>JAIXND010000771.1:13851156-16301781 GCA_023646645.1 Varanus salvator macromaculatus | reverse complement strand
GTGGTTGCGTCAGGGTGCAGAGGGGCAGCACTTAACGATGCTTATGGCTTATCTTCTGGTCTGTTCAGCATAGAGGTACGGTAGTTTTGGAAAAAAACAACCCTGCATTTCAAGAACCAGATGCTCTGAATATGGTATGTTTGCTGCTGCTGCTGCAGCTCCTCCTCCTCCTCTAATAGTATGTGTTGTCTAGCTTGAAGAGGGCATTAGCAGCCATTGTAAAAGCCACTTCAAGACAACGAAGAAGGAACATAATGTGTGTGTTTGTGTGCATGCATTAATCACACTTTTCAACCTCCCTCCATTGCAGAGAATTTATTTTCAATGTTTAAAAATTCACTCTTCCCCCAATGTTTGCGTGTGACATTAAAAACAACAGCATCTTCCGATGCTCTGCAATGATTTCTGAGGCTAAAAGCCCCAGCTTCGAGTTTAAAGGGCTTTATTGGTAGAACTTGGAAAACTTGTCATGTCTGTACAAGGTTTTCAATTTGTGCCTCTCGTATAGACCACACTGGGGACTGAAGCTTTCTCTCAGACTTGGACAGTTCTCCATCATTAAATAAGGAACAATAATACTAACCTGTTGGCCTCAAGGGGATGCTGTGAAGATTAATGCAATGGCAACTATAAAGTGGATTGCACACTTGAGTAGCTGGAAAAATAAGTATTTGTGCATGTCCTTAAACTGTTCTGCAGGCACAAGCCTTACCAATGCACCTGGCTCTCGCTCCAACCCAGTACTAAGGGGATTTGGGGATGCAGTGCCACACGTAATTAATAGGCAGCATTTTTTTTTTTAAGTTGCAAGCCTAATCTTGATTATCCATGGATGAAATTTGAGAGTAAAAGTCAAAGTGGCATTACCTGGGTGTAATAGCAACATTGCACTGCTGAAGCTGCCGTGGGAATAGGCTGGGAGTGAAGGCTGCCAATATGAGCACATTTGTAAAGCCGTTTAGATGAGAACTTGTGTCTCACAGATGCCCTCCCCACTCTCTGTCTGGTTAATCAGGGCCTTGTGAATTAATGATGTCTCTCATTGCCTGCTCCATGTGGTTTCTCCTTTGTTTCTTTATCATCCCCTTCTTCTTATCATCTCCATGACACTCTGAGTAGTTACAAGAGTGGCTCTCTTTAGGTCATTCCCTGAAAAAGGCAAGTGGAATCCCAAATTTCTCAGAGGATAACAGTTCCTGGAACAGTTGTCTTCTACTATGGGGGAAAAAAACATGGATGGGGAAGAGTGCAGCTTGGGTGGCCATGTGCCTTGCTGTACAAAGGACAGCCCTTTCTTTGAAGGTGTCCTCACCTTGAAGGCTGTCCAGTGCAGGCTCGATTTAAAGATAAAGAACTGCAAGAAGAAGGAGCTGATCCTTGAACTTCCCACCAGCAAGTTGTCCATGAAGAGCAGACCAGAAAGACAAATAGGCCGGCCAGAGCTGTCTTCTCCGCAGTGGATAGATTTGTAGTCCTTTTTCAAAAATGACATTTTTTTTCCCTACATATGCATCCATAACTTGTAAATTATACAGTTCTGTGTCCTCTTTGGTCTTCTGTGTATGAATGGCCACTCTTTGTGAATGCAACTTTCTTTTCTTTTTTAAAGATACCCAGGAAGGCAAGCAGCACAAAATGTAATGAATCCTAAGGAAAATTATTGCTTGCTTAGCTTTATCAGGCAGTGTGTAATTACCAGGTA
The DNA here is from genome assembly GCA_023646645.1 of Varanus salvator macromaculatus. NCBI lineage: Eukaryota > Metazoa > Chordata > Lepidosauria > Squamata > Varanidae > Varanus > Varanus salvator. The sequence goes on along the minus strand of JAIXND010000771.1, from coordinate 16,300,079 downwards.
ACTGTGTAGATTTTATTTGTTTTTCAGAAGGAAATTGAACTGAATGAAGAAAGACAACAGTATATATAAAACAGCAGTTTCAACTTTGTAAAGAATATTTTCTTTCTCATATTTATTCACACCTCTTGGGTTGTGTTTTGATTTTCCAGCTTCAATAATCCCAAAATACAAAGCAAAACACTGATAAATTTGAGTTTTGCCTAGCTAAGATTTAGTTTCAGAGCCATGCATTAGTATTTATTCATTTCTATACTGCCAAGCAGCTGAACATCTCTGGGTAGTTTATAACAATAAGCTACATTTAATTACTGGTTGGTGTATTTAGTTTCTGGTGTTTCTCATTCAGTATCATAATTTATTTCTTAATTTATAAAAGAAAAAGCACATAGGTTAATGCCCTTTGCCTGAGAAATTTAACCTTGTAACTACTCCATAACTGGAAGAAAATACTCAGCACATGTTCAGAGGAATTATTCACTTTACACATTTGTTATGTCTCCAATTCAATCTTGAAATTATTCTTTTCCCATTTGAATTATTTATTTCATTTATATCCTATCTTTCCACTAAACATGGTCTTCAAGGTGGCTAAAAATAATAAAAAAGGAATTAAAAACAGCATCCTGATTAAAGGAAGACTTAAAAATAGATACACTGCAAACAGAACAATGAAATGAGTAGATGGCATCCAACTAATTAACTTCCCCTTTTACATAAATACACACACTTTAGCAACCTAGCATGCCAAAGGCCTGCCTGTATAAAAAATGTTGTTGTTTTTTTTTCCTGACAGAGGGATGGCAATAGCTTAGATTCCTGGAGTGGGGAGTTCCAGAGCATGGGAATGGCTCCCCAAAATGTCTTCACCAGATGTCTTTCCAAACAGTGGTTGTACTGAAGAAAGGTAAAGATCTTAAAACCACAGAAGCCTTATATGGGAGCAGGAGGCCTTTCAGGTCCCAAGTCATGTAGGACTTTCTGGTCAGCATCTGACCAAGCCATTCTTGAATAGCGGAACTTCTGGAAGGTAGAGCCTCCCTTGCTGCCCATTGCTCCATCCTCTCCCCCCCCCCACCTCCCCCCGGCATCCCTGTAAAGAACACAGCTGAAAATATGTGCATGCACATGCCTTTTCAGAAGTAAATCACAATATTTTTGATTCTGCTTACTCAGAAGTAAATCACATTGTCTTCAATGGCACTTATATGCTTGTCTGTTTAGAAGTAAATCATCTTGCCTTCACTGAAGCTTAGTCAGAAATAAATCACACTGTCTCTGTGTGCTTACTCTTGACAAAGTCAGCAAGGGAGAGGGGCTGCACTTGTTTTTTTGGTGGAGGGCAATCGGGTGCTGATCCCACTGGCTTCGCCCCATGGGAAACGAGAGAGGAGCAGCAAGACGCACCAGAGCTCCCCCACGTTTTCCACATGGTGGAAACCGTGCCGTATTCAATAGCATATGATTATGCAAGGTAAAACACATTTTTCATAATTACCATGGCAGCACTGCCTGATAAATGGAAGGGGCTGTAGTATAGATCCCCTGTAGAGAAGGAATGAGGAAAACCCTCGCATGATGACAGCACTGATGACAAGTGTTCCTACACTTGCCGAGGAGAGAGGGATGCCACCTCCAGCACAGTGCATCCCTGGAACACACACACGCATCGTCTTGGTCTTAGTAGCACATGCGTGCTCTTACATGGCGCCTGCAGCATCAGATACTGACGAGCAGCTACTACAGATCCAACAGCAAAGGAAAAGCTGTCATATGTGTGAAGGAGCTACCTAATACTGTCAGCCCTTCGGTTCATCTAGCCTAGTGCTCTTGACACGGGCTGGCAGCAATGTCTGTGCATAGCTTCAGGCAGGAGATTTTTTTCTTCTTGGGACCCTCTACATGCAAAGCAGGTGTCCTTCCTCTGGGCTATGATCCTCCCCCACCTAATATGACAAAGCTTCAAATACTACTGTTCACAGTGAGTGCTGTTTAGCATTAGCTATCCCAAGTGACCTGCCAGAAAGAACATTCTCCCATCCACATGGACAGCTGTTGGTCATGGGGATCGTGCCAAGTCATAATGGCTACAACATGGAGCAATGCAATAGCAGCATAACCTGCAATTCAGGACTGCAGAACTTCAGGGTGGCAGACAAAATCCAGCCTGCCTGGAGTCCCAGTCTGACCTTCTGGGAGCTCCCGAATGTCCCAACACTTTTCTCTTGACCACCAGTTTCTTGGTAAGTTTCCCAACTTTTGCACATTATTTATCCCCTTAAAAAGGTTGCAATGCTTCTTCTAAGGCTTAGTTAGTGACAGTAAGAGCTTGAGTTAAAATATGCCTTCATCATCATGATCGACACTGAATTTTAGTCCTGGCCCTCTTTTGTCTTTGACTGCACCCTATTTTGGTTCACCTCAATGCACAAGAGAAATGTGCTCCCTGCAGTCTGAAGCTGAGCCTCACCCTTGATCTGAGAGAGGTTCAACATCCTTGTTTTCATTGATCAATATACCCTTTATTCACCGAACTGAAGTATTCCATTGATTAAAACCCATTCATCTCACATGGGGAAGTCAGGCAACCTGATAGATCGTTAAAGATACTCAGCAAGGAAAACTGAGGTGTAAGCATGTTCTTTGAAATTTAAATTTGGAAAAAAGATGAACTACTGTATGGTCAAAATAAAGTTGGGCAGGGAGGAAAAATCTGTTTTCAAATCTGAACATTCTTGGTAGAAAAATCACATTTATATTCAATGGGCTTATTTTGGATTTAGCCATACTTAGAGTAGAGTGGATCCTTTGATGACCTCTCTCCACTCCTCCACTCCAAATTATAGTATAATTTACTATAAGAACAACTAGGGGTGTAATTCTATGCATGGCTCATCAGAAAAAAGTCCTGTAACTCACAGCCTTCCCTAGACAGCAAGGCCTACTTTTCGTCCAAACATGCACAGGTTTGGAACCTAAATTAGGAACCAATCCACTGAATTCCATTGTCTTCAACATTGTCAATTACTGACATTTATTAGGTATGTGGTGGGAACTAAGTTGTTTATTCATTACACTTATATGCCACACCCTTAGCCAAAAGGCTTGCAATAAAACATCAGATTAAAACAATTCAATTAAACAATGAGACAGTAAAACAATAACACATTAAAACAATAAAAGTAAGACTGGCCATAAAATTATAACAATCAAATGAAAATAAAACCAATTAAAAGACAATCATTTTATTACTATCATCTGGTGGCTAAAACCCTTGGAAAGACAGTAGCAGAAAGAATAGCCCATTATTGAAACCAATTTACCAAAATAATTGTGGAATAAAAAAAATTGAATTGGTGTTGAAAAGAGAAAGATGAGGATGCCTGGTAATTTCTTGTGGAAGTAAATTCCAAAGGTGAGGTCTTCTGGCCATCTTCTGGCCCTTCTTCTGGCCATCTCTGGGCAGGAACACGCGGAGACAGGCGTTCCCTCAGATATCCTGGCCCTGAGCCATTTAGGGCTTTCTATGTTAACGTCAGCACTTTGAACTGGGCCCAGACGGCAACTGGAACCCAGTGCAACCTGGAAGGACGGGTGTGGTATGTTCACAATGGTCAGTTCTTGTCAGCAGGCATGCAGTCCTGTTCTGAATTAGTTGCAATGTCATGAAAGGCAAGTACAGAGTTTGACAAAATGATATTTAAGATTCTTTGTCCACCCTTACTATTTATTGCTGGTTTTACTGTCTGTGGGATTGCTCTTTTATGGTTGCTCTTGTGATTTTTTCCCAGATAATTTTATTTGAGTGTTTTAAGGTTGTTGTTTCATTGTATTTTATTGTTGTTTTATGCTGCATCTGGTATGTTGGGCAGAGAGTTTGGATCAAGTTTTAAACATCAATAAATTAGGAACTTAACATTTATTTTAAATCATTAATTAATGATTAAGATGTCCAAATATGTGAGATTAATTGAAATGGGAAAGATGTCATAATATAGTTCTACATCTACATTGAATCAAGGTGTACAGTGGATTTCAATCCATGATTCCCTCTGGATGAGAGATTAAGGCAGTGGAGTTGGCTTCACGTTCTACAGCGTGTGGGTAGAAAAAGGCATGTAACCAGAACATCTGGAATGAAACTTCAAAGTGCCATTATCATAACACACAATAGATGCCAAAAAAGGGGCACACTCTATTCCTGCTTCTCTACAATAAAAGCCTTACGAACCTAGCAACACAAGAAAAAGTAGCAAAAATCTATTTTTAGATTGGGCAGACACATAAGGAGATTTTACCCCCTTTGGATAACTGTGGTTTTCTCTTATGGTAGCCTCATACATAGAAGACAAAGAAGACAAAATCCTTTACCAAGGAAGGAATGTATGGATTTGCATTAAATTTGCATAAGCTTGTTTATGCATGGACATGCATATTTGGACATAATTACTACAATATAAATATTTATTCATTTTGAACTGTGTTTTTATAGGGGGCTTTTGTACATAGACTACTTGGGGATTTTACTATATTAAGTGGTATATAAATAGTTTAAATAAATAAATAAATGTCAACATTTCTAAATTTCTTCATCTGAAATATGGCAGCCTACATAAAATTATACAGATACAATTTACTAACCACAATAACCTGTGAGAAGAGGCATAAAAGGTAATTAACTAGCAATCCATCTATCCAAAATGGTTAAAAATAAATTTAGATCAAATTTCAGAATTTACAATTTTGAGTTTAAAACAGCAATATAGTATGTCTCACTACACTACAGAAGATTGTGTCCAGGGGGACCTGCATATTGGCTCAATTTGCTGTCCAGGGAATAACTGTGAATGGACAACTTCATGGCTTCTTCTCATGGGTCTCTCTTTAAATGGACCGAAGACTGGATAGTCTCTCAAAGGGATTGCCTTCTGTAAAGTGGGATATAAGGAGAACCCATCTCACTTACACCTGTAGCACCTGGAAAACTGGCCCTTTAATCTCCTGTATGGAGGGTAAAAAGAGTCTCATGCCATCCAGGAATGGGCACTTCTTCCGGTAAGATTTTGCAGTATGGGGTACATTTCTCAAGCATTTTGTGAAAGAACAATGGGGGGAGGGAACACTGGCATGGAGGGGAGATTAAATGATAAATAATAATGCACTGCTCTTGTCATTAAGGAACATCATTGGCTCTGTCCTCCACAGTGTAAATCAATAAAATGTGCGAATCCTTTAAAAGTAGCATGGAATGTTAAAATCGAAAAGATGAGGATCTAGCAGAATTATCACTGAAATCTTCCGTTTATTATCTAGGTGTGCTTAATAGCCTGCCGGCTGATGAAAAATCATTTGCTAACCCCAAGGTATGGTTCATTTTCTAACTCAATCACTCAGCCATGCATTGGCTAGTGCTTTTAAAAATATATACCTTCTATTACTCCTTTTGTCAGTGTCTGGAGGTAATTTATGACAGCAATAATGTCCATTAACACATCTACTAAGCAGTTTAGTAAGGACAGCTAGGCCTCACCATAGGCTTCAGCTATTAGTAAAAGCAAAACCAGTTATTAATAGAAGTTTCTAACTTATTTTGAAGAGGTTAGAGGCTGACCATAAATGAATCCATTTGCAGCATAATTTTAATTTTGCTGCTTTCATAGGATTGTAGACACTTTTCACGCTAATTCCCATTTTGCCTTGCCATGCAATGATGTATATTCTACTTTTGTAACACCTTTACATCTAGCAGTATCAGTGGAAAATGTGTAAAAAGGCAGAGGTGTGGGCTTGCTGGAAATCCACACTCACTGACCCACCCTCTTGTCCTTTACTTGTATGGATTATGTGAGGCTTGTCTTATGTTCAGACACATCCTAACCAGGGCTCCACAGCAGCATGGACATTTCCTAATTATTTGGGTACTTCATGCCACACGAGTACGCCTGATGATGAGGAAGGCCTCGGGTGGCCATTTGTGCATTGCTCAACATCTATCACTGTAAAAGAGATGAATTTGCATAGCATTTGCATAGTCTAATTCATATGTATAGATGCATATCTAGAAATAACTGCTGCAGTGCAAGAAGAGATGCATTGTGTCTCACAAAGCATTGGAGAAGGCCGATTGTGATGGAGGGAGGCTGATTGGAGATTAGGGAGATGTGAGGAGTCTATTTAGGGTGTGGGAATTGGATTGGATTTCCTGGGCTTGGCTCCTGGGCCTGGTTTCCCATGACCATGAGTCCAACTTCCTGGGAAGGATGTTGAACATCCATGCATGCATATGCCAGGAACTGAGCCTGCACAAATTCTGTGCAAGCAGCATCCCTCTTCCATGCATGTGACTTGCAGTCTTTGTTGTGCTGCACATGGTGCAAAAGAAGGTCCCAGTTGTGCAACTGGACTTCCACAAGGATTTGTGGACATTCTCTCAGCTCAGCACATTTTCTAAGTTGGGGCCGAGAATGAGAGGAAGTCCACAAACCGAAGAGGGTTGGATTCCAGGGTTCTTTATCCCAACCTTATCGGGGACCTGCCTGCCTGGTGTCTGGATGTTGTAACCAATGATGGGCAAATTAAAGGCCTCGGCTCTCTCTTCTTGTAGTTCTTCATCTTTTAGCTGAACTTGGACAAACCTTCAGTGAGAGGACACCTTCACAACTGTCCACTTTAAAGTACCAGGGCACCCTAAGCATGTGGTTAGATTTCCTGGTGTATGACTTCATTACTGGCTCTATCAGTGTAGGATGGGCCTAGCAAAAGAGCAACAGAATTAGGGTAGAATTTGGTGCTAGTCAACAAAGGTTGGTGGCACCAATGTCAGTGGAGCAGGCTATCCACTTTGGGTTTGAGTATGAGCTATCCATGGTGCTGAACAGTACCCCCAGACTAGGAGGTAGTGTGATGCGCAGCTAAAGTGGAACCAAGTAAGTATGTTGCAGAGCCTGATGGGATCTAGAGCAAAGGTAGGCAATGTTCTGCCCATGGGCAACAGTGCGCCTTTGGGCACCATTCTTGGTACCCACCCAGTGCACTAAACTGGTCTGTTTTATTTGTTTTCTAAATGACACACCTAATAATTGGATGGAGGCAGGGATGCTGTGCTTTGTCTGCTGCGTGACACACCAGTAGTCAAATGGTTAAATTAGCTCCCATGCCAGCACAAATATCTACACCATCCTTCCCAATCTGGTGCCTGTTTGATAAATTGGACACGGATACCTTCAACCCCATCCAGAAGAGTCACTGGTCAGGGCTCATGGGAGCTGTAGTCCTGGAACTGTAGTCCAGAACAGCTGTAGCCCTGGTGATCCAGGCAATGCCTGCTTTGAGTTGACTTTTAGATCATGTGGTGACCCCCTCATGTAAAAAAGCTTTGCATTTTTTGTCATGTTTCCAGCTTATGAAACAGATCTAGCCCTGGTGGAAATTAAAATCAGAAATTGAATCTTCTGTTGTCACATTTGTGATTCAGTTCTTCCTACCATAGGGAATGTTGTTTGTATGTGTTTGGAGGGTGGATTTTGTGCCTATACGTGAGTTGGAAATGAGGTACTGCTTAACCTCAGGGGAGAAGAACAAAAACAAAAACAATGGTTTTGGGCCTCATCTTGCTGAGGCCAGGCTCAGAATAAGCTCAGATTACTATATTTGAGAATGCTTATAGAAATGTACAGAGTGTCACCATTTCATTAATATCACAGTGAAGTTTCTACAGCGTGCTATTAGCTCATTGTCAAATGTGATGAGTCAAGCCATTTTAGAGGCATTTAAAATCAAGAAACACCTTTAATGTTGTGTTTGTCCATATTAATTGCTCCACCATTACACCTTTCTTCTTTCTTTGGGCATAATATAAAATTGGTCTTGCCAATTTAAGGGGAAAAAACGAGCAACCCTACAACATCGGGGTAGTCTCGCGATGACATAAATAGCTGATGGTCCTGGGTTTCATTAATTAGCATGCATTTTGTTCCTGTTTTCGTGTCCTTTAACAGTTAGCATTTTGAACCAGCTGCAAAGAAAGCGTCAAACATCCTAAATAGGGTTGAAAAGTTATTAGCTCCTTCTCCCCTTGGATGAGTTCTTATGCTTTATCTCTTGCATCCAACTGAGAAGATACCCTTGGAAATCCATAGGACTTATACGGAATGGGGATAAATGAGCTCTTGGCGATTGATGTTGCTGTCCCCTAGGTTTGCAGTGCTGTGTTGTTGTGTTTAATTGGTAAGCATTCTGCATTATACCCTGAGTGCTGAGGGGCTCAGGGATCATATATTTTCAGTTTCTTGAACATGATTAGGTTTCTTGTAATTTACATTTTTTGCCACTAAACAGTGATACATTATATTTAGAAAATGAGATGCGCTGAGTGTTAGCAAGATGTGACAGTGACAAATCTTATGAACGTTAATACTGAAAGCCATCATAGTTCAAGTCTCAGTAGTTGTGTTAAAGCTTAGTCAAAAACGTAAGGCAAGACAGGGAATGAAAGGTGTGGTGGAGTGCAGGAAGAAGACAGCTTATGTTTGTTCAGATAATAGCTTTTATTCATCCATTTAAAAAAAAACTCTTTTATTTAAGTTTAGTAATTTGGTGCTCATGGAATGAACAACAGAAAGAGAAATCCGAAATTCTTCATTCCCAGGAGTTAGAAACGTAGGTCTGGTCTGCCATTAGGTAGTATGAGAGAGCTTCCTGGGATAGCAGATTTTTGGACTCATAAAAGGCAGTAAATTGTTATCTTATTATAGTTGTGTGTTTGCTGCAAGCAGGAAGGGATGCTTGCAGGAACTTCTGCAGCAGACTCCCAAATTATTTGGCTGGCCTCGAGTTCTGTGCACCTTGACCAGGACTATGTCTGGTGTCATTTTTGCTCTGCCTCAGACAGCTAAATGTCTTGGGTCAGCCTTACATAAATGTATGACAAATGTCTTACTCATTGCTTTCTTTTTTCTTTTTCTGTCTTTACAAACATCCAAGATGCTCTGTAGCTATTCTTCCATAATGCCATTCTGTACAGTATGCATACCTGCACCAGGCCCTGGACAAAACCCCCACCACCATCTCTCCCCACTTGTTCTTTTGCCTTCGTTGCATTTGCACTACTGGTGTTAACTGCCTGTCAGCATTTCTGTTGTAATTGCCCCTTTCAGGGATATATTGCTCTGCTTCCTTTTTCTCTTTTTCTTTTGTTTAAGGGGGGTGGGGAGAGAAGCTTCAGGCTAGGAAGTGGCATACATAGAAGATTTGGTTTACAGGTAGTTTACTTTGAAGTAGAGAAGAGAAAGGGCCACTTTCTGGTTTCTGAGCATTCCTCTCACATCCCAAATCAACCAAGGGGATTTGCAGGAATGAAACTTCAACACATTCAGGAGAAAAATAATGATTAAGACATCATGGGTTAAGCTGTTATAGTAGTTTTGATTCTGGAATGCACACTGATTTCCTGGAGCCAGTAAGCATGTGGTGTTCTTGAACAGCTGTGTTTCAGCAGAAAGTGTGTTAGCTTGGACTAGGGAAACCAAAGATCTCATCTCTAAAGCTTATTGAGGAAAGTAATGAGTCATCTTTCAGCCTAATCTACCTCACAGGGTTGTTGTAAGAATGAACTGAGGGCAAGGAAAGCTTATGAACTGTTAGTGAGAAAGCTACTACTGTAAATAAACAACAATCTTAGAATATCCTGTACAATACCCATCCCTGTTATATCAGTTTTTGTCTGTGCTTAACATTATGACTTAAATCCATGGAAACGAGCACACATGTTAGTGAGCATCATTCCACTTCTGGTTTATCATGAATGGCATGAATATGTAGTAAAGTTTAAAAAATGATTGAAAAAAACCTATGTCATTGCCAGCCCCTAGTAATTATGCAGAAGTGGGTAGAGATACAAAAACCAAAACCCTATGCACTTCGAAAGTTCTGTGCCTTGTGAATTTGAGGATAGAAGAACAAGTCAGATGTGCAGTCAAAGCTAGCATGAGGCTTACATAGTACATTTATTCTGCCTTATACAGCTTCAGGCAACAGATGAAGGTCTGAATTTCTGGATGCTCTCTCACATTAAAGGCAAGGATCAGGTCTCTGCATCAATATCTATATCTGCGTAGATATACGTATAATTTGCATGCCAGATTGAGTGGAGGACCCTCCCTGCACCTCAGTTGTTCAGCTTGTGTACATTGAAAATGTGTGTGGTGGCTTTTCAACTGGTGAAGAAGCTGGGAGATGCTCTCCTGGTGGCCACCAGCTGGCAGCACCATTTTTTAATCCACAGTGCCCTGTAAGATGCCATTTCATCATGAGCAACACATAGCCCTCCCCATGTTTCAGCCTACAAGTCCCATCAGCCCTAGCTACTCCCTGATAAGGGATCATAGGAGTTAAAGGCCCAAACATTTCGAGGGACACATGTTGCTCACAAAGGTGCCTGCTAACAGTCCCAGACAATTTCAATTAGAACCTCGTTCTTCTGCCACACAAGGAAATTCCATCAGTTTCTCAGGTGCTCCAGGAGATGATTTCATCAGTCCTGTTCTGTAAAAGAAAACCTGGAGCTGTGTTTCCCTGCATCCCTCCTCCACAACACCACTGCACATCTGCTTCTCCGCTGTTAACTGACCTTCCTGTTCCATATCATCCAGGCTCCTTTATCAGTCCTTCTCCTCCATCGTGTCTATGTAATATAGACCAAGAGTGGACAAAAGGTAGATCCTCAAGCATCTGAGATCTCTAGGGTTCCCGGACATCTAGACTTTCCAGAAGCTCCTTCCAGCATAGCCAGGGGCATGGAACGCTGGGAGCTGCAGTCCAAAACACCCGGAGATCTTTCTGATATAGGTCCAGCATACCTTGTCTTGATACCCTCTATGTTCTTTGCAGCGCTTCTCTCACATCGTTGTGAATGATATACTTGTTAAGAAGTGATGGTTGAAAGTAATTCTCTTGCCAAGCACTCAGGATTAGCCTGGCTAGGAATTCATTAAAAAAAACAAAAATGTGATTTTGTAGAAAACAAAATGTCACAGAAGCAAAGACCTTTCCTTGATATTGCTCCAAAGGGTCCTCCCTCCTCCGCAACACATTTGGTCCTTTTACTGGAACATGATGCTGTGATGATGGCATGATGGAGGTGGCCTGTTCCTCCGGTGGGTGATTGGCTGGGAATAATCTCCTTTCTTTATGTACAACAAGGCGTAATAGGCTTTTCCTGCATCATTGTAAATGATCCTGTCAGTAGTCCATGGATGGAAGCTCTCTCACTATGCACTGACATGCTAAATCATCATGACTTAGCCGGAGCGACTAGTTTACAGTCTATCATGTCAATATTCAGTGGGCTAAGGGTCCCTTGTAATACACATTGACACATTACAGACCATAGCGTTCTGTCTAGTCCATAAATTATACAAGGGCTACAGGCATCTGTTTGAAAAGAAAGGGTTGGGGAGAAGCGGGGAAGGCTGGCACACAGTGCAGGTATGGCTATTAAAATATCAGGCTGACGCAATGGCAGCTAACGGCCTGCGGTGTTGGAGCCGGCAAGTGCCGTGCCTAACCTTGGAATAATTATTGCAGGGGCGGGAAGCCTATTCAGCACCAAAGGCCATGTCGGAAATACATCATGAGCCAGAGGGCGCAGCTTCTGTGCATATTTTAATTGCGTGTAATGAATGTAATTTGCATATCATTTCCACATCGGAAGCTACATTACAGTTGGTGGAAAAGTTGCACCTGTTCTGTAAATCATCTTCTTCCTGAAATGGTTATACCCTTCCAGCCTGGAAAGTTTTATTCCCCCCCTCCCCGCTTTCTTTCTGTTTTCATCTGTCAGTCTGGAGGAAAATAGGAAGAAACACACATGGGAATTATTTGGTTGAAATAGACTTATGCTAGGCTCTTCCCTGCCTATTTTTTGCAACCTTCAACCATTTCTGCCATCACATTATCTAAGCTGGCAGTACAATCATGAGGGCTAGAACCTTATTTTAGTTAAGAAAGGACATCAGGATGAAAAGTAGCAGATGTAGGATTTGAACAAAAGCCTTTTAGGAGGAACAGGAGGCCTGAAACCCTGGAAACATGGAAGGAAAAGTTCTTTCATTTAAAGGTACACATCAGAGATTGGAAATAAATAGCCACTCACTTGTAAGGAATTAGAACTGTCTCCAAGTGACTAGGCAGGGAAGATTTGCAAAACATTGGCTTCTTTTCTTTCTTTTAGGCCTACCCTAAAGCTCAAAGGCTGAATAATGTACTATTGAACCTAAACATTATGTGGTATTAATAGCAATGAAAGAACACAGTAATATTTCTGCATACCAGAGGTATGCAATGTGTTTGCATAGCTGAAATTGCTTGGCTTGGAATATAGGCTTCAGTAACTCATAATGGCTGCATCCACTCATGGTGAACATTACAGCTTTACCATACTCCTTGGCCCTGGGTGATTTCCAAGCCAGAGGGAAGCTCCTAGTTCTTTCCCATCCACTTTTTACTCCCCACTTTGTTGACCATTTACTTTTACCTTCTGTTATCAGCTCTTACAGAACATCTGCGACTCACTGCTAGGGCTGCAACACATGGGCACTAAATGGGGTGGAGGGAGAGAAAGGACCTACCTGTCCAACAACCATAGCTAAGCAAATTGGCTTTTGGGGGAGAAGGTGTTGGGAGAACGGATTGAGGGTCACAGGGGGCTGAAAGTAGAATGGGAACTCAGAGGGAGACTCAGCTCATACCAGTGACATTCTTGGTAGCATGATAGTTGTTGAAAGCATTCATAATTAGGTTGGGAAATAACCTACCCATTTTCTTTTTTCATGTCTTTTTATGACTCAGTTGCCCAACTCTACTGTCTTTTCAGCACCCAGCATTCTAAGGAGTAAGAGCTAACAGAGAAAGAGAGAGAGAGAAAGAAATCATGCCCAGGAAACACAACCAGTTACATTTAGAGTGAGAAAGTGTAGAAATGCATGTAACGTTTGTGGAAAATTCTCTGAACATATGTGCATTGCAGTGTTATCTTGGAATTAATTCATGCTTAAGATAAAGAATGTAGCTGTATATCTGCCTTGTTGAGGCTGTTCTTTCTTGCGAGGCGTGTTTGTGCCTTTTGTCTGTTGCAATCTATCAAGAGCGCATTTGAGACTACAAATTCTTCTAAGAGGAAACAAAGCAGATAGCAGCCTTTAGCAGGCTAAAGTCCAACAAACGTCAAATTCTGAACAACATTACTTTGTTTCTCTATTTAACATTAAAGCTGATGGCTTTTTGACAGGTTTATAGCTGACAACTTCCATAGCCAGTCATGCAGCACAATTATGTTTGAGCTAATTTGATGAATCAACTTGATGTTCTATAGTCCCAGTTGGCTTCAATAGCGTATGTGCTCAATTTTCTGCTGGAGGTCAAAAATAAGCTTTGAAATTTGGCTAATCCCATCACATCCGCAGAACATGTCTGGTGGAATAATCTTTGGACATGCTGTCCTGACTAATGCCAGAAATAAGAAGGCAAACTTAGTAATTTCATTAGGCTTGTCAATCAGGAATTTGAGGGGGGCATGGCATTTGGGGTCCCCATGTCCAGCAATTTGCTTGGATGCTCTGAAATGCTGTAATACTGAGGGAGGGAGGAAGCACGTTTGGTATGTGCAATAGTTCTGCAGTTAGAAGAGAAGGCTAGAGAGAAAGTTAAAGCTTCCCAAAGCCCTTTGATTTGGGTGCAAAGCCCAAAGGCAAACAAAGACACACAGTGATACTTGGGATGATTTTGTGACCTGTTCGGCAGCAATAAGGTTTCCGTCTGGCCCACAGTTATAGCTTCCTGGTTCTTTCTTGGCATGGCCGGTTCTGAATAATAGGGAAGCCTTTTAGGGAAATGCAAAGGAGGGTTGTTTTCCTTTTCCTCTCAAGCTTGAAATCATTTGGTTTCACATGAGCACGTCAATACTATAAAGTCCATCTACCCAACCCAAAGAATGTTCCTGTTCAGGGTTGCAGCAAGTCAGTGAGGCCTTTCTCCAGGATATTTCCACACTGGCTGCATTCAGAGGCCACAGCAGCCTGCCTTGGGGACATCAGCTCAGTCTGTATGAAATGCAAGGGCCAGTGTGCTGTGGTGGTTAGGGGGTTGGACTGGGCACCCAGGAGATCTGGGTTCCAGTTCCCAGTCAACCACTCTCAGCCCAACCTACCTCACTGAGCTGTTCTTATGATAATAATATGGAGCTATATAAGAGGAAAAGCAGGGCGGGTGGGGGTACAAGGGCATGGCTTTGCAGCATGAGAGCTATCCTGGAACGATCCTTGGGCTTACATGCTCCCCATTCCCTCTTCTTCCTCCCATTACACACTTACAACACCTTAATTAGTTATTTTGTGGTTTGGCAACTGCCTGTCAAGCCAGCAATAGATGAGAGAGAAGATGAGAAGCAATATCTGCTGGAGACAATGGTGGTGAAAAGGCAGATTCCCTGAGGGAGTGGGCCACTGAGGGTGTCTTGCCCAAAGGCCCTCAAAAACCTGGAGGCAACCCTGGGCACCAGGCTGGGCAAGGGTTGAAGTACAGTGAAAACCAGCTACAAGAGTAATACAGTGCAGTTCAAATGGTAAGATGGTATAGTCTGGGGACACATGAGGCAGCCACCATGATGAAGCTAAGCAAGTCTGGGTCTGACCAGGTCTTGGAGGGGAGGCCTCTGGGAACTGCATGTAGCATGAAAAGAAAGGTGAGTTATAAAGCTACAGCAGCATAGCCACCAAAGCCAACCCATATTTAGCCAACAAACTGGTACAGCTACATGGTGCTTTTTGTTTTTGTGTTTTGTTAAGAAAGAAAGTGTCTAAGGTTAGACAGCAGAAATCCCAGTCCAGCAAAAACATAAAACCGCACTCTGCATGTTGCTGGCATGCATTAACCTCCTTACTGCATCGGGTGTCAAGCCCCATGGAATGGCCTAGATGTGCCCTTTCATGATACTAGGCAGCATAGCTGGTTATTCACAAGTACAACTGAATATGACCCAACTGCTTTCATTGAGAAGTTATCCTGCATAACCCACTTGAGATGAATGAGAGATGTTCTGGCACTATTCTCCATTCATGTCCATAGGGCTTGTGCTTGAGAATTTTCCTGTGGTTCTTTCTAGTAAAAGGCACCCTGGGAAATATTAGGTCAACCCTGGCATGCTACCTATACTGCAAGTATATTATGTTAGTTTCTCATATCTTACTATTTTTGGCAAGCCAGTCACTTGTTAACCTTTCTGTCTGAGTTTGGCCTTAAATAGAGCCCCTTCTGAGTTTGTGCTCATTTCTCCCACAAGTAGCTGATTGATCAGTGTATGGTGAGTCACTGAGCCAGCCTGTACATACTTAACAAAGCTTCATAAAGTACAGCGAGGATAATGTGGCATCCTACCAAAAGAATCATGTGGGTTTACCATTGCGTTAAAGGAGCTTCTTAATTGCGCAATTTTGTTTGTGACCCATACTGGCATATCACTTGCAATGCGGCCATGTCATTTAGAGCTGATGTGAAGGAAACACCTGTACATACAAACATCTCAGAAGAATCCAGTTTTGTTTGCTTCAAGGAATAAACTGAGAAGAACCAGTGTAGTACAGGGCTTAGAGTGCTGAACCACTGGGGAGACCTCATAGACTAGTTCTGTTTCACACTTTTACATGAAGTTTACTGGCTGACTGTGAGCTAGTCAGGGACTCTCAACCTACCACATAAGTGTGTGGGGATGATCAAGTGCAGGGGACAAGGACCATGTATGCCACTGAGGGTTCCTTGTGTACTGAGGGAACCTGACTGGCATTCTTGGCAGGCATCCCAGGTTCACCATGACTGGGATTCTGGAGGAGGAGGAGGAGGAGGAGGAGGAAGCCTTGAAAAAGCAAAGATGGATGGTTTGGGAACCCTGTGAAGATCCCTCAAGGTTATTTATTTATTTATTTATTAACATATTTGTATGTTGCCCCTTGCACACAAGCCTCGGGGCGGCTCACAACATGACAACTAAAATCAATACACAATATTAAAAACTGCTGCTTGCAAGGCTGCCCAGGAAAGCAGAGATGTCTTGGAGGGGAGGGGAGAGAAGGAGGGAGAACCACTGCTTTGCCCAGTCCCTGACCCAAAGACTAAGTGTCAGGAGAGATGAGCTGCCCAGTTAGATGGCTTGTGTAGGTCCTTCACCAACAGAAGCCACCCTGAAGGTGGAATCCACAGAGTTACTGAAAGAGAAGTACCGTATTTTTTGCTCTATAAGATGCGCCTGACCATAAGACGCAGCTAGTTTTTAGAGGAAAACAAGAACAAAAATATTCTGTATCAAATGGGCACATAATCACAGGCACATTCCCCATCACTTCCCCATGGGCTGCACATCTGACAGACTTACTGCACACACATATTCGCTCTATAAGACGCACAGACATTTCCCCTTACTTTTGAGGGGGAAAAAGTGAGTCTTACAGAGCAAAAAATACGGTATTTACTGGGGAAGTTTCCAGTTTGGGTTCAAATCTTTATTGTTATTATCAGAGGCTAAACTTCCAAACTCACTAGAGGACTTTTAAAAGTTGCTTTGTCTTGTAGCTGTTAAATGCCAGTCAAGATATGCATTGCAAAGCGACTGTCTGGTGCTTTGGAGCCTAAGGGCAAGAAGGGAAGAACCAGCCTCAGGACCTTGCAAGAAGGTGTGATATAAATGTGATAATGAAATAACTGAATACATTGCAAATGATGCAGGGCAGATGAAGCTGTGTTGTCATGAACAGTTATTTCAGGTTAAGAAACCTTTCCAAGAGTCTTTCCATTTGGTGCTCAAATATCAATGGTTCTCCCATCTCTATATATAATTATGAATGCCAGAAACACCCATGAGCAGAGCAGAGCAGAGCAAAAACAGAGCAAACACTGCCCAATACTTTGCAGGGTTTCAAAATGTTATTGCTAGACTTGTGAAAATAAAGCAGCATGATAATTTCAGGATTGTGGGGCAAATATGGCCTTCCTGGGATTCCCATCCAAACCCCCGGAGCTTCCCAGATGGTTATGATCCTTTCACCTGGCTCCATCTTCTCCTCCTAACTGTCAATTATCCGCTATTGTTGAGTGGTTTGGGCAGATTTCTCTCATTCTAAAAAGGTAAAAAATCTTTGAAGTATTGGTCACGGACAGCACGAGATTTAAGCAAACAAATTTTTGGTGTTTTTAATATTTTAGCCTCAGTAATTTTGTGTTTGTCCATCCCCACATTTGGCTATCACTAAAACGTGGCCCCTAAGATCTTCTCCAAAACTGAATTATTCAGGCCTTGTGTGGAAAGGAGTTTAACCCTGAAGCTCTGGGTTAGCTGCATACTGTAGTGTACAGTGTAGCCAGATACACACTTGATTCAGTTCTATTCCCATTTTTACTGCTTTTGAAAGAGGAGCATGATGCAAACTACAGAAAATCAATAACAATAACAAGATGATTTGGATATAGTTTGCAAAATAAAATAAAATAAAAGTTTTTTTTAATCCGTCAAGATCAATAAGTGGATTCATAAAGTTATGAATCATTCACTGAAATGCTTGATTAAATTAAAATAGGCTTCCCTATATTCTGCTGAATTTTTGTGTTTATTCAGAACAATAATTTCTTCTGATCAGGACCAGAACAACTAGACACAAGCCATATGGCTTAACAGGGCATGAGAGAGGGCAGGAATAAGCCCATATGAAGATGCCAAGGATGCTCTTTGCTGGAGATCCTAGCACTGGAAAGTACTACTACCTACTCGTACAAGTACAACCCTTGCTAGATGTGGCCAAGGGACTGATAGCTGGAGGAAAGAGCAACGGCCTAGGAAGGAATGGAGTGAAGGAGGCTATTTCAGGGTCCAATCCAACTGTGTTGACTAGATTGAACAGCAGTAGCAAAGCCACAAAACTCTTTGGCCTAATTTCAACACATGCAAAGTTAACTGCCTCTGAACAAGGCTGTTGTATGTGATCCCTATTTTTATAATGTATGCAAGTTTTGCACCAAGAAAAGATGGATGCTGTAGCTGGTTTAAAATGTGGAAAGTAAGCAAATTTGCACACTATTCTTATAGATCTATACCTTTATCTATCTAAATAAAGATAGATAGATAATTGAGTTGCTCCTGGTTCTCAAGAGAAGTGCTCAAGAATTGTTCAGAACTTTGGAAGCCAGCCACCTATTTTTCTGATATTTTACCAAAGAACTCCATACTTTGAATCCATCATTGATCCATTTCTGAATGAGAGGAACAGTGCTGCATGATCCTTTTAGTCTTCAACTCTTCCATAGGCTTGTTTAAAATATGTTCTTATATTTTGGCCTCTTGATCCATGCTAGATTTCATTTTGTAAGAAAAGAAAGAAAGAAAGCATTTGAATTGTGTCTCTATCTTGTTGGCTCTATATTTATTGCATTAGTATTGCATTAAAAATGCATATTGAAGTCCAAATTCTACAAATAGATTTGCTCATTTGTCCTTGGAAGGTAATGAGAATGGCACAAATGTCTCAAAAGGCAAAACTGGCTTCTGTTCATCCACAATCCATACAGTAATGCTCAGTTTCCTGTTTGCATATGTAACAGATGCAGCAGTGTCTTCCAGATTCTTTCCATACCTTCAAAAATATCTGCACTATATATGCTTGTACTGTAGGTCTGGAGTTTATATCTGTCAAATCTGGCTGCACGTGGAAGAAACATGATGCTAAAATATGCAGCTAGCATGGGAACTGTATGAATGTGAAGCCCTGTACTTGAACTCATCAAAAGGCTCCACCGTTGGCCAACTGTAAAGCATCCATTTGATGCATCCATGCTGTCAAGAATGCCACTGGCTACCTGAATGAATATCAGAACTGGATTTCCAATTGAATGACTTGTTTCAATTTGTTAGTACCATTTTTTATTTATTTGTTTAAGTGCTTTTTAAAAATCACCTAATAGACAAAGTGCTCTAGACGGTTCACAAAATAAGGTTAAAGCAATTGTTTAAACCCTGCAAATGTAGCAAAGCTATATTTAGATATTGTGAAATCTAAAACAAATGAGAACAGCCACAAAATACAAACCAAGAGCAGTGAACAGCAGGGAAAGAATCCAAATCAACACATATTTAAAGCTGAAACATTAAAATGTCTGGAAGAATTAATGGCAAAAAAGTGCCTTCCTGGTTTTGAAGGAATGGCAAAGTAGACACTGAGCAAGGAGGAGGATACTCTTTAACTGGACCTCTGCCACTGACAATGGAAGTTAGTGCAGATGGTGCAGTGGAAACATTGCTGTAATTTTATCATGTTCTCTGGTCCTGGTTTTCAGTCTGACTGCCCTATTTTGGACCAGCTGAAGTCTTCAGATCATTTACAAACGCAGCTCCAGAAACAACACGATGCAGGAATACAACTGGGACATTATCCGGGTGTGAGTTCTCAGCCTTAGCTGATAAAAGTGTTCTTAGCCATTGAGGCCACTTGTGCCTCCATGGATCATTCTGGATCCAGATGGAGCACTTCCAAATGGTGAAGCTGATCCATGAACAACACGAAGCAGGTTTGATGAAAGGCCACTGTCAGTGCCTCTATCATGTCTGGATTGAGTCTCCATATGTTGGCCCTCATCCAGTCCATTACCATGTCCCAGAGACTGGCTTGGAACATCCATTGCCTCACCTGAATTAGAAGAAAAGTACAGCGAGGTGTCATCTGCATAACACTTACACCTCAGTCCTCGTGTCTTATGACCTCCTTCAGCAAAAGAGAAAAACAAATCTGCATGTTTTGGTTTAAATGTTCCACGGAATGTAACTTCCTTCAGCAATACAAAGTACAAAACAGCCTTGAAGACTCAAAACAAAAACAAAACCCCCACATCAATGTTTCTTTGCCTTTCAGCAACATTTATTCCAGTGGGATGGCATTGCCATCTTCCAAAGGTAGAATATTCACAGGTGTATGAGGAAATAGAGCAGTCACATTTAGTCAAGTTGCTTTGGAGAGAAGGGTAGCAGTGTATTTATTGTTTTGGACAATGAAGTAAACTCACTCAAGGCAGCTTACATCCTGCCACAAATATAAAAATACCCCCTTCTTGCAACCCCCATTGGGAATGTGTCCTTCAATTCCTCTGCAGAACTTCATTGTCAGATATTCTGTTCTCTGCACTTCTGCTTCCACGCTGCCAGTTGATTCGGCTCAAGGACTCATGACCTGGTTTTCTCTTCTCAGTTTTCTTCCTGCCAAAACTCGTATTCAGTTCACCTTCCCTTCCAGTCATGTCCTGGTAAATCATGAAGTTCAGGGAGTCCTCATGGCAGGCCTAATAGCCAGGCCCCCAAGGAGACTCCTGAATTGCAGGCAGCTGTGTTGGTATATATCAACAAACAAGTATTCCAAACTGTGTTCATTTGAAAAATTTACATGAATGCATATATTTTAATCTATGAGAGAAAAATACATTTCAAAAATGTGCATGTATTTGGGGAAAACACATACCAAAACCTCGTGGATTTTTGTGTGGAAGGAAAAAAAGAAAAAGAAAAAAGTTAAGCATCTGATTGGAATGAACTCCAAGAGAGAATATAGAGAACCTTGAGGAGCTTGGGTTTTGTGGATTCCTACTTCCCTAGCTACATACCATCCATAAGGACTGGAACACCCTGGTATCTTATCTTAATTGAATTAAGAATTGTTAGGCAGTTGCCTAGCACCTCATGATACACACTCCTGCCTATATAGTATTTCCTCCTTTCGGAACAAAGCATTTCCACTTGACTAGTTTTGGTCAAGTGGAGTCTATCTGTGCACATCTCTGCATCCATTGACTTTCAATAGGACTTATGCTGGATTTACGGTTCATTGGAGTTGCAATTCACAGTGTGAAACAGGGAAGGCAATGTCTGACTTTGATTAGGGATGGGTAATGTTGAATCAGCATGAGTTACTTCTTCCAAAACAGGAAATAGCTTAGCTGCCATGCCTGCCCTAGAAGGATGCTCATCAGAGGATGAGGTGGCACTCCTTGAACTGAACTTCTTGGAGACACAGACTGTTTCTGAAAACTCCAGGAGGCTGTTCTCTGTTGAAACAACCACATGCCAAAACATCTTCAGGTTTTTATTCTAGAAGGAATAGCTTAGTGAAAATGCATCATCATCGGCACCATTATCATCATTTCTATATAACCCAGTTCTCAAAACTCTCTCTGGCTGGTTGGTAACTGTAGAAATCACAAGTGCTTAACACTTTATATATAATTTATTTAGCTGAATGCATAGGCTACTTGACTGTATCTTTAGAATGTGTAAGTAACATAAATGTGCTGCCATTCTATGATCATGTTGTTCGCTTTGGTAATCAAACAAGTTTCTAGTTCTCAGAGTTGCAAAGATAGGCTTGAAATTCTGCAAGTGATGCAAATTTACAGAGGTGAGCTAAACAGGACCCCTTGTTGCTTGGAGTGGGGCTTTGGTTTGCTTCGGAGATGTGTGCTGTCCTCTCTAAAACTAGGAGAACTTATATAAAGTAAGCAGATATATGCAAATATGCTTATTTTTCTTAATGTATACAGATCACCAGCTCAGCATTTCTTGGCGTAACATTTAGGTTACTTTGGCATGAATGCGGAATTTATTCATTTTTTTTAGCACAGACTGTGCATTGTCCCGATTATGCTCAAACTGTGACCCAGTCATGGGAAGATAGCCCAGAAACCAATCCATCCATTGAAATGAATCTATACTATGAAAATATTTTGGAACCAGGGCAAACTAATATTTGTGTATTATATGCAACATTTAAAGTCAACATTTTAAAAGCCGAATGACCTAAATTATTGATGGTTATTCCATTACTGCGAAGGTGTGATATTCTGCAGACAGATGACTTACAGGACCTGTGTTAGTCACAAAGGGAGTCAAACAAGGTTGCATTCTGGCTCCTGTATTGTTTAACCTCTATATAAACAATATTGTTAAGAATTTAACATCTCCAGTGCTGAACTGGCTACCAAAGCTATCTCTATCCTTTTGTATGCAGACAACGCTATCTCTCAAACTAAAGTGGGCTTAAGAAGATTGCTGAGGGCATTTTCTAAGAATTGTCTTGAAGAACAGCAGTAAATTACATTACTGACTTCTTCATTAGTTTCTCTTCTTTGCTTTCTTTTGATTTTGGAAGGAATGAGTGGATCATTCCTGTAAGAATATGAGTGGATCAGACCAAAGATCCATCCAGAGTGCAATTCTCTGCGTGCTTACTAAGGCAATCCACTCACCTTACTCCCTGGGAAACGTGTATATAGAAAGACAGCCTGATCCCAGCAGGGCTTTCTCACTTGGCCAACTGGGTGCTTCCACTAAGCCCCAAAGCAGGACATGAAAACATGCACACCCTTATCGTTGCCCTCCTTTCCTCCTTGGCCCACTTAAGATCTGGCACTTGGAACCCATGGGCTCCATTCAGTCATCAGGGCCATATATATGCCAGGTACCCCCACCAAGGGCCTTCCAGATGCACTGGGTGACAACTACCATTATGCTGGCCAGGAGGGCACTAGCCTGCTATATGTTCTGACATATAGCAGTATAAGGAAAACTGATTCTGTGCTGATAAAAGCAATGCCTCATGGGGTATGTGCATTTTCACACTTAAACAAAATCTCTTTGGCAATTATCAAGCAAATGCTGCTGCATCCATTCTTACTCTGCAAAATACAAGGAAATAAAAGGCCCATTGGAGAAACCTGTCCATTTTGATTTCTCCCACATTTTTTTTAAAGTTCCAAGATTTTTTTGTCCTGAATATGGAGAACTCTGCAGATACTGGTAATTTCTTATCAAAGCTGTACTGGGCCAAACTTCCTACCATCCGTACCCTTCATTTCATGGAACACTGAAAAGGATCAGATGAGCGGATACCCACTTTGCACACCCCAGTTGCAGCAGGTTAAGTGAGCCCATCAGTGTGCTTTACTCCTGAACCAATGATGCTGCACTCCAAAGTCAGTTGCTGTCAGGTCACATGGCCATAACTACCACCCCTTCCACATATATCCCCTTCGCTTTGGCATTGACTAGATGGGAAACCCAAAATAGCTAAATTTGGTCCAGGTATTGTCCATTGCCAGTGCTGGAGTTCAGTAGAATTGGCTGAGTACCTCAGGAACTTTGTACAGTTATTCCCTGACATCAACAGGACTTGGTTTGTATAACAGGCAGCCCAGAGTGGTTTAGTTTACCCAGGCAACACTCAAAGAACCCATGCTTACTTTATGGATACTTCTGGGTTGTTTAACCTTCAAATACTCCTTGCTGCCTGGCTTCATAGGACATGGCAAGCTGCAGAAAGCTGGGCACCTACAGGGACTATGTAAAAATAGCATACCTAGGCATCCAGCACAACTTGACAGCCTTGTGGTTAATTAAGCTATGATAGTGGCATCAACCAGGGAACTGGCTTTCTTCTATGCACTAATCATTGATTTATTAATTATTATAATAAAATATTTTCCTTATAATGCTTTAAAACTCAGTTTATACTGATTTTTAAAGGATTAGTTTCTTACTTGACATAGTTCTTTTGCT
Source organism: Varanus salvator macromaculatus (assembly GCA_023646645.1). Classification (NCBI taxonomy): domain Eukaryota; kingdom Metazoa; phylum Chordata; class Lepidosauria; order Squamata; family Varanidae; genus Varanus; species Varanus salvator. The sequence continues at coordinate 16,276,453 of JAIXND010000771.1, read as the reverse complement.
GATGTGAGATGTATTAGTAATTCCTGGTTTCACAGTCTAGAGCGCTCAGTTATCTGAACATTTCAATGGTCTTTCTTATGTCTACTTCTTACATCTTCACTGCTTCCAGAGAAATTAAGCTGATGCGATACTTGATACACAATTCTTTTTCCTGCTGCAACACCTTAAAAAGGCTGTCCTAAAGAGAGTTGCCCTGCTCCAGCAAGCTATTGCATGCCTGCCTAAGTAGTACATTCTTAAAACGTCTGGGGCCCAGAACCATAGGGCCAAATCAGCATACAATTTGCATGTGTTGCTTTATATCTGTATAGGCAACTTTAGAAATATTATGTTTTTCTTAACTTTCACAGGAAACACAATCAATCAATTAATTCTCACCCAAACAATCTCAATTAAAGCAGACTCTTCTATTAGTTTGCATTCTGTCCAGTAATCATCCCAAACCAATAAGTTTTCTCCCTTCTAAGCTTAGTTGCTATGCAGAGAAATATTGTTTTGGGATGGAGTGGCAGCATGTGGGGAAACTAAGAGAGTTAAGCCTACCCTTCCTGGTTAAACCCCCCTTTAAATTGTTACTCGCATGGCAATCTAATGAAGAAAAAAACTTCCCACTGGCACCAGGGCTGTTGGGTGGACGGGAGCTGTGGAAATAGCTTCCAAGCCATGGACCCAAGCTTTGCAGTGCCCCAAAACCTGTACTTACATCATGTATCAGAGGTTTACCAGGCCATTCTTCATCCTGCAGTTTCTTCTGCTGAACTCCTTAGTTCTGGAGAAGCAAATGCAGTTGCGTAGAAGCGATATGGTCTTCTGGGAGGGGAGGGGGGAAATGTCCATTTGAAAACATGCACACAGTGTGCAGGCATAGTTGGATTGGCATAATTACGTAGAAGTCAGGACCATCTCTATGTCTGAGCAGCAGCACCCCCAGCAAAGTGCCCCCAACATGGTATTCCAGGGCATTATGGGAAATTTAACATGTCAGCTAGCTTCTCACTTAACTGATACCAGTTAAGTCAACCGCTTGGGGGAAAGGGCAGGATGCAACAGAGAAGGTGCACTCTTCCAGGCGAAGCCCCAACAAAACCAAGCATGCATATAGGCAGCCAAAGAGTACCAGAGACAGCTGCTGCAACTCTAAAAGCATCCTCCTACTGAGATGCTAGGAACATTCTAGCAATCTCCTGGCACAGTCCACTACTCACCCTTGCAAGAATATTGGGAGGTAAGACTCACCTTGCCGAATGAGAACATGGGCCATATAGAGCCAGCTCAGCATTCTGTTTCCAGCTGCAGCTTTTGAAAGTGCACCAAATAGATGACACTCCCTTCTTGTTCATTCCAAGCATCTGGCAATTTGAAGATGGCTCGCAATTACAACAAAGACTCCCTGATACTGATCATACATTTAATTCTTCATTTCCTTATTTAATTCACTCCTTTTTATCCAGCCTTTCCTCCATTAACTTTGCTTTGCTTTTGTAGTCATTCTTTGTGGTTTGCTCCCAGAATCTGGTCCTCTGAGATTTACTGCCTCTGCATGCAGAAATTCTATTTAATTGCCATGGCTTGACAGCCACTGATAGACCATTGATAAATCCCCCAAACTCTGGGTCAAACTACATGTGACACAGGAGATTGGCAGTCAGCAGTCATCTATCTGTGCATACCTGTTTGTGTATGTGATACTTATTAGATTTAGAACAGATTTAACCCTTCACACCTTAACAATGTTTCTGATCTAAGCCACCCCTGCTAAGGAGACACATAGCCTAGATGAGTGTTCTCCTTCAGCCACATCATCTATCTTAAAAAAGATAGTACAAGATCCTGCTGATATTTCTTCAACCTCATGTTGTGTTTAAGTCACAGGATGTAGCACAGAAGAGAGATTCGACTACGAGTATGAAAGGAAAGAAAGGAGGTCCCTGTGGATTTTCCTCCTCAAGCCAAATGGCTATAGGGGGCGGCGCTCATCTTTGTTTCAAAGGCCATGAGCCAGCACTGCCCAGAGATGTTCCCATGATCTACTCACATTATATGCTTTTGAATTGCTAGGTTGGCAGGAGCTAGGGACAAGGCAACGGGTGTTCACCCTGTCACACAGCTTCGAACTGCCAACCTGTCGATCAGCAGCCCAGCGGCTCAGTGGTTTAACCCTCTGCGCCACTGAGAGCTCCAGCAGGACCTGGGACCGATCTTGCAGGTGTAGTCCTGGCAAGCAGAGCAGCCCAGATTCTGACAGCGGTAGCCCTTGCGTTGCTGTACCTGATATAGAAGGTTGCCAGTTGCACAACCTTCTCTCTGTGAGTGTTCATGGACTTCCGCTCAGATTGGCTCAGCAAACTTTCCTAAACCAGGCCCAAGCATGAGGGGAAGTCTGCAAATGCTAGAGGGGCAGATTCTGCTAAGTTTCATCCCAATCATACGTGGGATGGATCAGCATGGATAGGTCAGCACTTCAGGGTAGAAGCATAAAATAGGCCATGAGCTCACATGGGCAGCCAGTGTCTGCAACAATCAATTTTAACTATTTAATTACTTAATTAACTAATATATCATTTGATGGAGTAAAATCTTGATGAAGTTTTTGAAACTCATACAAGTAAAAGTAAAACTATGAAAGTAATATTTAATGTATGAGTAATAGGAGAGATTTTGTTTGGATGATCTTTTACAGGTGTGCCAAATGTGCAGGTCGTGTATCAAGAGTGTAAGAGTATACTGGTAAAAATAGTGAACTGCAAACCAGAGAACCCGGGGCTCAGATCTCATTATGGCCATGTTTCCACTAGGTGGTTTTTAACAAGTCACAAGCCCGCCTTCCTTATCAGCCACAAAAAGACCATCAGGATGTCCTACTGTTCATGTGGCATGTGTCATTCTACCTTTTTAATGTAAGAAATTTGCTTGAGAATTGAAAATCAGTGTACTGTTTTAAACTAAGTACATGGATAGCCTACAAGCTTTATGGAGATGATGTGTGTGACACATTTGTGGTCTGTATCCTACATTAGATTCCCTCTTTCCCCCACCACACTGTGTCAGATTTTTCCAAACTGAACGAGCAGTATTTTCAGATGGTATTATTTGTTTGTTATTGATGAGTTTCCTTTCCACTGCTCAATAACCTGTGCTCTTAGTGATGGGAGCTAGGAATTATATAAGCTTGTATCTGTAACTTGGGGTTGGTTGGTTGTTTGTCACATGTGCAGCAGGAGCAGTGAAAACAAAATGTCTGCTCTGATTCTAGTCAAAATTGTCAAAGCAAATTAAGGCGAGTCAGGGTTGTCAACATGAATTAAATGACGATGCCAACATAGTCTTTGAAGTTGAAGTTTTCAAAGGATGAAAAGGTGAATTTATGGGAAAGGTTCCTACAATTTGGTCTGTGTTTCATTCCAGGTCTATGTACTTATTCCAGATTGATACAAGGTGGTGATCTTTTCTCTGATGCAAAGTCAAAGTTGCTGCTCTCCACTGTTGTGGGCCAATCGGTGTATGGCCCAGCAAGTGTATACAGCTGGATATATAGAGTGCTTTGCTGCAGTGCTTGGATGTGCAGGAAACATGATGGAGTGTTGAGGAATGTATTGAACATTACTAGATCTAGAGTACTATGAAAGGGCATGCTGGACAGGCGGACAACAGCCATAGGCATGGGTTCTGGATGCTCTTCAATGCATTGGATCACCAATGTTCTTACTGGTCCAGTGATGGAATTGGTTAATGTTAGGCAAGGTTTAAATTATGTTACTATGCTAGCCAAGAGTTTAATTCAGCAAATAAGGTATTTGTAGGCCAGTGGTGTACATGATCACCTGAAAGTCAAATCCACTGAATTCAAGTAATAAATAAGTAAGCAAGCAAGCTTTAGTGCAGGAAGTTAACTCAGGCTAAGACGTATGTAATGTTTCACTCACTGAGCATGCTCACCTGAATCTAAATCAGGAATTCTTGCAGTTACACTAGCATAAAGAAAATAAATATTCATACACATCTATCTGATCTATGGAATGCTTTGTTTGGTCCTAATCAATATCCTTCTTTAAATCTGGTGAATTGTTCATGCAATGATTTGGCCACTCCATTTTTGTACAGTAACCTATACATGTGTTACTTAGAAACATAGAAACAGAGCGAGTCAGAAGGGGCCTCCTGGACCGTCTAGTCTGACCCCTGGCTCCAGCTGGCTCCGCTCACGAGATGCCTACCATGTTGCATGTCTAGTCTATCCTTGAACAGACTGGCTTTCATATTTTTAAGAAAGGAAGGTGCTGGGCTTGAAAAGTGTCCTCCTACTTTTGAAACTCTTCAGGTCACCTCACTTCTTCAAGCTATATTTAAAATATCTTCAATATAGACATAAAAGGAGGGGTGGTGATGTGTCCAGACTCACTCCTGCTTTTGACCATGGGTGAAAACTCAAGCTTAGCGCCATATCCTATTGAAACAATAGGATTGGGGAAAGCAAGCTCCTGGTTAAAATGGTTCATTTCCATTGACTTCAGTGGCCGTTAGATATGCCTTACCCAATCCAGGTTGTGCCTTGTGTTTTCATTCATCATCTCTCCTTGTACTAACTTAATCCATACTATTCTAAGAGAAATGCATGGCTGCCAAACCGTATCATATATCTTAATGATCTATAACCATAGTTCTTTCTTTTCCTCAGGAGAATTCCATGATCTGTCAGATCCTTCAAAATCATTATTCTTTTGCTACATGACCCACTTTGGTTCCAGTTTTAGACAATTCCTTAAATACACAAACAAAGTCACCTACTGCCAACAGCAAAAACACAGCTCTTGTCCCCATGAAATGCCATGAGATCTAAACAATGATCTAGTCTCACAGAATACTTTGGAATAAAGTCACACATCTTTTGCCTTCAAGGCATTACAAGACTTCTGCCAACCTTGAAATGGATAACTCAATTCTGGACTTGGAGAGATCCAAGTTTTTTAGATCCTGGTTCCTGAGTTCAGCCATTAAGCCTGAAGAGATGAATCCAGAAGTGCAGCAAGTACAGTTCTGTTGATCATTCATATGCACAAGGGCAGATTTTTATTATTTATACCAAGCTTGTCTGATCAAGATGTTTCATCCTTCCTACCAAAGGGAGCAAAGTTGCAGAACTAGGGTGGTCATGGAGATGGATAGACCTCCATTTCAAGGGCAATCTTTGGACACTACTATATTTGAAAGAGTCTTCTAAATGAAGGGCTGTCCTGAATTCCAAGTCAAGTGTAAACATTAAAAAAAACCCTTAGAAAATCCATCTGGCTTCAGGGATCCTGTGGGCAGCTGGTTTGCCACCGTGTGCATGGAGTGCTGTACTAGGCAGCCTTTTGGTCTGATCCAGCATGGCTTTTCTTATGTCACCAGGTTCTTATGTTCTTATGTCACCAGTCTCCTTACCATTACAGGAGACGTATTATATTTCTCCTTAAATTCTAGTAAGTATTTTAAAATGTACATCTATACACATAAATTACCATATGCATATTTTATGCTAATCAGCATTCTCTTTTGCCCACCCCCTTTTTGGCGATCCTTTTCTTTTTCTTTTTCCTTTTCCTTTTCTTGTCTGTCTGTCCGTCTGTCTTTCTTTCATCTTTTGGTAATATACGTGACTGTCTTACGCACAACTTTCTTATTCTCTCTGCAATAAGCAAATCTGTCAAGATTTGAGTTCACTAGGCTAGGTCACAACCTGGGATCTAAAGGTTTCCAGTTCAAGCAAAGGAAAATGAAAAAATTGAGACCCCCCCAAATAGCATTGCAAGTAAATAATACAAAGGGAAGAATGTTGTGTCCTGGCTGTAGATACATGTGACAAATCTATTTCCATGTTTCTACAGAAAGTGTTTTTCTAAAGGGAAATCTCCAATGTAATTGTCTGTTTCAAGGACTCACCATCTCATCTTCAGTGCAATGTTATGTCTATTCCCAAAAGATACCAAGAGGACGCTTCAAGCTGGCTCCCTTTTTGCATGCTAACATTTGATTGAAATATATAGTACATGGTAAGGTCGTACACAAATGACTCTTTGAAAATTCATGCTCAAGCAAAGCAGACTTTCTCAGCTGAAGTTAAGTAGGTCAACAATTTACCTAGTCTGTCTGTTAATGTGCTTTCTATGCAAGCTAATGAGATCTTGAGAACAATCCACATACCTAAGGTTGTCAAAGTGTTATCTCATTCACACGCACACACATACATACAAACCATATAAATGAACAAATCTCATATTTTGTTGTCTTTTAGTGATCAATGTACTTTAAAATGTTTCACTGTATGTATAACTATTTTCATTGTGCTATGAATGTAATCAGCCACAAAGCTGATTCTGAAAACAATTTCTCCTCAGAGTGAGCTCAGACAGATTTATTTATTTGTAATTTTTATACTATCTACTATAATAAAATCCTCAGGAAGAACGTCCTATGTCTCCTTAGACAGAGTCTAGGAGAACATGGGTTTGGATTCCCAGATCTCCAGAAAAAGATCTCCAACGTCAGAGCTGGGGATTTGTCTAGCCTATCTTCCACAGCTGGCATGGCGTGATGCATGAAATAACTGTGGGTGGATATGGGGACAGAGAGTCCCCATATCTGAGATCAGGGCAGGGAGTCAGGGAGATCAGGACTGCTAGGATATGAGGTATCTTGATGGACTTACAGCCCCCTGGAAGCCCTGTCTGAAGTGCTGCAACTAGAATGCTGAGATCACCCATCTAGCAGACAGCAGGAGCACAGAGGTGGGCTGTTGCCTGTGCCTCTTCTTCCCACCATTTCTGCAATCTTTCCAGTCTGGAGACTTACAAGCTGGCTTGCTTTGGCCCTAAGCAGTTATAATGCATAAAGGAGCATAGGGGAACAGGAAACATGAGTTGTTCATGCTTTCTCTTCCTGTGCAAAGTAATAGAGATGTAGAAGAATTAGGTCCATTTGCAAATCATGCAAATATGTCCCATCTGTGGTCCCAATACAAAAGCAAGCAGAAATGCTTTTAAAAAATGTTACCAGATTCCTTCATTTTACATAGAAAAATGTGTAGTTTTGCTGTAAGGATGCACATTTGAAATGTGTGTTCTTTAAACCCACAGTCATGCTTGAGAAAATGGGGAAAGTGCTCTTTTGAAAAAATGTGCAGAAATGCTCACTCTTCTAATTCAGAATGTATACTTCTCCTGTTGAAATAAGCTGAAAGGTTGGCAGTGAAAATGGGAATGAGCTGAAGCAAGATTCAAGTGATTTTTTTTGTAGATGAGCTTCAACATCCCTGGTTGCTGTACATAGATTTAATCTATATTCAAAGTTTCACAATTAATCCTCTGGAGAGAAATACACACACCTGATGCAGACAAGGTCTCGAACATCTCTTGCTGAGAGATTCAAAATTTCCATTTTGGACAGGACAGAAAAACATGGACAAGGTTGCCTATAGCACTTACTATTTGATTGTATTTTACTTGGTTTTATTTCAGATGTTAGTATCCTGCTCCACAATGAAGCTAATTCTGTGCCATTCCATGCTCTTGTCCACTTTTTCCAGCCCATTGAAAATAGAAATATTCCATCTCTTCCTATGGGAGCACTGTAAACACAAAGGAAGCACCTTCAGTATCTCCTTGTGTAATTACTTTACCAGGATAGTAAGAGTCACTTTCAGTAGCACTTGTGATTGCAGAGAAATTACTCTAAGAATGGAGACCATTTGGACTTCAACTACACTAGATGGTATGGATTGCACCATATTATCCACATTATATGGATAAGAATAGTATGTAGTTACAATAGTGAAGTGAAAAGAAAATCCAGCCAAATTTGAGCACTTCACTTGCCCACTGAAATAAATGGGACTTGAAGTGTGCAACTTGGACTGACTCATGGAGCATGACCACTGTTTCCTAACATTTTATTTATTTCTTTTTAAATATGAGATTTGTTCAGTTAGATGCTGTGAACTGTATCATTGTGCTGTTCCGTAAAATGTGACAAAATGATTGTACAGTCTTTTTTGAAGTTTGGCACTGCTCTCAGTTGGGTGAAAATTCTTCAGAAAATAATTCTGGACTCCTGTACAGAGCCAATGGATTAATGGCTTTAAAGAGGACCTGAATGCCACGTGTTGAAGTCGGCTAGGCAATCCACTAGGAAACCATCCTTCTTGGCTGTTAGAAAGCCCTATTTTAAGACTGTTACATTTCAAGGGTGGGTACTTTGTAGATGCCCTCTGGGGATGTACATGGTTGCATAAGTGGAGCCAGACGTTTAGGGAATTCTGGAGGCTGACTCAGTTCTATTGCTATGAGTTAGGATGAGCCAGAGGAGGATGAAGCCAAGGAAAATATTCTGGCATTAATTCCTGGTGGTCTGGTGACACTATGTATATCATTTCTTTAAACAGCTTTATCATGTGTGTACATTCGACTCCAAAATGCTTGGGGTTGACTTGAAGGATGGAGCCAAACCATTGGCTTGGTTTGACATGAGTCTTTCAAGCTCCTGGCTTCTCATAACTCTTAATAAAAACAATGTCTGAGTCTTTTTGTAAAAAATAAAATAAAACTCACATGCCAGGTGAAGATTTCCTGGGGCCTTCTAATCAAGTTTGCTACCAATTTATCTTTCCCCCTCTCCTGAAATCTGTTCAAATGTCTGGAATGATTTTCAGAAATTGGCTCCTTCAAAGCCTTAATTGCCATGGACACATTTTTACCCTTCGCAAAGCCTGAAAGCATGGGGCCACAGTTTAGCCTTCAAGTTTGCAGAACAACCACTATGTATGGAAATGATTTTAAAGGACACTGCTCACCACCAAAAGTCCCAAGCACAGATTTTGAAGAAATGAATGCAAAGTGCACAAAAACAGAGGAACACTTCCATGCTGTCGTACAGGCCTAGTAATTTGATTAGAGCTTGCCAGAACGTGTCATCCATCCCAGATCAGTCCAAGGGTTCATCCAGTGCAGCATTGTGTTCCTCCAGTGGCCAACCAGATACCTGGGAAGTTCTCAAGCAGGACCCCACCACAATCAAACTGCCTGCCCATCTGCCTAAGTTCCCCAGCACACAGTATACAGAGGCATTCTTCCTCTAATTCTGGAAGCAATGCTATCCCGTGATAGTTGTCTCTTCCATACATTTGTCTAATTAAAAGGGAATTCACTTTTAAAGACAACCAGGTTGGTGGGTATCACTTCCACCTGTGATCTCACAATAATAAATTGCACAGTTTGACTATGTACAGGTAAAAGCTTGATGGACTAATGATGTACAGGTAAATGATGTTCTATGTACAGGTAAAAGATTGATTGACTAATTTCAAGCTATACATAGAGATAAACATTTCAGTTTGTACCATCTGTTTATGCAGTTTTGTATACATTTTAACTTAAGATTGAATGGGGGACTCAGAATTTCCTTGTTTCTTGGCTTTGTGCTATTTGCAGGTCTCGTTCTCTCTCTGTATCTACATGTATGTGTGTGCATTCGATCCTTTATTATCAAGTTCATGACACTTTTCAGTTCAGAATGTTTCCTAATTTCCATATTTCCTTTGAACATAGCTCATTAGACACAATGCTAGAAAAAGTACTCATCTTAACAAACATGTACAGACTTTCTTGGTGACCCTTGCATTTGCCTAGTTGCTTTATATGGCTTTCCATAATTTTCCTTCTTAGAATTGTACAGTAGAAAGGGATTTTGCAGTCCATTGCCTAATCCTCAATTCGATGAAGGAAACCCAGAGCAGATTTTCCATTGCAGATGGCTATCCAGTCTCTGCTTAAAGACCGCTAGATAACTGAATCCACTGCTCAATTGCTTTTGCCATCTCCTGATGTTCTATCAAAATCTACTGTCTTCCAGCCAGAATGGCCAGGTGGTATGTTTTACAGAGGATAGTCTTCTGTATGCAAAGCTGCCAGAAAACAGATTATTTGAAGGAATCCTTTTCTTCAGGGGATGTCTATTCCAAGTGCAGATGCACTGTCCATCAGTGGAGTCTGGTTAGAAGACTGAGCAGGTGGCCAGGTCACCTGGTCACAGACTTCCCTTCTATGGTGAGATGTATTATGTTTCTCCTCAAATTGTTTCCAAAATTGTATCTATGTGTATATGTTAGCATTGCAAGTGTTATGTAAACAGGTGTTCTCTTTTTGAGGGGCGATACATCCCACTTTTCCGGCAATGCTTAAGTGGTCACCCTGCTTGGAATAAGCGAAGCCCATTAGATCTAGTTTGTGCATACCTAGCCAGAGGCAGCAGAGACCCAGGTTCACCTTCTTCTCTGTGTGTGTCCTTCATGAGTTTGCAGAGCACTTTCTTGCCTTCCCCTTCAGCTTTCTCTTACTTGACCTCATGGTAATGGACTAATTCGGTCATGGTGCTGCACAAGCCAACCAGTTGCTGTGTTTTCTTCTATGTGAGCATGACTCTTTTCATCACATACATTCATTATGTCAGCATACAAAATGTTCTGAAATCAGGGACAAAATCACAGCTGGCAAAGCCAATATTAAGAAAAGGGTGCTAGAAAGATCAACACTGAAAACTGAAGCTTGGACCATTTCCAAACTTCTCTTGGTTGGTGACAGAGCTGACCAAGGGACTGGGTCTCACTCTCAATTAGACAGAAAGTCCTATCCCCGTAAAGCACCATGTCTGTACTTCACGAGTACTATTAGGTAATCTCTGAGGTCCCCAGCACTTAATCAGCTTTGCTTTATTCACCAGCCATTGCTATGCATGGCCTGGACCAGTGATCCTTTAAGACCGGGGGACTGCAGTTTACACTGTATGGCTCTGTGGTTAAAGACTGTCTGGGAAGAACCACTGATGCAAAACAAAGCAACTATATTTCCAACTGGCTTGAACATCAAGCTACATATCTTGACAGTTCTCAAAGAACTGCAGTGGTGGCCACTCTGTTCACCCTGCTTCTGAACATAGGTCAAGGTGCTAGGGTTAGTCTGTATAGACACCTGAGGACTACCTGCTTCCACATAAACCTGTCTGATCTTGGCTGTCCAAGTGTCTTCTTTTACAGAGGACCACCCTCACTTTGAAAGGTTGCTAGAGGGTCATCTTGTATCTGAAGGTATCCTCCATTGAAGGGCTGTCCTGTACAGTTCTGATCAGAAGAACCTTCAGAAGTACTGCCCTGAACGGCAGACATGAGCGGCAGTGACACAGGTCACCTGGTCACAGTATTCTATACTGGGATGACATGCAGTGAGCTTGTATTTCTTAATTTGCATCTATACAGATCTTCTGCAAATAGGTCTCCCAAAATGGACATTTTTGGTGACATGTTTTCCCTGTTTTGGGAAAATATATGTGGTTATCCTAATCTCAGATTTTCAAGGCACTTCTCAGAGCCTTCTCAGTTACGGAGGTGGAAGCAAGGAGAAGTCCCTTTTCAGTCATAGCGTTTTATGGGGTACCCTTCCCCTGTCTGTTTGCCCGGGGTCATCATGGGTGATCTTTTAGAATGGTGTTGAAATTAGTCTTGGCTTTTGATAAATTAATGCTGCTGCTATTTTTGCCCCATTTTAATTGTCATCATAACTGCTCTCATTTTAATCTTCCATTATGATTGTGTATGGTTAACCCCCTCATGAATCAGTATGATAAAAAGGCAGGATATACATATTTTAAATAAAATAATAAGTCATAAATAAAATTGTGAAAGTGTTTGCAATATGTGTTAAAAAAACACCTCAGAAAACAGGAGGCATTTTTCAACACATGAAAATGTGTTACATAAAACAAGTTTTGGCACTACTTAGGGATGGCATATATGAAAAGGGAAATATAACATGTGCCATTATTACACTAAACTCAATCTTTCTTTATTCTGATTCTAGCAAGCATTAGCCTTAAATATTGGGACATATCTTTCGGACCTGCAACATTCTTTTAATTGTCTTCTAGCTTGTATTTTTATTATTGAAATACAACACAATGGCATTGTGCATGTGTGTCTATGCATGAGTGTGTGTGAAACAATACCATAATGCAATGAAGCTGAAGTCCCAGCTGAAGGGCAGAAAGAGGATTTTAATGTATTAAAAATGTATTAAAACCCTTGACACAGTAGAGAAATTTCACCCTGCCTCTTCCTCCCCATAAACAATGTCGTTTTGCTGATTAGTATTTGAGTAAATTTGTTACAATTTTAGGGCTGTTTTGGAAAAGGGATTGATTCATAGGATTTAGGCTCTTAATGGGACCATTCATCAAAATAGTACTTTTGAACACACATTACAATGCTTTTCTGCATGGTACTTAATGCAGTGCATTGAATTTAACTGTTCTTCTTTGTTCAAGGAAGAACGAGATGAAGAAACACAGTGGCATCCCTTTCCTACATATACGTACTAGAATAATTAGGGACTTCAGCATTAACATGTCAGCTTCTCTCCCCCACTGGAAATGCACACACAAACACAGACATGCATGCATGTCGCAGTGATCCCACCTTTTGGTTAACCTCACTCTATTAACTTGGCTTTACAAAGCTTCACAAGATAGATAACTTGAGAATACTTTTCAGATGATCAACATACGAAACTTCTGGCTTGAGAAGGATGCTTCTAGCTAACTGTTGATGAAAGCAGAAAAATGGTCTAGAGAGTCCATGGTCTGGTCCAACAAGCCAATTATTACAGATTTGTTATCAATACACTTTTCTTGTCCATGTAGAAAAGAAGGGCCTTTCACAGTGGTCACTGATCTGCAATTCTGATCTGCATAAGCAAAAATATTGGGTGAAGAGGGCCATCCAAGCCTGTCTTTAGGATTTTAGAGACTGTAGAATGACTCAGACTAATGATGGAGATGAAAGAGAAAAAAGAGCATGGAAAGATGGGCATTGTATTGCAAAGTCAGGCATAGCATTTAAAAGCACTGACGGCGTGCTCCTCACCCATGGTAGTAGCCTGCCTATGCAACCTGAATGACAGGTGTCCATGCCAGCAAGTCGAATGCTGGTTCAGCTGCTCATTTTCCTTCTTCTTGCATGCTTCAAACAGGTTCTCCATCTTTTTTTTTAAAGGGCTGTGAGTGTGCGCACGTGCACACATGCATGAATTCAGTTATGAGTTCTTTCATTATAAATTCATTGCAAAACTATTCTGAGGCTGGAAGAGGGAGAAGTATCTCAGTGTCTTCCATAGGCTTCTTTTCCTTGGTTCGAGCAGCAGTGCACTGCTAACTTCCAGAAATGGTGCCTTAGTGTGCCATGGAGAGAAACGGCTGTGTTTGAATTCAGAAGAGAGCACTTATAAAGTGCCCTGGCACTATTCAAAAGATGTTGCATGTAGTCTTCCTTCTGGGTCTCTTCTGGAAAACACTTTTACACTTAATTTGGGCATTGTGAATCTACAACCCAATCAAGCTAAGTTGATTGAATTTGCACTTTTAGACAAATTTTGCAATGCACTTTGGACCTGATTGCTATCTTTCTTTGCATTTTTTCAAACATCCAAATTGGTATGTCTTTTCCAACCTGGATCCCTCCATATATTTTAGACTACAAGTCCCAGCTTTCTGGATAATTGGTCATGCTGGCTGTAGTTGATAGGAATTATCATCTATAACATCTGAAGGTGCCGGAGGTTTTGCTTGCAACAGGAAGATGTACAGGATAGAACTGAGAGGCCTTTGATGTATTCCCCTTTGTCAAGTCAACATATACCCAAAAGAAGGAACCATGTTCCCAAAAAGTCTTTTTTTTTTTAAGCCAGTGCCAACAAGTAGTAAGGGGGAGCACCCCTTTTGCACAGTTCACAATCCACGAGCTTCTCCTGGCAGGTGGGGGGCTGCTGCCCCCCACAAGCCAAAAGTGTGCTCAGACTTCTAGTCCCTGCCCAGACAGGGCTTGGATGGGCCTCCCTAGGCCCCCTGTAGAACGGATTTCAGCATGAAGTACAGAGCTCCTGTTTCTTTGCTGCAACATCAACTGGAAGTCCTCCCAAAAAGTCATTCTTGAAGATTGGGTAAAAACAGCCCTAACTTACACAGATACTTTATCCATTATAAGGAATCGCCATGCTTTGTCAAAGCATCCCTTCATGAGTGGCACTTGGGAGTTTTTCCACTGTGAAGCCAGCTGAAAAATGGTTGCCGTTAACAACTGTCTCTTAATTCACATTGCTAAACTTTATATGTCTCTAGAGCTGGCCACTTATGCATTACCAGAAAAAGATGGCCTTGCTTTTGCATAAGATTTGTACATGCTAGTTTATAAATACAGGTTTGAATTTAAATATGCTTACCATCATTTCAAATGAATACAAAACATTGCCCCATTGTGGAGATAAGCATGACCAGGTGAACTGCATGACTGCTCAGAGTCCTGGCCAGGATGCTCAGCATCACAAAAGATCCTCTTCTCCTGAACTTCAGCATGGCAACAACTTAATCCTTAGCTGGGGTAGATTCATGCCTTCTGTGTTGAAAGATCTCAAGCCATGTTCCCTGAAAATACTCCAGGCATGTGCTTCCTCCCATTCTAAACTAACATTTGCAGGGTCAAAGCCATGGAGATCTTTTTTCCTTTCCCCAAATATTCATTCTATCCCAAGTCTGTTCAGTGTCCAGAATCCTGTCTTTGGAATACAGAGTTCTCACAAGTCCCGTGAGCCCCATTTTGGAACTTATTTCATATACTGTACCTTGGCAGCATCTGTGGACAGCAGTGAGACTGTACGAAATGAGCGTGTTGGAGCAGCTGACTTGAATTGACATGAGCCAAGTGTTGCAGAATTTCTTGGGCTTATATGTCCCTTGCTGAGAAATTCATGAACAAAAAGGGAGACAAGGTGGGGATTTTAGAATATATTGGTGGAAGGCAGCAGGGAGAGCGTCTAGGCACACTGTAATGGAACAAGTATGGGGACAGCACCACCAGAGTGGAAGCTTTGCAAAGAAATGGACTTTGCTTAAGAGAAGACTTGGGAAAGGGAGTTGACTTGATAGATGGAGACAACTGTTCCAAACACAGGAACAGCAGGGCAGAAGGTTATGACTTAAAAGTAAATGAATTTAAATGCATGAGTCAATAATTCCCAGAGCTGATGCTATGAGATGTAAATTTACTAAATAATCATAATGTACCTCTAACCCAAAGGACTCACCTACAGTGAAATCTGCCAGGCTCTGAATGATGTGCAGCTCTGCACTTTCCTCCTTGCAATCAGCTACCACTGAAAACTGGGGTGAGATGTATTAAAATTTATTTCTATCTCATTTTGACCAGAACTTACTCAATTCACAGTCCCTGGGTCTGAATGCAGACCCAGATGCAATCTGTGGTCCAGGTTTTTCTGAGCCTGCAAGCAATTTGTGTGACCAAATATGTGAAGGATGCATCTCTTTCAAAAAAAAAAAAATCTATATTCAATGTGAGGAAATGTCTACAAATGAAAAATGTGCACAACTGAGCAGTACATCTGGAAAAATGTGCACGACATCCCTATGCTTCCTTAGCTTCATACTGCCACTTTTGTGCATTGCGTGGGATAGAATTGTTCAGTCACTCCCAATAAAAAGAATATGCATGCAAAGAGTCATATACATTAACACGCATGCATGCGCACATGCAAACATAAACACACACTTCAGAGGGGAGCAGATTATGCCTGCTGGCCATGGTGCCTCACCCCAAAGGCCCCTATGACCTTTAGACTTCTTCATGCCAATGTGAACTCTGGTCCATGATATGACCAATCATAGGGGATTTTCATGGCAAAACCAACCTTTGGCCCAGGAGATGATGCCTATGGACATGGTCCACTCACAGCAAAAAAAATCTTGAGCCCCAAGAGATGTGGCCAGTGGGCATGATCCCATTACTTTTCCTGGATCCATTGTTTTGGAAAGAGTCATGGAAAAATTCCTAAAGAGATGCAGCATAGTCAGGGTAGTTACTTCCACATAAAAACACAGTATGTACACTTCTGAAGATGGCAGGCTTTCTTACATAGCTCTTCCTACAGGGTGTCACAGGAAAATGGGTTTCTAAATTTAATGCAGCAAAAAGTGCTGCTCAGGTACAAGCATTTTGGGACATCCAATGTAGGCTGAGGAAAGACCAAAGACCGGCCATGTTATAGAATTCACTGAGGCTCTGGATGCATGTGAAGCTCCATGCAAGCAGGGATTGTCCTGCTCGTTTCCATACTGAGCAATGTAAATGCATACCATCATTCAATAGCCGAACACCAGTTTGCGTACACATGCATTCTCCAGCACTGGAGTGTTCAGGGTAGAGACCCTCTCTCATGGCATAATTATCTTGAATTACACCACTAATCTGTGTTTACTTTCTGTACATCATGGTATCTAAGGAGAATTTGATGGCTCCACTATATTTTTCCGAGAGAGAGAGGGAGAGTTGGGAATGACAGAGCTGTGCCAAAGACATTTCATTTTGATATTCCCTTGGAAAGAAGTTTATTCATTGCAGCTAAACAAATTGCTAGAAAGGATTCTTGTAAAGCCAGCATTTATACTGTTTCTATGTGACTTGCTTTCCTTTTTTCATTCTTCTTCTGCAGGTTATTATTTCATCTCATTTCCATTTTCTTCTTTGCTTCTGTCATGGAATTATTTGTGCATGCTGCTGTTTAATTTCATTGGCTGTAGCAAGCCACATGATTTTGCTGATGTTCCTATCATGATACATTTGATATGACTTGTAAGAAATCACCCCTAAGCGAACAGGATTCAGAAGCAGCATAGGCAACTGGAATTGAGGACAAGAAGAACAAGAAACAAAGGAGAAAAGGAGAACATTGCTAAGAATATCATTAAAGCATTGGTGATGTATTTGCAATTAATTGCCCCCCAAAATACCAAAACCCAGTTTTTCAATAGATCAAACATAACATGAAGCTTTGCTTCAACCCCTAGGTATGACTAGTTTTCCCATAATGTTATAAATCTGTTGACAGAAACTTCATTAGAAAGGAAATATTTTGTTTTCTGTATATTGTTGACAAGAAGGACAAATCCAATAAAACTTGTTATTCACCAATGCAACCAAATTCTCAACCAATGATTTAAACAATGTAGTTGAGTTGTGTTCATGAACAATAATACGGAACTTAATTATTTATGTAGGGTTATTTTTTTCCTGAATCTATTAAAAAAATCACACACACACACACCTCTATTGCCACTTGATCACATTTTACCTGTAACAATGGAGCACAAATGAAACCATATTGCTCTGTAGAATAATACATTAATCATCATCAGTCGTCATTCAGATCTGTACGTTCCTTCGAAGCAGTGCAAAAATATGAACAGATATCCTCACGAGAAGGATAAATGTCTTATCTCATAGTTCACCTAGCTTGGAATACATAATGGGGCTGCATTGACAATGCATGTTATTTATCATCCCTTGTATGGGGCAAAAGGCAATGATGGATGCCTTTTGAACCGTGTGAGATTTATGAAGGTTTTTACTCCTCGAGTGCTGTAGAATCAGGGGCTGGAGTCCCGCATGCACAATGCATTTTTCAGTGCACTTAGTGATTTAATTATTATTATTATTTGTTTTATTAAGAGCAAATAGACCAGGAAGAAACTGTGGGCATGCATCATTCCGTTTCTTTGCTGTCAACCAACAGCCATCACCTTTTTTCAACAGTTGTAAACCACCCAAATTTGAACCAAAGTGATGCTGTGATTGTCAGGGCTACAGCCTGATCTGTGAGTTTTGCATCAGTGGTAGCATAAATATCTGATTGTTAATAGCTCAGCTATACTTATGGAAGGAAAGTAACTTCTGGGACAACTCCCAGAAACACTTAGGCCTGGTTTGCCGCTAACCCTAACCCAGAATTGAATATGGGTTGGCACTGAATCATGAGTTCCTGTTGGATGTTGAATTCTTAGTATGTGCAAACCCTGCACTACAGTTTATATATGCCTGATTAAGCCTGGAAGATAACCTATGACTTGTTGCTTGGGTTGTGAACTTTGAGCTATTCATGGTTAACAACATAATATTCTGAAGTAATATGACTGTAATTCTGCAGTTGGACATAATGTAATTTAAGTTGAGTTGCACATAAAATTTGCAGATAAATCCTACAGCTAGAATGCATGATGCACATGGAGAAATTTGAATATATTTCTGTGGTTTATTTGTAATTTATACATTTTGATCCACTCCTCTGTTAAGAATGCTTAAAGCGATGCCCAAATTAATAAAGCAGAAATGCTTCAGTTCAGCTAAGGGGTTTCCTGCCATGATGTGCTCCTAGCTGAACGCAGACCTATAGCCATGTATGCTAATCCCCAGGGACCTGAGAAAACTGCTGCATTTGCTTCTGTCTGGTCCTAGAGAAATGGCTTCAATTCTACGGCTCACATGTTTCGCAGCGAGGGTGGCCACTTGCATATGGCAAGTCACAAACCCTCAGCCTCGCCTACTTCATAGTGCTGTTGTAATGAGGGTGAAATGGAGAGGAAGAAAAACTTGTAAGCCACCTTGGGTTCCTTGCAAAAGGAAGAAAAGAAGGATATAAATGTATTCGTAGAAGTATCAAGAAGAACAACTGGAAAAAAGTGACTAGGTAACCTGTGTTCCTGCTTTTCAGACTGCTGCCTTAAAATAGAAATCACCTTCCAATAGAGGACTGTCTTCTGTAAAGCAAGACAGCTAGTCACCCTGTCAGGTGGAAAAGGAGAAATTTCTTAAGGGTAGCCTTGCAGTTCTATTGACTAGAGGCAGCAGAGCAGCTGTGCAGAAGCAGAAATTTTAGTACATGTATCTCTTTTGGTGCTGCATTCCAAGTAATAGCTGCTAATGTCCCCTACTCTAGATAAGGATTAATGGGAAAGGACAACTGTGCCCTCACTGTTTCCTGTTGTGCTGTTAAGTCAACTCCACCTTACAGCAACCTCTGGATGATGCCTTCCCAATGCCCTGCCCTTCACAGCCCTGCTCAGCTTTTGTAAATGCAAAGCTGTGGCTTCATTTATGGATTGAACCATCTCCATCTTCTTCTTCAACTTTGTCTAGCATGATGGCCTCTCCAGTGACACTTGCCTTCTCATGAAGCATGTAAGCTTCATTTTCATCATTTTTGTTTCCAGGGGAAATTCTGGCTTGATTTGGTCTAGGACACACTTGCACATCTTTCCATTGGCCCAGGTTAATTGCAAAGCTTTTCTCCAAAATCATGTTTTCAATGCATCCATTTTCTTCCTGCCAGATTTCTTCATGGTCCATCCTTGCATAATGATGAAGAATTCAATCGTGTGGATCATCTTGGCCTTAGTCTCCAGTTACACCTTATGATCTTTTCTAGTTCCTGGTCCAGACTCAATACAGAAAAGAGTAACTAATTCTAAAAACATTATAAACTAGCACTAAGAGAAGTTGCTTTGTTGGCGTTCTGTTGGGCTTTACTGTTTTTCTTTTGTTGTAACTATATTATCAGACACCCTAAAGCTACACTGTAAGTCCACAACTATGGAAAGAAGTCATATAAAGAAAACAAATAGCAATATATGACATAAGTATGGCACATACTTTATATTTCCAAGATAGATAATGCATAAGAAATTGGATATGGTACAAATGGAATGCCAGGATATGTTTTATTAGATGCAGTTTGCCAAAGTGTTTGTGCATACACAAATGAACACACATTTATGAGATATGTTTATAAAATACATCTGAGGGTTAAGAATGCAATGTGGAAAAGGAAAAGATTCCCCCAAGATTTTTGCCTGGTTATGACATCCTTGAAGAAAAATATGTGATCTACTAAGGAAGAATGCTGTTGCATTCCTTTAATTGTGAAGACCTTGGCTGTAGTTGCTAGATAATTTGTCTGAAGTTGGTGAACTCAGACCCCCCCTTTGGTGAATCACATTCCAACCTAAGATGGTTCATACCACCAGCAGTACCATGGAGAAGAATGGTCAGTACTCATAACACAAGAACATGTTGAAAGCACATCCCACATTGTAGACAAGAGTACTGACAAGGGTATCATGTTTCACCCTTTTCTGGGGCCTGACTCAGAAAAGGGTGAAACACGAAGGAACAGGTGGTGGGGTTTGGAAGTGTGAATCAAAAGTTCCAGGTGCCAGTAAAAACCATTTTACTGTTGCCTTCTGCAGTTTGGAAATATCCTTCTTCAGGAGCCAAAACTCATCCAGGTTTTTCTGAATGGCTTTCAGGTGATGAAGAAGGATATTTCCAGAACACACAGAGCAGCAATAAAACTTTTTTCACTGGTACCTGGAACTTTTAATCCCCACCCCCCTTTTGCTTCCAATGTTACACGTATGCCTTCCCCTCTCATGTGATTATCAGAAAAGGGTGAACAACACGAGGCTAGATGTGCATTGCAAAACTGACAGAAATGGCCCAGTTTGCATATAACAATAACTCAGAGATATTTTAATGTTTTTGGACCTGGGTTGTCGTGAATACTCAGGCACGTTAGTTCATGCTGAACAATTGTTCCATCCAACCCTGGAACAGTTGAGCCCATGGGATATGGGTCAGAATCGAACCATAAAAAGTGCTTGTACCTGAAGCTGTATCACGAGTGTGTTGTGTGAGTTGAGTAACTCCTTTGGTGCTCTGCTCCCATAAGAGAACCACATCAGTTGGGTGAAGAATTCAGAGCGCTAGTAAGCCTTTCTCCCTGGATTCTTCTCTTCTTCTCCCTTTGTAATCTTTGAAGCAATCCTGTGCATCCATTTCAATCCATCTACATGGTTCCCTGTGGCACCAAGAATGGAAAAAAAGACTCTAAACCATCTCTCTGCAGTTCTTTGCAGTGAGAATCACTGGCTCAGCATCAAGATGGATATCATGACCCTAATTTGCGAATACAAATGTCCTTTCTTTCAGTGACAGTTTGGCCTGTGTGAGAACTTCAGGAGTGTGCCCTTTTTAATGCATGCTTAAAATAAGGCAGTATTAACCAAATCCATTTACAGTTCCAAAATTGCTATGTTCTTGATTCCCATTTCCTTGGTTCTCCTGCTGCTTGTTTTCTGGCACTTCTTCAAACACATCTGTAGCATCTGTGTTTGTGAGCTTTGCCACTGTAACAACCCATCATTCATTGCACTACAACAACTGACTGCATTCAGCATCAGATAAAGACCCCATCTTGTAATAGAGAAACAGGGTGATAAAAACACCTAGATATGGCAATGAACACAACCACACCTTTTTGAAGTTTGCCACCCTTTTGGAGCAAAGACCCACAGAATGCTGAAAATAGCCATTTCAATTGAGGATGAACTGAACTGTGGAGAGTCATTTCAACAGCAGGTGGCCCTTCCTTAAAGCACCAGTTGCCACTGGGAACTAATTTTCTATATTATCTCGTGCATCAGATGGACATGTTTATTGTCAGGCCATTTGTAGGGAAGCAATACAAACCAGTGAAAAAGTTATGTCCACCCATATATTCCCCTGGATGAGCTTCATCCAGCACCACAGTGGCCTATCACTTTTACCTGCTTGCTTGCTCATTTCCATATCAACACATCATCCTTTGCTGATCTGTATGCCTAGCATCACATGGAAATGAGGGAATAATCCATGGATCGCCAAAGTATATCATGTTGATTTACTGTGTAACATTTAAATGTTTTGAGGTCAGACCTCTGTGAGGGAATAATTCACGGCTGGATATATGGCTCCTTCAAAATATACATTTCTTGCCAACAAGTACCACACATATTGTTTTTTACGCACTTGCTTTTTATTGCTTATGAGAGACACTGTAGCAGGATAGTTCACATAAACATTTATATAGGTTTTCGAAAAGAGTTGTTACTGAGGAAATAAGCCTTTTTTCTGCTTACACAAATTCAGAACAAAAGATTTTTCTCCTGTGTTCCTCTTGGAATTGACAAGTGGGCATGTTTTCCTCTCTCCAGTCGATGCCTGGAAGAAGCAAATCCGTGAGATGGATTCCTGACACATTGGCAAACAATTACGGGACGACTAGGGGTTCCAAAGTAATGGGGAGTGTTTTGCCAAAGGACAGTGGAAATTTCCATTCCTTTTAAAGAAAACAAGCCCACCTCTTTTTCCTATTTCTTTCAAATCCTTTCTGTTTGTTTGGCAATAATGATGTGCATCATGATGGGTTTGGTCCTACACAGAGTAAGGCATAGTTAACTCTATTGACTTCAATGGACTTAGACGTGTCTACCCTGCATAGGACTGAGCTGTACATTTCTTGGGCCACAAGAGATTATTCTTAAAAATAAAAATAACAATGATTCATGGAAGCACTTGGGTGAGCCATACTCTTGTCCCCATCCTGCCTGAGAGATCCCAGGGGCAGTTTGTTTGCCACTGTGTGAATGGAATGCTAGACTGGATGGATCCTTAGGCTCATCCCTCATAACCTTCATTGTTCAGAAGGCATGATGGACCCATTGGTTACAGATTATATACAAACATTTTCAAAGCATACCCTTGTTGGATAAATGTTTTATTTTTTAAAAAAATCAAAATTTGAAATTAAAAGAAACAGAATTGCTTAGCTATCACATGATATTTCCAAGTTCTATTCAACAAAGAAGGCATAAGGCAGGATCCATTCTTCCCTTCATAGTTTAGTACAGACCTGCTGCATCCATCACTAGCATTGCTGGAAATGTATACCCCCAAGAAATAAAAGAAGAGATGAGTATGTGTGATGTATGCAGAGTTCTCCAGTTCCTGGTAATGCCCAGTGTAGTGTGAAAGATGCAACAGGGTTCTGTGATGCTTGTTGTTGGCACACTAGCACTTAGAATGGGCTAAGTAATTCCAAAAGATAACACTGATTTCTCTACCCTCACAGGATCTAACAAAATAGGTTAGTTGGACCAGACTATTCCAAAGTTTTATTTGCAATCACAGTTCCTTGCAATTGTGCATTTTTATTGGGCTTTTGGGCAAAGAGCAATCATCTAGATCCTAATGGACCAAGAGGTTCCTTGTGTTTTGTAGGCCTGAAACTTTGTAGGCAGTTATCTACTTCATCAGATTCCTTTGAAATGTGCACTATTACACATTGCAAGACAATGTGCATCATGAATATATGGCATTATATCCAAGGAAATCTTAAGAAAGATTGCACAAAAACCCAAAAGCAGTAAATCATCATGCTTGTGGCTGCTCCTATTTCTTCTAATTTAGTGTTTATTTATTTTGGGTGGCAAACTTGCCTTAAAAAATCCAGTGCTGTCAAAAAACAAGACCCAAGGATATATCCTTCCAGATTTGCATCGTATTTTTCAATGGTACCGTCTCAGTCCTCCTCCACTTGCAGATTAAGGGTGTGCTGTTTTGCTCACATGTTAATAAATTTTTCTCATTTGTGAGAGTCACTGAATGGAGCAAGTGAATTGTTTTACCCAGTAGGTGGTGGAGCAATAATGAAGCATTGTGATTAAGTAGCGTTGGAATCTCTTATCTTCCTCACTGAGTGGGAGGTACCATTAGTAGTAAAAGTAATTACCTGTGTAGAACATGCTGATTGCATAAGTGTATCTGCTGCATTGTAGTATGGGAGACTTCAAAACTTTATGAGCTTTCAGGGAGTTTCATTTGCCAACGGTTTCAAGTCTTAATCAATTGCACTATTTTTTTTAATGTCGCGCTGGTGTCTAAGTTGAGAGCAACTTAGCTAAAACGCTCCTTTCTTTCATCAAGTGTGTGTGTCAGATTTGGTCCTTCTGAAGCAAATGGACCATTGGATATAACAATTAAGTGGCTCATAATTTCCTAGACATAAAACCAATTTCTAAAGTTTGAAGAAAGGAACTGATCTATATTCACATTTTACCAGGAGGCTGAATTGAACCTCCTGGTAAATTAAGCACTTGTTTGAAGCCACTTTTAGTCTGGTCAAAACAAGGTAAAAATCTGAAGAAAAGTGGGATTTCACAGGATATGCTTGGCAGGTGAGGACTGGGAGAGTTGATTCAACAGCAGCATCCCTGGCCCAATTTGATATGAGTCTGATTAAAAGTTTCAGTATAATATCACAATGATTCCAAAATATTTTCTATCCATTTGATTTGACATGAAGTGTTATGTTGCTAGAAGAAATAAATCCCATGAAGAATTATGAGATTGGGGGGGGGGGGGCGCAGATCCTACTTCAAGAAGAAGGTTGGAGTTCTCCCCACCTGTGGATCTAATCATGCTACATTTGGCATGCCAGGGGGTGTTCAGAAATTACTTGGAATGTTGTGTGATGCAAGTCATGGGGTTTCTTTAAGGAAGAACTCACTTCCCTACCCCAAAGCTGAGATGTGGGCAACTAAGCAATGACTCCATCGAAGATACTGTGGGACTTGTATAGGCTTTTCCAAAGAAGCAAGTACTCAGCTCTGTGCAGACTAGAGCAGGAGCTGAGAAGAGTAGGATTTTTCCCTTTCAGTTGATGAACACAGACAGTTTTCAGAGGTTCTTGCAGCTATTTTTGGCAATGTATTAGGACATATTGATTTGATAATGAGTGGCATATGCACAAATGAATACAGCAAACTGTCAGGGAATTGATTGCCCAGTTTTCTACCATAGTCTGTTCTAAGCAGACGAAAGCTTGTCACAGTAATGATAAACCTTTATCAACTCTGTTGAATCAACAGGCTTGCTAAATTGTGGATCCCTCCAATCTGGAGAATTAAACTTTGCCTTCTAAAGTTAGATTGCCAAGCAAAATTTGCTCTGATCTTTCTAAACTCTCAGGAAGGAGGGATGTGTGTGTGTATTATTGCATATTCCTCATCCACACAATTGCTGTAGTAATAATTTTATATTCCCCCCCCCTCTCTGTAGTGGCAAATGGCTAAACATGTGCCATTTGGCTGTTTGTGTGAGATTTGCATCCAATTTAAATTGTAAGATAAAATTATATAGTCTGAGCAAAATTAATTAGGAAAGAAAGAAACATAGGGGCTGCAGTCCAAACCTCCTGAAGGGTGGAGAGATGCAGTGCAATTCACACACGTGATATATAAGAAGGAAGAAAGGAAGGAAAGAAGGGAAGAAAGGATGAAATGCCAGATTTTATAAACACCAGACATGCCTAGATGACCAGTGTTCTTTAGTAATGCAAAATCTACCATTTCGATCTTGATAACACCAAGGAAAACATTCCCTTTTTTGTTTTAGGGAAATGAATCCAAGCATCTATCTAATCTTGGTCCCTGTCCATTTGCTTTCTTAGATGCACAATATATTTCCAAGCAAGAAGAGGAAAATTAGTTGCTTTTGTCCTTGTGAATTTGTTTATTTTATTTAAAAAAATAAGATTTGAAAAATGTTTTTGGCAGGGAAAATGAAACATATGCTTTAAAAGTCCTTCCTAGAATGTCACATCAAATATTGTTCTTGATAAAAGTGAATCACAGACAGCAGCAAACAACAAAAATGAGAAAAGAAACAGACCTTAGACCTTGGACTCTAAATAAATTTCAAAAGGACAAATCCTAATTTGAGATGAAATAAAAGACTGAACACCTGATATTCATTAGTGGAAATGGGGGGGAATCATTGTCTTGATAGCTTGGACAGAAACTGGTAGTGTGACATGAAATTAAATTACCTGAACAGCATTTAAAAATAAAAGAACTCTGATTTGTGAAAACATTTCAGATTTTTGAATTCTTTCAAAGTCTAGAAATGCAAACAATAGATCTCAGCTGCCACAAAGATTGGCTTGTGGTTAAAGCATTGCTTTGGCACTGTTTCAAAAATAGTTACAAGGACTGCGTTGCCAAAATCCAGGGATATCTTTGCCAAACTACCAAAGAAAGTACCAGGCTAACCTGACCTTTCAGCTAATTGCCTGATACATGTTTGTGTATAAACCTAGAAAGTTTTCCTGGTTGCCGTCAACATCACTATCTCGTGTTTTTATTACCTGAGAGCCAGTGGGTCATCTGGGGTCAGAGTGCTGGGTTCCAGATTCAGGTTCTAGTCCCCATCAAACCATGATGCCACTTGGTAACTTTGGGCTGAAGTGGATTTTGGGTTATGGATTCTCAGGCAAATGGACCTCACAGGGTTCTTTCATGGATAACACTGAGAGGGGAAGTATGTAAGCCATCTTGAATTCCTTGCAAGAAAGAAAGACAGGATATCAAAATAAAGCTGTTCTTTTGTTGTTCTGTCTGTCACTACCAGCATATCACATCTTGTCTTGCTTAATGGATTATTTTACTGGACAGAAAAAGACAGAAGAAGCTAAGAGAAAGCAGAAGAAGGCTACACATGTTGACAATGTTATCTGAACTGTCATGAGAAGCTCCTTATTTGAGGCCAGGTGAGAATAAAAGGGTTGTCCAAATTAAAGGCAACAGTTGTCTTTCCCCATGGTGTCGCTGCTTCCTGGAACCACCCAGACATGTTGGACTGCAGTTCCCATCATTCCTGGACACCTGGGCCATTGTTCATTCTGGCTGGGATGCAGTCCAAAATATCTTGAAGGCAGCAGGTTTGGGAGGCTGTCTTAGACTCTAGCTAATGCTAGAATACGGACTGCAGGTGGCGCAGTGGTTTAAACCACTGTGCTTCTGGGCTGGTTGATCGAAAGGTTGCCGGTTCGAATCTGCACACGGGGTGAGCTCCCGTGCTCCGTCCCAGCTCCTGCCAACCTTGCAGTTCGAAAGCATGCAAATGCAAGTAGATAAAAAGGTACCACTTCGGTGGGAAGGTAACAGCGTTCCGTGCACTTCGGTGTTTAGTCATGCCGGCCACATGACCACGGAGACTGTCTGCGGACAAACGCTGGCTCCCTCGGCTAGGAAACGGAGATTAGCACCGCCCCCTAGAGTCAGGCATGACTGGACGTAACGTCAAGGGGAAACCTTTACCTTTAATGCTAGAATGTGACAGTACCAGGTCATTGAGCAGTGCACTATGGGAAACTCTAGGAAGTACATGTTTGAAGCAATATGGGTGGTGGAAGGCAACGGAGCCCTCCTATCTGCTCATTGATGGAGTGGAGCCAGGGCTTGCGTGGATGCAATACTTCTTTATTTGTCAGGATTTTGTTTTTTCTGTGACTCCCTTACCCAGTTCAGAATCCCCTGTTTCCTCTGATAGATTCTCACCATACCTGGAGGAGGAACACACTTTCCCAACATCAATGTATAGTTCCCTCTTGAATTGCGAAGTATTTTGTGGCAACTTGGCTTTGATGGACCAATTAAGACCCATTCGCACCGGAAGCAAAACTGTAGAACAGGGTTTGTCAAGAGAGGTCCATGCAGCTGCCTGCACTCTCCTTGGAGGTGTGGCCACAAGAACTGCCACATAGCGAGTGGACTGCTCACTGCTGTATCCACTTTATTCTGTGCTCTGTTCCTTGAATTGCCCCCGGCTCAACTTCCTGGCTAGGTAGTAGCATTTTTGAAATCAGCTCTTGGCAACTTCTGCTTTCCCAGTGGTTCAGCCATCCCCAAGAGGAGTGATCCTCAGCTGTCATTTGGCTTGGCTGACCCCTTTTCTCTTAACTTCCCTTCTGCTGCATACTGATTTCCCTCCAACAAATGTTGGATTGTATGCATATATTCCCTTGAGGACAATGGCAACTGTCCGAGGTCTGACTTTAGACAACATTTTGTTCTTTTCACTCAGGTGACTTTCCTGCATTCATTTCGTTGCTGAAAAAGTGACATCTAGGCATGGTGACAGGCTCTGGCCCTTCCATTTCTCCGTTATACTACATTTTGTTAAGAAGATTCATAATAATGATACACACTAGAACAAATGGCTTTGATCAATCTAAATAGCTCTGAGGCCAAAATTCATGTTCCTTATGCCAATTACCGATTAGACCTGATTCCAGAAAGAAAAAACACCAGAAGAGAAATGAAAAGAGATGGAAATTAGAAGGGTGAAATGTGACTTCAGTGCTATTTTCATTGTTCTGCATAAAATGACAAGTTTCTAGATCTCATGATTACAGTGGCTATCTTTAAAAAGATGTTTGTAAAAGGTCCTTAGGATGAAGAAGAGAATGGACAGGATTTATACTGCTTGAAAGGATGGCATTCATTCTTATTGTAGTTCCATTTTCTTTCTTTGGACCTTATATTTACATTGACTTACATGTTTGTAAGAATGGCCTATTCTTCCATTTGACAGACTTTCCAGCAGTCGACCTATGAAGCTATCTTATATAGTCCATTGAGGCTAGTGCTGTCAGTTCTGTGGGCTGCAGCTCTCCAAAGCAATGCTCCCTTTCCTGCTCCTGAGATCTTTTTAACTAGGGATGCCAGGGTGTGAACATAGGAAGCGTCTGAA
Source organism: Varanus salvator macromaculatus (assembly GCA_023646645.1). Taxonomy (NCBI): domain Eukaryota; kingdom Metazoa; phylum Chordata; class Lepidosauria; order Squamata; family Varanidae; genus Varanus; species Varanus salvator. The sequence continues at coordinate 16,248,123 of JAIXND010000771.1, read as the reverse complement.
TGTAAAGCATATCTTGGTCCAGGGAGCCATAAAATGCTTCCTCCATTAGCTGAAACCCATTTCCTCAGCACAGCATTCCCAGACCATCTCTATGCATTTCACCAAGACTTGAATTTACAACTTGGAGAAAGGCTGTTGCACATGCTTCATGTGCAAAACCTAACAGATTTTGTCTCTGGCACCTCCAGGTAGAGCTGAAAAACACTCTCATCTGAAACCCTGGGAATCTGTTGCTTGTCAACACAGGCAACACTAAGTTAGATGGAACAAAGGTCAGACTCTGTATTAGGAATGACGGATAAATTAATTCACTCCACTTTTTAATGTAAATTTACTTAACTGCGCATCAGCACACAAACTAAAATGCAGACATCCTTCTATGTTCACACTGGTTCATATTGTGCAATGGAGTCCTGGAATTAAGAAAGTGTACAAGACTCCACTCAGTATGGAAAAGGGCACATGTGCATTAGTGCATTCATGGTAAGATTAAAAAGGCATAATATTAGGAACATTGCTTTTCAAAAATGTGTATATTCAACAAAATATTTACAGACCTGTATGCATTAGAAAATAGGAGCCATGCAAACTCTCCCTCACCAAAAAAGGGGGAAGGTTAAAATTGACAGAGTCATGTGTTCTTACATCTGTATAAGGCATTCTGCCTCCTTAAGCTGAGTTCTAAACAAAGCAAAATAGAATCAGCACTGAATTTCCTCTCCATGGAATTTCTGGATGACGAGAAGGGACAGGACGGGATGAGACGGGACGGGACGGGACGGGCCAGGCAGTTAACTTGCAATAAAATAACCTTCATGACTATGAACATGGAGTAAATGTTCTTATCGTGGATCTTTATCTTGGATCCTTCTGAGTTGTTGACAGTGGTTCTGCACATTAGACCATTAAACAATCTATGTTGCTAATCCATTTGTCCCCAGGCAGAGTTGTAAAAAAACAAGACATGACTTAAGGGACAGAGGAGGCGGCAGGGGAGTGCAGACATAAATAATATTCCCAGTATGGCATTCCCTACTATGGCTGTGATATTGCACTGACTTCTTAGTGATCATTTCTTTAAGGACTCCTTAATATGCTACCTTCTTTGTCATGTTTAGGTGCTCAGAATGTAGCAGGAGATAATAGCTTTACATCTATGTTTAAAGTGTTTAAAAGTATTTCTGTCAAGCCTCTGCTTCATTTGTCCCTGACATTACTCGGAAGCGTAAGTTATTTGTGGGATGGGGACTGGGGAGACGAAACAAATTTAATGCAGTTGTAAAGCCAGTGTTATGGTTTGCAGTGTCCTTGGACAGCTGTAAAAATCCTTCTCCAGTGTATTTGATTAACATTTAGGCTTAGCATGTTTCAACTGCAAAAACAGGCTTCAATAATGAACTTGGATCACATCCAACTTTTATCCCTGAATCCTGATAAACAACATAAGTCCCAGAAGTAGAGTGCAAGTGATTTACCTAAGAGAAACTCAAATCCCCAAACGTTTTGTTATATGTGCGGAGAATAACAAGACACAGCTTAAGCACCAGCAGTATCCTCATCGATGTAAGCTGGAATTCTGCTGAATCATGGCGGAGAAAGGATCTGATTTATAATATCATCAGTTCTGGACCACTTTGGGGATGTGAAAGAAAGAGATAAAATTTAAAACACTCCCATGTTGGCTTTGTTCATTCATTTTGGTGTTGGGGGGAGAATGGGATAATATTATGCCTTTTAAAATAGTAAGGCCTCCATTCAATAAGTTTATCAGCATTTCTGAAACTTTTGATAACTGTTCTTTTCCTGAATAAAAATCAGAAATACATTTTATGCTTGCACACAGAAACCATACATGTAGATACAGATATAGCTGTATTCTCTCTCCCACCCCCACCCCCCATTTAATCATTCATGGCTTAGGGTTGACACAGTCCCAATCATTACCTCTCTGGGCAATTGTTCTGTTTCTAAGATACTTCAGCACCTACTGGCCATAGAACAGGAACCAGCAGAGAATCCCAGCCTACCTGGACAGTGTTGTTGGAGACATCACTGTCCCTGTATGACCAGAAAGAGTTTGCCCATCTCAATGGGCCATAAAATGGTAGATGGATCCCAAATGGTGGATTGCTGTACAATCCTATTGATGTCTATTCAAAAGTAAGCTCTATTGAGTTCAATGAAACTGATTCCCCATCTGTATGTGGAGGTCTTGCGTACATAACTTACCAAGGAATACTTCAGCTTCTCTCAGGACACCCAGTTTCGCAACTGCTGCTTTTCCATGTGGAAGCTACATGATGTTTGGAAATGGCAAGTGACTACATCAGTGAAATGTCTTGAAAGCCAGTTTGGGTTTGTTTGTTTTTTGTGTTTTTTGTGTGGGTTTTGGTTTATTTATTTGTTTGTCTGTTTGCTTCCTTGCTTGCATATTACCATTACTAATATGATATTTTGTGACTAAATGGATAGCTCTTGGCAGAGCAGTGTATAAGCAGGAAGCTTTTAGCTGCAGAGGTAGATGGAGTGTATAAATGAAAACACTGTTTGCCTACATTCTCATGTATGGTGCTTTTCAGTGTTTTAATGTTATTCTACAGTGGAATTATCCTACTAAGGTTGCTTTATAGGCTTAGCCATACATGCTTAAAGGTGGGCTACAAATCCGAGGTTGTCCTTCATTGGCTGCAATGCAAACTTGCTCCATGTATGAAAAGCGGTTGCACATACAGAGGGAGCCGGTAACGGGGAACAGTGCAATCCTGCACTATTCATATGTGCTTGGGAGAATTTCTAAACGTATCTCTGGACCTTGCTTTTGGTGGACTTCACTATAGCACAAATTAACCCAATGAATAGTTTTACATTTATTCTTACGAGATGAACTTAGGCTATTTGGAGGAATAGTTGACTCCAGTTCATGTCATCTTGCAGTGAACTTCAAACTGATGCTAATTAAGTAGTCCAGGCATGGCAAAAGTTTCTGCCTTTTGCCTCTGTCCACATCTGCATTTAAAACAGAGAATTAATCCATGAGTTGGATCTAACCCTTGGTTTCAGATTCTAGCTTGTTCTGAAAGCACAGGTCCCTGAATGTGGATGCAAGGAGATCCTATAATCTGCGTTTTGGAATGAGACTTGACAGATTCATCCCCACAGATGCCACCTTCATATCTCTCAGTGCCATCTAAAGCTTTCACAAGTATTCTTCCTTGTGTTCAGATTGTAGGTGGAATATGGAGCCTTCTATTTCTCCAGCTCCTGCAGCCCTATTTGTTAGGGCAGAACCTTGGAGGTGGTCCTAGTACACAAGGCCATGATCTGCTTCCATTTTTTAATCTGAACCGGTAAAGTGAAAGGAAAACTTTTGGAGGGGTCTGGAAACACTATTCTTCTTAATGGAGTCCTTTCAAACCCTATGCAGCCATCCTGGATTTGTGTACAGTGAAGGATCAGAACTGTACAGCCCCCCACCCATTCGCCACTCCTTCACCCTTCCAGCTCTCCTTAAGTCCTCATCATCCCCACACAGTCTCCATTGGTGTGGGGTGCTTGGGGCAAATTGGTGTTTAGAAACATAGAAACAGAGCGAGTCACAAGGGGTGTCCCGGGCTATCTAGTCTGACCTCTGGCACCAGCAGGCTCTGCTCACAACATGCCCACCATGTGCACTAAAATGAGCCCAAGTCAAATGGGACTCCAGCACACTGAGGTCAGGCGGGCCCAAGAGCACCAGTGGAAGTGTGCACTGGTGGAATTGTGCAGGCAGGATGCTGTCTCCCCCTCCTGCCTCTGCATCACTCACGCAACTGCTGAGCAGGGCAGAGATGACAGCTCAAGCAACAGCCGTGCAGGAGTGAACCAGCTGCTCCCCAGCTCTCGGTACAGCCTAAAATGAACACATGCAGATTATAAAATTTGTAGAGGGACTTGGCTAAAAAATGTGAGAAAGAGAAGACTATACTAAAAATAGAAAATGTTATGGGAAAAGGAAGCTTTGAGAAGGGTTTTAAAGGATATGCAGCGTGATTAGGGATAAGGTTACTGGGAGGAAGTTCTACACATAAGGAAAACTTTGATTAAATGGATTGAATCATTTCAAGGAGGGGAAAAAATCCCATGGATAACCAAGAATGACAATAAAAATCCAAAATTCTTAGCAGTATATTAAAACCAGATCTGCCAGCTTCCTGCTTTGAGCAGGAAATGTCTGCTATTTAGGGCCAATCTAAATGGTAATTTCCTGCTCCAACATAATCACTGTTTTTTATGTTATACTGTATGCCCCAGTTGAAAAGAAAACAAAGAGCTGCTTCAGTGGAAAGCTCAGGGCTGGTATCTCCCCTCTGGGACAGATGAAAGTGAATGTCGCAAAGCTTTGCAGATTGAGGACCCTGGGTGCCAGGAGAAAGTATGGGAGGAGAAAATCAGTTAGGATTTACAAAGGCCTCATCCTAATTTGCTGTGTTCCTAAGACTGTGCTAGCAGATCTTCGAAGATCCATTCCTCCTCTGCCCAGGCAGGATGGAAACATCATAAAACTCATTCACTTATTTACTTAAACCTAAGTTTAAAAGGCCAATTGGCTCTAAAAAATAACTGTTTTGCTGGATCAGACTAAAGCCCATTTAGAACTGTGTTAGAGAAGTACTGAAATGTGCCTCCAAAGTTTTCTTTCCCTGCTAAACAGGCTTCTGTTTCTTGTCACCAGCTCAAGTAACTTTAGCTTTTCTTTTGAATAAATATGCTCCATATTTTATCTAGTGTCAAAGGCACCAGTATCCTCTCTACCCCACCTGGTTGTGCTTGATAGACTATGGCAGTTTTCTGCAATTCAGTATCTCCAAGAAGCTGGATCCAAGGTCTCTCTTCCTTGAGAGGAAGGGACTTTGCAAGAGAGGAGAAGCTCCACTCATGTGTGCATCAATTTTTAGAGATCCCCCTTTTCCATATTGCTCATCCTCATTCAACACATTATCCTGGCAATACGGACCCAACTGTCAATGTTTGGGACTTCAGTCTCCATCTGTTCCAACAAGCATGGACAATAATCAGGAATGCTGGGAGTTAGTCCAAAACATCTCTAGGGTACCAGATTGAGGAGTTGGGATGAGGGGCAAGGATGGAGGGGAATGAAAACTGGGGTGCTTGATGCAGTGAGCACCCCTGCTCAAATGCCTGCAAGCAGAATTGGGCTGCTCCCCACTTCCATTTGGCATGCTTCCCAATGAGCTCTTTCCTGCTCCACGTCCCCAAAGTAAGTACATTTTAACATGGGGCAGGCTGATGACCTAGCCAATTATGTGCATTCCCTTGAAAATGGGAAAAGTGTGATGGGTTTTCTCCTGCTTTCCAGAAATCAGAAGAGAAGGACAGTGCCAACGTCATGACCAGCAGAGTCTTTTCCCAACACTCAGGGAGGAATGGGAATTTTGATTCAGTTTGGTTTTGATAGAAAAAAGTACCGAACTTCCAAAGTTCTTTGGACAAAAACTATTTGAAATTTGTACCAGGAGAAGATGAAGGTGGGAGAAACTGAAACTGACAGAGTGCATAGCTCCTAAAAGTCTTAAGTTTCCGAATATTCAGTCATGTTTATGGTGGATTGTGGCCTACAGAGGAACAGAGCTTGCACTGTAAGATAGTTGCTTTGAGCCAAGATTCCTAAGGCCTAGAGATTACAAGTGGACAGGTAATAATGGAGTAGCTCCCTTTCCACCTGTACTGTGGAGCTAAAGACAAAGCCACCTTAAGTGTATGTTGTACAGATTGCTGAGATAGTATTAGGGTTGCAACATTATCCTACTTCACAGAGGATAGTCCTCTAGATGAAAGGCAGTCCTCTATTTGAACGTGTACGCTATCTGAAGGGTTTTCTGGTTGAAAGATACAGAACCACAAAAAGGAAGAGCAAGAAGCTGGTTTCCAAGCACCTGGACAGAAAATGGAACTGGCACATAGATCAGCTAAGTGTAGCCTTCCCCATGTTGGTTAGATGTATCATTTTTATTTACATATTATAATTATTGCTAAATCTGTACCTACATAGCTCAATTAGCATATACAAATTTTATGCATATTCCTTCCCTCTTTTTGTGGTGTATGGCCTCTTTTTTGGCCATGGCTAAGTGGACACCACTAAGCTAAGTAGCCTTTAGAACAACACAGCTTTGCTGATCTGCTTTTATAGGATGATTTCAAGAGGTAGTGATTTGTGTCTCAAATATTTCTCTCACTAACAATACTTCCTGGTGCCTTTTTGAGCGGGTTGTGATGAAATACCAGAACCCCAATGTTTATGAGCCATTTTGTTTTGGACACACTGGCTCTCAAATACTTCCACAAATGAATTTTCCACATAATACCCTATATTCCTTTTTTCTTTTTCTTTTTTGGCACCAATATAAGACACTTTTACAGGAATGAAACGAGATTATGGTTTGTGAGAGTAATGCCGCCCGACAGAATGTTGCTATTGCTTCAGGATTCAATTAGAATTATTTTCCTTGAGTTACTCAGTGTAGAAAAAACAAGAAATATTAAACGGAAATAAAATTAAAATGAGTTATATATGTTTTGCTGCTCCTCTAAACTCGGGGCATTTTGTTAGGAATGACTTTTAGAAAACTTTTTTCTGTTTTTTATTATGTCTGCACAAGATCCTTGGTCCTTTAACGCTCCATCTGCATACCATTGGGCCAACTGTGCTTTGGCATATGGGTAAGGTTCTGGCCTAAGGGGCAAGATGAGCAGATGAAGGGCAGTTCCTGGGCAAGTCCACAGAGTCAGAGAAGAAGCCCTCGTTCTGTGTGGCCTAGAGAGGCCTAAAATAAAGAGGAACGCTTGTTGGGGTGCAGCTAAGACATGGTTCACAAAAGCATTGTGCTACATTCTACTTCTACTCACCTACCCCATTGTTCTAACAGACATGCCTTGGTTTCCCCATTAGCAGTGCTTTTTTTGTAAAAAAAAAAAAAAAAGGTGCAGGAACTCAGGTCCCCACTGGCAGTAAGCACACACACCAATCCCAAGCGAGCAGAGGAGCAGCATCCCAAGCAGCTATCTCTCACTATCAGATAACAGCAGACACAATAGCAGCCCGCAGGCACTATGTTAATGATGTTTGCTGTTGATCTACTACCCCGTTCAAAATCACTTCGTAAAATCCATTGGAAAAGGGTGCAGGAACGCTGTTACAGTGCGTTCAATGACAAAAAAAGCCCTGGCCATCACCTACCCCATTGTTCCAACAGACATGCCTTGGTTGCCCCATTAGGATCCAGTTCCTGCGAGGCCCGTGCAAGTAGCCCTGGCTACCCACACCATGGACTCCTCTGACTTCTGCCTTTGCCTGTGCTGATTTGCTCTCCCTTTATGTACCTCCTTTGCTATTGTTACTGTTCACTGCCCAGAGAGTCCTAGAATGGCTATAGGCATGGTTTATAAATTCAATAAATAAATTCTGTAATATTATTATTCTCTTCCTAAGTCAGTATGAACACATTTTTATTGAAGGATAGCCTATATATTATTTAAACTGGTTATCTAAAGGAACGCTTGCATCTATATATGCCCTCTCACCCCTTGAGATCGGCAACAGATGCCCTTCTCCAGGAACCCTCCATGAATGATATTAGGAGGGTGAGCACCCGGAGGAGGGCTTTCTCTGTGGTGGCGCCCACCTATGGAATGCGCTCCCCAGAGAGGCTCGCCTGGTGCCATCGTTATTTGTTTTTCAGTGCCAGGCTAAGACCTTTTTATTTAAAACTTATTTTAATTGTTAACTTATTATATATTTATAGGATTTTAAATTTTTAAGCCGAGATGTTACCGGGCTTTTTAATCTTTATTGTATTAAGTGTTATTTATATGTTTTTAATTATGCTGTAACCACCCCGAGGCTTTGTTGCGATGCGGGCAGCATAAAAATGTCCTAAATAAATAAATAAACTTAAATAAATAAATAAAGACTCTTGCTGTCCTGTTCCTCAATAGGTATACTTTGCCGATATCCACAAGTTTCCTTGTGGAGACATTCTTAATAACACAAAATAAAATCGCATCAGAAATATTGGTGAGGATTTGTATAAGGTACAAAGCAATGAACTGGTCAGAACCTTCAGAAAGTGCAAAGGGTAAGATCTCTGATTTATACACTGCATCTAGACCATGGCTGGGTTTATACAACATGACAATGTACAGCCTGGAGTGCCTGATGCTGCCTACTCTTGAAAGCTAAGCAGAATGGTAGACTTAACTGTTGTGAACCACCCAGAGAGCTTTGGCTATGTGTGATATAGAAACATAACAGAATCATCATTGTCGTCATCACAAGCAGCCCTGTGTGGTTATCCCAGTTCCCATTTTTTACCATGATCTATCTGACAGAAGATCAAATGGTTTCTACTCTTCTACCAAATGGCTATTGTGGTTTCCATCCTCCCCATTCATTCCTCTCTCTGTGGGCATGTATCCATCAATCACCAAATCTGCAATTCAATTTCTAGGTGCATAGCTCCCTATCAGTATTGCCTGCATCTTCCTCATTGGTCCACATATAGAGGCTAGATGGCTGGAGTGTCTCCTGCAGTAACCACTCTTTCCATGCGGTAGTTGAATACCAGGACTGTGGAAGCCACAATCCAGGGTTCAGACAACATGGCAACCATGGTGGTATGAAGAAACCACATGCTATATGTTTTTTTTAATTGTTCTTTCTAAAGACCAAGTTTAACATGGTGAAAGACCATGATTGGGTTCAAACAATGGTTTAAAATATAACCTGTCCTGTTGTCTGAACCCCGAAGATGACTTCTTTTTCCTTTCCCAGCTGTTTTTCTATAGCTGTAGACTTATTCACTGAGAAGAACTACTGCTAACAAAGTGTAGCAACCATGTGTCTTTAATTCATTAGTCTTATTCTGAATTGTTCCTTGTGTGTTATAGAAGTGTATGATGGGGTGAGGGGGGCGGGCTGTATTGATTAGCGGTACTTCCTGAAGTCTGATACAGAAAGGAAATCTTCAAGACTGCAGTTGTCCACAAGAGGACTTCCATGCAAGCTAGAACTGGACTTGCACAGTACTCCAGATTGCATGGAAGCCTTCATACTGTGTCCATGAATGTTCCTTGGTCAGCACAGCTCAGCTATGTTCAGTCAATAAGCACAACCTCTGAAGCAACAAGTAGGAAAGACTTCACACACTCCTATTGTCAGCATCATTGCCCTACAAATTTTTCACATGGAAAGCCAAATCAGACGTGATCTCAGTTACATGGATGCAACTGACATGCATGGGTTTTTTGCTCCACAAAGAGCAGCTGTGAAGAAGGCCGGGTATCCTGGGACAGTGGTGATAGGTAGGAAAAGGAGACTAGCTTTTCTCTTCCTGTCATGCTCCTGACAAAATTGGCCTCTACCAAGCTGCTGTTTCCATTTAATGGAAGATTTCCACTGGCACCAAAGGAGGTGCTTTCCCTGAAATGCACACAACAGCTTCAGAAAGATAAGTTTTGTTGGGATCACAGCAGGGAGAGAAAGAATGAAAGTTCCCCTCTCTGTCCTTCATGAACTTGCAGTTTCTTGGGCTTCCTGATGTTCACCATTACATATATGTAGTTTGGGGGTGCATTTAGCTTGGTATTCCAAATTGCAGTTCTGCATGATTTTCTGTTTTTTTCTCAGGCTGGAATGGACAAAGAAAAGGCATTTTTATGATAGTATTCTGTCCATAGGGCAGTTCCAGGATTGTCCTCTTCATCTTTCTTTCTTGAAGCTAAAGCAGCATTCTGAAGTTATGCACTAGCAACAGGGCAGTTCGGTTACAGGAACTGCAATCCTGTACACAGTTAACTGTAATCCCCACTGAACTCAACGGGGCTCAGTTCTGAGTGGACACATACGCAGAAGGATCGCAATGTCTTCATGCAGAGCAGTGGTTTGCGCAGCGCGTTAGCACATGTGTGTTTTTTCATTTATGATTAATGTTGACAAAAGGCTTTGTGTGTTGTTGCCTTACTGCTAATGAGGCATCTGATCAAGTTGAACAGAAAGGACACTGTGGATTGAAATATAGTATTGTGCCCATCAAAGTCAGCTTGGCCTTTGCTTGGCTTGCAATGAATACTGTTCTTTAATAGTGGCCTGGTGTGTTCATGAAAAACTTATTACAGAGGCTAATACGGAAGCCAAGAATGAAGAAATGGCTGAGTGGCAGCAATCAATCACTCCTTTTAAAAGATGAACCGATCTTTCTTCCCCCTTTCTTTTTTCCAAAGTAACACTTCATAAAAAGGTTTCCAACATAAATATGCAAAGCATTAGGGCAATTATACTTTGCGTGATCCTTTCAGTATTTCTGGTACATGGACTGGCTTGAGCAGAGAGCTGAGAATGTGGGCAGTAAAAGAGCAAACCATGCTTTATTTTAAAAGAAAAAAGAAAAAGAGTGTCTGGAATTTTAGAGGGAAGTGCCTGCTAAATAGGAGCTGTAAAATGAGATTACACAGAATCTGTTCTAAAATACAACCCTCCCTCTAATACTTCTGGAGGCGGGGGCGGGGGGGAGGGTAACAGTTGCGGCTGAGCAATAGCAAGTAGCTTATTAAATGAAGTTTAAACATCTCCTTAAAGCAAGATTGATAAAACATACATGATATGAATATCTCACCAACCATGTTTAGAATCAGGAAAGAAGATCAGTCCTAGAAATGTACAGATTTTGTTAAATCCATTCTGCCTGTGTTTTGCAAATTTTCAGGAGTCTTTTGTTCCCCCGTACACTCATTGACAGAATTACATTTGTTTTTACAGGTAGCTCATTCTACTTGTGCTAATATGCATTAACAGACTTGCGGTAATTCACATTAGCTCTTGCAAATTTATTAGCAAAGTAAAGCTAATGTGCATAACCTGATCAGTTCGTGTGTGCATTTGCACTAATGCATGCTTGCATGAATGCAGATCAGCCCCAGCCCTCCCCCGCCCCAAAATTCCCCTTGAAATCCATGAATTGTGGAATCCATGTGACTCAAAATGTTGGTCTGTTGCAGAATCTGCAGGTTGGATCCACAGCAGTCCAAACTCACTTGATTCCTCTGCAGATTTCTTCGATGCCCCTAATTTGCACACAAGCAACTCTGTGTTGCTAAGCTATTGCTACTCACCACGAAGAGGTCTTTTTAGTGCTTTTGTGGTGTTTGAAAAGTTGCAGGCTAGCCTTCCCTCGTTCATCAGAAACTCCTTGTGCCTATGGCAATGGAGGCAATGGAGACTCCCTGGAAAAGACAATCCTGCTAGGGAAATTAGAATGCAGAAGAGGAAAAGGAAGAGCAATTATGAGATGGGTTGACTCCATAAAGGAAATCACAGCCTTGAATATACCAGAGCTGAGCAGTGCTGTCAAGTATGGGACCTTTTGGAGGGCATTCACTCACAGGGTTGCCACAAGTCAAAGATGACTTGCTGGCACACAACAACATATATAGCAAAAAATGTCACATGAAGAGCTAGGCAACAACTGGGTTCACATCATGGCTGAAGGAGCCATTTGATGTGCATACGTGCATGCACGGGGAGTTATGCCTCCTTTGCATACACCTCTGCCCCAAGCCTTGTCTGCAGCTGCTGCTAACTTCACCCACACACACATACAGGGAGCAAGAGGGACGGAGAGAGTGGGATTAATGGTGAGCATATATTTAGCACAATGTATAGGCTGACCCCATGAACAGCCCCACACTGTGAACATGAACTTCAGGGAAGCTCAAATCAGCCAGAACATACTGAATACTACTTCCTGGGGCAGACAAACCCACCCCACAAATAATACTTGGCATGACTAAGTATTAGGTTCTTAGCCTTCATCCAGAGCAGTGTAGTGATTAAGATAAGGACTCAAGGGATCTGGGTTCTAGTCCCCACTGAGCTAGTTACTGACCCTCAGCCTAGCCCACCAAACAACTCAGGGTTGTTGTTTTGAGGATAAAATGGAACCTTAAGCCACCTTCAGTTCCTCACAAAAGAAAGAAAGGTAGGATACTAATGTAATATAACAGCAACAACTCCTCCTCAGTGGGGCTTACTTTGAATTAACACATCCAAGACTGTGCTGTCAGATTTCACAAAAGGCAGGCATTTGTACCTTCTTGTGAAACTCCCTTGACCAGAATCCGCTGGAATCTTCCTCCAGCACATACAATGGAAGCCTCCGTGACTCACTGAAGTTTGAAATGTTGCTCCTAAGATAATTCTGCTAGTGCTACATTGAGTCAACACAAAAAAGAAAAGAAAAGAGAAACCCCTTGATCTGTGAGTGGAGAAACTGGCCGCATTCTCCAAGTTCAGCCAGGAAGGAATTTTTTTCCCTTCCTTCTTAGCCAAAGTGACTGGCATTGGATGGAAATTGGAGGCTCTTTCTCCTTAGTGAGACAGTGTGGGTTACTCATGAAAAGCATAATGGCTCTCGTTCAAAGGTGCCATATGGCAGTTTATACAATTTCTGCACAGTGATTGCTATAGCAGCTTCTAAATAAATGACACCATAGCACAACATAATGCATGTCAGGAGCTGTGATAAAAAGAACGGTTTACTCCTCAGCTGTCTTTTCCTCACTGCTTCTGGCTGGCATGGACAGCTGGTGCAGAAGAGAACCCACTAAGTGGAAGCACTCATGGACTTCCAGCGTGGTTGGCAACTCTTGCAGCCTTTGCAAGAGTTGTCTCAGAAAGCTGGGTGGAGAATTACCTTTCCAGCTCTCTCAAAATGCATGCTGGGAGTTGTAGGCTTTTTTTCCTGCCTGAAGATGCACAGGTGCAATTGGTGAGGTTTGTGTATCTATTTTGCTTTGAGGAGCTGAAAGACTCATGGGCAGATGGATACACAATAGGCCACAAAGTGATTTTAAGAGTGTGCCCCTGCCTTATTCTTTCAGAACTGTTTTGCAAGGTGACTTCTGTATAGGTAAGGGGGGCGGGGGGAACAGACAGGCAGATGTACAGACAGGCAGGCAGATGGTTTTTGTTTTGGTAAGATGAGCCCTCCTTTCAGTGAGTATAACCAATGGCAGAGTTCACCAGCACACTCCCTTGTAAGGTTTACACTAGCCATTGATGTATCATTTTCTTAGAAAAGGTGTATTTTGCTTGGGTTTCATTTGGATATTTAGGTGGTCTTCTATCATGACACCTACAATGCTTCTTCAGAGTAGAATAGATAGACCTGTTATTCCTGGCAGTACAATTGGGAGTACAATGGTTGAGAAAGGGTGGCTTGCTTAGGGCTAGTTAATGAATTCAGGACAGTAGTGTGATATGAACTGTGGACTACCTGAACTTTGGGATCCCAGGAAACTAACTGCCTTATAGATTGCCATGTAGTCCTCTGCACTTCGACAAGCAATGGTTCCTAAAGTCTTGGCATTGTTTTCTCTCCCTCCAGCCCTGCCCTACACACACACTTTGATTGGAGGTGCTATTCTATTGATCTGTTCATGTGTTCCATCCTTCCTTTTTTCCTTCCCCAAGTGACTCAAGGCAGCTTACCTCATCATTTGCATTTTATTTATGTATGTATGTATTTATTTAAGGCATTTCTATACTGTTACTTTAGTCAAATGACTCTCAGGATGATTTACAACACAGTAAAAAGTTTCAAACATAACATACAGTACCAAAATAGATTTAGACAATCGCAAGAGAAATCCAATAAAAACATCACTTGATAACAATAAAACAGAATATAAAACAAGTATATAATCAAATAACATACCTATAAAATTAATTAAAACAATTAAACAAACAACCACAGAATTTATCCTCACAATAACCCTGTTAGGCAGGTTAGGTTGCGAGTCAATGAGTCAGTGAGCATCCTGGCTAAACAGGGACTAGAACCTGGTTCTCCCACATCCTGGTCCAATACTTTAACCACCACCAAAGGGGCTCTCTAGTGACGCCAGAGGTTGAATCTGGTTCCTTTCATATGAAACACAGGTGTACCACCATTAAGCTTTGTCTCTTCCCATCTAGCCACCTATAGTGACCATATAGCACAGTGCTGAACCAGAATCTCTTGAAAAAATGTTTTTCATTTAACATTTCTGGAACATTTAGAGTTATGTATAGCCTAAAGGAAAATATCCTTTTCCTTTAGGCTATGCATAACCATAGCCAGATATCTTCAGCTCTATTGCCTAGCTGCCTGGTGGCTGCAGGCAAGTGGTATTTTTAGTCCCTAAATAAATACTCTGTGTATGTCTCTTGATGGCCCGTATCCCCAGTAGCTCTATATGTTCTTCCATATCAGGATGCCTCTATGTCCATTCATGTCCTTTTGGGGGCTGCTCACAGGCATCTGGTTGGCCATGGTAGAAATGGAATATTGGACAAGATAGACCTTTGTTTCAATCCAGCACAACTTTTATAAGAGGGGAAGCATTTAAAAGCCTGTATTTATATTAAATCAGCATTTACACATTGCAGTGATCAGAGGGAGGCATTCCACTAGTGCTGCAACCTCAAATGAAGGCTGCAGTCCCGTGGATGTCTACCCAAAAGTAAGCCCCATTTAGACTCTCTCCCAGGAAGTTACTCCTGTAGCTATCTCCCAAGGAGACATAGTCTTAGGCCTGCAACCAAACTGCTTTCAAAAGCTGCTTTTTCACGTACCTGAAATAGCATTTTGGCACCAAAGCAAGGATCCAGCATGTTTTGGAGTCTCAACATTTAACATTTTAAACGGTGATGATCATGAGTCAGAAGAGAAATATGGCAGCCCCTGAGTGCCTAATCCATATTGTGTATTTGTTGATGAAATAACTAGGTTTCTGGCTGCCTGTGTCTTTTCCCCCCATGGAGTCATCAAAAGCCTGTGCAAGGCTGTAATATATATTCACTTTCTGAACTGCACCTTATATATTTACGCCTACATTATGCTCTCGTTTGGAATCACACTCAAGGGAAATTTGGTTTAGATATAGTCCTCTAGTTTTTTGTTTCTTAAAGGAAGCCTGGAGTGATTCTATATGCCGTCCCCTTCACTTTCCATTTCTCAGACAAATCGCTCCACATACTCTGCATCTCCCTCCATACACAGATTCTTCCTCTTCATTCTCTCTCTTTCTCTGCAGACCTGCAGCTCGTCCGAAGAGTTAACCATTCTGAATCGTTTAATATTTATGCACTCCTCTTGCTGCTCAGCGGTTCCTTTATGTGGGATTGCATATTAGATAAGATCACAGATCCACTCTGAGCCAAATGCTGTAGTCCTACTGAGGTCTGACTGTACTTCAGATGTCAAAAAAATATGAATAGGTGGTCTTAATGCTCTCCTCTGGTGTTATATCTGTCTATAGAGAATATAGCTTACAACAGATTAGAAGCAATAGAGGACTTGACATATACTGAAAAAGCGGGAAGAATGATGCTTGTTGACATTATCGGCTAAACCTGTAGGGGAATTTTCTTTTTCCTTTTTCTTTTTAAAAGATATTTGCTTATTTGTTCACCTCTGCTTTCTTCTTTCTACATCTACTTGCAGTTTATCTTTCCAAAGTAGTTTTTGTTTATCTAGCCATTTTAAATGACTGTCTAGCAGGTACTTTGTATGGCCAAATCACCATAGTATCTGAGCATCTTACAAGACTGCCTGACCCTCTGTTGCTTATTTAATATTTATTTGCCTTTGCAGCTATAATTCACTTACCTAAAGGTTGCATAGACCCACTTGTTGGCAGCTGATGGCATCCGGCTTCCACCATATCAGTGCATTTCTAGGGTTTTCCATGCTGCAATGCTGGACACTAAAGCTCTAGAGAGGAGCATAAGGATAGCTGTGATGGAGAGGCCAAAAGCCTATCTAGTCCAGCACTGTGTTCACATAATGGCCAACCACATGCCCGTGGGAAGAACAGAGCAGGACAGGGATGCAATAGCATCATCACTTTCATGTTTCCCACCATACTACCTCTGATAGCGGAAGTATGAAGTAGGTATTATAACTAGTAACTGTGTCTCACCCCCTTTCAAACCCATCTAAATTGGTGGCCCTTGCTACATTGTGTGGAAACAGATTCTACATTTAACTATGTGTTGAGTGAAGAAGTACTTTCTTTTCACAATCATGAATCTCTGACCAATTATCTTCTTGCTTGGTTCTAGTATTAGGAGAGAGGGGGAAAACTTCTTTTCTCTACTTGCATCATTTTACACATTTATATGATGTCTCTTCCATTATTTGCCTCCAGCTGATATATTGTAAACTTTGTAAAAATGCCCTACAATGTTGTGAACTTTCCTACCCTAAGGGAGATCTTTCTGTTCCCTGATAATTTGGCCTGTCCTTTCCTGCACCTTTTGCAGCTCTGTAATATCCTTTTGGAGATATGGTGGCAACAACTGTTGCAAGGGGCGGCATATAAATATTTAAATAAATAAATAAATAAAAACTTTGCACAGTATTTTAACGGTGGTCCCACCACAGATTTGCATAAGGGTGGTATGATGTTGGCAGTGTTATTTTTTTTCCTTTCCCAGTGATCCCAATCTAGGGATCCATTTCCTAGTGATCCACAAAACGTGCTTTGTTCATTAAAACACCACACTGAGTCAACATTTTCATGAAGCATCCACTGCAATTTTCCACCCAAAGATGTCTTCCTTTGTCTGTCAAGCCAGCCCAAGCCTTCTCAGTGTATAAGCAAACTGGGGGTGTGGGCTGTTGTTTTTGTTTTCCCACTAATGTGCATCACTTCGCACTTGCTTACAGGGAGCTGCACATGCCACCTGAAGATCCATTTCCCATTTTGGAGGGATCTTTGTGGGAGTTCTTAACTATCATTCTGTTTAGCCATCATAAATAAGTTGAGTTCACCAGTGATCTTGTCATCTGACTGTTCAGCCTTGTTATAGATCATTTGTGAACAAGTTAAAATGCACAGGTCCCAATACGGATCTTCAGGGGGATTCACTGTTAGCACCCTTTCATGATGAGAACCGACCATTTATTCCTACTTTCTGCATTCTTTTCTTTAATTAGTGTCTTATTCTGTTACTTATCCATAAAACAGCTTCTCCTCATATTCCTTGATTGCTGAGTTTGCTCAAGAGTCTATGCTGAGGGATGTGAAAAGCCTTTTGAAAGTTTAGGTAAACAGTGTTTACTACAGAACACATAATCTACATGTTTATTGGCCCTCTCAATGAATTATAAAAGGTTAGTAAGAAGGGGCATGCTTTTGTAGAAGCCCTAAGTATTCTTTCTCAGCAGGTCTTGTCCTTCTATATGCTTAATTGTTTATCTTCAATAACACTTTCCACTAATTTCCCTGGAACTGGCCTGTAATTTTCTCCTTGGGTTCATTTTTTAAACTTGGTGTTAGAATTAGCAGTGAAAAGTGTAGGTTTAAAGGAGCTTTTAGTGTGTTGGGACTCAAACTAATGAATTAATTAATCTGTAATCGATTCTTCTGCACTAGCTACTAGCCATACCTCCTATGCAACTAAAAAGTCTTCCATGTGGCCTGCCAAGAGCTCTCTAAGGAAGAGGTTGCTATATGTATCATGCAGAAAGGCCTGTTATATAATGAACACACTTGTAAACTGAAAATGCATGTTCTATTCTCGTATTAGGTAACCTATGAAAATTCAAAGATAATCAAAAGTGTAATACATAAGCACAATGTCAGAGCTTAGGTCTAAATCAGTGACTTGCTGGCTCTCTTCTTGACTTCAAGAATCAATTATAGTGAACCCTTGAGCAAAAGCATTAGCTCCATGCAAAAGGATGGATCACCTACAGAAGCCCTCATATACCTTGCAATTACTGGAACACTGAAATGCGCAAACTGATAAATGGCTATTCTGGGAACAAAGGCTATTTTTAAAAAATATATAAATAGAGACAGACATGGGTGGCTGCCATGAGTACCCTCACCATTCTGGGCACACTTAATTTTCAGCCAAAGTGTGCCATAAAATTGTGCCTTGTTGACAAAAACAGAGAAACACTAGTCTGTACGCTCTCTAGAGAAGACAAATCAACAAGGGAAAGCTGACTCATTAAATTTGTTTCAGGTTTTCCAATTACTGATCTTTCCAGTATTCTCTTAGTGAACATGCATGTGCTCAACCTTTGTAGAATAGAGGACCTGCTTCATGATCTCTCTTTTTGTCCTAAACCCATGGAGTAAGAACTTCTGTGGTATAGGATTACTTTGCTGATGCAGAACTGTTTTGAGCATCGCATTTGCCTTGGGCAGCTAGCCCTGGGAGTCTTGGCCACTGAATCATGATAGGAAAATGACTTTTGTATTGCCAGGCTGGGCAGTGTGACTGACATGGCTTGATCACCATGGTTGCAATAGCAACAAGAATAGTTCTTAGAGGACAAAAGTTCTGAAGAAATAGTTATTCAAAGTCCATTTCCAATGAAAACCATTCTGAAATGGTGGTAGCAGTGGGCTTGATATAGTGATATAGTTGTGGCTTTGGTGTTGGCAAAATCCTTGGGAATAAAAACTTAGGGTAAATGAGGTTCAGCACAGAGTGTATCATTATCACACTGCTCAGGATGGCATCTTTGGTTTCCATACAGGTAATAGTGAACAGGTTAGACTGTCACCTAGACCATCCTTTCATTACAAGTGTTCTAAATGAATACATGCACACACGCGCACACACACACACACACAAATGCATTATTAGTACAATTCTTGGCTGTCCATACTAAGGCTTTATAAAGTAAACACACCATTGTTTGCACACGTGTGTGTACAGAACAGGGTGCTGTTAATATATAATTTCTTATTCTTCATATGATGGTTTTTGATTGGGTTTAATGTCCAAGCTTGCAGAAGCATGGATTTGGGAAAGTCTGTTAACAAACTGTAGGCTTTCTGAAGAATGTGGAGCATTTGCAGTTTCATTCTCATTTTTAAGCCTAAATTTGTATTGGATGAAGTTTATTGCCTGGCTTCTATCAACATCACCTTATAAATACTGCTTTTAGTCCCTTACTCCCAACGCTCACCTTGTAAATGAGCAATGAATGGAATTTCACTTTGTTTTCAGTTTTAGCTTTGAAAGAAAAGAAGAATGGAAGGGGAAAGAAAGGAAGGAGGGAGGAGACAAGAGAAGGAGACTTGTCATATTTCAGACTGGATTAATGATAATGCTTAATCTTTACTAGATGATTACTGACATGCATAAGCTCACAATATGAGGATGAGGATGATTTTTTTGTTTTTGTTTTTCCCCAGAGCACAGTGAGCTGCCTTCTGCTTAGGTACTTCACTAACAATATATTACATGAACAGGAAACACAAAATAGATCTGCAGATGTTTTGGACTTCAGCTCCTTGCATTCTTATCAAGTGGCCATACTGGCAAGAGCTTCTTGGTGCAGAAGTCCAAAATGGGCCCTGCACCTTCTTCCCATCCATGCATCACACCATTGTGCCACTATATTATCAGGTTTCCATTCCCATCCCGCATGCTGCAGTTCATTGACCCAGAAAGGCAGAATGGCTTGAACTGGATATATAACTGGTAGATTTCATTCTCCTTTAAGTTCAGAGTATCTCTTCTTGACATTTTGGAAGCTAGCAATGCTCCCTAGCTTTACACTGCGGTTGCTTTGGCATTGACCCTCAGAAGCGTTGCATTACTTTTTAGTTCCACTTTCCTTTTCTGTTTGTTAGCTGTGCCCAGGCAGGAATTAGGAAAATGTTGCCTTGACTCTAAAAACAGGGTTGGCTCTTTATTATGCTATATGTTTGTGGAATAATTGCAGTCCAAATCCCACGGTGTTTCACACTCTGTGTTAGGACCTCTTAGGTCTTTCCTTAATGAGGAAATCTACAAGGGGAAATAAGCTTCTCTGAAAGAGAGTTTGCTTATCCATTTCTGAGCTTCATCTGCATTTTAATGTTTTAATAAATAAATAAATTAATTAATTAATTTGCGGTCAGCCACAAACAATTATTTAGATATTCTCTGGTGTCATCCTTCATAAAACAAGGGTGTCATGGGGCCCAGCAGTCTGGTCCAACAGTACCTCCATGTAAAACATCAGATTATACAGTGAGAAGAGACCTTTGAGATCCTCTACACAGTGCAGGATGCAGCTGTACAATCTCCGACCGATGTCAGCTAGTCTCTACTGAAATTCATCCAGTGAAATAGGGCTCTTCCCTTCTCAAGGCAGTCTCTTTCACAGTCAAATAGCTCTTACCATTGAGAAGTAGCTTCTAATTGTTTGCTGGTAATTTCCACTCATTCATTTTATTCTTCCTTTCTCAAATAGAAGAGAACAAGTCTCAACGCCTGGCAAAGTAGTCCTCATGCCACATACTGTGGAAGATTACTATGATGTTTCTTCTCCTAAACTAAACATTTCTGCTCTTTTAACCTTTCCTCATAAGACTTAGTTCCCAGATCTGTACCATCCTAATTGTTCTTTAAGCACACTTGTTTGTTAATGTTCTTAAAATGTGGCACCCAGAACTGAGTGTATCCTAGTCTAAAGCATGTCCCAGAATTTCTCTGTATCCTACAAGGGTCCTCCTGTGCCATTCATTCAGGAGGTTCCTGGTAAGAAAGTTGGCACTGAAGGTGGAAATCCATACCAATTGTATACTTCAGATATTCACATTCTTTTATGTCACTATTCAAAGTTAAAATGAGAACATTTTAATTCATTTTCTCATTCTGAATGAGATTCCTTTTACTTTGAAATGTCCGTGCTTTAGAGATTAATGTTGCTTGATTGGTTGGCAGAGCTCACAGATGAACACAACGTTCTGTGGTTTTGCTCATGAGTAAGTCTTAATGGGACTCACTCTTGGAGTCTCTAGGATTGCAGCAGAAATTTCGCAGAAGTTTCACCTTCAAATATTTAACAATACTGCATGCTTTTTGATGACTACTATTAGATAGCAATCACCATAGCACCTGTCAAGGACTGTAAGGTGTAAAAATATGTTCTGCTGTGAGTGCAGGGTGCAGGGTGTGTTCTATGGCACACCATCCATCCACAGGAGCCACAATCAAATCACTAGTAGGTTGGAATATACCCATGGTATTTGAAAGCTGCTACCTAGGTCCTCAGCCAATCCCTAATAGAGACTTCCCCAAGCTGGTGCTCAACTCCCATCAGCCTCAGCCAACATGCCCAATAGGCAGGAATCTTGGGAGTTGTGATATCTGTAGCTGTGCCTGCTTTATTCATCCTGAATTTCTCTCCTTCCTGTCCTTTCTGTTTTCTCCCACCACAACTGCAATCCCATCCACTGGTCTGAGTTTACATTGTAAGCTCCTTGCGGCGAGGATCTTTATTTTTTTACTCTGTTGCATGCCACTGATAGAGCAAGAATTTCGTACAAAATAGATAAACGTATTTAAGTACATGCTCATCTGTCTCTTCCCATTAAAATCCGTGGAACATCAGTGGTGCCCTGATCTTTACAACCATGAGGATGATTCCATGGTCATATCTTCTTCTTTGTGTTCACTATTCAGCCCTGAGCTCAGGAAAGGTGGAGCAAATATTTTTAATTAGTTAATTGATTGATATTTTATGGCAAAGATCACAATCAGGTTGGTGGATATGTCAAGGAGATTGCTTTGGGTTTGGGGGAGTGATTGATAACCCTTGGCTAATATGCGAAAACATCATGTGGGCTTGCTGATGATTACAGTTAATTTACAGACCATAAAACAAGCCTTGCAGCAAACCCGCCTTGCCCTTTAATCCAGCATTTGTTGCCTCTTGCTAACCTCTGTGTCTTCCTCTGTTATTACTTGGCAGCAGTGAGACAATTGGCTATGCAACAGGATTCCTGATACAATAATGATTCCTTCATAATGCTTTTGGCTGAAGATCTTAGTGTAAGAAAGTTCACTGCATGGCTCGTGACGATGAAAGGGGAGTTCACTCAATTTCCATAGTGAGCAACTAGACTGCAGAGGCAGTACTTAGCGATTCTACCACATAGCATGGTGAGTTGTCATGGACTGGGATCATTCCTGCTTTCAATATGAATTGGCCATGGTATCCTTCTGGGGTGACTGAGTTGGGTGTGAGACACACTGCATTGTAGTAGCTCTGTTCCTACTTGGATGGTGGGCTCAGAAGATGGTGCTTGGAAGATATTGCTCTGCCCCTTGGATCCTATGGTATGGGGTTCTCAGGACTTGGTCTTGTCCCCATGAAATTTAACATCTACATGAAACCACTGAGTGGGGCCATCTGGAGTTTTGGAATGTGTTGTCATCAATATACAGATGATATGCAGTTCTGTCTTTCCATTTCATCTGCAGCAGGTGAGGCTCTTGATGTGCCTGGCTGGATTGGAGAAGGGTAAGAAGATGAAACTGAGTCCAGAGAAAACTGAGCTGCTATTAGTGGGTAGTTCTTCTGAGTGGATGGAGGGAATTCAACCTGTTCAAGGGGTTCCACTTCCCTTGAAGGACCAGGTTTATAGCAGAGGGTGTTCCTTGAGCCATCTTTTTTTCGCTTGAAGCCCAGGTGGCTTCAGTGAGTTGAAGTGCCTTCTACCAGCTTCAGCTGGTGGCCCAGTTGCATCCCTATCTGGACAGAGATAGTATGTTATCAATGATCTATGCTCTAGTAATCTTTGAACTAGATTACTGCAGTGCAGTCTACGTGGGGCTGCCCTTGAAGACTATTTAGAAGCTGCAGCTTTGTGCCTTGTGTCAGCCAGACTAATAACAAGGACCAGATAATTTGATCATATAAAACCAGTTCTGGCCCACTTGCTCTGACTGCTTATATGTTTCCGAACGCAATTAAAGGTTCTTTACAGTTTTAAACTGTAAAGCCCTACATGATGGGACAACAATACCTGATGGAATGGTTCTCCTGGCCTTCATCTACCTGGTCACTATGATCAAGTTCTGGAGCCTGCCTCTGACTGCCATTGCCAAGGGAGGCTTGGTTGGTGGTAACAAGAAGAAGAGCCTTCTCAGCAGTGGCCCCTTTGTTATGGAATGAGATTCCCATTGAGGCCTGCTTGGCACCAACTTAACTATGGTTTTGGTACCAGATGAAGGTTCCTCTCTACTGCAGGGCATGCATTTAGTCGACTGGGGCTTGCTAGTTTCTAAGCAGGTCTTAACATTTTTCTTCAAGTTATTGTAATTTCTTTTTATCGGTTTTAAATTTGGTTTTGTATTGTAAGCTTTTATACTGCTTTAGTATGGTGCATTTTATTTTGTATTTTTACAAAACTACCCTCATAGATTCAACTATTGGCTGGTATATTAATTAATTAATAATTAAAATAATGAGGTGAGTTTACCTTCCTTTCTCCACATACAGATATTTTATTCATGGGTCTCTGCATCAGTGTGGGCTGTAATTTAAACACAGAAGTGGTCATATGGTACAGTCATATTCTGAAATTCAGCACAGATATTCCTCATGCAAGGCCTAAGCCAAAATGGGAAATTTTTCACTCATCACAGCCTTTGTCTTAAGAGTGACATCTTGAAAGAATTCTGCTTTCTACCTATCACTGAAATGCAGAGCAAACATGAGGGACTGACACATATTCTTTTACTATACACTAATTTTTGCAGAAGTGAATGTATATGTGTAAATGCAAATTAAGACATTATGAGTACAATGCAAGTAGAGATACAGTATATCACCATAGTAGGAAAGACTGACCAGGTGTTAACTGGTAATATTGAAGTTCAACATTGCTTTCCATTCATAGAATTCTTTACTGTTAAACAAGATTTGAACTGCACAGCCTTTGGAATCAAGGATGCCTTGAAAGAGACAACTGCCTTCCGACAGTTCTTCCATTAGAGAATTGTCCTGTAACATCTCTGTAAATTAGGACACCTGACCACCCTAAAAACAATACCATTTTTTCTAATGTTGTTCATCAGCTGCTTGTGTTTGACAAGGCATGTACCTTAACATAAGAAAAACCATCTTTAAATAGCATTGAGCATGATGTTTCTCACAGGTCCCTATCCACAAGCTTCCAAGAAGCCCCTAAGAAGGACATGAGTCCAGTAGCCTTTTCCAGATGCTTACACGACATGCCTCAAACGTATCTACTCTTCTCTTTCACACTGGTTCTAACAGTGTTCAGACAAAATATAATGTTTTATATTCATCAAAAGAACAGGAGTTGAATTCTAGAATGACCTATGAGATAAAGAATTATACATTTCAGAATAGCCACTTTTAGATGTTCTTAATGGGGTTCTTTAGCTATTTTGTCCATTCCCAAAATATATGAAGGTTTCATTACTTTTAACCAAAGCTCATCACAATCCAAAGTAAAAGAGATCCAATGCACACAGGAAAAAGCACACACATTGCATAATGACATCAATCTCTTGCCTACACGTTGGAAGCAAATCAAATAAACCTTCCCCAATGTTTACAAGAGTTATAACAAAATATTTAAATATCAAAAATACCTCTAAAGCATTAACAATCAATAAGGTTATCAAGAACACAAGGCGCCCCATTATCTTTTATATACCAGGCTCAATTTTTCTTTTTTGGCTGCCAAAGCAAATTTGGCAACCCTCAGTATAGCAAACAAATCATTGCCTGGAAGAAGAATATTTGTTCATATCCAGGGCTTAATTTAGTTGGGGATTACTAGAAGTCAACAACAGAACCAGTTTTGAATGAAGAGGCTCCATCCTAAACTATTTGAGGGGATAATAAAGAAGACACTGCTTCAGAAAATCTGTGCTTAGTCTTTCCAAACTGATCAGGGATAATAATAATAAATGTACTTAGCAAAGCACTGCACCCTATAATCTAGGGTGGCCTGTCATAAAAAAAGGAAAGAAAAAGAAATGCATCACCACAAGGAAGACTGAGATCTGCATAAAATTCCATAGGTAAATTAGTATGTATAGGCACACATTGATTTATTGTCTTGAATTTTTACCTCACCCGTCTTCCAAAAATGATGTTGTAGTGATAACATTCAATTAAAACAGAAATCTAGTTAAAACAGAAAAATAGATTTGAAAGCACAATTAAAACAGGTTGATAAAAAGCAATAGCAGCAAACATGTAGCTAAACCGAAAACATTCAGCTAAAGCCCAGTTTAAATGCAAAGGACTTGCCTGAATAAAAGTGGCCCTACCTGCTGGCTAGTGTTAAAATAAATGCTTTCATTTAAATAGCAATAAAATTATTCTCGCCATAAAGGAAGAGATTGTGAGCAGGTGAGCCATGTGCCAACTCCGGCTACTTTCCAGGTGCTAATTTTTAATTGGTAACTTTGAGGCTCCTGCTCTGCTTTCTTCCCTTCTTTATCCTTAAGGAAGTTAGAGTCTCTTTCAGAGAAGGAAATAGCTTCTGTGACAGGACGACATCAAGGCTCCAAAGCAAGTGGGAGCAACACCATGTTATAATTAGGGACGTAAGAGAATTTTGGTTTCACTTCACAAATCATTCTAATAATGTCCCGTTCACATCCCTGAACAGAAACATTGTTCTTTAAAAGTGCTCAGAAATCCCCAAACTTGCATTCTTATCTGCAAAGGGTGCACATTTTAAACAACACAGTTTTTAAAATCCACACATTGGAAAGTATAGCTTAAAATCCACAAGTTAAAATGTACACTTATAAATCTTTCCATATTCTTGTTTTAATAGGAAACTGCACACATGTTAAAAGGCACACATTAAGAAGTGCACAACTTTTGAAAATGTACAATTTAAACTGTGTATTTTAAAGTACACATGTTAGAAATGCATGCACACAAATGCATTGTGTGCATTTTTAAAATGCACACGATGCCCAATTTGAAATATGTACAATTTCAAAATGCAGTTTAAAAAGGTGCAGTTTCACAAATGTACAACCCTAAAATTCAGTTTGAAGCACGCATTTTAAGTACACATTTTAGATACACTCTCAAATCCCTACCCACAATTCCAATAGGTTGAATAACACCGTGCCCAGGTTTGCACCAAATCAGGAGATGGCTATCAATTTTCCTTCTTAAAATGATTGGTTGATTTCTCATTGCTGAGGGATGGTGATGACACTCCTTCTATTAAGGGGAAGCATAACTGTTGGAAAGAATGGTTCTATGTTTGTGTTTGTCAGCCTGATGCTTCCAGAAGCCAGAGTTGCCCCCTCCTCCCATACACTGTGACAGGTTGTTAACAGCTGCACGAATGCCTTTATCTTTGTGACCTCTTTTCAATAAATTGGCTTCATTACTCTGGCAATGTATAATGCTTTTGTGTTTGTGTTTGTGCATGTGTGTGTGTGTGTGTGTATCATAAAAAGCCAATCTGCTCAAACCCGCTTCTTCTTAAAAGCTTCTTGATTAAAAACAAAACAAAACAAGACACGACAAGACAAAACAAAACAAAACAAAACAAGGGAGGGAGCAGAAAGTGAAGGCTTGAGATCATGGCTATCGAGGAAATGCATAGCCGAGGTGAGATTGAGCCACAACTGCAGATCACATACTGGGCCTCCGGAGAGAATGTGGCTCCGTGACAGATGCAGGAACAAGCTTGCCTCTTTAGGACAGGCTTGGATCATGTGGTAGAGCAAGTGCTTCGCCTGAAGTAGGGCCCAGGTGCAAGCCCTGACATCTCAAGGCAGGCCTAAGAAACATTCCTGCCCAAAGCATGGATGCCAGCTGGGATTAGCTCAGTCCGAATCCATCCTCTAAGCATTCTCAGGTTTCCTCTTGTGCTCATCCCAGTCTTCCAAAGAGAGTCAACTGGAGAAGAAATCTGCACACACTTGCAGAGCCCAGGTTGGACAACAGCAACTTCTTTTGCATCAGCAACTACCCAAAAGGCAGCAGCAGCTGACATGGAAGAAGGACACTGCCTGTGCAGTGGCTATGAGGGGCTGCTTTACTGGTGAGCCCCTCACAACTGAGCATCCCACAACCAACATTCCTCAGCGCAAGGAGCAGCCACCATTTGAGCAGCTCCATCTCATTCACTGTGCATTCCTTGGGAGCATCCTTTGAACGCAGAGTGCACTCTCCAGGAATTTGAACTCTGGGCCACTACAAAGCCTGGTGGACTCTCCCACACTTGACACATTCAAAAAGAAACTGGACAGCCATCTGAGTGGGATGGTGTAAATAGCAGGGGGTTGGACCCGATGGCCTTCACAGCCCCTTCCAACTCTATACTATTCTGGGATTCTATGAAAGCAGAGCAGAGTCCAAGGAGCTGAGCCCGCAGAATCCAATGGATTCCCACCCGGATGGATTCCTCACACATCCCTAGCGTGGACCAGACTGAGCAGATGCCAGTGAGAGGAGATCATTCTGACTGACATCTGCTCTAACACAGTCTACCCTAGATGGGTCAGCTCAAGGTTACTGATGTTCAGCTAAAACTAATTGAAGGGTATATATAATGGCTCAAAAGATGACAGAGTGCTTCTTTTCCCAAACCTGATTTCCACATGTTTAAGCTTTCAACAATTTAAAAGAGGTTGGTGCATTGCTCTGAAACGCACAACCTATAAACCCGGTGAAGCCGACTGCGGCCGACACAGGAGTCGGAGCTTAGACACAGAGCACTACAGGACATGGAAGCAGACACTGCTAAACAGACATGGAATATTCACTCGCCTGGAAAGGAAGTTCTGTATTCCAAGGATGGAAATGTAAGTAAATAAGGGAGAGTGATTTGTTTTTTGCTTTTTTAAAATACTGGAAGTCTAAATTGTTAGAATGGTTTGGCTTCCTTCCCAACCTTAATGGACAAAGGAGAAAAAAAAATAGAAAACACACATACCAGTGATACAGGGCTGTAGTTAACCCTTTTAAATGGACCAATGCGATGTCGCAGCCTTCAGCTCTCTGGACATGCTGCTAAGAGACTGATGCACACATTCAGTGTATGTCTGTGCAGGTACCGCATACTGGGGATGCCAGTACATACCCCTGTTCAACTATGGAAACATACTGAGGAACTCCTGGCTAGGGCTTGTTTCCCCAAGAAAGATTAATACCCGTAGGAGGAAGACTAAAGGGCATCATTGCTGAGGCTCATGTTGTGATCTGGAGCTTTTCGTAGTTCTGTCTATGGTCTATGCAATGGCCCCCCAGCAGTGCTACATTCTATCTGTGCCATCACAGTTTCCCTTTCTAGAGACCCATGAAAGCCAGTGAAGTGAAGCAGTTTGAGTGTTGAACTGAGACTCAGGTGATCAAGGTTCTAGTCCCTACCCTTGGGCTATCAAAAGTTGGGTTTGTTGGTAATCCTTGCCTCCCTGATGGATTAAAGTATGCCTAGTGTCCCTGTGCTATACTTATATTCATTTGCTTTGTTCTATTAACATTTATTGTCCTCTTTAGGATAGAGGTTCAGAAATAGATTTTTAAAATGTAGATGGGCCATATGAATGTTGGAGATAGAGATTTTTGCTCTCCTAATTCAAGGAGTTGTTCCATAAGAGAGACAGAGAAAGCGAATGGGGCAACCATTCTATGCCTTTGAGAAATTATCCTGAAATATGACAATGGAGCATGCCCAGGGCCAGCATCAAGGGCAGAGATGCCAGGCGCCTTCAGAGGACCCACACCTGAACAAGGGCCCATGGACACATCTCCCCCTTTATTTTTGCAGTCTGCTTATTCACCTACCCCACACTCTGGCCCAAACGACAGTGGTGGTGGAAGTGGTGGTGGTGAGAAGCAGTAGATGTTGCTGCCCACTTGCTCACTGGCTCTCTGATCAATCAGTAGCAACGGTCATGAAGACGAGCAAGAGCAGATGATAACAGGCAATGAGAAGGTAAACCTGAAGGAGGAGGGCACCAACACCATGAAATCTAGACACCTGAATGGTGGCATGCAGACTAGGGGGACCCTATTGGTATATACCTGAGAGCCAGTGTGGTGCAGTGGCTAAGAGCCTGGGACTGGGACTCAGAGGATCTGGGTTCGAGTCCCCGCTCAGCCATGGAGCCAACTGGGTGACTTTGGGCCAGTCACAGACTCTCAGCCCAACCTACCTCTCAGGGTTGTTGTTGTGGGGATAAGATGGAGGAGGAGATGTAAGCTGCCTTGAGCCCTTTGTAGGAAAAAGGCAGGATCTAAATAAAAAAAAAATAAATCGAAACTCAATTCCCATGGGGGTCTGCCCCACAGCACTGGGGAGAGGCAGTTATATAACTCTGACCTTTGGGCTTCTGTTCTCCCTGGCTTCAAACCATGGACAGCAAAGCTATCTACTTATGGATGTCTGCCGCAGGTGTCAAAAGTCATTGGGATTCAATCACATGGTCACATTAAATGAATACAATTAATGCATGTGTTTTGAAAACACAATGACTCTGAGGAATTTATTTATTTATTTCTTGAATTATATCCTGCCTTTTTCCTGCAAAGGGCGCAAGGCCGCTTACATCTCCTCCTCCATCTTTTCCCCACAACAACAACCCTGTGAGGTAGGTTGGGCTGAGAGTCTGTGACTGGCCCAAAGTCACCCAGTTGGCTCCATGGCTGAGCGGGGACTAGAACCCAGATCGTCTGAGTCCCAGTCCCATGCTCTTAACCACTCCGCCACACTGGCTCTCAGTTGACAGACCTCTCCCCCAGAGGATGAAAGGGGAACACCATGGTCAAGGCCAGGTCTTGGGATACCAGAAGGCTTAGCTGTACACAGATCGGATGGCCACACGGTGTCCAACTCTGACCACCACGTACATTTTCTTGAAGATCTATTGCAACTTTGCAAAGCCAGGTCCATTCACTAGTCGGTAAATTGTGGATGAATTTGGCTTCCACAGCTAATAGTGTGTGGATGTGTGTTCCCATTGTCCTCCAGTCTTGGCAAGATATTAAGAGATTAGTATTGAGTAGCTTACCAAATAGTTAACATGTGTACAATGTTCAGCTAAAGGACCTCTCTATTCATCATCTGAAGTCTCCTGCAGGACAAGGACAAGCTGTCCTCCTGCATGTTAGAAGGAATTGCTCCCAAGCTTTTATCTCCAATCATGGTGGTTTACCACATCATTTCAAAATGAATGATGATGTTCTCAACATACAGTTGACTCCACCAGATTCTTGATTATAGTGTCTCCTCCACATCTTCTTAATCTCTGCATAGACAGATGACTGTAGCAGTGAAGTGTATATAGGTATGTTGATAGACAGATTGAGACATCCGCTGTTATTTGTAAAACAACTGAGTTCTTTTACAGCTCACGTCAGCTTGGCTGCTTATTCCTCAGCTAACTAATAAAAGGAAAAGCAACAAATATTTTACCATAAATGGCTGGAGGAGGAAAGACTGCATAACTGATGCATTGTACACAAAAATTTAAAATATCCTGGCTTTGCCAGGCAGTGCAGAGAACGAACACATCCTTGTTAATTCCAATGCAATTCCTATGCACCCATCCTTGTCCGGCTAAGATGCATCTGCACTACAAGATAGCTATTATTTCCCATTTGGTATTGTGTGGTGGGTAGATGAACTTTTCTCATTGCACTGGCTATTTGCCATGGCAGTACACAACCAGTCACAGAGAATTTATACCTAAAATATGATTATATATCATACTCATGAAATATACCATGCTGTGCTGTTTATATTTTAGCACCTTTTATTTTCAGCTCTCATCTGCTGGCCAAAGGTCTCCTGTTGCCTTAGCCAACTTTATCTTTGGACCTGGTGTCATTCTCTCCCTTCATTCATTAGGTGAATAGTACTAAAATTCAAGCTTGCATGTTATCGAAAGAGGAGATTTCCCCCTTTCTCTTCTAAACCGTGTTAGCCCTCAAAATCTGTGCTGCAGAGTTTTGGATTCTCTAGAAATCTGGGAGAACTCTGACATGAGGGTTGTACATGGTTATCTTGACCTACAATTCTGGTGTCAAACATCTGGCTCCAGGCTTATCTTTACACATTCTGAGCCTCTTGGCAGAGGTTTATTTTATTTTTCAACTCTCTTACATCTCTCTGATAGAACCCTAAATAACTGAACCTTGTTGTTTGGTCATCAGGAAAAAATTATACTCTTCACTATGATGGCAGCAGATGACGTTACACTGTTGTGATCTGAAAGAGTTCTGAGATGGACTGAGAGCAACTGGATTTGATTCTGCCCTCAGCTGCGGGTTCCAAGGCCAGAACAGGCATCACTTTAAATCTAGAAGTGATGCCATTTGTTAAAAATCATTTTTTACTTTATAGTCTGCACAATTGGCCTGTTCCAGATTGGAAACCTAGTTTAAGGGATGGAAGGGATTTTTAAGAGCCGGATCAGTTCCCCTCTGCCTATTCTGTGCTGAAAAGATAAAAAGCTGTAGCTGCTAGATACATATTAATTAATACATATTAATTTAATATTAATTCAACAGAATATCTCATCCTTAAAGTTTGAGTATGGGTTGAGTGTGGACTATTGTTGAACTATGAATTGCTGTTGAAAGGCAGATTATTGGATCGCCTGAACCAGCTGCATTAAAAAGCCATGAAGAAAACTCATGGTTTATCAGTCGATTATGGACTATGGGTTTTTCACCATAGGTCATCATGGATAGGTTCAGACTATATGTTTCAACAGCAACAACCCATGATTCAATGACAACCCACACTCAACCGATACTCAACACTTGAGTTGCTGCGACAATCGTTCTATTGGAGCCATGGGTTGTTATAAAGATAAAATTAAATAGCCTAATTCATTCTGCACTGGAATTCCTTGGGGAAAGAAGTTGGGATACAAATGTGGCAAATACTGAATGATCGTGCACTACATCCAAGCAGCCAAGGCAACATGCCGCACTTCTTTCTCCATTACAAGTGTGGTGGATTTGTGAGTGCCGTTAGCCTCGCCATCGTTGGCTATGCAGCTGTCACTGTCTCATCATTCTCTGCCTTTGCTGCAGCTGCATCGGCCATGTGAACCTTTAGCCACAACTGACTGTAGGTACCCCAGAGCTTGCATAGTTAGTTAGTTAGTCAGTTAGTTACTTGGGTTGAACATCAAAAGCCCAAGGGCCGGACCTGACCTGGAGGCTATGATCATCGTGTTGCAACCATTCTTATTTGCAGCAGATGTAGCCAATGTTATAAGAGCACCCATTCATATTTTCTTTCCCCCCCCCTTGCCTTCTGCTCACAATAACTTCTGAGATCATGTTATCCAGTCTACTGCATCACATGACCTAATTGAAATGGAATGAACTTTTTGTCGAATGAGCTTTGAAAATTAACTCCTACCATAACTAAGAATTGTTGTGCTGTGTTCCTTATTCTGTGTTTTATCAAAGTCACAATGAGCTGGAGTTAGGGGAGCGTTTAACTAAAATGTTGGTCAATACACTGATCTCTGTCTTTTGCTACATGCAGCAGATACTGCAATCTGAACCTTTTTGGGCAAGATCCAAAGACTGCTAATTCAATTGACATGTCTTACCCTGACATCTTGTTTTGTTCAAAGAGCAGAGTACCCAGGCGGCTCGCCACCTATGTGAACACCTTAAGGACAATTTTACATCATTTTTTGTTGTTGTTCTGAACACCTGTGCTTCAGCCTTACAGAGTGCAAAAGAAAAAAACCCTTGCAAAACAACTAAAGCTTGTTTAATACGACTATCAGATTTACTGTTTTCCTGCGTGATCATTTACTCAACACAAGGTAAAATATCAGGCTTTTCAAATAAAGGAAGTGTCTAATTCAAATAGTTATATTCCACATTTTCTGCAGTGCAAATGGTTTACAACCAAAGTAAAAACACGCAACACACAATGCAAGCAGAACAACTGTAATGAAACTGACAGGTAAAAAATCCATAGTTAAAAGAAAGGCAGGCATTCAAAACAGAACAAATCACTTTACAAGGAATGTTTGGTATAAATTAAACAATAGGTGACTCTTGTAGGGATAGTTAGGCTGTGTCCTTCTACTCTGGGGAAGACTCTTCTTTCAATGCCTTCTGAGACCTCTACCCATACTCCCACCTGAAGAGGTATTGTCTGAAAGCATATGGCATATTCACCTTGCTGATACCTGGACAGCAGCCATCCTTATTATTGCAGGTCCTAATCGACATGCATCCCTATACTCAAAGAACAGCCTCAGGAGCCTTAGGAGTTTAGGACTTAACCTAAACTCACAGTGCACCACAGGAAAAAAATCTGATGTTTCTAGAACAGGGAGAAAGCAGAAAGACAACAAGGATACTCAATTATGCAGCTAAGTACAAAAACCGAATACATTTTTGGATAGTATCTAGACTGGGGCACCAATTATTTGGTTAGATTTATAGAGAAAGTAAGTAATAGAAGATAGTTGATGATAAGAAGCACCATATGAGTGATATGCAAAGATGGAGGAGAGATGCTATTAATGCCAAATAAGAAGTCATGAAGGCCACAGAACTCAAAGGATCAATCATGGGTCAGGAAGGAGGCAGTATGTAGATAACATTTTCCAAAGGATGGATCCATAATAGCTTGGAGAATTAATGAAAGCAGAAAGGAAAAAGAATTAAAGAGAAAACAAATTAGAGCCAGTGGTTAAATTGTTGGGCTAGGGCTCAGGAGATATGGGTTCTAGTCCCTACTCAGCCATCAACTGAACTGGCTGCATTCACAGACTATCACTGATCCTTCCTCACTAAGTTCTTGTAAGGAATAAACAAATAAATCTGTAAAATAGAGGGTGACTATTGGCGCTTTCAGTTTGAAGGGGGTAGATGGGGACTCTTCCATAGGTGGTCTGATGTACTGTATTTTTCGCTCTATAAGATGCGCTTCACCATAAGACGCGCCTAGTTTTTAGAGGAGGAAAACAAGACAAAAAATATTCTGAATCAAATGGGCACATAATCACAGGCACATTCCCCATCACTTCCCCATGGGTTGCACATCTGACAGACTTACTGCACACACATATTCGCTCTATAAGATGCACAGACATTTCCCCTTACTTTTGAGGGGGAAAAAAGTGAGTCTTGTAGAGCAAAAAATAGGTAATTCGGAGGTTTGTGCTTTGCACTGGGTTCCCCAGGATTGTTGTGTTAAATTTTGCGAATTATGATCTTGAAGGCATCTGTCTTTCAGATGGTAAACTACAGTTTGTTAACTATACATATCCAGAAAAGATGCAATGATGGCAGAACAGCCAGACAAGTAAATCCCTATTTTTTGAGCTCTGCCTAATATGGAATTATTCAAAATAAAAGTCCCTCAGGTTCTTCCTGAACCTCCAAGATGGCATAGAAACAGAGTTGGCTATGATTTAAATAGGAAGTTAAGAGGCCCAAACTTAAAGTGAAGAGAAAAAGAGGCCCACCAGGCAGGGATGCATTGAAGTTCCACATAATCCATTCCCCTAAATGTTTGCAGATTTGCTCTCTCTTTCCTAACCTGTCTTGGAAAGTGAGCCAGGCAGAGAGGAAACCTGTAATGCATGTGGAACAAAGGTTGAGCAACGAGCAACCTTCTTCCACATCACATGCAGCAGCACAACAGAGGTTGCCACATGTACCACACAAGAGGGATACCGGGCTGGGAGCCCTGTCTGAACACTGGGCATATTTCCTGGGAACTTGGCCTCACAGCCATGTCAAAGGGGGGCAGATTCTGGGGACCTGAGCCCGGGATATCCAGCAGATTCTCACCCCGGCAATGAGCTTCTCACACATCCCTATCTACACTGTCATATGATGGAAAAAAGTGGAGTATCAATTTATTTAATAAAGGGGTGGGTCACTGTGGCCTTTCTAGTGATGATGCTTACTTTGAGCTTGGAGGTTTTTTCCTGGCTGCTGCATTTAGGTGGATGGCACCACAATGCGGGGTTTCTGGGGCCCTTGCACAAATCACCCTTCTCTCATTGAACCTGCTGCCTCACTGCCATCGCTATCGCCCTCATCCTCTTCCTCACCATTGCTACCATTTGCTTGCTTGACATGCTGAGAGCCACTGGGCAGGTTGACGGTGGCATCAATTGGGGCTCCTTCTCTGTGTAAGACCTAGTGTTCTCATTCGCCTTTTTTAAGGACATAGGTTATTACTTTTTATTATCCAAGAGAACATTTGAGGGATGACATGGTTGAGTTTTGCTGCTGGTGGCTCAAGAGATAGCAAAAGGAGGAGATTATTATCCTGCTTGATCATTTTTTTGGAGGGTGTTCATTTGCGAAAATGCCTTAATGGAAAGCTAGGGTAAAGGCAATATTTCAATCACCATGTGAAAGATTTCAGAAGTTGAATTGCCGGCATTTTCTTTTTCTTGGAGCTAACTTTGAGATATGTTGTATTTTAAAAAAAAGTTCATGAAACTTCAGTGACAAGAAGTGAAATTACAGAACCTGAAAAAGATGGCATTAAAAGGAATTTGAAAACTGACAAACAGGGAGAAGAGAGAGCATATAATTTTACAACACAGACAAAAAAAAGAGAGAGAGAGCGATAGGTAACGAAATTTGAAAAATTGCATTAGTGTATCATTTTCAGTACATAAGCCATTAGAGGGAAAAGTCTAAATTACACCTTGTAACAAAGTAAGAATGTTTTCAATGTTTAAAGGTAATTTTGTATTACTGCTACTATTACTTAAACTCTTATCTCTTATAAATATCTGAAGACAGGACCCCTGGCGATATTACCTGTGTCTTAGGCAAAGAGCAACAATTTCAACCCCATTCTGCTACATTTGTATTTTGCCAAGTGCTATCAAGCACAGAGTTGCATAATTTGCGATCTAAGTGAAATAGATATTTTTCCATACTGCACATTTATCACTCTCCTGTGGGCCTCGTTACTGACAATCAAATCATAAAAGATGCTCAAAATTGTCATGATGCACTTATTTGCTCATGATCTTCAATACAGATAGTTTCTGCTACCAAAAATGAAAGAAAAAGAGGTCCTCTTTGCCTGTCATCTGAAGTGTACCTTAAAGCTGTAGGATGCTTTTATTGTTGTTTGGTTTATATTATTATGATTACCCTAATTTAAAAGCATATTTTACCATTCTTCTCTCACTCATTTTGCAGACAATCCTGTGAGGTAGGTCCTTAATACTTCCATTTACACATGGGAGTGGAAGAAACTGAGAATTAGTCTAATTCTGGGACAGGCAACCTTTGGAGCCTAGGGGCATGTTTGGAAACCGTCCTGGGCAAAACCATAAAATGACTTCCAGGGGTGGGCAGAGCTAATGAGAACGGAAAAGAAACCTGCCTAGAAGCATTTAGGAGAAACTGAAAAGGCAGCAGCTAGGCGCTGCAGCTTTGCTTTGAAGCAATCCCAGCTGACAGTAAGGAAATGGAGCAATATTTTTAACTTAAACAGTGGAAGGAGTAGGAATGAAGCAAGTTGAATGGACGCATTGGGGTCCATGGCCATCCTGTTGCCTGTCCTTTGTGTCTGAATAATAACCACTAAGACTACTATCACAACACAGTTGAAATGATCACATGATTCAGGACTTTTGTGCTACGCATTTCGCTTATCCCTAAAATGGATGCTATTGAGATGGATTGTGGGCAAGACTATGATGGCCCCAACTCATGTGGCATGTTGAACTTGGAGCTACATACATAAATTAACACAACTTAAGCTTGCCAAAGATCTTTTAATTCTGCTCTTTCCAACGCAAACTCAGATTGCAAACATTTGTTATTTTTTCCTATTCACATAAATTCTGTGTATTTCCATGTGCACTTTACTAAATATACAAATCAACTGTACATATCTTTGAAATACAGACATTCTTTTCCCACTGATAGTGCATTTGTGTGCATTTTTCAAAAGTATTCAATTTTTGTGCATATACTTCAAAGGGGCATATGCAGTTGAGTGCAGTTGCAGGATCCATAAATCACACAACAAGTTTGGAGAACTACGGACTCTAAACATGGATGGAGTCAGATTAGTCCAGAAGTGGAAACTGGGTAAATTCTGCTAAAAATTGAACTGAAATGGATTGTGCAGATGCTCTTACTCACAACTCAGCCATCTCGTTAGGCCCAAACTATATCGTAAGGAAAGATGTCTGCCTTTGAGAGACGCCTACTCGGAACTGCTAGATGATAATGGCTTGGGAGTGATGGCAGGCTCTCTACCCTGCTCAATATAACCAGAAGGTGTCTGTGGGAGGGGGCAAGGGGGAATAACTCTGATGCTTGTGCTTCTCCAAATGCTTATGCTTGCAAAAGCAAAAAGCCATAAACGTTTATTTAATGCCAGCTGCACATATAGAGTATTTAAACTTTTCGCTGGTGTTATTGCTGCCTGTGAAATGCATCAAATCACACCCATATATTTTTCCTGGGTTTCTATTCCTTTCCCTCCCTCCTTCCTCCCATTATGATTTGATATGCTGGTTCAAAACGGATTGTCTCTAAGGCTACGATGGGGAAAGGTGATACTTGGTAGAAATACAGCCCCCCTGACCTCATCCAGAGAGGCAGCCAACGTAAAAGTAAGATGCTGGATATTTATTTGTAGGGATAAGGGAGAAATATATTTGTTAGTGAAATGGAGCTTGCTGCAGAGTGCATAAAGGTGAATTTATTTGTCAGAAGTCTGAAGGAGGTTTATGCAATGGAGTATTATTGAGCCGGGCTATTAGCAAAGTGAATTGCTACTATGACACACCATTAAATTGTTTTTAGTGTCCACAAAGGTATCATTCTGCAGCAGGCGTAGTTAGTAACCAAGCCATATATCCGCTGGACAGCAGCAGATCTTGGAAAAGGTAGAGCACTTGGCCAAAAGTTTAAAAAAAAAAACCCACACAAATAGCACAGAAAATCTCCATCGTTAGAAGCTCTGCTGAGATCATAGTGAGAGCTTTATGCTGGCCCAGGTCTGCAGTTTGGTAGGGCAGAGAAATAGGGTAGAAAGTGCTACCAGTGTGCACAATGCATGTAGGTGAGAACCTCACCTTTTATTGAACAGGAATACTCATATAGCCCTCATTTCTGTGAAGTTAATTTTGCAAAGATGTGGTCATTCCTTGCTCAAAGCTTGAAAGTAAGGGAGGTTGCAGAATAACTTTTCTGGTGGTTGGGGAAGGGGCCACAACTCTGTTGTACTGCCTTCTTCTTCCCCTGAATTAGCAAACAAACGAACAAATAAGAAACACAGGAAACAGGCAGAATAAAGTTTTCAATGCATGATGCCTTATGAAAACTTGCCTGACTTGAAAAATAAAAGGACAGATGTAAAAGTGTGTGTGTGTGTGTGTGTGTGTGTGTGTGTGTGTGTAAGAACAGAGGTCATGCTATCCTGTCTGTAAGATAGAGCTAACAAAGACTGGGTTCATTTGTGAAGCAGATAGAGGAACAAGATGGCTATTACAGGACTACATGCAATCCCAAATCATGTAACCCAGAAAATCAAGTAGCTCCATTAAGATTAATCATATAAATCACATGTTTTTGCATAATGTGTATATTTCATTGCACCTTTAACATACGGAAGGGTTTCTTTGGGGCATTTGTTCTCTAGGTCCAAAATAGGTGAAGGGCTCATAATATGGATGAAACACTGCAATATGGGAACAGACGCTGATTCTTACAGCTCTATAGGAGTGTTGAGAATTTTACCCCGATCAGTAGAGACCTAAGAGAGTTCAGTGTTCGATGTGGAGGCCAAATAGAGACACATACAAGGATAAGCCGTGATTTTGGGTTCAGACATCATGAGAAACCATAACTGAAAGAAGCCAAACATGGTTTAATGGGGGAGGGGATTCAGACAGACTGACATGCCAGATTTCATCAAGGCTTAGCATTATACATGAAAGGGGCCAATATTTTACATAGTTTAATTGGGCTATGGCCTCTGTTGTTGTAGTAGGAACTTGCTTCAAGTATAATGTAGCAGCATGCATAACCAGTAGCTTGCGGGGTGGCAGTAGGAGTCATTGCATGACATTCCCAGCTCGCCGCTCCATCAGCATCTGCTGCCTGAGATGGCTCTCATCTAATAACTGAGCACGGAATGCATTACCTTATGAAAGGGATGGCTGCAGACACCCTGTTTCTAGCATTTCCCGCCTTTTCCTTGTTTTTTTTTTCCCTGCCCATTTTTCCATCCCGTATAATAGCTAGCGAGACTCAAGAATATTATTTCAGTTTGAAATTCATCACAACTTGCCCAGTTCACAATTCTGAATGTGAATGAGAACCCAATTTGACCTTCCCTACTTACTGTTACATTGAAACTCATCAGCTGTTGACTAGGACCACAAGCTTTAATACATTTAATTGGCTAAATTGACCAATGCTTAGCTGATTAATCAGTAATTGTCAATTATAGTCAGCTGAGCCAAGAATTCAGCACACACCCCTTTTATTGCTAATTTACATTGTTTTGGTTCTGTTGTGTTGCTATAGTAGAAAAAGTAAAAGGAAATATGAAGGAGGAACTTTGAACTGGGAGGGACAGATTTGGCTTATTAAATTGCAAATTGTCGCATAACTCAATATCTCAAAAAATGAAAGATCCACTATGTTTTGGTGAAATGAATATTTATCTGCATTTAATCAATTATTTGGTAATGTAATATAAACAACCAAATTCCAGTCAAAGCAGAACATTTAGAAATCTATTATTTGCAACCAGAGTGATTTTACACAGCCAATGAAATCAGTGGGCACACAGAATGCTTAATTAGATGTGTCCTTATGTGTGTCCGGTTTTTCCTTCCAAAACATGAAGCTCTCTTTGAAGCAGCCTATCTGGAAGAGAATGAATGAATGAATGGTATTTTATTTATTTAGGATATTTTTATCCTGTCCTAATCAAGCAATTGTCTCAGGATGGCTTACAATATAATATAAATAAACAATAAATACAACAGTCTGTGACTATAATAACAAGATAAAATACAGCTGAGGATATTAATATTAATAAAACCAGGTTAAAATTATTTCTGCTTTAAAATACTGGGTAAATAAAAAGGTTTTTATCTGGCTCCGAAAAGCTTATTTATTTACAAATTTATATTGTAAATAAATATGCAACCCAATGCCTCAAATGAAAGTCCCATTCAATTCCC
Source organism: Varanus salvator macromaculatus (assembly GCA_023646645.1). Taxonomy (NCBI): domain Eukaryota; kingdom Metazoa; phylum Chordata; class Lepidosauria; order Squamata; family Varanidae; genus Varanus; species Varanus salvator. The sequence goes on along the minus strand of JAIXND010000771.1, from coordinate 16,208,090 downwards.
ATGTGTCCTATGTTCTCCCAAGTAAGCATGCATAAGATTGCCAATGTGACACAGTATTAGATTGAGATCCTGGATATCCAGGTTCTAGTCCCTGCTCAGCCATGGAGTCAACTGGGTGACTTTGGGCCAGTCACTGACTCAGCCTAACCTACCTCACAGGCTTGTTATGAAAGTAAAATGGAGAAGGAGAGGACCATGTAAGTTACCTGGGGTTCCTTATAAAATAGCAAAAAGGAAGGCTACAAATGTAATAATAAATTAAATAATAAATTAAAACAGCAACCTTACTTACATCAACCCAAACAAATGGGTCAGATCTAAATCTGGTACTCTATTTTAATTTGAAAACCTTATAACACAACAAGATTCAATCACAAGCCTTTAATTTAATCATATTTCTGCAACTTACTGGAAATGAGGAGGGGGAGGAAGAAAATTGCCAAAATTAACATTTTAATTTGGCTGCACTAAAGCGCAGAAGGAGCTTTAAGGCGAGATTTGTTAAAAGGGGTGGGAGCCTGAATGAAATATATGTATATAGATATACATATTAGATTAAATGCTTTAGAACATAAATCAGTGAAAGAAAAGTAATAAATAATACACGCTGGAAATGTGATAATGTTTATTAAGAAGCAACAGCCTTGTCATCTTCATTTTCTTCTTCACTGATTTTCTTCTCAAAGGGTACACTCATTTGGGACTCCCTGCAATTTAGCCTGAGGCCACTTTCTCTAATTCTTGGTTTCAAAAATACCTGCTTTGCAGAAATAAGTTAAAAGCAGAACAACTGTGCACACCGAAGGTCTTTGCATTAAGCTCCTTAAAGGCCACATAGTGAATTTTTTATCATTGTTATTGGAAACTCTGAATTAGGCATTAGCTAGAGAGGGAAAGACAAGCGGAGGTGGCAGGGAGGGGGGAAATGCATGTAACGATTAAAAAAGGAACTTGTCAGGCTGGGCTGTCTGATTTTAGTCCACGGCCTTTCTTGGAGCTAGGACGCTATCTTGAAGAACAGCAACGAAAGAACAACTGCCCAAAGAACCCCTGTTGCATTGAGGTCTCTCTGGCATAGCATGCTGTTTCCCATAGTGGCCAACCTGATGTCTCTAGAGTAAATCACATTCAGTTGCACGCTGCCATGGAACCGGAAGTTTCCATGTAGCCAACAAGTATGGCTGGCAGCCTTTGACAAACCAGTCTCCCACAGACTTCCTTTGAAGTCACCTGTGCTAGTGGTCTTCACTGCATCTGGTGGCCCTTTTTGTTTGATCATCTCTGGAAAGGATCTTTGAGAGGGACCTTTACTCCTGCCTACCCTGTCCCGCTCCTTCAAGAGAGCAAGAAGGAATGGATCAAAATCGCAATCGTGGTCTGTTATGTCAAATATTTATTATTTATTTATTTATTTAGTTATTTATTTATTAAAACAGTTATATGCCACCCCATCGCAACAAAGCCTCGGGGCGGCTTACAACAATATAAAAACAGTAATACAATTAAAATCCTAACTATTTAACCTCCCCCCCCGATATAGCTGAAGCTATTTATATAGCTGATATAAATATAGCTGAAGCCAGTGATGAGTGAACTCCAAGTAAAGATCTCCTTAAAGATAGTATAGGTGTCTCTTGTATTTTGTTGTATAGCCTTGAAAATAAATATGGAATGCTTCAAGACTTGATGTTCCATAGACTATTAGTAACACTTTCTTTCTTCTGCTTTGGCTTAGAACCAAAAGAGCCACCAACACTGCCATTGTTCATCTATCTTCATCAGCTTGCCACTCCTAAGTGAAGTTCCTAGCTTAGCCCTCCCAACCTTTGGTTGGGAAGTATGAGAGTTGCAGTCCAAGTCACCTGGGGTGCAGTGAGCACCAGTCTGAGGAAGCCTGACCTAGTATCTATGCTCTGCATTAGGCTTATGTCTCTTTAAAGCTGCAGTACTAGCATTGTGCTGTCCAACCATATCTGCATAGTGCTTTTCAACTCAAATGATTCACAAAGTAGTTTATACCCTGAATATCACACACATACAAGCTCATCGGCCATGTCTCTTGGGTTTCCTTTTGTTTATTTTATAACATGATTGGCTCCCTATTATAACCAGATGCATGCAAACTAAGAATGGACAACTTAGCAAAACTCAAGATCATTGGAATTCTTTGATTTTCACCTCAAACCTCTTTCCATGTAAAATGGAATTCTGACTTATGTCCATATCCGCTTTTCTTTTCATGTAAAAATCTGTGTGCATTTTGTGCACTTTTCCCAATGTATGCATTTGTCTTATCTGTGTGCCTAATTGACATTGATCAAAGTACATTTGTGCAGTTTTGAACTGTACACATTCTTCAGATATTTCTCTCTGTGTGACACAAATTGCAGCACAAGCTTGGAAATGTACAGATTTCAGACACAAATTTTATTTAGGCTTAGAAGGGGACAAAATCAAACTGAAAGGAATTTCTAAAGTACCTCTACTATGTTGTTCTTGAGCAGCCATGATGCATGCAGGGTGATGGGAAAGGAAAGACTCTTTGGTTAGCTGCCTCAGAAGAAAATGTTATTCCTTCTTGATCCAAGTGCATGGAATCTCCCAGTGACATTAATGGATATCTTTAATGCTCTTGGACAGCACTGTATATTCTGGTATAAAAGTTGCTGATGTTTTATAATAGGTTTGTTTAAAAAGAATCTTGAAAGGGAGATTATTTCTGAACTCTCACTGATTTTTACATTTATCTATGCCAATGTCACTAAAATTATTCTTGATTTAGGAAAATAAAAGGAGATTCAGCAATGGTTTAATGTTAAGGTTAATGGCAAAAGTTCTGAAATGTATACTGCCGTTAGTAGCTTTTACTGGTGAAGCCAAGGTTTAATTCTTATGAGGCAATTTTCAATGAAGAGAAGTATAAATTAAGTACAAATTAAAGACCATTAACATTTATAGATAACCTCATCTAAGAGGTTGCATGTTTAAATGCTTTAGCTATAATCTTTTAGAGTCCGTTTGGGAAGTAGGTAATAACTTGTTGATAACTCAAATAATAATATTACATTAATTTTTTAGAATATGCACATTATTGGCACTTTAATTACAATGATTTACATTTCCTTGTAGGCAGAAATCTGAGAAAGGTATATTTATTAATGTCACTGATAGAGTTTTAAAATTCATCTATTAAAGAGTGAGAAAGGGAGGGAGGGAGAAAGCATGGGAGAGAGGGAGAAAGAGATGAGAAGGGGAAATATGTAGCATCTTTGGCTTGAGTGCCAATGTATTGATGCTACTTAGAAATAATAATAATTATTGACATAAACAGGGTAGTGATGGTGGTCTTCTTCCAGAAACAAATTCATTAAGAAGCATGCTCTTAATGCTTAAGTAGCATTAAGAAGCAAAGTAAGGTTACTGCAAAATTTCATTAATAAAAGAAATAAGACTGTGATATGTGGTTCTCACCAATCAGAATATCTACATGAAACTGCAGTCAACAATATTTTCAGTGAGTGTTCCACATGGATTAATGTTAGAGGTCTTGGAGATAACTATCACATCCTTTCGTCATATCTTTATTCTCATGATATTTTAAACATTTCTCATCAAGTCACCTCCTGTTATCTTTCCCAATCCTTGAATATTACATTTCACACCTGGTCTCCTTTAAAACCATGTGTGTTTGCTCTCATTCATTTGCATTCCATTCCGGATCAGAATGGGAGCGTTAGGAGTGCATGCTATCAAGTAGCCTCTAGTGAAATATGAACATCTGAGAACAAAAATCATTAAGTCTACAAACTCATTAGATGATTGAAAGATAGTTGATAGATGATTGATTAACTGACAGACTGACTGACAAGCAGACAGACAGACAGGTAGCATTTTTACATTGCAGTCTGGGTCCAGTTTGGGCATGCACAGTCTTTCTAAAAAGCTGAAATACCATCAATCTGCTGATTTCCTTGAACAGAAAAGTTCATTGGGGATAGGTTGAGTACACGTCATCCAGGCAAATTGATCCTATCTTAGATTCAAAGCTTTAAAAAAGAATGTATGAAGCCCAAGCAGCGAGGATGCAAACACCCTCCAGCGCCAGAATCTCTGTGCAGGAGAACATTCACCTGCACATATGACACTTGCACAGATTGGGATGTGACATACTAGGTTATCCCAGCCCCAGCATGGAAGGAAACTTTCTGGTGGGGACTTAGTATCCCCTTTCTAGGGGCTATCCCTGTGAGATGGCAGAGAACCATGGTGAAGGCAGCAAAGGCCAGCCAGTGACTGCTGAACAGCCAGAAGCACTCGTCCTGGACCATGGCATCAACTGCCTTCCATTCCAGTGGACTCCTGGTGGTCCTCCCTGCACCATCTTCTTGAGATGACCAGCAGAAAGGATGTGGTGGGCTCCCTCCTGCATGAACCCCCCTTGTCTCTGGCTTTCCACTGCTCTCCTCTGTCCCACTTCACCCACTGCTGCTGAGATGAGGGAGAGGCTTGCTATGGAGGCATCTGCCTTGTTACTGCTAAGATGCTGCCCTCTGCAACCCCTTTGCTGTGCTATGAAGACTTCAGCTGTGGCAGGCTGAGAACTTGCAATGCATGCTCTTCTTTTCACCGCCGAATGAAAGGAGCCCGAGGGATCATTAGTACCCTTCCATCACTTCCTCATTAGTTCTTAGATAGTGTTTTAATGACAGCTTGAGAGGCTCAGCATCCTGGCCTCATACTATTTATGATCCCCACAGTGCTAATGTGCACTTAATGAGAAATTCTTGTCTTGCTTGTAAATCCTGTAGCCGGCATTCAATTTATTGACAGATGTTTGCTTGGGCCTCTTTAAAATTACTTCATAAATCTTCCAGGATAAAAGGCCTCAAGTTTGGTTATTAAGACAGGCCCTTGTTGACAGTTTCATATTTAACTGTTTAGAACTCAACTGTCAGGGCTTAAAAATAATGTACATCAGAAGTTATGGAGCAGGGGCTTCGCAATTTTAGAGAATGGCTCCCCCCACCCACACATCCCATGAGTCCACCACCTTCCTAGATTGTGAAGCATGTTGACTGCCCCTTCTAACCCCTTTTCGTTAACTTCTTGCTGACCTCTTTGTGCACCGGCGATACTCGTTTAGCATATCAGCGTGTCAGCCATGATGAAGTGTTTGTGCTGATATGAGCTGAGGGCTGAGCAAGCGCGACATGCCAGCATCGGCTGGACATAACACTGATGCAGCCTGAAAGCTGAGTTAGCACTTCATGCCAGAAACCACTGGACATTTCGGGAGGAACAAAGCGCTGGGTGGCACCTTAAAGGCTAAGATGTTCAGCGTGGCCTCCGCTTCTGTGCAAAAGGGCCCAGCCCCTCAGGGGGACAGACCCAGCGTTGGGGGCTGGCATGTCTGCAGCAGGCTCACAGTGAATCCCTGGGCCCTCTGGTCTTGCTTTTCTTCACTCCCACTGCCTGTATTCTTCTGAGCAAGGGAGCACTGGTCAGAGGGAAAATAAATGGGAAACCGCATCAGCCTGCCTGGTCCTTGCCTGTGGGCAGTGGTGTGGTTGGGGCCCTGCAGGGGAGTACAGAGGAGCTGGCAGTGGCAGCATTATGGCAAGGCTATCCCACCATATGCGAAACTGTGTGCGTCCCTATTTTCACAGCAAGGATCAGTGCTTGAGTGCCCTGCTTTCTCCACTTACTCTAAATAAAATGATGCATTATAAGCATTTACCACCACCACCACCACCACCATCATCAATAATAATACTGCCCCACAACCAGCACCAGCACCATCCCCAGTAGGATGCTTAATCCCATAACAGATCTGGTTGTACTTACTCTAAATAATTGCAAACACAACCAGGAACAAAATAGCATGAGAAGTGAATGGGGGAGCAATTGAGGGGAAGCTGTTATAAGGATGGGGATTACAGAGAGGTGGTACACTGGTGTCTGCTTCCCTGCATGTGAGCAAGTGACCAAGAGTCACGCTATATCAGAACCAGCTGAAACGTGGTGTATATGATTTCTTGGTGTGCCTATGAGGTGATAGTTCTCCCTGGTGCTTGGCAACCTATTATATGATCTTTATTTAGGTCTGCATAACTCTAAAAGGCATTCCATCTGGGGCATCCCACAGGCAAAGCTCCATGCTGTTTGGGAGGCAGAAAGTGAGATCTGCTCTAAGTGCTTCCTGCAAACACTCACCCAGGCTTTCTCTGGCTTTTCTAATGAACTACCCAGGCTGTGCCTCTTACTATACCTCTTATTGGTTTATACAGCTATTGTAGCTGAAATTATTTTAATATTGCATTTTAAGTGTGATTTCTATCTTTACCCCAGTTGACACTGTTTTTAACAGTGCATTTTAATGTGATTTTTAATAGGGAAACTGCTTAAGAGATGTTGTTATATTAAACAGGGTTCAGAGGAGGGCAATAAGGATGATCCAGGGACTGGAAACAAAGCCCTATGAGGAGACATAGGAAGAACTGGGCATGACCAGCCTCAAAAGAAGAGACGGAGGGGAGATACGATAGCACTTTACAAGTAGCTGAAAGGCCATCTCGTGGAGGACAGCCATGGTCTCTTCTTGATAATCACAAAATGCAGGACATAAAATAATGGGCTTAAGTCGCAGGAAGCCAAATTCTGGCTAACTCCCAATCGCAGGGAATAGGCACAACATTATATTGTAATATAATTATAAATAAGCAGAAAATAGCAGCAGCAGCAGCAACAGGAACTTCCTGTTAGATCAAGGCAAAAATGGAACCAATGACCTAGGGAGGCCATGGGCTCTCCACACTAGGGGCATGCAAGGTACAACTCGACAGCCATCTGAGAGGGGTACCTGACTTGCAGTCCTGCACTGAGCAGGGGGCTGGACCTGATGGCCTTCTTGGCCCCTTCCAACTCTGCTGTGCTATGATTCCAAGCAGTATGTCAAAATTATTGATTTATAATAAACCAAGTACTGACTAGGGCAGCCCTTCAGATACAACCAGGGGTGCAGAAGCTCTTTCATCCCAAGGGCCAAATTCCATTTCAGTGAAGTTCTTGGATAGCTCATTCCAGTGATGGGTGGTGCTGAAGGCAAGCGGGGCTGAGACAACATGTCAAAAGTCCAGGATATTTTGGATTAAAGGTTTCAGTACAAGCAACTGGGCCATCAGAGGGGCATTTCACCTTTGAAGAATGGGACCAAAATTACACAAAAGCCAGAAAGCCACCAAATAATCAGTGGTTGGGGGGAAGGGGTTCCAGAGGAAGGGGATTTGGCCCTCTGAGAAATCCAAGATAGAGATCCAAGGGTGGCTGAATCTGGGCCAACAAACCTGAGGTTCTATTCTGTGAAATGGAAAAGTCCTCAACTATTTTTGTGCTCTAGAATGTGGCACCTCCCCAGTTTGGACAACACGTTCCTCTTTCTGGCCCTCTTGGACTGACAGCCAGCTCTTCCTCTGACAGCCAGCTCTTCCTCTGTCCCCTGCACCCATTCCTAGGACCCCAGCTTGGCCTTTTGGGGTGCTGCTACAACAATAAAAAGCTATCTTTTTCTTATATCCATGTATCCAAGCAAACCATTCCATACCAAAAATGGGTGAAGGATGACCAAAATAGCATTCTATTTCAACACAGATCTGTTATTTTTGTTCAACAACCATTATTTATGGTAATTATCCATAAGAAGTACTTTTCTTGATGGCCTGATTCTTAATTTTGTTGGTTGTTAACTACGGCCATGCCATTCTTGTTAGATTATTATTTTTAAAAGATGCTGCAACTGCCACAGTTTAGGACTACGCTGTTGGGTTCTGTCATCTTTTTAAAAGACTGATTTGAAGGGACACAGGATTTTAGCGGGCCGCTAGAAAATTGGCTGAATCCAGATCATCATTAAACTCATGACATCAGCCAAATTGTAACAGCATTCACTCCACTTAAGTCCATCACAAAACATTCAGATCAGCCATTGGAAGATAAAGAGCATCTCAGCTTTAGGAAAAAAAAAAGGTGGGGGGGATTATGCTTACTTCTGGTGTCATGTCATATTACGTTGCCTGAGTTATGTCACATCACATTGTGTTATATGTGTTGCATCAAATGCTGACATAGGGCATTGCTTTGTTGTTACTGTTATTCATAAGGATATTTGATGGTGTTATTTGAGATCCAGCTCATTTTGTTGAGCTGCTGATTGGGGTAGATTTTATGGATGAAAAAAGTGAATGGTTTAAGCAAATCTAAGCCATGACTGACACGGCTATAACGGAAGATAACAGGTTCCTGCATGCATTTCTTATTGAGTACTGATGCAAATAAAGTCCATTAAAGCCACTGTAAATCAAGATGCAGGCAAACTACCTATGCGCCCATCAATTCACATTACAGCAGCTTAAAAATACATGCATTTCCTTCTAAAAGGCCTCACAATTTCAGCCTAAGACCACCTTCCCCACCTGGTGCAGTGCAGATGTGGACTGTCACTCCTATCATCCTTAGCCAGCATGGCCCTTGGGTTTGTTGGTACTTTCCCACAGCAATTAAACTGCTCACATATATCAGGTTGTGGGGCATTTATAACAGGCTCCCTGGTGGCTTGCAAAAGAGAAAGGCAATAGGGGGCTATAAGTGGGCATATACTGAGCCATGAGTTCATGTCATGGGCACTGTAACAAAATGGGTACCATGGGATAGCTTTCCTGTTCATCACAGGGTGCCATAATGGGCACTCTTGGCCGCAAAACACTCATTTTCCCCAAGGCAAAATAACTTGCAAAGGAATCTAATGCAATGTGTGGGTGGGGTCTGAAGTCCAAAATGCAAAGCCACTCCTTTGAGCCCAAAGACAGTGCTGGAGATTGTTTCCCTTGTGTCGGACAGTGCCAGCTTCAGGCAATAATCTCTTCAGAGGGAGGAACCAATCCAATCCAGAGATCAGGCCATAGAAATGGCAGCATCAAGCACCCAGGGCACAGTGGTTTGTGGAAGGCTGAGCCAGCATGGTGTTCTCCAGATGTTTTGGACTCCAGTTCCTGGAATTCTGGCTAGGGTTGTCTGATGCAAGGCAAGAAGGAGGCCCCAGGTAATCACTGTCATATATTCATCAGTATAATTAATTTTATTTATATGCCAGCTAATATGCCAGATAAATGGACAAGAAAGTAAAAGGAGTTTTACTAGTAAGAGAGCCATGGGAGTGTGCATCTCATGGCTATTTGGTTTTAAAGATGCATTCACATGGTTTTAAATAGGTATTAGTTAATTTAAATGTGTCCATGTGTGTGAAACCGGTAGCACTATCTTTACCATCCCTAACCAACTCCTTGCTTCTCCAGCCATGCAGTTAGAAGCTGGAGGGAGAAATCAGAGGAAGTGTTATGTGCTTGCCCTCCTCCCATCCAACTGTGGGCTGCTCTAACACATGGAAGACCTGGTCTGTTCGCTTTAGGAACAAAAGATAAAACTTATTCTGATGTCCAACTGCATGCTCAGTTATTCTCCCATAAAAGAGATATACACTTGTCTTAGAAAGTTTAGGTTCAGCCACAGAACCTGTGGAGATTTTGTAAGAGCAAACATGCCTTCAAACTGTATTCCAGAGAATCCTGCAGTTCCTCGGGAAGAAAAGTTGGTTAAACTAAAAGCTTTGTAAGTTAGAAATGCTCTGTAATACGTGACACATTTGCAATATGTAGATTATGAGCGTACTATAATAAGATCACATGAAGCTACCAGAGAACAGTAAGGTTTGAACTCCCATATCAGCTCAGCTAAAATCACTGGTACTTGTAAGTTGGAATCAAGGTGCAGGAGAATCTGTGTTGAGATGCTGTGCTCCACACATTATGGGGAAGGATTGCACTGCTCCCCCTCCACTGTGAACCCTTCAAAGCCCTCTTCTGTCCTTCGACATGATGGAGGACAGTGGGTGCATCTTAGTCCAGTGTTTCAGTGTTGACATTTCCATCTCAGGTATTCCTGCTAGGAGGCCAGCCCAGTGAGACAGTCTGGCCGCTGGCAGCATTGCTCTTGGCTCCTCTGACCTTCTTAAATGCCCTCACCATCCTAAGGTGTCCATCCAAGGGAGAGAGCAAACTATTCTTTTAAATCTGCATTTATTTATTATTTTATTTGACAAATTTATATGCCGCCCCTTGCAAACAAGCCTCGAGGCAGCTAATAACATATATAAAGATGTAATATAAAACAATACACAATTTAAAACTGGCCCATCTCATAGTCAAAAATAAAAAACATATAAACAATAAATAACAATAAATAATTAACCATATAGATGTAATAAATTAACAATTAAACTATTTCTTAAATAAAAAGGTCTTTGCCTGGCGCCGAAAAACAAATAATGACGGCGCCAGACGAGCCTCTCTGGGGAGCGCATTCCACAGGTGGGGCACCACCACAGAGAAAGCCCTCCTCCGGGTACTCACCCTCCTCACTTCTCTCACAGAGGGTTCCTGGAGGAGAGCATCAGCTGCCGATCGTAGGGGGCGGGAGGGCATATATGGTCGCAGGTGCTCCTTTAGGTAGCCAGGACCCAAGCCGTTGAGGGCTTTATAGGTAAGAACCAACACCTTGAATTGGGCCCGGACTTCAATGGGAAGCCAGTGTAGCTGACGGAGAACTGGGGTGATATGAGAACCACGCCCAGTCCCCATCAGCACCCTGGCAGCTCTATTTTGCACCAGTTGAAGTATCCGGACCGTCTTCAAGGGTAGCCCCACATTAAGCAATTAACTCTTAAACAATTTAACTCTTGTTTTGTTTCTTTTATTCCAGAGTAGAACAAAAGGCCCAATCCAGTCATACTTTTAGATGCTGCCTGAACACACTTTAGAGTAACCATGGAGGAAAAGATGTAATTACTTGATACAGATTTAAACTAATATGTGTTTTGACCCTAAGATCACATGGGGGATAAATATTTCTGTGTGGCTTTCTTTCACTTGGATCTTCATCTGTTCCCAGAAAAAGCCTTCTTTTCCCATATAGTTATATACTGCTCCTAGTGGGCATTAGGGGTGTCTCCTTCTAAGTGGAGGGCTAGCAATAAACTCCCATTTGAAGTTCAACTTTTTTATTTTATTTTATGAGGATCAGCATCTGTTCCATCTGACTGTGCCTGCCAGAAAAGCTGGGCTCAGCTGTATCCTCAGGAAACAGAATAAGAAAAGAGGTTTTGCCCCAGGTGCTTTGGTTCATTTTGTGTTCCAAGTTTCACTCAGAAAGAGTTTCCTACTTTTTTCATCTTTTCTTGCTCCTGCAATTTATCAATGCATAGAGATCATTGGGGGGTAGCATTTAAATATAAACAATGGAGAGATGTGTCTGTGTGCAGAGCCATTTGGCTTCAGCTCTAGGTTTGAACTTTCTCAAAGCTGAGTTGAATTCGGTGCAGGCTCATCTGCATTATGAGAAAGGTGTGATCTCCTGTGACTGTATGCTAAAGTGGCCAGACTGCTGCTCAGGGTCATTTTGTATGTCTTTAGAGCAACACAGTGGTGGTTCTGGGAGAAAATCAAGCCATGTAAATGATGTCATATCCATGGACTACAGAGAGGGCTTTCTGTCTTTGGCATCTAGGACTTCCATGGAGAAATTGGTATTGGCATTGCACATAGGAAGACAGGAAGTTCCCCTTATGCTGACTGGGTTCAGATAACACAAGGACTGAGCATGGGTTGAATGTGTTTTGTTGCTGAATTATGATTTGTTGTTGGAACATGGATTATTGTGCCACCAAAACCCAGCTGTGTTAACGAGCCATTAATTGTTAACCACAAACATCTCATGAAGAGACTCCTCTTTTATTATTGGATTGTGAACTGTGGGTTGTTCACCAGGTTTTTTTTTAATGGCTGGGTTCAGACAACACAATAGCCCGCATTTCAACAAGCCATGGTTCAACAGTGAGCCATTCTTAACCTATACTCACTCCTTGTGTCTGTACCCAGTCACTGAATCAAACCATTCTTCCATCTAGCCCAATATGGTTGACACTGTTTGTCAAGAATTAGTGTCACCCATTTGTTCTCATATTTATGGAGGAAAACAGGTGCATATCTGGTCCAGCCAGATCTCAGAGTTGTCCTTGGTTATTTCAAGTTTACTATATCAATTTTGTTGTCCCATGAAACCAATCTGTCTTGTCGTTCTAAACAATGAAATTTAGGGTATTGCAGCCATGACTTCTTTCTCACTGTCTTGAGCAATTTCCTTACCACTCTCTTTTACTAAGCAACTTTGAATCCTACACTATTAAAATCTACCATTGCTTGTACCTTGGGAAAACAATGGGAAGAAATGGCCTTCAAAGTGAGTGAATAACTATTCATAGCACTACTAGATTTTAATGTGTGCGTTTAAAACTGTTGTCTACAGTCATCTGAAGGGGAGAGATGGTCCACAAAGGTGTGGGAAATAGAACTATTCCATATTCTACTACTGGACATTCTTTGAATTTTTTGCATAAACTCATGTGTTTCATAACTGTGAAGTAACACAGCTGACATTGACTTTCTTATAGAGCTTGAATGCTTATCCATGAAATCAGGATGTGCAACATAATATTTGTCACATTTGGATCATACCCTGCCTTGAATAAGCCCATGGAAGCATGTATGACTGGCAGGTGAACGTAAGGGCTGCCTCTGTTTGCAATGATATGTAATTTAACTTATATTTGTGACAGCGGGGCTTGATGCCCCTTTCAGACATGCCAGCTATCCTTTAAACGTGCACCCATAAATAAACATGCATGTGTGAATCAGGCATCAGGGTATCATACGTGATTCATTGACAGCTCTGTGAAGCAAGTTCGGCTGAGAAAAAGTGACGGACCTAAGGTCACCCTAAGCGAGTGTCATGCCTGAGCTAGGATTTGATCTCAGGAGTCCATGTTATTGCGACTGCAGCTTCAGCCAACATAAATAAACAACAGTCTGGAATTAAGTGGGTTTTGCACTGACACATCTGGAGGCAACTAGAGACTGTACTGGACCACTGGTCATCAGCTGGTGAGTCACAGTTGCAGCCTGATCTAAGTTGGCTTGCAAAATTAGCTTTACCGCCATGAAAACATGCAGGGGGAGTAGGACTGGGTTCCCCAAATACAGGTCTGGATCTCCCTGCAAACTGGGATAATCTGAGTTCTATTAATTCAAGAAGTGTTATCTCAAAAGGACTGATTGCATGCGAACAGCCCAGCTGTCTACAGGCTTTACAGAGCCATGTTTGCCCCTTTCAACCAAAATCAGACCTTTCAAAAATGCTTCTACCTTCAGTGTGCCTCTCCAGCTTTCCTTTCTTTTTCTAACCAAGGCCTCTAGAACATACTCATGACACTGTCCTGGTCAACTCTTTCCAGTTAGGAGGGGAGGGTCAGCAGGGGGGAAACCACAACAAACCTAAACTTGATTTCCTGTTCGGGTGAACCATATATCACTGAGGTTCCCATCTGTGCCGTTTGTCTGTGACAGAATGACAGGTGTCATTTATCACTGGCGCTTGTGGAAGCTGTGGGAAGAAGGATTGAAATTTTTTCTGGAAGCAGTCAGTGTCTACACGCTGCCAGATCATTAAAAGGGGGGCTTTCCAAAGAAAGCTGTGTGTAATGTGATTGCACTTACCGTCAATGACAGGCTGAGAGAAAGAAGAAACATTTTAAAGAGAGAGAGAAAGGGAGCCAACGTTTTTCCAGGGGCATTTAAAGAGACAGTGTGACAAATGCTGGAGTCCTTTTAGTGGGGCGGGGGGAGATAGAAGTCCTCCTTCACTATGTACATGACATGTACACCTTTTAGAGATTTCAGCTGGAGTGCCAGCAAGGAAACCCAAACAGGAAACTCCTTTAACAACACTTTCTCACATCACATATTATTTAGGGCACTGTAACAGACTTTGCACTTTCAGGGGCATGCATGTCTTTGAGCATAATGACTTGAAAACTGCAGCGGGAAGCTAGCAGGAACAGGAAAACCTATTTGGTCTGCAGCTGAAACGCCTAATAAATCACAGGGCAGAACGGAGACCTGATACAAGGCCCCTTTTCAAAGAGACATTTACAACATCCTGTTTGCATAAGGACTTTTTACCCAAAAGCACCAGAACATCTTAATTTTAGCACCTTCCATTCTGCTTTTTGGGATAAAGGTTCAAACTTTATGGAAATGGACAATTGAAAAGCAAACAGAAAACAAACAAAAACCTGCAACAACAATCCAGTATGTATTTCCCTCTTGTGCAACAAGTTGTTTTTATTAAAGTGAAGTGTTTCTCTCCCACTTTCGCAGTAGGTATGCCCTTAATAAAAAGAACAGTGCAGAAGGAGTGGGTATAAATCAGGAGGAATACATGGGAATCACACAAGAGCGGATCCCGTTTATTTCCAAAGAGGTAATTTCCCATTGGTCTGTGCCTGGCATTCCTAGTATTTAAGATCAGTGTCAAACAGTGCAAAGACAATCCATTTTGTAGCCAAAAAAGGTGAGCTTACATAATGCATTCTCTTTTTCTTTGCAAAAAGAGAACACCCTGTGACAAGCGGACACTTAGAGAAATAAAAGAGGCTTCTGTTTATACTTAGGATACAAGATGCTTCCCCAAGGCCTGGTTGTGAGCACCAAAAAGAATCCACACCAATAAAACATAGAAACATGTCAGAAAAAAATCCAGCTCAAAAGCAGCAATGGGGGAGGGGGGGAGTCAACTTGTGTTGACCTCAGTGCATGAAAAATTATTTTGTGAATGGTCCCTAAGCACATGTAGCAGGATTGCCATCTGGCTGATCTTTGAACTGTCTCGACCTGTTTGTTTGGTTTTGCACATAGTCTCATTTATTTTAAGCAATTCCCTTTTCTTGGAAGGGTGGCATTCATTCTCACAGCTCAGATGCAGGGGCTCCCCTCTTCCTTTGTAAATGTAGAAGAATGGACCTTTGAGGAGTTGTGCACATGTTGTCTTTGATTTCTATACCAAGAGGCAATGAGGAGCATAAGACTCTGCCCCCGACCACTGGCCCATCCAGCTCCATTTTATCGTGCTCACTGCAGCCACTCTGCACATTTCAGACTTGGGACTGTAACGCTGCATGACAGCTGTACCCCACCTTTCTTCCTCTCAGTGTTTCTCCTTCCTTCCATTTCATCCTCGCAATAACCTTGTGAAGTGGATTAGGCTGGAATCCGTGGCAGGCCCAGATCACCCTGTGAGCTTCTGGCTGAGTGGGACTAGAACTCAGATCTCCCAAAACCCCGACTGGCACTCCCACCTCCGTGCCACACAGCTCTCACTGGAAGCACTGGCGACTAAGCCGGGCATCTTCAGCATGCATTGCAAGTGCCTGCACTGGACCTGCCCAGTCACCTAATTTGATTCGTGATAGAAAACAGCTGGGCTGCCGCTGGCCACTGGATAACCATCATCCATGGAACGAGTGCTGCCCAGGACTCTTTGCTCCTTAAGCAGAGTCCAGCGGCCTCCTCCTGGACTACCACAAATGCTTCTTAACGCCTTCTGTCCTGGCCCAGACGACACCCCCACCCCGGAACACCCTCTTTAACCTTCTCTGAATTCAGTCTTTCCGTGCTAACCGTGGCCCTACAGACACTACCTAAGTGCCAAGGATCACTCTGCCAATGCATCATTCAGACACCCATTCCTGCCTTCAAATGCACCCCCATCCCAATAGTGTTCCCTGAAGCAGTGCATTATGCCCCACTATATGGCAGACTTTGACTTATAAATGAAAATTAAACCAGACTGCTGGGAGCAGCTGAAAGTTAAATCTGCTCCAGGGTTGCCAACTTCCTTTGAATAAAATGTGTATGCCATAAGTTAAATTCCACCAATACAAGAAAGAAAGAGTTTGTGTCCAGGGCAAGAATGCTGGTAGTTGTCCAAGATTTCAGGGGATACGTGGAACTGACTGGTCTATAGGAAATCCAGATTCTACTCCTCATTAGGCTATGAAACTTAGGGGGTGACTTTGGGCCAGTCACTGACTCTAAGCCCATCCTCACAGGGTTTTTGAGTGGAGGAAGACTTGGTAAGTCACCTTATATTCCTTACAAGAGGAAAAACGGAAATATATTTATGCAAGATAATAATAGTAATAAGGAGGTTAAGTGGGTGAGTACCCGGAGGAGGGCTTTTTCGGTGGTGGTGCCCCAACTATGGAATGCGCTCCCTGGAGAGGTTCACCTGGCGCCATCGTTATATGCTTTTCGGCGCCAGGCAAAGACCTTTTTATTTAAGTCTTATTTTAATTGTTAGTGTAGTCTTTGTTTTTAGTTTATGTGTGCTTGTTGTTCGTTGTCTTTGGTTTGTTGTGCATATTTGGTTTAAGTTGATTTTGTTTATTTTAATTTATTTAGTTTTGTTTATGTTTATTTAATTAGGTTTTTTTTTTAGTTGCCGAGATGCACTGTGGGGGGGGGGGAGGGATAAATTCATATGTTTTATTATTGTATTTTAATTATGTTGCTAGCCGCCCCAAGGGTTTGTTGCGATGGGGCGGCCTATAAATGTTTTAATAAATAAATAAATAATAATAAAAAATAAACGGGTACTGAAGGTAATACACAAAATTCAGAGAAGAAACCTATAAGAATGAAGCAATATACCATGTTCAATAAAATGAAAAGTGGATTCAAAGGACTAGGCCAAGTGTTTAATTGAAACCATTGTAAGTTGGGTCTTAACCTAAAGTGGGACACTAGAACCAACTGGACTTAAGCCAGCAATGCACAGTGCTGGCGACTCACTAGAACTTCAGACTGCAAGCCTGAATGATGGCTCAGACTTGGGCTACTGCAAAGGTGCAAGGCAGTGGAAGTTCTTTCTGTGAGCCTGGAGACATGGAACAGTTCCACAAAACAGATCAGCTTTTAAGCGTGCTGCAACCAAGAACATGGAATGCTGTAAATCCACTTGCAGATCTTCTTATTGCAAAACTTTAGCAGTTATTTAAAGAGCAACCAAACACACATCATAAGCACATCATAAGCTGTTAGTCTGCATTCACATCCTCAGAGAAGGCCTACTGATGGGTTATAAATTCAGTTATTCTGGCTGATGTAATTGTTACATATTTTCTCATGGGCGCTCATCTGCGTATAGTATTTTCACAAAGTGCTACAAAGCACTGTAGCATTTTTATCATGGCTCTACATGATTTTAGCATCATTTGATTCCTGGTATTTGCAAATGCACAGGGATTTTATTGGTTTATTTATTTATGTGTGGTATTGCTCTTAAACACAAGAAAGCAATGGACTTATTTATTTACTTACTTATTGCATCAGGGTAATACAAATGGGTTGCTTTCTTTCCCCTCTGACATTCCCTTCTTAGAAATTCTGGACCATGGTTTCAGTTTTTCCTTACATGAAGCAGATTGGGTCAAAATAATGGTTTAAATGTCATATCCCTGGTGCAAAATAGATATTGCTGTTTCCAGCTTCTTACATTGGAAAAAGCAAAACAGAAAATGAGGCCTCTGTGCCTTGAATGTGGTTTTGAAGACATTTCTTTCCTTGGGGTGACAGAAGCCATCCCTGTCACTTTCAGCAGAGTACACCTGTTTCTCTTTGTTTGAAAGCTTACCTGTGATACATTTCCCATGGGGCCTTTGAAAAAAATATATATGGAAAACTGATGCCTTGTCATGGTCTTCTACATCTCAAGGGGAACAAGAAATAGCATAAGGTGTCAATGTCATATCTTTGGTCCACCGCTGGCTATGTATTAGAGCATTTGTTTTTCAGTCAAATAACATTTGGTTCCAGGGATGCACCAAAAGGGCCCCCTTTATTTTTGCAGATATGTTCACATTCTCACATCTGGAATATGTGCATTTTACACAACATTTTTATCCCCTTGTATATATCATTCTTAGCAACAGAACTGATAAAGCATAATGATCACAGATATATCTATAGGCACAGTACCTCTGACTTCAAGCAGTATTCCAGGCAATGTTTAAAATCAGCTTATTGCATATCATTTCATGCTTCTAGAACAAGAATTTTCCTCTAAATGCTTATTGGTGCAGAAAAGCATATATAAATGGTGCCCACAATTGATGAAGGCTAAATTTGGGAGGCCAAGTGCAACCTATAGTTTTTTGCCTGCGGATGGTACTCATTCAATTTATTTTACTTGGTGGATTTAGTCTTGGAATCCATCCCCCCAAGGGGGGGGGGAGTGCATCCATCCCCCCAAGCCCCGATGTCTCCATTTTCTTATCCCCTGGGGGGGATCCAAGTATGTCAGTGCACTAACGTAAATGATAGTGACTAGTGGAAACTAGATCCCAAACCATAAATTGGAGGAGACTCCCCACTAAAGTTGTGGCTGCACAAAAAGTTGCGTGATTGATTGCATGTTATGCTTGAGAAACTTCCCTTGCAACCAGTTGCACATCATACTTGGAGCTAGTTGTGCATTACATTTACAGAGGCAGTTGCATGAGTGTGATGCACAACCCTTCCACTTCTACAGTTTGCAGTATGACCCTGTTGGAGACTGCCTGGGCAGATGTTTAAAAGAAATTCCAGATTAAAATTCAGCTGCTGAATTCTGCACAGGAGAATGGTGTGGACAGCTGAGGTTTCTTTGGGCTTTTCACTGGAGCCACGAACGCCACTAGAGAGACATGCTGCTTTTTTCAGTTTAAATATTTAACTGAAAAGTTGATTGCCTTGTCAGCATGTCATGGAAACATCAGAGTAGGCTCTTGTTCTTCAGCAGTTTCCTCCGTACTTTTCATTGTGGTTTCTAGTAGGGATGGATTAGATCAATCTATTTCTGGTTCATATCAGTTTCACACATGTTCGCTCATAAGCCTCTTGTCGACATTGACCTGCTATTTTTTTAAAGCAAAGCATCAGCAAAAATAAAATGTATTTCAATGCATACCCATTCAAAGTATGCATTTCCAAATGTATGTGATTCTAAAATGTGAATTTTAATATATATATGGCACATATACAATTTACTGTATCAGGAAGTGCAGAGATGTGCAAAATCAGAAAGATAAGCGTGTTCTGATCTGCACATTAGTCCAAGAAGTGCACATCTCATTGGCTTATTCCAAAATGTAAGGATGAATTAATTCATTGACCATTCCTCCCATCTGGAAATGCCTAACATGCTCTTCTGAGCTTGAACCTTCCACTGGGCTGCCATCCCAGGACTGCTGCTTGATTCTTCATTTAACAAACTTGGAAACTGCTTTCATAAAGTAAGAAAGTTTTCTCTGCGGAAGCAAAGCTATGGTAGTTCTATTCATAAACAAATGTGCTGCTGACATTACAGACAGCAGTAGTATCCATTTGTGGGCTAAGGGTTTCAGACTAGAGTCACATTCAGGATGATACAAATATACAAGACGTTTTCTTAGCATCAGCTATTGAGCAGTTTGATTTACATACCTTTTACCCTCCTCTAGTATCAGAGTTAAACTTGGATATAGGACAGCAGCAGAAAACATAACAAGTCTGGATGTTTACCTAATTATGTAAATATTTTCCTTATATTTCTGGAACCAGAAATATATTTGGTAGATATCTTTTTTTTTCTTCTGCTCAAGGCCAGTGCAGTACAGCCAATTTTATGAAAAAAAAGCATTCAGAAGGAGGCCATTTTACCAGAATGTAGCATTAAAAAATTTCCCTGCTGTTCAGTGCAATAAAGTCTACTTAAAAGAAAATCCACTTTCAAAGAAAAAAGAAAGCTTCCTCAACAGGCTTTTGACTTTTTTATTATTCGTACATTTATATCCTTCCTTTTCATTTGCAAGGAAGCCAAATCAACTTACACGATCCCCCTCCCTTCTTACTTGATCCTCCCAACAACAACCCTGTAAGGTAGGTTAGGCTGAGAGTGAATGACTGGGCCAAGGTTACCCAGCATGCTTCATGGTTGAGTGGGACCAGAATGCAGATCTTACACAGCAGCTGTCCCATCAGTTCCAGCCAGCTGGAAAATATTCAGGAATGCTCAGAGCTACAGCCCAGAATACTTCAGGGCAGTCACGTCTCCTCAGGTCCTGAGGACAAATGCCTATTTGGTGGGCAACCAGAGGACTCTCCCTTGTTTTGGAGGCATACTGTGCTTGACAGTCTGCCAGTCCAAGTATGGGAGAAAGATGTTCGTTTGAGGTACTTGCTGGGCCTAGAAGGGGCCCACCAACTGCACCTGAGCAAGAATCACAGGCCACCTCTTCAACGTCTCCCACAGAATAATGAGGTGTGCTGCATTGTCATTTAAATTATAATTATTTGTAAATGTGCATCTGTACATATAAATGAACATTTGCAAACTTCCTGCAAATTGAGGTCCTCTTTGTAAGTAGCCACTCTTTGGGATCCCAAATAGAGATGTTCCCTATTACCCACTCCCAGATCCTTCAACTGATCCCTTCCAAGCCCTCTGGCCCCTCACCAGATTTTATGCTACAGGGATCTCTCACATACACCTGCTCTTCCCAGAACTAGGGAAGGCTGTTTATTGAGCATGTCTAGAGACCTGAAGTTCGGCTGAACCTCTGGGAGTGCCGAGCCTTCGCTAGGCTGTGGCTGATGCTTTTGCTCAAAGAGCGGCATTGTGTGACATGCCCCAGTGTGGTATGCAGCAAGCCAGAGGAGACAAAGGCTTAGAGCGACAGGTAGTCTGATCTGATGGAGCACTTTCCTCTCTGCCTGATGAGAGCCATGCCACAGCATGTAGCCTCAAGTGACTACCCCAAAGGGACCTCTAAGCCTCATTGCATTCCAGCCTTAGTGCAAGATGATATTTGCCCCCCGTGCAAAGGGCACACCTATAACTTCTCTCCTTACGCGCTGAACTTGGGCAGCATGGCCAGAATTGTGCAAACCTATTGCACTGAAATGAACTTTACCTGCGTTTTTAAAAAGCACTGTTATCTTTCAGAATGGAAAGGGCTATTTAAATGTAGATTATTATTTGCAGAATATATATATATGAGAAAAAGAGTGTGTGCGCAAGGAAAGGGATTTGTGGGGGCGAGTTTGGAAGTTTCTTCTGT
The DNA here is from genome assembly GCA_023646645.1 of Varanus salvator macromaculatus. Lineage (NCBI taxonomy): Eukaryota > Metazoa > Chordata > Lepidosauria > Squamata > Varanidae > Varanus > Varanus salvator. Next base: position 16,187,011 of record JAIXND010000771.1, on the reverse strand, counting down.
ACATTTTGTTTGAAGTTGCAAATCTTTTCATGGCTCTAATTTATATGCAAAGATTTTCCTGCTCCTATCACAGGTTTTTCCAATATGTTTTGATGAAGCCTAGATAGTTCAAATTCATCTGAAGCATTGTGAATTTTATTTATTTCATATCTGACTTGCATTAAGTTTTTGTTATAGGTCCACATTTGCTTTTATATGCCAGTAAGAGAGGAAATAGACTGTGTTATTATGCCAAGTCTTTGTTATTTATATATATTGCATCCTGTGTGTGCAAGTCAGTCTGGCGCTCAGGGGAGAGGGAGGGCTCCATTTTATTTTGCACTACTTTAGATTATCATTAACAGTAGTTGCATGGATCTACACACACACACACACAGACACAGACACACAACATGCGAATAAATAAATATAGGAAATTGAAAGTAATAAATTGCTTCTTTTCAAAGTTCTATTTTAATTGCATAGGAAAGAATTGGCTGTGGTCCATGCACTACTTTTCTAGGGTTGTTTCCCCCCATTCCAAATGCTTCCATTTTAAAAGTATTGGTTTCTATATTTCGTTTATTCATATGTCCCACTGCTGAAGACTGCAAGGGAGGTATCTGTAGCAGATGCGCTCTTGGGCTATGTTCAAAAACTCTGCCTACTCTTAAAGCTTGCTGGGTAAGCAAAACCAACACATATCTTGCAGCCTAGTGTGTCTCAGTGGGGGTCCTGGGATTGTAAAGTTAAAACAGGGAAAAAGTCATACATCCTTCCCTAGACTACTTTCTGAAAAGGTACAAGAATACAAATGTGGTGAATAAATAGAATTCAGCCCCAGCCAAGCTAATCTTGAACTATTCCATAAGTGAGAATGCAAGTTACTTTCCTACAACTGTGCATAGGCTCTCACTCTTATCCCATTGTTTTCTCTCCTCCTAAAATCACCTTAAATCTAACCCTAAAACATGTGCAGCAGCACAGATTGTCTTGTGGCTGGATAACATGCAGTGTAGTGGACCAAAAGCAGGCTGTGCTGGCAAATACAGGTTGAACAAGATAGGATCTGCACAAAATATAGCTGAATCTTCACTTCAGATACTTCAATTGGTGCAAAATAGAGCTGCCAGGGTACTGACGGGGACTGGGCGTGGTTCTCATATCACCCCAGTTCTCCGTCAGCTCCACTGGCTCCCCATTGAAGTCCGGGCCCAATTCAAGGTGTTGGTCCTTACCTATAAGGCCCTAAACGGCTTGGGTCCTGGTTACCTAAAGGAGTGCCTGCGACCATATATGCCCTCCCACCCCTTACAATCAGCAGCAGAGGCTCTCCTCCAGGAACCCTCCGTGCGAGATATAAGGAGCGTGAGTACCCAGAGGAGGGCTTTCTCTGCGGTGGCACCCCATCTGTGGAATGCGCTCCCCAGAGAGGTTCGCCTGGCGCCGTTGTTATTTGTTTTTTGGCGCCAGGTGAAGACCTTTTTATTTAGACAGTATTTTAAATGTTAATTTATTCTAATTTAAGATTATTATTTAATGGATTATTTATTTATGTTGTATGTTTTAAATTTGACCTGGAGATGGGCCAGTTTTTAATATTGTATATCTCTTTTAGTTGTTGTGAGCCGCCCCGAGGCTGCTGCGAGGGGCGGCATACAAACAAACAAACAAACAAATAAATAAATAAAATCTGAATTTTACTGGCTTTTCAAATCCAGGTAATGGCTGTATGAGGAGCATGGGCTTATGCTGAAGTGGGATGTGTGAGCAATCCATTTGGTGGGGTAGGAATCCACCAGATTCCCTGGGCGTGGCTGCCTGGACTCCAGAGCACTTGCCATGGCCCTGTGGCTGAGTTCCTGGCAAACACACCCAGTGCTCACAGGGCTCTCACCAGGAATCAAGGACCATGCAGTGTGCAAACAGCATCTCTCTTCCATTCCATGTGCAGCTGCCTTTGTTTGTGTGGTTGCTGCTGATGGCAAAGGTTGCCTGTTGCTTAAGCTTTGTTCAAGGAATGTTTGTGGATTTCCTCTCTTGGTTCAGCTCTCTGTCCAAGCATGAGGGGAGATCCGCCAGTGCTACAGGGGTGGATTCTGATAAGTTTCATCCCAGCCCTGTGCTGAAGCAGTTAAATACTGGCTAATGATCAGATGCAATTCCAGGTAGAAGGAACAGATGAAAAGTCTGTCTGGTGTATATTGAATGCAAACTGATCTAATTCTTACTTATAAAATGAATACACAAAGCAAAATACATCAACTCTTCATTAGTCACACTACTCCAAACTTTGCAATTCAGTTTTGCAATCAAAGAAGATCTGCTAGGAAAGATGCATTTGGGAGTAATACACAGGTCTAGTGTATTTAGGGGATAGCAGAGAAAATTATATAAAACTTTTTTGCTTAGAAAAACCACTTGGAAAATGCACATATCAGTATGTACAGGTATGTACAAAAACAAAGCGTGTACAAAAAGCATGTATACAAGTAAGTATATAAACAATATAAGGTAAAGGTACATGGAAATGCACATGAATGTTCTAGAAAAAAATCTGCAAATTGACACAGAAACAGGCCAGAGACCGGAAAAAAGAGAAGCTGAAAAAGACAGAACTATCCATCCCTACCTCCTGATCTTAGCTTTATCTGTGATTTTCTCTAATGCAAATTTGTGCATTTGTTCTCCTAATAGACACATTTTTGTGCACTTTTCCCTATTCTGCATATTTTAATACACATTTATATGTGCATTTTTTAAATCTGCAAACTGCATCAAAACATTTGGAATAGTGTATATATTGCTGTACTACTGAAGTCCAGTCCATGTGTAATTTTAGGAAATACAAATCTGATCTGTTCATATCTCCAGATTTCTCACCCATCCCTGTTATTTATATACTCCAGCTGAGACCCTTCTCACCTCTCATTTCTACTTTAAAAAATTAGAGATGGCAAGAATTGAACCTGGAACTTGATGTAAACACCAATCAGCATTATGTGTTTTAACTGGACGTATCATGGAGATTTCTCTCCCCACCAATATATTTTGCCTTATGGGGGGGGGGGGTCATCCGTTTTGCAGTTTCCCATGGCAAGACTAGGATCTCGTCATACCCTTTCCAATATCAGTGTTCTCCAGAGCTTTCAGGGCTGTTCTGTGCTTTTCACCCCACAAATCATATCAGCCTCTTTTCTGCCTCTAGTCTAGCTGAAATCCTAATTCTCCTTTGAATGCTCAGAAGTACAGGGTGATCTGTTAGTAACCAGTTCATGCCATTTAGTGATTCCAAACCATGAGTTAGTAAATTGAAATGAGAGTCAGAAGGAGTGGGGTGGGAGAGAAAATACTTGGGGTGGGGGGGAGAATCTTCTCTAATAAAGCCTCCTGGGATGATTTTAGTTTTTAAAAAATCAGATATCTAGAGCTCAGAAAGAAAAGGAAGTGATGTTTCTACTTTCCTGCCAGTCTTACTGCAGTTTTTGCTCTGCCAAAATCTGACGCATTTCAACATTCATGCACAGCTAGTCATTTCTGACAATTTGGAGCCCGTTTTTCCCTGTGTACAGTGCAGTATTTATAGTGTTTCGGAAAGTGTCTCTTTGATTACATTATTCCTTTGTCTGACCTATACTTTCAGATAAAAGTGTTTTGCTTAGAAAATACATAATAAATCACCACCGGGGTGGGAAAAAGAAAGAACAAGTTCTTTTTTCTTTTTCCTATGGTAGATTAAATGAGAAGAAATGATTTTTTAAAAGAGCTAAGTGCAGATGTCAGAGTGCTGCTAACGGTTTTGGCTCTGTAGGAAGAAAGCATGGAGAATGGAGTCAGCATAATTCAGGGTCACTGGAAACGTTCGTCAAGTGCTGGAATGGCACTGGATTTGTCTGGAGAGGCAGCTGCGGCCACACAAAACTGTTTTCTTGTAATATCTTTTGTCTGTCAGTACAACTTTCCCTATCTTTGAATTTTTCTGTAAATCAGGATGCACTGATTGTGAACCGGGTGGTGGGGCATGTGCTCTCCAATCTGGATAGGTTGGCATATTAAACACTTCCCTTATACTGATTTGGACCACGGGTCCATCTAGCCCAGTTCTGAAGCCCCTGACTTGCAGCAGCTCTCAAAGATTTCGAGCAGATTTTCCATCCCTGACTGGAGGTGTTGCAGATTAAACCGGGCACCTTCTGCATGCGAAGCATGAGCATTGCCAATGACCAGTAGGCCTCCCATAGTAGACTATTGCTCCTGAACGAATTAATTCAGGGCCCCTGTGGGTCCCCTGTCCTTCCAAGGCCAGGCTGAGGCCATATTTGCCATCTGCAGGTAAAAGGAGTGATTTCTTCATTCACATCTAAAGTGGGCAGTGGGGGAATCTTCCCTGCCAAGAAATGGCTGGAGAGGGATGAGGTGTGCCCTTGTCAAGGACTGGGAGCGGAAGGTTCAACGGAACTTGGCTCAAAGCACAGAGTGAAATCTATGGAAGGATGAGGGTTGTGTTCTTGTTGTGAGCTTGCCCTGAACCAAAAGCAGGCAACCTGCGGCCTTTGGCCAGACCTCTTGCAAGAGATCTGACCCTTTCCTGGCTGCGTGGGAAGGAAGAGAGAAAGGAATAGGGCAGAGGCAGAGAAAAAGGAAAGGGAGGACTTGCCATGTTTGCCTGTGGCCCATCTACAACCGACATGGTTCTTACTTTATAAAAGGTTTCTACCTATGGGCTTTATTAGGTTAAAGAAAGCCAACAAGGCTGCCTCTATCATACCAAAGGAGTTTTTCATAAGCCATTAACAGAAGACACCAGCCAAGTTAGAAAATCAGCTAATGAGGAGATTATTGCTTATTCTAAGAAGTTGAATCCTCCCCACCACCACTTTTATCCAAATGGAGTTAGCTTCTCCCTCAGGGAGGCACCTGCTGCTTCTAGGCCAAACAGTAGAGATGACAACTGCTATTCAGTTGGTCTGCTCTTTTGATAGGACACTGGATGATGGCACAGATGTTGCAGCCATCTCTCTCTAGCTCTGCCTATTCAACAGTTTCCCACCCACTTCTTGGCTTCTGCATTTCATGCAAAGATTTCAGTCCTGCCTCTTCTTCCAGTCCAAATTTAGACTCTGAGGTAACCATCTTAAGAAGCTGTATTTTGGGAGAAGCAGGCCCAGTCCCCACACTTCTGTCCATAAAGCACAAGGAATCCCTGTTGAAAGTCACTAGACTTTGCAGAAGCTCCATTTTTGTGGAATACCCTGCCTCAGACACAATGTCATATTCTATTTTGGCCTCCTGAAAGGGCTTATTTCAAGAAGCCTGCATGAACTTACCATGTGTTTAACTTTGGGTTTATTCTTTTGTCAGTCTGTTCTTGTATTGTGCACCACTCCAAAATGCCCATATGGGATTAGGGAGTGGTATATACATGCAGTGCATAAATACCAAAGGACATGTGCGACCGCCCGTCTTGGTCTCCCAGAATGAAACACGTTGACTTTGAAACATTGCGGAACTTAGCAGAGATCTACAGTGCATTCTGTGCTCCAAGGATTCAGCCTTGATATGGGAAGTATTTCCTTTATATAAGCACTGATGGATATATAGTGGCACATGTGATATAATCATTATTATCCCACTCATGGAACTGTTCATGGTTTCTTTGATTGTCAGAAAGGGAGTCTCCCATGAGACTGATCAGCAAGTGTCTCAATACATTTAATAGTTCTTACCTTGAATCTGTTTTTGAAAAAAAAAAAAACTATACACACACAGCAGATGAAATTAATGAGGTATGACAAAAGCAAAGGAAATTGTCTATTGCTGCTACCCGGGTCAAGCTTGTGGAATGAACCTCGGGGGTTAAAACAGTAATTCAGTAATGCAGGTGTGAGCGAATGAACCATCTAATAAATAATTAAGAATTCATTTTCCTCTGCCTTTTATCTCTTTTTAGTGTCTTTGGATCCCCCCACCTTTTCCCCCTCTTACACTATGTTTTCTGTTTGCCATTTTCTCAGCATCCCTGAAATTAATTAAGAAACAAGATCAAAGCACAGGGTTACAAAGTTCCTTTCCATTACTTGAAATCCTGGCTGGAATGAAAAGTTATGCTATTCCTTCTGCGTTAGTTTGAGCCTTTGTTAAAAGACTGGATCTGCATATTTTATGGACTGTGTCTTGTGATTTTCTTTACCTGCTTCAAAACCCAGCCAAGGCATTTTGCGATACAGGTCCTCCTGCTCCTATGCTCGGAAACCTTTGTTTTATAAATCTCCAATGTAATGTACATACAGTTTTGTGTCATGTTATATTGTCATATGACAAGACACGAACCAATGTAAGCTACTATTACACAGTGCAATGCAATGCCTGAGTTCCACCTTGTCAGGTTTTTTTTAAAGTTTAAGAAAAAGGGACTTTTCCCTCCCCACAGGTAGAAAGTGATGCTTGAAGAAAATCCCTCTGTTACCTGGAAACTGACAGGTGCCCCTATTTTCTGACACTCAAAATTAAATTGAATTGAACAGAGCTCTGCGGCAGGCAACTGAATGGTTATTGTACTTTTCAGGGCTTACCCATTTTTAATGCTAGAAAGGTACTAATGTGGTTAACTATTTGCCTGGGGCAAGAAAAATTCAGCTCCTGGCATGCAATTAAAATTGTGTTTTGCCCAATTGGGCAACTAATGGGATCAGCAAAAGTTAAGTCTACCACAGTTAAGCAGTACCTTGTGTCTCACATCTGTTCCACTGGAGGAATAAAAACAGTAAGGGAGTTAATTTGCCTGACAATTGACTCAGAGATGGAGTTTCTGTCCGTGGTGCCTGTTACTGTGGCATTGCAGACTTCAATGCTCTCCATTCTCTCAACTGTCCAGTGAAGTCGGGAAGGGCTTGTCTTAACTAAAGCCTGATTGAATCAAGGCACCAGGGACACAGGAAGCATTTAACAGCTCCTGCGCTGGTGGGTGGGAGAGGGTGGGGAGTGTCAGAGGCAAATTTGAGAGATACCAAATGGGTCTCCTTTTGTTCATAGGCAGGCAATGCAGGAGCATGACTCAGAAACCTTCATGGGACGCAGGGATTATCCACTGCTCTGCTCTGCCTGTTTATTGCCCTTATTATTTATTTTCTATCCCTTTAAACTGCCCAATAACTAAAATTTGCTAGGTAGAGTATAATTGATTCAAAACATAAGATATAACATATAAAAACCCACCTAGAATAAATCAAGACCGATCTAGCTACAAATAATAAGGCCATCTAAACACATAAAACCCAATAAAAATTAGCAGTAGAATCATGGAAGAAGGAAAGAGTAAAAATGGTTCTTAAAATGCCTGGGAGAATTGAAAAGGTCTTTAGCTGATGGTGGAAAACCATAACATAGGTGTGGAGTGAATCTCTCTGAAAGAACCATCACTGCTGTAACCATGTGCCTTGCCTCTTTGGGGAAGCATCCAGAAGAGCACCTCATCTGATAATCTCCATGCCTGGATGGGTAAGTATGAGAGGAGATGCTCCTTCCAGCAACCTGAGCCCAAGCCGTTTAGGGCTTCGTGTGTTCAAGGCAGCATTCTAATTTGGGTCAGAATAGAAGAGCAGCCACTGCAGTTGCAGAAATAATGTCATCCTGTGATCACATGGGCCACCCCCAAGTAGCCTAGATGCGATAACCAACATTCCTGGACTTATTTCAAAGACAGCCCTATTTCAGTCACCCAAGCAGAAGGCCTCCAAAATGTGGCTAATGGTTGCAAGGCTATCTCTGGCCAGATAGGGTCATCACTGATAGACGATCCTAAGCTGCTTTGCACCCCTGGGACCACCTGCACGTCTAGTGATGGGATATAAGAGGAACCCCGAAGTATGACCCTGCTCTTTTAAGGGGAACGCAGCCCCTTTATATAGCTGGCTGAATGCCATTTAACCAGACAGGTGGACCACCCACAAGAAGACTAGGCTTGTTCTGGACTGCATTGTCATGTATTGGCCCTCATTACCCTACCTAGTCTATTACTCTGCCCAAGCACCAATTGCCTTCAGGGGAGGCTGGTGAGGTCTGTGCCCATGGTGCTCCTCACCTACTGCTGTTTTCCTTAGACCTTTATAGGAAATGTTTATGGTGCTACACTCCATCCCCAAACAAGGAGTCACCAGCCTCCCCATCTTACCTGTGTTGGATGAAACAAAGAGGTGACCATCCGCATGTTGTTGGCACCTCAGCCCAAATCCTCAGATCCCAGTGGTTTCAAGAAGTTGTTTAAAAGCATGGGGGATAAAATATTATTAGCATTACACTCACACGCTTCCCAGCTATTCCCAGGACTAGGACTCAAGGCAGCTTATAACATCGAACACTTGTGCAAGTAAAACATCAATCAAAACATGCAAAAGTTGAAAATATAATTTAATGAGCTAGAGTATTAACATTATGTAAAAAGTCAAAATTAAAACAGGGCCCTGAGGAACTCCATAGCACAATTGCCATGGGGCAAAGCAGTAGCATCCAGTGCAACTGTCCAGAATCTGCCTTCCAAGAAGGAGCAAAGTGAATGAAATGCAAGACCCTCTCCTCCCAACTCAGACAGGTCATCCAGAAGAAAAGTGTAATGAGTGGTATCCAAATGCACTGCAAGGAAGACTTGTTTGCCTCTCATGCCTGAACCTCTTTTACTTGCTAGTAAGAGGTTGTAAACTATTCTTACAGAACTGGTGAGAGTGAGGAGGAGGAAGCTTGTGGAACTCTGAGTTATAACAGTAGAGAAATCCTGACACCTGGAAGCAGAAGCATCTCCTCTCAGTAAGAATTCCCATAGAGGAACTTCCCAGTGAAGTAGTTTCTCCATAGGTAGCAGCAGTAATGGGGAAAGGTGATTCCCACTATATGGTCTTTCTTCACCTGAAAATGTTTGATATGGCACAAGAACCAAATCACCCTTTGTTCTCTTTCAGGCCAGTGGTTCAAGGCCCACTGAATAAGAGATGCTGTGGCTGAATAACAGAGTCCCTGTTTTGCATGGTCTGATGCAGTGTGTTCTATGTCCACTATGGTTTCTCCATAGATGTCTAAATATTCTGCATGCAGTATTGGCTTGTCATTTCTGTGTTGCTCTAGATCAAAACATTGCTGGTAGTGAAGCAATGCTCAAACTGCGGACAGGGCCTTCCATTCTGGAAAGCTACAGAGTCACCTGTAAAGCTGGCATGCATACACTTATCCATCGCCACAAATTAAGGCAAAACTGGCTGCTGGTTTTCATACATGTTGGTTCATGTGATATGTCAATTGATTGCAATCGTGTTTAGACAACATAATAACTCATACTCAATGGCTGATTGTAGGTTGTGGTTGACCCTTGGGTTGTTGTTTATTGTGTTGTCTGAACCCAGCCACAATAGCAATTCATGGTGAAAACCCACTGTTCATAAACCCAAAACAACCCATGGGTTCTCTTCATGGGTTGTTTGTAGTTAACAAACTGTGGTTTGTTAGCATATCTGAGTTCATACAAAACAACAACTCATGTTTCATTGACAATCCACACTCAATTCCATACACAGCCCATCATGTTGCATGAACCCACTCTGAAACTAGGCAACGTGTGTGTCTGCGGAGGCTTCTACCCATGCCCTGAATTATTATAGGCAATGTCAACACTACTGCTCTCCTGGTCAGGGTTCTTATTTTTGAACTGGAGTTGGAATGGATAATCTTTCACATGGAAGTCAGTTTTATGCAATGGACAACGCTAAGCCACTGTGCTGTGAGGGGCATGCTTTATCTAAAAGCAGGAGTCAGCACAGTCCTCCTGGATCTTGTGAAGTGCCCCAGTGTTCGTCTCTAGCACTGGCCATGACACAGCGGCACACTCAGGGGCAGAAGTCCGGGATTTCCCCCAGCAGAATATTCAGGAGAACCCCCAAAATGCTCACCTGACTTACCATGTGTTGAAGTAGTAGAAGTAATGCACCATCTAAATGGAGTGGGCTATAAGATCATTCAAATTAAGTAAAATGATACCTATGAGCATCCAAAAAGTGGAAGGAATGTTAATTTTTAGACCATTCATCTCAAATTACCTGCACAGGTTAGGAACTCTGGAACCATGTGTTCAGCATCTTTGCTGAAGGAGGCCTGAGCTGCGAGAATGTGGCAGTGATGGACAGTCCTCATTGGCTTAGCAGCTGTGTGAACAGTTAGCACCCACTGAAGACCTGTCGTGTGCCTCACCTTTGCAGCTTCTGGTGTGAAAATTTAGTAGCACATCTTCTCAAATGTGTTCCAGAATCCATTTGTGTATTTGCCATCACAGTTTGGGCCCTTGTTGAAAAGCTTAAATGGCTCTATAGACACACGCACAGTCTGAAATCAGGGCAGAAAAGAGCAGTTGTGTGAGGAACCTTTCTAGGCAATTCCTTGTAAATTCTGGAGCTTTTTTGTAAATTGGTTAGAGAGGAAAATGTTTGGCTCTGTAGATAACTGGAACTGGACATAATAAGCAAAGAGGAAGTCATCAATCACACCCCAGCCTTATACTTGAATGCAATCCTCTCCCCATCAAAGCCGGTCCTTTCTAATTTGATTTGTGTAAAGTTCTGGAAACAAGTAGTGGTCCTCAGATTCATTGTTGTATAGTCATGAATTTGCTATTCTACAATCATGTTCAATTGTCACTGTGATCATAGTGGTGGAAGAAGAAAGTGTAATGCTGCAGAGACGAGCAGTATTTGAGACTCAATTTCAGTGGTTGTAGGTTTGAGTAACCAGGTGCTTAGAAAACTAGATCATAATTATATCCGGCTGATACCATTAACCACAATTCTATGCAAATTTTGACAGAAAAAATACCTACAAAGAGCTGAGGCATCCTGGGAGTTGAAGGCTTTTTTCTGTCTAAACTTCTATGAGCTCTGCCTTTGTATTACTTTGATAAGGGAATTTTCTTCGATGCCTATCTTGATGGATGTAGATTTCAATCCAACCACATAGTTGTTGCTGTGGCAGTAGCAAGGCCTAGTAGGAAGTCTTCATGTCTTGGTTAATAATTAGATATCTATGAATGAAGAAGTACAGTTAGTGGAGAGCAATACCTGAAGTTTGACCTATGCTAGGAATCCTCTTTCCCTTTGCTTCCTGCCCCACCACTGAGAAAGTAAGAACATAGCAAGCTGTAGACTAAGCCATGCCATCCAAATGAGTTCTGATGTTTATGAAACCGACCTGTGCATTCCCCATGGGTAAGCCTTACCTGAGTCACCTGAGTGTCTAATTTTGGGTGGAGAGGGGACTGCTGCAAATTTGCATTTGGAGAGAGCTACCCATGTCTGAGCAGCTGCTTATGGGCAAGTATTCCAAGTAATCAGGACCCCCAAATGCACAAGGACATGTGTGGCCAGCTCTGTTTATGCCAATGCTCAGTGGATTGATGCTAGGGATTTCAAGGTCCAAGGGCATTCAGAGGCAGAAGCAGGAGGTGTTTTTCCACTTCACCTTCCACATGTTATCCCTATATCCTTGTCCCTTGTCCCTATATCCTTGTCCCATGCCCTTTCATCAGTCCTTCTCCCTCCTCCTTCCAAGCATATAGCCATTCCTGTCCTTGAGAGCTGTAATTTCCTCATACCCACCTTAACTCCTGCTTGTCTGAAGTTCTCATCTCTTCTGAGTTTTACATTTAGCATTCCTCTCCCTATTTTTTAGTATGTGCCCTCTCTTTAACCTCCTAGCCTCTGGGCTCTCTGCCTTTTAGATTCCCTGTATCCTGAAACTTCTGCCCAGTCCTCAGCATGCCACACAAAAATACATCTCTCTCTAGGGTCTGTGTATGGTTTCAATCCCAGCCAAATTGACAACTTTCTGTCCCTGAGCAGAAACATCAGAACAGTTCATTCCCTCAAATGTTAGAATATGCATGAATTGGCTTAGTGTCACAGACATTTCCATCACAAATGCAATGCAGACTAATCACCCAAGTTGACAGATCAACTAAAGGCAGGATCCTGGCATGGTGGGGACAGGGGGAACCCAGGACTACCAGAATGCCCCCATCAGCATTGCTGGCTGGAAGCTGTAAACCTTTCTTCTGTTGAAACTTGCACCCTAAGGCTGCCCTCCTACTCACAAGTTACATGAGCATAACTCATTAGACCTAATAGAGGTTGCTTCTCAGTATATATGCATAGGATTCCGCTGCACGGGTTTAGTTGGTTGACTGCTGCAGGGCAATTTAAATGGAGAGGCAAATTTTAACCCACAGTGCTGCAGATGAAGGTATGCCTTATTTAGCAGCTATTTCATGGTTTGTATGCCACTGTTAGAGGGAATGAAGGGGAAAGACTGGTGGCCTGATCCTTTTAATCATATGTGGTGGCCTTTGTTTATTAAATTACCCCAAGGCTCTTTCAGTAACCTCAAAAAAGACTTCTGTATTGTAGTTTGGATCATATGTAAATTGCTTTTAATTTAATAAATTGATCAATTGTCTAGAAGGCAGATGATTAACCAACTAAAAATTCTTTAATTAGTTGACAGCCGTTATTATTCTTACCACAGTTATTAATTTGCTCTATCGGGTGACACCTAAATCCTCCAGTAATTCAGAATTGCTGAATACGACGAGATTCCCTGGGCCTTCGGAATGGCTGAAGCAACACATCTATCCCGTTTTGATGGACTTTCTGTGTGCCATTAATACCACTCTTGATCTTCCTTAGGAGAAAAATGGCTTCAAGTGAATGGTAACTTTTTCCTTGAGCTCTGCAAAACATTAGCCTTGGGTTAAAAAGTTGCCTCCGATCATGATATTCGGCTTTCAGCATCATTTCACACCCTCTGTAAGTTCTCTAACCCTTAAGAAATATGGTGTCCCCCATTGCCTTCAAAACCAATCACTATTTATTAGACTGTATATATATCGTGCTGTCCAATTACTGCAGCAAGTGCTAGCGAGAAAGACTGCATGGAAGACCGTCAAGGTCTTCCAATCATTTTTGAAAAGGGGAGCTTACAGAATAGAAGGATCAAGTACCGTAGTTCCAATTTGAGGGTACACAGCAATTCAAAGCTGAAAGGAAGGAGTTCTGGACCAGAGAGTTCCATCCGTGATCACAACATACCTCCAGAAATCAAAGGATGGGGGGTGGGGAGGAGTTTTAGGACCTCAATCTCATGCATGCTTACTTGGAATTCAGTGCCAAGGAACTCTGAGACCTCCTTCTGAGCACACTTAGGATATATGTAGGTGTCAGGCCCGGGTCACAAGAAATCAGAACATGAATCAGGAAAAATCACTCAAGGCAGGAAAGGCAGGAAAGGTCCAGAAGCAAAGGCGACATCAGAAGCATGCAAGGGTCAGAGACCAAGTAAAATATGGCAGGGCCAGAGGAAAAGACAAAGATCATATACCTAGCAGAGTGGAATCACACCAGACAGGAGTAGTAGGTGAGATCCATGTTGAGGCAAGGCATGATCAGGAACACAAAGTGACCACCGCAAAGACCATATTGCTGCAGCAAAGCTGAGCAATGTAGGGAACCTTTTCCAGAGCTCCCCTCTCAGCTGCATCATTGCACAGGTGGTGATATCTGCGAGTACCTACAGGCCTGCCCCAGGTCACTGCAGGTGAACTGTGCCAAGGCTCCAGATCCTGACAGTGAGCTTCCTTACATATTAGAATTGTATTCTTCCCCCAAAAGTAGAGCTTGCAGTTTCCTGCCGTATAGAAACACCTACAATGTGGAGCTATTTAAAAACAGACAACCCCTTCCTGGTGTTTTGTATAATTATTCTCACATACCTAAAGAAAAAGAGCAAAAGGTTAAATTGTGCTTTTTCAAAGTGGCTTTACCACTTTGAAAAATGTTTCTTCTCTTGTCTCATATTAAATCATCAGCTTTTGGTCTCTTGTTAAACAATTTGGAATGAGAGAGGAAGGGAGCTTTACTTGCAGACATTTCTCAACTGAACACTCAAAGAGGTGTTCAAGGAGAATGGGACAGAACCACTGTGCAGTCATTTGCATAAGGTTGCAGGTATGTGAGACTGCAGGTATACTGGGCAGGTCTCAAGTTTTGGCCCTGAGTCTCAGATTCTAGACTCATTTTCAGGAAAACAAGGAAAATATCATACCCCTCAGCTAATCTGAAGGCTTCTTCAACGTTTTCAAGTGTACTAAAGGAGCTGACACCCACCTACTGTGCTAACTGCAGCATGTGACTTGTACATGCAGCATCAGCATTGGAAGGAGCCATCCATTTTGGCCTTCTAAGTTTTTTATCCCTGCTCCTGAGAAGGAGGAGCTATAGCACTGGTTTGCTCCTCCCCCTTCCCCTCTCCCCAAAATGCTGCCCTAGCACCAGCTGTGAAATCACACTAGTAACTTCTGAGCCGTGGGATGGAAGCAACTATGCCAGTTTTGAGGGTGGAGGGATGGCAGTCCAAATTTAGATCCCAGTTCTGACTACCGAGTGCTTTTCCAAGCTGGGGCCCTGGATTTTCCTGCAGCCATCTGGATAGTGTCTGTCAGTCGCAGGACTGTGCTCCAAAGAAATGCATAGGACTGGTGCTAAATTATCGGACAGAGAAATGTGCACAGCAAGGAAAGGTGCTTTGTAAAGCACACTGACTTCAATGAGGGTCACTCCCTGCATCATTGAGAAAAAGTGATCCTTCAACATCTGCCCCATTTTTGGATCTTAATGTTGCTACAACTTTCCTTCTAGACTTCTTTAGTTTCAGACTCAGTCTGCTTATTAGTTTTTTTTTACTCTTAAGAGTTGGCAATCCTGTGATATTACAGAGTCCCAAATGATAACATTCGGATTTTGGGATGCTGGAGATCTGTCAGGCTTTTCCTTGTAGCCAAAAAATGGTCCACGGAGCTAATGAGCTAACTGGTCCCCTTTGATGGCATACATGTATAGTAATGCTAGATGCACAATAGGAATGCACAATAGGAATGTGGTCAGGTAGCAGATGGCAGTTGACAATGACAAGCAAAAGGAGCCAACAACTGGGAAAGATTGCATCCATTGTCATTGCCAAATGCCAGATTTCCCTCTGTGCGGGTACTGGGGGTCTCTCTAGGCATGCAAATAAGTTATGGAAAAGAGGCTTCCTTGGTCTGTACATATTCAGATTACACTACAGAGGGGCATATAGGAAAGCTACTTTTAAGAAAATAAAATCTCCCTGCACATAAACTAGGAAATCATGGAAATATATTTCAGGCACCATTTAAGGAAAATGAAAGAACAGCCACCATTTAGCCCCTATTTTAAACCACATGGGGTTGTTCATTAGCAACATCCTTATCTGATTATTATGATGTACTCGTATAGAAAGTGACCACAGCACATCAGCTTGTGGAATATCCTGCTTGGCTGCTGAGGTCTTTGTGTGTTTGTTAGGAGTGTTGTTGTTGTTTAGTCGCAAAGTTGTGCCCGACTCATCATGACCCCATGGACATCATTCCTCCAGGATCTTCTGTCCTCCACCATCCCTTGTAGTCCACCCAAGCCCACACTCACTGCCCCAGTGACTCCATCTAGCCACCTCATCCTCTGCTGTCCCCTTCTCCTTTTGCTGTCAATCGTTCCCAGCATCAAGGTCTTCTCCACTGACTTGTTCCTTCTCATTAGGTGGCCAAAGTATTTGAGTTTCATCTTCAGTATCTGGCCTTCCAAAGAGCAGTCAGGGTTGATTTCCTTTAAGATTTACTGGTCTGGTCTCTTTGCATTGTTATGAGTGAGGGACTTGCAATTCAACTTTGAATAGATCCAAGAACTGCTAAAGTTTCAATGAATCCTGACTCCCTACATTTGAAATCTCTCTAACTTGGAAAGACCCCTGTTCATCATGCAGTCTGGCTCTTGACTGTGAATCAATGAGACTAGATACTAAAAGCATAATGTCCATTTCCCAAACTATCTGTAATTGTATATAACTAGAGGTAAGATGTTGGTTGGTGAAGAGAACTTGGGTTCCATCTTAGGTCTATGGGTGGGTAATATGTGACCTCAAATGTTCAGCTCTAGCCGGGATAGCCAATGGTGAGGGTCAGTGGGCATTGCAGTTCAGCAACATTTTGGGAGTGCAGGTTGCCTGCACCTGTAATGCACGGCTACCTATCAATGGAAATAATAATTCAAGATTTCTGACGCCTAATCAGATGTGCATAGAATTGTGCTGTATGTTTTTCTGTGCAAATCTCAGCTCAGTAAAAGATAAATGAATCTAAAATGTGTATTTTTACACATTTGAGATGAAATAGGTTTAGAAATGCATATTTTGAGGGAATAGATATGCATACCTTGGGAGCATCAGTGAGATCTGAGCTTGTTGAGGTTTTCTGAAGTCCACCTTGAAGCTCAGTTCACCTGTGCCTTGCTTTATGATCTATTTTTCCTTTCATTTGATTTGGAAACAGGGCATTTTAGCACTCAGTTTTTGAGAGTGCGCACAAAATGTGAACTTTTGCCAATAGACTAATGTGTGAAAATCCATTTTAATGGGCATTTTTTTTAAAGTGTGTTTTTTTAAACTGCACATTTTGCATATATGAATGCAAGTTTGGGAATATCTGTTTATGTACTGTAAGCTTCCTAGGAAGGCCTCAGCAGTTATAGGCAGCCTATAAATATTTATTTATTTATTTATTTTTATTTAACATACTTGTATGCCGCCCCCTTGCAAACAAGCCTCGGGGCGGCTAACAAACAACAATGAAAAATACAATTTTTTTACAATACAATACATGTATAAATAAACAAAATTAATAAATAAGCCCACCCCCACCTACCCCCATCACCACCAATGCCTTTACATTGATGTTCAGAAGTACAACTTGGCAAGTGCAAATAAAACAGAGGCAGAATGATTTTTTCCTACATCCCTAATTGAAGTGAAAAATTTAATGGGGATTGAAAAAAGCAAACTGCAGAATGATACCGAAAGAGGAAGCATGGATGCCTGAGTGAGCACACATGGATGCAACGCAAACTAGAAATGCATGGATTCATCTATCCTGATGGACTGGGAAGAAATGCCTCCAGTCTGGAATGGCTGAGTTACCTAAGTCATTGCCTTTTGCCCTTTGGAAACAGCGGCTCCTCTCCTTTCCCCCCACCCCTTTGTCCATGCACCTGATGAGCATCTTCCTGATAAATGAGAATGACCTTTTCTGCTCTGTCCCTTCTGTTTCATACCTGCTGCCTGTTTTGAAAGGGTCTTGTAAGTCTGATAAAATGGCTTACAGCACACTTGAACATATGGTCCCCATAGAGGACTCTTAAATTGTGCCCCACGCCCTCCCTGACTTTGCAGCTTCTTCTTCACTGCCTAGACTTGTGATAAAAGAGGAAGTGAGTGAATGATGGGCGATTAATAGCACTGAGGTTGAAACCTTTTGGTATTTATTAAAAAGCAATGGCACCACACTGAGAAAAAGCAGATTGTCAATATGATAATTGGGAAAGGGGGTCCAGTGTCTGGAGAGGTGATTAAGGTGAAAGAGGAGCACATTTGCAGCTGAGTAAATAGTATACCTAGATTAAAAATACCTTGCCCGCCTCATCCCCCACCCTGCCCCACCATCCAAATGTTTTGCAGAATGGAAACCCAGATCCCTTATAAATGCTCTTGCCAATTTTTTATTTTTTTTGTTTAACTCACAAACAATCCACAATGCAGAGACATCCACCCTGCTATAATTATGCAACTTACATTTTAGACACCCAGTCTCATCTCTTACTTAAATGTATCTGTGTACTTTAATAGGGAACATTCAGCTATGCTTTTATTAATGCAAAAACATTAAAGCACCAGGCAGGAATTTGAAAGCCTTCAAGGCCTGTTTCAAACAGAACCTGTCATAAAATGTGCTCTGAAGCGTGTCCCCTTTAAGAGATTCAAGAATTAAATGTTCCCGTATGTGAATTTTATTTTGTACAGCACATTTGCTTTATGGCTACAATTAAGTTAGATGTGCCGATAACAATGTCTGCTTTCCATTTTAAATCGCACATTTCAGACAGTGTGCATTGTTTTATTATCTAATCCACATGCTTTTAATTGCAATTATGGTCCCTTATGAGTCCCCTGGGAGGGCATGATTGCAATTAAAAATGTAATTTAAATGTTAATTAATTACATTCATTTTCTAAACTGGGAAAATTTCATTTATTATTTTCATGTGTTGTGCACTTATCCTAAATGCATTACCTTCTAAATGTCCCCCCCCCCAAATTAAGTGTTATGTTTATAAAACAGGGTGTTTAATACCCTTTAAAATTTTGTTAGACTGTTTATACAAATGATTAATTTAAATTAATTGAATCGGAGTTCTATGTGAAATGTATATGTGCCACAAAGAACAGGAGAAAGGCTTACCTGGATAGTCTCCGATATTCCATGACCATAAGGCACCAAAAAGTTTGCCAGAAGCATATGTCATAGATTCACTCTAATGAGAATTTCTCAGCAAAAGAAAAAGAAAAGAGGTTGATATTCAAATATGTTTTTTTAACAGGTCCTCAGTGAATTTTTGATTGGAAAACTACGAATCTGTTCACAAAATCCTGGCCATCCTTATTTATAATGCCATTATCATGATTTTTGGTCTGTCATTACAATAAAATGTTCTCCTATTAATCTAGTTACTCTTGTTATAGTTATATTTTGCCCATACAAGATTGTCTTGGAATACTAAGTCTCTCCTCTGAAATCCAACTGAACCCACTGGCTGATGGCACTGGTACTGGACCCTGGAGTAGTCTTTCTAGCTTCTAATTTAGAGATTTCCTCTTTACTTTCAAGTCTGCTGCTGAATCAGAAAAGAGTCAACCTCAGCTTCTTCTCCTGCCTGCTTTTGCCCCAGTCCTGTTTGCTGCATGTGCTTGTAGAACAATTCTTTCTTGGCAATATAACATGTGAGTTTCAGCTTAGTTTTGGAATCAGATGAGTTCTTCTCTGATTCAGGGTAGCATCCAAGCTGAGTAGAACTCAACCATGTCCCATTCCCACTTCCACTCACTCACTTTTGAACTCACATGAATCCTTTTCTCACTCTCCCTGGAAGTAGGAGGAAGGGGGAAAATAGAATATTTTCCCACCTGCATGGCTCATCATAAGGGATAGTGCCTCTGGTCCTAGGAAGCCACTGTCCTGGGGGGTGTTTATGGGTCTCCCAGACAAATGGAACTTGACCACTTCCTGCTTAAACTATGCCTACTGCCTCCAGACTATCAACTCACTGGTTGTGCAATCCTGGAAATCAACTAAAATGGGAGAAACCTGCAAATCAAAAATGGTGAACTGGAACTGTGAATTGGTCATTTGAAACTCCCCTGCCTTAAAACATTATATCCTAACCCCCATAACTCCCTCCCCCCTCCTTCACAGCTGTCCCCTCCACAGACACACACACACAGAGCAAACATTCAATTTTTTGAGGGTTTGGCCCAGGACTACATCAAACCCCTGTTCCACCCTGAAACTCAGAGGGCCATGAACTACTTTCACAGAGTTTCTTGAAAGTAGAATGGAATAAGCACATTTTTGTACCCTGAACTTGGAGGAAGAGTGCTATTCTAATGGAATATTTGTAATAATTGAAATTAAGTCCTAACAGTTAATGCCCAGGTTAAATTCCAAAACATAATTCAGTGGTAAAGGTTTCCCCTTGACATTACGTCCAGTCATGCCTGACTCTAGGGGGCGGTGCTCATCTCTGTTTCCTAGCCAAGGGAGCCAGCGTTTGTCCGCAGACAGTCTCCGTGGTCATGTGGCCGGCATGACTAAACACCGAAGTGCACGGAATGCTGTTACCTGCCCACCAAAGTGGTACCTTTTTATCTACTTGCATTTGCATGCTTTCGAACTGCAAGGTTGGCAGGAGCTGGGACGGCGCACAGGAGCTCACCCCGTGTGCAGATTCGAACCGGCAACCTTTCGATCAACCAGCCCAGCAGCACAGCGGTTTAAACCACTGCGCCACCTGCAGTCCTAATTCAGTGGTAGAGCTTATATTTTACATGCAGAAAATCAAAAGCTCAACATCTGGCTTTTCCTATGGGTTGGATCTAGATCTATTCATACTTTATTATTAAAACCAATGGAACTATGACTAAATTAGCTTATTGATGACTAAATCTGGATCCAAACCAATATCAGATAGCAGGGTCCATACCTCTTCCAGAGTGAAAGACAATGTTAAGGTTAATAGATCAACAGCTTGACTCACTCTAAGGTACTTTCATTTCTTTTTCTTTTAAGACATTCATATACTGTCCTTTATCAACACTGATTTCAGGGAAGTTTGCAATGGTGTTGTACGAAAAATTCACTTCAAATTGCTTATCACTCAAAAATGCCCCATCTGCATAAACTGGAGTGCATGTTCTCCAGAAATATTTACAAATGCCCAAATTTGTGATCAACTTTGAAAAAAGTGTTTTTAAAATGTGCTCTTTCCCCCAAAAATGATAGATATGTTCTCACTTCAGTGAAGAGGGAGAAAATGTGCACTTTTGAGAAATATTCACTTTTCCATTCCAACAAGCTGAAAACAAGTAAAAGCGGAAAATAGAAGTGAGCCAAAATGAACTTCCAAGTGATTTTCAGAAAATTTAACCATGCTCAAAAACCGGTTTTCCTATTCCTAGTTTACAATAATTAAAAATGCAACCAATTAAAAAAAGATAAGGAAAATCAACCGTCATCTGAATTGGAACAATGAAAATTTCCATTATGACTAATTTCACCAGATAAGGATTTAACAAATTAACCAGATAAGAAATTAAAGCCATCTGGCCTTTTGCATATTGGCAGCACATAGAGTGTTGAATCAGCCTCCATAGAACTCTCTCTCTCCCTCTTCCTCTCCCCCTCCCTCATAATATTATTTGACTTCTTTGGATGTGGAGGAGAATTTGAATGTCTAGGGTACATATCTACACTCTTTCCACAAGCCAGAGGACTATGTCATCAGTTCTAGGTCCCCAGTGTGTTTTTCGAACTGCAGTCATCATCTTCTTGCTACTGCAGAGCAAACCATTGTTAAAACACGAGTAAGCATGATAGAAATACATCTCTCTCTGTCTCTGTCTCCAGGGGACACTTTCTTTGCCCCAGGGTCAGAGTCAGGATTGCATTGCCCCTGCCAACACACACTTACCAGCAGGGGGCCCTCTGCCAACACCTAAAGTCCCGTTTCTGCTTCGGCTTGCCATTACTACCTGTTTACCTTAGGTGGCCAGGTGTCCTACCTTGTCCAGATCAGTCCCCTGTTTCAGAGACCATTGGAGGATAGTGTTCTACCCAGAGCTGTCCTCTAACTGAAGGGCTGTCGGATCTAAGTCTACTTTAAAGAAAAAGAGTCATGAGAGGCCAGAAGATCAGGAGCCTTAAGTGTGCCCATCACACTTAGACCTTAGACACCAGGCAGAACTAGGGCTGTATGAGATAAGCTTTTCTTTTCTAAGATTTGCCCAGTTTGCACCTTCTGGACCAACCACAGACTCAGACATAAACTACAGTCACAGTCTGTACATTTCCAAGCATGAAGTGTGATTTACAGACCCCAAAAATGCATTCAACAGCATCTATATTCTTGAAAAATGAAAGCAAGCAGACATTTATCAATGGGAGAATAATACATACATTTAAAAGATGTGCACAATTGATGTGTACATTTGTAAAATATGTACAAAAAACATATTTTTGTGAAGAAAGGGGAAAAAAGGCAAAACTCACAATCTGTTACAGACTCAAGACAGAATTTGGAGAAGTTTGGCAGGCCCAGAACTTACCAGGGTACAGTATGCCCTACCACCAATAAATATATTATACTTTAAAGTTCCATTTTGTTATTCATAGTTTAGTTGATTGTTTTTCTTCATTTTTCCAGTACAATACACACATCAAACCCTGGTCCCTCTTCCTGCCCCCTCTCGTCATTCTCTCCCCTTTGGATTTCCCCTCCCCTTCTTCATATTATTATTTAAATAGCAGATTATTACTTCATTGTTTAATGATAAAGTCAATATTTCATGTCTATAAATAAAGCTATTAAACAAATTGAATAAATGGATAGTTACATAAAAAACTAAATTGCAAAATAATAAAATAAGAGGGTTGAGTTAAGCACATCTCTTTCCTGGCCTGCACTGGTTTTGTTGTGGTTCAGCATTACTCTGCATATAAATCATATTTCTATAGAAACTCTTCCTAAGTTTTCCCCATAGGTAGCATTTAGCACATGGATATTTTATTCAGATCCATGCATAGTTCTTTGGTCATGTCTATATCCTTGTTTTCTTGCTGCAGCTGCTTCTTAATCAGCTATGCTGATTTCTCTGCCTTTTCTGAGTGAGCGGGAAATGATGGGCATAAGGAAAAGCAGTAGACTTGGCTTATTCTTAGTCTGAGGCTGGGCTCAAAAGAAGAGGGGAAGCACACACATAGGAGTGAGCCAGCCCCACTGAGGATAGCTTGCCCAAGAACTCTCTAAAACTGGAACTGGCCCTTCCGGAGGACCAGTTCTCCTGTGCAAAACTAGAACAAGGAGACTCTGGGCCACTGGCCTGGCAGACTTAGTTTCAGGGGAGCCAAACAAGCTCTCATACAAGACGCTAACCTTCCCACAATGTGGTCCTGTTCAGAACACTGCAGCTCACTCTACGCTGAGACATCAAAACAATTATAACTCCTGATAACCTTCACTGGTTATTAGGGGAAAACAAAGATTCTAAATTAATTACTCCTCTACTTTCAAAGCCGGCATGACATGTTCTGCTTATTGTGTGACTCGATAATTTTCTATAAATTAACCTTGTTCACCTTCCATTTCCTCCACAACCTGGCATTACAATTGCCTGAATAGTTCCATCGTTCATGACATTGCTTATCCTGCTGGATGGGCAAGAAAAGGTGGCTATTGTGAGTTTGCACAGTGTCTTCCAGGGTCTCCTTGCCCGAATGTTCATTTGCATCATGTTCGCTACACTTGTCATAGAGACAGAGAGATAATGTATGGAGAGAGGTGCATTGAATTACCTGTCAGGCCTGTTTTCCCCATAGGTAAGTTGGGCATTCGCTTTACCTCACTATCGCTCCTTCTAATAGCAAACCCCAGTGCTGAGTGCTGACAGGATTATACTCAGCATGAGCCCACTGAGAAGCAAGATACCAGCATGCATGGGGGACTCCGAGGGTTGCAGGCATTGTTTTTGACAGGGGAGGGAGGAACACAAACACACAATAGCCCATTCAGACGGAACATGCTCGGTAGGCTTGAAATGCTGACTGTCAGGAAAGAAAAAATGAAAAATAGTGGGGGGAAGGTAAAATTGGAAGGTCTGCTGGAAGAGGACAAGCAGGCTAGCCAGAAGCCTCAATAGGAGCACAAGTACTAGAAAATTAAGATATGTTGCAGCTTTTTGTGGCCTTGTAGAACTTTAAGAAGCAGTTTGTGCAATCAACAGAATCAAGTGCTAAAACTATCCTGGACTGTACCATTTTAGGTTGCAGGGAAAGGAGTATTTAGCTCTTGGATTGATCCCTCAAACCAAACTTAAGGTGGACCCACTGGGATGTATGGGTCAACTACCTTTGGACCTGCTTCTCAGGATGGGCAACTTCCCATGAGCCCTAGCCAGCATAGAGGGTAATGAGAGTTCTAGGCCAAAACATCTGGAGGACCACATGTTGTCCATCCCTGCTCTATAGACACAAGGAGCATTTTAGGGAAAAGGGTACAAGAGACTGAAGAACTATTCTCCCTGGCATGCTAATTCTGTTGATCCAGGGAGAAGCATTAAAAGATGTGACTCCCCCACAAGCAGTCCAACTTTGCCATTTGCTTCTGTTGTCACAAAAAGATACTCACACTTAAGTTCTTCAGTTAGAACATGCACACATACACAGTTTTGCAGCCCTACAAATGTTTCCAAATCTGTAGGCAAATTGGCATTAAATAATTGGTTGAGGATATACGTCCCTCTAGCTGTTCTATCAAAGCAGCTAATGGTACCCCAATCAAAACATAATAGAGATAAGACATTTGAAGTTTTACCAAAATTTCCCTTTTCTTATCGTTATTGCCTATAAAGGGTGAGCAAAGAAGCACTCTTTTGGACTCCTTGGAGAAGGATATTCCAACTGGTGCACCGCTATGGAAACTTTTGTCTAATATATGTCAGTGTTTCTCAGGCTTTGAGACAGGTCCCTGACCCGGTCTCTTGGATTTTGATGAGGGCAAAGAGTAGGGTGCCAAGCCCACTATCACTCCCTCCTGATTGTTCAAATGTTTCCATCTGTGCTCTGCCACCCAACCTGATGTGTTGGCCGTGGTATGAACCAATGGAGTATGTTGGCTTCCAAAGAACCTTTCCCAGGATTGTTTCAGAATGTACATGAATTTGCTCTCTGCTTTACTTTTGATGCAAGATAGAATTGCATGCCAGTTCTAGGACAAGTAAAGCTACCTGTGCAAGGGGTGATGCCCCTGATGTAGCAATGCCACCTGCTACATCTGGCAGATGATGATGGAAAGGGGGAATGGCAGGCTGGAGGCAGATAGATGTCTCTGGGCATCACTCACTAGTGAGTATCTGCAGGCATCTCTTACACAACTGGAATAAGAAGGCAGAGCAAGAATGTGGCTTCCAGGTGTTCCTTAACTAAGTTCTCATAGCTTCGTACTCAGTTCACCCAACTTTTAGAATTATAATGTGAATTAGTATCTTTGTGTTATGCATTTATTCTAAAGAAACCAATAGGAATTCCTATCCAATCTGGGTTGAAATGTGCTGATGGGGTCAACCCAATGAGATTACTGTGTTCCTTTTCATTTGCCATCACATTTATTTGTCTGATCATTTAAAAAAAAAAAAGCCTTACTGTATTTTGTTACCGTAGCAACAGCCACATCATGAGACCCAGAAACGAGATACTAATTCTCTGCTCTGGAGCATCGTCTATCAGAGATGCGCGGCTCTGCTTCACAGACATATGTGCTTTGTCCTGTCGAACCAATGGGTTGTTTATCATGTGGTCCAGCCCACATTGCCTATGAATCAGCTTGCAACCAGTTTGGCCTTCAGGTTAGTTTACACTATTGTCATGACCACCAAAAAATGACTGCAGGTTAAATTCAGTCATGCAGACACATGGAATCTCAGGGAAGTTAAATTATCTGGTCTTTTAAATTATTATTACATACCAATTATTAATTCACTCCCTCAAAGCTATTTCCAATGACTTCCCCAATATCATAGTCCACTTCTATAGAGTAATTCACGGCAATCTCTCTACAATTTCTCCCTTAAGTCTTGTTCCCTTCCATAGATTTATCCCACAGTCATTATTCACTGATTTAACCCTAATTCAGTACTTCTCTGTGTCCCTTATTTTTACAGTATGTACTATTCTTGTGGAGCTTTTAGAATTGGAGCACTGGCATTAAAAAAAAGAAATCTCTGTCAAATGCTGTGAGAATTTTAGAGGAGCATCTATGTTTCGGTCTGTTGTAGCAAAACATCAAAGCACCTTAAAGGCTAACAAATTTATTATAATTTAAGCTTTCATGGACTAGAACCTGCTTACAGTCAGATGCCCCAGTGAAGTGTGCTCAGTTTCACAAAAGCTTATGCCACACAATACATCTGTTTGCCCTGTTCGTTTCTTTCTTTATTTAAAAGATTTTAAGGTCAGGCTTTAGAGAAACTATCAGAGCTGCATACAATAAGGATAATAAAATACCAGTATGAGAGATCAAATCACATATAAATAATGTGAGTGATCCCCCTGCAAAAAAAATAGCAAAAGCACATTAAAAATACACACGCACCACATGGTTATTACCTACCTTCAGCCTGGACCAATGAAATGTTTTTGCCTGGTGCCAAAATAACATCCAAGTCGATACCATATACGTGAGCCTTCTGACAAAAGGCATTCAATGTATGTTGTGTCACAAC
Source organism: Varanus salvator macromaculatus (assembly GCA_023646645.1). NCBI lineage: Eukaryota > Metazoa > Chordata > Lepidosauria > Squamata > Varanidae > Varanus > Varanus salvator. The sequence goes on along the minus strand of JAIXND010000771.1, from coordinate 16,161,056 downwards.
TAAAAAGGCCTCCATTTAGTAACCCTCAACTAGATATGGATGACTCCATCAAGCTTGCTTTTGTACTAGGCAGATTCTTTCCACATAGGTATTCTGTTTTTCCAAAAGTTTGCCCATATTTTCCAAAAGTTTGTTCATATTTTCATGTATATTAATATAAATGTATACAAAGGTGCATATTTCCAAACATGCACATATACACTTTTTGCAAGCAATTTATCTTGATATATATTACAGTTTCGGGTGCGCATTGCCTACAAGCCACATTTTGAGCACATGTTCCCTTTTGTACACATATTGTGAGATTTTTTTCCCTTCTTAGATGCATTATTGTGCTCATTTGTTATTAATGAACTGCACTGCAAAATTTCATTACTGTATCAGCACATTCTACTTCGCGCATATTTAAGATGGACAATTCTGGTATGTTTACATTAAAATGCAAATACAACAAAATTCTCACCTAATCTATATCACTCACCCAACTTCATTCAGTGCAGGAATCCAGAAGAGAACCTGGGCTGAGAAATGCAGCATAAGGGCAGGCATATATTGGAGATGCCAGCAATGCCATGAGGCTGCAATTCAGTGGGGATGTCCATAAGTCTCTGAACTCAAAGAATTACAGTTGGCCTATTGAGGACTGGAAGAGGGCAGCAGGGATTTCTGCCTCTACATTCCCTCTACCCTGCAAGTCAGCCATAGGACCATTCCTAGCCATCAAATCGAGCCTTGGTGCTTAGCAGAGGAAGGGAAGTAGGCTGGAGAGCCAACATGTCCTGGAAGACCTGGCCTGCTCCCTTCCCCAAATGCCCCCACTCCCCCTCACCTATGGTCAAACTTGCAACCTTGAAAAGCAGACAGCATGGCTCCTTCTGTGTTAGGGAAGCCACGGGATCGCTGCAGAAGATCCCCCGTTTGAACAGTATGCATTATATTTGCCATATATTTTTATAATGTGATTCAAAGACTTTCCATTTCAATCATATGCTCACAATTCCCAATTTTATTAACCCCTTGTCACTGTCGTTACAGAGAGCTATATTGGCTGGTTTTTGAATTGCAAATAATCATTATTAATTTTAATTTATTGATATATGGTAAGACCAAGGATGTGCAAATCAGCAGACTCAAGCTTGTTTGAGAGTCCCCAAATTCTACCTTGATGCTCATTCTGACTCATGGCCCTATCAGCTTGCAAATGCTGGGTTTTTTTTTCTATTTGCATGACAATTGGGGGGTATTTAAATAAGCATTTTTCTCAGTGCATGCATCCTTTGTGTGCATTTTACAACTGTAGGCATTTTTCAAATGTATATGTGTTGACAAGCACATTTGTGAGAGCTGCAAATCAAATTGCAGGTTCTGCCACCACTTGCAATTGAGTCTACATTCCAACTTGGGAGATATAACCTGGGTAAATTCTGGCCAAAAATGAACTGCAACAAATTTCTCCTATTTCTCTAAATGCAAGTGCAAGGATATATCACAAAAAATATCAATCATCTGATAACATTCAAACAAGAATGTCACTGTGAGCACAAATAGCATTTCTTATCGCATGCGCCATAAGCGATTAGGAAAATCTAGATTCATACCGTATAACAAAAGTAGGAGTATAATATATTTGCCCAGCCAAAGCATCCAGGTAAAGAGCAGGACTCAACATTAAAAGTAAGAAATGGAAGTACCTGCAGTCATTGCATAGATAACTTTCCCCTTTTCCTCTTGTGAGGAATCCAGAGTGGCTTACATAGCTCTGTTTTATCTTCACAACAACAACAACAACAACCCTGTGACTGCAAGTGGCCCAAAGTCGCCAGTGAGCTTCATGGACAAGAGGGGATTAGAACCCAGAGCCCCCAGCTCCCCAGTCCAACATGCTAACAACCACACCACACGGACTGTCCGTTAGAAGAGTGAAACAAGGCAATCTGCCCGTGTCCAAGACAGCCATGTCCTCCCGCAATGCAGCAGTTCAGGAAGTTCAGACCTCAAACAGTCTGAGAACTCTTACGCTGGATCGGCCTGAGAGAGGCTCGCGCTGTGGCAACTGACCGTAGGCATTGTCAGGGCAGCTTTGCTCCTTACAAAGACACATGGGCCCAGAGTTCCAGAGCAATTTCTCAGCTGTACCCTCACAGGGAGCTGCATGTTTGACTTCCTTTCTCTACAAACAGTGACCCTCCCTCCACTTGTCTTGATCGAGATTGACAAACTGGCCGTGCTCAACTGCCTCATCAATTTGAATTGCGGCACCGAAGAGAAGTGTGGCTGCCTCCCGAAGAGGATCTTGCTCCAATGTGACGCGCCCTGTGCCACAGCAGTGATGTATAGGGGGTTCCCTTCATGATAAATATGCTTTAGATAGAGGAAAGGAAGCATTGCTCTTCCAGTGGGATTCCTCCAAATGCACCAAGCCTCAGACATCCAAAGACGCATGATACTCAGCCACTGAGCCCCATCCCCTTCTGTAGCGGCTTTCAGGCAGAGGAATCGGTTCACCACAATTCTTGTGATCTGTTCCCTGGAAATGGAGGGAGTCAACCTTCACCATACAGACATGTCATGTGCTGTGCTTATGAGCAATGGCCTGTCCCCACATGTTTGAAGTGGGGCTGCAATGCAACAGTTTGATGCAACTATGTGAAAGCCCATGCCTGAAATAAACCCATCACTTATAGCAGCTCATCCCTGGCCATAATTGCCCTGACCTTGCCACTATTAGACAAGGGAGAAAGAGAAAGATACACCCAATTGAATGCAGAATTCCAGAGAATAGCTAGAAGAGATAAGAATGCCTTCTTAAATGAACAGTGCAAAGAAATAGAAGAAAGCAATAGAATAGGGAGGACCAGAGATCTCTTCAAGAAAATTGGGGACATGAAGGGAACGTTTCATGCAAAGATGGGCATGATAAAGGACCAAAATGGCAGGGACCTAACAGAGGCAGAAGAGATTAAGAAGAGGTGGCAAGATTACACAGAAGAACTATACAAGAAAGAGCTTAACATCCCTGATAACCACGATGGGGTGGTCACTGACCTCGAGCCAGACATCCTGGAATGTGAAGTCAAATGGGCCTTAGGAAGTCTGAGCAACAACAAAACTAGTGGAGGTGACAGTATTCCAGCTGAACTATTCAAAATCCTAAAAGACAATGCAGTTAAAGTGCTACACTCAATATGCCAGCAAATTTGGAAAACTCAACAGTGGCCACAGGATTGGAAAAGGTCAGTTTACATTCTGATCCCAAAGAAGGGCAATGCCAAAGAATGTTCAAACTACCACGTCATTGCACTCATTTCACATGCTAGCAAAGTGATGCTCAAAATCCTACAAGCTAGGCTCCAGCAGTATGTGGACCGAGAACTACCAGAAGTACAGGCAGGATTTCGAAGAGGCAGAGGAACTAGAGATCAAATTGCTAACATATGCTGGATCATGGAGAAAGCTAGGGAGTTCCAGAAAAACATCTACTTCTGCTTCATTGACTATGCTAAAGCCTTTGACTGTGTGGATCACAACAAACTGTGGCAAGTTCTTAAAGACATGGGAGTACCAGACCTTCTTATTTGTCTCTTGAGAAACCTGTATGTGGGTCAAGAAGAAACAGTGAGAACTGGACACGGAACCACTGATTGGTTCAAAATTGAGAAAGAAGTTCGGCAAGGCTGTATACTGTCGCCCTGCCTATTTAACTTATATGCAGAGCACATCATGAGAAAGGCGGGGCTAGATGAATCACCAGCTGGAATTAAGATTACTGGGAGAAATATCAACAACCTCAGATATGCAGATGATACCACTCCAATGGCAGAAAGTGAAGAGGAACTAAAGAGCCTCTTGATGCGGGTGAAGGAGGAGATTGAAAAAGTTGGCTTGAAACTCAACATTAAGAAAACTAAGATCATGCAGAGTCCTCTCACTTCCTGGCAAATAGATGGGGAAGATATAGAGGTAGTGACAGATTCTATTTTCCTGGGCTCCAAGATCACCGCAGACGGGGACTGCAACCAAGAAATTAAAAGACGCTTGCTCCTGGAGAGAAAACAATGGCAAATCTAGACAGCATATTAAAAATCAGAGACATCACCCTGCCAACAAAAGTGCGTATAGTCAAGGCTATGGTTTTCCCAGTTGCAATGTATGGCTGTGAAAGCTGGACCATAAGGAAGGCTGAGCGCCGAAGGATTGAGGCCTTTGAATTGTGGTGCTGGAGAAGATTCCTGCATGTCCCTTGGACTGCAAGGCAATCACACCGGTCAGTCTTAGAAGTGATCAACCCTGACAGCTCTTTAGAAGGCCAGATCCTGAAGATGAAACTCAAATACTTTGGCCACCTAATGAGAAGGAAGGACTCCCTGGAGAAGAGTCTAATGCTGGGAACAATAGATGGCAAAAGAAGAAGGGGACGGAAGAGGAGGAGGTGGCTAGATGGAGTCACTGAGGCGGTTGGTGTGAGCTTGAGTGGATCCGGGAGATGGTGGAGGACGGGAAGGCCTGGAGGAATGTTGTCCATGGGGTCGCGATGGGTCGGACACGACTTCGCGACTAACAACAACAACAACAACAACCTGCATAGTTTATACATCTGCATATTTCAGGCCAGCACAATAATATGGTTCATGCTTTGGGTGTAGCTGCAGTTGGCAGTTATCCCAATGATAAGAAAAGATCATAGAATCACAGAATCTTAGAATCATAGAATGACAGAGCTGGAAGGGCCTTTAAGGCCAATTAGTCCATCCCCCTGCACAATGCAGGACTCCAGGTTAAAAGCACCTCTGTCCAACTTTCTCTTGAATGCCTCCAATGTGGAAGGGCCCAGAACCTCTCAAGGTCATTGGTTCTATTGCTGTACTGCTCTGTTTTTTCCTGATATCTGGACAGAATTTGAGCCCATTATTCCATGTCCAGCACTCTGGGATGACTGAGAAGAGAGCTTGGTTCTCCTCTGTGAGATGGTACTATCATATCTCCCATCAGGCTAAACATGCCCAGTACTCAATCTCTCCTCATAGGGATTTGTTTCCAGTCCCTAGATCATCTTTGTTGCCCTCCTCTGAACTTTCTCCTAAGATCTTCATTATCCTAGACATGGAATAGTCACAGGGAAGGAACACACCTGGGATAAAAGTTGCCATGGAACTATGGTTCCACTGCTAGCATAGAAGTGAGTCCCTTCCTTGACTCCACTGGGGATTAGATTTTATGGGGTCCTTTGGCTACCTGTAGCAAATTCCCTAGGCATGCATTTTTCTCCAAGGTGAGTTCCACAGTTGGATGGGTCTGACTCCAATGAAGTGCACACAAGATTACTCGAGAGCAGCCTTCCCCCACTCTGCTGCCTTCCAGATGTATTGGCTTACAACTTCTAGCAACCCAGCCAGCATGGTGGGCAATGTAGTCCATCTGGAGGGCAGCTGGATGAGGAAGTCTGCTCTAGAGAAAGAGGCTGGATACCCCACCAGGCTTTTCAGAGAGAAGCATATACAGCCTTTCCTCTGCCTCCCCTCCACCTGCAACCCAAGTGGCAAAAAGAAGTAATAACAGGCTGACAAAACATTGGGCCAGTGATGCTATGCCAGTGTTCCTCCGTTCACGAGCATGGCTGACCAGCAGGGGGCCCATACATGCCACTCCACTGTGCCTACTGCAAGCAGCATCAGCAAAGCAAACCACCGACCTCCATTTAGAATTCCAGCATATCATGACATGCAAACTACTCCATTTGCGGAAATACATTGAATCTACATTAATGCTAATACAGAATGTCTCCCAAATGTTGCAGCACCTGTTGTTCTCCAGAAGTTGTTACACTATGATGCCTTTCAGCTGTCACCACTGGCAGGCTGGCTTCTAGGCTAATAGCAATAGCAATTGCTATTATACTTTTGTTCTCTTACATTATACTTTGTGTGTTTGTTTAACTTTTGTTTAATTTTAATTTTTGTTAACTGTCCAGACAGCCTCAGCTATTGGGCAGCATAAAAATGAAATACATAAATAAATAAATTGCCAGGTCCCCTGAGATGATAAACCTCAGGCTGGGGACCAAAACAGATATTACTTTACTTACATATCTTTCATTGACTTACTTCATTCATTTACCATCCAATAGCCAAAGCTCACTGGGCTGTTTGAAACAGTTCATAAAAACTATGCAACAAAATACCATAAAAGGCCATAAACTCTTATCAAAAATAAAAATATTTTAACAAAAAAAAAATGAGAACAGCTAAAATACAATAAAATACCATAACATCTTAGCAAAAATACAAGCATTTTAAACAAGAAATAAGGAAAAAAAATAAACATACAATGAAGAATAGTCTTATACAAAAAGCCTGGGAGGTTTTTGTCTTATACAAAAAGCCTTGGGCATCCCAATTTTTCTTTAAAAGCCTCAGCCTAACAAGCCAATCTTTATTGTGGCAAAACTGGCCACCCAGCCTGCCTTTGGAGTATGGCAGAAGTTATTATACATAATGCATAATGCACCAGAGAAGCTAGAAATCTAGCTGTTAAGGAAATAGGGCTCAGGGTAAGAAGCTGATTCAAACAGAATCCCTGTCTTCACTTCCTGACCAAATGGAGTTAGCTCCACCTACCAGGAGCTTCCTGCTGCGTCTGGGCCAGTGGGTGGGATCATCCAGCACTAATCAGTTGACCGGATCCTTTGTTTTGATGCCTATGCAACTGATCATGTACATTCACCACCCCCAGCTCTACCGGTTCACCGGTGTTCCCCCAAGAATGGACCCGGTCCGGTTCCTACCAGGGTTTGGCTTATCCAGGGGTATGCATGCATTGGCAGTTCAGCGGAGAATTCTGACCCTGACTCTTCTGCCACTTTTGATTCGGATTTTAAGGCACACACTTTGGAATGCTGTATTTTGGGAGAAGCAGGCCCAGTCCCTACAGTCTCATTGCAGCATCTGTAGTTTCAAAATCATAGCACCTATTCTACCTTTTTGCCTCACCTTGATTCTTTGGTGCACTGTGAGCAAACAGCACTGGATTTACCCAGCACATCTTTGGCAAACCTCAAACCATCTATGGCAAGCAAAAGGCCTTTTAATGCATGGGGGAAATATGTTTCCAGTACAAAGACAGAGATGGGAGATCCATCTGGTTTCTGTTCTTATTAGTTGTGCTGGCTTCCTCTGTTATTCTTGGCAAGTTGTTAATTTGGCTATGTCTCAGTTGGGATAATTAATTGCATTAGGGTTTTTGAGGTACTTGAATGATGGATGTAAACTGAGCCTGCTGCCTGCTAAACACCTTAAAATAAGCTTCCTTGCTGTACAATGAAGTATTATTAAATTTAGAAGAAGGAAATTGCTAACAGTTGAAGACCTTGCTCCAGAGCAAACTGCAGCGAGACTTGTGCATGCTCCAGATTTTTTGGCATTCCTGAACTGTTCCTTGATGCCGCACATCCGAAGTTGTTGGAACACAAATACTGGCCCAGTTCATATGACCACCAGGGCCTGTTGTGGCTTAAATAAGCCCCTAAGGGTGGCAGAACATACCAGCTCCCATTGTGAATATTCAAGCAGGGCGGGGGGAGTTGCCACAGCTTATCATGCCATGGGACACTGAGTACATGCCACAGTAAGCTGTGAGTAACAAGCCACTCAGAATCCATGGCTCCAGTAACTTTTAGCTGTGGCTCCTGACCTGCTCTAACATTTACGGATTAAGATCTGCTGTGCGTAAGAAAGCACACAGGTCTGCATGCACAAAAGTCCCAAGTTAAGACTTCTCTTTTTTATGATAGTAGAGGGTTCTCACAAACTCTTTTTCCATATCACCATTTGCAATTGTCACTTGCTGAGCATCATCCCTCATTTTCAGTCCTCCCAGCTGTGAATCTTGGACCCTTAATCTATGAAGCTATCAAGAGCTATCAGTGCAACCATGCTTAAGATGAGATGAAGAATGTCTTTAACATAAGGGTATGGCAATATAAGAATTTAAGAAAACCCTCGCCGGATCAGGCCAGAGGCCATTTATTTCCTGCAGTAACCAACCAGATGCTAGTGAAAAGACTGGGCATGTATTTATTTACTGTATTTTAAATGCTCAGGAATCAAAGTTCTCTGGGTTTTTAATGTGCAATACATTAAAACATAAGGTTGAAATATTAAAACAAAAATGAAAAGTTTAGAATAAAAGTAAAACAAAACCAGCGGCAAAGAATAAAACCATTATAATATCGTAAAAACAGATTAAAACCAGCAATAGAATACAGTATGAAAAGCAGTTCTTAAAATGCCTTGGAGAATAGATAGAAAAACAAAATAGCCAAAGAACTTCTCTGAAGAAAGAATTCCAGAGACGAGGGACCGCCTCTAAAAGGCACAGTTTGAACCCACATGTCTGACTGCACTGGGTGGGATCACTGGAGGATCACCTTACATGACAGTCTTAATATCCTTGTAGGTACCTATGAAGTTGATATTCCTCCAGGAATCCTGGCCCCAAGCTGTTCAGAATATAAAAATTTAAACTACAGTTTAAATTGGGCCCAGAAATAGATAGCAGTTGGTACAGATGAATAAATCCTGGCATAACACAACCACATTGGTCAGTTCCAGTTAACTCCACTAAGTGAAGTTTTCAGACTGTTTTTAAAGGTGGCCCTGCATAGAACATGCTGCCTGAAGGCAATTGCCTATTCCCATTATTGTTACCCAGCAACCACTACCTGCCTCTAGGTCTGGAGGTTACACATGCCTAGAATGACTAGTAACTACTGATAGATATTTTTGCCATGAATTTGTTTTTATGTCTTTTGCAATAGCAATACAAGCCAGTGGTCATCAGCTTATCTTGTAGCAGCAAATTCCATCAGTCAATCACACACTGTAAGAATAACGTTTTTTCTTACAACAAACTGAAAGCAGCTTATATCCTTTCCCTCCTCCTGCTGTCAATCTTATCCCCACAACAACAACCTGTGAAGTAGGGTGGGCTGAGAGTCTGTGACTGGCCCAAAGTCACCCAGTTGGCTCCATGATCAAGCAGGGGCTAGAACTCAGCTCACCTGAGTTCCAGTCCTGTGCTCTTAACCACTGCACCACACTGGCGCTCCCTCACTCACTTTCTCTCTCGGTCTGTCCAGAATATCCCATCATGATGGTTGGAAAAATCCACAACGCATTCAAATAAATTTGAATGTGTAGGAATGCAGCCAACAGATTCTGCAGTGGACTGACTTTTCCCAAGTTGAGAATATTCCTTGGACTTTTCTCTTGTTTTAGTTTGCAGTATTTCATACACATTTAGTTGTATGAAAATGCTCATTTCTCCCCATAGGCTGAAGTGTGAAAATATGCATTTTGGAAGAGTTTTGTGCATGGGGAGCAATTTGCACATTTTCAGAAGCATGGATTTGCACACAAATGCGAGCTCAGGAAATGGGGTGGGGGGACAGATTCCATCAATAAGCAGATGATGGAAAGAAAAGTGACTGGCAGTCTGTAAAATGCAGATAGAGCAAATGTAACAGAATCTGTGAATCCCTGCCTGTATCTAAGTTTATTTGGGTAATCTTTCTACTTACAAAAGGAGAAAAAATTTCCACACCATGTGTAATATTACGTGCCTCTGTTGTGTTGCCCACTTTGGTTGACTTTTATAAAGTAAAAAGTGTGGTAGCTTTTTCTCACATGGAAGATGTGTAAAAGATAACCGGTTGAGTGACATGGATCTCCACGGATGGAACTGGATTTTCCCTCTTTTTCCAAACTTGTCTTTGTGTGCCAGTTTGTGCTTTTGAGTATGCACAAACCCCAATTGCACATTCCATACATTAGTCTATAAGGAAAATGCACATTTTCAAATGTTCCTGTGACTAAATTCTCAAGAAATTTCTCAAATTTAGTCATTTTGTCACACTGGAGACCCAGGGTGGTGTAGTGGCTAAGAGCATGGGACTGGGACTTAGACAATCTGGGTTCTAGTCCCTGCTTAGCCATGGAGCCAACTGGGTGACTTTGGGCCAGTCACAGACTCTCAGCCCCAACCTACCTCACAGGGTTGTTGTTGTGGGGATAAGATGGAGGAGGAGATGTAAGCTGCCTTGAGCCCTTTGCAGAAAAAAGGCAGGATATAAATCCAAAAATGAATGAATAAATAAATAAATAAATTTAGTCTATTCATGAACACATTCAGAATGAGTGTTTGATCTAAATCAGTTGGGGACCTCATCACAGAGCTGCATTTGATTGCCCACTCAGTGTCATGAGATCATCATTTCAGTTATGCGAACTTTGATTGGCTGGGACCACACAGCTAGAATGATGGCAAACAATTTTTTAAAAAGAGTGCTTATAGATCGGCCAGATGGAACACAAATGCTGACGTGGACAAGGTGAAGAATGACACTTTGGTCACTTCACAACCTTCTTCACTAGTACCAATGTTTGTTCATGAGTTTCCTCATGAATTTTCTTCTTCTGTCAAAGGGGTTTCCATTTTTGTGCCTCATTTTCAGGTGTTAGAAGTTTTCTTTAGCTTAGCTTATCTTTGCAAAATGGTGGAGGGTAGCCATCCAGGCTGCTCAAGCTGTTCAGAAAAAGCCCTGTGGGAGGACCTCCTGAGAAGACCTCCTGAGACTTCCCCCAGGCTTTAACTGAAATGGAGAAAGCTAGGAAGGCTACAAAGTGCTGAAGAGATGATTGTACAATGGAAGCAAGAATACTCACACACTCGTATGCTTATCAGCCACCTCCTAACTAAGCTAAACAAAGAATCTGGAATCACACTCCTGAGAACTACACCAAGGATTTCTTCTCCTTTGACTCTTTTCCCAAAAGCATTTTTTTCTCAATCAAACAGAATGAGAATGGTTGTAAAAACTCAGAAAAATGTTCAGCACAGCACTACTCCTTTCACATAGAAAGGGCTCATCTGAAATCATTCAGAGCAGCATTCATTACAACAGAAGATCCTGGCACCTTGCATAGAGAGATAAATTCTATACCACCAAGGAAGGAGCTATTGAAGTTGGCAGCGTTGACCCTTTCTGCTTGCCTTCCAATAAGCAATCGACACTGGACAGTAATAATAACGGTTTCATCAAACTTACACATCCTCAGGTTTTGCCGCTTCTATTAAAAAAATGGTTAAAAAAAACCTGCCATGGACAAATGAATGTTGACAGTGGCCATATCAAACAAATCGCACAAGAATTGCTGTTTTATATGTATCCCTGCTCTTTTTGTCAATACTTTAAAGATGGTTCTTATTTCAGAGCAGATATTGATCGCGTATAGGTTAGGCCCCCCGGTTCCATTTGTCATTTGTGATATTATAGCATGTTATCGTTTAAAGCTGTAATAGGAAAGGTGGCTGGGCTTAGAGCAAACTGGTTGTCTAGAGCTTTGATAAATAGCTTGATGGTCTTTGTTTCTGCAGCAGTGAGCAGTTGGCTGCTATTTGCTTTACCTTTTATCCAAGAATAACTGTGTGATGGGTTCTGGAAGCGAACAGTATCATTTTGTCAGATGTGGTTCAGAACTAGCCGGGTGGTCCTAACAAAGCAGCTGAGGGATTTTTTTTTAACACTCGACAGGATGCTAGGAAAGAGCCTGTATAAATCTGGAAGGAGCTCAGGCTCCACATGGTTACCTTTGCTTGAAGAGTTCTCAAGGCAGTTTTTAAGGTGAGAGAAAATGATGTGTGGGGTGTGTGTGTGTGTGTGTGTGGGTGCAGGAGCAGATATGCTACCTTATTCATACCCAAGGCTTAAAGGAGCAAAGTGGTGCAGGAAGATGGATATAGGAGAGGACAGCATTAAAGTGATCTATTGCAATTAATTGATATGTTGCAATTATCTATATGCTGCCCTTCAGAACGTGAACCCTATTAAAGCAGCTTATAGACAGCATGAGAATAATAAAATCACAGTGAACAGTCTTAAGGAATTAACAAAGAAGCCATCGGGGCCCTTTCCACTGAACAGCTGATAGGAAATGGTCCCGTGACAAGTGAGTCCAGCCAGGACAGGCAGTGTTGTAGTGGAACCAGGGCTTGCAGGAATGCAGTGCCTGTACTGTTTATTAGCAGAGATGCTGAAGTCATATGCCACCCCACTCAGAGTTCCCTGCTCCCTCCGAATTTAGGTGCACCTTTGGATGTCCAGAATGGCTTTCCTTTACCAGCAAGTAATCATCAGAAGCTGCCAGAACAATGGAGCAGAGAAGTTCAGGCTTAGCTCATATCATTAGAGTAGCTGACACTGCCATGTGTCCTTTAAATTTTGAATTTTCCACCTCTTTTCCTTACAACTTGAATTCTCTGTTGGCAGCAATCCTGTTTTACTGTAAGGTTTCACTTACCTTAAGTCCTGAAAATGTTGGCTTTTTCATTTTGTGCATTGGGGACCTTTCAGGTCTTAAGACTCTTCATCAGAAGCCATGGATGTAGTCCTTCCAAAATTATTTTCTGCATCTTCTGTGTATTTACCCAATGCTGTGGCCCTGCAATTGTCAGGCCCCACACGGCTCCACTGCTCACATGCTTGGTAGCCATGAAAAGAGCCACTATGCATCTTAGTGGCATAACTATTATCTATTTGATAAGCCATGGCTGTGAACAACTGTGAGTTATTCCTTCAAGTATGAGGCCTGTATTCCTTCTCCTATAATACAGTTCATGGCCTTCAGTCTGGTATTCTGAATAAACCTCCATGCAGGTCTCCAGTTCTTAGAAGCTCAGGCACTCTGCCGGTTTACGAGATCTCACTGAGCTCATCATGGGCGATACACCATGAAATTCCACCCAACCAGTATCAGTACTTTCAGGGGCAGACAGATTTCAGAACACAGTGTCAGTGGTCTGGGTCAGTCTTTCCTGTGATGGGAGATAGAAGACCTTTGGTTTATTTATTAATTAAATGTATTAGTCATCTTAGCATTCTTGGGTGACATATAATAAAAACAGGGATGAATTCCAAATTTCATATTAAAGAAACAGCATAATAAGCAATCAATTAGAAGCAAGAGAAGCCAGAAATAGGAACCAGAGGAACAACTGAAGGTATAAAGATAGAACTGCTTAAATTACAACTTAACAGTAGAGGTACAGAAGATCCCGAGATAATGCTAAGTCTTTTCCTAGTCCCTAAAATTTATTAGAGTAGACACTTGGAAGGGGGCATGTTCCATGACTGAGAGGGAACTACTTCTGATGAGGTCCACTCACCCTACTATATCTGAGCATGCAAGGATGCTCAGAGCAGAGCATGCTATGAGGTCTCCATCAATGCAAGGAGGCACTGGAATGCCAACCTCTTGTGACGCCAGAATTTCAGAGCATGTGAGGTTGGGGTGAGCAATTAGTGGTCTTCCAGATGTTTTGGCCCACCACTCTAATAAACTCTCTCCATGTTGTCTATTGCTGATGGTCATTGTAAGCTGAAACATCTGGAGAAGTTGTCCAACCCAAGTGTAAGGCAACAGTAGGCCAGTCCATGTCTTGAATGGCCCCTCAAAAATCCATTCTGTCTTCTGCCACAATCTCCAGCATGCTGGCACTGCTGAATGGAACCATTTTGCACAACTGCCAAAACTTCCTGGAACAGCGCCAACTGGTTCTGCCCATCCCTAATAATGATCCTAATTAATATCATGTAAATGAACACACATTCAAAAAAACTCTGTTCCCTGTTTCCGATCAACAAGAATATGCTGAAATTTTGGCATGGAATTTTGTCTCAGCAGTTAAATTGTCAGGACAAATAGCAGCAGATTGAGCTTACAGATTCCTTCTCAGAAATCACAAAAGGGCCTTCAACAGCTAAAATGCTCACATTTTCATGCCACTCACAGCATGGTGGGGGTGGGTGTTTTCTGTTTGTGTTTGTAAGAGTTTTTTCCCTTTTAAGGCTCATCTTGCCTCTTATTTCAAGCAAACAACAGCTTTCTTGAGAATTAAATCCTGCAAGCCCTTGCACATGCAGCCAGTCCTCCTGCCCCACACACACACACCCCACACAAAGAATTTGATCCTTTGGGTAGCACCACTGTTTTGATTCGTGCACACTTTTCCAGGTTACATTTATTTTAATTTCTTTTTTGCAGTACACAAGTATTTTGTTATTGTTTATTTCTTACCATCGCTGGATGGTATTTTTGTGTTTCCTAGTCTAGATTTAGCAGCATTAGAGTCAAAAGCATCAATCATACAGAATTTTTGTACTATTATAATGGGGCTACAAGAAGCAGAGAGATTCTGTAATGGTTAACCATTTACGTTAAAGAAGGTTGTGGGTGTGTTGCACTGAGATGTGATACTTAACGTTGTACTTTTCCTTGAAAAACAGCCCAGCCTCCAATTTTTTCCCAACTTTTCTTCCTTTTGATTAGAAGAAAACCAGCCCCTGGTCTGACTTAAGAGCACAACTGCAGATATGTATGTCGAGATTCAGGCAATCCTATTTAATAAAGTTATTATGGTAGCAATATCTGAGTGAAGCAAGGATGGTCAAGGCCATTAACAAATCCCTGCTAAAAATCAACAGAAGGTTTGCATTATTACAGCAGCCTTGCAAATAAATTCCCATGTAAGTTTCTAGTTCCCCACATTCTGTTCTCGTCTGAGAGCTGACATACACACCCTTGTGTGACAATTATGCTCTGAGAAAAGCCTAAAAGCATGTGGAGTGGGTGGCAAAAGGAGTAGCTAAGCCCAGTTCTTTGAGCTGAACTAAATTGTACAGTATCCAGTGAGATTTGTTCCCAGGGGAAGTATGTAAAGAAATCATCTTCCAGTTTTGAAAAGCTTCTCTACCTTGTCACTTAGACCCCCTCCTTTATTCAGCCCAAGTGCCAGCCTGTGACAACATGTACAGAGCATGATGTAGAATTGAAGGCATGGTATATAGCGGTTACAGTTAAAAGTGTGCATAAGGATGTCACAAGTCCATATAGGTGAACCTCACTGGCCAAGGACTCTATCGGCCATGCTTCCTGCCAGCCCCACATTTAGCTAAATCCCCCAAGTCTGGAGGAACTTTATGTACAAACTCTGATACATTCCTTGTCCCCTTATATTTCAAGCAGTGTTTGAATTAAACTCTGATATAAAACAACAAAACCCCAATACCGAGCAGCCCTAAGACAACAAATACGAGCCAGCCCATCTTCAGGAGGCTTCTGTATATTGCTGCAACTCTGCTTGAGTGAGTTCCAGATCTTTGGATTGGAAAAGCCATGCACATTTCCATCATATTTTCTTCCAAAATACTCATCAGCTGCATTTTTTCAATGTACACATTCTTAAAATATACACATTTTTCCTTTTCCAAATACTTTATTGTAGCAGTATGTTAAAAACTGCTTACACAACATACACAACCTTATTCATACATCTGTAAATAATATAGAGTATTATATATATTGTGAATTAATCAATTTGTATACTGAATTTGAATCCACTACTCGAGAAATTGGGCGGATTAACCAGGAGTCTGTCTTCACCATTCATTTCCGGACCATACATTAAGACTGGATACCAAACTGCAAAAACGGTTTTGTTTCTGTCTGCTCCAGCCACATGAAACCAAGTCACCTTCTCCACCAGCAGTACCACCCATATTCTGTCAAAGTATCTCTGAAATTAGAGTCCTTGGACATTTTTCCCAAGTCTGGGCAATCTCAGTTCTCACAGCCCCCAGAAGCATCACTATTCTCCCCAGTAAATAATGAAAGTGTTAATTACATTTCATTAGTTCTCTTTTGACGGGTCCCATTCTTCAGCCACTCTGCTACTTGAATATGCACATGTTGTTGAACACATTTTAGTCTGTTGACAACTTGTATTCAAATCCATGTTTAACCCAGAAGGTGCAGGCTGGTAAAATCTTTATAAAAAAGGACTGAAATAAATTTATCAAATACCCCTAAATCTAATATATATTCCAGCAAGGAACAGAGCAAAGCACTGCACTGACTTCAGGACAGAGGGAAAACTTGATGGCCCACTAGGAAGAGTTCTATAGTATGAAAGATCTTTACTCCCCATTGCTTGGATTTCAGGCATCACCACTGTCAGAGGCAGAATGTGGGGCCATAGAGGTATATTTTTTTCCTTGGGGTGACACACAGCCAGTGTATACAATCAGAAGAATCAAACTGCCCAGCTCTTTCCTGAATTGGTCCACTTCAGAAAAAAGTAGCACTAACAGTTTGGATGCCCTGCTGTGGAGAAAGGTTTCCCTGCACACAGAAAATGAGCATATCCTAGACAAGGCAATGCTAGAATTCATCTGCACCCACTCCTGCTTATTTCTTGTATCATTCCTGCTTGAAACTTTCACTCTTTCAGCATCATCATTCTGCAATTTCTTAAAGTTCCCAGTTGCACCAAAAGGCTCTGCCCATTCCCCCTTACTGCCCTCTACATTGGGGGCCTTCAATACGGTAGCCCTGAACACTATGGCATCCACAAAGGGGTCCCGAATATGGTGCCCACAAATAATATTAAAAGTATTCTTCCTAGTTGAATAAAAATACAAATTTGTGGAAATATTTCTCTGCCCAAGTGCTTTTTTCCCTGTTTCTTTCCCTTGCCTTGGCCTTCTACTTCTCCCTTCCTGGCCTTCACCCTCACTGCTTTGCCCCGACTCAGCCCATTTTTCTGCTGTCACTTTCTACTCTCAGTCTCTCACTCTGCTGCCTCTCATGCTCTCTTTATCTTGCTGCTCATTCCCCCTCCTAGCTTCTATCTTCATCCTTTCTCTTTCCTCTGTCCCTTTACTGTGCCTTCCAAGCTCCTAGACTTGCTCTTTGACAGCTGGTGTGGCTTGGTGGTAAGAGTGTTGGACTGGTGACCTGGGAGATTCAGGTTCCAGTCCCTGCAGCCCTGATCTCATGGGGTGACTTTGGACCCATCACATGCGCTCAGCCTAACCCATGTCACAGAATTGTTGTGAGGATAAAATGGAGCTATGCCAACTGCCTTGGGCTCCTCACAAGTAGAAAAAGGCAGGATATATCATCATCATCATCATCATAATAGTAGTAGTAGTAGTAGTTTTCTCTATACCACTGCCACCTCTTTTCATGAGCAGATCCCCATAGCAGCCATGATGAGATGTGCCACATCCTCCACAAGAGTCATGATGTGGTGGCACCCACAGCAGCTTCTCAAATTCTCACAGGTCCAAAAAATTGGGGACCTGTCCTGCATATGCGTGGAATGGCCTTCATACACCGCTGTATAATACCGGCTCCCTCCCTCCCACACCTCCATCTTGGACAGGACTCCCTCATTTCCATGCTTCAGCATAATTTGGCCTCTAACTATTCTTTATCATGCACCCGGTGACCACCCTACATGGGTATTGCCTTTCTGCTGAAAAACACTCCCTACTGTATTGTCACTGAATATAACTGTTTACTGTAGGAGTGGGGGGAACATGCGCCCCTCCAAAAGCTCTGGAAGTCTAACTCCCACTGCCTCAACCTGCATGGCCAATGGGCAGGGATTATGGGAAGTGCAGTCCAAGGAAAACTGAAGCCCACAAGTTTAGCATTCCTGGTTTACTATAAGCCACATTTCCAAGAGGAATCAACAACTAGGATGGGTATGATTTTTGGCATGGGGCTACAATGTGGAGTGAGAGTTGCTTCCCAACCAGGGGCCCATGACTGTATTTTCTCCAAAATAGAAGTGACCAGGTTAAGCATCCCTGAAACAATTGCAGGTTCTTCCTGTTTATCCTAGCTCCATAAAGCTGTTTCTCCTGTACCAATTTTGTATTGTACAGTCAGGACAGAGCTCTGGTCTCTTGCTCCCTATTCAGTGCCCTGCCCAGATACACTACCAAGTAAATGAACAGCCATAGAGCTTGTGTTCAGGGAGATGAATTTTGAGGAAAATTCAAGCACACAAGCCCTCTCCTACAGCCTGGAAGAGTACTACTAACTGTATGAACTGGCTGACATTCATGTATAGGTTTTGCTAGGGCACTTTTCCCCCATCCCAGTCTAGACTTGCTTCCTCTAGAAGAGTCCCTTCCCTTCCCTTCCCTTCCCAAACTGAGACACATGCACCCCATCTCTCCTTGATGTAAACTACTACAGAAACTTTGACAAAACTTCCAATGCTTCTTAACTATGCAATTTTGTGCATCAGCGAAGCTCCAGGTACATGAAAATGAGCAGCTGAGCTATATGTACTGAAAAAGAAGACTGGGCTAAAACGTCTGTTGCTTAGATGAATGAGGTTAAATTGCCCTTTGCCTATGCTCCAGCTACTGGGGTACAGGTGGAACCTACTACCTGCTCAGCCTTTGGTAAATTCAGATTGTATTTTCTGTTTAAAATTAGACATAGTATTCATATTATTTTTATTTGTGTTAGCGTTATTGCATTGCATTTATATTCTGCCTTCTTTCACTGGAGGAACTCAAGGCAACTTACATAGCTCCGTTTTGTGCTAACAATGACAATCCTGTATGGTGGGTTGAACTGAGAGGGAGTGTCTGACCCAAGGTTGCCCAGAGAGCTTCATGCCAAGTCAGGACAAGGACCTGGATCTCCTGGGTCCCCAGTCCAACACCCTAACCACCACACCGCACTGGATTAGACCACAGTACCTCCTTACTATCACAGGCAGTGTAGATTTTAAGTTCCACTTTCCCTTGCCTTCATTTCTTTAATGAATCATGTTCCTGGTTCAAAATCCAGTATGGATTTTATCTACACTTGAGAAAAGCTTCCTGAAACTGAATTTCATTCTTTCTTGCCAGGCTTCTAGCATGTTTATCCAATTCAATGACTGGTGTAAAGGGGTTGTTTTTAAAGCTAGTCTGTGAAGGGTTTTTTCAACCTCAAACCTTGCTCTGGGAATCATGGAGTAGCTTTCAGATTAGCAGAAGCTGGTTCTGCAAGCAGCTAGCTTTTCTTTCCAGGCCCTGTTAGTTAGGGCAGCTGAGAAACCTAGTACTTTTTTTTGTCTAAACATGCATGGATTGCTCCCTTAATCTAATGGTTCCAGAGCACTAGGAGCCAAAGCATATTTTTCTTGTCAATAAATAAAGGAATAAATAGCTGTCTCCATCCTTCTCATCTTCAGACACACCACCATTCTCAAGCCAAGGCTCAGCTCTTAGCAGAAACTTGTTTGTTTCTTCCTAATTTTGTTTGGCTTTGGCACTGAGAGAAAACAAATGCAGCTGAAGCTATCTTTTCAGTATCAGAATTCCCTTAAACCTTTCTCCTCCTAAAACAAAATCTTGGAGGCAGTGCAAGAACAGCATGTTGCCAGAAGTCTTTGCAACTAGATTTTTTTAGGTGAGTGGCTTTCACATAATTTGGCAGACTTCTTTTTTTTAACCTGGATGTCTACCCTTGCTGTACCTCTGAGCTGATTGTCTGCCATCCCTAATTGCTACCTCACAATGAGTTACAGCAAGGGGTGTGCATTGCATTCATGGCTTGTTTCCCGATTGTCTCCAGGCTTTGCAAATGTGTGGAAAACATGTGGTTTTTATGACAAGATAGGTGTAAAAGTGAAGGACATGAGGGCAGGGTTAGAAATGTGTCAAGGACACTTAATTTTGCAGCCATTTGGTTGGGAAATGAACTCCATGGACCAATAAATGTGCCACATCTAGATCTGTTGCCCGCATTCAGTTGCATCTAAAGAGCCTATTTATCCATCAAGTTGCAATTCTTTAGGGCATATTTATCCATCAAGTGTGTTTGATCCGCTCAGCACCTGAGCTATGATAGAACAATGCACTTTTTCCATTTGGTAAGATCTGGCATTGTGCCAGTTATAATGGGAATGGGAAAGGGAAACAGTGTGGAGTAACTGGTTGATGGGGTCTGCTGCCAATCCCTGAGGACCACCATTAAGGAAAACCCATCACTGGCCTGCACAACAAGCTCTCTCTGTTTCAGTCATTAGCAGTGGCTCAGAGCCATTTACCATTTGAAAGTGGACCTTTCACACAATGAAATCCCCTTCCTTCCCTTCATGTTAGCATCTTGAGAAGGAGAAGAGGCCAAGTTTCTAGACCTTCAGACTGTGGCTATATAGCTCTGAGAACATTGTTTTGCCTTTCGGAATTGCTACCTTTTGCATAGTGATCTTTGTGATGGAAAAGTCATGTAAAACTATTACACTGTCAATAACAACAACAACCACAACAACAGATTCATCCTTCAGCACCATAGCTCCAACACAGTGAAACCCTGACTCCTGAAACTTTGCATACCTACTAAGGGTAGTAGCAGTGCATCCCTCCAGCTTATTCTGTTTTTTGAATGAATTTATTAATTGTAATTAATTTACATGTGTCTGAAGCCTTCGGGAACAACATCATTCACCAGGCAGCATACTTCCCTGATCAGTGCATAGCACTGCAGACCATACAGTCTGAAGCCACAGGAGACTAATAGGCTGAAGTGCACAGACAGGCATTGGACCCCTGTGATGGGCAATGCCCACTGGGGTAAATTGAGTGAATGAAGTCCCCTCAGGCAGCTGTAAGGGTGCACCCATAAGGATCCCTGAAACATGTGAGCAGGCATGGCTTCACTTGAAAGCAGCCGGCACCATGGATCCAACCCTGACCGTTCTGTAAAATTGCTTCAAGACCTCAGTGTTACAAGCTACAGGCTGTTCCAGCCATGAAAAACCAAGTCTATCCGTAGGTAAACAAAAGTAGGAATTGCTAAGGTCCAACTTTTCTCAATGAGCACTCTCTCTGCTTTTGTCACTCGTCTAAAGTCTGGCCTTTTTCACTGGGCCCTCAGGGAGCTAGGTTCACCCTTCAAAAGTAAGTGCAGACATATTCTTGACAGCTTTATGAAATCCCATTGCCTTGCAGATGTTCCAGGGATGGGACATCCTTTAATGTGATGCAAGTAGGAACATTCTGTCTGCAGTGGCTTTGAAACAGCCAGGGTTGAAGAAATAATGAGACATTTAAAAAATAATAATTGCTTGTTTCTTGATGGTTGTAGTGCTATATTTTCTTGCACTTTGGGGACTTTCCTGATAGATTACCTACTTCATCAGATGCATTATCCGAAAAAGAGAAGGCCTAGCTCAATAGCTGAATAAATGCTTGGGCAGGGGCTAGAAATTCACCCCATTACACACACACACACACACATCCTGAGTTCTTCCAACTGAGCTGCATTCTGAAATCCCTATTTTGGGGAACTTTTCAATGCCACACTTGTCCCAGGAAATTTGCACACACACCATTAAGGGAAAGTGTGCCCAAAATGCATCTGCTTTAGAAAAGTGCACACAACTGGCATTTCCCTATATAAAGGACTTGCAAAGCAAGACATGTGTGCACTTAAATATGTGCACAAGCATGCTTTCCCCCGAAAGTGCACCAACTATGACTTTCTGTACAGGTATCCTTAAACAACTACCCAAAATACAAGCCACCTGGAAGCAGGATGGTATAAGCTTGATCACAAAGCTCTAACAAGCTCCATAAGACTGAAATTGAGCAGTTCTGCCTATCCCTACATTGACCCCCACTTCAGTTTTTGGCAAAGGATCATAGATCATAAGACTAGGAAAACCACTTCCACCCTGCATTTAGGGTGTTGCCATTTTGATTTTAGAATGCTGAGTATTCATACTATTCGTGGCCCAACTCAGTATATGGCAGTTTTGCTAATAGTATGTTGACTGCAGGACAGGTAATTTTTCATTTTAAAGACCCTGCAAACACACAACACTGATCTGTTAATGTGTATATCCCCCTTTTTCTGCAAGGAACCTAAGGCAACTGACATAACCCTTCTCTTCTCCGCATTATCCTCACAACAATACCCGTGTGAGGTAGGTGAGGCTGCGAATCTGTGACTGGCCCAAAGTCGCCCAGTGAGCTTCATGATCTGGTGGGGATTAAAACATTCATTCATTCATTCATTTATTTACATATATTTCCAGGTCGCCTATAATTGACAAGGCCTTCCTAGGTGGCTTACACTGTAAAACATACTAACATAGTAAAAACTCATTAAAAACCAATTAAAACATAATGAATTAAATATCTATAAAAACAATTAAAAGGGACCACAGCATACCGGCTAAACGTTAGAAAAACTTCTAAATAGATATGACTTCACTAGGCACCGAAAGGAAAGTAGAGATGGCTCCAGGTGAATTTCCCTAGGGAGGGCATTCCAGAAATGGGGAGCAGCAGCGGAAAAGACCCTTCACTGGGTCACCACCCTTCTCATCTCCCTGAGGGGTGGGTCTCCTAGAAGGGCCTTCTGAGCTGATCTAAGGGGGTCGGTAGGTATATATGGGTGTAGATATAACACAGGTCTTCAGAATCACAGTCTAACACTTTAATCACTAAGCCACCTTTGGTCTTTTATGCCTGCTTAAGCAACAACATGGTATATAAAAAGTGCTTGGGATGATGCCGGCAAGAGGTATTAAAATATGAAGCAAACGTGTAGAGGAGGGTGCTGGATGCTTCGTAGCAGAAGAAATTTTAATAATAGGAATATTAATTGTATCTTTACTAATGGCTATCATGGACAGAATTCACTAAGTCATTGAAAAAAATGCTACTATAAGAAGTATTACTAATGCTAAGAGGCAATGCTGTTTGTTGTTTGCATGTAGAAAAAGAGGGCACTGCCAGAGGCAAGGGACCATCCCTTGAAAATGCATTTTACAGCAACAAAATTGTACCATTCCAAAATGTCTGAGTCTATAGAAACAAAAGATGTGCTGTGTTTAGTGAACTCTTCAGTATTCATGAGGACTTGCCACTTGTTCCATGGTGCGATGAAAACAATGCTCAGTAGACTTTCATAAATGACATGCAACGGTGAGATTGATAGATGATGTGGGTCTAATGCTTGTGTAGTCTGTGCCCAACATCATATGTGTGTGATTTACCAAATGCTTGTGCTGTTAAAGCCATTCAACACTTTCTAACAAGAGTGAAGAATTGGGGGCAGGGAGAGGGGATGGAGAAAAAGTGGAAGGGTAAAAGAGAGCTTGCTTTATCCCCCATGGAATTCTTCACTGAGCTTTGGTGACAGAGGACAATATTGGAAAGGAAAGATTAATAAAATAGTCCAAATCGAGTACATTTTACTTGAGTGGATGTGATTTTGTTATGAATGCTAAACATTTTGCCTGAAACTTTTCTTTCCTCCCCAGTCCATACCCTCTTCAAGTTAAAAGGGAGTTGAATGAGACAGGAGGAAGTGCTGGAATGTTCTGTAGTTTGTGATGCTCTCTGGGGCCATAGGATTGCTTTCTCCATCACCATTTTCTGCTAGGAATTGACCCATAGCAGATGCCCAAACATGATTGATGCTGACCCTGAAAGAATGGACCATAATAGTTTTAGATGCATTCATTCATAAGTCTGTCCTGTCCTCTTTTCCTGTTGAACTGCATGAAAACATGCATTTGAATTTGTATTTTATGTATTTGCATTTATCTATTATAGTTTTCCTTTTTTTTTTTCCTTGCAAGGAATGCAATCCTGGCACATACCCTCCAAATACTTCACTGGAAAATGCCACCTTCCTTGAGTTCCCCTAGTCTTGGGATTCTTTCTTTTTCTTTTAAACATATTTAGAAATGCTTTTTCTAGCACACTCTCAACAGGTGGGGCTGACCTATCCAAATGCCACACTGGGTTTCTTGCAAGCATAGGGTAGTTGGGATTTTCAAATTCCTTATTTTGAGATGTATTACTAGCCCAGCCAGTTCCCCAGGTGTTTTGGACTGCAACATGCAGCATTCCTGACTATTGGCCATACTGGCAATGGCTGATGGAAGTTGAAGTCCAAAACACGTAAAAGCATCAGGCTGATTTATTTATTTATTTATTAAAACATTTCTATGCCGCCCCATCGCAATAAAGTCTCGGGGCGGCTTACAACATAAAATTACCCGATAAAACAAATTATCCTATAAAACTTCATTTAGATAAGTTTGCATTTGTTGCTTTTGTTGAGTATGCTCCTGCATTAAAGACAAACTTTCTTAATTCCCATCCAGACCTCCAGCATACTCTGTAAAACTCGCTTATGCAACTGCACCCATATACCCATGTGCTGGATATCATATCTGAGCCACGGTGGCACATACTCCCAAAATACATGGTCTCGGCGCTCCAGTTTTCATTTACTACAATTACATTAGGAAATTATGAGAATCTCAGGTCAGTTCACAAGTCACTTAGAAATGCTCTGTTCAGAACCCGGGCCATGAATGCTTCATGTTTGGAGCACATCCTCCAAAAATGTTCACAGATCCCTGAACTTGCATTCACATTCAGAAAATCTGCTCTAGAAAAAATGTGCAAATTTTGATAAAAGCAGCCACTGTCCTATTGGAATAACAAAAGAACAGGTTGCAAATAAGAACAGGAGGAAGCTGAATGAAGCTTTGAAGTATTTCAATGTGCTCAAATATTGCCGGTTCTCCTGTTCCTAAATTAGATGTTCTATCAAACACCTGGAAAAGTGTGGGTTACAGCAAGGCAAACATGCAGTTCTGCTCCTACCAGGGTGTGTGGCTTGTCAGCTTGAGTATACCATTAATGAACCATAAACGGTCATTTCCTTAGTGTGAGGCAGAAGTAGCCTTTCTCTGGCCAAGACAGACATTTAAGACCTTCTATATCCTTGCTCTCTCCATGCCCCCAATGTCTTGCTTAAAAATAGTCATGACAGGTGCTTTTTTTATGTACCTTGAGAAGATACTCAAGTCTGGAATCTCAGACCAGTGGCTGAATTTTCAGCAAAGTTCTTGGGGGCATGGTCCAGTGGTACATGGACCCAAAGGCAAAAGGGGCATAACCGAAGTCTCCAACATGTGTTATTTGAAAGCTCCCACTGCCAGCAACTAAGCCTTAGGAGAAACAGGCCAACATTTTGGAATGAGGAAATACCTGCAAAACCCAGGAAAACACCACCAGGTCTGAAGTTCTAGAGGGGTCAGAGTATGTGTGCATTTTTTCATTCAGTGGAAGGCACTAGGAGGCAGAAGGCGTATCCACACATGAAACAAGCCCAAACTAGGAGAGGATCCAAAGTTTAGCGGCAGAGCACCTGCCTCATATGCAAAAGGTCTCAAGTTCACTTCTCAGCATCTCCAGGTATGCCTGCAACCTTGGAAAGCCATTGCTTACAGTCAGTGCTTGCACTCCTGGGTCAGCTGGACCAATGTTCTGGCTCGGTACCAGAGGGCCTTCTCACAAGTCCTGGAGATAACTTAGAAGGAGAGGTCCCTAGCCTTGCTTTTTTTTACCAGCTTCTGGAATCCTTCCAAAACAAAGTCAGCAGGGACCTTGAGCTGCTGCATTTTCATTTCCCATTAATGCCTCTGAGCCACTGAATCAACCACCGGTTCAGGCACGTTCATAAGGAATGGAGGCAAAAGAATGAGTGAGAGATGGAGTTGCCTGGCAGAGGAGCAAGGGGGCTCCACCTCCATGCAACCAGTTATTTCTCCCATGGCAGCCATTTTGTGGTGGTGCCCGCAACGGTTTCTCTAATTGCCAAAGATCCCCATGGTCCCCAGAAGGCTTCCAACCCTTTGGGCCACAGGGTGCTAGCAGGCTGTCCCTGATGTGAAGTTCCCATTTGCATTTGAGAAACATCGCTGGCTCTTAGAGGGAAAGTGTGAACTTTTATTTGCTGTTGCAGCGAGTAAGTCTGTGGCAGTACTCCCTGCACACCGAGGTGACGACTCCAGAGTCGTCTTTTTTTAATTAAGGTTCTGTATTGTAACTAGTCAATGTACATTATTGGGAGAATGAATGTCAATGCCAGTGCTTTTTCTTCCCCTCCTTTATCTTTGTCAATGATTCAAAGACATGATTTATGGTTAGTCTCCGTCTTTCAGGATCATCCATCAAGCGCTGGTTTCACTGCAGGGTTCCAAGTTGTAAATCATGCAGAGAGGTTGTCACTCATCTCGATTAACCCTCTCAGAACAGGGCAGGGCTATGTTGGGGGATGGGAGAGGGCCTCTCCTTGGCAGGACAAAAAGCAAAGCAAAACCACAACAAAACAAAGCCCGGAATAGCAGCCTGCACAACTGACAAGACTTCCAGCCGTCTCAGCAATTAATCCCTTTATGTAATACAATCGTTAGCATGCGGTGCAATCAAAAGTTAATTGGGCATAGCTCCACCCTTCATATTTTCCAGTGCTGCAAAGTCTTATAAAAATGCACATCCTGAAACATTTCACAAATGGAAAGAGAGAGGATCTTGTCTACCTGTAATACCCATATTCTACCATGCTTTTTCACAACAATTTGAAAGGAGTATCAAAACTATGGTGCATCTACTAGCGGGCTGCAGACTGTATGGTCAACATCAGTGTTCAGGTGCATGGAATGACACACATTGGCATTAGGATCAGGATGTGGCCATCAGCCCCATCCCCACCTGTGTACTGCCCATGACATGGCATTCAAATGATCCACATTTTTGCCGAAGTAAGTTCTCCTGGGTTTGATCCAGTTTGCTTTCATGGAAGTGTACATAAGCATGCAATGCTAGCACTCAGAAACCAAAGAAGCATGCTGAACTCTGAAGAGCAGCAATTTCAGCATGCATGTGTGCCTTCCGAAACTTTTAAAAAAGGTATCCCCTAAGTCTCCCAGTCAACATAGCCTTGGGAATGGTGGTTTGTCAGGACAGAATCCACAGAATTGGTTGCATGAAAATGCCGTGTTTTGTTTTCATTTGCAAATGCCATTTCTGTGTATCTTTTTAATACATGTCAATTACGGATATGAAAAAATGGGTTTTGCTTTGAAATCAAATGCAGGCCAGTTCTGTCTATGACCTTGTGGTGACGAAGGAACAAGTGCAAAAGCCCATTAGCAGCTGCTATTTCAGGCCTTATAAATTAGCAGTTCTTTCTTCCTCTCCCTCTCTCCACCTCCTTTTATTTTTGTGGACAGGAAGACAACAAAAAATGAAATGTGTAAGAGGCTGGGAGAAGCTTTTGTACCGCTGTGTGTGCCCCAGCCTGAAAAGCTGTGGATGAATGTCGACAACTTGGGCCAACTGGCTAAAGCCCCAGCCGCCTGCTTCTCTGGTATTATGGGTCAACATTTCCAGTTCAGTTTCTGCTGTTCCTTTCTCCTTGTACAGAACATTCTCTACCTTCCCTTGGCCAATGTAAGCCTAGAAGATTGGCAGTGAGAAGAGACAAGAGAAGAAATGTACACAATTATCTATTTTCTTTCTGCTTTGAAATGGTTTTTTCTGTTGGCTTTGAAAGGTTGAAAGGGAGGAACTAACTTACAGTGCGTTATATTTTTCAATGCATGTATGTGCCATGTGCAGATCCCTGAGTGTGCACACACATGGTAGGGTTCCAGTCATCTTAATTTGATCCAGGGCTTGGCTCTGAAAAGAATGTTCACTGCCTTGGATCAGTTGGGTACATGGTGGGTGAGACTAGAGGTGGCAGCTGGGCATCTATGGGTCCTCTTGCCTGGAGCATGTTGGGCATTGTAAGGCCCTCCTCTGCCTAAACATGCATAGGATTGTGTCCCAAGTCCCATTTCTAGCTGACTAATGCTGCAGTCTTATAGTCATTGAAATGTGGCTCATTTTTGAATGGAAACAATGTTGTATCCAGTGATGGTTTTGTATTACTGTAAAGCATTTCTGCTTATAAAAGTCTGAACAACCAGCTTCTGCCACCCTTCCATACTCACTGAATCAGTGCTGCTGGCACCAGCAACATGCACACCCCTCTGAGAACCTCAGAACATAGAACAGTAGTGTTGGAAGCGGCCAAGGAGTCCATTGGGTCCAACCCCCTGCTGTTGCAGGACACTATGGTCACTATGGAGCATCCCACACAGGGCCCAGATGATAGCAAAGAAGCGGCGCAAATTGTGTGTCCTAGGTCTGTGCAAAAAGGAGGACTGCCTGAGCACAAAACTGCCATTGGACACAACCTCTTTTCAGGACTGGACTGCATGGCAACTGAGCTTGTTTTCCCTTTGAAAAACCTGTGGCATAACTGCAGCACTGCTTTCCCATTCTGGTGGCAATACCTCTTTGGGATATTCTCACAAGGGTGCCTCTCCTCAGCCTCACCCATAGACATAGAAGCACATGTTCTGCTTTAATCCAAAATACTGTGTTGGGTCTATATTTTGGCATCTGTCACTGTTTTGCAGGGAAAAGGCAGGTGTGGTGGCCATGATCCACACTGGGCCCATGGTCAAAGAAAGGCTCAAAGGCCCTCCTATGTAGTGTCATGATCCAGATCAGGGCCCTTGTCCCTACCCTGCTGCAGTTTTACTGTACTTTCTGGTCATTCTGTTGTATTCCAAGGTTGTATTTTTCTGAAGTCTCTTTCCTCCCTTCCTTCCATTCTTCCCCCCAACAAATTCTCCTTTAAGATGCTACTTGTAGGATCCCCCGCATCCCAGCCATTGCTATAGCTTTTCATGAGAACAGATGGCACCTCAAAAAACTCCCGATAGTGTAGTCTTTCTGTGTGTGATTTTTAAAAAGACCCCCACTTTCTCAATTTATATATCACTGTGCAGGATCAGATTCCTTCCTTTTGCTCTACCACTATGACCACTTCATACTCTTTGGCTATTCCCGTTACCATCCCAATATTTAAGCACTGAGACTAAAAACATATTTCGCTCGCAGCACTTCCTAAGCAGCCATGCTTTTTTCTGTCTAAACATACATAGATGGCACCCATAGTCACCTAACTCCAGTCGATTAGAAAATGAAGGAGATTAAGGTTATCTCTTTGGCTGGGTTTGGTTTGGTTTGGTACGATTCGATTCAATTCTCTCTCTTTGTGTTGAGGTTGTTCTGCTGACCAGAGTAGAACAAACAGACAACACCACAATTCTAAGCAGATCTCCCTTCATGTAAATGCACTAGTTTCTCATACAAACTATCAGCCTCCATGAACCTGGTGAGTAAAAGTACCTGATAGGAGGAAGAGGGGAGGGAAAAGAAATCTCTTCAATCGAACGTGAACAAATATGGAACACAGAGTTATGCATCTGAGGGATTAATAGGAGACATCAAGAACTACCCTAATTGTCCTTGTGTGAGAGAGTTCTCTTTTTCTTGTGCCTTGTCTGTCCCAGGTACTGAGCATAAATTAATGCTCAATTTATTCAGTCCTAAATTCCTTCAGCCAATTGGGACAGAAGCCGCACACACAAGTGCGCTACTAAAAGAAGGTTGGGAATAAATTACAGCCTTTCTCAGAGAGATCTTAATTAAGGCCTGTCCCTCCAATATGAAGTGACAGGGCCTCATTGACACTGAGGCGATCACCTTTAATTTGGACTTTAAAAATGCCTCGGTGAGTTGAATAGCTTCGGTTTGTATTTTAAATACAGTTCTACATTTATTTTAGGGGCATATTGTTTAGGAGGCTCGTTAGAACAGGAATGGTCTCAGCTACAAAATGGGTTTGGGAAGTAAGGTTTGGCAGGAGACCATCTGCTATCAGCCCGGACCTCTGCTGAAGGACCGCTGGGTCTCATCCAAGAGATCACAGCATTTCCTTTTCAAGCTCTAAGGTAGAGCCAGATGCAGCCACTTCCCGCTCTGTTCTTCCACCCACTTTACCCCACGTTTCTCCTGGTTGATTAAGGAATGAAGTAGAAGGCAGGTGACCATTAGACTTGCTCCTAGTTGTGTGGGAGCCACTCCATCAATACAATGGAAGCCCGGAAATATTTTTAAGATAGGAAGAGGCTCTAGATGGTGGAATATTGAATTTAAAATGTAATTAAAAGAAATCCAAGTGTATTAGAAAATTCATAGTACCTTAGCATTCTAAATTAGCATGGGCTTGAACAGAAAGCCACTGCACTTCTGTGTGAAATTAATCCCAGGGGTAGCATCAGAATCATCAAGTTACGGTGCTTCTGGTACGCAACCTGCAGAGCTGATCCAGTAAGATAGCATGGTCATCAGGGTGATAGCATAAAATGTTACAACAAAAGACTATCAGTAGGGTTGTAGCTCCACGCTACCTCTCTCAATAGAAGCTACCCATCAAAGCAACCCAGTCTTCAATTCATATTGAAATATGTGTAAGAAAACATTTCTGTGGCGTCCTGACACCATTTGGGAGGCTTTAAGTTTCTTCAGATCCCTGCTCCAAGATGCTATGATCTGTAAGGTGGGACTTGGAAGGCTGAGCCCCTGTTCACTTGCTTGCAGCCAGTGTGGAACTAACTACTCCAGCCACACCTCTCAAGATTGCAACTGGGCCTTGGAGGAGGGAAAGGAGAGCAGGCTGGGGTGGCAGTGGAGGAGGTCAGGGCTATGGAGATCCCTGCTTCCAAGGGGCCCCTCAGCCTCCCTCCTTCCTCCTCTCCTTCCCCTGTGCTAAATCTAGATGTCCCAAAAGAGCTGTCTAGATGAAATGCAGGGCACAACATATGGTGGTAGAGGAGATCACTGCTGCTGTGCCCACTCCTGGTATTGGAGGCTTGGGAACATCTGCCATGAAGGCCATGGGTTTGCCCACCAAGTGCTCTGTTTCCTTTAAGCCAGAGTTTGCTGCTTGGTGAATTATCTGAATCAGTGTGTATGGTTTGTGCTTGCCCTTCAGACCAGAGTTGGAAACCACATTTTGATCATGGTTTCCAGTTCTGCTTTGGAGTGCTACCATAGGCTTCGGTTTGGCTTAGTTTAGTTTGGCATAGGTTTGGTGATCTGGCTACAACTGCAAATTATAGTTGAGAGAAGTCAGGGTGAAGGTCTTGCCATGAGGGGTGGAGGAAGTGTGTGATCCCAGAGATAACCAAACCTTGGTATGGCTTCCATGTGAATGTACCAAATGACATGTGTGTAGTGCCAGCCACTGAGGGCATATGTGCTGATCCCCCCTCCCCGAATCCATGGTGTGTTCAGGCAAGGGCTATAACTACAGAGTAACAACCCTGAAATAATAACCTCCGAGTTCTGATTGCGTAAAGCTAAGCCATATAGCTATTGCTTATTCTATCCATCTCTCATATTGGACAAAACGAGTTTGAATTGATGCACCCCGTATAACTGGAGCGTGTTATATGACTTTTAAAGCTTTTCTTCTCTTATTGAATAAATGGCATTTAGCCCTCTCAATTTCTTCTCACTAAAGAGAGTTACCGATCCATGCATGTTTTGGCATTTTTGACCTTGAAGGCATTTTATGCCTGACATTCCTGTCCAATCCTCCTCTTCCTCCTCCTCCTTGTTACTGCTATTATTATTTTCAAGGACCCCTCCCCACGGCTAGCTGTACTGAGGAGGCTGTGTCTGAAGGAAGGCAGCCTGCCTGCCAAAGTGAGTCCTGCTCAAAACCGCTTCACCTGCCTTAGCATCAAAACCTTGTGGAAACTGCACTGCAAAATCATCAATCAAGCTGCACCGCAGTCAGCAGCCTGTCCCATCATTACTCACTTCAGCCTGGAACTTTGGACCCAAGGGCATGTGCTTCAAGGCAGGAAGAAGCAAGAGAAAGCCCCACGGGGCAGACAATGTACGCCTTGTGATAGAAGGATGCTGTAGTGCACGGGGAATGCAGTGGGGCCATGCTGGCCTCAGTGGACAGGGCAACAAGTTCACTGATTGGCTGCCAGTAGAAGAGAAAATTCCTTACTGGATCAGATTAAGATCTCTCAGCACCAGCATGCTAAGAGGCAGCTGGGGAACATGGACATCAGTACAATGGCTGCCCCCTCTGAGGTTGTCAGAGGTTACTCAGAGGTTACTTATGGTTACTCAGGTAACCATAAGTGTGCCACTTTTCATCATGAAAGGTCTCTATTCCTTCTGAGCATCAGAGATTTCTCAGCATGACATCTTTTTTCCCACCCAAACTCCAGATTTGAGAAAATGTGGAATCTGGACTCCATGGGTTATCAAAGAGTCGCCAAATAAAAATGCTAGAGCAGGACTAAGGTAAAGAGTACAATTTGAGCAGAAAAAGAAGCATGTTGAACCAGACCCAAGGCCAGTCTGGTCCAGTATTTGGGTCACACAGTGGTTAACTAGTGCCCATCAAGAGCCCATTAGAGGGATATAAGTGTAAAACCACCCTCCCATGTGTGTTCCCCAGCATTTATTCATTTATTTATTTAATTAAAACATGTATATGCCACCTATTTTGCCCATGGCATCTCTGGGCAGCTAACATCAGACAATCAAAATACATTATAAAGCAATAAAACAACAGCATAAGTTGATATAAAAATAAAACCTAATAAAATTGCATTAAATTAATACAACTGGAGGTTAGGTGGCAACTAATAGATATTAAAAAATCTTTTAAAGAGGAAGGTCTTTGCCTGGCACTGAAAAGAATGTAAAGAAGGTGTCTGGTGAATCTGCTTAGGGAGAGTGTTCCAGATGTGGGGAGCAGCAGCAGAAAAGGCCCTCCTCCTAGCAGCCACCCCTCCTGCTTCCCTAAGGGATGGCTCACACAAGAACCCCCCTGCATTGAGCTTAAAGACTAAGTAGGCATATATGGGTGCAGGCACTTGTGAAAGGGATCTTGGGGTACTTCTCAACAGCAGGCTGAACAAGAGCCAGCAATGTGACATGGTGGTTAAAAGAGGGAACACCACCCTTGGATGTACAGCCAGAAGTGTGGCTTTCAGATTGAGAGGGGTTGGTGCCCCTCTGCATGTCTCTGGTGCGCCCACAACTGGAGTCCTGTGTCCAGTTCTGGGCCCACATTACAAGAGGGACATAGAAAGGTTGGACTCGGTTCAGTGCAAGGTCACAAGGATGGTAGATGGATTGGCGGGAGGATGCTATATGAGACGAGAGCTGAGACTTTTCAGCTTGGACAGGAGGAGACTCAGAGGGGGTCTAATAGTGACATAGAGCTATGTGAAGGCAAGTCACAAGGTAGAGTGGTCATGATCTGTTCTCCCCTGCGTGGAGGGAAGGACGCATTCCAATGGGGCAAAACTCAAGGAACTGAGTTTCAGGCTGGATGTCAGGAAGTATTTCCTGATGGTTAGGATCCCTAGGAAATGGAACGGGCTTCCAAGGGAGGTGGTTGAGGTCCCATCAGTGAGGGTTTTCAAGGAAAGTTTGGACAACCAAATGTTGGGGATTACATGAGTGGAGCTGGCTGGAGCAGGGGTCAGACTAGATGGCTGGGGAGACCCTAGCCTCCTCCTACAGGACTTTGTCCAATCTCATTTTAAAGCCATCCAAATTGTCCTCACTACATCTTGTGGTAGCCATTCCTGAAGTTTAACTCTGTGCCTCCTTTACTTGTCATTCTTGCACTCAATAGCTGCATGAGATGACCCCAGGTTGTAGCATAATGGAAGAAATGGGGAGAAAAACGTCTCCCAATCCACTTTCTCCATGCCAAGATTTTTTTTTTTTTTTTACATTTCTATCATGTCTCTCCTTAGCTAGGATTTTTCTAGTGTCTGTATCCAGTGGAACATTCATTCTGTTTCATTCATATCAGTTGTTCATTCTGTCTTTTATCAGTTCAGACTGGTGGGAAAGCACTGAAACTGGATTCACTGTGATTCTTACGTCTTGGAATTGATGGAAGGATGGCTAATTCCCAAATGTCCTTGCTCGGTCTGTTTACATGGCAGGATTGCTCCATGCAATTATGTGCATCAGCTGTATGCCACCTCCCATTGGCACTTCCTGGCAACTGCTGTACAGAGGCACACCTGTACACACCTCCCATCCAGACCGAGAGGAAGCTTTTTCCTTGCTTCTGTTTACCACTCTTGACTTCCTTTCCATCCCTCTCCTAGAATATGTATGTAGCACAGCCAGATGTGCTGGACATCACTGAAGAGCCACTATGGTTTGTGGGTAGTGTGTTGGCCTGAGCCTTGGGAAACTGAGGCCCTTACCGCCCATTGGCCATGAAGCTCAGTGGGTGACTTTGGCTCAGTCCTTAACGCTCAGTCTAGCCTACCTCACAGGATTGTTTGAGAATGAACTTTGACAGCAGAGGAGGAGGAGTGGATGCTGTGAGCTACCTTAGGTTCCTTGGTGGAAAAAATGGTAGAGAAGAAATGTAAAAAAAACCACTGCTGTGAGGATCAAACTGGAAAGCAGGAGAACTAGGTAAACTGCAAAGGGTTCCTTGCAAGAGGAAAAAAGGCAGGATATAAATGCACAATAATAGTAGCAATAATTAATAATAATAATAATCCCCAGCTAGGATAGCCAGTGGCCAAGGATGACTGGATTTGTCACCTAACACATGTGGAGTGCACCAGGTTCGGGAAAGCTGTTGTAGAGCTTAAATTAGGATCTGCTATGTCCCCCACAGCCACAGGGAAGTGGGTTTGTGCATGTGTGTGTTAGTGACAGAGAGAGAGAGAGAACACATGTGCATATGATATATGCATTATGATGAGAGCTGAGAAGCAGATTTTCCTACCACTGATTAAATGCTTTTGCCATCAAGCTCTTCCTTCACCCATCTTTTAAAACGCCTGGAGGAGAGAGGTGTGAGCGACTTTGTCATGTACATTAAACTACTGCAGATCCTTCCCATTGCAAGAGGCTCCTCAATGAGTCTGTTTACTCGATCTGCATTTCCAATCAGTGCAGAAGGTTTACTAAAGCAGTTCATTACTGATTTATTTAGGGTGTATTTAGATAGCAAATATGGTTCTGTCAGCAGTTGCTGCCTAAACAGTGTTGACAGACATTAATAGCATATGGTATAGCAATGGAATTATGATCTTTCAAGACTTGCATCATTCTTTCCTCCATACATTTCCAATCCTTCTCCTCCCACCCTGCTTTTTTTTCCCCTTTCAGTTTTTTTATTTTATTTTTATTGAGACAGAAGGGAACTTCCACGGGAGAAAAAACATACTTTTGTGTTGTTTTCTTTGGGTAACCTTTGGGGTTTGTTGGTGGTGACATTAAAATCTTCTGCGCCTGTTTAGCTGTTCAATTTAATGGAAGACAAATTCTCCCAAAGGTTTAATTTACTCTTGCAAACTGAAATCAGTGCATTCACACCATGGGAAATGGTCTTAATTTTCCCAGCCTTCAGTCTACATCAAGCATATAATTCATTTCTCCCCTCTTCAGTAGTTCCCTCATTAGAAAACAAAGTTTTTTTTATATAATAGTTAAATGTTGCATACTTTCAAGAAACTCATCCAGTCTCTCTCACTCTTTCTCTCAAGCCCTATAAAGTGCATTTGCAGGCATGTTTGCATCTCTTTGGCAGAAGCAGATTTATTCAGGGTGGAAAAGATTAAAAAAAAGCAAAACCCAACAACCCCCCTTGCATTTTTGACCTTTAATTGGCTGTTTCCCATAATACCGGCAGTTTTATCCAGTGTCAAAGGCAAAGAAAAATAAAGTGTGATAATTCACAGAAGGAAGGGGAGCAGGTGGTACCTCAGAGGTGAGAGGATCTTTTGCTGCTTGGCATCACACAAGGAATTGGAGATATTTTTGGCTTTTTAGAGTACATTTACAGTTGGGGCAGGGCAGGGAATCTTGAAGAGGAGAGGAAGGACTAGGAGCGCATATGGGTTGACATACATCCACCATATGGGAGCAAAACGACCGGGGCCTTGGGAACCTGCTCGTTTTGTTTTGGCTAGTGACCATGGAGGAGTTAGAAAAGGGCTATCGAGCTCAGTCTGCTGATGGCACAGATGTCACTGGAGGAGCTCTTTTCTGGAGTTTCGCTGGATGCTGCTGACTGAACAGTCATGGCATATGGGCCAGCGCCTCCAGCTAAGAAAAATCACATGGGGTGGTTCTCCTGACCCTGCAAAGGTATCATGGTGGGCTCGTTGTTTGACCCCCTCTCTGCTCCTATTGCTGCCATTTCTCATTCTTTGACAGAGGGTTTTTCCTCCTGAAAAATGCTCACTTGGGGTTGGGGAGTGGGTAGCCCCAGAAAATTATGAAGTTGATTTTATTTTATTTTACTATTTGTGCTGGTCTTTTGGAGGTGCTCAAGTGTGAGTTATAGCTGTCTGATGTTTGCAAACTTGCCTAGGGAATGTCCTTGTCAGTTTCAGCTGTCAAGGCACCCAAATGCAGCAGGTAACCTGGATGGAAATTGACAAGATGAGATTCCGTATTGCTTAATCTGCAGACTGATGCTGAGCTGTCAATTGAACATCACTGCTATGGGGCGAGGGGGGAGGTGCACCAGAACAGGGTGGTGAAGGATTTGCCCCTTAGCGCAGTAATCCTCTCAATTTCAAACATTGGACTGGCAGTTTTCAGTGCATTCCACATTTTCAGAAGTTCCCCAGGTCTCCTGCTACTCCAAAAAGGGGAAAGATAAACTCCTCATTCTTTGGTCACTCCTGTTTGGAGCAGTAACTTGCAGTTTCCATGGTTCCCCAAGACCTGTAAAAGAAACCTTCCAAATATGGTTGAATTCTTCCAAATGTAGTTGAATCAAATGGGGTATGCCAAATGGGGAGTGATCCATGGCTATTACCCCACGCTAAGAGGTTCTTTAAAAAATCTTCTAAGAGGTGTGTTGCATTGTGCTTTCTTATAACTGATAGGAAAATTTGTGCATTTTTCTTACTGGGAAATATACTGAAATGTTATGGCTGGGAAGTAAATGGAGGCGAAGTAGAATGCATGTCAAAATGTACAAAACCTGTTTAGCCTTCCCCAAATGCCCTTTGTTGCTTTGGGGAATATAATCTACAGTTGTCTTCAGAGATAGTAAAATGTGTCTGAGACAGAAGTTCTCCTGTTGCAAGCACAGAACAATTTCGGATTTTCATTTTAAAAGTGCAGAAGAACCCAATCTGTTCCAATTATCTGTGGCATAGATCTTAAAACGGTTCTGTTTTTCCTTCTAGTAAGGTACTTTTGGCCTTGCAGTTATGGGAAGTGCCTATATTTTAATTTTAGGGTCTTCCAATCAATCATACTTTGCATAAACTTGCAGGCATTTTCTCCACTTAGTAAAACAGCTGGGATAAAGCACTAAGTCTCCCATACATTTTCAGAGCTTTTAAATGCTGTGACTCCTTCTACACACACACACACACGCCTCATTTCTAGAGAATGAATTTTCCCATCTCCCTATGTTCCTTCCCATTACCTATTTCTGGATCTGCATCAGATATGGTACAGTGATTACCTTTAAATAAATAATTTGATTATGAGTGGAGACTGGGATTTTGGGGGCTAGGGCTTAAACTTGGCTGAGGTTCAGTCCAGTCGCAGTCTACAATTCTTGGCATGCATCAATGCCAGAGGTAATGGTGCTGCTTTAAGTTATGAGTTCCCTCTTCCAAGACAAAGCTTGGAAGCTTATAGTATTCCCACCCCCTTTCCTTTCAGAGCTCAGTCTGTCTCTCCTCAGTAGTTCTCCATTAATCCACTTGTCACATACCACCACATTTCAGGCTTGCCATAAATTGAGTGGGCCACAGTCAGATTTCATACATTTTCCATTCCTAAGGCAGAGCCTAAATAGGAGAGACACCACCAAGGTCATCTGTGACTGATGATGGACCTTATCCACAAGGTCACGCACGAGGCCTTGTCTCATTCTCTGGCAATCCTCTGCCCGGAGTGCCTCCATTGTTCTGGCCACTCAGGCTTGAGGGCCCAAAGTGCTCTTCCTGCAACACCCTTTTTGGCCTTCCAGAGATTGCTACTGTGCGAGGCAGCAATGCTGGGCCACCCTTGCTCCTCTTGCAGACCTCTCCTCCTTGAGGGAGATCAGAAAATGGTCATATTTGGAACTCAAGGTAATTGAGTCATTGTGACTGCTGTGCCAACAAGATTAGCCAGTGGGAAAGTATGGGAGAAAATAGCCTTGGGCAACTGAAATGCATTTCTTTCTCCAGCCACTTCTCCATAAGACTGGCTGACCGAGGTTCAAGAGGCCTTTGTGAAATTCTCTGGCTTTGCATGCAGAGCATATGCTCATCCCTATTGCATTTCCGGTTGAAAGGATCAGGGATCAGATGATGGGAAAGGGTTCTACCTGAGAGCCTAGAGAGTTACTGTGGTTCCCAGGACCAGCCCTACCATGAGGGAGAGTCAGACAGCTCCCTCAAGCAGCAGTTGCTGAGGGGTGGAAACTGCCAACAAGGTGTCAGAAGGCAGGCCTTTGTAAGGACTATCCTGAGATCCTTCGACTGCCTTCAAGTGCAGCAGAAGATACTGCCTATCTTGGAGTAAGAGTCCACTGCCTGATAAACTTTTTTTAATAAGTTTTATTCAAAATTATGATCCAAAAAACAAAAAAAACCCTAAAAACAACATCAATCATCAAAAACATCAGGCCTGCTGGGTCAGCCCCCACATTTTTTTTTCCATTTATGATAACTTAAAAACATATTTAAATCTATACAAAGTCCCGTTTCTCTAGTCAGTAATAAAAAGAGTCCCAAGTTTGATAGAAGTCAGTATCTTCTTTCTCCTTCAGTGATAAAGTCAACCTGATCCACTTTTATTAATGGAGTGGGGAGAGGTGCCATCTTGGACTTTGCCTCAGACAGCAGGAGGTCTTAAGCAAGTCCTGGACATCAGTTGAAATGATGCTGGACTAGGTAGACAAACAGACCATCTAGGAACAAGACCATTTCCTCTATCGCTCAGAAAGATAGGGCTACCCAGTTCCAACACTCTGGCCTGGACAGAGGTAAAGTTCGTTGTTTCATTTTTGTTGCTGTTAAGTACATCAGAGTTGTTGAGCTCATGGCTGTTGTTTGTTGAGGGTGGCCCATTTCATGGCCTTTCAAGGTTGTCATCTTGCTTGGTGGTGCTACTATTGCCACACTAAGCTCTCCCATTTCTGAACTTCATGTCTATCCACTGCTTGCATCAATGGAATATCCATCATTCTGATAATAATGTTGTAGGTATCTTCTGATGTTTTTTCCACATCGGCATTTGGCAATTTCTTGTGGATTCTGACAAAAACTCATGGGCAAAATATGATATGCAAACTCACTGAAAATGTCCCTCTATAGGTCACATGACCTAGTTCACATTGAAAGAAAAATTCTTTTGATTTGATTTCCGCTCTGTGGGTTGCTTCCTTTGATTTATTGGCTGATGTTTATACTTTCACTGATCACTTTCTTATTACTTTCATACTTCCATCCATTTCAGTTTGCACTCTTTTAGAGTGATTTCTTATACCGCCCCTGCCACCTCCTCCATCCTGATGAATGGGTCTCTCAAAGTGTTGATCTTGACCTGGCATGGTCTCTTTTGCAGGATATAAATGATACCCCCACAGACGTATAATGATGCCTTAATAAACATCATCCCGGATGCGTCTGCCCTGTTTCAAGGAGGCCGAGTGCTTGAAATTCAAGAGGCACAATAGCAGGCTGAGGAAGGAAAGGCAATGAAATGGGAGGGACAGGAAAGGGAGAGAAAAAAAAGAGAAATCTGTCTCCTAATGTACATATAATGAGATACAGAAATATATCATTCCATGTACATATAAGCTGCTAAATAACATAACATGAATAAATTCGTCAGGTGCTGTTTTGACTGGGATGATGAACAATTTACCTATTAAATTTGTGCCTGTCATACCATTATAAAAATCAGCAACTGGGATGCAGTGAGGGAGGTGAAGTGGAATACAAGGGAGCCTGGCCTATGACACATCTCTTGTTATAATCCACAGGCACTGGGTGATCTACCATTGACATCAACTAGCTGTGGATTGCTCCCTCCGTCATTCAATGACCTTTGTGATTATTGATTTTTTTTCTTTCTCCCAGAGATCATATTTATTACTTGCTTCCTATTGCTGAGTCCAAAACACCAGAGCCCTGTGATTCCTTCTGGTCAAATTCCATGTGATAAATTGTTACACAGACACACACAGACACACACACAGAGAGAGAGAGAGAGAGAGAGAGAGAGAGAGAGAGAGAGAGAGAGAGAGAGAGAATGCATATGCATTGGTGTGAAGGAGTGGAGCTCCTTTTAAAAAAAGATAATTCACAGCTCCTTCCTGAAAGCCAAAAGCTTCTTCTCCATTGTGCTGACTTTTGCAAGTGTAAGCACTATTGAAGGCAATGTGATTTACTTCTGAGTAGACATGCTTCTTGGCTGTTTTCAGCTACTTGTTCTTCACCCAGTACTTTAAATAAGGTGAGAGATTTATGTTATTCACAGATGAACATATGCAAATATTGCATATGCACATCAGCAAATACTGTGTGTGTAGGATGATGTGTGTGGGGGTAAGCCATAAGATGTGTCCTCTTGTTGCAGCCCTCCCCGCAGCCCACCATCCAACTGAATTCTCTTCTCCTCTCTCCAGAAGATGACTAGAAGTTCAGCACATGTGGAAATATATCCTGCTCAAAAGAGAAAGATAAGGAGAAAGAGAGTCACAATTTAATTTTTCTGAAGAAATCTGGGATATAATAGCAGAAGTAACACAAGGAGGTCTGTTTTGTGGGGAGGTTGTTGTGTGACACACCAGTGAGTCAAGCAGCACAATGCCTGTAAAAATCCCTTGTGTAGACTCTGCCTTCACAACAGGAAGTAGAGAATGGAGCCAAATGCTCCCAAAATTGGTTGCAGAAGCTCTGAAACTGGAGTCTTCTTTGTTAGCTCATCAGGACCATCAGGACTTGCTAGCTAAGGAAGAGAGTTCCTCTGGGTATGTCATGAGTTCTTTTTTCACACCACTGGAAAGGGATAACCAGAGATAGGCCCACGTATCTGGAAAAAGCAGTTACATTTTCCTGCTCTGAGCTAAAATGCAGCTCTCCTCATCCTGCATGGATCACTAAAGGAGTCAGTAATTTTCACGGTCCAACTTCCTGAGACTCTACGTGGGTTGGGTTCTGGTATCTCCCCCGTCCCCAAATTCAGGGTGAATTCTCCCTTGCCTCTGTGACTTGAAGATTGACACTGCTCATGTAGCAAAGATATGCTGGAAGGAAATGTTGTTTGACCTTTCCCATCTCTGGGCAGTATTTCAAAGATGGAGTGATGTAGAACAAAGATTTTCTGACAGAGTAATAATAAGAGAGAATATGCCTGTATGTTGCTCATTACCAGGTCTGTACTAGATGCCAGCACCTCCTATGTTTGTCTTCAAACAAACCTGAGAATCGAAATCGCCAGAGTCAACAGATGGAAAGAGACAGAAAGGTTAAAAAGTCTCCCCCTAATCTCTTGCATTTTCCCCCTTAAGCGTGTTTGATAGTAATATTGCTTCTTAAAAACAATATGACCTCATTTGTAAAGCAATGCTCATACTAAACTAGTCAGCTGTTAAATATGCCCAGCACTGAGCATTAAGGAGGAGGCTTAAACCAGAATTTCAATTATTTTCTGGACACATTTAAAATTATAATACTTTACCAGGCTGGTGTTATAGTTCATCCAAATTACTCATAAAGTATCATATCAATCTCTCACAACTGCTTATTGCTTACCGATCTGAGAAGTTAGTTGAAGAAAGACCATGGCCAGTGAAATGACCTTCACGCCGGCTTCGTGGTTTGATAGTGAGACGCTTGGAACTGTGGAAACCTAATGGTCAAAAGTCAGCGTTTTCCAGCTGTAATGTTCAGTAGGAAATGAAAGAGGCGTTCTGTGGACTGCCTTTTCCGTGGGGCGCTTCTGAATGAGGGAGAAGGAGGAGAACTGTTAAAATACAGCAGAATAAGATTCAATAGTAAGTGTGACAAAGAGGAAGATCTGTGACACATGGAGAATACCGTCAACATTCTGACGCAGCCAGGTTTGCTCAGAGGTGACCATTTCACACATGCCAAAAAAGAGGACATCCATAATCCAAACAGGATGCTACTTTGGATACTATGCAAATACTAATCCATATGTATAAATGCACATTTCCCTAGGTCCCCTCCCTCCACTTTATCTTCAAAAGAGAGTCAGTGTTGGACAGGAGAGCAGGGAGATCTGGATTCTAGCCCCCACTTGGCCATGAAACCTACTGGAAGACTTGGGCCAATCACAGTCTCTTAGCCAAACCTACCTCACAAGGTCGTTGTTGTAGTGATGAAAGGAAGTTCAGCAAGCTGCCTTGGGTTCCTCACAAGCGGAAAAAAGGTGGGCTATAAATGCAGTGTAATAATAATCATCATAATAATATAAATAACAATTATAAATAGAAATATAACACTTCTATAACACTTCAGTCTAGTGATGAAAATTGCCAGCTGTTTATGTACATTCCCAGTCTGCTGTCCAGGTGTGAACTACCGAGGAGCAAATTGAAGGCTCCCACCCACCTTTCCAAGCATTTTTATTCATAATCTTTAAAATAGACTTTGACGTGACAGAAAAGATGCCTTCAAACATAGGACATCCTCCAACAGCCATTCAAATGGAGGGCTGTACTTGAGGGAAAAGGACACCTGGCCTCCCTCTTTGATCACATCTCACCAGTTTAAAGGAACTTCATGGCCTCTAAATATCCTGGCATGGATCTGGGCATGAAAGGCATCTTGGAGCTTGCTGCTCATGTCCAAAGCTGAATTCCAAAATGTCGGGCAGAATTTTTTAGAACTCTGAACAGACTGCGGACAGCAAGACATGATGCTCCCCCCTTGGGCCACTCATCTTCAAACTCTCTCTTTCCCCTCATGCTTTTGTTTTCTTTATTATATATGAGCAGGTATTTATATACAATTCCATAATAGGCAAATTACCAGAAGTGAAGGTAATAACTATCAATGGTTTAAGACACATGTTAGTGAAATTAAGTGAAAGGTGGGGAAAAGGAAGTCACAAGAAATGAAATCATAGAGTGATTTTGTATTATTGACTATATCAAACGGAAAGAGAAAGGAGAGACCTTTCTTGTTTAAAAAAAAATCTGGAAACACCCCATTCAAAATGAAGGTGTTCACCTTTAAAACCCTGACAAGTCAGCTCTGTGGCATAGTGGTCAGAGTGCTGGACTGGGGTTCAGAAGATTCAGGTTCCAGTCCCCATCATGTCACTGGGTGACTTTGGATCAGCCGCCACCTAACCTACCCTCCAGGATTGTTGTTGTGAAGGCAAAATGGAGAGGAGGAGAACCTTGCAATCTGCTTTGGATTTCTGGAGAAGGGCAAAATGGTAGAGCTTCACTGTGTGGTGGTGGTGGTGACAGCAGCAACAGCAGCAGCAATAAGCATCTTTGAAC
The DNA here is from genome assembly GCA_023646645.1 of Varanus salvator macromaculatus. NCBI lineage: Eukaryota > Metazoa > Chordata > Lepidosauria > Squamata > Varanidae > Varanus > Varanus salvator. The sequence continues at coordinate 16,117,917 of JAIXND010000771.1, read as the reverse complement.
CCAAATAGCTGAAAAAGCATTTCTTCCCATAGCATTCTGCCTTAAAATCTTCTACCCAGACAATTCTTGGAATGTTTTGCTGAAGGAAGGAACATGGCATCTGCAAAGGAGAAGACATTTCCTGTGATGGGGAGGAGATGTCTCTGGGGCACTAGGATCACTCCTCTTTTATAAAATTTGCTGCTGTGTTGTAACTGGCAATGTTGTTTCTGCCTGCTTTGTGGTGCTTAGGGCTTTACCAGCCTCCTCTGAGGAATATTTTAAATCAAATAAAATTGAAAAGAACAACACACAAAAGGGTTGGGGTTCGGGTTAGCAGACTGTGGGGATCACCTGTGGCAAACCTGTGGCTCAGCATCTGGTGAGAGCACTAGTGCACCTCACCACCTCTCCGCATGGAACTCCCTGTTTTTATGCTTATGACTTCTGCGTGTGCCTCTTTGGAGGTGGAGAGGCACGACTGACTGCAGGACTTGAATTTGCTGGTGAGCAAGGACAGCTGCAGAGCAGAGCCCATAGTAAACACTGAAGTCCCATGTCTGTCATCACTCCTAGATATCCTAAAGAACTAATAATAATTTGCTAACCAATTGCATCTGTAAGATTCTGTTGCCGTGTGGGCTGCTTGCTCTTGAGGATTCTGGAAACTCATTCCTCTTCCCACACAGGTTTCCTTTTTTCACCCCCACCTATCAGTCAGTAATTCCCACCACCACCACCACTGAGGGATTTTTCCTTAAATATTTTTTGCATGTCTATAAACAACAAGGTTAACTTGAATCTGCTGCATCCACCCTCGTACATATTTTCCATTTCCCCTACAGAAGGAACAGCATCCAGAAAACTGAGATTGTTATTAGGATATGACAGAAAAGCATCTATATGCTGCATTTTGAGTGTTCAGAAATCTTTACAAAGGGCCAGAAGCAGTGCTATTATCCCCTGATTTCTAATGGGTTGGATGAAATTAGGAGACAGACTACTTAGTGAGTTGGTATGGCAAAAGCAAGATTCCACCCAGGTTTTTCTAACAGGGGATACAGCACTGCACAAGCTCCCCCATAGTTAAATAGTCATTTTTGAAATTATCCTTCTTCTGCTTGTGAAGGATAATAATAAAGTTAAAAGCTATTATGAAAGTAGCACTAACCAAAAGAAGTCATCTGATACAGACCATATGTAAGTGTTTTAATATAATTGCACTGAAGGTCAACACCGCTTATTTTTCTAAGGTGAATAATGCAGTGTAGGGTAGAGATCTAATTTTAGAATAGCAAATGCTGTGTCGTATGCAGAATTCTTGACTCTGATAAAGAGTCTTAGAGAGAAAATGCTGATCTTACACTGTGTTATTTGATACATTTTCTTTTTCAAGGGGCCGAGACTTCTCTGCACCCTTTCCCATTGGTAAATATTCTAAACTCAGGTGGACATGAGATGGCGCAAGCTTCCTCCAACCATTTTAAACATAGGTGGGGAAGTGATACGTTTAGGCAGGGATTCAATGGTTTCACTCCACAAAGATCAAACTGCTGAAGTGCCCATAATCTTCACTCTCTACCTTTTGCTATTTTAACATATAAACACATTTCCTTTCTGGCATGCAAGCTTTCTTGACAATGCAACAGCAAAAAAAAAAAAAAAATCTTCAGGCAAATCTTCAATTATTCATCTGCCTCTACTATTTTTGTGCTACTTTTCATAAATGTTAATCTTTATTATTGCCTTAGCAGGAATGCCCCCTCACCATCCCCCCCACAAAAATAATAAAATAACAGCAGAGAAAGACCTGTTTTTAACATTACCTTTACAGCCTGACATAGATAAGCAGTGGTAGCTATATGTTCCCCCATCTGCAGGTTTTTTATACAGTTTCTATCAAACTGAAAGGTATTTTTTTAGTAGCTGCTTATTTTAAATGTACAAAACCCTTGTGTGTAATTCCATTAGCTGCCCTACAGCATTGCAATCTACAGTTTCCCTGAGGCTGTTGTGAAATATTGATGAAATCCTTGCTTTTGTGGCGTCCTCCGATACACTAAACAGTTGTCTGATGTTAGTTGAACTTGAATGGATCTGTTCAGAGCTATTTCAGCAGCGACTTCAAAGGCTATAAGGCTGTTACATTTTTTTAACAAACTGAAGTTTCAAAGCCTTACCATGTGGTACTTAAAAAAATACCAAGTTCATATCAAATAAACTATATAATGGCAGAAGTCATTATGGTGTGCACATGTATCTGTATTCACACACACACTTTTTATCAGTAGCGTGTGTGTGTTTCCATTTGTAAGAAGCAGCTTAAAAATTAGAGCTAATTTTAAACTCTGCCCTCTCCCCCTCAAAAAGCAACTCTGCATAAGTGGCAGGCTGCCAAGAGAGCTGAATGTCATCAGCATCATGGCCCTTACAATATTAAACAGGTCATACCACCAGCTTGCCTAGATGGCCAGATACAAAGGTAAACCAGAATCTCACCCTTTTATGGTGACTGTTGTCGGCAGGTAATGCTCTCAGGGAAGTTCGCATGCCCACCTCATATAGAGCAAGCAAGCATGAGAATGAGTGAAGAAACTATTTGCACCATCGACCAAATTCTCGGAACACTGACCGGAAGCTTGGCTTGCCTCATTTCCCCTCTTCATCTGTGCTCTTTGATCTTTTCATTTAAGTGCAGAAAGGGTGCTTTGCAAATGGGGCAACTCATTGTGCATTTTTCTTATGTGTAGAACAGTCCCTTCCTCTGTCATGGAGTAAACTACAAAAATGCACTCATTTCCAGCATAGATGCAAGTTTAGGAACTTACAGCCACTTTTGGAAAATGCATCCTCCTGCTCAGGCTCGTATTTGGGTTGCAAGCAGGGCTGCTTGCATAATTTCCAAACGTGAGAGTCTTGCACATCCCTAAACAAGTACATGATGAACAACCACACAGGGTAGCCTTGTCCTCTGCTGATGATGTGCACACTGGCCTGCTCTCAGTCACAGGTGCATACAGTGGAAAGGTTTCCCCTACGAATATGGATGCATGTGTGTAGTACGCTTCAGTACACAGAGATAACCCTTTGCCGTGCTGGCTGGACATCACATAGAAGGGATGCATTTCTGCTCTGAGCAGCAGCAGCTGGGGATGTGGCCATGGCAGTGGGGCAAGGCCAAGGGTTATCTCAGGGGTTAGCATGAGCCTTGAGGCAATGTTGCATCAGAAAAGTGAAACCTGCTAAGTCCTCAATTTCACACAAGGAAAAGTCCAGCAGCCTTAACTTCCTTGCCTCCTGGCCAGCTACTGGTGCTGTGTCTCTCTTTAAGCAGCTGCAGTCCTAGCTTTTAGTTGCTAGAAATCATCCACTTCAGATGCACACCCATTGACCAGAGTAAACAGAATTGTATTTGCATGTGGAGGGGAGGGGAGTTATTGGAATCAAGGCCATGATACTAGTCATGGGCTGGAGGTTTCACCTTTCTTTCTGTGCCATTTTCCCAGTTTCTAGGAAATTAGGTAGCATTCATGTTGCTCTTCCCTTCCCATACCCCCATTTTTATCTTAACAACAACCCTGTAATGTAGGCCAATGCAGTCTTTCATGACTTAAACCAAAAAGCAGTAAGTTTCATGACTAAAGAGAGAATTGAACCTAATTCTTCTCAGCCCTATGCTGGCACTGTAGCTGTTACACTACATTGCACTAGTGAGCAAAACATACAGGTGCATTCTGATCATGGATGGTCAACCTGCTTGTCCACCCCTGAAAATTACCTGAAAAGAAACACAGGTGGCATAGTAGTTGTTCCTGGAGTCTGCACTCACTGGCTGGTTGAACCTAGGAGACAGTGTAGGAGACAGCCAGACCCTGTGGCTTTCTTCTCATGCTTCTCCAAAAGCATCTTGTAGCATAGCTTGCTCAAGTAAGCCATTTTATTTAACAGCAGCAGCAATGAGCTTCGGTGTGCCATTCAAAAAGAGGGTGGCTGCTCTGTTGTGCCCAGCAAGGCTCTAGGCAAAGCCCCAAAGAAGAGCTGGCCTGGATTTCACTAAGGAGGACCTAGGAAAATTGATCTGCTTAACAGCTGGGAGGTGATGGCTGTTCCCAGGTGCCCATTTTCAGTGTCCTTTCTAAAAGAGATGCAGTTGCCCCATTTGAAATGCACACATTTTCCACTCAGACAAAAAGAACAAAGAGTGCAAAAGAACAGGGAAATATTGTTTGGGCTGCTTTTTGTGCTTTGTTTCAGGCAGGAAGCCACCCATGTTTTCTGTGGACATAACAATTAAGGGAAGCTGTGCCGGCCGTCTGTTCTGTGTCTCGTTCATTCTGCCCGGAGGCTCCCCCTCGTGGCAACTAAGTTTCCTGCCTTGCCTGAGCCTAACGAAACTTCCACATTGCTTCCATCCACCTCCCTGCAGCACCCTCCAGATTCAGACCTCAGTTCCCCTCTACCCCACCCGTGATAGCCAATGCTCAGGAGTGCTGCCTGTCAACATCCAAAGCACCTAGACAAGCCCAGCCTGGAGAAGGATGCATGCGATAAGGCATTCACTGCTGCAGGAAGAAGGGAAAACAGAAACCACAAACATGAACCTGGGCTTTGGGGTCTCCAGGATGGAACCTGTGAGCCCCCATGCAACTGCAGGCACCTCTCTAGGCCCCTGCATCACCTAATTTTTAATTGATTTCCCAAGTTTTCTTTTTTAATAAATTACCGTATTTTTTGCTCTATAAGACTCACTTTTTCCCCCCTCAAAAGTAAGGGGAAATGTCTGTGCGTCTTATAGATCGAATATGTGTGTGCAGTAAGTCCATGGGGAAGTGATGGGGAATGTGCCTGTGATTATGTGCCCATTTGATTCAGAATATTTTTTTTTCTTATTTACCTCCTCTAAAAACTAGGCGCGTCTTATGGTCAGGCGTGACTTATAGAGCGAAAAATATGGTAAATGAGAGGCTGGCATGGGGCAAATCAAAGACGTGCTTTTCAATACCTTTTCTACTTGGCTTGAAAGAGACTGATTTTCTTCTTTGGATCCCAGATGTGCTGTGGAAATTCAACTGGGGATCTGTAAGAGTGGCTTCTAGTCCTCACTCAGCCCCAGAGCTCCCTGGATCAGGCATGGATTAGGTATGGGGGCAGGCGTGGACTTTCCAACTAACCGAGCTCACAGGGTTGTTGTGAAGATAAAATGGGCAGCAGGAAGATCATGCACACTGCCCTGGGTTCCTTGCAAATGGAAGCAAGCCAGAATATAAATATAAAAGCAATATTTAAAAAACCCTCTCAGCTTTCCAACTGATCCAAAGAGGTTGGAAACCCCTGCATTAGATTACTGCACAGAGCTGTCTTGCAGTAATCTGGAAACTTCAGCTGGCCCTAAACAGGGCAGCAAGACTGTTAGAAACACAGAAACAGAGTGAGTCAGAAGGGGTCCCCTGGGCCATCTAGTCTGACCCCCAATTCTTGCTAGCTCAGCTCATGAAATGCCCACCATGTGCATGTCTAGCCTATCCTTGAACACCCTCACTGACGGGGCTTCAACCATTTCCCATGGAAGCCCATTCCATACCCTCAGGGTTCTAACTGTCAGGAAGTACTTCCTGGCATCCAAATTGAACCTTGGTTCCCCGAGCTTGGCTCTATTGGGGCACGTCCTGCCCTCCTCTCCAGGGGAGAACAGGTCTCCACCCACCTCCGTGTGACACCCCCTCACATACCTGTATGTCACCAACATATCCCCGCTGAGTCTCCTCTTCTCCAGGCTGAAGAGATCCAGTTTCCTCAGTCTCGCCTCATACGGCATCCCCTGCAACCTGACCACCAACCTTGTGGCCCTACACTGTACTGACTCTAACCTGGCTATATCCTTCCTGTAATGTTGAGCCCAGAACTGAACACAATACTCCAGTTGCATATTGATCAAAGGGAATTGATCAATGTGATCATATTTGTCCAGTACTCTACCATCTGCACTGGCGCTCCATGCCCAGAGTACAGGTATTAACTGGCTTGGGGCCAGATTACCTGAAGGATTGTTTGCCCCCATGTGGGCCTGTCCATACCCTCAGATCATCTGCAGCCCTTCTGAACGTATCCCTGCTAAGCTAAGTTAGGAGGGTGGCAGCTAGAAAGCAGGCCTTTTCCATCGTGGCACCCTAACTATAGAACACAGGGAAGCTCGCCTCATATTCTTTTAAGCATCAGGTAAAGACCTTATTTACCCTGGAATTTTAGTTTCACACTGTATAAGCTCTGTATTGTATTTTGAATCCTCATGCCGCAATTAGGTTTTACGCTAGTTCCCACTTTTATACTGTTTTAACTATTTACATTTTCAACTGCAATCTAAGTGTTAAATTGCTTTAAATCGCTTTGAGCTGCCCAGAGAGCATCAACAATTGAGCAATATAAAAATGTAATCAAATAAATAAACTCAGCTCTCCAGCAACACAGGCCAACAGCCTAACCACTGTGACACACTGATTCTTACTATTAGTAGCATTAAACATACTAATTGATCTATGCAGCAGCCTGCATTTATTAGGTGGTTCTTGGACAAATAAAGGCCCTTTCCTGAGACACTTAGTACTGACAGAAGGGGAGAATGATAAAAGGCTGGATGTGGGGGGGGGGGGGGGGGGGCAAAGTTACTGAGTGAAATTGCCCTAATGCTGATAGCTATATGGAGGGTTCATTTCTGTTTATGTGTACATACCCTGGTTGGATGCATAAAGGTGTCAAACCAGAAGTGCATCTGGCTGAATCCACTCAAGTTTACTTCCAAGTAGCAATGCTGAAAAAATCCACAACAGATTTAGCTCAATCTGGTTTGTGCATTCCATGGTGGATCAGCTTTTTCTGAGTCATGTGGATTCCACAGACATACCAACTGGGTTTTTGTTTGCTGCTTTTTGCACCTTTTTCCCCCAGGGGTTGGGATCTGAACTAGTGCAGGTACAGGGAACTTGTAAACGACAAAGACACCAAACCAAACCAACCAACCAGACAACCTCCTGCTCACCTACTCCAATGCCATTGATGAGTGGACATTTAATAAAAGGTGCCTGACAATTTATGAAACATAGAAAAATGGATTTTAACAAAATCCAAGACAAGAATAAGGCTTGGGCTAATTTCAACAAAGGAAAAAGACCCAGGATGAATACAATTAGCACAGCCATGAAGCTGGAGACTTTAAAGGATCTAGACAGACTATGGAAGTGAACAGGGGACAACAGGATGGCGTTCAATGTGGATAAGTGCAACGTCTTGCACTTGGGGAATAGGAATGGGTGTCATAAGTACAGGTTAGGTGACAAGTGGCTGGAGAGCAGCTCTTGTGAAAGGGACCTCGGGGTGCTGGTTGACTCCAGGCTAAACATGAGTCAGCAGTGTGATGCTGTGATCAAGAGGGTGAATGCCACCCTTGGTTGCATAGCCAGAAGTGTGGCTTCTAGATTGAGACAGGTATTGCTACCACTCTATACGACTCTGATGCACCCACAACTAGAGTATTGATGAACTTTTTACCTCTCTTAGAGAGGGTTCCCAGAGTAGGGCTTCTCTCATTGATCTTAAGAGGCATGAGGGCATATAAGGAAGGAGACGTTCCTTCAGGTATCCTGGTCCCAAGTCATTTAGGGCTTTATAGGTCAAAACTTTGTCAAAATGACAAAGAGGGGGCAACACTGCCAGCCCCATGCCTGATATCTTTATACAAATCCCATGGGGGAGCAAGCTGTATTTCATAGAATCGTCTGCACAATTAATTCATTACATTTCTATATAATCCATTAGTGGAAGCTCTCTGGGCAATTCATAAATATTTCTTCCTTTTGCCCTTGCAAGGGATCCAACCAGCTCTAATGTTTCTCCTGCTCTGCATTTTATCCACAGCAGCCCCCTGAAGTAAATTAAAGTCAAGGACCAGGTCAAAGTAACTCAGCCATGAAACTTACTCAGTGATTTTCATGGCTGAGTAAGAACTGGAATCTGGAATTCCAGGATCCCATCCTAACACTCTAATAGCTACAATCACTCTGGCTCTTAGCTGAGAGAATTGTGGGACTGGGCCTTGAGTCTCATAAGTAGGGTTGTGGGTTTTTTGCTACATCAGTTTTCCCCAGAGCTCTCAATGGAGCGATGCATGGACAGCATAGGCCTGAAGCATCCAACACTTTTCCAACTGGTACTTGGGGCTCAATGAGCTATAGTAGCCTTCCCAAGCTCATGCCTTCCAGATGTGCCAGACTGCAATGGTCAGGCACATCTGGCAGGCCCCAAGTTGAGGAAGGTGATGCCAGTGTTTCAGCACAGTTAGGGCCGCTTCCACCTAATGAGAAGGAAGGACTCCCTGGAGAAGAGTCTAATGCTGGGAACAATAGATGGCAAAAGAAGAAGGGGACGGCAGAGGATGAGGTGGCTGGATGGAGTCACTGAAGCAGTTCGTGTGAGCTTGAGTGGACTCTGGGGGATGGTGGAGGACAGGAAAGCCTGGGGGAATGTTGTCCATGGGGTCGCAATGGGTCGGACACAACTTCATGACTAACAATAACAACACATGTAAAACTTTTCTTCAGAAAATGCCCTATTTCAAAAAGCTTCACAGTTCATTTGAATTAATTACAAAGCAGGTTCTTTTTCTTTGGTTTTTATCACTTGTCGCTATGTTTTTAATATTTTAAATACTTATGTTGTGAAACAAATGCTCGTACTCCAGTAGGGATACCCAGATATTCCACACCATCTGACAACAGTGGATGCAGATTTATGGTTTTCTTACTTGAATACACCAAATGTGTCTAAAAACATGGAAAAAATATGTTGCTGGGAGGGGTAGAGCATCTTTGCAGGCACCAGCAAAGATCCCTGGATATTGCAACCCTATTGCAATCATATGTAACTTTCCCTCTCTCTTCTGGCTAACTGGTTCAACAGCGCAGCCCTCCACATGTTATTGGCCTATAACTCATGGGAAATGTAAAGCCATTGGTTGGGCTGGTAGAACTTCTGGAGGCCACTTATCCCCCATCCCTGATTTGGAGGTCAAAATCTGTAAACTGTTTATTCATTTACAATACTTTGGTCCATCATGAGGGGATCAGCAGAGCTCAAAACCATGGAAAAGGCTGGGATGCAGCTTCATTAATTTCAGTGGGAAGTTCACAGGAGTTTGACACAAACCGTGATAAAACAGATGGGATGGTACAAGGACAGGACCCCACAGCCCAGAGGGGCCTTTCTCTGGGTAAATGGATGCAGGACAGTAGCCACCATAGAGTTAAGAATGGCTTTTCCTACCAGGTCTCGCTTATCTTTTCTCTGCTCTTTCAAAACAAAACAAACAAAGACTCAATAGGAGAACATGATAAATCTGCAACCATGAACTAAAACAATAAGCCAGGTTAGGCTTTGCCTTTGGTTTGCTAATGTAGTTAGACATCTTCAAGAGAAAGCGATGAGAAGTGGTCATTATCCATTATCTGCATGAAATATTTTAAAGAAAGAAAACAGTCTTATGCCAAAAATAGAAAAACAAAAGATATTCCTGTCAGAACCAAAGGAAACAAGATCACATCCAAGCGCTGTGAGACTGTTTTCATAGCCGTGTTGTTTTAAGGGAAATTGGGAAGTATGAATGAAAAAATACAGATGGCATGCATGGACTTTGTGTGGATTAGTGGTGTTTTTCTGGAGGATAATCATTCACTGTCCTTCTCCTTGGCCAAAACTAAAATTTCCAGAGCTGTGGGGAGACATGTGGGAGAGAGGGAAGGAGAAATGCATGCATTTTAACAAATACTGTGATATGTGGAAAGAGTGTGTGTGTGTGTGTGGAGGGGGGAGCATTTGTAGGCAGGAAATCTAATAGATAAATTAAAGTTTTAAAAACCAAGAAGGAAAAATTAGGTCATGCCTATTATAATTTGGAAATAATTCCATACAAAGTATTTCCCAAGTCAAATGAAGTGTTTTGATTTTGCCAAACTCACACCTTCTCAACCAATAAGAACAAAGTTGCATGACAATATTCAGACTCTCCAAGTGAGCACTACACTTCCAGTGCATGCCAAAGGGCTAGACTAGAACTTCTGGAGGGCCAGATTCGGTTTTCTGGGCTTGAGTTTCTGCACCCCTGTTGTACATGAAGATGGTTTGATGGTCTTTGGACCAGGGATGGCATGCCTAGGTGTTGGGCCACCCATGGGTGCAATGGCACCTGCAAGCTCAGGCTGTGGTCTGGTCACTGACCTGTAGACAATAGGGGAGCTGAAGGGAGATCAAACCCACCCCCACCAAATGCCCTGGGACTAGCAGGACCTCTAGCAGTGGGTGACCTTTCCTTGTTCTTCTCCATCCAGCCATGGAAAACATATGCAGAAAGACAGTCAGTCAGTGGTGGGAGGCAGCAGGTAAGGAAAGAAGTGGAATCAGAAAGTGAAGAAAAAAGGAGCCCAAGAGGGGAGGGACAGAAGCAGAGAGTGAGAGCAAAGAAGTCTCCTGAATGAGTAGCATACGTACCAACATAGGCAAGTAGGGAAGCTCCAGTGACTTGTGCCTACCTCTCTGCAGTAGCCAATTTGTGGAGATGCCCAGGGCACCTTTTCAAATGTGAACTGTTCTTGTTGATACATCCATCAAGTCACTTCCAACTTATGGCACTCAATGAATGAGTGCCCTCCAAAATGTCCTGCCCCTGACAGCCCTGCTCAGCCCTCAGTTCAAGGCTGTGGTTTTCTCTATGGATTCAATCCATCTCTTATTTGATCTTCCTTGTCTTCTGTTGCCTTTTACGATCCCTAGAACTTCCTTGTTTCTGTCCTGGAGTTTTGCCTGAAATGAATTTAGATCCTTTCCATAGACAAAGCCCTGGGAATCCATGTTAGACAGGGCACGCACATTCCCAACATTATGAAAAAGCTTCCTCTGGTGAACCCCTCTAAGCATTATGGATCAAGTGGAACCAGTTGCCATTGAAGGGACTGTAACAAATGTAATGCATGCTCCAATGGCATAATTTATTGACTTGAAGAACATGTCCACACACACGGCACTGGGCTTTCCTACCCTTTCTGATGAAACACAGCAGTATTGAAGCCAGTGGCTGGGGTGTATGGGTGTTGTAGTGGAAAACATCTGGAATGTGTCAGTAATTTCACACATCCAAATATGGGGAAATATCTTTGCACATCCAACTTGCCTGTGCTTGATAAAGACATTTTTGTGCAATAAACTAATTGCAGAGAATGGTCGTAATTTTTTACTTAAAGGTTGTAACCATATGTAGATTTTTATATTTAAAAAATCCATGTGGCTCTTTCAAAATCTCTTCTGCTAATCAAGTATTCCCATGAATTAATCTCCTGCGTTTCAATTTATATGAAGATTTACATATGCTGAAACCTTCTTAAGAAAATCACAGAGAGGACACCATGCGCATTCATTAAACACCCTGACTGTCTGCATTTTAAAGGACTTTAGCTGTCTTGCATAAAATGCCCAAAGCAAATGAATGATCTAGGGAGAAGAGTGCTTTTAAATATATGATAGTAAATGGAATGCTTCTCCTCGCGCACTTTTTTTAAAGGGTTATCGGCATCTTTCGCCATGATTCAAATGGACTTGAGTAGATAGTAGAGTAGATCGTTGGGTAGATTTGTGAGGGTGCTTTCCAATCTGTTACCTTCCCTATTTCTTTAGATCATGTTTGTGTTCAGTACCAAGGAACAGGCCATCTCAAATAAATAAAAAAATCAAAAGGACATCTCAGCATGAGCTCCTCTTCAGTTAAGGTTACAGTAAACATGTCAAAGCCTAATTAAGCATGAAATTTTATCTGCATTGCGGGGGAAGGATTTTACCTGGCTGTTACATTTTTTCCTATCAGTTGGTCCACTGAAGAGGACAAAGACTATCAGGAAGGGAAGACAACAACAAGAGAACAGAAGGAATGCCCTTATTCATAATGGTTTCATTCAGACTTCATTATGAACTTTGTTGTTGTTAGTCACAAAGTCGTGTCCGACCCATCACGACCCCATGGACAACATTCCCCCAGGCCTTCCTGTCCTCCACCATCTCCCAGAGTCCACTTAAGCTCACACCCACTGATTCAGTGACTCCATCTAGCCACCTCATCCTCTGCCATCCCCTTCTTTTGCCCTCAATTGTTCCCAGCATTAGGCTCTTCTCCAGGGATCTGAAAAACCAGCAGCAGAGCTGGCACTGCTGTGCAGTGTTGTAAAGCCACCTGTTTCCTCAAGGGAGTGTTGGTACCCAAATGACCGCTGTGTCTGCCATAGCTGGTATGGGAATTCAAGTCCTTATTCAAGCATTTAAATGTCTTGAGTCAGTAGTATCCACCTGCTTCCCTACAAACTAGTGCAGACGCAGAGCTTATAATAGGAAGTCTGGCTCTAAAGAGCATCACCTTGCACGATGATGTGGACTATGATCAGAACCAGGGACTTCTTGATCATGCCTGTGGAAGCATGAGACCCGCTCCCTTTATCTGCTTGCCCACTGCTAAGTCTGATGGTTTTTGGCTGCTGAGTGTAAAAAAGAATTCACACACATTTGTTGGGCTTGATGCTGCTTGCAATTCTAACTGGGTGCTTCTGTTATTTTATTTTGTCCATATTTATGGTTTTACTTGCTATCATAACCTTGTATTGAGAAGTGGGTAGAGTTGCTTTAACAAACACTCAAAAGGCAAATATAAAGTGTCATGGTAGAACACATACGTTACATGCAGCAGGACCTAAGGGCCTAATTAAACACCATGCTAACTGCATCGCCTGTGATCATGGTGGCGTCTTTTATTTAATTACAGGTACAGGGTGAAGAGGGGGATTTTAACCATTCCCACCTGCACTATCAGCAAAAAACTGACAGCAGATTAGGAAAAACTCCCATTGCTGCTGAGGTTAGGCGACAGTGGTGGCTATGGTTGTGAAACATGTGTTCTGCCAGGACCACATGGGGTCTAGGCTTTGTGAGCAACCTACATAGCATGTTAAAAGATTTATGTTAAACTGGCATACTGTAAAATACAGTGCTGCCCTTCAGCACCATCTCTATTTGGGTTCAAAATAAGCATTTTGTGTTTTTGGGCTCAGATTCCACTTCTGCTTCCTACATAGATCCTTGGGAAAGTGGCTTGCCTTTTAGCTCCGGCTTGCCCTCTAGCAAATGAATATTTGTGATCAGCTATGGCCAGATTTACAGCCTAATTTTAGGCCTGCAGAGTACAAGCTTTGCTGAGTTAGTGGGCACATTCAGAGTGTCACAGGTGGTCTCACAAAATGGCTTGCCCATTCACAAAATGGCTTGTTTGGGAGTTCTGAATTGGTTTCTTAGGCATGGTTCATCTTAGCTGGGTTCAGATACGCCAACAAACATTTCAGCAACAACCTACAGTTCAATAACAACCCACACTCATCCCATAAGCAACCTTTGGGGGTGGGTTATCGGGACTCCAATCACTGTGAGGCAGATTCATATGTAACATATCCAGCGGAATAAATTTTGTGTCCGCCTAGATTCTCTATCTCAGTGTGGTTCTACATACTAGCACGATCATTTATTTAAATACTGTGCATCTGCTGACCATTTGTGTAACCAAAACTTCTGAAAGATAGAAGCTGTGTGTTTTTATGACTGTGAACTAATAATTTCAGACATTATGCTCTCCTTGAAGAAATGTCAGAGTACCTGTATTTAAAATATGTCTCATGCGTTTTCGATGGACTTTTGGAAGAATTATTAAGCAAGATAAAATGTTCAAAGCAGAGAATTTAAGAATCTCTACCAACAAACATAAAATGCTCTTCTAGTTTGGCAATTTAAGAATGTTTTTAAAGTATTCCATTGAGGATTGATGGCCACTCAGATTAATGGATTGTGTATTTCATGTGTTTCTGCATCAGCATTCCCCAGTTGTTTTGGACTTCAACTCCTCAATTCCTGACAGTTGCCGATGCTGGCTTGGAATCATGGGGGTTGAAGTCAAAAGCATCTGGGGGCACCAGGTTCAGAAAGACTGCTCTGTGTATGGGTACATGGCACCCAAAATATCAATAGAATTTCTCCTGCAGGAAACAATCAGAATTTCCCTTATACCTTATTTCTGTATGTCCTGAAATGTTTAATCAGTCTAATCAAATGGCATAATATTGTAGTACCTGAAAAAGTCACCCTTAAAAGCAAAGTAAAAATAGAGTTATAGATTTTATTTCATGACCCATTGTTATTTTCCTGAGTGGGCTAATATCCATTTGATCACATCATTTTAATGGGACTTCAAATAATCTCATGTATTAATCTCTAACTGTTTTATTAAGGGATGGTTAGAACTTTACTATTGCAACAGGAAAATTATTAACTCAAAACCTCTAGAAGTTAAGAAGAATTATGACCATCTGCCAATAAAACCCGGCAAGCCTCTCCAGCTTTTTCAAGTCTTGTGCTAACAGTCTATAAAGCAGAAGGTTAAAATGAAATCCAGTAGGGAAAGCAAATGCCAAAATTAGCTAAATGAATGTACAATGTTCTTATTTAGGTCAATCTTTCATATATTCCTGCTCCTCTTTCAGGTTATGCCCAAGAGGACGACCTAAAAGATGAAGAAGACATAAAAGAGGAAGAAGATGATGATGATGAGAGCAATTCAACAGCCCGTCTTCAGGGTAGCAACGACCCCGGCACTGACGAAGAGCATGATGTGGGCCATGATGCAAAAGGCAGCTTTAGCTACCAGAATTCTCCAGTAAGTCATATCTCCAATCAGGATGTGGAAAATGAATCACTGTTGAGTGATGCTAGTGACCAGGTGGCAGACCTTAAGGGTCTCTCCTTGAGAGAGACACAGGACTCCAAAGCCAATGTCCACACCAAACTTCCAAGCGAAGCACATAGTTGCATGGATAAAATGACAGCTGTCTATGCCAATATCCTTTCAGACTCTTATTGGACAGGTTTGGGGCTAGGGCTCAAGCTGTCCAACTCTGATAAGAGGGGATGTGACAACAGAAATGGAGCAAGCAAAAGTGACTTTGATTGGCATCAGGATGCATTGACCAAAAGCCTGCAACAGAGCCTGCCAGCTAGGCCAGTTTCCAAACCAAACCTTTTCAGCTCAGTGCAGCTTTACCGGCAAAGCAGCAAAATGTGCGGAACTGTCTTCACAGGTGCTAGTAGGTTTCGGTGCAGGCAATGCAGTGCTGCCTATGACACCTTGGTAGAGCTGACTGTCCATATGAATGAGAGTGGCCATTACCAGGATGACAACCATAAAAAAGACAAGCACAGGCCTACCAGCTACTCCAAGCCCCGAAAAAGGGCCTTTCAGGACATGGATAAAGAAGATGCCCAGAAAGTTCTGAAATGTATGTTTTGTGGTGACTCCTTCGATTCTCTCCAAGACCTAAGCGTTCATATGATAAAAACAAAACACTACCAAAAAGTGCCTTTGAAGGAGCCGGTGCCTACCATTTCTTCTAAAATGGTAACTCCAGCAAAGAAACGTGTGTTCGACATCAACAGGCCTTGCTCGCCCGATTCAACCACCGGGTCATTTGCTGACACCTTTTCCTCCCAGAAAAATGCCAATCTGCAGTTGTCCTCGAACAATCGTTATGGTTACCAGAATGGCGCCAGCTACACATGGCAATTTGAAGCATGCAAATCACAGATCCTCAAGTGCATGGAATGCGGGAGCTCGCATGACACCCTGCAGCAACTCACCACACACATGATGGTCACAGGTCACTTTTTGAAGGTCACCAGCTCAGCTTCCAAGAAAGGAAAGCAACTTGTTTTGGATCCTCTGGCTGTTGAAAAAATGCAGTCACTTTCTGAGGCTCCAGCCACTGACAGCCAACATTCAAAACCTTCTAGTAATACATCAACTGATTCTGCGGCTCCTTCTTCAGAACTAAAGAAAGAAGGTAAGCAAAATAAAGCTGAGGAAGTGAACAAAGATGAGAAAGCGGTAAAGAATGAAGACTATGAAGAAGCTCTTCAAAAACCACTAGATCCTACAATGAAATACCAGTATCTGAGGGAGGAAGATTTAGAAGATGCTTCCAAAGGTGGTGGAGACATTTTGAAGTCTTTGGAAAACACTGTCACCACAGCCATCAATAAAGCGCAAAATGGAGCACCCAGCTGGAGTGCATACCCTAGTATCCATGCAGCATATCAACTCTCAGAAGGAGCGAAACCCTCCTTACCAGTGGGGTCTCAAGTTCTGCAAGTTCGGCCAACTGTTGCAAATAAGTTGAGGCCTATTGCTCCAAAGTGGAAAGTCATGCCTTTGGTTCCTATCTCAACTAACATGGCCCAGTGCTCTCAAGTGAAGAAGGAAGGAGAGACCAAAAAGGAAGTGCAGAAGGACTATGTTAAAGAGGTCAACAAAGCTGATGCTGTTCCTACCTGTCAAAGTGAAGGAGAATCTCCCTCTCAGGTTGAGGTGTATGTAGAGCCCAAAAAGTCAGAGCCAAGCCCTTTAAAAGAAGAAAATAAGGCAAGAGAAGAGGAGGAGAAAGAAAAAGCAAAAACAAAGGAGTCTGCAACATCATCTCTCAGCAATGGATGCACTGCAACTAACCACTCCTCAGAACTGCCTTGTTTGAACCCACTGAGCGCCCTGCAGTCTGTGTTGAACAACCACTTGGGCAAAGCAAACGAGCCTTTGAGACCTCAGTCAAACTCCAGTCCCAGTTCAAGTTCAGTCTCTATGTTCCAGAAACCTAATTTAAATATGATGGAGAAGCCAGTTTTATCTCCCACGCCAACACCCACAAAACCTGCAGGTGTTACATCCAGGCATTATGTGTTTGAAAGCAATGACCAGCCAATAGACCTGACCAAGTCAAAAAGCAAGAAAGCAGAGTCTGTTCAAGCGCAATCTTGCACTTCCCCACCTCAGAAACATGCGCTGTCTGACATTGCAGACATGGTCAAAGTTCTTCCCAAAGCTACAACACCAAAACCTGCAGCCTCCTCCAGAATACCATCCATGAAACTGGAAATGGATGTCCGACGTTTTGAAGATGTCTCAACAGAAGTCTCTACCTTGCACAAAAGAAAGGGCAGGCAGTCCAACTGGAATCCTCAGCATCTCCTTATTTTGCAAGCTCAGTTTGCTTCCAGTCTCTTCCAAACTTCTGAAGGTAAATATTTATTGTCAGATCTGGGCCCGCAAGAACGCATGCAAATTTCCAAATTTACCGGACTGTCCATGACCACCATCAGCCATTGGCTGGCCAATGTCAAGTACCAACTCAGAAAAACTGGAGGGACAAAGTTTTTGAAAAACATGGATAAAGGGCATCCCATCTTTTATTGCAGTGACTGCGCATCTCAGTTTAGAACCCCCTCGACATACATCAGCCATTTAGAATCCCATCTAGGTTTCCAAATGAAAGACATGAACAAGCTGGCCGTGGAGCAGCAAACCAAGGTAGAGCAAGAAATCTCCAGAATTTCAGTTCAAAGGTCTCCTGAAACAATAGCTGGAGAAGAGGACACAGACTCTAAGTTCAAATGTAAGTTGTGCTCTCGGACTTTTGTGAGCAAACATGCAGTAAAACTTCATCTAAGCAAAACACACAGCAAGTCACCAGAACATCACTCACAGTTTGTAGCAGAAGTGGATGAAGAATAACTCTTAAGGTATGCATGCCTTAACTGCAAAACTTGTTTTAACATTATGTGTATCAAAGGAAGGCTCTTAAAGCACATCTGCTTTCTTAAAATGTTCTAGGATGCCAATTTA
Organism: Varanus salvator macromaculatus; assembly: GCA_023646645.1. Lineage (NCBI taxonomy): Eukaryota > Metazoa > Chordata > Lepidosauria > Squamata > Varanidae > Varanus > Varanus salvator. Next base: position 16,100,147 of record JAIXND010000771.1, on the reverse strand, counting down.
TTTCCAAACTCTGGCTCCTCTGTCTATAAGTGTTGCATAAGAGAAGAAACTTAGTATGTGCAATTGTTCCCATCAGTGTGCCTCCTCGATGGGAAAGGGTGTGAGGCTTTTTGCTCAGGCATGCCACTGTTAAAGGCACAAGAACCTCTGCCAAGAAAAGAGTTGGCAACTTTGCTTGCTGTTGACACCAGATTCCCAGTTAGTGAACCAGCCCATTGTTCATGCATTTGAAAAGCGAAGCGTGGAGGATACTTCTCTCTATATGGCAACTATTGAAATCGCATTTCTTTGCAATATTTTAAGCACCTGTCTCTTCCTTTCATCCCTTTTGTCCCAAACCCCCAGCAACCTGGATAAAAGTGTCATGCTTTTTCAGTGACTTGTTTCAGACATGGAGTTTCTCTGTTTGGTTCCTCTGATTTCAAGAACGTTAGTGTTTATTGCTCCTCCCTGTGTTGTCCGTGGTTGATGGTACATCAGTTCTGTTTTCAAGGATGCTGCCCATAACACCCTCCATCTCAGGATCCAGAGTCCAGGATCCTCCAGTTAAATGAGGAGGAGCCTCAGCTCAGTGGTGCACCTTGTGCCTTGATTGCATTTCATCTTCTCACTTCTCAGTATCATCCTCAAGGCACAGATGCACACGATCCCCCTTCTGCACAAGACCCAGATGCTCAGAGCAAGGAGCTGGAAAACAGGTTTCCCTGCTACTGCTTCTTTAGACCAGCCAGAGTGGTTTCCCTTAGATTTGAGTGTCCAAGCTCACCCTGCTCTTGGACAGCTCCCTGCCTTACCCAAGCTCACTGCCTAACCCAGGAAGAGCCAGGGAACCACACAGATGTTGCTATGGGTAGGCTAAGCCCCAAAGTGCAATTGTAGCTTAAGAGAGCCATCCTGTGTACATTTAGACAAGAGGAAAAAATCCAGCCATTTTATCTTCTTGAACTGCATGTTAAGTGTCCTGACTTCCCCTGCCTATCCCATGCCCATTTCAGATTGGTCGCCTCTTCATAATCAGGAAAAATGATGCCAGGTTTTTTCCTTAAGCACAATTTAAATATCCATAATTTTCAAAATCTGAATAACCAGAAAGTACCCTGAAACTGTCAAGCAACCCAGTTCTTACTCAGTGCACTTCAAGCCTGTACTCCAGAAGTGTTGGTTATTTAGTGATTATTCTCCATAAATTTATGGTCTCATAGGTTCATTTGTGTAATAATAAATTCCTTTGTCACATATAAGTGTATTAGAAGTCTCACTCGTCGATTGTTTTGCCTAATCCTACTCCCCTTGGGATATTTACCCATTCTTTTCTTTGTAACTGGATTTGAATGTATCAGCAAGGATTTTATTAGCAACTTTGGGTGCAGAAACTTCCCAAATAGTTGGCTCACACTATTATAAAGTCATATGCATGCATATATATCTATATCTATATATTACTTATAATTGTGCATGATATTTTCACAGAAAGTGCTGGCCCCATATTTACTTGTCTGGAGTGTAACCTGCATTTATGCAGATGTGGTCTCATACACAATGCTGACTCTGTTACCTTTACTAGCAGTACTATTAGGTCCCCAAACAACAAATGGAATGAAATGAATGGAAGTAATGCACAGCTTTACTGTTCCTAGAATCGTTTCTTCATACAATGCTGACTTTTTAAAATGAGATCAGAATTTTCATAGTCCAGTTTGTATGGGTGTTGTTGATCACATTTCTGAAATGGAGACAAATAACTCAATAATATACTTACAACCAGTGAATATACTTAATATACTTTAAGTCTACCACATAATTAAAACACTTAACACCAAAATCTGAACTCTCATGAGTTAAAATAAATAGCATGTTGCCTGCAAATCCAAATAGCTGCTGAAAGCATGTGTTAGTCATCAGTAAATTCCATTGTGTTCAATGGGATTTACCCCCAGCAAGTGTGTTTAAGATTGTAACCTTAATAGTGCAATCCTGTGCATATATACTAAAAGTAAATTACCCTGACCTTCATAGGACTTAAAACCAGTTGCGTATAGAGTTGTGGTCTGAATTCTGAAAGACTTGTGATCAACAGGACTGAGAGAATGCTCTACAAAGCAGCCATTGCAAATTTGTGTGGGAGTGTGTGAGATGTATGCTACATGTATACAAATCGCTATGAAACTTATCCTTACAGTCATGCCAGATATGAGTACGTCTGGGTCCCATTCAATAGATCAGTCTTATAAAACGCCTGCATGTATTGCAGTGCTATGTGGACTCTATGCTGCCATCATTCCAATCCTGAGTTTCTACCAGGATAAAACCACCAGACCTGCTATCAAAACCAGGTCCTCTGGTTTGTTTCAATGAGGAATCCAACCAATGGGTGCAAAAGCCAGTGTGGTGTAGTGGTTAAGAGCATGGAACTGGGACTCAGACGACCTGGGTTCTAGTCCCCGCTCAGCCATGGAGCCAACTGGGTGACTTTGGGCCAGTCACAGATTCTCAGCCCAACCTACCTCACAGAGTTGTTGTTGTGGGGATAAGATGGAGGAGGAGATGTAAGCTGCCTTGAGCCCTTTGTAGGATAAAGGCAGGATATAAATCCTTAAATAAATAAATAAATAAATAAAAGCAGGAGCTGCTGTGAAACAGCTCCTCCTACTGGAATAAAAGTGGAAAATCATTGTTGGTGGCAGAACTATTTGTGCCAAGGAGGGAGCAGACACTGGAAGCAGGATAGTTGTGTGCATCAGCTCCTGAACTCATAGGAACACAGAAACAAAGCAAGTCAGAAGGGGTCTCCTGGGTCATCTAGTCTGACCTCTGGCTCCAGCCAACTCCACTCACGACATGTGCACCATGTGCATATCCAGCCTATCCTTGAACACCCTCACCAATGGGGCCTCAACCACCTCCCGTGGAAGCCCGTTCCATACCCTAGGAGTCCTAACTGTCAGGAATCCTGGAAGTTGGCATCCAAATTGAACCTTGGTTCCTGAGCTTTGCTCCATTGGAACATGTCCTGCCCTCCTCCACAGGGGGAAACAGGTCTCTACCCATCTCTGTGTGACACTCCCTCACATACCTCTCATCACTCAGTTTGTTCCTTTACCAGTCCTCTTCTGTTTTCCTTCCAAATCCCTCAAAATGTCAGGCTTGCTTTTGCCAGCATAAGCAGTGGAACTCTTTGTTTGGCCTTTCACAGACAATTGGAGCTAGCACAGTGGAAGTGTAATACAATCACACCACCCCTGCCTGACCCTAATAGTTTGAGCAAATTCAACATTCTAACCAAGGGGACCCTAGTCCTTAAGTCATTAGCATTCTGATTCAGAATACCAGTCATGTGCAGAACCAGGATTGCCAACTGACCAGTCAGAAATGGCCAGGCCTGCTCCTGTTCCTTTTGCAGCAGCTCCATCTACAGCATCCCAAAGTGATGTGTTCTACAACAGGAACAAGAGCATCCCCTTCCTGATCAAACTGCAGTTCAAATCACAGGAACAGAAGCAGACTGAGAGTTGGCAAACCTCTGTAAAAGAGAGGCGTGTGAAGTGCTCCCCCCCTGCACTAGCACACTTCAAACCTATCAACATATAGCATTTTTAATAACGAACCAGCATAGGGGTTTGGCTAAGTGGAACTATTATGGTTCTAGTGCTATTCAGAATATCCAAATTATGGCACACAGCTGCACAAGGACCCATTAGTACAAAGGTAATGATGCTGCCTTTGGACACTTCTCTAGTAAAACACAGTCATTAAAAAGCCAATGAAAAAAGCAATAAAAACACACTCCAAGTGAATTAATATTAAATAGTTGATTTCTGGACACACATTTTGGAATATCGGTGCTGTATTATTATAATGAAAACATTTTAAAATGCAAAAGGACCCATTATTTCTCTCTGAAGGACAGGTTTACACCCATCATTATGATACAATTTGAAATCCCACATACTTGGTAATAAAAGAAGTGAAAAAGTTAGGGGGAAAGTTAGGGGAGAATATTTTTGTAGAGCTTTCCCTCCATCGGGGTAGTTTTTCTTGTATGGTATTTCTGCTTCCTTGTGTATGGATATTGAAGATCAACACATTTTGGATACTGTCCAAGAAAAGGCATGTGCTTGAACATGTGAAAATATCTATTAAGAAATGCTGGGAATGTAATTCTTTTGCAGCTAAGCCATACCACTGCAGCGCTCAACTATACAGGATTCGTTCAGAGAAAAAGTTAGAGTAATTTTATTGCAACTTGATTCTTGATAAGTCTGTTGCGACTGAAGCCTAAAAGTCCAATCCTTTGCAAAAAAAAAAAAAAGTCCCACTAATGCAATTCTCCAAAATACACATGCATGGCATTGTAGGTTTAACCTGTAAAACAATTCTTCAGCTTTTATGTAAAATAAGCTCAGGTTATATTCATCAGCATTTTGGATGAAAGATAAAGAATAAAATATTTGTATAACACAGGCAGAACAAATCCTGCTTGTTTCGTTAGCATTAAATTCTGCCATGTCTTAGACACACACACACACACACGGATGGATGGATAAAACCAAACCATTACTCACTATTTTCTTTGGTACCTGAACTTGTACCTAGCCTTTACCTTAATACCTTAAAAGGAATATATTTAAATTGCAGGGATGGTGATCTGGACCTATAATTTTAGATGGAATGCAAAATGGCACAAATAGGATGAAATGACAGTCTGCTTTGAATAATACCCAATTTTAAGTGCTAAAGCTTGACTAAATGCTGTAAAACTGTGGTTTAAAAAAGACTTTGAAGTCTGATCTGATCTTTTCTTGAAAGTTGGAGGTAAATTGGATGCAGTTCAAAAGTTTTTGCATGTTTGTTAAAATGATCAGGCTGCATTTCTAGCCTATTGTAAAATTCAGATTGTTTATAACTGCATATTATTAATAATAATATTGTTAATACAATATCATTGACATTATTAATATAAATATTAATATATAAGAAATATACAAGAAATAAACCACATATATTTGATTTCTACAATTTTATTTAAGATATTGACATGTTTAGAATTAGCAAGGTTTTTCTGAGGACACATAAGATAATTTTAATAGAAAATATGTATATTAATTATTTTTGTGTTTTTAAAATAGGTTTTGAAAATAAATGCATATGTAACAATTGTATCACAAAATGACAAATGGCCAAATTTAAACTATGTTCTTCTAAACAGAGATGCCTTCTATGCATGTTCTGAAATTTTAGTTTTTACTAGTTTATAAAATAGTAATTTCAGATACGGTTTTCTTTTATTGTTATTTTTAAAATATCTAATGTGGATGCATCTGCTTTCTTTTGCACATTCCACTTGTGTTGCCTTCTCCCTGATTTTCTCACAGGTATTTGCACTGCCCAATATAACAGAGCATTATATTAGTTTTAAGGATTTAAATCAACCTTTTAAAAAATCACCTTCTAGTTTTAGCCAAAAGCAAATTTTGTCATTCTCCAGCCCCTTCAAGAATGCTTATTCCATTAAAAAGAAATTATATAATAAGTCCTTTTTAGCATTCAGATTTTAGCTTTCAATGTATTTTTCCTAAATCTACATTAGCAGAAGAGTTTCACTTCATGCTTTTGATAAAAATATGTATGAATTAGAATAATTCCTGTTAGTCACATCCTTTTATTATTTTATTTTATTTTATTATTTTATTTGTCTTCTACCCACCCACGCTGCCCCATCTGAGAAACAGTTTCTTTTGTGGAAGCATTCACTAAACCTAATTCTGGTGTCTGTATACAAATGTTAAAATTAATGCATCCTTGCTGTATGTGCACATTTAGATTAGGGCAAGGTTTCAGATCGATAAAATATAGGTTGAAATTAATCATTTGTAGATTGGGAGGGTGTTCCTGAAAGGCTGTGAAATGCTTTCTTGAGTTAAGGGCGGTATGCCCCTGAGTTTCAGCTGAGAAGAGGAGTGTTAGAATTACTCTGTCCATTTAGCTAGCCCTGCTGTGGCTGGACGGCACAGGTCCAGCCTACTAATAAGCAGGGAACCGCAGTCACTTCAGGCAGGAGGTGATGAGAGCAAGGCTGGAAGCCTCGGAGCATTCCTTCTCAGTTCTCTGGACATTCCCTTCAGCTGGAGGACCCAACTGGGTGTCCCCCACAGCCTTCTGCCTCACATATGGTGGAGGACACTTTCCAATGACCAGGGCCAAAACAAGCTTCCTCTGCCAGTCCAGCTGAATGAGGCATGAGACGGCGGGACCATCTGGCCCTTCCCTTTATGCAGCAGAATGTCTTAGACAAGCCCAGGCAAGGAGCTTGGTCTTGTCCAAGATCCTTAGATTCTGCTTTCTTATGCTTTTGGAGCTGTCAATTTAGATGAAGTCAGCTGTTAATGTCTATGAAGAACTATCCTGCAACTCAAGTGTGCCTCAAAGCAAGAAATTCTCTCCAGGAGAACCCTAGAATTGTTCCCATCACTTTGTTTGGAGGTGACTTGGTGAGCAGAAGCACTTCTTATATGCTCTGAAGCACTCTTATTACAAGTGTTACTGCTAAGTCCAGGAATCAGAAAACAGATTCTGAACCTTAAGCCTGCTTTAATTTTTGTACAGTGTGGAGGAGAATGATTTTCCTTCAGCCTTTGGAAAGTAAACAAGCCATTCCCTGAAAAGAATCAATTTGAAAATAAGAATACTACAAAAGGGAAAAAAGATGCATACTGATAAACAGGGGTGGGTCCCCCCCCCCATTTTCTCCTTTGTCTTTTCTCTTTTTTTAAACCCATCAAGTTTAAAGATTCTATGGTGCTTCTCCCCCCCCCCCCCCGCTTTATAGGAGACAACTGACAATTCAGTGGTAAATGGAAGAAAGAGAGGAACAGAACTGAAAATCCTCTAATGCATTGACACTAACGTGCCCTCTATTGTTGAAAATGAGCAGGCAATCATGAATGTTCATCAAATGGCTCCTAATGCAGTTAAAGCATTCAGCGATAATTTCTCCTTGCATTTATAATTACTGTCATAGACTGCACACCTCAGTGAGCAGATTAAAGCTATAAACTATTTAGCCATAGCTTTAAGATGAGGAACTTGATTTGTCTGGCAGCAGTTATTTGTTGGAAGAGCTTGACACTTCACATAAAAATGACTCAACTTGATGAAGAACAATGCAGCTTGAACAATGCAGAGGTTTTAAATCAGTCATTTATACCACGCCCTGGAAGGATTGCAAAGCAATTTGTTAAATGATCTATAGGACACGCAGATAACTGCATGTGTTAAGTATACCAAAATAAAAAGGTAAGACTTTATGGGGCTGCTTGCTTTTCCCTCTTTTTTTTTTCTCTGCTTGTTCCTATATAAGCAATTCTCACTGTTGAGATAAGCGTGTTCCAAGTTCGGGCTGAACGTGAGTGCAGAACTCACGGTGCAAAAACACAAAGCAAAGTGGGTGAGAGCGTGTTGTTAGTGGGTGAGGAACGAGGTACTGTCAGTATAATGGTTCCCGGAGATGAGGAGAGTTGGATCAGATTATCTAGACAGGGAATCTCTGTGTTGCTTCTGCTTCTGAAAGCAAGGCCAATTACAAGAAAGCAAGGCCAATTACAAGAATCACAAATTCTTTTGTAAAGTGTAGCCCCCTCCCTATAGGGTGGCCACTCATACACTACCCCAAAAGTAAAAAATGCATTATCACAAAAGAAGAAGCAGATTGGCATCCTATTTGCATATACTAATTTATCTGTAAAAATAAAAGTCGTTATCTACCTGTTGCCAAGACCATGAAATCTGGATGCCTGAGACTTGGCATACATAGAGTTTCAGGTTATTTGATGTTTAAAAGACAGTCATTTTAATTACTTGAAATGTGTCTGTGTATTTGAAGCCAGAAGTGCCATCTTCAGCCTCTAGGTGGCAGACTTTCCTAAGCAGCAGAGTGCTTTGCAGTAACTACAGTGTGAAGCTCTCGGGGAAAAATCCAAGGCACTATCTGGGTAAGGGCTATTGCAACCCATGCAATATCAGGTTTGTTTGCTTACATGTGAGTGTGTACGACAAATTAGTAATCACTGCCATAATCCCATTTATTTATTGATTTATTTATTTAGAAAGTCAGTATGTTGTAGCAGTTACAGTAGAGAAATGGGACTTTGGAGATAGGGGTTCTAGTTACTACCTGACCATGAAGCTCACTTGCTATCTTAGGGCCAGTCATGGACTTTCAGCCTCACTTACATGCAGGGTTGTCATAAGGGCAGAACACAGTGGAGAAGGAAAATGTAAGCCACCTCAAGCTTACTTTTTACCTCCTTGCAGTAAAAAGTGAGATATTGCATACATACATACATACATACAAACATTTTTCAAGTTTATATACTGCTTTCCACAAAGCAGTGAACATAAATAGCATGACCTAAAAAGACCAATGCATAGAACAATAAAACAACACAACACAAGTCAACCAGGAATGAAATGGCACACTCTGCTGTGTACTACATAGCACAGCTGGCCAGGAACCCTCTGGGAAAAGATGAGTTTTAAGAAGGCATCTCAGTGGCAGAACTGTACAGGGCCTCTGTCAAGGTGGTAAAGCTCTCCAGTGGGTGAATGCTGAAATCTGAACAGATGTACAGTGCACCTCTCCCTAGTGAGGAAGACTAGGATCAGGGGAGTTGTATCTTCTCAGCTTTCTGCCCAGCTGCTAGCTTAAATGTTGAAGGACTAGCTCAAAGCCCTGCTCTCCCTTCCTATGGCTCTTCAAACCAAACTTGGACCAAACTGGTATTTATTTAAATGGCTTAGGAGATAGAACTCTTCCCTGCTTGTCCTTCAAGCAGGAAGAAACATGTCTTCTCCCCCCGATCCAACCCCATGAGTATCAAAGCTAGTCACGTATTACCTCATAGGTCAGGAAAGTGTTGAGTTAGACAGGCAGCTCTTAAGAGTTAAAGAATTGGGCCTTTTCCTTTGCAAATTGTTTCAAAAACAAATTCTACGTGTGAATGATCAGTGGTAAAGCAGATGCTTTCTGTGCAGAAGTTTCTACATTTATTGTTATTTACTTATTTAAAATATTTCTGTACTGCCTGCAATGTGTAGAAGAGCTAGGCAATCTATGATAGTAATCAAAATATGAGCATGCATTAACACAATGACCTGTTCAAATATAATGAGCATTCCATGAATTTTTAAAAAAATCAAAGCTCAAGTGCCCTGATAGCAATACAGTTAGCACATGTTTTATTTCTGGGGGGGATGGTATTCCAGAGACTGAGCACCAGCACAGAAGAGGTCCTTTTCCTGGTCATCTCCCAATGGACGTGTTGGGAGGAAGTCCTCTGATAGTGGTAAGCAGGCAGATCACCAGAAGATGCATTCTCTTGGGTACTTTGACCCAAAATTGCTTATAGCTTTATTGGTTAATAAAGCCTTGAACCAGGACCTGCATCAAACTGCATCCAGTGCAAATTCAGTCAGTGACACTCCACCTCAGGACTTCTTCTGACAGCTTAGAAAGCTGCAGAAAGGACGTAAGATTAAGGATAAACCATGCAGTGTCTGCAGGCACCAGTGTGCATCTTTCTTGGTGCTCACAAAAGCACCCACCCTGACCCAATTTTTATTTTAAAAAAACTATTATATATGTTTTTCCTGCCACCTGGGATGGCTTAAAACCAAGTGGGAGCCTCTGCTGCCATCTGAATTGTCTTTTTGAGCAGCCATGCTAGTCACTCATCCATATGAGAGCATCCATTTTATGGTTGTGGCCAAGAACGTATCTCACATTTCCAGATGTGTGTACAGCTGCAAAAGGTTGCCTATACTTGGAGTAGATGGACCAACAGTCCATCCGTTTCTAAGGCAGCTTCATGGGCTTCTGCAGATATGTGTCTTGCACCCTTCTCTTTTCATGAACATGGCAAAGGGCAATTCATTTCAATTCTGCCAAAGATGAGGCATTTAAAACTAGGGATTTCATTATGATCACATTACTAACTGTTCTCAAAAGATGGTTAACATGCATTTTGCCTTCTGGATTAATAAGAACCAAAAGAATACATGGAACACCAAAGATATACAATGAATAGTTATCAAAGAACCAAAGTACACATTACAGTAATCACACAGTATATAGTTGTTGGCTGCTTTTTTATTTACTCTCATGCAAGTGAATGCCATCAAGATTCATATGGAGATCACTGAATACCAGGAGTTAATTCCTATCCCACCCCCATCCTCAGTTACATGCTACAGGGTTAGTGTAACATGTAGTCTGGCTCTGAATTTCACTTCCAGTGTGCATAAATACAGTGTTGTTTCTGGAATAAATAAATAAACCCCAACCCCTTCTCATGAATATGCATCTGCAAGATGCAACAGTGAGTTGAGACTTTTTGGCAAATGTTGTCACCACATGCTGATGTCATATCCCTCCCTCTTTGATGTGTGGGTGTGTTCTTGGCTCTGTGCTTTGCCTCGTTTTTGTTCCATGTATGCTTTCTTCTTGAACACTGATGCTATTGGCAAAGGCCTGTGAGACACTGGAGTATAAAGAAGTCAAATGGTATGCTTCCAGATTATTTACAGCAGCTGGGTGGATGCAACAGAATGAGAGAAGGTGAAAAAGAAGGTCCAAGTTACCTCCCTTCTTACAAAAAGTTGAGGCTGTTACATCCGTTTTCCTTTTCCTAAGTTTTCAATTCCCATGTTACCTTTGCCAACAAACAGCATGCTTTGTATCAGATGACATATCTCAGGATACAAAAGCTCCTTGCACTAACTAGGCTATGAAATGGTATGTTTAACTAGGCACAGTTTGAATTACAGAAAAATATACATTTTTGAGGTTGTGTTTTCCCCTTAAGTATGTTAGAGATATAGATGCATAATTCTTTTTCCACTTTATGAATTATACTGACAGATGTTTTATTACAATTTAATATGATCCATGTTTCATGCAAGGGATGAAGATTTGGAATAAAGGTTTGGGATGCCTTAAGTATAGGCGCTTGGAGTGTTGTTCCTCTGTGGAGTAAAAAGCAGCCTGGAGGCGGCATCAGGAAAATGATATGGGGGTGGGAGATTCAGCAGCAGCAGCCTCATTGCCACCAATGGTGCTCCAGGACCACCACTGGGCACAGGTCTAGCGCCACCATGGTCCTGAAGCAGAGATGGTAGTGCCATCAGCATCTTTGTAGGCTGTCCCAAAGAGGAAGGTCAAGATCTCTTCTTGCTGATACCATAATGCAGGACACAGAATTCAAGTTGCAACAATCCAAATTCAGGCTGGACATCAGGAAAAGTTTCCTCACTGTCAGACCAATATGACATTGGAACCAGCTGCCTGGAGAGGTGGTGGGCTCTCCCACACTAGGGGCATTCAAAAAGAAACTGGACAGCTTTCTGAGTGGGATGGTATGACTTGGTGTCCTGCAACAGCAGGGGGCTGGCCCCTTCATGGCCCCTTCTATCATTCTATGATTCCCCACCTAGTCTTACAAGAAGAGTTGGGTGTGTTGCAGAGTGAAGAAGACATTACACCAGGATCTTCATTTCCCCTCAATATTCCCCTCCTGGGGAAAGCAAGAAGCACTCTCCTCTAAGTCTTTTAAAAAGAAAGCAGCTGCCACCTGCTTTGCAAATGGAGAATGACTGGATGGGAAAGAGTACATCAGGGACAAAAGCAAGAACCAGGAGTGGGGTGAGAAATCAGGGAGCTGGAGTCTCTGGCAGAATGCAGGCAAAGTCCTTGGAAAGGAATCTTCACTGGCAATGGTCTGACATATCCTCAAGCTTCGCCCTCCAGTGCTGTGGTTCCTTCGGTAAAAGAAACCTGGGAGATCCTTTGATGGTGTCTCACAAACAGGTAATTCCATCTTGATTCAACGGCCTTAAGACTTGAAAACTAAACATGCCTTGGAAAGGCATAGACTAAAGGAAGAATGGGAGAGAGAAAACATATCCTGGTGCAAATCAGGGACAAGCACTTTTCACGACAGAGGAAGTTGTTCTTAATGTACGCACCATCCATGCGTACTGTACTAACACAAACCAAAAATACATTTATAGTTGTTCCACCTATTGTTCCACCACAAAACTCAGGATTTGCACTCAGTTGCTCATACAGGCTCAGTTTGGACCCACTTCCATTTAGGTTAGATAAGATTATTGTGTCATGTGCCCTCATACCATGTCTTGAACCCTTTATATTTAAATTATGGCTACTTCCAGATGGAGGGCTTTAGTACAACAAATCACAATGTTTTCTACAGCTATTCCATTTTTTCTGTCCAACTGGATACTTTTTTCTACTAAGAAAACAGGAGAAAAACACAGGAGAGGTACAATTGGAAGATGGCATAATTTGGATGCCCCCTGCCTGCTCTCCATAAAGTTTCTGTGTTTTATACAGAAAAATTGCAGAATAAAGGCCTGTCTGGATTGCAGGTAAGGAGAATGGCAGAATAAAAGCCCAGCATCTTGTATGCCAATAGCAAGCTCATTTTCCAATTGTGGATCTTTATGTAATGAGAATGGCACCATCTATGCACAAAACGGAGGTATAAACAGGCTTGGGGAAATCCAGAATCATGCAGGAATAAAAGACAGATAAGCCATACAATAGAAAATTGAGGATGTGGGAAGAACAGGATGGAGGGGCAAAGAAGCACAGGTTCCATGGCTGAAATGCTAAAAAGCATCAGTCTGCACTGTTAAATGTGGTTGCAGGACCCATTTGTCTTATGCTAAACGATAACCATTTTTAAGTCTCTCTCACTAAATGAAACTGCATTTTAAACATCAGGCTTCAAGTAGCAACTGATTAAGCAAACATCCAATTCTAGTAACCCACTGAAACATTTCAGTCTTTAACTTATTTGGAACAATGCTTCGGAGTTTGAAGTTGATTCTACCCCAGATCTTCCAGACAGGAAATCCTATAAGCGGGAGGATGGAGCAGATGATTTATCAAATGACTTGCAGCTTTATCATTCTAAAGTCTAACCAAGCAAGCCAACATATGCGTCACCTTGCATTTCCTGAAACTTTTGTGCATGCATACATCAAAATAGTTAATGTGCATAGTAACCATAAAAAAAAAAAAAAAAAAAACCCAAAAAACCCTGGGATTTGGAATTTGAAAGGCTTATTCCCAGAAAGGCCAAACCTTCCTGCGCCAAGATATGTGTGTGCACATGTGTGTGCAGCTTTTCTTTCTCATTTCTGTCCAAACCCAGCTGACAGCTTAAACTGTTGACTGTATTGCACTTAAGATAAACTATCCTAATCTATAAGAAATCCATAAATCCCCCCTTCATTGGGGCTTTGTAATGTTAATATTAAATTAATCACAAGCCAGTATTAATTGATTTTTAAAAAATATATTAAGATGACCTTATACACACTCAGTGTTAGGAAAAGTTTTACTGTAAGGAAAAGAGGTGAAATATTGGGCCTCAGCCTTACTCTAGATTTATAAGAATGTTTTCTACTATGATAGGAAACTACAACAGCCTCTCCCTTGATGGCTCGGCTTAAGATGTGGAACAGCTTCTGTGGGAAATGCACTTCATTATTAATGTGAATGTGTACTACTTTATTATAGTCATTGAAGAGGAAGAGATTGACAGATGTAAGAACCATCAGGTATGCCCAGGTGATACCTGATTGTTGCCAGCTGTCAATTGTCCTAAATCACTGAGGAATGTGGGATGGTGATAAACAACATAAATGGGAGCAAACGGAATGTGTTCAATTCTGAAAGCAGAGACAGTGAAATATCAGCAACTACAAACTTCATAAAATGATACTGCTAGAGATGGAAGCACGGAACAACTGTTGTCCACCATCTGGGCATGTTTTGACATGACCTGTTATAAAATTAGTTTAACTAAATGAGTTGAATGACTAAATAAACATTTCTAACAGCTGAGCTCAAAATGGCTGCTGCCCTTTGTTTTAGACTTGCAACAATATAATTTAATCTTCTTTTCCTTCTTCTTTAAAATCCCTCCTGCAAAACTAACTTCTCTCCGGAGTGCTGATGAGTACAGACATCTTCTAGAATTTCTATTCTTCTGATTGGCCATCTTAGAAATGTAACTGCTCCACAATTTCCAGAATTAGTCCAGTTGCAGGTGCTGCTTGAATTGCTGTGGTAGTTCATCTTGCCATGCTTGGTATGCCTCTCCTTCAGGCATTAGGACCAATGGAACCATCCCTTGAAAGGCAAATAGCACCTTTGCAGGGCAGGGGTTGGGGTTCTTGGGTCATGCCAGATATTCAGAACTGGTCCTACCATTAAGCGAGGCAAAGGGTAGATGCGGAGGGATAATTAGAGGGGTCTTTATGGACCACATGCTTGTTCCAAACCTCCTAGAATATCCTGTTGCCCTGAGATGCACTTGAAAATGCTTTCCTCTTCCCAGTGTTTAAGTACAATTCCATGCAAGTCAACTTCTGCACAGAGGGAGGAGAGATGCCCTTTTGTCATTCGCTCCAGACAGTATACACTCTTTTTAATACATTTCTCCCAGAGCTCATGCACAGTCCTGGCAACAGGACTATGCTTTGAGTTTAGTATCCAAATGGTGATTTTGTTTTCCTTATCTACATTGCAATGAACTTTTCTGCATGAGGCTGTTCATCTGCCGTATCTATTTTTGGCTTTGTTGCAAATTGAAATCCAAGCTCTGCACAAAGAGCATTTCCTTTCCTGCTTTTCTGTTATATTACCTCTTAGTGGCACTGTGCTATAGCAGAATAATGCAGTCACACAAGAGGGAAATATCTTTCCTTTTACAGTCAAGAATAGTATTCCACTTTCCCTGTCCTTAAACAAATAAGCACATAGGGAAGTGCTCCTAAAAGACAGAACTCAGAAGTCATAGAATCATAGAATCATGAAATCGTAGCATTGGAAGGGGCCATGGAGGCCATTGTGTCCAACCTCCTGCTGTTGCAGGACACACCATCCCACTCAGATGGCTGTCCAGTTTCTTTCTGAATGTCTCTAGTGTGGGAGAGCCCATCACCTCTCTAGGCAGCTGGTTCCACTACTGAAAAGACCATGAATAAGGAATGACGAATGCACAATGAATGAATCATGCAGAAAACCTCAGTGAAACTGAAAACTACTCAGAGACCTCTTGTTTCTTCAACTGCCATGTGAAGAAATAGCGCTGGTTGTCTTCCACCTTCATTTTCTACATGCAGTGCAGTGTCACTCAAATCTGCGCTTCCATCTTCTCAGATCAGACTTTGCTTTAGCACCAAATTTCCTAGAGACTTTACCTGATCCATTTTTTTCACCCTTGTTTTATTTTCCATTTTGATGTATGCACATACGCATTTAGGCTGCAGTCTTACATTATCTGGAAGTCAGTTCTGCTCAACACAAAGGGGTTTAACATTTGAGCAGACTGCATTGTGGATATTTGCTCAGACTGAAACAAACTGCTGGTAAGTGATGCCTTTACACTGATGAATATATTCCTTCAGTGCAATATTTGGGAGCCTGCACATGAACAAAGTCTGTAACATCAAAAAGAGTCCCAGCCTCTTGTACTTTGGTGTACATAGTAAAAAGAACAGATTTTGCTTCTGGGGAATGATTGCGGAAAGTATTATTTCTCTTTAACTAGGATAAAAGTTCTTCAATGCTGACATCAGCCCAAGAGATCCGTACTCTCTTTAAAATCTCATTTATACTTTCAAGGTCTATGGTCTTGTTATCTAAATAAAATAAGCTAAAATAAACGTCCAAAAAAGTCCAAGAAAAGATTAGGGTGAAAGGTTTGCACATCAATATTTTATGCCAGAATAAAGGGAAGGGGGGGGGGAGTCAGCCTGGTTAATTAGAGTAGTGAAAATCTGTGCAAAAGCAGAGCCTGCAAAATAAAAATAAAATTGTCCCATATGTTTTTTGTATCATCCACCTCCCACATACAAATTGTATGGAATAATCTGGAGCAATGCACATTCCCTTCCTCATGGTGCTTATAAATCAAGCCATGCATATCTGGTGGGGGATTTAAGTCGAATAAAGCTAACCCACCATGCTTTGTCTTTTTTGGATTCAAAGAGTAAAGATCCCATCGTGCTGAGCTTCATGTTGCTCACTTTAACTTTAATTCATATCTCTAATTCCCTCTGTCTCCCCTTCCTTTGAATATCCCCACTAGGTGGTCCAGACCTCAAGTGGAAGATTTACTGGCACGACTAGAATGTATGAGCACATTGTTTTTCCAATATGATTGAATGGCTTTTTTGTCATTCCCATGGCTGCTGAAATCCTCTGCAATTATTCCCATTGGCGATAGAGGCTCCTGTTGGTCAGGTGAAAGCCCAGGCAGATGTCAAATGTCAATAAATTTGAAATCCATAAATGTAACACAACTCAGTGCCAGAATAATCTGGGGTTAAACAGAGTGCAGTGATGTATACATAAATCATGGACCAGACCCAAATATTTATGGGTTCCATGAATGCAAACATTACAAGAGATACTCATTTTGAAAAACTGTGTTTTATAAAACTTCCACTCTTTACCTAGATTTATAATCCAGTAAGTAAGCCTAAACATATCTTTCTGATGATGACTTTACTTGGTCCAGAACCTTGTGTCAGACATGGGGGAAGGCAATTTAGTGACTTCCAGAAATGTTCAGCTACAATACTTAACATCTTCAGCCAGCATGGCCAATGATCAGGGATTATGGGAACAGTAATCCAAAACATATGGATGGCATCAGGTTGCCTGCCCGGGTGAGAGCTTTCTTTTCAGAGCATAACGTACTACCTGGAGCTGAGCACTCTTCATTCTTAACCCGGCCAAGCATTTTGCCACTGTAGAGTTCAAGGAAGTTTAATTCCATCTTCCAGAAGCTTGATACATGTGTGAACTGATGACGAACTTGGAAAAGGGGATGAAAGGCAGGAAGATCACAATCCGCAAGAAATAGGGGGAAAGTCCTCCTTCTATCAAAGATAAATAAAATTTAACTGTTGATGGGGTCTGCATCCTACAACCTGTTCAGCTTTTTTGCCATCCTAAAGGACCAAGCCAGAGAGTTCCCTAGATAGAAAAATGGCAACATGGAGGCTGTCATACCTTGGAGATACCATGAAAAGGCAAGACTCCCTGGGAATAAAAGAAGATAATTGTGCTAGGGAAAGTCAATAGCAGAAGAAGAAAAGGGAGAACAAATAAGCGATGGGTTGACACCACAAAGGAAACCACAGTCTTGAATTTAGAACAGCTAAGCAGGGGTGACATGGATAGGACATTCTGGAGAGCCTTCATTCATAGGGTTGCCCTAAGTTGGAGATGACTTGACAGCACAGAGCAGCAACAAAAGCATCACCACATGATCTGAAACAAGCCATAATGAGCCTGGCTTTACCTTGTTCTACTGAACCAATTGTAGAATGGTTGCTATAATCCAACTCAGTATTGCAATTCACATGGCCTTGAAAAAATTATTCCTAACATTAGTCAGGCTGGAGATGTAATGAAAGAATAATCACAACCAGTCAAGCATAATGGCAAAAAGCAATTTTGTGAAAAGCTGGCATGGTGCAACATACATTACTCTGGCTTCAGAGAAAGGGAATTTGCTGGTCTGGTCTTTTGCATTTCACCTCCCTATAACTTTGGAATTTATTGCACTCAGACATACAAAATCATGTGAATGTGTACATACATACCTGCAACTGAGTGCATTTCATGCATCTGTTGAAGTTCTCTAGTTCTTGCAAGTTTCTATCATGATAAATGTGGTAGTCTGTAGAATGCTACAAGGTTCTTTCTTGTCACTGCCCTGTACTCTGCTGTCAGCTGGGGGGAAATTTTGAAATTATGCTGCGCCATCTTAACATTCATGCATAGAGACTGATATGGCAATCCACAATAGGGGCAAGATGCTTCTACCCCAAACTCAGAGCGTTTTCTTCTATAGATATTCCAAAAAGTTTAGAGTTTGGTAGAAAGCCCCACTTCCAAAAAATAAATAAATACCAGGTCCATGTGAGGCCACTCATGTGATGACAGTCATTAGTTAAAAATCCAGTTAACTTCTTTAACTTACCTTCTAGAGATTTAGCTGTCTGATGGTAGGCCATTGTTCAAAATCCCACGACATCTTTTGTTCTTCTGTTAGCACAATAAATATGTATAATATCTGGCACTCTAGAGAAGTAATTTTGTGAAGTACTCCAGTCTGCTATCTAGGGGGCAGGGACTGGCATTTGATTGGCCAGAATTTTTATCAATTAAATCTCAACACTTCAGCAGAAACCATTTTACTCTTACTGACACTAATTCACACATAACACTAAGGCTCACTTTGAACGCTATGGAGAAGTGGCAAATGAGGCTCTGTGAGTGATTCATGCTAATTCACTCTGACAGGTAGCAGAAGCAGCTACTACCCTGAGCCGAAATCCAGCCATTGTCTTGCTCCTGTAAATGCCTGAGTACAAGAGTCAGATGGGCGAGACCCACAGTGTGATTCCTTTATCGTTCCTAAGCACTGGGTGGGAGGAATAGCAAGCATCATTTGGACACACTCGTGTTTCATGGATCCAAGCAGTTATGAATGGACATGAAGTCTAATTAAGTTCCCAATGGCTACCTGAAAGTGTGAATTAGGCCTAAGACACCTGGTTTTTTGTATTCCAGTTCAGTGCCCAAACACTGTATGTAGGAGAACATCATGCATCTCAAAGCATTGGAGATGTGCAAATTACTCTTCCAACCCATTTATTCAATCTTTGTTGTTGTTTAGAGATGTTTTCCGTAACATACATAGAGATGGAGTCTCCAATCAGTGCCTATAGATATCTCTCTTTGCTCACTACCATTTTGGATTTTTTTTTCAATTCTTAATATTTGTAAAAATTTGGCTTTAACCAGGATGCTGACATATTGCAAAAGAAAATGCTGCCTTCCAGCACCAGCTTTATTTGGCATCAAATGCTGAATGTGGAGTTCAGATCATCTCTCCATGGTACTTAAGTTCGAGAGGATTACTTTTCTTTTCTTCTCCCCAGTTTGAATTCTGGAAAATGAGCATTTTGTGACTGGACATGTTCACCATGGCAGCCACTTTATGAATGGGCAGATCTACCCCCATAGCAGTCATTTTGTGAGATCACCCACAACATTTACTTAAAAACCCAACTGTACCCCACTGACCAACAAGGTTTGGGGACCAAGACCATAGCTCAGATTAATTCTATGGGTGTGCATCAGAGGGTCATTTTGCCTTATTTATGATGCAAGTTTCATTGCCCCTTAATATTCCTTTGGGACTTCTTTTCACCCTGTGATTCAATCGTATTTCAATGGATGAAATCATGAATAAATTTTTCTTGGTGGAAAGGAGGGGTACATATCTGGTTTTTTTTTTAAGATAGTTTACACAGAAGTCTTAAATAATTTTTCTAATCACCCTGTGGACTAAAATAGCAAATGACAATGTCACAGACTGCCTTCGTCCCCACATGCCACCATGAGCCAAGGCTTGTGTTGGTCTGCCAGCAATTTGGACATGGCAAATGTTTCTGCAACATTTAAAATTACAATTTTGCACTGAAACTACTGCTTCCAATTTATCATGCCATACCAAAGGGAAATTAATGCAGGATACAACAAATACCTCGACATTAATAACAATTCAGAATGAAGTATTCTCTCCAACAATTCATCATTTCAAGCTGCCTTTCAATAAACTGAGGATTTGCATGGAAGCACTGAAGTGCAGGCAGACATTTTGTCATGAGAAACGGAACGTCGCTAAATTTCACAGAGCTTCCAGTGGAACAAATTTACAAAATGGGGCTCATTCAGTTTTAATCTAGGCAGATGATCGTATATGTGTAAGAGCTGTCAAATCCATGCTATAGTTTGGACTTCCATCCATTCACTTGTATGCAGCTTTCCCACAAGATGGTGCCCAAAGTGGCACATAACATATCAGAAGGATGGCAACAGCAAGTTGGATCCACATCCAATTAAATGTAGAACAGGCCATTGATATTAATGGGACTTAGCCATAGTGTCAATAAGCAAATACTTGAGAAGACTATAAATCAAGCCATAGCACTAACATGAAATCCACTACACCACGTGCGGGCCCTTCAGCTAATTTCGTGCAGCCATCAGCCTAAGTGCAACTCTGAGGAAAGCTCAGAGGGCAGCAACAAGGGGAACAGCTTTCTCAGTGATAGCCCCCCATCTATTAAATGACCCCCCCACTGAGGCCCACTTGATGGGCCTTGTCATCTTTTCAGCACCAGGTTAAGGTGGCCCTATATGTTAAAGCTTTTAAAGATATGCAAGGGCTTGAGATGGTTAACCATCCCAGGTGTTTACAAAGCTACTCTTCACTGTATGTTGTTTTAGCTATGCATTTATTTTGGATTTTTGGAAATATTTTGTGGAATTTTAGTGTATTATTTTTATGAACAGTCGTAAACTGTTCAGAGAGCTTCATTATTGGGAAGCATAATAAATAAAGTTAAATGGCACCTGGATCTGGGTGAGCTCGAAACTCAATGGCAGAATGCATACTTTGTATTCAGAAGGTACCATGTTTGGATCCTGACATCTTTGTGCAGGGCTGGCAGGGAAACCCTGGAGAACTATTGCCTGTCAGTGTTGACCACAAAGGGCTCGAGGAAGCAATCTTCTGACTTGGCATAAGGCAGCTTCCCATCTCCTTAGTGATCAGCTCAGATCAGGGAAGAACTATCTGTCCCTCTCTTAGCAGCCTGCTAGCAGGAAGGTAAGAAGTAAGCAGGTGGAGACTAAAAGAAAGAGAAGGGACAGCAAAAAGCAGAAAGGTGTTTTTACTTTACTTACCACTAGCGGTACATGGCCCCTCAACAGATTACTCCCAAAGTAATGTAGTCCTTGACAGCAAAATTTTCCCCATCCCTACTACTCATGTCTACTCAGAAGTAAGCTCAATTAAGTTCAGTGGGTCTTACTACTAAGTATATATGTGTTGTTCCATTTTAATCTTCATGGTAATCCTGTGATGTATCTTAGGTGTCGTTGGTGTCATAGTGAGGACTGGTGTCTTAGCCATTACACAACAATGGTTGAGTACACTGGAGATCCCAAGTTCAATAACTTTTTCTGCTTGGTTAAGTGAAGCAGCTTTTGAAATTTTCTCCTTCTCCATCTATCATGGGCTTGTTTTCAGTGGGAAACCGAGCTTTGTGCAAATTTGCTCGATAAGGCATTCTGGGCTACCATATTGTAGCCAAAAGAGAATAAGCAAAGACAAAAGACAAAAGGGAATAAGCAGCTTAATTGGAAATGGTAGACAATTAATTTGGTCTAACGGCTATGTAGTGTTCCTAAGCTCAGAGGCTTTAGAGGGAGATTCCAATCTTACAATGCATTGGAATTTGATTTATAACTGTGCTTTTGTATACAGTAAAGGTGTTTAGTTCTTTGGCACTGATATCAGTTTTGGTTATGCACAAATGTGCTGCTCTTCTGAATGAGTTTCCCTGTTAACAACTTAAAATGGCAACACCTGAACATGCAGAATGCCCATGTGACATCACAGGACAGTCATAGCAGGTAACAATGGAACAATTGTTCCGCACACACTCATTGTCCACTGGAATTCAGTGGGGAATACTTCTGAATAGACTTGCATAGGGCCACACTGGATGCATCTCTTATGGCAGCAAGCTAAGTTTGTAGTCCTATACCCATTTGCCTGTGAGTAAACCCTATTGAACTGAATGGAACCTGATTTTGAGCAGGCAATGTATGCATGCAATATGTTGCCATAGTAAGGATATCAGTGAAAACTGACCTTTCCCAAGTCTAATGTGACCTTCACGCCTGGATTAATGTGCAGGTTGGAATGAAGTTACCCTTTGGATTTTATACTTCCTTTATGTTTTGATGGATTTCTCAGCTCAAAAACATGCCAAAACATGTTAAAATGTATATTTTAGGGGAAAAAAAAACCTGTGAAATGCATACAATCAGAACAGATACATCTATAAAGGGTTTTTTTGCAAGAAATGTGTTAAAAATATATATTTGAATACGCACATATTTATGGACTTCTATTTAAAAGGACAGGGTAGAACAGACTTAGGGAAAACCACACATGCAATGGAGACAGTCTGGACACTGACAATTGTGTAGGGACGGACAGATCAGTATATGTAAACATGGGAAGATCTCCTCTCCAGTCTAATTTTTGTGTTTTTTAGCTCTGATATATGAACCTCTTCTAACTCAACACTAGAAACAGATACTGTGTGACTGTGTGGTAAAGAGTTTGCTCATTTGCCGCTGTTATCTATATGTCTAGGGCAGAAGAAGAGAGAGAGAGAGAGAGAGAGAGAGAGAGAGAGAGAGAGAGAGAGAGAGAGAGAGAGAGAGAGATATCTCCTATTCTTCCATCTAAGGGCTCCAGTTGCAGCCAATATGAAATGTGTTCATTCGGTTTGTTCACAATGGAGTGCATTTAAGTGTTGCCTCTTTGATGTTTCGCTGCCATCTCCATCTTTGTCATAGCTGGCCCATCTTTTTCAATCTAATGAACTCAAACCATCAGTGCAACTTAAGTTCGGCTGTCTGTTCTTGCATAGTTAATATTAAAAATGTACTAACAGTGCGGCTGCAAAATCAAATTATGCACATAAATATGCTGGCATAGCAGAGGAGGCGGCAGAAGCTGAAGTTAGCAACATTGATGCCAGTTCACATTTGCAAATCAACCGTCAATCTGTCATTAAACATGTTATCAAATGATGATAAGTGTATGCTTCTTGCTTGCATTGGTACGCTTATTCCCGATGTTGATGTGCATTAATGGGATAATGTGCATTAACATAGTCTTGCTTGGATGAACACAAAACATTTTTTATCCATCTTAGCTTGTTTCCCCCTGTGGCCCCCCAACTAAGTGTTTTATGTTATCAAATTGCCAAAAAATGGGAAAACATATTACTTTTAATTAGCAAACCATGAGTTATTATTAGTAGTATTTCATTCATTTTACTTTAATCCAAGCTAACTGCAGCACACTGCAATGTGTTTAAGGAAACCGGGGTGGGGGGACGACTGAAAATCACTCCACTGTCTTTCTTCGAGTAAAACGATTAATGTCAGAAACTCAGAGGCTGACAATTACGTGCTGTCTTAATGTACTGCCCTTTCATCTGCAGGCCTGACTTTTTGACAGGAATGATGGTTTCAGTTCAATGATATGAAAGGCAGGAAAGGATACGATCTTGGGCTACGGGAGTCTGTCGTATGGCTGGCTTTGGCTAGCGGTTTTACATATGGGGGAGATGATCAGTGACAAACCCTGGAAGCCAACATTAGCAAGGGGCCAGCATTTCACCGAGGGCTTTCCTCTTGGCGGTCTAACACAATGGCCTTTAACGGGCGGGACAAAGCCAGACATAGGACAGGTCACCACGACTGGAGTTCTACCACCATACAAATCTATGGGGTTTAGTCATACTTCAAGCAGGGCCACTAAAACCCAGATGGGGCTTAAGCTAGTTAGAACTAACAGATCTGATTTCAACAGATCTGTTTTGAGTAAGACTGTTAGATCCTGTCTATGATTAAAAGAAGAACCTCTACAAATGTCTGCTTGAATTAAAGTTGGGTTTGTTGTTGCTTACTACAAAGTTGCGTCCGACCCATCATGACCCCTTAGACAACATTCCTCCAGGCCTTCCTGTCCTCCACCTTCCCCTGGAGTCCACTTAAGCTCACACCGACTGCTTCAGTGACTCCATTTAGCCACCTCATTCTCTGCCGTCCATTGATGGCAAAAGTTGGGTTGCACATCTGCAAATATTGAGGGCTACTGATCTAGTAACTTCACTGAGTAGCTTCTGTGTGCTTCTTAACCATTCACACGCACTGCACCTTGCATGTCACCCTTGCAGAGATGAAAATATGGCTTATGAGTGAGTGTGTGTTTACAAGAGAACCCAGCTTGGAACACAGTGATTACAAACAAACTTGAATGTCGCCTCAGTAACATTTGCTTATGCTGTCATCATACAGTTGGCCCATATCATGGAATCATGCGCACAGACTGTGACAGAACCCCTGTTTCTGCTATAGATTCACAGTGGATCTATATTAAATCTCTAGAGCATCTGGTTAGTTGGCACCCAGGTGAATACGTGAATAGTTTTACATCCCTTTATCTCACTCCTTTGTCATTCAGAAAAAGAATCAAGTTTTAACCCCTTTCTTGAACAGGCTGACGGGGTCTAGTCACCTTGGGCTCCTGAGTTGTGACTTGCACTAATTGAGAAGGTGGGCCCAGCTACCAGTTCATTTCCTGATTTGTTGGCAAGACCACTGACATCAGAATAGGGGCTATTTCTAATAGGACAGACCAACCATCAGTCTTTACAAGGCGACCTGTTTTATTGAGTGGAGAGTTTCTCAACCATTCTAGAACATTCCTATTTACCATCTAAGTGGAAGAAGCCCTCCCTCCCCCTCTCCCTCCTCCCGGTCTGTGCTGTACAATGCTATGGACAGACTAGCTTTGGATTTAACCTTTGATTAGAAAGGCCACTGATCATTTTGCAAGCATACAAGTTTCTTGTGGTTATCATAGGGTAGCAGAACATGCAGCAAATATTCATTCGGTTTCTTCCAGTTCCTTCATTATTGACAGAGCCATTCTTTACCATTCCTTAAAAACTTTGATACAGTTGCCTGCTATGTGATCATTAAGTGTGGTTTTACTGATTAGCAGTGGAGGGGGGTGGGGAAGGGGGGGACTGTGGGATTTAGCGTGGTGAGCTTATGCTGTTGTTCCTATCACTCCTGCTCTCCAGAGAGTGATTCTTGTGACCATATTTCAAGCTGTCTTTAGTGCTGCTTTGGAGCGCATTCAGATTTTGGAAATGGCAAGTAATTCGTCAATATGTTTTCACCATATGTATTAAGCTTGATTGTAAAAAATGACAACGAGCGGCCCTTGGAATGGCACAGTAAGCTTCTCTCTTCCTCTCCCTCTCCCTCTCCCTCTCCCTCTCCCTCTCCCTCTCTCTCTCTTGGCATGCTTGAGCCTGCACTGATGTAGGCCAACCATTTCAAAAGGGTGTCTTGGACAATATAAACTTTGGCTGTGGTCAGATTACGTTCACCCCCATCCCAGTCAGCTCACCACGAGACCACACACACTCAGACCACACACAGCATTTATGCTCCATTATGAAGAACGACTTCTCCAATCACTGAAAGCAAATATACCTATTCTCATCTGACGAGCTGGGTGGATGTGTGGTTCAATTAATCTTTGAGACTATGGAAGGGAGTAGCAGGGTCATCATCAACATTTCCAGGTTCAAACCAAGGATAGTAAGCTGGAAATGTCAACTCTAATATGAAATCAGGCCATGAGAGAAAGGCAGACTTCAGACAGTAAACTAAGAGCTCATCCGCACAGGAGCAGAATGAGGTGGACTAGGCTTTCCAGACTAGAGATGCAAGTGCCATTTTCTCATCCTCCCTCCCTTTCTTAATTTCAAACAGGCAAACAATGCTTCAAGGATTTTCCCTTTCCCCACTTTGGGGTGTGCTAGGCTTTTACTTGGAAGGAGGTTTCCTTTGTTTTGGATGCCAAAAAGCACTCCAAACTGTGATTTCCTCACCTGTAGACTGAGGTGGTATCATCCATTCTACCACCTCCAGACTTCACCATTTCCAGTCTAGCACATCATTCTCTTACTCTCTACACCTCTTGCCACTATCCCTTGACAGCATGGCCACTAACAGTCAGGAGGGCTCCCATTGTTGGGGAAGATGGGCAGGAAGGCACTGTTGCACTCCTGTCCTGTTTGTGGGTTTCCTGTTGGCCACCGTGTGAGCACAATGCTGGACTGGATTGACCTGGGGTCTGATCCAGCAGGACTTTTCTTATGTTTGCCTTGTTTTGTTTGGTTTTACTGTATTTATTAAATTTCCATGCTACACTTTCCCTTTCAGGGAACTCAAGGCAACTTACATAATTCTCCTCCTCCTCTCAGTCTTATCCTCACAGCAACAACCCTGTGAGGTTGGTTGGACTGAGAGTCTGAAACTGGCTCAAAGCCATCCAATTGGCTTCTAGTGGGGCTAGAACACAGAGCACCTGAGTCCCAGACCTGCACCCTTAACCACTATGCCACACTATTTCAGGATACGATCTTAGGCAATTTAGAAAGAAAAAAGGAGTCGCAGTCCTATGATCTTAAGCACTCCACCAAACTGACTATCATATTGAGGAAGCCTGCCCTACTGTATGTTTAGAACAAGCCTAAGTGACCCAGCAAGGGTTCTAGGACAGTCTGGGAGACCAGCTGTATATCACAGCTAGCTCACACAAATACAGTGTAAGAGGACAACCGTCTACATGATGCAGAATAGTGCAGGAGTGCACACTGCTACCAACATTATCACCAACAGAATAGCTTGCAATGTGATCTAGGGATTCTGAGTGTGAGTGACCATCTCTGTAGGGCCCATTTCTACAGCACACAGAGGCCTTTGCTCATCAAAGAATTTACGTTCAAAAACTGGAGATGGCATTTTCAAAAACTATCGGTTAGAGATCAAATCATGCCAGAGTTTTTCCTAGAAGCAAAAATGACAAAACTGAGGTTGTCATACTGCAGACATGCTGTGCAAAGTCAAGGCTCACTGGAGAAGACTATCATGCTAGGGAAGGCAAAAGCAGAAGAGGAATAGGAAGACCAAAGAAGAGATGGGTTGACTCCATTAAGGAAGCCACAGCCTTGAATTTAGAACAGCGAACCAGGGATGCCCCGGATAGGACATTTTGGAGCGCTTTCATTCATGAGGTTATCCTAAGTTGGAATGACTTGGCAGCACACAATAACAATAGGTTATAAATGTAGTATTACAAATGGTGCTATAACTTTCTCATGCCTTGTCACCTACATACCTCATGGCGACATTCCCCAATCTGGTGTCCCATAGTAGCTTTAGACATAGAAACATAGAAACAGAGTGAGTCAGAAGGGGCCTCCTGGGCCATCTAGTCTGACCTCCGGCACCAGCCGGCTCCGCTCACAACATGCCTATCATGTGCATGTCCAGCCTGTCTTTGAACACCCTCACCGATGAGGCCTCAACAACCTCTCGTGGAAGCCCATTCCACACCCTCGGGGTCCTAACTGTCAGGAAGTGTTTCCTGGCATCCCAATGGAACCTGGGTTCCCTGAGCTTTGCTCCATTAGACTACAGCTCTCAGGATTCCTACCATTGGACATGCTGGCTGGGGCTGATGAGAACTGAAGCCCAAAACAACTGGGCAGTCACCAGGCTGGGGAAGGTTGGCTTAAAGCCTCAGGCATGACACACCCCACATGCTGACATTCCATCTTCTATGAAAGGAAAATAATCCCTCTTTTCTTGTCCATCTGGCCAAGGCTGCATGGGAGCCTGAAGCTCTTGGACAGCAAGACAAAAACATTAAAGAAAAGTGGAATTTATATGAGAAAGAGAAGATTTAGAAGAGAGGAATGCTGCTTTGTCTGAAGTTATAGGCTGATATTACAGGTATAACTGCATCCGTGGTAAGAGAAGAGAGAATAGGGGCCTCATCTGTGTTGCTCTTGGATATAGAACTCTAGCAGAATATTCATTCTTGTTAAACTCTGTCTTTAAAGTCAAAATGAACACAGTATAATACTCTGAACCCAAACTGATAAACCCTTGAGAGGGGCTTGGGGATCCAGAGATTCCTTGCTCCATTCTATTCACAGAAGAATAGAGCTGGAAGGCCCAAGGAGGCCATTGGGTCCAAGCCTTTGCTCTGTGCAGGGCTCCCAGGTAAAGCACCCCTCTCAGTTGGCTGTCCAACAGTGTCTTGAATGCATCTAGTATGGGAGATCCTACAACTTCCCTGGGTTATTGGTTCCATTGTCATACTGCTCTAACAGTTTTTCCCATCTAGCAGTCCAGGGGTGAGCCATGACGGATTGCCAGAAAATCATGAGATTGGCTAGTTTACACAGCTGTCCTTGGTAATTTTTGCTTGTTTGTTTTCTGGGATTGATAGGAAGAGTGTTTAAGAAACACAGGGATGTTTCCCTTCCAGTGGTGCTGAGTTTCCAAAGGAACACCCTACCCATTCTAGAGGCAATCAGTATGCAGCTTGATGACTTCTGTTGAGGATCAATGAATCTGTCCATTTTGATTTCTCTCTGTTTCTCATTTTTATTCACTCTCCCATTCACTCTGTCCTATTTCTGTAGCAGTTTACTTTTTTGCTCAAAATAAGCACAAAGATCCTTCTGCTTTTTCATGCAAATTTATTCTAATATGTATATTTTACACAATTATGCTTAATAGAAGCATTTTAAAGCAGTTTCTCTGTATCTAATGCTTTTCTATGTTCTTTTCAATAATATACTTAGAGGTTTTGCCCACTTTTTTTGTTTGGGAAATTGCATTGTAAAGTTCCAAGGAGAATAATTGCCTCTCAAAGATCAGCTTCATACTCTGGGGCTATTTCTAGGTCCTTGTGATGGGAGGAGCTGAGGGTGTCTTTTACCGTCTTTGATTGCTTCACCAGCTATGGCCACAGGGATGCAGGTGCTGGTAACCTCAAGACTGGATTACTGCAAAGCACTTTAACCTGGGCTGCTCTTGAGGCTACCCAGGAAACTGAAGCTGGTGCAGAAGGCAGCAGCTCATCTCTTGTTGGAAGCTGCCCCTACTCAGCACGCAACTCCTTTGCTGAACAAGCTGCACCCTATTTACTACCAGGCTAAGCTTAAGGTTTTATGCCTGCATACAAAGCCCTAAACAAACTTGGGACTAGAATATCTGAGAAAATACTTACTCCCCTACCAACCTGCCCCATCACTGAGGTCGACAGATGGCATGTGCCTGGAGATACCATGTGCATCCATGGCCCATCTGAAATCCACCAGGAGGTCAGGCAGACTCAGATACTGCATTATTTTCAGCACCTGTTGAAGTTGTCTTTTGTTCCTGGAAGTCCTCCTTGCTGCCCAGCCAAGGTGATTCAGGCAATGTGAATTTGTTACATTCTTACAAAAAATAAAGCAAACGAAATCCTTCCCCATACCCAGTTTCTATTCCCTTTTCTCCCATCTGGCCATCTTGGAACTTGCTCCTGACTCTGCCTTGTGGAGCTCTATTGTTGGACTGGCTTCTGTGTGTTTAAGGATGCAGGAATCCAAGAACTGATGGTGAGGCTCGCTTATGATGCTTGCTTGCTTGTTTGCTATAGCAGCCTTTCTGAATGTAGGTATATGGAGTAATCTATACTGGGGCTGGAAATCCAATAAATTCCCAGGGCTCACCTGCCCAGATTCTGGTCCACTTTACTACAGCCTTTAGTCCAAGTTCCTGGTGAGTACACCCACAAATGCATTCACAGAGCTTTTGCCAAGATTGAGCCCATGCACCACTCAAGCAGCATCCTTCTTCCGCTCCACCTGCAGCAGCCATTTGTGCTGCTGCACCTAATGCAGAAGAAGGTTGCCCGGTGTGCAACATTAAATCTGTAAGCATTGATGGACTTCCTCATGTCTGGGCTTTCTTTGCAAGACCAGACGGACCATAAGAGAAAGACTGTGACTCTGAGAGGGATGGATTCCAGTGAATTGCATCTCAACCCTCTCTCAACTGAGAGTCCTCTGGATGTTTTGGACTCTAACTCCCATCCTTCCTCACCATTGGCAGTGCTGGCTGAGATGGAAGGGCATTGCTGTTCAGAGCATCAGATTGTACTAGGCTAGTGAGGCCTGTCACGTAAGAAAGACAGGTGGACCTCTGCAGCAATCATGAGATGGCAAATTAGTTGGTAATTAGTAAATCACACAGGATTCATTTTAGAGGTAAGGCACTCCAAACACCTCATGGATCACATTGATGAAGTGCAGTATTGTTGTGGAAGATGATAGTACATTTTTCCCAGAGAGAGAGAGAGAGAGAGAGAGAGAGAATGAGAATCATGGCATTGTTGACATCTCTTGTCTACTGCTACCTGTTGTGTACATTGGTTTGCTTAGTGAACAAATTAAAAAGTATCAGGCTTTGCATCAAATTCAAGTTTTCATTTTCACTATTGAATAATGTCATTTCTTTCTCCTGGCAAGTCTGATTTTATATTTAGTCATTTTGCCTGCAGACAGACTTGTTGCTGAAACAGTTCCCACATGTTACCTAATAGGCAAGAGGCAAATGGAAGTGCCATGGGTCCAAATTGCAGGATTCAAAATCTAGAGCCGAATCCAAATTCAAATTTTCCACCACCAGGGAATACTCTTGAGCTGTCATATCCACTGAAATCCACTGAACTTCTTTAATAAGTCATTTCAGTTTACATGGAACACAGTGATACATAACTGCCAACAATTCACAGATGAAAATAGGGATATAATTAGAATACCCATATACTTATAACCAAAAAGTACCAATTAATACAAATACCAATGATCCACCTGGTTCAATACATTGAAGGCACTAATCCAGGGTGAAAAACCTGTATACTCCAGATATTATTAGATCACAACTCCCATAGCCCCTGTCCATAGGTGATGCTGTCTGGAAAAGATGGGAAGTCCCTCTCCCTTGCTTGAATTCATCTTTTTCAACCACCTGTTTGAAAAGCCAAGAAGGCATTTATTGTTGAGCTTAATGATATGCAGGAACACACACACTGTCCAACAATCTGTTACCAGTAGTTCAAAGCAAGCCTGCCCACCTGAGAAATAGCAGGTTATGCACTACATGGTTCCTGAATTCATGATGATCATGTATGTGCTTGCACGTAAGAGGAAAACATAGATCTGTACTCCTGACCGGGTTCTAACACCCAGAACCTGAGTGGGAAAGACTGCAAAATTCCTTGACATGTCTAGTCACTGACATTAACAATGTTTTACAAAAGCTGAACACATTTTCCAAGGCATCCACAAGATGCAAAAGAAGAAAACAAAAGACAGATGATAGACTAATTAAGGATAATCTTCTGGAAAGAGCTAAACTTTGTAACAGAACATTTGTTTTGCATGCAGATGGTCTGGGGTTCAATCCAAGACACCTCCAATTTAAAGATGTCTGTAGGAGCTTGTGGACCAGTGGTCCCACCGAAAGCCTGTAAATGGGGCATGCAAAGTACTTGTCTTACCATCGAGCTACTGGCCCAGCTTTCTATGTTCATATGGGAAAAGGGATATTTCGAATGCCAGTCGCAGTAAACAAATAATCAGAAATGTAACAAGAAGAACAGCTGAACCCCAGTTTAGCTTACATGCAGATTCAGGTAGGAGCGTGAGGAGCGAAGCTGATAAGGAGCCGTGAGCCCTGTTCAAATGCTGGTAAATTGCTCTACAGTGAATAGCTTAGCTTCCCAGAAGAGCCAACTTTGCAAAGGAGAAAGAAAGCATGTTTATCCTAGCTGCTAAATAGTTACAGCTGCCATTAGCTGCAACCTGGTACCACCACCACACACATGGAAAGCACCACTGTTTCACACAACAGACACAAACAATCTCTGCCTCCCAAGCAAGCCTAAGGCTTCTGCAAACAAAGCTGTCCCCTGAGCTTTATCAGGGTGCATCCTCGTTCTTCTAAGGATGGAAGCAGCAGGGGGTGCCTTCAACCCTTTCCTGGGTCAAGTCCCACTGATATAGCAGAGCTTACTCCTAGGTAAAGAGATGCCCTATTTGCTTTCATCTGAACCAGCCCTTAGAAAACAGCATCTCTGCTTGATAATATGCCCCCCTTCTGTTTAGGAGCTGCTGTGAAACTTGTCAAGTCCCTACCTTTTGACAAAAATGCCTTATTTGCATTAGATTCCTATGGTATTTCAGCAGTGGAATAATTATCATATCATGGTCAACCAAAGAAAGCAACATCTTTGTGCTAGTGGGTACATTTCCCATTGAACAGCCATAAATAAATAAAAATCTTAATATGAAGGCAGTTCTATATGAATTTGGCTTTTTGGATGGATGCAAGGGTGGAGGGGCAGAAAGGGCCACCCGGAGATGAGCAGACTGAGGGCATGGGGAGTTTGGTTACCATGGTGATGATTATTGCTCAGTGGTTGATTGGGCTATCTTAGAATATTTTAATTAATTTCCTCCTTCTTAATGTGAACTGTAAGTGGCATGGATCAGTCACAAGACCAGATTCACCTGCTCTATTTTGTATGACACAAAACAGAAATAATAGTCATTTTTAACAAAGACCCTAAAATCCTCAGAGAACTAAGGTACAAAGAAATGGGTCAGGAAAGACAATTCAAACATACATATATAAGTGTGCATACACACACACACACACACACCTTGAAATGTCTCCAGGTTTGTTTCCTGTTTATGCAAGGTCTCCCAAAGAACACACAATTTAACATTTTCAAACTGGATGCCTGGAAGATGTCTGTTTAAAACAAACCTGCACACACACCTTCCAAATGTTCCTGATTTGAACTAATGTTTGAGTTGCCCCTCTGTCCCTCATTAGGCCAGTAACATTCCTGGTTTCCACAATGTATTCTCATTCTTAGGTTTTGCTGAAACTGCTTCTAATGGCTGCTGGAGACCATTAAAGCAGAACGCACAAAACCTGAATAAAATTATGATAAAATCACACGAAGAGACACAGAACACTGTTTAAAACAAACATTTTTAAAAAAAACAACTAGAAACAGCAGTGACATTTAGAATACCACTAGCAGCCTAACAGCACCTATGTACATCTTTTCTGCCTGCCCAAACAACGACAGCAGTTAGTGGAGTGGCTTCAAATGTCTGAAAGCCATCAGAGTGGCGTTTTAGGAAGCTAATTCCACCAAAGAGCCATCACCACAGAAAAGGCCCTCCTTCTAGCTTGCCGGGTTGGGCTGCAAATGCTGAGATAAATATTTGTGGGTTTCTATTTTTGTGTCAAATTGCAGGTTCAACAAGGAAGGATCTTTCATCAAACAGGCAAGCAAATTTGACAGTTGCAAAAACAAAAATAAACGTTGAGTTTGTCATTCATTCGCAACCTGCTTTCCTTTGTGTTTCTTAGAGTATAAGCCACTATTTTAAACTGCCTGAAGAGCATTGGTCAAAAGCAGATACAGACGTCTGGTAAGGCAGTTCCCTAAACAAACAAATAAATAATAAATAAAAATAAATAAATAAGGAGAAGACCAAAGGTGAGGTCACAGGCAAGGTGGGGAGACTCCATGACAGGAGAGCAGACATCTCCTAAGCCTAGCTGGTTTGTTGCAGCCATGGCAGAAGCAGTGGTGCTTACCTCCTGTTCTGCTGTGTGTGTGTGTGTGTGTGTGTGTTTCTATTTTCCCTCAGGGGAATGAGAGGACTTTGGATCTTGTGAATCCAAGACCAGCCACATCACACCAGCAGAAGACTTTGCTCTGAGCTGAGCCAGGAGCACTGCTAGAAGCCCATCTACACCCATGGACTTTCTGCAGATATACTGGGATTAGGTGCTGTAGGTAGGCAAGGAGCTACCACATTCAGCACATCTTCATGCGGCCTTTGGCCACCATTAGTATTGTTCTACAAGTAAGGGAGAAAACAGATAAGCAGGCTAAACAACCAAAGAATATTGATTCTGTCCTACTTAAGATTTTTGTACTTCCCTGTTCCACAGTCCTTTGCCCCACTGTGGCCTTTTGTGTACTGCTTGGTGCCTGAAGGGAGAAAAGGGAAACAACCGATCTGACAGTGAATTCAGTTTGCTGTTTTGCAGAGGTGAGAATGCAGTGTGACGCTGGAATTAACCAACAGGAAACTAGTAAGTTGTGAGGCTCTGTTAGCAGTCCTGAGCAAAATGCTCTCAGCTTGCAGGGTTGTTGTGAAGCTAAACTGAGTTCCTTAAAGAAAAGGTATTTCAGAGAAATGGTAAACGATAACTACTGCATGTCCTGTACATCCAAATAGCTGCAGCATACTGAAAAGATCAGTGGGTGACCAGGACTGAACCCGAAGATTAAAACCATATTGTACGTTGATGACCTTGACATATTTTAGGAACAAACCAGAACAGGGCTCCAGGGTCTTATTTTAAGCTAGGAAATGCTCCCTCGACAATGTGCCCCCTCCACAAATAAGCCTCAACTTGTCTACTGCGAACTACAAAATTTGGACTTGCTGTCAGGAGATGATAGAGGTGTCCTGGGAATTCCAAAGGTTTTTTTTTTTTTAAATCAGCGTGCTGAGAATTCTTTTAAAGGTTCTGTATTTGTTTATTATGACTGGTCACACCACAAAATTTTGCCATTACTAAAAGAAAGTTTATCCTAGATGTAGTGCCCAAATAATTTCCAACATACTTTTCTAATGTACTAAATAAATACATTGCATTTAGCAAATACCCAGCGTTCTGAAAGACTGAGCAGACACACTGATCAAGGAACCAGTCAAGAACCCTTATTGTCGCAAGTACAGAACAGCAATAAGAAACTCCTGGTGCAACTAGGATCAGTGCCACCTAGTGATTATACTCTGTAATTGCACTATCCATCCCTCCTCCACAATTAATAACTGATCCTTTCCCAGTTCTACTGAGCAGAATGTGCTGCCTCCCAGATCAGCACTGCAGGAGCGCATTACCTGGCCCCTCCATGAATGTAAGAATCAGCCTCTCATCCTGAACCAGGATGCTCCCAAGGGGCATTCAGCCGTTTCTGCCATTCCTGAGCATATCCCAGCCTGTACAAAATGATGGGATGTACATCTCTGGGAGCCTGGGAAACTACATTTATGGTGCTTCATGTAAGACATCTTTCCACCATGACTGAACATAAGTGTATGGAAAAATCATCATCATCATCATCATCATCATCAATTATTATTACATTTTATACTGCCCATGGCCATAGCTCTATGGGCAGTTTACAACAATAATCATAGAATCATACACTCAAGTCACCTATCCCAATTCTGACCAGGCCTGACCCTGCTTAGCGTCCAAGAGAAGGATTATATGGCCCTGGAACATGGTAGTTTCAACTATATGGAAACATGTGGCTCCATGTAAATAATTGTGTGAAGGTCCTGCATGCGTCCGTTCACCTTAGGTGTATGTACTTCAAAGCAGCAGCTGCAGTGGGTAAGCAACTCATGGGCAACCACAAAAATAGGCTTCTTGCACAACAGTGCAGATTAGTCTTCATGTTTTGCCCGCACTCGTGTAGGAAGCCATATGGGAAGTGGCCATTCGGTGTACCCCACTTTTTGGGATTAGTCTGCAGCAGAAGTGAGGGCTTTACCCCGATATCTAGATACAGCTTTATTTTCTGTATGCAGAATGGCATTGCTTTCCATTCATGTGATCAGCAAACGAGATCAAGCAAGAATGAGGGCTATACTTTGCAGAATTTCTTTGAGTTATGGTAACCTCACGAAGTTACTTGCAACAACAGCAGATTCTGCATTTGCAAATAGAAATGTGATTTTTCAAGTTGATAGTATCATTTTATATAAACAAAGTTAATTTTGCTTCCTGCTATGCAGGACCCAAGCTCATTACTGAAACCACAAGCAGCACAATATAAAATATTTGCTGTCAAAAGAGCTTAAAACAAAGGTGGAAATGGTTTCTTCTGCATTCCTTCCTCACGGTGCTCAGTGGACATTAATGATCTCATCAGGCCTATTTGAACATTGCCCATTGGTCCTTCTACGTTAAATGTGCCTTCAGTGTAATAGTCCTCCTGGTCATATATTCCAAACATAGAGCATTTGCACAGCCTAGAGAGCTGCAAAGCGAGACAGGGCACAAATCCAGAAATTTGGCTCTCTACCAGGAAAATATGCAGGAATTAACTTCTGATGTTTATGTGCAGTTTTTGCATAGCAGCAACATATGGCTCAGAATGTAGCTGCACTGAAATTGGCTTCTGGGGTAAGAACTCTTTAACTGAGCTCATGTGCCACTAAAACCCACAGGTACACATTTTCACATGCGCATTTCTAGTATCATATGCCCACTTCTTGTAGCCTGCTCAGATTAATCCTGGATGGAAGAGAAAAACTCATTCCCCATTTAAATCCATCCTAATGTTATAAGCATCCCAGCTTGCTAATCAGTGAGATGAGTGTTCTGTGCTTTCCCAAGTTTGTTTCATTTAGAAATGAAGTACTAGAAGTTTGAGGGCATTTTTAAATACTTGTGTTTGTTTACAAATAGACAGCTTGAGCGTGGTACAGGTACAGCATTAAACACTCCGAAAGACACCCAACAGTCATGCCTCGCTATCAGATCTACAGGGAGGCAACCAGGGCCATAAAATGTTTTTACAGAGGCAAAATACCCGCTTGCTGGGTTATCTTAGTCTCAGTCTTGAACATACTTCTTATTTATATCATTATCAGCTGGGAGTGTGGAGGACAGGCACTGCCCATCCCGTATCTCTGTAGCCATTGTTTAGGCCAGCCACTATGAACCAGCGGAAAATATTTTCCCTTACAAAGGGAAGGAACTCGGCACTTTTTTCCAGGGATATTAACAAGTTCAGGCTCTGACCAGGTATGCCTCAAGCAACCTTTACTGATCAAAACTCATCTGTAAAAACGTTAAGGTCAAGATCACTGGGATAGTAATTCCTGAATCTTAAAGACAAGAATCAATCCTTTAGCTCATGCCTCAATTGCATCATAAAATAAGAATTGTCTTGCTGGGTCAGGGAAAAGGCTGTCATGTTCAGCACCCTCTTTTTAAACAGTAACCAAAAATTGAAAGCTTAATAGAGAAGGATGAAGATTCTGGGCTTCCCTTGTTGCTTGGACCTGGCACCATGTTCAAACTGGAGATTTGGTTTTGCTATCATGTCAAGTATCTCTTGTCCTCCATTGATTGGTGCAAATGTTTTGGTTGTTGTTTAGTCACAAAGGTGTGCCCGACCCATCATGACCCCATGGACAATATTTCTCCATCCCTCGGAGTCCACCTAAGCCAACACCCACTGCCCTAGTGACCTCATCTAGCCATCTCAACCTCTGCCATCCCCTTCTTGTTTTGCTGTTAATCGTTCCCAGCATCAGGCTCTTCTCCAGTGAGTTATTTCTTCTCATTAAGTGGCCAAAGTATTTGAGTTTCATCTTCAGTAGCTGGCCTTCTAAAGAACAAAATATTTTGGTAGCCAATACCAAATTCTGTAGTTGCAACTGAATTCGGTAGTCCCAATTTGTGGTCATCAGTTCCATGAGATATCAATATCTTTCTGTCTATTTCGAACCTTTCACCAACCAATGGCATCAGGTGACCCCATCTCCACCCTTCACCAAACTCTAGAGAGGGAAGTCGCCCAAACAAACAACATCTCATTCAAATGAGAGGCAGAACAAACCTGCATTCATGTATGCAGCTATTTATTTGCAGCATTATTGCCCTGCTGCTCAGACAGAAAAGGTTTCAGAGCCATTTAAATATCAACAAAAATCAAGACAGTGCTCTTATCAAGTACATGTTCTAAAAGGCATGACACAAAGGGGGAAAGGAAAGGAAGAATGCAAACTCGGGCAGTTCTGGCAGGCTGCTCAGATGTCCTAGAGGAGGACGTTCTCTGTTTGATGGTGACCAATATTTGAAGGGACTATCCAGTCCATGTGTGGTTCAAGATGACAAACACTAAGAAAGGAGAGCAGAGTCTTGAAGTTGTGCACCAACACGTGACTGAACTGGCCCAGTGGTCACCTAGTCACACTCTTTCTCATTATGATGATATGTATCATACAAATGTATAAATTATAGTTGCTATTTCTAAATTAGCACCTATAAATATAAATATATATACATTAGCTCTTGCAAAAATAAAGCAATTTGCACCCTTTATTTTGGTCATGCATCTTCTCTTTTTTTCGCTGGAGCATCAGTGGCTATTTGATGCATCAGTTCTTGTGACTGGTTCTTATAAAAGCCACCTGCGATGAAAGCAGTTCAGGTCACCTGATGGAATGGCTACTGCCAGGTGACAAATGACCAAGAAGAGGAGCCAAAGGCAACTGAGCTGGTCTCTCAGCTGAGCTGATGCAACATTCCTGCTTTCCTTTGCTCGTCTCTTTCTTGCATGGTAATTTCACAAACCTCTGTCCCAGAGAACATTTCTCACTGACTTCGCTGGGATAATTTTTATCTACAGGGCACTGGATGTGCTCCTCCATTAAGTCTTCTCCTTTAAGACATTCTAGTCGTAGTGCCTAGCAACTCTCACAGATCATTCCAAACATGCAGCCATCATGCTGTAAGATAATTTGTAAGCCCTAACAACGGTGTTGTGCATCCTTTCCTCATTTGAAATGACCTTTACAGGATAATAATGTCTACCTTGTTGAGTCTTAATTGCCTAATTAGAGGACCATTTTTTTCAGTTAGACAAACATTTAAAAATTCCTACTCTTTTAATTGTGCTGAGCTTATTTTCTTGCATTTGAATCGCAATCAGCTTCCTCTCCAGGCGTAACTGAAAACTCATTTGATAAAACATTAACAACAACAACAGCAACAAAAAAGCCCTTTGAAAAAGTTGTCTTAAGGGTTTATGGAGATTCTTTTGGTGATGAAAAGAAACATCACTTTCCCAAGTTAGAACTCAGCCCCTGGGCCATAGGCTCATTGGGTTAGTATCTCTGGAAACCTACTGCATTAAGGTTGCAATCCTAGACTCACTCATTGAAAACTCAGTGGGACTTCTGAGAAAACACAAATACGGTTGAATGGATGGCCAGTAAGTTTTAGTTGTGAGATTTCTTTTGACTTGCACGCCAATCTATCAATTTGCTGCGCGCAGAGCTCTTCCAGTGTACATATGGAATACTTCTGCCTATCAGTTGGGTGGCTACTTATACACGGGCAAAAAAGAAGAAATGCATCACCATAAAAAGAGAACAGAGAACTTCAATGTTCATGAGAAAAAGCGTATGCATGGATGGAAATTTAGACATAAAGGCTATAGTTTAAATAAAGCACATTTCACCATCTTGGAGAAGACTGACCAAGTGACATGGGTGCCTGCTGTTCAGCCCAGGTTCATTTTAGGGCCCTAAGCTCCCCCATCTTATGGTATTTTATCGTTAAAATGGAGTTGCACTGAACAGTCTTGAGTAGAGGACATCTTCAAGAAGGGGACCATTCACAGCAGCTCTTCAAATAAAGGGTTGTCTTCGTCAAGAAAGGATACATGGGCACTCTATTCTAAGGGTTGTTTACACTTTTCATTAGCAGAATCAGGTTCAGGAGCAGCACAGCACTGGCACAGGTGATCCCTCCTTTGCCTTAAACTCTCTGAAATGAACAACAAGCCATGCAGTCTGTTCAGAGCTTTGGATCAATGCATGGGGAGAAGAGCACGGCCTGTTTAAAGGGTATTCAGCAGTGGGCTTTCCATTTGATGGACTCCTCAAGCTGATGGATGGCTCACACCCTCCATGTCTATTTCTGACAGGGGCAGACTTAACACAGCAGGATAGCAGTGCTAACATTGCTCTTTTGGTGAAGGCTGGGCATGATGTGCCAACAGATTTGCCCCACTGCTGCTTTGGACAATGGCACTGGCTTCTCACTCATGTTTATCAGAAGGGTGTTGGGAAAAGGAGCCTGGTAGGGTGGCATCAGCAGTAGTGGGTCCTCTGCAGCCAGGGATGTCCCATGTTGATGCCAGACCTCAGAGGACCAGCAGGCACAATCTCCCTCCCTTGGAAAGCATTAGAGGCAAAATCACAAAGGGGTAGAGTAAAGTCCTGAGCGTCTCATTTGAAAGTAATAATATGGTTCCTAGGACATATCAGAAGATATAAAAATGGATGGAGGGAAGAGGAATGGGACTGGTTGAAATGAATGGGGGAAGAGAACATGCTAACTGCACCTACAATGAGCCCTGCCATCCTTATGATTAAGCCTTTGGGGCATGGGAAGCTTAAAAAAATCATATGGAGAAGCTCAATGACTGAGAGAGCTTGGATGTTTGACTTATGGAACTGAATCATGTCAGGGAAAAATATTTATGCATCTGCACTTGATTGAAATTTGATTGGATTCCATGGAGGAGATAAATGGAAAACCCGGTGCCATAATATCTTGACCCGCTTCCCAAATTCTGAATGTCGATCAGATTTCCTTATCATTACAATTAGTGTTTTAAAATGTTAATGAACAGAATTGTCATACTTTGTACTTTAGCTTTGTAGATAATATTTACTCTCGTTATGAATCACTGTCATTTAACCCTCTGAGTTAAACACCAATGGATCTTTCCTTAGAGATCCTAACCGGATATATTTAACTGCAAAAAGTTCCTTGAGAAGGTTATATGATACTTTTTTTTAAACAAAAGCTGCAGTCCAAAGCACATTAATGGGTTATACATCCACACATACATGCTTAGGATGCAAAAGTGTTAATAACGTAATCAATTATTTATTTTCTGGATGGTAATATATTTTGAGTTACAGGTTTTGCACTGGTTCTGGTTTTGATATCTACAGAGCATGTTTTTTAACTTCTGAGTGGTGCATCAATTGTTGATTGGAGTGTTGGATTCTCTGTAATTTGACCCAGAATTGTAAAGATCCATTTATCTAGTTGCCACAGTTGATTAAGGTGCTGTGGACAACTGAAAAATTGAGCCTGGAAGCTGGCATCCAAATTATTGGAGTGGCAGGAAGCAGACATTGACTTTATAGAAGGAATCTCCATTTTCTTCTTGCATCATTCACGTCACACACCATTTCTCGCTTCTTTTGCACAGGTTTCTTAGATGCACAGTGCTAAGTCCCACTTTCCCCCATCATTTCTGTATAGGATTGTTGTGAACTGAAAAGAGAGGGTTGGAGGGTTGGAAAAGAGAGAGTTAAACCAGCTGGCCAGATATAGCCAGGCACAGCCTTTTGTTAGGTAAACTACAGGTGAGATGTTGCCATAGGAACTAAAAAGTTAGCTTGCCCCCATCCCCGCTCCTCCTCCTCCTCCTCCTCCTCCTCCTCAGAATCAGAAAAATCTGTCTGAACAGTCTGTAATGAGAAGAGAGGAGCCCACTCTCCGCATTAGTCACATTGAAGTGAGCATGAGTGGAAACATCTTTAGTTGTTGCCACTTGGTGTGGCCAGTGGAGAGATGAGGAGGGCAGGGTCTGAAACACATGGGAAAACAGGCAATGTCAGGATGTGCTGCCTGCTCGTCACTTGTTTGTGTCCTCTGTAAGACTGAAAGCTTGAAAAGTGCTATCTTGGCAATTTAGTGTGAGTGCAGTGGATTTTGGCCATTTAAGTCAGGTGTAGGCACATCTTGAAATTTGAAAAACTGTGCTGGGCACCAGCACAAAATGCCTGCAATGTGGGGCATAGCAAAAGCCAAATAACCTGATCAAAGTATTGAGCACTAGGCTGAGGTGGACTCTGAACCCAAATGCTCTAATGAACTACTTTGAACAATGTTTTCAGCACCAAAACAAAAACTTATTCCACAGCAGATGCACTGCTGGGTAGATTTTTTTTTTTAAGTGGGAAAATTAAGTCAGCTTCTTGGGAGCCAAATACTTATCCTGGGGAAAATTGGGGTCCAGGTTACCCTCTTCAAGCTATGCCTCCATTTTATTTATTTATTTATTTAAAACATTTTTATCCCATCCTTCATGGCAGCATCTCAGGATGGCTGACAAGCTTAAACTCAACAATGGTAAAAACAATCAATAAT
Source organism: Varanus salvator macromaculatus (assembly GCA_023646645.1). NCBI lineage: Eukaryota > Metazoa > Chordata > Lepidosauria > Squamata > Varanidae > Varanus > Varanus salvator. Next base: position 16,058,440 of record JAIXND010000771.1, on the reverse strand, counting down.
ACGATAGACAATAATAAATAAATAGTAATAATAAATACAATCAATAGAAATAAAATACAATCAGAGTTAAAATGAGTAAATCACATTCAAAAGAGAGAGAAAATATAAATAATTAAAATGTTCTACTTGTATATCAGCAACAAAGCACAAAACAGCAGGACGCCTCCAGCAGCCTTCTCTGAAAGGGAACCAACCCTGGATAAAGTGCCGTGTGTCAGGAACTTTGCCTTGATCAAAGGATGCAAGTAAATATTCCATCCCTTCATTTTAGCTTCTCCATTTCCTTTTTTTTCCTCCCTTGCCTTCTTTAAAACACACCCCTTTTTCCTTTCCCCAGAGTAATGAAGATATGAAACACTGACTGGATTAATTGGGCAGCAGCTTTATTAGTTTAACTTGATGTGGAGTGAACAGAGCATGTTAGTCACAAGTTAAGAATACTTCAATGCAGATCCTGAACTTTGTAAACTGCTGGGAGGATCCACCTCCTGCCATCAGTTCCAAATATGGGCTCAAACAAAGTAAAAATAATGAAAAGAAGCATGTTCAACAATAGACATACATTTAAAAAGTGTGCATAATGAAATGAGTACTATGGAAAATTGTACACAAACCCTTTAATTAATGAGGGAAAAATGCACACATTTCAAAGATGTGCCCAAACTGTACAGTTGGGAAAATCTGTATGAAAATCCACACATATGGAAAGGAAACGAAAATGAAACAAACAAACAAATGAAAATGGCAAAGCTGCAGGACAGAGCTGGGACAAACTTCAAGGTAGAATTTGGAGAAATTGAAGAGCTCATGTGTCCTCCATTTGTGCAATTACTGATTACTAACCCTGTACCAACCAGATACTGCAAATTAACATAGTGCTTCAAGATCCACTGATTTAAAGCTATTAACCCATCACCCAAAATGCATCCACACAAAATACACAAAAAGGGCATTCTCTTTTTGCCAATTGTGAGGACACTAAAAAAATCCTATGCAGCCCCACACACAGCAATTGGATTGCTTCCTCTGCAGATCTTAGTGGGGTAGATTTTTCTCTGCCACCTGATAGAGAAAGATGTCAAAACCAGATTTTTTATCCTGTGCCCCCTTCCTAATTTTCCAACCCTTCCCCCCTCTGCCTAGCATTGGCATTTACAAAAGGAAAGCAGAAAATTCACAGGTGAAAGGACACAGGTGAAAGAAACGTCATTCATTTCTCCCCTCTCCCCCTTCCCTTTCTCTTCCCCTCCAGAACAGACAAAGAAGTACAGGTTCCTTCCTCATTGGCATAACCAGGTAGTCTTACTACCTGTTCTTCATGCTGGCTTACAAAAAAGCTACCAGGCTTCTACATTTTGCAAAAAGAAAAAAGGGGAAAAAGTGATTACTCTCAAGCTGAAGTATCAGTTTATGAAACATGTTTTAAATGTTTGATCAGGCGCAGACGTATTGGATTCCAAAGGTGAATTCACCTTAGAATTTCATCTAATGGAAATTCTAAAGTAAAAACAGGAGAAAGCTGATGGAAAATAAAAAGAGATTATGTCATACCTGTGAAAAGACCAACAATGCTTAGGAAATGATCTATGTCGACTACATGTCCAGTAGCCTTTGGGTTATACAGAGATGTACTTCTTTACATAGTGTACAGTTAAACTATGGAATTTATTGCCACAGGAAGTGGTGATGGGTGCTAATCCGGATAGCTTTAAAAAGATATTGGACAGATTAACGAGGGAGGATGCTATCAGTGGCTACTAGCCTTGCTGGCTATCTGCTTCCTCCTTTAAGCAGATACATGCTTGCATACACCAGTTGCTGAGGAGCTTGGACAAGAGGAGGTCTTGCACCCATCCTGCTTGAGGGATCCTGAGGGCAGCCATATGGCTGCCATGTGTACAGAGTGCTGGACTAGATGGAGCTTTGCTCTGATTCAGCATGGTTTTTCTTACATTCTTATGTTCTAGAACTGTATATGATCTCTTCTCACATTGTTGCTACCTAAAGCTGAGGCATATGTGACTCTCATCACTTTGGAGACTGTACTGTGAGAATTGGTCATAAGAGAGGGGTACAGAAGTCTGGAAGCTTCATTTCTACACACTCACTTATCATGTTGCTGCTGTTGTAATGTGCCTCGCTCTCCCTACCTGCGAAATGGGAACAATGAAATCTCTGCATGTTACTGTCCATCATGAGAACTTTTTGTGAGGCCACACAGGGGAGTCCAACAGGCCCCAAGAACGGCCCTATGCAGGCGCTTGCACTGTTCAGTCTGAATGTCCAGGCAGCTTCTTATAGCACGCTCCTTCCTCTTGCCCAGTTTCACCCCCTACATCTCTTTTGTTCTTCCCAAAGCAAAGATCACGAGTGAAGTAGGATCTATGCTTCTGGTCTTTCGTTGGCCTCCACCATCTCGTCTGCTTGAGGCTTGCCAGTTTGCCTGGGAAGCTCGCATGCAGAACAGCTGTAGAGCTAACACTCCCTTCCCGCCCCCATTTCCACCAGCGATGTAGTTACAAAGCCAGTGTATCTGCTGTCACAATTCTGTGTATCAATACGACTTGGGTATTACAGGCACACAGGGGCTGGTTTTCTTGGAGGCTAGTACTAGCAACCCTATTCATCATCAGAGATTTTAATCCTCTGCTGCTTCTTCATTTCCTACAAACCCCCATTCTGAGAAACAAATGATCAGTTTATAAGCACTGCAGCTGAACTCTGTTTCTTCATTTTCTTTGGGGAAGGAGAGAGAGAGAGAAGGAAGGGAGAAGCCAGAGCAGTCTTCAGACAGAAAAATGTCTCGCCTAATGTCAACAAATGGCCTTCCCTTTTAAAAAATGAGCTCCACATTTCAAGTGGCACTTCCTCTGTCATCACCACGGCTGCCTTAAACTTTTGAACCCTGTCAGCAACTACGTGTGCAGCTAGGCGAGCCGAAAGTTGGGTGGAGGAAAGAGAAAGGTTTGCGGGCAGAGGTGTGGGGAGAATCTCGCCCTTTGCTCCACCACCACCCTGAAATAAAATAAAAATAAAAGGCAGAGTTGAAGAATTCTCCCGGGGACGATTGAGCACTATCAAACCCAACTGCAGTAATGCTTTACTGTCTGCTGCAGATATTGAGCCTGCGTCGCAGTAATTGTCGCGGTGACAGAGCTGGGAACACTTGCTGTAATTAGGACATGTTTTGTCATGTGTAACGATCTGAAGAGAAGCAAGGAAAAAGAGGAGAACGAACACGAATCTGCGGGTAGCGAGGAGGAGGAGAGCCAGGCATGAGCATCACGAAGGCACCACATGGGAGCTCATCTGCACAGAGCCACCCTTTTGAGGGGTGCGTGGAAAAACATGCACGCAGAAGGTTCTGCTTCAGCCCAGGCCACAGCAGCTGCTTCATGGCAGGAATGAATTGCAGGAACTCTCTGGAAATGAATTCAATAACACATGTGGCAAAGGAAAACTTCATTACCCTGGAGTGTCCTTAGGACCTTCTCATTCCCAGTCATCAAGAAATGCTGTACAATGCACAATGCACCTTCATTACTATTATTTTAAAAATTAAAGTCCCTTCTTTTTTCAGTGAACATCACCACATTGAGAAGACAAGTGGGTTGCACCTTCTGCCAGTATGAGGAAGACAAGCACCCGCTTGGGATAGAACTCCTAGGAAGAAAGGCACAGCTCCCACATTTGTGCTGGAAAATTTGCCGCAACTGAAACTGTAAAATGCAAGAGATATTACTTAAATTGCAATATAAATCTATAATAAAATATGAAAATAATAAATATATTTATATTATATGTATAATATAAATATTATATTAGGTTATGTTATGTTATATTTGTTGCAGTGCAAATATTTAAAATGCAAAATGAGATTTAAAGAGAAACTGAAAAACTAAAATGGCTAGGAGCATGAAAAGATCTTCAGCTGGTGCCAGAAAGAGCACAGGAGAGTTGCTGGGCAGGCCACTCTGGGAAGTTCATTCCATGTGGAAGGAGAGCTTCTTTTCCTTGGTGTTAACAGCAGCAGCCAGTGCAGATGGGAAAGTACTGGCATAATATGATCGTATTGGCAAGTCCCCATTAACTATCTCACTGACCTGTTCTGACCAGCCGAAGTTTCTGATCAATCTGTAAAGGCAGCCCCATGTGTAATTCATTGTGGTAATCCAAGCTGGAAGTTACCAGAGCATGGTTTGGTGAAAGAAGAGACAGAAATGGGTGTCGTCTGCACACTAGTGACACTTCCATGCTAGTCTCCAGAGAACCCCTCCCAGAGATTCCCAGCAGCATGGGGGATACCATATAGCTCATGGCGCAACTGCCAAGAAACAGAGCCATAACCCCCCAGCCAGGATCAGCCATTCAAGTAGGAGCGGAACCATTGCAGGACCTCTGGCTTCCAGCCAAGATCACCTTTCCAGAAGGAAACCATGGTTGATGGCATTGTCCGCTGCTGAGAAGATTGCATTTCCCCCCTCTCTGAGCATAGGTCAACCAAGGGGAACCTACATAGGCCAGCCTTATTAAGGAAGTTCTCATTTCAAAACCAGGCCTAAAAACTGATTGAAATGGATATGCATAATCCAGATAATCCTTTTCATTCATGAATGTCGTGCCTGGACTTGACCATCTATCACCACTCATGCACCTTGCCTAAGGAAGGGGATATTAGCAATTGGCCTATAGTGGTTAACATCTGGGGTCAAGCTGGGCTTTTTCAAGTGACCTACCTAATCACTACATTCTTTAAACTGGCTGGCATTTCTACTCTCAAGGAGGAACTAATAACCTCCCGGACCCTGCCAGACATCTCCTCTCTATTAGATGTGGTAAGCCAGTGTCTAGATAGTTTACTGGACTTGGCCAAGCACCTTCTCTGCCTCCTTGGTTCTCAACAGCTAAAACTCAACCAATAGAAATGTACATGACGATACTCTAGACATTTCTGCAAACGGAACTGCATTAACAGCAGGGTCCATTCATGTCAAATGCAACCAGCTTCATCTTCAGTGTGTTCACACAGATTGAAAAAGGCCATGGACCACTCAAAAAAGCTGGGCTGGATGACACTGAAACAATGCAATGGTGATAGAAAAGAATTCTCTCTTTACCACCCTCTCTGTCACAGAATTGGCTTCATAATGAAGTCTGACCTGTGTGTCATCAGACTCAGCGTGAGCCCAATCACATACAGGTTTCAACCACCCATCCAACATTTTTCCTCTTGCTGAATTGCCCTCAGTGCAGGCTCAGAGGGAGAGGGCACTTGGGAGCAATTGTGTTAACTGCCATAGTCATCTCTGTGTTCTACAGAGCAACAGGGTTTCAACAGGACCGCTGGCAATACCAGAAAGAAGATCCCTCCAGAACCCTCTGGAGTCCATCAGAATCCATTAGGTGGAAGATGTCAAAGGTTTCCTGTCCTTGCCATGGAGAAAGGCTACTGAGAGTCAAATATCATTTGTGTTATCTGACAATGGTGCAGAGATAATGTTAATTCCCCTGCTTTTGGACCTCTCTCCCAGCCAAGGAAGCCAAAGTAAGATACTGTCCTCCTGTATGCATTGGGCCAATGACAGGTCCTGATTCAACCTGCAGGGGCATGTGCCTTTGGTGAGGGTGGCAGAATGCCAGCTTCTGGAAAACAGGGGGGCAAAGGTACTCAGTTCCAGCTCCTTCAGTATGCAACTGCATCTTGTGTTCCACTTCCTGCTTAGTATACACCTGGCTCACACCTTTGCCCAGGCCCAGTCCAGGTGGGAGGCAGATGAAACAGGTGTCCCATTAAAGCAAGGTGGTCTTGATATATACTTTTGGCATTGCAGTGTTCCAAGGTTAGCTTACAATTCAGATATAAAGGTTGGTAAAACTAGATACAATAGTCCGTGTGTGTGAGAGAGAGAGAATGAGAAAGGATTTATCCTTTTAAACCAGTTTAAGTTTACAGGTATATAAATCAGTTTATCAGAACATGCATAGGTAAAGATTGTCTCATTATGCATTCCTCATAATGATATAAACAATAGCTATGCTTACATGTAGGAAGAACATCTGAAGGCTATGGAAGTGGGCAGAAAAATGAGGCAAGTGCATTTCGAGCAATGTCTCAACCCCTAGGAATGTTCATCCGGGATATTTGCAAATGCAAAGTGTCTTTTATATTTCACAGGATTTCTCCCCACTCCCTCCTCCCACAGTTGAATGTGGGGCAGGAAGTCTCATGTCAACTCTATCTGCGAACTAGCCAGGCATTCTCTTTTGGTGTTGATTTAATAGTACCGTGTAAAATACCCAAAGATTACCCTTTGGGAGAATGGAAAGATTGAAGAAAGCTTGCATGGTAACAATAGCTTAGCAATTTGCTCTCCTTGTAGCAAATGGATGTTTTTGTGGGGCAGAAAGACTTGCGATAAATGAGCCAGGAAAACCTTCCGAAAGCAATTGTACTCCTTAATACAATTGTGATCTGCATTGGCCTTTGAGTGGTTAAGGTCTAAAGGCGGAGGCTCATAAAAGCCCACATTTCTGATAGAACAATGTCAGACACTTACCTCCTTGAATGGGCCTGAGCCAGTCTCCAGAATGCCTGCTTTTTTAAACAAAAGCTTTGTGATTGTTGACAGCCCAAGATGGGGTGCCGATTGGCAGCTGAGATTGAATTTAACTGTGAGCTGCAGGCAAGAGATGACACGTTCTAACACATTTCCAGAAATGACTTGCAAGCCAGGAATTGAAAGGGACCAAAGGGCCATGAGTTCCCTGCTGTGAAGATCTGGCACAGATCCATTTAGTCCATTTATCATCTTAAACCTCTGCCTGGACCCCACCAATTTCTGCAGCTCACCATTGGCATGCCCCAATTCCCCCAACTGAGTTCATCATCTGTAAAGCCAGCCATGGTGCACACACATCACACGTACAGTGTGACATGGAAGATGCACACTGGGGGCACCGTCCCCTATTGTTATTGCCAAATGGTGCTTGGGCATCTATTGGTAGTGGAGACAAGAGCTCTATGCTGGCAGAGCATGAGTGCTGCAGGTATTCATGCCCACATGTAAACAATGCATACATGTGCATGATGCTGTCTTTGACACATGCATACACAAACATGTAGCACTCCCATCGGCCTTGAACTGAACCAATGATAAACCTAAAAGATGGCAACATCTCAGTAGTTGTCCTGTCTCCCACTGCTAGGAAATTCTCTGGAATCTGCTCATGAATATACAATGAATGCCAATCCTCCACCTGTTTTAAATACCAGTTAGTTCTTTGGCGGAGATTTCCACCAGTCAGTCTCCCTACCAGGATGGCCAATACACAACGCACATTGAGTAGAAAGTGGACATCCTTGAAACATGTGTTTGCAGTGCAAAGGTGATGCTATTGGCACTTGAGGGCAACTCCTATAACAAAATTGCATGAATAACACTATTCTTGTATATAGTGATAGACAGTTGCCACCTGTTGGACTGCTTGTGCCAGAATGATGTCAGATATTTTATTGCTCTGTTCCCATTACTTTTGCCCTGTTTTTCTACATTTCTGTTGCTGTTTTCTCCAAGAAAAGGAGCACCAATTCACAAATGTATGAATACCATTCTTCTCACTTCCTCTTTTCCTAATCAATGTCTAATGGTTATGTTACTGCAGTATCTAGGTACAGCAGCTGGAGGAGATGGTGTTAGAGGAACTAGAACTTTCCTTGCCTTTGGGATTATTCCCCGTTGAAAAAATGGGGTTGCTTTGAAGTGCACACAGTGGGGTTTTTTTATTATTGGTTGGCTATTCCATTTTGTGGTGCAATAGTAGAGAGAGACAGATTAAGTCCTTTCTTTTTTTCTGCCTTTTTTAGCTGTGGAAAGGGACCAACCTTACTTGCATTACCTCTTGAAGCAAATGTAAAAGAGCTTGTATTGATGCAACAAGGTATTTCATTGAATTCAATAGACAATGATAGTTCGGGACAAGGGAAATGTAGATGGGGGATGTGTTCACTTCGAATTCAAAAATCATCTTCTTTGATTTCACACTTTTGAGCAGATATATGAACTGAAACTCAATTTGCACATCTCCAAATTTTGCGATGGAATCCTCCAATAAAAAATGACTACAAAATATGAATATTAGGCAAAAGTTCACACAGAAATAAATATATGTGGAAATACTTTAACATTTTAAAAAGTACAATATTAGGAAAGTCACTTACAAAAAGGTATATATTCAGCAAAACTGTGTAAACACATATGTTAGGGGAAATAAGCACAAAAGGCATAGAAAATGTCATTTTAACTTTTCTTTTAAAAAACTGAGCATTGGAATTAACTGAATTTAGAAGTGGCAAAAAAAAAAAAAAAACCCTAAATGAACCCAAAACTGGTAGATTTAACTATTCCTAGCTCACAGAGGAAGCCCCGCTGACTGGATTTGAAGATGCCTAGATAACAAAAGGTCAAGAATTCATCTACCCCGGTGATGAGTGGCCCTTGTCTTTTGCTGAGCTTTTCTCTCTATCCCCAGCAGTTCTTTCTGCCACATCTTTCTGTCCACCCTCACTGCTTCCAATTCCTTGCCTGATTTCTGGGCAGGAACATATATTGGAAATGAGTCTTCATATTTTCTTAGGGTCACTGCATCTGTTAGAACACTTCTGGTTTGGACTTAGCAGTTACAAAGACCTTCTCATCTTCATAACTCCAGTTTTGCAAAGCATGACTAGGAAGGAAAGCAACAATAGCTGCTCTGGCAGAATCTAAAATGTGGCAGTAAAGTGTAGAGTTGAAGGACGTATGAGGAATCTGATGAGGGAATGGATATAATGGATTTTTCATCATCTGTCTTCCCATATTCCAGTTTATTAGCCTCATGCTGATGCCTACCTGCTACTCTGAGAGATAAGCCAGTTCACCAACTTCCATTTCTAAGATGGGCTCAAATTTGAGCATTTAAAAATTAACAAATTTGTGAAAACCATGCCTTTTGCTCAAATTGGAAATGTATGCTATTTGCTCAAGCTGGAAGCAGAAAACTGTCGTCCTGCTTTCCTATTTGTGCACTTTGCACAAAATGAACAATATTGCGGAACTAGCCTAAATTTGTGCCACTTGCATAAATAGTTAGGTTTGCACAAATCTCCATGTTTTTTTTCCTTCCTTCCTTCCTTCCTTCCTTCCTTCCTTCCTTCCTTCCTTCCTTTCTTTCTTTTGGCACAAACTATAGCTTATCCTAGAAAAGACAAGTCTGGAGGTGAAGGAGGCAGACTAAGTCTGTTTGCGGCTATCAGGCTGAAAGCAGGCAGAAAGCCCATCAAGCCCAAATGAGCCCAACTTTCCAGCTTCAGCAAATCATGCCTTCTCATGAGGTGACGCAATGGATTAAGGCATGGAAGTACCAGGAAGCCAGAGCTAGTTCATCATCTTTGGCATAACTGATTTCTGAAAGTTAAAATACTGGACCCTTGTTTTCATCACCTTTGACACCTAGTATGTTTTTAATGGGCACCTCGGAACATATGATTTTCCTACATGGATATCATGCCCATGTGAGGAAAGTCAAAGTTTAGCATTACTGCTCGGCCTGGTTTCAGTTTCGCCATAGAAAGTGAGGTGGAGAGAAGGCTGAGAAAAGAATGGATAAGAGTTACAAATACCTCTTCCTTGCTGAATTGAGGGGATTTGAAAGATGTTGTCTACTGTCTGTGAGCTAGGAAAGCTAAGTAGCTGAGCTTTAAAAGATCAACCATCATCATAAAGGAAAAATATGTATATTGTGCATTACCGATGGTTGCTAATGGTGACTTAATCACTGCCTGCTCCAAGCCCTCCCCTCTTTTTCACAACCTTGCAAATGTTCTTTGTTTTTAAATGCCACTTCTCTCAGACACTATCACATTAGGCAAAAAGTGACCCATTCTGATGCTTGAGAGGATCTGCAATTAGCATGCTGTGCCTAATCAGGTTATTAATGGGTTTAAGTTTTAATTCCTATAATATTTTCATCAGAAACAAACTCTTGCTCCAATGTGTGTTAAGCCTCAACACTTTTGAAAGTAGAATTCTCTCCTATTTCAGATTCCCACCTCCCAATCCACATTAATACACGTGCTGTAAATCCAGCGTTCTATTACACCCACCTTATGGGAAAGCTAAATGACATTTTGTGTGATAAATTTGGGATTATTCCTTTGATCAAAGCATTTGGAGCCAATTGGGCAATTTAGCTGAATCATTTTTATTGAGTTTTAATGGGCTTTTGCGGCAAACAGTCCATTTCTAACAAACTGTCTGTATTTTAAGGAGACAGATGGGCAGACTGTCTGTATATGATCTCCACAAAGCTGATAAAGACATGCTCCAAAAGATGTAAGGTCAGAGGGAGAAGTTTACTATAGCACAGAACCATTGCAATAACTATTTTAAATTTATTTAGAGCCAAAACTGTATAGAACTTCTTGTAGAACAAACCATGAAACCCAAGGCTTGCTCCAAGGCACTTACAATATAACTATAGATGGTTGGGGGCTGGAGGGGGGGGTCACCACAGAGCTAAATGCACTGGAGGCAAGCATGCTCAGGTAATAACGCAAAAAGGCAAGGTTAACAAGGGGTGACTGTGAACACAAATACAGCTACATATGACCAGGGCCAAATGAGAAGTGGCTGGGCAGGCATGTATATTTTGTACATGCACCTGCTCCTTACACATCTAAAGCAAAAGGATATATTTTTTCCATGAAAAGAATAGACAAAATCCACAAATATGAAGAGGTCTGTAGAAAGAACAATCTGCTTTGCCGTATTTACCTTAGTTCACCTCACGTCTAGGGTTGACCTAGGCTAGGAAAAAAAAGTGTATCAGGAACTAGAGCACTCTGAAGTTTGGCTGGGAGAAGGTGGCTGGCTTTGCTCTCGATATCTTCAGTTATTTATTAGTAGTAGTATTACATTGCATTTATAGCCTGCCTTGTTTTCTCTTGTGTGGATCCCAAGCTGGCTCACATAGTTCCATTTTATCCTCACAACAGCCCTAGGAGGTGGTTAGGCTGAGAAGGAATGTTTGGCCCCAAAATCACCCAGTGAGCTCCATGGCTAAGTGAGAACTAGAACCCAGATTTCTAGATGGCCAGAGGAGAACCCAATGAATGCTCCCTCATGTGCTGCCATCCAGATGTGTTGGACTGCTGCCCATGCTTGCTGGGCATGGTGAGAATAGCACTCCAACACATCTGGAAGACATCATGTTAGACCATCTGCTCCTCACTTTATGCATTAGTAGGACAAACACTTGACTAAATACATATGGCTGTTCTATCTGATTTTGCCCTTAATGCATAAGAAGTAAGAGGGAGTGGGGTGGTCTTATGCACATGTTGTGTGGGAAAGTTCCAAACACAGGGGGCAATAAAGGTGAAGGAGCAAGAATCCCCCACATAGTGTTGGTGGTAGGCCTGAAACAGCAAAGGGTAGGAAAAAAATGAGAAATGTGCTCCTGTAAGCACTTTACTTTTGGATTCCTACTGCTACTTAAGCCTAACAACCATTTACCAGAAACAGGGTCCTTTAATCATGTAATGGTACCTTCCTGGAAGAAGCCCTTCCTGGTGTTCTTAATTTAAAAAAAAAAAAAAGGTTGTGAGACCACTTTTATTCCTGCAGGCAATTAGAGCTGAAGAATTTGATTTGCTGCTGCTCCTGCTAAGACCAGACCTGACATCCTCAAAAAAGTGTCAGAGCCCCAGAGGTCCCTGCAGTTGCCTAGTCCAAAAAAGCTTTTTCTAGCCAGACACTCCTAGCAGTGCTGGTATCTGTCCTGATCTTTGGGGTTTCCAGCAATCTTCAATCCTATGAGTACAATAGGAAGATGTTGTCTCAGCAGGGAGCTAAAGCCAACTAAAGCTTTATGAAAGACTCTTAGTAGGGTCAACTCTGCTCTTCCCAGAGGAGTTGATTGGATTGTTAAACATCTCTGCGCTTCTGCAAGACAGAAGACAGAGGATATGCTGAGGATTTATTTTGTGAACCAAAAGGCAATGGCAAGGTTATATTCTCTGGCTGGGAGGACACTGGTTGCCTTACCTTTGAGAAAATTGTCTGTGATTTCATTCTCATCATAATCCTTTAGTGCAAAATGGAAAGTTCAAGGGGTGGGAATCATGGAAACATTAGGGTCTAGTTGCCATATTAGGGATGCAGGTGGCACAGTGGTTTAACCTGCTGTGCTGTTGGGCTGGTTGATCGAAAGGTCACCGGTTTGAATCTGCATAACAGGGTGAGTTCCCGTTGCTCCGTCGCAGCTTCTTCCAACCTTGCAGTATGAAAGCATGCAAATGCAAGTAGATTGAAAGGTACCACTTTGGTGGGAAGGTAAACAGTGTTCCGTGCACTTCAGTATATAAACATGCCAGCCAGATGACCACAGAGACTGTCTACGTACAAATGTGGCTCCCTCGGCTAGGAAACAGAGATGAGCACCACCCTCTAGAGTCAGACATGACTGGACTTTAATGTCAAGGGGAAACCTTTACCTTTAGTTGCCATATTAATGAAGTATCATCTGATACTGCTGATAAGACTGTTGCCTGTGGCTCCCAAGTAAGCCCCAGAGAATGAGGTCCATGAGTGGTCACTTTACACCAAGCTGCCTCTGGCTGCTATAAATCATTTCAGGACAATGTTGTGGTGCTGAGTGTTCCTTGGGTTTTGTATGTATTTACTTGGTGTTTTGGTGTTTTGTTATTACTCTGTTTTAAATCATGAGGGCTTTGAAACCCAGTGGGCAGGAATCATTTTAAGCGTTTAAAAGAATAAGTAACAACAGAAAGAGAAGCTAGAGGTAGGCCATAGAAAGTTTAATGAAGAAGAGAGTAAATTTGTGCAGCATCCAGAATGGGAATGAGAAGTTATGTATGTAGATCAGATGTTTGTCACATGGTCTACCTCATTAGAAATACTAATGTTGCTGTAGGACACTGGGAACATGTGGAATTGCTTTATAATGACTCAGACCATTGGTTTGTCTGGCTCAGTATTACCCACACCATCTGCCAGTAGCTATCTGGGCTTTCAGACCCCTTCAGAAAAACCTTTGAACAGACTGTGGCTTCCATATTAGATATAAGTTGCAAGCTTCCTCAAATCTGGGCCAGGCCCACCTTAGAACATGCAAGCCATGCTGGATCAGACCAGTAACCATCAAGGTGTTCCCAGAGTCACCAGCCAAACACCAATGTCCATAGAAAGCTCACACATAGCCCTAAATGCAAAAGGATCTTCCTGCTCATGTTCCCAGCACCTGGTAGACAGACACATACTGCTTCTGGAAGTGTCATCACTATATATGACTAATAGCTGTTGACAGCTTGTGGTCTATGAGAGATGTCATGGATTGATCGGTGACCTTCTGCCTGAAAAACATGTGCTCCATCACTGAGCCATGGTCCTTCCCCAAAAGGGAAAGATTGACCAGAATCACACAGGAGTTTTGGAACTGTCCCATGTATTATGCATCATTAGCAAAATCAGTCCTGCAGTATGTTCAGGTACCCCTTGCTGGTATCCACATATAGTCCATGCTCATTTGTGGCAGTCCAGAGTTTGTGGTATTTGAGTTTTTCTCTTTTGTTCCAGTTTTACCATTGGGACAAAGATGGACTTCAAACTGTAAGTTGCCCTTTAGGTTTCACAAAACGTTTTTATGGGGTGGGGGACAATACAAGGACTATTCACATGTAGACCAGGAGTAAGAAACTCGGCCCCTGCAGATGTTTTAGAATGGAACCCACATCAGCCCTAGCCAGCATAGTGGATGGTAAGGGTAGGGTAAGGTAAGGATGGGAAATATAGTACAAAACATCAGAAGGGCATCAGGTCACCTGTCCCTGATGTAGGGTGAGAGTCCTTCAAGTGAATACCCTCCTTAAGGTTGGGATGATGCAGTATGGAGAATCCTTCCATACCACCACAGGTCTTGCTAAACTGGAAAGGTAGCCTCTAGGACTTCCACTCCATGTTTTTCCTCTTATCGTGTCACCTGCAGCTCTTTTCCACAAACAGAGTTAAAGGTGCATCACATTGTGGCTGGGTTCAGACAACACAATAATCCACACTCAAGGGCTGGATGTGGTTTGCTTTTGAAACATGGGAGATCATACCGTCTGAACCCAGCTGAATTAGCAAGTTATTGTTAACCACAACAACCTATGAAGAAAATCCCTGGCTTGTGGTTAGGTTGGAACTGGGATTGTTCACCTTAGTTTTTTATCTCAGATTCAGACAATATGATAATCCATGTTTCAACAGCAACCAATGGTTCAACAACAAACCCCTCTCAACTATTGAGTGTGTGTTATTGTTTTGTCTGAAACCAGGACATGTGAAGAGAAAGTGGACAAGAACAACAGTAGAAATAGGGTCAGTCACAGTGGCAATAACTGTGTAGATGTTTTGTCTCCCAATTCAGCATGGAACTGAACATCTCTGGCTGCAACTTGAACAAGTTTACCCCTTGTCTATGATGATTGATGAGACAGGTGTCCAGCCCTTTCAGGAAATCCTTTGAACAGAATGTGGCTTCCAGATTAGATATAAGTTGCAAACTTCCTAGAACCTGGGCCAATATAGATTCCATGTCACCTTTTGCAAAGCTTGCAAATCATTTCAGTTTATCCATAAGCCTCCGAGGCTCCGTGCCAGCGAGCAGAACCAACAGAATAGTAAACTTTGTTTGCTCTCTGACTTAAGCACTTCTTTTCCCTTTCAAATGATAGAAATCTTTTTCCCTGGCTCCAATGAAAACAGAGATTTTGCAAAGCAGTACAGCTAGCCATGTGTGCTGAGGTCTGCTTCAGCTCCTGCTAGCTTGTGAGCATTTCTTTGACTACAGTGGAATCCATTATATTCATGTGGAATCCTAAGGGCATGGCTGGCTTTCCTTTTCAGCTGTAAGAGAAACATTTGCCTATGCTGTGGATTTACAAAAGCTACAATAAACCAAGGGGAGGCTCATTAAAGAGCCCAGAATTTGCCCTTCCATTCTAACTGCTTCTCCAGTTTCCCATTGTTCTGAATATCATTGATTCACTTGTATTATAGGAGAGCAGGGGAAGAAAGTAGGAGAGACATTGGCAAGGTTTCAGCACAGCGCTTTGGGTCTTTGTATGAAATTCCATTTTTGCAAAATGGAAAATTGAGGCTTATTTAATTTGCTAAATAGCTCTTGACATAAATTTCTCTAGGCATTGTACAATATAATTTCAAACTGAAAACAACATCATAAATGCAATACATTCACAATACAAACAATAATACCTCCAATAGACTTAGCATAAACATGGAAGCAAAATCTAAACCCATCATCAGATACAAGTCTTAAAGCCACACCATGGTGACTAAATGGGAGGCTATAAAAACTGGAAATACCAAGAAAGCAAGGCTGTGGTTCCTAGTCAGCACTCTGAGGATGATAGGATTGTCTAAACAAACCCTTCTGAGGTCATTGAGCTACAATCTAAGAGGATTTTTTTTCACAAGCTTAGGGGCCCCATCCTGGCTCCTCCATGTCACGATGGCGGAATCCATGATGATATCCTCTAAGGGGTCAGAGTTCTGACCTCTTAGAAAGGAAGAAATGGATCTACTGAGGTTTTGCTGAGGGAAACAGTGGCCAAAAGTTTGAATGAATGCTTACCTCTTCCAAGTCCCAACCACATCCCTGCTGCAGAGGAAAAGTGAGACAAGCTCTGAGGCCCATTCAATGACTGTTCCCTTTTGTGGAGATGGAGATGATGGAGGAAATGCCCCTGTTGCTCCTTGTGCCTCCTCAGGAGGGGCTGGCTGGCAGGACTGAGGACACAACAGATCCTCACAGCACTTCATCAATAGGGCTCATTCCTATGTAAAATATTTTTAAATCCCGGGAGAACAGGAAAGTTTTAGCCTCGCACCAGAAAGCAGAGGGAACTGCTCTTTGGGAGAGCATCCTAGATCCATTCCCTAGAATATTCCCACATGCCACTTCCATTGTGGATGTCTCTCGACACCGCTCTGTGAGCCTCAGAAAGCGGGAGGGCTGGAGGAAGAGCTTCAGTGGGTAACCTTAAGGCATACAGAAGGAGGTGTTCCATCAGGTATGGCCACCCCAAGTTCCAGAGGTAGGTCAAACTTGGCACTCTGAATTGCGACTCAGACATAAATCAGGATCCAGGGTAGGTGAGAGACTTACACCTCCAGGTGGGACTCTCATAGTTGGATTGTGCCCACTCTGAAGTTTCCTGAATATCTACAAATGCTGCCCTATGCATAATGCATTACAGGAATCCAAATGATGGTTGCAAAGGCATGGGTACTTCACTATACTCCAGGGAGGGATGTGGCTGGGAAACCAGTTGAAACTGGGAAAAGGCATTTCATTCCACAGAGTGTTCTTGAGCCTCTAGTGACAGTGACAGATCCAGGAGCATCCTCAAGCTGGTCACCTGATGTTTTAGGCATAGTGCAACCCCATCCAGAAATCCCTGCAGAGAGAGAGAGAGAGAGGGAGAGGAGTGAGAGGGAGAGGAGAGAGAGGGAGAGAGAGATTTGGAAAAGACTTAAACTGTTTCCCACATAATTGCCTCCTGAAGAAATATCTGATTTTTCAGCAAGAAGTGATCCATTGCACTATTAACCAGAGAGGCATTCAAGAGTTCATCACCATTTTGTCACTTAGTTTAGTTCGTATAGCAACTAGGACAATCCTAGAATCCTCATGTGAAAGGCCTAGGACAGCATGGTGGATTCAGGAACTTCTGCTAGTCAAAATAAGGACACTGTGTTGGACAGACCACTGGCGTAATGGAATGTAAGGGAACAAATCAATGGCATAACAAGAAGCAGCACGAGCCTCTTGTTTTTCTGGCTTTCTCCAGCAAAACTATCACTGTACCAAATTTCCTGTAGGTTTTAATTTTCACTAGGAAAGTTGTCATTATAAGGATACAACAGCATTTGCTGGTGGCCGAGGGACACCTGTCTGTGTATTTTTTTTCATAAGTCTTTGCTACCTGTCTTCATGTGATCAGCCAATGACGGCAAAAGGTGGCGGCATCAAAAGGAATGAATTCCTGTTGCTGAGCCAACTTGGCTGCCGCTTTCTCACACGGGTTCATGCATTCAAACTTTGCATCCTTTCACCTCCTTTTCTTTTCCAAAGAGTCTTGAAGAATTATTGGAAAGGCTTGTTTCTCAGGGACCAAAAATGCCCATGAAAGTTGTCAACAAAAACACTATCACAAGTCAGCTTAAAAATCTCACTGCCACTAAATAAGCCTTAGGAGTGCCACTCCAATCTTTTAGAATGGGAGAAAATACAGAAAAGCTAGAAAGGCACCGAGCATTTAGCAGCTAGGACAATGGGAGGCAAAGGAAGGGGGTGTAAGTGCTTCCCATTGTAAGTACTCTGGAAGGCCAGATGGGAAAACTCAAGGCTGGATTTGGCTCTGGGAATGCTGCCCTGCAGCCCTGTTGCAGCCAACACTTATCTGGTTTGATGTTGGGGCAGCTGAGCATTCCTCTTTTGAGCTTAATAAGCACCCAGATTTCCAATTATTCCTTCTAAGTATCAGCTTGGGAAAGGGATGATCGCAACACCCGAATGGGAACCTGCATTGTGCAAAAAAGAAAAACAAACTCTCTTTGCTTTTGTGATGTGGAAGGGGGGGAATCACCCTTTGTAGCTTACCGGGCTTGCAAAGCCTGGTTCCCAGCATTCCTGGGATCCCTCCAGCAGTGTGTGACCACCTGACTCAAACAGAGAGACTGCAGTTGCAGGCGATTCTTTGTTTCTTTGCCATTGGGAGCAAAGAACTGCGAAATGATGGGTGGGGGTTTGCAGTCCTTTTGGAGGGCTGCTTGAGTGTGGCATGGTCTGGAGTGATCCCAAAGGGTTCAGAATTAGTATCTGAGTGGGGTCAATGTGTCCATGTTCCCAGGCTCTGCTCCCCACCAATTCAAGTATGCGAGGCTGACCCAAGGCTGCCAAAGTGAAAGGTGACGTCTCAGCCCTCCACAACTACATTTTAATCTCACACTAGAGATGGGGCAGCATCTGTCCATGGACTTGAGGGCAACATGTGGCCTGGGAGGTGTGGAACACACAGCTGTGCTTTACTACTGAAGGGGATGGTCAGGGAGCCCAGGAGAATGGCCTGAAACAGCTATCTCACTCCGCCCCATGGTCTCATTCTGCCAACAGTTGCCTCACTCTGCAGCTACTGACCCCATTCCTAGTTTAGTGGCCTTTGACCAATATCCTGTCCATTCTTATATGCTGACCCAGTAAGCAGGTCTCAAGTTTGGAAAGCAAGTGGACTTTTGAATGCAGTGAGATTCTCCTCATTATGATTAATAGATGGACAGACAAATTATTTGGTAATTTGCTGTGCATTTCTTGTTTAGAAACTGCAAGTAGAACGTCAACTCTCTCTTTTGTTGCATCTCACATCTCACAAAGTACCAGTTTCTAAAATCAATGTGTGGAGATGTGCACTTTGATATAGAAAATAATTCCCCTCCCCTCACCCCACCCCCCCAAAAAAAGAGAAAAGGAGATAGGATTTGTCATATGCAGGTTTGCAAGTCTCTTCATCTCACTCATCACCCTCCCTCCAAGTTGATTATACCTTCCATCCGGAGACAAAATAACATTGATCCACCCTTTCCCCTCCTCCTTCTCCTCCCTCCTCCTTTGTTTCCTTCAGTGGTTCCTACCTACTTCAGTTTCCACGTCAAGCTTTCTCCTTGCCCGCCTGGCACAGTCATATTATCCCAAGATAAATCCAGAGGAGGGTTTCCCTGGAATGCCATGTTTTTGGTGCTCACTGGACCCTAACCAGACCAAAATCTTCCTAAGAGAAATCTGGTTAAAATGAGAAGGAAAGAACCTTTGAAGGATGGAAAGGAAGTGGTAAGAGCCAACAAATGGTTAATGGTTTAATACTTTACCAAAAAAAAAAAAAAAAAAAGTCAAGACAGACTTGTGATTCTTGATGTTAATGAAGGTGTCACACATTGTCTAGAGAAAGTTGTGCCTGGCAATCTTCCTTTTTTCGGATGCCTACACCACTGACATTTCATCTCACATTCAAAGAGCACTACCTTAATGAAATGCATAATTAACATATTCTAATTGTGCTGAGCGCTGTGATGATTTTGACAGAACTCACTTTCCATGTCTAATTTGATGCTAATTTAATCTGTTCCTCTCCCGCTGACATGACCTTTCTTGATTGAGTTTCACTGAGGAAAAAAAAAATTTGATGGATTGATTTATCAGCATTGCGGAGACAACAAAGGCTCAGGGTTCATGACAGAAAATGGGACGGGAATGGCCCTCCATGCCTGTACGCTCTGAACTTTCTAGCTGTAATGTCCTCTTTCCAGAGACTGCTTGTCTGATCTACTGATGGAATTTGAGAAATGTGACATCCGTATATGGGTTTGATCTCAGCAATAAATACAGTAAATATCACATTGTGCCTGTAAATCCTTTGAAAGGCAAACTTCTTCTTTTCTTTCTTTTATTTTTTATTCTCTGAGAAACTCCATAGGCTGCTGAGGAGCAAAAACTCAAGTGCAGACTTGTGGTAAGCTGCTTCAGTGCCCCATACTGTTTATCTGGGCTTCTTTTGGGTCATTCTGGGTATTCCTTAATGACTTGCTGTGCTCACTGTGGGGAGTCTCTGTCTTGGTGCAGCCGAAGAGCGGTGGAAGAACAACATGTTGTGCTCTTGTTTGTGTGCTTGTTTGTTTGTTCATTTCTTTGCTTTTAATCCACTCTTTAATAAATGCTCTCTGGGTAGATTACAAACGATAACCTAGGTATATACGAATGCTGTAAAGGCACTGAAGTGGATCTTTGCAATCATTTGCAGCTTTCTGCTAAACATCAAATAGTCTCTCCGTATAACCATGGTGCAGAACTGGGGATCCTGGCATTCCTTCTTCTAACTGTTTAAAAGCAAGTTTCTGTAAAGACTTTTTTTGGGAAGGCAAAATAAATATATAAGCTGGCAGTTTTTAGAATGGCTTCCTATATCCTCTTTGAAAAACCAGATGCATTAATCCTGAATACTCTTTTTAAGTGTGTCAGAGGATTACTATAGAAGCAGGGTTGTATATAGTTGCTTGTTGTGCTGATAAAGGTTTTGGTTTGGGATACAGAATTCTGATCTCTGAGAATGTCAGCTTCCCCACCCTCTGTGTGTGTGTGTGTGTGTGTGTGTGCGTGCGCGCGAGAGAGAGAGAGAGAGAGAGAGAGAGAGAGAGAGAGAGAGAGAAGTTTCTAGTCCTCATGGCAGAGAAAATAAGCTTGAACTTAGGTCACAGAGAGATCTCTAGAAACAGAACCTGTCTCAGCAGGACAGCCCTTGGTTGGGATATTGGGAATTTGTGACCCTATATAGCTCTATGCTGCCCCCATGACCAATGGAAGAAGAGTAAATTATACAAACTAAGCAAAAGGAATCTTATGTTGCATTATTTATACACATGAAAGAAATGCCAGGTTTTTGAGAGTCACAGTAAGGCAGTGCATAAGTATTTATACACTGCCTTATGAAGGGAATGGGATGCCTGAATAAACATCAAATGAAATAGTCACCACAAAAATAAAAATCCAGCATAGCTACAATGGAGGAAATTCTAAGTCTGGGTGCATTCTGTATCGAAGGTGGAAAGGTGGGGGTTGCTGCATATGTAAATTGGTCACGTGCTAAACTGGAATAGTGTCTTGATGGTTCATTCAGGGCTGCTTTCCACTTTGGGCTGAACCTAGGTGCGGTTATGGTCAGAGTAGACCTATTAAGACCAATGGGTCAAGTGAATTGTGACTTACTTAAATCAGAGTTATTCTTAAGGGCTCAGTCTAGTGCTGGGAACTGGGGGACCCTTTTCTGCCTAAGCATGCATCAGATTGCACCTTAAGATGTTAACCCAGTGGATATCAGGAGCCGGGCATTCTCCATGAGGGTCCCAGACTTGTGGAATTTGCTCCCCCCCGCAAGGTCCATGCAGCTCCATCATAAGCATTTTTCTGAACTGAATGCTTCTTAATTTCAATCTACATTATATTCATGGAAGTCCTGAGTAAACATTTTTAGTTGCTATTCAGATTAGACATGTTCTATGAATATTTTAAGAAGTGTGATTTTATATTTGTAGAATTAGATTATTATGTTCCATTTCTTGTTTGTATACTATCTTGTGAGGGCCCAGAAAAATGACAGAGAAACAGACAGACATTTGTGGGTTTTGGTGGAAGCTCAAAATGCTTGAAAAAATAAAGTGTGAGAACAAGTATAGGCAAACTTGCATTTCCAAAGGCATGCACTATACAGGTACCAAAATGCTTATGGTTCCTCCCCAAGAGCACTTTTGGTGGTTGGCTGAGGTTGCCCCAGGGGAATGTGTGAAATGGGTGATTGCCATTGCTGCTCTGGCATAGTCTTCATTATACCCTGCCCAATATCTGAGATCTTTGATGGATGTTCTCCTGGTGGTACCACATACAGACCCATGCCTGGACTACAGTCCACCAGGAGTATTGTAGCTTCCATTTCTATAGACTTCCCTGCTTCTGGAGGTCAGGCAGGCATGGCATTGTGCTGTTTTGGGTACCTGCTGAAGACATCTTTGTCCTGGAAAGCCTTTCTTGCTGATCCATCACAACTCTAATGTTACCTTATTTTTAAGGTTTTATTTTTATTTATCCATGTTAGCTTTGTACCATTCACTGCCCCAAAAACTGCCCAGATAGGGAACAGCATGCTAATATTGGAAAGGAGAGAGAAGGGTCACTTACAAGCCCCCAAAGTGGGCTTCACAAAGCCCTCAAAAGTGTCCTTTGAAGAACATCTACTGATCACAGTCAACATACATAGATGGCTCCCTCTTACATTTGCCTGAAGCAAGCACAGGGCCAGTGGGGCAGCTAGGTGATTTTAGGTCCTGGCCTGATGATGGAAACCTTTGCATGCCACATCTGGTGCCTCAGTTGTGAGGCACCCAGCTGTCATTTCTCTTGCATGCCCATTGCCACCATATGATTGCCACCATTGCTGTCCTGATACACATCTGTCGTCGGTGGAACTCCGAAGTTTACTGAATGTTAAAGGAGTTATCTACAGTGTGGAACTGTATCCTCCAAAGAGGTTCAGCACCAAGGATAGCGCCTTCAAAGTTCTGAGTACAATCTGGCATGAACACATACCCACGCTGACATTCAAAACATTGGCTTCCACTGCCAATCCATTCGAGTGAAAAACAAAAACAAGACTTGTGTGCCAACCCTTTACATTTGCATTGTTGCGTACTTCCTTGCAGTTATTGTGAGGAGGATGGAAATCAAACTAGCATCAAGGGAGTCATTCTAGCATTGGGAGTCAGTGTGGGGTTGTGGTGAGATCTGGGCTTGAGTCCCCACAAACCCTGTAGCTCCCTGGGTCACTCTGGGCCAAAGAAAAGAAGGCTCCTTGAGAGCAACTGGGCTGAAGAAGGTGGCACTACCACATCAAGAAGATCTTTCCCGGACTTATTCTTTCATACCCGTGTGTGTGATTACAGCTATTTTCCTGTTGCAGCCAATTGGAATAATGAGCATTGGAATTGAATTTGCGGTCATGCTTGTTCATCAAACGTTCTTTTTCATTAGAACAGTTCACTTCAGTGAAATCCTGGGCACTTTTGATAAGACAGCAAGCAAGAAATAAAGCTGTTAGGAAATGACTTGCTCGTAAGTTCCAGCAATAATTTTTGGCCTTAGTCTATTACTTGGTATTTTTCATTGTCATTCGAAAATGAAAATGTATCATTTCAATTGTTGTCCCATTAGAACAGAAGCAAGGCATGCCACTCTTTGGGGCTGATATACAAATTGTGGCAGAATAAATTTGTGAACTCCTGATCCTCCTGGATTCACAAAGGTTGGAAATGTGTGTGTGTGAGCGTGCAGTGTGCGAAAGTAATAGCATACCAAGCAAATGGCTATTAATTTGAATGATTGAATATTCAGCAAGGAGGTTTTCCTTATCAAGGTTTCTACAGAAGGGAAAGTGAAAATTAGTAAGGAAAATGCTGAGTGTAAACAAAACTTGAAAGCAACAAGCTAGGAGAATTAGTACAAGAAGCCAACTGAATTGCAAATGTCACCATGCTAAAAAGTTATCAATTTATTCCTATTTATCAAGGGTCGTGGTCATTCCACATGGGGAGGGGGTGTTTTTAAAATTTTATTTAAAGTGAAAGAGTCCCCATGCAATTAATGTCCCTTCCATTCTCGTGTGGTAAAGAGATTTTGTGGGTATCACCCCATTATGGAAGCAGCAAGAGAAAATACTGGGGCTGAAGAAAATCCTTGAAAATGGAAGAAAAAAAATGAGAGCTGAATATCACCCGAGAATGGAAACAATAGCAGTGGAGGGTGAATGCTGTCACAATCAAAGTTTATTTGGGAAATTTTTCCAGTCCACTGCCTAAGTGCTACTGACAGTTGAAAAAGGAGAAATCGACATGACCTAACTCAAGGTGTCCAATAGATACGGGAAATTCTCTTTTGAAATGTGGCTTAAATGCAGGCATACCTTGCGGGGATAGAGGTGAACTGGATATTTTGGGCCTGGGGCCAGCAGGGATCCCGGGCTTAACATTGTGGCCACTCTTCAGAGGACAACCTTCTACTTGCGGGGCCATCCAGCCCAAGTACGGTGTGCAGGTCCAGAAGCAGAAAAGAAGGCATTGAAAACAGCACCTGGACAGCTTGCTGAACAAAAGCATGTCACCAGGTGTCCCTCTTTCCCACTGCTACTAGGATTTATTGTATTTCTAGTTCAGATACAGTCATCCTCTCTAAATATGGACCCACAAATATATGTTCGCATATGCCAATTCTGTGCAACTTTGTGGCCTCTTTTTTTTTTTTAACATGCATTTACTGTTTTTTTGGTTTTTAGGCAATATCCTAGGCACAGCTGCTACTCCTCTTCCTCCCCTTCCTCCTCCTCTTCTTCTTCTAAGGAAAAAATGAAAAAGCCTAGAATGCTAACACCAAGCCATTGCTTTTTGAGAAATAAATCCAATCCCAGTGTTTATAGACAATGGCTAAAATTGTAACTGTGACTGACATTTAGGGAATCTATGCCATGAGAAAAACTTAGAGGTGCAAAGGCATCCATTTGCTAAAGAATGGACATGCTAGATTTTGGGTGGGGTCTTCTTTAGAGGAACTGTGATTGTTAACTGCGACACTGAGAAATTCAGGGGTTTTGTGCAGCTGTGTCTGAGCATCACTGTATCCATCTATCAGCAGAAAGTAGCAGCAAGGATAAAACCTTCCTTTTTCCAACTCAGGTTTAATGTCATTTACTTGTTTGTTTTCAGAATTACCTGCCTATGGCAAGGCAAACCAGAGCTTCATTTTTATGGTAAAATACTCAGAACATTATTTAGATCACTCCTGACCAGTGTTGCTTGACCAGTACCTACAATGCAGGCTAAGAAAGAATGACGTATAACAACTTTGCAGTGTAGTCCAGTGTTGTTAGCGCTCTCTCGGCATGTTGGTGTGAATGTGGTAGTGGTGGTGATGATGGAGGAAATGTAGGGGGCACCATGGGTTCTGCAAGGCTTGTTAAACCCTCAAAGAAACCTGCTGGCTGGAATTACACAACACAACCCATACAGAGTTGCATATTCATAATAGCAGCTGGCATGCTCTGCAACTATGTGGGTAGTTGTTGTGTCATGTAAACCCAGCCAGCAGGGTTTCTATGAGGATTTAACAAACCTTGCAGAACCCATGGTCAGCTATGTAAACTGGGTCAGCTATGCAACAGGAAGAAATTCAATAGATTAAGCTTTTTCCTCATAAGGTTTTTCCTCATAGGTTTTTCTTATTTTCATAAGAAAATATAATATCAGAAAAAACTTCATCTGTAGGCCTTCTGTCCCACAGACATCTACTCACCTGTGTGTAGTCCTCAAATGGTTTATTGTTTTCATAGAATTCAGTGGTCCTTTTCCTCCTCCTGCATAAAGGTCCAAATAGGAGTTAGGGTTTAGCTGACCTTGCCATTCTCTTCTCATCTGTGATGAGGTCTATCATATCCCTATTGAAACCACGTTGTTCCTATTATTTTAAAACAATTTAAATAAAAACTCATAAGACTCAACAGCATAAAGCAGATTAAAACCCTTTTCAGCACCAAATCTACTTAGATGCCAAAAGCCTGTTGAAATAAAAATAGATTTGCCTGCCTGTGGAAGGACAGAAAAATTGGAATGAACCCAATCTCCCTTGGCAAGGTATTCCAAATCTGGGAAGCGACCACTGAGAAGGCCCTGTCACGTGTACTCGCCTAAATTTTTGTCCTCTGTGGTGGTTGAGACAGAGAGCTCAGTCGACACACAGCACACAAGACCCCAAAATCCTGATGGTAACCTTGAGTGTATCCCCAATCTAATTGCACAGAAGCTAAAAGAAAAAATGGCACACACAAAGCCCAAGACAACTTAGCTCCACTTAGGTGTTCCCCCTCACACAATACCCATTACATGAAAGGAAACCCTAAATGACTAAAGATCTGAGTATCTAAAGGATTGTCTGTCTTGTTATGAAATTTCCCAGTTATTGAACTCTGCAGGTGGGATCCCCTGGAGGGCACACACAAAAGGCTTTCCTCCATGCTCTTCCCACCCTCTTAGCTTTTAGAAAGGGTATAAAAGACCCTTCTTAACGTGGCCTTTAAAATTATATTCTTTAGTCAGAACTGTGTACAATGGCCCCACAAAATATTCAACCCTATTTGTGGGCAGAGAAACCAGGAGAATCACTTCAACAAATTTCTCTGGGGATGAAGAAATTCTCCAACAATT
Organism: Varanus salvator macromaculatus; assembly: GCA_023646645.1. Classification (NCBI taxonomy): domain Eukaryota; kingdom Metazoa; phylum Chordata; class Lepidosauria; order Squamata; family Varanidae; genus Varanus; species Varanus salvator. Next base: position 16,032,530 of record JAIXND010000771.1, on the reverse strand, counting down.
TCTCACAGGTACAGTGTACCATTGGCAAGAATTATAGTGCAATTTCTTTTTTTCCTAAGGGTTTTTTGCACTGCTGCTGCACGTCACAACAAGTTGTGTTGGCAGTTCAGCCCCCATTTACATCCTCCGCAATGCAGGTTGAGGGGAAGAGAGTTGTGTCTAGCTCCAGAGAACAGATGGAACGAACACTGTGCCAAATCTGTCGTCCAATTTCCTGAGCATTTTCCTCTCCTATGAAAGAGGATTCCATTTTTTTCTTCCTCATTCACAGGGCAGTTTAGAAATTATTTTAAATTTATTTTGGTGATACTTCTGAGCACACCTGTTAAGCATGAGGTAACCAGGAGTGCTGTATGCATGTTTCATCTATTACACATGTCTCCATTGCTCATTGACCTTCCAGGCTGCCTTTGCTACCTAAACTGAAAAAGCCCCGTGGGGGGAATTAGCAGACAATGTCTTCTCCCAGGCTTTAAATTCCCACTGGAATGCCCCTGTTTTGGACCCAAAACCTCTTGGACCTGTAGCTGCTGAGTTCTTTCCATACCAGGTGCAAGATGGGCATTTGGGCATTCTGATTCCAAAGCACCCACTCCAGCTCCAAAGCCTTTTTCCAAAATCAGAGCAGGGACCCTGAAAACCTCCAGCTGTCTAGACACAGTGTAGTATCCATAGGGTTGCACAGTTACATGCCACAGGCCTGCTAGAATACAGCAGTCTTTGCCCTACAGAGTGGGAACAAGCCTAGCCTCCTTCTGCAGGGAATTCCACAGTCTGGGAGCCACCACCTCAAAGGCTCTCTCCCCCATTATTCCCAGATGTGTCTCTAAAGGTAGCAAGACCAAAAGGAGGGCTTCTTCTAAACATCTGAAGACCTGGCCAGGCTCTTACAGGAGAAGGCACTCTGAAAAACTCCAAAGTACCTTATTTTTTAATAATTTGTGAATTCTATTGGGACCTGCCTCTGGCCTGTGGATCTTGCTAGTCTAATTTTGAAAAATGAAGTCAATCCAACAAGCCTGAAGTTTGCCCACCATTGTTTTACACAGCATGTGGGAACAGGTTTTGAATAATATCATCTATCCTAAGGCCATACATGAGTTTCATGGCTAAGACTACACCCTAGGCTTCCTTTATCAAGAATGATCCCTCTGTACCAGGCTATGTGCCATCTGCAAGGGGTGAGGTTGTACACACAGATATGTATGTGTGCTCAACATGGGCTCTGAAGCACGCATTCACACAGACTAGATGGATCAGATTTCCAGGTCATCAGCTTCTTGCTTCAAACCCTAGAGCAGGTTTGAAAGGCTACAGGCAGCCCCTATCTAATTCCAAAAGATTTTGTCAAGTGATCTGGCAAATTATCTGTCCTTCCTCTAGCAGGTGGGAAGGAAGATGGGGTGTGTGCACACACACAAGAGATTGATTGAGAAAGAGAGGCAGTTTTCAGACAACATGACAAACCATGGTGGGTTTTGTCACTGTTGATTTCTCATATCATCCAAACCCAGTCATAGTATTTCACCATGGTAAATTTCATCTTTAAAAATCATGAGAACAAACCATTGTCTGGTTTCCCTGGTCCTGATGTGCAACTACCATAGAGTCCTCTGGAAAGAGGGGCAATTGTAAGAGCTGCTCTAGGCATCCAGGCTCAATGTATGGACCATTGAGGTGGCATAGGCAGGTGGCATAGGCAGGGAGCAATGCACCTTGGGATTGAATTTCAGGCACAGTGAATGAAGAGGTACATTCCAACATTGGAGGGACTGAACAGGGAGGATGGGAACCACAACAAAGTGAAAACTGCTTGATAGGGCATGGTAAAAAACTGCAAACCATACAAACCATTCAGGGTTGCTTATCATACTGTGTGAACGTAGCCAGAAAGAGAGAGAGAGAGAGAGAGAGAACGGGCGAACAGGTGGGAGACAGAAAAGTGGATTGCAATAGTAAAGATATGCCTCCCTGCCCACAGCCAAGACAGCCCCTGACAGATTACCCCATAGGGAACACAGCCCTTGATGGAAGGGGAAGAACACTCTACATCCCTACAAGACAGTAAGTGACATACTTCTCCCTTAGACAGTGTGCAGACTAAATTTTCAACTCTAAAAATTGCCATGAAGCGTCTTGCAACAACAATGCTTCCTGTACAAAGCTCTCATTCTTTTCCAAAGAATTTTCTTTCAATCTAACATATGCATGTAATTATTCATATACCTGTTTCCAACAGATGGTGAATCTGATTTGTTTTTATTGCAGTAGACTCACAAAATTTTAGGAGGATGATATATATCACACACACACAAAGGGCAAGAGCTTAGGTGTAAAAAGAACCAAGAAAAGAAAACTTGTTAGAGGTTAACCCTAATGATAAGTCATTGATAGGAATAATAACCAAACAAACAAAGGATTCCATTCATCTTTAACTTATCATTTGCAACGTCTACAGTATCTCTTCTAAAGCAGTCTTTCTAAGGATGCAGCACTAAACCACATTCATGGCTGTGAAACAAAACAACATTTAAAAAACGATGAAGCAGCAGAAACAGAAGACTCCTTTTCTTGTCTTAACAGACATCTACATATCTTTGAAGGTTTTTAAATAAAAATGCTCTGTTTCAAGTTTGTCAAGAAGCTCAAGAGAGGGGTTTTCGTTTTTGCTTGTTTGTTTTAAGTCAATTAAGCCTGGAATTCTAGGCATGCATGCTTGAAAGTGGGGGCTGATGTATATACCCATGTCCCCTGTTGGAAACCCTTTCCCCATGCCAGTGATCTAGCCAGTGGGAAGTGAATATCACTGCCATTTGTACATCACATTAAACCAGGAGTGCCGGACCAGTCAGTGGCACTCTCTAGTTAGCCCCTTGGCAAGAGCAGCAATGGGCCTCTCCTGCCAAGGGTCTCTATGGTTCTGGTCCGGTACACAGAGAATTTCATTTTTGATTCAGACAACATAACAAGTAATTGTGGTACTGAGAAGCCTAGAACAGACCACTGCTTCTGTTTGTGGTTTCCCAAACCTAATGTGCCATTGCCAAAACATCACAGTGGGGTTTGGACAACGTGACAGGCCAACAAAGGTTTTAAAAAACACCATTTGTCATGGCATGTGAACCCAACCAGTATGCAATTTTGACTGGTTCAAATGACATGACAAACACCACTATGCAGTTTTCACGATGCATGCAGTTTTGCTTACTGATCAGATGATCACTCGCACCTGGGCAGTGCTGTTTCTGCACTCCATACTCTGTGCTCCCAACTTCACCACACATTACAGCAACCTCCACAAGCAACCCCCTCCCCTTCCTACTCTTGCTTAAGGAGTGCAACACCCTTCTCCTGCAGGGGCCCTCCTTTCCTACCCCAAGTGTACCCCCATGACTGCAGCACTTCACAGCCACTGCATCCCCCATAGGGATTTTATTAAACATTTGGGGTATTTTTGTGCTGTCTCCCTGTTTCCAGAAGCAAACAGGGAGATGGCCACATAGTGTAGCCAATGGGAATAAAGTGAGCAATGACACATCTGTTGCTAATGAATTAGGGAGCTGATGGGAGCAGAGATTGAAGGCAAGAAGCAGTCACCATGGTGGGGCATACTTCCAAGGATTCTTGGTGTTTCTGTACCCATAATGATAAACTGGCATACCTGGGTCCAGATGACCAGAGAAGCCTTTGACCATGGATTATCTCCATGGTTTCAGAAAACTAATCCTACTTTGCAGGAACCTTGGAACTGGGTCTGGAGTCACAATAGACTCACAGTGGTAAGATTTCACCATGGCTTTTCATGCAATGTAAATCTGCCCTTTATCTGAACCAGGAATCGTGGTTTGGAATAAAATCTGCTGGGTTTAACAAGAAGGCTTCAGAAACCATGGTTTGAAGTTGGCCTATCTTAAAATTGATTGGAGTTTAGTTGTACACCTCAGTCCCTGATCCAGATGGCAAAACAAGCCAGGATTCAGGGAAATAAGGACCTGCAAATACCACCCCCCCCCCCTCTGCAGTGTGGAGAAAGGTGGCAGGACTTATATTCTACAAGGACTTTCCCAATGTAGCACCTGCAAACAAAAAATACACTGAACCTGTCTTGGGATCTCTACTTAAGATGAACCACCACTAGAGTGCCAGTTGCGCAGTTTCCCTGAACACAGTGGTGGCAAAACTTGGATGGGAGAAATTATCAGGTGTTTCCAGCATATAAATAGGGTGGAAACTAGGCCTTTCTCCCTCCCCAACGAATAGAATCAAGTCTTGTTCCTGTGTGCATCGCCCCACTCTGCATTCTCTTTCTTGGTCCTGCCAGAGAGTGTGACAGATGCTTTTTTAATAGACCCAGGACACAAAAGAGAGCAATGTTGCAATGGTAAATGACATATCTCAATTGTTATTTTTATCGATTCCAAATCTCTTTTCATGCACAGCTCTGCATGAGGCATGTTATATTTATTAAACGCCAATGCCAAATGGAGTACTATTTTGGTGAAGGGCAGCCCAAGGCTTATCCAAGTCAGTTCACATGAAACCACCCACTATGTGGCCAAGCAGGGCGCCCATGCTCAGTCGTCTCTCTGCTTGCTGTTGGTGGCTTGAGAAGTCTGGCCATTAGACGTTAGCAGAACAAATTTCTCTCAAACACTGTTTTTTGCCAGACTCTGCTTTTATAGTCGGGATTTATTCCATTTGTGCATCTGGGCGAGGAAGATACGAACAGAATTGACCTTGGTCTCACTATACAAGGCTTTGGCCTTCTCTCACCAAGAAAAGTGCCCTAGAATAGGAGACACTGCTGTGTTTACTGGCCCCTTCATAACACTGTCAACTGTTGGCAAGTGGGTAGAAAAGAGAGAAGTCATCCTTAAGGCTGTCAGAATCTTCTGCACTGTTGCACTCCCCCAGATGATACGCTAACTCTGCTACCATTTTGCTGGCAAGTTTGAGTTGAGATGATGGGTCAAGCAGGAATGACACTGCTACAGTTTGCTGTCTCCTCTGGGAGGGAGGAATTGATATTAGCATTTTTTCCCATTCCATTCTTCATTGTAAAGCATTGGGGGCTTTTTCCATCCCCTAACCCCTCTTTGTTTCTTTTAATTTTATCACATTTCTGTCTTTGTCAAGTCTATTTGGATTTTCCCAATTATTTCTTGCCTTTAATACCCATTTATATGTGCCATACATGTTAAAGTCCCATTGATTTCCATAAGAGAGCACCGGCTCCTTAACTTTGGGTGGGCTCTCCTTTTTGATATGTATTGCCTGTATTTGAGAGTCTGGGTTGGGGATCGGCTTTAAGCACATGCTTTGCATGCAGAAGATGCCAGATTCAACCCCCAGCATTTCCAGGTAAGGCTAAGAAACCATGGTGAACTGCTGTCAGGCAATCTCAGCAATACTGTGCTGGATGGACTGAGGATCTGACTTGAAAGAAGGCAGCTTCCCGTCTTTCTAAGCTGAAAAGGAATGATGTTTATGTCAATAGGAAGGTAGGGTAGGTGTGATTTTGCAGAGTGGTGTGGTCTGGAACCTTTGGATGGGATGAGCTACAAAGCCAAAGCCAGAATCCACTGGGAAGTTCTCATATGCTATCCCTACAGCATCCCTCCCTGACTGTTTTGGACTTAAATTTTCTTTACCCAGCCAGCATGGCCAATGGCCAGGAATGTCAGGAGCTGTAGTCTAAAACATCTGATGGACACTGAACTGAATGGGAACAATGCAAGATCACAATGGGAAGACTATAACTCAGAGGGAGTACAGTGGAAGCATCATAGACACAAGGGCTGGAAGAAGCCCCTAAATGAGATCGGGAGAGCCAGTGGGCCAGTTCACATGATATGTTGGGCTCATGGTGGGTTATTTAACCCATGATAAGCCACAGTGTGTGCTGAGTGCATGCAGCCACCATTATGAATATGCGTCCCCCAGTGAGGTGATTCCATGATGTCTGAAGCCAGGCCCTGTGGGTTATTTGAAGGTTAAACAACCCTTGCAGAACCCTACTGTGAGCAGCCCACAGTGAGCTTGGCATGTTATGTGAGCTGAGTCACTGTCCATCAGTACTCACCTAGATGGTGAGTAGATCTTTATATCTGACTAGATATAAATAAATTGCCTGTTTATATTTTAGTATGAATTGTGCAGGAGCATTTCCCAAGTGATTTGTTTGACCCAGGTAGACCAATAAATATTTGTTTTGTTGTTTTAGCCAATATTTTCCTATAAAGGATTGGGTCAGTTTGTACAACTCTAAGTTACTCTGACACCAAAATTAGGATAAAGGAGATGTTGCTTGTTTGCGCTTGTTGTCACTCAGTTCTATCAGTTCTAAGATGGACAAAGTGACTTTAATTATTGTGTCAAGCACTTTCCACTTTCCCAAGCAATAAGTTCTATGGCTTTTAATTTACCCTGTTGCTCCAGCATTACTGGAGAGTATTAAGCATTCCAATAGGAAGCAGACATTGGGCAGTATCCAGAAGGGTGCTTATACCCCTGATGGTTGCTTTCCACCCTGCCTATTACCTTCTGCAAGCACTGGGGCCCACCAATTCCATTGCACAAGAATCGCATAGCATTGCACTTAAGAGATTTAGCATTTCTAAGACTGAGACTTGGAAGGGCAGCAATGAAGGAACTAGGAAAGATCATTATGTATAGGGGTGTTTTACTGGACCAAGGTCAAGATCATTAAACATTAAAAATGACCAACCCTCCCCCGTCATCCTGTAGCTACAAGGATAATCTTTGCAACCTGGCAGCTTGAGCTAGCAATGGACGTAGCTGCAACCATGTACAGAATAGCTTTGCCAATATAATAACAAAAATAGCTTGTGCCGATACGGTGTCAACAGCAGTAGCCACGATTGGTTGGGAAGCAGAGCAAGTCCACTAACTGGCAGGTGCTCACCTGCGATGCAAACTGGCAGGTGAGCCCAGAACCGTGATGCAGGAAGGGAAACTGCATTGGTCCCATTGTTGGCCAAAATGATTTCACTAGTACCAGATTTATGGGCCACAAAGAAGGTGATCCCCAGTGCCTCCCTTCTTGAGTGGGCCTTATACCTCTCTTCTTCCTTTTGCCCAGGTTTTTACTTCCACCTACAGTCCCAAGGGAGATGGGACAGATCTTTATGCAGAAGTTTCATTTTGCTCTTGTGCTTAATAGCCAGCCACTGACAGACTTTTGATGCATCCATTTTAGAAGCCATGTTATCACTAAACCCCATAGTAATAAATTCTAAACTATTGAAGTTTCATACATGTTGCAGATTGGTGGTTGGTTGATTGATTGGTTGGTCCTACCTTTTAAGCAGCAGTAATATACATATCCAATAAAACCACAATTATAAAAAACAAAAAATAATCAAGAATCAACAGACAACCATTAAAAAAGCAACAGAGCAGATGAAACAAGGAATTCAAAAACAAAGGAGCTATAAACATCCTATAAGAAGATAAAATCTTCAAGCAGCAGTGCAAAACACATTTAACATACTTGGCTGAAATCTTTTCTGAATAAAGAGGCACACATCTCTGTGGGAAATGCCTAGAAAGGCTTCCCTAGGAAGAGAATTCCAGAGATCCTGGAAATCCAATGTGAGAAGGACTTTCTCCTAAAAGAAATTAACTTCACTGGGAAATTGTGGAGTAGGTTGGAGAGAAACTTGTCCTGGTTGCTTGAGCGCTGTGCCCTGGAAATGGCACCAATAGATGCTTCTTTATGTTCCTTAAAAGATAATGGTTTGGATGAAGATGTAACCAGGTTCAGCACAAATCCGTCTAGTGCAGAAATCAGTGGAGCTACTTCGTCTGGACTAACTTACTTCATTTAGGTTTCCTCTATGGATATCAAAGCCTAGGTTCATCCCATTGAGATCTTTCTTAAGCCTACCAGCCCATTGTCTTCTTTTGGACCAATCCATTCAAGAAGAGGACAAAAAGAATTAAGTCTAGCTTCTTCTTTTTATTCCTTTCTTCTTTCAATGAACACCACTTCCTATTGTTATTACACCGAGTTTGTAAAAAACAAAAAAGAAAAGAAACAAAACTAGAACACTCAAAAAGTGAACTTTTTATTTACCAATTGCTTAACAAATTGCTCTTTAAAAAAAAAAAATTAGTGTTTTGCTCACATGAGAATCATTTTAATAAGAATAGAAAACAGGCAAAGATAAGTCCATTCTTATGAAAATTATGGTAAAGGTGTGGAAAATTGTGCAGTTACAAGTAGAGCTGAATTTCTCCAATTTAAGTTTTTGTTCTTGGGTGTGTGTGTGTGTGTGTGTGTATGTATAAAATGTGCTTTCTCTCCTGGAGTCAGCTTTCAAGATCTACTGTCTTTGCATAGGCAATTCTCTCAACTGGAGTAAGTGGTGAGTGCTTCAAGATTTAACTCCTGCTGCGTCTATCCTGCGTTTAATGTGTTCCTTCTAATAAGGTTTACAGAAGGTTTTATAATGAGCAGGTATGCAAGAAGGTTTTAAGAAGCAAATGACTTTTATCTTTGAGCAACATGGAATGCTAAAGTGAGACTCGACTTCCTGGCATCTAAATGATGATGTTGTGTGTACTAAATGGTCTTTTCGCATTCCTGTTTGGATAATGGCATCAATTTGCATCCGTTGCATAAAGTACACCATTAATGCTTCTAGAAATGAGGTGAGTAAAAAAAGATGCCTCGATCTATTGTGACTTCTACCTTTAATTATTTCTAAGTTAAAAATTAAGATTTTACATGTGTGTGTGCGCGCGCATGTGTTTACCATTGAGATCCCATTTATATAGTGTTATTTAGTATATGTTTCTATAATACATTAACTACCTTTTGGCAAAAGCACTGAAAACAGAGAAGAGTAATCTGCTAGTCCTGCAGCTGCAGCTGAAGAAACAAGCCATGGTTTAAATACAGGACTGGCTTGCCTCTTCTGCAGTAGGCAAACGACACAAATCCTCAGAGCAATGAAAGCAGAGGAGGTGGGCTATTTAAATCCGACGTTCCAGTGGGAGGGTTTGAGGAATCGCATAGTCTCAATCATCTACTGCTGAAAGCAGCGAGGTTATCAAGTTTGAGAAAGAGCAGTTTTCAGCGAGTAAAATTGCCCACAGACAAGCTGTTTGGGAAAGGTTAATGCTTGGTTCATTCTGCCGAAGCTGAAACTTCACACTTTCTCAAGAAGCAACGTTGCAGAATCCCTCGTCTTCTTAGCTGATGGGGCCTTGGCAGCTGACTCAGCTGACAAACTCATGTATTTGTATAACAAGCCATGCTAAGTATTTTTTCGGCCTGGTGTTTAGAAACACACAGAGGGAAGTGGGGTGGGGGGAAGGAAATGAATAAATATGGAAATCAAATGTAAAAACTTCTTGCTCTCATAACTGGCTTCCCCAGGGGGAATTCTTTCCTGTGTTCTCTCTTCTTCCTTCCACTCAGCGAAACGACTGCCAGTCATTAAGCGAGGCTGTAAGGAGCTTACTGTACAGTAATTGAACACCAATGGGCCCACCTTCATTTGCATTTCCCATTTTTTGATTGGCAGCTGTACATGAGATGCCATATCAGTTGAAAGTATGTTGTGAGCTGGCACTAATGATCCACTGGCTCCAGGGAAACCTGCCATATTGTAATTTGGCTATCAGGCATGAAAGAAATAATTCTAAGTGCCAGCAATGTGGAGCCGAATAAATGTTTCAGGGCTGTGGGTTGCCAAGGGTGACACTTCTGATTTACTATAAACGAATGCCCTGTTGCCTCTGGGGTTGGGGGAGTTCGCATTGTATCTGAGATGTGTGTATAAAACATTAGTATTAGAAAATGGCTTCTGCGCGGGATGAGGAAACGGAGGCAGGCTCCCAGAAGGCACGGGGATGTTTACAGCTAACGGCTGGATGAAAGGATATTTTCCTTCCTTCCCTCCCTCCTGCAATGACAGGCGAAATAGGATTTGCTTTTTTTACCCGCAAGATGGAGAATAATGGTGGCATTAACCCAGCCTCCACTTCCCATCTCCTGCAAATGAAATGTGCTTTGTTTTGCAAAGATATAAAACCAAAAAACTCAGATCTACTCTGTCATACTGGTGGAAGAAAAGCAACCTTTTGTCTTACCATCCATGATGAGGTGTCCTACTTTGTGAAGGGCAGTCCTCTCTTTGAAAAGCTGTCAGAGAGGACACTCCTCTGTTCAAAGGCCCGTCCAGTCTAACTCAGATTTAAAGATAAGGAACTATACAAAGGGAAATTGGAGGCCTGGAGGTTGCCCATCAGCATTCAGTTCCTGAACAGCCAACCTGAGCGAGTACACAGGTCACATGGTGAGTCATCTCCGCTATGGTGCAATGCACTATAATTCTCTTTAATTATCATTATTATTTCTAACTCTGCATATACAAACTGATGTCCTCTCCCTTGCTGATGTGTTTCCTAATTTGGGGTACTAAGCATGTGGTCACCAATGCTTGCTCAGAAGTAAGCTATGCTGGGATGAATGGGTCTTACCTAGGATTGCAACTTCAGTTGCTTAGAAAGTTGGATGTTCTCTGAAGTTTTGGTGTGGGTGTTCCCACATCGGGCCATGGACATTTGATCACAAAAATTCTGCTACCTGGATGGACCTGATACATGCAGCTGCGGCAAGTCCAGCAGATGCAGCAGAGCGAGCCTGCTGTAGAAAGTTGGCCTGGTTCCCACTCAGTGTAGGCTGTTCAGATAGATCCATTGTCGGATTCTGAGGAGGAGGTGCAGGAGCGAGCGGGGACCAAGGACCTTGTAGTTTCAAGGTCACCTAATGATGTTTCTTAGGCAAAGCCTGCTTTATGAGGAATGGGGGTGGGGGGTGTTCAGGAGGGAGTGGCATGTACAAGACCCTTCCTTGTCCCAGAAAGGAGGCATGGGGAGAAATGAGCTGTGTAGCTGCAGGGTCTTTGCCGTTCAGGCCAACTTGCTCTCCAGTAGCAAGAGCCACCCTGATGGTGAGCCAGAAGCTTTACTGAAAGGGAGGGTCATAGCAGAAATTTCCAAGTTGGATCCAGCTCTTTCCATAGGCAGAAGCTTCTGTCTTTGGGAGAAGGCTATTTAGAGTCCATACTGTTCTGCAGTCTGTTGAGTTTCAATAAAAGAACTTGCCTTCAAAGGATTGACTTGGGTTTGAAACCAGAAGGGAGGGGACCAGTTCATGACGCCTGTACTCACTCTGGTGGAGAAGCTGCACAGAGAGGTGACTATAAGACCAATCCTCACCACTGGCATTGCAAGGTTGCCACCACTAGCCATGTTTTCTATCTTGGCTCAGCAGTTCCATACAATGTAGCTATCAAGAAAGGCCATACATAGATCATTAGTTCTCCCACAGAGTACTGTGAAAAACTGATCTGTGAGTAAGTAAAAAAAAGCTTGCCCACTTATGTATGCATTTCACTGTTCATATATGCACACTATGACTGGGTTCAGACAACACAATAACCCACATTCAAGGGTTGGCTATTGGTTGAGTGCAAGTTGCCATTGAACCATGGATTGTTGTTGAAATGCGAGTTAAATGTGTTGTGCAAACCAAGCCAAAATAACTAACCATGGTGAACTAGCTATCCTACAACAAACCATGGGTTGTCTTCCTGGATTGTTCATGTTTAACAAACCATGCCTTATTAGTGTGAACCATACCTTTAACCCTTTTGTGTAGGACAGACTTACTGGAATCAGTGGGACAATCGGTCAGGACTAACCTAAGAGTCACTGATTTCAGTGAATCTGCTGTAAGCATGATTAAATCTGAATTTAGCCCATTGTCTTCCTTTTGCTGAAGATTTTTAAAGTGTTCTTCCTTTGTAAGAGGCACAGGGTGCATAAATATTGGGTTATATGTTTCTATGGCTAGTTGTCATGAAGACATGGTACAAAAATTCATAGATTGGGCTCTTTTGGGGTAGCACCAGGCTTCTGAAACACCCTCTGGAGAGAAGCCTAAAAAAATTATGACTTTCAGGAAAAAGTTTCATACCAGTAATTTCAGCTATGTGAATTTTAAAACTGCAAATTATATGGTTATCTGGCTGTATTTTATGAGTATATCTTGATACTTGCAACTTGCTTTGACTTCTGTTCAAGAAAAGGAACTTATGCAAATTAAGAAAAATGGGAAATAAGGGAAGGGAAAAATAAAGGGAGTGGAAGAAATGTGTGAATGTCTTCAAAAGGTATAGTGGAAGATTTACTTTCTAATTTCATTTTTATCAGCTTAATATTCCTCCAAAAGTGAAAATGGAAAGTCAGACAACTCCAGACATGTGAAAATTGGAAGACAAAGTAGGACCATCTTTCTGACATTCTCTGTATCCCATCCTCTTGTCCTTTTCAAAAATCACATGTATATACTTCAGAACATGAACTTTTCTTTTTCATTAAAGTAGATAAATAATGATACCTGCCCAGTGCATGCAATCGACTTATACAATCGAATTCTTCTATTCCCTGGCCTTCTAGGGTCAGCTCTGGTGTAGCAGGCTATGGGGAGAAAAGGAACTTTAGTTTTACTTATAGGATCTGAACTTGCAGCTTATCCCCTGGTCCATTTATCAGTGTACCTATTGACTAAGTGTAAAGAACTGGAGTAGAAACCTTTGAAAAAGAGTTGTGAAATTTCTTTTTTTATTAATATTAAAAATAATATGACTTTATTTTTTGCAGTACTACTACATTTTATTGGGATTTTTGCTTCTTTTTTATATTGTAGCTTCACACTTTTAAACTTTATATTATTCTTTATATTAGTGTTCTTTATATTACATTTTATATTTTTCATACTTGTGAACTGCCCAGAGAACTTCAGATATTCAGCAGCACAAAAATGTAATAAATGAACCCATGCAAAATGCATGTGACCCTGTGACCGCTATTGTCCTTTTTGGACAATGCATTCATGACCATTCCTAGAAGGACTGGCCTCTGCGAAGGGGGACAGAGAGTAATGTTGGTTCCATTGGTGAAAATGCACAAAGTCACCTGAAGAGTAGCATGCAAGCTTCAGAATTACATGCAGATTTTGCCTTCTTAACTTCATTTCAAATAATGGGTGTGAAGTCATCCCATTGCTCAACATGCTCGTTCTGTAACTATTATGGCTAATCCGATATATGTTCCTTTAGACATATGCCCCACCAATTGATTGCTTGACTGATATTTTTGATTCGATTTGCTTTGATTTATCACCCCCCACCACCACCTTTTTATCAGAAAATGAGCATTCAGGTTAGTGCAACTAAATGTTCCTAGCAGGGCTGTCTTACCATGCCAGTGCATGGAGTAATTAATAAATAATTTTAAAAAGAGTGCCTGTGGACTTGGAGCAAAACTGCACATGAGGATTTACATGCATGGGTTTGCATTGAACATAAATAAGAAATGCACTGAAGCAGGCTAAATATGCGAAAAGATCACACTTTAATCTAATAACGTGACCACTTGCAAAAGCTTTAGCACAACACTGAAAATCACTAATGGAGCACTGTGCAGATATTCATGATACAAACAGCTAGGAATCATGCATAATGGAACAGTGCAACTGCTAACAGCAGATTCACACAGGATAATTTAAACTTGTTTGCATGGAGAGAGAGAGGGAGAGAGACAGAGAGAGATGATCTTTGAAGTGGTCTTTTGATGAGATGCTACTTCCTCCTCCTTCCGTTCAGAGAGATCCCTCCGTTTCCGTTTTCTGGTTCCCTCACTCCCATACATGTTTGCATGGAACAGAGGAAATACTTATTTAAATGATGGCATGCCATTTGCATCTGCACACTAATGCAGGTGAAGTAGGTGTGACTCATTCCTGATGAATATCTCCAAAACCTCTACTATATTGCCAGGCATTGCATTACATTCTCCACTCTGTTTTGTCAAAGGACAAGAGAAGTCTGGTCAACTATGTACTTCTTGGCCAAACTGTACAGACAATGAGAAGCTCACTCATGGGTGAGAGAAATGAAGTAAAAAATAACAAATGAAAAATCAGCTTTGTGTCCCAGTAGAATTCTCAGTACCAACCATCCTGGGACATAAATTTGAATTTTCCCTGGATGCATGGTCCTTGCCATCAGTCCCAAGTGGCCAGGGAAAGAGCAGCTTCAGGTCCCCAGCCACTAAGTGATCTTGGAAAGGCCATGTTCTTGTTGACTAACCTACCTTGCAGGGCTCTTAGAAGGACCAATTAGAGATGAACTTTCTGTGCTCAAAAGACAGGCTTCCTAAGTTACTCAGAGTCAAAGGATATGTTGCATTAATCATCGATTTCTTTATGTGTGCAATATTCTTTGCCCAAAGTATGTGCAGCAGTGCCCTCTCCACAGCTCTCAGGTCTTCCATGATGCTGAACAAAGTGGGAAAACCCAAGAGAAACGAGCTCCTCCAGGTTCTGTCCTACACATGAGATCATCCAGTTCAAGGATAAGGGGGATCTTGCTCCAGACTGACTTGGCATTCAAAAGAAGCATCCAGAAAGCTGGGAGCAGACTAACAGAGCAAGGAAACAACCTGCAGATGTGAAGCGGATCAGTGCATGGAGCAGTCATTGACTGCGTAGACCCTGCTCCCTTTGCCTGGCTAGTCCGCTTCCAAACACCATACTTGCCTCTACCCAGAGCTACAGTAATTGGGATCCCACCGATTTCCCCACTTGACCCCCATGCCTTCCATATTCAGCGCTTGGGAAGCAAAAATAATCCTACCTGTCATGGTTTCTGAGCAGACAAGAAGTTATGGGGTGGCCCTTGCACTTCCCCCAGAGCAGCTCTCCCCAACTACTCTGGGATTTCCAGCCCACACTGGGGTGGCTAAAGCTGGCAATCTACCCAGGAGAGTGTAATCTTTTTTCTGCTCTGCTGGTGGTGGTGCATTATTCCTGGAAGTGGAAATAGCTAGGAGAGAACCTCAAAGATGGTGTGCAGGGCCTTCTTGCCCGTTCCAGTGCTAAGGTTTTTTTAATTGACTGTGGAAGAAATTAAATCTCATACATTTGTTCCTTTGGGCCTAGGGTTTATTTGCTTATTCCATGTATACTCGGCTTTCTTCTAGGTAGTCACGCCACCAAGTACTGGCCAGACAAAGACCTGCTTAGCTTCAGCATGGTATATGCTTCATGTACTTTCCGTGCTCTGGGAGTTTGGGGTGTTTAGTTCTTAAAAGTCTGGAACTGAACCCTGTGTCAGTACTGAATTAGGTTTGCCACCAGCTATTTCTTCTGACAGATTTTAACAGGTACGTGACAAGCAGAGACATCAGCAAGTCTTTTCATGCTGGAAATAGCTGAATTTGGCTGGTCCACTTGGGTACACATTTCATTTCTGTCCATTCCCTAAAAGGATTAACCAACATTCCCAAACTTCTTAGTATTTTGAAGAGATTAAAAAAAAGAAGTAGAAGAAAGTGAAAGACAGATCACTTTCTTTCTTTCTTTCTTTCTTTCTTTCTTTCTTTCTTTCTTTCTTTCTTTCTTTCAAATTCCCATCCTAGGAATTTGTTTTCAGTAGCAGAATTGAGTCCAGAGTACTTTCACAGCAAAGTATACTCTTGATTACTAAGCTTTCTCCACTGCAGAAGCCAAATTTTGGTTTAAAAAGGGTATTTTGCTGATGGTATGATTAAATCAGGAGGATTTAGATCCCCTTGCCAATCTACTGTAAAACTTGCAGATATATACCTGCACTACCTTCTGTCCATCCCTGCACCAACTCAGTCTGCTGAGATCATAGAAGAGCACCATAAAGTTCTCAGATATTTATTTGTGAAAACTTTTCATACGATTGAATGAACAGCAGCAAAGAGTTTTGGCTTAGGCCTCTATAAATCAGTCTTAGATGTGGGAAAAGGATGGTTGCAGTAGCCCTTTAAAGCAGCATCATAAGAATGCCATTCAGGATATGGTGGTGCAGTTCTTCCGCCAGCCATCCATGAACACTCACCAGCCCCATGCAAAAAGCAGCAGTCAATTGTTCCAGTCAATTGTAATAACTACACCTGGTGTCTTAGGTGTTTTGCAGGAAGAGCCACAAGGGGGCAGTGTGCAAGGAGGCTAAAGCTGAGCAAAGGAATTGTGGTTGTGGGTGTTTTGTCCTTTGATGCAGGGTAAAGTTACTAATCAAACAAACCAAAAACAAACCATCCAGCAAAGATATGCTGGTTTGCTTTGCTTTCAGGTCAGTTAACACAAAAGCAAGGAGTAATATCCACGTTGCATACCATTTTTTGGTAGAAAGACATGGTATAAATAAGTAAATGCTGAGATTTCACCCAGACACTACTTTTTCTTTTTGTTCTCCTTGTCAACTGGCCCTGTTTGCTGAAAAATCATTTTCCTATTTTGTCCCACTTTCACCTTTTAGAATACCTGTGTGGAGGAAAAGATGATTTTGCACCAGCTCTCCCTCCACCGTCCTAGCAAACTGGCCACCAAAAGACAATTGTGATGATCAATGTGCCAACATACCCTGCTTCATAAAATAAGGATTTTTCCAAAGAAGCGATCATCCTTATGGAGCAATGGACCTGCCACTTCCCCCCAGATTTTAGGGGAATTAGAAGTGGGTGTTCCAGAAATCATCTTCTCTTTATAACCTTCCCAGTTTTCCCACCGCTTCTTCCATCTTTTTTTTTTCTTAGCACAGAAAAGCCACAAAGGAGAAAAGCCAGAATAGTTGTGCAACGTCTTTGCACTGGCAGCCCCTCTGTTCCACCTCAGGCAGCAAAATGTCTTGGGCTGGTCCTGATAACATTTGACCTGCTTTTACATTGATTTAGCATGTATTTACCAGATTTATATACCACTGACCTTATTTTTACACACAAGCCATTCATGACAACAGACTTTCATAAGGGAAAGATAAAAGGATGGCTTGCCTCTTCTGGTGATGTGGCTTAAGTTTCCCCCAAAGGCAGCAGCCCTGAACAGAAGTTTTATTAAGGAATAATAATCCTGTAATAAATTTGTGTACATCATGGACTTGTGGGATAATTGTCTGTTAATGTCTGCCCAAGAAATACAAATAATGAAATCCGTATGTTACCTGATAATTAATCTTTGAACCAGCTCTGTAACTTCTAGTACAATTACCAAGGAATATGCAAGAAAATGTCAGAAGGATTCTAGTCTCTGCGCTGTAGCCAGGAGACTTACATGGGTCTCTCTCATTAAGGCTAATAGGTGGCATGTTTGTAAATTCCAACATAAAGCAGGGGACACAAAGGTCCTTTGCATTCCTCTGGCATCGCCCATATAATTACAAAGCACTGATACACCCCCTTTAAAATTGCAGGAAAGCTGAAGAGCCTCATAAGGTCGATCTGCTAATCTGGAGGTGTTGGTGCCTTTTCAGCAGAAATTGGCCAACTAACATTTTTAATTGTGATCCACAGTTCACCACTACAAAGTGTAGGTCAGCTGCAAGCCTTTCTCCAAAATGACCCTTCTCCTGATGAGAATCGGAGGTTTTGCATTAAGATCAAGGGCAGGATAAGAGTCTTACACAGTTATTAAATGGCTGCTTAACATATAGTCTTGGACCCTTTCAATATAATTTTTTGTGGATTGCAAGTGTGTGAGCTGTAGCAAAGGAGGGTGGGAAAGAATCATCCAAGTCCAGCATCACCTGGAGGTGCCAACTTTTTTCCCTCTGGAATTCCCATCCTTGGTTCACTTACTGTCTGCCAAATATCCACTGAAGGTTGGATTCAGTGGCAACTCCAGGTCTTGGACTGTCCTTAACCAAGACACTTTAAATAGGTTCCCTCCCTTACTGAGTCTACCATCACATCACCATTGTTACCGATGCTAATACATTTCAAGCCTTTTTTCATCAATGCACAGTTCCAGTTGCCATCAATGGGTCCAGCTGGATGTGGGTCCTCAGCAGGAGCCCAAACACACCGCACTGATGCTAGCCCTGATTGGCTGCTCCCAGGGATGGCTTTTTGTTGTGCATTTGCCCTGCCTTGTCCACACAATCTTACAGAAGGTCCAAGCAATGGCATGTTTGAGTTGCAGCCCTCCTCTGTTTCCTTACCACTTCTCCTGTCATTTTGCTTACCAGAATAAAATAGCCATTCAAGAAGAAAATATGCAAGAGATCTAGTGATGCAAGATAGGGAAGGGAAGCTGGCGGCCACACAAATCGGTTTCCACAAAAACAGGTCCTGCCAGACAAACCTTGTGGAATTCTATGACAAGGTTTCGAGATAGCTAGATGGAGGGGATGCAGTGGATGTGGTATACCTGGATTTTAGCAAGGCCTTTGACAAAGTGCCCCATAATATCCTGGTGGAGAAACTGAGAAGTTTCGGGATTCACCAAAGCACTGTCCGGTGGATTAGGGCATGGTTGACTGACCAAAAGCAGAGGGTAACCATTAGTGGGGAATCATCGGGATGGTGACCAGTGACAAGCAGGGTCCCCCAGGGTTCTGTCCTGGGGCCTATCTTGTTTAATCTTTTCATCATTGACATGGAAGAAGGGGTGAACAGTCTGCTGATCAAATTTACAGATGATACTAAAACTGGGACAGTGGCCACAACTGAGGAGCAGGTACTCCAGATCCAAAAGGATCTGGACAGACTATGGAAGTGGGCAGGAGACAACAGGACGGTATTCAATGTGGATAGGTACAAGGTCTTGCACTTGGGGCATAGGAATGGGTGTCATAAATACAGGTTAGGGGACAAGTGACTGAAGAGCAGCACTTGTGAAAGGGACCTTGGGGTGCTGGTTGACTGCAGGCTAAACATGAGTCAGCAGTGTGATGCAGTGGTCAAGAGGGCGAAGCCAGAAGTGTGGCTTCTAGATCAAGAGAGGTATTACTACCACCCTATATGACTCTGGTGCACCCACAACTGGAGTATTGTGTTCAGTTTTGGGCTCCTCAATACAGGAAGAATATAGCCGGGTTAGAGTCAGTGCAGTGTAGGGCCACAAGGTTGGTGGCTGGTTTGCAGGGGATGCCATATGAAGCGAGACTGAGGAAACTGGGTCTCTTCAGCCTGGAGAAGAGGAGACTCAGAGGGCATCTGTTGGCGACATACAGGTATGTGAGGGGATGTCACACAGAGGTGGGTAGAGACCTGTTCTCCCCTGCAGAGGAAGGCAGGACGTGCTCCAACAGAGCAAAGCTCAGGGAACCCAGGTTCCATTTGGATGCCAGGAGGCACTTCCTGACATTCAGGACCCTGAGGGTGTGGAATGGGCTTCCATGAGAGGTCGTGGAGGCCCCATCGGTGAGGGTGTTCAAAGATAGGCTGGACATGCACATGGTGGGCATGTTGTGAGTGGAGCCAGCTGGAGCTGGGGGTCAGACTAGATGGCCCGGGAGACCCCTTCTGACTCACTCTGGTTCTATGTTTCTATGAGCTGGGTGTGCAAAGATCTGGCAGGAATCCCATTGTCCTGTGCTCACCAGACTTCTTTCCCTGGCCAGGAAGCAAGCCAGGCTGAGATCAAAACTGTGAATGCCTAGAATGTTAGTGGCTTCTTTGTGCAAGGTGCACAAAATATACAAAGCCTGTAAGTCAGGTCTGCAGAAGCAGAACTCTGCTTATACTGAGGGCATGTGGGCAGCCTCTTGCAGCCTCTCTGGGACTTGCTTCCTGCTGGACACCCACAGGAGCCCGTGGCACAAGGAAGTAAGTCTTGTGGGGAGAGAGAAATTGGGTGAGAACCAAGGGAGTTGAGCTGAGGAAATCCACCAGACTCCCATCCACCAACTGGATTCCTCACAAATCACGAAGGTGAGGTGTGCAATACCTCGGATAGATGCCAGTAAAGGCCTCCATTGGAAACCGTGTGCTGCTCAGCCTGTCCCAGCCAGGTTTCCTCCCACAGTTGGATTCAGACTTATGTTGCTTGAAATGTGCTGGTTGAATTGGAGCTCCTCCCTTCCTCTCTGTAAATGCTACATACACAGAGAGTCGGGAGACCCTGGTGAAGGGGTGAGCTCTGGCATGAAGGAAGATCCCAAGAAATCAGGCAGAGAGGTCTTCTGGGAACAGAGCCCTTTCTCTCACATAAGGTCACTTCCACTCGTAGGAGGCAGATTCTGTATCCATCCCCAAATCTGCTGGACTAATACTGCTATAACCAGCAATGGATAAGTTTCTGTGTATATGTGCATGGTCTCTTCAAGTACCTTGACCATGTGGAAGAGAATTCCTAGTGGCGCTGTGCAATATTTCTATTTTAACTTTTAGTTAGGTATGGAAAACTTTGGCCTTACCTGTGCTGAAAGATGCTAGCAAAGAAACATCCTTGCAATCTTTCTATTGCTTTATTTATTTGGTGTGATTGAGCCCAGTGCATTTCAAGAATGCTTAACTTGGTTTCCATTAATATTTGCAATGTTATCTTGTAAAAGGTAGCAGGGGAGGCTGTTGCTTTTCCCAGAAAGGCTAGCAAGAGGAAGAGACATATTAAAGCAATAATTTGCAAATCCAGAGCTGGCAACATGGTTGATGGTGTGTTTTCTGAGAACAGGTTCTATTCAGCGATAACTTGATCTGGTCCAGAAATAAGTCTGAGCTCCCCCAACCTGGTGAAGTTCCTTGTGGGACACCCCCATGTGGCTCCTTGGGAGCAAGTCCCCACACCCCAGATGAGCATTGGTGGTGAACCCTTTCTCTCTCTGAAACTCTCCATGTCAGTTCTCCTCACTCTCTCACCATGGGCCTTTGCAGGTCCCTGACAGCATTCTTGTGCTTTCTTCTTCACTACAGCCCCTTTCCCAACCAAGCAAAGCTGGCACTGGAGCAAGCCAAAGGGAGAGGGTAATGCAAGCCTCTGAGATCAGCACTACTCTCGGTGACAGGTCTGTGGCTGAGAGATTTGGCTGTGGGGAGAACCAGTGCAGGAAGGATCCTTGTAGTTATATGTCACTTCAGAATGTCCTGTCCTTGACAGCCCTGCTCAGTTCTTGTGAACTCAAGGTTGTGGCTTTCTTTATGAAATTGCTCCATCTCATAGTTGGCCTTCCTCCTATTCTTCTGCCTTCAACTTTCCCTAGCATGATTGTCTTCTTCAATGACTCTCACCTTCCCATGATGTGCCTGAAGTACAGCAGCTTCAGATTTGTTGTTCTGGTTTCTGGGGAGAGTTCTGGCATGATTTGATGTAGGACTCATTTGCTTTTCTGTCAGTCCAGGATATTCACAAACCTTGGAACAATCCAAAATGAAACAAACAGGATTCTGCTTTCACTTCCATTGTAGTAAGAACTTGGTGATGAGAGAAGCACAGCTCAGTGGACTCTCTTCCACCTTCTTCTCCCGTACCTCTCTGATTCCTGACATTTTGATGGAGTCTGGCTCAGAGGTATGGAAGGAGAAGAGGGTGACTTCCATGCATTCCAAAAATTCCTGCTACTGTTTAAAATTAATTAATTTATTAATGAAGAAATGATAATATTATCTGGGAATGGCACAATGAACCATGATGAGAAGCTCAGGAGCTTTGCAGTTCCTCTGTACTGTAGCACCATCTTTTGACTGTGTAATGGAATGCATAGAAAAGCAGAAAAAAATATTTTCAAAGAAGCAGGTAAAGGAACTAATTTTAATCCTGCTGGAACCTGCCTGTTGCATCTCTGTGTAATTCATTGCTCTTGGTTGCATCCTTGCAACCATCATATTATATCTGAGCACAGAGGTTTAAAAATAGATCATCTGGAATGCGTTTACAGAGAGGAATGAAGATGGTTGTCAGTATGGAAAGCAAGTCTACACTGAGAGGTTGAAGCTGGGAAAAGGAGATGGAGGATAGCGCAGGCCAGGAGAGGATGGCACTCCTCCAAGTCCTCAGCAGCCATTACACGGAAGAGGGCAAAGAGGTAATATCTGCTACTTGCACAGGGAAGGACTTGGCCCAATCCACTTCATTCATGGGAGGGATATTTCCAGTGAACAACAGGGGAGAGGTAACAGTGAGAGCAATTTGATAATTGAACCAAGTACCTAAAGGGTGAAAAGTCCTCTCCCATTAAGTCCTCAAGCAGAGGCTGGAGTACAATGGTCCACAAGGCCCTCTGCACCTCCTCCGAGTCCAGAACAAACGCAGTAGAGCTATCAGGCGCAACAGAAGAGTGGCTGAACGATCCTGGTGCAGAGCTGCACTAGATTACCTTTGCTTGAGTTGGCGCTCTGGCCTTGGCTCCTTTCCCACCAGCTACAAGAATGAGAGTGGGGCTGGGGAGCTTCTATTTTATTGCAGATGAAAGGTGATGAAGATCAAAGGTCCTCCTAGCCCTGCATCCTGTTTCCAACAGTGGCCAAGCAAGAACTTCCTGTGACTCAAGTAAATCATTCTCTAGCATCTCCAGTTAAAAAGGATTTTAGGCAGTAAGCCCCTAAAATAGGCCTGCCGGAGGCTACAGTGAGCCTCTTGAAATCAGGAAAAGCAAAATTGCACTCATTTGGACACTGGCATGACTTGGGTAGGAGGTAGGTTCATATGACCTGATGACGGCATTCCTGTGTTATTCAGAAATTAGTAACATCCCGATAAACAAGCTTGGGATCAGGAGGAAACCCACTGGACAGGATCCAAGGTTGCCTAAGTGCTACCAGAACCCATTATTGGTGCAATGGTAATTTAGTGCTTTGGTCTAGAACCAGAAGCATGCAGGCCTGGATCCAAGGAGGTGAGGGGGACTGTCCCCCACCCCTGCAGGCAATTACATTTTTTGCAGTTGCTGTAAATCAGATGTAAATGTCTGATGGGGAGGCAACTGCCCCCTTACTTCCCCTCTCCTGGATCCAAGCCTGGAAACAAACAGAAATGCCTGTTTCCAGAGAAGGGCAGTTTAGTGACACTTGCATAATGAAACCCTGCTGAGCTGTCCTGATCCAGAAACAGGTGTTTCTGCGCGTTTGTGCAACAGGACTTGCTTTATGATGCGCTAAAGCCCCAGTTCACAAATTGTGGGTCTGCTTACACAACAGAATTGGTCGGAGTTGGAAACTACCCACTAAGTTCATCAGTGAAATCACAAGTCTAATAAGTTGGAACAAGAAAGGTTGTGATTGTTCTTCACAGAGGACCATCTCCCTGCATAGAAAGATAGCTTATAGCAGGCTGACCCAGGAGTTTATTTTCAATTTTGATTTTAATTATGATTGTTGCATTGCATTTGTATCCCACTTCTCTCTTGTGAGAAACCCAAGGCAGCCTACATAGCTCCATTTTATCCTCCCAGTGACTGAGCAAGAAAGGAATCTTGGGGTAGTGTAGACAGCTCAATGAAAATGTCAGTCCAGGGCTCAGTTGCTGTGAAGAAGACATACTTCATGCTAGGCATAATATGGGACAGGATAAAACTAGAACTGCCAAGATCTTATTCTCCTTGTACAAATCCTTGGTGCAACAGCACTTAGAATATTATGTTTAGTTCTGGTTACCTTACCTGAAAAAGGCCCTTATAGGATGGAGAAAAGTACAGACAAAAATGACCAGGGGACTGTTGGGACTGTTCAGCTTAGAAAAAAGAAAGCTTTTATTCGTTTTATTCTCTCGTTATTTTAATGTTTAATTGGTTTTGATTGTGATTTTATTATGAATTGCTGAATGCTGCACCATTTTTTCAACTGTGCTTGTTGTAAACCATCCCGAAACTCTAGTAATGGGATGGTCTATAAATAAATAAATAAATAAATAAATAAATAAATAAATAAATAAATAAATAAGGCAAGTAAGGAGAGATGTGATAGAGGTGTCTAAAATAATGCATGGTGTTATTTATACTTGAATACATAATACTAGAAGTTGGGGCCACCCCCTGCAGCTGATTGATGGGAGGTTTAGGACAGATAAAAGGAAGTATTTCTTCACACAATGTATAGTTAAACTATGGAATTTTCTGCCCCAGAAAGTGGTGATGGCCACCAATTTGGATAACTTTAAAAGGGGTTGGATGGATTAATGAGGGAGGAGGCTACCTGTGGCTACTAGCCTTGCTGGCTGAGTACTACCTCCTGCACCAGAGACAGAATGCCTAAATACCCCAGTTGCTGAGGAGCTTGGGCAGCAGGAGGTCTTGTACCCATCATCCTGCTTGAAGGATCCTGTGGGCATCTGGTTTACCACCATGTGTACAGAGTACTGCACTAGACTGAACTTGGGTCTCATCCCGCATGGCTTTTCTTATGTTCTAACCCTGTGAGGTAGGTTAGTCTGAGAGTACATGACTGATCCAAAATCACCCAGTGAGCCTCATGGCCAAGTAGCAACTAGAACCCACATTTCCTGAGTACCCAGTTCAAGACACTAACTCCCATAGTGCACTTGCTTTATTCAAATATTTATATACCCTATGTGGTGCACAACAACTTCAGACAATACAAATTTGCAATGGTAAAAGCAAGAGCATTGAGGGCGCAATCCATGGAGCAAGGAATGGCTGCAACAGTGCTTGCTGTGGCCGTGCCTCACACCCTGCATTTCATCTTCGTGACCTCTTTTGGGTTTTAGGTGGAACAGATAGGGAGAGACAAAGCCTGGGACACTATTTAGATGCAGGGCAAGGCACTGGCCTCCTCCCCTCCCCTCCCCATCCCCATGGCAGACCCAATTTCCTCCTTTCCAGTGTCAGTTTGGGGCCCTGAAAAGTCTGCCAGCAGATCATGGTCCGTGCCAGAGGCAGGGGAGTTGGTAGGGGCTCTGCTTGTGAAGCCCCAGCACCATGGCTGCAGATCCAGCGCAACTTACTGCCCCTCAGAGGGCATGTAGGAAGCCATGAGATGGAGCCCTTACAATAGTAAATACATTATGGGTGCATTCTTATGCAGGTTCAGATAGAAAGCATGTCCTACAACTGCAGCCATGCTGCTTGGCAAATGCGGGGAATTGTGGGTTTTTTTTTCCTTTCTAAACTGCATAAGATTGCATCCTGAAACAGTGTGGTGTAATGGTTAAGGGTGCAGGTCTGGGCCTCAGGCACTCTGTGTTCTAGTCCTCACTCAACCATGGGGCCAGTTGGATGCCTTTGGATGACTTTCAGTCACAGACTCTCCAGCCTCACAGGGTTGTTGTTGTGGAGAGCAGGAGGAGGATATAAGCCACTTTGGAGCCTAAAAAACAGAAGAAAAGTCAGGAAAACATTAATAAATAAATTTTAGAAGGATAAATTGAAAAGGTGCATCACAACACCATTTTCTGAAGGCAAAAGGATGGGGGCTAAATCATGATTCTTGAGTGAGAGCGCTCAGGGTCAACACCAAAGAAAGACCTTTTACATGTGTCTGACAAATGAGTTATGGTGCTCTCCAATGAGTCTTTCCCACAGATCTTAACAGCAAAGCTGGAAGTCCCATAGAAAGCCTTGCCACTCCGACCAGTGGCTTTGCAGGATTTCATAGAATCATAGCATTACACAATAGTATGGTTCGAAGGGACCAGAAGGCCATCGGGTCCACCCCCTGCTATTGCAGGACACTAAGTTACACCATCTTACTCAGATGACTGTCCTGATGCTTTTTGAATGTCTCTGGTGAGGTAAAGCTCACAACATCCCCAGGAAATAGGTTCCGTTGTTATACTGCTCTGACAGTGAAGAAATTCTTCCTGGAGTCTAGTCAAAACCTGGTTTCTTTTAATATAAGTCTGTTATTCTGTGTCCTGCATTCTGGAATGGATGAGAAGAGATCCTGTCCTTCTTTGTGACAGCCTTTCAGGGATTTGCAGTGCTATCATATCTCCCCTCATTCTTTCCTTCTTTAGGCTGAACATGCTTCGTTTTCTCAATCTTTCATCCTAGGGCTTTGCCTCCAGTCCCTGAATCAACCATGTTGCCTTCTTCTGTACCCTTTCTAGCTTTTTTCTGTCTTTTTAAAAGATAGGAGCCCAGAATTAGACACAGTACTAGTGGTGAGATCTGACTTTCCAGTGGTGTTTCCATTGAACGGCTCCCCGTTTCTTCTAAGTGGAGCTGCTGGGATTGGGACCACCAACATGCAAAGCCACTTAGTAATGTCCTGCCTCCCATTCTCAAAATGGTGCCTTTTAAGTTTTGCTGACAAACACATTTGGGGCCGCACGACATCAGCAATGCCAAATAATTCATAAGAATGAGTGATACTACAACAAACCCCCTGCTGATGATTGTGGTTTATGTCTGTTTTATTTCAGAAGTCAGAATGTACTTGACAAGAAGCTATGGAGAACTGATGTTGCATGAACTTTGGCTTTGTTTCCTCTTGACAGCTTTGCCTGCAGTCCTCAGCCAGAGCATATATGTGTGTGCATGCGCAGGAGCGCGCACGCACCTCACAAAAACTATCCCTGGCTTCCTCCTTTCAGATAAGCTTGTGAAATGGTTAGAATCATTTTGGACGTAATGCTGCCTGACTGCAAATAAAGCCTGCTCATCTGAGCAGTCTCTCCGTGTTTACTGTATCATATTGCTAGACATTGACTCTGTGCCAATTGCTCCAACAGAAGGGAGCATATGAACTCCAGAATGATGACATCAATAAGGAAATTACAAAAGTCCCAACAAATGGCATTTATGTTAAATCAATAATGCTTTGTTTGTTTGTTTGTTTTTGAAAAATTCTAATCTTTCTTTGGGAAAAAATTATCTTTCCAAACAGTTGGCAATTCCCATTCTTGCTCTTCTTCCTGAATATAATTAAAAACATGTTGCAGCATCTACTTAAGACATCAACTTTCCCAAGCCTGTCTTGTCCACTGCGTTTTAAACAAAGGCACTTGTTTTGGCATCATGCCCTTAATTAATCATTGGAGGCTTAGTTGCTGCTCAAACACACACACACACACACACACACAGAGAGAGAGAGAAAACGAATACAACAAAAACCCATCAACCCCATTTCTTTGTTTAATCATTTATCATAATCCCAGTTTCTGTAAAGCTTAATCAACAAAGGGGACCAGATTTCTAACCAGCTCATGGTAGCAAAAGTAACATTTTTAAAAAATGACTTTGTGCATATCATCTGGATGAATACATGTAAGAATGTGGTGGATTAGTCCATCCACTCTGGCCACTTTCCCCAGAGTGTTAGCACACTTACAGTGCAAGGCTTTCACCCTTCCCATCCTTGTAAGCTGCTGACTTTGGAGGCTTCTGAACCTATACTGTTAGGCACAAGGAGCCACAGCAATTATCTCTATCATCACCAGACCTTCTGCTCTGCATTTTATCTTCACAGTCATTGTCAGCTGTCTAGATTTAGGGTCAGCAAAGGGGAGGAGGAGGTTGGGGCATCATTTGGAAACTGCACAACTTTACAGTGCCAGCCTCTGCTTTTCCCCAACTCCCAGAATGTCCCTTTCCCCCCATCTGGGACTCAGTTGCAACTTCACAGAGGTGAGAAGCTAGGGCAGGTCTTTCCCTGCTGGCTGCAAGTGGTAGAGCAAGACTTAGCCTTTGGAGTCTGGCCACCATGGTGGGAGGACCACAGTGCTCAGACTCTGAAGAATCTAAATGGTCCTCCAGATAATGTCAGGAAACCTTGAGATTGTGCCCGTGAAGAATCAGAAGCTGTAGTATCTATACATCATAGAAGGGGTGTTGAACCTCCTTCATTCTGCTGGAGGAAAGAATTCATTCAGAGTGGCCCCCAAAGGCCACATTCCAGAAATGCTGGAGCCAGAGGCAAAAGGGGATGATCCAGAGTTACCTGAATAACCCACCAATTTCAGTTTAAAGCTCTCACTGCCAATAACCAAGCCTTGGGACATGCATTTCAACCCTTGAGAATGGGGAGGCACTTCACAAAAGCCAGAAACCACCAAACCATTGGTAGTGCAGGAAAAGAAGATGGCTGGGGTGTGGGGGCATGGCCATCTAGGAAGCCCCACAGGACCAGAGTGGCACTCTAGGAGGAATGGATTTGGCCATGTGGCCTACGGTTTGGTGGTTCTTCTCTACACCCCGTTGCCACCTGGGCCAGTTTGGTGGCTCATATAACAGGCTGTGGGGTTCAGTTGTTCCTCCTCACTAGGGATGTGTGAGGGTTCCTGTTTGGGAGTGGGAAACATCAGGTTCCCTGGGCTTGGCTCTCTGGCCTTCAGGCCACTGTGGCTTGCCCTGAGTCGGAGCTCTTGGCAGTGCATCCAGCACTCACAGGACATGTGCTGTACAAGCACCTTCCCTCCTCCAGCCAACATGCAGCAGCCTTTGCTTGTGCTGCTGCACTTGATGCAGAAGAACGTTGCCCCTTGCACAAATGTTCCACAAGCATTTGCAGACTTGCTTTCGGTTTGGCTTGCTTTCTATGCCCAGATTGCATATAAGAGGAACTACAAATGCTAGAGGGATGGAATCTGCTGAGTTTAGTTCTGGCCCAACTCTACATTCTGGGACACTTGCATGTTGGGGAATGCAGTATTGAACCTATTCTGTGACTAACCCTAGACATCTACCCTCCCAAGCAACTATAAAAAATCATTCAATGGAATCTCTTTCTCAGTACTTTGGAGTCTCTGCAGCCCAGGTCATTTTGACCCAGCATTGAATCCATACTCCTTTGTGGGAAATGTGAAGTCTCATAGAGCTCACTGCTGGAATGAAGCAGATATTGAATGACATTAGACAGGCTTTGCTGAAGAGCACCTCCAGGCTTTGCCAATAACATTTGCAACACACATTCAGAAAGAAAAGCAATAATGAAATTCGTTTGCTGTACAATCATTTCCCACCTCATGCCTTTCTTCTCTCAATTTTTATTTCAGAGAAGGTGCAAGTGTTTTGCATCTGGGTTGTCATCGTTGTTGGGTTTTTTCCCCCCATTTTAATCAGCTAGAAACAACTATAAAGTGTTTTGCTACTAAATAAGTATACAGTGGGAGTCAATGCGAACAAGTGTGCCTTTTAAAATCTTCTATTCTTCTGTTCTCTGTATTACAATAAAGGTATAATAATGACAGACAACTCAACTCACAACTCAACTCACAAGTGAAATGGGAATGCAGATTCATGGACTGTAGAACAGGTTCACATGACTACATTATTTCACGTAAGGGGGAGAGAAGGGCTTTTTCCAATCAGTAGGAAGAGCAATTCATGTAAATGTGTTGCCACAAACCTTTCTTGTTACAAACATGTTACAATCATCTTGCTTGAGCTAATCTTTCTCATCTTCTGAGTCTTAGAAGATAACTAAGTTACTATGAGCACAACTTGACCATATCACATACATAGAAGCTAAGAGATAGTTCCCACATATACAAAACACAACATATCACCACTTCTTGGCTTTGATAAATATATCGACAAACTAAGCTTTGTAATTGGAGCTTAGGTTAGGTGAAAGTACTGTTTGTTCGAATGCATCTGCAATGGCTCCTTCACACATGCAACCTATCATTTGAGCATAGCCAACAAACACAGAACATGCACATGTGAACCATTGTACTTCAACTACAGCAAGCCTTGCCCTACATATAAACCAGCCCTTGGTACTGTATGTCATCATGCACACAGATAACCAGTGTTGATGATCTAACTCACTGTAATTGAAAAGGGACCTCTTGTCCCCAGCAAAATTGTCCCATGTCCTTTGCCCATCCCCACTCCATCCACGCACCCATGACCATTTACTGTACCCCTGCAAGAAGCCTTCCAGCTTTCCTGTGGCACATATTGTTGCCAGTTCCTATTCCTCCTATTCTGGCCACTTCAATCACAGAGGTGTATGTGCTGAAGCCTTTGTGAGGGCTACTCTGATGGGAATCTTCAAGCATGCCAGAACTATCTCACAGTAGCACAGAGTGTGGACAGCCAAGCAAGGTCACTCAAGCAGCTTCACATCCTGTCGCTTCCTCCAGGGACACCACTTAAAATTATATGACGTGTCCTCTGGCTGGATCACTAGGGTTGCCTTTCTTGGCTGCACGGCAGCAGCAGAAGTTAACACTTCTGTCACAGAAACTAGACAGGGGCATTTGAATATTGGCTGTCACAATCATTCTAAGCAATTGAAATATGCCGTCAAATTTTAACAATCCACAAGTGTGAGTTCTTTGTTTGTTGCTCATTTTTAAAGGGGATCTTCCAGAAGCTTGAACTAGGTTTCCCAGTCATTTATCCCTTGTTCCCCAAAATCAATATCTCATTAACACATTAGTCTTCTGAAACTGAATGTCCCTGGAGAAGCAGGTTGAATGTTCTCTGATGCTGAAGATGCTTTTAGAGCAGGTCTGGGCAACCTGTGTCCCTCCAGATGCATTCCCTACAACTCCCATCAGAACAAGCCAGCATAGCCAGGGGTAAGGGGTGAGGAAAGTCGTAAATGAAAACAGTTTGAGAGCCACAAGTTGCCCACCCTGCCTTGGAGGAAGGATGCTGCCAGAAGAAAGAGGATTGATTAATACAGATCAAAAGCCTTCATTTCCCTAGGCACCAGTTCACTGTGCACAATTAAAACTGTGGGAAAGAGATATGGTAGGAGGTGGGATACCAGAATAGCATGGGTTGAAAATATTTATGCCCTATCCCCTTTCTCCTCTCCACCTCATCTGGCTCTCATGCATCTTGCAGCTCATCCACTGAGCCCTCCTGTCCCGCAGTGTTGCTATTTAGACCCAGATCAGTCTCCAATAAGACTCTACTCATTTATGGTTTCATCATAGAAACACAGAACCATAGAAACATAGTGAGTTAGCAGGGGTCTACCAGGCCATCATGTGATCATGGCTGTGGAAGCTGATCTGCCTAGTATTGTTGGTAACTGGGTAGCTGAGCTGGGTGGGTTGACCTGAGCCAGCCCTTTCCACCTGGGTTCTCAGTGCAACATCAGCCTGAACTGGAGGGCTGGAGAAGTGGGAGCTGCTGAGATTCACCAAATGCCCATTATTTATTATTTATTTATTAAAACATTTCTATGCCGCCCCATTGCAATAAAGCCTTGGGGAGGCTTACAACATCTAAATCACTAGCAAACTACTCCACTTTGGAGCAGACCTTGAGGTGGCGCATGTGGTGTTAGGCCATAGAGAGAGATTGGGGATGCCACTGTGTACCACTCACGATGCTACCTGCCTCCTGCCTGCCTGCAGAGGTGGTCTCAGGTGTGGTGCGGAAAACTTCCTTGTTCTGGGAAAGCTTTCTTATGGAATAGCCATGGTTTTAAAGTGATCTTGGTTTAGCGGTTTTGATTTTTATTATTTTATGTACTTTAACTTTCACCACTCTAGAATCTGCTTGGATGTGAAGAGTATAAAAACACTATTAAAACAAAAAATGCATTTTATATAGGACTTTTTAACTGAAGTCCTAATTTCTAGGAATTCTGCCAAAGCCAGAGCACCAAGAAATGCAACTGGATCATTTGATGAACATTCCAAAGAAGCTTAGGAATGTACAATGCAATTAATGTTCACCTCTATGGGACAGGAGTTTAATCTGGTCAACAAGCTGGATTATGTGCATTTCTTTAAGACATAACCCACCTTTCTTCCATTATGGAACTCAAAGTTGCCTACATGGGTTTCCCTCAACCAGGTATGGACCAGCCCCAGACCTGATGAGCTCTTCAGTCATACTATCTGAAAGTGTGTCCTGTGTCTAGTCATATTCTACTGAGAAAGTTTCGGGACATGGGTGTGAAGCACAGCAGATAGAAAAATTCCCTCTAGGGCAGCTAGATTCTGGCCCAAGATAGTTCAGCCATGCCTGTCGCTTTTCCCGGAGGCCTCTGGTTGTTCCCATGTATTCTTCCCAAGTACTTACCATTTGTAGCTACCGAGTAGCGCAGTGTATTTTCTGATGGATAATACAGCAATGTACAGAGGAGAGGAAAGCTGTGCTTCTTCATATCTGCAATCTAGAAGGGGAGAATTTGACTGGAATGCATTCTCATGCAAAGTTCATATTTGAAACAGCAATGAACTTTAGAAAACAAACCATGTTCCTTGCAGACATTTAAACATGCATGTAAGTCTAGATCTTATTACTTCCTGGTGGCATTTGATTTTCTCTTTTTGATGCTTCTTTAGTAAAATCTGGGATGTGCTCCTCACTTTTTAAAAGAAGTGTATGGGAAGATTAATCTCAATGTTTAGCTTTCAAGTCCTTGGAAAATGTAGAACCATCTCATGAAGAAGGTCATTGGAGGCAATGTAAGACAATTGTGAATGTAAGCCAATTTTGAGATGGATTCATAGCAAAGAAAATGGTGATTTTTATTCCAACAGAAGTTTCAATGTGCTTCCTCTGCTGGTGTAGGGTTAATAAACTGCACTTGACACAGAATATTATAAGTTCCTGAAAAACAGCTTTGCTTTAAAGTTCCATGAAGGATCAAAAAGAGTGAATTCTCTATTATTGTTTTTTTTTTTAAGCCCTGAAAAAGGAAAGTTGTGTGTGCATGTGTGTGTGTGTTTTTTCCTTCAGGAAACAGCATCTTTGCCTTTTGTCTTTTCTTCGCTTTGTGGTCCAGAGACAGTGCGTTGACTGACTCCTTCAGAAAAGAGATCAGTGGAATTGTCAGTTGATTACTTCTCCTTGATTAGCATTTATAAGAGCCCTGTGATACATTATTTGCATTCCTATTTAGCCGTGATTTTGTGGGGCAGCAATGATTAAACTTGTCACGGGGTCTGATTGACAGGGTCAGATCTTCACTTTCTACTCTTTTGAAATTAAAAACAAATGTGTCAGCTCCCTTCATGGGCCGTAGCGCTGTGAAGCTTGCTCGCCTTGTCATCACAGATAGGTCAGGAATGTTTTAATTTTAGGGATGGATTCTGCTTGTCAGTGTAGGATGTGATGGCGTGTAGTTCTGGAGATGAGATGTGAAGGGTGTAAAACAAAGAATGGGAAGAACAAAGACAAAGACACTCACATTATTAGACAGATTTAATTAGTCTGAATGGATATTATGCTAGATGAAGCAGCGAGCTGTGAAATTAACCCTTGATTACGGATCGGCGGATCATGCTCGTAAAGAGAATCAAAACCTTTGTGAATAAAAGAGAAGGTGTGATTCTATCCTGACCCCCTCCCCCCCACCATCCGCACAGCTCCTGTTAGGATCCAGAGGGAGGGGAGCTCGATGAAACAACCCTTGATGTTAGCATTTTAAAAGTCAGGTAAGGCTTTCTTTCAACCCACTTTGCTCCAATGGACTACAGTGGCCCATTTGTCTGACGTGAAACTCAGCATTGCACAAATGGCAGTCACTGAAGTTACTGTGCATAATTCCAGCCAGTGGGCTGATTCCAGTGTGGCACCTCCACCAATTCGCATGCGCACTGCTGCTTCCGTTGTGCAACTCACTGGACCCACCTCTTGCACAACAGAAATGTAGTGCTTCCTGGAGGGCCCACTGACTGAAATGAATGGAAATGCCTGTTGTTCAATAGGAACAGGTCAGAAGAGCCTCCTTAGGCAAGCTCCAGGTACTTGGCCTGTTCCAAAAACAGCTGTTTTTTAACTCTTGTCTGATTGCGCCAGAACACTAAATCTTTCTTCCCCGACAGTGGGTACCACTTATACATGGGAATTGGTGGGGGATGAGAGAATCAGCAGAGGCATAAGAGAGTGGATTCCACCCAGTCACAGAATCATAGAATCACAGAATAGTAGAGCTGGAAGGGACCAGAGGGTCATCAGGTCCAACCTCCTGCTCAGTGCAAGTTAAAGCATCTGAGCATCCCTCTCAGATGGCTGTTCAGTTGCATCTTGCATGCCTCTAAAGTAAAATTTTTTACTGATATATTGTTATTCATTTGTGTATTTTGTTTTGTTGTGAGCCACCCCGAGGCTTTGTTGCGATGGGGCAGCATAAAAATGTTTTAAATAAATATATAAAGTGGGAGAGTCCACAACTTCCCTAGGTCATGGGTTCCATTGAATCAGTCTATTCCTACTTCAGACACCCAGTCTCCATTATATGATGAATGATGGTTATTATACATTTGGAACTTTTTATGTAGCACTGCCCTTGAGAGACTTTCAGTGTCGATTGATTTCCCTCCAAATTGGTTATCAATCTGCAAAAAGCAGGCCCCCAATGGTACATGCAGAGCCAGTATTCACACAACCATAAGTGTGCATGCTCTGTGTGGAAGTGATGGAAGGGAGAAGATAAGAGCATGCCCACTGCCAGCTCCTCCACATCTAATCATGTGTACTAGGCTACTGTATGTAGGTCCTGTCAAGTTCCATAATGAGGCCAGTGGATTTGCTATGCCACTGCTGTGCAAAACAAGAGGAAGATGATGGCAGCGCTGAGTCCCGAAGCAAGCCTTCCTTGATGGTGGGAATTCCTATCAAAAGTTTCAGAACCAAGCAAAAAACTGGAAGCAAAGCCTTCAGTAAGATTGAACCAAAGCAAACTTTAGTTCACAAGGAAAGTGAACTAATCTAAAAAAAAGTTCATGATTCGAAATCCAAATTAAAGGGAAGCCAGAATGAAGTTTGTTACTGCAAACAGAATAATACCTCTTTTTAATGCTTGTTTTTGCCTGCAGTTTGTTGCTGTGACCAATCACTTGTGCAGTCACAGTTTCTCAGCACTTTAACCCTCCCCTGCTGTAATATATTCATGAGGATAATTTTCACCTTCTGCCATTTTATGGACTGAAGTAGTTCCTGTATATCTTACTAAAGCACAGTCTTTAACATCATGTCTTTTCCACACTCCTTGCTTGACCAATACCTCTTTATTAACCCCTGAAGAATAATACTTTATCCTGTGATAATGTTCTCTACATTAGGTTCTCTTGAACATTTATTGACCTTCTCTAAGCTATATCATTTTATTGCTTAATATCATTTTAATTCCCCACTTAGGTTATGAAACTTTATTTCCTGAATAAAAAGAAAAGGTATTCCTGGTTTAAATAGAATATTCAGGTGGTGAGATTAGTTCAGGCCACAAAACTTCCTTACAGGCTGCATCAGCAAACAAAAAATCTGGCAGGAAATTAGTAAGTTTGGCTAATTCCTTGTATCTGAAACATACATCTGACCTCTCCATTCTCTCTTGGTAGTAGGAAATGTTGGTCTTATGTAGAAGAGACCCACTGAGATGAAAGAGGGCCAAGTTAGTCACTAACTTAAGTCCTTTTGTTTCACTGAATCTACATTATATAGGACTAACACTGGATGCTATCCTGCATAAAGTACATAGTAGGCCTCCAAGATTCACCACCCTAGTTGTGGCAGAAGAATTGTGAGGGGCGGCCACATCACTGAATTTCTGGAAGGGATAGAGATGCAGTTCTTCCTTGGAGCTCAGGTGCACCATTACCTGCAGCAGCAGTACATCTTCCTTCTTCTTTCCTGGATTTTTGGTTGTCTTTCAGCTCTGCTTTGCATTCGTCTTCCTTCTGCAGACTTAGTGTCTTTTCAGGACTTTGTAAGAGGAAATGACAGCCACCACAATAAAAAATAAAATTTAGCAACAGCGGAAAATATTTGGAGAACCAATTGCAAAATTTCCTTCTTTTATTAGGGGAGTGACTAAAAAAAAAAAAATCAACATTTTCTTAGAAGAATATTTTCTGAGAAATTTCAGCTCACCTTGAGATAGTCCAAAAATGTAGCATCTATTGTTGAGAAAAAAGAAGAAGAAATAGTAATACACAATTTTATAATATACATGTCATCTCATTTATATCAATACCAACTGTTTCCTTCTCATTCAAGGATAGTAAGACTTTAAAAACCCTCTCTTTTAAAATGTTACTGTTTTTTTAAATGCAAAATAAAAACCTTGGTAACTCCAGAATATAACCAGAATAAAGTGTACTGAAATCAGCTATCACCTTTCATCTACCTAGTTATATGCCACTTTTCCACAAAATTGTGCCCCAGATGATTCACAAAATAACAAATGAATAGCACCAGGTATAATTTACAAGATATTAAACAGCAGTAAATATAACAATAGTAAAACTACACTAGAAACAATCACAAAGAGCCATAATGATGGGAGATAAATATGCAGCAGAAATATCAAGAGGCACAATATGCTATAAAAGGCATAAATCAGCTAACCCACTCCCACAGCTGAGCACTAAGCAGCTGAGAGAATAAAGATATAGAAGAAGTGCTCCCTTATAAGAATGGAAACATTTCCATTCTGCATGGGTTCACCACGACTTGTTGCCAGCCAGTGCTCATCAGCATCAAGACCTCCCAGAACTATGTTGGTCCCTTCTGTTCTTTGACAGCACATTGACCTAGGCCCAGAATAGGACTCCTAGGAGCTACCCACATCTACAGAACACGGCCTCATTTCCACAATTATTTTTAGAATATTCTGCAATCATCCAATATTGATTAACGAATCTGCTGAAGCAATAGGGGTTTCCAGAAGAAGCCTCCCTCTGCTTTCTGTCAAAAGCCATTGCAGAACTCTTCCGACTTTGTGTAAGATGTAAGAAGAATACGTGGGGATTGATATCTGATGCAGCCACTGCACTCTCGCCCATTCTGTTGCACAATCCTGTGGAGCACCATTATATGAGACCCACTGAATTGCTTTGCTACAGAAACGAGCAATTCTGCTGGTTTTCAGTACCTGTCTGAGCCACTAAGTCCCTGCTGTGGGTCTCACTGGTGTTTGTGGACTGCCCATGAGGATCACCAATGAAATACGACATAATCTGGAACCCTTATCAAAGTATGTGAACGAGGCACGGGGTTAAAATAATAACCCCATGATTTAAAATAACAACTTCATCAGGAATCACACAATATGAAAAACACATACCGTATTTTTTGCTCTATAAGACGCACCTGACCATAAGACGCACCCAGTTTTTAGAGGAGGAAAACAAGAAAAAAAATATTCTGAATCAAATGAGCACATAATCGCAGGCACATTCCCCATCACTTCCCCATGGGCTGCACATCTGACAGACTTACTGCACACACATATTCGCTCTATAAGACGCACAGACATTTCCCCTTACTTTTGAGGGGGAAAAAAGTGAGTCTTATAGAGCAAAAAATACGGTATATCCAAAAGAAAAAAAACTTGCAAGAGGAATTAGGTATAAGGTAATGTGTAGGTTGCATGAGGCAAGAAGGGAGACTGGGAGAAAAAAAAATAGAATAAGCTAAATGCATAGCGGATTTCCCAAAACTAAATGCAGTCATTTGTCCACTACATTATGCTAGTTTAGTTCTTTTGTGAATCATGTTCGTGAGAAAATGTAACTCTCCTTTAGAACAAGAAGCACAGGGAAAGGGAATACAAGTAACTCAAGATCTTTTTCTCATCACTGTTTTGGTATATCCAAAGTGGCTCTTGACTCATATGAGGCGAGACTCAGAAGATCAAATCAGTTAGGCTCACATTACAATACAACAATGTCTATTCTTAAGTTTGAACAAAGAAATTACCTCTACTTCCCAACACCTTCCAACCAGGAGGAACAAGTCAGCAGTTCAAAATAACTCCCTGCAAGAAAGCATCAAAGGGTTTTTGGAAGGACAGATCTTTTAGTGCTAAACTTAATATGGTATGAAAGAGTTACTTACTTAGAAATAAATGGGTTGGAGAGAATTATAATCTAACTGAATAGCTAAGTGACTTTCAGTCCAGGCTCTAGTACAGCTATCGGAATGCTTCAATAACAGTGAATGTCAATCTCACTCAAGTGAATAGGACTATAATGTCTTCAATCACAATACTAACTTAAGTTTTTTAAAAATGAGTTGAATATATACACTTGGAAGAACCAAATTCACAAGCATAACCTAGGTGATAGCAGACAAGTCAGCAACTTTTGTGGGGTTCTAGAGGAGCCGGTCTAGCTGTTGTCATGGACCAGGAGTAGCAGAAGATGTCTTATAGTCCATGTAAATCAGCAACACTGACTGGTCTCCCCAGGATTTTTCCAGCCTCACCTTTGAGCACATTGTGAGAAGGCAAGACTCCCTGGAGAAGGAGAAGGAGGAGACCAGCTATGAGGTGGATCATTTCCATAAAGGAAGCCACAGCCTTGAATTTATAAGAGCTGAGCAGGGTTGAGCAGGCTATGTGAAGAACATTTTGGTGGGCATCCATTCATAGAGTAGCCCTATGTCAGAGTTGACTTGACAGCACATGATAACTACAGTGCAGGAAAGCAGATATTTACATATGCAAGTCACCTCTGCTGAAGGTAGAACAAAAAGTTATAATGGACAAACTTCCTGCATGTAATAATGTGATGATGCAGCAAAGCATTGGCTTATATGACTTAGGTCCCACCAAAAGAAGCACAGTTTCCTTGATGATAGTAGTACCATTTGACATAATTACCGCTATTATTCCCTCACCGCATTGGTACATAATGTGGAAGTGATGTTTGTAAACAGCCAGTCCCCGAATTGCCACCAGGTGACTAGGCAGAGAAGTTTTCATAAATGGAAAAACTGTTCTCATTTTTTTGTTACTGGAAATCAACATGTCACAAATGGCAGCAAGGTCATGTGTCAGACTAGTAAATAGGAATGCCTGATAATTAACTTTTGAGGACAGATTTATCCATAGACATTGCATTCAGTGTACCATTAGTATTAGTCTGGGGGATGGAATAGACATGTGTGGCCAAATAGGGCTTCTGTCTCTTTTTGGGAAACAACAAAACCCCTCGATCATATAGGAAGCCAGCCATGCAAATATGACCGGTTGACAGGATTTGAGGACCCCTGATATCCTCAGTGCCGCTCTCACTCAGAGAGGGTCCTTTCTCACTGCTGTTGCCACCTGCTGCTATTGCTCCATGTGCTCTTTCTCACTGTTGCTACAACTTGCTTGCTTGGAACATAAAGACCAGAGAGCAAGCAGGCAGTGGTGGCTCTCCTTCTCCACACCACCGCTATCATCTGGGTCAGAGTGAGAAGCAATGGAATAAGCAGATGGAAAGGGTGAAGAGAAGGAGACACTTCAGGAGGGCTCTTGTTGGGGGCAGTGGGGCTGCCAGGGTGTCCTCGTATGCCTACCTTTGATGGTAGGCATATCTCAGCCCTGAATACAAATTTTACACCCCCATCCTGGTTGTTCAACTGGTCTTATTTCCTTATCTTTAATTGTTGCTGAGAAGATTCTGGTGGATGGTGAACTTCTACCCATTAACAACCAAAGAGAATATTATTTATATAGGTGTGTAACACAGGCACTTCTATGATGAGGGCTTACCATGGACTATCACTTGCAGTTCCTCCTAGCCTTCTATTGTTTGCCTGTGATCAGAGGTAGACAGACATTAAAGAACTGAGAGCCAGTGTGATAACCACCATGTTGGACTGGGACTCAGGCGATCTGGGTTCTAGTCCCCACTCAGCTGTGGAACCAACTGTGTAACTTTGGGCCAGTCACAGACTCTCAACCCAACCTACCTCACAGGGTTGTTCTAAGACTGAGAGCAGGAGCAGGAGAATTATGTAAGCCACTTTGAGTTCATTGTAAGGAAAAGGCAGGATATAAGTCTAGTAATTACCGTATTTTTTGCTGTATAAGACTCACTTTTTCCCCCCTCAAAAGTAAGGGGAAATGTCTGTGCGTCTTATGGAGCGAAGATGTGTGCGCAGTAAGTCTGTCAGATGTGCAGCCCATGGGGAAGTGATGGGGAATGTGCCTGTGATTATGTGCCCATTGGATTCAGAATATTGTTTTTCTTGTTTTCCTCCTCTAAAAACTAGGTGTGTCTTATGGTCAGGTGCGTCTTATAGAGCGAAAAATACGGTAAATAAACTGCTGGAGGAGCCTGCCCACAGTAGCTTATAGCTTGGTTGCATCTGGGATGTTTGAAGGACATTGTTCAGAATATCCACAGGCCATTTCTCACATTGCAAGGCAGTGGAGTTGCCACTGAGGATACACACAACAGAGCCTTCCAAACAGCTTTCTAGTGATTTTCTGTGCCTGCTTTCCACAGTCATGCTTTGCATTTTGAGAAGGTTCATTTTTGAAAAATATGTACCGGACATCCTTAAAAGCAACTGTATGATGACAGTCATCTAAGATAGAACCCAGAATATCTTTTCAAAGTGCCAACTTCCCTTCTTCTTTCACACATCTGTGACCTTAGTTCAGCCTTCCCCAACCTGAAGCTTTTTAGCTGTGTCATATCACAACTCCCATTATCCTCAGCCAGTACAGCAGTTGCAATGAAACACATTGAAAAGGCTATCAGGTGTGGAAGCCTGCCTTACCCACTGTATGAGAATATAACTAATACTTTTCTTACCTTTACAAGGACAAGGCAAGACTAGCAATCAGAGCATAAGCAGAGTCCTACTGAATCAAGCCCAGGGTCCACCAGCTCCAGTGCTGATTCTAACAAATGCCTACCAGACGCTTCTGGGAAGCCCACAAGGGCAGTGGCCTTTGCAGATATCTGTCCCCAGCATCCATTTGCTTATTTTAGAAGATTGCAGCACCATTTTTTAAAAATGCAAAGCAGCTCACAAGATGAAAGCAAGATAAAATACCATAAAACCAATCAATGAAATAATGAAACAGTGATAGAACAATAAACCCTTATTAAAATACATAGGGTAGAGGTTACATGGCAGCTTGGCAAATAAATGTCTTAAACTGCCAACAGATGCACTCCTCACTAGAAGCCCGTCTGATCTCCATGGAAAGATGACTCTCCATGGTGGGTACCAGATTGAAAGGGCCTTTCTCCACACCATGACCAAGCAAACATCACTGCACTGTGTTGCACTGAGCAAGGCCTTCCTCTCAGAATGTACAGACTGGGATGAACAGAGACAGTTTCTTAAATATGGTGGTTTCTCTATTATGGCTATATGCAGATGATTAGCTGTCCTTCAATTTTCAAAATGCGCAAGCCAATACAGAAGTGAAGTAGCTGAAGTTAATATAGGAGTAAGAACTGTTATTTAAAGCATGAGTATCAATGCAAAATGGATGGTCAGAAAATTCGGAATGTCATTCATGCACAATCACTTCTTTTCTGAGATCAGAGTGTGACACACTGATTCTGCGCAGAATGCTCAATCCTGAATATGTTTTTCCCTTCTCCACTCATTCTTCTTCCCCTTCTCCTCCACCCACCCCACCCAGTATGGAATTGTTCCTATAGAAGCTTAGCATGTCAGCTTGTAAGTCTATAAAACGGTTTTCTGCCAGCTGGAGGTCTAACATGCTACATGAATACATAACAGTGCCGAACCAAGAAGGTTTGTAATTCAGTAATTAGCTGTAATTAATGAACACAAAGTGAAGACTCATTTACAGTTTAAATTATCACATTAGCTCCTGTCACCCTCTATGTACACAAAACAGCAGGAATTCAATTATTTTTATTCTTCAGAGCTAATTTAAAATTTAAGGAATGCCATTACATGAAATAATAGGTAGGAAATGCAATAGGAATGACTGGGAACAGTTGGCTGCCCAAAGAATGGGAAGAGGGGGAGAGAAACACCACTGGTGATGATTCGAGAATGTTTACATGGTCCTTTTTTGGACCCGTTTGGCTTTGTTAGTGGCAAGCAGCAAAGGGTTAGAAACTAGCCTCTCACTGGCATATTTCAAATGAAAACGAACTTGGAGGCTGCCGACTCTTTGTAGCAAGACGAGTCATTAAGTGTAATTGTAAAAAGCAGTTGATACACATAATGTTGTTGTTAGTAACATCGTGACAGCAGGGAAATGCTCCCAACATTATATTTAATGTGACTAAGTCTGCACGGCCTCTCCCTGTTCGATTCACCCATTTCCACTAGCAAAACTTCCGTCTAGCAGCCCTTAAGTGACTGTCACTTCATCATCTTCGTAATCTGCCTATACTTTTGTGCACTTGTCTGGATGGGGTGGGGGAAGGGGGATTACTTTGCCTTTTTGCTTTTAAGCATGTCAGGCTACATATCACCCTCTGGGCGCTGCAGCTATCTTCCCCCAAGAGCTCAATTTTTAAAATTTCCAAACACACTTGCTATTAGTTCTGGAGTTTCTACACATCAGAATTACCACTCCCATTTTCTTCCATCTTTATTTCAGCTGCTGTTGCTTCCTTATTCGTTCATTCATTCACTCACTCATTTTAGTCTGAACGGGACTCTGCGTAGCCCGGTTTTTCACAGGTGATGTGTCGTGAGTTTTATGTAGACAGAGGGAAGGTGGTGATAAGGCAAAGAGAGGGGGATTCTATTAGGGAAATGTTGCTTTAATTAATGAAACCTGCCAGTAATTGAGAAGGTGTAAGACTCTGTAATAGTTATCTATTCCATGTGGTCTTCTCTCTTCCCCCACCCCAAAATTCCCTCCCGAACAATTTCTCATCATCTCTGCGATCTCAGACACTTAGCCATGCAAATCTTCCTGACAACCCTCTACGTCTTTGTCTTCCTAATTGGACAGTATAGAGTTGTTTATGGATATTGAAGACATTTAGACCTCGGTTGGAGGTTGTTCAAAAATCGTTAGCAAAGTTGCCTTAACAGCATTGTCAAATATTTATCCCGTGTTTCAATAGCTGCCCTGCCATCTTTTATGGTAAGATTTGCAATAGATTGTCTAATCCTGTGCTAAGCATGTGATTAATTCTTTTTACCCACACACAGATGCACAAAGCCTATACTATTGTCAAGAACATATATTTAGAAATAATTTGGCTAAGAGTATGGAAAGAACTTAGCAGAAGATTTGAAGCTGGATTCTTACTACCAAGCTGTGCACTAGACCCCTTCTGCCCAAATAGCCTCCCTGATCCTATCTTCTCTATGGGGAAACACTGATTTTTAAAGAGCATCCCCCGGTTTAGAATCTCAGGCCTGCAGTCAAATCTGAAGTCCCACTTTTACCCGCAGGGTTTCTAAGGTGGCCATGCCTCTTTCCGCACCT
Organism: Varanus salvator macromaculatus; assembly: GCA_023646645.1. Taxonomy (NCBI): domain Eukaryota; kingdom Metazoa; phylum Chordata; class Lepidosauria; order Squamata; family Varanidae; genus Varanus; species Varanus salvator. Next base: position 15,989,711 of record JAIXND010000771.1, on the reverse strand, counting down.
CGTTTTGCCTAGTATGCATTCCGTTGTTGATTTCTTAGGTCTTGTGAAGATTTCCTTTTTCTAAAATGTTTAAATGCCTCTGTCAAACCTTGGAGAGATCAAACCAGTCGATCTTAAAGGCAATCAACCCTGACTGCTCTCTAGAAGGCCAGATGCTGAAGATGAAACTCAAATACTTTGACCACCTAGTGAGAAGGAAGGACTCCCTGGAGAAGAGTCTAATGCTGGGAACAATAGATGGCAAAACAAGAAGGGGACGGCAGAGGATGAGGTGGCTGGATGGAGTCACTGGGGTGGTGGGTATGGGCTTGGGTGGACTCTGAGGGATGGTGGAGGACAGGAGAGCCTGGAGGAATGTTGTTCACGGGGTCATGATAGGTTGGCATGACTTTGTGACTAAACAACAACAATCAAACCTTGGATAGGTGTCTGCCCTACTTAATAGAGTACTATTCTCAATTACAAGGGCTTTTAGTCACCAAGAGTCCCAAGCACTTGGAACAGGTGGGATATCATCATCAATTATTATTGATTATTATCAATTATTGATTATTATTTATTATATTATCAGAGAATAGTTCTCTCTTTGAAGGCATTTGAAGGGCCAGTTTAAATATAAAAAATCATTTTCAGCTGGAAGATCAGGGGACTTGAAGTTGTCCATCAATAGTTAACTGTCCTAAGTGCAGACTGAGAAGGTGGGCTTACAGTGACTTCATTCCCCATATGGTCAAATACACATTATTTCTATTTTAAGTTACAACATTCTTTTAAAATCGCATGTGTTATCAATTAGTATAGATTAATGTTATGCAAATGTGTACCTTCTTCAGTCTTCCTTTTTGGTGAAGAATTTTCTCTTTTAGGGTATGTGCCAGTGGGAAACCTACTTATGGGGTAACTGCTTCCATCCTGCCCCTTTCACCTTCAGCTCGGCCCATCTCTGGAATATGGCTTCAAAACACTTCTCAAAAATGGAACTCACCCTTCAGGTTGATGGGAGTTCAACAACTTCCTAATCAAAGGGCTTCAACATAGGAAATGTTAATGTTCAAACAGTATGAAAAATTTTCAATTTTTTAGTTTGTTATTGGATTTTAAAATAGAAACATTAATGGGGCCATCAAGGTCCTTGATATTAACTGGGGTACAGACTAATTTTCTCCATTGGACTGCTTTTAGTATTCATGGACAAGTGAAATGTTCCTTTACTCTAGTTTTAGAATATGTATTATTAACAGCATTCTCTTCGGAGATGTAAAATCACCTTCTTTCACATTTCTGGGATCATCTGCTAGCTGTAGGAGTATGTTGAATTGCCTTTGATAGCAGTAGTGACTAGTCCATGAATCCCAAGACCAAGCCCTTGCTTCGTTAAGGGCTAAATTAAAGGCAGATTTTGGAATGTACTCAATAAACGAGAAAGAAAACTCAAAGTTTTTGCAGTATTGACTGGCAAGAAAAGTCCTTGAGAGGTTCCCAGTGTGTATTTCTTGTGAAAATTGATGCTGCTTTACATAGTAGCATGGTCAGTCCTGTTCCCTGTACACAAGCCTTAAATGAACAGACAGAACAATAATACCAACACCAGAATTATCCAGGTTTCTCTCTCTTTTTTTTAAAGGAAATGAATCCTGTCTTTGAAAATGTCTTACATTCCAGTATACCAAAAATCAAAGACAACCATGCTGGTTCATGATGCAACAACACAACCAAACAAAACAAAACAAAACAACCACTCCACAATTGGGCAATGGCTTTATTTGAAGACCAATTAAAATGCCACAAAAATGTGCAAACTTTCAAGTTCTCCAGAACTCTTCATTGGGTTGGATAATATCTCCCCCTCAAAAAGCAGAGGAGGCTAATTGTAGCATAAGGTATGCAAATCCATCTTCTAACATTGATGTAATTGACTTTCTATACACAGTTTAAATGAATAGTTGAAATTATATTTTAATAGCATGCTAAAGAATGGTGAACAAGACTGAGTGAGGTATTATCAGGTCTTGGAACTCAGTTGGTATGTATCTTTCTTCTCTGCCTGTCCAGGACTCTGTGGGGGGAGCTCCAGTTTGTTGCAGATTATTCCATGGATTTTCACTGCAGTACTAAAGCAAAAATGACTGCACTTTGAAACAGAAGAGCACTACAGGAAGGAAGGGACCATTTGTCCACAGACAGAAAAATATCTCCAAAGTGTTCTCCAGCACCATCTAGGGAAAAAAATATCCCCCCTCCCCGCTTTTAGGCATAAAAGCATCTAAGGATTGGGAGAGCCATTTTCAGTTAAAAAATAGCACAAGGGGAAAGTGCTACGAAACCATTTCCCTTCTGCTTCAAACCTTAATGGCTGCATAAATATGTTTGTGTTTGTGTATGTATTTGCAATGGGGGGGACATGGAGTTATACATAAAATGTAGCTCCATCTTAAATATAACATTTTAAAAAAAGCTGTTTTAAGCTTGTTACACTGACATAAATGCCATTTTCCCATGGAATATTGGCTGAGAGGAGGTTTTATTCTCCAACTTTGCTCAGTGGTTTTTGTTTTACTAAAAGAACATCTCCATCTTTCCCCTGTGGTTTGGCAGGCGAATGGAAATCCGTAACTGAAAGGACCACTTGAAGTGCTTCAATCTCAGACTTGATTGCACTATCAAGGGGTTAATCAAAGGACTGAAGCAAATTGAAAGGAAGGAAAAGAAACTCCTGGATAATTGGGCGCTCCTCCTGGCTTACTATTCTCTTATTTCAAATCTGCTCCAGGGCAGGGAGTGAGGTTCCTGCTCATGCTTCTCTATCACAGTGGGAACGTTCACATCAACTCCTGTGTGGATAGGCCTAGGTTTTGTTGCTGCTGCTGCTGTTACTCTCCATCAAGCTGACTCTGACTTACAACTCTGAATGAATGCCTTCCAAAATTCCTGTCCTTGTCAGGCCTGCTTGGCTCTTGTGAACTCTAGGCTATGGTTTTCTTTATGGAATCAGTCCATCTCTTGTTTTGATTTCCGCTTCTTCTTATGCCTTCGACTTTCCATTATTATTGTTTTCTTCAGTGAGTCTGGCCTTCTTGTGATATTCTTGAAAGATGGCAGCCTCAGTTTCATTATTTTTGCTTCCAAGGAAAGATTTGGCTTAATTTAAAGTAGGATCCATTTGTTCATCTCTGCCTGTCTGTCTGGCTGTCTTTTGTGCTTTTGTTCTTTGATCCAGGGTATTCAGAAAGCTCTCTTCCAACACCATGTTTGAACACATCAGTTTTCTTCCTGTGAGCTTTCTTCACTTTCCAGCTTTCACACCCTACTTAGTGGCTGGGAATACAATAATGTAGATGATCTTGGTCTCCATTTGCACTTGAAGGTCTTCTCAAGTTCCATCACTGCTGCCCTTCCAAGTCTCAGTCTTCTTTAAATTTCTTGGCTGCAGTCTCCCTTTCAATTGATGACTGAGCCAAAGTATGCACAATTTTTTTCTCAATTTTAATTATGTCATAGTTGACCTTAAAGTTCTGTACTTCTTCTGTGGTCATGATTTTTTCCCCTTAATGTTCAGCAACAGTCCAACTTTCGCACTTCCTTTCTCTCCCATTCACCAGCAGTTGTTCTGATTCATTGCTGCTTTGTGCTTCTAGTATGGGGCCATCAGGGCCAGATCACCTACCATATATGCTCAGGGTGCCCCTGCTGAAGGAGAATGGCTACTAAGGTGGCTACTAAGGAAGATGGCTACTAATGAGGCAGGTGGCTACTAAGGTCAGGGCTTTTCAGTCATGGCACCCCAGTGGTAAAACACTCTCCTCAGAGAGGCTTTCCTGGCACCAACGTTGTATTAAGGCATTTGTTGGTTTGTTTGTCGGCAGCAGATGAAGATCTTCTTTTCCCAGGATTTCTATTCTTCCAGTGTTAAACATTTTTAGTGCATTTTCAAATCTTTAAGCTGCTGCTGAATGGACCAGTATTTTACTTTGTCTGTATTCAGGTTTTTATATTAAAAATACAAAATGTGTGTTATTGTATTTTGTGGCTTTGTTTTGCTTTGTGGACTACCCAGAGAGCTTCAGCTATTGGGTGGTATAAAAATGCAAAAGATAAATACATATGGAGATATATAAGCTGCTGAAGTGGTGTGGGGATATTAGGGGCTATGTGAGGATTCCACTGTGCGGTTGGAATCCACTGGATTCCTTCAGCTCAGCTCCCCATACTCTGGCCTGCCTTCTCACAGCTATGACTTGGCATGCCAAATTTGTGCACAGGCACCTGCCAGGAATCGAGCTTGTGCAAATCTTCCACACACCCGATTTGTGTCCTTCGTTTGTGCTTCCCTTTCTGAGGAAGAAAGTTGTAGACTTCCTTTCCACTCAACTCACTTCTAAGCCAGAGGCAAAAGAAGAGAAATGAACCTGAAATTATTGTTGCAACCATATGGGATTCCTTCTACCTTTTGCCACAAATAGGACCTCTCTCATTTGAGATATGACAGAGCAACACTGGGGGAAAGGAAGAAGTCAAGAGCCCTGTGATGGTGGGTAATGATTTCTGCAGCCCCGTTCCCCTATGGCTGGGTAGACAACCTTTCTGGGCCCATGGCTTGAATTAGGCAGTTCTGTGCTTCTCTTAGGGGGTGGCTGAGGATCATACGAATGACCTGTACAATCACCTCCCAGGCAGCCTGCAGCTTCTTTGGCTTCTCATATTTCAATTAAAGCCCAGGAGGAGGCATCATGATGTAGTGCTTCCCATAGATCTTAGTGTGAACATCCTGCAATGGAGAGGTGCATAGCTAAAAATTATGCAAATGTAGCATTCTCAGCCTCTTCACAATGACTAGATAAACTCAGAAATATCTCTCTCTCTCTCTCTCTCTATCTCACACACACACACACACACACACAAATAAATACTTTCAAGGATGTCCTGAGAATGAGGCAGGAAAAAAACGAATCCTCTTTTGCAGTGGGAGAAAAAAACTTCCAGGAAATTGGAGAGATTTTGGCATAGCATGAGTTTCCCAGAATTGAATAAGACCACTGGACCTGCCATAGGCCTTCCAAGGAAGTTCCCTTATTATAAGCATATAAATTGAAGACAAGATGTCTCTATCCTTGATATCCATTTAATGTTTAATTAAATTTAAATTTAATGTTCAGAAGACCTCAGGGAAAGCACTGAAGCTTGAAGAGCTGAGCCAAAACTTATCTGAAGACTTTTTTTTGTCTTGGAAAAGTTCTAAGATTTGGCTTCTCTTACCTGCTAGAAATAAAAGTGCATTTTGTTGAATTTACATCAGAATTCTCCACAATTTTTGAGCATAGGGCCTGCCTTCCCCTGCCAATGGTGAGCCCTGCCTGGGGAAAAAAAAAACTGTTGGGGAATTTTACTGCCTTAGGGAAATTCAGCAAAATCATCCCTCAATTCTTTGCTCACAATAGGCTGGAGAATTTTGAGAGGCTATTTGCAAATGACTGTTAACTCGAAACCCCTTCCCTTCTGACTGCAAAGGAAAGGAAAAGGGGACTTTGGCCTCCTCTCCCCAGAGTAGGTATTTCACAAGTACTTCTTGGTCTGGAAACTGCTTGGCTGCCTCATGGACACAGTAGGAGGTGAGCTTTCCAGTGCTTTCGCAAATTGGCCTTCTTTCTCAAAGCAGCAGCAGCAGGACTTTTCCTCCAGCAAGGTGTGTGTAGCAGCGTTTAATGCTATTAATAGTCTTCCAGTATCTGATCTGTCTGCTGTTGCAGCAGTCTCTCTCTCTCCCTCCTTTCCTCTCTCTTTCTGATGCCAGATACAAACCGCTGTGTAGGGTAATTGCCAAATGCTTACATCGACACATAAATAAGACAAATAAATTTATTTACATTATTCATATTTTTCCGCACTTTCCTCCTCTTTTATTTATGCCTTAAACAACAGTTACAGTAAATATAACAATAAAATGAGCGCCTGCAGCAGGCCGGAAGATGATCAAAAAGCTCTGATATAGAGCAATTCATGTTTCTTCTTTACAATCGCTAACGAATCTTAACTTGAGCTGTGTTACGTTCCCATGTGAGTGATAAGCAATGATTTATTATGAAGTGTCATGAAATCGGAATGCCGTGCAGTGAGAAATGAGTGAGTGGGAAACGCGTTCCCAGTTTCCCAGTCTCATTACTCAAAGATGCAGAGTCCCCTTTTGGAGCCTAATTTCCACTGGAGGTTTCTAGAAAGTCCCGCTTGCTTTGCAAAGGAGAACCAGCTCAGGGTGAAACCCTGACTCTGATGCAGCCTTGCTGTCTGCTGATTGCACCAAATATTCAGGCCATAAACATTATTTATGACAGACTGATGGGGGCAATCCATGCTCCCTGCATGAACAAGGCAAGTTGGAATCCAAAGCGTCACAGATCTTAGAGGGGTTGACTCCAGATGTGAGCTGGATTGACTCTAGATCTGAGCTGGATTGACTCCAGATCGGAGCTGTATCAACTGTGCTGGTGGAGGTAAACTTCCCTGCCTCGTCCTTCCCATGGCAGCCCCTCCACTTCCCTGAAAATGCATCAAAGAAGAGCCTGCTGAATGAGGTGAGCCATGGTGTGAGACAGATACAGGTAGGGGGGCTTTCCACGGGCAGAAGCCTTCTCACCCTCCAAGTCTGGATCCAGCCCATTTATTTTTATTTAGTACATTTTCAACCCCACCATTCCGCCATCCTGCAACTCAAGGAAGTATGCAGGGGGTTCACTTGGCTTGTCTCCTAAAAAGACACTAGCCCAGCTGCGTTGCTTGCCCACAAATCATTCCTAGTGATCCAATTCTAAAGGATTACAGGAGTTCCTCAAGCTTTCCAGACCCAAGGATACATCTTAAAAAATGAGAAACTACTGTGGGCACAACCACAAAATGGTTCCCCTTAAGGATGTGGCTAGTTGATTAATGGTTGCCATGGATGCCTGCCAACAGGGATGTCTGTGAGTGAGTGTGTGTGTGTGTGTGTGTGTGAGAGAGAGAGAGAGAGAGAGAGAGAGGGAGAATGAGAGAGAGAGAGACAGAGAGAGAGATTGGAGGTGGGGAGCAAGCAGAAACAGCAAGATTAGAGGATCAGATGAAGTGCAAGTCTCACTCAGCCCTTTTCTGGCCCCACAACTTTGCTCTTTCTCTCTCCATTCCCAGCCTAAGCCTTACTATTTCTTTCTTCCAGTTCCTTTCTACTCTAATTTCTCCCTTCCCCATCCCTAGCATGTTTTCTCTCCCTTCCAAGCCCTGGTTTTGTGCTTTCTCTCTGCCCCACCCCCCCATCTTGCTGTTTTGCTCCTCTCCCATCCTCTAGCCAGCTGTTTCTCTCCCTGCACCTCTTTACCTAACTGTTTCACCCCCACTCCTGGCTTCTACCTATGTTCCCTCTCATCCCTCATCCCCTTTGCCCTGCTTTCTCTGTCCATCCACTGAACAGCTTATCCATGGAAGGTTCAGGAACAGGAAGGAGAACTTGGTACCTGATGTCCATCTGTCTTTCTGTCTGTATGTCTTTCTGTCTTTCTTTTCCAAAGTGGACAGGTAGTGAAGAGCTGTGTGGGTTATCATTACAAGTGGCTGTAGGTGCTGTGTTGGAGACCCCTGGATTGCATGCACTAGAAAGCTACCTTCTACCAGGTTAGGCTAGCCCCCAAAATGCTTGTTCTGACTGGCAGGAGCTCTTGAAGGTCACTGGCATAGGTTGTGAACATCACATGCTTCCTGATCCTTTTTTGCATGTCAGTATCAGGAACCTGGACCTTCTGTAATGAAAGCATGTGGTTTACCACTGAGCCATGTTCTCTCTCCAACTTGTTACAGACCAAGTCTGTCAGCTAGAACAAATAAAGAGGACAAGTCTATCTAGCTGGTCAGCTCATGGAGACTCCATACTTAGGGAGGGATCATCCAGCTCAGATCTGAATACATCTTCCATCTTAAAATGCAGGGGGCTTGATTTTGCTCACTCTCTCTCACACTCACAGACATGCTTGTTGTCTGCCATGAGTCACATGGATGGGCTGGAGAACGTCTGCACCTTTGATGATTCCATTGGTGGGTGTATTTTGGCAGAAGCAATTTGCCCCATCATAATGATGGAGGAAACCATAACTACTGAAATTCTGGCCCCATCTACACAGCTCTTAAAAGCCAGGTAACCCTGTTTCATATCTGGCAAGCATGCTAGAGACTGTCCCCAGCTGCCCCCAAGTAAAAGGGACATTGACAGAAGTTTATCTTCCCCTCCCAATTTCCTGATTAATTTTGGTGTGCATTTTAAGTGTTGCAAAATGCAGAATTCCCATGGCTATGCCAGCTTCTCCTCCTCCAGAGGAAGGTTGACATGATGTTTCATTTAGGAAAGTTGTTAGCGATGAGCAAAGAAATTTTTGCGGCAGCATAAAAAGGAAGTGAAGGAAAAATAATTTTTAAAAAGCTTCATGGAAACGAATTTGTTTGATATACTCCTGACCCGCTTCTGACCCCTCATTTAGCCTGGTAAGGGAAGACTTTGGCAGAGAAATCTAAGCTTACATAGATTAAATTTCCTTCAATATGATATACCTTGAATAGAAATCTATATTGCAACGTACTTCTGGGCATTGGCAATGGTGCCGGTGAATGCTCCGGCAATGATTGGATAAGTGGGCGTATTGTCATGGCATGTTCACAAACCGAGGGAATGAAACTGCCGGGGGGGGGAAATGCACTTTTACACATAGATCAGATTCTGCAAGAGGAGGTAAAAAGCCAGATGTTCTGGGTAAATCCTTTTAGAAAACTGTGTGTGCATGGCCTGAAAAACTAAGAAACCACAAGCCTAAGAATGCAAGGGAGCAAAGATGTAGGAAATGAGAGACCTGGCAGTCACCCCTGTTTTCTTCCTTCATTCCCATGCATGGGGCTGCCAGGAAAGAAACAGGCTATTCTTGCCAGAGGTCTGAACCAATTGCATGCAGAACACTTTTGAAATTAGGCTGAAGGCCGCCTGTCATTAGACTGACTTTGCCCACCTCTGGACAAAAGGAAATGAGATACAGCAGGGAGGAGTCTGAAAAGCAGCGACCAAAGAAAGTGAAGCTTTGTGCCAAAGAAAAAGGAGACAAAGGGAATGTAGGCCTGGTGGACAACTTCACAGACTGGGAGTATCACACTGGACGCTTTGCAAGAAGGAAGCAGGCAAGCAAGAGATGTTCCAAGTAAGGCTGGGTCAAAACCTAGCAATTCCTTGAGCAGGTTTTACTCCAAATTGGGGCTCAAGGGATGGAAGTATCATCAGAACAGGCCTGATGATCAGTATGTAAGTGATAATTTTAAATGTCAGTGACCTAAAGAGAGAGTTGTGGAGAAGGAACTGCATTAACCAGCGGTCCTATTATAATACGGCTGTTATCATCCACTTTATAAATAGGAATGCAGAGGAGAAATTCTTTTTCTGTAAAAAGAATACATATAAAACCAATTTCAATAAACAACAAAAAGCAAAGATTGGGAACATTGGTGAAAGAAAGACACTGGCAATTCATGAGTGGACTGCCTTCTGCATAATTAGAAGGGCAAGGAAGAAAAATGGCACAATTCTCTCACTCGTAAAAGATTACACCTTTGCTAATAGTGACCAAAGAGACACTTTTGTGCAAGCAGGAGAAGTTAACCTAACTTTAAGCTGTTTCCAAAAATGTACAGCTCTAAAGAAAATATGGGGTGTGTTAGAATGAAAACACACTTCAAAGAGAACCCTTCCATACACAGATGACACCAAAATGGCAGTGCAGTTAAAGTAGTTATAAGCCAACCTCCCTCCATGGCCATCCACTGGTATAACATATGCATTTACAACGCCATTTCTGTCATTCACATGTGCATTCCAACCATGGGAAGCTGGCTCAGAAGTTATTTAAGGCTGAAATCCTAAAGACTTGTCTAGGTATAAGCCCTATTCAGTTGCATGGGCTGATGGCTTAGGAGTGCACTAATGTGAAATGGATGAAGGTAGGCCAAAGTCATTTTGGAAGCTTCTGGGTTTGAAAGGGCCACCACCTGGAAGATGTTGTGTGGTAAGACATGTGGATTCATATAAAGCACTTAGCAGGAATGTCTTCGAGTTCTAGCAAGCAAACGCTGCTCTATTCAAATGACCTTTGAAGTATAAGTGGGTCTGTTGAAATGGATGCTGCTATCAGTCAGTTCTTGTATTTTTTAGCATGTATTAGAGTAGTTTCTTATTGTTTTATTAAGTTTTATTAATGAAATGAAACTTAATGAATTGCAAGCAACCATGAATGACAGTTTTGGTAGACAGCTGGAGTACAAATCAAATAATTAAATAAAACTTGTTCTCAAGTATGTTTGTTTGTTTGCTTAATCCCAGATCTATTTTTGAAAGTCCTTCATACCTTTATGAATAGGAAGTATGAGATTGTGTTTTACCCTTTTCAAATCAGCATTGGTCACAAGTTTTAATGTTAGGACTCCAGCAGCACAATCCTGCATAGTGAATTGTTACCACTGTTGGTTTGTTGTGTTGTCTGAACCTATGTTATTTCATGATGGTAGGTTTGGTACTTAGAAACCATGATGAGAAAAAACAGTGTGTTCTATGGTTTCTTGGTACCCCCATCGTTGTCATGTTTTCTTAACCCAGGATCCTGGTAAGCAACTACCACAGAGTCCTCTGGAAAGATTAGCAACTGCAGGAGCTGCCCCAGCCATCCAGGCTCCATGTCTAGACCAATGAGGAAGAGACAGGAGACGTAGGCAGGGAGTGATGCAGCTTGGGATTGAATTTCAGGAACAGTGGCTAATGGGATACATGTCAACAGTTGGAGGATTGAATGGGGTGGATGGAAACCAGGATAAAGTAGAAACCACTTGATTGTCAGGTTGATCCTGGTAAAACTATGAACCATGCTTACCACACCAGGTTGTTTGACATGCTGTATGAATGCAGCCAGAGTCTATGTGTGCCATAGGATGCAGCATGTCTTCCCTTCTGAGCTGGTGGGTAGCATTCCAGTTTCAAAATAGATATGACTGTATTTTACTCTCTCACACACGAGCCCCACTGGCTACCATGGAGAGCTCCAAGACAGCTTTTTATCCCAAGGCTGGGACTCCAACTTTGGATAGGGAAGAAATAGGTGTGTGAGCTTGGGCCAGTAAGAGGGGAGAAAAGACACCATAAATCCAAAGACCTCTTAGCCCCTGTCAGTGCCTGCAGCAGAACAAAAAAGGGAGTTACATGGAATGCAGGATGCCAAAAAGGAAAAGAAATAACCCTCTGTCATTTGAAGGGATGGGGGCTCTGAGTTCAGAGCCCTCTATTTGAGTCATTCTGTCTGTCTATCTTATGTATGTCCATCTGTCCATGTAGCCTTCATTTATCCCACCTTTTTCCCTGCAAGGAACACTAAGCAGCTTCCATATTCCTTCTTTTCATCTCCATTTAACCTGTGAGGTGGGTTAGGCTGAGACTGGCCCATCCAGCGAGTATCATGGCCAAGCGGACTAAAACTCAGATCTCCCAAATCCCAGTCCACAACTGTAACCATGATGCTATGATAGCTCGTAGGCACCTCTCCAAGCCTCTTTCCTTTTATTTTCAGTCAAACTGCTGAACTGAATTAAAATGCGGAGAAAATTTTCCCCTGCTAATGAAAAAGCAAGTGGACAGTTTAGTAAGGGAGGCACCAATGCAGAGAGACATGCCATACCGGCTACCAGAGAAGCCTGGTCCTCTGAATACGGCTTGTTCATCCTCAGCAGCAAGGGGACCCAGAGATTGGCCTCCCTAGCAGATCCCTTGGTGCACCCTTGTCCAGAGCCATGAATCATTTGTGGCACAACCCTGCACATATTTACACAGGTGTCTGTCTACATGAGCATAGGATAGTGCCTCTAAGGTATTCCTGATAACTTGTCTTTGCCCTTGTTGTTTCCTTACCATCCTGAATACACTGAAACTGCTCTATGCCAAGACATGCCAGCCCTGTTTATGTATTTAAAGATGCAATGATGATGACACCTTTCGCATTGTTGTTTTTATTATTTCTGATTGCAGGACAAATGCCTTAACCCCCAGCTCTCCCACCCTGTCTGCCCATCCCGAGCCTGCCTCCGCCCGTCGCACCACTTCTGACATTGAACTTCCAACAACCCGGACTGAGAAGACTGCCAAAAGAATAATAAAAAATCTCCAGCTATTCTTCTTCATCCTCACTAACAATTTGGTAATGAAGTATTGATTTCCACTCCCCCGCTTATGGACGATATTAGATTTTCATTGATAAACTGCGTTGAGGGTGTCTGGTCTCCACTGTCCCTTTTTACTGTCACTAAAACAAAGTACCACTGAAGTCGGATAATGACTGAAAACATTGATGTACTTATTTTGTCAATTTGTAACACTCGACAGGGAAAAAAAAGTATAATTCTTCATGGTTTAATGTCCAAGCATGTACCACAAGATGCAGTCACACTGGAAGCATTGCTTTTCATGGTAATGTCCGTTTCCTATTTATAACCCCTTTGGGATAGTTTGTCTAAAGGAAATGTTTCAACTCAGTGCAGCTATTACTGATGCACCTGGGTTGCCCAATCCAGTCATTGCACTAGGGATCAATACATCACCGTAAGTAGAAGAATTATTAAGTTAAAACAGATTCCGAGCCAAAAAAACTCGGAACAGTGTTAATCTTCCCAGCAAGTTGTTCAAATAGTTATGGTTAACCATGTTTCTGCCAAAGATTTGTTGAAAACGGATTGCTTTCCAGGTCTATTTTTCATGTTGTCTTTCCCTTTCTTTTCTTTTTTTTAATTTAAAAATCTCCATGGCTGTGTACTTCAAGATGTATGCAACAGAGAAGTGATGTTTTCAAACCAACAAAATCAAAACAAGGATGTGTTTTTAACATGTGTATTGAGAGCTAAAACAGTGAACAACTGTGCAATCGTGAAAATCTCCCTTTTTGTCAAGAAAGTTATTCTAGATTCTCAGCATGTGAAGATGGCCATCACAAACTGCATCTCCTGCTACCCACTTTATATTCCAGATTAATTGTCCCAAGTAACTTCCAAAAGAGCCCAAATTGTCTTGAAAAGAGGACACAAAGCCTCCTGTTTAAAAATGGTTGTTTTAACTTTTTTTCCATTAAAACTTTTGAGGTCCCAATTTTAATTTGTGGAATATTCACGTTAATAATGAGATCTAATTAAGACATCCATTAAAAGCCCGTTAAAGTTAATTTAACGTAAAAATTCCAATAGAGCTGTATTAGATTTTCTCCATTAAATTAACGTTATGGATTTTTAACGGATGTCTTAATTATATGTTATTATTAACAGGAATACTGTATTACACAGATTAAAATCAGGTTCTAAGTCAACTCAGAAAAGCATCCAAGACATTTTAATGGTGAAAATTTCCCATCATCAATGCATTGTGTGTAGGGGTTAAATTCAGCCACAACCTTCTTTTCTCCAGCTAAGCATTTCCAATATAACAATGCCAGCTTATGAGAGACAATCTGTCTGTGCATTTAAAGAATGAGTTTCCTTTTCCTTAAAGGAGAAGACTGCATCAAGTCATAAACTGTTACTCAAAATATAAGTGAAGTATGTAATGTTAAGCTAGGCACAAAAGTGAAAATATTTTAGAAAAAAGACAGAATTCTTAGAGGAATAAATACAGTACCAGGTAAAAACCTGGACAAATACATACAAAATAGGTCAAATATCTTCACTGTTTCCAACAGTTTTCAAGAAAAGAAAGATCCTACATCAGAATTGTTTGAGAAATTTTGACACGTTCCCTAAACTGAACATTGAGAGGCGGGGAAAAAAATCCCCTTCTTATTTACCTCCTAGGGAAAGTGTTGCCCTTATGCCACATATAATAGCAAATTGCTTTTTTTATGGCATGCATAACCTAGATGGGAAAAAATATGGCGCTTGAGGGAAGGAGGGGAAAAGTAAATGAAGTTCCAGGAATGTCATTCTGAAGTAATGAGGCATGGACAGAAAATATACCCCTCACATCATCGGATTGAGATGGCAGTCGAAATAGCTTCATTGAAGTGTCAGCACTCATCCATCAATCAATCATCCACAAGGAAAAATAGCGACAGTACAACGGGGCAGCTTTTATGGGATTTACTCATGGGCATAGGGAATAGCAGCTCAAATGTAGTTCTGACATGAAAAGCAAGGTGCTGATATTATTTTTTATGATGGGAGGATCATAAAGTGAATTGAGAACAGTGAGGTCTGTCTTTGCTTAACCTATTCAACTGGAAACAAACGGAGCTCAACTGGAAACGAGCAGAGCCTTCGGATGGGTTAAGATTGAAGTAGGCATGCAATGCGGCAGGCCACTAGCCATTGACAGCAAAATTCTATTAAAGCCAAATCGATGCATTAGCATGGGGTTCCTGCAAAGCTCGTGAATAGCACCAGGCCAAGTCGGAGATTATTAAATGGAGTTACGTAATGCACAGTTCTGTACATGAGTTGTGGCAGGGAGGAAGAGATGGAAAGCAACACATTTCACTTTGGAAAGATGTGGTACCCATTCCCAATGCAAAAGACGTCCTCACAGCATCTCGCCGGCCATCTATACGAGCAGCTCTGCAGCCACAAATAGTTTTTGCAAGGAGTGTGAGATCTGGCTTTGAACAGCACACCAGAGATGGGTTTATTGTCGCTTAAAACTCCACGAACAGCTTATTGTGCAAAATAAGGGCCCAGTTTAGTGGGAAGCTGTTATGCACCCATTGAAACTGATGGGATTGGTCCAAGAGCCCTGGTGTAGTGCAGCTGAGAGTCGGAGTATTCAATCAGGATTCCCTCTTTCAAATCTTCCCTCTGCCAATAGGCGGATCACTTGGTAGCCCTGGGTTAAATTTCTCTTGTCTGTGCTTTTTCATGCTTGCTCGTTCGTTCGCTCGCTCGCTCTCTCTCCCCCCCTCAGCCTCAGTTGCCACATCTACAAAGTGGGGGTGATAATAATGCTGATTTGCCTTGCAGGTTTTTATAAGTATTACAGCAAGATAATCCATGTTAAGAGCTCTGAACACCCCAAGGCACTCTAGAAATGTTTAACTATTATTATTTATTACTAGTGTGCTCTTGTGCAGCTCTTGTTCATTTCAATGGCCTACATGCAAAATAACTTCCTTCAGGATTATCTCCTAAATATGCAAATTGTCGATGTGTTTTATGATTTGACTTGATAAATTAAATTTTGTTCAGCACCAGCAGAACATTTTAACAAGAGCCTGATGAATGCACCAGATTCTGCCATTTGCAGCATGATCAATGCAGAAAGCCATTGACCTTGGGAAAAACTCCTATATTGCTTTCAGTGGGTGTGAACTTGTCTCAGCTAAAAGACTAAATGAATCAATGGAAACCAGATGCAAAAATCTCTGAAGTCAAGGGGCATCTTTTTCAACATCTGCAAGCTCTGGGTGTGATCTAGATTTTCATTTAAGCATAAATAAATAAAGCTTTTGGGAACATGGAGGAGAGTCCCAGAAGATGTTGCAGTTCCTCCTTAAGGAATTAAAGCCCTTGTGATAAGCAGCAAGCAGACCCTTTCAGGTATTATGTTCACCTCCTTTGCTGGACACCAATATGATGTTAAATGCTTATAGCTAGATATAGTCTCTTCGTATATGGTGTACCATTTGGCAGCCTGAAAATGTCAACTTTTATTTTTAAATAGCCACCAAGTTGCTAGTCCTGGTGGTGGCAGAAAACCTGGGAGCTGTGGCTAAATTGGCCTGAAATAAACAAGACCCTGTGCATAGGTTTATATGTAATGACAGTGGTGAGGGAGCTACCACTCTTTCTTGCATTTCAGGGCAAGGGAGAATAGCGTAGGGCTTGAATATTCATTTTAGGAATAGGATCAATGTTCAGATCCAAAACTTACTGGGTGATCCTGCAGCATGTCCTACTAACAAGACTGTGGTGTGAATAAATGAGGAGGAATGATAGGCTGTCCAAAACTTCTTGGGGTGACTGTTGATCACTATGATGAAAAAGAAGATGCAAGAATCTCTGGGCAATGCAGGATCATAGCCCATGTTTCCTCCCCATAAGTGAGGACTGATACTGCTGAGGGAGAAGCATGTGGTGTCCTATATATTGCTGATAACACTTGCCAAGCCTGACCAAAAAAGAGAAAACTTGGAGCATGCACAGCCAGGCAACCCTAACTTTAATCATAGCACCATCGTGCTTATGGGGACTTCGCCTCAGCACCTGCTGCTCTTTGGGTAGTCCTTTGACTCTGCTCCGCACTGTGACGCCCTGAGCTAGGGCTTCATTGCCCAGCCTGAGCTGCCCCATGAGAAGTAGCTGCAGCTTTGCTCCTTCCATGTGGTTCTGGGCTGGACAGCCCCTTAGCATCACTACAACTCCTCTATTGCCAGAATAACATGGGGAAGGGCTCTGAGGGTGTGAGGGAAGGCTGGCCAGGAGTTGGGGTTTTAATAACTCTCAACCCTCTCCCCGTGCCAGCCCACATATCCCATGCTTCTTCTTATGTGTCCTCCATCACCCTATTTCTTGTCATCTCTTCCTTCCCCTTCTTCCCTTCCAGGCTGCATGCGTTTGGCAAACACACTTCAAAATTCCCATTGGAGCCCAGTCTTTAAAAAAGCAGAGATCACATGAGAAGTGCATGCATGGAAGTTCTCTTTCTTTTATAGACATGAAATGCGAATATGTTTGGTACAAGGGAACAGAACGGAACGGAACGGAACGGAAAGGAAAGGAAAGGAAAGGAAAGGAAAGGAAAGGAAAGGAAAGGATTGGCATGAAAGATACACAGAAGAGCCAAGATACCATTGTCACTTTAACCTGTGTAGGGCTAAGAATATAAGCAAGGAACTTGGAGTTGGAATCTCACTTCTGCCACCAATGCAGCCAGCTATCACTGCTGTGAAGACTTACCCTGCAGTCAAACCACACATTATATTAAGTTTCATACAGTTGCTTCTCTCTATTCAAAAGTAAGGAAAATATCCACAATCCCCAGAATCCTGTCCCCTTTGTGTGGCAATTAGAAACAGGAAAAAGCAGAACAATGAAAAAACTCTCTCCCATTGGCACCATTGGAAGTTTTATTTAGTTTTTCTATTGCTGAACTGCTGCGGTTTTGTGTATGTGTGCAGCAGGGAGGTTGCTGCAGTTGGGGAGGGAAAGATTAAGCCTTCCCTCCCTGTGTAATGTGGTCTCAGTGCAAATCTAACTTTGGAATAAAGTGAAAACTTACATGCTACATATTAACATACAGTTTGTCCCCAAGTATCAAAATCTCCTTTCTAATTAGTTTCCTCTAATTGTTTTCAATTGTTTCACTGTAGCAAAAGAAGGGTTTTGTTGGCAGGACCTACAACTAATCTCTGTGCTTATGGTGACCATGGGAGGTGTTTTAATATCTCTAACTGCTGGATGAGAGAGGGGGAAGAATTAAATTTCTCCACCCCAAGCACTGGGTTCCTGATTCAAACTGTCCTGACCATGCTTCCTTTTGAGTAAAGAAAGACATGCAGATGGAGCTGCAAGTTACATGCTTTGATATTTAGAGGCCTAGGAACACAGAAAGACGCTTTCCACCAAGTCAGATCATGGTTCCATCAAGCTCACTGCACGCAACACTAATCTCTTTCAGACATGACTTTTGCAGACCTTTCTGGAGACGTCAGACATTGAGCTTGAGATCTTCTGTGTACGGAGTGTTTGTTCAACCACAGAACTATTATTATTGTATTTATATGTATGTATTGCCTGTCTATTCCCAGAGACTGAGATTTCAGGCAGCTCACAACATTAAAATTCACACACTTAAATCATTCAAAAGTACACAAAAGTTAAAAATAGAATTAAATTTGCCACATATTAAAATTAAATCACTACATTGCTTAAAAGCACTACAAAAATATCAACAGCAAGATTAACCCAGTGCCAGCTCACAGGCTATTCCCAAATGCCTGCTGGAATAAAGAGCTTTTAGCCTGCTTATGGAACCATAACAGGGAAGGCACCAACCGAGTCTCTCTGGGAAGGATATTCCAGAGACTTGGGGTAGCTACCAAGAAAAGAGTCAGCTATAGTTCTTGCTTGTGTATGGCCTCATACAAAGGCTGGGTAATATAACTGATGTGCTTTCAAACTCAATAAATGGTAAACGTTCTTATGAGGTCAGTTTCTACCCAGTTCCTTTCTACTCTAGTCCTCATTGTTCGAACCACTGGCATTAATAGTGTCTCCCCCTTTGGGACATCGGCATAGTAACCATTGATGCAAATGTTCAAACATGGCACCTAGGACCACCATGGCTTTGCTTCTCTTAAGATATCTTTGACATCTCTTAAGAGTGAGATGGAAAGGGCTTCCCACATCTGGGACATGGTGGAAGATTTCCGCAAATGCCTCCTTGCCGATTATTTACCCAGCAAGATGGCTGGGTGGGCTCAGCAGTTTTGAAAATGTGGAGCCTATTTCATCCATTTATTTAGCCATTTAATCAATTTCCAGGCCACTCCAATATATATATATATATAGACATCACAAAGCAGTTTACGACATAAACAGTAAATATAATATAAACATCCAGAGTCAATATAAACATCCAGAGTTAAAACTTACAAACCGGAAAAGAAATTTCCAGTTTAAAAAATCCAAACATACTTTGAAATATTTAAAAAAAGCCCCAGTTAAAACATGTAAAAGTGGACAATTAAAAATCCACAAGCGAGGCAGCACAATCTATCAGGCCTTTAAGTAGCACCTACATACACCATAGTTGCCATAAAGCAAAAGTATCGATAGAGAGAATCAAATCCACCAAGTCATTTCCTTTAAAACCTATCTACGAATCGCAGTACTAAACTCCTAAGTCGTGGTCATTTTGTCAGCATTGTTTTCCTTTGGGAGCATTTTAGATACACATTTGAATTAAGTGGCCATCTTTCAAGACAATATGTCTTAGAAAATTAAAACAAAACAGTGCCTCCTTCTCTCACACTTCCTTTCTTTCTTCATATGAACCTGGATGAACTGATAGTTTATCTGTCATATAAATCAGGGAACAAAATATCAATGCACCTTCTCTTTGCTGCCTCAGCTCAATATTATCAGCCTGACTTTTATTCCTATTGGAGATCATCAAAACATTAATTAAAAAAAACTTGGTGATCAAACAGCTGAATATTTATGATTTGCATCCCTGCTTATTAACAAGTGGCATATTGATACACCATATATCCAAGCTGTTTACTCTCTCACACTGCAATAAAACAGAAGGGATTGTCACCATCACCTACAGCTTGGAAAGATTTACTTGGAAACATGAACACCTTTTTTCTTTCCTTTTTTACTGTCACTGTGTAAAATAAAAGGGTGGGAAAGAGAAAATATAGATTGCGTCTTTTCCCCTTATCACACATCTTTCAATGTCCACGTTGATCAAAGGAAAGCCATTGTAACTACATTGAGAAAATACTCCTAGTGTCAACTCCTCAATAATGTTGGGTGCGTGGTGCCGAAGTCCACGGATCTACATTACCAGCACCTGCTAATTAATATAATCCTACATGCACATCTCCATACGCCCGAGTCTAATCTTTCAAATGTGTTTTAATAAGTGGAAAGACTGGATGGGTAAATGATAAACGTCCACACGGCGATTTTTATAACTCCCTAGGTAAAATGGCTCATTGGAAGCATGAGCAGAGAGTCAAAGCTGATGGCTCACTCAGCATTTGATTTGCTAGAATGGAAGTTTTCCGGGACAAAGGTGGGCTTCTCCCCAGGAAAAGATTTCTTCACAGAAACTCTTCAGATATTATACCTGTCCGCACCCATCTTCACTGTGCCAAGGAATATAGCATTCTGCAGCATAAATTACATACATGCTCATTTATGTATGTGGTTTAAACATTTCTATCCCACTTTTCCATCAGAACAGCACACGAAGTGGTTCACAACAGTACAAAGCATACAATATGGTAGTAAAACAACACTCAGAACATATCTGAGAACCAAAACTGACCTAAAAATTAGTTTGTCTGAACTCCCAAAAGCCTGTATCCCCTCATGGCAAGTGGGAATGGAGCCAGGTGGGTTTCCACTCCCAGGCTTATGGGAATACTCAGCACTGCTCAACAGCCTGCTCAAGGAAGTTCCCTCCACTGGGTTTACCTAGCAGTGATGCACCTCAGATCTCTCCAATGCAGACATTTCCCACATTGCCCCTGATATAGCATTGCTTGTGGGTATTGAGGGAAATGAAAATGGCCTCAGAAAGACGTTCAAGGAAGGCTTGGCCACTACAGCAGAAAAGGCCCTGTTCCTTATGGCAGGAGTTTTTCAATATCCTGACAGTGTTGGGGCCTAGATGGTCGTCTGAGGCTCACCCTTTCTTCTAATGGTATCTATGGCATTTCCTTCCCTGCCTCACTTGGTGTCCATTGTCTGTCGGTGCCGATGTGTCCTGTCCATGTGTGAGTCCCATTGGAGTCACAGTCCAACAACACCTGGCCACACCACACTTTTCCCATCCCTGTGACATTTGCTGTGAGCACACTGTCTTTCTCTCTCTCATTCCTCTCTCAGAGAAAAGAGAGAAAGCGAGAGATTAAGTCCTGTACTCTGCACCCATTTCTGCATTGCATGTTCTTCTGCAAAAATATACAAAGCCCTGCTTATGTGACATTGTATTCATTATTTTAAATGTGCATTCAAGATGAACTCATCTTGTTTCCTTTGAAATCTAAAAGGATATTAAAAGACATTCTGAAAATCAATAAGTTACATATTAATGCCTCCCCAAAAAGCATTTACAGGAGAACACTGTTAGTCAAAGATATTTCCAGCCATATAAATGAAGGAGAGCTATCTTTTTTCTTTATTACTTAACAATAAATAAAACACCATATGTACTAGGATATAAATACACTAAGCAGAATTAGATTTTTACAGCAAATGTTAATTTCACCTTCCCACACAAATGGATAAAAAAATCCATCAACAAGAAAAATGTATACATAACTAAAGTCATACAAAAAGGCCTGCTTTAAAACTTATTTCTTTTCTTTAGAACAGAAGAGTAAAAATACATATGATTCATTGATATAAGGACATTTGCATATTCTGACACATGAAGTTGACTATTTGCATTTTAGCATACTAATAAACCTTTTACCTTTTCAAATTCCAACCTCTACTGCCATTAAATAATTTTTGTCTGACCTCTTAATTTCCCAGACTTGTGAAAGTTTCAGTAGATAAAAAGATTGGGGGAGAAACCTTAAAAGCTGTAATTTTCTGACATCTGGCAAACTGACATTAAATAAAAATCCAGAAGAATGATTTAAATGATCATCAACATTATTTTTAGAATTCTTTGAAAAAAAAGTCTTCTAAGCTTACAAGAAATCAAGAAATCCATAGCTACAAAAAGCACAGTGATATCTTCTTTGCCGTATATTATTTTCCCAAGGATCTTGGCACTAACACCATGTTCCTCAAGTATGTCTTAATTACAAAACAAGGTCACTGTCATTTTTAAATCTTAAAAAGGACTAGGAGAGAGACCATTAGTAGAGCCCAGACTTTACGTATGCATGTACAAGACTCCGCATTCAAGCCAAGCATCCTCAGTTAAAGGACTCAGGTAGCCATTAATGGAAAAGACCCTTCAGTGGAACGAAGGGGTGGGGGGTGCCAATCAACAGTGCAAGGCTAGATGGGTTGAAAGCAACAGTTTCATATATTCATATGAAGCCCACTGCAAAGTCCTAGCTTAAAGTGTGGAACATTTCTAAAACAGGAGCTATGTTGAGCGTGACAGGTTGATTCTAGTCACCAAATGACTGGACAGAGTGGTTTCCCACCGAAGGCAAGGATTTTCCCTCTGAAGCCCTTGGGCAGGCACTAGACAAAATATATTGGAGTCATGTTTAAATAAGCAACTCCTTAACAGGAGGGGAAAGTGGGATGGGAATGGTAGACATGCACACACACCTTAGGTTGCTGTGTGGGCATGTGTTTAAACGCTGCACCTCCTTTTGCTTTACAAATGTTACATCTCCTCATGGCCAAGAACCTCAAGGCCTGCTGGTCATGCTGCCACTAGGATTACCTGCCATTTCTCTCTCCCAGAAGCAGTTCTCATGTCTTCTTCTACCCACCAGCCCTCAATTGGTGTCTGCCCGCTAGCCTGTGATCCTTCAGCAAGAAGCAAGGCAGATGACTTGGAGGGATAGAGTGTTCCATTCTATGGGCCTGCAAGTAGGTGTCTTCTTTCTGTGGATTTGCTCCACGACTGCTCTTGGCCTCTGAAGCACAATTTCAGAAGCACCACTAGGTTCAAACTCCAGTTTCCAGTTCAATAAAAGGAATAGGGAAACAGTACGCCTACAAACGGTTTTGCAAACAGTCCTGGGAAAGGGTTAGGCTTATCTGCACCTAGCAAAATACCTCAATTAAAGAATGAGATTATTCCCGTGCAAAGGACATCAGCTGAGACCAGAAGAAGCTATCTGTGGCTAACACTGGATTCCAAACCACAGTTTTGCTGATTAAGGTGAATGTAGGGTGCAGCCTTTTGCAAGGAAGAAGTGGCAGCAGCGAGGGTGTGGTCCCCCCATGCTTGGTGCTTCCTCATGGGGTTTCCTTCAGATCTTGCACCCAACTGGAGAAAAAGGAAAGGAGCTTAGCTGGGGAGGAAGGTTTGTGAGTATGAATAGCAGGTAGGAAAGGGGTTAAGAACACCCTTCCATCTTCTACCTGCAAAGGCTCCCTGGTGTTCATGCCACCAAAAGCTTTGGAAATCTTGGATTTGCTGCATAATAGTAAGTTCACTTCACGACCTTGCATGCACATCTAACATATTTGCATCAGTGATGGAAAAATTAATATTGTTGCAATATTACATATACCCATTTTTCAAAACCTGAGAACATGATGCTTAAAGAGTGGGATTTGATTTTTACATCAGAATTTTGAAAATGAAATAGCAAATGTTTTCAGGTTTAAATAGAACCCCAAAAGAGGGGGGGATTGATTTTGGGACCCTTTTTCTTGCATCCCAGGGGAAAAAGGGAGATGGGAGATTTGAAGTGCAAACTGCCTTCAGTTCAAACCTACTCAAGCATGTGGGAGTTTTACACCCATATTTCTGGTTCCTGCAGTGTTAGATTTCATCAGTGAGACAGGATGCCAGTGAGAAATCACCAATGGGAGAGAACCATGTGTATCATCTGTGGAAACCATTGGGCAACCGATAGCAGAGGCCAGTATGATGAGGACTGCTGTGAGTGCATTGGTGTATGAATAGGACTCTACTGTGCAGGATTCTACCACACTATGATGAACCAAAGTGCAGGTTTTCCTAACCTGGTGTCTTTCAGATGCATTGGACTGAAACTCCCATCATCCCCAGTAAACATGGCCATGGGGGCCCTCCATTCTAATGCATCGTGCAAGCATCAAGTTGGGAAGGCTGTCTTGGAGGATGCACTTTATTTCAAAGCATTCTCTCCTCCATATTTCATAATTTTCTAGTTTACTAGCTCCTTAACTCTCCTTTTAAATGGGAACATATTTGTTAAAGTTTGTGTTTATCAAGAATATATAGCAAATCAGCCCTGAGTGTGGGTGAGATAGTACAGAACGGTAGAGAAACAAGTTTCCCTCACTATGCCCTTGACCAACCCATTTTTATTAAAGTACTTCCAATTAACAAAGTCATTTTTCAACTGGCCTTGCTGGAATATAATCACCCAATGCTGCCAGCTCATCTCGGCTTGGGGCACGTACACCAGCTTTTACAAGGGTGTTCTGCTTAGGAAAAACTGCTTTATGCTACACTTAGTCCTCTTTTTCCTGAGCTCTTAATTGCGCAAAGTGCATTTTGTAAAGTGCAGATGACCAAAACCAAAACCAAACCAAACCCAAACAGAAAACCCTACTGAAGGAAAATTCCAGGGAAAATCCACCCTTGTCCAAAGGGCAACTGTTCCACTACTCAGGATGGTGGGAAGCAACCCGCCCCCAAATCTATCCTATATATTGTGTCAATTAATTACAGAAGCTGTAGAATCAAATTCAAGAATGGGTTAGCCGAATACTTAGCTGTGAAGCTACTACTCAGATGGAAAGGATCTCTGCCATGAAAAGTCTATGTAGAAATGTTTTCACTCACTGAATGAACTGAAGGGCTCCTGTAGTATCCACCAAATGCATCCATGTAATAGGGTGAGTTGGGAGACAAACTTCCAGCACACCAAGTACCAGCAGTACCTGCCAAACGGCTGGCACTGAAACTCTCAACATCCCTAACCACCAGCCCTGCTGACTGGGGATGCTGTGATTTGTAGTTCAACACAAATCACAATACAGCTGGATATCCCCAGACTGGAAAAAGCTAGTCAGGAGAGCAGAGAAGCTGGTCATCCTTACACAGGAGCAAATAAATCTCCTTACTAGCCTTTAGGATCTACACTGTGCTTTCAGTTTTCTGCAGTAATATAGTTGCAAATGCAGACAAGCTATACCATTTTCATGCTACACAGAGTTCTTAACCCTCACATAACCTCTAGTACAATATAGACTTCCGTCAAGCACATAGAGTATCAGTCCTGAATTTCTTCTTTTGTTTGTTCCTCTCATCCTGTGCATTCTTCTTCCCTGTCTGGAATACCTCATAGCATGAATCATAAAGATCCTTTCCGGTTTTAAACAGTAGCATCTTGCAGGCAAGCCCAGTAAAAATGGTCACCTTTCTAGTGCAATACTTTTGATCGGAATGTTCTTAGCAGCATCTTCAGGACTTTTTTTAATGAATTCTCAGTAGCTGGTTATAGGACACCTATGAAGAGTCATTTCTGAAAAGTGCATTTTTCTTTGATCAGGTGTGCAAGCCTGGAACACAAAGACACATTCTTACTAACGCACCTCTTTTTAAAAAAAAAACACTGTACAAACGAACCATCCAAGACTCCATTTCTTCCCATGAAAAATTACAGTAAGTGTATCTGTAAGACTGTTTTGGTACATCTGCATTACTTTTGTTTCAAGTTGCATGCTGTATAGATTCTATTGCCTATATACTTTGGACAAAGGGTTGGGGGAGGATGGGGGGGCAGAGAGGGGACTGGTGAACGAGGAAAAGCAAGCTGCTTTTCTGTGTGCACTGCAGCTTGAATGGATGGAAATTGAAGCCTTTGATGCATTTTTATACTGTACATATTTGTATATAATTAACTATATTGCCATGTTAATGAACACAGATTTTTTGGTTATATTTGTTTGTTTCTGTTTCCTACAAAAAAAAAAAAAAATCAACCCCCTCCCCCCAAAAAAGAACAGACCCTGGTCCATTATGCTTGCTATTTCCGTTGTCGCTTTTGCTGGTGTTTTCTTTGCTCATCATCTCTTAATTCCGCTGCAAGGAATTAAAATTGAGTTTACAGAGGAACGATGGCAAAAACAAGTCTGTGTTTGCATGAGACCTGCCCAATTCTGGCGACAGGGAAAAAATAATAAAATGACGTCCAAGTTTTGCTTTGAAGGCATGCTTAACCCCCATGAGAAAACCCATACATGTACAATTACCTTCTTTGTATTTTATCTAATAGTGCCTGATTTTTTTTTCTTTAAAGAAAAACAAGGGGGGTGGGGAGATTCTTCTCCGAAGAACAATTCGTAATTGTCAAAATTTGAAACATTAGCTTAATTTTGTTTTCATGACCTCACATTTCTCGTTCTTATTTATTTTGTTGCTGTTCTAATGGGCCCCAAGGCCACAGCTGACATTGTAGTACTGTTCTTCCACATTAAGGATGTTTTTAAAATTACTAAGATTATTGAGCCAACAGGCTGTTTTAATCAAAACCATGTTTCACTTGGTTTTGATGATTATGAATGGTCCGTACAGTTATATATATATATATATATATATATATATATATATGAAGAAAATTAAACCACAGGGCCCTCACATTTAGGAATATAGCGCCACCTCGTGGTAAAAGGATTAATCCCAGGTTTGGGTTTTCCAAATGAAAGATGTTTCTTTTGCAAATCAAGAAGATTCTAAAGTATGGCCATCTATTAGCTATTACGGGTGACAAATCTCTACATGCTTGCTCCAGGGTAAGCTTCATTAGGGTTCATGAGACTGAGTGCACAATAGGATTGTAGCCATAGCTGGAAAAATAAGAATTGTCAACAACTTTTTTGGAGGGTTGATTGCTAGACATATTTGAGAAAACTCATAATCATATTTCTTCAATTGTTTTGTTCTTCTTTAAAACAAATTATTATCACTCTCAAAAAATCAGCCTCAGATTTATCCAAGATTTACCTATTTTCCAGCCAAACTTTATCAATTCAACCCAAAGCTGTGGCTATTACTGGGAAAAAAGCTTTTTTTTCCTGTGTGCACAATTTCAGCATACCGGTACCTAGAGATAATAATAGGCTATAACTTTGTGATCTCAGTTCACTTGCAGGTGGATAAAGTTGTCTAGCTGCATCACATGCTAGAACAACATTCCTGTGTTCACACGCACATGCACACACAGCCAATATTTGGAAAATCAAAAGGTTCAAGTTTTACAGTAGTACTAATGAAAGTCCAAAATAGCAAGCAAATCACACACCCATCTTTAACAATGGTGTTCATCAGCAGAAAGGGTTAATTCACATACTATGCCTACAATCCTGAATGCTTCATTTCCATTAGAGGTTTCCATACATACATTATTTACACTTTGAAGGGAAAAAAGTAGAAACAATTCTTGGCTGGATGGCAAGGGAACACCTCCCCCTGCCCCCGGTTCTTTTCTCACCACAGATATTGGAAAGCAAATGTTCCCATCTGAAATGTTATCATAATTCGCATCAGGAAACCCAACTGCAGACATTAAGGGCTTGGGTGTGTTCAATTATGATTTTGCTGGAGGCTGTCCTTCATTTTAATGCCTTCCTCATTGAACTACCTTTCTGAAATCTAGCTGATACGGTTTGCCATAGACATGCCCCACAACATCATTAGCGTTGCAAATAGCTTCATTTCAGTCAGGGCAGACTTCAGTTTGGGCCAATTGTAAAATGGAAATTTGAAGAAAGAATAATTAAAAAACAGATGCACTTAAAAACATGAAAAGAATTATTTATATGATAAAAATATATTTAGATTTTCAAAGCACAAGACTGAACAGAAGTGCTCTTTTTATGCTTTCTGAAGATGTTAAAAGTCTTTCTACATCAGGCTTAATAAATCTGTAATGACATTTGATGGATTGAGTTCTCCCTGTGTGTGTGCGTGTGACGCTCGTGCGTGCTTGCACGTGTGTATTTTTTATTAGAAAGGGGAAAAACAGGGAATTATCGGACCACAAGAGGAAGTAAGTCCTGGGTCTCTGGCTGCTTGTCCAAGAGATTTAGACTGTTCTTTTTGTGTCTCCCTTTTATTTTTTTTCCTATTTCTTCCATTTCCCACATGTGAGGGTGTGATATCAGGCCTCATTCAGGTCACATGCGGAGACAGGCCTAATCCCATACTGACATCTTCTTTTTGCATTCTTGCACTCTTAGAAATGGCAACCATTTTCTACTGCAGTGGAAGATGCCATGTACACAAGGCCCCAAAGGCCAGGCGCTTTGCGTGGCCAAGATTCCTTCAGAACGAACATCTTCAAGCCCAATGCCTGAATCCCACCAAGTGTTTTGATGTGTTACTCAGAGTTTGCCCACCAGCTGGAGAGACTTCTTGACCTGGTGCCTTCTCTGTCCATGCAGCTGCAACCTCCAGGATGGTCCCAGGGCTGAGGTTCCCCATTCCATAGAGCAGGAATCTCTGATCCTTCAGAGGAATGTGTCTGACTTCGTGCAGATCTCTGACGAAAGCCTTCTCCTCTGAAGAAATCCACGTTGACCTGGAAACAGTACATTAAACAAATACCCTCCAGCACTGTACAGATGAGCATGATTATAATGCTCCTATTCCCATTCCAGGAGGTAGGGTCTGAGCCTGCTGAAACTACTACATGTCACTTTAAGGTTCCGATCTGCTTTCAATACGTTGCATTCATCTGCATTGCATAAAGTCTGTCGTGCACAGACACACAATAAGTGTGTCTGTGGAGGGGGAGGCAGGTACCCATATACTGGGGAGTGGGGAGAGACTCTCACGACACATCATCACTTATTCAAAATACACCGAAGCAGCTGGAGAAGCTGTAATGGCAGGCTGGGAGTGCAACCTTCATGTGCCTGCATGTCAGAGACTAGATGCATGCATGAACACCTGCATGTGTGTACACAGAAACCTTGACTTGTACATCTGAGAAACCCAATTAAGTGCCCTCCAGATATGCTTCACTACAACTCCTATCATCCCCAGCCAGGGAGGCCTGGGTCAGAGGCCTGCTAAAGATGTGAAGATGCAGGGGGAAAGTGGAGGAGGGAGGGATTGTAGATTTCCTTCTCCCCCAAATTTTCCAAACTTCCTTAAATGAAATGAAAACACCCGTTCTTTCCTTCCTTCCTTATTTATTTTTTTATTTTTGCACATTTCTATGCCGCCCCATCACCGAAGCCTCGGGGCGGCTCCTTCCTTCCTTCCTTCCTTCCTTCCTTCCTTCCTTCCTTCCTTCCTTCCTTCCTTCCTTTCCTTCCTTCCTTCCTTCCTTCCTTCCTTCCTTCGGCTGGTTCCCCAGTCCACCACTTTCTTCTCAGGCCTGAACATCTCTAAATCCACCACAACTGAAGGGTTGCTCTGGGGAGGGAGATGAAGAAGGCAGCTCTGGAGAGAAAGATGATCCTTGAACAATGACAATTCTTACAGCTGTAATGGCTCTTTAACCAGGTATCCCAGAAAGATAAAAATACAAGAAAATATGGTGAGGCTGACCCAACTCACCCAAACTGTGAGGAGTTCCAAGAGCACCAGCAGGGGGCTGGACCCAATGCCCCCCCCCCGGCCCCCTCTGACCCAACTATTCTATGATATGATTCAGTGATATAGGTGTGACTTCCTTTATGAGGAGGTTACTGGAAACTTGTGGAATTTTCTCCTGTCCTATTCAGAAATACACAGGATGCACACAGGTGGAGGCAAATCTGCAAAACATGCTAAGAAGCAGACAGTTCTACTGCCCCGCATCAGCTCTCCAGAGACAGCCAGCACCAAAATGTTGTAAGCTTTCTCCAAACCCAGGAGAAAGTGAGAGAGAGAGAGAGGTGAGGAAAGAAAAACTCCAGGTGAGGAGAGAAAGACACACTTCATTTCACAATCTTATTCATTTATTTCCTCTCCTTTCAGAAATCATTCTCAGGTATGTACCCTAATAAAACACACTCTGAAAAATTACCGTGCAGCATTAGCTAACATTTACAGTTTGTTAACCTCATCTTCTCCAAGCCCCCCCGTCCTACACCAACTGGAACTCAGAGACAGGTCCCAGAAAATCCATCCCGGATGAATATAGACAATTAGAATATATGTAGGATATATTTTATTATGTCCTTGTTTAAAGAATTTCTAGACCACTCTTCATTCCTGCTAGATTTCAAGGCAGGATACAATAAGAAAAGCACAATATAATCCAAACACCTCAGCATCTAATATTATTCTCCACAGAACAAGAAAACCAAATTAGGAACTGCAAATACACTTTCCTCAAACAACACCAAAAAAAAAACAAAATTGAAATTAAGCCACGTTAGGGAGGCATGTTAGGCGAGCTCTGTTCCCAGCCCTCCCTGTCTGCATTTTAAGAAACCAGATAACTCTCCTATTCCTCTCCACACTGTTTGTTTCTACATCTCTTTCCTTTCTCTCATTTAGATTCTCTGACCACTGCGGACTTGGGTTATTTACGATGCAATCTATGTAAGGCACTGGATTGCTGTCACACAAATTCAAGGATGGTGGGCCATAAACCAGCCATGATTGAGACACCTCTCCCCTGCCCTACTTTAGACGGATGGTCCTGTTTAAAACTTAGTTTCCCTAAGCACTCCCTCGTTTCCCTTAATGTCCTCGGTGAATTGGGTGATGTTTCACATACTGGAGTTCTGAAGCAGAAGCCAATACCCTGAAAGGAATAATTTGGATAGGGGGTTTTCCTCCCTCCCACCCACCCAACTTTCCTTTCTCTCTCTTTTTCCTCCTCCTCATCCTCACTGCAGATCAAATGGAGCATCAAAGGGGCCAAAAACTTCCAAAGGTTTATTAATTTAGGAGAGACAATGACTAGGAAGGGTTTTGGGTTTTTTTTTTTTTTTTTGCCCTCCAGAACGAGCTGGCTAGTGGGAAATTCAGGGCAGATACAAGGAAGACACCTCGCCAAGTTATGGCATGTGCAACAAGAAGAAGTAGTGATGGGAACCAATTTTGGAATGCTTTGAAAGATTAGACAAATTCATGGAGGAGGAGACTATCAACATCTACTAGTGCTGATGGCTACTTCTACCTGTAGTATTAAAACCACAATGCCTTCATGCACCAATTACTTCATAGGATGGCACTACCATGCTCATGTCCTACTTTTTGGACAAGTTGGCAAGTGCTTGGTTACTCTGTGAACAGAATGCCAGGCTAGATAGACACCGGTCTTATCATCTTCTGCTGTTATTGCACTGGACTCCTTCAAAACACTCGACTATTTATTATTAGACCTCATAAGGAAAAGTCAGGGCAGGAGAAATTTTTACTGAAGGAAAGAAACAGAAAAACAACAGCAACATCACTGAGCATCATTCCAGGTGAGTCCTGGGACTGATGTGGACAACAAGAAGGTAGTATTAGCCCATTCACTCCTTTAGGTTCCTGCTGCAACAATGAAATTGTTTCTTCCAGACCACTTCCATAGCCTGTTGCTTGCTAAGCCTTCAGTAAGGCTGCTTAAAGAGACAGAACACAACAGATACATTCTGAAGGGCAACCTGACCTACCTTCAGGGGATATACAGCAGTATATCCAGGTAACAGTTTATTATCAGGCACTGTACATCAACAGTTCATGTAGGGTGACCCACCAGGGCTTTATCAGCCCCCTGGTTTTGCAGCCTGCCTAGAAGTTATCAGGCATGCAGCTGGTCCCAATACATTATTGGTGGGGTACATTTAGGGTGTCTTACTTTATTGTTGTTATGGGACATCAACTCATGCCAGAACTACGGCAACCCTGTGAATGACTTCCCTCCAAAATGTCCCATCTTCAACAGCCCTGCTCAGCTTGTATACATGCAAAGCTGTGGATTCCTTCATGGAATCAACCCATTTCAAGCCGGGCTTCCGCTTCATCTGCTTTTGACTTTCCCTAACAATAATGTCTTCTCCAAGAGTCTTGTCTTCTTCTCTGTTTTAAACTATCTAGGCCACAGACTGAACTCCTGGTTAGTCTTCTCCACTATGGTGAGATGTACTGCATTTAAATTAAAGTTATTATTTCTGAATTTGCATATATGCAAATTAGCATCTTCTTTCTTGATGATGCATTGCTTCTTTTGTAGTAATGCTTATGTGGCCACCACAGCTATGCTAGCTTGATAGATTAGAAGCAGTTTGCCCAGAGTATTATACCACCTGATGACCAGTTTTCCCCTGCAGAGGAGGGCGGACACATTCCAATGAGCAAAGCTATTAGAGGGAACCAAGGTTCAAGGTGGATGCCACGAAGTACTTCCTGACAGTTAGGACCCCGAGGGTATGGAATGGGCTCCCACAGGAGGTGGTTGAAGCCCTGTCAGTGAGGGCATTCAAGGACAGGCTGGACATGTACATGGTAGGCATGTCATGGGCAGAGCCGATTGGAACCGGGGGTCAGACTAGATGGCCCAGAGGACCCCTTCCGACTAGTTCTGTTTCTGTGTTTCTATGTAACTAAACCCTCCATTATTTGAATAGGGATTTAAACAATGTTATCAGCTGGTCATCACTCTGCTCATTGCACAACACTAGCCCAGCTGATGTCACATATCAGTGGGTAAGGTCAGTGGACAGAGAGCAGAGTGGTCAACACCATGGGCTCTAGCCTGACCCTGACATGTTCACAGTGGTACAAGTTGATAGTGATGGACTGTGAATGGAGCAGCATCTTCAGAGGCTTCAAAATGCAGTGATCCAGCTCTGCTGCATTTGGGGCCCTTCTATTTATGCTGCTGGTAGCAAGCTTGGACTTCTGCCCCTAAGTTCCTACCATGAGACAGTGGTACAACTATGGAGGGACTTCAGGGTTGAAGCTGAGGAGCTCACAGAGCATAGCGGATGATGGCCCAGGGTCATCACCTGGCTAGGGACAGGTGTGCTGGGGCTGATACTCTGAACAGGAGTGTGATCTTCCCCCTTCTCCTCACACATTCCTATCCATGGATATGTCATGGGAACAGGACTATTATATCCCTTGTTATGTCCTCTCTACATGCAAATATAG
Organism: Varanus salvator macromaculatus; assembly: GCA_023646645.1. Taxonomy (NCBI): domain Eukaryota; kingdom Metazoa; phylum Chordata; class Lepidosauria; order Squamata; family Varanidae; genus Varanus; species Varanus salvator. Next base: position 15,957,256 of record JAIXND010000771.1, on the reverse strand, counting down.
TCAGGAAGTGTGATCAACAGTCCTAGCATGAAAGAATGTTTTTTAAAGACATGAGCATCTCTTGAAATTCACACAACAAAGGGGAAAAAAAGAAGAGAAACCCTTTAGGAACATGCGCAAGTATCTGATGTACATGCAGAGCATTGCAGGCATACAGGCAACTTTCAGGAACATCATACTTAATAAACTATGGCAAGTCACACAACCCTGAGGAGCAGCCTTGCTCATCAAAACCTGCTGTAACACATACACATTGCAAATAATGTGATCTTCAAATCACCTGCTCAGGTGTCCCCAAATGTAAGTGATGAGGCCACAGAACACCACACAGTTGTTCGTACGGAAGGGTTGGAGGCTGATGTCTTAGCACAGTGATGACATGTCACGGGACCCTCAAGGGACCCTCACAATACCAGTAGGGATGTGTGGGCCACTCACAGACAAGGTTCCATCCAAGGAAAATACTGGCATCTTAAAAAGAAAAAAAGACCTGAAGATTGGAGGTCATATGAGTGTCTATCGCCCCCTACCAGCAAGATAACATGCCATAGAACATTCATAAGCTGCTGAGAGGGAAAGTAGATATCTCATAATACTATATTTTTTAAAAAATTGCTGGAAAGAAAATGTTGGAATAAATCCAGGAAAAAAAGCACATGGGAGGCAGGATGCAAACATCATTACTCCAGCTGTGTACAAATGTATAACAGGCCTTTCCCCCCTCCCTCAATCTTTTAAAAATGGAGGACTGATTCATAGTGCTCAGCTTCCTAACATCACTTCATTTCAGCTTGTTCTAATTCTGAATGCCTGATTTATATTTATAGTCCGACAACTGTAATATGGCATGTATTATATTAATTACTTGCAAGTGACAAAGTCCTTTTAAACACTGCTTCCAATCCCTGAGATTTAGTCCTAGCACTTTTGTATGCTCAGGAGACCAGAAGCCTAATTCATTTAGGGCTCAATCCCATGCAAAACAACAGCAAAAAGACCCTTCTAGCAATTCTCAGTCTGTTGTAGCGCATTTCTGGACTAAACTTGCCTAGAATTGCATCTTTACCTATCATTGTTCTGCAGCCTGCCTATGCACCATGTCAGTAATACTGGACCACCCTGTCCCTGGAGTGCCTGGCCAGAGTGATATCAACACACAAGACTGGATTCCCGCAACATGCTCCATGTGGGGCTGCGCTTAAGGCTGATCCGGAACCCGAAGCTAGAGCAGAAGGCAGCAGCTCTGCTGCTGCTCGCAGGCATTTCTTTTCTGCAACTCCTTTGCTGAAGGAAGCACATGGGCTGCTTGTTCACGATTTGGGACCAGGTTATTGGAAAGAGCCCCTTCTCTCTTGCCAACCGGTCCAATCACTGAGCACACTAGGTGGCCTGCACCTGCTGCTTCTCAAGTCTTCTCAGAGAAAGGCCTTCAGTGCATTGAGTCCCCTGCTGCAGAACCTCCTGCCTTTGCAGGCCAGGCAGACATGAGACGTGCATTTTTTCCAGCACACCCTGAAAACCCTTTTATTTTAGGAAGATTTCCTAAAGCGACTAGCCATTGAGACAATGTTACCATTCTTGTTTTTAACCTATTGCTTGAAACTTGTACTTGTTTTATGTTTTATTGTTCATTCCTCTGAAATCTCCATGCCTGAATAGGGAGTGGTACATAAATCTTGGAAATGCATCCATACATAAATAAATCCAGTTTCAAGACAAGGAATCATAAGAAGCTCAAAGAGCAGGGATGGTGACGCTTTCCATCACAAAGCCATTGAATCACAGAATGGTAGAGTGGGAAGGGGCCAGAGGGCCATCAGGTTCCACCCCCTGCTCAGTGCAGGAGTCCAAGTTGAAGCATCCCTCCCAGGTGGCTGTCCAGCTGCGTCTTGAATGCCTCCAGTGTGGGAGACCTTGCTTTGCTCAGGCACCTCTGGTGGTGCATTTCCTCACTGCTGCTGAAAAAGAAGAAAAAGAAGACCACCAGCACCACCAAGGACGACACGAGAATCAGGCTCTACCACTGGGGCCCATTACTGCCTTCCTTTTGGCATTCTTTTTCCATTGTGACTCAACTCAACACGCACACATGCACACACGCACAGTCCTGGCTAGGAAGCCATTTGTTAGATGAGACTGCGTATTTGTAATTAGTAGATATTCCAATCAGTTGAAAGGTCCTTGTATTTATACGACACCAGAGTTTTCAAGTAAACATTTCAGAGGAGTTTGACTGTGTACATCTCACAGGGTGCCTCCTGGGTAAAATAAAACACTTATATATGGAGAGATGCCTAAGAATAGCCAATGAATCAGAGATAGCTTGAGATAGAAAAGAAACATTAGATCACGCAGTTCATTTCTTGAGCAGGATGGGTCCCCAAAGAACATGTCCCAGGGCCGTTGTCTCACTCATGTGAATTAACTCTAGCTATGGAAATCTGGCCAGTGAATAAATACACAACCAGAAATAGAAGTCAGAGGGAGGTCTGTAGGGAGTGTAGGTGGAGACATATTAAGTCCTACTGGTGCATTACCTGAATGTAGGACATTTGCATGTAACCACAGATAGAACTTTTCCATGTGCAGCAGGAGTAGGGCTGGCTTTTATTCTGGAGTGCCTTCTTTTACACAGGACAGTCCTCTATTGAAGGGCTGTGCAGTCTAATTCTAGTTTAAAGATAAAGAACCGTAAGAACCATTGTGCTTCAGTTCCTGTGCAACAAGCAGAACCAGTCACCCGGCCAGAACCTTCCACTTTGTGGTAAGAAATACTCTTTATTTAAACTGTAGAAATTACCTCTAAATTTGCACCTGCACATATATTTTATACTAATCAGTGTGTGGGGATGTGCTTTCTCTTTTAGTAAAGCATTTCCTCTCTTCTGGTCCTTCAAAACTAGCCACCCTATTTTAGCCCTCTGGCTCCAATTATGCATCTCCTTCTTCCATCACCCACCCATTGATGGTGGCTGTCAGCCAAAAAGCTCCCCCAGTATATGAGCAGCTGTTCAGGTGGAGGATCTCTGTGCAGACGAATTCCACAGGTACCCCCATCAGGCAGCATCCAATGCAAGGGAGCAACTGCTGGCACTTGGTGGTTTCCTCTTCAACACCCAACTTGCATACAATGGGAGGAAGGCAAGCTCAAGGGTGCCGGTGAAAGTGAGGCTCTGCTCCTGTTTGCATATGGAAATAGTCTGTGTGTGAGTATAGCAAAAGCGAATGCTCCCAAAAACAAATGCTTCAGACAAACAGATAGACAAGCACACCTAAAGAAATGAAGATCAATAGGATTGCACCCTTAGCCAATTAACAGCTCTTGATTAACCCTTGAAATACTTAGATTTGGCAGTGGTCCAAATAACATTGCTATTATCTGTTCGTCCATTCTTCTTTGAGGTGATGGGTTTTCCCCTGAAGAAACAGCCAGCCAGATAGCCTCCCAAGGGAATTACCAAGGAGCTAAACATCTCCTGCTCTGTTGACCTTATCGTTCCATCTATTTGAAAATGGCATTGGGCATTACTTTCAGGGACATAAATAACTGAAGAAAAACAGGTTCACTGGTGATGGCCTGGCCATTGTGCCATGCACTGGTAACCTCATTACAGTGATGTCCTTTGTGTAGGACTACACCTGTGCTCGGTCCAGAAGCTGCAGAATGCAGCCTCCCAGATGTTGAGTGGACTGCCTGGGTATGCACATATATTGCACTAGTGTTAAAGCAACTGCACTGGCTACCTATTGGCTACCGAGCCAAGTACAAGGTCTCATGGTTGGCAAGCTCTAAATAGCTTAGGTACAACTTGGCAGATCACCTTCCCTACAGACCCATGCATTGGAGTTGATTTTGCTGATGGCACCATGACCTGCAGATCGCCATTTGGCTGCATCCAGAAAGCAGGCTTTCTTCATTATGGTGCCTGATTTATGTAATGATCTCCTCCCTGTTATTTGGGAGTCACCAACTCCATCATGCTTCAGTGTTAATTAAAGACACATTTACTTTCCCAGGCCTTCCCTGAGTCAACGTGTTACCCAATCTGTTTGCAATTAATGAGCTGTTTTAATTAAAGTCACTGTTTTTATTAATGTTTTGTTATGTCTTTTAATTGTATCTGAATGTGCATTATGCTGTATTTCATGAACCACTTAGAGATTGTTTAAATATGTGCAATGGTACATGAATTAATTTCATAACAAACATCCAGTCTCCATTAGCAAAGGGGCTACCCAGTGTACCCACTTACATCTCACCAAAAATGAGGAAATACTTCAGCAAAAAAGAGGATAAAAGTGTACACTCTAAATAAAGTGTGTATGTTTTGGTGGATATATGGATGCCACTTTAGATATTACTATCCTTAAAATGAAACTACAATACATCTCACCATACTGGAAAATCCTGGGACTTGTGTGCCTACTCATTCCACTCTCCAGGTCCTAGATCTGATGAGTAACTTCAAAGACCCTATTTCCTCCCTCCCTCCCTCTCCCTCTCTCTCTCTCGCTCGTTTTCTCTCTCTCATTCTGTGTGTGTGTGTGTGTGTGTGTAAGGGGGGTGGTATTCAAACTAGACTTGAACTGAACAACCCTTCAAATAGAAAACATTTAAAAATAGAGGCCTTTTATCTGGTCAGCCTACATAGTTGATTCATCTGTAAAGCTGGACCATGGACCTCCTAGGGCTGGTTCTATCATTAGGTGGAGTGAGTGCTTGTTTGGGCAGCAGAATACAGTTGTTGTGAAAATTATTTATATTCTATTGTTTTCTGCCAGGACAGTGAGGGGGGAAGATGCTTGTTACGTAGCAAGTACTTGCCAAGTAGCAAGTGGTAGCAAAGATAAGGGAGAAGCTCAAGAACAACAGTTGCTGTTTACAATATCAATAAGAAGGTAAAGTCATGAAGGGGGTTCATTGAGGGTGTCTTGCCCCAAAGGCCCCAGGCACCTGAAGCCTGCACTATGAGAAAATGAAATTGTAAAAGGTTTTGCTTACCTGGGCTCAGTCAACAACTGAAACGGAGGCTGCAGCCAAGAAAACTGAAGCAGATTGAGACTTGAATGACGGGACAATACAAGATCACCAAGCAATGAAGGAACAATACAAGATCCTCAAGTGTAAGGATGTTTCACTGGAGACCAAGGCCAAGATCATCCACACTGTTGTGTTCCCTTTCACCATGCATGGGTGTGAAAGTTGGACATGATTCTACATCAAATGAAGCCAGAACTTTCCCTGGAAGCAAAAATTACTAACCTGAGACTGTCATACTTTGGGCACCTCATCAGGCAACACCACCAGGAGAAGACAATCTTGCTAGGGAAAGCCAAAGGTGGCAGCAGAAGAAGAAGAAGAAGAAGAAGAAGAAGAAGAAGAAGAAGAAGAAGAAGAAGAAGAAGAAGGAAGAAGAAGAGGAGGAGGAGGAGGAGGAGGAGGAGGAGGAAGACCAGTGACAAGCTGCATTGATTCCATAAAGGAAGCTGCAGCCCTGACTTTAGAAGAGCTGAGTAGGACTGTGAAGAACAGAACATTTTGGAGGGAAATCATTAATAGGGTCACCATAAGTTGGAGATGGCTGGACAGCTTATAACAACATCACAAAAAACTGACATTATGTACATGGCCAGGCTAAACCCTTAGAAAGCAATAAGGCATCCTCAAACCCATATCTTGGATTGTGTTGACAGTTGCCATAACTGCAGTCCCTCAGCCTTAGAGGAAGCTTTTGTGAATGAGCATCCAGATCTGTGGGTCACTTAGGCATCTAAGGGTCAAACTGTTAATTGTATAACATGTAGCTGATTCTTTTCTTCTTGCTTCCCTTCTTTACTGTAGAGTAACTAACTGTGTTTAACCCCAATTCAAAATGAAACCAGAGCACACCAGGAGCAGGGATTAATCCATTTTCGCTTCTTATTTGCTTCCCAAAATTCTGGAAGGCAGGGAGGGGTGGAGGGAGGAGAATTTTGAGAGGAGGATTTCTGAGACACAAATGTGGGAGAGGCTTAATCCTGCCCTCTCCGTACATACTGATCCTTATCTACTTCAGGGCCATGCACAATTGCTCTAAAGAAAAGTTAAGGCTTAGCTACACACTTGACAATTAATCTGTGTTGTTTGACCCTAAAACTATCCCAAGGTAAATCATAAACTGGCACAGCCATCTCCCTCTCTCCCTCTCTTCCTTCCTTTTTGTTATCTACCAGTGGCATCTACAAGCTTCTTAACAGCATTTTCACTGAACATTTATTACAGAAATTATACCCCTGAAGTGCAGTTCCTGAAGAAAACAACATACAGGTTGAAAGGCTGTAGAAAATAAGGTGTACTGTCAAAAATATTCAAAGAGTGTTGAATATTTTCATTTTTGGATATTGCTATTATTAATGTGACTCTCTATCCTGGTATTCTAGTTGTCATCGTTGGGGTTGTAAACAGGTTTGTTTGCATTTTAAACCCATATTATTTTGGTTTCTCCTGTCTCTTTTGCTGGAGCTTCAGAGACTGCTAGAATGAGAAATAGAACACTGGACAGCATGAGCTGTCCTCCATAATATTTAGTCCTCAAAACTTTGGTGGAGGAGTTTAGTTCAGACTGAAGGACTGACTGGTCACCATTATTTAAAGCTGAGAAGGACTCTCTCCTTCTGCTGTCCCACTGGGTCTCTGTGGCATGCAGTCTGGCTTACGTGGATGCATCATTCTTTAAGCTATCTAATTTTGTGGTTTCCTTTTCTAAAGTGAAATTGCTCTTGCAGTCAGCCTGGCTGGAATGCATGCAATCTTTGCCTCTAAAGGCCAATGAGGTGCAGTGGACAGTGTCAGGTGTGGACCTAGGATCTGAGAACTTCTGATTCCAACATCTACTCAGAAATAGTCTTCAATAAGTCATTCAGGCTGGTTCGCATATTTGTCTTTCTCATTTAATCAACATAACATCAGTTGGTGGCATGTATGTATGAATGGACCATCACAGGCAAAATACTATGGATAAAATCTTCATATAATCCCAAAAGCAAGGCTCTTTTAAATTCACCCATTCAGCTAGCAGCCATTGATCACAGAGCAATTACATGATGGGTTTACAGGGATGCAACCCTGGCATTTTGCATTTAGCATCTGGTTTTCGCAACACTATAACCAAGGTTCAGCATTGAGCATGAGTCGAGAGGGACCTGTTGCTGATGCATGGTTGTCACTGAAACATGAATGCAGCCATAACAAAAATGCAAGGCTTGTTAACCACAAAAGGCCATGAAGAGAACTGGTCGATCTGGCTTGTCCATGGTTACCAAACCATAGTTGGATTCAGACAACACAACTACTCCCAATCGGTGATGACTAACGGTCAGCCTTGATGGTGGGGAATCATGTTGTCAGCGTGTCCTCTGCTACTCCACTCCCTCAGAACTCCCTGTTTCCTCTGAGCCTAGCTCACAGAAACTGGGGGCAGGGGGTTGGTAGAATTAATTTTCTCAGCAGCAGAGCTATAGCTTTGAATTACCTTTGTAGTAATATAAAATATTTGGGGTAGTGGCCTGGTCCTGAACAAGCAATTAAGACCCATTAGCTGATTTCTTTAGATCAATGCAACTACCTGTGCATTTCGGCTCTACTTGAGAATGTGGCTATACAATGTTGCTATGAATGTCTGCACCTGAAAATGGAACACTACATGACTGCTTTCAACCTTGTGTTTTCAGGTTCAAATGGAATAACTCTTCCCCCTTGCCACCTGCTTTTTCACCTGCCACTCGCTCTGGCCCAGGCACTGGTGATGATGAGAAGAGACAGCAGTAGATGCTGCAACCTACTTACACACTGACCGTGCTGTCACCTCATGGATTTATAGCCATTTCTCCCTTCTCCCTCCATACATTTACCTACTTTCTCCGTTTTCAAAAGTAGGAAGGACAGGTTGCTTACCTGTAACTGGTGTTCTTCGAGTGGCCATCTGTGCAGTCACACAACCCGCCCACCGACCCCACATGGTGTCATGGGTGGTCAGGCCCTTTTTTGGCCTTTTCTTTTCTTCCATTTTCTTTCAAGTTTTTTTTTGAGAGAGCGTTCAAAGACTGGAAAATGGCGGGCACTCTGCTCCTTATATACTACTACGGGGAAGGGGGAGCAGAGTTTTCCCGCCAAAATCTGTTAGTTATTAATCTTCCGGCCAAAGGCACTGTGCAGGCACAGAACCCATGTGTGTGACTGCACAGATGGCCACTCGAAGAACACCAGTTACAGGTAAGCAACCTGTCCTTCTTCGTGGCCTCTGTGCATCACACACATGGGTAGAGAAACACGCTTACCAGCATTTGGAGGAGGGAGGTGTCATTACTGAAGAATGGACGATAAGACAGCTCTGCCAAAGGAACAGTCACATCTGGCCTGGACATCTAGTCTATAGTGTCTAACAAAGGTGCATGGAGTAGCCCAGGTGGCAGCTCTGCAGACATCCTCAATCAGAACCCCCGATGAGAAGGCTGAGGAAGCAGTGACAGCCCTGGTGGAATGCCCTCTTGGAGTAGAAGGTAAGTCTAATTTTGCGAGCTGGTAAGACAGTTCAATTGTATTTACTATCCACTTGGATATACATTGGGGAGTGACTGGATAACCACAATTATGCTCCGAGTATTTCACAAAAAGTCTGGTAGAATGTTGAATAGACTCTGTCCTGGATCGATAGAAGGCCAGGCATCGAGGAACATCAAGCATGTGTAAAGATCGCTCAATCGAATTCGATGGAGCTGGGGAAAAAGCCGGTAAAATGATCTCTTGGTCCATGTGGAATGGAGTGGCAACCTTTGTAAGAAAAGATGGATCAAGCCACAGAACAACCTTTTCCTTATGAAAGTTGAGGAAAGGGGGGTCCACTCGAAGGGCACAAAGCTCGGACGCCCTACGCGCTGAGGTAACAGCTACAAGGAACGCGGTCTTCCAGGAGACAAGGTGCAGGTCAATTCTCGCCATCGGTTCGAATGGCGGTCTCGTGAGCACCTGCAAAACCACTGAGAGGCTCCATGTCGGCATCAGGGGTCTGATCGTTGGATGAAGGTTAGAGAGTCCTTTCAAAAAATTTTTGATCAGGGGTTGAGAAAAAACAGAAAAACCCTGTACGGGTCCTCGGTAGAAAGAAATCACTGCCGTATAGACTCTGATGGAAGAAGGGTTAAGTCCAGATTGGTGCAATTCGAATAGGAACTGGAGGATCTGTTCGACCGATGCCGATGATGGGAAGAAATTATGCGATTCGGCAAAGCTAGAGAATCTACGCCATTTCGCAGCTTACGATTTCCTAGTAGACAGTCTTAGTGCAGAATCGATAACGTACTGCAGGTCTGGGTGTAGCGATTGCGAAGCGGGAGCAGCAGAAGCCACAGTAGCATGAATTGCATTTAGTGTCAGTACTGATGAGACAGGCATGGTCACCGAATCCGCCAGGCGGTGAGTTTCAATGACTGTAGCTCCTTGTGACGGATCATGCCCTCCCTCTGAGTAATGAGGGAGGGGAGAAGAGGAAGTTGTAGAAACTCCTCCCGAGACGTACGGAGAAGCATGAAGAACCAAGGCTGGTGCGGCCACCAGGGAATGATCAACAACCCTGTGGCCCCTTCGTGAATGATCTTCGCCAGCACTCGCATGATGAGGGGAATCGGTGGAAACGCATAAAAAGTCATGCCTGCCCATGGAATCATGAAGGCGTCTCCGGACGAGCCCTGTCCTATTCCTGCTCTGGAACAGTAATTTACGCACACCCTGTTCCGATGGGTCACGAATAGATCTATGTCCGGAGGGCCCCAGAGGTGTAACAGTCTGTCGTGAATCCGACTGTCCAGTTCCCACTCGTGCGAATGGGACATATGCCTGCTTAAGGGATCTGCCTCCACATTGTCTGTACCCACGAGATGTACTGCTACCAGGGTAATGCCTCTCGGAACGCACCAATTCCAAATCAGCATGGCTAAGCGGGCTAACTTCAGGGAGCGGGTTCCTCCCTGTTTGTTTATGTAAAAAACCATCGCTATATTGTCCATGGTCACCTGGACGACTTGGTGTATAAGCACGTCCTCGAATGTCTGTAGGGCTTTGAATACAGCCAGCAACTTGAGGAAATTTATATGGTTCCTGGAATCACGACAGTTCCAAGCTCCTTGGGTGCGTAGGGTGGAACATATGGCTCCCCATCTCAGGAGAGATGCGTCGGTACCGATGGTCACTGTAGGGTACCGAGGTCGAAATGGAACACCAACGTTCAAGTTGACTGGCTCCATCCACCATAACAGGAATTGTAGGACAGGGGCCGGGAGCTGCACCCTCTTGGTGGGCGGGTCGCTTTGAGGACAGAACGCCCTGCTGAAAAATAACTGCAGAGGGCACATTTGGAGCTTGGCGTAGGGGACTACAGCGATGGCTGCCGCCATATGCCCTAGCAGACTCTGAATAACTCGTGCCGGAATGATCTGCTGTCGTTGAATCCAAACGATTTGTCGACCGATAGTCCACTGTCTGTCTAGAGGCAGGAAGGCTTTCATCATCATCGAATCCAGACGTGCCCCGATAAAGTCGATCGTCTGTGTAGGGATAAGAGAAGATTTCCGCTGGTTAATACAAAGTCCAAGGTCTTGTAGTAGGGCACACGTGGTACAGATGTCTGCCATAAGTCCCTCTTTAGTCTCAGAAACCAACAGCCAATCATCAAGGTATGGGTAAATTCAAATTCCACGTAGGCAAAGGTGTGCGCATACGGGAGCCATGCACTTGGTGAAAACTCTTGGTGCTGTGGCCAATCCAAACGGTAACACTTTGAATTCATAAAGTTTAGAGGCTACCGCAAAATGAAGGAAACGCCTATGATGTGGATGTATCGAAATATGGAAATAGGCATCTTTCAAGTCCAGTGAAGCAAACCAGTCTCCTCTCCCCAGCAACGGAAGAATAGTCTGAAGTGTGGTCATCCAGAATTTCTTTGGTGTTATGAACCTATTAAGTGCTCTTAAGTCCAAAATCTGCCAGAGACCTCCTTCCCGTTTCGGAATAGTAAAATACCTAGAATAGAATCCCTGGAGCCCATCCGATAACAACAAACGACAAATCGCTCCTTTGGTAAGCAGTTGGCGAATCTCGACCAATAATACCGATGAACCAGGCATAAATCGGATCGGGCTCGGAGATGGAACAACGTTGAATTCAATTCCATATCCATGCTGGATAATGGATAACACCCATCCATCAGATGTAATGGTCTCCCAAATGGAGAGCCGACTTCTCAATCGGTCCCCAAAAGAGAGGGGAAGGGTGTAGTTGGGAGTGGGAGAAGGGTTCGCTTGCCCCATCAGCACTGTCACCTATCCCCTTCAAAGCGGCCTTGCTGGAAGCGCTGGGATGCCTGCTGTCTGAGGCGCTGCTGGCATTGGGCTGACTGTTGTTGCCGAGGCTGGTACTGGCGGTATTGCGGACGGGACCACGACCACTTATGACGAGGTTGGAATTGCTGTTCCATACGATGGGCCGTCATTCTGGATTCGTGGATTTTCTTCAGTTTGCTGTCCGTCTTCGTATGGAAGAGGCTGGACCCATCAAATGGCATCTCTTCTATTCTCCGCTTCATCTCGTCCGGAAAGTTACAGTTGCATAACCAGGCATGTCTGCGGAGAGAGATGGCACCAAGAAGCGACCGCGAATCGGTATCTACATGGTGGCGTGCTATAGATAATTGCTGCACCGCCACCTGCATGGCTTCCTTCACAAAGGTTCGTGCCAGGTCACCTTGGTTATCTGGAAAGGTGGCGATGATACCCTCTAGGTGCTGCATTAAAAAATATTGATACCGCGCCAGGGTCACTTCATAGTTTGAGATACGTAATCCCAGGCCAGATGCCGCATATACTTGGTGTGCAAGGGAGTCCAGTTTTCTTCCCTCCTTGTCATGAGGCGAGGTATGACCACGAGCTTCCCTCCCCTGAGAGGACTTCACAACCACCGAATTCGGCTTGGGGTGGCAAAGGAGAAAAGGTATGTCTCCCTCGCGAACCCGATACATAGATTCGTATCTGCGTGATGTCGGTTGTGGTTGAGCTGGGAGGTCCCAGGGTTGGGTCATCACCTGTTTTAAGGTAGTTATGAAGGGCAAGGCGATGGATGTGGATTGTTCGCCGCGGACGACATCATAAAAACGGTCCGTACTCGGTCCGGGCTGTTGATGGGCCTCGATATCAAGGGACTTCACCAGTCTGGCCATTAATTCTCCGAAAGAAACATGCAGCTCATCAGGGGATGCCGGACCCTGATGGGTGACTACCGCATCTGGTGAAGTTGAGTCTACCTTGGATTCATCCGACTCCATCCAATAGGGAGGTGGCACACTGGAGGAAGAATCGCCTGGTGATCCCGATCTGGTGCTTTCCTTAGATGGCGCTCTCGGGACGTCTCTGGGTGTAGAATAGAAACAGCCCCTGGCTGATGGCGGCGAGGAACGTTCCCTGGGTGCAGGATAATAGCCCACGGATTGGTGTTTTCCACATCGAGGAGTGGATGAGTACCAAGACTGGTACCAGTCATCAGATCTGACCTCTGAGGAACGGCTCCTACGGCCTCTTGGAGGAGAGACGACCATATTGCCGTGCATGGAGATGGGCGGCATCGGAGTTGGAGACCTAACTCCCTGCAGTGAATCCCGTATCTCCCCATCCGAGATCGAGTCATGGTGTGAGCCTTGAATGGGCTCCGATGCCGGCCGGCGTGGTGAGCCTGGTAGTGTGACCCTCATAGCTGCCTGAATGGTCGGTACCAAGGGGGTCGATATCGGGGCTGGAGTCGGTACGGAAGATGCCACCGAACCCGAGTGGTGATGCTTTACGCACTCGGGATCTTTCGATTTTTTAGGCAGTTTATCAGACTTATCTCTCCTGGCTTTCTTGTGCACAGGTTGCTTTTCAGGGTCACTGTGCTTTCTCTTCTCTTTGTGTTTCCTTGGCATGGAAACAGGCTGGTCAGCCATGCTCAAAGCTCCCTCGTCAGAATGGAGTGAGGGCGGAGCAATGGAAGAAGAGGCAGGACGCTGTGGTGGGTCGGCCAAAGCTGGGCGGCCTTCAGGAGGAGCCATAGCTGTAGGAGGCTTTGTCACCAACAGATCTGATTGGAGAAGAGCCTGATCCCACAAAAGTTTGCAGAGGCGGTTCTCCCGATTTTTTTGTGCTTGCTTGGAAAAGGCCAAACAGTGGCGGCATTTATCGGTCCTGTGCCCCTCCCCCAGGCACAAGAGGCACAGGTCACGCAGGTCTGCAGTGGGCATTTTCAAACCACGCTGCCCGCATTTGCGGAACGACGCCTGTTGCGCCATCGCAGGAAAAAGAAAGAAGGAGATAGTAAAGCAGGAAAGTAATATTTTTGGTTGTTGTTTTTTTTTATAGGAATGAGAAGAAGAAAAAACAAGGAAACTGAGTGAAGAATCAACAGGAACACGAACAAAGGGAAAATACTAACTTGGATAAGAGGAAAAACAGGGAGAGAATTGTACAACAAGCAAAGGTAGGTGATGATCTAAGCGAGAGCGAAGCGGAACGAGGCACAACGAACGGTGATCTCAAAGACTGGAAAATGGCGGGCACTCCACTCCTTATATACTACTGGGGAGGGGGGAGCGGAGTTTTCCCACCAAAATCCGTTAGCTATTAATCTTCTGGCCAAAGGCACTGCGCAGGCGCAGAACCCATGTGTGTGATGCAAAGAGGCCACAAAGAAGAATAAGTGAGTGATGATGCGTGTTGCTAGGGTGGTGAGGGTGGTAGAGAACAGGTAGGTGGCTGTTCAGCCACTTCCGCTGCTACTCTTTCCACAGGACTCAATGGTATTTCCATAATAACATCTGGATCCTGGGTCCAGATGACCAGAGAAGCCATGGTGAAGTGTGGAAACCTTAGAGATTATTGGTGATTCTTTTTTGTGATTTTTGAAAACTAAAGCTATCTAGCAGAAACACCACAACTGGGTCTGGACAACACAACAGAACAAAAAGGGCAAGGAAAGATCTTGTTATCTGTGGATGCAGCCCCTGGCTCGCTACCTGTTAAGATGGCCAGTGGTAGCCATGATGAAAATGACAGTATTCTGTTCAAGGAGCCAGTACTGATGTTGTAGCAGGACACATCATTATTACTATCTTATATTGCTCTCCTGCTGCTTTTTAGACACACACACTGACAACTTTCACCCTCCAATAGCACAATGCTATTGGGCAAATGAAAAGCTTTCAGAAGTGCAGGATGATTAAGAGGAACAAAAAGGGAAATACACTCTAAACTCACTTTTGAGTCCTGGAACCCGCTTCACTTACACTAAAATACTCAATTTATGGTCCATTTTGAATCCATGGATAATTTACTGCCCTAAGTACAGAGGAGATTTTAATACAAACCCATTTTTCCTGACTTTTACTAGCTCCCTCCCCTTGTTGCTCTCCATTCTGAGGAGAATAAACAAATATTTCACACAGAAATCCAAGGCCGTGTTTTTAAGTGTTACCGTCTTCTGTCTCTTACAATGAAATGGCGGCTCCCTTTCCTCTTCCTTGTGATAAACATACCTCTCCTAGAAAGGCTGGCTGTTGCTAGAGAGCTTGTTCACATGTTTGAAAGCCAGGTTATCCCTGAATTCACAATCCCCTTGCATTTTCCTTTAGGGTCCTTCATTGGCTTGTGACAGAAGGGTATGTCTGGCCCAGTTGCTGTGGTGTGGCAGAGACACTGGACACAGGGCTGAAGTGCTTTTTTATTACTAGGGACAATGACATCAGCTTCCGCACTGATCAGAACTCTCCGTTCCCCCTGAACTTGGCTATAATTCTCATAGTAGCTGCCTGGGAAATTGATTTTCCCAGGAAGGGGGTATTGCTGTTAGCTATCCCTCTCACAATGCAAAGGAGTTTGGTCTGGAATGGGCAGTTAAGACTCATTTGCTGATATTCCTCTGCATGCTGAGTCAAGGGCAAGTTGTTTAGCGACTTATCCTTGCAGTTGCCCAAGAATGCCAACCCTTGATTCCTACTCAAATGGCACTAATCCTTCCAGCTTCTTTCAGTACCCCAAAGAAGGCATGAAATGCTCAAGGTAGCCCATCCAGTCCACAGAACTTCAGACAAAGCCTCCTGGTCTTAAGCAGAGGAAGAATAAGCCAAGTGTTATGCAACATACTAAGCAAAGCACATATTGGGGATTTCATATGAACACCCCTTATAATAAACCCCATGCAGTAAACACCCAGAGATATACTATCATTCTGTTTTTGGCCCAGCATGTACCACAGAGAAGGGCACAAAAGCCCTTTGGAAAATGATTTCTGCCTATGTAATCCAACTAGCAGGTCCTCTAACTTAGGGTGCAATCCAGTTCCTTGTGTTCCAGTTCCTTTGATGCATGGCCCAAAGCACAGGGTGGCAATCTTTAATGCCCTATGCCTCACATCCAGCTTCTCACCTTGACAGATTCATACTGTAGATTGTTAGAAGAGTAGGGGCAGAAGGGCCCAAGACGGCCCAATTAGGTCCAACCCCCTGCTTGTGCAGGACATCCAGTTACACCATCCTACTCAAGAGGACTGTTCAGTTTTGCCTTGAATGTCCTTCATGTGGGAGAGCCCACCAGCTCTCTTGGTTCCTCTGAGGTTTTTCTTCCCTGGACGCCAGTGTACCTGCATCTCAGCAATATTTCCTAGTCACCCCAGCCCCTAAAGGGATTATTAGTACATCAATATGGTTTTGCCACAATTTCCCCCTTCTCCCGTATGTATTTATGCAAATATAAACAAGGAGACTGGAACATTGCTCAGCCAATAGGAATAAAGCAGGTGATGGCACCCGTGTTGCTAGGAAGCTGAGGGTAGTAGAAAATGAATGGCTTGGCCACTTCCTTGGTTTCTCTTTCCATGGGATTCTGTGATGCATCCAAAGCAACAATGACAAAATGGAGATCCTGGATCCAGATGACTGGAGAACCCATGGTAAAGCATGGAAATCTTAGAACCGGCCTCTGATTCTGTCTGTGGTTTTGAGAAACTAAAAACACCATGATTGGATCTGGAGTACACAACAGTCCAACAAAGGTAGGTAATCACTATGGCTTCTTGTGGCGTGTGAAGATGGCCAGAGTGTACAGCAGCTACACTATTTTTGTATGATCAGTAGGATTACTGGCACAAGGAGCCAATACGATTACACCCAGCTCTGCAAAGACTCTGATCTGGACCTGGTACTCCACTAACTAGTAGTTGAGTTCAAGATGCAGTGTTTGTAAACCTGTGTTTTACTCACAGGGTCCTGAGCTCCTACTTTTTCTCATACCTATCTGTCTGCTCAAAGCCAGTGGAGACTGCTGGTTAGAGTTAAGGATTAGGAGGAGCCCAAGAGACCTGATTTGAAATGTAGAGACAGCTGTGAAGTTCACTGGATGATCTTGTACCAGTGACCATCTCTGAGTCTAACTTACCTTGCAGCATCATTGGGAGGACAAAATAAGGAGAGAAATGTCTATGTCACATCAAGTTCCTTGGAGATAAGGTGGGCTATACATTAAATGAATCAATTATTTATGGACTGACTCATGACCTCTGTGTCTATTTGCTAAGGATGCTACATACTAATAGTATTTCTGCAGAGAGTGAGTTTTTCTCTTTAATTATGAACTTTTCAGATAGATTAGTCTGATTCTGAGAAGGTGGAGGACCAGGGTGTTTTTTGGGGAGGGGTATGAAATTTCAAGAATACCCTGCTTTGGAAGGGGTGGGTCTTCAGGAGGGGAAGGGGAGACAATGAGAGACCAGTCCTTGACCCAGTAAGGAGGTGATCATGGGATAAATGAGCTGCCCAATTAGAGGGTCTTAGCCATTCCCTCCATCAGCAAGAGCCACCCTGAGGGTGGAATCAGAAGCTCTGCTGAAAGAAAGGGACAGAAAGGTTTGAGTTCAGCTCCTTATACAGGCAGGTGCTACTCCCTCAACTTTGGCAGAAGGTTATTAAAAGTTTGTATTGATCTGTAATCTGTTCAGTTTCAATAGAAGAATTATTCTTGTAAAAGTCTTGAGTTTGATAACCAGAAGAATGGAAGGAAGGGACCAGCTCATGACAATTTTAATATATGAATAATATTGCTAACAGTAGTATTTATCATACCAAGAATCCGCAATTTGTCTGCTTGCAGCATTTTACCCTACTCTTCTGCCAAAAAGAACTTCCAGAGCCACTTTCAAAGATCATGAAGTATTAATTAAGCATCATTATTAATATTTCACCAGTCTTTAACTGGTTGTCTTACCAAAAAAACATGATAGAGTTCTAAATGCAACCAAATATTTTTCATCCCAATTGATTTACAATATGCTATCTTCATTTTTTCTTTAAAATGAATTTGATTCAACATCAAAAACCTTAGTGATTAGAAATAACTGTTGACCAGGAGCTAAACTATATATTAACATTGTTCAAAGGTGGCAGACAGCAAGCAGGATCCAAGGGAATATTAATATTATGTTACTGCACCTCTGGAATTCCCTTGGTTCTTTTACTGTTTAATTTAGGATTACTTGAACTGCCCTTGCAGCGGATCTATCTAGACTGTTATTCTGACTGTTATTCTGACTGCTACCCATGTCTCAGGTAGAGATTAATTCTAGGCCTGCTTTTACTGGAGGAAGGCTAAGATGGAACCTGGGATCCTCCATTTGATGACAAGAAAACCTTTCTCAGGTCAAGGGCTACATCCTCTCATCACCAATTTTCCAGGAGGACCACACCACATGTGAGGCAAGGGGAGTGGGGAGCACAGCCTCCCTGTGCCACACTCATCAGGGTAGGTCCAAGTCATCTTTCTGCCTTAGGCAAATGACAAAGTGTCTCCGGATTCTTCCTGCAGAAGTTGGCTGGGCCATCAGTAGACTCTGAGTTCCACACTAGTGGTGGGATAGCCAGACATGATCACCAAGCAAGGACTGTCATACTTTGGCCATGTCATGAGAGCTGACTCACTTGAAGAGTCAGCCAGGCTGGGAGTGATCAGCAGAAAAAGTGGAAGGGGCCACCCCAGCACCCGTTGGGTGGACACTGTAGAGGAAGACACTTGGATAACCATGGTGGACTTGAAGAGGGCAGTGCGAGACAAAGGCATGGAGAGCAATGATCTGCAGAGTGGCCAAGGGTTGGACACGACCGAATGGTTGACGATGATGGTGACGGTGGGATAGCACAATTCAGATGGTGCAGATCCGGCTGTGCCACACACAACTTTGTTCTCCAACAAAGGGATACACCCGGAGGGTTCACAGGAAACAGCTGGGGACCATGGGGACTGCCCTGCAGCATCTGCCACATGAAGCAGTTGCCTCACCCTGCCTTGTGGCAGGGCTGGTGTTTTCTCACACACACTTTCAGGCATGGCACACGTATGGTCTGTCACAGAGCTGTGGAGCCCGGGCCTAGAGAAACAGAAGCCCATTCTGTGTGCACAGAAGTGAAGGCAGCAGAGAGACCAGCCACAAACGAACCTCTGAATAACATTTTTCTCTTCCGTTTTCAAATCTATTCTTTATTTCATGTGCATTCTAGGTGCCTTGCCATGAGCTCCTACTGTCACCTTGTGGTCACAAGACTCACAGCATATTCTCAAACATAAGGTATCTCTCAACATGGTTGCTCTTTAGGAATATCTAATCCACCTGCCTATCCAGGGAGCAGCAATTACTTTTCTCAATTAAGTCACATTAATTTCCATTTAGTTATGTACATAACTGGACTTAAATTATAGGCTCAGAATGATTTATGCACGCACATGCGCATGCACACGCCCTACAATATTAAGCTGTTTTGAAGAGTTTATGTAAATCTCACAAAAAGAAAGCACATGTATTTATCATTATTTATAATTATGATAGATATTCCACCTTTTGACTGAACTGTCCATCAAGACTGTAACAATACATATACTATACACAAACTTGAGGGTCACCTAACCTACTAGCCCTCACTCCCCTGACCAGTGGATGGGGCTAGAATGCCATCCAGATAGGAAGTTCTAATTCCTATCAGCCCCAATTATGATATGAGTTCTTATCCATCTCACAGCATGGAGGGAGGTGAGGCAGGAGAGCAAAACAGTTAGTCATGTGGTTAGTCATGTAACTTCCTGAGTGACTTTAGGTCAGGCATAAACTCTCTACCTAATCCAGCTGACCAGGTTGTTGTGAAGATAGAATGGAGAACCTTGTAGGCTGCCTTGGGTTCCTTGCAAGAGAAAGACAGGATACTCCTACTCCTCCTAATAACATTAGACCCCAAAAAAACTTAGAACTTGCCTCTACCTCTTGTGGGCTTCAGTTATCTCCTCAGGCCCTGCTTCCTAAACCTGTACTGTGTGAAGTAAGGATTGACATTTGAGACACAGGGCTCATTTAATTGCCCCACAGCCTCCTCTCAGCAGTGTGTTACCTTTCTTCCTTTTTAACTTTCAGGCAGGAATGGAGGTTACATCTTTTTCATTGGTTTGCATTGCTTCTAGCTAGTCTGTTGGCACTTTTATCTAAACCACTGCTTAAGTTGTGTGGTTATTATGAAAGACTTCAAAGTACCTATGTTTTTCTAAGCACTGTACAAACTCTAAAAGATGAGGCGGTGCCTCCCAATCTCACAAACATGATAACAAAGGAAAAATGGGGAAGAGGAAATCAAGCATTGGAAAGCTACTCCTTCACTGTATGGCAGGTGGGGCTATGTTGGCCTCCCCCTTATGATGTTCCTATTGCAGACAGGGAATGCAGTCTTTTGGACCCTTGGTCCCTTGGCTGGTGGCAGAGACCAGAATATGATTTCTTTCTGCACTGCAGTCCAAGGGCAACAGCCAGTTAGAACCAAGTATTCCATCTGTTAGGGAGGAGGGAAGTAGGCTTCATACATCTACTGCTCCTGTACTGGTTCATGGATGGGACCAAGTTGGCTTAACCAACTTCAATAGTTATGTTGAACTACCTTCTGCTGTGCAGAAACAGTCAGCTATCCAAAGTAGGGATGCACCAAGATGGAGAGCAAATCCTACTTTATGCCAGTGCTGCTACAGCAAGTGTTGGGAACTCAGTGGAGGGCAAGTGACCATTATTACTGATTATAACCTGTCTTCTTTCCTCCTGTGAGCAGTCCAAATGCTTCTCTTCATTTTAATCTTCATTCACAGCAGCCATGCAGTCCATTTCACAAGTTCACAGGTCTAGCTCTTCACTGGCTGTGTGCTAACCCAGGTGCAAGCAGTGTGTTGGTATAGCTTTGATCAATGTACAGCATGCAAGAGAGAGGTAGGTTCAATAAATGGAAGATATTGTCCCTAAAAGAAGAAAATTAGTATTCAAATAGAGGGAGGAAATCCCCAGCCACCAGAAGGGGCAGTCAGGGCAGCCACACCCAGATTCAGCTGTGGAAAGTACAACATAATACAGGAGAAAAAAACAGCAGTCCTAGAGAACAGAGATGGGTGATTTCTACCCCACCAAAGTTTGAATTGGACTAATACTTCAGTTGCTTCCTATTTCAGTGTACAGAAAATCGGATAATACTGATAATATTGATCTTTCTCATCTGGATCACACAGATGTTATGGGGGAACCAGTAGGATGATTGCTTTAAGTCTTTCAGACATAGAAACCAGAGTTAAAATACATTTGAGCTCCTTTCAAATTGCATGGGTTGAGTTGCAAGAGTAAATTCAAGCAGCTTCCTGTTTTCTCAACACAGAGTATTCCCTCTCTGTTCAAAAAAGGGTTAAAGCCAAGTAATATTTTGATGTATAAGTTGCCTTGGGGGGCCCTCTTGTGGGCTACACTGTATCCATTGAGAAAATCTTCTTTATGAAAACTGCCTTCTTTTGAACCTCTGAACCAAGTGACACTGGAAAGATCAGAAGAAAGCAATATATTGTTTTGGGGGAACAGACAAATTTGAAAGAAATCTGCTTCTCTCTTCCTCTAAAATGGCTCTTCCTGCTAGGAACTTCATGGGGAAATACAGCAGTTTTATGGACCCATGAGAGCCAGTTAGGATATAAATCTTCATCCTCTCTTTCTGCCTGCTGTGTAACCAGAGGGCAAAACAGCCCCACTTTTAACAGACCCAAAAGAGAAGGGTCGAGGATGAAGGTATACAGAGAAGACAATATGGTAGCACATTTGGGACTTCAGACTTTCAGGACAGTCCTGTGCCTACAATGTTCAAAAGTGGTTCACAGCTGTTCAGATGACATAATGCCAACAATCATTCGGAATTACACAGGTGAGCCAATGCTCACAACACTGTTTTGCTTAGTCATTTCCTGGTTTTACAAAGATGTATCAGAGTTGCATCAGAAGCAGCAACTGTTTTGTGTTTGCCCCTCAGAAACTGCTTCGAACTGACAATTTGCAAGTCTAATATCAAAGAAAGTGTAAAACAAAGTTTCTCTTTTGGAACACACAGGATGGCATGGTTTGGGTAACTCAGGAACTAATTGAAATGGAGCACAAGTGGGAGAGGTCAGGACAGAAGTTGCTTGTACACGAGGACAAGATCTGTGGGTAAAAGCTTTTTCCCAGATTTGTTCTCCTTTTCCCCTCATTGGGCCAAGATGATGGTGATAAACTCACCTTGTAAAAACAGAAACAAGGTTGAAGATAACACACAAAGTGCTCTAAATTAGCAGTGAATGTATTTTGAGGTTTAGGTAACCTCTTTCCCATCTCCTTTAGATTGTGTACCTAGATAACCCTGATTACAATGCCCCTTGTTAGGGCAAAGTCTCTTGAAACCCTTTCCCCTACCCACTCTTGCAAACTACCCCAGGGCTTGCTTCTTCCATCCTAAGAGTGCCTTGGCTCAGATTTACTTAATCCTTCTTTGACCTTGTTACACTCACAACCCATCATAGATCAGCCTAGATTGCTCACGCACATGCTTGCTTTAAGCACAGGGGCCCTTAAGAGTCAGCTCCTGAAGAAAGCCAAGATAAATTTCCCTGTAGTCCACTGAAGATTTATGCACACGTGTATGTTTTGATTCATGAACATTCTACTGTTCATTTCCCCAATTA
The DNA here is from genome assembly GCA_023646645.1 of Varanus salvator macromaculatus. Taxonomy (NCBI): domain Eukaryota; kingdom Metazoa; phylum Chordata; class Lepidosauria; order Squamata; family Varanidae; genus Varanus; species Varanus salvator. The sequence continues at coordinate 15,935,161 of JAIXND010000771.1, read as the reverse complement.
ATATGTGTATCTCTTAGGGTTTTTTAAAATAAATTCCCATTCTAAGAGAAGCTTGTATGTGCACAAAGACATATGGACCATTTGGTTCCTTCTGCCAGACAACCTCTTGCAAAAATTTAAAGACCCCTTAAGAGTACAACCCCATGCATGCTCAAACAGAAAACAGTGTTACAACTTCTTGCATTCCTCAGCCAGGATTGTTCTTTCTGCAGAAACATGTACTGGATCCATCCTTAATGAACTTCTATTGTAACAATGTGAGAAAGTTTCTGCGCATGTCTAGAGGAACACATTTAGTAGCACTTTCTAAAGCAGTGTTTTCAGATAAGTGATTCCCTGCCTGCATCCTAAAGTGGTGGAGTATTTCTTATATGCTTTAGGGAAACACTTCTGTAGCAAAATTGATGTGGTGACACAGAGTGGAGCACACACCATGCAGTGAATGCTCAGTTGCAACTCTGTAAGGAAGCCTGTCTGTACACTTGTGTGTAAAATTACTTCTATGAAGCATCTCTTGGCTATGGTAAGCACATCTGTTCTTGGGGTTTCTTTTTGGCAGCAACCCAAACAGCTGCAACAAAACTACTTGGCTGAAAAAGTGAGTAAGCAACTTCAACAGAAATGTAATTCCCAGAAAAGATTCTTTCATTTTGCCCTTCAAATTAATGCCTACTCTCTACAACAATCTGCCTGCCTTTGCATGGATAGCTGTCAAATAGTGCTACAGATACAATTTGTATTAGAACTCCTCACTGTAGCAGCAGTGGGAGGTCTTGTTATTGTTGGGCTTAAGGCTGGATCTAGATACAGGACTTGTGAAGATACCTTGTATAGCTGTTCTGTTTTTCCCTCCATTACAGATATTGTGACAAGAAAACAAAATATCCTGCTAGAAATATCCTGGTTTCTCACATAACCTGCTGTTGCACAGAACATCCTGCTAGAAAGAAACTTGTCTTTTTCCTTTTGGTAGTCAGAATGCAATTCTGAATTTCAGGTTCCCTCTGAACGCACCCTTTGGAAATTCCTTTTAACTCATTTGTTGGAGGCAAGGTTAATCTTTGAAATGGTGTATGCCAGCAGCACAAACAAAAATTACACAAACAATCTTCAAATCAATAGCCACACAGCAACATCCTGACCATCAAAGTATATTCAAATGTGCTCAGAAGATGAAACAAGAACAACAGGAATATTTGCAAAAACCATGTTTGTATTTACATCAACATGTAATAACATATTCCACTAACATCATAAATTAAATGACTTGCATGGTGTCTACAGCTCAACAACTTATGGGGCTCACAATTAAAATAAATCAAGGTGGAAGGAAATAAATATAACAAATCAACAACTTGTACCAGTATATTCATTTCTATTGCCAACAAAATAATAATAAGGGGGTACGTGGGGGAACACAGTAGTATCCCATAGTTAATACTGATGGGCAAAACCTACTTTGGAAAACAGGGTTGTAATCTACAAAGTACTGCTGTTGCAAATCCTCCATTTGGTTTCAACAGGATTTGTAAAGTACTTCCCTGTGGAAGTGTTTGATGAACTGTACCCCAGGGCTGCACAGAAGGACCGCTTTCATGTTACCTTTCCAGTGTGGGAAGTTTCTTCTTCCTGTGCTGCTAAGGGAAACCCTGGACCACCTGCAAAGAACCCACACTGTGGCTCCTGCTCCCACAAATGTCAGACTTCCTGAAATCTCATCCAATACTGGCATGGTAGGAGCAAATGCAAGAGCCAGGACTTTCGATATTGCCTTGGCAGGGCAGGAAGAAGCTTGTGCTGCACATAAGATAACGCGAGATGTCCCATGTCTGCATTTTTCATGCTCATCCAAATGGAAGAGAGCCTGAGCCTGAAAGTTTTAGAAAGACTACACCAACACAAAGAGATTAAAAAACTCTAATTCAACATAAATCTGGTCTTAGTTCATTGCTTATTAAGATCATTTTCTTTCTTTCTTTTTAAAGGCAGCAAAGAGAGAGACAAGTTATAGTATGCATCCAATAAGACTCATTGAAAGGTCAGGCAAAAATAGATTAACCATCTTCCAAGTGTATTCATCTTCAAAAAATAGGCTATAAAAGTGCAAAACTAGGAAAAGAAATCTAGGTTTTATGTACATATGGCTCAGCTTATGAACAGGAAAAGGGTAAATTGTGTACAATTTCCTGATAGAAAGCACTTCATTACATTGCCCAGTTTTACAGAGACATCAAAATTACATATTCCTTAATACATAGGAAGTAAGACATTTGTTTAAAATGTCTCCAAGTTGCATACTGGGATGTGGGAAAATCTCCAAGAATATCTAGGCTCTGCTATTTTACATCTGATAAGAAACACACATTCAACAGTGCAAAACAAAATTTTGAAACCATTTTTGTCCTGGAAACTTTTGGATATCAAACTCAAACTTAACACACAAACATTAAATTGTCATTGAAGGCTTTACAAGATGCATAGAATGTCCATCTCCATAACTTCTTAGCTGGCAAGAGGCAATTCTTGTATTCAGTATTCACTCATATAGAATTAAAAAAAACCACATGGGTTTGCAAAAATATTAACTGCTTGATGAACACCCCAAGCCAACTTTGATATATGCTGGAGGATACTAGTGAGATCCCACCTCTTAAGAGGGTTTGGAAAACACAATGCTGGTCAACACTAGAATGTGCAAGTTGTGACCTTCAAGATGGTAAAGAATGTGCAAGTTGGGACCTACAGGTGCCCCGTATATGTAATCCTGTGGAAGAGTGCTTCCACTCGATCTTGCTCTATGAGTTTGGCACAAGCCTCTTGCTGAAGGTATGCCTGGCTCTTTCACAGTAAATATGACATTGTATACTGACTCAGAGCTGATATAGATGTTAAGTAACAGGGGAAGAGGGCTCTAAAGTACCCTGTGGGAATCCTTTCCCAGACAACTGGCTTACTAGGCAGACAAATGGCTGCCATATTCTCAATTAAAATTATTTCCACCATGTTTGAAGAGTTGCACTGGGATTTGATGGGAATGTTAGATGGGAGTGGATTTTTTTGGGTTGGACATATATACAGAAAAATGCTGCGGATGAAGAGCCAAAAACTGAATATTAACATAAGTCAGGTAACTCAATATCCTTCATGCAAATACAACTGTCTCCAGAAATAGCTGGAAGGTCAAAAGGCATTCAGCTAAAACCCCTCCATTTGCAGTGTAAGGAAAGACTTGTGATTGCCTAACACGGGGCATGAGAAGTCCTAATTCCTACTGAGGGGATTTCATTTTCTCAGATATTCAAGAAATATCAACTGGAGGAAGAATGTGACTTCTTTGAGCAGATTATGGCTTGGCCTTTGTTTTGTATCAATGTTCCTATCATACTCTTCAGGACATTCAAACCGCGCATAAGATGAACAAAAAAGTACATAGTTCACTTGGAAAGTTGTCTCTACAATGTATGTAGTTTAAAGCACAAAGCTAGATCTGACAAACTGCAATCCTTATACAAAAATCCTCCCCGTATTTTAAACCAGGCAACAAAATGCAGATTTACCTGAGGTGCAAGAATTACATACAGCTTCAAAAGTGGGTCTCTTTTCAGCAGCACACAGGAATGCAAAAATATACTTTTATGTTGAATATTTGGTCTATGATAATTTTAAGAAAAATATTACTCAAGAACAAGAGTTGATACACGTATTTGCCAGTTCTTTGCAACCCAATCTTAGACAACAAGGTTTACATCCACATTGTACAAACAGGATCAGACCTTCCATTACAGAACTGTAGTGTTTTGCTCTATACATACTACAATCACAGCTTAGTTTGGTAGCTTCCATCATTCATTATCCTCAAGAGATGTACAGCAAGGAATTCAAAATTTGCATCTTCATACCTGGAACACATGAACAAAAATTCTGTTGCGGTAACTCAGTCACAACAGATGTTAAAACAGTATGTTTGGAAAGATTTTGAGGTCCTAGGTATATCTAGCTTCTTAAAAAGCAAACTGTGGCAAACTTGAAGATGAACATTGGGCCTAGTTACATGCTGTGTATCATAGGGCTACCATGAAAAAGGGGCACTGTCATGCTCAGTCCTCCATTATAACATGAGGAAACACTTACCTAGCAGCACAACATCCGTGTATTACAAATTACTCTCCCTCTTAAAAGTGAAAGAAGTTTGGTGGGGTACTAAATCAAAGCCCTAGTTTTCAAGTTCCTGTTAACAGATTTAACCACAACATCATCTCCCACAGCTGATCTTTGTTAAAAAGCGATTAATGTTAACTGATTAATGTTACATGATCAAACATCTTAATGAAGGAGACACACTTGGAAAACTAAGTAAGGAAACACTGCCTAGGCCAGTCCATCTTCAAATATACTATGACAGATTCAGAGCACTGTTAACAATAAACACTGATTGGAGTATGCCAATGTACAAATACCGGGCAGTATCCAACCCAACACTGACTGGCACTAACATAAATGGCATTGCACCAGAGAAAGCTAGACCTCTAGTGCAACAACAACACTGTTAGATTCCTTGATTTTTCCTGGAAAACCCACCAGGCCAACTAATGTAACTGCACTAGAGCTTCTTTACATCAGCCAAACACAAGCATGAGTGCTGTTGTCACATTAGTTACTGCCTTTAGAAACATTTAAGGAAGCAGTGCTAGAAGAAAGCATTAGGGGACAACCCTGATCCCTGGAATATCATCATCGCTGGTCATAAAACAATTTATCTCAAGGGGCCCAGTAAGAGGAGACGGTAATTCAGCCTGATATTTATATATCAGAGTGGATCCTCTCTCACATAGCTCCTATTTCTCCTTAAAATGAGAAACTGCAAAGACTGAATATTAGACCATTGAGAAAAGTATTGCCAACAGCTTCCCCCCTTTGCCTAGCTTGCAGGATGACAAAAGAGATTTTAGCTGGTTGTCACTCCAAGCATATCCACTTAGATACCATCATCCTCCACCAGTAACAGTAGCATCATACAGGGTGTTTAGGTTCCTGTGCTTTGTGCATTAAAGAGAAAAGGCTTTTACATTCCTAAATAAATCACATGTGTATACGCATGTGTGTGCACGCACACAGCTGGTGTGGAGGTTAAAGTGCTGGATGGGGGACCAGGGAAATACTGGTTTAGTCCCCATTTGGTCATGAAGTTCACACTGGGTGACACCCGAGCTCATCACTCACTCTCAGCCTGACCTACCTCACAGGGTTATTGTGAGGATAAAATGGAGCTATGCTATGCAAGCTCCCAAGAAGAGAAAAGGTGAAATAAGTGCAATATAATAATAATATTTAAATATGGTTTACCATTCACTGCAGCCAAATCATGTTCTTTTATCATTCGGTCGATTTTGTGCATTACCAATAAAGCTCTCATAGCTTCTCTTTTGTATCATGGTGCTAGACAAGTGTTGATATGATACTGGCCTTTTTCCTAATAAAAGCAATTATTAGGACACATTAATAATAAGGCTTGAAATAGTCACAACTTATTTCAGGAACTTGTGATTTGTACAGCACATCTTCTATCACTGCTCAACTTCAATACATACTTTATATACTTTTTGCAACTGTATGTTGATCATTCTCATGAAACTCAATAACATAATAAAACTTACCATTGTAAATTTCTCTTCAATACAATGGCGAGAAGAAAAATGTAGCAATTTATTTCAGACTATGACATTTAAAGAGAGTATTCAGATAGTCACATGCACTTAAAACAGACATGCCTGAAATACGGAATTAGTGACATGAGCTCAAATAGCCCTTGCTTGCTTTCTCCTCAAAACTGCAATACCCCTTTCACACAGCCAACTGCTTTTGAAACAAAGAGTAATTTCAAAATCCGTTTCTGACAGGACATGAAAGTCAGCTGTTAAAAAATCAAAATTCCACAAGGATAACACAAATTTATTTTTGTATGAGCCTAACATTTTGATCCTAATCTAATATGTTACAAGTTACCAACTTTTGTTTGAACATGAATAGCTTTATAGCCAGTTGCTCCATTACAAAGGTGACTGTAAAAGAGGGGGGAGGCCTTATGTTGGAGAGAATGATCACAGAAATCTGGTCCTACTACAAGCAAAGAAGACTATTGACAGACTACTTGATTCAAATTGGCTCCAGTAATCATGTGGCATAAATCCTGACCTGAAACAGTGAAGCACTTTCAGTGGAAGTTTGTCCAATTTAAATATAAATTAACTCAAGAAATATATGAAGCAAAATCCCCAAACTCCATGAATACAACTATGAAATCTAGACTACCGTGTTTCACAGCTAGTTGTTCACTGTAAGAGCTACTTAACATACTGGTTGTTTCTCCCATCCACACATACTTCTTCCTCTCTATTCCTTTTGCCTCCTGTCATATAGTTTGTAAAGTTGATAGGCAGAGATTTTTTTTAAAATTAATTGCATGTGAGCCACCCTGTAAGCCTTTCTGGCTGAAGATTTGGGGAAAATGCTTTAAATAAATGAATATACAGGCATGTAGAAGCAATGCAGGAGAGATCCAAATATATGGGAAAAGTTTCACCAATATAGCAGAATGCAACAATGCAAATACGGTGGCATAATCTCCAGTACCACCCTGCCTTATTCTCATTGTTTTTGCATTCCTAGTTTGGAACAGTGTGGGATGGAATGAAGGAAGAGCAATTACACCATTTAATACCTATGTCAAGTGAGTCCTTGCTGTGACTAGTACACTCCCATGTACAATTTATGTGTTGCACTGCTCAGCAGCAACCACTTTTATTTAAGATGTAGTCACCTTCTTGGATAATCTAATGTCCCTGGGCCTCACCCCCAAAGTTGCATCCTCTGGGATGCTGTTGCTGCTCATGAGTCATTCTAGGAAGATTAGGATGGTGGTAGTTCCAGCTGCCTGGCCTGGGTTGCATCACCATCAGGCTGAGACAGCACAAGGAATCTGGAGATGCTACTCCCTTAAGTAATGCCTTTTTATTTGCTTCTGATTATTGGCTGCCTGCTGCTTCCAGGCCAATTCCACACTAGTAACTTGCTCAAAGGGGAGACCAGCTCCCCTCAAAATTGGCTGTAGCCTTGGATCTGGGCTTGTAGGCCTCTGACAATTTATCTCTACAAGCAGTCATGATGCATACACAGGAGGAAGGGCCAACAATTTTGAGAAGCAAACATTGGTAAAGTTCATTACAGCCCACAGTTCACTGAAATGCCCAAGCATTTCCCTAGTAAATGCATGTATTTCCCTTAACTGACATAGTTTGGAATAATTCATCAAGTTATTCTTCCAGCCTTTTGCAATCTCCTCTCTGCCCACCATACACATACAGTAAGAAAATGTGCCCAGGATTTGTGATTCTTCCCAACTTTACAAAGTAAGATAGTGGATCCCCACACCTAGCGTCCACAGCACAATGCTGCACAACAAAGGCAGCAACTGGCCCTCTCTTCTCTTCCAGAGCACAAACAATGGAAGTGCTGACCGCTACACCTGAAAGTGGCTATACATGAAAGTGGCTGCATAAAATCAACCCAACTATCCAGCTGCTCCAAGCGGAGTACTGGGGAGAAATTTATCACAACGCAAAATTCCTAGCTTCAGGAAAATAAAGGAGGTGATCAGACACCCCTTGTGCTTTTGCTTTAAGTACTGGTGAATGGTCAGCAAGTACTGCAGAAGGAAAAATCAGTGATTCTTCTCACTGTAACCCTACGCTGTGCCTGAGCAGAGGGTAAGGAAGTTTAAGGAGACCCAAGGCAGTGTTCACAGCATATGCAGCTCTGACTTCCAGCAGAGCAGCACAGGCAGCAACTCACAAAGAATTGCTGCTGCTCTGCAGCATCTGCTGCCTGAGGTGATTATCTTACTCTGCCTAATGGTAGGACTGGCCCTCTGTGTCAGGAAATGTTCCATCTCTAACTCAGGTCTCATGACACTTTTGTATGTACTAAGTTTTTAAAAGTATCTTTAAAAATAACCCTTTAAAAAGGTGCAAACACAATCCATTATCTCCAAATTGCCAGGAAAAGGGGTAGGGTGGGGTAGGAAATTGGGTGTGTTTAGATTTTTCAGTCAAAATTTTCTCATATATGATACTTCCCTGCTTACTGCAAGAGGTAATCAAGCAACACAGACACCCTTCTAGCATAAAACCCGTGCTTGGATACATGCATAGTCTTAACCTGCATGTGAACACTTCTCAATGTCTAATCCTGAAAATATGCATTTTCCACACATAATAAGGCCCAGGTTAGATTAGGAATTCCCATCATTACTGCTAGCTCTTGTTGGTTTTAAGAAACAGTGAGAGTAGCAAAACAGCTGCTGCTGCCCAATTGCAGGTATAATAAAAACCTAGATCTTTGTTATTTTCAATGGTAACAATAACAATGGTAAGTTATTGTTAAACCATCCTGAGACCATGGTAAGGGATAGTCTAGAAAAGTTTTAAATAAATAAAAATAAGTAAGATTCAATCCCACCAAAGGGGTAAGAAAGCTCTAACAAAAGCTAGGCGTTTGTCCTGTGTTCAGGGATGTGCTGACTCTGGCAAGTCTGGCTCATCTGAGCTACCCAGACTTCCTGCCAGCTTCTGATCTGATGACTGGAGAGGGCAAAGTCAGTTTTCTTCTCCTACAGACTTCTGTCTCTGAGATGAGCTGTGCCTTGAGATTTTTTTAAAACATTAAGGAAATTTAAGCAAATTGCAAAAGAACTCTGTTTCCAGCTTTCAGTTTGCACAAAAAATGCAAAGTGTGTGATTTGGGCAAATTTCTTTAATGTTAGAGATGTAAGTCCATGAGCTGACTTGACTTGCACAAGAGCTGAAAATCCATGAGATCTTTATGCCCTTATATTTATAGAGTAGTTGTGTGCTACTCCAGATTATTTCTTTCCTTTTCTATGAAGGGCACCTCACACTTCAGCACTGATGAAGCTAAGAAGACATGTGCCTGACCAGTACTTGGCTAGGAACATTGGTTAAGATTCTATGCCTTAGCACCACCTAGGTTACTTCAATGGAAGGTCACAAGGGGAATCCCTATAAGCTATTCTAAGCTTCCTAAATGGATGAGTGCAAGTAAAGTTTACACAAAGTGGAAGTAGCTGGTACACTGCAATCAAAGGGTGATTAGGACACAAGCCAATTCACTCTTCCCCCACCAGTTTCCCATTTTTGTTTTTCAACTAAACATTCCCTGGTTTCTACTAAACCAGATACTAAACATTCTCTGGTTTCTGGGGACCACAGAACATGTTCACTGGGCTGTTTTGGGGATATACCCCACATTTTAAAAACCGCTTCAACATATGCCAGGATGCATCCAAGTGTTCCAAAACCTCCCCTCTTATTTTTCAGTACATGCATTTTATCTCTAATCCAATCAGCCACCTGTATTTGCTATTACAGGGAACAAATCAGCTAGAACTGAAATGTGGAAATCCTAAAAGTTCAAGTATTTGGGTGCTAGATTTGTGATTCAACACTGGAAAACACAGATATATGAATGAAAAAGTACAGCTTTTTAAAGTAATGGCAGAACAACCCATGTTGGAATAATTTCTTTAATATGTTTAGGAAGCAAAGTTGTGGTCACTAGATGATGTCTAGAATATCATAGATTCTCAGCTCCAACCTCAGAAAAGGGCTCTGAAGTCATAGCTACACTCTGACCTCAGAATGCCCTTCCTCTACTCACACCTGATGTATTTCTTGCCAGGCCAACTGCAGATGGGCTTTTTGGAGAACAGAAAGGGAGAAGTGAGGCTCTTTTAGGAAACTCTGGCCCCTCCTTCCTGTAAGCAAAAGCAAAAATCCACCTATATCTTTTGTTGGGCATGAAAATGCCCAACAAGAGGCAGTTGTTGCCCCATGTTCCTCCTGGGCTCAACGGATGCCTATATTCAGAGGGTTACAGGCAGCCAAATTAGACTTCACACTCTGTATAAACAGAAGTAACTAAAGCAGGAACTACTGATACATTGTTTTAAAGGTGTACTATTATGCAGCTAACAATAATGGTCAACCATTTTAATGCTTCCAGACACAGGAAATAAACCCAGGAAAATGCAATCATCTGCAAGTTGCAGGAAATGGGGATAAGGGGAGTAGGGGGAGGTAAATTAAGATACACTTAGGTTTGGTGAATGCCCAGTGAAGTTCTGGTTCTTTTTCCCATGGCCAGCAGTGCTGCTAAGAACATTATAATTTGATTCAACAAGCAAAGAGCATTACTTTCTTTTAAAGGATTTTTCATCCTATAATTATTAAATGCTGAGGGATAGACTGTGTATACCTTCTTTTGAAGAACTGGGGACTTGACTGCTACTTGATCCACAGGAACTGTAAAATGGCCCAGGACCATACGTTTCATATGGCTTTAGAATAGTTACTGGATTTATAGCATCTACTTCAGAGCTCACGAGCCCTTGTTTGACTGGCAGGAAAGAGGTGGCAGGTTTGGTGTGTGAGCATTCCTGAGGTAGCAGACCTGCATATCTGCCTGCAGTATGTAATCTGCCAGCATCGCTCCCTCTTCGATACAGGGCAGAGTCAATCTGTTCTGCAGCCATGTGATTAGGCTTCGCTCTTTTAGAAGGCAGTCCATCAAATTCCAAGTTTATATTCCCAGCAGGTCTGTTACTGAGAAACTCTATTCCTCGATTGCTTGACCAAGCAGCTTCGTTCAACGGAGTCTCAAGAGAGCCATTGATGTTGCTACTTGCTACGCCTAATTGAGAAGCCGAAACTCTTGCTTTAGGATCCAGCTTTTTCCCTCTATCCTGTGTTTGAGTGCTATTAGGACTGTGGTGCATCTCATGCTGTTGTTTAGAGCTATTCATCTGAACTCCAATCATCTGTGGTTTGCACGATTTCAAGTTACTTGGCGCCAAGCTGCTGGAGTTTAATCCTGAAAGGGCGGGTGCTTTGCTCTGTAGAGCAGGAACCTGTTTAGCTTTTTCCATGTGCAGGGATTTTGACTGTGTCAACAGGGAAGACTTGATTTTCCCTGAGTTAAGAGGCAGTGGGAGAACATCCTTGCCCAAAAGACATGGTGGGCATCCAGTACGTCTGGCTTTAAGAATTGTCCTATTTCTGAGACTATTTTTATTAACAGTATTGGGGTTACTGGGGAATTTATGCATCAACTGTCGATGTATTATTAGAACTTCTGGATATAATGTCCGGTAAGTACAAAAAGGACAGGTGCTGGTTGCTAAAGAGCCTTGAGAAACAGAAGCGACTGGAGCATCCTGAGAAGAGCCAGTAGATAAATTTAATGGCTTCTCTTGAACTACTAGTCTGCATTTTGAGTTTTCTGCAATGTCACTTAGAAGCTCCACATTTGTTCTTCCTTTTAAAGCACCAGCATATAGAGTAGTTTCTGGCAAAACAGAATTCTTTTTCTCAATCCTATCTACAACAAGATTGTTTGCCTGATGTTCCACTGTGCTTTTTTCCCATATTATGTTTTCAAGGCAGGGCACTGATATACCCTCATTTGAGCCATCACAGTCTGTACCTTTGCTCGTGTCCTGAGTTATACTTTTCGGTGTGCTTTGAAAGGAGGAAAGCATTTCTTTCTGCTGTTTTACAGGAGGGCCTCCTTTAGTATCTTTGGCATCTTCAAGAAGCCTTTTCAAATTTTTGGTTTCCGGAGCACGATTGCTAACTGGCAAGAGGCCCATCTCCTGAAAAGGTGGCAAAACCTTGCTGTCATTTTTTAATTCTGTAGTAGTTTCTATGTTTTTGTCCTTGTGATGTCTCTCCAAATGATACCGCAAAGATGTTTTCTGGGCTGCTGCATACTCACAAAATTCACATTTGTATGGTTTTTCACCTGAAAAGAGTTGTGAATTAAGAATCAGAACAATCTTCATTACCCTCTTGTACAAGAATTTGCATCATGTTCTTCTTTCCCACTCCCATAAAACACGCTAGCAAGATCAGTGCTAAAAGTCAGAACTGGATCTGTTAACTATACTGATATTTAAGATTCATTTTCAGAAATTAAAAGTTAATAGACCTGGAATTTACTCCCAGGTAAGGATGTAAGGCCTACAGCTCATTCATTCATTCCTTAAGTTCCTTTAATTTCCATATATTTCCCATATTCCAATGAGCTGGATCATAATTCTGAACATTTGGAGTTCATGGCAGAGTGACTGTTAACCATCTATCTGGAGGTCTTGGTTACTACAAAGCAGAAAAATTGCATGCACTAAGTTGTTTCCTTGAAGCATAACACCACACAAGTCAAACAGTTTCTTTTCATAAGTTTCCCTCCACTTCAGGTTTTGATCTTCATTGCAAGATTTTGTTTTTTACCTGTGTGAGTTCTGAGATGAATATTGAGGTAATAGTTTGAGCGGAAATACTTCCCACAGTAGCTGCATTCCCTGGAGGCCCCAAGGTTTTTGACTTTTGCTCTTTCCATGCCATCTTCACTTTTATCTTTAGATTTGGGGGGGGGAGAGGGGGGAGGGCACAAAAGAAAATATACATTATAAAAGTATAAAACATGCGAACAAAATCCAGGTATGTTTTGCATCCATAATAACAATAGCGGACTACCAGATACACTATGTGTATCTTATCCTTCTTTCCTTGCATCTCTTCATGGCCATGTGATACAAAGATGTGAACTTAATCAACTGGGTTGTCCTATGCCCCACATTCTAACTGCAACAGTAAATGAGGTAGTTTGAGTTTGCTAACTGCGAGAATGAAGCTACTCCACAATTATATAAATTCTTTTCCCTTGATGTTTCCCAGTTTTTTCAGTACATTCCCCTGAAAACAGTGAGATATCCTTCGGTCAAGCTGACTTCCCATAGTTAAGGACTGTACCATAATGTTTTAAGAATATGTTGTGCTGACGCTTTATGGTTTGTTTTCAAGTTGCCGTTCGCTTTTACAGCTGTGCTGGAAACACTTATTTAAGTCTTGAGAGATATGGTTGCCATTTTCTTAGTCACCAAACAATCCTGAATGAGCACTGTTCTAAGATATTTTAGGGGGAAAACATGGGTGCAGTTCCCAATGGAACCAAGATGCCTGTTAACTTCATTGCATCCAAGTCATGTTGAGTTTAAGAAAATGCCAGCTAAGTTATAAAGCACATGACCATGAAATACATTTGTTAAAAAACTAGTCTTGTCTTTTCCCCCCCGCCCCCTGCTACCTTTCACATATTACTGTTTGGAAGAAATGAGATTTATTTTGGCGCTTGAAAACCTGGGAAATGGTCTCCAAATATAAGTCTTGCAAACAGAGCTAAAAGATTTAGAACCAATTCAGCACAGCTATAGGACATTAACTTAGCCAACATACTGGCTTAGTTTTTCAAGATACATTCCAGCTGCTCCCACAGCATACAACTTGGGAGTTACTGGTCTACAAGTACCATACGGGGGTTGATACTTTATAATCTGAAAAGCAGGAAATATAGCAAACAAATATTAGGAGAATTTTAAATGGGATGGTGCATGTTAGAGTAATAAATTTGATAAACCATCATTTCAAGTTGTAACTATGACAACAGAATCACTGACATAACAAAATGCAAAGCTAGGTTTCTAAGAGTCACAAACCCAATACACTACACTGAACAAGTTAAAACATGCCCACTAAAACTGCCTGCTTAGATGGACAGTGTTAAAGTAATTTTTAAATCCATCTTCAAGATATTTCCATTCTTAAAAAAGATTTTTAAAAGGTGTACTGGGTTTAATATTGCAATGTGTGAGTTAGCAGCACTTTCATATTTCATTTACTTACATAACCTTTCATAACTCTGTAGCAGAATTCAGCTTTTAAAAATCTGTGCTTGAGAAAGAAATTCACTCTCATGATGGAATTCCAAGTTACTCAAATGGTAGCTCACTTTTGTGCCTCTGCTATCAATTGCAGGAGAATGATAAATGAAGGACAGAAAATTTTAGCAAAGGTTATGCTATTATGTTTACCATGTTTATAGCATTATTTTAGATATGTGATCTTAGCACATGCATGTCTGCCTAACTGTAATTCTTTTATTTGTAGTTATTTGTGTTTTTTACTTGCCTCCTTGCTTTTAATTCATTTTAACTACCATTTTAATTGTGGTAATAGAAAAATTATTTTAAATTGTTGTGTTGGTCCACATTGGCTTATGCTCATTTATGATCATAATAAATTGAATTGAAAAATTCACTGTCATGGGCATGTTTTTCCATAAACTGAAATGTTTTATTTGGGGTATCTTTTCTGGTTATGTGCTTTTCATCTCAATGGGTAGCAATTGTTCATCTGTCTACTAAGCTAGTCAAAAACGTTTTTAAAGAACAAAGGTGTTTTTCCCAGACTCATATTTGCAGTTCTCAAAAACTACCACTGGAGGGCAGCAAGCACAGCATTATACTCACCAAGGAGTTTTTATAATTGCATTCATGAAATACCCAATTTTGGTTACCAGGAATGATTGCAAAATGGTGGTTAGTGCAGAAATACTAGACAGAAAACATAACTAGGCTTTTATAACAAGGAGTTACTGAACCTAAAACCTCTCAAACTTTTCACTGCATTTGGAAATGAACACTTATAGCAACATGCTGACCATACTCCTGTATTTCTTCCTATAAGGCATCAGTTGAGCATCATAAAGAAGTAAAGTAGCAACTTTCAGCTGAAACTCAACTGAAGCAAAGGTACATTCAGAAGCAACGAAAAGGAAGTATTAGTATTAGGTAAGACCACTCCTTGGTTTCTATAAAAAGCTGTATAAGCAAACAAGGTTTAAAAAGAAACAATCTTTTTGTGACTATTTCTTACCTAAAGTCTCTAGTAGTCCATCTTCTGAGCCATCTTCAGAGCCTCCCTCCACTCGTTCTCCTGATCCATGCTCATCCAGAGTCACAACTTCTGGAAGACATGTTCTTGGCTGCTTTCCTTCAGTGGAACTGGCCTCTAAGTCATTCTTTCGGTCTCGCTTATGTACTCTTGAGTGAAGGACTAGCTGGTGGTATGTTCGAAAGGCTTTGCCACACTCTGAACAATGTGTAGGTTTATCTTTGTTCTGGGACAATTTAGGATCTATCTCCATAGAAGGCACTTCACGGCAGGGATATTTGCATTTGTCTTGTGGCATGTTACCAACCCCTGCATAATTTCCACTTTTGCTTGCCTTGCTTTTCCCAGTGTTTTCAGTTTGGCTCACTTTGTTCACATTCCAAATTTCCCCAAGATCTTCCTTATCAGAAGAGGAGTCGTCATTGTCTGTACTTCCCTCTTGCCCTGGTTCTTTTGTTTGCCCATGGCCAATGGCAATTTTACCTTTGGTAGCCAGTTGCCATGCCTGGTATGTACTGAATGGATCTAACTCTCCTATCCATTTCACGGGCTTTTCTTGTTTGTTACTGCCAGGAGGCAAACATGGCTTTAAATTTAAGAACCGCAAAAACTCTTCTCTGGGCGATCTGTTTCCTTTGCCACTTCTGTCAATTTGTGAGCCATCACCACTGGCTACTGAATCTTTGGTATGTACTTTGCTATGCTCAATTAAACTTTCCTTATTCTGAAATAGGAAGCCACAAACCATGCAGATTTTATAAGGCGACGTAATGCTCTCGGTTACTTGGTCCTGTACAACCTCATTTATTGTTATAGGACTGTCGGATCCTTGAGTAGTCTTGCTTCTAGAGCCAGGCTTACCAGTATGTGTTCTCATGTGATTTTTGAGGAACCAAGGCTCCTTAAATCTCCTTCCACACACGCTGCACCAGTAAGTGAAAGAGTCTTTATGCTTCCGCATGTGGGCCTCAACATCAAAACCTTCATCAAAAGTTTGCCCGCAAACCACACAGCTGAAATCTTGGTTATCCTTTTCATTGACATTGGATGATGGCAAGTCTGTTTTTGCTTGTCCTTTATCAAGATGGCTAAGATATTCTGCTTCTACACGTAGAACTGCTGGTTCACAAAGTGTGGGCCTGTGTTGTGTTAAAACATGTTTACCAAGATCTTCTGGATGTTTGAAAGTCTGATCACAAAACATACAATCCAAAGGCATGCATCCTTCCCCATGCATCAGAAACTTGTCTTGCAAGTTCTTGTACGAGATGGTGCTGGACCCTTTTATTGGCATAGTGGCATCATTGTTCTCCATACGTGAACCAACAGTACTGGCTATTCCATCTGGCCCATCCATATATGCTAAGAGAGGTTGAGTAGGCATATTTCCTTTGTTGCTGTTATCATGAATTTGGGAGGCTTTTATGTTAGAAACAAGGCCACTTCAGTATTTTCCAACCTGTTTGCTTACAAATGCTGGAGTCCGGACAACTCCTTCAAGAGACATTAGTTGAATGTTTTTGCGCATCTGTAGATGTAGCTAGCCACACACGACATGACATGAGCTATTTATAAAGGTGTTCATTAGTTCTCCCACTGAAAGTATAGAATTGCTTATGCTCCTCTCCAGTTCTCCAGTTCATTTAACTTGCCTTCAGAAAAGCTAGTACATTTGTATCTCCACATGTAATAATTCAATAGTTCTTCTTAATCATAAAGAAATATGGAAATGGCTCAGCAGCACCAAGAAATTCATCACCTAAGAAAAGGGAAGTTAAACACAAATGTTAACCAAAGAAACAAAATAGATGTAATAAAATAGTTCAAGAACAAAAGCAGCACTTAGTATGTTTTAAATGTTACCAAATAAAGTGATGTAATATGTTGATAAGTATCCTTGGATATTCTAATGGAAGATAAAAGCTGTCTCCTTCCTTGTAAAAGTCTTCCACACACACCCCTTCACAAGCACAAATATAATCAACATTATTTTTTCTGGATTTCAAAGATGACTTTCAAAAAGGTTGACAGAAGCTGTCTAAAAATTAGTTCTATGTCAACCATGTTTAAGGACATATAATGCAGCTACTGAATTCAGATTTCAACAAATATTTATCTTGAAAATGATGCAACTATCAAAGGAAATTACTAATCTCTGCAAGGAAACTGCCTTAGGGAGTTACTGCAACATTCATATTATCTTTTAAACTCACATGCAGGAAACTGCCTCAAAGAAATGGATCGAGTAAGACAATAATTATGCTCTTCCATTTCATGAATTCTAAGATTCTGCATTTTTAATGTGAATTAATAATAGCAAGATTTCACTCCTCTATGAATGCTGATGCCCTACTTCCTTCTTTTGGCTTGCTTTATACATGCCCTGGCTTCAAAAATCATTTTTTTTTTAAAGTATGGTTGGAACCACCCCTTAACAAGTACCTATTCATGGCAACATGAATCTTCAGTTATGGATACTGCCCATCTAGCAGCCATTTTGAAAAATACTGCTCCCTCAACAGCCAGCCATTTGAAGAGTTTTCACTTTCTGGATTACTTAACAGGACATCAATACAGAGCTGTAAAATAAGAAATTAACTGTTAAACTGAGTCCTTATGCATGAAATGCATGAGCACATATATTTTTGTGATTCTTTGTAAATATTAACCTCTTTAATCTCAAGCATTAGAGAGAGAAAAGATAATAATTTTGATTCTTTTTGCTTACTGATACAGCAGACATAGTAAGAGCTTTTAAGGTACTCCTATTACAGCAGGATCCTGTATTTGCAGGGTATAGGATCCAAGCATTTCAGCATATGCCTGAAACTGCAGATAGTAACATACACTACATTTGTGGGGATTAAGGGTACAGGACCCCCACAACAGAGGAAAACCCACAAATAACTCTAGAGTCTTCACACCCACTGAGAGACAAAACATGTGAAGCTAGCTAATACAGAGACAAAGAGCCTGGTGTCCCCAGACACTGCATAGTTCCATAGAGACATTAATTGCTGCTCCTAGAGATATTCATAGTTTTTCTACTTTCATGGGGGTCCTGTACCCCTAACCTCCATGTCTGTGTAGGGACAGACAACCTTGGTTAAGTAAAACCATGGAAACTGAGGCAGCGAATACGGGGCCCCTGCTGTATTTCTGAAAAATAGAAAGCTAAACAGCTTGTTAAATGAAAGGAGCAAAGACAGTAAGTTTGCAACAACATATAGCATTTACAGAAGGACCCCCATATATCTTGGTTCAGTTACAGCATTTTCATTTAACCCCAGATGACCTTGTCCAAAAGAGAAGTCACAAAGTAATGAACAGAAGTTGCAAAGTGCCAAAGAGAAGTTGTACAATTCTTTAAGTGAAAATTCTTGATTTAATAGGAAAAGAAAAAAAGTATGCTGATGTTGCTAAGATGTATGGTAACAACAAATCTATCTGTGAAATCATTAAAAAAAGAGAGAAATGTATACATACAGTATATAGTGTTTGCTATTATTTGCTGTTTCAGACATCTGCTAGGGGGCTTCCCCATGGATGTGGGGGTCCTGCTGTATATAGCATTTTCAAGTGTTCAAGGTTCTTCAGTTTCAATGCAAACCTAACACAAAGCATTATTATCTCACAGTATAATTTAAATGGCAGGGGGACTAAGGTTGGACAGTGCATTTTGCAGAAATCCAGCTATTATTACTACTACCACTATCATCATTATGCATTTATAGCTTGCCTTTTTTCCTCTTGTGGTGAACCCATAGGTCTCCTTCATTCAGTTCTTATTCTCACAACAACCCCGTTGCCTGTGAGATGGGTTAGGCTGAGAGTCCATCACTGGCCCAAAGTCACCTAGAAGCCACCCAGGCTGAGTAGGGACCAGAAACTGGATATCAGTCCAACACCAATGAGTTTACACAGGAGTACCAGGCCTGTCACTTGGTCTAAACCAGCACAATATATCAACATGTGCATTCCAACAATTAACTTCACCTCAGTTTCTGAGCCTTCTTACTTGTATTTTACAAGTAGCTCTACTTTTTATTTCTACCTAGGTGGGAAGAATTGTGCAACCTGAAAGGTAGCTTTCCTACTGGCTAATAAATCTGCTGCAACAAAAAGTATCACTGGAACCACATGGAAGACTCTCTTGATTTTTAATCTAAACATTATGTAGCATATTCCTTCAGCTATTGTTTGGTGTTAAACCAGTTCTCGTGGTGACCACCTTAGAGCTTAAGGCATCAGGGTTTGTAATTTGGAGGTACTCTTGGATCCAGCATAGTCAATGGAGACACAGATGGCCTTAGATCACCTTTTATCAGCTTAGGCTGTTATATGAATAAAAATCCTTTCTGGATCAAGGCATGCAAACTATGTTTAACCACACTCAAGTAACCTCTTCTTTAGATGACTACAATGAGTCATACATGAGGTGCCTTTGAAAACAGTCTGGAAACTTAATGCAGGAAGACTGTTAAAAGGAACTGGCCTACATGATCATGCTAGCCCCTGCTTTCCTGCCGCACCTTCCAGTCATGTTCTCAACCAGTATTAACTTTCAAAGCCCAAAGCAAGGAGCTTCAGCTATTGGGCAGTACAGAATAAACAGACAAAAGTTTAGGACCAAGCTATATAAAGAACAGCCTCCTTCCATATATGCTTTCATGGACCTTAACATTGACTAGAGACCCTTTTCTGAGTGACTCCACCAAATGAATTGAGGCAGGTAAGTACCAGGGAGAAAGCCTTTTCCATGATGGCAACCTAGTTGTGATAAGGCCTCCTTAGATAGTACTGCCTAGCACCGATAGTGATGTCTTTAAAGAACCAGTTAAAGGCCTTTAAAAGAAATTCTCCAAGGCATTTTAGTCATTTTTTTCCTTTAAAAAATTTAAAGGTATTTTACATCGTGTATTATTGTGTTTTTAGCAGCAGAGTTCTTAGGAGTAGCAGAGTTTTAAGCTTTACTCTGAAAATGACCCAGAGTACTTCATCTATTGGATAGTATGCGTGAATTTCCCAAATACCCAGTACCAGCCACCATTTTGAATACTGAAGCCCTGTCGGGTGCCATAACTTGTTATACTATTGGAATACAGTGTCACTAAGTTGTTGGGGTGATGGATAAGCTGCTCAGAACTCATGGGTTGTTTTTAGGTTTGTGGGTCGCTTGTTAACAACCTCAACATGCCATCCTTACTAGGGTTACACACTACAATGAGCTATGCTATCCCTCCATCATGGCTCAAATATTCAAGATGGCAACCACTGAAATTACATGCAAGCCAGGACCATGCCATAAAACAAGGCAGCTTAATGAGAATCAAAGCTAGTGTTTTAGCAGTTCCCCAAATGGATAATTTTGCCCATTAACTTTTTAAAAGACCTAGTTCTGCCTATCTGAAGTTAGCTGTTTGCTGACAATGAATCCTGATTAACACAGCAACAGATGCATAGCCCAGAACTTCTGTGGCAAAATGGCAGTCACCACATCCTGATGTAGAACTGGGTAAAAAAAAAAAAAAAAAATCAACTACTCACTTATTAAACTATGCAAAATAGCTTGGCATAATATCAGGTTTTCTAGTCTCAACTATCTCATGCT
Organism: Varanus salvator macromaculatus; assembly: GCA_023646645.1. Lineage (NCBI taxonomy): Eukaryota > Metazoa > Chordata > Lepidosauria > Squamata > Varanidae > Varanus > Varanus salvator. The sequence continues at coordinate 15,914,686 of JAIXND010000771.1, read as the reverse complement.
GTAGTTGTAAAATATAAATTGACATGAGCCCTCACAGAGTTTAAGGAAAAACAGCCTGGGTTATTGCGAACTGGCCAAGGTCATATAGTGCATGTCACAGCAGGGGGAAAACAATATGGGTCTCCCCTGTCCTAATCTGACATTCCTGCCACATCTTGCTGGTTTACTCACTTAAACCACCAACGCCTTCAAAAGCATTATGTCTGCCAAGCATTAGTTCCTTGATGCCTTTCCTTGCATTTTCTAGTCCTACACCTGGTAACACCACTCCTATGCACAATCAATCAATCTCACTAGTTTAAAATTGTGCACAGTGATAGAATGTATAATTGCTCCCAAACTTTCAATGACCTTAGTAAATATATAGGACCATTACAAACTCACAGTTGTTTTACAGTTCTGATTGTCACGGAAGTAAAAACCAAAGAGTTTCATTTCCACTGAGCATAGATTTCTATGAGGACCCTTTGAAATCTTAGATCAGATTTTCCCATGGGGACTATTAAGTTGAGAAACTCTGTTTTTCAGTAAATCAGTGTGAGATAAAGCCCCTTAAAATCAAGTTGCCACATGTATACACACTCCATTAGTAGCTCATACTCCTGACTGCTCCATTTTAACAGAGAGCAGATGACAACTAACTTGAAGGGGGAAAGATATGAAGACTAAAATGATCAGACAGCACTTCAAACTCTCTCCTACACTTCCCAGACAGGAAGCTTTTAGGAGCAGGAGCTGAACTTTTATGTGGAAATGACACCCAAGTACATCATAGGCTCTACTGAAAATTGAAGCTTAGACAGTAAATCAACACAAGAATTTCTTGTAGCTTCAGGATCTAGTGCTCAACTTTAACAGATACAGTAAGCCACTCTCCCATTAAAGGGGAAAAAACAAACTTAGAAGAAAAATGGAAATGCTTATATGAAACAAAGCACATGCCAAAACTTTGTGTGCCCTGTTTTTGTTTTAATTGCAGCTGGAAAATCCAAATTCTGCAATATCTATAAATTCTGCAAATTGAAGAGTTTATACTGGCTTTGTTCATTATAAGGAGGTGCAGGGGTGTTGATATTTTGGTTCCATATCCCTGTGGCCATCTCTGCACTTACAAGTGGATCTTGAAAGAATCACTGTATACTCTTTTCAGAATGAGTTTCTTAGGAAAACTGAATTCTGTGCTCATTACCACACTCTACATTCTTGACAAAATGAAGAGGCATAGGCAAAGAAGCAAACTTGCCAGGTTTCATTTGACTCCAAAGCCAGAACAAAAAACATCAGATATAACTGTCTGTTTTGATACCTATTAATTTTTGTAGGGGTGCAACAACATGTGTATTATGAATTCAGTAATGTTTTTTAAATCACCAGCCCATTCTCATAATAGGGTGATCCTTTTATATGTATACATAAGGTATGAAATTGTACTCAGTCCCGGAAATTTAACTTCCGCATAATGTGCTTTTTTGCATAATTACCTTACATCTGTGCATACATATAACATGCACCTGAACAATGTAACCAATCATTCATCTTTCTTTGAGAAATAACATTCAAATAGTATATATGAAGGATTATCCCACCAAATTACTAACTTCTGTTGTACAGATTGCCTTAAACAATGCAAGTTCTTTGGCTTCATATGTAACCAAAGCATCCAAATTCACCCTATAGTCATCATATATTCAACATCACCTAGAAAAAGGTGCTCAGAACACAACGTAGTGAAAAATATCATTCTTTATTCTGTTTAATAAGACCAATGGATGTTTTCCATACATTGTTTAATTATGAAGTACTGGAGGAATGTTGTCCATGGGGTCACAATGGGTCAGACACGACTTCGCGACTAGCACAGCACAGCACAGCATAACCTAACCTAACAGCAGAAGCAATTTACAAGCTTTACTTTTTGCCCTCTGTATGATTACTAAACTTTCTACTTGTACAAAATAAATGTGTATACAGACATGTGAATAGACCCTTATGCATTAACAATGCAAAATCATATTTGTTACATTAATCTGATTTTAGGAGTTTTGTTCCACTATCTCTTTGAAGAGTAAGACTTTGGTGCTCTCTGCAGCAACTAATATCAACATCTTGGGCAAAAGGCAAGAAAATGAGGAAGAATACCTTATGATATCTTAAAATTCATTAGATGACTTTCTTTTTCACATGATGTTGAAATTATGTACATGGAGATAGTTTTGGTGAGAAGTTACATTTACACATTTAACAACAAACAGCGAAAATAAAACAGCTTTAAATAAAACAAACAGTACCAGCAACTTACAATACAATTTAATTTTGTGTTCTCTCAGAGTTGCCACATTCCTTTTACTTTAAAAGGAACAGCACAAGTTCTAGAATATGATGGCTTCATAGAACATAGCTAATGTCGCATACTAAAGAACACATTGCACTTCCAGTGTTGCTTAATTTTGACCTGTCATCCCTCTGTACTGTTTGACCTGACATTGCAATGCCTAAATCTTCCTGATTTAAACTGACACTGAGATACTTGCTTTAGACTGAACCCTAATGCAGTTCTGCAGGAAAGGTCTGCTTAAATGAAACAGGAGCAGTTTTACATGTTAATCCCATTATTAACAGCATCACTGTAGAGAATAGGTATGTTTGAGACCAGTTATACCAATTTACCATGATCGCCCTTTAGTGAGGGCACTGGTATGGATGCCTCTCAGAGCCTGTAAAGAAAATCCATTTGCAGCACTTGGTTTCCCTATACTAGGTGGACAATACAATTGAGTCCCAACACAGAAACTCACTTTTACATGCAGAAAGGAATAAGGAAGTCAAAATCAAAACTGATGACTTCAAAGAGAAAAATGGCTAGGAAGCCAAACCTTTGTGCATCTCACAAGACAAGGATCAACAAGCTAGTTAGGAGGGACTAAGTTGGCAATAGCAGCAGTTTTGAGAAGTTTCTGTATAGGTGGTGAATCATTAAAGGTAGGACTAGAAAATCTCTCAGATTTGTTAGTCAGTTTAGCTGTAGGTTACATGCAAGTAAGAACATCAGTTGGGAAAACTCATCAGGTAAGTTGCACAGCACTGTAATCCATCCTGGCAATCAGGGTGGATAAAAATCAATGATTTTTTTAAAAAATTAATTGGATATTTCTGTAATTTGGATTTTTTTAATTTAAACTAGTCTTTTAACACTTTTTTGAGGAAAAAATATATAAAGAGAGTTTTCTATTTAAGATACATTGTAGTCCAAGGTTATTCATCATGAAACAAGGATGAGTTTATGTTTATATAGCATGAGGCTGTATATTCATGCAATCTTTAATTTTTTTGGTAAATCAATTTCATTAATCCATTCACAATGTCATGCTCTTCCAGAACTTTCTGTAAGATTATTAGGCAGTTATTCTATCTAGAGAATATTATCACAGATGCTTGGTTTTACAGTTCTCAAAACTGTGAATTGTGTCTGCAGAGATCACAGGCCTCTTCTTCACAGTAAATGTTAAAAAATAAAAATATGAAATTAAGAAAAAGACCTTAATTCCACTGTTCCTTTGCAAATCTGTGTACACAGACTCAAACAGCTTAAGTGCTAGGTCGAAAAAAATTCAATGAATACAAGTCTGTTGGGAGAAAAGATCTGCACAAGAGACTAAGGGTGAGGAAGGAAAGGCAAACAGTAAAAATGAAAGTGAAACCTTTTGAGCAGAATTGCCCATAAGACTTTGGATCTTTTTGTGTATAGTCTGAGGTTTATAGCATTATTCTTCCCCTGGAGAGGAAAACGTACAATGACAGCAGGCTGTAAAAGAAAGTCAATTTGGGAATATTTTAATGAAGTTTCCCCACCTATGGATAAGGCAGGCATGCATGCAAATTATGTAGAAAACCATGATTTAAATCTAGTCTTACTGACTAGTGATTTGAATTTAAATCAAATCCCCCTGCTGGCAATAAGTCAAACTTGGTTGGTTGTTGTATACATCTATGGTACCTGATACATGATCAAACTTCCTTTCTTCTGGCTCAGTCCTCCTGCTGCCATTCTTGTGTCCTTCACAATAAACTCATCTTGTCTCCTGTCCCTGCTGTGATAGTGAGTGCTTTTTGTTCACTGAAGCTTGTCCTACTTTTCCTTTTTATTTTGCAGAGATTGTGAACAGTGATCTCATAACTGACTGGCACTGACAGCTCACCAAAGTATCAAGCAGTATATTAGAGGGGTTGTCACCAGTTGACCACCTATTTAAATTGCACCCCAAATGTGCACAAGTATTTTCATAACTTTGAATTATACTTTTAGTCAGACTTGTGTAACTATGAAAATACACAGATCATGAGTCAAACATCAGGACATCTTGGCTGGGCAATGTCCTGGATAGGGGAGGTCTTGCTACCAAAATGCAACATGTACTTTGCACTGAACCAAAGACATTCCAAAGGTGTTTTCCAGACTTCCCTTTTTGCTAACACTTCTGACATGTGTTAAGGTGTTTCTTTGAAAACGGGTTTAGGCAGCAATAGACAGGGGGCTTTGAACAGGCAAGTATGTGAGTTTCTATGAATACTTTCTTCCCAAACCACCTTGTCTAGTTCTGCCTGAAACCCACTTTTTTCTACATACTTTTGACAGCTATCAAAGGGAAAGGTAGGAAAAAGGCATATCACGCGCTCTTCCACTTTCCCAAGCAACCAGTGTATCTCAGGAATGGCTGGGAAAAGTGGGAGCACTGGTACCTATGGGAGTTACTCAAAACCCTATAGATTGTGCTGCAAAATGGAGGGAAGTTGCCTTCTCTCATTTGTGAGCAAAGGTACCAGCTTTGCTCTAACTTGACAACTGTCAGGAGAAAGAAAAGTGAAAGCAACAGCCTATTTGAGTCAATATCCATGTTGAAAGCAGGTAACCTCCAGGACATTGTCCAGATGAGGCTTCCAACTTATAGAAATATGGATCTCCACAGTTGTACATGTCAAAAAAAGTAATTCAAAAAAAATGATGAAACAATGTTATGAGAGAAGGGCATTCTGGGGGAGGGAAGGAGAAAGGTCCATTACGAACAATACTGCATACTGGCGGCCGCCTTCCCTTTCCTCAGCTAAAGTGGCATAGTCAGGTGGCTGAAAAAAGCTACCTGGCTGATTTGCAGGGCACAGGCAGATCACCTCCTCACTCTTCCTGCTCTCAAGAAGATGTCCACAATATTCTGAATTTAGAATCCTCATTGGATTGTATCCCAAGAAGCTAGCTGAAGTATACTGTACAGAATACTATAATTCCAGTGATTCAAAAGTAAGTGTTTCTCACCAACACAGGCTAACAAAAATCTACACAGTTAAGAGTACTTCTAGTTGAAAAACTATCTATGGATAGCATCCTATTCAAATTGGAGATTTTGCTGTTTTAAAGCCCAGATTAGGGGGTTTTATTCAAAAGGTAAGATAGGTGAATTTTTTCAAGCATTAAGTTCCTAAAGTAGATTTCAAAAGTCTTAATTTTCACAGTATCTCACATGATAGTCTTAGAATAAAGCTTTTCAAGCAACATCTACCATAAAGTGTTCTTTTATAGGGGGAACAGTTTAAATGAGGCATCATTTATTGTACTCAGCTCTTTCTGTAGGGAATATATATGCAAACATGAGTTACTTAATGCATGCCATGCATTTCATTTGGAAGATTGAAAGTCTACTACACCTTATGAGGAGATACAATATTGTACATATTGTTTCACCTGAAAAAGAAAAAAACCCTAACCCTAAATTTCTGAGTCTAGGCATTTGACCCCTAACCCAACTAAATATTTCCAACAGCAGTAAAGATTTAGCTTCAAAATTATTTAAAAATAAATTGGTTTTACAACTAAGTCACCATATGCACTGCAAGCAAAACTTTAAAACCAGTGTTGCTCACATGCTACTGAAAAATGTTTAAATGTTGCTTTTAATTGTAACAGTCTCAAAAAAAGTCAAGTTCCTTTTGTTTACGACATATGACAGTTCATAAAAGAACAAGCTCTAGAACAAGCTCAGGTGTAGAGAAATCTAGCCAGTTTTACTTCTTTGCTACAAAAGTATCCTAATATGAGACCTCATTGCTAATGGGCATCACAAGTTCCAGAAGGCTAACATTGATAGTTTTTCATTTTGCAATTAAGCATTGCAATCAGCTGGCAGATTTTTATGTACTCATACACAGAGACCCAGTTTATATGCAATGAACAAGCTATGGTTAAAAGGGGTAGGGAGAAAAATAAGCTGGCTCTCAACTGCTTGCCCACTTCTGGGATCCAGGGTCACTCCATTCCTGATTTGTTCTCCAGAACATATGAACCCAGAACTCTGGATTATTGAGAAACAACCTAAACTTCAAACACATATTTTGTTCTTGGTTCAAGGATTTGGGTTCTTTACCTTAAGCAACCCAAAATGCTGGATTTGCAAGTCATAAAGAAGAATCCAGAGGCAGCGCATGAGATTGGGAGCCAACACACTTGCTGAAAGGTGCTCTAAGACTCTAAAATGTGCTCTATAGTTATTTTATTTATTTTTTCAACAATTTTAGTTCCACGGCTCTCTGGACAGTTGAGAGATCAGGAAATCAGGAAAGATTAGGAAATCAACTAACAACAGCAACAGGCAATTTTACTATTTCCTGTAAGCCACTAAAGTAGAAGTATGGAGATAGGTGGTGTGCAAGTCTGTATAGTAAATTTATCTACACACTCACCCCTCCCACTGGCCAAGTTGCTATCAACAAAGCAAATTTGTTGATAAAATTCTAGCTAAGAAGTTTTTACCTTTGGAAGGTGCAATACATTTCAACCTAACTGGAACTAGCATGTTCTAATCGCCTCAACAAAGGTATAGCTAGGCAGATAGCAATCACAGTGACTACTGTACTGAACAAATCACTTACACATCTGTTTGGAAACTACATACAAATGTCACAGATGTACCGTTGCTCCTTGAATGCTGAAGAGTTTTAGCCCCACAGTTCTACACTTGTCTCCTCTGGGCCTGGATGTACATGTACATATTTATAACCTTCACCAATGAACAGTTCATGCATATGACAAAGTGTTTTCTGGCTCATGAAAATCTGTATCAGAAACATCTTACTTCCACTGCTGGAGCTTATTCAGCCCTTTTAGAATCACAGCACCCTGACACATTCAGATATATTGCCCAAATCCAGGCAAATTACAAGATTTGTTTCTTACAGGGTGTTTCAAGAAAATGTTGCCACTTGTAAAAGCTGCTTGTAATACATAAGAGTATCTGCTTTTCAACTAATAATGGGAATTCCAAAAGTATTTTCAAATATGCTTCTGGGGGGCGCTGTTATTTGGAGGGCTGGATACAAGATCTCACTAGGATCTGTACCCTTGATCCAAGGCTTTGCAAACACCCTCAAGACATAATAGTAGGTTGTTTGCAGGACCACACAGAAATACCTGGAAAAAATAACCTGAATATATATCATGTTTAAGAATTGACAAAGAGAAGCTTCAGATCTCAATATTCAGGTTTCCCTTATGTTTGTATTACATCCTTTCCACATTCTCACCCCAGATTTGAGAGAATAGAGTGTGGCCACAATGGAAAATTTTTAGGGAGACAAGTTTACCTGTGTCTAGTTCTGAACTAGGTGTTAAACACATTTAATTAGCACTGGAAATTTCAGCATAAATCTGTTTGTTCTGTTCAGATTGACGTAGGGCAAAAGAAATGGTTAAAACATGCATCCTGTCTCTTTTTGCATTTTATAGAATGTATAGATTAGTTGGTCATTATTTGGTGAGCTTTAATCATACCACAATTATTACTACTACTACATCACATTATACCCTGACTTTTTTTTCCTCTTACAAAGAACCCAAAGTGGCTTACAAGGTTCTCCTCATCATTTTTTCCTTACAACAATCCTGTGAAGTAGTTTAGGCTGAGAGTCAGTGACTGGCCCAACGTCACCCAGGAAGCTTCATGACTAAAAGGAGAATGGGAACCTTAAGCTCCCAAGTCTTAGTCCAACACTCTTAACCACTGTATCACACTGGATCTCAAATGTGGTTCTACATTTGGAAAAAGGTGACTTGTCTGTGAAAACCACAAAATGCTTAATACTTCAGCTTCAGAATTGTAAGCTTTTTAATATATAATGTCCAGGAAAACAATACATTTTTGTTTTCCTGGACATTATATATTATGTCCAGGAGAGAGCCCTGTTGCATGAAAGCACTTGGTAAGAATTCTTATGTAAAAGGGGAGTGGGGGATAGAATAGAAAGAATCGAAGTCTGATTCTAATATGCCAACCACCCTCAACCTGCACCCATGCTAGCTGGGGCTAACAGGAATCGATTCCAAAACATCTGGAGAAACCAGAATGAGCAAGAACAGGTATGCATTTATATCATTCCAAAAGATGCACCTTTATTACATTGTGTTGTTCACAATGCTACCATGTTTCCCCAAAAATAAGACACTGTCTTTTTTTTTTTTTTTTGGCTCACAAAAACACACTAGGTCTTATTTTCAGGGAAACATGGTAAGAAACCTCAGCTCCCTAGATGCTACTGGACTGCAGTTCCCATCAAGTACAGCCAGCCTGGACAATAGTGGGTGGAGCTGTTCATTTAGAGTCCACAGTCTCCTTACCCCTGTAAAGAACTCCATATGACATAATGCAGAGTAAGTTTCCTTAGTTCTGTCTAGTGGAACACGAACAGCACCTAGACATTTCTGTGTCTTAAGGAAAAGTTTTTTATCCATTCTGTGAACAGGAGATGCTAAATTTAGTTTTGTAGATTGGCCTGGTATGAATAAATTGGTAATTCATAGTATACATACCACCTCATCCACACTTTAAAAAATGTTATTTTAACACTAAGATCAAGCTCTCTTCAACCTCATCAAAGGTAACTGTAACTACCACAGTATCAATAATCCACTGTGCTAATTCATCACTTTGAGGGGGGAAAAGCTCTGAGAAGAGTCAGTTTAAGAACTAACAATCATTTGTATTCATGTTTTCCAGAAGGTTTTGGTACATCCAGGGCCTTAAGACTCAATATTCAAGAACTTTAAGAAACCCAAGAAGGGCAATTAAAAATCTGATTTTTTTCTAATGCTTTATACAACTTTGCAACATGGAAACATACCAGTGCTATTCCTACTGAAGGTCAACAGTAGGAATGCCAGAATATTTCGGGGGGGGGGGGTGTAATAGAAATTGATTATACTATTGTTTCCTACCCTGTACACTATATGAGAGCAGCTATGAGAATCAATAAATTGGGTCCATTCTGTGTTTTGCCAAAATCAGTACACATATTAAAATACATCTTGTGAAACAAAGTTCTTGGGTCTATAAATCAGGCAGTCTGAAATATCACTAATATGAAATAATCAATCACAAAAGATCTCACTTCCCATGCAAACGAGGCTATTAGTGAGATGGTTCTGGCCAAGCATGCTCCTCAGCATTTTCCCTATGCAGCAAGGTTTTTCTTGTTAAAATAGGGGACACATGATCTCCCACCTGCAATCCAAAGTGGGTTATTTTTATACTTGTATACCATTTTATTCCTCTGAATGAGTTAACTGGCACTTCATCAAATTGAAAATAGATCTGACAGACAAAAGCATGGTTTCAGTTAATTTCTAAGAGCTTAGCAGACCCACCAAATGAATGTATTGCTAGATTATACCACATAAGATTGCCAATGAGGAAACCGAGGCTTCAGCTACAGCATCCAAACATTTGATTCCCACACTTGTACTTTGAAACAGTCGAAACTTAACCCAGGGCTGGCCCTATCATTAGGCAGAGGGGGCTGCTTTGGGCACTAGAAGCTGGGGGAGCAGAGATAGAAACCTCCCCTACTAAGCATGCTCAGGTACACTGGAGTTATCATGTACTACTACCAGGAATAAAATAAAATTCAACTGTCAATCCAGTCATTTCCTGCACATGAATGGGGTGAAAAGAAGATGCCATCTTGTTTCCCTGAGTCAGAGAACTGCCAGCAGCATATCCATCTTGTGGGCATGTTGTTAAGACCAACGTTGTATACTTTCATAGTATCTAGAAAAAAATTGGGAACTTCTACTATTGCTACATTCTGAGTAGCAGGCACAAAGTCTGAGACAGGAGAAACTAGATACAATCAAAAGTTAAAATGACTGCAAAACAGTTCTCTCTCTGGGAGAGCAACATAAAGCCCACTTTAGCATTTTACATATTATCCTGAGCTCTAGAAGATAGATATTTGATTCAGTGTAAGTATTCTAGTAAAACTAAATCTCTTGGAAAGATTTAACTAATATGGGCTACACAAAGCAATCCCTCAAGTAAATATAATTGCTTGCTCCATTCAGTTGCAGAGCAACTAACATGCAATGGTTTGTTCTTTCAAAGGACTGCTATAGCAATACCATTAATACATCAAACATGTGACACTAGATAATGCAGCTATAATAGGTATTTATGGTTTTTTACCAAATGACCTGCCTTCATTAGAAGTCACTCCCATCCTGTCCTTTTCCAACATATAGGCAACTAAGATTTTATCAAATCACTTGTTTTAAAGTTATACTGCTCTAGTCACACACACACACACATATATATACTGCCTTTTTTCTACAAAGGGCTCAAGGCAGCTTACATCATCTCTCCTCTCTTATCCCCACAACACCCTGTGAGGTAGGCTGGGCTGAGAGTCTGTGCCTGGCCCAAAGTCACCCGGTTGGCTCCATGGCTGAGTGGGGACTAGAACCCAGATCCTCTGAGTCCCAGTCCCACGCTCTTAGCCACTGCACCACACTGGCTCTCATCTTTGGCTACTACAGCAAATACACAGTTGGTTAAATAACCAAGAACATAGTATTTGAGACATTTATGTAGTTCAGCAGCTTAATCATCCTTGAAAACAAGGTACAAAGACTTCCTTTTGGATAAAATGATCTATTGCACCAAATATCTGCTGTGTAACTGTATTTGAATGTCACATTAAAATTTCTTGCAACACATTTGGTTTTGTTCCAAGTTCCTTTCTAGTTTCTTTTGTGACACCTAGAAGCAAGATGCATTCACCATAATGGCAAAACAATAAGGGACAATTCTGTGTTTTATGGTAGATGTTTACATAATTTAACAATGGGTGTGATTATATTCTCTGTAACACACAGGGTCAGGGAGGAGCAACAAAACAGTGGTCACTGGCTGCCATCAAGCCTCTATCCCAGATGTCTTGTGCAAGTTCACAGCATCTGCCAAGAAATTAATATTTTTTATGAAGCCAGTCCTATTTTTTAAAAATTTTCTATCCCTCACTGTTTACAGTACAGTAGGAAAATGTGTTCAAACCAAAAGTAGAAATGCACCAACAGGGCAACTGTATCCATGTTTACCCAGAAGCCCCATGTTAAATGGTATTTACTTCCATGTAAGTGTGCAGGATTGCAGTCAGATGTGTCTTGACTGTAAGCTGTTCCAAATGTTGACCCAGGCAACCTGGGAAGAACCTCATCTGATAAAAAAATCTGTCACACTACCAAAGTGCTAGAAATCATTTCCTGAAGAGTACAAAGCCATCCCAGGCTAACATACCTCAGTTCAAGTCAGTGCTGAAGAAAAGTTGATCTAGATGTTTTTCCCCCAAAACACACATACACACACCACTATTTTCTAGCCACTTCTGCTGTGTCATCTGAGGATGTTAAACAAAAGCTGCTGATAGAGTTGATACAAACAGTTCATGGAGGTTGACAAATGAGAAATTTCTACCCTTGGAATTCTTCCAATCCTTGGACAGACCAAAGGATACCTCTTAAACATTCCTTAGCATTATTATGAACCAATCTTTTAAAAAATGTAAAGCAAGAATTCAACAAAACACTAGTGAGTACAAAACACACTTTAAAAACAACCACATGTGGCCCTGGACTGGGAAAAGGAACAAAAAATAGGAGAAGTGCTGCCAACTCACTAGCTTTAGATTAGTAAAACCCAATTTACAATTGTTAAGTCCCGTTTACACACGCAAATTATACAGAGTGCTCAACCCAGTTCCAAGGTCTGTAAGCTCTGTAAACATGCACTTACACAAACATGATTTCCCCTGATTTATGTAAATCAACACTTTAAAAATCTCTGACAAGAGCATCCATCTTTCTAATTTTATACTTTTTCCTGTATTCTTCCACTGCTAATGTTTATTTACTGGAGGCTTGCACAAGGTTCAGTGTCATTAAAAATGCTAAAAAGATGTTCATTATGAATAAATCTTTTATGCCAAAGGCGTAGCAAATGTAATTATGTGAAGTGGGGTGGGGGGAAGAACCAATTGTATTGGACTCCTGATGTTCTAATCAAGTGAATGAGAATAAAGGAGAGCTTGTAAGCCTAGTAATGGCAGCCCTGCTGTGGCAGAAATTTTTGCTGATTTTCTACATTTAAATAGAAGGTTGAACTGGAAAGGATGACATGAGATAAATAAGTCAATGACAGTCCAATAGTCTTAGTTATTTAATCATCCTGAATCTTTGTGGAAGCAAGTAAACTCAAAGGTCAAGCTTCTCTTTCAAATTTGCCTAAAGATAGGAAAGCTTAGTCATTTGAACTATAGGTAAAGGGCAGAAAAGGCATTCCTTTCCATGTGTGTTAGCAATAGGGGTTTTGTACTATTCGGTAGCAAACTTAACAGTTCTGCATACTTGCATAAAAGTAGTGGATTTGTCTACTTTTAAACATTTTTTTTCAAAATTAGACCATATTTATTACTACTGTACTGCCACTACAAAGTTTCCATCTTAGACAGTAATTATCATACTGAAAGTCAAATAAGGCATATAATTCTCTTACCATACTCTCATTTTTTCTAAGCACCTAATGCAGTAATTTGCACCTTGATCCTCAACATATTTGGAAGTATTCCACACTAACAGCAGCAGGGCTTACTTTCAAGTAACATGATTGAGATAAGAGACTTGCTTTTCACTTTGATCTTGTACATACAGGGAACAAATAATTCTTGAACTAATGCAATTCTATAGATGGATGCAAGGTATAACAAGGCTCTTAAGTAATGCAGATGGGGAGGTCTAGAGTTTGAAAGAGAAGTCAAAGATGAAACTACCCAGTGTAAAAGGGCAGTGAAGAGTACCTTCTTTTTTCAGCCATATCCCCACCCCCCATGCCTTTCCATTTGCCACCAAAACAAAGGAGATATTCCAAGCTATCCACAGCTCTCCATCTGGAATCACATGCAATTCCTGTTGAAGGCGTCAGTAGCCATCCTCTTAAAACAGCTATAAATATTAGTGATCCTTCATGATTCCATTTTCTTTTTTGTTAACTAGTTTATAAATAGCAAAGCTTAATTAAAACAAATCCAGGAAATGGCTCCTCATTCACTCTAAAACAAGTTACCCTTATAAGAAATTAACTCATTTTAAAAGCACACACACACAAGAAAACCCTAACATCTATAGATCATGAAAATCTTATTTATATTCAACCTTCGCAGAAAAAACCACTCATACTTTAAAGTAATCATGTTATACACAAAACTTGGGGGAAATTGTTCAGCTATGCCCTTTATTTCCTTTAAGACAACATGGATGAACTTCAAGAAAGATCTTCTTGGTTATTCAATTTAAAATCAATTCTTTCCTACAGGGTATAGGCAATGTTACAGTTTTGCTTCTCATAGAATTTCCAGAGACACACATACCAAAATAAAGACTTGTTTCTCAGCAAGAATAGTCAGCTGCCATTAAAGCCACACCTTTAAAAGTTCTTACCACACAGCAACCAAACAAGTACAAACAAGTGGTGCTTTTTTTCCCAGTCAAAAAGGCAGTACAGTTAAATGTTGGGATCATTTGGTATTTCAACATTGGATCTTTTAAAAATGTATAAATATGCAACATCGTGTTTTTGAGAAGCCCTAAATACTAAGGGTTTTTTGTTTTTGTTTTTTAAGCAAGTGTAGTCTAACAACCTTTCACAGGAATATAAATATTTAACATTTAAACCTGACAACACAGCACTAAAAGATAAAATGCCTTCCTGCTAAGAGCAATAGTGCCTCAGAACTGGAAGGCAGCTGTTGTTCCCCAGCCTTCTCTTTTGTTGCACCTAATCTCATGTCAAGTCATTCAACCAGCTCCAAAGCGATGAAGACATAATTGAATCAACCTTATACAAAATAATAATAATAATAATCAGATGTACTGTTCTTACTAGTGATATGCACACATTAATTATTCCAAATAAGCCAATGTTACTCTCCCTTTCAAAAAAGCAAAACAAAAACACCACCACAAGCACAAACAACCTCAAGGAAACTGAAATCAAGAACTCTTGGCCTTTGCAGAACAGAATATAATTAGATAGGTCAGATCAATAGTCTACTGTACTATCTTCTCAACTACAGCTGTTATGCATGATCATAACTTGAAATAAGGACTCGGGAATGTAATCATTTCAAGAAAGCCATGGGAATGCTCTCCCTCACATCTCTTCTTCCCCCAGGAGATTAATAAATAAATAAATAAATAAGCAAGCAAGCAAGCATACATTTCAGAATTCTCTAGAGTGAAGGGAATTCTTCATATTAAGAACAAGTAACTGATGACCCATACAAGCTGGCATTCCAGTTGGAGATGTTAAATACTGACTCATCAATTCACATAAAAGTAATGTGTATGGGGGGGGGAATCAAACTCCACCCACTTTCCCTCCCCCACCTTCAAAGAAAGCAGTTTAACCTGCTTATTTCTGCCAGAGATTTCATGTTGTCCAAGAAAATATTTCATTATGACTACAATCACTGGATGTTTTAAAAAGGAATTTTCTGTCCCAAATCTTACAGAAGCCCCCCTGAAGTGTAATAAAAGATGGCGAGAAAACATTTGCAAGCCATTGTTATAAGCACTGTGCTCAGATACCTTTGCACACAAAAACAGCCCCTAATCGCCGACAGAATATAAGCAGTGGTCAGCAAGTCAATGCCTGCTATTCAGTTTGTAGTTAGGCATTTTATTCCTCTGCCTTCCTGATCATATCAGGGCAAGCTTTTCAAGGCCTAATACACTGTAAAGAATTATATGAAGTGTCCCCCACCCCTCGCATATTTGAAACTGCGTTATTTCCTTCTGTTCCTTCACATACAGAAACTTCCCTTTTCACATTCTTCTGTAAATGATTTCACTTCATCTACAGACTTAAGTTCCTATTTCTGCTTTTCACGGCATACTAGATTCTTTCTTCCGTTCACCCCCCCCACCTTTCTATGAATCAGGAAAAGTGAATATTTTAAAGCTTTCAAGGTCATTCTACAAAGGACAGTTTAACACACACACACACAACAGGCTTTCTTTTTAAAAATAGTCCTCCTGAACAACAAAACTTAAGTTATTTTGACATTCAGCAAGATGCCCAGTACAGAAATTTTGCTGCCCATTAGTTCAAAAACTCTTGCACTTCAATTCAGATACTCACAAGGGGATTCACACATAGAACATGGGGGGGGGGTTGGAGCGGGAGCTTATGGGATTGCATATCGAAAGAAGGCTCCTTCGACGATAGGATTTCTGCAACTCACACAAAACGAAACACACCCTAAATGAAGCCAATTAGCCAAGAATTAATACCTTCCCATATATAGGTAAGAGATAAGCATACGGAAGTGAAACGGTATTGTACCCTCTTGATAAATTTTGTATTCTTCTCACTACAGTCAAGTCTATTGTTGTAAGAGCCAAGTAGGTAGTTAATTTTAAAGGAGCTCTTTTCCCCCACCCACTTTCAAAATAATCTCTAGTGTCTTTAACACACACAGACTCGGGAGCAGATTAAATTCTGCATAAGAAGCATTCAAAAATGAAACTGACAAAACGGATCAATAAACTTTTCATTAGCAAATCTGACCCCCACCCTCTCCCCAACCTTGAGCCAAACACATTACAAACCTTGCTTCCAGGAACATCCCTGACTCACAAAGAGATCCTCTCTTTCTCCCTCCTCCTCCTCCTCCTCCCCCCTCCCTCCCCCCCTCCCTCGGCTTTAAGATCGACATATTGAGTATCGAAAACAAATACGTCTATCTCATGGAAGTTTCACAAACATCGACTTGGAGCTGCGGGACGCAGGGGTGGGGGGCACAGAGGCTGCGGGCAGAATAGCCGAGGAGAAATCTCATACACGAGCTAGAAGTTTAGGGAAAGCTAATCTCCGTTTCCCTCACCTATCTCCTTTCCTTCCCTCCCCCTGGGATAGGGGGGAGCGCTTGGAAAGAAAGCTGGGAAACTGTAGCATAACAAGGAGAACTTTAAAAGAGGTGGGTATTTTGGAAAGGGTTCCTTTACCTGCTGATCCTGCTATGCCTAGTGGCGGAGGTTGGCGGCGGAGGAAGAAATTAAAACTGACACAACAGGAGTCGCTGCGTTTGAATGAGAAAGAGAGGGAGGAGGGATCCTTGAGGGAGGGGGGAGGGGGAGGAGGAGGAGGAGGAGGAGGAAGGAGGGCTATTGGGAGTTTTTGAGGCTGGTTGCACGAACTCCTCACACGCACACACATACACACACCTGATCTTGTTGGCTTTTCTCTTCCTGACACGGGAGGGGGGGCAGCGTGGGGGCGGGCTTGGAAGCGAGGAGAAGCATTTCCCAATACGATTCAAGAAAGGCGACTGCAGGATGCTATCATAAGGACAAAGACAGAAGGCAATCTTGAAAAAGAGGAAGGCAAGAACTGGAAGCAGTGGATGCCCCCCTCTCTACGGACGCGCCCACAAATACGCACACGTCCATTTAATTCAATGGAGAGGAATTAGGGTTTGATTCTAAGTATCGGTATCCCGCCTTTTAAACGCGAAAGTTCCCCTCCCCCCAGGCGGCTTACAAAAATAATCACACGATAACATGTGCACGTCAACACACTCACTAAAAGACAAATAGAGGCTGTCCTTTCCCCCATCGCATGCCTCGTTCATGAATCCCCCCCCCCCACAAGGAGCCATCTCCCCACAAGCCCTACATAATTTCCGGGTGGGATGGTGGTGAGCCTGCCCCCACTCTGAAGCGCCCAATGCGTGATTGCCTTCTCGCCCACGGAACCCCACCCCATCTTGTTTTAGGCTGCAGACGCCTCGGGGGCAGGGACCTATCGAGAGTATTATCTTGTGTTATTTGGGCTATCTTGGCTCTAGATTCGTATCTAACTGTTGTTCTACTGAACAGGAACACCCCTATGCAGTTCTAGCATGTGGAAGGGGGGGGGTTCGAACAACAGATTAATCAACAGATTAATCTTGAGCATTAGCCAGAGAAAACCCCACTGAATTCACCAATTTACTCAGGATTGCAAGCTGAGTGGGATCGCCACAGTTCCAGAAACTGGCCCTCCCTTTCGAAGAACTTTATTCCATCCCCCACCCCGAAAAAGGATTATACATTTTTAACGCAAAGTTATCAATTGAAAATGACACACACCCACATACGGGCGCCTAAGGCTCTTCAAGGCTGCCATTCTAAGCCCCTTTGCCAAGTGTGGCTTACTTTTGAGAAGGCACATAAAAGATCTGAGCTATTTAAAACGGGTTGTTGTACCCATGTAGCTACACCTGGGGGCGAGGGCGGGGGTCAGGAGGCGGACTGGTGCCCGCTTCGCCAAGGGGCAATCACCATCCCTTTGAAGGGGGGCTCGCTCCCCCTCAGGGTGGAGCACGGGCACACTCGATCCTGCGAACCCTCCACGCACGCCTCCTCACGAGCGTGTGTAGCTCATCCGAACTACGCGCGCGCACGTGTGTGGTATGTGTGTGGGTGTGCGCGCGCGCGCGCACGGGGGGGGAGACAACAACTTGCCGTGTTGAGGCGAGTAAGGGACTGGGGTGGCGCAGGAAGCGCGAGATTTCCGCGCCTAGATAGGCTCGGTCGGCCCCGCTGGCGCCCCGCAGCGTCAGGACGGTTCCCGCCCCGCGAAGCTCCCGTCCTGGGCTGTCCTCTGATGCCCCCAGCCCGTCCTCCCTGCCGTGCCCCGCTGGACTCCGCCCCCGCTGCTCGCGGGGTTCCCGCGGCAGCCGGGAAGGCGGGAAGCAGCGAGGCCTGGCCTGGCTGCTGGCAGAGCAAAACACACCGCGACCTGCCCTCCACATGGGGGTGGGGGGTCCGTGGAGGCCATTTCAGGCGGGCCGGGGGCGTGCATGGAAATGGTGGCGAGGGAGAGGCTGGTGTACCGGTTCTCGAGGCTTGCAGAAGCGGGAACTCGACGCTTGTTTTCACGGCTGCCGTTGAAGAAAACAGCTATTCAGGGGAACTGTCCTCAAGCGTTTAAGTTGTCCTAAAATGAATCGTCCTTCCACCTCCGACTGCACTGATAAGTTCTACCTACACGAACGCCACAGCCTTCCAGGCATACAAAGTAGTGATGAGGGAACAGGGAAGTGAGAATGTGAAAGAGGCTTTCTATATGAACAAGGGTTGAGCGTGAGGAGATCAGCGGGCCTGATGGACCAGTCTTCCATTATGTGTTGTGATTTTACTTTTCCCTATCCAACCGTTTTGAGGAGGTACAAAGAGCCGAACTGGATCAGACACGGGTACATGGAGTCTGCCATTCTGTTCACATGGTGGTCAAAGTAATGCAGCTGCACCCTCTAGCCCATGTTCCCCAGCAACTGGTATGCTCCCTCTGATACTGGAGCTAGTGTATAGCCACCATTTTAATCGATTTTTCTTCTACAGGGCACATGGAAGTGTAAATGGGACTAAATCCATTGGGCTTCACTACTAAACTTGCAAGACAGGTTAAGATGGACAGTTGACTGGACAAAGGTCACTTGGCCAGCTGAGAGCAGATTTGACCTTGACCATGCTGTCTACTAGTCAAGCTCTCTGACAGACAATAAATGTAGTAATTATTTTTTTTAAGAGTGAAATGCTAGCAGTGTGTCAAAAAGACTTACAACAACCTTGTATGGTAGACCAGCATAACTGTTTATACCACATGAGTGCCTGAAACTGAGTGACTGGGGCTTATTTTAAAGGGTGCTTCAGGTGAAAATTGAACTTTGGATATTCAAGTCAACACACTTGCACATATTGTGTATTCAAGTGTTTTATATTTGTTACATGTTCATTTCACCCTTCTAAGAAGTTTAGTGCGGAATAAGTGGTTCTTCACCATCTGTATTCTTACAACTGCCCTATGACAGAGATTAGTAACACCAGCTGCAATCATACATGCATTTTTCTGAGAGCTGACATCAGTGGGAGTTTCTTTTTCATAGAAATTTATAGGATAGCTCTGTAAGTCTAATAATTAAAAAGGGATTTGAGCCCTGTCCTCCTCAGTCCTCATACCAACACTTGTTCACAATTATATATGCTTCATGATGTTGAGAGGGAGAAGTGATTTAGACTGGGGAAATATCTAGGCAATACCCACATAGAGAGAAGGGGTAGAGGAAGAAAAAGAGAGAAGTCATACAATGGATGCCAGGAAATTAACTAGAACTGAGAGGGATACACCAGCCCGAAGTAGATTGGAGATTAGGAGGAACCAGAGAAGGGACACAAAGAGCTATCTATGCATAATAGAGAGGCTACCCTAGGATTGGTGGAAGACGGCAGGAGGGTAAATTAAATGGGAACCTGATGAGGTAGGAAGGGTGTGGTGGGCTTTGCTATTTTCTAGGCAGTGGAAGACAGAAAAGAGAGGGAAAGAAGAAAGAGATGAAAACAGAAGTAGAAACTGGTGGTATGGGTGAAGTTGTGTCATTTATTTTGTGTTCAGATAATTTGGAGAGAGTGCAGATCACTTAAAAGTCAGCCAGTGTTTTATGTTTGTCAGTAATTGTGGGTTGCATGGGGCAAGAACTGCTGAAATCCAGTGGATGCAAGAAAGGGACTCCACATATCTAGGAATCAAAATAATAGCTCTCTGAATGTTGCTTTGAAACTGGTTCTATTAACAACATTTGAGTTGTTTCTTTCTACTCCCAAGTGCATTTTTACAAAATGTTTAAAGGGACTATTCCATGCAAGTTTAGACCACAAAAAAACCTACAATTTGCGGCATGTATGTTGGGAGTTGTAGGCCTTTTTCCGTCTAAACTTGCATAAGTGTGTACCCTGAGTCACTTGAAATAATGAAGACACTACAACTATTTTTGTTGTTTCTCTTTCCTGTCATTCTTGCTCATAATTGAGGTACATATAGGCACAAGCTACTACAGAATTTTGTAAATCTGAAACAGGAATTGCTTTGTTTTGATGTATCATTCTAGAAGTAGTAGAGTTTACTGGAATTGAACAAATAGCAGGTGCACATTTCCGGACAGCTATACTTTATAGTGCTTTTGGGCCCAGCACTACAACTGTGTCAAGCTTGTAAGGTTCCAATAATAAAAACACTACTTCAACTTACAGTGTATTAATAATAATTTAAACTACACTTATGGGGCAGATAATAAAGGTCTCTACCAATGCAAGTGTAAAGCACTTGCACTTTGAACAGGCAAGCCAGTAGAGTATTACAGGTGAGAAACCTGTAATTCCTTAGCTCTTTCTCTGCCAGTTTTACTGGTGCTGCTGATCTGTGATTAGGCATAGTTTGAATCTTAGGGTGTCATCCTATGTATATTTAAATAGAAAAAATCCCACAATTCCCTACATCTCAGCATTATAACTAGTCAATCCCAACTGACTAGTAGTGCTATAAGGACTTCTTTTCTCACTGCATAATTGAGCTGTTAGGCTTAAACCAATAAGCAAATCTGAAAGGGCAGGGTACACAGTCTGCCACCCTACAAGGGTGCCCTGATCCCAGCACTGCCTCTGAAAACAACACTGCCTATGCTTTCAATTCCTTTCTTGGGGGATCCTCATACTGATTATTCTTCTCCTGCCACAAGGAAACAGCAAGCTGTTTAGACTCCTCTGGGAATTTGATAAACTGCTGTAGGCACCAGCACAAGATGCCTCTGCAGTGGCTTTCCACTTTGGCATCTACTATTCACTTCTATGGATGAGAGAATGTATTTGATTCCGGAAAAAGTCTCTTAATGAACACTTCTCTAATTTGACTATTTGTTCGTGGTGCAACACAGGTAATACTTTTTTAAAAATACATTTTAGTAATGTCCAGTAGTTGCTTCTTTAGGGGAGGAGGTTATTGCACAGATACCTTTTGTACTTTAATATTTTGTGATATGCATGTGCTTTTAAATTATTTATCTGCTTCTTAGAAATGAACAAATGGAAGGGGAAATGGATTATCTGTGTACTTTTGACAGCTGCAAGTTGTCAAAATTCAAAGGATAAACACTCACCTCTTGTAATGCAATGGACAGAGGATCTTAGATAGTTTTCAAGATTAAAGGGGTGGCATATAGATCCAAACTCCAAACAGAAACTTATTAGAATATATGAAACATAGGTATAATTGCTAGAAAGTTATATACATCTCATACAATCCATCTAAGTATATATTTTTTAAAAAATTAAAAAAAAATGTAAAATTGGATTATAGTGTAGGCACCATTTTACAGGGGAGCCTTTCACAGGATCCGTGTGAAGTTTCAGCGCAGCATGCTAGGGAACCACTGAGATTGAGGGAAAGTGCTCTATTCCCTTCATACAGATTCCTTGTGTGTGCACATGCACACACATGTGACCATGGAGCCACTAACACATCTGGCTAAAGAGGTTGTGCTTCCCTATTTTAGAAGGGACAATATAATATCCTTAAGGTACACAGAGAATTCCATGTCAACAGTGTTCATACACACAAAACATTTTTACAGAAACAAATACAGGGAACTAGCAGCAGACTTCTATTTTAAATGACCCTTCAACAATGACATTCAGTGGTGTGAAACAAATCATGGCATTTTGCATATGAACTTTGTTTAACAAAAAACATAATTTATTTCAGAATGCCTCACATCTGGTAGAAAAGAAGCATTCTGAGAACTGGCTAGTAGGTTTTTGGCAACCTGGAGAAACAAAATGTAATGGTTGGACAACAAGAAAAGTTTCTTGAACTCTTCCTGAGAAAAGCTGGAAGATATGGCTGACAGACTAAAAGTATGAGTTGTCTGGTAGAAAATCAAATCTCATTTAAAATCTCATCTTGTCAATGCTTTTTGGCAAGCCACTGCGTGGATATTTCCTTTCTACAATATGCAAAACGGATAACAATACTAACTTACCTTACAAGCAATCCGGGGATAACATTAAAAAAATGCAAGTAAATACCAATTATTGTCAGACAAAGTGTGTATCATGATGACTGATGGTGTATATATGTTGGGCAGGGTATAGGTTGCAAAGAGGGATCTACAACATCTTTATGTGTTCTGCACACAGTTATGTTGCACTTAGTAAGGTTTTTCTCAGTGCAAGCCAGGTTGCAGGTCCTGGCTGCATGGAAATGATTTACCCCCATTGCAAAGTTATCCCTTAATTCAGCAGTTAATTCCTGCCCCCATACCACCACCACAAAAATGAGTAACACCCTGCCCTATATGAATGGGTGCACTCAAATAACCATTTGCCTTATCCCACAGACTCAGAGGGAACCACTAATTCTGAATCAGCTCTGTGTACATAGGCCTGCCCTTTCACCTGCATATGACTGCCCTCCTTCTGTTTCTTAACCAGGTCACCAAACTTGTGTGTAGAAAATACAAAAACTTTTCCATTCCTGTATGCAAAAACTGTATACAAGAACTCAGGTCTGTTCTTCAGGCAGCACAATAACAAATTCCTACTGT
The DNA here is from genome assembly GCA_023646645.1 of Varanus salvator macromaculatus. NCBI lineage: Eukaryota > Metazoa > Chordata > Lepidosauria > Squamata > Varanidae > Varanus > Varanus salvator. The sequence goes on along the minus strand of JAIXND010000771.1, from coordinate 15,891,898 downwards.
ACCCAGGAAGACTCAGGCAGGACTAAACACTGTATGGGTTAAGGTGCTAGAGAGTACTTTTTTCTTCTTTACTCTTGCAGTTTCACCAGTCAAGGGTACAAGAGAATTCGGGTTCCATGTCCCTCCCTGCTTCTAAGAGCCACACCTATTTATTCTCAATATTTCTGTTCTTTTTAACCAGAAACAAAAATAAGTTCAATGTAGTTAAGAAATACTACTTTAAAACTAACATCAAATAATTAAAAAACATTTCTAAAAGGAAGAGTTAAGAATTCCTCTTAAGCAAAACAATAGTAATTAATCCTTAAAATCTAAGTTTAATAATGTATTAATAAATTTAATAATGTATTGTATTATGCTGTAAGCCGCCCCGAGGCTATTGCAAGGGGCGGCATATAAATTTTTAAATAAATAAAATAAAAAATAAATAAGTTTCCCAAAGATCCAGCGGAATTGCCACTGAAAAGAATCACTGCTGAAAATGCCCTGTTTCTAATAATGTAACATCCCAAGAAAAGGGCTTTTTTGGTAGATTTCAGGCAGGATCATCTACAGAAAGGAACTGGGGAAGGGGCTTCCCTTTGTTGCTTTTTGCTTTAACCCTTGATTGTGGGCAGTACCTGCTGGAGGAAGAGGGGAAAACATTTATCTGTTTCAGATTCATGGCAACATAGAAAAGAGCAGATAGAATATCCTAGAGCCCCCTAGACTAAATTAAGATGTGAAGAGCTTGTAGTCACAAAGTGAAGGATGGAATATTTCATCCCCACCTCCTCGTCATACTCATTTCTGAGTAAAACTTAAGAATTCGTACGCTCTGCATTCGATCATCTTGCAATACTATTTCTTAGTATGATTAACATACAACAGAATCTTGGGCAGATAAGATTATGAAAAGCAGAGAGTAATAGAAATTGTTATTCTAGAGTTAATGATGCTCCACTTGGAGTGGAATTGATTCTGAACAACAGAGGTCCAAAACCTTTTGAGATCCATGGGCACATTTAGAAATTTGAGAAACTGCTGCACTACCACAAAATGGCTCCCATGGAGAATGTGGCTAGCCACATAATGGCTGCCATGGTGGCCTCACTAAGGCAAGTAACCAAGCCAAAGAAGGAACTGGACTCCAAAGTTATTCCGCATCTCTGAGCCCACAAATGCGCAAAAAAGTCCAATCTGTGGGTGCAATCCTATGCATGCTTATGTGGAACGTAAGTGTAAATATGTCTGAGCTGGATTACGTCTGCATAGGATTGCCCTGCCCATCTATTCACACACTTACCACTTTTCTTGAGCACCAAAAGGAAAGGAAAATACACATAGTCTCAAAAGGGAGGAAAAAGGTTTTCCTTATATCAACACCAATCTCAGGCTTGTGCCCCTACATTTTCCTCTGCAATCAGAGCCCCAACCTAGAAGATGCTCTTCCCATGTGAGCATGTGTGTGTGAGGCAGATGGGGATGGAGAAAAGGCCAGGAAAGGGAGCAAAAATGAGGAAGGCTAGGAGCTGTGGCAGTTTTAAAAAAGGCTATGAAGGGGAAGAAATAGAAATGGGGAGAAAGAACTGGGCAGGGCAGAGGCTGGGGTTGGCGGGGAATAGCAAGGTAAAGGAGAAGGCAGAAAGAAAAGGATTTGGAGGTTGATAGCAGGAAGTGGAGAGAGACAGAGAGTGAGAGAGCACACAAAGAGTGGGTGGAAGACTGGGCAGGCCAGGAAGCAGCTCTCTTCCTCCTGTTTGTGTCTGCCAAGCAGCTGATTGGTGACAGGTTCAAGAAAAGGGGCCAGGTCCTAACATTTTTCAAGTTGTTTATTAAAAATAATATATTGAAAGTGGCAGAGCAGAGAACGCCCTCAATGCCATTACAGATCACTGTCCTACTGTACTGGGGACAGAGTGGGGTTATGAGAAAGGCACAACTCACTCATAAAACAGGAATAAAAGCTACCTATGAATTGGTAAAAAGTGAACCAATTTTATATCCTGGGTTTTAGCAATTGTAAATGCTATGCAATGGTTTCAAGGTATTTCTAGCCTATTCCTGCAAATAAAGTTTATCACAGTACCCACAATATATAGTTAGTGGTAACTAAGCATTGCTCAAGTTTTCTCCCTTTTTCATTTTAAAAAGCAACAATAAACATAAGTTGAAGCCAAGTTTAGGAGCCATGGTTTCTGGTCAGTGTTGTGGTTTGGGTCAGTCACACATGCATTAGGCAACCTTGTTGGTGCTTGTTCTTTTTACAAGCTTAAATTCACTTGCCTGAGTAAATTAGCCTGAAGGAATACTGCTGTTGCTGGTAGTGTGCAGATGACAATGTTGTGTTCATTGGGGGCTAACACTTTGCATCTGGCTGTGTTACCATATATACTCCGTTAGACATGTGTACAAACTTGTGCAGGTTCTCCAGGTATGCATTCATTATAGACCTTTTAAATGTGGCAGAGTTGTGTTTTGTTTGTTTTATTTAAAATAAATAAAAATAAAAAGCAAGAGAAAACCAAAAAGTTAAAATATGCACTCAATCAGTCAGAGAGGTTGACTTGGTAGAATGCTCATAAATTCAAATTGAATTGATCAAACAACCAAAATACACAAGAAAAAAAGCAAGCAAGTACAGCAAATGCAGAAAGAACCCAATTATAGGAAAAATAGCTTTGTATACACACAACCACATTCCCACTTTAAAAAAACCATGTTATATGAACACCAGTAAGATCAAGTTCTCTTAAAGCTGAATCCAGGGTCTTTTGTACTTAAGCTATGCTGTGAATGCATGTGAACAGTCCAGCCTGGTCTGGAATATGCTTGTGAGTGTAAAAAAGTGAAGAGGTGGGATTTAAGTAAATCATTGGCCTTAACACTTTTGGGAGGGAAAAAAAACCCAGTTTTGGGGCCAATTTTTAAGAGTGGGAAGCAAAGAAAGGATTTAAGGAGATTTGTAGTAATGGAGGTGGTATGCTCAGTTTGTTCCTGAGACTCCAGACTAAATGCTACTGCCAATGAGCAATCAGTACTCATTACAATTGTGGATGGCAAGGAGACCAAGGCAGTTTTCCTTAGTGTAGATTTGGTTGGTGCTATTCCAAGGCTACATGCTGCTGCTGCGGCTGCTGCTGCTACATTGCATTTATATTCCGCTTTATTCTCTTGTGAAGGAATCCAAGGCGGCTTACACAGCTCCATTGTTATTGTCATAACACCAATAAGGTAAGTTGGGCTGAGAGTTTGTGAGGTAAGTTGGGCTGAGAGTTTGTGACGGGCCCAAGTCACCCAGTGAACTTCATGGCCTAGTGGGGACTAGAACCCTGGTCTCCTGGCTCCCCAGTCTAGTATTCTAACCACCATGTCACACTGGCTCTCAGTGGATTGAAACTGATCTTTTAAAACTGCATAATTCAGGGTCCACTAAGGACTTGATGCTCAGGGGTCTTACTCCTTTTGAACAAACCTTTCAAAAGAACTGTCATATCTCTTGTGGAAAAAACAAAACGAACACAAAGAGGTGAGGCAATGCTTCCAGGTGGCCTCTGGGCTTTAACAATAGGAGTGAGACAAGTCCCTTTGCAAGTCATCTCAAATATAAAAGTAGGAGTGATGGAGGTCCAACAAGGGAGTGCTTGATCCTGCAGCCATTCAGGGATTATTTTGCAACTCTATTTTTTTCCCTCTCATCTGTATCAAGATATTGGATTGATCAAACATTGGGGAAATTGCTTAGAGCTGACAAATACAAACAAAATTTTTAGCATTTTTCGTATCTTCCAACTATTCTATATTTATAATTCAACTCAAGTTGTTGTTACTAGATTTGACCTTGCCTAGATCACTGGCCTAAACATTGCACAAGACTATTCTAATGTCACTCTTCCCACTCTGGCTTTGGCAAAGATTTCTTAAAGTAACCTCCTCTCTTTTAGGTTATCGTTTTCCCTGCTATCTGCTAAGAGCAGCATTTATTTATTTGTAATATTTTATACCAATTAATATTAATCTCCAAGCAGCCCATATACCCATATTAAAACACCATTAAATGATTTCAACTACAATGGTGTGTACAATACACTATTAAAACCATTTTAAAACTATAGTAACCATCCAGAAAAATAGAAAAAGTGGTAAAATAGAGCAGTATATTATAATTTGTGATTATTTACAAGCTGGAAATGGTCTCTGTGAACAAATACATTTTCAGGAGGCATCTGAAAGATACTACATTTTCTGCCTCCCAAACTGCATGGGGAATTGTTTTCCAGAAGGTTGGCGATGCCACTGAGAAGTCTGGCTTTTGAGGTTTTACATGGCAATATTCCAAAGACCCACCTGTTTGGGAATGACCAGCAAGGCCTCTCCTGACACAGCAGGCTATGCATAGGGGGAAGCAGTCTGCTATGTATCTGATCCCAAGTTGTTCAAAGCATTGCATGCCAGCTGAATAACCTTGAGCCTCTGAGCATAACCGTTAAATCAGGGGAATCTTTGATCTGTGAGTCAAATTTTGCCCAGCAATTGCCCATCTATCCTGTGGAACCTCATGCAAGGTCTGTCCCTGAAGATCCACCGCATTAGGTCTAGCATGCAGATCTTCAGTAACGCCCTAAAGACCGACCTGTTTCCACTTCTGTTTCGTTAATTTTTGGGGCTGTGGCTCTATTTGTAGGCACTTCTTAATTTAATGTTATTGTTCATTAAAAATGTTTATTCCCCCTTCCACTCTCAAAGGCAGCTTCAAAATAATTTTAGATAGATAAATAAAGCATTTTCTGGAGTACCAGTTCTTGGAAAAGCATATTCAGTCATGAGGTGTCCTTTCCAGAATGGTCTATAGGAAGTGTGATGGTCATGCTATCCTTTCACAATTTAGTAGACATCTTATTCATTTATTTTACACTTTAAAGCATCCATTGTTAGATTCATGCAATCCTTGGCTTTCATTGAAGCAAAGACTTGAGATTTAATCATTTCTTTGTGCGAGAGACCATATAAACTAACATCAGATGGCAGTGTAAAATGAAAGATATTGTTTTAAGGTTAAAATCTGATGTTCCAGGATGTGATTTTTCATGATTTTTGAATGCCAGGTATATATTGTTCTGTCCTGAAGATACATTTATTTATTTGTTTATTTATAACACTTCTATGCCACCCCCATCGCAACAAAGCCTCAGGGCGGCTCGCAACATAAATAAAACATATAAATATAACAATTATACAATCAAATTAAAAACCCCGGTGTCATCTCGGCTTACAAATTTTTAAATCCTATAAATACAATAAATTAACAATTAAAATAAGTTTTAAATAAAAAGGTCATAGCCTGGCGCCGAAAAACAAATAGCGACATTTATGAATGCATGTGTGAGGAGGGAATTGTTGGGTTTTGTTTTTCTTTTTCTTTTTATAGGTAACAGAAGCTGATTTAACAAGTACTTATAAAATATTAGGTGAATTGCAACTGTTACTCCCAACATGTTGGCTCAGGGAAACAATTCATTCTGCATGTGAGGAATTTCTAGTTCAGTCATAAGCCTGCCCGCACCTGCTAGGCTCATGTCACACAACCCCCAACCAAGAGTTGGATATTAAAAAGTGTGGACACACACCACACTGTCAACATGGGTTAAATAACCTATGCTGGGTATTCGTATCATGTGCACAATCTCACCATGTGCAGTTCTTTCTGTTTTGACAAGGCATGAGATCCTCTGGTGCCAGTGGGATATCATTATCACAGACCACAGTGTTTCTGCAGCACTTCACAAAGAAAGCAGTGGAGCAGCTGTTCTACAGGCAGGCCTAGGACTGGAGGTTCCCCCAAACAAGCAAAGCATTCTGAAAGCAACATAAATGGAAGAAACTTTAGAGCCATTATGTTGATCCCGTGATTTAGGATGTAACTTGTGCTGAACAGCTGTACTGTGGTGGTATGGAACAATTCCCAAACTGGAATCGAACGTTGCAAAGGGGTACTAAACCTGAAGCTGCTTTCCCTTGACAAAACCTTCCCCCAAGCCATTTTTCTCCTAGCCAGATTTATTTTCTTAGAGGCCAAGTAGAGTTCCAGCGCTAAGAGCAGTGTGCATGGAAATACGGATCTGACTAGACATTACAGCTGCAGATCCACCCTTAGAACACAGGGTAAGCCGAACAGCCATAAAGTACTTTCTTTGTAAAGGGAAAGGTCATTGCGGGGAAATATGTCTGACGGGAGTGATCAGAAATGCCTGCTTTTCCAGCCGAAATCCCCCCCAGCCTGCTACTGCTCTGGTTGCTGTTTAAGTTAGAACTGTATCCATAATATATAGTTACTTTCGTACAATATGCTCTTTGCTTTGAGTGCCTAATTATTTCAGAAGGTTGAAAGCTTAAACCTTAGTTCTTTGGAGTCAGTGCCATTTAAATGAGTCTTCTGATTGGAACTGGAGTGTAAATTGCTTAATGGGAAAAAGCAGGAAAAAAGCCATGCCTCCTCCTGTCCAGCCTTACAGTGGTCACAGCTCAAGGGCCACATGTGGCAAACAAGTGCATCTTTTTATAGCCTGTCTAGGATGTGTTGTTTATGTAAAGCTTCCAGTTACATATTTGAAGGATTAAGGATTTTGTGAGAACACTCTTAAAATCCATCACAAAACTGCATTGATCTCAATAAGTAATTGCATTAATTTTTGCTGATTAGCTGCATTGGCCATGGGGATTTACAGGGCTTTATGGCTGTGGAAATTTTTAAAATAAGGGAAGTGTCAGCATGTACAAATGTACTATTTATTCTTCTTCTTTTGCCGTAGCTGACGGATTCTTTGCATGCTTTAGAAGCTGCTACAACTGATCTCTGAAATATAAATCAGTCCTAGTCCAGTGCACAGGAGTGGGTAAACTTTGTAGCTTTGTTATAGGCTGTGAGAGTCCTCCTCCATTTCAAGCTTAAAAAATACTTCCTGAAAACTGTAGCTCCTTACCCTATATATGGCATACATGGGAGAAAAAAAACAGTAACTTAAGGGCTTTAACAGACCTTTTATCTGTCCTGCTTCCTAATAGGCAGCTAATAATTTAAAACAACTATTCATATCATATGTGAGTGCAAACCTGAATTGCAGTTCATAGTTTTGAAGATCAAAGAAAATGTGATTACTCATAATTATTTGTATATTTATATACTATATTCTACAAAGATAAAAGACTACATGATCCTGCCAAAGACCAACTGTGTCTTTTTTCCTCTCTCCCACTATCCCAAAGTTTTATATATAGGTATAGTTATTTTATTATTAAACATCTTGTTTCTGCATGTTAGCATATGTATGCTTTTTAATCTAGGTAATTGTATACATTTTAAAGATAATAAAAATAGTCAAGTATAATAAAATTTAATGTTGTGTTAACTTATGCAACATAACACAATATGCATGACAGCAATGCAAACAAGCAAACTGGGTTCTTTCATCCATTTAAGAGCACTAATTTCATAATGTCCCAATCCAGCTAAAGCTAAGCTGCAATACTATGTTTACCTGGAAATAAGAATCCGCTGAATACAGTGAGACTTGCTTCCAAGTAAGTATTATTTACTTATTTAACTTCTATACTGCCCCAATAGCCAAAGCTCTCTGAGCTGTTTAGAACACATTAAAATATAGTATCAAATATACCACATTATAAAACATCATAAAGATGTTGCCATACAAAATTAAAAGCCAAATTTAAAATGCACATAAATATTCTAATAACTTAAAGTAAATTTTGGGACCTGTTTAAGCGAGTAGCAAAGTCCCACTAAACTAATTAATGCCCTGTAGGAGAGGCAATCTTAACATGGCACTGAATTCAGGGCTCTACTGGTCGGTTTTAGCAGACCTTGAAACTAAGTAGATGGAAGACTTTTCTAACAGATGGTTCCTGCTACTACCCTGAAATTGGCAAAAATTAATAAATTCATTAAAATCATAATGAATTTTGACTCAACTAAGTACATCCTATTCTAGAGTTTATTAAGTCATCACTTTATTGATGGGATTTCTGAAGAAGAGATCCTATCAGTAAAGAAGTCTTGAAAACATTAAACTTTTTGCCATTATCAAAATACCGTTGATAAATTGAAGTAAACATGCTTTATCTGATCTTTGATGCACCATGAATAAGAACAGAATCTAATGGTAACAACTACATCCTTAATAATCTGGAGAATTTTCAACCAAATTTATTTAGATGTTGCTCATATGTAATATTAATAGTGTTTCCTAATTAAGGCAGAGGAAACAAGTGGTAACATTTTTTACACTTTGTAAATTAGCAAGTATCTCTTAATTAAACAGAACTAAGAGAGCTGTCCTGTGTCCCTACACAGCATGGAGAGCATAGGGTGCTTTAGGATCCCAGATATAAAGTTGGAAACAGAGCTGGGAATCCAAAGTGCAGCCCTCCTTCCCCCTTGCAGCTGATGTGGAAGGAACAGTGCTACTACTTCTCGAAGGCCAGGAAATCAACTTCAGGGGAGGTAAGGAGAGCAGAGAAGAGGACATTGGGGCAACAGGGATACAAGGTAAACCTCCTTTCCTCCCATCTACAAGAAAACAATCACTTGTGTTGCTCCTTTTATTCTGTGCTGGATAATAATAAGCTTCCAAGTTCAGAGGCTTCTGGGCACTGAGGCTGCAACAGCAGGGGGTTGGTCTCGATGGCCTTCATGGCCCCTTCCAACTCTACTATTCTATGATTCTATGATCCTGCATGGCAACCAAGGCAGTCTCAGTGCCAAAACTGGGCCTGATTCTCAGCTGAGGAGGGTCAAAACAGCATTTTCGTCTAGGAGAGTCTGGACCAGATCAGCCACCATTGCTTGAACACCTGACCCAGGAAAGAGGCATTTTCCATGAAGCTATAGTTAACAAAGTCTTGTTGCCCAAGGAAGGGTTTTTTCCCCCTTTCCCAGAAATGGTCACACTATTGCTTTCTATAAAGAGACTGCATCTGTTCCTTCTCTTAAAGAGGAAATTTTTGTTGGTGTTGTTAATCGTGAAGTCGTGTCCGACCCATTGTGACCCCATGGGCAACATTCCTCCAGGCCTTCCTGTCTTCCATCATCCCCCGGAGTCCACTTAAGCTCAGTGACTCCATCTAGCCACCTCATCCTCTGCCGTCCCCTTCTTCTTTTGCCATCTATTGTTCCCAACATTAGGCTCTTCTCCAGGGAGTCCTTCCTTCTCATTAGGTGGCCAAAGTATTTGAGTTCCATTGTCAGGATCTGGCCTTCTAAAGAGCAGTCAGGGTTGATCTCCTCTAGGACTGACCAGTTTGATCGCCTTTCAGTCCAAGGGACTTGCAGGAGTCTCCTCTAGCACCACGATTCAAAGACCTCAATTCTTCAGCACTCAGCCTTCCTTATGGTAAAGAGGAAATTACTGCCACCTCAATCCAACCAACTCTCTTGTCCCTGCTGGATGTTATAAACATGCAGGGCAAGGGTTAAGCAGCCATCTGGTCACACAAACCTGACCAAGCACCTTGTCCACCCCTGGGCACCACAAATGAAAATATTCCAGCAGACCCGGATCAGATCATACAGCAACAATAAATTTCTGAGTGACTCCAGGAATGATAGGTGTAGCTTGGATGCAAATATCTTCAGAGACAATCATCCTGGGAATTCTCAACATCAAGTCTAATCCCATGTTCAACTGGGGAGACGAACAGACAGTGGAGCAACCTGTACACCAGCAGAATCCCCAGTCTATCACATTTGCCCAGGCAGTTACCCAGGAGGGTAGAATGGAGGCACGCATGTGTTCTATGCTTCTTTAAGGAATAACCATTATTGTGAAATTACATCTCTTCTCCGCAGAGCTCCACATAGCATGAGATCCAATAAAATGCCCCTGTAGACTCTGAGCCACACACCTATGTTGCCTTCTGTTTGATTAATCTCAAAATGCCTATCTGTATGAATAGATTATGGGAACAAAAGATGATGTTCATTTCTATACTGCTCCATAGCTGAAGCTCTCTGGGTGGTTTACAACAAGGTTCAAACAGAATCTTGCTTAAATTCTTCCAGGCATAAATGACTCTCCCTTGCCAGCTCCCAGGGAAATTGGGATATTCTTGTTTTGTTTTTGGCTTGCATCAGTATTAGTTAGGTGATAAGCAGTCTCAGGAAATTTAAGCACACATGTCAGTTCTGTAGTTTTTTCCCTTTCTCTCTGCCTCTGTGAAGCACACACAGTAGTATGTTTACAGGAAGTGCTTGCCATACATTTTGCTGCATAGTTGTGATGTGGTAGCTGATTTGACTAATAGACTTGAATAATTACACTTACCAAATTGCAGACAAGAACTCTGATGAGAGGGGTCCGAGTCATTGCCTTCTTGAGCCATAAACTAATCACATGATTAGCAACATTTTATATCCTGCTCTACTTTCTGGGTGATCAGTTAACATGCACAGGATCTGTTAGAATGCTTCCCTCCTTGCCAAAGAATATGATCCACTCTCATGAATATTTCACTGCAATTTGATTTATTATAATTTTATCCCATCCTTCTTCAAGGAAGGTCATAGTTGCTTTCTTTAGGAAAAAGAAAGCTATACAAAAACCTTAAAAGGACTTTCTTTACCTTTTATCTACACAACAACATGGGGAGCTAGATTATATCATCTCACCATTACCCACTGAGCAGGAATTACTGAGTCTAGTACTAATTGTAGGGTGGCCACTTACACATCCCCAAAAAGAGCAACCATTTTCATCATATTAGCATATGCTAATTTATAGGTGCAAATTTAGAAACTATATAATTTAAATAGGAATGCATCTCACTACAATGAGAATGACTGTAACCAGGTAAACTGTGCACATTTTTGGTCTGATGCCTGAACACTAGCTCTGTATGGGCAATTTTACCCGCTGCTCTCCCATCTGGTGGTTCTTTATCATTAAACCAGAGTTATAGAGGACTGTCCTATAGCTAGGACACTTGATCCCCTTGTTTTTGAGGCCAGCTTGTTCAATTCCGAACCATACTGGTCCCTGTTATTACTGTATTCTCCCTATAATACATAGAAGAATGAAAGATTGCTTCCTCACCCTGCACTACCTTCTAAGTTACTTGTGTGTTCTAAAAAAATGTGTAAATGGTGTTTTGAATGAGCAAAGAAGTTGTGTTTAAAAAATAAAAGTGGACTATACACATCATCCAGATACCAAATTTTAGCAAGAACAGTGCAGTTAAAATGCTTTACTCTAGGTTTCATGATTGTCACGTGGTTTCCTTCATGCAGCTGATTAAAATCATTTGAGTTCAAGTTCCTTGTTTGCTTATCACAGCAGAGCCAAATGCAAAACTGGTGATAAATGTACTTCTGATAAAGGCAGTGAATAGCTGAAAAAGAAAGTCATTTGAAACTATTTGCCAGCGTAATATTCTGGAGCTTGGAAATGATCCTGGCTCTTAAGGAGGCTACATTCCAGTCACTTGTACTTTGTGCTTTGTGGTTTAAAAAGATAATAAAGTAAGAGAGCCTCTTTAAAGAACAAAACCTTTCAAAATGCCTTTCAGAATTCAATCTGATAGTCTCAAAATCCTTGTGAATGCTAATATTTCTGACTGAACAGATAATATGTACTGATTAAAAATCTTGTCCTTTCTTAGAAAAAATCTGGATCACACTGAGAAGAGATTTTTTTTTTTAAATCCTGGGGCTTTATTGTCTATTTATATATCTTTCCTTTACATGATCTAGGGCAGCCTTCCTGCAGCTGGTGCCCTCCATGCCAGCTGGGGGATGATGGGAGTTGAAGTCAAACAAAGCCAGAGGACACCAAATAAGAGAAGGGTTGATCGTGGGCCAAGAGTACACTGTGTTCAGCTAGATTTGTGATTACAGGCATTTTTGAAAAATTACCAGATGCATCTTGAATATTCATTGCTCATAATTAAACAAGCACTTCCCCACAGGATTCTGCAAAAGGGCTGCCTAGATAGTTTAAGGGGAAGTTCATGAAACTATAAAGATTACTGTTTATATTAATTTTGCCTGGGTTTTTGCATATGTACAATTCTCTATGTGCTAAGGGAAGGCAGAATGTCTATGTGAACTATCTCTGCGAAGCAGGAAGGTATTTTGAGTCCTTTTACAAAGAGGCAAACTAAGAGTTCCCTGCTTAGTAACCCAACGGTACATGCAGCTTGCTCATAAGTTATGCTCTCTGGGTAATGATGAGATCATATATGAATCTCCCTGTACTAACAGAGACATGTGGTGTACTGGTATGGTGCATCTATAGCAGTGTAGATCATTTGGGGGAAAATAATTATGGTTTAAGTTAAAAATGGATTTATACTGGCAACCAACTGCTCACATGGAATTTACAGGAAAGTATATAAGCAAACCCACTGAGTCACATACAGCCTTAGTCATATTTAGAGCAAACCCACTGAAACCAATGGACCTTAACTTAGTCCCATTGATTTCAGTGCTTCCTGAGAGGGTGGTTTTTTTAAAAAAAATATTTTTATTTTTATTGGTGCTTCAGAAAGCTTTGGGTAATGAGCAGTACAGAAAATAAATAAATAAATGTTTACATCTGGAATCAACCCATACAGTGTAATTTATATTTATATTGAGCAAACAACCCAGGATTTATTAAAAACACACACAATCATTTTGCAAACTGAAATATCTAGTAAAATTATTCCTTCCCCCTTCCTTTCTCCATTGTTTTTGAATGAAGCAGGAAATAGGCTCATGTTTACTGGAAATAGTGCTGGAAGGACGGACTTTGCATTAAAAAAGAGAGAACGATAAACACATTTTTGAATACTGATTGCTACACACAGAAATCTAAAACCCGTTTTGTTTTGTATAGAAGTTTTTTAAAAAGCTTGTTTATTAGCTTTGCAGTGTAGAATATAAAGGTGAAGAAAAAATAAATGAACTAGATGTATAAGAAAAAATAACCATGAATATATGGTTCATAAACTGCTGTGCCTTTTCTCTCAAGCTTCTGTTGATGGGATTGGTTGACTTTTCAGAATTTAGCCAAAAATATCCTCCTTCAATTGCTAATTCATAGAGGAATCAGATACATAGGGCACTAGTTTAGTTTCCTCTACCTCGTCCTTAAAAAGAAATATTTGATTAATAGAGTAGAAACAGATTTAATGCACAGTTCATAAACTACAAGATAAAGAAATAGTTGTTTTAAAATTATGTAGCTCCATGTACCATTTCAGAGTACAATTACCTGAAACAAAATAAGTTCTAAAGTGACTTTTCTTGCTTGGTTTTAGAAAAAATGCAAATAGTGCCTGATTTTTTTTTCCATGGGGAGGTCTTCTAACCCCCCCCCCCCCCAAACGCTGGCTGTTTTAGCCCTGTGGTAGCATTTTCATCACTCAGAAGAGGTAGGTGGAAAAAGGGAGTGGTATCTAATGCTGTCCATATGCTATTGAGACTCACCACTAGTGGGAAACTAGGGGTTCCAAAAACAATGGGAAATTAACCCAAACATGCATTTCGGGTCAGTGTTCCTCACAGAAGGAAGATCCACTGACCTGTCATGTTGTGGAAGTGATCAGAGGGGTGGAGCTGGGGGTTCTCATTTCCAGGTTTATTTTAAGAAGCATTGTTGCATTCAATGAATGCAAGAGGAAGATCAGCGGCTCTGCAGGACTTTTGGATTCTGGCAAGAATCAGCTTCTTTTGCAGAGGAGCTGGATAATCACTGGTTGATTGTGGGAAATCTAGAGGCACAATGTAATGTTTTCGCAGTACGTCCACATGTTCTGTTGCAGCTAGCAGACCAATCATTGGTACAACAGGAACCAGCATTTCTTAAAACGTTAGTTTTTGGAATGGGATGGATCAGTTAAGCTTCCTCCTGAGGCCTCCACTGGCCAGTCTTGTTCCGGAAACAACAGTGGCTGCTTCTGAATATCCCTACCTTGTAAACCCTATGATAAAACAATTCAAAATGAAGCAAGAGATAGTGCCAGAAGATGAGACTGTCAGCTCAGAAAGCACTCAAACAGTGGCTGAAATGAACAGATTGCGAAAGCAATGTTTGATGCTGCACAACACGTAAAATTGGAACATGCGATGTGAGAAGGATCAATCAAGGCAAACTGGACCTGAAAAGCAACAAATGAAACATATTTGCAGCTTGCGGTACTTTGTGTAAGAAAACTAAAGTGGACTAGTATGGGGCATGTTCAGACAGACAAACACAAAGTGTTTTACTTTGGAAATGAAGAATTTGGAAGAAACAGAGTGACTCTAACACCGAGGCCAATATATATCAAATCAGAATTTGTGGAAAACCTATCAACATAACCATCATTCATGTCTACACTCCAACAACGGATGCAGAAGAAATCAAACAATTATACACAAGTGTCCAAGAGGAAATAACGCACCAAAACACTGATAATCACCCTGAAATGCCAGGGTAGGAAACCAAACAGAATCCTGTGTTGTGGCCTAGTGATCAGAAACAAAGAAGAATGGTCATATGATTTTGCGAAGCCAACCATCAGTTTATTGCAAATGCGTACTTCAGGCATCCATTCAGATTGCTGTACATATGGACATAATCAAATGGCCAGTACATAAAAGAAATCAATTATATAATTGCAAGTGGAAGATGGAACATCTGCATTCTTGTTGCTAAGTGAAGACCAACAACAGAATGTGGTAGTGACCATGAACTATTAACAACAACAACAAAACCCAACCCCCCCCCCCCAAAATCAGAGTAAAGCTGAAAAAAATCACTAACAGAAGCATTGTACCAAAATGCAACCTAAATAGCACAAATATCAAGTCCGGGTAAACAAAGTCCATTTAACTTGCATTTTATGAACTCAATTTATTATGAACCAGAGACATTATTAGGAACAAATGCAGAAAGAAAATTCCTCTAGCAAAAGGAAGAAAAAATCTAGGTGGATGATAGGAGAAACCCTTACAATTGTTAAGGACCAGTAAGAAGCAAAAGCAGAAGATGACAGGAAAAGGGTAAGAATCCTAAATGCAGATTTTTTGTGACTATAGTCACCATCCCTTAGAGACAAAAAAATATCTATTACAATGGCCAGTGCAAAGACACAGAAAAGATCATGCTGAAAAAAATTAGATAAATTCTTATAGACAAAAGTTGCTTATACGTGCCTTTCTATTATAAAATGAAACCTGCACCTCTTTCTCAGGAAGTATCAGAATGCTAAGCCAGGCTTCCATAAGATGTTCCTTAAAGAGACTGCAACTGTCAGCTGGCCTGGTTTCCATGCACAGTTAACCCCTGTCTATTCTTGTGTGAACAGCAACAAAACTAATAAGGCAGGCAGGCAGGCAGGTTTTCCCAGCAGTATTGCAATCACTCTAATTTACATGTTCAAGCCCACAGCCAAGACTGACAACAATCCCTGCTTTCCTGATTTACATGCTCCTGAAATCAATGCTATTGTATGAAGTCCCCTCTGCAGATCTCTCACATTATTTTGACTGTGTTCCCATTAGTTCATTATGTTCTAATAGCTGTAGTAGGCTGTGTGAACCTGGCATGAATTTGCCTGAAACCAAAGTGATGCTCAAGGTATTGCAACAAAAAATTTACTCTATGTGGGCAAGAAAAGCCTGATGTCCATGCTGGTATATGAAAAGGAAGAAACACTAGAGATAATTTTGAAAGTATACATTGGCTACTGGAGTGCACCAAAGAATTTCTGTTTTATAGACTGTAGCAAAATCTTTGTGAGGATCACAAGAAGGTAGGGCTGATCATGAAAAAATGGATGTGTTTGATTGTCCAGATGCATGGCCTCTATCATGGACAAGAAGCTACCATTAGGACAGAATATGGAGGAGCAGAACGGTTTCCCACAGACAGAGGAACCAGACAAGGAGTTATTTAATCTCCTATCTGTTTGATCTGTACTTAGTACATATCATAAGGAAAACTGAATTAGAAGCAAATGAAACATGATGAGTGAAAATTGGTAGAATAATTTAATACATGCAGATGCCACATTGATGGCAAAAAGCAGCACTTAATTCAAACATCTTTCATCAAAGCAAAAGACTCCAGTTGAACATTAAGAAAACAAAAATCATGGCTACAGAAGACCATTATGCTTTCAGGGCTTTTAAACTGTCTTTAAATATATGTTAACTGCTGCTTGTTTTATTTTTAATTATATGTTTAGTGCTGCATTTTAAAATCTTTTCCATGTTTTAATTACTTGGGTATTTCATAGAATCATAGAATGGAAGAATCAGAAGGAGCCTATAAGGCCAACAAGTCCAACCCCAGGCTCAGTGCTGGATTCCAGGTTAAACCACCCCTTTCACATGGCTGTCCAGCTGCATCTTGAATGCCTCCAGTGTGGGAGAGCCCACAACCTCTCTAGGTCCTTAGTTCCCTTGCCATACTGCTCTATCAGTCAGGAAGCCTTTTTCTTGATGTCCAGCTGGAATTTGGCTTCCTGTCAACTTAAGCCCATCAATTCAGTGTCCTGTACTCTGGAATGATCATGAAGAGATCCTGGCCCTCCTCTGTGTGACAGCCTTTAAGTATTTGAAAAGTGCCATCATATCTCTCCTTAACCTTCTCTTCTCTGGATTAAACACACCCAGGTCTTTCCAGCTCTCTTCTTAGGGCTTTGTTTCCATCCCTGATCATCTTTGTCAGCTTCCTCTGAATGTTTTTGTAGTGTAAAATTGTTTTTAAGTATTGGTGTTATTTCTAAAAATTCAACAAAACCCTTTAATATGTGTTATCATGAGTTTATTGTATTTTTATTATATATTTTTCTCCAGGATTTTAGTCATAAAAGAGGCATAAATTGAAAAAATAATAACTTATTTTTAAAACTTTGCAGTCTTAATGTAAATAATAAGGCATTTCTGAATGAATTGGCGATGTACCAAGGGCAAAACTTAATTCACACAATCCAGTTTAGTATTAGGCTTTACACTGTTTGATATCTTAATAGTACAAACATGTACTCGGAAATAAACCCCATTGAATTCAGGGTTTTATATTACCAAAGAATTGTGCTGAGACAGTAATATGTGACCCAAGTGCTTTGACATACTGTAGCTGAAAAGCAAAGGGGACAGCTATGGGATAGCTTTATGGCAGTCTTTTATTTTGAGGACAGGAATATATTACAGTGTCAGTGGGGCGTTGTCCAATGATTGAGATGCTTATGCAACAAAAGTATGGGTGGTGGTGGGGAATGTAAAACCTAAAAATAATAATATATTATACAGTGTTATTTTAAGCCACTTCTTAATTCTTCAGTGCAGCTAAAAGTTATATGGTTTGCCAGTCAGTATTATTAAGGAGTTCTTCAGTGGAAGACCATGTACCTCCCACATAATCCCCAGGGCAATTCAGGATTCAGAAAAAAAGGAGAATGAGCCAAGAGTCAGCTTTTTGTCTTTTGAAACTAGTCTCCTCCAGTTCTTTTATTCTTGCTTTAGTTGGTTGCTGTTGCCCCAACTTCCATGCTGTTGTTCTGCTGTGAAAAGCACAGTGCTGTTCCTCTTTAAGGTGTTGGAATGTAAAATGACAAAAATGTGTTATTTGCTGCTTTCTGAAAATGAGACATTAGCAGGAGGCTGAATTGCTTACAGGATTTCAGCGATTTCCAAGTTTTAGTGGAAAGAAGGTGAAGTCAGATATTTTAGTACCGCCACTGACTTACTCTGCACTTACAGAATTGCAGGTTGGGAATAATAAAATTATGGAGAAGTTGGTGGTAAACTAAGTCTAAGCTGTATGCATTTATTTTAGCTATGCTTTCTAGCCCTTATGACCATGAATGCAGATGTGTTCCACAGTGCCTCGTGGAACGCCTGGCCCCAAAATATAAGCTCAGTAGAATGTCTTGTTAAACTGTGTATTTATTATATTTATACCCTGCCTTTGTCCCTTTCAAGGAACTCAAGGCAGCTTACATAATTCTTCCTCTTCTTTCAATCTTACCCTTATAACAACAACCCTGTGAGGTAGATTGGGCGGAGAGTCTGTTACTGGCCCAGAGGCACCCAGTGAGCTCTGTGGCTGAGTAAGGACTAGGACCTGGATCTTCCAAGTCCCAACCCAACACTCTTAGCCAATTCACCACACTAGTTATCAAGGGATGGCACTTCAGTTAAGGAATAGAAAGCTGGTCAAGTTGAGATCAAGATGGATGGAGCCAAACACTGGGAAATTGGGAGTGGGGGTGGGGGAGAGAGAACAGTGTTAGCCTGCAATTCCACCAAAAAATAAAAAAATGCTGGGACTGGGATGGAGTTTTACCTTCAGCAGGACAATGATATTAGCCACCCAGCCAAACTAATTCAGAATTTGTTTAAAAACAAGAACCTGAATTCAGATCTCAGCCAACTAAGAATCTGTGGCAAGACTGGCAAGCTGCAGGCTGCCAGTGGTCCACCCAGCCTGACAGAGCTGGATCAGTGTTGCTTCCAAAGGTGCTTCTACCAGGTATTGGCTCAGGGGAATGAATACTTATGCAAGGAAAAGTGCCAATTGGTTTTTGTTTGCTTAAATTTTGTGCCCCAGGGGGTGTTTTTGGTTTTTTTTTTTTGGTCTTTTATTTTTGTTTTTGTTAAATTATACCTTCCAAGTGTTGAGTATCTTTTGTTCCTCAAATGATAAGAATGCCAATTAAATGCATCTGGATTCTGGGTTGTAACACAACAAATGTGAAATTCATGTATTGTGAATACTTCTGCAAGGCACTGCACCTGTAGCTCCTTTCATCACCTTCAACCCCACTCATGCCTGATAAAATAGCAAATTAACACCACAATCTTATACTGATCTAGTCAGAAATATGCCCCATTGAATTCAGTGACCTGGTTTGCAGCTCACCACAGTGCTTACACATGCATATTGCATATACAACTGTTCCTCAGAGGTTACTGCATTGTCAGTAGGTTAAATGGATTCTGGTTGGATTCGGTGAGGTTGGTTAACCCTCACACAACCCGTGATTTGGTTTGCAGACATAGCCCCTTGTTGGGAGTTGCATGTTCAAAACAGTGCTACCATACACTAGTGCTTCTCGAGGGTTAATTAACACACAATAGGTCATTGTATAGTGCAAATCAGTCCAGTGAAATAAGTGGGTATAGGACTGAAACCTAAATCATGCATGATATAAAAATGGAAACATTGTATATGTTATAACAGTAATTTGTCCACAGTATATAGGTTCCTGTATTGCATTCTATCACACTGAAAACACATTGTGTTTTCTTTTCCCAGACCACTGCTAAATGTTGGTCGCTACCTTTAAATCAAGCATGATGTAGCACATGGCAATGACTCCCCTTTGCTTCCTATGTAGAGCAAACAGGTCAGCCTGGACAGAAGAGAGTCAGCAAACAAAAAACCCAACAAGGCGACATTTCAAAAACTGAGGAAAGATCTCAGTGTCCCAGGGGAAGTTGCTGTTTGTCAAGAAAAGCCATTCAGGGAAGTTACTTGTCAAGAGGTTTGATTCTGTTTGTTTCGGTTTCCCACTACAGGTGTTAAAAATTAACACAATAAAGCTAAGATGGTTGTGTTATGCTTCTCTTCTTTTCAGTTCTATGCAGAATTGTCATTCCTTGTGCCTTTCATTGCTTCTATGGCCTCATAGCTTTTATTTCCCCATTTACTTCTACACAGGCAATCAAAACTGGAAGGCAGAATATCAGTCTGCCTGATAGTCCAGAATGGCCCAACCAGAGCCTGCTCCAAAGGCCCTGTTGGTGCTCCCGGTGCTTCTAGCCCTCTGCGTGCAGCTGTCAGAGCCTCAAAACCAAGG
This sequence comes from Varanus salvator macromaculatus, assembly GCA_023646645.1. Classification (NCBI taxonomy): domain Eukaryota; kingdom Metazoa; phylum Chordata; class Lepidosauria; order Squamata; family Varanidae; genus Varanus; species Varanus salvator. The sequence goes on along the minus strand of JAIXND010000771.1, from coordinate 15,872,074 downwards.
GCAGGCGTGAACAACACTCAGACCCGTATGGAAGATTGAATCACCTTGAACCCCACGGTTTTATTGATGAGAGCACCCAGGCCCCCTGCAGCCGCTTATGACAGCATGGTCCCGGGTAGTGGTCCTCACAGCCAACTACAAGCTTTTAGAACATGTACAGACTGTTTTATAGGTTCTGTATCTCACAGCAGCAGGGCAGAAGATGATGAAATGATGAAATAATGGGAACACAGTCAAAATAATGTGAGAGATCTGCAGAGGGGACTTCATACAATAGCATTGATTTCAGGAGCATGTAAATCAGGAAAGCAGGGATTGTTGTCAGTCTTGGCTGTGGGCTTGAACATGTAAATTAGGGTGATTTCAATACTGTTGGGAAAACCTGGCTGGCTGCCCTAGTTTAGTTTTGGTATTATTAGTTATTAGTTTTGGTAGTTGTTAGAACAGCAACAAAACCTTCTTAGTTTTGTTGTTGTTCACACAAGAATAGACAGGGTTTAACTTTGCAGGGTTTAACTTTGGGAGCCAGGCCAGCTAAGAGTTCCAGTCTCTTAAAGGAACAGCTCTCAGAAGCCTGGCTTGGAGAGGCAGGCAGGGACATTGTAGGTTTGATTTTATACCACAAAGGCACATACAAGCAATCAGGATTTATCTAAATTTTCCCAGCACAGCAAACGCAAGCTACATGAAGCTGCACCCTGGGCCATGCCATTCCAAATTTTTTTTTTCTTAACTTTTGAGTAGCAGTGATCTGCTCTAATCAGATGCTCCTTTCAGGGACATGGCTAATGTAGGCACTGGAGCAACATAAAGACGGCTCCTTCAGCACTTTAGAGTCTATGAAAACTTATAGTCTTGAAAGCCACAAATTATCTTAGCCTTTAAAGTGCCACAAGACTCTTGTTTCTGAAGTCCTAAATTGTTTGGAAGCAGGATATTTAAAGGGCCTGCCTGGCTGGACCAGGTATATGGTTGTGGGACCCAAGCTGTGGAACTTCCAGTGCCAAAGGCTCACATGGACTATTCTCTGATGAAGTTTTGTCACTGGGTAAAAACAGATGCTTTGAGTACCTGCACTCTTTACTTCCCTCTCAGTCAGCCAGGTTTAAAAGAACTATTATTTGCTGTGTTGCTTCGTGTCCTTGATTTTTTTATTATTGTATTGTTCCATTGAAGAAAGGTTGGATATAGAGAAATAAAATAAGCAAGTAGTTCCCAAACTTGCATATTTTACCACCAGACTGGAAAGATATTTGTGAGTGTGTGTGTGTGTCAGTAATAGAGTATTGTTTTTAAGTCCTGCCTTACCAGTTGCTGGAAGTGGGGGGCATAGGACGTGTGTTCTCAATCTTTCCACCCGTCTGAGCTCACTTGAAAAAGCTAGAAATGTCTTTTCTATGAGTCACAACATGCTGACAGGTGAAAGCAGAGTTTGGCGTAATCAGCTGCCGATTGCTGGTATCATTTTATATGGCTATCTAATTCCTCTTTGAAAATTGCTAAAAGCTAGCTAAATTCCAGCTACTTCCTTGTAGCAGGGAGTTCCATAATGCACTTTTTCTATCCTATTTGGCCTCTCTCACCTTCTCTGAAAGTGCAGCAGTTCCCGACTTTGCATCCTTTCTTCATAGAGAAGTTGCTTGAACTCCTTAAAAAAATCATTGTCGATTTCTGCTCCTTTTTCATCTCTACAATATTCTTCTCTTAGGTGAGGCAAACAGAACTGTAACACAGTATTCCAAAGGTCGATGTACAGGTAAGGGTAATATGATACTGGACATTCTGTTTTCAATTGTTTTCCTAATTATGGCTAACATGGAATTTACCTTTTTCACAGCAGCTGCACACAGGATCAATGTTTTAGAGCTGTCCACCCAAACCCCAACATCTCTTTGTGGGTCTTGGGAGAAAGGAGAGCAGCAGATTGGAATTTTCATGATGCCTGTTTTCTTTTTTCTTTTTTTTCCTGCCGCAGTAACAGTAATGGGAGAAACCAAGCAATGCATTTATTGATCACTGCTTTATTTTTTATTAAATTTCTAGCCAAAGCTCTCTGAACAGTTCAGAACAAATCAACCATAAAATACAAAATAAAAGGTTAAAATTTGTGAAAAGTATTATTAAAAAGAATATCTGTACAGAAGCTAGCAGCTATGATATGGTACCAGAGTTAAAACAGGAAAGCTAAAATGCCTGGGAAAAGCAAAAGGTCCCACCTTGAGCCAGAAAGAGCATGGTCTTGGAGCACATCACTTGCTTCTTTTTGTGGCCCTGAAAGATATCTTGTTTCAGTGAAAGAAGAAGAGAGAGGATAGGTGAGAGAAAGCACCAAGCAAACCAGTGCAGACCGATAGGTGAGCATCCTTCATTAAACTTAACTGGTTTAGGTAAGTTTAAAAACATAAGAGAAGTCATGCTAGATGAGACCCATGGTCCATCTAGTTCAGCACTATGTACACAGTGTAGCAAATGAACTGCCCACGAGCAGGAGGCTGCTGGATCTCCCTCTGCACAATCCCTCTGCAACTAGTGAGATCATTTGTTTATGCTGTAAGCCATCCAGAGATGCAAGTAATTGGATGGCATATAAATTTAATAAACAAACAAACAAATGGGAACAGGTCACAATTAACAAAGGTAGGTGATTAATGAAGGGTTGTTGTCAAAGTCTGACTTGCTTGCTGTATAATAGCTTTAATTTTTAAAGCAAATGGAATGATTGGTTCCATAAGGCATGCTTCTTTGGTCTTTGGTCCAGAGACCACTGCAGCATTTCTTGTAACGCAACCCCAGCCAGCCAGTGAGAAAGCGTCAACCATGCCATGAAAGACACACACACAAACACCTTGGTTCCTATTGGAACTCCTAGGAGTTTGACTAAAGCAATCCTTAGCAAATGCAGCAATATTTTATCCAGTAACTATATAAACAATGAGAATTTAAATATGCTTCCTGTTGTGGGCTTCCGGTATTTTTATAGGAGGGGAACTGCTGCTCATTTTCCCACAGACAGTCACCACCAGCCCTACTGTGCTATGAAGGGGTTCCTTGTGATCGAAAGTGGAATGGCCTATAACAGACCAGGACTCACACTATGAGTTTAGATTTAAAATACTTCCTTTAAACTAAGAATAGCAGAAGGCTTGGAGTTTAATTTCTTATTGCAGCGCAGAACTTGCACACTGAAGCGGTGAAGTTTAAATGGTTGTGCTTCTTTTTCCTCTTCATTTTGCTCTTACAACATATATACATATAAATTTGCCAATCTGCATTTTGTAACATATCCAAAAATATTTACAGAAAAAAATGCTTACACGTTTTTCTCCTTTCCTCTTCCTTACCAAAAAGATAATGAGTTTCCACGTGATTGTCTGGAAGGGAGAAGTTAAATTTAAACCCTCCCCCAAGCAGCTAATCAACAGTTGCCAAATCAACAGCAGCTATTATTGATTCAGCAGTATTTTATATTTATTTTTAAAGCATTTTAATCTCATTTTGGTTATCATATCAAAATGGGCCCCCACAGTGGTTTACATAGGACAGCAAAACTCATCAAATAACCAAAATTAGAACTAAGGAGTAAAAGAAAACTATGCAGAGAAATGGATCATCCTATGAAGCAAGAGATTACAGGCAGGTAAAAGGAAGTACTTCTTTATTCTGCACATACATAAGGAAATGGCTACCATGAGAGATAGTGTCAGTGACCACTACCTTTAGAGGGGCATTATGCAAATAGGCATTATGCAAATCCTTGGATGATAGGCTTATCAATTGCTGCTAGTATATTAATTACCTCCCGTATCAGACAGACAGAAAAAGCCTCTGATGAACTGTTGCTGAGGAACATGAATGTGGGAAGGTGTCTTGCATATGGGCTTCCCCTGGGTGTCTGATGCAGCACAAACAGAATGCTGGCCTGGATACACACTGGGATCCCCAGTCTTTCTGGACCCATGTTCACATTTGAGAAACAGCTGCTGGGCTCCCACAGAGGATGTGGTGGAAAAGTGATTCCCTGCGGAGTGCAAACAGGGGAAAGGTCTGAAATTCACATATCTGAGCCTTCAGAGGTACAACAAAAGACCCATTTAAGGTTGGGATCCTGTGCGTCCTTACATGCAAGTCAATGGAAAATTCATCTGAATAGACCTACTTAGGATTCGCTCATCCTATCCACACACACCTTTCCCCATCTCCTAAAGGAAAGACAGGTTTTCCCTACTTCAAACCCTGCCTCAATTACTCCATTCCCCTTCTGGCATTCCTACCTTCTCCTCTGCCATCAAAGTCCTGTCCCTGGAAGAATGCTGTGTGTTTGTATTTATGTCCACACAAGAATGAGAAAAGGGACTGAGAAGCAAAAAAGCAAGGCTAGGTGTTTGGACCAGGGGTAGTGGGGGGAGAAAAAGAGCAGAGTTTGGGGATGGGAGGGAGGGGGGACACTTCTATGGTGTTTCCAAATCCACACTACAAATCCACTGGTGACTCAATTTACTAAAGTTGAAGAGGCTGGCGTTCCAGCTGGGGCTACTCCACCCCAGCTGAAAATTCCTGTTCTTGCTCCTGTTCCTCCTCATCTGTTTGGCTCCCCTTTCTGGGGCAAGAGGATCTCCCTGTGGGCTCTCCATTTGGGAAGGAATCTGGATTAGGTCCCCAAGGACAGGCACACAAATAGGTAGCAGCAAAAGTGAGGAGGAGCCCCTCCTAACAGCATCCCACCAAAGCTGTCCAGCCCCAGCATTATGCAACACCACTTAGCTCCGGATGTCAATGGTTAATCCCCACTTCTCAGCAGAGTGCATTCTGCCTGTGTTTTCATTTAGTAAAGGAGAGGTCATTCTGAAAAATGCTTCTTTAAAGAAAATGCAATGCAAAAAAAAGTTTGAAAAGTCAGAAATGACATCTGTTCTACCTTAAGATTGGCTGGCTGGCTGGCTGGCTGGCTGGCTGGCTGGCTGTCTGTCTTTCTTCCCCCACCCACAAGTTTGATATTAGCTTGTGTGTGGGGTGAAGATGCAATTTGATTGGATGGATGGATGGATGGATGGATGGATAGATAGATAGATAGATAGATAGATAGATAGATAGATAGATAGATAGATATTAAGCCAAAGACATGCTCCAATCTAAGTATATAATGTTCCACTGTTTTTGGTGGGGGAGAACTGCCTAATTCTCACATGTAAATAAAAGGAACTCAGAGTTCTTATATTCTGGCCATAGGGTACTTGCATGGATCAGAGTGTCAGCTCTGGGACTGCTCTTGAGGCCTGACAGCAAAAATTAATGATAAATTTAGAATTTGGTTGTCATTGAATTTACATTTGTGGTTGAATGTAAGTCTCGCTGTATTCACTGTGGCTTTTTCCCAGATAAGTGTGCATAGGATTGAAGGCTTAGAGAGGCTAAACGTGTGCTCATTTCTTTATGTACAGGAAGAAAAGGCTGCCATGGTCCATGTTTGCTGTATAAGCAGGAAATGCCAGAATAACTATTGATGCTCCAAATAGAAAGAAACCTGGCATATCAAGCCCTGATCTGAGTGAGCCAAGAAGCGAATAATTATGACAATGCACAGAACTTACATTGTATCTGTTTTTTTAAATGACCAATGCACATCATTCACAGTGATCTAAAAACAATGGATACGAGACCATATCTCTATAAATAACTAGTTATTGATATCATTGAAAATGGCTGTTTTCATCATTGACATTTATTTCTATACCTTTCCAAGAAGCTGGGAGCAGCGGAAATAAGGAATAGTCATTGGGCAAGTTCACATGGCATGAGAAGCCCTGGTGAAATCTTATTGTTGTGGATCTGTTGTGTCTTCTGGAAGTTCCAGAGTTCCTGTGTAGAAATATTAGTTTTCTGAAACCACAAAGAGAAGCAATTGTCTGTTTTAGGGTTTCCACATTTCACCATGGCGGACTCAAGATTGCCATTTTACCATTGTTGGCATGGAAACAGCATAGAGTTCCCTGGCAAGAGTGGCCACAGAAGTGGCTCCTTCAATTTCATTACTGGTTCTCATTACTGGATGACTCGCTTTGCGTGCAAAAGCTCTCAAGAAGGATCCATGGCATTCCCAAGGAAGTATGGGAAAGAATCCATGGTGAGCTGCAGTCCATGTTAACCATACTGAGTTCAATGGGCCAATGGTCTAACTTAGCATAAAACAGCTTCCTGCATTTCAGCCTTACAAGGCTGTGGTTCTTACAAAGCTATCCTTGCAAACCTCAAGCATGGGGAATGACTTTTGTCTCCTTTATAATTTTATAACTTTGGGCTGAGCATAGTTGATGCAGAAATATATTTCCTGCATTAAAGCTGGAGTGAAAAGAAAATCCAGGGAATTACAAGACTAAGCTTCAGAAGCAAATGATTCACCCTGAAAGTATAAGTGAAACTGTTCTAACAGCTGATTGCAAATCCCACATAAGGATACTCATTAGCTGAGATTTACTGATTAAAACCAAGGTACATAATGCAAGTGTATTTCTGCACACACATGTATACACACACACACACACGCACGCACGCACGCACATGCACAAACATCCTTTGGTATGCAGAAATCTCAAGCTCCATGATTAAATTATCGTGCATATTAAATTAATTGGTGCTTAGTTACATCAGTTGGATGTCTATCACCTAAGTGATATGCATTCCACACCTGATGAGCTTTGCAAAATGTGAGATGCAAAGCACTTGAGCTACATGAAAAAGTAGGTGTTGGAAAAGGCGTGGGAGAGAGGAGGACACAGAAAAAGATAAGAGGTAGCTCCAGCTACTTTGGGCTCTGGTCGTGATCCATGTAGCTGCATGAGTTAATGCTCTTACATTAGATGGAAAGTCCCCAACCCCTGTTACAATTCGCATCCTGACAACAAACTATATGAACTCTTCATGGGTTATTTGTTATGGGTTATTTGTTATTAACAAGCCATGGCTTGTTGGTACAGCTAGATTCAGGCAATATGATAACCCAAGCCACCCTTGGTTCAACAACAATCCCTACCTACCTGTACTAGATGCTTGAGTATGGGTTGTTGTGTTGTTGGAAGCTAGTAATGGATTTTGATACTGTGCAAACTAGATCAACTCTGACAGGGTGACTTGCTTGAGGACAAGCCACACTGACAATCCATGGATTGTTGTGGACATTATTGTACCCATAATGGGTTATTGTCAAAAAATGAGCATCCAACCAACCTCACTGTTGGCACCAGGAGTTCACTAATGAACAGCTCCACAAGAACCAACCATTTCTACTTGACACTGGCAGGTGTCTAACCAAAATTTGGTTTATTGGTTTTTTAAAAAAAAATCAGTTGCACTTGTATGGCTGTGTAATTTGAAGAGACTGTCAGTGCCTGTCAAAATGGAGATCTCAAACGCTAGCTGTCAAATCAAACTTCTTGATCTCAGGAAAGAAAAGACAGAGGAGGGTAAAAGGTAAAATCTACAGCAATCCAAAACTGAGTCATGAACACAGTGCAGAGTGGGACACATGTAGCGTCACCTGGGAGAAATGAGTGTGAGGAAGGAGCTCAGTTGTGTCCTGGATGCACTATGGGTTCACAGAACACCCAAGCCAACATGGGGTTGCACAACATGTGATGCACCCAATGCAATACATTCTTTCATAGTGGAATTTAAAGATAAGAGGACAAAAACAGGAAGTACCTTTTAGCGCTGCTAAAGAACAGTCATGAAGGTAAAAGATCTGAAAAGCCATTTAGCATTTGTCTTTGCCCAAAGAAAGGAGCAGAGAGGAATTAATCAGGTATCCATGTTTCATCAAGAAATCTGAACACCCATCAGATCCTTTGGCTGATGGGAGAGCAACAGTCTGTCTTGATCCTGTGTTTTTTAAACATTCACACAAACTGGCTGGGAGAAACTGTCCAGAGATGTGAGCCAAGGAATCCACAGACTGATAAAGCTCAGTTCTCTTTCAGATTTTAGGAAGGCAGTGGAACCCTGGACTACTACCTGGAGTATGTGTGTGTCCGGGGGTGGGGCAAACAGAAAATATGTGATGGAAATACTGTTGCTTGGTGAATTGCCTAGGTATTAAGGCATTTTTAAATTGCATGGTACTTGACTAAAAATGATATTGTTGTGGTGTTTGGTCATAAGACTGAGAGTCATGCTGAATCAGACCAAAACCTATTGCATTCTAGCATGCTGATGCTAGATCACACAGTGGTCAACCAGTTAGGTGTGGGAACAGAAGTAGGGCAGGAATGCAAAAGCATCATCCTGCCCATGTTCCCCAGCAACTGGTTGCACATAGGCATACAGTCTTTGATACTGGAGGTAATGAACAGCCATCAAGACAGGTTGCCATTGACAACCTTCTCTTCCATAAAAGCGTCTAATCCCCTTTTATAATCACCCAAATTGGCAGCTCTCACTTCTTCTCATGATGCCACTTTCTATAGCTGAACTATGCATTTTATCTGTTTAGAATCTCCCCTGTTTTGCCTCATAGGCTGATACCCAGTTCTACTATTAAGGGAAATAGAGAAAACTATCTTCCTACCTAGTGTCCTGTTTTAATTTACATAAGGACCATTGATTCGAAGCTACCTTTGGAGGTGCAACTGGCAATTAGGTGAGGGGGCACAAGGCCCACCTCTCATCAATGCATTGAATGCATCAGGAACTTGCAGGGCTAGCTGGTCCCTCCCTTTGCTAGCCATGCCTTCTGCCACAGTAAAGATGGGGGCTGTGCACATATGAATATATTCTCTTCCATTGAGAACCAGGATTGGTTTTTCAGGAATGTCACTTGTGCAAATGAATGAGCTACACCAACAGCCCTCTATGCCATATTAAGAGAGTCTACGCACACCATATGGAAGTCACCAGTTGTCACAGCCCTTCTGAATGGGTGTTGTGCTGCCAAATATCTGTCAGCTAATTCGCCAAGTCTTTTAAACTGTGAGCAAGAACTTAAAAAAAAGAAAGAAAAAAGAAAAAGTGTTTGCTTTTGCCTAAACCAAAGACTTCATTTCAAAAGTGAGAGCCAACACAGTTGTAATAACCTATTATCCTTTAATCTTGTTTGAAAATATTTACAAATATTCTAGGTTGTGACATATCTCAGTTCTGCTTACAAAAAAAGGAAGTTGCTCATCTCACAGCAGAATGCCAACAGAACAGTTTTACAGAGTAGCATATATTTCTTACACCATGAAGCTTCCAGTCCAGGCAACGAGCAGACCCAGTCTGCTTAGTGCCAGCAAGGCCACTGCATCTAGTACCTTGCAGTCCGACGGCACAACCAAATATTTATTGTCAACTAATGTAATAGGAACTTTTGAGTGATCATGCTGAAACTCTAAGGTCTCCTGCTTTGAAATAAACAGATCGAGATAGGAATCCAAGTGGACTGTGCAAGAAAGCAGGGATGGCTCTGGTTGTCTGGATGTTTTAACCAGAACTCCCATCAGCCCTAGGCAGCATAGCTGATGGTGAGGGACATGAGAATGACATTTCAAACATGTGGAGGACATGCCACTTGCCTGCCCTGCAATAAAGGCTCTGATTTTAAATGCAACAGGTTATCTGATATGCAGGTCTTCTGCATCCATGCAGTCTCCTTCTCATGTAGCAAGTAGAATCCTTCCAGCACGCAGTGATGCTCGAAGGCAGGCCAGTGGCCCAGCTCCAGCTGACCAGGCAAAAGAAAGCCAAAGGTCCTGGGTGAAGATACGTGGGTCCAGGCTATGCTAGCCAGCACAGGGCAGCCCTTGTGGCTGTTCAGTGAGACACGTTGCTCAGCCTGGATAACTAAGCTTTGAGCAACTGTTCTGCACAGCCAGCCAGCCAGGCTCTCCCCACCCTTTCCTGGCTCATCAGCTCATCTGGTCTGGCTGGCCCAGTGCCAAGGCTAGGCAAGTGCAGGCCCTCACCCAGCAGGGACTGATGGGAGCCCCTGGACTTGCTCCGCCATCTCATATTGCCACCTGCTTCTTCCCTGACCTCTCTCCATGGCCCAGCCAATGGTGCCAGTGGGAAAAAGAAGCAGGAGATGCCACGGAATGATTTCTGCCTGTCAGAATAGCAGGGGATAGTGATGCTGAAAAAGCAGAGGAGGAGGAATAGCAGAACTGGGCTGGCAGTGAGAAAGTGGGCCGCTCACTAAGGCGGGCCCACTGAGGGTGTCTAGCCCACAAACCTGGAAGCAACTCTGCCTGGCCACCTTCACCAGGAGGAGCTGCTACACGGAGCTCACCTCCTACCACTCTGCCATGAAGAACTCAAGAGAACTGGAAACTGCACACTAATGCTGGAGTTTTCTTCCTTCTTCCTCCCTTGGCCAAATTACCCTCACTACTGTTCCCTATTAAAAGTTATTTCCATGTAGAAATAAAGGTTCAGGGGAAATGGCTCTGATCTCACCTTCTTCCTGACAGGCTCATTTTCTTCATTTTACTGCAGAGATTTTTTAAAATTCTTCTTGCGTGAGGAACCCCAGCAGTGTGGAGTGACGCAGCACACACTCAGGGAGAATTTGGCCCAAGGGTCCTCAGAAAAGGCAGCTGTTTTCTGCTGGGATAGCCACGAAAGAGCCTGCAGTGATCTTTCTCAATCATAATTATCCATTTTTGCGCCTGGAGCAAGCAGGTTAATTCTCCATTGGCCTTGTTTCTCCTATCCTTGCAGTACATACAGTCACATACATCATCTGGAAGATTTCGCCAGGATGTGTGTAAACGGAGTTGTCCCTGCCCTGATTCCCTTTCGAGTTATTGGCAAATACTTGGGAACACTGGAAAGTGGTTCTGGGCCTTTAAAGGGCTAAAAGCTTGCTAAACTGTCAAGTCTGCACTGATCAGGTAGACTGCTCCTGCTCAAAAGGTGCTGTTTAAACATACATTGCATTGATACTCTCAAATCAGCAGTCGAGTTCCTAAGTTTCTCCGTTGCCACCAGCAGCATCCTGCAACTGAATGTGTTGCACTGTGTTAGAGCCAGGCCAGGGCCAGTGTGATGATGTCACACTTCCTGGCCTGCTGCCCTCACTATCATCTGCCACATGATAACATTACAGTATTAATCTAGTTCAACAACTGGCAGCACAGTTCAGCTTTGTCCTTACTGTGCCCAGGTTACACTTAGCGTGTGCCTCTATCCCAGTTACCTCACATAACCTGCTGTATCTGGCCATTTGTCCCTGAAGGCTGGCTGCTCGCAGAGTTCACCGGGTCCCCTAAATTAGATCCCTATGGGTGATGCCTGGAGACTTGGGTGTGCAACCCCAGTCAGCAAGAGTGAGCGTGATCACGCCAGGAACACCTGTGTGAGAGAGTGACAGGAAATATGGGAAGCCAGCTAAGCCTCAGCGAAATGAGAATCCTACTAAGCCAGACAGAGGGAGATTGCATTTCTTCACTGTCGAGGAACTGAGAAAACTGACTTTTCTTCAGTCTACTGAAGAACTACAGAAGCTGGAGCAGGAACAGATTTGCAGGCCAAATGAAAGATGGGGAAAATGGATTCCCTGTAGAAAACATCAAAATTAGTTTAAGGACATCCTGAAGTACTGCAAAAATGCACCCAGGCTAGGTTTCTCCAGGATGCAACCCGAATCTCATTTCCCAGATGGTTTCATATCTCATAAATCAAAAGCAGCAGTTTCAGTTCCTTAAATTCACAGACCTCTTGCTCCCATGACACCCCCCGCCCCCGCCAACCTATTTTCATAAATTTATCTCATTGGCTGCTTCACTACTGGCTAGTTGTAACTGTTACCCAGGTGATTATAAAACAGTGATACCTCTGACCTCTTAAAATATAAACACAGAGAAAAGATGCCCAGAAATGAGAGAGAGTTTGGATGCCAACATAAATGTGCAAAGATACATTCCTGGTCATCTTTTAAATGTGAGATTTCCACTTGTGTTACAATTATTTTCATACAGCCTTTTCTTTTAAGGTTTTCATGTAACATTGTAAATATTTTAACAAAGTTGTTGCTTTTTTGCCTCTGCTGGGGAACTTTGGCATTACAAATTGGATAAATAAATGTATAAATAATTACCTGGGGACTAGGAAAGTAGTTGAACTGAATAAATCCACATTTGGACTTTTTGCCAGCATAGAGTGGCTTCTGGAAGGGGTGGGGTGGGAAGGAGAGGAGTGGAGTAGATTGGGGTACGGTGCAGTGCAGGATATTTAAGTTGGAGTCCAAAAGTCATGGTTGCAGCCTGGCATTGAGGGTCCTCAAATGGCCACCCTCCTTCCCACTGCTCCCTCCTCTTTCCTCTGACTGCCAACCATTCTGTGAGTCCCCAGCTTTTGTGCAGGTTTCCCTCCTCTCCAAGCCAAATGTTGAACTCCCTCCCCAGGTGTAACTACTGGCCATAGGATCAAAGATACCGATACTTTTGGTTATGCCACCTTTTCCTTCCCACCACTGGAATATGGGCTCTGAAAGGGTCTCCAGAACTGGAGGGTTGGGGTTGAGGTTATGGACGAAGACCTAATTGTCTCTGGGACCAAGCAGCAAATGAAGGGATTATAGCAGCATTTCATGAAGTTGTTAGTCAGCCACCTCTGATTTCCACTGAGCTCACTCAACCTGCTAAGTAAAACGAAGTCATTCCTTAGTCAGACATGTCACCTATTGAAGAAGACTCACTGGAATATGCTTCAGATGCTGATGATTCATCCATTAAAAAATCATTTACCACCAAGATCTAGGATTTATTTTGGCCAGAGGTTAATCGTCATGCAAAATATGCTCCTCTCTTGAGTTGTGAACAAGATATAAATGAGTGTAAAAAATCAGGGATGGACACAAGCTGGAAGGAAGAACCTGACTCTGCATTATGGAACTGGAAGCAAATTGTTTTCCCTGCTATAAGGAGAATCAAGGTCTTCAAAATGGAATTCTGCCCTTGGGCTTTGATTTAAAGCCCAAGGAAAAGACAGGCTTGGATTCCAGGCTCTCCGCAGCATTTCTGGCACCCACTCTCTGTTCCCCTGTGAGTCCACAAGTCATCACTGATGCCCCCTGGGGGCAGTGGCACAACCATCAGCATTCCCATTTCCCTAGCTCCCAGAAGGAAGTGGCAGCTGGGCTTTCATGGGCTGATAACCACAGCTAAGCCCTAATGGGTACCTGCCAGCCACCATATTTGCAAGATGTAAGACTTGGGAGTCACCAGTGCCAGTTATAGGCAAGCAGCAACTTAGCTTCCAGCCCTTTTGGCAACAGCACTACTGGGTAAACCCACCAGAGGAGTGTGGTGAGCAGACCCAGAGCTGCCAGGATCATCAGCACCTGGGCTGCCTCGATGGGGGTGAAGGAGTGTGGCTGATGCACCAGGTGCTGAGGGTAGGCCTGGAAGTGGACAGTTGGGGGCATCAGCATCACCACTTCATGCTCTAGCCTCCTCTTCTGGGAGGAACATCCAGACCTACAGACCCCACATGTCCAAGAGGAGATGCCCTCCTCTCAGAGACAAAACACCCTGCTAGCTCTTGCCCAGCTCTTTATGCAACTCATTTCTGGGGGGTCTGAGGGAAGGGGGAGTTCTTGCTTCCTGAGTTGGGCAGACACTTACACATCCTCAAAAAAAAAAAAAAAGGAAAAAAAAAGTGGGATGGAGAAAGAAGACAGACATGCATACATTTTCCAAATCCTACTTTAGATATGTAGATGCACATTTAGAATTAATGGCAGAAATACAGCTCATTTCACCATTATGGAAGAAAATTTCAGGAAAGTACATCTTGCTGTCCTGGATCAGGTTCTAACTGTGGAGAGGCAACTGCAAGGCCCCTGAAGGCATATCTTATTGTCCTTCGGCCAAGCTTGGCTGGACAGCCCTTCAAACAGAATGCTTTCTATAGAGGACTGTTCTCTAAAGTAGAACACCCAACCAGCCTTCTTCAGTGGCCATGGCAGGAGCTTGAAAACACTGCACTTGAAATGTAGCAGGGCCTTCAACAGCTAGGGTGGGTGTGCTCTCACTGCTGCCAGCAGGAGCCCACCCAGCCCCTGCGATGGACCTCTATATCTAGGCAGTTCTTTTCTCTTGTGAAACTTTTAAGTGCAGCAGTTGGAGCACAGGGCAGTCTTCAGATAGCATCTGCTGTCTCCTTGACTGTGTGTTTATTTTTGTGGAAGCCACATCTGGGCAACATTTTAAATACATCAGTGACAGGTTCAAATCTATATGAGTTTAGAAAGAAACTCCCATTGCTGGAAAGTTGTAGGCCTTTTTCTCATGTAAACTTGCATAAGACAGCACCTAAAATCACATTTGAATAGATAATTTATACATCAAGTTCCTGGTTCTTCCCCAACCTCTTTGTGTAACCAGATTATTTTGGATCTGCCTGGACCACATAATGAGTAGTGACTGACTCAGAACTGGAGCCGATATGAATGCTGTTTCTCATGAGGCTAAGGTCTGATTCTGCTGCCACTCAGATGAATAATGTTTTTTTTCCCTGCACATCCATCTGGAGTATTAAAAGAAATAAAAAAAGAAAGATTTGAATTTAACTCCACTAAGATTTCTTTCCTAACATGCAGCTTGCTTTTTGGTTGTGGTTGTGTTCAAATTTGCTGACACCATGTTGTTCTTAACTGGATAATCCAGCTGCTTTAACGTGGAGAACTTTTTTTAATATTGCTAAAACACATTAGCTCCAGAATACCCTGTTTTTGAGAACCTTCTCACCAAAGAATGTTTGGATAATTCTTGCAAGGCAATGATATTACAGAGGAAGTTGTACTTTGTAAGCACTTCTTTTTATGAAGACCAAAGACTTGAAAACAAGCAGAAAGGAAACTGGGCTGTGGCGGTGGAGGGGGTGGGGGGGGTGACTTGCTTTGTTCTGTGCATTTTTGCCAAAAACATTTTTATAGCTCTCTTATGAGTAGCAAAGAAAGTCATCCAGCATATTAAGGTAACATATAATTAAGGTAAGCAGATGGTTTTGAATTAAACTGTGAAATAATATATTTTTCCTGTTTTAAGGGTACAGGGGGGCTGCTCTGCAAAGCTCTTTTTACTGGCTAGCCCAGACTTCCCCAGTTTAGTGGTTCTTGGATGTATTGGGTTGCAATACCCATAGTTCCCAGCCAGAATGGCCTATGGCTACCTAGTCCAGTACTGACTATTGGCTTGCGGGCCGCCTTCAGCCGCCAGCTTTCTCTCACCTTCTGGCTTTCCCCCCTCCAAACCTGGAGAAATGAACTCTACATCACTGGGCTATATTCCCTTTACACTGAAATGCTGGGAGAATGATAGGCCATCATACTCAGAACTGTGAAATGAACACTAACAAGATGTTGCAAAAAGGAGCAGTCAGAAGATTGCATTACAATTTCTCTCCTTGAGTTCGTCCACCTCTACTCTTTGGCCACTGAGCATACTTGGTCCTTATTTTGCCAGATTTTTTTTCCAGTGGTGCTGCTCCCCCTTTTGAGACGCCCTTCCCCAATTTGAGTGTGTGCATGTGTGTGCTTTCACAAACTTTGTTTCTTCAACCCTGTTGATGCCTTTTCTTTGTGAGCAGATGGTGTTAGTTTGGCTACCCATGCAGTGGCATTGAGCTCTGAACTCCAGAAACAGAGCAAGAGATACTCTGCTACTACATTGTATCCATTAAATGACCCCATCCCTACTGCCCCAAGTAAACCTCTCCTCAATTAAAGTCCAGAGTAAGACATCCTGAATTTACTCCTTCTATAAGCCTTTTCCAGATCAGGATACGTGGGGAGGATGCAGATTGATGGAGGGATGTGTAAAAATGGAAAATGTACAATGCCGCACTTCAGTCACCTCTCATTAATAAGGTAAATTTGAAAACACCATCAAAAGCAATGCTTGGTGACTAAATGTAGGCATCCAGAACTTTCCAGAAACTAGAGGACACAGTTTGGCACAGCTTTGTAGGAAACCCATCAGGTCTGCAACATCCCAAAGCATTTTCTGCCCCTTTTCCACTAGAAGGCAACTGAGTGCTGAATGGGGCGAAAGGGCTGCCTGGACCGGCATTGAAAAGCAATAATTTCCTAGTCTACCTTCAGGGAAAACCTCTTAGTTTGCTAGAGGAGTCCAGACTGGTAAGAATACACATTTCAACAGATCTGTTTTCCCTTTTTGTTGACAAAAATAATAGAAGTGCAGTAAGACCTTTATAACCTATCCCATAGCCTTCCTAAATTATTATTTTTATTATATCAATGTAATACTGATGGAATATTTGTGTTTATTGGTATAATTTACTTGTTTTGATTGTGTATTCCTTTTATTGATTTCTGTAATAAAATATTACTAAAAAGGGAACTGAGGTACAGCCTTTAATTTTGGAGGCAGCCACAGGGAGAATGCTAAGCAACTCTCAACCTTTCCCTGCAGTACATGGTAAATAAAGAGCATTATTCCTGCTTCTATTATGTTCTCAAGGAGTTGGTGGAAGATGTCTTGCATTTAGCAGGCAGGATTATTCATAAGGATTTGACAAATCAGAATTAGCAGTCATCATTTGTGAAAATGAACACACACACACCTTTCAAAATATTTAGTTTTGTGAGTTCAACAAGCCCTTTCAGCCTGAGCATGACAGACCCAAACCCTCCAAAAGCAGTGCAGAATCTTATATACATCACATTCTGTTTTGATTTAACCCACTCACAACCATCAACAAGTCCAGATGCACAAATAAATTGAAATACACTGAGAAAGGTTTGTTTTAAGCATTGTTTTCAACTGCCCAACAATTCAGTGCACCCCTTCCAAATTGTGTGAGTGCTTCCCAGAATTTTTCTAATGGAAAACAATAGAAAGATGAAAGTTCACATTCTCAACTGTCCAAAGACTTAGCTTCATGTTGGCAGAAGAGGGGCAGGAATTTAGCTGATTCTTCTCCACTCCTGCAGGCTTCCTCTATTTCAGAGGGCTCTCCAAACTTCCAGAACAAAGCTTTGTGCTATTTTTGATGGGGGTACAAAGGGATGCAGGAGGAAAGGTAAATCTGTGGAAGTCACCTTCCCCTTTCCATTGGTGGAGTGTAATGCAATTCATGGGATGCTCCTGTTGCTGGAACGATCCAAGTGCACGACATGACATGTGCATCAAAATAAAGCATCTATTGTACCATTCACTTTCCTCCTTCATAGAATGTTATGGGGTTCTAGACATCATAACCCTCCATTCTTAACTCTTCTGTGTTTTCCTACCATTTTTTCCATCTTTACTCTTATTGCAGAAAATCAGTCAAGATCACAGTGCTAAGTATGGACCACAGAGAGGTCTGCCTGGCGCTGTCATTATATTTCTTTCGGCACCAGGTTAAGACCTTTTTATTTAATCAATATTTTAATATGTTTTAATATTGAATTTTATTATTGTATTTATTAATTTGCAGCCAGAGTGAGTCATCAATTTATTTATGCTGTTAGCCATCCAGAGACATTAGTAATTGGATGGCATACAAATTTTATAAATAAATAAATATGTTTAGACAGAGGAAGGACTTCAGCTCCCAGCATGCTCTAGCCAGGATTGCACCTTGAGAAAGAAAAGAGAGCACAGTCAATGCCTTCTCATTGCTTGTGCTAGAAGCCCTTCATCTGGAAGTACCTGAAGCCTGGGGTCTCCAACATGCCTGTAGGGTTCTAGGCTTCTCCCACCACAACCCAATCACTGTTTTATTTCATACATTTTTAATTAAAAACTATGAACTGAGAGAGCAGCATGCTGCCATGCGAAGGACTGGCCTCCAGTGTCATCCTCACTTGGGTTCAAAATGGTGGTCTTGTACTTGAAGCTAAGACTTCCACCTCTGTCTTGTACTTGGGTTCTTGGCATGTTATTCTTATTTAGTCTCACCAGTTTGCCATGTGGAAACAAGTGTTTCGTGACTGGCCATTTTATGAACGGTCAAGTTCATCCCCCTCCCCATAGCAGTCATTGTGTGACTGCACACACACCACTCTCAAAATCCCAAAACTGCCCACTGAACCTAGAAGGTTGGGAATTCCTTCTAGGTTCAGTACATCATCCAGTGCTCAGACTGCTATTTTATAGCCTGCAGCTAATGATATCAGATGCATATTATGTATGGCAAATTATAAGCTTTTGGGATAGATATTTTTAACTCACTTCTGCTTTTAGTTAATGTGACCCAGGTCCAGATAGTGGGCTCTTTCTTGCTTGTCTAAATACCAGTGCATTCTTTCCTTCTCCCATACTCATCCCTTCCAGATAATAAATACTGCTGGATATTTAGCCTGTGTAGAAAGCAGAAATGAGCCTTCAGCAATATATACTGCTGGGTGGTGGGCTTTAAAAAGAGGATTAGACAAGGTCATGGAGGAGAAAGCTATCAATGGCTATATATCATGATGGCTGTATATTATCTCCATTCCACGGGCATACTGCCTCTAGACACCAGTTGCTGGAGAATATGAGCAGGACGGTGCTATTGCAAAAAGAGAGTCATTTGGACTAATGGGGCAGAATATAAATCTAATAAAAAAAGAAATTCCATTCATGTCCTGCTTCAGGGCAGAATTCTGGAGTGTATGGGTTTTGATCTGATCCAGTACAGCTCTTTTTATGTCCCATCACTGTTCCCTTTAGATATTAACAGGTGAAATATTGATCACTGAAGCATGATGCATTTTTGTTCCCTTTTCATAGAATCACAGAATAGCAGAGTTGGCGGCAGCTGTTCTAATGTAAACTACTTAGAAGCTGGATCTTACAAAGTTCCTAGTACATTATGGTGGTCTACTGATTATTCAGTCTTCCAAAACGTTTTTGACTAAGCCCCTCACCAAAGATTGCTGAACAAGCTTAACAGTCACCCTCTTATGGATCAGTCACTGGTTAAAGAACAGAAAGCAGAGTAGGAATAAAGGGTTGATGCTCCCAGTGGAGGGGTATAAACTTTGGGGGCCTCCAGGAATCTGTTCTGGGACTGGCACTTTTTAACCTATTCATAAATGGAATTTATTTTATTTATTTTATTTATTTAAATATTTATATGCCGCCCCTTTCTCGAATTCAAAGTGAGCAGAGAGATGATCACATTTACCAATGACACCAAATTATTTAGCTTACCTAAAACAAAAAGGGATTGCAAAGAACTCCACAAAGATCTTCAAAACCAGCTGTGATGATACTTGGAATACTGTGTATCCTTTTCCTGGAAAAGAATATAAAGGATTAGAAAGGTACAGAAATAGGCAACCAAAATGATCCAAGAGTTGGAGCAACTCCTTTGTGAAGAAAGCATATAGAATCCAGAACTGTTTAACTGAGGAAAAAGGTGAGGGTACACCATCTGGAAGGCCACAGGGTACTTTGGAATTGTGGATCCTGCAGGTATTCCATAGGGCAAGGTATTCCATAGGGCAAGGCTCACATACCAGCTGCCCCCTCCCCTACGCTTGAGATTGCAACTGGGCCTCTGATTGGGAAAGTGGGGGGGGGATATTGGGGACCAGGGAGAGGAGGAGCCCTCTTTCCTTTCCCCTATTTAGATAAAATTTCTGGTGCAAAGTTTAGTGGAGAAAGCAGTCTCTGTTCCTGTGCTTCACTCTGGCCATCATTCTGATGCACACGAGCTTCTCAGTTTGGACAATTGCATCCATCAGAGCTTCAGGGCATAGGATGGTGTCCTAAGGATGAAGATATGCATGACACAAGTATGCAAAAGTATGGATGTGTATGAAGTAGATTGAGCTCCATGGGGATGTGTTCTAGGTAAGTGTTATACCATTCCAGCTTATGTTGTCTGTGCCATTCTGTTAGTCACCATCAACAGCGATGACACTTAAGTAACACCAATACCATTGCTAATAATAGTAGAGCTGGCTTTGATTAATCAGATAGGCACTTGCCTTTTGTAATTGTTTATGCTACCTTTGTTCTTCCCAATATAAAATTAATTCTCAGGACAATTATTGGTCTGTTTTTACAGGATGCACTTGAGGAACTTGGACCTGTCTCGGATGTGCTCCTCTTATAAGGATTTCAACATTTTAAAGAAGCAAATAGGGGTTTTTTTTAATAGATGTGAGTTGTGCACCACCTTTCCTCCAAGAAAAATGGTACTCAATATGGATTACAGTCATAATAAAACAATAATAAAACACAATTAAAAACCCATCAGTAATGTGCTAAAAACAGCATCCAGCCCTCTTTCATGTCAGTGCTTGCCTAAATAAAAGGCAGAAGTACACATTGTTTAGTTGTGTACTTACAACAGCCCTATGCTCACCTGGATCACTCTCCTGTAAGAACACACAAAGGGGCATCCCCTGTCAGACAACTGGCTGTCCAAATGAGGGTTACTTTTAAAGGACCACATTGCTTTGGCAGGGACACACAAAGTGTTGGAGTGTGCAACAAGATGTTGGCTCTGCAGGGAGGGTTTTTAGGTTGATTGCCCTTTAAAGACTTGTCTAGTCTGGTTAAAGGGCAAAGGGAGAAACCAAGCTTCTCTGTCTAGTCAGACACAAGGGTTCAGTGGAACAAACCACACGATTGTATCAGCAATGGGGATTCTACAGTTTGCACATTAGAATTCTGTTCTCTCTCTCTCTCTCTCTCTCTCTCTCTTTCTCTCTCGCGTGCTCTCTCTCTCTCGCGTGCTCTCTCTCTCTCTCTCTCTCTCTGACAGTTAGGACAGTCAACAATTAACAGTTTCAGCTGATACTCACTTGATTGAGCAAGAGACTGGTACTGTTGCTTTGCTTTCCTCCCAGTAGAAGTAACATTTAAGAAACTGCACTTATGAAGTCTGTAATCATCAGGCTTATGTTACCTAAGAAATCATATATTACACTGTTTACCATAAAAAGCATCTACTTAGAAACAGGATCTGTGAGTGCATATGTGTGATGCTTCTGCTATTTTGCTGTGCCAGGGCTACCCGTGTTGTTCTGATGTGGGCATATGCAGCATCTAGAATCTCCAGAAAGGTTTAAAAGGTTCAAGGGATGTGAGTCAGGTCCATAAAAATCCTTAGAGGGTCCTTGCCACAACTGAGGTGATCTGGTGGTCACCCCCCACCCCCCTCACGAGTGGTGATCTCTCAGGCTGGAAACAGTTTTCTTTCAGGTTGTCTTTTGATAGCCATCAAGAGAAAGCAAAGCAAACACTACCGTTCTTAGCAGTCTTTGTGGATCTATACTTATCAGGGGTGTCTGCTGCACTTTGAGAGCAGGGCTCCCTGTGGCCATTGCCCAGGCAAGACATGTCAACTAGGACCCACAAAAAATTGCATGTGCTCCCTTGCACAAGTCTATTAAAAAAAGAAATTGTGCACAATTGGGGTGCGCAATTTTTAAGGTGTTATGAACCAGTGACAGTCCCTCCTATCCCTACAGACAGAGCCTGTCACTGGCTCACAAATTAGAGATTGCTTTTTGTGATCTTAATAAAATGGGGTGGGTGGGTAGACAGGTGAGAGTGAAAGGGCTTGTGATCAAGGTGGGGGGCATGGAGTCAGTGCCATTGCTCATGGGGGGAGGGATGGCTGGCACTGATGCTAACCCAAGTTAGCCTGGCAAGAGTTTTTTACAGCTCTTGCCAAGAAGATTGCTAGTTACTTCCCCCAACCCATGCTGTTTTCAGCACAACAAGCCACTGGATTAGAAACTGGTTGGGTTCACACAGCATGACCATGCATGTGAATATCCTACAATGCCTTATCATGTTTTCCAAAGCCAATCAATATGATCATCATTCGCAGAATAATGACTGTTTAGGGTGTGGTAAGTTGGGCTATATAGCAGAGCCTCCTGGGAGAGGATATGGCTGGCAGGAAGCTCGGACAGAAGCACTCTGCGTTGGCCCCACTTGCTTACAGGATCAAAATGGTCGCATTGCTACTTTGATTTTTTAAAAAATAAGCAGTGTCTAATCTCACGGTGAAATTCAGAATTCAGTACTAAACCAACCTTGTGAAAATGCAATAAAAGTCTCCTTATTTTGTACAAAATCTTTTAAGGTGGTATCCTATGTTAATCTTCTGTAGTTCAGACCTACTGAAATGAATGAGTGTTAAATTAGTCACAACTAGCCTAACTCCCATATATTTCAATGAGTCTAATTTGCATGGGACTATCAAAAATATTGTAAGTATGTGCTCCTGTAAGAGAACTGAGACTTTACCAGATAGCAACAGGGTTCAGATTAAGACTTGGAGTAGCACCCAGTAGGGAAACGCCCTATCAGAGTGGATGTGCTGAACCTAGCCAAGTAATAAAAGGTTTGGATAAGCAAGAGTGCAAAAATGAATGCATTTGTAAGTGTTAAGGCAATGCATTACAATAATTGGCATATACAGACATACTCAGCTCCTGTTCTTTGCTTTACAGCTGGTGAATGTGCTTAACATGAAAATAACCTCTTCTTTCTGTTTGGAATTTACTTCCCATAGTGAATATAAAGTGGTGGACAAGCCAAGGACAACTCACTAGCCACGCAGAACAACCCCAGCAGAGGTTTATAGAAACCTAATTGTTGCCAGCTTGGGATTATAAAATGGGGAGGTTGTCAAGTTCCTGGCAGATCATAAAATACTGGGTGTAATCAGGCTATCAAAATTGGCTGTTGTAATGGGACTGGAGTTTTGCAACTACACTGTCCCAGAGCTTCTGCTTGACAGGGAGAGAAGATTTGGCTTTCTGGAGGTGGAGGGAGTAGCAGGCAGAAAAGAAAGCAAAGATTGACTAGGTACTGGAACAGGCCTGGGAAGCAGGTCTATCAGACTGGCGCACCAGTGCTGACTTAGAGATGGAGCAAAGCAGCAGTCCAGAGTCTCCAGACTTGCAGCATTTTCTGTGTTTTCCACTTGAACCCCCAGTTGTACGGTTGGGCACTTACTTTATTGTATTACATTGTCATATTATTGACTCAAGTGCTTTGATATTTGTATGCATAAAAGAATGTATCAAGTAAGACCCTCCAGAGCTGGCTGCAAAAGACAAAGCACATAGGCACCAGGTCCAGAATGGAACAGAGCTCATGTCTTCCACACAAAATCCATTCTTATACAAAATTTTATTTTACTTTAGGGTGGAAGGGAGAGTAATTCTCTTGCTGCCATTATTAAATTGGCAATCTATAATCTTTGCTGATCACATGAAAATCATCCAGAAAATCATCCACCTTTCTGGGCAAGATGCTGGAGCGGGTGGTGGCGGGACAACTCCAAGCACTCTTGGATGAAACTGATTATCTAGACCCATTTCAGTCCGGTTTCAGACCTGGCTTTGGCACTGAATCTGCCTTGGTCACCCTGTACGATGACCTGTGCAGGGAGAGAAACAGGGGGAGTGCGTCCCTGTTGGTTCTCCTGGACCTCTCGGTGGCTTTCGATACCATCGACCATGGTATCCTTCTGGATAGGCTGGCGGGGTTGGGGGTTGGAGGCACTGCTTTGCCGATTCCAGAAGGTGGTGCTGGGGGACTATGGGTCTGAGCCTTGGCAGCTATGCCATGGAGTTCCGCAGGGGTCCATTCTGTCCCCTTTGCTCTTTAATATCCACATGAAACCTCTGGGAGAGGTCATCAGGAGATGTGGGCTGTGAAATCATTAGTACGCGGATGATGCCCAGCTCTACCTCTCGTTTTCCACCGAACCAGGTGAGGCGGTGGCTGTGCTGAACCGGTGCCTGGCCGAGGTAATGGGCTGGATGAGGACCAATAAACTGGTCCTGACAAGACGGAGGTCCTGTTGGTGGGTGGGTCGGGCTTCGGAGTGGGGGACCTGACCCTAGTCTTGAATGGGGTTGCACTCCTTCTGAAAGACAGGGTCCGCAGCCTGGGAGTGCTCCTCGATCCGGAGCTGACCTTGGTAGCCCAAGTGTCAGCAGTGGCGAGGAGTGCTTTCCATCAGCTTCGGCTGATCCATCAGCTGCATCCCTTCCTGGAGTTCAACTGCCTGACGATGGTGACACATGCGTTGGTGACTTCCCGGTTAGATTTCTGTAACACGTTCTACATGGGGCTACCCTTGAAGATGGTCCGGATACTTCAATTGGTGCAAAATACAGCTGCCAGGGTGCTGACGGGGACTGGGTGTAGTTCTCATATCACCCCAGTTCTCTGTCAGCTACACTGGTTTCCCATTGAAGTCTGGGCCCAATTCAAGGTGTTAGTTCTTACCTATAAAGCCCTTAACGGCTTGGGTCCTGGCTACCTAAAGGAGCACCTGCGATCATATATGCCCTCCCTCCCCCTATGATCGGCAGCTGAGGCTCTCCTCCGGGAACCCTCTGTGAGAGAGGTGAGGAGGGTGAATACCCGGAGGAGGGCTTTCTCTGCGGTGGCGCCCCACCTATGGAATGCACTCCCCAGAGAGGCTTGCCTGGCGCCATCATTATTTGCTTTTCAGCACCAGGCGAAGACCTTTTTATTTAAGAAATATTTTAACTGTTAATTTATTATTGTAAATTTTGGATTGTTATATATATTGGTTATTGTTTTTAACTTTGTGACTATGAGATGGGCCAGTTTTAGATTGTGTATTGTGTTAGATTGTGTATTGTCTATATATTGTTTTCCTGTGTTGTGAGCCGCCCCGAGGCTAGTTGGCAAGGGGGCGGCATAGAAATCTGTCAAATAAATAAATAAATATTGCTGCATGTCTGCACCATCCAACTGTTCAGTAGTTCAACAACAACAACAACAAGCTTAAAACCATAGAATATATTTTTTAATTAGAAACACTTTTAAAAAATCATCAGAAGCACAAAACTAAAATGAAAAGCCAAAGCAGTGCACGTTTTTAAGAGCTAACACCGTTTAAAAACAAAACAAGAGTTAAAATGCCTGGGAGAATAACAAGGTATTTAATCATTTTAAACTGGCCAGGATTGTATTAGGCTGGAAAAGAGGGCTCCTAGCCTTCTCATATCTATTGATTTCCCCTTGTAAATGCCCTCTGAGACTACTCAGCCTCACAGATATCCTGTTTCTACTTTCTGTGTAATCGGGGCAACTGATTGCCAAATAAGCCATGTGTCTCTCCACCCACTGATGTGTCATCATCTATAAACATCTCACTGATACTTTAAACCCTGAAACTTCTTGGATCAGTAGCATTTGTCAAGATAGGTGGTATCTGCACAAGAGCATAAGGATGGCAAGGTGGTGAGTCTCTGCGCCTAGAGAGCACCGTCCTTCTACTGCTCGGTGTGTCACCAAGCCACATTCCATCGTCTTCCACTGTCTTGGACTGGCAATATACAGTAACCCTCATTAGCATGCATTACTGTCTTGCTGCACGGACAGAATGTGATGAGTCACCATTCCAGCAAAGCTCTTCAACAGGCTTGGCTCGATTCCTAGTTTTGAAAGTGAAAGGAGGTTTTGTGGCCAAAGCAAAGGGTCAGCTGCTCCAAGTTCTGTCCCTGTTTGCACATGCTAGCAGGGCACCAGGCCCAAAAAACGATGCAGCAGCTCACAAAGAGGGAGGGAAACAAAAGATGGGAAGACAAAGAAAAGACTCCCAAGGCAAAGTTTTGGCTGGTGGGTTAGGTCAAATCAATGTGTTGCATTCAACTGCTTCACCCTTTGATCCTTCTGTTGCACTGCTCCCAGCCTCGCTTTCCCAGATCCTTGCACTTCCATCATTAGTGCAATTCTCTTCCTGGAGCTTTTTGAAACAAATCCCTACAGGCCCTTTTCTTTTACCTAGAAGGCCTGTGAAGATTTTAGGATAATAGAGTATATGATATTATTAGGTTTGTTCCAGAAAAACATCTACTTCTGCTTCATTGACTATGCAAAAGCCTTTGATTGTGTGGATCACAACAAATTGTGGCAAGTTCTTAAAGAGATGGGAGTACCAGACCATCTTATTTGTCTTTTGAGAAACCTATATGCAGGTCAAGAAGCAACAGTGAGAACTGGACACGGAACCACTGATTGGTTCAAAATTGAGAAAGGAGCTCCGCAAGGCTGTATACTGTCACCCTGCCTATTTAACTTATATGCAGAGCACATCATGAGAAAGGCAGGGCTAGATGAATCGCCAGTTGGAATCAAGATTGCTGGGAGAAATATCAACAATCTCAGATATGCAGATGATACCACTCTAATGGCAGAAAGTGAAGAGGAACTAAGGAGCCTCTTGATGCGGGTGAAGGAGGAGAGCGCAAAAGTTGGCTTGAAACTCAACATTAAGAAAACTAAGATCATGGCATCCAGTCCTCTCACTTCCTGGCAAATAGATGGGGAAGAAATGGAGGTAGTGAGAGATTTTATTTTCCTGGTCTCCAAGATCACCGCAGACAGGGACAGCAGCCAAGAAATTAAGATGCTTGCTCCTGGGGAGGAAAGCTATGGCAAATCTAGACAGCATACTAAAAAGCAGAGACATCACCCTGCCAACAAAAGTGCATATAGTCAAGGCTATGGTTTTCCCAGTTGCAATGTATGGCTGTGAAAGCTGGACCATAAGGAAGGCTGAGCGCCAAAGGATTGAGGCCTTTGAATTGTGGTGCTGGAGGAGACTCCTGCGAGTCCCTTGGACCGCAAGGCGATCAAACCCGGTCAGTCCTAGAGGAGATCAACCCTGACTGCTCTTTAGAAGGCCAGATAGTGAAGATGAAACTCAAATACTTTGGCCACCTAATGAGAAGGAAGGACTCCCTGGAGAAGAGCCTAATGCTGGGAACAATAGATGGCAAAAGAAGGAGGGGACAGCAGAGGATGAGGTGGCTGGATGGAATCACTGAGGCAGTTGGTGTGAGCTTAGGTGGACTCCAGGGGATGGTGGAGGACAGGAGGGCCTGGAGGAATGTTGTCCATGGGGTCACGATGGGTCTGGCACGACTTCGTGACTAACAACAATGTGCCCTGTGTGTGAATGCCCTTCCTTATACTTCATTCACAGGTAGTGCAGAATGGAGCATATTCAGCCAGGGTGCTTGGTGCAGCATCTAGCTGTACACCTGAAAGAATGTTCTTGGCTGCCTAGTAGCTACTGAGCCACGTTCAAGGTTTTCTAGCTGACATTTATTTATTTATTTAAACATTTCTATGCCACCCCATCGCAATAAAGCCTTGGGGCAGCTCACAACATGATATAAAACAATTCAATTAAGCCCTTCCCCACCCCGCTGCATCTCGGCAAACCCTCTAAAATCCCGTATACAATTAACAATTAAAATGCAATTTAAATAAAAAGGTCTTTGCCTGGCGCCGAAAAACAAATAACGACGGCACCAGGTGAACCTCTCTGGGGAGCGCATTCCATAATTCCATACATTCAAAGCCTGGATCCACCAAGAGCTCCTGATAATTTCCAAGAAGCCTTGGGTGGTTGTCCTACAAAGAACCAGGAAGTGGTTTTGTAGGACAACCACTTCTTGCCAAGAAGGGATCCAAATGAATGCCTTCTCAGTAGTGTCTCCTATCTTCTAGAATGGTCCAAGAGCTGGAAAATATTGTAAACTTCAGATGCCACCAAAGACGCATCACTTTACTCAGGCTTTCCCTGATGTGCCATTGAACTACTCTGTTTTATGGTTTCTGGATCGGTCAATGTATCCATTATTTTACATTGTATTATATATTATATATTTGTAATATGTATATTCTATTTTATTATAGCCACTGTGGTGTGGTTAAAAGCACAGGTGTGGGACTCAGACAATCTGGGTTCTAGTCCCCGCTCAGCCATGGAGCCAACTGGGTGACTTTGGGCTAGTCACAGACTCGCAGCCCAACCTACCTCACAGGGTTGTTACTGTTGTGGGGATAAGACTGGGAGCAGAAGGAGAATTGTGTAAGCTGCTTTTGTTCTTTAAAAAAGAAAAAGTGGGCTATACATCAAATAAATACATAAATAAAATATGCAAACCACTTAGAATTCTTATGATAGCAAGCAGTAGGTTATAAATATACACACACACCTAATTTAAACTGCTTTAATTTTCACAACCTGCCACAAGGAAATTGGGGATTACAGTTTCAACAAAAAGGCCTGAAGTCCCAATGCAGATTTCTCAAACTTTTATCACAAGTAAGATTATTATAATTCCAGAAGGAAATGATGCCAGTCAAACTGATGTAAATGCACCCCAGAGCTGTAGCACAGATATGCTGCATGTGTATTTCCCAGTGCTTCATTCTAACCAGGGACCAAATTCTCCTCTATTACTTATTTTCCATTTTGAACTGGGCTGTCTCATTCCTACCCCCACCCCGCTAGCAGAAATCTGGCCTACTCAGTTGCAAATGAGAGCTTTAAAACCAGTTCTGGAGGAGGTATTATGTTATAAGGTATTATGAAACATCCATCTGTTAATAGCTCAGGTATGATGCATTCAAGCTAAATGAACATTGAATGCTTATAAACCATTCTGATGTCAACGTGCAACTGTTAATGCTTTCCTGAACACTACTGTGGCATGATGCTGCAACTATTGAACTATTATAAATTCCAAGGACATACTTTAAACCAGAGGTGTAGAATTCTTGGCATGGGGTTCAGACTGGGCCTTCCTGGTCCTTGAGGCTTCTAATCAAACCTTCCATGGTTCCCCAGAAGCCTTTTGTTTAGTTTTTCCTCCCTTCTAAAAGACTCAACTGTGTCTTCTAAAGGCTGGCTAATTGAAGCAAGTAGTTTAAACTAGAATATGCTTGAATTTTGGTTTCTGTCTTTTTATCCACAACTGGAACCTGGCTTCTGACATCATCTCCGAAATGGAATTCAGCTCTCAGGCTGAAAGGGGATATGCAGCCATGCTTTAAGCACTGGTACTAAGACTCTCATCTACCCAGACACTACAATCACGTATTGTGCCCTGTCTCTGATCTGAGGGAGGCTTGGTTGGTGGCAACAAGGAGAAGGGCCTTTTCAGTGTTGTCCCCCATTTCTGGAACAAGCTCCCCATTGAGGCCCACCTTGCACCGACTTTACTATCTTTTTGGTGTCAAGTAAAAACTGTCCTCCAAGCATTCAGTTAGTCTACTGGGTCATTAAACAGATCTTAAGATTTTCAAGTTACTGTATGTTTTATCTGTTTTAAATTTGTTTTAAAATATGAATTGTAAGCCTTATGATGTTTTAATATACTTTCATATGGTGCATTTTATACTGTATTTTTAAATGCACTGTTGTAAACTGCCCAGAAAGCTTCAGCCATTAGAAAATGGTATAGAAAATAAATAAATAAAATCTAAAAAAGAGATGTAAAATCTTGTGTACCAGTGGGTTACAAATGACCATTTGTCAAGTCAATGCACTGTGCATATTTTTCAGGGATTTGGTATTCATATTATGCAATATTAACTAATTTAACACATGAATAAAAATTCATATCATTCAGTAAACCATACACACATATGATGCTCTCTTATAAGAAGTCCACTGGTCATTGTAGCCATTTGTGTGGTTTCCAAGGTCTCAGACGGAGGTCTTTCCCAATCCAATGTCCTTTTCTGATCAAAGATGTGGATATCTAAGTCCAGACCCTTCTGCATGCAAAAATAAAAGCTGAGTCTCTTGCAATTTTGATTGTGAAAACATGTTGGAAGGCACGCAGGCAATGGCTTCTCACATCTCAAGCATCTGTATGAATGAAGCATCACAGATGTACCACCTGTAAGACTTTTAACTCACCATTCACACAGGGCTTCTCAATCGAGTCAGTTCACACACTGGGACAGTAACCCTATATGCCTTTACCATGCAGTAAATCACATTGAATTCAATGGAATATATGATGAGTAGATATAAGATTAAGACTGTGGTGTCAGTTGCTCATCAAGCATATGACAATCTAGTGATGTATTTGTAAAGCAGACCTTGATGACTGGCAACAGAAAAGCCCTATGCATGAAGTAAGGTAAACCTTTCTTTATCAGAGATTTCATGGACATTCACACATGCACATCAACACCCGATGCTGCAGTCATCACATGATTAATATCCTTTTATCCCAGGGAGTTTCACAGTTGAGCAGGAATGTGAACCTTTGTTTCATAAGAACATAAGGTAAGTTGTGCCAGATTGGACCAGAGGACTAAACAAAGCTATTTTATGCTTTTTTAAAAAACATGATGGGTTTAATCCTATCCAAAGCATTTCAAAGTCTTATTGATTTCAACATGAATTTCAAGCATATTCTTAAGTCTTGCCCTGTTATAATCAAGAGCTGCAACTGCACTCGACTTTGGCTGGATCATGCTTCTGCAGTAGCCTTGCCACAAGCTTTTCCTGTTACTGTTTAATAGGCGTGTATCCATTACTCCTCCCTCAAATACTCTACGGTAATGTTTTTAATTTACTTCTGTTAAGAACCTAGACAGAATACCTAATTGTTAATAAAACGATAGACCTTTTTCCAAACTAGACTGAACTGAAAGCATGTTATTGTGATATTTCATGCCAAGAACTGTTTTAGATTAAATTATTTATGGATCTGGGAAGTTTGGGCTGTGTTCTATTTTCTATCACCACATTTGTATGAATTTATTATGGATGTACCACAGCTACTATTACTGCAAGGGTAAATGGAGGTCTTCATTGGATTAAAAACATTTTGTCTTATATTTGAGCTGCAAGAAATACCTGCTATAGTTACTCATGGTATACGATCAGTTAAAGGCAATGGAATGCCTGCATGGGTAGCAGAAAGCAGGGATGTAACGGGGTAGCAGGATTATAGGCTTTGTTTAGGCTGGGGGCATTGGGAGGGAACTTTTGGCACCACAGAATCCCATATGTGATTCAGGGAAGATGGGTGGTTTTAAAAGTTGGCCAAATTCTTTTGTTTGGAGGACTGTTCCAAGCACTCCAATTTACAGAAGCAAAAAGCTCATGAGGTGCCTCTTTCCCACTGTAGATGCGGGAAAGAAACAGGTTTGATTGTCTCAGAAATTGCCTTTCTGTCTAGCATAGGCAGAAAAGGCTAGTCCAGAGCATTTCTCCCTGGCACTTGAATGTTTTCTGTGCACATCTTACTTTTCATGGGAAGCTCTCTCTATGTGAAGATGGAGGGTGAGCGGGGAGGGTGGGTGCAGGGTGGCCCTAGAGAAGGTCAGCAATACACCCCTTGCCGTACAGTGTTTCCATGATGCTCATGTGCTGCTGTCTCCATTGCACACTACAGCACCGGTTCAAGGTGTGATGCAGCATTCTTGCCACGGTGAGTCCAGCGTGACTCCGTCCTCTTCAGGCATTATCACACAATGCCAGTCATGCTTCTGTGTGTCTGGGAGAGCCCTGAGACGAAAGTCACAATGCTTCGGCATGACTTGTGTATGTGGAGTAGGAATGGAGATCATTTTGGACTGAGTTGTGCAATAGTGCCTGAAAAACACACAGGAGGAAAACCTTCAATTGCAAGGTCGATGAGACAAGGACTCTGGTGGCTCTCAATGCAGCCATTCTGTATCCTGCTTTCAGGATATGGAACAAGTGACATTGGTTCATTAAAAAGAGCTCACCCAATGCATTGTCTTTCAAATAGCGCCTGGTAACAAGTAGGATCTTCATCAAAAGGGTGCAGAGGAAGTGCCTCGGATTCATCTTTCAGTCGGTCATGACTTCCAATATACTTCCATTTCGCCTCCACTCTGGTTTTCCTCCTGGTCCCTCCAACAACAATCTCTCTTCTGCAGCTACTAAGCATCCAAGTCCTCGCTGGGCTATTTTGGATCATTCCCTTTCACCACACCAAGGGGATTTCAGAGATTCATTGTACTTCTGCTGATCAGAGGGTTTCTTCAGATTCCCCCTCTCATGTGTTGGTGGTGCCATTTTGGTCAGCAAGCAACTGTATACCCGCCAGAAAACCAGAAATCAAGGGAATGCGCCGGGGTGAAAATGTCACAGCAGACTCATAAATCCTGGCTCAAAATTTGACGGATCTTTGACTTTCCTAATTGGGATTCAAAGTCAATTGGCTACATCCACATTTGATAATTGGGAATGTAGGACATTCATAAATCTGTCCAGCTATTAAGATCACTCCATCATTTATTTGGAAGCAGGCTGGTAAATTGCAATTCTTCATTCAGACTGCAATGTCCAGGGACTGCTCTTCCAAGCCTTGCACAGCAGGCACAACAATCACCGTAATGGCACAGGCAGCCATCCCAAGGGGTCGTCAGAGCACTGAACACACTGCAGCCAACAGACCAAATAATCCAGAGTCTAAAGGTTGGCTCTGGTCTTACCTAATGATTAGCCACTCATCATCCTGCCATCAGTGTAACAAAAACTAGAGTGGCCTGAAGTCATACTTCACCATACAGTCCTCTCTTTAAAGGGATCCTCTGTTTGACGGGCTGTCCAGTACACATTTGGTTTAAGGAGAAAGAACCTTCAGAAAGGAACACTGGACCTCTGAGGTTAACACCTAGACAACAGAGCAGGTAGACAAATTGCCTGGTCACAGTCTTGCCCGATATGGGGACAGGTATTGTGTTCCCATTTAAATTATAGTTATTTCTAAATGTGCAGCTATGCGTATGAATTAACAGAAGCAATGTTTTGCAAAAAAAAAAAAAAAAAAGATGTCCTCTTTTTTTGGTAAGGCATTTCCTCTTTTTTGGAAATGCATAAATAGCCACCCTACTGGAAATAAGTGTCATTGCCTTGGGTCCTAAGATGTTAACTAAAGGAATGTACAGAAAGAAAGTTTCTCATCTGCTCCTCTCTCCTGCAGCTAGGACTTGACCTCCTGCCCCAAGACAAACTTTGTAGGGTTGAAATACTCCCCTGAATGATATGGATGAAGCATGAATACAGCTCAGAAAAGGGGGGGGGGATTTTCACTGGGCTTTTTTAGGTCCTGAAGGAAGGTGAGAGGTGAGCATAAAGAATGACTAGAGTTCAGTGGTACAACGCTTGTGCTACTAACAGCTTGGCCTCTACTGCTATTTTAAACGCCTCCTTAGCACCTTGGTTCATTTGTCTAGGAAAGGGTAGGCAGAGCCAGGAGCTGGTCTATGAGTGCAGGGGACCTGTCCTGGCTGTCCTCGAGTGACATAGATCAGGGTGGGGAAACTACAACCCATATAAAGCTCTCAGAGACCAGCCCAAGGCAGTTTCTGCTGCTCTCTTGCACTATCTTCTTTCCTCTGTGTCTTAAAGTAAACTTTAGGGGCCACTGTAGCCCACCAAACATTAAGATTTTCCCAGGAACAGCAGCTTTGAGAGGAAAACCATAGACTTTGCAAAGCTAGAGTCACTTCTTGCCCTACACCACTCCACTCCGTGGTCCTACTCTCAGGATGCTCTAGTTGTCTATACTTTGTGGTTTCCTACTCAGTGGTCTTCTCATGGAGAGAGAAGCAAGAGTTCACATGGATAGACACAGGCTTCCTCAACCTGGTGCCCTCCAAATGTTTTGAACTACAACTCCCACAATGGCTGACCATTGACCATGCTGGCTGGGGCTGATGGGAACTGAAGTCCAAAATATCTTGAGAGAAAGAATGAAGGAGTGAATGAGTATGGATGTGTAGGAGGGACAGTGAATGTATCGGGGAAGATGTGAATGTGTACGTGCATTTGTGTACATATATGTAGAAAAGAGGAAAGTAAGGAAACTGAGGGTCCCTGGTTGTTCCCACTGCTGGCAGGTGGCCCCTGATCAGCCATCCAGTTCATGTGCCTGAAGGTTTAAAACGCTGCCCACTCCTGACTTGGTGTGCATGTCACAACAGCCCACTGTTACCTGGCATCCACAAGTGTCCACCTTGCCATGTTTGGCATGTTGGTTGTGCAGCCATGCTTGGAATATTGTGTCCAGTTCTGGTCACTGCACCTAAAAAGAATACTGTAAAACTGGAAACAGTACAGAAAAATGTAACTAAAACAATCAAGTGTTGGAATAGCTCCCTCACCAGCAAAAGTTACAATGTCTGGGATTGTTTTGCCTACAGAAAAGATAAGTAAGCTGAAGCATGCTAGAAGTGTACAGAATTATTCATAATGTAGCAAAAGTGGACAATAAATTCTTTTTCTTCTTTTCTCATGTACTAGAACTCAAAGGTGTTTGTCCCATGGAGCTGATGGGTGGGAGATTCAGGACACATAAAAGGAAGAACTTCTTCACACCACATACAGTTAAACTATGGAATTCATTTCTCCAAGCCTGTTGTGAGCATGTTTCTCCTCCCCTTTTCCTTTCCAACAGATCAAAATGAAAAGCTTATAAAATATAGTGCTTTCTATGTGAGTTGTTAGCAAGTTGGATAACTCAAAGTAATAATCCCTCCAATTTGTGAGAGTAGCTTCTGCCCATGTGAAGAGCATATTTAAAACTAAAATACCCCCCTTCTCCCATCCTTTTCCCAAAGTCTTGACTCCACCCTCAGAGTAGAAGGTAACTTTTCTTACTCTACCAGTGAGAAAACTTGCTTCACTTCCAACTAGATTTTTCTGCAAGATCCCATGAAGAAACTGGGTCTTTGTTTTATCTCTGTGCCAAATGGTTCATTCTGCCCTGGTTTCTGCCTTAGCTGGATGATGTTTGAGAGCTGGGGGTCTCAGCCCACCCATAGTTTTGAGGATCAGCCCAATAAAGCCAAACATCCCAGCCTCAAAGGCAAACATGTAAGGCAGAGTCCCTTCCTACTAGCTTTGCTTCAGAACAGATCGTTGCATATCATTCTA
Organism: Varanus salvator macromaculatus; assembly: GCA_023646645.1. Lineage (NCBI taxonomy): Eukaryota > Metazoa > Chordata > Lepidosauria > Squamata > Varanidae > Varanus > Varanus salvator. Next base: position 15,837,430 of record JAIXND010000771.1, on the reverse strand, counting down.
ATTTCTGTCTCTAACCATTCTCTCTTTTGGCTCTGTAGGCCTCAGCAAGCTTCAGATATTTCCACAGGCCATATAGGACCCATGTGTCACTTGCCACTATTTTTTAATGTATCAGCCTCCCCAAACCCATCTTTCTCTTGCCCCCTTACCCAATTTGCAATCTTCTGAATATTATTAATCAAATAGCTGCCAGTCCTATTAAGATGATGTGCATATATCTATATTCTGTCATAACCCATATATTCAGTAACTCTAATCTCTGGCTAATCTCTGCTGCTTTCCTTCCACATGAGAACCCAAATGACTATCATAGCACCCTACAGTGTTCTTCCTTTAACAACAATACATTGGAGTATTTGCAGGAATGCTCATACTGGTTGCATGCACCCCTTTCCAGGAAATAATTTATCACTAGCTATAAATTCCTGAACAAGTAGACTTTGGATTAAAAATAATAAAAATAAGACAGAGCTCTGATTTCTTATTATCACTGAGTCAGATGACTTGAATTAATTGGCCCTATCTAAACATAATAGCAGCGCTACTGGGTTAATTAAACCACAGTTTGTCCATGGCAAATGCCTGGCCCATGTTGCTGCCATTTTGAATATGCAGCCTCCAGTCAGCCCAATCAATGGTTGCTCTCCAGCATGAAATTTCAGACACTATGGGTTTATTGTGGGTTAAATAATAAAAATTAACCTAACAACTGTTACTGAGGTATATTTTTTAGCTTCTGTATAGCCTGAAGTGCCTGATACAGTCTACTTCTAGAAGCTAAGCAGGGTTGGGCCTGGCTGAAAACAGGATGAGAGATTTAAATGTTGAGAACCACCCAGAGAACTTCAGCAATTTGTGGTATAGAAGTAAAATGTAATAATAATATTTTCCACATTCTTAACAGTGAAGCATTTCCCCATATCCTTAACAGGACAGCCCTATACAGTTCTACACAAAAACAAACTCCATTGGGTTCAGTGGAGTCTACTCCCACATAAACAGGGACGAGGCTTCAACCTAAATCATACCAACAAAACTTGTGTATCAGCAAGTATCTGAGAGAAATGAGTGAGCATATAAAATATGTCCTGCAAAACATGGGGCTGATTACACATACTGACATATATCCAGATGGCTTAAATATGTGGACATGTCAGTAATTATCCAAACAAAAACAAATATGCAATTGAGCAAGCCATTTCCTCTTCAAGGCAAATGTGGTCACCTTAAGTTATCCTTCCGTCTATGCACAGTCAAGGTTTAGGATTACGTAAGTGTGATGTAAACTCTGGGATGAGCATATGGTTTTGCCATGTGAGCTCACAGCCAGATACCTTGATTGGTGGATGTATCTTAAGTCTTGGCAGAATAAACAAATACTCTGTATAATACAAAACCAGCCCAGGTGAGTACAACCTGCTGGGGGCAAACTGGTGACCCTCAAGGACTAGGGTCAGATGCAAAAATGACCCTCAAGGTGGAACCAGTTGCCTTCTACACATTTATTTATCTATTTAAGGCATTTCTACACCATTCAATTAGACAAGTTCTCAGAATTCTGTACAGAACATAAAATAACCAATTTAAAACAAACTTGTCTGTGATAGAATAACCACATAACAATAACATACCAAGATGATCCCAATAGCTTAATTCTGTTAAATCCTTTTTATTACTGCTTTTTAATTTTATTTTATTGGTGATGTGTAAGTGGGTACTCTGTAATTTTGTCCAGCCACAGTATCTTTCTTGGTAGAGATTTATGATCAACCACCGAATATGAACCCAGGTTGTCTCTTGTCCAAGAATTTCTTAGGGCCATGCCTCTTCTCTTTACTTATGTATTTATGGGATTATTGATTAAAAAACATAAAAACACAAACTGTTCAGATCTCAATAAAATAATCACAATTACTAAAATCACTCTCACTTATTAAAAATATTGCAGGGCTTGGGTGCACCGATGTCCCAACCAATCATGCTTTGGAACTGGTGGGGCACAGAAGAGTCTCCAATGTTTGGTTGGAAGGTTTTCTGAGATTTCTTAACAATAAAAGAACCCCAGTTATAGAGCCGATGACACATTTAACAACACACCTCCATTCCCTGTATTTCTTTCCCTGCACCATTCCTTCAGAAGCCTTACATATGTCTTATGTATTAAATCATTTTCATCCATCACTTTTACATCTGTTAATTTACCCATTATTTTAAAGAAAGAAAACTTTAAAATGTAGGATATTTTTTTAATTTTTTTATTTATTTACAAATTTATAGGCCGCCCCTTGCCACAAGCCTCGGGGCGGCTTACAACACAATAAAATTAAATTAAACATTAAAACTTTAAAACTATGGAGGGATATGGAGGGAAAAGGAAAGGGAAATATTTGAAAGAAAGGGAAAGGGGTTAGGGTGGCCAATTAGGAATCTCCAAAGATAAAAAGTACATGAAACTAGAGGACAAAAGGGGTCAGAGCTTTGTGTAATATTTGCACAGACCAATTTATATGTACAGATGCAAAATTAGAAATTATTATTTGAATCCAAATAATATTTAATTGAGAACCAAGCATGCTCAGTGGGTATAGGGTGCTAGCTGATAGTGGAAGGCATGCAGGGCGGAGGGAAACCCAAGGTGAGTAGAGCACTCGGAGCAGAATGTGGCTGCCAGAATGCTTGGGGACTGCTCCATTTGGCATGATTCACAGTGAAGCACTCCATAACGCACTAGAACAAGTGAAGAACAGTAAGACACACACCTGGTTTTGCCTTTTTTTTTTTTTTTTTTAGTAGGGGAGCATGTTTGAAAGTCAGTTCCAAATTTTTAACATCTGCTGTTTTAACATAGCAATTGTGCTGAGGTATTGTTCTCCCAGAGAGTAACCCTTGACTAGTTTTCCTTTTGCATATATTCCAAATTCCAGATCAGCTTGTTCTGTGTGCCACAGACTGTTAGCCTGCCTACCACACTCCCAGACAGGTTAGGCAGCTTTTCCAGCCTGCTCCTTCCAACCTTTGCTCTGCTTCCATAACTTGGAGCCAATATTGCTTTCCTCTTCTACCATTGTCAAGTTGTTTTCTTTCCATTTGGTCAGAAGCTGAGTCATATCTTGTTCTTCTTCTTTTTGATAAAGGGGAAAGGAGAATTTGTAGTCCAAAACCATAAAGTAGTTTCTTTTGTTTTGCAAGATAAGCTGTATGTACTATGGTTATTCTTTGCTGAGCTTAGAAGTAGCCTTTATAGCTGTCTAATTTGCTCGAAAGCTTAGTGCAGGCATGAAGAATGTGCTGCCCTCCAGATGTTCTTAAGGACATAACAACATAGGAAAAGGCATATTGGATCTGATTCAGGGTCCATCTAGTCCAGCAGTCTGTTCACACACACTCGCTCTGTGGGAAAACCTGCTGCCCATGTGGGAAACCACACACCAGGTATGAGTACAAAAGCACCCTCATGCCCATATTCCCCATCAATTGGTGTTCACAGGCACTCTGCTTCTGATACTGAAGGAAGCACAGAATCATCAGGGCTAACAGCCATTAATATCTTCCTTCTGCATGAATTTGTCAAATCCCCCTTTCAAGCTGGAAGACTTGACAAATCACTACATCTTGTGGGAGTAGACTCTGTAGTTTAACTATGTGTTGTTTGAAGAAGTACTTCCTTTTATCTTTCCTGAATGTCTCACCGATCAGCTTTATGAGATGACCCTGGATTCTAGTATAATGAGAAAAATGTCTCCCTTTCCACTTCCTTCTCACCATGCATAATTCTCTACATCTCTATCATGTCTCCACTTAGTCACCCCTTTTCCATGCTAAGCAATCCCAGATGTTGTAATCTTTCCTCATAAGGAAGTTGTTCCAACCTCTTAGAATCATAGACTCATAGAGTCAAAGAATAGTAGAGTTGGAAGGGGCCATGAAGGCCATCGGGTCTAATCCCCTGCTGTTGCAGGACACCAGCTTACACCATCCCACTCAGATGGCTGTCCAGTTTCCTTTTGAATGTCTCTCGTATTGAGTCTTGATCATTGCAGTTGCTCTTCTCTACTTTTTCCAACTCTGTTTCTTGGACTGCAGCTCCTAGTATTCCAACAATCCATGGACTGTCGTTGCCACTGGCCTAGAATCTAATAAAGTGTGTGGGCGACAGATTCCCTACCCCTGGTTTAGGCATTCAGAGGCACCTAAACAACCTTGTACAACCAATGCCTAGAGGGAAGGAACTGACAAAACAAGGGTAGTGCAGTATAATGGAGTGCTGGTCTGGAAAATATAAGGAATATTTAGCCCTGAAGCTAACTAGGTGAGTTTGGGCCAGTTACCAAGTCTCAGCCTAGCCTACCTCACAGGGTTGTTTAGAGGATGAACCTGGGGATCAGCAGAAGGATTATGTAAGAGGCCTTGCATTTCTTGTGCAAACAATTATAAATAATGTTTTTGCACAGAATATAAATATAATACATTTATATAATATAGGAAGAATATAATATATAATAAATTGATATTTATAATGCTTATTTATTATTTATATTATAAATAAATATAAATATAATTAATAAAAATTGTTTGCTCTTCAGACATATTTGTGTGTTTAAATATAACATGCATTTGTGTGCCTAAGTATCAGTAGTGTTTAAGGGCTGTTATGGGTGCCCATATCGTCCAGTTTTGCCCTAGGATTCTGAGTACAGTCATAATTCAGACAACAAATACTACTTTTGGTACTAGGATGAATGTCAATCTTAACTTATCATAACTGCCATCATTGCTGCTAGTTCCCCAGTTCTAATGCTCCATTTACTGGGTGCTAGGAAACATTCATGAACTGGCAATGCTTAGCAGCCAGGCCCTGTTAGACACATGCTTGCACAACACAGAAATGCTGGGTGATGTTCGTATGCACCTTGCTTTAACTTTATGGTTCAGCTTATGTTTCTTTTACTACAGACTTGCCATGGGTAAACACAGGGGAAAAAATGCAACCCAGCAGCTGTTGAATATCAAAGTTTGTAGAGGCCAATGTGGGTGGCCATAAACCTCTGGACTTGGAGGGCTACAGGCATCCAATGGTCAATGGGAAGTGCACAAAGGCCAGGATTGCCTCCCACATCCCTTGCCCCCAGAAAATTTGGAAATTTACTCCTGTTTGTGAAGAGGGGCTGAGGCACTTTCCTCTCCTTCCACCCCCTCAGATGCCCCTCCAGCTCTGGAGTTCCACTTGTGATTTCAGAGCCATAACTAGTGTGGAAAGAATCCCACTGGCTGTGAGGCCAAAGGGAAGGCACTCCAAATTCAGATCCCCAGCTCTAATCTTTGTGTGCTTTTCCAGGGCAAGAGCTGAAGCTGCACAATCTCCAATGGCCATCAAGATGGCAGCCAGCACTGATTGGATCGTGCCCCAAATGAACTGCATGATCCAGTTGTTGTTGCACCTTACTGAATGATTGATCATTTATCACCTAGACACATTAGTTATTGATCTTGGATGATTTATTTTATTTCTCTGCTATTACCCGGTTTTAAAGAATAATTACTGGTGTAATCATTAGCCAAATGGTTATGAGAATTGTAAGGCCTTTTTCGTTAATGCATGGCATATGTTCATGGCATTCAGCTAATTCACATATCTGTCTGCACTATTAATAGACAAGGTTACATGCCGATTATCCAGGGTTCAGTTGGCTCTCTTAGGATACAATAGTTGCAGTGTTCAGGCACTTGATGAGCAGCATTCCACACAGACATTATAAGCAGCTGGTCTGCATAAGATCACTGGAGTTTTAATAGTTAAGAATGCTTCTTCTCTTCCAAATCTGCCTGTGCTTTTGATGGGAACATTCCCTCTTGCTGATGCCTGTCACCTGTAGCTCTTGGGTAGCACAGGCTTACCAGGAATGACTCACAAATAGTCTCATGTAATTCAGAAGGGTCAATTCCCAGGATAAGATCTGTAGGGCTGTAGCTAGAAATCACATAGTGTTAGTGTTAGGTATGTAGAACTGGGAAGATCTCCCTCCCAATCCACCCATCTACACGCACACAGATGTATGACACAGTCAATGAATGACCCAGGGTGCTTCTAGACAAGGCTTTTGTTGTGCAATCTTCCTGCCTCATTCATGGAATTTTATAGGCATTGTTGTCTTCAATTTGTAGCCCTCCCGTGGTTTCCCACTGCTTCTGCTTCTGTCTTTTTCTTACGGCTGGGGGTGGGGGAAACCCTTAAGGAAGAGGAGAGGGAACAACAGCACAGCCATGTACTTTGATTCCTAATGTTTAAGAGCCCTTTACTGGGAAAGAATTCCATTTAAATCATGAGTAACAGGCCACTGATTTCAGTCGGTCCGCTCTAACTGGGACTAAGAGTGCAAAAATAGGCATGTTTAGAGAGAAAACAGTTCTCTAGCACCACACCAGCTATGCTCCTATCAAAATGTGCATAGCATTGCACCCTAAGTCTGCATCCCATTCTGTTTCAAAATCAGGAAGGCTATGAAGAACTCCTGAAGGTATATTAAACTCCCCATTATGTTTCTTCATGTCAGTAAATAAATGGAAAGCAAGAATGTAGATTCTGACCAATAAATACATCTGTTCCCAGATCACATACGCTTGCATTTTCTTTACAAACCAAAAAGTATACATATCTGTATCTTTTGGTAATGTTTTACAAAATTAAGACAAACTCCAGGATTAAAAGAAAACAAACAAGGTCAGTTCAGGTTTGCTACACCCCACCAAACAGCTTTCAACCTTGCCAGTGGTCGCTGCCTCTGCATTGAGAGGAATAGAACAATAGAAACAGAACAAGTGCTTTGTAGCTTTTTATGTCTCTGGTTTCTCTCCGCTGAACTGGAATAACTATGGAAAACTCACAGGCAAGAGTATTAACTACCCATCATTGGGAGGTTTAACTAGTGTGGACATTACGGGGGAATTCGCTACAATTGCCAATTATTTTCGTTAGGTTCTTTCTCAGAGGATCTCTGAGTAAGTTTGACTCCACAATAACCCTGTAAAGTAGGCTGAGAGAGAGTGACTTGCCAAGGCAAAGAGAGAGAAATTTGTCACCCGGGCCTTTAAACCAACCAGTGTCTAAACTGTGCATTTAATTTTGAGGTGCTGTGATTCTTGTATGGCTGTTGAATTTCATGCTGCTTTCGATTTTATAGTTTTGTGTGTTACTCTATATTTAAATGAGTATGCCACATACAAATGTCATAAATAAACTTGCAAAGATTTAAAATATACATTATGCCAAGAAATCTTCATGACTGATTTCCAAACTATAATATATTTCTAACCGCAGTGGTGGCAGAGGGGGGGAATCGCTGATTTGATCAGAGAATGGATATGGGACCTGGGTGCATTTGCCCATTCCCTAAAGGGCAGAACACAAGAGCTGCCATGCTGGATCAGACCAATAGTCTATCCAGTTCAGCACTCCACACACACAGGGCCAAACCAGCTGCCCACAGGGCCCCTCAGCCTGAATGGGTGCAAGACTTTTACCTGCCCAAGCTGCTCTGCGATGGAGCTTGTATGGAGGCACACTGCCTCCACTAATGGAGGCAGCAAGGGGCTGGCAAGATGAGTAGTCACTGACAAGACTGCTCCTCCATGTTGTTGTTGTTGTTGTTAGTCGCAAAGTCGTGTCCGATCCATCGCGACCCCATGGACAACATTCCTCCAGGCCCTCCTGTCCTCCACCATCTCCCAGAGTCCACTCAAGCTCACACAAACCGCCTCTGTGACTCCATCCAGCCACCTCATCCTCTGCCATCCCCTTCTTCTTTTGCCATCTATTGTTCCCAGCATTAGGCTCTTCTCCAGAGAGTCCTTCCTTCTCATTAGGTGGCCAAAGTATTTGAGTTTCATCTTCACTATCTGGCATTCTAAAGAGCAGTCAGGGTTGATCTCCTCCAGGACTGACCGATTTGATCGCCTTGCGGTCCAAGGGACTTGCAGGAGTCTCCTCCAGCACCACAACTCAAAGGCCTCAATCCTTTTGCGCTCGGCCTTCCTTATGGTCCAGCTTTCACAGCCATACATTGCAACTGGGAAAACCATAGCCTTGACTATATGCACTTTTGTTGGCAGGGTGACGTCTCTGCTTTTCAGTATGCTATCTAGATTTGCCATAGCTTTCCTCCCCAGGAGCAAGCATCTTTTAATTTCTTGGCTGCAGTCCCCGTCTGCAGTGATCTTGGAGCCCAGGAAAATAAAATCTCTCACTACCTCCATTTCTTCCCCATCTATTTGCCAGGAAGTGAGAGGACTGGATGCCATGATCTTAGTTTTCTTAATGTTGAGTTTCAAGCCAACTTTTGCGCTCTCCTCCTTCACCCGCATCAAGAGGCTCTTTAGTTCCTCTTCACTTTCTGCCATGAGAGTGGTATCATCTGCATATCTGAGATTGTTGATATTTCTCCCAGCAATCTTGATTCCAACTGGCTATTCATCTAGCCCTGCCTGTCTCATGATGTGCTCTGCATATAAGTTAAATAGGCAGGATGACAGTATACAGCCTTGCGGAGCTCCTTTCTCAATTTTGAACCAATCAGTGGTTCCGTGTCCAGTTCTCACTGTTGCTTCTTGACCTGCATATAGGTTTCTCAAGAGACAAATAAGATGGTCTGGTACTCCCATCTCTTTAAGAACTTGCCACAATTTGTTGTGATCCACACAATCAAAGGCTTTAGCTTAGTCAATGAAGCAGAAGTAGATGTTTTTCTGGAACTCCCTAGCTTTCTCCATGATCCAGCGTATGTTGGCAATTTGATCTTTAGTTCCTCTCCCTCTTCGAAATCCTGCCTGTACTTCTGGTAGTTCTCGGTCCACATACTGCTGGAGCCTAGCTTGTAGGATTTTGAGCATCACTTTGCTAGCATGTGAAATGAGTGCAATGGTGCGGTAGTTTGAACATTCTTTGGCATTGCCCTTCTTGGGGATGGGAATGTAAACTGACCTTTTCCAATCCTGTGGCCACTGTTGAGTTTTCCAAATTTGCTGGCATAGTGAGTGTAGCACTTTAACTGCATCGTCTTTCAGGATTTTGAATAGCTCAGCTGGAATGCTGTCACCTCCACTAGCTTTGTTGTTGCTCAGACTTCCTAAGGCCCATTTGACTTCACATTCCAGGATGTCTGGCTCGAGGTCAGTGACCACCCCATCGTGGTTATCAGGGATGTTAAGCTCTTTCTTGTATAGTTCTTCTGTGTAATCTTGCCACCTCTTCTTAATGTCTTCTGCCTCTGTTAGGTCCCTGCCATTTTGGTCCTTTATCATGCCCATCTTTGCATGAAATGTTCCCTTCATATCTCCAATTTTCTTGAAGAGATCTCTGGTCCTCCCTATTCTATTGTTTTCTTCTATTTCTTTGCACTGTTCATTTAGGAAGGCATTCTTATCTCTTCTAGCTGTTCTCTGGAATTCTGCATTCAATTATTTGTATCTTTCTCTTTCTCCCTTGCCTTTTGCTTCCCTTCTTTCCTTAGCTATTTGTAAAGCTTCCTCAGTCAGCCATTTTGCTTTCTTGTATTTCTTTTTCTTTGGGATGGTTTTAGTTGCTACCTCTTGTACAATGTTGCGAACCTCCGTCCATAGTTCTTCAGGCACTCTGTCTATCAGATCTAATTCCTTAAATCTATTTGTCACCTCTACTGTGTATTCATCTGGGATATGATTTATGTCATACCTGAGTGGCCTAGTGGTTTTCCCTACTTTCTTCAACTTAAGCCTAAATTTTGCCACCAGAAGCTCATGATCTGAGCCACAGTCAGCTCCTGGTCTAGTTTTTACTAACTGTATAGAACTTCTCCATCTTTGGCTGCAGAGCACATAGTCAATCTGATTTCTGTGTTGACCATCTGGTGATATCCATGTGTAGAGTCGTCTCTTGGGTTGTTGGAAAAGAGTGTTTGCTATGACCATTGTATTCTCTTGACAAAATTCCACCAGCTTGTGCCCTGCTTCATTTTGTACTCCAAGGCCAAACTTGCCTGTTATTGCCTGTTATCTTTTGGCTTCCTACTTTAGCATTCCAATCCCCTATGATGATAAGGACATCATTTTTTGGAGTTAATTCTAGAAGGTGTTGTAGGCCTTCATAGAACCGGTCAACTTCAGCCTCTTCAGCACCAGTGGTTGGGGCATAGACTTGGACTATTGTGATGTTGAATGGTTTGCCTTGGATTCGAACTGAGATCATTCTGTCATTTTGGAGATTGTATCCCAGTACTGCTTTTCCTACTCTTTTATTGACTATGAAGGCTATTCCATTTCTTCTGAGGGATTCTTGCCCGCAGTAGTATACCTGATGGTCATCTGAACTAAATTCACCCATGCCTGTCCATTTTAGTTCACTGATTCCTAAGATGTCGATGTTCAGTCTTGTCATCTCTTGTTTGACCACATCCAGCTTGCCTTGATTCATGGATCTGACATTCCAGGTTCCTATGGAGTAAAGATCTTTGCAGCATCGGACTTTCCTTTCACCTCCAGATACATCGGCAACTGAGTGTCCTTTCGGCTTTGACCCAGTCGCTTCATTCTTTCTGGCGCTACTAGTACTAGCCCTCTGCTCTTCCGCAGTAGCATATTGGACACCTTCTGACCTGAGGGGCTCATCTTCCAGTGTCATATCATTTTGCCTTTTGGTACTGTCCATGGGGTTTTCATGGCAAAGATACTGGAGTGGGTTGCCATTTCCTTCTCCAGTGGATCACGTTTTGTCAGAGCTCTCTGCTATGACCTGTCCGTCTTGGGTGACCCTGCACGGCATAGCTCATAGCTTCATTGAGCTATGCAAGCCCCTTCGCCACGACAAGGCAGTGATCCATGAAGGAGCCTCCATGTTACCCCCATCCTACTAAGGTGGTGTCTCAACCATGGCTGGGCAGGCCTGGGCTGGCTGTTCCAGTTACTCACATTCCCCAGATTTTTAGGACTCAAGGCACATTTTGGAATGTGAGAAATTGTTGTAGGCACCACCACAAAATGGTTGCTGAGAGCCTGTGGTTGATCATGCAATGGCCTAGCTAATCACAAGTGCAGTAAAGAGGACTAGGAGAGACCGATAATGAGATGGTGGTGGTGGTCATGGGGATAATAATGATTTTATATTCACATCTTGCCCTTTTTCCTCTTATGAGGGAACCCATCTGTTGGCGACATACAGGTATGTGAGGGGATGTCACACGGAGGTAGGTAGAGACCTGTTCTCCCCCACAGAGGAAGGTGGAATGCACTCCAACGGAGCAAAGCTCAGGGAACCCATGTTCCATTTAGATGCCAGGAAGTATTTCCTGACAGTCAGGACCCCGAGGGTGTGGAATGGGCTTCCACGAGAGGTTGTTGAGGCCCCATCGGTGGGGGTGTTCAAGGATAGGCTGGACATGCACATGGTGGGCATGTCGTTAGTGGAGCCGGAGGTCAGACTAGATGGCCCGAGAGGGTCCTTTTGACTCGCTCTGTTTCTATGTTTCTATGAGGAACCCAAGGCTTCCACTCCATTCTATTGTCACAGCCACAACCCCTGGTAGGTTAGGCTGAGAGGGAGTAACTAGCCCAAAGTGACCCAGGGAGATTAATGGCTGAATGAGAACTAGAGCGCAAACCTTTGTGCTCCCTAGTCCAACATTCTCACCATGGGGAGGCAGGGAAGGGAACATGGCAAGGCAGAGAAAGAATAAGGCTAGAAGGGATAGAAAACATGAGCTAAAGAGGAAGGGGAAAGAATGCTGCTAGAGGCTCAGACCGAGGTGGAAGTAGTGAGGCAACAAGGTGGAAGGGAGCAAAAGAGAAAGACTAGTGGCTAAAAGGGGAAAGAACAGGGCCTTCCCTAACCATTTCCAAGATTTTTCTTAGACTTCATTTGTGATCTTTGTAAGGGTTGTTCTCAAGATTTTTTCTGCCTTGCTGGGGACCCCTGCATTGAGCAGTCCTCCTGGAAAAGGCCCCTGACCAAGAAGGCAGTCAGACATGCAGCCATCCCTGGTGCTGCAGCTTCCACGAGGCCTTGGGACCAATGCTCAGAGCACCAGGTGGGGGCTTAGATGGCCGCCTGAAGAATGGCAGGTGATGGGGCAGAGAAGCAAAGTCTTGTTTGCTTAAAATGCAAAATTGTACAAATCAGAGGTTGCTTAAAACCAAGCCAGGTTAGCAAGCTGCTTTGTTGGTGTTCTAACAGGTCAGGAGTGTAAAGCACAGAATGGCTGTGGAGGGACAAAGAGCAATGTTAGCCACTGGTGTCAGCTCTGAAGCGCATGGTTGTCGCAGGGGCCCACCCCATACAACCAGCAGAGTTTGCACCCAATACATTAAGCATTCGTTCTTGGATCTATTATGAAAGGTACATTGTTATTGAATTTTAAGTTATTAATGTATTTATTTATTGCATTTACTGATATGGTTCCTTTTAGGATACAAAGATGGCTTAGAAGTAACACAGAAGTAACACAATCACTATTATGCTTATGATTATGTTGTAGTCAACATTACTCAAGCAGAAGCAATGTCACAAAGCAACAAATCAGTCTCCTTTTCCTGAAACATCTCACATCTCTAAAAAGTCCCTCTGGAGGGTCGAGGGTCAGGCAATCCTGCTGAATCATGTGGTGCTTCCTATAGGAAGGGAGGATCAGCAAAATTCAGGTGGAAGCACCTTTGACTCATTGGAACAGGCCTGGTGCCAGGTTGGAAAAGATCCCCTGCTCAGGCCCACAGGGGCAAATATGCACAAAGTTGCATCTGCTAATTTACATCTGTCCCAGTGTCTGTGTGGGACTTTTAAAGATCCTGTCTGGTAACAGCCCTATCTGTGAAAAGGGTTATGGCCCTGGAAGAGGAGAGCACTTGATTTCAGGGGGAAAACCAAACTGAACAACAAAACATAAACCTGTAGCAGAAAGATGGGGGTCAGGGGCAGCAGGAGGTAAAGCACATCGGAGGGATGATCAGCTATTCCAGCGACTCAAGTGGGACAGAAATCAACAGGGCCCCATTCCTTGATTTCAACAGGTGGGTGGTGGAGCAGGCAGCCCTCCAGAGATTTGGCTCTCTCACACTAGTGGGCTACCTTTGGGCTATGTTTTGAAGCCCTTTACTGTGAGGTTGCTCCTTTCTTTCTAGCCAGAAATACCGGAGAAGAACAGGCAAAAAATCAACAGCTACAGTTGAATTCAATAGGCAGAAATTCAGCCAGAATGATCAACAGTTTTAGAATGATAAGAAAAACTGCATGCACTGAATTTCTTATGCCATGATACATGCAAGAAACTTGTGAGGGTGAGGCTCCATCAGTGTAGTGTGATGGCGACTGTTAGACCAGGGATCTGGGAGACCTGGGTGCTAGTCCCCACTTGGTCATGAAGCTCACTGGGTGAGTCAAGGCCTGTCACAGACTCTCTGCCTAGCCTACCTCACAGGGTTGTTGTGGTGAGGATCAAATGAAGAGGAGATCTTCGTAAGGCATGTTGGGTTCCTTGCAAGAGGAAGAAAGGTGGGGGCAATGCCATGATGGTGATAATACTCTGGGGTATCTGAAGAGGCATATTGCTCATTTAAATAGCAGCACAAACCACACTGATGTTTTGGGGTGAGGAATGGCCCCAGTGGTAGGAATATAAGAGCAAGATCAGAAGCACAAAGAGACACTGAAAGTTTGGGCTGCACGATTAAGACACTGGTTTCCCATTTAATGAAGTCACTCTCCTATAATTACCACCCGAGCAAAGCAGTAAAGTAAATAACGCCTAAAATCTCTGAGCTTGAAGCTGAAACCTGCCCTGCCTGTTTTACAACTTCTCACTAAATTGCATTTACATCCCTGCATGGGGGAGGTTTCACTTCTCTGAACAGTTGGGCTAGAACAAAGAAATCTGATCTCTCCGACTCCTCCTGGAGCCAGTCCAGCAGAAACCCTAACCTTTGCGAGGACTGACGGGGGACTCCGCTGAAGAACAAGGCACGATATAAAGCAGGGCAAATTCAGTTGTGCAATAATCAGGTTTCAGCACCAGGATATTTCAGGCCATTTAGCAAGAAGCAAAGCAAGATCTCTGTTTGATCAGCCCCTGACGACAGGGGCCTTTAGCGATGGAACTTTTCGGGAAGCAGGACTCAAGGCTTCACACGTGCCTCTTGTCCCAGGAAGAAGAAAACCGTTGCTTTAAAAGATGCTTGAATTGTGCATCTTTCTCAGTTGCAGAGATGAGAGCTCAGGAAAGGAAAAGTATGTACTCCCTGCTCAAAGTCTCCCACCACCACCCTTTGTGAGAAAGATGGAGAAAAAAGAGAGAAGAGAAGAGAAGAGAAGAGAAGAGAAGAGAAGAGAAGAGAAGAGAAGAGAAGAGAAGAGAAGAAGAGAGCTGGTTACTCCAGCTCATAAGTGATTGGCTTTGCCATGCCAATCTGACCAGCACCCCACATCAGTTTATTAAAAAGGAAGACTTCATGAGCCGTTCCCTGCTGGCCACATCTTTCATTCCCAGCCGTACTGCTCACAATTGGACTGTGGCCTCCGCGATGCTTAGGTGCGGGATACATACGGCCTCCATGTGTTGGGTGGGCTTAGAATCCTTTCGAGATGCCCTTGAGGAACAGCTGTTGCATAATGGGAGGCCTGAGAATGAGAAAAAGGCTGATCTTAGGCAGTGTCCAGCAGTGGTTCCCCACATGAGGAGAAAAAAGGCAGGAAATACATTCTGAGAGCTCTGTGCAAATGAATGGTATAACAAGGCTTAATAAATTCAAAGTACTACTAATAATACTAATATTTTTTCTCAACTTCCCCAATCTGGTATTTCCCAGATGTGTTAGACTAAACCCCCATTGCTCCCAGCCAGTTCAGCCATTGGTTGGCTGGCTGGGTGTGATGGGATCTGCAGTTCCCCACACACAACCACACCACTGTGGGGGGGGGGGTGTCACTTATTAAATCTATAAATTATATAGATAGATCTATATTATATGGTTGGAAATATTGGAAAAACATAGTGGTGAAGGACTGGGAGTTTATCTGCCTGTAATTCAGGAAGTTCAGGAGGAGAGACGGGGAGTTTGTATCACTGAGGGGGTTTATTTGGGTCCTGGTTAACCACACACTGCTGCTGCACAGCTTTTATTCACCTTAGTGTGGTTTGTGTAGGATTTCTCAGACAAGGTATTATTAAAGAAGAACATCAACTTCACACTTGATCTGCCTCCTGCTCTCTCTTTCAGACACACGCACATCATCTGATTATTCCCACATCAAGAGATGACTTGCATGGGTGAAGCTGCCATCCCAGCTATCTTCTGTCTTCAAATTTCATTTAAACACCCAGTTCACCCTAAGCTGCCAGTCCTCAGGATTATTACAAGATATAATATCACAATTCTATGCATGTCTAGAAAGACAAAAAGGCCTGTGGCTCTCACTGGGCTGGTGCATTCTGGGAGCTGTAAGCTTTTTCCTCCCTTTACTAAACATGCAGAGGGTTGCACTTAAAAGTGATGGAAAAGAACATGTGAGTTAACACTGTTCAAAGAAAGCAAGTGATAGGTGGGATGTTGTTTAGTGCTAACAAATCCACTAAAGGCATGAATCCATTTCAGGTCACTAGCACTAAGGCAATTTAGCCTGATAAACAATGATTACCACTAACAAGATTGCTTTGTCTATTTTGATTTTTACAACAACCCTGTGAAGTGGGCTGCACAGCAATTTGCCTAAACTACACAGCCACCTTTTACAGATGAGCAAAAACTAGAATGCAGACTTCCAAAATCCAGCCCCAATATCCCACCCACTGTTGTTCTTTCATGATTGCATTTATACCGCATCCTTTCTTCAAGGAGCTTGGAGTGACGTGCATAATTCTCCCCTCCCCATGTTATTTTCACAACAGCCCTGTGAGGTAGGTTAAGGTATGAGGTAGTTTTAAAAATTACTGCCTTGTTTTATGAAACATTGTATGACTGGGAAGGTTCTTGACTTGTTGTAAAAGGTGAATATTTTAAACAAACAAACATTAACTGTTTCAAAGACAAGCACTAAACATCATAACTGAGTGAGGATTTGAACCTCTGTCTCCTCAGTCACAGGCCTGACTGAACCAACACTAACCATTGCACTGTACTGCATCCATGGCATCATACTGGGGATAGTCATTAGGCTGACTCTTTCTCAGTTTAATTTCATTGGCGCCATTAGCAACCACTTGACCCTCCCCAAAACTGAATGAATGGATCTTCCCACTCTGGACGTGGGTGTATTGGGGGTGGACTTCCAAAATCAATTTCCATGCTGAGCTAACAGCTGTTAGTGGCCTAGGAGCAGAGCCAGCAGGGAAAGAACACCATGGCCAGACTAGTGGTAATCAAAAGAGGAAGAGGAAGAAGACGAGGACTTGAACATGAATTAGAAACTGAATGGCTACCATCATTGTTCGAAAGAAAAACAGGATTAAGTCTAGGAAGCGAGACTTGTGGTGGGTGGTGGTTGGGACAGAAGGCGGTAGGGAGCACCAGCAAAGAAATTTAAAGGGCCCGCACATGGGTTTCTGCATTATGCACATCACAACTGGAAGACAAAAGTCATCACTGAAGTAAAACATGCAAGGTAGAAACACACTGAAACAACACAAGTGATGACATTCAGGGTTTTATTAAGGTGCCATCAGAGAAGGAAGACATAAGAAGGAAGAAAGGCAACTTTCAACAGGCCTTTCCTGCCCTGTGCCCAGAGAAGTCTTGGATGGTAAGACCCATAATCCCCAGACATCATGACTATTGGACATGCAGGCCTGGGGCTGATGGAGGCTCTAGACTTGGAAGGTGCCAGCCTGAGGAGGTTGGTCAACTTGCTCTTACTAGAAATCATGACAACTTTTACTAGCAAAATAAAAATGACAGATATCATGCATCCTAAATGATTTCCCACCAGGAAGGTGTCAAAGTCAACATCAGACTTTCATAAAGGATGTGGAACTTTGTACAGAGTGGTATAACTGGTCAGTCCAGGTACAAGAAAGTCCTTTCCAAATCCCTCCCAGATGCAGCAATGAAATTGCCTCTAGGCTAACCATGTATTCTGTCTAGCCTACCTCACAGGGCTGTTGTAAAGATAAAAGAGAGGTGGAAAGACTATGAATGTGAGCTCCTTGGAGAAAGGTAGAATGCAAACATAATAAATTAATTAGTGTTTAACATTTAATGACGACTATTGGCAGATATTTGAATGTAACATAGAAACAGAGCGAGTCAGAAGGGGCCTCCTGGGCCATCTAGTCTGACCTCCGGCACCAGCCGGCTCCACTCATGACATGCCCACCATGTGCATGTCCAGCCTATCTTTGAACACCCTCACCGATGGGGCCTCAACGACCTCCCGTGGAAGCCCATTCCACGCCCTCGGGGTCCTAACTGTCAGGAAGTGCTTCCTGGCATCCAAATTGAACCTTGGCTCCCTGAGCTTTGCTCCATTGGAGCGCGTCCTGCCTTCCTCTGCAGGGGAGAACAGGCCTCTCCACATCTTCATGTGACACCCCCTCACATACCTGTATGTTGCCAACATATCCCCTCTGAGTCTCCTCTTCTCCAAGCTGAAGAGACCCAGTTCCCTCAGTCTTGCCTCATATGGCATCCCCTGCAAACCAGCCACCATCCTTGTGGCCCTACGCTGCACTGACTCCAACCTGGCTATATCCTTTCTGTAATGAGGGGCCCAAAACTGAACACAATACTCCAGTTGCGGGCGCACCAGAGTCGTGTAGAGTGGTAGTAATACCTCTCTCAATCTAGAAGCCACACTTCTGGCTATGCAACCAAGGGTGGCATTCGCCCTCTTGACGACCGCATCACACTGCTGACTCATGTTTAGCCTGCGGTCAACCAGTACCCCGAGGTCCTTTTCACAAGTGCTGCTCTCCAGCCACTTGTCACCTAACCTGTACTTATGACAGCTATTCTTATGTCCCAAGTGCAAGACCTTGCACTTCTCCACATTGAACGCCATCCTGTTGTCTCCTGCCCACTTCCATAGTCTGTCCAGATCCTTTTGGATCTGGTGTATCTGCTCCTCAGTTGTGGCCACTGCTCCAGTTTTAGTGTCGTCTGCGAATTTGATCAGCAGACTGTTCACCCCTTCTTCCATGTCGTTAATGAAAAGATTAAACAGGATCGGCCCCAGGACAGAGCCCTGGGGGACCCCGCTTGTCACTGGCTGCCATCCCGACGATTCCCCGCTAATGGTTACCTTCTGCTTTCGGTCAGTCAACCATGCCCTAATCCACCGGTCAGTGCTTTGGTGTATCCCAAAACTCCTCAGTTTCTCCACCAGGATATCATGGGGCACTTTGTCAAAGGCCTTGCTGAAATCCAGGTATACCACATCCACTGCATCTCCTCCATCTAGCCATCTTGAAACCTTGTCATAGAATTCCACAAGGTTTGTCTGGCAGGACCTGTTTCTGCAGAAGCCATGTTGTGTGGCTGTCAGCCTCCCTTCCCTATCTAGCATCACTAGATCTCTCTCTATTATGAGCCTTTCCATTGTTTTTCCTACAATGGACGTAAGGCTAATCGATCTATAATTCCCCATGTCCTTCCTACTACCCTTTTTGAAAATTGGGACCACCGATGCCACCCTCCAGTCCTCTGGAACTTCACCCGTTCTCCACGAGGCCTCAAAAATGGAGGCCAGCAGGCGTGAGAGAACCCCTGCCAACTCTCTAAGTACTCTCGGGTGTAACCCGTCAGGGCCTGGCGCCTTTGTAATGTCCAATGCCCTGAGGAGCCCCTCGACTTCAAGGGCGGTGACTCTAATCTCTGCCCCTAAATCCCCAGCCTCATCTAATCTCCTATACGGATATCCCCCGTCCTGCTTTGGGGAGAACACAGAGGCAAAATAGTCATTTAGCATCTGTGCCTGTTCCCTCATGTCAGTCACTGGATCTCCTTCCTCCTTATTTAGTGGTCCCACCACTTGTCTCCCCTTCCTTTTCCTATTTACATGCTGAAAGAAGCCCTTTTTGTTGCTCTTGATATTCTTGGCAAGTCTCAGCTCATAATCAGCCTTAGCCTTGCGAAGAATCCTTCTGCAACGGGCCTCCTCCTCCCGGTATACCCTTTTGTCTATTTCCCCCAGTACCCATTTCCTATGGAGGCTCCTCTTTCGTCTAATCTCCCTAACCACCTCCTTTCGCATCCATGGCGGCACTCTCCTCCGCCTCATCACCTTACTGACTAGAGGTATTGTCAGGGCTTGCGCCTGCAAAACCTCCCTTTTGAGTGCCATCCACCCCTCCTCAACTCGCTTACCTTCCAGTAACCTATCCCAGGAGACTTTCCCCAGCCTGGCCTTCAGTTGGCCAAAGTTGGCCCTCGTGAAGTCCCAGCTTCTAGTGCTCGCCCTGCTGCACGGCCCCAGTCCCCTGATCTCAAAGCAAAGGATGGAGTGATCACTCACATCTAGAGCTCCCCTAATCTGTACTTCATCTATCAGCTCCTAGTAGTAAATGTAGTAAATGTTATTACTACATTGTTGAGAACATATTAACATACTAATTATTGCAGTATTCAGTTTCTCAGAATGACTTATTTGTCAACACTTTGGAGGCATTTGAAGATCTGGAGACTCTGTGAATATGGAAATTTCACTTCCTTCTCCCATGCAAGACATTGCCAAATTCTTCTTTGAATTGTAGCCCATGAGTTAGTTTTGCAGTTCTGTGAAGTGCTTTTCCAGTGCTCAGCCTACTGCTGATCATTCTTAATACAAGAGAGAGGAAGATGATTGTTTGTTTCTAGCTATAGTTTTATGGTTGCTAGTTTGTCACAGAGGAGAAATGTCTGGTTTTTGTTTTGCATCTTTTTTAGATCATAACCTTTTATTATTACTGATAAGCTTGTTTGTTTTAAAGGCACACCTTAAAATGTTTTGATTTCCAAACTGGTCACTTTTGGCCTAATTATTCTGCCACTGCTAGATAAAAGGGAACAATGCAAATTACTTTCATTGAAACAGAAGGCACACCCAGCTGTAGTATGGCTGATACATGAATTGACTGCTTGACACTGGACTAGGACAGCTACCTACTAAATGTGCAGAATCCAAATTCAACTGGGTTTGAAGCAAACTTAAGACATTCCTGATTTTACAATACATTGCACTTTTCCTACAAAGAGGCACACTGCTCTAATCTGTAGGGTGAACATGCTATTCACACTCATGTGCCCTCTCTTAAGTGGAGGTATATGCATGTAAAACGTTTTCTTTCCTGGCACACTTATGGTTCCACCTAGATTAATTTTACATCTGTTTGCACTGGTTTTAATTCACTAACTTAGTTTTATCATTGTTAATTATGTATATTATTTTGTCTCATGTATTTTAAATGTATTATTTTATTTATGTTACCTACCAGTAATTTTATTGTAATGGACTCCTAGAGAACACAATGCTAATAGGCGGCCTTTAAACAAACTTAATTAATTAACTAATTAATTGCCCATGCCATTGAGATATAAGCGACCACAGTTAGTGTGAAGCTATTGAGTGCACCACTTTATCTGGAACACTGTTTCATCCCCTTCCCTTTGGTTAAAAAAGGGTAAAGAAAACTGCATTAACAGGATAACAGTTGCTGGCGTTGCTGCTGCTGTGGCTGATGGATTTCTATAATGCCCTGTAGCAGAAGCTCTCTAGGCAGTCCGTGGCGATTCATAAACACAGGTACAATGGTATTTGAACATTGGCTGGGCTCACACATTGCAACAAGCAACCCTGCATGGTTTCTATAGTGTGCATTTTTGTGCCTGGATGTACCTGATAGACACCCAAACCTCTAATGTGGTTTCCACTTCCTTGCTCAGTCCATCCCCTGTCAGCACTTATGTCATCAGCCACGACACCAGAAATTAAATCCCGTGTCGCATGGCTGGACGCTATGGGGACTCTGTGGCAGCTGCATTCCAGGACCATGGAAACCATGATGCCAGGTTGGGATGACCAGAGAAGCCATGGTGAAGGATGCAAAACAAAAGCAAAAGACCTTTTTTTTTTCTCACTGGAGCTTCAAACATACTATTGGGAATGAAGGAAGCAATTTGGCAGAGTTTTCAGGGCCAAGGTGGCACCAAATCTTTGGAAGAGCACTGTGAGGCCTGGGAAATGAGGTCTGTGGACATAGAGATGGTGGAGGAGGGAGAGCTTGTCTCAAGGTAGTTGTCTTTAGGTGCTCAGGTGGACTCTGTGAAGCAACAGGGTCTGGAAGTGCTGGGAATGGACATGAGAGAGGAGCCAGAAGAGCCTGGCTGATCCTTGACTCCATGGATGTCAGGAAAGGACAAGCCAGCCAGAGGGCCTGCACAGCTCTAGGAGGCTTGCCCACCTCCACAGGGGGACACTCGGAGAGGAGCCTGAAAAGGACCATTCTCAGAGATCGCCTCTAGTTTGGGTTCAACAAACTGCTCAATACATCCTTAGAGACTCTTCCTTTGCTGGCTAATAGCTTGCTGAATGCAAATAGAGCGTTTTTCTTTATTTGATAGAGCGGAAGGAGGGAGCCCAGATTGCAACACATAGCACATCGAAATACCACAGCTGGGTTCAGACGACACAACAGACACAAGGAACCACCATGGCTCCTCATGTCATGTGACACCGAGGCAGAGTCCAGGAATTTCAGGACCATCACACAGGAGAGCGTCAGTGGTCCCATCCCTCTGTGAGTCCACCTTGAGCACCTGTCTCCAGATGCTTTTGCTCCTCTTGCCCATCACTGCAGCCATGTGCTGGTTTGCCAAGCAGAGAGCCAATCAGCAGGGGCCTCTTCTGCTTCTCCTTCTAGTCTGCACTGTTCCTTGGACCAGAGCAAGAGACAAGTGACTGAGGAAGCAGAAGTCATGAAGAGAAGGGACTAATCGAAGGGGTTGTTTTCAGCTCTCCTGCTTTAGGGATGGGCACCAATTTGGATGGCTTTACAAGAGGATTAGACAAATTAATGGAGGAGGCCTTCATGGCTACTAGTCCTGATGACTGTGTGCTGTCCCCAGTATCAGATATCAGTATGCCTGTGAACATCAGTTGCTGGAGAACGTGGGGAGGAGGGGGGCTGCTGTATTACTATTATTACATTGCACTTATATCCCACCTCTTTCCCTCTTGTGCACCCAAAGTGGCTTACATAGTTCCATCTTATCCTCCCAACAACAACCTTGTAGGGTAAGTTAGGCTGAGGGAGAGAGTGACTGGCCCAAAGTCATCCAGTGAACTTCATAACTGAGTGGGGACTGGAACCCAGGTCTCCCAGGTCCTAGCCTGACTCTAACTCTCCTTGACATTGACTCTCACATCCAGCTTGAGGGATCCTGTTAACAGAATGCTGGACTGCTGGGCCTGATCCAGCAGACTCTTCTTATACTCTCAGTAGGTATCTTGACACTTGTCTTGCACAAAGAGCTTGTCTTTAAAATCCTAAACAAGAGCTGGTTAAAACCAGTGGTGTTTGTTTTTACCCACCGGAATTGCATTTTTTCAAGATGCTCATCAAACTGCCCTTTATCTACTTTAATGGTGACCTTGGCTGCATATTTAAAAGAGAGAAATGGAAGGTTATACTAATGACGTTAGAGAGCAAAACCACTACCAACAACAGAGGTTGAAGTGGAATGCAAGAGCAGCCAGCTCATTTTATTTCATGTAAATAAGGTAGGTTGGAGCAAAGGATGCCGGCATGAAGGAGAAACAGGTGTGTTGACTTTCAAAATATGGCCAACTAGAAGAATCCCTGTTTGCCTTGAGATCCATTTCTCTGATGCAGAGTTGTCATTACAGCTTTTTTATTTTTTATTTTAATCAACCTGATCTTAATGCTGCGTCTCCTGAAATCCGCGAATCTATCTCTGGCTGCTTCCAAGCACAACAACTGCAGCTAAGTGTTCTTTTTCATCAATGAACAGGACATTATGCTCTGGGATGAAGGATAAACCGGTATTGCAGCTGTCAGCAGACAGACTCTCCCTGGAAATGCTTTCAAGAAATTCATGAATGGGGTTTGCAAAATTGTAAGAAGAAAATGAGAAAGAGGTAAACTGCAAACTTAACCTAACACAAATAAAGTTGTTTATGATT
Organism: Varanus salvator macromaculatus; assembly: GCA_023646645.1. NCBI lineage: Eukaryota > Metazoa > Chordata > Lepidosauria > Squamata > Varanidae > Varanus > Varanus salvator. The sequence goes on along the minus strand of JAIXND010000771.1, from coordinate 15,814,308 downwards.
TTGAAACTCCCTCTGCTACACTTTTTTTTCAATATGAGACCATTCAGGCTGAGTCTACATTTGACAAGGCAAAGGGGTCTCTCACCCAGCCATGATGCCCTTGAAAATGACTCTCCCCCCCTCCTAGTTACAATTCAAGGGAGAAAAGACAAAGGCCAACAATTATTTCAATCAGCCTTTCTGGGTCCTTGAAAAGCAGAGAGAAGATGCGGCATGCTTCCAGGTGAGATGGCTTTGGCACCTTCACCCTGCATTATTCCTGAGTGTTTCCATCCTCACTGCTGCCTGAGACTTCTTCCATTTTTCCTGAACACAGAAAGGAGAAAGACAGGACAGTGGCGCAAAGCCTTCTGAGTGCTGGAGCAAGGACCCCTCCCTCTGGAAACACCTGTATGGAAACATTAGGCCAGCCTTAATATTATATTGCAGGTCATATTTTTTCATACTGTGCCTTTAATTTAGTGCAAGGAGGATCCTCTTGTTAGTAAGTCTTCACAATGCTGATTCTATTTTCAAAGACAACTGGGGAGGAAGACAGACCTTGAACTAACAGTGTTTCCTAAACCCCCTTTGTAGATTCAGCATTACACCTTGATCCAGAGGTGTGAGGAATGTGGCTTGATGGTATTTGCAGATGTGCAAAAGGGAGCTAGAGAAAGGTACAGAATGAGTTTGTTACACAGAGGTCTGCAAAATGTGAAATTTGCCCTTCAAAACCCTTTGGAAAGTACAAAACAACACCTGGAGGAGCTCAGATCTTTATTTTTAGCAAAGTGTTATGGAGCACAATTCCATTCATGGATATTTTGGGGTCAGTGTGCCCTTCCTCCCCCCTAACTGGCACTTTGCTTGATTTATTCCATGTTGTTTGGGCCTCTGGAGTGGAACATACTCTGGTCTTCCCTGCTTGTGGCACAGGCAGACACAGAATCTTTGAACATATTGGTTGATAGCAAGATCTAAACCATACCAGCACAAAACAATAAGTCACTCACTGTTCAATCAGATAAGCAGACAATAACAAAGGAGGACATGGAATTTCATGGTGCAATAAAGACCCGTTCCTCTGAGAGGTCTCAGAAGGAACAGCTGCATGATACCAGAACCTCCCAAAAAGGTGAGAATAGGGAAGAGACAATGCTGAGGGAGCTGGACTTAGGCCAGCTATTGTTATTCTACTCACTTTTGGCTGGCCATAATTATTCTCTCATGTCAGTGCAACAGGAAGATCATAGCGCTGGTAAACCTTACAAGGCTGTTGTGTTACTGAAAATTCTGTAAGTACTAAGCGATGATGATTTGGTGGAAGCAGAAAGCTTTGATATAAAAACTGTAGGCTTTAAGTCAACATTCTCCCCAAAATTTATAGGAGATGATGATGATGATTTCCATACCACTAAATAGCTGAAGCTTCTTGGATGGGTCCCAACAATTTCTCAAAAATACAAGAGAAGTGCAATTCAAATACAGATACAATAAAAACACAATATAAAATTCCAATAAGCAATTTTAAAACAGTATAAAATTTTAATATACAAAAGTGTAAAAACAGTTTAACCATCCAGAGCTGTTTCAATAAAAACTAGTCTTAAAGCAGCTGACATAATCCAACATATACCATGAAATTTGGGGCCACTTTATGGATTTGTTTAAGGATCAGTAAGAACATGTGCATGAAGAGCAATGCATTTTCCCTAAATATTACATCATTCGTTTTGATGCTGACCCCAGTCCCAGTGTGCCAATGGCTTTGTAGCCAAAGAGTGCCACTGAGGGACTCTTCAACAGTACAAAAAACTTTCCCTTCCAAAAAGGGGGTAAAATCAGGAGGACACCCCCACTCCAAAACAGTGTATTCAGCAGCCACCCACCGAATGTTGAGTATGAGTTAGATAAGAAAGTGCAATGCCTACTTGAATTGTTTACAGCTTATACTATCTTGGAGCAGAACATGTCTGGCTGGAACAGTGCACAGAAGCACCCTACTAGGGGCTGTGCATAGACACCAACATTCTGCTACACATATCACTTGTAGGTACCAAACTTGGCATATCCGCAGATGCAGTTGTTGTCTCGGCTGATCTTCGGTTGTCTCGGTTTATTTGTTGCTGCAGTGAGTCTTGGTGTTGGGCACAGGTTATTTCGCATAAAATGTGTCCATGGTCCTATTAGGAACAGCATAACAGGAGTCCTTCAAAATAATCTCATGAAAGTCAAGTTAGCACTTTGGGTTATAGTAGTCTGATCAAAGAGAAAAAAAGGTGCCACCATCCTTCTCATGGGGCACAAAAAGACAAGTGGCAGAACAGAAGCTGGAAGATGTTTCTGCCAAGTTCTGAGCAAGGCCATCTTCACTTTAAAAACCACACACAGAATCCAGTTAAACCCAGAAAAATGTACCCATACATTCATCTCCAAAGAAGCTGATATTTAGAGTTATTTCTCCAGTTTGGATATGAACAATTATATCTGTGGAAAAATCCTTTTGGATCTGGCTGAACTGCAAAACTAGAGATGAGTTAACTTTGGCAACTCTGCAATGGGTTCAGACTAAGTTATACTTAGAGTAGATGTACTGAAATGCATGGAACTGAACTCAGTCATAGGTTCAGCCTGTTGCATTTTTGAAAATCAAAGGTACAATCCATTGCATATTGCTGGCTGATGAATGCTGGAAACTGTAGGACTGTCTTCCATCTAAACATATAGGTTTGTGCTTTAAACACATGCTTTGATGGAAAATTTCTAGGCTTCGGAACAGCCCTTCCTCTCTGCTTGGATTCTTTATTTCCTGGTGCCCTGGAAGTTAAGGAAAGACTCCTGTGTTTCAGGTTTGCTGTTATTTGAACTGGCTTCCCTTGGAAGTCTTCTTCCAAAAGCAAAACCACATTTGTGACATGTGCATTCTGGGGTGCCACCCTTGATGTGCCACCTCTATGCATCGCTCTCAGGGTGTGGCCTTTGTTACAGCTGAGCATGAGCTTTGTTGCACAGCAGTATGCAAATCCTTCTTAAAAATAGCTCCCAGAAGGAACTGCTCAGCCCTGTCGTTTTCTAATCAGCATACAGGTTTCCAAGCCATCAAGATGAGAAATGAACACATTTACTTCTGCTAGTCTTTCTCAAGTTGGTGTCTGTCAGTTGTGCCAGATTACAACTCCCATCATCCTCAGCCATCTCTGACTTGTATACATAGGGACTGAATTCTAAAATGCATCCCCTTGCCCTCTCTTCTCTCATAAAAATCCCAGGAACAAGTGAAGAAAAAAATGGTACTCTCATTCCAAGTATTTATTTATTTATTACATCCATTTATACCCTGTCCTATTGCTTCAAGTGCTCATGATGGCTTACAAAATATATAAAAATATAATAAATATAAAACTAGTATAAAATATCAATCATTGATGCTTTTAGTTTCTTTTTTTAGTTTGTAGAAAATAATAATAATAGTTTACTTATAAAAACTAGTATAAAACATTAATTATTAAAACAATATAAAACACATCACTATAAAATATGACTGGGAAATAAAATAAAATAAAATAAAATAAAATGAACTAGCAGGCTGTCAAAGATAGAACAGCTTCCCATGTGAAAATGTTTTGCCTCCCCCTTTTTTTGCACTACCAGGAAAGGTTCTAGTAAAAGAAGGCCCTCATTAGCTCTTTATCATGCTTATTGGGAAATAAGATACATATGACTACCTCCACTGGGTTGAGAGGTGATAATTTCCTCTCAGAATTCAAGAAATGAATGCATATATTAGATCAGAGAAATATGACAAGGAGACCTACAAAATTTAACATTTTATATTCTAGCCATTGAAAAATCTGTGCTATGCTATTTTTTGTTTTATATCTATACTACCCAATAGCTTAGCCTCTCCAGGAGGTTTACAACAGTTCTTAAAAGGAATACAATAAAATGTCACAAAATCTTATCAAAATACACTTACTCTAAACAAAGATTCTTTATTGGATTGAAACCTATTAAGAATTCTAAAAAGGATATGATAAAGAATAGCAAGCAGTATTTCCTGGAATAACAGACAGGTGTTCCATGAAATAGTGGGAATCAAAGTTATTTTTAAATTTATTTATTTATTTATTTATTTATTTACAAATTTATAGGCCGCCCCTTGCCACAAGCCTCGGGGCGGCTTACAACACAATAAAATTAAGTTAAACATTAAAACATTAAATGAATTTTGTTTGTATGTTTGTTTGCATTCTTGACATCATGTTAGCTCCAAAATCTTGAGGGGTAGAATGCAGTCACCTGTGGGCAAACATGAGGAGAGAACTTTCCCATATCTTTCCTGCATGTTCCAGTGCCCCTGAAAATCTTCATGGGAGATTTTTGTCATGGGACCCCTTGGCATTTCTAAGGGAGGTGTTTATTTTGAGCTCATGACTCCTTACTCATGGCTGTTTACACATTCTCCAGCTGATGTTGCAATTCTCCAATTTCAAGCCTGTTTTTACAAGCACTTAAAAAGCCAGGTCTGCAGAGCAGTCTATCTGTGGCTGACCACATCCTCTGTGGAAGCCATTCTCAGGTGATGCCCACAGTATTTTCTCAAATTTCCCCATGTGTCCATGGATCCACAAAGGTCTAAAACCTCTGGATATTATTTCTGAAAATGAAAGAAATCATATTTTTCTCTGTGTGTAATTCCAATATTCCACTACAGCATAAGTCTATTTGAAGGTTGGGTGCAAAAGAGCAGGAAAATAAAAACTCTTTGAGTGGATCTCAGTTCTATAACTCAAGGTAGATACAGCAATTAACAGTCTCGGGTATAAAGGGTGGAATAAATTTTTCTGTACTGCTTTTCCACTGCATAAGCTCTAGATAGCAATGAACAGCTAAATAGCAATAAACAGCTAAATAGTGCAAGTACACTAGCAGGAAAGTATCCTGTATGTTGCTTTCAGAAATAATTCTCCATTTTCCCTGCCCCCACCCAATTAAAACAAAAAGAAGACATTGCATTTAAAAAGCAGAAGCTAAACTAAAGAATCACAGCAATCTTCTAAAGAAGCTGCAAACAAGTATAAAGAAGGAACCACAGGTGCACAATAAATGCGTTGTGTGGAAAAAAGCTCTACATGTGGACAAACAAACAGTTCTGCCAGGGAAGGAGGAATGAATGAAAATGGCCTTCCTGCCCCCATCCTGCATTTCACAACTCTGGATCCCCCCCCCCCCATGCTGCCGTGATGAAGCAAACAATGTATCAGGTGGAACCATTTCCCTTTGCTGTATTGGACTAATTCCCTCAGGAGGCACCCCACTGCTCTTTCTCCTTCCAGATCCTCCAAAATACCCCCAAAATATGCAAAAAAAAAAAATCTGCAGAAGTTTGGGCTTCACTCCCAAACTGGTCTCTCCATAACCTGCTGCCCTGTGGTGTGTAGGACTGTAATGCCCATCATCCACAGTCATTCTGTCCATAACTTGGTGCCCGGTGGTGTGCATGACTGTGATGCCCATCATCCACAGACGACCTGGGGCTGCCGACAGGTGTAGTCCAGCACAGTTGCAGAGGGAGGTTGTGCTAATGGGCCAAGGCTTGAGTGGCTACCGCTGCACTGGGCCATGTGAACTCCCCTCTGAGGCCTTGTCCTGGCTCCACGCCTCCCTTTCCACACTACCTCGCTCATACTGTAAGATACTGAAGGGAGCTCATGTCACGAAGGGAAGGTCGCAATCCTTTCTATACATTTTAATTCAGTGGGATGCATAGCATGACATGATACATAATGGATAATAGCTTTTCCCATAGCCTCCTCTAATAACATTCTATGAGGGCATTACGATTTTTGAAAATGTCAGAAAAAATCCACTGTAGACAAAAATAATTGAATCACCCAATAATAAGGAAGTGAAACTCAAGCAGCTAATAGTAACAAAGCCCAGCAGGGCAATGAGTAGATGATGATGATGATGATGATGATGATGATGATGATGATGATGGAGGTGGCAAATATATGGTAGATCTGGTCACAGGCTAAACTGGTAAACTATTGTAACCTATTATTAGACTATATTGATTTCTGTCCCCCTCCAAAGGGAGGAAAAACCAGATGGAGTAACTGATTGCTCAAACAGAATTGTTACAAATCTTAGTCCTATATAATGAGACAGAAAACAAAATAAATCAAATGGAACAAAATTGTTTACTTTTTATTAATAAATAGCCATGACATCATAAAAATAAGATTAAAATATTCCCTCCCCACCACCACCAAATGGTGGAAGAAATAAGCAATATTTTCCCATTCTATTTTTTATTTTATTTCTGCAGCTTGACTTCTAGAATTGAGATTGCAAAAACACCTTCCAAGAAATCAGTTTTATTAGGAGCATAGATACAATCATCTACAATGTTACCATGTCTTTGTATGAACATTGTCTGATTGCAATAAAGTTTCATTGTTTTACCGTGCTAAACCAATGGTTAAAGTTAAGTAAAAAACTTTACGTTTTTAAGGTTAGCTTCTTTGGGAATTGTAGTTGAGAAGTGAGACAAACTGAATAAACAAGAGTGCAATGCTACGCTTGTTTAGCCAGAAGTAAGTCCTAAAACTCCAAGGCTCGCTCTGATTTCTGTCTAAACAAGCATAGGATTATACCCAGAGAATTTCGGCTATTGGGCAGTATCAACATGAAATACATACATACATTGTATTACTTGACCTCAAAAGCGTATTATGGTAAATCCAGCCTTGTATTAAAATAGTTCGCCTGAATATCTGATTTTATCTCACTGATGTTTCCTAATCCGTGTCTTCCTGATCATGGAATGTATTTAATTTCCATACAGAAATGCTACCATCCTCGGGTCATACTCCTCTGCTGTAGTTAACTGCTGAAGCTTCTGTGTTGCAGAAGCTACAGTCTTGGGTTACAGAAATCTGAGAAAAAGAGTACATTAACATATCAATGGGGCTGGCTCTCCAAGGAGCCAGAAGTGAAGGCTGTATTTGCATCTCCATTTGTTCACAATGGAAAACGAGGCAGCTACTCCATCAACAAAATTTGTGCATAATCCGAGGACTGCTACTATCTTTTAAAGAGGAAAAGTCAAAACTCGAAAAAGGAGCCAAGCTTACTGGCTTCTGCAAGTTATTCCTAACCGAATATGACCTCTCATTTCTGTTCTTATTTAGATCATCTCCACTTGGGAGAAATGCGGATTATGCGAAGCTGAGCCCTTGATATAAATATGGACCTCCTTTTAAATAAAGTGGTAGATTAATCATTACTAGTCCAAGCGTCTGCAGTGGTTTTGCGGAAATCAAGATTCTCAGACCAAGCAGCAGCCAAAACAGTAGGTGGCTTGGAGTTTTGGTTAATTTTCTTACAGTGCCTGGCATAAATTATCAACTGAACTTGTTTGTTTTTCCTGCTTTAAAGAGACCTGGAAGACTGTATTTTCTGGTGAAACTTGCATCGTTTTGTAGTGTTATTGGCTGTGGATCTGGCATTTATGATGCTGTTCTTACAGATCATTCTCTTTTTTATCATTAAGGTGTTTTTTTTTAAATGAGATTTATACTTTTATTTGTAAGCCACTTTGAGTTTTATGTGATCATTGAAAGAGGTGGTGCACATTTTGAAGTAAAGAAAATAAAAGACATTTGAAATGGTAAAAGTGCCATTTGAAATACATAGCTTTCCCCTCGGGACATCTTGCAGAGTTAACATCTGTTAAGAAAAGAGAGGCCATGAGCTCAGCCTTCAGGGAAAGTTTATTGTGTGTACAATCAGTGAGATGGATTTGTACACTTGGTTTTGAGCTGGCAGTCTGAAGAGTTACAAATATAAAGCCATGCTTAGTGTCATGCCTAGTACTTAATTTTTTCTCTACATTTTGCACAGCCTTTCCATCAATCCACTCAAATCAGTTTACAATCCAGAATAATACCTTGCATTTGCTTTCTCCAATCTGATGAACTGCAGATGTGTTGGAGTACAACTCCCACCATCCCCCTTGACAAGATCACTGAGAAGTCTGAGAGTTGTAGTACCAATACACATGCATATGCAGTACTCACTTGTGTTTACTGCAAGTTTTGTGTATGTGCAGTATCCACATGGTAACCCCCCCCCTATATTTAATATCATTTGTAATGGTTAGGATTTATTGCCAATAGGAACACTGGCCTTGCCTCTTATAGATAATCCTTACAACTTCTGCAGTCTTTAGTATGCTTTAAAATGCTAATTATATTTTACAATGGAATTTTATTTGTAGCCCCAGAGGAAGAAAAACTTTTCTGAAACATGCTGGACTTATTAAAGCTTTTTTTCTGTCACCTGATAACATTTTCTCTTCTGTTTTGTATACAGCATGTACTTTTGTGGACACATCAGTGCCTTTCCCCTCCACTGTACATCTGGAGAGTGACAGGTTGGGGAGGTCTAGGTTATACCACCATCAGGACTAAGCAATAACAGAGATCTGTCTCTGCTGCCACTTCATTTGCTATTGAACTTTGTCACCACAGTGGTGGTGGACAACGAAAATGCACCACTTTTGGCAAGGAGCAAGGAAAATCAGGCTTTCGAAAGTGCAATTCTGTTGTAAACAAGCTATATGCACCCAGCACAGTTTGTTTCTTTGCAAAAGGTCTGTGGGGGTGCTGCATATGATCATATACGGACCCTCGATCTTCAGAAAATTGCCCTCCATGAATAGCAGGCAATGGAACCACATGTGGATGGGATGGGACCTGTATGCTCCCTCTCCATGTTCAGAAGCCAGAATGGGGCACCAATGGCTTCAGCATCATTTTTTCCTCCTCTTGCTTCTTCTGCTTTGCTTACCATCTCACCTGATGGGGAGAGAACCTGAAAGTTATCTTGCAAACTACTTTCTGATCTTTGGCTTAACCTAATAAAAAGGTTTGGGGAATCCTACACATACTTGGTTGGAAATAAGCATGATTGCATCCTTTAGAATTTACTTTGGAGTAAATGGATAGAAGAATCACAGTATACTTCAAAAGATGAGACAAAGAATTAAAGATATATGTTAAAGGTCAGCATTATGTGGAAATAAAAGTAATTAAAAGTTTAAAAAAACAGTAATAAGTAATTGAGAAGAACACTAAGTTATTTATATGAAACTGCTAGATTTCAGGGTACCTGTGAGAATAATTCCTATATTTGGTTTTATTCACTGCTGTAGTTGAAAATCCTGTCTCCTGGGGCTTGATTCATATTGCATTTTATTTTCTGGCTTCGTTTGAATGGCTGATGCAGAAAATCAATATATGAGATAGTTCTGCATCCTGGGTTACCTCTCTGCTCTTTAGAAGAGCACAAATAATCAGAGGCTTGTCAAAGGTTTGGAGTGTTTTTGGAAGTAAAAACAGGTTCTTTCCCTGTTGGTTCTCATGGGTGCCACAACTTGTAGGTTAAATAAGCCATGATGAAATAAGCCATGCAAACCCAGTCACAGTATACACACTTGCCCAATCTCTGAGCACAAGCTGCATATTCCAAATCCCAGCTGTACCATGCACCATGGCCTTACTTTGGGTTGAATGAGGCCACCTGTCATGTCATGGGAATGGCCCCACTCCACAGAGAGAATGGAAATGCCATGAATTACTCCAGCCTTCCCCAACTACCATTGTCTAGGTGCCTACTAGAATAGCCAATGGCAAGGATATCAACTGGCACAAATTCCTAACTTATAGGCTGATGGGGTTTGAGCTAGCAGTGACTGATGAAGAATGGGATCTTGGGGTGGTGGTAGACAGCTCAAAGAAAATTTCAACCCCGTGTGCAGCTGCTGTGAAAAAGGAAAGCCCCAGGTTAGGCATAATTGGAAAGGACCTGCAAATAGAACTAGCAAGAGCAATGCTTGTACAAATCTTTGGTATGACCACACATAGAATACTGAGTACAGTTCTGGTCACCCTAACTGAAAAAGGACAGTATTGAGTCAGAAAAACTGCAGAGAAGGGCAATTGAAATGATCAAGAGGCCAGAGCAATTTCCGCATGAGGAACAGTGACAACAGTTGGGATTGCTTAGCTTAGAAAAAAAGGTAAATAAAGGGAGCCAAGACAGAGATATTAAAAAGTATGCCTGGTGTGCAGAAAGTGTAGAAGGAGACTTATTTTTCCCTCTCCTTTAATTCTAGAAGCCAGGTCATCCATGAAGCTGATTGGTGGAAGAGTCAGGACAGATAAATGAAAGCACACAGCTCATAAATTATGGAATTTTCTGCCACAGGGAGTAGTGATGGCTACCAGTTTGGATGGCTTTAAAAGTGGATTGGACAGATTTCTGGAGAAGGAGGTTCTTCATGGCTACTAGCTGTGCTGACTATGTGCTGCTTCCATTATCAGAGGTAGCATGCTGGCATACACCAGTTCCTGTGGAGCATGGGCTGGCAGAACCTTGGTACCCATCCTGCTTGAGAGATCCTGTGAAAAGCACGTTTGCCACGGTGTGAATGGAGTGCTGGAGTGGATGGAAAATTGGTCAGACCTAGCATGGTTTGTCTTAGGTTCCTGTAATGGGGGTTGGAGACCCAGACAGCTAGAGGGCACCAGGTGGGGGTCTTTGTCAGTAGTGTGATCAGTCCCCTTTCAGAGACTCAGGATGTGGTGTAGAAGATGTGGGGTCAGGCCAGGTTGGCATTTAAGGCGGGGGTGGGGTGGGGATACAAGCTAGCAGCTCCTTCGTGCCTTTTATCCAGGCTTCAGCCAGCAAGCAGTCTCCCATTAGCCTTTCGTTGTCACCTGACCCTTATTGACACCATATTGCAATGTGCTACTGCTCTGGCCCTGAGTGTCAGGCACTTGGGCCACGCGGCTGCAGTTCCTGCTTTGCAATTCCCTGCGCCTCCTGTGCAGCTGTCAATGCCCAGATCACATCTGTTTCTTATTTTTCTGCTCTGCTTCTATCTCCAGCCAGACTTGTTTTGCAGGCTTCTCTGTCTCTAGTGCTTGAAGCAGTATCCAGGAAAAGACACAACGGGCTCCCCACACTACTGCAACAGATGTGTGAATATTTTGATGTGGTTGTTTTACAGAGCAATCTCATGCATGTTTACTTATAACTAAGAGCCTGGATAGGTGTGCATGAGTTGACAAATGTAAATATGAATAGGTGGGTATCCCTGCTGCACTAAACTTCTCTGTGAATAAGCTTTGATGGGTTGCTTGCTCGCTTGCTGTACCACCCATGGTGCACCTGACAGATTATCAGCTCACCCTCCTGCCAGCTCTGGCCACATCTCAGTATTCTTTGCAGCAGAAATGATCTTGTCTGTTCCTTCCCTACCTCTTTTTGTTTGCTGCCAGTTTCAAAAGATTTCTCTTCTCTTCTTCTCTTTTCTTCTGCCTCCAAAAAGTGCACTTGAGATTCTTTTTCTTTCTTCCCTTGAAGAAAAAGAAAAAGAAAAAGGAAAAAATTCTTTTGCCAGGTCAATTCCTTCATCCGTTTCAGTTGTCAAAGGGAGGACAAAGGGAGACTGCATTTGTGTACAGTTGCTGGGTGTTGTTTCCCAAGCTGTAACTGAAAAGCACCAATAAGTGTGTGTGTGTGTGTGTGTGTGTGTGAGTGTGCAGGGGGGGAGTGGAGCAAGAAGGAGCTCCAAAAGGGTGTGGCAGCAACACTGCCCACTCAGCAGAGTGATCTCCTCAGTGTTCACTGCGGAACTGGAAATACTGCCTGCTTTCCACCCTTTCAGCACTTCCCGAAACCTCTCCTCCATCCCAGAAAGGAAGATCTTGACTCCCACCATTTGAGCTGTTACTGCAGCTGCACTTTCCCCTGCCATTTCCTTCCCAGCCTTTACATTGGCATGTACTTCCCAGCCCCCCAGACTGGGCATTTTTAAGACCTGTCAGGGAACAGCAGTAACAGCTCTGAAAAGGAAACCTGAAAAGCAGGAAGGGCAGAGTTAAGATCTCTCATTTTGGAACAGCTGCAGACATGGGGAAGTATTGAAAAGGTGGAGGGTGCAGAAAACTGCCAGTTCCACACTTAACAGCCAGATGAGTACATTGCTAACAGCACACCCCCTACGTCCTTTTGGTGCACCTTGTTTCTCTGCCCTTTTTCCAAGTTAGGCACGTGGTCCCAGTCAATTGCACATAAATCAGCCTCTGTACAGGCAAGCATTGTAGCAGATAGCTTTAAGTGTGCACTTGCTCACCTCCAAAAGACTGGCTATATATATATTAAAAAATGCACATAAAATACCAGAAAAATGCCAGAAAAAAATACCACTCCAGCTGCTCAGGAATGAGTGGCAGTGCTTGCAAACTCATAAGGCAGTCATTGACAAGATTATGAAAATGACAGGCTGGGGGCTTGTCTCTTTTCCTGAGCTGAAGCTGTGGCTGACAACCTGCAATGAGATTATCAAGTGCATTTAAAGTCATTCAAGTTGCAGGGACAGATACCAACTTGGAGGTGTTTAGGGTCAGAAATTCATCAAGGATATGGCTGCCAAAGGCTATGAGGCATGATGACTAAATGCTACCTCCTGCATCAGAGGTAGTGTGTACAGTAGTTGTTGGGGAACACGTGTGGGGTGGTGCTGACCGGCTCCTGTTCTTTTGCATAAGCATCTAGCTGGGCACTGCGGAACCAGAAGGATTCACTAGAGAGGCTTTCGTTTTGATGCAGCAGTAATGCTAGATATGTGGATTTTAGTCTGTTGCTGTTTTGTTTTCACATGATTTATTTTTAGAATTTTAATTTCACTTTCTCTTTTTTAAAAAGCAGCCTATTAGTCAATGGAAATGGAGTAAAAGATTCAAATCTATATAACTTGTCCTGGATGGGATCTCACTCCCCTGAAGGACAGGGGCTGTAGTTTGGGAGGGGGGTGCATCTAGGTGCAGAATTGCCTCGGGAAGCCCAAGTAGACATGGTGGCACAAAGCACCTTCCATCAGCTTTGGCTGGTCCATCAACTATATACCTGCCTGGACAGGCAGGGCCTAGTTACAGTGACCCACGTTCTGGTAAACTCTCATTTGGACTATTGTAACACTCTCTGCAGAGCAATTGTAATGCTCTCTTCGGAGGGATGTTGTTCATGGGATCGCAATGGGTCGGTCACAACTTTGCGACTAACAACAACAACAATGCTCTCTGCATAGGGAAAACGGTTCAGAGACTTCAGTTGGTTCAAAATAGAGCAGCAAGGCTGCTAATGGGGACTAGGAGGCAAGAATCAATTTCCCCAGTACTTTATCATCTACACTGGTTACCAGTTGAAGCCTGAGCCCAGTTGAAAGTGTTGACATTAACACTGAAAGCCCTAAATGGTTTGGGAGCAGGATATTTGAAGGAAAACTTCCTTTCATGTATGCCTTCTTGTGCCCTAAGATCATCAGCTGAGGTCCTTCTCTGAGAGACCCTTCTCAAAGATGTAAGGAGGGTGGCCACATGGGGAAGGGTCTTTTCAGCTGTGGGACTCCATTTATGGAACCAGCTCTTCGACGAGGTCTGTCTGGCATCAGCTCTATCATCAGGCAAAACCCTTTTTATTTCCCCAACATTTTAATAACTAAAATTTATACTGAGTATTATGCATTATACACTATTTTATCTTGGATTGCTGGTTGCCCCCTGGCTTGATTCATTGTGGATGCATGTTATGGGTTATGTTTATGGTTTTTTGGGGGTTATTGTTGAGGTTATATTTCAATGTTGTGTTTTGTTCCTATGTCAGTTTTTTGGTTGGGATTATGGATTTTTGTAGTTTTAATTTATTGTAAATTAAACTCAGGGAGATGTTTGTCTGATGACTAGCATAAAATATTCTGATATATTATTAACACTGATTCTGACTTTTTTAAAATTACAGACCACAAACATCAAACGAAAAGGCATGAATTGTGACATGCCTGTTTTGCTCTGGGATATATTCAGAGGCATGTGTGTTCACTAATTTACAAAATGATTAAGTATATTGTTTAACCAAAGTTTATTACTTCTTAGTATGGCACTGCTCCAAAGGGCAAGAAAACCAAAAAGCCAGGACATTTAGATGATATGTATGCCGCATGTAGCATTACTCATCCTACTAACATTTCAAAATCCTGTAATAGTACATTTAATCTACTTCCTTCTTTTGCTTTCTCTGCCTCCTGTCATTACTCTATAACCCTCCAGCCGACCACACCCTCATCCATGTGGAAAAGAAGGCAAAGCAATCTAGGGCAGGGATTTCAGTATTCACATTATTCAGATCCTATTCCTACATGCATGTCTTCTAACTCAAACACACATGCACATCCTAATCTTGCCTGCCTTTCTAGGCTGCCTTTCAGCTGGCCTCTTGCAAAGTTTATCTTAATGGCACAATGAGCTCTTGCAAGGTGGTTACAAATTAACTTAAATAAATGTCACCACCTTGTCACCATGGTGGTTTGTCAAGGCTGCTTCACATGGGTTAGAAATTCTAAGGAATAGGTTAAAAATACCTGTAGGTGAAATGACTAGGGCAGGAACAAAGTGGCATAAACACATAGGATAAGGGTGGAGCTGGTAGTTCTGCATTCTTTCATCCATATTCATGTCGTGAGGTTTTTGTCTTAAACACACTTAGAGCTGGGATTGCCAGCTGACCCCAAAACAGGTAGATGAACACCAAACCAGCAAATCAGTATGCCTACTTTTAGGAAAGGCAGAATGCATGGAAGTCAGCATATGAACTTTTTAATGGCATAGAGATGAACATTATCACAGGATAATATTTGTGCCCCCAGCTATTCTGGCTAGAAGGTGCAATGCTCAGCTGGAAAACTGGCAACCCTACATAAAGATAAGTAAAACTGATAAGGGGGGGGAGGGATAAATTAATATTGTTTATACAATAATTGTATTTTAATCATGTTGTAAGCCACGCCGAGGCTTCAGTGTGATGGGGCGGCCTATAAATATTTTAATAAATAAATAAATAAATAAATAAAATAAAGATTGAATAAAGAGAAGTGGGCAGTGGGGGGGGGGAACCCATTTAAATCCTATTCATTAGGGTTACTGGGTCAAAACACAGAGGCTGACATTAAGCCTTTAAAGTCCCCATTGTGTTCCAGCTTGTGGGTTTCCCTTGAGCTTCTGATGGATCCATGTGGGAATAGAGTGCTATACTAGATCATTCGTGGGTCTGATCCAGCAAAGTTCTTAGGTTTTAAATGTGTAACATTCGTATTGCAGGCACTGCACAGATCTTCTACAATATGGGCTCTGGATTGGGAAACATGTGGCTCCCCCCAGTAGTGACATTCCTACCAGTCTCACTACAGTCAACCTATGGCTCTATTTAAAGGTAAAGAACCAAGAGGAAATCAAGCCACAGACCACCTCACCATTTAGTAAGTAATGCAGTTGCCCTCACCTGAATGTCTCTCCTGTGCTCCTTCCCTACGTCCTCCACCACTAGGAACATCTTGTTACCTAAAGACCCTGCTAATTTCTTCAAGAACATTTGTGTATGAATGGTTTTCACAGCCTAGACAATTAACCTTTGAATGAGGTTCCCCATAAAACTATTAAGTCCAAAGTTGACAAGTTCCATATTGCACACTTGTTAGGTGTGCACAGTTTGTGCACATGGAGACTCTTTGCACAACTGGGAACTCTGAGAAAGGCAGGTCCCCAGTTACACACTGAGAAATCGCATTTGTACAGTGGCAAGCGCTGTTCAAGTTAGCCAGACATAGTAACTGGTGAAGAACAAAAGGCACTGGAGAAGAGCAGAAGAGGAAATATCAGGCTGGATTCCTCGCTGCCACTCCCCACCACCCCCATATTCACAGAACATGTGAAAAGCAAAATGATGGCTGTAGATGGCCAAAACTGACAGCATGAATCTATTGTGTTTCCACCCATTTCCAGCCTTGTAAATTCTGCACCATTAAGTCTCTCATTCAGAATGTTGGTTGTGAGAAGTTCCAAAAGCAACCCTGTTGCAAGGTACTTTAAAACCAAGTTGCTGGCATAAAACCGGCACTTTGGCAGAACTAACCCAGCACACCATAATACTTGGCTAGAAAATCCAAACAGTGCTCCTCTTTTTAACAGTTCAGGCAGCCCTTGTACAGACTGGTTGGGTTTGCACAATCAGCATGGCTTAAACAAACCGTGTTTACGTCACAGTACATGCTCGGCATTATTTGGCTGATCACCTGCCCAGATGCAGCTTTTGCATTATCCAAATCAGAGGGGCATGCCTTGTTTGAAAGCAAAATAACTGTCACATAATCAAACAGCAGATCATGGATTCTTTGAGAGTTGTTTCCCCCTCCAACAAGCCGGGTTCAGATGTACCTACGTTGTCAGTTGAGCAAAGAGTTAACTGTAACTGTGTAAGGCTCTGACTTAAGTTACGTGGCTTGTTTAAGCACTGATGGTCATGCAAACTCATCTATGTTTGTGGTGGGAATAAATGGGCAATCCTACAAAGTAAATGACATGCCTTCAAAAAAATAGTGGTTTAAACCTCTGTGCTGTGTGGCTGGTTGATCGGAAGGTTTCTGGTTCAAATCTGCACAACGGGGTGAGTTCCCATTGCTCTGTCCCAGCTCCTGCCAACCTTGCAGTTCGAAAGCATGCAAATGCAAGTAGAGAAAAAGGTACCACTTCGGTGGGCAGGTAACAGCGTTCCGTGCACTTCGGTGTTTAGTCATGCTGGCCACATGACCACGGAGACTGTCTGCGGACAAACGCTGGCTCCCTTGGCTAGGAAACGGAGATGAGCACCGCCCCCTAGAGTCAGGCATGACTGGACTTAATGCCAAGGGGAAACCTTTACCTTTTTAGCTCACCAGAATGGCTTGAATAAACTTGTTGAGCTGGATGCTTAAGTGAACAGCTATCAAAATTGCTTGTACGCATTTTGGAGAAACATCCATGAAGGGTTATTACCTTCCTACAGTCCCCTTTGCCAGTTATCTAACACCACAAGGGGGTAAATGGCTCCAATGGGTTTTAATGCATACTGCATAGTCTTGCATTAAAACACACATTTTTCCTCACTCCCCTTTTCCCTGCCATCAGTGGATAAAAGAAAATGCTTTTTGTGCTGTTCATGAAGTGTAAATGTCATTATAAATTGGAGGAGCTTGATAACCTGTGATTTAAAACTAGTATCTGTTGATCAAAGAGATAAACTGTCTCCTGTCTGTCTGGTGACTTTTTTTTTTTAAAGTCCCTTTACACACCTTCAATTATCCCCCTCCCCCCTTCCTAATGCATGCATATGAGTTGTTAGGGAAGTCAGGTTCTAGCTTTTAAAATATGCAGCATGCTGGCTTCGCCACTGGCTGTTGGAGAAATGCTTGTTCTGAAATTTTAAGTTTCAACAGCAGCTGAACAGAACTACATGCAGGGAATGATCCAGAACAAAACACAATTACTTGGATGTTGCAACATCACAATAAAACCTGCCTCTTTTTCCCCCTCAGATAAAATGTAGATGGGATAGGAGGCAGGCAGCATGAAGAAACTAAATGAACGTTGGAGTTGAAGAATCTTAGTTTTATTCTTCATTCTAACTAGCAAAAGACAAGAAACCAAAAGGCATTTGACCTGACTTCCTTTATGCATGTGTAGGTATATTTATACACATCATATGTGAAAAAATTGCCGTACATTGTAGCCCACTTCCTGAATAAAGAAGCAGAAATCTGCATGGGTAAACATTGCACTGGAATTACAGAGGGCTATAACAG
This sequence comes from Varanus salvator macromaculatus, assembly GCA_023646645.1. Taxonomy (NCBI): domain Eukaryota; kingdom Metazoa; phylum Chordata; class Lepidosauria; order Squamata; family Varanidae; genus Varanus; species Varanus salvator. Next base: position 15,796,583 of record JAIXND010000771.1, on the reverse strand, counting down.
CCCAGGTTTAGTTGAAGAGCAAAGGAGTACTGCAACAAAAAGTTGCAGTGCTGAGTTCTGCCAGACATGTTTTCCAGGCTACTTAATTACATTTCTCACTTCCGGTTTTCCTTTTCCCACCTACCAGCACCCATTTCTGATGGGCTGTTTTGGGGAAAATGTTTGGACTGCAGGGTACAGATCTCTTGCTCTCTTGTTTTCTCAGTGGACCTATCATGCTCAGCCCTCCGGCCCTCCAATCCTCTCTGCACTCAGGACCAGCTGAGTTTGCATTGAGAGCAGAGGTGCTGAACCTCTTTCCACCTGAGGATGAAATTCAGTTTCAGAGAAACTCTTGTCTTGGGGATGTGATTGAGTGGAGGGTGCTGCCAAAGGCAAAGCAGGCAGAGCCAAAATTATTATTTTTTAAATGCAGCATATTTAAGCTTAAAAGTTCTGTCTGCCTGTAACTTACTAGAGGCCTTTCAGCCTGCTACACTTCTGAGGAAATCATGTCCACAGAAGAGTTACAGAACTTTACTGTTAATAATGAAGAAATCAAAGTTGTGAAAGATTTCACATATCTCGGCTCAGTCATCAATTCAAAGGGAGACTGCAGCCTAGGTATTCAGAGCACAGTGAGAATCGGAAGGGCAGCAATCAAGGAACTAGAAGTGGAAGGATATTTTACTGGAGGCCAAGGCCAAGATAATCTGCACTGTTATATTCCTGATCACTATGTGTGATGTGAAAGCTGATAGTTAAAAAAGGCTGATGGGAAGAAGATTGATGCCTTCAAAACATGGTGCTGGAGGAGAGCTTCGCAAATACCCTGGACTGACAGAAAGATGAGCAGTGGGTCCTAGATCAAATCAAGCCAGAGCTTACCCTGGAAGCAAAAATGACAAAACAGAGGCCATCATATTACAGACACATCACGAGAAGGCAAGACTCCTTGGAAAAACAATCATGTTACGGAAAGTGAAAGGCAGACGATAAAAGGAAAAATCAAATATGAGATGGCTCAAATCCATAAAGAAAGCCTCAGCCTTCAACTTGGGAGAGCTGAATGAAGCTGTCATAGATGGGACATTTTGAAGGGCTTTCATTAATAGGGTTACCCTAAACTGGAGACGGACTGCAGCTGGCGCAGTGGTTTAAACCGCAGTGCTGCTGGGCTGGTTGATCAGAAGGTCGCCGGTTTGAATCTGCACACGGGGTGAGCTCCCGTGCGCCGTCCCAGCTCCTGCCAACCTTGCAGTTCGAAAGCATGCAAATGCAAGTAGATGAAAAGGTACCACTTCGGTGGGCAGGTGACAGCATTCCGTGCACGTCGGTGTTTAGTCATGCCGGCCACATGACCACGGAGACTGTCTGCGGACAAACGCTGGCTCCCTCGGCTAGGAAACGGAGATGAGCACTGCCTGCTAGAGTCAGGCATGACTGGATGTAACGTCAAGGGGAAACCTTTACCTTTACCTTTTAAACTGGAGACAATCTGATGGCACATACCAACAACAGACTAGGAGAATGAAACTGCACAAAACCCAGGAAACTGCCAAACAACCTTGGTTAGGGGGAAAGAAGGTGGAGCCAGGGGAAGAGAGTGGGGCCGCACAATGCCCTATAGGTTCCCCAGACAGCTGAAACTCAGCCTGATGATGAAACAATGATCTAATCTAATTAGATCTAACAATGATCTAATGGTACTCTGTTCTTTCAACAGAGGAATCTGTCCCCCTTTAGAATATCCATGTGACATTTGTTGCAACCATTAATTAAAAAAAATCTCTTTAAAATTAATCTTCAGTTGACTTTGAAGCTTCTATAGGTGCTGGCTCTTTGTAGAACAAATGCACTAACAGCGGAGATTATTACATGTGTTTTTTGATATCATGTGCCCTTGATCATACAACATTCAGCTCTCTGAAGGTGCTATTTCTGCGTCATCTATTATATACATTAAAAGCCTGCAAAAGGCTGCTAAGAGCCCCCAGTTTTGCTTGTGCAGTACACATTTTCCAGCAACCACAGTGCATAGCTTTACATAATTGGTATGTTGCAAGTGCTTGGTTTATTGTTCATTTATTTGATGCCTTCAGCCAAAGAAAGAGGCAACAAATCTCAAGTAATGTGTGGAATTCTGGCCCCTTTCTTGCCCCATCAGCTGCTGGTTTCATATCTGCTTGGCTTTTCAAACTTGCTTGCTTCTTCCCACCCTAAGCAGGAAATGGTGGTTATCTCTTGGATTTGCCCTAGGGATCTTGTCCAGCCTAGCTAGGGATTTTCAGCTGGTCCCTGGTTGAACAGCAGCTTGATTTGTGCTCAAGATAATGGACAGTGCTCTTTGAAGCGGGCTTGGTAACCAACTGGGAGCCAGTTCAGATTAAACAGCAGGGGAGTCACGTGATCCAGACACTGGATTGCTATCTGGCTGCAGCATCCGCCACCAGCTGCATTTCCCAAACACTTTCCTGGAAACAGCCCTACAGACAGCACATGTCTTCAATAGTCTAGATTTGATACAGAGTTCAAATTAACCAGAAAAAAAGCACAGGTTTGTGTCACACAGAAATGCATCATTAAGAGCACAACAAAGGGAGAAGAGCCATGATGGAGCTCACCAAAGCCCTATTTAGTTCAAAGTTTTGACCACACAGTGGCCAATTAGATACCCCTGGAAAACCCAGAAACAGGACACAAGCACAATGTGTCTGTGCTCCCAGCAAACTCATATGCAGAAGTAAATGGTTTCTGTGGCAATATATGATTGTACCCTCTGAAATGTGGCTGGAAGGCATTTTTCATCCTTGGTTAATCTGTATTAAATATTAACACTCTGGTTGAAGAGGACAGCTTCTTGCACCAACATTTCTCACAGCCCCATCTGTCGCTAGAGGGATTCAGGCAGCTCTACTCCTACATTCAGAGCAAGAGTGAAGGGGCCATGGGGGCTGCCCCTCATGACACAACAGCCCCCCATGGCTTAATTTACCTACGGGGCTATTGGGTTGTGCCAGTGCCTTGCACTGGCTTGTTATGTCTTGCAAACCCAGGTGGCAGATGAGGGAAGGTTAGCTACACCTCAAATAAGCTTAAAATAAACCATGGGTTTTTTGAGGGTTGTTCAGTCCTCAAATAACCCTGCTATCTTTGGGTTCACATGACACAGCAAGGAGAGCCATGCAGAAACAACATGTGGTTCCCAGGCATGATGCAATGCCCCCTGTGAGTAAATTAAGCCATCGTGGGCTGTCATGTCATGTGATCCAGGCCACTGTCTATGTGCTTCCTGACCAGCTTATGGAATTCTATGTGCAGCCAGCAGAGCATGTAACTAGTAGAAGTGGCTGGTCTGGCCCCTGCAGCCCCCTTATGTGTGTATTGTTGTCTCATGTGGGAGATGACATGGGCTAGTTCCTTTAAACCCTCTCACTGCTGATGAGGAATCAGCAACAACTAAGCTTTACTGGAAAGCATTTCCAGAATCAGACTGCCAGTCTATGCGCACTGACTAGTGAGTAAAAGGTGCCAATCCCACAGAGAGCTAATCCATGTGAGCCTCTATAGGTTCAGGCAGCCAGGCATAATTTAAATGATAATTCCCCATACAACTAAGTCAACAAAACCAGTTCAGTAAGTTTTGTATTTAGAGAGGAACAGGGAGTACATTTCAGTATGTGCTAACTTGGATCTCCAGATTGCTGCCTTCAAGGTTGCCCTGGATCCAGAGCTGCCCCTCACAGAGGGAACTGAAATTCAGCGGAGATGTCCTGTTGAAGGAGGAGGTGCTCTGCCTTCCACCATGGGGTTATCTAGTTATGGGACTCTTCTCTGTGCAACTGTGGATTCTTGGTTGCTTTCTCATTATTGCAAAAAAGGAACGGGAAAAAAGAGTTTGCTTTCATTTTATTCAGCATTGAACCAAAGCAGACAGAAACAACCACAATGTTCTATTAGCATAAACAGCACAGAGATTATAGAGATCTGTGTTCGTACCTTGCATGTGAAACTACAGGAAGTTTCTTCTGTCTGTGCCAGTGTGTTTTTTTGAATAGACTCCAAAACCACGCAGTTCATTTGCACGAACCCGATGTGTTTGAAAGTTCACAACCTGCAAGAACCATTAATGGGGTTTATTTTACCAGACACTGTTGTGGGCTTTTAGAGTTCCAGTACTAAGGGCTTCATCATACAAGATCCCTGTAAGAACGTATTTCAGATGGGCAAAGAAGCCAGAGAGTCCATCTTCAGAAGGGAATTATTGGTAGACATTTCAGCTGTGCATGTACACTTACTGTCAGAGTTGAGTAAGGCAAACAGTTTATTGCCGCCTCTAGTTGTTTTGGACTACAACTCCCAGCATTCCTGACCATTAGCTATGCTGACTGGGGTTGATGTAAGCTGAAGTCTAAAATGTCTGGAAGGTCTTAGGCTAAGGAAGCCTGCTTTAACCGCTTTCCTGGGACACAGCAGCAGTGGAGTGGAGGAACTGGTGCATTCTTTTAGAATCTGGAGCGAAAATTCAGCTGATAACCCAGCAAGTTCCCACAGGAGTGCAAAAGGTTATTTTGATGTGGGGAGGCATCAGGCACATCCTCCATGACACTGAAATTTCCAACAGTACAACTGATCTTTCAGACATGTTAGATACAAATGAGAAGGAGGGACATATGCAAATTTTAGATACAAGGGTAACTCCTCCCCACCACAATAATAAAAAAGGAACAGGTAAAATTCCCTTGAACTTAAGGTAAAATTCCCTCAATTATGCATCTTTGTTTAAGTTACTCAAGTGTAATTCTCTTCAGTTTAAGAACTTTGTTTCTTGGCTATATATGTGTACAAAACATACCTAAATTTAAAAATATAATGCAAATATTAAAAGGATACTCAGTTAGCTAGCAAGTTTGTAAAAGTGACACAACCTCTTATATTCAGCATTTGCTAGTAATGAAAGGCCTTAATCCACTTCCAGTTTTCTTAGAACTGCTTTTCAGAGTACTATCAGTGGGAGAAATGCACTCTGCATCTAAAAAAGAAAGGACCTTCTCCAGGGAGCTTTGGAATAAACTATCAAAAGAGAGATGAGAGGCACCAACTTAGTCTAATTAATTTTGTCATAAAATTAAAATGTTCCCTTTTGCCCAGGCATGTTAATGTTTTAGAATTTTAGCAATGACACATTTAAAAAATCAAATTATTTATATATTTAATATATTGTTATACATTTGCTTGGTTAAACTGGGTGGTATATATATTTAATAAACACAGTAGAGCAACATTTCCTAACATGGAGATCTCCCCCACCAGCTGTGAAAGACTACAATCCCATTATCCCCAGCCAGCATAGCAATTCCCATCATACTCTACAAGAAGGACCAATGGAATCCTACACATCTGAAAGACATCAGGTTGAGGAAGGCTGCAGTAGAAGGGTTTGGATGTTATTATCATGGCCTTACCAAAGAAAATTGAATTGAACAGTTCTCTAAATATGTAACTCCAAAGAGTTCAGGACATCACAAATGGCTGTTTCCCCTTTGAAATTCACCTTGTACTTTAGAAAGATAAGAACAGCCTTCTCCAGCTTTCTCAATAGTCAGACATTATGGAAATTGTAGTCTAAAGCATCCGGCATGTGCCAGGTTGGGCAAAGCTCATTTACAGAGTTCTTTTTCTTAATGAACAAACCAAAAATCAAGAGAAGGGACTTGGAGTCTCTCTGACTGAGATGGTCACAACCTTCCCTGCCACAGCTAGAAACATGTGGCTACCATGTAGCCACAGAAAAATATTTTGAGGTTCATCCATCTTTGGCACACCATTAATAGTTGGTCTAAGAGCCATGTTTGGTGTTGCAGCCTTCACTTTTTGTCTTTAGGAAACAGCTTTGGAAATAGGATGCCAATTTCTGCTTTGATGTCCCCTAAGAAGAGAGCAATATCAGAATTTCTCACATCCTTTTTTTTAACAAAAGGATGTGTGATCTACCACTTTTGAGTGTAAGTGTGTTTGTATGTGTTAACATATAGCAATTTTCCCTAGTTTGGGGATGATTCAATAGAAATGCTTGGAATCATATAGATGAGTCACCATCAGCATTAACATTATGTAACAACCACATGTGCTTGAGTGTGAGCACAAGGGCTAGAAGGAAGCAAAGGACTGCTGAGTTTATTCTCCGGCTGCCAAAGTTGTATTCTCCATACTGCGACCCCCTGCCAAGCAACGACTCCATGTAATCCAGGGCAAGTTAACTATGAGGAAAAAGCGGAAGTAGATGAAGTGGTCCACATCAAGCTACTTAGCAACTGTATCTTATAGGAAATTTAATCTAGTCTAAAGATTAGATTTGGGGTCTCCAGCACAGTTCAGATGGGTACCAGTGAACACCTGTCTTCTTCCTAATTTAAAATGTTAAAAATCAATTATTGTTTTTTAAAAACTGAGAGGCTGGCCTGCTTTAAAATGAAGCGCTGACCTCCAGCACTCTCTTTCTTTTGGTCTGAAGTTGTGATTTCACGCTATAGAGCTCAGATCCCACCATAGTCATTTCCTTGTGCTCCTGGGGTAGTTTTATTTGAGTCCCACCAATTTGCTGTCTGGGAAATGAACATTTTGTGGTTGGCCATGCGCAGCAAAGAGTGCCTGTGGTGGTCTCCCAAACTGCGAGGTGTACCCTCTACACCAAACAGGCTGGGGACACTGCAACAAGTGAAGCCAAACCAATTCCCAGAGTGGTCCCCAGAGGAAATCTCGTTAGACTACAAGGATCTACACTCCTCCTAGCAAACATCTGATATGCATACACCTGGGGGTACCACGCATGCTTGGAAAGCAGAAAGCAACCGGTTCTTCCATGATGTGTTCAGCTAGCAGAACTTGGGAAAGGCCTGCACTTCCCAGCCAGTCATCCCACACAGGCAATCCTGAGCCGAATGGATAAATGCTGTGATAAAGCAACATGGAAGTAGGGCTTGCATTCCATGGAGACAGAGCCAGCCCACTCATTCGACAGGGTGACACAGACAGATTGGGCAGGGGAGCCACAGAAGTGGCAAGTTTGTGCTGTTCCCCCACACCCGGCCTGGCCACCACTGCCCACCACTTCAGGGGGTCTCTTAGAAAGCCCTTGGCTTTCTCCCTGTGGCCAGAGAGGGGCTGGCGAGGCCCCTGTGAGAGATTGGCCAGGTCTTGCAAGACCCAGGAAGCTACCCTTCTGGTGCTGCGGTTCCACAGAGCACAGGCACGGTCTGGCAGCAGCCAAGGTACGGGTGTCGGGACAAGGGAAGAGTGTGTGCGGCAAGGTGTGGTGGCAGTGGAGTGGCTGCAACAGAGAGGGGAGGGGAGGGGAGGGGAGGGGAGGGTTGGCAGGTAGCAGGTGGTAGTGATGGTGGCGGCAGTGGTGGCAGCAGCAAGATTGCATGTGTGAGGGCTGCATGGAGGGAGGTGAGATACTTAGGAGGCTGCCTTGTGCCAGGCAGCTACATGTGTCCCAGTACTGGGTTACCTACCTCACAGGGTTGTTGTTGTGGGGATAAGATGGAGGAGGAGAATGATGTAAGCTGCCTTGAGCCCTTTGAGGAAAAAGGCAGGATATAAATCAAAATATAAATCGAAATATAAATACTGTCTGCTCTGACTGGCAGCTGTTCTGTCGGGTTGGTGCATGTGAATCACCGTTTAATTTTAACCGGTGAGGTCAGGAATTTAATCTAAGCTCTTCGGCATGCAAAGTGGGCTGTGGTTCCCGAGCTGCGTTTCCTCAATTCTGTGCAGGATACAGATCCGTGGGAGGAAGAGGGAGAGAAGATGTGGAAGAGGTTCTGCTACACCAGCGATGGTAAGTGTCAGGCACGAAGGGAGAGCAACCATATCCAGTCTGATTTCTCTCTTTGGAGGTGAAGGCAGAAGCCTAAATACAGCAGGCTGCAGAACTGTTTAAGAGGGCCAGCTTGCTCCCTGCCAGGGCCACCACAGTTCAGATAGCATCAGAGGGAATGCCCTTGCCCACTGGCAACACGTTGGTAGATGTCTCCATGCTGCCTGGCATCTTCGCCTTAACCCCTGCTTTCCCCCTTCCTGGAAAAGGCACAGAGTTCCATGTGTCTCTGAGCATGGAGAGAGGGAGCTTCACGTGCTGTGTGCTGCCCCCATAAATGCCATGTGCAGAGACTTAGCCCATGCTGGAGCGAACAGTAACAGAGAAATGAACTTTACTTTAGTTACACAGAAAGAATAATGAAGCTTTGTAGCATCTGGAGGGCTGGGCCATCCATGATGGCATGAGCCTTTGTAGGCCAGATTCCACTTGTAGGTTGTGGAAAGTGGGGCAGTGGCCAGATGTGATGGTTGCAGACACAGTGGTGGGGGAATGCTCAAATCATGAAATTAAATTACAGTGAAATGTAAGCAAGAGTCTGAAGGAGAACACCTTCATGCATGTGATTTCTTTGAGGAGGGAATTCTCTAAAGATGCAGCCACACTGGAAATGACCAGTTCATCGTGGAGATCCATGAAGTATAAGGGTATTGCATGCAAAGCATTCTGCTTCCTAAAACATTATATGGCTACTAAGTAAAAACCTTTGTGTGGTGGGGAAAGAAAGTTCTACTATCCTTGCTTGCTCTTGAATTTAAAAGTGAACGTTATTCTGCCTTTTGAGCCAGAGGGTGAACAGATGTTCACAAAATGCCTGCACACTTCCTGCCATTTGGGAATTTATTCCAGAGATCTGCAGAATGCCACTTGTGGGGGCTATGACACCTGTGGGCAGCTCCACTGGCTCCCATGGGATGCCATAGCCAACCAATTTTTATCCCCTCCCAACCCCCCCCGCCGTATGTTCACAGATTTTTATGAAATGCATACAACTGAACTATATTTATTTATATATGTATTTTATGTATAAGCATGTATTATTTTGTCATCTTATTTATTTATTTGACTGCCCAAATGAGACCCACCAGAGCCTTTGCTTCCTTTCACTCTCCTCCTCATGAGTAAGAGAAGTGGGAGATCAAAGACAAGCTGGCATCGCCTGGGGGTGCATATTCCTTCTTGGAGTGCATCTCAAAGTAGATGGAGGAAAGCTGAGTGCTGGATTAGGCCCTCAGGCTGAAGCTGGCTACTGCTGGAGTTTTCAACTCTATAATTCCAAATCAAGTCAAGATGTAATCATTACACCTAACTGTTAAGTACACAATAAATGATGCTTTACAGCTGACAAAAGTCATTGCCAACATTGTGTGGGCAGTGGTTTGAGCTGGTGAGAGCTCAAGGACGCAGAGTCTGTGTTTCATAACTTTCCAAACAACGAGAATCATGACTTAGGGCAAACAAAGTACTTGTGACGGCCTTAAATCCCCAGATGTGGAAAATTATGCAGGCAAGCAATCCCAAATAGAAAGAGAAAAGAAGTGAACTGTGAGGAGGAACAAGGAACCCTTCCTGTGCTGGTGTTTGGAAGGGCTGTTTGTAGATCCCCTTTCTTGTTTCAAATCATTCTCTGAATGGCAGTTCCAAGCCAAATATAGACTTCCTGTAAGCTGACAAGGTAATATTTGAACCTCATTTGAGGCCCCAGGGCCCTCCGCACAAAGCACAACTATTTTTGCTTAACTGTGAGAGAGTGAACAGTAATTTATAGACTTCCACCCTGGGGAAAATATCAGACCTTCTTGCATTTGTGGTCAAAAGCAATGGTGGAATATTCGACACTGGTAGATTCATAATGAACATGCAACTGCCCTAATACAGCAAAGGATACATGAATGTGGGCACATGGGTTTTCATGCAGCATGCTCTTCTGGATCAGGTCTTGTATGCAGATGCTCAGAGCACATCACACACACACAGAGCACTTGACTTATTGAACTGCATGCCATCTTGTCCATTGCTCTGCAGGAGTGTTGTCAAACCGATTTCCACATGCAGCAACAATTCTTATCCTGCCAGTGTGAGATGATGAGGTTGAAAAGTCCACCATGAGGCAGAATGGCAGTTTGGAGCATCCTTTGGGCAGTGTCCAGGAATGATGCCTCCTGCATCTTTGCATCTTGGCAGCAGGCGCCCTCTGAAGAGAACCCCAGGTCACCCTTCAAAGCCCTAAAAGTGCTGATGCAACTACAAAAACCAACAGTTGCACAAGTATGGCTGGAAAAGAATCATAGAATGGTAGAGTTGGGAGGCATCATGAAGGCCATCGGGTCCAACCCTCCCCTGTTGTAGGACACTAAGTTACACCATCCCACTCGGATGGCTGTCCAGTTTCTTCTTGAATGCCTCTATTGTGGGAGAGCCCACCACCTCTCTAGGCAACTGGTTCCACTGTTGTATTGCTCTGACAGTGAGGAAGCTTTTCCTGATATCTAGCCTGAATCTGGGTTGTTGCAGCTTGGCTTGATTATTCTGTGTCCTACATTCTTATAACAGTGAGAAGATAGCTTGACTTTCCTCTTTGTGACAGCCTTTGGGGTACTTATAGAGTGATACCATGCCCCCGCTCTTCTCAAGGCTGAACATGCCCAGTTCTCTCAGTCTCTCCTCATAGGGCAGTGTTTGCAAATTCTAGATCATTTTTGTTGCCCTCTCTGGACCTTTTATAATTTCTCTGCATCTTTCTTATATCTTGGTGCCCAATATTCCAGCTGAGGTCTGACAAGTGAGGAATATTGGGGAACCACTACTTCTTATGCTTTGGAAGTAATCCTTCTGCTAATGCATCCCAAAATAGCATTTGCCCTTTTGGCAGCTACATTGCATTGTTGGCTCATATTTAGCTCATTGTCCACAATTACAAGAAATAAAGTACTTTCTTGCATAATTCTTGAACAGCCCTTCCAAGGTGCAGCGGGACTGATGGTGTCAAAATGGAGATCACCAAAAAAGGGCAGTCTTTGGTCTGGAGGAATCCTCTCCTTGAAAGACTGCCAGTCCAAATATAATTTACAGGTAAAGAGTCACCAGCAAGGAAGCAGGTGCTTTGAAGTTGCCCACCAATATTTAGTGCCTGGACAATAAACCAAGCAACTCTGGAGTCCTCCTACTCACCGTCTTCCCACTATGATTAAATTTATTTTATTTTATTTTTATTTATTTTTCGATTTATATCCTGCCTTTTTCCTACAAAGGGCTCAAGGCAGCTTACATCATTCTCCTCCTCCATCTTATCCCACAACAACAACCCTGTGAGGTAGGTTGGGCTGAGAGTCTGTGACTGGCCCAAAGTCACCCAGTTGGCTCCATGGCTGGGTGGGGACTAGAACCCAGATCCTCTGAGTCCCAGTCCCATGCTCTTAACCACTATGCCACACTGTAATTTACTGCATCTAAGTTTAAATTCTATAGTACTTATCTTTAAACATTCCTAATCTATATTCACAATGAGGTCATACACATGGATTGCAAATAAGCACCATGTTCTGTTATTTATTAGATTTTATATCCTGCTTTTTTCTTCTAAACAACTCAAAGTGGCTTACATCAGTCTCCACCTCCTGCTCTCAATCTTATCTGTACAACAACCCTGTGAGGTAGGTTGGACTGAAAGTCTGTGTCTGACCGCAAGTCATCCTTTTATTTGGTTTTTATTTGTTTGTTTTTGGCAATGCATAAATGGCCGACCTAGTTTTACAGCACTTGCAGCTCAGGCAACTGGGACCAATAGGAATTATCTTTGCTATTTAAACTCTAGTAGTTATTTCTAAAGTTGGTATACATATGTGCATGCCTAGGTAAATGGGTTACTGGTAATATGAACCTTCTGTTTCTGCTGTTGTTTTCAGCAAGGGGTGTATATTTTGTGTTAAGCAGAGCTCATCAGAAGTGTGGTGTCCATCTGGCAGTGCCCCATGGTAAGAGGATATAGAAAAATTGGAACAGGTTTGGAGAAAGGCAAAGAAGATGGACAGAAGCACAGAAAACAAGCCCTATGAGGAAACATTGGTGAAAAAAAGAGTGAGGGGAAATGTGACTGTGCTCTTCAAAGACCTGGAGGACTGGTGTATAGCAGAGGACAAACACATGTTCTGTGCTGGTCACAGACTGGAGCATTAGATCAAATTGGCTTATGCTACAAGGAGTAGATGCATAGAAACAATAGAAAATGGCCTGAAAGGGACCAAACCCCCACATTTGCCACAGTTCCTGCTGAATCTGTTAGTGAGAAAACAAAACACAAAAACAAACTGGCTGTCTGTTTTTTTGTTTTTGCTTTTTTTAATGGCAGTCTTAGAGTGATGGCATGGAAAACAAGTCTAATTTAGCTTGTTTTTAGACTACTTCAGAACACAACATGGGTAGTTTTGGAACAAGCTACATGCAAATCATTTTGCATGTTGTTGGGGAGGGATGCTGAATTGCAGTGGGAAAATGGCCCACTTTTTTCTGGCCATCCTGCAGCGTGCCTGGCACCGCATGCAATGCAACCCACGCACATGGGGTCTAGGGGCAAAAATGGACCCCGGGCTTCCAAGGGGTGCCCATCAGTGATCTAACGGTTGGTGAGCTCTTCCTTGCCAGAGCTCCTCAAGTGCATCCTGAACAGTCATTTATTTGGGGTATTCCGGCTCTGAGTTTCCTTTGATCAGGTAGTTTGATCAAGGTTTGATCAGACCTTTTTATTTAACCAATATTTTAAAGTTAACTAATTTTAATGGTATATTTATTAATTTAATTCATTTTAACCATGTTATTTTATACTCAGTCATGCTGTAGCCAATTTATGTATTTGTTTAGGATTGGACAATGCATTTGGGGTATTTATTTATTTATTTATTTTATTAACAGATTTATATGCCACCCCTTGCCACAAGCCTCGAGGCGGCTCACAACCTCAAAGGGCGGCTCACAACCTCAAAAATGTTTTAATGTTTGTAAACCACCCAGAGAGCCCTCTGGGCTATTGGGGTGGTATGTCAATGCAAGAAATAAATAGATAGACAGACAGACAGACTAGAAGGCCAAAGAATTCCCTTCCAGTGTTCTGATTCTTTGATTATTCATCAGGAGTAATCACAGGTGATTGGGAAATGAACACAATAAATATTCTTAGCATAAACTGATTTCCTCTGGCTCCAGCTCTTGTTTAATCTAGTATACATCAGTGAACCTCACCAGAAATCTTCCTGCCCACCCACACTAAGGCTTTAGCTCCCTTCTGAACCAGAAGACCAAACAGTCCGGGAGTCTGTTGCACAGAGGAAAAATCTGCCCTCTGATGAACTGGATATAGATTTGGGCATAATTCTTTCTGGTTTGGGGCCTACGCTTCTCCCACACCTACTCAGATTTCCCCCATTATCATGACAAGTGCAGTAATTATAATTCAATGTTATAGGGTTACTATACCAATGTTATAATGTGTTGCTAACTATTGGAGGTCTAAAGGTAAGCAGCAACATGGATGGAGAAACAAGAACAAATAGAGCTACAGGGATGAAAGGGCTTGAAGCATGAGATCCATAGAAACTTATAGTACAGTGATTAAGAAAAGACATGAAGACTGTCTTGAAGTTTTTAACATTCATGAGAGGATGAGTAATCAAGCTTGAGATAAAATCAGACAAAGCGTAAATTGCGCCTATCTTGTGCTGGGCTAGAATTGGGTAACAGAAGTAGAAGAAACCTGAGTCATGCAAGACTTCTTTGGCTGACTGAAACTCTATAGATGCACCATGGTGTAGCAGTTAAGAGAGTGGCTGGGACTCAGGTCATCTGGAATCTAGTTCTTGTTCAGCCATGGTGCCAACTGGGTGACTTTGGGCAAGGTACAGACTCTCAGCCCAACCTACCTCACAGGGTTGTTGTTGTGGGGATAAGAGTGACAGCAGCAGCAGGAGTAAGCTGCTTTGCGTTCATTGTGAAAAAGGGACATAAATAAACATATAAATGATTATTTTTCAGGTGGTGACAGAACACTGTACGCATGCACCCAGCTAGGTTGTGAGGAACAGCATTTTACCCCACCAGGGCTCCTATCACATGTTTAAGGATGTGGAATAAAGTGTAGGTGGGTGGATGCCTCGCTTTGTTAAACGTTTACTGGCGCAAGTCACCACTTAGTAATCACTTCTTTGTATTCATTTTCATTGCATAAGCTGTATATATTTGGTGGTTTTGCCTATCGGATTGACAATACTGCAATGCTATCTTACACATTTTCTTTGTAGCCTCTCTGAAGGATGCAGGAAACCTTTCCAATGATCGATGAGTGATGGCAGTGCTTTGCAGTCCTTCAGGTCATAAAGAAAACAGCAGGTGTGGTACACATAGCTGAAACCGGCGAATTTAGTCATTAGTCATTTCAAGAAACGAGACATGAAATGCCTTCCTCCACATTTAGGTGTGTGATGGTAATGGAACCCTTTCAAGGTGATGCTGCAGCCACAGAGGGAGACATCCCGTGACAGGCAGCAGGGACTTGATGGTTCTGCCGCCTTTTGTTTCCAGACTCTTTTGATATCTGTTGTCAGCATTTCCATTCTTTCTCCTTTTCATCTTCCGCATCCCGCATGACAGAAAGCATGTTACACCGTCTTGGGTCTTCTCTCTGAGCACACGGAGAAGATCTCCCAATGGTACTAGTTCCCTTTCAACCATTCCCTTTCAACTTCAGCCTGCGATATTTGCTCCAATTTTCTAGCATTGTGGAAGGCCTGATTTATTAGGCATGCTTGTTTTATTTATTTGTGTATCCATTTTTTGAGGGGCCAAAGGTTGTGCATGGAATAAAAGCTCATTCTAAACTGTCAGCAAAATATCCACAAGGTGAAGAAATAAAAGTGCAGAAAACGCTTTCCCTGTCTCTTAGCTGCCTGAATATTTGCATCTCTTAAATTATTTTAAATTACTGCTGTTAATTTAAAGCTTTTAAAAATATATATTCTACATGTTATTGTTATTATCACTGCTGCTATATTGGTTTTGTATTTGTATTGTTTAGGTCACCAGAGAACTTCCAGTGTACAGTGGTTCATAAATTGGTTGATAGGATGAATAAAGGGGTGAAGAAGCAACAGTTAATGAAGACAGGCCTAAATATTATCAATCTGCAAATTGAAATTATTCTGTCAATGTATTAGGCAGATAAACATAAATTTTCATAAATAAATTTTAAAATATCTTAACTTTCTGAAGAAAGGGGATGCAGAGCCAGACAGACATTTCTAGAATGAATATATGCCACAAAGATGGTGCCATTAGTAGAACAAAGACATGGAGTTTTCTACATGAGGTTTTTATGCAGCTAATAATCCTCTGCATTTACTTTGGTTCTGTATCAAAATTGAAATCAATGTAGAATTGAAACGAGGGGCATTTCCTTTCTTGCTTTGCTGCTATATTACCTCTAGGTGGCACTGTGGTGCAGTGGAATATGGCAACTACACAAGAGGACATTATATTTTATTTTGCTTTCATAGTGAATCCAGTGTTTCCCCTGCTATGAAATGCAATGAAAGCTCACCAGAACTGCTGGGTAGACACAGAAGAAAAACTAGAGAGAACAACATGGACTAAAAAACCTATAAATAGCCGCGGACTGCAAGTGACGAGCACATAGAAACTGCCTTGTGTAGAAAATTCCCTGATCTGTGCCCTAGCACTTCAGTAATTGATCAGATATGAAAAAGCATCCATATTCCTAGATCCAAAATCTGGAATTGGGAAGGACAATGTGGAAGAAGGAAGTGTCTATAAGCCTAGGCTATACATATTCAGAATGTGTATACCAGGACTGTGGAAACCATAATCCTGGCTTCAGACAACATGACAAGTCATGGTGGTACAGAGAGGCCATTGATATTTAGAAACCATCTTTCTTATTATAGTTTCTAAAGATCAAGCTTACCATGTTGAAATACCATGACTGGGTTCAGACAACATGACAAACTAACAATGGTAAAAAATTACCATGACTTATTGGCTTGTCTGCAGGTGGTCAATGTACACAGAACTAATCATGATAAAAAGGTGCTAGAAGATATCAGCCATGATTCTCCCTACCAACCACTGTTCGGACACATTATAAACATGTATAATGACTGCCTAGAGAGGTGGTGGGGTCTCCCACACTAGTGACATTCAAAAAGAAAGTGGGCAGCCATCTGAGTGGGATGGTGTAATGTGGTGTCCTGCAGCAGCAGGGGGTTGGACCCAATGGCCTTCATGGCCGCTTCCAACTCTACTATTCTATGAGTCTATGACTCATCTCTTACAATCCCTGAATATTTCAATTTTCAATTTTTTATTTATTTTTCACTTTATATCCTGCCTTTTTCCTACAAAGGGCTCAAGGCAACTTACATCTCTTTCTGCATCTTATCCCCACAACAACAACCCTGTGAGGTAGGTTGGGCTGAGAGTCTGTGACTGGCCCAAAGTCACCCAGTTGGCTCCATGGCTGGGTGGGGACTAGAACCCAGATCCTCTGAGTCCCAGTCCCATGCTCTTAACCACTACACCACACTGGCTGTCCAAATAAAGTGTGTATTACAAATGAAGGAAATTGCAAAACTGCTTATTATTTGTGCTTAGGGTGAGGCACCCTCTCTGCGTGCGTGTGCGCATACACACAGAATCACTCACACAGAGCATGGCTCCCATGGCTGTAACACTTTAATTTCTCTGTACTATATACTAGAACGGTCTTCAGAGGTGCTTCAATCATGCTGTTATTCTGTTTTTCCTTTCTTAACAGAACTTTTTCAGTAAGGGAAAGGACAGCAGAAGTGGTAAGAAAACACAGGAGGGTTACAAAAAGGGCATTTGTATCCCACCTTCCCAAGTTCTGTGAATGAAGCAATGCAATTTCACAATAAACCCTTCCTCTTGGACTCAGGTCTCCGAGATGCTGTCAAAGCAAAAAGGCAGAGGCAGATAATCAATGCATGAAATAGCCAAGAGGAAAGCTCAAAATAGAGGACACCTCAGGAGTTTTCCTTTCCACAGATGTAGGACAGCAATTCAAGCCCACACCCTCACTCCACCTCTAACCCCATCACTCTTCAGCTGGTGCAAACTGGTGAGGCAATTTATTCATGGCACTGAAGACCAATCTGGGATAGTCTTTAGAGACCCATCTGCTCTGCCTCTTTGTAGCACAACCAATGCATAAATGGGTTTACAAGCTGTGAGAAACTGCCCTGAAGAAGCAATTGTTTCCACTTGATAACTTTCATGAAAACTTCTCAGATTGGTTTAACTGTCTGCAGTGCAATGCAAAACTATTTTCCAGGAAAGACATACTAGTGTATGAATGTCTCTTCTGCAGTTTTTCAAAACAGAGTGGCAAAACCCACAAGTAAATAAATGGGTGTATTTCCTTCCTCTGCAGGAAGCTTTCCTTTGTCAGTTTGTTCATTTACCCATTCACATATTAGTCCATTTGGTTGTTCTCCCTCTTGTATTTTTGCTTTTTTCGGGATCACAGTATTTGGTAACACCAATGCTTTGCAACCCAAATTATCTTTGTAAGGTCTGCAAGTAAAGATGACCTTGTGAAGTCCTTGGAGAAATGCTAGGCTTAGGTTGCTCACATTTCTCCTGGCCCTGCTCTTGTGGCTTTAGCCATGCAACCTTAAGCAGGTGGCTATTTCTGCATATAAGGTGATAAATCAACTATCTGGTTTTCTTGCTTTTGAGTTGATTCCTAGAGAAATAAGAGGGCAGCATTATTTCCCTTCTCCCCCTTTTAGCTGTACATTTTAAGACTTAACTCATTTTCAATTACTGTATTTTTTGCTCTGTAAGACTCACTCCCCCCCCCCTCAAGTAAGGGGAAATGTCTGTGCGTCTTATAGAGTGAATATGTGTGTGCAGTAAGTCTGTCAGATGTGCAGCCCATGGGGAAGTGATGGGGAATGTGCCTGTGATTATGTGCCCATTTGATTCAGATTTTTTTTTTCTTGTTTTCCTCCTTTAAAAACTAGGTGCGTCTTATGGTCAGGCGCGACTTATAGAGTGAAAAATACGGTAAATGTATTGCTCTAAAGCCTCTGCTTACGCAAATAGATTGCTATTGTTAAGCTTCAGTCTATCAAAAACCATGGGGTCTTTCCCCAATCCCACCCCCCAATACCCAGAAGTTTCTGCTCAGTTACCAGACTGGTTGATTTCAAAATTGGATGACTCTTATCTCAGTGGCTGGAATTCATGTTGCCAAAAGACAAACCGCTGCTCAAAGTCATAAAAGAAAGGAAGGAAAATTTAGCAACCTGATGCGAGGTCAACAGGACTTCACTGGGAACCCAAAGGCTGCCTTGTCTAAAATGCAACAGACTGACATAGTAGTGTGGTGGAGTGAGATTTCTGGTTGAAACTGCCACTTCTGAATTTCCCCCATGTGTAAAAAAATAAATAAAAACCTCCACCCTATATAAAAATAAAGGGCATCACAAAGGGTTCTCGGTCAACGCCCCCTCTCGTGCTAGTTTTCTTTTTATGTTGAGTGTTTTACACAAGGGGCATTCAAAAATGTGCTTTTCTCCCTCAGACAACTTTAGGTTAGGTGGCTGAATTGTCAGAACTCTACGGCTTTCCTGGCTTCATGAGCAAGACTGAGACAGGATGTACACATGTTGTAGGATGAGGTGACATAGTGGACAGCACATGTGAGAGTTCAAGTGGTGGAGGTGAGGAGACACCGTTTTGTGTTACTTTCCTATGCACCAAACTGTGCAAATAAAAATCTAGTACATGCAGAAAAGGTTTTATTTTAGCCCTCTCCCTGCTATGATTGTTCCCTAATTGTGGAGTGCTTCTCACCCATCCCCAATAGGGATAAACTTAAAAAGGGTGATTTTCCCCATTTACATTCTGAAATGATGCTCTCCTGTCACTGTGACACTTAAGCAGGTGTTTCTAATGTTCTTAGGAATGATAGAAACCACCTTTTACTAAGCCAAACTCTCAGATCTTCTCATCCAGTGTTGCCAATTACTGACAAGACATGACTGTTCAGCAGGGTTTCTAGTAGGAATTTTTTCCAACCCTCCCAGGAGAGGCCAGGATTGAACCAGGATCTTTGTATGGAAAGCAGTGTCTCTTCCCCTGAGCTATTGGGAAGAGTTGTAAGGCAAAGTAGAGCTTTGCATTCAGGATTGGGAAAGACCCAGTCTGAAATCTTCATGGGATGCTACACATCAGTAAAGTCCAGCTCCAGATGTGTTAGCTTGCAACTACCAGCATGCTGGGCTAGCCAGGGATGATGGGAGCTGCAGCCCAACATGCAGGCCTGTTTGCAGAGGTGCCCATCACCTGGTCGTCTGGTGGGGTGGGCTTGGGCTTCAGAGCAGCAACTTCAGCAGCAGTGGATCCTTGGAAGCTGTCCAAGCCACAACCCGGGAAGTCTGGCATGATATCCAAGGGGCAAGAATTGTGTCCCGACCAGCTTCTGCTGCATCAGCGTAAAACCGAGTCTGATTGAGCTCGACCCTGGAAGAAAAAGGCCGATTGTGATGTGGTGAGTGCGCTTTCATGAGGCTCTTACTTCATCCAAATCTCTGTATTTTGGAAAGGAAATGCTGTTTTGTTTACTTCAGAGATATCCCCAAGAAAACTAAATCTGTGCACCCTCTGCTGGTCATTGGAGGTTAATGCTCGGGAAATGAGCAAGGGAGGGGGGTGAGGGGAGCAGAGAGTGCAGGAGGGAAGTGAAATTAAGCAACTGTTGAAGGTGCTTTGTCAATAAAACTGGGCAAGGCCTGCATATTGTAATCACAAACGAGCCAGGACTATCTAAGACGTAGCTGGCTTTGTGTGTGTGGGAGAGGGAGAGATTGAGAGCACAATTTGGGATTTTGAAACAGAAGACGTTAGGAGAAGAAGGACAAATGGAACCGAGAAACCTTCCAAATTGCTGTACCCCCCTCCATGTTTTGAAAAAGGGGAAAGGATTTGAACCTTCAAAAGAATCACTACAGTTTGGAACGGGGGTGGGGGGTGGGGAATGCCCTGAAATATATGAATAAGTTTAAAGAAAATAGCATGTATCATTGGTTCTGGTGGTGGGGGCACTGTATTTGTAAGAATTATTTTAATTGCATGTTTGACTTTATATGTTTTTATTTTAGATTGAAAAAATTAATTAAAAATTTAAAAATGTTGTAGCTCATAGGCGGACCTGGACCTTAGCAGATCTGGTGGGCTCTTTCCAAGAAGACTTCAGAGAATGTACACCCCCCTGTTGAGAGAATGTTTCATGTGGGCTCTCTCTCTCCCTCCAGGGGAATGGACGGTGTGTGTGTGTGTGTGTGAGAGAGAGAGAGAGAGAGAGAGAGAGAGAGAGAGAGAGCACACATGAGAGTGAGCTGATTTCTACCTGGCAATGCATCCCAGAGGTGCTTGGTGGATGGTTTTTAAGACTGGGTCCATGTAGTGGCCATGACTATGTATTTAAATGGATTGCTTAGCATGTGCCTGGGAAATTCACTGGGTAGCCTTGGGGGAGGAATGAGGGTGCCCCTGTAAGTGTGGATACAAGCAGAGAAAGGCATGGCTTTGGGGCATTCATAGGGCAGCTGAAAAGAAAGGAAAGAAAAGGATATAGGTTTTCCTTCACCTGCTTTCTCCTCAGGCCAGAGGGTACCTGGCTGCTCTTGCCAGGTGGCACAGCTGCTGAATGCAAGGTCAGTCAAAACAAAAATCTCCTTAATTTGTGATTTAATTGGGGAGAGAGCCAATGGGTGTGCATTATGAAACCTGCATGGGGGAGCCAGGAGACATTGCTAACTCCCAGCTCTGCAGCTGGGTATTTGGTGCAGTCCAGACACTGGCTAGGGAGGTGTGTCTGTGTGTGTGCATGTGCACTAATGTTGTGGTGTGCAGAGCTTGGATCTTCCTCATTAGGGTCCCTGTCTTGTCAAATGACAATCCTGTATCTTACACTGGGTCTCCAGATTAGGGTTCCATCTTCTTTTCATCAAATCCAGGTGAGGGACTGCGAATCTCCCTGCAGTCTGGAGCCAGTGTCTGGGTGTGGTAATGGACTGAATGAGGACTGATAAACTGAGACTTAATCCAGATGATGCTTAATCCAGGGGTATTCTTAGTAGGTTGTTCATCTGCCCAGTTAAATGAAGTTAAGCCTGTTCTGGAGGGAGTTGCACTCCCCCCAAAAATTAGGTCTATAGTTTGGGGGTGTTCTTGAATCCAGCATTGTCATTAGAAGCACAGGTAAGACTTAGTGGCATGGAACACCTTTGATGAGTTTTTCTAGACAGAGAGATCCTAGCTATCTTTCTCTGGGAGTACTGCAATATATCATATGTGGGCATACTTTTGAAAAGGGCATGGACATTCCAGCAAGACCCAAATTGGCAGCAAGGTTGTTAATGGAGATTCTCTGTTAATGGAGATAATCATATTTTACCAGTGCTTTTCCATCTGCACTGACTGGGGTTCATTTCCAGGCCTGGTTCAAAGTTCTGGTATTACTATTCAGAGCCCTAAATGACTTTGGGCTTTATATTGGAGCAAACCAGAAGAACAGAACATTGGGAAGCAGAGGGTGTAATGGAGTATCATGAAAAAGGCATAACTGACGGGAAACATGGAGATGAGTCCTCCATACTGCAACATATAATGACGAGTTTCACTTGTTGTTAACCAATTTGCTGCCTTGAACTTTAAGATTTACCTAAATCAAACTATGTGCTATTCACACAACTCAGAATTAAATCATGGAATTCACTTCCATGAGATGTAGTGAAAATGCAAGGTGCGGAGAAAGTGCATGATGGAACATTTTTCTTATTTTGCATAATAACATGAAACCACATGGTGGGAGATTTTGGCAAGGTAAGTGGAAGTAGTTCTTCACGTGGTGCATTGTTCTAACATGGAATTTGCTACTGCAAGATGTAGTTATGGCCACCAATCTAGATGCCTCTAAAGGGGAATTGAGCTTCTAGTCCTGATACCTATATGCTACCTCTAGTAGTAGACTGCATGTGAACCAGCGGTTGGGGAACTTTGATGGGGGGCTGCTGCTGTACTCCTGTCCTGAATGGGGGATCCTGTGGGCAACTGGTTTGGCCACTGTGTGAACAGCCCCCTGGACTAGGTGGACCTTTGATCTGCACCAGCGAGGGCTCTTCTTATGTTCTAATGATGTAATTGAATACTGATGATTACAGTGTAGCTGCACTATGCTGTTTAATGCCCAGGTCATGTTGTCCTTTCGGCAAGGGACGGCAGAGGATGCTGGATGGAGTCACTGAAGCAGTTGGTGTGAGCTTGAGTGGACTCCTGGGATGGTGGACAGGAGAGCCTGGATGAATGTTGTCCATGGGGTCGCGATGGGTCGGACTCGACTTCGCGACTAACAACAACATGTTGTCCTACCATAATGGTGAATGCGTGGAATGTTCTTAATTTTCTAGGCTATAAAGCAGGACTTCTGGCACAGCAAATACTGTTAATTGCAAGCTTTTGAAGAAGAAGCCTGTCTCACCATGTGGTGGAACATTGGAGCACAGAGGGTTTGAAGGCAGAGTTGTTGCTGAGTTTGAAAAACAGAAATAAAGCAATGTTTGTTTTGGTTCCTCCAATCCTCAAAACAGAATGGGAGGTGGGTCAGGCAAAGGGATAGCTAGGCAAGGGTTTGGTGGACTGAGAGTAGTAGGGCATGCAAAGCTGTAGGAAGCACAACACCTTTACCACAGTGAGGAAGACTACAGAAGGCATGGTCCCACGCCTCCTATAATCCAACTTTCAATGGTTTTTGATTCAGTTTCTATTCAGAAGTGGAGGAGGTAGAGGGGTTGGAATTCAAGCCTGAAATGCCAAGGCTTGTGGACCAGAGATAAGACTCGAATTGCTAAGAATCAGACATTTTCAAATTCCAGGGGAAATTCTTGTGAGCAAACTGAGATGGATGGGAGCAAACTTAAAATCATTAATCCAATCATACAGAATCGGGTTAAGAGGGTGGACCAGCTGAGAAGTGTCAGGCTTTCTAGGCCATTGGCCCATAAGCAGCATAAGCCACTTTGAAAGTGGAATCTACTATTTATTTATTTATTTATTTATTTAATTTATTTTTGGATTTATATCCTGCCTTTTTCCTACAAAGGGCTCAAGGCAGCTTACATCTCCTCCTCCATCTTATCCCCACAACAACAACCCTGTGAGGTAGGCTGGGCTGAGAGTCTGTGACTGGCCCAGAGTCACCCAGTTGGCTCCATGGCCGAGTGGGGACTAGAACCCAGATCCTCTGAGTCCCAGTCCCATGCTCTTAACCACTACACCACACTGGCTTTTTAGTATGGAAAGGAAGGCATTCATGTATCATTGAGTGGATATCCTTAACGGAAACGGGCAACATTCTAACTTTGCTAGTGTCTTGCTACTGATTTCTACAGTACTCTTCTTATGTATCACAAAGCCAGACTTGCTGGTCAGTTTCAATGCAGCAAAGACTTTAATGAGAAAGCCTTTGTCCTGATCTGCTTGGAAGGCAGGGGAACATGTGGGTCTGCGCAGAATACTGTCCAAATGCTGCCATGCAAAGTGTTGAGTGGCAACTTCAAGGTGCCTTCCCTCCCTTATGGGTCTTTAGCTCTAAACTCCATTTGGACCAAATGCCCCTTTGAACAAGGCACTCTCAGAGGAATGACTGAACCCTAACAGCTCCTCCAATAGAGGAGACCTTCAAATAGAGGACTGTTCCTAGGAAAATAGGACACTGAGACCCAACTATCTTGGGGCTTTTCTTGAGGCTTTTAATTTGCCACTTTGCTGTGGCTTCTAAACTTCTTGGGGGATCAAGAAGGGATTTTTCTAGGTTTCTTTTCTGCATGTATAATCTTCAGATGGCCCTGTGCCATAGCTGAATTGCAAAACTACTGTAGCATTTCATTCTCTCACATACTAGGCTTTCCACAAAAATAATAAGTCCACAAAAATTCTTGGAGGACATGAAAGAGGCCCTTGAAAGTAAAGGCCTTCTTCTAAAGCACCTGCAAAATCTATGAATGAAGACTCATGAAAGCACAACGATGTCTCATGTAGAAAAGACCATAAGCAGGGCATGAGAAAGGTTTGTTTGTTTGTTTTTTGTTTGCATGAAATAAAACCTGAACTAGAAAGAATGTGGGCTTGTGTCACACCCTGCTGCCACTTGTTTGCAGCCACACAAAAAGTCTGGATTTTGCATTTGTTTCTATGGGTGGCAATCCATAAAAGTAGAAAAAAAGAGGGAGTTAAAAATGAACCAGGAAGTCTTTTCTGCCAAATCTTGCCTGCAACTACTTTATTTAGTCCAATGATCACAGAGATCAATGTTGCTCCTAGACGCATCTTCATCATTGGCTAAGTGCACTGAACAGTGGTGACAGACTGATTTTTCACAAGATGATTGGACAGAACAACTGTCCATTTCTCACAAAATGACTGGAATGTGCCAGGACATTTTGCCTCATATCTTGGGGCTTCAAGGACTAGAGCCATGCTGCTTTTGGTTATTTGAAAGCTGGCAATCTGGGCTAACAAGTGGGCTATTTGAACCTCCACAGCTCTGCAGTTAATCCTACTAGGAGTAGCACTGAAGAAAGATACTTTTTTCTTTAATGCTGGAGAACTACTGTCCAATCCTTGCTTTTTTTACACTAGAATTGGCACAAGCCCCCCAGCTCAAATCTGGATTCCCAGTTGGGCTTTTCTAGAGTAAAAAGGGGGTTAAAAGGAGAATTGTTGCTACTTTGGTCTTTAAAGCAAGTCCTGTTTTGACCCTCAGTGACAAGATTGGGATGGAAGTGCCAGTGATCTAACCAGGTATGAAGAAACTTTCTATGTTTGTGGTGGTCTTCAACTTTCTGCATCCCATTCCTGGCCACCTCTAGCCTCACCACATGGAGGTAGAGAAGGAATTGGTGAGGCTTAGAGGCCATATGGTCATTGGCTCTCAGCCTAACTTAATTCACTGAGTTTAATTAACGAAGTAATTACATTTTTTTAAAGGCCACCCCATAGCATCACACTCTCTCTGGCTTGTTATGAGGACAAAATTGAGAGGAGCTGAATCATATATGCAGTTAGAAGGAAGGCAGGACAGGCATGCAATAAATGAATCAATATTTCATTTATTTCATTTCAACCTGAATGACTCAATTGCCATGATGTTGAAATACTTAGGATGAACTCTGTATTAGAAACCTTGCTAGTCTGTCTTAGGAAGACCTCTGTGCAACTTTAAAGAATATGACCAGCCACAGGAAACACAATGTCTTCCAGATATTTGGCCAAGAACTGGCCCTCCCTAATTAGCTAGCTTTTATTTCTTTTCACATCAGCATCAGGAGAAGTGGCCCTGCCTCCTTCCAGTAATCTTCACCTTTTAACACGGTGTATTATTAAAGAAATGATCTGGAACAGTGACTTGACATTGCGCAACATTTGTCTTCTTTATTGTAAACATTTGGGTGAGACTGGCATTAAACTGTAAATATCAGAAGATTATGCTAAGAATGATATTTGTAAATCCATCCTATCCTATGAAGAAAAATCATTACATTACATTTTATAGTTCAGTCTCGTCTTCTTCTGAGGAACTCAAGGCATCTTACAAAGTCCTCCTCTGCTCCATTTTATCCTCAACAAGCCCATGAAGAGGGTTAGGCTGAGTATCCATGGCTGGCCCACAGTCACCCAGGGAGCTTCATGGCTGAACAGGGACTGGAATGAAGACCCCCATGTCCAGCATGCTTGCCACCACACCCACTGGCCCTTCGGTGAGGGAGAACACTGGAAATGAGCAACTGCTCTGACTAAGTTGCGTATAATTGGAACACTCACTGCTTTGTGAATCAAGATTTGGGTGAGCCAGAAACATAATTTCCAATGAATCATCAGTTTCCTGGAAACAGGTTGCTATTAGAATTTTAACAGAAACAGAAGTACAGTACAGAATATTTATTCCTGTTTTTCCAGTCACTAGTTGTCAACTTGCTTGCAGACAACCCCAAATGTCCAATTAAGCAGACTTACTTGGATTTATGTCAACTTGGAACATGACTGACAGGGTGTAGGAAGAGGAAGGTGGTAAGCTGCCCAGGGATTTCAAAGCCTGTGGCCCCCGATGTATTTGTTCAAAGCACTATCAGCTTCAGGTCTTTCAAGTACCCAAGGCAAGGCACCCTAAAAGGCCCCCCAAGTCAGTGGGTGCATTTACACATCATGCTAAGCCACCCTGTGAATAAGCCACCATGGGTTGGGTGGTGAATAAGCCAACATGGAACAACCCGTGGTATGCCCACCACATTCAGGCTGGTTTTGCTCCTTTCTGCCCAGCCCGCCAGTTGGCAGGGTTATGTAGCCCAAGTGCTTTTGCAATGCAGTTTGTATCCCATGATGCCTTTCCCCCTCCATGTGAAACACTCTCATACTTTTTCATGTTTAGTGCTGCTATTTTTGCCTGTCTGTGTCAGCACTGATGTGGATGTTGGTGTGGTTCTGTCTCACACCTCACACCATTCTTGACTCCTTGGGGTGAATGTGCATTACAACAACGGCTCCCCACACCTTCCCTGTGCTTTGTGGGAGATGCTACTTGGATTTTGCCACCTCCACCACCTCCAAAACACACACTCCAGGCCTGTGAAAAGTTGCTCTCACTTTTCCTCCTCACTTGTGCCCCATACTCCTAACTTGATTGCTGAAGCAGCCTTCCCTGCCCCCTATGTCATCTCCACACCTGTATTTGCATATCTTCCCTAGAAGAGTGAAGTGGGTGGCAACTCTGGTGAAGGCTCTTACCAAGAAAAGCAGTTTTGGGTGGCTCATGTTGCTGCTGTAAGAACAGCTAAAAAGCAGCTTCTCCACTGGAAGGCACTCTAAGGCATCCTATTCATCAGGGCGCTGGTGGGGGATTGCTGGGGCATTAAAAAGAACTGGACTACTAGCTTCCACGGTGGAGTTTATCAGGATGAAATGTGCAAAAGCTTTGCCATTATATGGCTGCTATAAGCCCAACACTGTAACAACAGCTTTTAGAGTTATGATGGGAACACCAGGATCATAAGTAGTGGAGATGGATGGAGAACTTGGTAAGACATAATGGGTCCAGAGATAAGGGCAGAGTGAGGAACAAGCATGAGTCAAGACACTGATGGAGAAGATGCAGAACTGGAGGCAGAAGCCAGATCAGAAACACAATTAAGGCAGCTCTGTCTTGGAGATATTCCCATAGAGCTTTAAGCTTGGGAGTCACTAGTCACATATCCACCCAAATGGAATCTCTGCACCCTATTGCAAATCAATGGGACAGTCATAAGGCTGATGTGGGAGCAGAGATCCATGGTAGGTCAGCCCTGGAACGCAGTTGCATATACACCATGTATACCTGGCTGTGTTGCAACAGAGAGACCTCAGGAACAGAAGCTGACACTGTGGGGTAACAAAACTGCACAGGTTCTGCTGGTCACTGTGAAGCAGTACTGCAAAAGAGTTCTTGGGGCTTGCTAAGGCAGAGATGTTGAGACACAAGCTTGCAAGGGGTGAACCTCAGCCATCACAGATGATACCTGCACCTGCAACTCCACATCCAGCCAGTGACCCTGCTGTTTCATCACAGTTGCCATCAGCAGCGGTTGCCCCTTATCCTGTTTCTCAGCATTGCTATAATTCACCTTTTCACTTCCACTGATGTCTGGCACAGAAATAGAGGCAGGGGAAGAAGCAGGATGCATTGCTGAAGAGGAGCATCAACTCCAGGGGTCTCTTGCCATTGGCCCCTCCTGGCGTCTGCGCCTGCATCCCGCCTTTCACTTGGACCTTCACAGCAGTGGCTTCTCTAGTTGCATAGTTATAAAGACGAGTGTTCATGCATTCATGATAACTTTGTGCCATTCTTTAATAAATCGGCATATTCACAATAAATCCCAGTCCAGAATAGCAGAAATGGCCATTTATTTATTATATTTCTATCCTGCTCCCCCTTTTTTTCAAATTGCTCAAAGTGGCTTATATTCTTCTCTCTGTCTTATCCTCACAGCAACAATCCTTTTGAAGTAGGTTAAGCAGAGAGGGTGTAACTGGCCCAAAGCCACCCAGCGAGCTCCATGGCTGAGTGTGGACTAGATCCCAGATCTCCTGAGTCCCAATCACCACTCTTAACTACTACCTTACGCTGGGTCTCAGCGGATGTCAATCCTAGCTTCTCCTGAGCAGCATGGAGAAGTAGCAGCACCATACTAACCGTTCAGTCCATAGAGCCATTCTAACCATCTTTCTCTTTATCTCTGCTCTGCTAGCAAGGGAAGACATTGTTTTCTTGAACTAAGCATTTGTCTTCGTGGCTGATCAATTTTATATTGCAGTTGCCCATGCGAGGCATTCAAACCAGGGCATTACCAAGGCTGCTTCTTTCACTTCTCTTGCCGGGGGAGAAAGTCCTTTTCCCGAAGTGCCTCCCCAGAGTTCTTTCCTCTCTGCCTTTACATATGCTGCATTGCACAGCACAACATGGCTCCATGGTAGGGGATGGAACTGCGGCTTTACACAGGCAGGGCCTGCATAGCAAATACAGGTGTCATGCAGGAAAATATTGCATTCTCTTCTCTCTTTTAAAAAACCACAGAAATAGCTGGAAAATAGACTGGATGCCCTGAAGGATGCCAATGTCATGTAAAGGACCAAAACTTCCAATAGTGAGGGACTGTGAATGCACAACGCCAGCCTTGTTTAGAAAAGCTGTCTTTGGTTATTCTTCACCCCACCATTTATTTTCTTTGATGCTGCTTTTATTGATTCCTTTTGGGGAAGGGAAAAGTAGGAGATGAATTCTGCAAATAAATAAAATATTACATAAATAAATGTTTAGTTAGTTTCCAAACCATCAGATTGGGTTGGACGCTGTTAACCTGGAATTTAGGCTGAGAAACTGAAAAGTATCCAATCTGGTTTGCACACAATGTTTATTTTGTTTAGGAGATTCTATTATTTGAGTTGCATGAATAATTGTTTGCTCTATCTCACTTTTACTGTTGTACTTTCCCAACTAATCCCATGGATTTGAAAGTAAGTGACTCCCATGTTCTTGTGATCAGATTAAGTTTTAAGCATACATCCTGCTCTACACCAACCTTCCCCAACCCTGTGTCTTCCAGACACATTTGGACCGCGAAACCCAGAATTCCCAGTCAATGGCCCTGCTGGATGGGAATTCTGGGGGCTGCAGTCCAACTGCCCCTGAAGCCACAGGGTTGGGGAAGGCTGCAGCTTGCAACATTAGGATTCTAGCACGTCTGCTGCCTGCACAGATGAAGAATTTGGATGGAGGTGAAGGTCATTTATTTTTATGCATTTATTTATCTGTAGGAAATTCATAAGAAAGAGAGGAGGAAAAAACTCTGTGAAAACAGATGGCTACAGAGCAAACCTTCAACAGCACTGGTGCAGGAATTCCTGCTTTTCACTTAATGTGCTCCTCAGCTGGTATGTGGGATATTCTACGAAGGAGAAGGAGTCTGTGGTTGTCCCCAAGTTGTTTTCACCATACAAGTGAATGGATAGGAAATGGAGTAGGGCCATATCTAATGTGTGTGCTTGTGACACAAAGAGATCACTATGTTACCCTTTGCCCAACCTGCTTTTCTTCATTTTTCACCTACACCAACATACACACACCAGTTAATTATGTAACTGTATCATCAGTATATGGCTCTCCACCCAACTCTGTTCCACAGGCAAGACAGCGATCTTGGTGAGACAAGATTTGGGTTTCTGAATTGTTAGGCCACTTTGCACTATGAACTGCAAAGCTGGGAGAGACCTAGCTTTGAAAATCTCAAGAAAGTCTTCTTCCAGAAGAAGAATCTGTGGCAGCAGAAACAAAGACTCTTGTAGCACCTTTGACCCTATTGTATTCATGAAAATACTCCTGTTTGCCCTATTTCCCAGCAGAATTGTTGAGTCTTCCATGGTAATAGCCTCTTCCAACAGCAGGGAGAATGTTGTGGCTCCCACCAGGTTGCATGGGGACAGATGGGAGGACTATAGTCTCAAAAGCCCACCCCTGAAGTTCTCCACCCCTGCTGTGATGGTTGCCCTTGAACAAAAATGTCTATGCCTATTTATCAGAAACTTGATAGGCATGATTCCCATGGAAGGGGCAAGAACCCTGGCAAAGTTTATCCTATTCTGCTAAGAAGTAACCAGCCACTTTCTCTCTATATATAGAAATGTATCTACAACTTCTCTATATAGAAATGACAACTTCGGCCTCCTCATCAACACAGAGAAAACCAAAGTGATGCATCAGCCAGCTCCAAAAGCCCAACACCAAGAGCTCACCATCACAGTGAAGGGACAAAAGCTGCAAGCAGTGGACCAGTTTACAAACCTTGGCATCACCCTTTCCCGCGCAGTGACAATTGACATCCAGGTCAACTGCAGAATCGCCAAGGCAAGCTCTGCATTCGGCAGACTGCACACCAAAGTCTGGGACCGCCGTGGAATAAGGCTTGCTACAAAGCTTAAAGTCTACTGAGCAGTAGTGCTAACTACCCTGATGTATGCCAGTCAGACTTGGACAGTATACAGGAGGCACACTAGGCATGCTAGGCAACTGTGAACCAGTTCCACACGACTTGCCTCCGCAGACTTTTGAGGATCTGGTGGCAGGACAAGGTGCCAGACACAGAGGTCCTCTCCAGTGCAGGCCTGCCATCAGTTCACACCCTGCTGATGAAAGCCCAGACATGCTGGGCAGGCCATGTTGCAAGGAGGCCAGACCACCGCATCCCCAAACAGCTCTTCTATGGTGAGCTGTCTCAAGCAAAGCGATTGCATGGGGGACAAAAGAAGCGATGCAAAGACACGCTGAAAGCCTCTCTCAAGTCCCTGGTTACTGACACCACCTCCTGGGAGACCCTGGCACAAGACGGATTGACATGGCGCATGCTGATCCACCAAGGCTGCCAAACTTCTGAAGCCAGAAGGACAACCATAGCACAAGAGAAGCGAGCATTCTGTAAAGCCAGAATTGCAAATGTTGCAACAGTGGTGCCCACACATGTCTGCCCGACATGTGGCAGAACACTCTGTGCCTGTATTGGCCTTATCAGCCACCTGAGGACACACCGTGGACAACTCACAACCCGTTAGATGTCAAAGTCCTCATCGAAAATGATGGCTGAACATCATATAGAAATGTAGAGGTATGGTACACAAAAAGACCTGCACTTTCCTGATATTTAGCGAACATCATTCCACCATTTTGGACTACTATACCTGCAAGTTTGATTTGATTTTGATACAATTAATAAAAGTTATAGATCTTTATC
Organism: Varanus salvator macromaculatus; assembly: GCA_023646645.1. Taxonomy (NCBI): domain Eukaryota; kingdom Metazoa; phylum Chordata; class Lepidosauria; order Squamata; family Varanidae; genus Varanus; species Varanus salvator. The sequence goes on along the minus strand of JAIXND010000771.1, from coordinate 15,765,317 downwards.
TCTAGTGATAAATAGAGAAAGTTATGAAGAACTGCATTTCCATATTAAGCCAAAATGGGTGGCCTTTTAGTTGAACTGAACTGAAATGGGTTGCTTTCTAAATTGGGGTCCAACTGTATCACATGGTCAGTGCATTCTTCCTTCTAATGAGTTTTCTACCTATTCAGTTTGAACATGGGACGTACGAAAACTGATTTAGGTATACTGCGAGATGTGGATTCTTCATCAGGATAATGCTTATTTGTGGTATAATAGGGCCCTTTAATGAATCCATGCTAGACATAAAAAACAAGAACAATAAATGACAATTTCCAATTAAAAGACTAAAACTGTATAGGAATTTTCTTAAATAATGTTTATTGAATCAGAAGGAAATCAAAATATACAGCTATCTAGAATTCAGATGCTAGTTTAAATTATAACATTAGTCTTTTAACTTCTACAATAATGTATATATCTGAATTTTCTATAAATGCTATTAAAATTGCATATCACAGGACTTGCATATCATAAAGTATGCAGAATAGTGTTCAGTCATAATCTGAGGGGTATTTTAAAGAGAAATTAGGCTTAATTACAGGCATAAACTTAAAAAAAATTATTTAAAACTAAAGGTTCTCTCCTTAATGATAGAAACCATTAATTACAGAAAACTGAAATACATCTTTGGAGTTAGTAATATAAAGGGCTCCAGGTCTGCCCCCTGGTGTTGCATTCTTGTTAATACTTTAATTACTTTCTTTTAAGATGTTAATTTCTTCCATTTTATTACATCCAGAAAGAAATACATGAAAATTAATTAGAAGACCCGTACATTTCAGCCTTTTCAATAATATTAATATGTTGGAAATCAATCTGAAGCAGACTCTTTAAAATTTATGATTCTATGCTCTTATAACTGTGAACAATTAATAATGGCTTTAAAATCTCATAAATGTACAATTCTTCAAGAGATGATTTTTGTGGATGTTCTTATTCTTTCCCCTCTGTATAATGTTGCCACCCAATGCCCCCCTCCCTCTTACCACATGCATCTAACCATTATTAAGTTTAACTTGAACCTTCTTATAGGACTGTCAGACATAGTTACACAGAAGTAAGTCCCACTATGTTGAAGAGAGCTTACTTTTGAGTAAGTGTACTTTCTTTAGTATTGCAGCCAGTTGCTCTTCTTGGGGGCTAGGGAGTTCACATTCTTTTCCCATGTACAAACAACGATAGCTTGTTTTTCTTGACCATAGACAAGCATTGTATCCAGCAGCATATTGGATCAAACTATCCTTAAGCTTTAGCTTAGCACTTGATCTGAAACTGTGGCCTTAAAGGTGTTTGCAAACCATAGTTTCCATTAGCCATTGTTAAACATTTCATGCATGGGACAAGCCATGGTTAAGGTAGTTTCCCCACTTGCAAGGTGGCAACCAGTTTCCCCTAGACACATTGGCTAGTTTACATGATTGTTCCAGGCTTCATAAGTGATGAAGCCAGGAATGAGTGTTCCTTCCGCTCCTCCATCTTGTGCACTGCTGCAGGGTTTCCTTTCTGGCTAATTATCCTGGCTTGTTAACTGACATTGAGCCAAAGATTTTAATCTCAGTTCAAATTTGAAATGTACTAGCACTGGGAAGGAAGGAGAGGAGTGCTTGGTCCAGCCATAGATTCTGTCTTCATAAACTGTGGTTTATGAAGCCTCAAATGAGTATCCAAACTTGGCCATCCTCTGATAGCAGAGCTTGGCTAAGCAAATGAGATCCTTTTACCGCAAAGGATCTTAACCAGATTTAAGACAGCAAATGTTAACCATGATTAATTATTACATCTACTCTGTGTTACAAATATCTGTAAAATGACTATCTTTTCCCAAATGGTTCTCTGCCTTTCCCACATATTGCATCATATACCTACAAAACTCAGTTATGGAAAAAATAAATCAGACTAGCCAGAGGCAATATAGAAAACCTGTGGTACAGTGACAGAGACTAATCTTTGCATTTTGAACCTGCCAGATATAATAGTGAATTAAAGCATCTCAGGTATCAGGGTGACAAAAACCCAAAGCCTTGGAAGGCTACCTCCTGTCAGAGTGGACAGTACTGAGCTAGTTGGACCAATTAACTCAGGCAGAGTAAGATACCTTCCACAGGTTCATAGGCAGAAGAGTGGGTAGATTTTAATTTTCCACATAGTCTTGTGATGTCCTGTTGCAAACTGCATTTTCCTAGACACTGTCCCATGATTCAACCTGTGTTGTCCCCACACCTATGACAAGGAAAACATGCATGCCTCTTGACTACTTTTGCAACACTGCTACTTACTCATCAGTATTATAGATTAGTTAATCCAGATTAAAATGGCACATTGAAGGGATTGTTAACAAGTAGAAAACAAATGGACTAGCTCCCTGCACACTTTTCCACTGCATGCACTTGGAAAATGTACTTTGAAAGCTATGTGAATCACCAATGTATATGCGCATTATGAATATACATACTGGTTATATTGAATTTGGCCAATTTGGATGAATATCCTTATTCTGGCTTGGATTGCAGCTCAGACCTTTGCTTCTTTTCCAGACTGGACCTGAAATAGACCACTCTGGCTGGTTTAGCCCCAGCCAAAGTCTTTGTGCATCATGAACTGCTCACCAGAGATCTTTGTTATGCTCAGGAAGGATATACAGGAATGGGATACGAGGTAGGAAGGGGAAAAATGCAGCAGGACTGACCCAAGGCATTCTGTAGCTAGAGGTGATGGACAAGATGCTCTCCCCTCCTTTTCACATCCAGAGGCTGGTGCTTAAATCTTACTTTAGTGCTCAGGCTGGCTGAGGAAATGCAGCATGAGCTGTGAGGATGCACAGCTCTCTCCGCCAAAACTTTCCTGCCACCTCCCAGCTTCTGCCACCTGAGCTGACTGCCTCATTCTGCCTAATGGTAGGACTGGGAAGAAGGTTGCTGCCTGAACCTGTAGATGATTTTTAACAAAGATGAGCTGGGGACTTCATGTTGGGTGAGTTTTTGGTGCCAATAGTTGATCCTCTTTCCCTACCCCTTGGACCAGTGCTCTTGGCTCTTCCTTTCCCATTAAACTAGCCATCTCAGGCCTTTCTTCAGTTCTAATGGCCCATTAATATGTTTCTTAGTGCCCTTTAGTAATTCACTTGCTTTAACAATATGAAATACGATATAATTTCAAAATGGGCATCCAACTTTGCCTTACATGCAGCCTGTATTTGGCAACAGCCATGTAGAGCAGTGTGTGTGGGTTGGGGGGGGGGGGGAAGCAAAGGAGTGATGGACCAAAACAAGTCATATTTTTAATGCAAGGGGTAAATTATAGGTCTCGGATGATTCTTCAATTGCTTCAGAACACTCATTACTTGGGTTTCACGACAGACACGATAGAGACCGGATCTGTTTGCACTTCAGCATCAAGCATCCGTTTGGGGCTCTGTTGAAGAGGAAAAAACAGAAAGTGAGAAATGTATAGATAGTGCTGAAGATGCTCAGAAAATTATTATATGGGAAGCTCAGGTAGGCCTTCTTTTCCATGCATGACCCCACAAAGCTGGAAGGCCCTTTATATAGACAATGAAATCAGCTACAGCCAGGGTGAGACAAAAAATGTTACCTTAAAAGCATTACTTCTGTACCCATGTCAAACAAATCCTGTGCCAAGAAATGCTGCAAGTTGTAAAAATATGCATATCGGCTTGATTTTGCACATTTTATTCCTATTACTTCTTATGGAGTATACCAAGGATTTTAAGTCTCACATTCAAACCACTGGAAATTGTATCTGATTCAGGCATTAGCTTGGCTTTGCAGGCATAAAGCCCAGGCACTTTGCTTTTTTCTGTTGTTCTTGAATAAAAGTTCAGATTCTGTTCCCCATGTCACATTCTGCACTTATGCAAAATCACAAAATACATACAAACCTGGCCATGGCATTTGGAAGCTTATGTCACAGCACATTTCTAGATGTTGAAAGTGACACCAGACATTTTATCTTAATTTCGTATCATTCATATGATAGCCCTTTTCTGGCTCAATGTTCACAACCAGAAAACCTGCATATTGTACAACTTTCTGTCTGCTACTGGGCTGGAAAAGGTTACTCAGATGACCTTTCTCCGGCTATAAGATTTTACCATTTTTTCTTTCTTTAGAACTAAAGGTAAGGACTTTACACCCCCTACCTATGAATTCTGTTAACATTCCACCAGTAGTTTTTGCTTAAGCCCTGATATACAAAGAATATTAAAAGAAAAGTTACTCTTGCCAGAGTAAAGTCAGAGAAGTACCAGGGAGTTCGGTTTTCCCCTTGAGTTTCCCTTATGGCAGGGAATTGGATGAGATGAGCTAAAATGGTTTTAGGTATAAGCATCATGAATACTGATCATTTATTTTTACCAGGGGTGTTGAACCTGTTTCAGCCTGAGGGCTGCATTCAATTTCAGGGAAGCTCTCTGGCGCCAGATTCTGGAGCTGGGCAGAGCCAAAGGCAAAGAGCATGTGGCCAAGATGCCACAGACAGCAGCATGCCAGTAAGTCAGCCTCAGGACAGGCACTCCAGCTTATCCATGGGAATAAAGCTGTGCAAAGCCAGGAAAACAACAAAGAATTAATGGTTGTGGGGAAGGGAGCGAAATGGTCTGGGAAACACTGAGAGCCAGAGTGGAAGCTCAGGAGGGATGGATTTGGCCTTGGGGTTCAACACCCTTGGTTGATAGCTTGCCCATTACAATTGCAGAGTAAACAGCCCTGCCCAAAGGCTCACAATCTAATCAGACAAGCAGCACATACATGGAAAGCAGACTGGACGGAAAAGATATGGGATCGATTGCTCTGAGCAGATGCTCAAGTAGTCTAGTCCCCACTTGGCCATGTGGCCAACTGGGTGCCTTTGGGCCATCACAGACTCTCAGCTCAACTTACTTCACAGGAGAAGGAGGAGAAGAATGTAAGCCACTTTGAGTTCTTTGTAAGAAAAAAGGTGGGATATAAATCGAATACATAAATAATAGTGTGATGTGTGTTAACTTCTGAAATTGCAGCAAGTTCCTGCTAGCTGTGATTTCAGCAATAATAATATTTCAAGTTTTGCGATGCAAACAGGATCAAGTGAGCAGCATTACTTTATCGCCATATTACAGGACTGTGACCAGAACAAACTAGAAATAAGCTGCTCCAACTGCTGCTGGGAAACACAGGCCCCTATTAAGCCCAAGCCCCCCAGTTCCCTGGAGTGACCGGGAGACTATGGATCATGTGCGGCACTACAAAGTCATCATCATCGTCATCATCATCATCCTTCTTATACACTGTGTAGCCTTTCTACTATTTCTTCCCATGCCAGTGCTTGTGCTTCAGTGCTGTCTGCAGCATTAAAATATGGCTGCAGGCAGTCAGGAGCTGCTAAAGACCCAAAGAGTGATCACCACCCATTTCATATCAGTCGCTGCACTGTTGTGTCATTGCTGAGGGCAAAGCCTGGAAGGGGCACAAGGCAGGCCTTGGGAGCTCAGGGATCACATCCAAAAGTCCCTACGTTTTGAGCACGAAATGTTCTCAGCTAGGGATAAATCAAGACGTATTGAATTACACTGACTTTTGTTGCTCTTTGGCGGGGCTGTCGGCTCACATGGATTCTTTTGCAGCTCTGCTCCTCTTCCACGGCAGCAGCACAGTGGTGGCAAAGCCTTCAGTGGTGGAGTGGCAAAGGCACTGCTTTTTATTTAACACTAGGCATGCAGTCGGTGTGCTCTGATGCAGCATCACTCCAGGGCATCATGGGAAATTAAAACGACCCTGTAGGTCCTTATTCAGTGGCTTAGGGAAAAGGAGCAGGAAACAGTGCAATGGTGTCCCATAGCAGTGAACATCATCCGCTTTTAGAGACATTGTTGCCTTCTGCCTTCGATCACATGTACAGATCCAGTCAGGGAGACAAATGCATCGCAAAGAGACATGTGCCATCCACATCCGCTCCAGGATATGGCCATTCCTCCACGCAGCCTTTACTGGCTGCTGTAACTAGTAAGCTTAGCCAGGGCTACTCATCGGTTGCCCTTCTCCAGAAGAAGTGGAGGATTCAGTAACAAATGAGGGAGCTGTTCCAGCAGAGCAGACTGAGGACGGAACCACAAACAAGTGGCTGTTCTTCTTCTGCTTCTTCATTACTCACATGTAAGGGTGGGGAGGGCTGAACTGTACTGGGGCTACTGCACGCAGGGAGGGAGATGTTCAAACCATCACTTCCTGCTCTGGGCTTGAGAGTTGCACCTGCTCATGTGGAGGGTTATGAAAGGGGGAAACTTTCCACTGGAGTCTATGGAGGTTGTTGTTGTCCTTAAGTAAACAATCTTATGGAGCAGGTGACTACCAGAAGGGGAAGGTTTAAAGCTCTCCTCCTCACATTTGCTGGTCCTGATCCAGACTAGCTCACCTCATGCTTACCTGTGGGTAAATAAAGAGCCTAGGGTAGTTATGGTTATGAGAGGGATTTTTTTAAAACATAAAAAGGTGGGATTTCCCCCGCTGTACATATCTGATTGTTCTCTGCTTCTCTCTCCCTCCCCGCCACCCACCCGCTTCTTTTGCATACCAGGACACCCATTTTGCAAATCGTGGCTCAAAGAACAATTAGAGGTGCACTTTGAGTCGATGGAAAATGGCACAGGTGCACCTGCAGCATGCAGACGGAAGGCATGCTTCCTGGCTCCCACATTGTTTCAGGAAGCGAGAACTGAGTGCGTGAGCACAAAAAAGTCAGCTGTCGATGCACATGAAATCCACCTATGTTTGTGGGGGGTTTTCTCCCTTTCTGTTCCATAGCACTGAGTTGAATCTCTAGCAATGGGGGTAGAAAGCCAACTGCAAGGAATGCCCAGCCCCCCCCCCCCCAGTTCAGTAACCCTTAGTTAGTCTTGTGAATTATCATATCTCCCCAGTTCTCATATCACCCCAGTTCTCCGTCAGCTCCACTGGCTCCCCATTGAAGTCCAGGCCCAATTCAAGGTGCTGGTTCTTACCTATAAGGCCCTAAACGGCTTAGGCCCTGGTTACCTGAAGGAGCGCCTGCGACCATATATGCCCTCCCGCCCCCTACGATCAGCGACGGAGGCTCTCCTCCGGGAACCTCCGTGCGTGAGATTAGGAGGGTGAGTACCCGGAGGAGGGCTTTCTCAGCGGTGGCGCCCCATTTATGGAATGCGCTCCCCAGAGAGGCTCGCCTGGCGCCGTCGTTATTTGCTTTTCGGCGCCAGGCGAAGACCTTTTTATTTAAGCAATATTTTAATTAATATTATTGTTTAATTTAGGTTTTTGTTTTGGTTTTAGTTTATGTTTAACTTATGTTTAATTTATGTTTAATTAATTTATGTTTAATGTTTAATGTATGTTTAATAGGTTTAATTTATAATTCTGTTCATGTTTTATATTATAACCTGAGATGGGCCAGTTTTTAATTTTGTTATATGTTTTTAATAATGTACCATGTTGTAAGCCGCCCCGAGGCTATTGCAAGGGGCGGCATATAAATTTTTAAATAAATAAAAAATAAATAAAATTATAAGAGTGCTGCCTGTGAAAAAGGGAAGACCTTGCAGATCAAGGCTTCAAACAGCACCTGGAGTGCTTGAGGACAAATTCTCACCTTTTGCAGGTGAGAATTTGCAGCATCCGTTTGGATACTCTGTCCTTCCTTCACAGCTGGGAAAGCAACTTGGGGGTGAGGGTCATTTTTAATAGACAAATATGGAGAAGAAAGCATTAAGAATCTTTTCCCTGTGTGATCTCAGCCACTGAGACTCTTTCATAGGGAGGAAAGAAGTGGGTGTACTCTGTTGTTTCAGCCATAAAGGGTCCTTACAGGGTCTTTGTTAAATTATTAATATATTATTAATAATCAATATTTAATATATTAATTAAATAATTAATATTGATATTAATTTAATATATTAAATTATCTTAAAATAGCCTTGAAACATAGTGTCATTTTAAACACTATGTTTTAAAGCTATTTTAAGATAATTTAAGACTCATTTTAACATTGTTTTGTTTTTATGATATCTGTGTTGTATTGTTTAGTTTTACCCATGGCTCTAAACAACCCAGAGAACTTCAGCTATGGGTGGTATAGAGATGATGATGATGATGATGGTAATGATGTGCTCCTTGCTAAATGTGTAGAGAATACACATGCACAAAATACCTAGTGATTCCAAAGGAATGGGAGCCTGACTTTGCTGTGCTTCATGTGGGCTTGTTGATTGGCCTACTTGTCTAAGGACCATTCATTTTATAAATAGGTATCCATTCTAGTGTAGTGCAAAATTGAAAACTGGACCTCTGTAGTGAAGAAATGCTGTGCTCCTTTTCCTCTGACCTTTTCACCAAGAAGATGTTAATCTGCTGCATCTCCTTGAATAAATACGTTTCTTTTCCTGCTTTCCTGCTGCATAGCCTCTAGGTGGCACTGTGGTGCGGCACAATAACAACAGATGCACTGGAGGGAATTGTACTTTCACTTTCTGAATGAAATACTGCATTTCCCCTGCTCTAAAAACACTCACCAAAAATGTTGGTTAGACACAGAAACAAAACTGGAGCATCACAATGTTGTCTAAAAACCCATAAACAACTGTGCTTAAGGAATAGGAGGTGCAGAGAAAATGCTGTGTAGGAAAGCCATTTCTTCCCAAACCCCCAGTTAATAAGATGCACTTTCATATTTTGTTGAAACAAAAAGGGCCGCCACTCTGTCCATTTCAGTGTGTGACACCTGCTTCTGAGAACGATTTTGGCCTGGTTGAAATGATGCAATTCAGTAGGCATCTCAATTATTCTGCCTTTGTTCATGCAAGGCAAGAGTCACCAGCAACAGGCTGCATTATTATGTGCCACAGGTGGAGAATCACTCATGAGATAGATTTCTTCAGCCTTACATTTCTAGCTACTCTGCAGAATCATGAAAACTCCAGAGGAGCAGTTCTATGAGAGCCAACGTAGACATGCCATTCAGGATACTACTGGCTCTTCTGTGCATTTTTTTCTGAATAGCAGCTATTCATTAGGGGGTGATCTGGATCAGAACCATGGTGGGGCAAAGCCTTAAATCCCTTTTCATTGTCTCTTCAGTCTGGATTCTTCCCTTCCACTTAGTGTGGGTGCCCTGTAAAATGAAACCCAAGCATGTAAAGGCCATGTTTTGTTTGGCCTCTAGCCCTTTGGAGCAAACAGAATGGGTTTGTGGCACTTCCAGAATTAAGAGCGCCATCCTATGCATGTGTAAACAAAGAGCCAGATTGTCATTGTGGTGAAAGTACTGGACTGGGGACCTGGGAGATCTGGGTTCTGGTCCCCACTTGGCCACGAAACTCATTGGAAATCCAGGTTCTAGTCCCCACTTCAGGCCACTCACTCCCTTTCAGCCTAACCTACTTCACATGGTTGTGTGGATAAAATGGAGCTATGTAAAACACTTTGGGTTCCTCACAAGAAGAAATGAGGAAAGATATAAATACAAGGCGGCAACAACAACAACAACAACATTTCTAGCATTCTTCAGGCTTGGGCATGCAGAATGTTACCAGACTGATTTTCTGCCTACATATGCCTAGAATTGCCCCTTAAGGGAATGATCCTGTGGCCCTGTGACATTGCCTAAGGGGTCATAGGCTGGTTTGGATTCCCGGCTTTGGGGTCAGAGGCAGGCTCCAATCCTAGAGTGCCATTCCTCCTGCTGTTTGCCCTTCCCCTTCCAGCCAGTGCCAGCAGACTCACAGCCAGTGCTCCGCAAGGTTGGTAAAGGGAGCTGCAAGGGGAGCTAGCAAGGGTGGAGCAGGAGGCAAGGAGGAGACTGGAGTGGGCAGGATATGGGGTGTCCCGACCCCACTCCAGCTGCACTCCCCCAGCTGAAACACCCCAGCCATGTGGGCAAAAAATGCAGAGTGGGAGGACAGAGCAGCACAGATTGGCTCCACTGCTTGCCCTGATCTCCCATAGATGCCCATAAGCCCTAATAACATTTCTACAAAGGCATTTATTATGTACTCATCGTTTTCTCTTCACAGTTATTTACGAGTTCTTCAGATGACATTGCAGCCTTCCATTCACTTCTGTTTTTCGTTTTGGCAGAGCAATTGTGCTATAACTTGTGAAAGAAGAAAAATTGCTATTTCCTTTTGTGCGTTTATGCTATTCTGCTATATCACAGTGCCACCTAGAGGAAATGTCTTGGAAAAGCAAGGAAGGGAATACTTCCTAGAATCATAGAACAGTAGCGTTGGAAGGGACCAGAAGGCCGTTGAGTCCAACTCGCAGCTATTGCAGGTCACTGAGTGACCCCATCCAATTCACACGACTGTCCAAATGTTCAGTTGTATTCAGTTGTGCTTCGATCTCAATTCTGCATCAAAACCAAAAGGAGACACAGCGTTGTGCAGAAAAGTTCAAAGAAATTTGCTATGAATTTTTGTGTGCTGGCACCCACTTTCCTCTGAAGTAGGCTCTAGTCTTCCAAAATGTATGCCACAATAAATCTTAGCATTTAAGATGCTACAAGACTTCTTTTTATGGTTTCAGTATGTATTTGCTATGATATTGCCCATCCTTGCTAGGCCCAGTGTTGGAAATTACCACAGAACATTTACGTGGCTGAGTCTGGTAGCTAACATTCTCTTCACTTCTTTTTTAAAATAATTTTTTAAAGACAATTCGCAGTTGTTCCTAGTGAAGCAAAGAGGAAGGGTGGATAAGAATCTGGCCAACACCATCTTCACTGACCCAGAAATACTGTGGGAAACAAAGATGGCGGTAGCGGCGGGCGCCATTTTGCCCAGCACTTTCCTTCGCTACACTGGTTGAGTGCTGTGACCTCTCCCCACTTCTACTCACCTCCTGATACATTTACTGGCAGAGCCACAGGAGGCAGCTTGCCCAGGGCCTCCTAAAACGATCGCCATTTCTTGAATATGGTCAAATGCATTTAGATCCTCACATACCATTTCTGGCTTAGCATGCAGCCCTGGAAGCATTCTGACATTAAGCTCCAATCTGGCCAAATAAGAAAGTTTCCAGGAATGGCAGCTCTGTGAGGATCACCAAAGAAAGAAGAAAGATAACGTACAAGACCCTTAAAAAACCCTCCAAGTGACTGCCTCTTCTCTGCCCTCTTGGGAGTGCTTTCTTTCGCAGCATCCCCTCCGTTCTGAAGGGAGTTTGTCTCAGCTGTTTCTTGCTCTCTGGAATTTTGCTGATCTTCCCATTGGGTCCTGCTGGTTTCCTGTGGGTTTCCTTTCTGCATGCTCAGCTTCTCTGTTGAGCTCTCTTGAGTCTTCTCGCCCACAGGTTCCTTGTTCTCAGCCTGGGTGAAGGGCCTGTCTGTGAAGTCCAGTGTCTAAAGCAGTTTCAAACATCAGTTATTTCTTTTTTGCTTAAAATAAGAAATGCATTTGATTTGGCAGGACTCCTCAGCTCAGGAAAGTTAAAGTTCCCCTCCCTGTAAGCCAAATACCGGGTGGGTGGGTAGGAAAAATCAATTACCCAGTAGATTGAAGGCTGCCACCTATGCATACTCATCATGCTGGTGCTGCAGCCGGGCCTACTTTCCAATAAAATTGCATGTAATTGAACTGCCCAGCGTATTAACATGGAATGGAGCCTGTCACCGTTACACACAAGAGTTGCTTGTTTGCAATCGCAGGCCTACTCATGTGAGCAAACGTGCATAACTGGTTTTCTGCAAAGCATTTCTTTTTTTTTTCTTCCCCCTTTTATACACTTCTCGAGTTTTATTTGACTTCTTGCACGATGGGAAAAAAAGGAAAGACATTTGACATGGGGCCATGTCCAGATGGCTCTTATTTTGGCATTGGGGTATGTAAAAAAATGGGCATTTCCTGACATTTCTAGCATATTTCTGATTGCTCAAAGGTTGTTGCACACATGATATCAGAATAGTAGCAGCAACCATGTCAAGCAGCCCTCTGTAATTATAACCCCATATTGTAAATGAGGTTATGAGGCCAAGGAAGAGCTCTTTGTGGCTGTGGCAAGTTTTTAACCATGCCAATTGGTTACATATCCTCTTTTACAGAGGACAGTCCTCAGTGTAAAGGGTTGCCAGAGGACTGTTCTATTGAATTGAAGGTAAAGAACCCTGGAAAGGTGAGAACTAGGTGGATAGCAATGGAAGAACAGACTGAACAGTGGGCACGCCAGTCACCTGGTCACAATCTTCCACACCATGGTGAGCTCTATTGTGGGGTGCTTAAGCCAATGCTAGCTGACCACTGATCCACAGGAACCTGCCTGGGATGAGCACAGAAGGTGTTTTGCCTTCCATGTTGCTGATGATTCTTGGGTTTCCAAATAAAGCACATCATTTGTATGGTGAAGGCCCCAAGTTCAATTCCTGCTACCTCCAGGTAAGGCTGAAAAAAGCTCCTGGACTGCTGTAACCACTCAGAGCAGGTGATATTGAAGAAGACAGGACCACTGTCTGACTTAGGAGAAAGCAGCTTCCTATGCTGGACTGTGTCCCCTTCTCCCCGTTGCCTGCTACATCCTATTTGAAGCCCTGGAAGTTGCCATCTGGACACAGCCCTAGGAAAACAGGCCTTTTACATACATGCATGCAAACAATGGCACTATGACAAAGCAGGAATGAAGCATGGAACCAGAAGAGAGAGGAAAAAAGGAGACTAGACAGATTAAGATGAGAGAGAACACCAAACTATAGGAAGGAAAGGTGGTAAGAACAAATTCCCCCTATATGAAATCACAATATTCCACCAAAAGATTGCCAAGCCATGATCTGATCAAGTCCAATGCCACAGAAAAGTCTTTATGAAATTGCAAATGGAATAAACATGGCCATTAATTTATTTATACTTTTTTTTTTTTTTTGGAAAACATCAACTATTCCAAAGCAGTTCCTTATAGCAGGAGGGAAAAACGAAACACCAAAATCTAGAGAAAGAGTGAGGATCAGAAGGATTCACGCTTCAACTATACAGTTTCTAAAAGAATAAGAAACCAAATGGCACTGTTAGTTCCATACTACAAAGTACACAGAATTAATAGTTATCTCTCCTATCTAAGCCATGGCAGGACTTCTGGGACATTATGCCAAGGCTGGACATCTGAAAGCAAGGGCAGCCTTTAAAAGGTGGGTCACCGGTTGTCGTATTTTCCATGCTTACATGGTCAGCTAGTGTGCAATGCGAGCTCCTAACATTTCTCGTGGTTTTTAATTCTTTTATCACTATTCTTACATGTATTCCACATTCGATTTGCTTAGGCCCCCGGAGGTGCTGGTTTGGAAGGCTGAGAAATCTGAGAAGTGCCCTGTTGAGACAGGCTGCTGTTGGAGCTGCGGGAGGCAAGAGTTTCATTGATGGGAGAGCCGAATGTCATCCGCAGTGCCTGTATCTTTGCTTTGCCGCCCTCCAGGAAAGAGTCATCAAGCGGACCATCCAAGCAGGGATGGCCCCACCGAAGGAGCAACTGGCCACGCTGCCACCAGCTGCCCTGGGGGACTCCTGAACAACTGCTCTCTCCAGGCAACTGCTCCCCTCTTTCTCCATGTTCTGCACTGTGACCACCATGAGCTGAAATTTATTTATTTATTATTTATTAACAGATTTATAGGCCGCCCCTTGCCACAAGCCTCGGGGTGGCTCACAACCACAAAAACCTTGTAGGCTAAACGCTATACAAAAATTAAAAAGCCTACACAATATTAAAACCTTAAAATAAAGTTGCAAGGCGGCTGTGCACTCTGCACAGGGTGCACATGAGCACCAGTCCCTGAAAGGCCTTGTTTCAATTCAAGGCTTTGCAGAAAAGCTAAGGCCAGGAAACACTCGGCCCAATGCACTGACAGTGTTGTGTGCAGAACCTAATGCTAAACCTGTCCGATTTATTGGTACATCCTTAGAGTTGACAGGGTGTTACACTTACTGCCGGCTCTTCTTTCTAGAACTCCTGATGGCACTTATAGGGTTCCTAGGCCATCGGGCTTCGGCAGCACAACAAGGAATAACCATTTCCCACAAAGGATTAGCAGGTGGCTGTTACTGCCCACGTTCTCTACTAAAACGTTCTCTCTAGTAACATTCAAGCCATGTGTTCCAGATGATCAGGAGCCACTGTGGTGTGGTTGTGAGTGTGCTGGACTGGGGACCCAGGGAATCTGTGTTGTAGTCCCCATTCAGCCATGAAACTCACTGGGTGCCTTTGGTCTAGTCGCTCTCAGACTAACCTACCTCACAGGGCTGTTGCTGTGAGGATAACATGGAGCTGTGTAAGCTGCTGAGGGCTCCTTGCAAGAGAATAGAAATGTAACGTAACAACAACAGTAATAGTCATTATAACATTTATGCCCTGTCTTTCTTCCTTTTGCAAGGGACTCAAGGGAGCTTGCAAAGTTCTCCTCCCTCCATTTTATGTCACAACAACAGCCCTGTGCAGTAGGTTAGGCCTAGAGTCAACAACTAGATCCCAAGTCACCCAAGAGTTTCTTGGCTGAGTGAGCACTAGAACCTGGAACTTCTCAGCCTGACGCTCTATCCACTATACCGCACTGCCTCTACAAGGACTGCACTATACCAATGTCTACTTGATTCAGTGTAACACTTCTACCTGATTTATTTTAGGTTCATCACAAATAGAATGGCTTCCAAAGTTCTTTTTATTCTTTCTTTTTTAACGTAACAGTGCCACTTCAAATGCAAAACATGATTAGGAAAGAGACAGAATGAAATACAAGAGGTCAAAGGATGCATGTAATGTCATGTGCAAATCAGTGACACCATCATTAGGGTAACCAAGCAAGGAAAGCTCTACAGGCGTGGACTTTCGGCAGAACCCACCACCAAGAAAGACTGACCGAGCCGTGAACTTACTTGGCAATCAGGCACTTGCCCATTTACCTCTTCCGAAGGACTTGCCCTTGCATCGCTCCTGACTGACTAAAATAACAAAGGATGACATGCTTTGCTGCCATGTCTCTGCAGCGTTTACAGGTAACTAGCAGGTGAACCTAGCCAGGCCCCTGTGTCTTAGCCCTTGTGAATAAGCTGGAGAAGCTTCCTGTGGAAGACTTTCCTTACCATGCCCTTTTAG
The DNA here is from genome assembly GCA_023646645.1 of Varanus salvator macromaculatus. NCBI lineage: Eukaryota > Metazoa > Chordata > Lepidosauria > Squamata > Varanidae > Varanus > Varanus salvator. The sequence continues at coordinate 15,750,186 of JAIXND010000771.1, read as the reverse complement.
TATGAATTTGGCAACTCCTCTCTTCATCAAGCCTACACTTTAGGCTTCCCATTGGCAGCAATGTCTTTGGGTGTCCTTTGCTACGAGTTCACTTGGGGACTACTTGATTTGGTGTATGGGGGGAAAGATCACCAAAATTAAGTGGTATCCCAGAAGGTCCAAGGCTTGAGTCCTGGGAAGACCTCTGTCAGTCATGGTAGGCACTGTGGGGCTAAATAGTTTAACAACAGCACATACTTGCGTTCCATGCTTTTGTATAACAACCATGTTAAATTTAATTCAGTCACAAGTGTTCTCACAAGTGAGTTTCCATGGTGCATCAGAAGGATGCTGTTCACTGTGGCTTATCCCTGGCTTGTTGGTTCTGGTGTCTGCCCTGAGAAAGAGGTGTCCAGCAATAGCAGCTTGAAAATGCAACTGCTCTGAAGACTAGCAAAATGGGTGGTAGAGAAACAAACCAGAAACAGGGAAAACAGGTTTGCTTGGCTTAATGTTCTGTACAGGCCCAACCCGTGTGTGCATACCCAGCAATACACCACACCTAATGAATAACTGCAAACAGAAGACTATGGCTATTTTAATTCTTCTTGGACCATATATCTCTCACATGAAAATTAAAATGAAAAAATATCATTCTTACCAATTTAAAGAATTTCCTCAGGTTTGTTTTGGTAGGTTTCTCATCTACTTTGGACTTTGTTTCTGCAGCTTCTGGGGTTTTGGTTTCTTCTTTAGCTGGGACATCAGGAGATGCTTCAATTCTCTCAGTATTTATCACTTCTATGTCATCTGTTGGAGTCTGCAAGTTATTTGTAACAAATGTTAAGAAATGGCACAGGTATTCTTTCACAGCAATGTATTTCAATAAACCAAAATTGTTCATCATCATCATTATCATCATCTACAGGAGTATAAATGTTTGTTTCAAAATTTTAAAAACCAGCCAGCCAGATTTTATTACATGTCATCTTGGAAGGAGGTAGAAACTGATTATTTTCCCCACCTTTTCCCATATACAATACTTAATCCAAAGGTCTCATAGCTCCATAATAGAGGGGAAACTTTAGATACAGAAGGCATTAGGTTCACTCCTTGGTATTCCAGCTGGAAAGATCCCAGGGAGCAGAAGCAAAAGAGTCCTGCTCAGAACCCAGAAAAGCCATTGCCAGTTAGACTAGTCAGCACTGAGCAAGAATGCCTGGCTTTATATGAGGTAGTTTCATATGGCTGAGTTCCGTATTTCCTGCCTGACTGTTGGCAGGTATCATGGCCACCTGAAAACCAGCTCCCCTGATTCCTGAGCCCCTTGGTCAATGATGCTGTAACCAGGGGTTCTGGAAAAGTGTGTCTAGATATCTCATGCAGCAGCATGTGGAAGAGAAGACGAAAACATTCTTTGCCATCTTCTTTTTAAAATATTAATTAAACAAACATAAACAATACAATTTATATAATAGTAATAAAGATAATGAAACAATACTAATAAGCATAATTAAATAATACAATAATAACAGTGCTACCTCCACCAGGACCAAAAATTCTTGCTACTTAATGTAAGATCATTTGTGGACAAAAGGCTGAATATGAGGGAACAATGTGATGCAGTCACCAAAAGGGCAAATGCTATTTTGGGTTGTATTAATGCGTTAACAGAAGTATTAGTTCCAAATCATGAGAAGTAGTAGTTCCTCTATACTCCTTACTTGTCAGTTCTCATCTGGAATATTGTGTCCAGTTCTGGGCACCAGGATTTAAGAAAGATGCAGAAAAATTAGAAAGGGTTGAGAGGAGGTCGACAGAAATGATCCAGGGTTTGGAAACACTGCCCTGTGAAGAGAGACAGAGAACTGGGAATGTTCAGCCTTGAGAAGAGAAGAATGAGGGAGGACATGATATCCCTCTATGAGTACCTCAAAGACTGTCACAAAGAGGAAGGTCAAGCTCTCTTCTTGCCGATACCAGAGTGCAGGACACAGAATAATAGTTATATTCCAAACTTCTTTATACCAGTCGTCTATTTAATAATCACCTTTTACTTTCCAATTCCTAGCTATTATTAATCTTACTTGTTAACTTTTTTTTCATCAATTCTTTAATATTTTGCCCCACTCTACTTCCTTCTTTTGAAGTAAATTCGTGAACTTGTCTTCTATTCTGGCCCATCTTTTCAATTTCTTCCACTGATCTTTGTCCATAAGTCCTCATTCATGAGCCAATTTTAAACTTTGTTCCAGTGACTCTATTCTGTAATATTTTCCATTATGCCAGACTCTCCATGTATCCCCAAGTATATTTAATATTATTCTTCAACAAAATAATCTTAAATGCTTGTAACACACATCTAAACAAAATAGCCTGGAAACATAAAACTTGAAACTTTTGAATAGGTGCATCCTTAAACTTTAGTTGATCTGAATTTTCACTCAACTTTCTCATCAGCCTTTCCTTCTTATAGAAGTTGGAGAATACATCTCTCGGAGTTAGTCTAACCTGAAGTTGGAGGCCAACACAATGTATTCTGTCTATATCATCTTCTTCTCATTTCTCATCTGGCATGATTTCTTTAAACCATGCAAGCACATCACTTCTAAGTTGCTTTTCTTCTGTTGATGGTCATTGTGGTGTATTTTTCAATTGTAAATTCCTTCTATGATCTCCAAATCAATCACCTTTTACTCCAGCTCTGTTGTTTTTCCAAAATGGCAAATTATGTCTAATGTATTAGCTTACATCTCTGTTTCTTTGAATTTCTTCTTCATCACCTTCATTTGATTCATCATTTTTGTAAAAGTGTTCTGATTTTCAATTTTTATCTGATTAATAGCCTTTGCTTGCTCATTAATATCTGCTGACAAGTGCTCTTTCATCCATTTCAATTACTGAGAATTATCTTATTTTAATTCTTTCATACTTGAGTCCAGAATTTTCTTAAAAGATTTCAATATCTGTTCTTCAGCCATTTTTTCGCTCCTTGTGTATCCTTCAAATTTCTCTTCACTCTGTACGTGTTAATCTAGTAACTCAAATCTTCTTATTTCACATGTCCAGACAGAGTGAGTTTTTTATTGTGGTTGTCTTCACAGCATTAGCAATTTAAGACCAATAAGTCAATATTCAAAATCCAACTAAATCACTTATACTTATTCCCACAAATTAAAAAATGGCTATTCAACATTCATCCAGCAGATGGAGCTCTATATCCATATCAAATCATTGAGCTTTAGTTCACCAAGTTAAAATGGTTATACATCGTTTATCCAACAGAGGGAGCACTATAGCCATATTAAATCAATGACTTCTTTGTTATTATTTTCTTTTTCTCTAGACTCAACAGTCTATATCAGTTGCTCAGGAATTCAGCTTATCATCATCTCCACTGTTTATAGCTTTTTAAATATCTGTATAAATCCATATAATACTTTATATTTTACTTATTTTAAGATTCAAGTTCACTGAACACTTTAAACAATTCAGAATGAAGCTTTTACTTTCTTTCGTAAACCATAAGCCAGTCCTGTTTGTATTGTTTACTGTAGCTGAATCTACTTAAATTTAAATAAACTGAAATGCTAAATTTTAACTGAAATGTTTACAGTAAGCCAAAGTCTCTTTAAATAGCTTTAAGTTTCAAAGTTCTTTTTCCCAACTGATTTCCAACACAGTCACAATCACTCCCCCCACTGAAGCTGTATCCCTTTCTATGGATGTTTAAAAATTGAGTTAATCTTACAATCTATAAATCAGTACCTCCTTATTAAAATCTTCTCAGAAAGAAGGATCCTTCTCCTTCAAATCATGTATATAACCATCTAATACCTCCCAGTTTTTCTTGTTAAACTTAAAAAGGCATTGGGAGCTTTCTTTTCACAGTCTGATCACAGCCCATTGACCAGCCTATGCCACCGTCTTGCCATCTCCTGACTGTTGCCAGAACTAAATTTTAGGCACCAGTGGTTGGATAGCACTTGGAGTTTTGTAAAAAGTGCCTGGCAGAAGAATTCACCCTGCTTTGATTTTTTTTCCCCAGATTTCGTTGGATCCCAACATGGAATTGAAATAGATTTAAATAGCGCTTGATATACACAAGATGTGAAGGTGCAAAATATCTTTATTGCAGCACTTGTTGGTTGCGTATATATTCATCTGCTTTGCTGTGACATGCCTGGTGGAACTCACTTACTCCAGATGTGGTATATTATAAGCAGTTAGATGGAGTCCACCTGTATGCAATGCCAGTGCGTTAAATTAAATTAATCTCAGATCACTTTGCAAGACTGAGCCAAGCATGAAAGAAAGTCTAGTTTTTGGAGGGATGGATGCGTCTAGAGTTTGTCCCAAACCTAGCAATAGTATCTGGTTGTGGTGATGTTCTTCCTTGGTGGGCACTGGGAGACTACTCCAAATTGGAGGCAAAAACAGGGCAATTCTGTTGGACTAACCCACAAGATCAGTTCTTGGGAGAAGAATGACACATCAGGATGAACTCCAGGCTGCAACCCAAAAGCAGCCTGGAGTTGTATCACTGTCTCCCCAGATTCCACAGCATGATGTTATAAAATTTACCATGGTTCTGACCCCTGAATGACCCATGGCTGCCAAGTATGTGAGCAAGGCTGAGGAAACTCATAATGTTGTAATGTCCAACTTTGGATAAGATTTGCAAAATAATTACAGAAGAAGTGGAACCTCAACATGGAAATGCCATTTTTGGCAGCAGCTCCTTGTTTTCATCACAACATTTAGTTTTATTTTTAAATTCAAGAGTCAAGTAATCATTAGCGATTTTGCCATTGACCAAATTAGTAGTAGAAATAGATATTCTATCAGCTAAGTTGAGAAGACTGTTCACTGGAAGAAATATATAGGTGGCGATCATGATTCCACAAAGCAAATTTAGAAAGAGCTAGCATGATTATTCTTCATTATAACCTCCAGTCACCAGTCAGTATATCATCGCCTTGCCTTTTTCAAAGTTTATTTTTCTTCTTAAGCAGAATGCAATTGAATAATCCTGCAATATAACATCTGATGGCAGAAATGGAAACCCGGAAATACATAACACAATCCAAAATAATATCCTACACTTAACCACAGCTACTAAATAAATGTAGTATAACCAATAAATTCCAATGAAATTGCTCAAAAAAGCCATTTAGGATGCCATCCCATGCAATTTTGGACTGAGAAGAGTCCTATACCTGCCTGCATGCCCCAGCCAGCAGAGCCAGGGGGTGTAGGCCTTTCCTGCCCAAACTTGGATAGGACTGAAGCTTTCCTATTTTTAAAACAACTAATATTGATATGAGTGCACTTGTCAAATGCACCCTCTCCAAATGCAATTTTTAACCAGCCTATCCGTGATGCCGTTTCTCCATAGCAATTACACAAGAAGCTATTTTAGCAGTTACCTTTCTTCCCATAGTAATAACATTCATTCTCCAACCCAGACATGCAAGTCAAACTTGGTTCTCTTCCAAAGCACTATTGCCAATCAGGTGGAAGCTGTCTTCCAGGACACAATTTTTAAGAAAACAAAATAGGAATGGCATTATATAGGATCCTAATCCAACTTGTGCTGCTATAGTTGTTGCCCAAATGCACTTTGGCTGTCATGTTATGTCAATGCAGAGGGTTTATTTTCACTAGTGATAGCAATTGTATCCTGTGAGGAAATTCCAGGCACCTCTTTTCTTCAAAGAAAATGTCCAAACATGATTTATTAGCTACGTTATGCTTTGCCAAGCCATAGTAATAATAGCAAAAAGGAAAAAGGAGCTGATAGTGGGAGTTTTCCTAGTGGGAACTGCTTGAGTGTAAATCATCTTGCAAAAATTAAGCTATGCCTACTGATATATCTATATTGGTTTTACTGTGAGCTTGCAGGACTGGCCAGGATATCCATAAGAGACAGACAAGACATTGGGTTGTTTAGCTCAGCATCAGTTCTGCTCAATGAGTAATTCTGAATTGCCATACAATAAATTTATATGTGTTGGTAAGAACAAGTGCACATTTAAAAATTTGGCCTTGATATGACACAATAAGCATTAAGATCTCACTCAGCTTTTGACCAGTGCAAAGCTAATGAAAAAGAAAAGTTCTAATGATAAACATAACTGTAATTTAACTACTTTGGTAAAAGATGATCTAAAACCTTCATGTACCTTTTTCCAAAAGAATTTACTTAGAGGTGTGGGAGTAGAAGAGGATCTCTCCTTTGTAATCTCTTTTGGAGTTTCATTGGTAATAACCACGGCTGCTGTTGCTGGTTGTTGTGTGACAGGTTCAGGGGCTTTTGTGTTCTGCTTTGTTGTTGGAATCTCCTGTGATGGAGGGATGCTGGTTTCCGATTTTACAACAGTCGTTGTATCAAGGTTCTCAGTACTCTAGAAGGTACACATGCAAGAATTTGTAAAACCAATGATCATCAGCATTGCCAATGGCAGAACATCTTACAGGTAATGACAATGGGAAGAAAAAAGAGATAACAACATGGCACATCTACACCTTACAAAGAATCATCCATTCACACGTTTGCCATCATATATCACAGGATTAAAGGAGACAGGCTATGGCCACAGCGTGGCAATCGACGTCTTAGTCACATCAAAAAGCATGTCCAAGATCTGTGCTTTTTGATGGCGATACTCACTTTGGTATTTGCTGTCTGTTGGGCATCTTTCTTTGCCTAAAAGTGGGGAAAACACATATGCACAGGTGAGTCATTCAAGGCATTATCATTTCATCGTATCAGGAAATATCTGGGTTCATGTTTAAAGATTGAACACAGAGAGGTTCACTCAATCATAAAATATATATTACTGCTTATGGGCCTCCCACAGGCATCTGTCTGGCCACTGTGGAAACAGAATGCAGGACCAGATGGGCCTTTAGTCTGATTCAGCACGACGCTTCCCATGTTCTTGTGATGTCTTCTCTGCACAAGCCACCAAAAGAAAATGGACGTATGAACACCAGATCCCTTTACCTATAGAAACCAGAATCAGTCATTTTACTTATCCCCTTTTGGCTATACCCAGCATGAGTTTTACTTGCTTCAACCTGTGGGAAGGTGTTGCCCGCCACATGAACATCGTTATTACCACTTTCACCCATTACTGTTTCAAGGTTGTGCATTTCACAACATTTCCGATTCCACCCTAAATCCCTACTGCAGGGATTATTTTTGGAAATGTGGCAAGCATTCATAATTTCTACTGCAAATTTAAACACATGAACTACTGACTTAAACCCATGCAACAAAATGGTAGTTGCTAGCTGTTAGTATCAATGTTATTTTGGTGATATTAACTTTGTAAAGACAAAATGGTTTGGGGCTGAAATTAGTATTTAACATGGAGGCCTGGAAACCATGTCACCTTGGGAAGAGAAAAGAAAATGAGGTTGGTCTCAAATGTTTTGAGCTGTGAGGAGGAGAGGAAACATGAGCCATTGGTACTTCTTGTTCTCCACTGTTTTCTTTAAGACTTAAAGTAGAACTGATCTCCTCCACCACCAAAGTTATGGGATACTAGAAAACAGGAAGCATGACTGAGTAGCAGATGCTGTTCTCTGTGCTGTCTCCTAACATTCAAAGAGGAACATGTGTTTCCTTCTGTTGTGAGACCTGATGTAATGTGTATCACAGGGTGACCATGTATCCTACTTTGCAGAGCATAATAGTCTATTGGAAGGGCTGTTGGTGCAAGTCTGGTTCACAGATGAGTGCTTCCAGACAGAGGGAAGCATTCAGAAGACATTGTGCCACTGTCCTGTCTTTTTCCACCTCTTTAACAGGCCTTTAGCTTTAAGAAGTTGTAAGAAAACATGGTAAAGTGATGAGTGGGAGATGATGTAATCTTGTTTCCCATACAATTCTGTGAAAGTGGCCTGGATATGGTCCCACAGCAGCATCGTGTAGAAGTAGACAGCCTCAGCTATTGGGCAGTATAGAAATGGAACAAACAAACAAGCAAATCGATAAATAAAAGCAGGCCCAAAGGGAGAAGTGGAGCACTGAATTGCACAACCACAGTTGGCACCTGGACACAGACGAGCAGGCACACGAGTCCCCTGGTCATGGTCCTCCCCATTCTGGTGAGATGCATTGCACTGTTGTTTGAAATATGCTTTCTACTTTTGCATCTATGCTATAAATTAGCCTATCATGTCTTCCTTTTTGTGTTGTGTAAAGGATCACCCCAATAGAAGCAACCTGCATATCACTAAAGAGGAAATGTGAGACACACTTTTTTCTTCTTCTTTACGTGTCATATAATCTCTGACAATTCCTTGCCTGAAATCCTTCATTTTAAAAAAACTTTAAAACTTGTATAATATCAGTAATTATTTGACTGAAGCGTAACACTTGCACATGCACAACATACTAGAGGGCATCTTTTCCCTTGGTTGATCCTAATTATATTAACTCCAGCATAAAAACTATGATTTATTTAAGAGTATGAATAGGAGCATAGCTTTACATCCCTGCCCCCACAACTCTGGTGGTTATAGCTGTTGTGAAAATCTATAGCTCATTCCTCTTTAGGGAGATGGGTGATTTCTTTCATTTTTTTTAAACAACATCAGATATGTTGTTTAATGTTATTTAATGAACCTAAGCAGCTTTCCAGCACCAGCCCATATTCCAAATAAATGTTCTTATTATATAAGACCCCATGCTCTCAAAAATTCCATGTGGGTGTCTAAATAGAATTTCTGCATTCAGTAATTAATTTTCCTTCCACAAGTCAAAGATCTTTGTGTATAAGCATTCCTCAGGATATAATGCTGGTATTCTTTTTCTCCAGCCCTCCATGTAGTAATGAAGAAAATATCGATTTACATTCAAATCCAATATTATATCAATAGCATTATGGATAGAATTCTGTACTAACCCAAATCTGAGAGACAACATTTGCAGCATCAGCCAGGCACTTGCTTGGTCCTTTGTTGTTAATGTTTCACCTGCAGAGTCTCTGCTCCACAAACTCTTATTCCTAGTGCTTCTTTGACACCCAAACAAGCTGCCTTGGGAAATGGAGGACTTCTCTTTGCAAGATATATTTAAGCAGAGGCTGAGTGGGTAACAGCCAGGGATGTTGTAGTTGCAAGATTGAATGAGAGTTTGGACTAGATGACCTTCAAGACCCCTTTCAATTCAAAAACTCAATAATTCTGTGATACAGTTCAATATTTAATTGCTTCTATAGTAGTAACTGGTAATTCTTTAAGACTGCCAAAAAAAAAAAAAAAGACAACAGAAAAACTCCAGACTAGAGTTAATGACTCTCTTCCTGACAACAAGAGTTGGTTAAAATGACTCTTTCAAAGCGAGCATCACCCATACTTTCTTCGTCAATACAAGACCCTGTTCTTTTCAGACCAGGGACTAAACAGAGAGAAGCAACAGTTTACTCCTCACTGTCCAGTGATGAAACACTGCAAAAATGTGGTTCATTACTGCTATATTTAATCTGAAAGTGGATTGGAAGGCATTTTTCTCCCTAGTCATCCCATGAAACTGTGTGGTAGGAGATTCAGGATAAATAAAAGGAAGCCCTTCTTCACACAGTGAGGAGTTAAATTACAGAATTCACTTCCACAAGAGGTAATGATGGCCACCAATTTGGATGACCTGAAAGGAAACTGGATACATTCATGAAGAATAAAGCAATTTAGCATCGTGGCTAATAATTTTGATGCCTATATGCTACCTCCACTACTGGAGCCAGTAAACTTAGGTAGTAGGACAGTAGACTATCCTCCACTTGCAGGGGAACATGGGTGGGAGGGTGCTGTTGCACTCATGTCCTGCTTGTAGGTTTCCTTTGGGCAGCAGGTTGGCCAACACTTGGCCTGCTTGATCTTCTTTTCTTCTTATGCTCTTTTAAAGGCTGTTATGAAGGTCACCTAGAAGCAGAACCAACCTACTGCATTAACAAAGAGGTGCAGTATACACCATCTTGGACTCGATGGGAGATAAGCAACACCAGAAGAATCTAACTGCATCTGTTGAGTGGATGTAAATATAAGAAAGGAGGGAAATAATGGATTGCCAGGAGAAAGGCATAATATTCTCTTGTACTCACACATCTCTGCATGTCAAAGCCAAAAAATATAACCTACTGGTAAGATCTCTTTTGCAAGGCCTGTTAACACAGAAGGGGTTCGGTTGCACACTTGATGTTCAAGCAGCGATATGGCTAGAGTCCATTTTTGATGGATTGTGATGTGTTTGGAAGGAGGGCTCTCCTGAGTATTCATCAAGTTCAATGTAAATGAGTCTTACTTGATATTAGGCTGAAACAAGCGCAAACAAAATTCTCTTCTGCATCTATTGGACTCCTCTGCTTCTTGTGCCCAAAGTAGACTATACAGTAAGATCCCTGGCTGAATTTACCATCCTTCTACATTCAAGACAAAATAAACAGTACTGTGTTTTTTTGGGGAGAAGTTGACTTGGATTGGGAGCCCAGAATTTCAAGCCGGATTTAATACCATTTTCCTGAACAATTCCAAAGCTACCTCCAAAGCTGTAATTTGCCCCATAGGGAAAAACTTATGTGTGCCTGTAAAGGTTTTTCAGAACTCACATGGAGAGAGTTTGGATGATCATATCACAGCTTAATAAGCTCTAATCTTTACCCCACTCTTTGTGGGAGCTGGCAAACAAACCAAGATGTTAACTGTTCTTATGAACCAGGAACTTCTGGCTTACAGCTTTGGAGTAAACTAGAATATGAAATCAGTATCACAGTTAATATCCTGGCTTTTCCTGAATTTGTTAATCATAGCATTTCTATTCAAAAGAAACAGGAAACTATAGTTAGCAGAACATAACCTCCTGGCTTGTTCACCAGTGTCTGCAATGGTGCTCCATGCAGGGAAAATGGATTGTTCATATAGACATGTGAAGCCAAGAAATGTCATCCAAACATAGCCATACTTTTCTAGTAAAAATATCTTGAAGAAATATACCGTATTTTTTGTTCTATAAGATGCACTTCCCCTGCCCTCAAAAGTAAGGGAAAATGTCTGTGTGTCATATAGAGCGAATATGTGTGTGCAGTAAGTCTGTTAGATGTGCAGCCCATGGGGAAATGATGGGGAATGTGCCTGTGATTATGTGCCCATTTGATTCAGAATATTTTTTTTCTTGTTTTGCTCCTCTAAAAACTAGGTGCGCCTTATGGTCAGGTGCGTCTTACAGAGCGAAAAATATGGTAACATGGAAGCTGGTATGGCGATGCGATAAGAAACCAAGCTGGGAAATTTGACATTCAGACATGAATGACTTCTCTTGGTAGCTGAAGCACGTTCTCAACCTCATACCTCCTCTCCTCCTGCAACATGAGGATAAAAGTTGTGCAGCCTTCCTGCAGCAATGGCAATTAAGATCCAATATGTCAATTTGTTTGGAACTCTTTACATGCATCACATCACATGCTAAGCACAATTGCAAAGGGAACTTTTAGAACCAAATTGTTTGTCGGATCTGCGTGAAAGCAACATGGGTGTTGTTAGTGAGGGGAAGAGGAAAGGGACATTAAGGTGCCGCCAGCGGGTTCTTTCCACCCCTGAACACTGCATTCACAGATGTTACTTGAGATTCAAATTTTCACACTCTAAAAGACTTGATACATTTTCCTTTGTCTGATTTTTTTTGAGGGGGATACTTATGTACTTGGCATTATTTTGCTCTTTATTAAGTCCAATCATTGTGATTTTTCATTCTGTTTTAACCCTCTTGAGACTCCTCTGTTGCAATTCAGGGTTCAGGGTGGTGGCTGTTTTACTCTCCAATACCAACCTTATGCCTAAACAGTTTGCTAAAGGTACTGTGTCCTAATCTGGGGCTGTCTGGCTTCTTTTTCTTGGAGCTTTTCATAAGGGAATCAGCCGCCGTCTTCTCTGAAAGCTGCCCACCATGGCCTGTTTGAGATCCCTTTGAGCGACATCATTCAAAGCTGAGTCTCCATTACATGCTGCATCTTCCTTTTGCTCATAATATCCATCAGCAAAATGATACACACTGTATTGTCATAAACAAGTCCACATATCCCCTCACCCTGGCTCATTAACAAGAATTTTATATTATAAAAATTTTAGAATTTTCAGTTTTTGATTCATCATTGTTCAGTTTCTCCACACCAAAATAGCATCTTCCAACAGCATACGCTTAAGGTAATAGCTTGGAATGATTTCCAATATCAAGTGCACAATTGCATATAAGAAACATTATATGCCCTGTTCAAACAGTCTGCCTGTAGGGAAACCTACTGATTTTCAGGGGGACACCCACTTGCCATAGAAATCCATTCCAGCTTAGTGAAGACTGTTCTGACACATGTTCTAAGCCACATGTTGAGCTCATGTAGTGCACCGATCAATTCTCATGTTGAGTGTCATAACAATCCTGCATAGTTTCAACTGAAAATGCATCCAGCACTCTCCTATGGTTTCCACAGCAGTGGAAAATCAATACCAGTAGGCAAGACATTTTTCAAGGAAGCTTGCATGCCTTGACATTTTCACATTAAGGAAAATCTGGTAAGTTTTCAATGAACTTCATGGTTGCCCAAGTACATTTAGGGAACTGCACTAATGCAAGTCCCTTTACTTCAAGGTGAGCCATCAACAATTCAAAGACCTGGTCTGAAGGTTAGAGCCTAAATGGCTTGGAACCAGATTATATGGAGAAACACTTTCACCCTTGCAATCCTACCCGTACATTAAGATGTGCCTGCCATTTATACTCAGTTGTGGTGTAGCCAATTTATATTGTTTACGATTTATAAAATACTGTAAGCTGTCCAGAGATGACAGTGATGGATGGCCTATAAATCTCCTAAATAAAATAAAAATAAATAATAAATTTAGATCTTGTTATGCAGAAGAGAAAGAAGACCTTCTCAGTGATGGCCTTAGAACAGTCCCTTCTGTATAATCATTTGAGTGAGGAATATTATTGTGGACAACGCATATTCTGAAGCACAGCGTGAGGCATAAACATGTAAATTTTGACTTTGTGTGCAAAATCCCAAAAAAAGATTGACTGTTAAACTTTATTCATTTATCTAAAACTTTTATATGCTGTCCTTTATGTATAATATCTCAGGACGGCTTAAAACAATTAATTTTCAAATATAATTAACTGTACTTCCTGTTAAGAAGATTTTGAGTACCAAATGAAGGGGGAAAATATTCCACAGGTGGAGGATACTGGAGAGCTTCTGGAAGTGTTTAGACTCTGAAAGTGTCTAGACGGGCTAAGTTGAGGACCAATAAACTGAGGTTGATGGCAAGATGGAAGCCCTGTGTGATTCCCAAGCCTGGGAGATAGGTGCAATGCCTGTACTAGATAGAATTGCACTCCCTTTGAAAGATCAGGCCATAGTCTGGTGGCATTCCTACATCCATCACTGTCACCAGAATCCCTTGGTAGATAAGAGTGCTCTTTACGATATACTGGTTCACCAGCTATGGCCTCTTCTGGACAGGGATAGCTTGGCCATGATGGTACAAACACTGGTAAACAAAAAACTGGATCACCACAATGCACTGTATGTGGAGCTGCCCTTAAGGCTGCTCTGGAAGCTGAAGCTGGTGCAGAATGCAGAGATCAATTTTTGTGGGAGCTGCCACTTTTCAGCATTCAACCCCTTGGCTAGGAGACTGCAATGGTGACTAGTTTGCTACCAAGCTGGTGCTTAAAGCCCTAAAACTTGGGGCCAGGTGACCTGAGAGAGCATCTCCCCCTTTCCAACCTGCCCAGACACAGAGCATCAGATGGCCTGCTCCTGTGGTTCCTCTTGGACCTATGGTCCCATTGGAGTCCACCAGAAGAAGAGGCTTTAGCACAGTGGCTCCCTTTCTGCAGAATTTCCTCTCTGTTGAGGTCAGGCAGTCTTTGAAATTGAATTGGCACTGTTGGAAATCCCTTGATTTCAGGAAGCCTTCTTTTACTGACCAAACATGATTTTTATTGTTTCTGTGGTAACACAATGTTTTATGCTTTTTACCTTATTTTTTAATCTTTTTATTGTTCACATCTCTGGAATTTGTTTAGATGTAGAGCAGTATATACATGCTGCAAATAAATAACTCAAAAAGATGCAAACAATACTGAGCTAGGCAGACCAATAATGTGGCCCAGTGGAAACCAGATTCATACTATCCATGCAGGATATGACTTTCCTGCAGCCCAGAGAATAAGGCTCACACATAATCTATACATTTGCCACTGACTATTAATGGCTACTAGTCATGATGGTAATAGATTGCATCAGGCATGAGATTCCGCACACCTGTGTATCCCTGTTGCTGGAAACATGAAAGGGAAGATTCTACTGTGTGTATGTAGCTTCCTACATACACTTGCATGCTTCCTAACTTCAGTGGGAACAGTTTTCTTGGCCCTTGGCTCATTTTGTGTCAATTGCTTTTTAAGAAATGGAGTCTCAGACTTGTGCCAAAACAAACAGCAAGAAGGTTATTTCTAATGGTCATGTCATGCATCTCATGGTGGTTTCTTTTTTTAAAAAGCAAAAATAAAACCCTCAGTTGTGCCAGTAATATTCATTGAACAAGGAGCTACAGGCAAAGCTGACTGTCTCACACATGTGCTTGCAGGATACATGCATTTTGAAATATGTCTCCAATGCATTAAAATATGGGAAAAATATTAAGACCCTAATATAGTTCACCAAACAGAACTTATAGTTAGTGGGGTAGACTCAAGATAAAAGGCAAAGGTTTCCCCTTGATGTTACGTCCAGGCATGCCTGACTCTAGGGGGCAGTGCTCATCTCCATTTCCTAGCCGAGGGAGCCAACGTTTGTCCGCAGACAGTCTCCGTGGTCATGTGGCCGGCATGACTAAACACCGAGGTGCACGGAATGCTGTTACCTGCCCACCAAAGTGGTACCTTTTTATCTACTTGCATTTGCATGCTTTCGAACTGCAAGGTTGGCAGAAGCTGGGACAGAGCAACGGGCGCTCACTCCGTTGTACAGATTCGAACTGGCAACCTTTCAATCTACCAGCCCAGCAGCACAGCGCTTTAAACCACAGCGCCACCTGCAGTCCCAGACTCAAGATAGGGCTAAGCTATTTTACTTCATCCAAGATCTCATGGTGGTGTGCATCATTCCTCTCTTCTCCCATTTTGTCAGCACAACAACTCTGTGGGGTAGACTGCCCAATAAGAAGTTCAAAATAACCTTCATGGCTGAGCAGGAGTATTGTCTGCGTCTCCCTTGTCCTATTCTGACACTGGCAACCTGTAAACCACTGAGCTTGGAAGATTACGGACATCCAACTGAGTGAGGGAGGAACTTAGATGTGGGGATTTCCTCTGTATTTCTCCCACCTTGCAAATGACACAGACGGCCAACTTCTCCCATCTATACCTTCTGCCCCTGGTCACGAGGAAGAGCTGTCAAGACACCACTGGGATTCTGCATATCCCAGCTGAACTTCTCTCCTCCCCTCTCCAACCCTCAGAGTGTCTGTGCCCACCAGCTCTGAAGTTGCCTCCCAGAATGCCCACTCACACCAGCTCTGCAGTTGCACTTCGAAAGAACGGTGCCAGCTGTGAGAGCAGAGGAAGGGAGCTCCCATCTCAGATCTCATTTCTGCAGTTGGAGCCGGGAACTCACCCTATGGCTGCCTAGACATCACAAGGGAGCCACGCACCCTTTACAATGAGGGGCTTCATAGGTACAACATCAACTAGGGACTTGATCAGGTAGCATGAGTTTGAGCCAATCTACAGAAAAATACGACATCAGTTGTAAATCTGGATGACCATGGGCATAACCAACATGGCAAAGTCACGAAAAGACAGAAGTGCCTTACTCTTCGCTCTTTGAAGGAAAGGCAAGATGAAAATGAAGTAACGCATCACAATAACACTGCAGATAAACCCTTAACGTTGCCTGATACCAACTCAAATGCAAGCTTCAGAGAGCCACACATGTGAAATAGTCCCAAGACATCCAGTTAAGCAGGTATTCTAAGGAAAAAGAGGGATTCCTCTTTCTTGGGAACCAACACTCACCTTATCCTCAGAATCAGCCTTGGAATCTGCCTTGCTTGGAGAAACCTTTTAATTCAAGAAGACAAACCAATCCATAAAATGTGCAATATTAAACACTGAACCAAACCGTGAAAGCAGTTTTGGCTTACAGCCCAATAGAAAACATGTACACCCTCAGATTTAAAACTAAGAATACGCAAACAAAGTCTGGGCAAGAGTCAGTAGTCTAAAAATACACAGATGAATTCAAGGTAAGTGGTAGGAAGAGAATCTGTAAAAACAATTCAGACCTAGAATTGACTACCAAGGGAAGTCATAAAACGTCTTCAAGAACAAATTGGACAGTCACCTGTCATGGTGAAGAAGACAGATGAGAGGGGAAAGAAAAAGGAGACAGGATGGCTGCACCTTCTTTTCTAAGCATGCCCACTATGTTCAAAGGTGGCTGCTGTAGTTTAGTTTTTAGAGACTAGACAGAATAGGTTTCTATTAGCATAATCTTATACGTACATGTCTAATTGGATATAAACCCAGAAATACTTCTGGGTGGGTGTTTATATTGGGATTGCAGCCTTCACTATGACTCTTAAGTGGAATCATAGCTTTAAAAAAATTTTTTTTTAAACTTAACTCTTAGTTTTGTTATAGTAAAGACCAAATATAAAAGTATTGTGCATACTTTTATGCTGAATTTAAATGCATTTTATTTTGTTTCCTTTTGTATGGCCTGTGGACTAAATCAGTAAATTCTGTTCTAAATAATGCTGGAGAAGTTGCTAAAACACAGAGCCAAATACATGTTGGAAAGCCTTGCAAACTCCACTGAAATTATTGCTTTCCTTGGTAATATCTCCTCTTATTTTATGTTGCTGTCTTATTTAGATTTACAATGCCATCCATGCATGTTTACTTAGAAGTGAGCTCCACTATCATCAGTGGGATTTAGTCCCTAATACATCTGTTTAGGATTGCAGCTTTAGCGTGCAAACATCCATATTTACAAGGGAGTAAATGCCATTGAACTCAGTGGGCAGCATATCTAAATAAAGAAGCTTGCATTTGTCTGATAGCTTTTCTTCTCCTTCTGTAACGATGACAAAGTTGTGCAGCATTGGAAATGCTACTGTTGAAAAAACAAGAGTAATTGATGTTTTTGTTCTGACCTTTATGGTTAATGAATAAAAGACACTCCCTTTTAGCACACAAGTAAGATCCCTTCTTCTAGCACTTACTTGCATTTCAAAACTTCTTTTACAACAAATCCTATAAGTGGTGTCCTGCCTTGGAAAACAATGCCCAGACTCACACTATTTGCCCTTTTTATCATTTCACATTGAGCTCAAACCTTTTCAGTGTTCATTGTGTTCACCCCCCACACCACACAAAAAAGCATTTGGACAGCAATTTCCAGAAGAACAGCCATCTGTTGCGATGAAAACAACAAAGTATCTCGTGGCACTTTAAAGACCAACAAAGCTTATGCCAGAATAATGCACTAGTCTTTGACTAGTCTTTGTTGTTTTGACAGCCGTCTTAGTTTACAGCGGATGCTACTTCTACAGAGGAAGAAGTTAATGCAAAGTCTTACCAGTGTTTTAAAGAAGCTCATGACGGAATTGTCAGTCCCAGGCACTGTCTTAACGTTCTCTGGCTTTACCTCTTCTTGGGCAAGATTCTCAGAGGCCAAGCAATTGACACCTGCCGAGTCCTGCTGCAGAGCGCTTTGCTTGCACTCATCTATGACGTCCTGCATGAAAAGGGAGCACGGTTTTTTCCAGTTCCTCTCTTGCAGAATGCCCAGCAAAAGATGGTAGAAGTAATCTGTTTGCCACTTGCACCAAGCAGGGCACAATCCTAATTCCATCCATATTTCTCCAGCCTACATATCCAGAACAATTGGGCATTGATGTGAGCCATGTCTAATAGATGCAGCATTCGCCATTGGCTGGGGGAACATTGCTCAGAACCACCAAGAACAATACATACAAGAGGGCAGGTTGCATGTGGCACACAGAACAAATATGTTTCTGTTCGAGGCAGCTGAGTACTGAATATACAGTTTAGGCTCTGAACTCTGAATTCTTAGTGTCAGATCACACCACACAGAGAGAGCCCCTGTGGCTCACATTTCTAGAATTTCCAGGAAAATGAAATAGAAACTAATTCATGCACGTTTATGAGAAGATGATGCTATCATGACCTTGCTAAAAGCATCAATAGATCATACCATACCTAGGGAGCTCCTAGTGCACTCTTTGCTACCATTTTCAGAAAGAGAAAATGGTTTGTGCCCAGCTTAGGAGAATTGGGTGTGCTTGTGTTTTGGTTTAGATCTAGCTAAATCCTTGAGAAATGAGAAGCCCTGCTAGCCTGCATTCAGAATATCTCTTCATACTGCAGGGATGAACAACTATTTTGCCCCTCTCTTGGGCTGTATCACCTCATGGGTAATTTGCTGCGCATTACATGATGATAATGGATGGGGCTGGACCAAAGTGTGGGTGGGACCAGAAAGAAAAGGGGGAGGGCCATCCCTTTTCTCCAATGCCTACCCCTTCTCTCTGTCTCTACCATTCCTTTTTACAGTAATCCAGTTTCCTTCACCAAATGCCCAACACAGAAACAGTAACAGTGTCATGTAGGAGAGGCAGTGCGGCACAGTGGTTAAGATCATACCACTCAGCCATGGAGCCAACTGGGTGACTTTAGACCAGTCACAGACTCTCAGCCCAAGCTACCTCACAGGGTTGTTGTGGGGATAACATTGAGGGCAGTGGGAGGAGAATGAGGTCAGCCACTTTGAGTTCTTGAAAAGAAAAGAAAAGAAAAGAAAAGAAAAAAGAAAAGAAAGGAAGGGAAGGGAAGGGAAGGGAAGGGAAGGGGGGTATAAATCTAATAAATAATAAATCAACCTGCAACCATTTTAAGGGACCCTATTTGCCACCTGATTGTGCTGCCTATAAAACTTTTCATGTGTTTGCTCTCACCCTCCCTTGAGGAGGCCGAATCTCTTCCTGCCCAGAGAGGGCATCCAGATATGCGTGCATGTCAGTGCATGCAAGTCTCTGTTTCTGTGTTTCTTCCAGCTCGCTTTCAAACAGTGCCAAACCCACTGATGGGTGAAGCAAGGACATGTGTTTTTCTTCCACTCTGTCTTTGCACAGTCATGTCACAGTCCAAAGTTCAGTTTTGACACCTGTTCTGTGCCTGCCCCCTTCTCTCTCTTCCTTTGTCTTGAGTGCCCAGCAGTTTCTAACTGATTTCACACCTTCCAGCATTTCACAGATGATGAAAGGGATGCTCGGCTCAGCTTATAACGCGCCCCTTTAGACACATTGTGCTTCTGCCGTGATGATTTACTGGCATGCCAAGAAAGGCTGTGGGGACATTAATACATGGATATGGTTGTGCGTGCTACTGACGAGCTGCCTCTCAAACAGGGTGGCCATTTGCCCTCCTTTACAGTCCTGTCTCTGAAGGGCTGCAAGAGGCCGTCCTTTCTCTTGAAGGTGTCCTCTGTTGTTTGGAATGGAGGAGGCAGTCATTCTTGGTGCACATCCCAGGCCAGGGTGGCACCAACCCTTTGGATGAGGATGGCAAAGGTTGCAAAGTGAGGTGTGTGGACATAGAGATGGTGGAGGAGGAAGGGATCATCCCAAGGCCACCGTCTCCAGGTGTTCAGGCAGACCTTGGGAACTGACAGGGTGTGGAAGTGCAGGTTAGGCACATGGGAGAGGAAAAAGAGAGCCTGGTCCAATCCCTGGTACCATGACATGGTGGACGGGGAGAAGGCTGGCCAGCTAGAGGACCTAGGTAGATCCAGGAGTCAAGCCCTGCTTCAGAGAGGCATTGCCAATAGGATGGAGCCTGGGGTTATACCAAAAAGGAAGGTTTTCAGAAATAGTTCCTAATTTGGGTTCAACAAACCTCTGTGTTCATGATCAGAAACACTTCCTCTAGTCTGCTGTCTGTCTGTTAGAAATAAAATGTTTTTATGCCCAAGAACTGCCAGTTGTCTAGAAGGAAGGGATCCCAGTTCCCAAATCTGGTCCCAGTCCAATTTAAGAAGAGTCACTAGAAAGGAGAGCACCAGAGCCCTTGAAGTTGTCCATCCCCAGTTATCACCTGGGCAGCAGACGGCTCATAGTTTCTCCTACTCTGGTGAGATGTATTGTAATTCTATTTAAATTATAGATAGTCACCATTTCTATATGTGCAGCACACAACACCATCAGCCTTCACCATCACCTCTGTTCAAGCATCAGCCTTCTTTTCCCATTTCCTGGCTTTTTCAAGAACCAGCCGACATGAGGTAGCCTTAACTGTGGTCCCAAGTCAGCAGTCCTTTTGCTCATTGAATTCCTTAACAGTGCTTGTATTGTCTGAAATGGTTACATGCCACTGCTGGATCATAATATCTGCAGTTTATTCTCTTGTTTGTGTTTGGAGTCCCTGCTCCACTCCCTTCCTGGCCTTATAAGACCTCTTCAGAAAAGCCAACTTTTGGGTTGGCATGAGACACA
The DNA here is from genome assembly GCA_023646645.1 of Varanus salvator macromaculatus. NCBI lineage: Eukaryota > Metazoa > Chordata > Lepidosauria > Squamata > Varanidae > Varanus > Varanus salvator. The sequence continues at coordinate 15,729,621 of JAIXND010000771.1, read as the reverse complement.
CAAACCAAATCTTCTATGAACTCATGTGGTATTTCTTCAGAAAAACAAAACACCCTCCGCCTGCAACGAATATTGCTTTGCCACATTGCCAAGCCTTTTTTGTCCCTCGGTTGCCCCCTTCCATCCCTTCATTCCCTTCTTATAAAGAATTTCTAGAGAATGCTTTACATATTATTAAGAAGGGATCATACATTTGAGTGGGACAGCAGTGGGCTGAGGACAGAGATTCTTGATGTGTGTCAAATCTTCCATGCATGGAATTGCAGTACAACAAAGGTCTTAACTCCAGGAAAAGTTCACGGAGAAAGGATTCATTTTCAGGCTGTCACCCCAAGGGTTAAATGCATCTGTTTAAATCTGCAAAAGTGCAGGGAAATGTCCAACTTAATCTGCCCTGACACCACCTACCCTTTTGCAAGCTGCCCTTTGCCAAAGTTACACTCCTCATGTGGCCTGAATTGTCCCAAAAGTTGTTTAGAAATCTTTAGTAATAAGCGATGTAGCACCGGATTAAGACCAGCTGCTACTAACAAGGGGAAATGTGCATTCATGCCCCAGGAACCTTGCTCATCATAGCGATGACCATTCTGTGAAAAAGGTGAGGCAGAGGACTAGGGTGGCCATGCATTCTACTTTACAGGTACAAAGGGGGGAATTTAGAGGGCCTGAAGTTTCCCAACAACTATTAGCATCTGTGTCAACTGGTCACGGTTCTCCCCACACTGGTGGAATGGACTACATTTCTATTTCCGTGATAGTGTCTTCTTCCATAAATATAAATGGGCATATGAAAATATTAGGCAATTTTATGTACCCAATGCCGTCCTCTCTTTTTTGTTTTCTAATTTTTGGCAGTGACTTGTTTTGGGTGATTAAGCAACCTGTGGTTAATGAATCAGAGGATATTTGTGACTGCAAACAAGCAAATGTGCTGATTCCTACCCACCTGTCTGGTTCCACTTTTGGAAACAATCCAGGAACACCCCTATTCTTGGGTTATTATGATTCTAAACCAACAATAGCATATGACATTATCTGGGTTCTTGGGTTAACTTTGAATTAATGCATAACCTAGAACCTGATAAGTGCGGAGCTGAGTTTGACTATCCTCACTCAGTTTATTTGAGATACACACATAACGTTTCTAGAAGAATTATGCTCAGAAGCTGTGAAAACTTCCTATTTCTGGGAGAAAGCAGCAGTGCCCAGTGCTGATAAGATGATCCAACTTTCCCCAGCCTGGTGCCCACCAAATGTTGGAATGAAAGCTCCAAGAATTATTGACTATTGGCCATACTGGCAAGAGCAAATGGAAGCTCAAGGGCACCAGGTTAGGGAAGGCAAGTGAGATCTCATGACAAACAAGAAGCCACTGTCCATGTTTCATGTCTGGAGCAAAGTCTCATTTCTAAATGAAAAGTCCCAATTCTATGGACATTTTAAGGCACAAATTAATGCATGTTTAAACAGAAAAAAAATCTACCATTCCCAGCATTATCCCAGTATAGGTCTGTACACTTAATTGCATAAAGTGTATTTCTTTTATTATCGTTTGTATTGTATTTTTTAAATGTATTTGTTTTTATGTTATATTTTTGTTAAGATTTTGTTTTTAATTTGGACTTTAGTATTAGTCACACTGAGCACCCATTTTTGGCATGGAGAATAGTCCATGGCATGGAGAATAGTCACCTGCCAAAAGGGATGTGTGAGGAAGCTGCTCTAGAGGTGGGAATCCCGACACTCTGGCTCACTTTTTTGCAGCCCTGAGTCCAGCTTGCTCACATGGGTGCCTGCCAGGAACTGAGCCTGCGCAAACATGGTGCATGACTTGAGGGCTTTGTTTTTGCTGCATGTGCTGTGAAGGAAGGTTGTCTGATTGTGCAAAAGGCATTCCACTGGCATCTGAGGACTTTGTCTCAGCCAGCATCACTTCCTAAGCCAGGACTGAGCATGAGAAAGAAGTCCAACAAATAGAAGTAAGCTGATTTCTGTGGGATCATCAAAATCCTACCTGACAATCTGCAAAATGTAGATGGAACAGATGTCCTAGTTTTATTCTTAAAACTACGGAATTTTGAAATAGTGTGTTTGAGAAATGACACAGAAAGAGAAGGTTGGGAAGGGGAATAAACATCTGTATCGGTAAATAGCTGCAAGGAAAGATATTCTGAGGTGGTTAGTTCATTATTTCTCCTATAGTTCATATGTATGTGTGTGTTTGAATTACATATGTTGCATTAACTGAATTTTAGCAAGAGGTGGTTTATAATTAAGGATGGTGCTAGCTAAAAGGGAAAAAAGCACAAATTTGCTTATGTGCATTTACATATGTTCTGAAGTCTTTCTGTGTGTCTTTAAAGGACTGTACCTGCTAAGGACACCCCTAAGGAGAACAGCATTTGATTTCAGAGAGAAAGAGCAAACGAGTTGGGGGGCAGCAGAAGGTGAAGCACAGGAGGGCAAAAAGCCAGCTGCATCTGGGGGATCAACCCAAGAGAGACTATCAGGACCCCTTTGGGCAATGGGAAGTTCTACAGGGCAGGTGGTCTCCTAGAGATCCGAGGGTCCAAATGAAAGACTGGGCCACCCAAACACTGCTTCTGTTACAAACACTAATATAATGCGACATAATATAATATCATATAATTGCAATTATCAAGATTTCACCCCAGATCCAGACCAGCCAGACAGATTATACATCGTGAAAGAAAAATTCATACCACAGAAAGAAAAAAGATTGCAGAAGAAAAAAGTCAGCAACGTCCCATGATTTCTGGGTATGTTTTTCAGAAACATAAAATGGATATATGTCAGTATCAGCTCAGCCATTTGGCAGTAGGGAGTCAACCTAAATAAAAAGAATGTCTTCCTGCCAGGCTTTCTTTGTTCGCATTGAGCATGGCTCAGTCAGAGAAACATTTCAGGCACATCATTTACCTTGGCTTGAATAGTAAATGCTTCATCATTTCATGAATCCGGCCCTTGTTTTAATTATGGAGCTTCCTGAATGTAGTTTTGTGGTGCTCAAAAATAAGGCCGTGGTTCAACCAAACACAGAATGCTTGTGTAGTCTCTGGACTCAAATCCAAAATGGAGGCGTCTCCCTCCCTCCCGTCTTCTCAGCAATGCTACTTGTTGTGTGTTGGCATAATGTCATGTGGGAAAAGTTCTGATGTGATTAAGCTCCTGCAGAAGCTATCAGTCATGGCTCACTCAAAGAGTGATGGGGGCCTGAGGCCAAAGCTGCGTAATTACAATTATATCAAATATTTAGACTTCCAGTATAAATATAGCATCCATATAATCAGAAATTAGGCTGTCTGCCATCTGTTGGTCTGAAGAAACCAGTTTTGCAGAATGTGTGCTGCTTATAACCTGGGAGCCTTTTAATCTGAATTGACACTTTGTTTTTCAGGATAAAACCAAAGCAAAACAAGGCTGGGGAAGAATTCCTGATAAGTTAAAAAACCACACGCACAGTGCCCAATCCCCTGTACTGGAACATGTGTGCAAATCAGAATCAAAGGTCATGTTCACTTCACTTGGGTTGAAGAGAAGACATGGCTGGGAATTGCTGGGTTCGTGAGGCTGTTCATGTCTTGTAAAAGGAGAGCCATTAGAACAGCAAAGCCAGAAAAACAATGCTTAGCATGTTCTCCTACTTAGCACTTTGGGATGTAATCCTATTGCCATTTGAAGTGCTTTAGCATGGAGCCTTCATATGCCCTGACGGTCAAGAAGAAGACCTGCCAGTAGGCACACCCATAGAAATTTTTATCTTCGTAGATGTTTCCCCATCAGTGGGGTATGTTATGGTGTATGTGGACCTGTGAGACCAAAGACCCCTTTTCCCTGATAGCCCTGAGCTGTTTTGCTAGCACAGTAAAGTCACTCCCATTACACTCAGTAATGTAAAACTCCCTCCTCTTACCCTGTCCACAATGAAATGGTGGTATTATTTCTTTATTTTATGGATATTCTGACTTGTTTCCTGCAAGGAACCTGAGGCAGGTTCCATAATCCTCCTCCTCCTCTCCATTTTTATACTCATGATAACTTTGTGATGTAGGTTAGGCTGAGAGTTAGTGACTGGTCCAAATTCACCCAGTTTGCTCCAAGGCTGAGTGAGAACCCAAATCCTAATCTAATACTCTAACCTGCTTCCCAGGCTTCCCTCAGAACCCCCAGGTCCCTCAGAACTTGGCTGCAATGCTTGCGGTAGTTTCAGGTGGAATGAATTATCTTTGTAACATCATAAGGTTGTGAGCTCTACCCATGGTAATGTATTTTGATCTGGCTTGTCTTGGAGGGGCTTTGCAAAGGATCTTGGCAGAGATGAAAACTGCTAACATTTGTTTGTTGGTATGGATAACCATAGCTGTCTGAATGTTCGGCTACTCATCTGAGGGTGCCATGAGCTTGGGGAGTGCCATTATGAGCGCTCAGACTTCTGAAGGTGTATCTGCCAGGAAGCAGCCATATCTCATGGTGCTTGTCCCTGGTAAAGCACTGTACATATGCTTGCCTTTCAGGTTACATGGTGAATGTTGTTTGAATGGACTAATGGAGTCCATGTGGCAGGGATTCTGTGAGCTCAAGTAACATGCATTTTTAAGATGTAAATAGCAGTTGTGGGGAGAAACCTGAGCAGCCTTGGATTTGAGACGGGTTGATGGCATCTGTGTATCCTCTCCAGATCTGTAGGGTTTTTTGACCTACCTCCTTTGCCTTCAGCCATGCCTATCACTGCAGTGTGGTTTATTATTATTAATTGTTATTATTATTGATACCGATATCATTATCATTACAATTGATTCATTTCTGTACTTGCCCCATAGCTCAAGCGCTCTGCGTAGTTTACCACATGAGAACTCCTCTGAAATTGAATCTGGTCTTTGGCCTGAAAGAGGTTCAACACTCCCTCTGTAGGGCAGTTCAGTGTAATTATCTGCATAATTATGCAAAACTGAGATCAAAGATTGTACCTGCCTATGGCTATGAAATGAATTCATGGCAAGATGTGAACCAAGGACATCTGAGCTCAGAGCTCAGTTTACATATAGGCCCGCTTTGATCTGTTTTCTCTCATTTTCTTATTTTCCCAGTCTTAAATTCAGTTTAGTCTGAACACTGAGAATTTATGAAATCCTAAGTCTGATTTGTCCCAAAGTCTGCATTTAAAAAATGCATGGAAATTTGTATGCAATTTTATGCTCATTGAGCTGGATATTTACAGCTTTCTTTGCACTTTGTCTAATGCACGTATTTCAGCAATATAGACCTGTTTTATACTTACTTTCACCTGATTTTATATGTTGACTGATTGGTCTAACTACTTAATTGCAAAATTCAAAATTGATGGGCAATTTCAAGGCATCTGCTCTCCCACTGTATGGTTCTTTATTTTTAAACCAGATTTGAAGAGAATAAATCCTGTTTCTTTCTTTTTCATATAATGTTGCTCAAAAGCTAAGTTTAAAATTTACTAGGTTTGAAATGAAATTGTACCATAACTTTGCACCTGTCACAGTAGACTATGTTCAACAACACAAATTCTAAGGATTATCTCAGAAGCCAGCTTAACAATCAACAAGTGGGATGGAATAGGAAAGATGAAAAAGAAGCCATTTTGTAACCCACATAATCCTATTAAAACATCAGAAACTTCATCCTGAGAATGACCTGAACATTATGTAACATTATGAAGAATACATGACTGAATTTTAACTGTAGATCAGAGATGGTCCACTTCTACATTCAGTCTATTCTTTATGTACAGGTCTAGAAAAACCTATTTTGCCAAGTACTTAGTCCTGCCCACTTCTCTACTTTCTCTCTCTCTCTCTCTCTCTCTCTCTCTCTCTCTCTCTCTCTCTCATGCACACGCACATGCGCGCGCACACACACACAAACACCAACACAGAGTACTATCTCCACCATCATGGAGTACTGTTTGATGGCTGAACCTTGATCAGAAAAACCAATGTCTGCTTATGCATCGCCCCCCAAAATAGGACCCAAATTTGCATAACACCTGCATATGCTAACAAACACAAATTTAGAAATAATAACTAATATTTAAATAGAAATACAATACAGAGCAGGGAAGCCTGACCAGACAGGGCAACAACTGGCAATTTCAGCTGCTTTTCTTATAGTACTCTATCTTTCAACTGTACTTGGACCGGAGAGGCCTTCAGACAGAAGGCTACCTTCAAATGGACAACTGCCCCCTTTATAATAGGACACCTAGTTGCCCAATCTGCAAAATATCTCAATCTTTTACAGAATTGGAAATTGTTTCCTTTTCCTCATGAGTGCAACTGAGGAAGAGATTTTTCCCATAGGATTAAAATTCAGGAAGGTCACTGGGAGAAGCAGTGTGGTTCTGTGGGCCAGATTTGGCTTCAGGAAAGACCGGAGCCATCATGAGCTTTATTTCTGATCCACAGAGGACTGTGCTTCCACAGGCTTTAAGATGTACAACTTCTGTGTCTCAGGTGACAGAAATCCTGTGCCATGAAAACATTTTCCAGATGCAATGAGGAACAAAATTGCTCATATACTTGCCTTTCTCTGCAGGACATGATCCGGGGTGCTTTGTAATCCCGCAGTGTCTTCTGCTGTGACGACTATCACAGGCTGCTCCACCTGCTCCTCCACTTGACTTTGTTCTTGTGCTTTGCTCTTATCTTTCCCCTTCTCCACTCTGAAGAGTCGGTCAAAAAGGCTTAACTCTTTGGGTTTGGGCAGTGCGGCATCCTCTGCCTTGGCTGGTGCTGGGAGTTCAATTTCAGTGAGAGGGACTTGGCTTAGGTTTTTATCCTGAGCGTCCTCTGGCACAGCTGTGGCAGGAAGGCCCACCCTCTCAGTCGACGCTTTGTTTGCTTGGGGCGCTTCTGAGCTGACATCAAGCGTAGCTGATCCAATGGATGAATTTGTCGCCTGCTCTCCGGTACGTCCTGGTACAGGCCGTGAAAATGCAAAAGCAAAACGGGATTTGGCAGCTGGTGGGGCAGTCTTGGCCTCATTCCCAAGATTATTTCCAGTGGCCTCAGAGACGGAGCTTATCTCCATTGTCTTCTGGGAAGAAACGGCCACATTATCCTGGACAACACTCACTCTTGCATCCACTACATGTACAAACAAGAAAACAGCAATTCTCCATCACAACAGGAAAGATGCACTATTAATCATAGCTGCCTGCATTTTTAATGGACTGATTGTAAACTGCAATGCCTAAACAAGCACAGTGTGTACGTGTCGTTCTCTTTGCAAAGTGTGAGCTTTGGCCTATCAGCTTGCAGGAGTGATTTGGGTTGTGAAAGTTCATGTTATTGTCATTGGTTGACTCTACATTTTTGTGACACAAAAGTGCTCCCTAAATTAGAGGGTGACAAGGCTAGAATACAAATACTACTAATCAGTTGCCCTCAGTTGTACAGTGCTTTACATTTGCAAATACCTTTTATGTTGTGTCACTTCTTGTTTTAGAACAATGTTTAAAAAACGTAACTTTCTGATTATAGCCCTTTGCTGGATCAAGTGGATTACTCTAAGTTTGGTGTAGCCAGTTCCTTAACATTTGAAAACAGGGACCTTTTGAAAACTGGCAAGTTGTGGGAAAGGTAACTAAGCAAAGGGAGGATTCTCTTTGTGAGAAACAGTATGGAGCTCTCCCCCCCCCCAAAAAAAAAAAAAAAAGGAAACTAGACATTTGGGAGATTCCAGGTGCCTAATTTTCTGAGAATTAGGTTTGTGGAAATGAAAGACAAGGATCCCATTCTTTTATTTTAGAATGAATCATCTCTCCATTAACCTCTTTTGAAGAACTAGTCTATCCACTACTTCCTGCCCATTCCAATCCCTTTAACCACCCCTTCTACTTTCTTCTGTCTCTTCTTTGAAAAGTATTTCTTTGGATCTTGACTTGCCGTTCTCCCTCAACTATTCCTGTGTTACACTGAAATGGAGGTCCATGTGAGTGCACTGTACACGCCCCCCGCCGTCCAAAACCCAAAACCAAAACCAATGCCTTTGTACCCATATCTGACAATACCTTGGTCCAATAATTGTCTTCCTAGAAATTCAAATGAAAGGTCCTTTACCCAGTTCTCATATGCTCCAATAACTCATTATAAAAGGGAGCAACATATAGACAGACACCGACTTGTATTTCCACTCTGGTGCACCCCAAATCTTTTGGAATGTAATGCTCAGGTTTCTGGCTGGGTCTAATGAGCATTAAAGTCCAGAACTCCTATAGGAACCAGGCTGGGGAAAAGATGTCTTACACTGAATGCTGCCCACTATTATCAAGTGTTCAAGAAGAAATCAAGCATCCCTGGACTTTTGCGCTTCTTTTAGATGCTGTAAGGCAGTGGTGGCAATGCGTGGCCCTCCAGATGTTTTAGTTGCAATGCACATTCACCCTGGCAAGAATAGGCAATGATGAGGGATGATGGGAGCTTTAGTCTAAAATGCCCACTCTTCTCCAGACAAACTGGATTCCACTCTGGAAGTGCACTTGATGATGTCCGTTCCTCCTCTAGGAGCCTATGTAAATCCTTCAGGCTGAAGAACCTCCCAGACCATGCATTCTCTTCCTTGAGATTTGTGAGATGCAGCAAAGTTTCTGAGCTCCTTTTGTGTCTTGAGTAATTGAAACTGAGCTCTCCTGGTTGGAGTTCCACAGCTGCAGGGATCTAGATTTCAACATGTTGGGACTTTTTCAGGCTCAGATCTGGCAAGCCATTTAAGGGGGTTGAGCAAAGGGCTAAGATATGTTGATGACTGAGGAACAGAACCCAAATGGCACTACACATTAACATGGGGCACAATACACCTGGACACTCTCTTGGGCAAGTCTCTTTGACATAATCAGGGGCCACTCTGGTAAGCTTCCTATTGGGCTGCACACACGCATCATGCCTGTTGCCTTTAATGCACCCAAGATCTGCACCAGGAGCTCAGAACCTCAGATCCAGCAGCCAAACCATGATCCTGTGAACCTAATCCAGCTTTTAGAGTTCTCCGAGGGCTAATCCTATTCCCTTCTCCATACCCTCTTTCCTCTGGCTACCAACTTGAAAGTCTCCTGGCTATCTGCAGTCCCCCCCCCGCCACCATACTGAAAGGCTGAAATGCCTTCCCCAAGGCTTTGTTACTGGCCGTAAGAGCTGTAAGCTAGAATAAAATTGTATTTGTGTATTTGGCCACTGGTTCTTTTCCTTCCAGCTCCAACACACCTTCTTTGGCTTTACCCACCACTGGAATGCAGCCCCTGAGACTGAAAAAGGCCTCTGTTGGTCACTCTCTGGATCCTCTTAGGGTGGGCTTTCTCCTGCTTTGGGAACCTTGGTTCTGGAGCAATAATTCACTCCTCCTGTGGAAAGCACTCCTTAATTTATACATAGCATTGCAGGCTCTGGCCCGAAAATGTCATTCTTTCACTCATCTACATAAAGCCAAACACGATGACAAAAGCATGGTATAGGGATATGGGAGAATGACATGTCTTGGATTTCAGAAAATGCACTGAGGCAGGAAATTCAAGATTTTTTTTTTCTAAAGGGGAGTTTCTTCAACTGCTGTGCTAAGATTTGAGCTAAGCATACAAGACAAAATAGAGAAATGGAAAGATCTGAAAGTGTGTGATAATTTTTGCACAGAAATAGCCATGAACTGGAAAGGTGTTCAATGTATAATGCTTATTTATGTGCATCCAAAAACACAGATTCATAGAAAGGGAAAGGAAAGATGAAAGTAAGTATCCTACACATACTACATGAAAAAGTGCCAGTCTTCTCATTTCAAGAGCTATTACTAAAGCATGTCTGCATAACTTCTTGTTCTTATTACTTTAATTAAATTAACATTTATATGCAGTTCTCACTGGTAAAAAATACTAAAGAAATGTGAAACAGAAAAGGATCAAAGGATATAAAAGGTATAACATAGTATTAAATTAAAACAGTCTTTCCCAACTTGTCCGCCTCCCAGATGTGTTGAACACTAGCTTGGCAAAGTCTGTATTACAGGTTGTTTCAAAGATAGTGCATGGTTGGAGAAAAACCAAAGTAAACAGAGACATTTTCAATAAACATGTAAAACATAACAGGGCTGAAGCCTGGCCCACTAAACTTGAACTCTGCGCTCCAGTACACAAGTAAATCTGACACATGTTCTTCAATGACCTATATATCCAAGATGATCACACTTCAGCTGATAAATCCAGCTAAATCGACTGAAATGAACCACAGTTGTGTGGTGGAACCTAGCTAGTTCCAAACATTCATGTTTAGTCAGCCCTTTCAACTCCATCTCTAAGAGACATCCAGGGGCTTAAATGCCTAGGGATGCCATCCCGTGCATGCTTAGATAGATAGAAAGAAAAAAGTCCTACAGATTCCAGCAGTCTCGTGGTTGCAGGGGAATGAAGTGAACTGTCTAAATATGGAAAGGATTGCACTTTAATTGTAGCAACAACAGGAATTCCATGCAGGGTTAAGTGTAGAATGGAATCATAGAAGAGTAGAACTGGAAGGGGGCTGTAAGCTTTGAGTGCAGCCCCCTCCTCATTGCACAACCATCCTTGATAGATGGCTGTCCAACTGCATCTGGAATGACTCCACTGTGGGAGAGCCCACCACCTCCCCAGGTCATGGGTTCATTGCCATAGTGCTATAAAGGAGTTGCAGCAAAAACGTGGAGAGCCGGAAAAAGGATTACCCCTGCTACGTTCAGCTCACCCTGAATCTACGAGGTGGAGCTGTGCTGTGTCTTGCATGCCTCGTGGTACAGGCCAAGTCAGATACTGAAACAAGCCCTGCTTTCCTGCATGCTGAATAATAAACTGATTTTGCTCGTTCCTTATGCCTGTATCAGATTCTGTTCCAGGTTTGCTTTTCAGCGGAGAAGAGCAGAAGAATGCAAGGGTCCGCCTAGTCCAGCATTCTGTTCACACAGTGGCCATCCAGTTGCCCACAAGATCCCGCAACAGGAGGTGTCTACAACAGCATCCTCCCATCCCAGGTTCCACAGCAGCTGGCGTACCTTGGTTTGCTGTTTCTGCTGCTGGAGAGAGCATATAGTCATCAGGACTAGTAACCACCAATAGCCTCCTCCTCCAATGTCTAATCCCATTTTAAAGCTGACCAAATTGGTGGCCATCAATACATCTTGTGGAAGTAAATTCCATATTTTTTACTATGTGCTGTGTGAAAAAGTCCTTCCTTTATCTGTCATGACTCTCCCTCCGATCAGCTTCCTGGGAAAAAGAAATAACTCTCTATTCACTTTCTTCATGCCTTGCCTAGTTCTATCATTTCCCCCCTTACTTCTCTTTTCTCCTACCTATTGTAACCCATTTTTAATAGAGGAGTTGCTCCAACCCTTTGATAATTTTAGTTCCCTTTTCTGTCCTTTCTCCAACTCCACAATCTCCGTTTTTGAGCACAGTGCCCAGAACCAGTGCTTTTTTTGTAAAAAAAAAAGTGCTGGTGGGCGACCACACACACAGCGGAGCGTCCCAAGCCGAGAGAGCAGCGCCCTCACTATCTCACTACCAGAGAGCAGGTAGCAGACACAAAAGCAGCCCGCAGGCACTATGTTAATGATGTTTGCTGCTGATCTGCTACGATTCAAAATCACTTCGTGAAATCCATTGGAAAAAAAGGTGCTGGAATGCCATTCCGGTGCATTCAATGACAAAAAAAGCCCTGCCTAGAACTGTACACAAATCTAACTGTACACAAATCTATGCAGTTGCACCATAGATTTCTAGAAGGGTGTTGTATATTGGCAGCTTTATTTGCAGTTCCTTTCCTCGTTCTGCCTAACAGGGAATTTGCCTTGAACTCAGCAGCTGCATGCTGAGTTGACATTTTTATCAAGCCGTCTACCACAATCCCGTCTCCTCCTTGGTCAGTCATCACCACCTCAGATCCCGTTAAGATCTGCTGTTTCAGAAGACAGAGAAACAAGCAGGGTGAATTCTGCCAAGGAAGCAGCGTCCGTGCCAGCAGAATGAAGCCATGCGACAAAGCAGGTGCCCAGCGCACCAGTGTATCAACAAGAAACAGTAGCAGTGGTGATTTTGCAGTTGCGGATGCTCCATCAGGCTGCAGGAAAGGCTCGAGTAGGCTGACTATCTTGGGCTGCTTCTGTTATTTTAGTAGATTGGCATGCTTCTCACACCCATTTACTAAATACACTACAGTATCAGCATGTACAATATCAGCTAGGGTGTTGTGAAGCCCAGGAAAAGAACCAACAGAACAAAAGACATGGAAAAAAGAAAAAAGAACCAGCAACAGTAGGCCAGATGTGCTGTGGGACACAGCCCTTGTTCTAGATCTACAGCTTGACCACTTCCTTAAGAGACATATACCGTATTTTTCGCTCTATAAGACGCACCTGACCATAGGACGCACCTAGTTTTTAGAGGAGGAAAACAAGAAAAAAAATATTCTGAATCAAATGGGCACATAATCACAGGCACATTCCCCATCACTTCCCCATGGGCTGCACATCTGAGAGGCTTACTGCACACACATATTCGCTCTATAAGACGCACAGACATTTCCCCTTACTTTTGAGGGGGAAAAAGCGAGTCTTATAGAACAAAAAATACGGTAATTTGAGATCATCTTATAGTCTTGCCCATATTAACCATGTATAAATCTTCCCTGGGGTGCAACCATTTTTTAACCATGATCTAAAATCCTAAACATGGACTGGCTGATGATGATTATTTGTGCTATTATTATTATTATTATTATTACCTGTACATCAAGTAACTTTGTGCTGAGCAAGGATATTTACTAATTTTCTTTGGGGGTGGGGGGGTTACATTCAGTCATAAGTCCATTCTGACCAATTTCCACATCAATCTTCAGTTTTTAATAAATATACACCCTGCACAGAAGTTTACATTTATTTTCATATGCAAGTTTCCTAATGTATGCATTTTTATATGCAACCTCCCTTAATAGCTGCATTTTTGTATATGAGACTTGAACTAAGAAATGCATTGCAAAATTAAAGTGTGCAATGTGAACAGTAACTGTGTTCCAATCCATATATCAGTCTAGGTCCTAGGAGGTGCAAATTAGTTTATTTCAGAGCACTTCAAAATGTGGGCCATTTTTTTCCCCATCTCAAAATAAGTAGACACGAGTGGAGACAATTGGAACAGCAGAATGTTGCAATGCGGAGTGTTCCAGGCCACTAGCCATACGCTACGTAAAGCAGGTGTCTCCACACACACAGGCAATTCCAATGGCACTGGGGAAGAGGTACCCAATGTGGTACCCATTCTTTCCTTCCCCTGATTTTTTAAACTTGTAGGAAATGTGTACAGCTTTCTAGCAATTGTACATAGGCTTCAGCAAAAGCAGACCAAATAACCATATACGAATCCGTTTGAAGCTGGCACTTTTTCATTTATTGAAAGTACTGTAAGATCTCCTGCATTACAGGAGATGAATGCTCATCTTTCCAGCTTTTGCAATAGCCAGGTTTTAGCTGCAAATGGCTGCAGAGAATCCATTTCCCTGCCATTTGTTCATCTCTGTGAAGAAGGGAAATAATTTAATATACCACGTACATGGTAGGAATCAATAGAAGGAAATGATTAGGTTGGGATGACATGAACTTTGTAACAGTGTAAAAGAAGCAGAGAACACAGAGAGGAAGCTTTGCTTGTATCAACTCAAGATATGTAAAATGTTACACTTAGTGCCAAGAGTTGTTTATAAAAACATTGTAGAGTGAATAACTTGAATAAATTACTGTGTGCTTAGGCGTTTCTCTGATGCATTGTGACATGTATACATTTCTGGCAGACTCCCAAATGGGCACAGTGTCTGGATACCTGCTCTCTTGCACACACACTTTTTTGTAGTGCTGTTCTAATAAAAACACTGCTTTTTCTTAAACCTTCAGCATACCTGTTTGTTTATCTAGGCTCTGACATAGATCAGTAAATGCCAGGCATTGAAAAGACCCAGGGCTCAGGACAACAACGTGCACAAATGGTCATATGCTAATTTGCATGTGCTCTAACCACCATCCCCACTGTGTGCGGACATGTCCTTAAAATTTAAAGGATACTGTCTCCTCCAGGCACCCCCAACTGAAAAATGGGATGTATTGACAGGTGGTGGTGGGGTGGGGGGTGGGGTACATCTGATTTCAGGGAAAAAACTGCAGGCGGGAAAAGGGAGCAGCAAGAGCTGAAGCACATGTGCCCAGAATACCAGTTAATCCAGGGGCATCAGAGATGGCCAAGGTCATCGGGACCCCATACCTTTCTTCAGCATGTGCCAATGGGCAGCAGGGTGGTGAGGCAGCTGGCCTCTCAGAGATTCAGGGCCCCATATGAATGATTTGCCTCTGACACTTCCAGTACAAATGCAACTGTGTAGCCTCTTTTCCAAAAGAATTACCCACAGGATAGCACTAGCTGCATTGCACTGCTAGCAAGTAGCTGAATTAGGCAGCCCCTTATCTGAAAGATGCTGTGGTCTCCAACAGACATGAAACTAAAGTCTTTGTAGGATGAGACCCAGCCTAAGAGCCACAGATGCAACCTGGAGACACCCAAGCAGTGATCCACTGAATAGGCATTTTATTGTGGCGTCCACAGCTGTTTCTCAAATTCCCAGATGTGTCCACAGTCTCTAAAAGGTTGGGAATCCCTGCTGTAAAGTCAAACATTTCATTCTATCTCATTCCCTTGGTTTTCTGTCTTCATTCCAGCAGTCACTGAGCAGTCTGCACCTTATTGCTGAGCCTTTTTGGAAGTGGGAGGAACCTTTTCCTTATCCTTCTCTTTTCTCAAGGTTTATTTGCACTTCTGTAAAGCTTGAGATTCCTCCAAGTCTGCAGACACTTCTATCTTGTGCATGTATGGTTCCATAAGGAGACTGAGTGCATTATTTGTATGTAGGAAAGATATGTAGATACTTCCTATGAGATGATATAAAATCACAGGAGGGTTTAGGGAGAGGCAGCCTTGAGTAAAAATTGTACTCTGCAGTGTAAAAATCGCACTGTGGTGTAGAAATACTTTTTTGCAGTGTAGGCACTCAATATAACAGTGCACAGATGGCTGCACTGATCTAACAAACCAGTCATGGTCATGAACAGGCTTTTATTCAAGCTAATCGGTCTTAATGGCCCTTTCGGGACCTGGCTACCCCAAAACATTTTGCATCCCAGCCATGACAGGAACACTTGGTGACTGGGATTCCCACCCCTTCACTTCAGTTTCTGCAAGGATTAGAGTTAAGCTCAGAGGAAAGAGGAAATTCTAAGGCATGGAGGTTTTGTATGCTTTTAATTATGTTGTAAGCTGCCCCGAGGCTTGGTTGCGATGGGGCGGCCTATAAATTTTTAAAATTTTAAATAAATAAATAAATAAATCAGCATCCATGTGAGTTTCAGAAGTGCTAGTGCTGCATCCTTGCAAGCTAAGTATTGCTCTGTGCAACACAGTCCTTGGAATCGAATCCACACGACCAAATTGCCTCGTTAAACTGCAGTTGTGGGGATGCTTGGTGCATTATGGCACCTGATAATAATTCCAGTACTATTACTAATGTACAAAGCCCTGAGTAACTTGGGACCAGGATAACTGAGGGAATGAATGCCTTCTCCCTTATCATCCATCTGGTCACTGAAGTCATCAGATAACATTCTGATAACAGAGACTTCAGTGTGGTGGCCCCATTTCAATGCAATTCCTTGCCTGGAAGTCAGGCAGGCTCCCATATTATGCTGTTTGCATCCCCTTCTGAAAACATCCTTGTTCCTGGAAACCCTTCTTGTCAGGCAGCTATGGTTTTCCGGTCTTCTAGTTTGTAATCTTTTGTTTTTGTTTCTTTATTTGTTTTAGCTTTGTACTGTTGACAAAATATCTGCCTAGGTATGCAATGCTATACAAATACAGTAAATAATAATAATAAATAATCCAATTGGCTGCAAACACTGCAAAAACATGGAGCAGCATTTACATAAGGAAAGAAAAGCTTCAAATGGAAAACGGACAGGGAGCAGTGAGGGATATGTGCTTATACTTTTAATTCAAATGAACTTTTTCAAAGTTCAGATGAACTTTTTAACATCTTCAGAAGAGCTGCTTGCAAATAGCATCAGGAAGGTTTAACATCCAGACAGGTTAAACTGTCCCAGGCCAACCTACCTGCTGTAGTCTGCACATTGCTAGTCCTTTCCATGAGTACCATATTTTATTTTAGCCTCTGCATCAGACAACAAGAAACTGGAGGTATGTTGAACCCCCAGTGGCTTGTCAGGCAGGTTTGAAGAAAGCTCACCATGCATGAATGTGTGAGTTTTCACACAAGCCATGGGCAGATTCCTTTTCTCCTTTGCAGAGAGCACAGCATGGAAGACAGGAGTGAGAGGTCCAATTCTGGATGAGTCAGGACCTATTCAAATACCATGAATCATTCTGAGGCTGAGCTAACACCCACAACTTATACATGATATTGACACATTGGCTTTTTGTGCTAAAAATCTGCACCTCCACCTATGCAGTGTACACAGAACATAATCAAGTGGACTCAGACAGGAAGCAATTGGCAAGGCTAGGCGGACAAGAACTTATTTTCAAAGTGGTCCTGTAAGGTCTTGGGCAGGATTTTTAAAACAATCTAATGGCAACCTATTTGTCAAAGCAATCCATGGAGGAGAAGGGTACCAATGGCTGCTATTTGCTACACCAGTGGCTGTGGAACCTGGGCAGCAGTACGGGTCTTGTAGGATCCTGTGGGAACGTGGTTGGCCATGGTGTGAATGAAATGCTAGACTAGATGGACCCTGGGTCTGATCTAGGAGGGCTCTTCTCATCTTGAGCAATGCAGACATATGTGCACATTTGTATGAGTTGTATATGTGAATGGATCCAACAGGTACATCCAGGAAACAGTGCAGCCCACTTTCCAAATATTCTATCAGGGAAAAAAGTGGTTTTAGAAGCCATCAACCTGCTATCCAAAAGTGGCTCACCTCTCATCCTTTCTCAGCTGAACAACATTTTCTGTTCTGCTTCTTTGTAAACTAATGCCAGAGGAGATCATAGTGAATTCCATAACCCCATAACATTTGATGCAGATATCAAAAAGACAGTACCCAGAGCATGTGCAGAGAGTGATTTCTTCAGATGCTTCCATTTACCTCTGTGTGGGCTGGTGTTTCCAATGTAAGTGGGCAGTGAGCCCATTCGGGATTTTAAGGACCCTGACTTTTAAGGGGCTAGCCATAACGAGTACAGTCATCACATCACATCTCATCACATAACATTCTTCCCCTTTGTTTTTCAAATGGATCTCCATGCCCTGAGTATATATGCACACTTCTCCACACCTTTATGGACTGACAGAGTCACACAGAAGCAAAGAAAACTACAAATAACAGGGCTTTCCCAAGGGTGTGACAGAGCATGTGCTCTTTGTCTTGAAGATTTTATCTCATGCCTGCTATCCTTGGCTCTGAGTCATTCTGAGCTCTCAGACCTTGTCTGTGCCAACACGATTAATGTCTCTTTAATTTAGATAATGTGCATATATCTTCTGCAATTAGTAGCGCATAACAGAAATAAGAATGGCAAACCAGTGAGAGCGTTCATCTGTGGCGCAGCATCATCAGTGTATGAGAATGCAAGTTCAGGGCATATTTCTCCAGGTTGCATGCTCAGTGTTCCCAAATGCCCTCACTTGAAGGATCCAGAGTATCATCCATTCCGGAGTGGGGACAGCAACGGAAGCTTGCTCTGCCTCCCCAAACCTCCTGCCCTTCATTTCAGCTGGATGGCCATGTGCCACCATCTGGTTGAGGCACTTTGGACAGGAATAAAAGGAGGCTAGGATGCTCTCTGGAGACCTCATATCCTGGCAGATCCACTCTTCTTCTTCATTCCCTGACCTCCAAAACACCTCCTTTGCTTCTTCTCTGAGGTTGATTTTCTGACCTTGGAGAGGCAGCTGGCATAGTTCTTTCTGAACTGCCTGTGCGAGGGAGGGAGGATGGTTTGTGGATTCCCCACTATGAGGTCAGCTCACTTGGAATCTGAATTATCCTGTGCCTGCCTTGAGGTGATGACCTTAGGATCATTCACTTAACAGAATAAGGTATATTATTTTGTGTCTAGACCATGATCTAAGAATGAGGAACCCAAGAGGGTTGGAGTGGGATCCCAGGTTGTCTGGATTTGGCTCCTAGGTCTGAGGTTCTGCAGCCTATGTTAGAGCCCAAGTGGTGTTGGGGTTCTTGCATCAAAGTAGCACTCAGAAAGGTGCTGTTGGAGTGCCATATTGAAAGCCAGAAGAAACCCCTATTTGCACATCATAGGAGACTGCAGGTCAGTACAGTAACAGTCTGCATGCGGTGGAGAAAGTACCGATGGAAGGGACTTCCATCTCCCCAGCAGTCCTCCGCACGTGGCTGGGTATGCTTCAGAGGGTTGGAGGAGCAGCAAAGGGAGAGTCCAATCCAATCACATATTGGATTGTTTTTAAAAGTGCCTAAAGGGCTGGTTCACTGCTGAAGTTCAGCAGAGAACTGCTATACAGTGGTTAAAGATAACTTATTCCCAAGCTAAATTGGGCTCTTTTGATGCTTTGCGGTGCCTACGGAGTGTCCAAAGGGTCAAATTTAGCTGGCATGCATGTGTTTTCTTTCAAAAGTTTGTTCAGAAGCAGCAGGAATGGGGCAGCAGGCCACATGCAGTGCTTGGTTTGCCCAAACCCTGACCTAAAGTGTCTATCACAGCCACTATTTCAGAAAGGAATCCCATGTGAAACTATTCAGTGCAGTATATAAAACTGATAAATAAATAATACACAAGCAACCATCTGAGGAGGTGCTTAGATGTTTAACACATTTCCACGTCATCCTTGGATCTCAGCGTCATCCCATTTTATCCTCTCAACATCTGCAAGGTAATGACATGCCTAACACTAACACTAACATCTGCCTAACACTAACTGGCAAACTTCCTACGTCTGAGCAATCCAATGCATTATATTATGGAGATGATTCACCAGTTATAGCACCGCTACTGAAATAATGTTCCTTCACCTTGTTTGTGACCAGCACAACATGGCCACAGTTGTACCAGGTGATACAAATGGGTATCACAGACTCTTTCTCAGAACATACCTGCATCCCCATTTGCAGAAGGATTGGTCTGTACAGGCTGGATTTCAATATGCCCATTTTGGAGGACGCCAGGAGGCTCTGATGAAACCTGCATCATTAACCAAAAAGTTAGTTGCCAGAACTTTTGTCACAGATGCACTGCACTAATAAACAACTGCTCAGTTCAGATTAAAGTTGGGGAGAAACAGTGATTCAATGAAAAAACACTGATAGGATCCCAATAATTTGAAGAGAAGTGGTTTTGTGACATGGCTCCCTGGTAGCTTTGTTTCTCTGAACAGTTTTGCTGATTCACGTGGTGCAGTGATGAGGCTCACAGCATGCCATCAAGACGACAAAAGAGCAGGTGTCCTGAAAGCATGTGGAAAAACACTCTGAGCACCCAGCTGCATGCTCAGAGATTCTTTTCATCCCTCCTTATCAACATGCACATGAAGCTTCGGTCTCCTCCACTCAGTGCCATTTGCTTATGTAAGATAGAGAGCTTGGATGAAGTGCACCAATAATTCTAGCTCTACAATTCCGTTTGATCATGGAGAGGTGCTCAGAATATTCTAGACCAGCAGTTCAACTGGAAGCCATCAATAGCCTGTGCTCCTCTGTGCTCTGACACTGTATTGGGAAAGAGGAATTATTCATGAAGTGCTTTCTAGGGTCAAGGTTGCACCAACTCTTTGGATGAGGACTGAGACAGCTGGGAAACGAATGTGGGAATCAAGATGGTGGAGGAAGGTGAGGTTATCCCAAGGCCACCACCTCCATGTGCTCAGGCAGACCATGGGAACTGAGAGGGTTTGGAAGTGAAGGGAAAGGACAAGGGAGAGGAGGGAGATGAGCCAATGCCCAGTCTGGTCCCTTGCCATGACACTGTGCTGTATTAGGAGGGCCACCCAAATAGAAGGCCTGCATAGATCTGGAAGGGTCTAGATTCTAGAAGTAATTTCTAGTGTGGGTGCAATGAATCACTTTGTTCATGCACAGAGACCTTATTTCTGTGACAATAGTTTTCTAGCTGTGGACTGATTCCACAGGGAATCCGATCTACCAATGCAGAGTCAGAATATGCAGCATCCTACTCTGAAGCAGGGAGAGTGGAAACTCAAGTCACTTGTTCTCTGCAACACATCTCTCTTCTTTAGAGCAGGGATGCATAGAACATCAATCTTCATATGTTTGGGGCTTCAACAGCCAGCATTCCTTGCTGGAAGAGGCTTCCAGGCAGTGAAGTTCTAACTGTGGGAGCTACCTTCTGCCCATCCTGCTCTAGAACATCCTGAGACACTCACAAACAAATCAGAATCATGATGACCTGCCCTGGAGTTGGGGAAGGGAGCACAACTATGGGAAGAAATCACTCTCTAGCCTTAAAACAAAAGTAATCCATTGCATCCCTATTAAACCAGCAGCCCTGGCTAGTAATACTTCTTGTTAAAGCACTGAATAATGTGAACTCCACCTATGTGGGGGTCACTCTACAGACTGGATGATCAGAGCAGAATTGTTCACATTCTTTCCATATCAGCAGCCCCAGTATCCACTCCTGCCACCATGCATCCACTACCCTTCTGGAGAATGGTAACAAACTTGTACATGCACTGATAGCCCTACCTGTTAAAACTGCACAAGGGTTTCTTTGCATGGAAGCACCTTGCAAGGCATGGTAGCCCGAATAGGACTCACAAAGCAAGAACAGGGAAGGGCAGCATTGCACAGAAAAGGTCTTGGACAGAGTAACCAAAGTGCAAACACCAGGCGGGGAGAAAAGAAGCTAGTGGTGCTGGAGGGTTAGACCACATGACTTTTATATTGAAAAGCCCAACACAATGGTAGAAATCCAAGTAAAAAGCAAATTCAAATTCTATGTAGCTGAGTGATTGCCTCTCCCTACTGATTCCCTCCTAGTCTCTAAATACAGCCAGTGTCGCTTGCAGTTTAGAAAGTCTGTGTTGGACTGTTCATGAGTGCTCCAGAAGGAAGCCCTTGTGACCCCATCACCCTGCCTCATTCATGGAGGCTCACTGGGGTCCAGATATCATTGTTTTCTACTGGTAAGCCTCCTTTAACAGCTATTTCTTGTATCTTTTCCTTTAATGCAGAAAATCTGTTAAGGAGGAAAACACAGAGAGCTGCAGGATGCCATTTGACTGCTAGCACTAGACATCCTGTGTTGGGTCCCACCCAAAGATACCCTTTCTGCATTACAACATAAAGTCACTTCCACACAGAACACTGGCCAAGACAAGAGAGACAAAAAGTTTCTGCTAAAACACACCTGCACATATGAAGTTCCTTGAACAGGTTCTTGGTCTTCAGGTTCCTTTTGTAGAGATACGTTGTTCCCCATTGTGGCTGCTGTGCTTGAGAACACAAAAATGGACCTTTAGGCAACAAAAGGCTGGTTGGACAGGGTTTAGCCATACTTTGCAGCAGGGACAGATAACAGAATCCGGTGTCAAAGTCTGAGAAATGGAATTCTGAGTCATACTGGTATGCTCTCACCCCCCTTTTTTTGATGGATCTTGCCCCATTTTTTGGCAATGTGCAAAGCTCCATGGTACCCTTTAGAGGTAGGAAGGCCACCTGTCAATAACCATGAAAGAGGAAATTGATTGCACACACACACAAGAGGGTGATGATCTGCATAAAATCTGCATTTGCTAATTCATGTGTATAGATGTACATATAGAAAAATTGCTCTATTTTGAATACATCGTAGCACTGTACATATTATTTTTGTGTGACATTTCCACCTCACCATTCTTCCTCTTGCAAGAAACCCAAGGAGGTTTACCCAGTCTCTCTTCCTCTCCCTATGCTCACAACAACCCTGTAGGCAGTTCAGGCTGAGAGTCATAATTGTGTCAAAGTCACCCAGTCAGCGTCATGGCTGAGTGGGGACTAGAACCCAGATGTCCTGCGTCCTAGTCTAACCATGACACCACACTGGTCATCTCTGTGTGACAACTCACGATAGTCTGGAAAACCTCTGAATAAGTTAGTGGTGTCTGAGCTGATCAGCTGCATGCAGCAAGTTCTCCCTTTTGAAGGTTCTTGGTTTTTAAACTGGACTTCTCTTCCAAGGGTACCATTATATTCCAAGGGCTGCAATAAAAGAACACTTTATAACCCTACAGTGATACAGTTTTAATAAAATCACTGCTTGTGAGTGGGCTTTATTTGTGGTGGGCCCCCAAATTGTGATATGCTGCCCCAGGAGGTCTACCTGTCATCTACGTAGTTGACTCTGTGGTGCCAAGCAAACACCATTAAAGCTAAACTTGTGAGCAACAGTAAATACATTCAAGATGAATGTTATATTCTAAATTATTTTGGTTGTGTGTGGGATTCTTTTATCTTTACCTGGCAAATGTTTTCAGAAAATCAAGGCTTTGTTCTATAAAGGTTTGGGTAGTTCCTCTCTGCCCTAATTTTCTTTGAAAAGGATGCACTTTCCAATTAAAGATGAATTTGGTTTTCTGGATCTTGCTGCATGTCATCAGGTTTATCAGTTGACTAGTACTGAATTTTGATCTTTCTCACGTACATTGTAACTTCTGTTTGGTCACTTTGGGAAGCTTCTAGTTTCCTCATTCTATATGCATAGCATTAGTTTTTAGGAATACAAGAGTGGGTAAGATTTCTCATACAGTTTCTACTGTTAGAAATGTGCAGTGTATAATGTCATGTCCACTACATTGTCATCTGTTTTCTTAAGCAAAATTGACTTGATGTGCAATCCAGATCTAAACATTGATCAGAAAAGGTTTTATAGTAGACTTGGACCGATAAGGTGATTTTTACTTTGGGTTAGCTGTTGGGTGCAGGTGATGATTCCTTGTTGTTCTCTATCCTGCTTGTCAAATATTATTTGCCAGCTATGATGCTTCATAATTGCAGTATTATGAAGCAAATACTGCAATGCTTCATAATTGCAGTATTATGAAGCAAATACTGCAATGCTTCATAATTGCAGTATTTGTTAACAGCTGGGTTTTGTCCAGAAGCCTTTATAGCATAATTATTGAAAATACTTATTGAGCCTGGTCAGGCCAAGCAATCCACAATCCTTGCCCAGAAATACTTTGGACTGGTGAAGAAATCTGATACACAAGGTTTTAAGCAGGAATGGAATAGTAGTAGTAGTAGTACTAATAACTGTATCATCCCATTTTGCTCAGTCGATGGATTGCTGCTTTGACATCTATACCTGCCTTGTCCATACATCTTGGTTGCATCTTATTCAGCAGAGATTTTTCCTCTGTTGCTATTGAATGCTGCAGCATTTCTTTTATAATAGTTTGCTTAATTCAACCAATTGCTGGTACTGCAACATGGCTATTGCTTAACAAATGTTTTGGAATATTCAGTTGTTGCTTCTTTTTGGGAAAATATTATACAGACATATTTTACACTGTAACTATCTTTTATAGGCTCTTATGTGCATGCTCTTTTAAATGCTCTATCTACTTCATAGAAATTAAGAAATGGTCAGTGTCAATGGATTTTCCATTTTCTTTTGACAGCTAAAAGTTGGATATTGTGACATAGGACAGATAACTGCTTGGCTCTTGTAATGCATTGGATTAAAGACCTTATACCTCTGTTGATATTTGAACAGGTGGCATATACACTCCCATCATTAAATGAATACATATTTGTATATCTGATCTGCTTATGCTGAACTTTATGCATAATTACTGGAAAGTTGTATTTTCATATGCATTTCATATGTATTCATTGATTTCCATATATACAAATATATGGATGTATATATGTTTTTCTTTCTCCCCATCTAAATGAATAAATAAGGGCAAAATGTGAAAAGAATGTTTGATTACTGCTTGTGTTAATTTTAGTGCTGTTTAATGCAGCATTAAAAATTGCCTTTCCCCATTTGTATTGCTTGGATATCTGCTGTGAACTGCTTCAGTACTTATTTATTCTTTTAACATTACTTTAAAGCATTCCTGCTGCTATAAATAAATAAATAAATAAATAAGGCACGGTCTGATCAGGATGCCCATAACCAGAACCCATAACCAACATGGCTTGTTAGTGCAGTAGAGTTCAGGCAACATGATAACTCACATCTCAACAACAGTCCATATTCAACCCACACTCAACTTGTGCTAATGAGGAGACAGGCAAGCAGGCGAATCTAGAGTTCCATCCACTGTGCCTGAGTGTGTGGACTGGGAGAGACCCCCATGATCCTTACTTTGATGTCTGGCTGCCTAGAAGTCCACCCTGCCCCTTCCCAGCAAAGGAAATCTCTTAAGATGCAGCTATCAGCATCCCAGGCTATTCACACACTCTTGTATGATGCACTTAATTGTTATGTCAAATACTCTTTAAGAAAGAGAATCTCTGCCACTAAAGCTCAGGATCTTCAGTGTTGGTTCATGATCCTGGGAGACAGCGATTTCAGTCCATATTTGACCATGACAGAAGGCAAGGGGGAGATGAGATATGCTGAACATGTGAAATAGGCTGAACATATGACTAAGCACCTCTTGCTAAGTCAATATCCGGGTATGTGGCCAGCAGCTTCAACACCCAGAAGCCGATGCTATCTGTTTACCCACCCAAAGAGCAACATGGGAGATTGTGGAGAACTTTCAGAACAACTCCTTGAATATTTCTGCACCCATCCTAAAGATCTCAAGCAGTAAAAGGAGACCCCACATCTTTGGAAGGCAAATTCCTCTGACTGTGAAAATCAGTTTGTCTGCTTCGAAGCCCAGAGCAAAAGGGAACGGAGAGGAATTAGTCACTCCAAGTAAACAAGGAACACCCTTGAACTATTCAAACAGGAGAGTGACATTCAGTAGTCGGAGAGACGACTGGAACCTTGCAAAGGGAAAGGCAAATTGGGGAAGGTAATAAATGCAATGATTGCTGGTGAAAAGGGCCAAGCTTCCCTTGGCCACTTGCTACTTCTTCAGTCAACACGGGTTCTCCCAACCCTCCTCTTCTTCAGACAAAGCAGCTGCCACTACAGCTGAGTTTCATGTTTCTTACTGGCGTACTGTGTAGCTTGCCTCTCATTGGGTCTCTTGCTTGTTTGCTTACAGGAGGGATTTATTTGTATGACTGGTGCAGAGAACTGGGAGAGCGTTGTAGCCTTCCTGATGTTTTGGCCTACAACTCCCATCATACTCCTCTAACATTAACCAGTGATAAGGAACAGTATGAGTTGTAGACACTGGGGAGGCCACAAGGTACCCACCCCTGCAAAGTATGAGCTGGGGTATCATGAGAAGAGACCCACTGTCTGGAACTCCCTGCTGAGTGATGCTAGCTGGGTTCCTTCCCTGTTCATTTTTACCTGTGGAAAAATACATTTTTATTCAGAAAAGCTTATAGCACAAAAGGTGGCTCATTGCTGAAAAAGCTATACCTGGTTGCTGCTGTTTCTTTCTTTGTTGTATACTTATTTTGATTATTTCTATACAAAGTTTTAATTGAGAAGCTGTGTTTTAACCTCTGTTGTGTTGTTTGCCTCCATTTTTTGGCAGGAAGGAGCCACAGAAAACAAACACATAAAGAATAAATACATAGAGGCCATCTCCACCACTACGGCAAATACCCACTGCTGGCCCACTGCTACATCGGCATGAGGAACCTTCACCAGCGTCATTGGAGAGATTTGGCATTTTACTTTTTCCACAATTGACTTGATGTAAGTTTGCCATCTGACTGTTTCCACAAAGCACCTGTATTGTTTCATGGCTGGTCCAAGAGGTCTTGCTCTGAGTTGAAGCAGCAAACAGCACTCCGCCTGACAAGTCGAGGAGCATAGTCCGCAAGGCCAGCCAAATTACTTTTGAGGGAACAAGAAAATCCCACGAGCACCTCCTTCCTGGAATGAAGACAGCAGTCCCAATTAAGGGACCGACTGTTTGCTGTCTTTTCAGTATATGCAGCACTGAGTGCTTGCGATGGAGGCCAATGGTAGGGTGCCAAGGCTCTGAATGAGAGTGCGGCTGGGGTGCTGGGAGCAACCTGCCCAGGTAGAACTGTTGGGATGTCTACCTGTGGTGGCTGTTCCACAGGGGGCACAACCTGTGGCCTGTGAAATGTTCTGGCCGACATCGCCCATCAGCCCTAGCCCAGGTGAGGGATCCTGGGAGATGTTGGCCAAACCAGCTGCTCTTTCCTCTGCATACCAAAACTTAGAAGGGATCTAACCTTATGATTAAGATCTGCTAAAATGCCAGTAGGAGTTGGATGGAAACCTGCCACCTATCATCGCTTGGTTTGAGAAAAATTGGAACTTGTAGTTATGGACAAGATGTCAGCACAAATGAAAGGCCTATGTCGGCTGCTTTTTGCGGACAACTTTCTGTTTAAAGAAATACTTGCATATGCAGGCAGCAACAATAAAATACATGACAAATGCATCCAAGTTCAACACTTATTTTATAGTATTATAGGGTGTACAGGAAGGGGAGTGAAGAGCAAAAGGAAAGAAAGAACTCTGGGAATGAATTCTTTGTTGATCCAGGAGTTTTTGCAACTTGAAAGATACAAGAAACTCTGCTTATTGCCAGCTTTGTATGTTTTTCCTTTTGCTTGCTTGCTAAAGCATCTTATATAAGAACCAGTGTAGTGAAGTGGTTGAGAGAGCAGGACTGGGAATCAGACAACCTGGGTTTGAGTCCCCACTCAGCCATGCAGCCAATTAGAAGACTTTGGGCCAGTCACAGACTTTCAGTCAAGCCTACCTCTCAGGGTTGTTTTGGGGATAAGACTGAGGACAGGAGGAAGAGAATGATGTAAGTCACTTTTTAGAAAAAAGAAAAAAGTTGGGATGTATCTCTTAAATAGATAATTACAAGCCACTTCCAAATGGTGGCAAGTCTGCTATAATGTTTTTATGCCACCATTCTTTCAAGGGATTCAGAGCAATATACTGCATCCAGTCTCATTTTTTCTTACAGCAACCCTGTGAGGTAGGCTAGGCTGGGCCAAGGGAGCTTCACAGCAGAGCAAGGGTTCCAAGTTGGCTCCTCCATTCTACGCTCCATGTCCTGTACAACTGAGAGGTGATGATCCTGGCTGCCCACCAGGCTCATTCTGGCTGTTGTGAATTTCAGGGCAGCTCACTGGGGTCATGAACATGATTGGGTGCCATGATGTGCAAATGCACCCAGTGTCACATCACATGGTGGCTGCAGAATTCCAGGTATGGCTGGGGAGTCCTGCGCATAAATGCCAGTTCACAGACCGATCTTGGACCCATCAGCCTAAGCAGTC
The DNA here is from genome assembly GCA_023646645.1 of Varanus salvator macromaculatus. NCBI lineage: Eukaryota > Metazoa > Chordata > Lepidosauria > Squamata > Varanidae > Varanus > Varanus salvator. Next base: position 15,702,174 of record JAIXND010000771.1, on the reverse strand, counting down.
CCACAGTGTTGTTGAGAACATGGAATAGCCTGGAGTGAGCACTGCCCCTATGGATCCTTGTGGCTCTGGATCCGTCTGGATGGGGGATGGCACAGCACCCAGAAGAAAGTATAACCTCAGGTGCACACTCAGCAGAATTGGCCCTGATCCTGTTAGAGCTCTGCTTTCTATAGAAAAACAAAATGATTCCAGTTTAAGGCTTCAGTCATCAGCAAGAACAAAAAGCAGATATGCCAGCCATGCTGGCAAGCAAACAAAACCACACTCTGTTTTGCAACTTGAGAAGCTGGCAAAATCTCATATGAAGGTTCGCCCTATGCAGCTTTCTAAATGACTTGTGACAGGGAAAGGAGAAGGAAAAATACACACTTGCACCAGAAGCCTGGTCCTTTTTATGATCTGATAGAGGTGCTAATCAAAATGCAAGTAGAGTTTTAAAAGAGAGAATAGCTTACCTGGCAGAGCCTTTCAGCTAAGCGCCAGGCTCTGCAGAACTCTCTAGGAGCTGCTCAGCCACAGGGACTGCAGTCTGTAGAGGTCCTTCCCTGCTAACAGGTGTCTTGGTTTGCCTTCAGCAAGTCTCAGTGCAAAGCTGCACAAACAGGAGCTTGAGAGACGTACGGAGAGGGTGGAGTTCCCCAGGCTGAACAGCCCTGCCAAACTATTTTTCCTTCCTGACCTCCAGGGCCACCCAAACCTGTTCAGTTATGAGCATGCAGTTCTCAGTGCCTGCTCTCTTCCAATTAATCTGTGCAGTCAGGTATGCATTTCTTGTACTCTGCCAGCAATGAACAGCACAGCCCCATGCATGATTATGCAGTAAGTCCTGCAGAGTTCAACGAGTATTATTCCTGGGTTCCGTATAGGAATGCAGTCTTAAGTATGCCAAACTAAAATACAGTCAAGATCTAGCCTGCCTGTGCCACTCAAGCAGCTGCACAAACACTGCTTGTTTAATTTTTTGTGAGACTTAGGAGCTCAGATTTAGAGGACAGCTGGACATGAAGTCAGTAATAAGGCTTGCGAAGAGAAGAGAGCTTCTTTCTTCCCTTTGAAGCAACAGAGGTTCCCGCCATTTCTTGGCACTAACAGTTATTGGAAATTTGCACCAAGGAAGATAAAAGAGGCAGGGCCTTTCAGGTGATGGCCCTCTCCATGTGGAATGTCCTACCAAGTAATGTTACTACGTGGCTGGTTTTGAACAAGGTTTAAAGGCCTGAATGTTCCAGTGTGCTTTTGCAGGAGCACAAGCTTGCCTTTATTCTACAAAAATACTATTTGACTATTGCCGTTGTGGTTATTTTAAATATTTGGTATTGCAGTGTTAGAAGATGGTTCCACAAATGGGCAACTGGAGGCAGGGCCTTCAATCTGTTTAATCATCAGGACTGCCCTGCGAAACTCTTGCTATCCTTACAGTTAAGAGGCTGCAGTGATTCAAAAAAGAATACACAAAGCTCACAGCATTTCATCTGGATAAATCATTTGGAAGAATCCATGAAAAGTAAATGAAAGGGAACTATACTTTTATGTGCAGCACATTCATTTATTTATAAAAGGATCCTCAATGCAAAATTGCTTTTTTAAGATGATGAATGTCTGGTAACTTGAGACTTGGCAACCTCAGGGACGGGCAGGGGATCTTGACTCAGTACCTCTTGTCCCCTGGGCTAAGTGACCATGTGAACCTGCAGTTCTCTATGTATATTGGACTACAAGGTCCATAATCCAGACAACATGGATAGAGTAGATGGGAACTGTAGTGCATAACAGCCACAGTTTTCTATCTTTGGTGTATGGGTTTAGCTGTCCTGCAGAGCAAGAAGGTAACATTCCCAGGAAGACCTACAGCAAGGAAGTATAATTGTAATATCCTGGAATTGCGTGTTTAGACAGACCAAGGTTTTTCTCTTAAGAAAATAACTTTGAGATGGCAGCCTCTAATTACTGGCTGTTTTTTACAATGAGAAGCACTAGCAGGTGCCAGTGCTTCAACATGATGGAGTTCAGCACTGTCTCACCACAAGAATTAACACTGGTGCTCTATTGTGTTCTTCATTCCCCAGGCATAATTCCATCTGAAATCCAGTTTAGTTACTGCATTAAGACCCTGCAGAAGGCTGGAGCAGTCTTGCTTTCCAAATCAACAGTTGCTCCAACCACTACACCATACTGATTCAATAGTTTGGTTACATTTATATAGCATCTTTCTTGTATTCCATGTGCCTCACATACATCATTTTCGCCATCTGTGTGAAAACCGGTTAACATAGGCTGGTATTATTGCCCTCAATATTACAAATGGTGCCACTGGAAAAACTGCTTGCCTGTATATTATCTAGAGAATCCATGACCATTTTGAACTAGGGACTTGTGGGTGAGTCCATGGGAGATTTGAACTACTTCACACACTGTCAGCTTTCTTTATAACTGAACTAAAACCTGAACTATTCCAAACGTCCCTGTATTAGTAACTGGACTGGAAGAGGTTTGGCATTTCCAAGTGCTTTATTTTTCAACTGACACACAAAACTGTTCCTGCCTAATGACCATCATCTATCTCAGCTCTTCAAGGTTAACCTTTTTATTGCAGTCCTCATCGTCTGGACAGTGCTTTATGTCCATAATTTCTGAGCATCCACACATTTTTCGAGGGCCTTGGTTGCTGTCATGAAGACCAAGAGGACACACCAGTCAGAAAGGTAATCAAGAACTTTATTATCTCTCTTCTCCAGGAAATTCCTGTCTCTGTCCTGTGACAATGAAGGAAAGGGCCACCTCCTGCTTAAGCCACGCAATAATAGCCACAAGGCAGTTAAGCTGGAATACATGAATGCTGGGACCGTCCGGTTCACTTCAGTGATCTTGGTTCTAGTCCCCACTCATGCATGAAACCTACTGGGTGACTTCCGGCTAGTCACCTTCTCTCAGCATAAGCTACCATACAAGGTCGCTGTGCAGATGAAATAGAGAGGAGGATTGTTTATTTATTATATTTAGAGTCCACCTTTTTTCCTTTAAAGGAACTCCAGGTGGCTTACATACTTCTTGTCCGATCTTATCCTCCTCACCCTTGAACTTGTGGAATATACACCCAATTCATCCATCTCATCCTCAGAACATTTCTAGATAAGGTGGTTTAATCCCCTATTTCTACTTGGGCTTTTGTTACAGATGAAGACCAAGGATCCAGACCAGTGGTGGCCAAGCTATGGCATGCGTGCCACGGTGGGCATGCAAAGCCCTCCCTGAAGGCAACCAAGCCAAGTCACACCAGCATCGCCCCAGCAGCCGAGCATCAGATAACAGTATACGTAGGGGCCATGTGTATGCTGGGAAAGGAGTAGCAGCGCCAGGCAATGACGTCACAAGTCATGACTCATATGCCGTGACTAGTGCTTTTTTTGGAAAAAAAAAAGGTGCCGAAACTCACGTTGCCATTGGCAGTAAGCGCACAACCACACACACCAATCCCAAGCCGAGCAGCGCAGCAGCGGAGTAGCATCCCAAACCAAGAGCAGCGCCCTCACTATCTCACTATTAGAAAGCAGGTAAAAAGGTAAAGGTAAAGGTTTCCCCTTGACGTTACGTCCAGCCATGCCTGACACTAGGGGGCGGTGCTCATCTCCGTTTCCTGGCCAAGGGAGCAGTGTTGTCCACAGACAGTCTCCGTGGTCATGTGGCCGGCATGACTAAACACCGAAGTGCACGGAACGCTGTTACCTGCCCACCGAAGTGGTACCTTTCTATCTACTTGCATTTGCATGCTTTCAAATTGCAAGGTTGGCAGGAGCTGGGACGGAGCACGGGAGCTCACCCCGTGTGAAGATTCGAACCGGCGACCTTTTGATCAACCAGCCCAGCAGCACAGCGGTTTAAACCACTGCGCCACCTGCAGTCCCTAGAAAGCAGGTAGCAGACAACAAAGCAGCCTGCAGGCACTATGTTAATGATGTTTGCTGCTGATCTGCTGCGATTCAAAATCACTTTGTAAAATCCATTGGAAAAAAAGGTGCAGGAATGTCGTTCCATTGAAAAACCCTCTTTTCAATGGAAATTGTGCCATGTATTAGGGTTAGGGTGTGCACCAGGGCAGGGTTAGGGTTAGATAAATGAAGTGTCCTGGCATGAGTTTGATCGTTGAAATGTTTATAGAATGGGAAAAAATGATGAGCTATGCAGAAAAAGGTACTCAAGGAAGGATTTTTCAAAATCACCCTCTTTTCAAAGGAAATTTTGCCCTATATTAGGGTTAGGGGTGTGCACCAGGGTAGGGTTAGGGTTAGAGAAATGACATTTCCTGGCATGGTTTTCATGGTTGCAATGTGTTTCAAATTGGCAAAAATGATGAGCTGTGCAGAAAAACCTACTCTAGATAGGCTTTTTCAAAATCAGCCTCTTTTCAATGGAACCTTGGCCCTATATTAGCGTTAGGGGTGTGCACCAGGGTAGGGTTTGGGTTAGAAAAAATAGGTGTCCTGGTATGGTTTTGATTTTTGGAATGCGTTTAGAATGGACAAAAATGATGAGCTATGCATAAAATGTACTCCTGGAAGGCTTTTTGAAAATCACCCGAATTTCAATGGAACTTTGGCCCTATATTAGGGTTAGGAGTGTGCACCAGCGTAGTGTTAGGTTAAAGAAATGAGGTTTCCTGGCATGGTTTTCATGGTTGCAATATATTTAGAATGGGCAAAAATTATGTTCTGTGCAGAAAAAGCTACTTATTGTAGGCTTTTTGAAAATCACCCGAATTTCAATGGAACTTTGGCCCTATATTTGGGTTAGGGGTGTACACCAGGTTAGGGGTAGGGTTAGAAACAAGGGGTCATGGCATGGTGTTGTTATTTGGAATGTGTTTAGAATGGGGAAACAGGATGAGCTATTGCATTGACCCTCTTTTCAATGCAAATTTGGCCCCATATTTGGGTTAGGGGTGTGAACCATGGTAGGGTTAGGATTAGAAAAATATGGTGTCCTGGCATGGTTTTGATTGTTGGAATGCGTATAGAATGGGCAAAAATGATTAGCTTTGCAGAAAAAGCTACTCCAGGAAGGCTTTTTAATATCACCCACTTTGCAATGGAACTTTGCCCCTATAGTAGGGTTAGGGGAGTGCACCAGGGTAGGGTTAGGGTTAGAAAAACTAGGTGTCCTGGGCTGGTGTTGTTATTTGGAATGTGTTTAGAATGGGCAAAAATGATGAGCTGTGCAGAAAAAACTACTCTAGATAGGCTTGTTCACAATCACCCTCTTTTCAATGGAACCTTGGCCCTATAGTAGAATTGGGGGTGTGCACCATGATAGGGTTAGGGTTAGAAAAACGAGGTCTCCTGGCATGGTTTGGATGGTTGGAATGTTTTCAGAATGGGTAAAAATGATGAGCTGTGTAGACAAAGCTACTCAAGGATGGCTTTTTCAAAACCACCCTCTTTTCAATGGAAATTTGTCCCTGTATAAGGGTTAGGGGTGTGCACCAGGGTAGGGTTAGTGTTAGAGAAAAGAGGTGTCCTGGCATGGTTTGGATGGTTGTATTGTCTTTATAATGGGCAGAAATGTTGAACTGTGCAGAAAAAGCTACTCAAGGAAAGCTTGTTCCAAATCACCCTCTTTTCAATGGATTTTTATCCCTATATTAGGCTTGGGGGTGTGCACCAGGGTAGGGTTGGGGTTAGAAATATGTGTCCTGGCATGGTTTTGATGGTTGGAATGTGTTCAGAGTGCACAGAAATTAGGAGCTGTGCAGAAAAAGCTACTCAATGAAGGCTTTTTCAAAATCCCCCTCCTTTCCTTTTTTCAAAGATGTGTATCAATTTTTTTTTTTAATTAAAAATCTAAAAACATCAATCATCAAATACATCAGATGTGCTGGATCAACCCCCTGTAATATATCTTTTTAATGTTCTGTATTCAAGTTCAGATAAATTTATAAAAATGTAAGAACGTCTTTAAATCTAAGCCAAGTCCCGTATCTCCAGCCAATCACAAAAAAGGCCCAAAGTTTGGTAGAAGTCAGTATCTTCTTTCTCCTTCAGTAATATAGTCAATCTATCCATTTCTGCACCATCCAGAATATTTTTTATGATCAGTTCCTCAGTGGGCAATTCCTCACTTTTGCATTATTGAGCAAGTGCAATCCTCGCCACTGTGATTAAATGTAACATCAAATACATTTCTTGTTTGCTAATATTTCCGGTATGATGCCTCACAGGAAAATTTCAGGTTTAAAAGCTAAGGGTTTTTGTTGCACTTCCTGAACCCATTTATATATTTTAATCCAACACTTTTTCACACATTCACAGGTCCACCACATATGGTAAAAAGTACCCACATCATGTTTACACTTCCAACATTCGTTTGACATATTTGGAAACGTCTTAGCTAATTGACTTGGTGACAAATACCATATATAAAACATTTTATATAAATTTTCTTTATATGAAGTTGCTAAAGTTACCTTAATATTTCTTTCCCATAGCTTTTGCCACATTTCGAATTCGATATTATATCCAAAATTTTGTGTCCATGTTATCATAGTTTCCTTAAGCTGTTCCCCTTCCATCTTCCTGTCAAAAAGAACTCATAAATTTTTTAAATCATTTTCTCATCTGTTGTTAGCATCGCTTGATCAAAGGCTGTTGGATCTTTATAAAACCCCCATATTTTACAATCTTTAGCATATCTTGATTGCATCTGCACCTTATACCCCCAAGAGATATTGAGTCCCTGTTCTTGTATTTCTTGATCTAGTTTCAGGCCTCCATCCTTGTCCAAAATATCATCATATCTTATGATCCTTTCAATATTCAATGCATTTGGATACACAAAGGCTTCCATTGGTGAAAGCCATTTTGGTAATTTATTATACAATTTTGACTTTAACCTTTCCCACACTGACATTAATGATCTTCTAATAAAGTGACTTAAAAAAGTTCCATGAGACTTAACCTTCTCATACCACATATAAACATGCCATCCCATTTGCAAATCATGACCTTCAAGATACAAAATTCTCTTATTTCGCAAAGTTATCCATTCTTGTAGCCAAGTTAAAATAGACGCTTGATAATACAACAATCAGGAAGACCAAAACCCCCATTATTTTTGGTTTCTTGAAGCATTTTTAATTTAATCCTTGATTTCTTTTTTCTCCAAATAAATCTTGAGATTTGAAGATTTAAATCCTCAAAAAAAATTTTATAAATTTTTACGGGAATCATTTGGAACAAAAACAAAAGTTTTGGTAGTATGTTCATTTTAACAAGTGCTATTCTTCCCATCAAAGACAATTGTAAATTGGCCCATTTTTCCAGGTCACTTTTAATACCCTTCAATAATTTATCATAATTGTCTTCTTTCAAAGTTGTGCATTTAGCTGTAAGATAGATTCCCAAGTATTTAACCTTTTTAACAATCTGCAAATCCACTTGTTTTTGGAGTTCTTTTTTTCTGATTTTGCGTAAGATTTTTAACTAAAAGTTTCATTTTTTCTTTATTTATTTTCATTCCCGTAACCTCACCATATTCTTCAATCCATTGTAAAAGTTTAGGGATTCTTACAAAAGGTTACTCTGCGAATCATCTGCAAATGCTTGCAATTTTCATCTCTAATTTTAGTACCCTTAATGTTCTCGTCATCCCTAACAGTTCTATTCAAAACCTCTAAGGTCAGAATGAACAATAGGGGTGACAATGGGCATCCTTGCCTTGTACCCTTTTGTATCTCTATAGCCCTTGTAAGTTCTCCATTAATTAAAATTCTGGCCGATTGTCTTTTATAGATACTTGATATCACATTCATGAATTTTCCCCCAAACTCCATTTGAGCCATCTGTTGCTTCATGAATTGCCAATTAACATTATCAAAGGCTTTCTGGGCATCCAAAAACAGCAGAGCCATTGATTTTTCCATGTGTGTCTCATAGTATTCTAGGATATCCAGGATAGTCCTCAGATTGTTCTTCATTTGTCTTTTAGGCAGGAAACCACTTTGGTCTGGGTGGATAAAGTCTATTAAAAACTTCTTCAACCTTTCTGCCAGTATAAAGGCAAAATCCACATTTAGTAATGATATAGGTCTATAATTTTGAATCTGTGTTAAGTCCATATCTTCTTTCAGTATTTGCCTCTGTCCAAGTATCTGGTATTTTAGCATTTAACAGTGCTTCATTACATATATCTTTAAAAAATGTAGCAAAAACTCTCTCAAAAGATTTATAAAATTCAGCTGGTAGCCCATCTGGACCAGGGGTTTTATTGTTCTTTTGTCACATAATTGCTTCTATTATTTCCATAGTTGTTACTTCTTGCTTCAATAATTTTTGATACTTTTCTGGTAGTTTTGGTAAGTCTCTCTTTCGAATGTATTCTTTTGCCTTCTCAATCAAAATCTCCTCCTTTTGGTATAACCTTGCGAAAAAGTCTTCAGCTACTTTCTTGATTTGTGTATTTTGTACCTGTAGTCGTTCTTCTCCATCTTTCAGTTTCAAAATCAGTCTCTTCTCTCTTTCTTTTTTTACTTTATATGCTAGCCATCTCCTCAGTTTATTAGCATTTTCAAAAAAACCCTGTTTGGCCAATTTCATTTGCTTAGTAATTTCATTTGTATCCAAGAGATTCAATTTATAGAAACATAGAAACAGAGCGAGTCAGAAGGAGCCTCCTGGGCCATCTAGTCTGACCTCCGGCACCAGCCGGCTCCGCTCATGACATGCCCACCATGTGCATGTCCAGCCTATCTTTGAACACCCTCACCGATGGGGCCTCAACGACCTCCCGTGGAAGCCCATTCCACGCCCTCGGGGTCCTAACTGTCAGGAAGTGCTTCCTGGCATCCAAATTGAACCTTGGCTCCCTGAGCTTTGCTCCATTGGAGCGCGTCCTGCCTTCCTCTGCAGGGGAGAACAGGCCTCTCCCCATCTCATTGTGAGACCCCCTCACATACCTGTATGTTGCCAACATGTCCCCTCTGAGTCTCCTCTTCTCCAGGCTGAAGAGACCCAGTTCCCTCAGTCTCGCCTCATACCCCATCCCCTGCAAACCAGCCACCATCCTTGTGGCCCTACGCTGCACTGACTCCAACCTGGCTATATCCTTTCTGTAATGAGGGGCCCAAAACTGAACACAATACTCCAGTTGCGGGCGCACCAGAGTCATGCAGAGTGGTAGTAATACCTCTCTTGATCTAGAAGTCACACTTCTGGCAATGCAACCAAGGGTGGCATTCGCCCTCTTGACCACCGCATCACACTGCTGAGTCATGCTTTAAGGTATTCATTTGGACCCTAAGATTTCTTTTTGTTGGATCCTCCTGCAGTTCTTGTTCCCATTTCCTCAGTTCTTCTACTAATATTGTTCGCTCTTGCTTTTTCTTTTTCTTTATTTTTGCTGAGTAAGTGATTATCAGTCCCCTGACATAGACTTTAGCTGTATCCCAGACACTCTGTAAAGAAGTTTCTTCTGCTTTGTTTATTTGAAAGAAAATTTGCATTTCTTTGCTTATCTCTTCTCTAAATTTTTTATCTTTTAGTAACACTTTATGTAAGCTCCATCTGGGCATCCTTGCAGCTCCTTTCAGTGATATAGATACAGGGTTATGATCTGCCCAGACATTTGTCTCCATTTCAGCTTCTATCAAATCTGGAACTAAGTCTGGAGTTATCCAAACCATATCAATTCTAGACCATGACCTATGTCTGTTTGAGTAAAAAGAAGTTGGCAGAAGTTGGATTTTTATGCCTCCAGGCATCTATCAATCTGAATTCTTCCATCATGCTGGAACAAGTACCCTGGAAGCATTCTTCTACCCTTTTTTCCTTTACTTTCACTCTTGTAATCAATTCCCTTATCCACAATTGCATTAAAATCACCCATTACACACATAGTCTGGTAGTCCACTTGCAAAAGTAACGTATGTAAGTTTCCTGATGATCATTTGGTGCATATATTGCCACATATATTGGTGCATATATTGCCACAGAGCACCTTTTTAAGTTTAATTGTGATTTCTACCATCAAGATCCTACCATCCTCATCAGCAAGAATATATTTAGGTCCAATTTTTCTTTAACATATAGTGCTAAACCTCTTTTCTTTTGTGATGCAGAAGATATGAACAATTTTCCCAGTTTTAAGCATCCCAGAAGTTTAACACATTGTTTCTTAATATGTGTTTCCTGTAGACAGATTATATCTAACTTTCATTTTTGAAGTTGAGCAAAAATCCTTCTTCTCTTAGATGGTCCATTTAGTCCATTAACATTTAAGGAGAACAATTCAATTTTCCCTTCCTTTTTAAGAGCCATGTTTAAATAAAAGTATCGACTTATTCTTTGCCTTTACAGTTCTACCTTTTTTTTCCCCTTTGAGTCCAAAGTTTGTACTTCTTGTTGTGAATCAACCCTCAGTATTTCTCCTTCTTCAGAATGGTACGCTGTTGTTTCCATTGCTTCAGCACCTTTTTCTCCTTCTTTAGAGACAACTGGATCCTCCTCTTCCAATATGGCTCTGAACTCTTGTTCTTTAAAAATTGAATCCAATTTATATCTTTCAGAGTTCCATGTGAAAAATATTCCTTCTGGTATTAGCCACCTAAAGATAATCTTTTTCTTGATCAGTTTGGTAGTAAGGAATAGATATTTCTTTCATCCCTCTCTAATCCTCCATGGTATCTGTTTCAGGACTGTCACCTCCTGACAATCATCTCTCTTTAACAGCTTCTCCCGTACAGCCTTCAAAACATTGTCTCTTATGGACCTTAGAGCAAATTTAACATGAACTTCTCTCGGAAGTTTATTTTTTCTGGTATATGTGGAGTTGACCCTAAAAACAAGGTCAATTCCCATACCCATGATCTCATTTTCGATTTCTAAAAGCTTTACCAACATGTCAGTTATAATTTCTTGTAGGTCTTCATTTTTCTCTTCAGGTATATTCTGAAATCTTAGATAGTAAGATGCCTTCTCCATCTCTAATGCAGCCCTTGAGTCCCATGTTGACTTATTTGTTTGCTTAATTACGTATATTTCTTTATCTACTGTCTCCAATTTTTCACATACTTGTTGCATTTTTTGTGTATTCTGTTCCACTTTAAGTCGAACATCAGATAGTTGAGTTGTCACCTCTTTAATAGAATTATCCAATTTATCAAGTCGTCCTTTTTGCTGATTTGATAAGCTTTCCAGGCATGTTGACACAGTTGTTAAAGCTGCCTGTATCGCCAAAATCGTTGTTTGCAACTCTCTCAAACTTTTTGCAACATCTTCTGTCTTAGGCTGATGAATTGGACTTTGACCAACTGAGGAAGGTGCTGAAGAGGGCTGAGTATTCCTCATGATGAAAGTTGCTCACCAAAGAAGTTTCAATATACCAATATACCAAAAAATAAAAAGAAAAAAAAGGTATTTTGGTATATTGGTATATTGATTCAATATACCAATATACCCCTCCCCCCCAAAAAAAGGAGAGGAGAAAAAATATAAATTGAATAAATCAGTAAAAAAAAGAAAAGAAAAAAAAAGGAAATAACTTGCAATAATTCTAACAGCCACCAGGTGGCAGCAAAAGGCAATTTTAAAAAAAAGGAAACTGTCTTCCGTGTCTTCTGGCAGAAGTCCCAGAAAGAATGGAAACTAGCCAAAAATAGCCATCAGCTTAATTCCACAATAGATGTTATTTTACTTCTTCAAAGGGGGCTTTTCCTTCTTCTTTATGCCAAATAACAACAGATACAGTTTTTCCACAAGTAATATTGCAAAAAGAAAGTAAAGATGCTCACCAGAAAGTCATCACAGCAGAGAGAAAAACACCACACAACACAAAAACTATCCTGGCAGATGTCCAGTGAGCCTTGGCAGAATTCCAACCAATTATCCAAAATGATCGCTCTACATTTACCGTCCTATCAATTAATTCCGCAGTAGTCATTCATCTTAATTTTTCGCCCTTACGGAGATTAGAAGAAAAATCCTTTTTCTTAGGCTTCAACTCAGATAAAAGTCTTCCTTTCTCCTCCTTTCAGTCACCACTTCAAGACTTTTGGAAGCTTTTTTTTCTTAAGCCAATTATACACAAATGCAGCTTCTCCATGGGTAGTATTGCGAAAAGAAATAAGAAATAAGACTGCTTACCAGCTGTCCGAAATTTATCTGACTAAAATAAGCTAATTGATCCATCAGATGTCAAGAACTTGCAGGGGCTAAACCCCCCCCCCCCGTGTTGCCCAGTACAGAAATGCCTGTATTTCTTCCAGTGGATATGGGATTGCCATCCCACACCAACCAAAAGAGTATCAGGCAATCTGTCTTCGCCCCGAAAGGGCCTAGATGAGCCTCCCACGACTCACTGCCGAGCAATACCGGCGTGATAACAGAAGCTCCGTTAATCACAGCCGTCTCGTTCCAATGCCATCTTGAATTCAAAATCACCCTTTTTTCAATGGAAATTTGGCCCTATAGTAGGGCTTGGGCTGTGCACCAGGGTAGGGTTAGGGTTAGAAAAACGAGGTGTCCTGGCATGGTTTGGATGGTTGGAATGTGTTTAGAATGGGATACAATGATGAGCTGTGCAGAAAAAGTGACTCAAGGAAGGCTTTTTCAAAATCACCCTCCATTCAATGGAACTTTGACCCTATATTAGGGTTAGTGGAGTGCACCATGTTATGGTTAGAGTTAGAAAAGTGAGGTGTCCTGGCATGATTTTGATTGTTGGAATGTATTTAGAATGGGCAAAAATGATGAGCTGTGCAGAAAAACTACTTTAGGAAGGCTTTTTCAAAATCATCCTCTTTTCAATGGAACTATGGCCCTATATTCGAACCCTATATGGCCCTTGGATTCGAACTGAGATCATTCTGTCATTTTGGAGATTGTATCCCAGTACTGCTTTTCCTGGAAAATGACAGAATGACAGAATGATCTCTGTTCGAATCCAAGGCAAATCATTCAACATCACAATAGTCCAAGTCTATGCCCCAACCACTGGTGCTGAAGAGGCTGAAGTTGACCGGTTCTATGAAGGCCTACACCTTCAAGAATTAACTCTAAAAAATGATGTCCTTATCATCATGGGGGACTGGAATGCTAAAGTAGGAAGCCAAAAGATAACTGGAATAACAGGCAAGTTTGGCCTTGGAGTACAAAATGAAGCAGGGCACAAGCTGGTGGAATTTTGTCAAGAGAATACGATGTTCATAGCAAACATAGGCCTTTGAGTTGTGGTGCTGGAGAAGACTCCTGCGAGTCCCTTGGACTGCAAGGTGATCAAACCTGTCAGTCCTAGAGGAGATCAACCCTGACTGCTCTTTAGAAGGTCAAATAGTGAAGATGAAACTCAAATACTTTGGCCACCTAATGAGAAGGAAGGACTCCCTGGAGAAGAGTCTAATGCTGGGAACAATAGATGGCAAAAGGAGAAGGGGACGACAGAGGATGAGGTGGCTGGATGGAGGTCACTGAGGCAGTTGGTGTGAGCTTGAGTGGGCTCCGGGGGATGGTGGAGGACAGGAAGGCCTGGAGGAATGTTGTCCATGGGGTCGTGATGGGTCAGACACGACTTCATGACTAACAACAACAACCCTATTTTAGGGTTAATGGTTTGCACCAGGGTAGGGTTAGGGTTAGAGAAATGCGGTGTCCTGGTATGGTTTTGATTTTTGGAATGTGTTTAGAATGGGCAAAAATGATGAGCTGTGCAGAAAAACCTACTCTAGATAGGCTTTTTCAAAATCAGCCTCTTTTCAATGGAACCTTGGCCCTATATTAGCGTTAGGGGTGTGCACCAGGGTAGGGTTTGGGTTAGAAAAAATAGGTGTCCTGGTATGGTTTTGATTTTTGGAATGCGTTTAGAATGGACAAAAATGATGAGCTATGCATAAAATGTACTCCTGGAAGGCTTTTTGAAAATCACCCGAATTTCAATTGAACTTTGGCCCTATATTAGGGTTAGGGGTGTGCACCAGATTAGGGGTAGGGTTAGAAACAAGGGGTCATGGCATGGTGTTGTTATTTGGAATGTGTTTAGAATGGGGAAACAGGATGAGCTGTAAGGTGTTTAGAATGGGCAGAAATGTTTAGCTGTGCAGGAAAAGCTACTCAATGAAGTCTTTTTCAAAACCACCCTCTTTTCAATGGAACTTATGCCCTATATTAGGGTTAGGGGCATGCACAATGGTAGGTTCAGGGTTTGAAAAATGAGGTTTCCTGGCATGGTTTGGATGATTGCAATGTGTTTTGAATGGGCCGAAATGATGAGCTGTGTTGAAAAAGCTACCCAAGGTAGACTTTCTCAAAATCACCCTCTTTTCAATGGAACTTTGGGCCTATTTTAGGGTTAGGGGTGTGCGCCAGGGTAGGGTTACAATTAGAAAAACGAGATGTCCTGGCATGTTTGTGATATTTGGAATGTGTTTAGAATGGACAGAAATGATGAATTGTGCAGAAAAAGCTACTCCAGGAAGGTTTTTTCAAAATAACACTCTTTTCTATGGAACTTTGGCCCTGTATTATGGTTGGGGGTATGCACCAATGTATGGTTAGAGTTAGAAAAACAATGTGTCCTGGCATGGTTTGATAGTTGGAATGCGTTTAGAGTGGGCAAAAATGATGAGCTATGCAGAAAAATCTACTCAAGGAGGGCTTTTTCAAAATCACCCTCTTTTCAATTGGACTTTGGCCCTATATTAGGGTTAGGGGTGTGCCCCAGTGTTAGTGTTAGACAAATGAGGTGTCCTGGCATGGTTTTGATGGTTGGAATCTGTTTAGAATGGGCAGAAATGATGAGTTGTGCAGAAAAAGCTACTCCAGGAAGAGGTTTTTTAAAATCGCCCAGTTTAATAGTATTTTAGCCCTATATTGCTCTTAGGGGACTGCACCAAGGTAGGGTTTGGCCAGTGGTGGAGAACCCATGACATGCTTATTACAGCAGGCATGCAGAGCCCTCTCTGTTGGCATGTGAGCCAATTCGCCCCTGCATCGCCCCAGTGGCTAAGCATTGGTTAACAACGCATATAGGAGCCATGCACATGCTCGGAAAGAAGTTGTGGCACCAGGTGATGACATCACGAGGCTGGACTCATTAACCGTGACTTGTCCGAGCTTTCCCTTTTCCAGTCAGTGCGCTGCCAAGGGTATTTATATATTTGCTTGGACTGGTTATCAGGTATTTTTTCTAAACTAAAACCTCAGTTTTCTTTTCTTATTGCAGTATTAGCATTTTGCGATAAATAGGTGGGTTTTGGGTCGCAGTTTGGGCCCTTGATCTCTCAAAGTTTCACCATCAGTTATCTAGACAAAGCGATCTTACTTCCTTGCCTTTCTATACTTTGTTGTATAACCTCTTGGTGGCCTGGTGGCCTATTCGAAGAAATGCATCTCCACTGATGGGAACCTGCACTCTGCTCCTCAATGCCCAAGCAATTCCCCCTTTTCCAACCCACATCCTTCAAACAGAAGTGATCCTGGAGGGTGCTAGCATGGTTTAAAAACCCACGAACTCTTGTGAGAGGGAAAGTGTGAATCCACAGCAAATGCCTTGTCTGGAAAAGTTCATATGAGATGAAAACACGACTTGCCAGCACATTACAAGCAGTGTTTCTTTATTTCATTCTGCTGTCTAGTGTTTGCTCAGGAGAATATTCACTTCCTTTTTTTTACCTGCAGATTATTCTCCCCCATCACCCTGCTGGCATTACTTACTCAGACATTTTTCTTTACCCTGTCACTGGCTGGGCTTCACCTAATGTATTTCAATAGTGAAATGTTCCCTTGACTTGCAGATACCCACCAAACAGTTAACCTGTTTTTGTTGATTTCCCTTCTGCCCTCCTGTTAGTAGAAAACTGTTCCCAAGCCCTCCTGCTAGAGAAGGGAATGGCTCCTGCTATCCAGAGAACTGACGTAGATGGTATGTGTGTGTGTGTGAGAGAGAGAGAGAGTGAATGAGAGAGAGAGGACGGGGTTCTACTTTTTCTAAATAGCAGCTGAGTTAGTGAAACTTACCTGCTTGCCCTGCATCTCAGCTATTTTTGTATCTACCCCAAGTTCAGAAAGTAGGCTGTGATGTGCTAGGTCAAGGCTACAATTTAGAGAAAATAATAAACGACCTAATAGCATGTGCTACATTATTCGCATGCATTAAATAGCCTTTGGCATTGTGCTTGTTTGCCTGACTGACTGATTGATTTATAAAACTGCATCCAGTAGTCCCACTGGGACTCTCTGGTTATCTTAATCCATTTTCCATACTGACAATTTTAGATTGAAATACCAATAATTTTACCATCGGTTTATTCCATCATTCCTCCAAGGAAGTCAGAGTAGCATATATGCATCTTCTCCCTGCATCGTATCCTCATAAACCAGGAAGATGGGGTCAGCTGGGAGACAGTAAAGATCACCTAATATGCTTCCTGGCTACAAAATATCTGAACTCCAGTCTTCCAAACTGTAGTCCAACACCCTAACCACAACTCTTCATCTCTTAATGTTTCTTTCCCTGAATCACAAAGACCATAAATCATTGTGCTTAACTATTTTTAATCTGTAATCCTACTTCATAATCCAAGCATTAAGCAATTTAAAAGCTGGTCAGAATATGGGAAAAAGGGTTATTCAATAAAAGAATTGGAATGAAGAAGCTGGTGAGAGTTATACAAATTCAAATGATCTGGGTTTTTCCTATGTTGGTGTAGGCTTACAACACAAAGAGACTGAACTGCAGAAATATGTGCTATAGTTCCTGAACAAATCTCAAGAACAATATCAGTACCAATACCAGACACGTCTTACAGGTCTAGAATGCAAAGACAGTCAGGCTTATATGTACAGATAATTATGTGCACAGAGAGTTGTATAAAATATAAAGTTGTGGTGTTCTACCTGTAATTAGAAAAATTTTCAGATAAATTAAATGCAATTGTTTTTTGTATTGCTAAACATTGCAATAATTTGTGTAAATTCACCACCAGGAAGTAAATTACTGAACTTCCCTGACCTCAGAGAGTTAAAGTACAAACCATGATCATTTTGCCATCTTTTAGCATAGAAACATAGAGACAGAGCAAGTCAGAAGGGGTCTCACAGGCCATCTAGTCTGACCCCTGGCTCAGGCCGGCTCCTCTCATGACATGTCTACCACATGCATGTCCAAAGTGTTTCAAACATTACTCTTTGTTCCAACAGCTGTAAAGGATAGTCTTATGTATATATTTAGTTGATAGTTGATTGCATTTATGAGTTACCCTATAACCCTAGGCTGGCAGGGTGACACACACTATAAGAACAACAGACAAAGCTCAATGAAATCAATAATTCCAAAAATACAATCACAAGGACACAACAATAAAAACACAATGGAAGCACAACAAAATAGAGGCTAAAATAGAAACAAGTCAGCAAATACAAAATAAATCAATACATCCAAAAATATCACAGCAGTGAAACCACTGAAATGCACAACTTCAGGGCATCAAATATGAAATGAAGAATAGAACTGGGCAATGAATCTGTACAGTGAGTTGAACTAAGAACATAAGAAGAGTCATGCTGAACCTGACTAATGGTCTTTCTGTTCACACTGGTTGTGTGGAAGCCCACAAGCAAGAGAGTGCAAGCATCACACTTTCTGTTCATCTTACAGGGAACCAGCAGCCACCATCACTTCTAGGAGTCATTAATAACCTTGTCTTCCATGAACATGCTTGAGAAAATAAAGAGACTTTGGCCCAATGTCAAAAGATTAGTGAGAAAGAGGCCAAATGGACCTCTTGAAGAAGGCATTCCATATCAAAGTGGGGCAAAGGGACCAACAAGAAGGCCTCCTCTTGTGTCACTCCGTGCTGGATCTCACTTTCTTGAACACTCAGAGCAGGGCCTCTAATGTTGACCTGACAACTAGGAAAGCATGCCTGGGAAGAAGCAAACCTTCAGATAGCATGGTCCCAAGCAGTGGTTGCTTCCACACAGCTATTAGTGACATCGGAATAATCCACATGAACCAAGCAAACTGCCTACGCATTGCCAATGCAATGTGGACAACAAGCAAAAGGGATACAGTTTTATGGTAGAAAATACACCATGCAGGTAAGAAATGATTTGGGTGCAACCTCAGGATGGCTTTGTAGTAGGAAAAGCTTCATAAAGGGAACAAGATCTCTCTGTCGTTCCTTTCTATGAACTAGCTTAATGTTACTTTTACCTAATTTTATCCTGCTGTTCTTCCAAGGAGCTCAGGGCAGTGTAGATGGCACTCTGTCTTTTCCATTTTAATTTCCCAAAAACTCTTTGATGTAGGGTGGGCTGAGAGATAGTGATTGGCATAAAGCTGCCTATTTATCTTTATCGTCAGCTGGACCTCTTCAGTCTCTGACGTGTGAAGCACAACTCCACCTTGGAATAGTAATTTAGCTTCAATCACTCTGTGAGAAGCATGGATTGGTATATCTGGATGACTAGAACTCGTGCTAGAACTAGCAGTTCCTTCCCAGCTACCAAACCATATGGGTTGAGAAAACTATATTTTCTTTCATTGTTTCATAGACTAATAGAGTATTTTTTTTGGAGGGCATCCAAAGAATCATAAGAAATTATGGAGTTCCCCTTTGAGGCTATAACCTTTGGGGTGAGGTGAGGGAGGACATTGTTCTGTCGATTTCCCTCCTGCCCCTCATAGCTATTGTGGAAAGTACCACAGGGGGATTCCTGACTTTGGGGAGGATGCAAGCGAGGAGGATGGGGTGGGGGAAGGATGCACTGAAGAGCTACAGGATGCTAAAGTCCCCGAATTCTCCTTCCCATAACTCCACTAGTTGCATTCAAAGCATGTCTAGTGGCATCTCTTCAAAAGAGCAGGATGGAAAAACCATCTCCATTACTTCTGCTCCGATGGGTATCTGTTGGCAGGTCACAGGTTTTGGGAACACTCCAATATCAGAATGTTTTCTAGGTGGTCACTGGATTGCTCTGGAAGTCGTCAGTGGAAAAGAACACTGCCAGCCCAAGATGGCACTTGAAGACACACACACCTCCCAGTGAATGTTCAAAGTGAAACGTGTGCAATTCAGTGTGTCACCATTGTTGCATGAAAGCAAACTATTAAAGGCATCGCACAACTCCTCTCTATCACAATCAGGACACCACAATAGAGGTGAAAGACGCCAGGCGGCACTCTCTTCACAGCTCCTTAAACCCTGGCCCAGCCCTGATCAGTGTAATGCATCAACCTTTGCGTTATCGCCACCCTTGACAGAAGAGTGTTAATGAGAGCAGAGAGCAGAAGCGTAACAATCACTTCTTAAATGTCCACATATGGATAGGTAGACAGTGTGGTGGTTTGAGCGTTGGCCTGAGGACCTGGAAGATCCAGGTTCTGATCCTCACTGGACCATGAAGCTTCCTGGGTGACTCTGGCCCACTCTCCTTCTAGCATCCCTCGCAGCCTAGGCAACCTAAAATGGAGTAGAGGAGGCCCAGGTAGGCATCCTTGAGTTCCTCACAAGAGGAAAAAGGTGGGCTATAAATGCAATATAATAATAATAGACAGCACATAGCTGGCAGAATTGTTGCCAACATCTTAAAGGAGCCCAATTTATGTCTTAGGAAATTTGCTATCAGTTTTTGGCTTTGGCTACTACCAACTTATTAGAAATCTGGAACATGGATGAGTTTTGTGATTGCATGTAATCCAGCCAATTTGTATGGGCATCATTGGATCAAGAGTCCTTTTCTTACCAAGGAAGAATTTTAAGATGACAGAGATAACAACCAACATTCTGTCTACAATCTCTGAATATGGATAAATGTATTGGAATAATGAAGTTTTGTATGCCTTGTACTTGTGCACTTTTCAAGACTGTAAGGAAGTAGTTCTTTGTTCTTTGAATACGGGAGAGGTTATGCGTTGAGTCTACTTCTGTTACACACTTGGTGGATTCACACATGACAAAGCGTGGTGGTTTCTTGCACAGGAAGATGTCTGTTATGATGTTCAAACCCTGGCATGGTATTTCAGCATATATTTGGTTTTTAGAAACCAGAGTAAGAAACTATGGTCCTTGTTCTGTGGTTTCCATGATTCACCAGTGTTTTTCCGGTTGTCTGAACTTGGCACTGTGGTTTCCATGATCCTGGTATGCAGTGACCATAGAGACCCTTGGAAAGAGTGGCAGCTTCAGCTGTTGCTCCAGCCATCCAACGTGGGATTGAATTTCAGGCGTGGTGGCTGAAGAGATGCATTCCAACAGTGGGGGACCAAGTGAGGATGGTGGAAACCATACTAGTGTAGAAAGCATTAGATTGTCTGTCACAACACATCCAGGCAAAAATCACACACCATGGAAACCATGCAAGGTTGCTTGTTGTGATGTGTGAACCCAGATACTTGTCCTTCCCACTTGGTCTTTGCTTTGATACTTAGAATAGACCCATTAAGTAAAGGGGACTTAAGTTAGTCATGTCTGATTTAAGTAACATTGATACTAACAAAGCTACTTTGAATAAATCTGAATCCAGCCCCTCCTGCAGTGCAATCTTACTTAGAAATACATCCCCCTTGGCTCAGTGTGGCCTCCTTCCAGGTACAAGTGCTGAGAACTGCAGCCTAAGTGTGTGATTTTTGTGCCAACTCATGAGGAAACCACTTCATGGTAAGGTGGTCCCTCAAAATTAAAGGTTCAAAAAAAGCAATAAGAAGGAAATATATCTTCCAGTATTTTAGCAAGGGTAATGTTAAAAAGAATGACAAAATTGAAAACAGCTATTTCTTCACGTGGGAGCTTCCAGCAAAGATAGAAAGTCACTGTGTCAGAAAGCAACCGAAAACAGAACCCTACTGTGGGACTGATGGGGAGGTGGGTGGGGGAGGCATCTAAAGGGGACAATCGTCCCTCTGTCAGAGCAGTTCTGCATTCCTACCAAGTATGCCCCATGCAGAGCAATACAATGCTAAATATTTCCCTCCATTGACACATATATTGCTACAAAACTGAGGCGATGCGTCGCCCTTCTGTCAAATCAGTTGTGGTTTCGGAGTGACATTGTTTTTCTTCCACAGCACCCAACCACTCCCCCAGCCCATTTCTTTCTTTCAGTGTGAAGCATGAAGAGCTCAGCTGACTCAATAAATGGCTTATTCATGTCTAGACTGATCTCGTCCAAGCAAGTCACACTTTGCTGATTTTCAGATATTGCCTTTCTGAAGCTTGGTTAGCCAGGGTGGCCACTGACACTTTAATCAAAGAGAGGAAAGGCTCCCCAAGTGTCTATAACATTTGCTTGTGACAATTTCTATGCACAGATGCAAATTTGCAAATGCTATATTTGAAAAGAAATACAGTCCATCTCACCTTAGCAAACCTGAGCTGGGTTTGCCAGTTTTGCTGTCCAGGTGCTAATTGTGGATGAGCCATTGCAAGTCTCCTGCTCACTCTTTCTTAGAGATCTTTGTCTTGGAACCAGGCTTCAATTGGAAGCCCTTCAAGCAGAGGGTGCCTCTGCAAATAGAATACTTGCACACCGTATGGGGAATCAAGCCAATGTATTTTCATGTGGGATTGGCTTTGAGCATTTGAATATTTCAGGCAGGCAGTGCATCAGCTTTAGCTGTGGGATGTGTAGTTACAGATTTAAAAGAAGCAGAATTGCTTCGGGCTGCTAAAGAAAGGGCTCCTGTCCTCATCCAAATCTCTCTCTTTAAAACTTTAAAGAGGTATATAAAAGGCAAAAAGGAGACATGAAACACTTTAGTTAGAATTCTAACTTTAGTTAGGACATACCTGCCTGGGTAATACCAACTTGTACGGCATTACAGCATGCATTGTGAAAAAAATGAGGGCTATAGAATGTGTGGAGAAATTCAGTGAAAAGTGGAAGTCACTTGATGGTGACAGTGAGAAAAGAAGAAAGCAGAGAGGAAGCAAAAGAAGATGCAACAGAGCAGGACACTAATAAACTCAAACAAACTTTTTCTCAGAGATGGACCCTTACTGTCGAGCTAGTGGAAAGATTTGATGTAATTGCTAAATGATCTGAAATTCCTTGGTGTATTTGGATGGTCATTTTCTGCTTTGTTTATAATTATGATGTGGCTGTTCTGTCTTTATTGCATTAATTCAAATTATATTAAAATAGTATTTGACATTCACTAGTCTGTAGATCAATTGCTAGTCTGCAAAAGACTGCACCATGTAGCTTCAGAAAATGCATTCCCTGATTGTTCTGTAGGCAGGCTGGGTTTGGACTATATGGAAGCCCTCCCTCCCTCCCTCCCTCCACTGTTTTTCCCAGCTGCATTTTGGTGGACAGCCTTTTTATTTATCTACATACCCCAAACGTTGCATTTTCCAGGATGTGTGTGTAGCAGGGAGGACTGGCAGCCGCCACAAAAAGTGGCACCCCTCACTGGCAGCAACCAATTAATTGTGGAAAGCACCATTTTTATTTGACCACGGTGCCTGCGAATGATGTGATGTTTGGGCACTGAGGGTAAATAAAAGAGCAGCTCTTGAGAAACTGCCAAATGAGATGGAGTCTGCTGGCCAGCTTCAGACCTCAGTCCTCATACAGTTTATAAACCATGATGGATTATCATTTAGTTCAGGTCCGCCATGGTTTTGTTAGAATATCTTGTTGTTGTTGTTAGTTGCGAAGTCGTGACCCATCGTGACCCCATGGACAACATTCCTCCAGGACTTCCTGTCCTCCACTAGCCCCCGGAGTCCACTCAAGCTCACACCAAAAGATATAAGAATATTTTAGGTTTGGGTTATAAGCCACCATGACAAGATATGACTCGTAGAGTTTCTTATCTCTGTGATGGGTTGCTGCATCATCTGAACCCAGGCAGCACAATCCATTGTGGGTCAACCTCAGCAGTGACCGGGCTACTTGGCAAGAGAGGCAAAACATTCCACAGCAAGACCCTCAGGGTTTTTCAAGAAGTCTTCAGATGTCCCAAATGGCCCCTCACTCTTACAAGTGTTCCCAAGAGGGTGCCAACTTGGGGTCATTGAGAAGAAAAAGGCATGGGAAAAACTACTTTGATGGGAACTCTATTTTTTTAAGAGTGAGGGTTAAAATTTCAGTAATGCTAGGGATCTTGCTACAAAGGGGGTGATTTAGGTAACATTTTCACTAGCAAGGATCTGGTGAAATCATGCTGCATACAATCAGGATGTGAAGAGCAGAGAATGAAACCACTGAGACTTCTTTTTTCCCAGTGCCCATCCAAATTCACCTCCCTATGCACCAGTCCCCACTTCCGGCAATGCAGAGGGTAATAATTTGCACTAACTTTACAGCACGGTTCTAAGGTTTACAACTTGGTGGGGCACATCTGCAAATGCTATACAAATGTTAAGTATTAGTAGTAAGTACAGATGAAATAAGTTTCAAATCGTCCATAAGGTGTTCTTAATTCCAACCTGTTTTCAGCACCCTAAATAATGAATCCTTTCAATGAAACTACTATTGCCTCATTGGCTTTCTAGCTCTGTTCCATGAACGGTGCTTAGCAAAGCACTGCCTGTTAAGGACCATTTTACATTCTTGTTATTACCTTCACATTCAGCAGATGGCAGCATTGAATTATTTTAATGCGGGACTATGAGACTCTATCTGTTTAGAAATCTTTCAAAAATTTTTGCCTAGTCTCTGCTGATGCCATGGCCTTTCCAGTGTTGGCTGGGGATAGTGGGAATTATAGAGGCACACATCAGCTTGGGTAAGACCGCATTCCATTGTTTGTATTCAGCTTCTTAGGCAGTGAAGTCCTAAGCATGTTTACTTGGAAGGAAGTCTATTTGAATTCAGTAGAAATCCTCATAACTACACAGATGTTTATGATTGCTGCTGTGCAATACAGTCCTATGTATATTTACTCAAAAGTAATTGCAACAGAGTTGGAAGATTAGTGTTGCAGGTGCATGACAGATTCCTATGCATGATGACTTGGAAGTATGTGCTTCTGAGTTCAGCGTGACTTGCTTTCCATTGGTCATGCTAGCTGGCAAGATGGGAGCGTTAGTCCAACACATCTGGATCAGATCAGATTGGGGAAGGCTCATCTATTTTCTCAGCTCTCACCTCTGCTCTAGGAAGACTGAAAAACCTGAGCTTAGACAGACAAGTACACAAGGATAATAATTAAATTGAGATTTGAATATGTCTATGAGGCAAACATATCAGATTTTTAACTATCGTATGCAGTTGTTTGATATCTTATGATCATTTTATTCTAATGTATTTGGGCATTTTTAGCATAAAGGCAGAAAGAACAAGGGCAGGAGGCATGACAGAAGTTTATAAAATTGTGATTGGTATGGAGAAAGTGAAGAGACAGATGTTTTTCTTCCTATCTCATAATACTGAACCTGGAGTCAACTCATAGGAAATTCAGGGCAAACTATGGAATTTGTTAGCACATGATGAAGTGTTAGCCACCAACTTGGGTTGCTTGAAAAAAAGATTAGACATTTATGGTCATTAGTCGTTGGTTCATTTATCTGCAACATTTCTGTGCTTCTCCACATATATATCAATCCCTGGCGTAGGATCAAGTCCTGTTAGGTCACTTCACTCTCAATCTTATGACACTTAGGACAAAATAAAACCATGTCTGTCAAGGATGGCATACAGTTTATTGAACATAATTATGAAATATGGATGCAAAATATAAACATGTAAAAGAAAGCTTACATTCCTTTTCTGGTTTTCTGACTAGGCCCTGGGATGCTCCATGGACCTCCAAATTTGCCTGGCTGAGCATCATGGCTTCTTCGTTTGCTTTGCCAAAATGAGAACAAAAAATAATGCCTCTTGCAAGGAATGTTATGAAGTTCCTCTCTTCTACTGTTTCAGAGGCTGTCAACATGCACAAGCTCTAAACCCCTTCCTTGGAGATAGAATAGGGAGGGACAAAGCTTCTTCTGACAGCAAAAGCAGTCCCTAACTGAAGAATGATTGGAAAAGGCAGCTCCAAAGCAATGATCTCCAGTGCTTCTCCTCACAAGCTGAAGGCCACAAGACCTTGGCATGCCTCCAAGAAAAGCAATCCTGACTTTTGGACGCTGAGAAATTTCACTACACTACCTGTTGAACTGGAATGACCTCCTTGCCATTATTTTGGTGGAGCCCATGCAATACCACGTATAACAGCCTTAAGAGTGGCTGGCTGTGTGCAGATATGCATGCCTTTGAAGAACAATGACTAGAAACAGCAGTGGGAGACGGCGATTTCCTGAGATCCTCCTTGTGGGTTTTGCAGAGGGATCTGCCTGACCACTGTTTCTGAAGGTACGGAGAACCCATGCATCAGGAAATTACTCAAGGAACTTTATTGCCTCTCTTAAACATAAACAGAACAGCAATTAGACTGGAATCTCCTGACTCTGTCTAGATGAAGCAAAGTTCAGTGCCACTTAGTGATGAAACTCTATCATGGCATTATCTGCAAAGCCACCTTGGGGAGCAGGATTATGGGAGAGTTGGCCTTTGGTCTGCACCAGCTGAGCCTTTCCCATGTGGACCCCTAGCTCTGCTGTTGTTGCTTTATGTTGCTGCCTGCTTTGCGAGACGTGAAGGAGAAGGGGCAGAGCAATTATGCTGGTGCCAATGAGATGGGACAAGTATGTGGGCATCAGGGAGAATTGGGACCTTCCTAAGGGAGGAAAGGGATGACGTATTGCCCCAGAACCCCACAAAACCTGGAGCTGGCATTGCGTTTACCCTTCATGTTTGAGTGTGTCTGCAGGGGCATAATGCAGGGCCACTTACAGAATCCTAAAAATGAGGAAATGGACCATCATCAGCAATAAAATAAAATAAATAAAATGATGGGTAGGGATACAGCTTTGCAACCTTTGCCTATGCCAATAGTCTGTTTAGGTTCTCGGGCAAGTTACTTTTCTTTTTGCCTGACCAGTTTGCTTTTGGGGAAGGTGGATTTTTGTGATTCAGCACACCTGTCATGGCAGTCATTTTGCAAGAACACCCTTAACACTTTCTAAAATTCTAACTTAGTCCTAACAGGTTGGAGTAAATTTGAATTCAGGAAAAGATCCTATAATTTAAATGGTAGCACAATAAGCCTCACTTTTACAGAAGAAACTGGGACCAGGAGAGCCATGTTGCTGCTTGGTTTGCTGTCTACCCATTGCCAACCAGTGTTATGGGCTAGAGTGATCATACTGACTCCATCTGACTCAGATCTAAGAGGAATAAACCCCCATTTTACAATCAACTGCTGCTTCCTGCTAAGGCAAAGGGATGCTAATTGCTACATGCTGGTACTGCAATGCAAATGCCATAGTTAAGGTATTCTCAAGGCCAAGTGCCTCTACTGAGCAAAGCCATTGACTGCACAAATACTCTAGTGTTAAACAATGAGAAATCCTCAAGAACGCAGCCTTGAGCTGAAGCTGAGAAATGTGTAGAGAACCATGGCCGCTAAAAATACATATGTTTATGGGGCAAGAAGACCCAAAGACATATACTCCACTAGGAAATGAGCACCAGTGTCTTTTCCTCACTCTTTTCTTTGGTGCAGGTGCTGTCAGAAAGGGTCAGCCTGAAACAGACACCAGAACAACTGCACAGGGATCACAGGTCTTCAAAGAACCAGCTAGTTAACTTAATGCAAGGCTTTGGCTTGCTAGAGTAAGTTTTTCTGTTCTCTTTGTCATTTGCCACTTTAACCGCTTGTTGCTTTGTGTTTTGAAACTGATTAACTTATTTTCCATTCTGTCTCTTTTTACCTGGATCCTTAAAAAACCCCTTTACTCTGTTTTCACTGAAACACAGACTTTGGGAGTGAAAGAAGGGAGGCGCACAATAGTACCCAAAGAACTGTGAGTGTTTGGGAACCAAGAAAACTGCATTTGTCTTATTTTCAGCAGCATCACTCTGTTCTGCTGCACCAGATCTGCTTCTGCACTGTTTTACTACATCTGTTGATGGGCAACTTCAAAGCTGAAATACCCTTAGCTGTGCTTTTTTATCATTATACTGGGTCTGACTTGACAGACCTTCAAGTAAAGATGTAGACACATTCCTACTGTAGACTAAAAACTACAACAATCCTTGAGTTAGCTCTTTCACAAACATCCATGCTGAGAGTTCCTACATTTTTAGGAAACAAAAAGCAAAGCAAAAGAAAACAGAAATCATATTGGCTCTGCCCATCATTGATTGGGGTGCTGCTGCCTCATATCACATCCCTTTTATCTGTGAGGTCCTGTTCAGTCTGGCTCCCAAGGGTGTTCCCCCGGACATCTGATCCCAAAAGCTAGATAAGAAAAACACATGTTTCTTGGAGTTACAGCCATGGTCTGGACGACGATAGCCCTTGCCCCTGCCCCTCCCATGTCCTTGGTCAGACTGGCTACAGAACCTGTCATGCCTGAATTAAAGGACAGTAGAATATGGACCAAAGAGAAAAGTGGAGAAACCTGCCCATTTCCAATGCTTTGGAAGAGTTGAGTAAGCTTGGGACCTACTGGCAGATCTGTGGTTAGTTTCCATTAGATCAGTAGAGGTTTCTGGCCCTCAGTGGTATTACAGCAAAAGGCTGATTTTCTTCTCTTCTAAACTCAGTTACAGTGACAGAGCAAAGCTTGGGAATGAAACTTGGAATGGGTTAGTCTCTGTGTGTAAAAAGATTGAGACCAAAGTTCTGATATTGAAAACAAAGTTGTGGGCTGTGCATGTGCTCAGGAGACAGACTTGTCCCTTGACTGGATAGGATTCCTTCTCCCCTTATGCACATGACTCCACTTGATGGACCTCAGGATTCTAAGAAAAGAGCAGATGAAGTTGCTCCTGCAAGCCTGACATATGTTTGCTTCTGGGCCAAAGAATGCAGAGCACTCAAATGGATTAAGCAAAGGGGAGAGAGAGAAGATGATAGAGACAATGTCATTCCCAGAATCTGCCATACAACTTCCTTACACAGAAATTGACTGCAAGCCACAAATTTCGATAATTCCCATAGCGGTTGGTTGAGTTACAGAGAAACCCTCTAGGCATGCAGTCACACACGTATAAAATCATGGGAGCCACCCCCATATACAAACTATAAATGTTAAGGGAAGATTTCTGCAGCTTGGTTGTCGTATTAAGGGCTTTGCGTAGTTGCTTGATTCCTGACTATAAGGGCAGAACCTCCTTCTTGGTAACTGAATCATAGGTTTTCAGTCTCCAAATCAAAAGCTGTACAGTGTCAGACTGACAAAAGCAAATTTGAATGTGCTTTGCAATTCCCAGACTGCATTGTTGAGGAAGGTATTACAGGATGTGTGATGACTGCCAGACATTTAGCCTTAACTTGGAAATGTGTTGCTAACCAGCTGTAATGTTAAGAAAATCTGGCATATCAGGGCAGGTTCCTCCAAGCATGAGCAGAAAGCCCTGCTAAAAAAATCTCATGGAAAGTAGGAGTTTTTTGTTTCCTTGTGTCATGTCCTCGTTTGGTATCTGAACAGAACAGGGTGATTTTATTGCATGATTCCATATGGAGAAGCTGATGGAGATGAGCTGTTGTGATTGTAAAGATCAGGGCCAGTGCCAAGGACAGGCAGAGGTGGGCACTTTCCAAGGTCCCACAAGCTAAAAGGAGCTTACGGACAAGTCCTTCGAGGAGCTGCTTCTCTTTCTTAACATTGCAGCATGCTTGTTCCCCTGCCTTTTGCTCTCTCCTCTGCATCAGCAAATGGTTCCATGTCTACCGGATGCAAAATTTCTAGCCTGGACAAAGGACTTATTGAGAAGGAGAAGCAGTAGGGTTTGGGTGAGTGGCAACAGGAATGAGGAAGAAGATGAGGAGGCAATGGTGGAGAAAGGAGGCTCACTGGCTGGGTTACACAGTGTGGCAAGTCACTCTCTGTGGGATCTTTGGTGAATAGCATTCAACAAAATCGTTTCATGTCTATTGGACACTACAATGCCTCCTCAACAGGAAGTTGTTTAACTGAGCAAATTGCTGCTGTGTGCAATACATCTAGTGCCTCTTTTAAACATATGTCCAATAGTTGCTTTTTGGGGAGTAGGTTATTATGTAGATACATTGGGTACTGGAGCAAAATGCGTCCTCCAGGTGAGGTAACCAGATATCCTACTTTACAGAAGACAGTCCATTATTTGTCCAGTCCAAGTCAGGTTTAAAAATAAAGAAACATACAAAGGGATAACAGCAGCCTTGGAGTTGCTCATCCACAGGTGGCACTTGGACAGCAGACTGTACAGGCCAGCAGTTCACCTGATCACTGGATAAGGTGCATTGTAGTGCTGAGATGAAACATGGCAGCATTCACGGACTGCCTCTTGTGCTCAGTCCAGTCTTAGAAAGTGAGCTGAGCCAAGCCGAAGTCCATGAATGCTCCTAGAAGCAGGCAGTTTGTGCAGCTGGCAAACATCTTCCTCATCCCTTGGAGCAGCACAGACTAAGGCTGTTGCATGTGGTGCAGCAGTGGGATGCTCCTTGTGCAGCCTTTGCATGGGGCCCCATTCCTGGTGCAACAAAGCAGACTGGAGTCTGGGGAGACAAGCCCAGGGAATCCAGTAGATTCCCACACCCAAACCAGATGACTCACACGTCCCTAAACTGTTGTGCTTCAATTGTCATTCCAGCAACTATCATAAAATTTGCATATATAAAATCCACATGCACAAATGCTATGCAAAGGACTGTGCTCACTAGTCCTCTTTTTTATGGTGTGTCAATGACCACCCTGCCTCCAGGTGTTTTCTGCAATGTTTTTCACATAAGCTGAGTCATGGAGCAGGGGAGATGCAGCTGAAAGAGAAACCCTGAAATGCATGGAGATATAAATGTGTGTGTCTAAGTTGCCCATGCTTTTTGTTCAAAGATATTTCTGGAAAGGCATCGGGATGCAGCAGGTTGGTTCATCACATTTTGTATTGGATGCTTCTAAGCCCAATTCAAAGTGCTGGTTTTAAACTATAAAGCCCTAAATTTCCCACATTTGGTAGGAACATGGGAGAAGGTCTTCTCAGTGGCTCTGGAATTCCCTTCCTTGGGTGGCAAGGCTGGAGCGTTCCCTGTCAGGCTCTGGAAAGCAAGGGAAAACTGTTCTGTTCCAGCAGGCATTTGGGAATGGTCTGAGCCTGTGAGCTTGTGCTAAATCACTTTTACTCTTTATATTGTTGTCATGTTTTTAATATGGGTGTTTGTTCAATTTTAATATTTAACTGATGGAATTAGATTTTCAACTTTTCTCTAATTTTGAGTCTTTTATGGGTATGAGTTTTAATGTTGTAAGCTCCCATGAGTCCCAATCACTGGAAACAGGCAGGATATAAATAAATAAAAACACAATTTATTTATTTATTTATTTATTTACTGCATTTATACAGCACCCCAATAGCCCAGAGGGGTCACAGCTGGGAATGCCCCTTCTGACCTCAGTCTACCTGAACACAATGATCTGCATCTGACTGCCACCTCCAAGAGAGACTTGGAAAGAAGAAACAAGGAGGAGGTCCTTCTTGGTGGTGGCCTGAGTCTCCCCACTGAGTCTTGTCTGGTGGCAACATAGTCATCTTTTCGGTGGCAGCTTAAAATTGCCCTCTACTCCCAGGCATGTAATGGCATGTGATATGTCAGATGTTTAACTGATCTAGTTTTATAATTTATAACATATGAGAGCCAGTGTGATGTAGTGGTTAAGAGTATGGGACTGGGACTCGGGCGATCTGGGTTCTACTCTTGACTCAGCCATGGAGCCAACTGGGTGACTTTGGGCCAGTCACAGACTCTCAGCCCAACCTACCTCACAGGGTTGTTGTTGTGGGGATAAGATGGAGGAGGAGAATGATGCAAGCTGCCTTTAGCTCTTTGTAGGAAAAAGGCAGGATATAAATGGAAAAATAAATAAAATTGAAATTGTTGTAGCTATACAATTTAAACTGCTTTAAATTGTATTTGAATTTTACAGTATATCTGTATGTTTATTGTATCCATTATTATGCTTTGGATAAATTCTTATGAACCGTACAGAGAGCGTCAGCTGTTGCCTGGTATAGAAATGAAATTATGAATAGAAATGACAAGAGCAGCCACCACTGGCAGCATCTTCGGGTGCTGGGCTTGGTGCTATCATTTGGCCATGATGTAACAATCCTGCACTGCATTGTGGAGAATTTAAACAGTGGATCCCTGATGCAGCTGTCTGGTATGAGCAGAATGGGAGGGCAGGAAGTGCAAAATACATCAGCAATGAGCCCTGCTCAGTTGTTGGGTCCAGGGCAGCTGGCTGAGGACCTCATGTGCTGACAGCAGGATCGGGAGTCTTGAGAAGGCAGCTCCCGCAGCAGTCAAAGTAACTTCAGAAGAGCTCAAAGACAGCACAAGAAGCCAAACATCTTGCAGTCAAGCATATTGTGCACCTAACAGCCCACTGCTCAATTCCGATATGCAGAACAGACTCCTCTCACCCCCACACCGGCAATCTTATCTTTGTAGTCAGAACATCTCTGCTTGGAAACATTTTATAAAAGTGGAAACTTTCCCTATCTTGCTACAAAGATCTTTCTGGGACCTCTTCTCGCTCTCGCTTTCACTTCTGGGAAGTATGCTACTTCATCAGGAATTTTGTTTCCAGCTCCTGGCAGTTTCTGCCTTATCATTATAATTGTTTTAGCAGAGAGTGGATGGGTGCATGGAATCTTCAAAGGCACAATAGAGCCATTTTCAGGAGCACTGGTGAATTAATGTCTCATAAATATTAAAGCACGTTAAACAATCTTTGGAAGGCCAAATTCGTCCTTTTGGCTTCACTTAGCTAACCAAACAACAGGAAATATAAAATATCAAGGAGATAATGTTTGCAGGAGGTGGGGGCTACTCCATTTTGGCAATGAGACAATAATACTGGAACTCTTTGTCCTAATATGCTAACTTCACAGTTGAGGTATAGTTAGGATATGGCAGAGCATTCAGACATGGGATCCCTCTAGAATCAGAAGTGATACAATTGTGGGATTGTACAATGTGATACTTCAAAAAAGAGCTGACTCTATGGCAGGACTGGACATGTGGCCTCCCAGATGTTTGTGCTTACAATTGCCATCAGGTGTAATCACCATTGCCAGTGGTAGAAACATAGAAACAGAGCGAGTCAGAAGGGGGCCTCCTGGGCCATCTAGTCTGACCTCCGGCACCAGCCGGCTCCGCTCATGACATGCCCACCATGTACATGTCCAGCCTATCTTTGAACACCCTCACCGATGGGGCCTCAACGACCTCCCGTGGAAGCCCATTCCACGCCCTCGGGGTCCTAACTGTCAGGAAGTGCTTCCTGGCATTCAAATTGAACCTTGGCTCCCTGAGCTTTGCTCCATTGGAGCGCGTCCTGCTTTCCTCTGCAGGGGAGAACAGGCCTCTCCCCATCTCCATGTGACACCCCCTCACATACCTGTATGTTGCCAACATATCCCCTCTGAGTCTCCTCTTCTCCAAGCTGAAGAGACCCAGTTCCCTCAGTCTCGCCTCATACCCCATCCCCTGCAAACCAGCCACCATCCTTGTGGCCCTACGCTGCACTGACTCCAACCTGGCTATATCCTTTCTGTAATGAGGGGCCCAAAACTGAACACAATACTCCAGTTGCGGGCGCACCAGAGTCATGTAGAGTGGTAGTAATACCTCTCTTGATCTAGAAGCCACACTTCTGGCTATGCAACCAAGGGTGGCATTCGCCCTCTTGACCACCGCATCACACTGCTGACTCATGTTTAGCCTGCGGTCAACCAGTACCCCGAGGTCCCTTTCACAAGTGCTGCTCTCCAGCCACTTGTCCCCTAACCTGTACTTATGACAGCTATTCCTATGCCCCAAGTGCAAGACCTTGCACTTCTCCACATTGAACGCCATCCTGTTGTCTCCTGCCCACTTCCATAGTCTGTCCAGATCCTTTTGGATCTGGTGTATCTGCTCCTCAGTTGTGGCCACTGCTCCAGTTTTAGTGTCGTCTGCGAATTTGATCAGCAGACTGTTCACCCCTTCTTCCATGTCGTTAATGAAAAGATTAAACAGGATCGGCCCCAGGACAGAGCCCTGGGGGACCCCGCTTGTCACTGGCTGCCATCCCGACGATTCCCCGCTAATGGTTACCTTCTGCTTTCGGTCAGTCAACCATGCCCTAATCCACCGGACAGTGCTTTGGTGTATCCCAAAACTCCTCAGTTTCTCCACCAGGATATCATGGGGCACTTTGTCAAAGGCCTTGCTGAAATCCAGGTATACCACATCCACTGCATCCCCTCCATCTAGCCATCTTGAAACCTTGTCATAGAATTCCACAAGGTTTGTCTGGCAGGACCTGTTTCTGCGGAAGCCATGTTGTGTGGCTGTCAGCCTCCCTTCCCTATCTAGCATCACTAGATCTCTCTCTATTATGAGCCTTTCCATTGTTTTTCCTACAATGGACGTAAGGCTAACCGGTCTATAATTCCCCATGTCCTTCCTACTACCCTTTTTGAAAATTGGGACCACCGATGCCACCCTCCAGTCCTCTGGAACTTCACCTGTTCTCCACGAGGCCTCAAAAATGGAGGCCAGCGGGCGTGAGAGAACCCCTGCCAACTCTCTAAGTACTCTCGGGTGTAACCCGTCAGGGCCTGGCGCCTTTGTAATGTCCAATGCCCTGAGGAGCCCCTCGACTTCAAGGGGGGTGACTCTAATCTCTGCCCCTAAGTCCCCAGCCTCATCCAATGTCCTATACGGATATCCCCCGTCCTGCTTTGGGGAGAACACAGAGGCAAAATATTCATTTAGCATCTGTGCCTATTCCCTCATGTCAGTCACTGGATCTCCTTCCTCCTTATTTAGTGGTCCCACCACTTGTCTCCCCTTCCTTTTCCTATTTACATGCTGGAAGAAGCCCTTTTTGTTGCTCTTGATATTCTTGGCAAGTCTCAGCTCATAATCAGCCTTAGCCTTGCGAAGAATCCTTCTGCAACGGGCCTCCTCCTCCTGGTATACCCTTTTGTCTATTTCCCCCAGTACCCATTTCCTATGGAGGCTCCTCTTTCGTCTAATCCCCCTAACCACCTCCTTTCGCATCCATGGCGGCACTCTCCTCCGCCTCCCCACCTTACTGGTAAAGGATGATGAGAGTTGTAGAGCCTTAATTCACCCAACCTGTCCTATAGAGATGAGAAGAACCATTGCAAAGATTGTTAATGATAAGTCATTGATCTTGTTTTTATGGCAGCCTTTATCAAAGGAGGTCAGTGTGGTGCATGGCTCAGTGGTGTTGCGGATCCAAGGTTCACAGGTTCACATTTTTATTATCAGGATCTTATAAAAGATTTCATTGTTCTCTCTGGGCTTAGCCACAGTCCTTGCAGTAGCTGGGAGGAAAAGGATTTTCCAAGAAACAAGATACAGCTGTGACAGGCGGCTACTCTCATTTTGAACTAATGAGATAAGAAGGGCACAATGAGGTACACACTGCTTAAAAATGAAATGCTGCCAATCAAGCTGGGCTTTGGAGGGAGCCACAGAAGGGATCCTGGCAGCTTCCTGAGCATTTTTCTGGTCAGAAGGCTCCCAGCTGACTTTCTTCTTGTAAAAGTGCATCTGGAACCTTATGCCAAGAAAAACATCTGAGGGGCAAGTATGATTTGCAGGGAAGAGGAAAAGCATCCCCAGCTTGCCCAGTAAAGGGACCCTCTGGGGCTCTTCATCACCAGAAACAATATTTGGAATTTCATACATGCATTTCTGTATGTGTAACAGGCAATTTGGACCAAAAAGAAAAGACACACATCGACACAAGATGTCTCACTGCCTGAGGCAGGCAGATGCACTGCTGCCACCCCTTACTCTGAGGAGGCCCTTCCTCAGAGTAAGGCATCATGGGTAACTTTGTTTTATCTTCTCCATGCATTTCCCCCAGCTTCCTCCTAGCTCTTTTCCCCTCACCATGTTCCTCATCTTCCTTGGCCTCCATCATTCTTCCACATTTCTTCTGGTTTCCTCCCAGATAAGCACTGCCTGAAACCTCCCTCATCATGGAGAACCCTTCTTAGCAAGGCATTCTGGCTGAGGCGGCCCTGGAGATTGTCTTCAGCTCAGGCATCTTCCAAGGCCATCCCAGCTAGAATGTCTCAGCCTGAGGAAGAATCCCTCACCATGAAGCACACAGGCAGTTTGGAGGTCCTTGCTAGCCACCTTCCAATTCCAGAAGTGGAAGCAGTCTGAACAGCTGGAGGGTCTCTCAGATTTAGACACAGAGAAGGCAGCACCACAGAGAATTTTGCTGGGGATTTCCCAGCTGGAGAGCTCTCAGACAAGCCTTCTAGTCAGGTTGATGTGTTGATCTGAAAAGCTGCTACTCCAGAAATAATTCTCCCAACAGCAGAAGGATGTCTGGCCACAATTCCACCACATAGCCACCTTCAGGAGTTTGCTCACTGCCCCCCAAATTTGGCACCTAGACAGTTGCCAATTCACCCCCCACAAAAGTATGGTCTTGGCTACCTACCCAGCCCCTCACCCTGAGAGGTCCTTCCCGAGAACAAAGCCTTCAGCTCATCTGGCAATGGCGTCCATCGGCAGGTGTCAGTGTCAGGCTGTCTTAGTGCTGCAGAATCTGCCACCTGAGATGAGGCTCTCACCCTGCCTCATGGGAGGACCTTTCCTGAAAAGGGACTAGTACCATTTGGGCTCCATTCCTGGTGAGCCCCAAACAATTGGTGTGCAAGCATCTTTCCTCTTCCATGTCACCAAGAGCAACCTTTCTGCTGCTGCTCCTGGCAAAGAAGAAGGTTTCTGGTTGTGTGACCTTCATTCTAGGAGTGTCCAGGAACTCTTGGCTTGGCTTGCTTTGCAAGACTGGGCTGAGCACAAGAGGAAGTCCAGAAATACTAGAGGGGAAATGGGACCAAAGTTCCCAAAGCTTTCCTTGACAGTAATTTAGCAAATTTAGTAATTTAGGAAGGGGGTTGATTCAGGGAAAGTGAATATGACCTTCTGGACAACCCCAGTGAGCCATACTAGACCCCTGGGCTGAGGTCCTACACTTCTATTCTGGGTATTCTGAAGGGGGCAGAGGGAATATGACAGTGGAGTGCTTTTTTCAACAGCAGCCTGTGTGTTTGCTGGCACACAGTAGACCCTCTGACCTGTTGCTCTGACTCTCGGCATGCACCGAAACGCCAAAAGTGCAACTGCAGCTGGAAGTCCTTTAAGAGGGCTGGAAAATCCATGATGAACAAGGTGATGATTGGTGTCCAGATCACATATCCGTTTACTGTGATGTGACTCTTGCTATGCATTACCAAAGATGCAGTATAGTTTCATTTTGGTTGCACTCTCATCTCTGACCAGGACTGTGGTCATCCCAGATCTATGGAAAAGTGAACACAGCTCAGTGACACAGCGTGCCCTTTGCGTGCATAACTGCCCAGGCTTGCTTCTTGGTGTCTCCGAACAGGACTGGAAAACCTCCTGCCTTAATCTCCAGAGAATCATTGCTTCGTGCTTGTGTCCAGATAGCCCAAGTCTAGATCTGTGTCTAGATAGATGCAGCATAAGCCAACTTCTGATTTCCCTGTGCAACCCACAACATTTAGGAGACATCAGAGCACAGTGAGTCATTCTGAACTGTGTGACAGTGAGGCAGCAAGTCCTAAAAGTTCACCTAGTGGCATCTCAGCTAACCCGGACACGTGTGGTCTGCAGTGAAAGGAGAGAGAGAGATTCTTAACATGGCTCTATTTTGGATTTTCCCATCCTTTAGTTCACACCGCAGCCTAAAATAGCACTTGTTGTGTCTTTTTGTGACTTTCTGGTGTCAGTTGCTTTGAGAAGACTCATTTGGAGGTTTAGGTTACTGGAAAAATGGGTATTCTGATTTTCTTCCCACGGATTCTATCTAACCACTAAGTAGACCCTATATATTTTCAGTGAGAGGCTTTTTTTAACTTCTCCTAGCAAAAACAACAGGCTCTTACAGATGTACACAAATGTGGTTTCAACTAGGAAAAAATTGGGACTGAAAGGAAATCTAGTGGCTGACAGGCACAGAGACAAAAAGAAATTTCATGCTGTAGAAAACTCAGTCAGAATGTCAAACATGGGGCATTTTGGAAGGCATTCATTCAAAGGGTCTTCATAAGGCAGAGACAACTGGATGACACATAACATAAAACACTTCAGACCCTTTCAAATCCTTTAAGACATTTTAGAACACTGGTATCCTACAAAATTAAATGGGCATAAAACATTGAACACAAAGCATTAAGATCCTTCATGAATCAATTATCATATAATATCATATAATACCAGTTATGAACCTCCTTAATTTTATTGCTATAAATCAGTTTATTGATGCTGACTTTTTAACTTATTATACAGAGTACTACAACTGTAATACATACCAGAAATAAAATGTATGAATAATCTTGATCTAACCCACAAGAATAAGGAACAAGAACAGATGCTTCAACTGTGTGAAGTTAGTCTGCCGCCTAAGGAGCTCTGTATGCAAAAGATAGCCCACTCCTTGTTAATCATCACATTTCAAGACCTACAGTCTGGATGCAGCATAGTCCAAATCCTTTTCTTCCTCTTAATCAGTGCTCAGCTGTGTAATAGGGAAAGGACTTAGCTGAGTGGCAGAACACAAGTCGTGCATGGAAAAGGTCCCAGGTTCAGAATTCACTATCTCTAGCTAGAGCTACAATGGACCCAAGAATGATGCCAGTGAGTGTGGCCACCCCGAAGACTTTGTGGAGTGATCACACTGGGAATTTTGAAAAAGCACCATGGGTGCTGCTACACAATGACTGCTGGGGGGAGGCTTCCCATTCATGACACGCCCCCTCCCCCAATTGCTTGCTGATCAGAGCACCCATCTTCCAGGAGGCAACCTTGTGACAGTTCTATAACAGTAATTCACCCAAGCACCTAAATATAAGAATATGCACAGGTGGAGTCTGAACTCTCAAGCACAAACCATTCTTTTAGAACCCAAATAAAGATGAAGCAGGAGGTCATGCTGGCTTAGCACCTGAAAATGGGCTTTAAGTAAAACAGATCTTAAAAGATAAAACAAAGATTGGGAGGGTCATGGAGTGGATGCCAAGGGAGATGACCTGGGGCACTATGTTGGGGCTGCTTGTGGATGGTACTCAGCAAAAGGGATGGGGTCACCGGTCTGGCTTGGTTTACGGCAATTCTCTGTGTTCCTGAATGTTTCAAGTGCATTGGCAGTTCCCACCATTCAGTTGTGGCTCTTGGGTCTTGCAGGACACTATCCTGCTTGCACAGGCAACACCATTAGAACTAGTTCCAGTCATAGGCAAAGAGTCACTTTAGCTGCAACTCTAGTTGCAGACAGTGCAATCCATACTTGTCGACTCAGAAGTTCTAAGTCCAAATGGGTTCAGTGAGATTTACTTCCGTGTGAATGGGTACAAGATTACAGCATTAGTACAGACATTCTGGATTTTTTAAACCTAAGAATGAGTAATGGTACACTGTTATGCTTTGTATCCAAATCTGGCATTCATAAGAAGAACATAATGCAGTGCAACACATCCTTCAAAGGGTCATGTTCCCAAGTACATATTTTCCAAGGGCAGTCCCCCATGGGTTGAATTTCCAGTTTCAGCAGAGTCAGGTGGGGTCAACCAGGAATTGGAAGCATTGATGTAAAACCCCCTTTGTTTACTTTGGGCAATGAAGCTGGTGATTCAGTGAAAGGAACTATGATTCAGTACTTGGTCACTGCACCAGCTCAGGCTCGGTTAAAAAGTTGTGCCATCTCTTTGCTTTTTCATGGTATTTTAGAATATTTAAAAGACTTTCTCCTAATGCTATCACAGCAAGGATTAGCATGGAAATCAATAATAATGATCTCCATAATGGAGTTGTAAGGCAGGGTGAGCACACCTCACATGATCCTTCCATTAGAAACTGGTCCATGCTGTTATGTCTTTGTATCTAACTGACCCAAAGGAACACAAGGGACAGACGAGGACGCCTGCCTTCCTTTAGGTATGGTATGGACTTCCTGCTGTCTCTGTTAACAATGACTTCTTTCTTCTGTGGTGTATCTGCTCATGCTGCTGCCTTTCCCATGAGCTCATCCTGAGCGTGTGGCTTTGTAGATTAGGCTTTCCTATCCAAATGTACCCTTTTAAACATATCCTTTAAACATTTAAACCTACAACCTCTGTATGAGTCATTTGTGCCCTGAAAGTAGGATATATCAAATGTGGGATTAGAGACCCACAAGTTGATTTCCATTGGTTCACTGATAACAGAGGGCTTCCTGGGCTTCCCCCGAATACACAACACCTTCATCGTGGGCTATGCAGCTGATGGGAGATGTAGGTAAACATTTTGGAGGGCCCTTGGGTAATGCACCCTCACTGCTGATATTGGTTGAGGGGCAGAGGACCAGTAAGCAAACTGGTAGTGGTGTTTAATGCTCCTCCTTCTGCAGGCTACTGTGGTTTGGGCAGGTGGAGAAGCAGGTTGTGAGGGAAAAGGAGCCACCTCAGGGGGTTCTTGAATGGATCCCTGTTGAATGGATCAGGGCCAAACCAGATAGGACTATAGCAGATCTATATATTTTGATTCAGATCTAGTGTAAACTTACACCAGTTTCCAGAGAGTAGCTAAGTATTGCAGAAGAAACAACAAAGAACCATGTTAAAGATTAACACACTGATTCTGGCATAAGGGCCATTTCAGGGTCTACATAGTTTATGTCAGAATAAATACGTTCCTATGCATTTTTAAATTAAGGAATGTCGTACAACTGCCAACATTCCCCTGCCAGCTGGCTGGGAAATGCTGGCAGTTGTACGACATTCTTCTATCTAAGCATACCTAAGTTTGACCTTTGGTCTCACCACCAGACTGTTGTTTTTGTTGTAATCTTTCAGAAATCACGGATGAGAGAATTTGCTTTGTGATGCAACAGAGCATGCAGGTGAGCCCTAGTACTCTGAAGCCCATGCTCACTTCTAGTATTGCTGTCCGAAGCCATGTAAGGATTTCTAGGTTAAAACCTGCAGCTTGAAAGGGACCAGAAACATACAGGCAGCCAATGCAAGCAGAGCAGAACTAGTTTTATGTGTTCAGATGTGAAGCTCCTGGTATTAATCAGGTTGCTGCATTCTGCATCAGCTGCAGCTTCTGAACCATCTTCCAGATCAGCTCCACATGGAATGTAGTGCAGTAATCCAATTCAGAGATTCCTAGAGTATACATTACTGATTCCAGGCTAACCCTGTCCAGATAGGGGCATAGTGGGATCACCACCCACAGCTGGTAGAAGGCGTTCCAAACCACCCAGGTGACCTGAGTCTCACGTGGCAAAGATGGATCAAGGAGCACACACAGGCTACAAGCCTGCTTCTTCAGGAGGAGTGAAACCCCACCTAGGAAAGGCTGCACTTCCTCCATCCATTCACAGGAACCACCCACTAACTGCACTTTAATCTCCTCTGGATTGAGTTTCATTTTTTTAGCCCTCATCCAGTCTAGATACTGGTTTAATGTCACCAGCTGAAAAGGGGAAATAGAGAGGCATGTCATCTGCATACTAATGATGATGCACTCCAAAACTCATGTAGATGTTAAATAGTATGGTGGACAAAATAGATACCAGAGGAACTCCATGCTGCAGAAACCACAGGGCTGAAACATATTCCCCAAGCGCTACATCCTGGAGATGGCCCTCAAAGTAGGAGTGGAACCACTGCAATGCAGTGCCCTGTACCCCCAACTCAGACAGGCACACTATAGTCAATGCTACTGAGTTCCAGCAGTATCAATAGGGTTACTCTCCAGTCTTCCTCCAGGCGTAGGTCATCATACAGGGCCACCAAGGTTATTTCTAGGGCAAAACCAGACCTGAACCCCAACTGAAATGGGTCTAGGTAATCAATCTCATTCCATAGTGCCTGGAGTTGCTTAGCAACCACCATCTCAAGAACCTTGCTGAGGAAAGGAATATTTTTGCTGCCAGTCTAAAGTATTGTCAAAGGGCTTTTGAAAGTCCAGGTAAACATAACCACAAGTTTATCAACACTTTGAAAGAACTGTAAAGAGTTACTAATATAGGATTTACCTTTGCAGAAGTTATGTTGACTGAAGTTGTGCAGGATTTGTCCTTCTGTTTGTTGACTAATGTTATATTCCTTAGTGCTTTCCACCAGTATACTAGAACAGATATTAAACTAAGCAGCCTGTAATTTCCTGGTTCATTCCTAATCCCTTTTATAAATTGCTGTAACATTGGCCATTCTTTAATTCTCTAAGGCAAAGACCAATCTTAGGGACATATTACATATTTTTATGCAAAAAACTTGCAATTTCACATTTGTGTTCTTTCAGAATGCATCCCTGGTTTACAGACTCTTTCCTCCTTGCTGTTCTGCTTCCTTTCCTTTGATTTCTTGAAATCTCTTCGTAACCCTTACTTAAATTTGAAATGGTGGCTCTCGGTGGATTATGCCCAATTTCTGAGCAGTTCAAAGTCCCCTCTCACCTTGCTTTTGATAAGGCCGTGTGCTGTTACAACTTGTTTCTAGAACAAGTGCAGGGCAGAGTTCTTCATAGGGATTAAACACTGAACAAAGCTAATCTGTCAGGCTTACCTCCACTGTGTGTCACAGATGATGAATTGCCATCTCTTACTCACCTAGCTCTCTTATCACCTACTTAAAGTGCTGAAAGTTTCAAAGGCATGAAAGAGGAGGGATTCCTTTCATAGCATCTTCCTTAGCTGTCCCCATGGTTTGTTTCCTTCACTGCAAACTGATGGGCAGAGCACAAATGTATTTGCTTATACACTTATATCCCATCTTTTTTTTTTCATCTTTCAAGGAACCCAAGTTGACTTACTCATTCCTCCTTCTTTCCATTGTATCCTCATGGCAACTCCATATGATGGGTGAGTTTGAGAGGCTTACCCACCCTCACCTAATGGATGACAAGGCTGAATGTGGACTAGAACTGGATCTCCTGAGCCCAGCTCCACCATTCAAACCACCTCACTACATTAACTCACAAACACACCATACCATATTTCTCCACTGCTCTGTGGCTGTCTAGAAGCAGAGCCAGTTGCCCTTCTTAGAAGTCCATGGAAATAACTTGTTTCAGTCATCTCTAGATCAGGCCCCTTGTAATAGGAAATGTTTCTTTCCATTCTACCCACTTCAGGAGAGGTTGCCAGAAGCACCTTTTGGGAGAACTTCACAGAAAAGCAATTCTGAACATGTTTGTTTAGAAAGTAAATTCCACTGAACTCAGTAAGATTCACACCTGTGTCACACTTCCTCCTGGTTAAGAGCTGGAAAACACAAAAGCTGCTTGCTTAATTTCCACACTGTCCCATTGTAGTACTAGTTGCTCACAAAAGTACTAGGCATATTAAAATGAAATACTCCTCCTTTTCCAAAGCTTACAGTGAAGCATTATTTGGACAAACTTACGAGGCATTGGGTGGATTCCTTAAGGGCACTGTCTCCCCATACTCTTCCCATCCTCCCCACCCATAATTTGAGCACTGTTCATGTCTACACACAAAGTTTCATTTGGCAGAGCTTCAGCTCCTCAGAGCCATGACAGGATGCTTGTACAATGCAATCCCACACCAGTTTACTCAGAAGTGTGACACTGTCCCATGGGACTTACGCCCAGAGACACATGCACCGCTCTGAAGCTGCTAGATCATAGTCACAAGATCCTTTCTGGGGATGTGTTAAACAGTCATCCAAACAGGTTTTGGACCATGATGGTCTTTCACAGCTTAGGACCAGCATATCTGAAGGACCCACTCTTACTGCAAGTGCCTATCCAGTTCATGCAGGCATTTCTGCAGGTGTCCTATTGTGAAATGTCCTCCCAGAAACTCATTTTGCTTACTTCAGTAACATTTCACCTCCAGGCAAATACCTTTCATGCTGCCAGGCCTTTTAGACCTTTTCTAGATGAGGCTGTTAACTTACTCAAGTCTGGTTTCATTGCAGAACAAAGAATGGAACTCTGGACAAAGTGCCCTTCTTTTCCTGCCTTCTGTACTCCAGAACACCTAGGTGGCACTGTCTGTGATATCATGGAATAACTCAATTAAACTAGTGACCCTTTTTTTTTTTGGAGATGGAAAAACGTACTGCATTCCCCAACTCCCTGGTCAAGAAAGTACTCTTGAAAAAAGCAGAAGTGAAACTGGATGGCCAAAATGTTTTCTAAAGCACATATAAACACCCATGAGTAAGGTATGACAAGTGCAAAATAAAAACTTCATTCAGGAAAGCCCCATATCTGCCTTAGCTTTAATTGGATTTGACTGTCTGCTACTGGTAAAATCCCTATTTTGGGTATTGAATGTATGAATTGTTTTAATTCTTGCTTGCCCTGAGAACCCTGTTACAATGAGCCTAGCCTAAGCAAGAAGGGAAATAAATAAATAAATAAATAAATAAAGAAAGAAAGAAAGAAAGAAAGAAAGAAAGAAAACCATTTGGTGTCTTGTTAGGGTATATTATGAGCAGTTAATAATACGTTATAGAACACCAACTATGTGTTTCTAGTATATTTTTAACCCAAAGAACAGACATCCAGTTGGCTTTTCAATCCATTGGCAGGACAATCTATACAGAAGCGAGTGCAGGAGAAGAGCGAGTTGAGGCTT
The DNA here is from genome assembly GCA_023646645.1 of Varanus salvator macromaculatus. Classification (NCBI taxonomy): domain Eukaryota; kingdom Metazoa; phylum Chordata; class Lepidosauria; order Squamata; family Varanidae; genus Varanus; species Varanus salvator. The sequence goes on along the minus strand of JAIXND010000771.1, from coordinate 15,658,505 downwards.
CAGTTATCATGGCTGGGTGGGAAATGGACACGGATAGTAAGCATAGTCCATGTTGGCCCCTTTGTGAAATCTTGGAGGCTGAGAAAAGATGCCAGTTAGTAGTTGTTGCTACTATTTTTTCTCTTGACTTTCCTAACCACATCTTTAAAAATATGAGTAAGGAAATATAACATTAGAAACACTCTTCAGTGGTGATGGAAAGGTACTTTGCATGTGCTCAAAGGCAATGATGAACTATGGGATTTAAAACAGGTTCTTGCCAACATTTATCCCTACTATGTAACCTACTTGTATATCAGTTTGCTGATGTATGGTGTCACTTCCTAGAACACTTGGCTTGGTATTTTCCCTACTGCACTTTGCAGTTATTTCTCGCCTCTCCCTTCTTGAGAAGTGAACACTAAGGCAAAGAAAACACAGCTTCAGTTTGTTTGCACAACATTAGATATCAAGTGACCATCTATTGCGCTTTTCAAAGAGTGCCAATTGCCTCACACTTCCGCTTTGCATTTGGGGAAACTGACCTTATACGGAACCTTGAACTTGTATTAGTCATTCAAGCTTGTGAAATATGAAAAAAAAATCTTGGAACCGCTGCTTAGCTATTATATGATACAAGCAAGCTATGAAGCTGGAAAGGATATTCCAGTGGAAAATTGAACAGTCTAGAGGAAATGTTATCTAATAATTCATAAGAGTTTATTTGTTCTTTACATAACAGATTCTCAGAACCAGGTTTTTGGAGGGGGCTTGCCTAGACTGAATCTGCTTCTGTAGTTCAGACTCCAGATAACGTGGGAGCAGTGCACTCTGCACAGGGCTGACCTGGAAAGTTCAGTTTGCTCTGGAATTCTGATGCTAGATTGCTGGAAGGCATATGAGGTGCCCATTCTGAAACGGCCTCATTGGCAAGCAGAGCCTTTCCAAGCACAGTTCAGACTGCCAGTCGTAGCCTTTAAAGTTTGCTTGGGACTGAAGGATGGTATGTGAGCCTTCTCATCTTTAGACACACTTCTCAGTGCACCTTCTGAGGTGTGCCGAGAGGCCTGGTAGCGGAGTTCTGGCATGGTGGAGCAAATGCCATGGCCATGGTATTTTTTAATGGGCCTGTGCTGCAAAGAAAAATGCTGGGCTTGGCTGTTTCAGCTGCCACTGTCTTTCTTATCCCTGGGCCCTCATGGTGCTATGCTGGCCTGTACCCTGGGGTGAGGCACAAAGTCATTGTGGGTAATGCTGGGTATGCCTGGCTGGAAGAATATTGGGTTGCTAGAACTACACCGCCTTTTGCATGACCATCCAACCTTCCTTCCTTCCTTCCACCCTTCTGTCTTCTCTAGCCTACCTCCAGTGAGCCTTGGGGCATTCCAGGGAGGTACTGGGAAGCCTGTTAGAGGGCACCAAGGTGCCATTAAGTCTGGTGACAGCCCTACAGCTGGGACTGGGGAAAGAGCCTTTTCAGTGGTGGCACCTGTCTGTGAAAGTTCCTTCCTAGAAAGGCAAAGCTATTTACAGATCCATTCCCTCCATGCCTATATGGGTTTTATCTGGATCACTGAATTTAGATTCGACAGATATAGTCTCATATAATTTCAGAAATGACTTGTGTTTCATGTTATTACATGCTTCAGCTTTGCAAGGAGTTCTCTCTCTCTCTCTTACATGCACACACACATGCGCACGTGCACACACACACACACAACATAGAGTAAAGTTGCCACACTTAAAACTTTGAGAGATACTCTTTGCTAATAAACTAATTTTGCAGTCTGTAGTAAGGCTAAACTTGTAGAAGAGAATTCTTTAAAGGCATCAGGATTCTAGGAGATTATAAGAAGATTGCTAGCTACAAGTTTCCAGTATATTGGCTATAAAGCGTCATTCTGATGCTTTGCTCTGACCAATAGGATAGGAATTCTTAATTGCACCTGAATAATGTACAGAAGGTTCTAGTTTAGCATGTCCCAAAGTTTAAAGACTGAGTTAAGTTAGCACAAGAAGAAAGGAGCAGTGATCAGGTTGGAAGGAAGGACAAGTGTATCTACATATTCAAAGCTATGTTACTCTGTCTTTTGGGACAGTAGCATTTCGGAATCCAGGTGGATGAGCAGACTTGCATGCCATGCCACTCCATCCTGGCAATAAACCATGGTGGGTTGGCTATTCTGAGGACAACGCAGGGCGTTCCTGACAAGCAATCATGTAAATCATTGCTTGTTCTCCTTTCATCCTTCATGGCAGGACTGACTTTCCTCCCTGTCCCCACTGTAATCATGAACCATATTTTGCCTTCATGTTGCCTCTTTCCTCCTCCAACAATTTTTTTTTTTGAATCCCCCTTTTGCTATCTCTGATTTTACAGTCAGAGACAGCTGCTCTAAAGTGCCTAAGTGGCATATTGGAGGGGCTGTTACTGGTTGGCCACCATTTCTTAAAGCAGGTTTGCATCCCAAATTGTGTGCAATTGTGTGTGCACAACTGGGTGGTGGGCAGGGGCCTTTTTACACTTTTTAACAGTCAGACTTGTGCAAGTGCAGAGATATGAACTTTTGCACATCCAAAACAGGGAAGGCTTGCCAGGGCCATGTCCTGTGGCGTACCTGATATCGGAGTGCAGCAGATACTAACCTTGGATATTGGCCTGGAGAAACTTCATAACTTTCCCCTTGTTATTGTTGTTGTTTTGTTTTCATTTTTAATCAAAAAGCAAGCTGCCAAAGGTGTAAGTGAAGTTTGCTCAAAAAAGGAAGTGGTGGGATCTATATCCTCTTCATGACAATTTCCTAATTTCCCCCTTGATACTTTGCGTGTGAGATGCGCAATTTGCACCTTTCCCCACTAGACTCGAGTTGCTCAGGAAGGACATTCCTCCCTTTTCCTGGGGAAAAAAAAGGAATTTACCATTTATTCCCTACTCTCCACTTTCAGTTCTTTAACTTGCTACTTATCTATAAGAGCACCTCTTTTCTATTCCATGACTAAGAAGTTTGTCAGAAATTTATGAGGGACTCTTAAAAGCTTTTGGGAAAACCATGTTAACAATGTCTGAAGGATCACCCTTGTCTGTGTGTTTATTGGCACTGTCAGAGAACCCTAGAAGGCTAGTGAGACAGGGCTTGCATTTGCAGAAGCCATGCTGATGATTATCAGCAGTGTTTCTCCTTCTGTATGTATCCTATTTTGATCCCGAATAACCCCTTCAATTTACCCAGGACAGACATTAAGCTCACAGCATGTAATTTCCTGGCTCTACCTTGGAGCACTTTTTAAAAATGGTGCTACATTAGACATTTTCCTGTCCTCTGATACAGAGTCTTAGGGAAATGTTACATGTTTTGGTAGAAGATCAGCTATGTTGCATGTTTATACACACACACGCACGCACGCACATATATCTGTAACATATATAATTTATTGTTGAACTTAATGCTAGTACCTCAAAATGGTTTCTTGTACAAATTTTTGCTCCTATTTGTCTTCTTTGTTTAGGCAAGACTCCTGTTTTCTGAAGAAAGTGGACACCGCTTGTTAACCATGCTTGTGACCCATGAATTTCATTTATATTTGGAAACCTGGCATGTGCCATAACATGACATAATCATTGTCATTATTTATTTATTATATTTCTATCGTGCCTTTCAAGGAACCCAAGGTGCCTTACTCATGGATTTCCGTATAGCTGTCTAGAATTTGAAATTATTCTCTCTGCTGCTTCTTACCATTCATTTTGGAACGTCATTTATCCGTTTCCACCTCGAATAAGTTGATTGACACTTTTGCTCATCTGCCAGGCTATTCCGTTAGTGGGAGCTGATGATAACCTTCTGGCATTTCCCACTCTTTGTGCTAAATATGACTTGCCCTCAACAGCCAAAGGGCAATACATTCAACTGGAACATCTGCTAAAGACGAGTTTTGGCCCTGTAGCTTTTGCTGCTTCAGAGATTTCCTTGCTTTTAGAAGTACGTGATAAGGGAGATTGGCTATCTCAGCTGACAAGATGGTTATATAAATACTTATAACTGGTGAACAAAGATGCTACCCAGGGTCTCGATCAAGAATGAAACAATGACTTTGGCTGCTGTGTTTCACCTAACTAATGGATTTCTGCATTAGCATCTGTTTCAAAAGCGTCAGTGAACTATAGACTGCAGCAGTGCTTGCATGTCAGAGAACACCATGCCATTTCCTTGGGGTGCCAGTTCTGGGCTCAACTCATCAGTCAGGCAATCCCATGGTTCAGAGTGCAACATGGTTTCCACACCACCCTCTCTGTCCTCCCGGCCTCGCCATGAATCCTAGCGTCCCTGTGAGCAAAATCGCAATCCTTTCCCTATTCTTGCCTATGGACTGCAGCAGATGCCTCCGTATTGGTCCACTGCAGTTCTGAAGTAGGTTCCAACTGTACCTGCAAGTCTGCAGTGCTTTCCACTCACTCCAGCCACTACAGAGATTTTTATTAAATAAAAATAAACAGCTTTGCCCCTATTTTCCTCTTCCTCCTCAGTGTATTTTCACGCTATCTCCCTGCCGCTGGTGTGAGAAAGATGCATCACTTGGCCAGTAGCAATAAAGCGAGCACTGACATATGTTACTAGGGAGCTGAGGGCAGAAGAGGTCAAAGGCTCGAAGCAGCCACTTCCATGGCCAATCTTGTCATGGTGTTTCCATATCGACAATGGTAAAATAGCAAGAAAACCAATCCCACCATAGAGAACCTCTGGAACTGGGTCCAGTCAACACAACAGACCCTTTACAGTAAATTTCTGGTTTCTTGTGTCAGGCAAACCTGCCCTGTGTGTTATCTAGCATCTTTTCAATGTATCGTGGGTACCAGAACATCACTTCAATAAAGGTTTACTGTTGGAGGTGTGACACAATTAGTGCTTCTTTCATCCATATGTTTAGGCATTTCCTAACCCTGGCTTCCTTTTGGGGTGGGATTATCCTATGAAAAAATGCTTTGGAAAAGTCCTTAGAATTTATGGATGCACATGTTCTACTTAATTATCTACCCACTTCTTGGAAACTAATGCAAGGTCCATGGATTTTCCACACCCATACGACAGATAAGCAACCAGTATTACAACACTGGAAAGATAAATGGTCACCTCTGATAACACAATCATTTGAGGACCTATTGACTGTTTCAACCTTTGAACAGATGGTATCCAGATGCCACCTGTGCACTGATCAGTTTAGGTATATCTGACTTGCTTTCTCTGAAACTTACTCACTGCTTCTATTGACAGTAATCTATTTTCATATATGCATATAGTACATAGGTATATAAATTTCATAAGTATTTATTGCAACTTGATATGCTTAACCTTTAAGCAATGGGAGCAATCTTTCACTTTTTGCTTTGTTGTTTTTGGCTTTATTATATCCTTCAGAATTTTACAAAACATTTATTTTTTTTAAAAAATGCAGGTGATTGCTTGGACTTAGTGCTACCTTTAGTAATTTGTGGCAAATATTCTAGCTGAGCTGCCATTATTGTGGTTTTGAGTAGTCTCCAAGCATCTGAGGTGGTTTAATCCTCTGGCATGCCCCAGAATAATTCAGAAACGTGGCAAACAGTCCCCACTGACACCCATCGCAGGAATAATGTAAGTATCTGGATCGTGTTCTAGTCTTCTTGATGCTTTAGTTTTCTATGTGCAGAGAGATGGGTTGCAATTGTAGCTCCTGCTGCTAAGGAATGTGCAATGGTGAAATTCATTGCATTGGAGGCAGCTGGGCTTCTGCAGGGTTCCAGCCCAGCAATTGGAACTGGACAGTGCTGGATTTTTTCCTGGGTAGCAGAAATGTGGGTGAACAGTTGCATACCCTCAGAACAAAGTTTGTAAATTTGCACCACCATTTGTGTAAATCAGAACATTTATGCAAATATGGTCTGAGTCTAAATCTGTGTAAATGGGTTTGCTCTGTTTTTATTTTTTTTTTCCCCATTTGCAAATCTACTGCATAACTCTGGGTGCAGCATATTCCCTTGGTAGTTATCCTTGCCAGTGTAAATCACTCACTGCTTTGACATCAGTTTCTCATACTTGCTACTTCACAAAGCACTTGTCAGTGCAATTTAATCTAGTTCAGCATCAGTGCTTTGATTTTCCATTAGGGTTTTATGATTTGCACACATCAAATAGATACATTTAAATATTATTTTCTGTTCTTATTTTTCAGTCCTCATTGTTTGTCCTAGTGGGAATCAACAAGGTTGTTGTAGACTGTTCCTGCCCCTCACCTTCCTTCTATTTATCAATATTATTTGCATTTTGGGGGGAGAGGAGTAAAGAAAATGAAGGCAAAGTGCACAAAATGTGGAACCTAAAATAAATGCACATTTTGGGCTCTGCAATTTGTAGAGTTCCTGAAGTCTAAAGAAAAACCTCATGCAGATAGCAGCCTCTTTTATAAGTGGAAATCTGCTGGCTGGCTTGTCTTGAGTCAGATCAGGGTAGGGGAAACAATGGAATCTGGAGGGCTAGATCAGGAAAATTCATTGGATTTTCATGTCTGAACTGAATTTCTTGCACATTTCTACTATAGCAACTGACATTTTGTATGTGGATCCCCAACTTCATTCTGAAGTTATATGGTCCCTTTATGTGGTTTGTATAGGGTCCTTATTTATTTATATATTATGTTTATATCCCACATTTTTGCTGCCTAGGAACTCAAAGTGGCTTACTTAATTCCCCTCCTCTCTATGTTATCCTCCCAACAACTTCCCTGTGAGATAGATTGAACTAAGAGTCTTTGACAGGTCCAATGACACCCTGTGAGCTCCATGGCTGAGTGTGGACCAGAACCTAGATTGCCTGAGTCCCAGTCTTTGAGACAAAATGGAGAGGTGGCAGTAGAATATTATGCGGTATGTGTGCTGTTGGTCATGGCCATATGTCACTCCGGATCAGTGGTTCACGGACTTAGGACATTTCTCCCAAATGGTATCCCCAGATGTGTTGGCTAGCATTTCCATCATACCAGTGAGAATGTTCCCCTGCCCCCCCACAAGCTTGTGGATCATAGCTTTCATTCCTGGTTTCCCCAGGAGCAATGTCCTTCGTTGCCACATATCCAAAAGGTCATAGCACATGGCCTTGCTTTTATCCATACTAATGAGGTTTCAAGTCCACAAAATTAAGGGAAAGTGCCAAGACCTGTTTGAAAACTCCTTGTGGCCCATGGTTAAATATACAGCAAAGACTTTGTCTTCACAACTTAAGCTGCCCCGCTCGAGAACAGACTCACATGATTTAATGCTTTTCCACCTAAAAATGGCTCTCTGCATAGAAAATTAAAGACCTGGGGAAGGTTTATTTCCTAGATTTTTCTTACCATGCCTGCAAATCCATATGCAGAGATTTCATTTATGTTTCTGCATGAGGCAGGATTTGTTCAGGATATGAGCTTCTGCGACAGCTTGTAGTGGCACAACTTAGTGAGATTTGCCACCTCAGTGAGATCTGGGCCAAAGTATCTTCTATTAATAGTACACCAAGCTCAGGGTATCAGTTGTGAAGGTTCACCCAGGGTGGTTTTCTAGAAAGATAGTTTAAAAATAGACAGAAGTCCAACCCTGGTAAAACTTTAATTTGCTGAACTAAAAATAAGTACCACATTGGGTCAATCTGGCCAATGAAAACATTACTTGGGGTCACTGAACTTTCAAACCCTAGTTAAACTGTGGAATAAGCACAATGACTAACAACTCAGTCCTTGAGAAGCTTCACTTGGCCCAAATCCAGACAAACAAGTTGTGGTTTCTGCCAACAGAGACATTTGAGGACTGGTGCCTACAGTTACTTCCACTCTGGTCATGCTTTATATTTTCTGTTTAAAAAATTCAAAAATGCAATTTGCTAGATGCCTTTTACCTCCTCAGACTTTATTTTGATTTTGTGTGCTTCAGAATGAATCCAGGAACAGAGATTAAAAAAAAAAAGCTGCTGAACTCTCGATGAATGACTGAATGGATCTGTCTCAGGTTAAATTCTCAGGTTCCCTCTATCTTGCTTCTCACAATACTTGCAATTCTGGGCAAATTCTTATCATACAACAAGGTTTTGGGGTCTGACTTCAGCATGCAAAGCAAGTACTCTAAAGTTAGGGTAGTTTCACTGTTATTTAAAAATGAAATGTTTATAAATCCTATCCTTTCACCCAGAGGTAGCCAAGGTGGTTTAGATAAAAGCATTAAAATAATGGAAGTCTGAACATCGAAACAGTTAAAAGAAGTAATATCACCAGCAGCTAGCCAGTAGATTAAAGTCTTAATCTGTCCATTGTTATAACTCCTAAATGCCTGAGAAACCCCCTGATGCTCAGGCCTCTTTGGCTAGACTTTTGGCTTACTCCCACAAATTGCCCGAAATGATGGAATTGGAATATTCAGCACAGTGAATATTCTGAAAAGAGATTTGTGGTTTAGGCCATCTTGATGTTTGTGCAGTTAAAATAAGCCAGTGCACTATGCAGTGCGGCTGTCTGTAACACTGCAGACTTGGAGAAGCATGGATGCTGGGATTTAAATGGCCAGTTGTGGCTGTCTAAATGTTGTCCTCCTCCTCTTGAGGAGAAGAAGCTGAGGCACTGCTAGGATTCCTTGGAGTAATGCTGGCTCCCTGAATGGTTTCCACACACTGGCTCTGAATAGGGTCTTCCATCTTCAGAGTCCACCAGGTTCAGAAAGAACTGAGCCAGCTGTGAGGGCACACAGTGGGACTCCATGGTCAAAGCTCCAACTCCAATCTCAGTTTGCTTTTCTGAGGTGGTAGCCGGGATTCTGCTCCATTCTGTGGCCCCTCCAAGCAATTTTGGGAAGGCATAGGAATGTATCTTCAGTCTTCCAATTTGAGTCATCTCCTGGGCTTTGGACCACTCATCCACAGGGTTTCTAGTCTTCCAGATGTCCAGGTAGTGTTTTGTTTTGTATTGGCAACATTATAAATGGGTTTCCCAATGTTGGGAAGATGAAAAATTAATTGATGCAGTTCCCAAACCAAGGAATATTTTCCACTCCTCAGAATAGTTTGTCCTCCATCAAAAGATGAAAATACTAGGTGAACCATCAGAACAAAAGTGATGCTTTCTGGCACTGGGATATAATCGAAAGGCTTTGCAAGGCTCAATATAATAGACTAAATAATAGGCTGAAGTAGGAGATGAGGTCTAAGAGAAATCGTGGCCTCCTCTTTGGGAGCAATTTCATATCCTTGCATTCACGCTGATGCACAGTGGCAAAACACACCAATCAGCTCTTCTCAAAAGTCTTTGCTCCTAAGGAAAAGTCTGCCCTGTTGACAGTCGGCCAGAAAATGGTGCAACACTCTCTGAAGGCATGGCTTCCGTCCAGGAACTGCACAATCAGATTCCGTGATTGCAAAGGCATTTACTGCACGTGGCCAAGGTTGCGGCAAAGTACAAGTGTGCCTGTTGGATGTTGATCAGGAGTCTTCTGTCAGCAATTTTAGTCTTTAAAATGTGCAACAGTCCTGCAGAGCAGAGTGGCATGTGGTTCCTAAGAATGATAATAATAGAAAATGTAAACAACAGCACACACAATCAATAGGAAAAACAGTCTTGACTACTCTGTGCAGAAAGGGGGTAGGTTTGCAAAATAAATAATACCCGTGCACATGCGTATGCACACACACATGACTTTCTGGTCATTCTGTGGCCAACATAATGTTACCATCCAAGAGTTTACCCGTAGAGCTTCTCAGTAGCAACACTCACCCTCTGGAGCCCACCCATCTCATCAAAAAGGTAGAAAATGAATTCCAAAGGTCTCTTAATATAAACTTGTTCACTGTGGCTTTCTCTGACATATAATTATTGCAGTTAGACATATGCAGCTCCATCATACTTTTTCATTTAAATGGTTTGTAATTGTATAAAAGCTACTTTAATATTTATATGCAAAGCTGCTTAGTGTTTTCATTATATTAAGTAGTATATGAGTATTATTATTAATAAATCAATAATCCAAATACTATAGGCAAGGACATCTATTTTTACATTGCACTTGGAGAGGATGAATTTTGCTGAACTGGAGGATGTATTGACAGGTAGAAATACTGATAAAGTAAAAAGCAGCTGTGAGTGAGATTACTCAAGTTTATTTCTCCATGTAGTGCATGCTGCCAAGGCTTATCAATGAGATTACCAGAGTCCAGGAATTCTTGTGGCAAGATTATTGCTGGTCATTGCCAGTCAAGCATGATTCTTTTTGTGTTCTTATGTTCAGTAGGGCTGGGAAAGACCTTTGTCTGAAACCATGGGGCATTCCTGCCAGTTTACATAGACCATGATGATCTAACTCAAAGTAAGGGGTTTTCCTGTGCCCTCTGTATTGGCAAACATTATCAAAGGCTCTCATGGCGGTCCAGAACAAGCTATTCTGCCAAGCAACTTATCCTTGCTGCCTGAGATGTTGCCACATGTTCTCCACGGGTGGGGGACATGTGGGTTTCCAGATGTTGGTGGATTGCAGCTCACTGCAACCCTTGTCAACATAGCACATGGTGGCAGAGGGTGGGGGTGGGGGGTCAAAGGAGCCAAAGCCCAACAATATCTAAAATGCTGATATTTCTCATCCTTGCTTTATACCAATATAATGAATGGGTAGATTGCTGTCAAGAGCTCCATTTTCTTTCTGTGCTCTCCTGATCTGTAAGAGAAATCATTTATGTTATTATATTCCCAATTGCTATATATGGGTATGAAAGCTGTTGACAGTAGAGAGAGCTGACAGGAAGAAAATTGATGTGTTCAAGACATGGTGCTGGAGGAGAGCTTTCCAAATAGCCTGGATTTGGACCAACACAAAGATGAGCAAGTGGGTCCCAGACCAAATCAAGCCAGAGCATTCCCTAGAAGCAAAAATGACAAAACTGAGGCTGTTGTACTTTGGGCACATTGTGAGAAGGGAAGACTTCCTGGAGAAGATAGTCATGCTAGGAAGACTTGAAGGCAAAAGAAGAGATGGAAGACCAAATAAGGGATGGATCAGTTCCACAAAGGAAGCTACAGTCTTGATTTCATAAAAACTGAGCAGGATTGTCAAGGAAAGGAAATTTTGGAAGGTACTCATTCATAGTGTTGTCATTAGTTGGAGATGACTTGAGGGCATGTAACAACACCACCAATTTGTAAATTTCCATTTCATGAAGTGAAGGCCACATTCAATCACCATTCACCTGTGCATTACCTTTTGATGTTTGTTGCTCAGAAGAAGACCTAGTTACTGGATGGAATGGTTTCAGCGGTGTTCCTTTGGGACTTCTGACTCCCCGGCCTCACTAGGCACCTGGGAAAACTGTGCCAGCTAGCCTGTGATTAGCTAAAAAAGAATTACCAGGGCATTGTCAGGGTCTTGAGTATATAAATTTGAGGTTGCAGCTGTCCATTATCTTCACCTTGCTTTGGTTTGTGGCTCCAATTATAATGACTTGTCTAATTTGAAGACCCATGCTTAGTTTCTGGCAGCTTGTTCTTTTTACCTGGAAGTATTGTTGCATATGTTAGTCTGGTCTTTGCATATTATTTATTCCCATTCTTCTTTCCACTGCAAATGTCCTTAACACCTACCTCAAGGATAGTATAACTCCTTTAAATATGGCTTAGTGCTAAATCCAGAGTCTTCTCCTAGGTTTGTGCTACTGCTGAAAGTTTCAGGCTCAAGGCTTTGAAACAGAAGATCACAATTTGACCCAAGAGCATTGAGTAAAGTCTGAGAGTCTCCTGGCTCAGCCTGAGATGGATGTAAGGGGTGGTCACAGCTCACCTTGCTGGGTGGCAGTTTAGCCTCAGTAGCATTTTGCCTTTCTGCACACCTTTGGGAGTTAGAGTGACTTCCTTTGCAGCTGCTATATGAGGTCTTCTCCCTTGAACAGGTTGGCTGCTGGTTGTCTCCTTGCCCTGCTAGCTAAGTCCAGCTTTGAGAATAGGAGTGGGAATCCTCTGGTCCTACAATTCCCATCAGTCCTACCTAGCATAGTGAATGGCCAGAGACAATGAGGTCACATCTCAGTAACAGCTGGATCACAGGTCCCTAAAACCTCAGTGTCCACTATTGTTGCTGTTATTAGTCGTGAAGTCGTGTCCGACCCATCGCGACCCCATGGACAACATTCCTCCAGGCCTTCCTGTCCTCCACCATCTCCCGGAGTCCACTCAAGCTCACACCAACTGCCTCAGTGACTCCATCCAGCCACCTCATCCTCTGCCATCCCCTTCTTCTTTTGCCATCTATTGTTCCCAGCATTAGACTCTTCTCCAGGGAGTCCTTCCTTCTCATTAGGTGGCCAAAGTATTTGAGTTTCAGTATTTGAGTTTCATGAATATAATAGTGTTCACTATTATATTCATGGAAAAGTTCAGTTCTGAAGGCATATGAAAGTTCAAGTAAGGAGATGCTAGTTCTTTCTCTTGGGTTGTCCTTCACAAGCCAGTGATTATCCTGTAACATGAACTAGGATGTCTCTCTTGAATGTGACTTGGGATGAGACGATTTGGATTCATGACTTGGAAATGTAAAAAAAAAAAAAAACCTTTGAAAATTACAATATGAACAGTTAGTCCTGTTAACAGGACTCTACTGTGATTATGTTGAAAAATTACCTTCCTCACTACATTCTTGTCTAAATGTTTTTGTTCCCAGTTAAGCTAAACCTCCAGCTGGCCATTAAAACATAAATTGTAAATGCTTCTCTATTCTGTTTTAGTTTATGTTAGCATTATACAAGCAGTTTCTACACTATGTGGCTGCTACTCAAAATAATGTATTTACCTATGAAAATATATGCACATATTATTAGTTTTAAATAAATGCTCTGAATTATTCCTATACATGGGTGAGAAGTCTCTTCACCCATTCCTGATTTATTAATTTCCATGAAGTGACCATGTGCATATGGCAGCAGATATGTAGATGCTCCTTCCATGTAAAGTCTGGGAATGGGGATGCCTGCCCTTCACATGCATTCAGTATCTCTGCAATTCAGTCTGGTAAAAGGCATATAATTCTTCTGGATTATGCTATTCATAAGAGTGCCACATCAAGAGCCAGCATGTTAGACTGTGGACTGAGTCTCAGGAGATCGAAGTTCTAGCCTCACTTGGCCACAAAGCTCATTGGGTACCTTTGATCCAGTCGCCCTAGACTCTCAGCTTAACCTTCCTCACAGGGTTGTAGTGGTAAGGACAAAAAGCAGAGGAAAAGAAACTTATAGGCTGCCTTGGGTTCCATGCAAGAGGAAGAGAGGTGGGTACACATGCACCACCACCACCACCACCTTCATCATCATCATCTTCTGTGCTGGCAAGTTTTTGAGACACATAATCAGTGTTGAGAGTACAATCAATAGCAGGTTGATAGCACCGTGTGAAATAGTACAGGCAGCTGAGTGAGCAATTGAGAAATCACCAATCTGTTATCTCCTGTAAATAATGGATAATGATAGTGAAATCCTTTTCATTTCACTTCAGCAGCTTCTGTGTTTGTTTAATGCAAGCTTCCATCTGACATCCACTCTTCGCTGTCAGATGTACCCAGAGTATATGCAAAGCAGAGAGATACAGGTTTGCCATTTCAGCAAGCAGTAAAAGCTTCATCTGCCATAAAATCTGCTTTTTAAAGAATGTCATCAGATATTAGAAATGCAGTGTACAAAGGGATCTTGAAGGTTATTGCGTTCAACTACCTCTTCGGTGTAGGATCCGCAGCACGTTACAGTGCTAGTATCCCTGGAGGTGGCCATCCTGTCTTGCTTAAATGGTGAACAAGAAGGCTTCTAAGGGTGCAACCCTATGTATGTTTGGACAGAAGTCCTACGACTCCCATGCATAGGAATGTGCTTTTAGACAGTCTGTAACAGGTCTTACAAAAAGGATGTTTCTCCTAATGTTTAGTCAAAATCTGTATCTTTGTACTTTTCACCCATTGGTTCTTGTTCTGCTCTCGGGACCAACAGAGAACAAGTCTTGTTTATTTTCTGGAGTTTTAGTCTGCTCTGAGGCTCTGCACAGAACAAGGAATTCTATATTCTTTGTCAGTGGCCTCTAATGTCCCCTGCCCTAAAGGCAGGATGAAAGAGAAACTTTGCCTGTGGAGTGTGTAGACCCTTCCCAGTCCTTCTTCCAGTAAACATGGTTTGCAAGGGGTGGGGTTGTCCTGTTTCAAAATCTGCAATGCCTCTTAGACCAAAAGCAACAACTACAACAACAAGAGAACAACAGTAATAACAAAAAAGTGTTGTGACTCTATGTCATCTTTTACAGAGGCTACTGCTACATTTGAAAGGGCTGTCTAATTTCAAATGTAGCTCAGTTCAAAAATACAAAACCACCAGAAGGAAAAACTCAACTAGGAAGTTTCCCACCAACAGCTGAGCAAGGCACAGAGCTCACCTTGTCACAGTCTTTCACATTATGGTGAGTTGTACTGTATTTCTGTTTAAGTGAAAATATATTCCCAGTACACATCCATCCATACCAATTGGCATATGCCAATGGTATGGAAACTGATGCTTTCTCTTGGCTCTTTTTTGATGGTGCATGACCTCTTTTTTGGAGAGTGCTAAGCGGCCACCCTCGTCTCCCGTGCAAAGTGGTGCCCACTCAAGCCATTTTGCAGCTCTCTGCCAAATGAGGCCAACGCACCATTTGCAAGCAGGAGGACAGGGCGGGCAAAGGCTAGGACTCTCGGTGGCCACATAGAGGCAGTATGCCTCTCAAGTTGCTAGAGAGGATAAGCAGGACAAACTGGCTTCCAGTAGACATCGGCCTGGCCTTTGTGGGAACAGAATGCTGCAGCTGAAAGACTTTGGGACTGATCTAGCAGGACTCTTATGTTGTGCTTCGTATTTCCTTGGAAGGGGGCAGAGCTGCATGGGAAGAAATGGAATTCAGTGGGAAGGCTGGATTCTCAGTAAGCGTTTGATATTTCATTACTTTCTTGAAAATCTCTGTGCACCATCCAATAACACCAATTCTCTGCTACATTTATGTTTACTTGAGAGAGGACCTTATCAACTTTCTTGGTCACTGAGATCATCACTTGGGATGCTCCTGGTGGTTCTGCATGGCCAGATTGGAGTCTGTTTGGAGAAAAGCCTTCTGTGTGGGGCTCCATTTTTGTGGAGCTCCCTACCTCTGAAGGTCAGACATGCCTCTGAAAAACATATTTATTTCAAGAAGCCTTCCACCAGCCACTTTTAAAAATTGATATTCTGTTTTAATATCGTGTTTTATTCATGCTTACCTTTTTGAGGCTCTCTCCTCTGGAATCTGATTAGATCTGGAACAGTATGCAGATCTTGCAAATAACTAAATAAAGGTAATTGCAGTATATTTTCACAGCATTTACTAGAGTTCCATTTTATACTATTTTATTTACATTTTATAATTATAGCAATGCTGTAAGATAGAGTCTTCCAACAAAATAAAAACAAGCAAACCTGATACACCTCATATACAGGCTTGTTTAATTGTTTGTAAGATGTTCCACTCATTGAGTGGCTTTGAGTCAGTCCCACTTTCTCTGCCTAATCAACTTCTCAGTATTATTGTGAAGATAAAATGGAATAACTCCTGTATACCACCCTGAGAAATTTGCAAAACTATGGAATAAAAATCTGGTATATGAATTATGATTAATAATCTCTTTATTGGTTCCACTAGTATTCATAAAATATGCTTGCGGCACAAGATGCAGCTCAAGAGTAGGAAACAAGGTGCAGATGTCTTGGAGTTCCTTTTGTTTTTTTAAGGAAGGAGATATGTGCCTTTGACATACATTGGCAGTACGTAGATTCAGGCAATTAGTTGCTCTGGGAGTGAAATCAGGTGGCTAAGAGCCAATTGACTTGGAATTGAAACGGGGCCATTTAAAACTAATATGTTCTGGCTTCTGCAGCAGTATCTATTTTGTTGCATGTCTCACTTGCTTCTAGCAACCGTCCTTCTGAGCATAATCGGTGAGCTGTTCAGAAATGTACAGGTAGGGCTCACTGTTGCTGCAGCCAACATCTTTCCTTTTTCCGAAGGGTGTTTTTTAATGTATTGCAGTTGCATTGCAAGTAGTAACAGCATCCAGTGTGGCCTGAAGAAGAATAATCATGTGGGCTCAGAAACATGGGACAGAGGGAAAGTCCCTGCCTACACGTCAGAAATAGCACAGGGACAGAATTGCTGGGTTGACAGCTGCAGCCAGCTTTTCACCCTTGACTTCCTAGGGGAAAAGAAAAACAGATGAGAAGCTGCTGAGTAGTAAGTAGACTGCTTGGATGCGAGGAAGGTGAGCTTATGCATCCTGCTTCACTCGGCTCAACGAGCCTGAATCATCACTTTGTCTAGACACAAATACTTTGCTCACTGCCCCTTGCAAAACGTTTTGCTGCGTCATGTTTGTTTGTTTATTTATTTATTTATTTTACATATTTGAAAAAACCTCGCAAAAAACCTCGGGATCTCTCTCAGAGCTCTTGGAGAAGGTATCAAGTCCCTCTACTGGACCTCCTCTATAGAACGTGCATACCGAAGCTCTGATGCCACAGCCAAAGCTTCCTCCTCCTTCAGTCCTCTTTCCCCCATGTTGTGTCTCTCAGAAGGCAAGCCTGCACACAACCACTGTCCCATTCCTTATCTATGTAAGCTCTCTCAGCTGCCTTTTTGGTTCAAGCATGCAAAATAAGAATGAAATGCCAGAAATGTCACAAAGCAGCCTTCTGCAGCATTCCTTTGTCATGAAATTAAGCACCCCAAACTCTCCCTCACTCCCTTGGTTTCCTCCCTAAGTGTTCCCTGTGCAGCCCTGGTGTACTGTGAAGAGCCCTTTTTGAAATGGTGGTGCTTCACTGTGGCTGCCAGCCTCACCTATGCCTGAGGTGCCAGGTGCGGGAGGTGCCATCCCTCCACATACACCTGGCTTCCCAGATGTTAGTTAATTTAATTGAGTTCCCTGACAGGAAAACAGCTGTGATATAAATATAATATAATTATATAAGTAAACTTGATGGGTATGGCAAACACCATTGCCTTCCTTTTGTAATTCTCATGCTTTCCCCTACTGGTTCTTCTGCCTTTTTTCTTACAGGGGAGATTGATAAGGGGAGATTGATAACTTACAGGGGAGTGGGGAGATTGATAAGGAGGAAAAGTGGGATGGTGGTGGTGACGGGAGCCCTCCCTCTGTCTCCAGGAAGAACATAATGGAAGTAGGGCCCCAACCATCAGCCAGAAAAGAAGCAGTGTAAGGCACTTTCTTCTCTTCTCCTTGCCAGGTTGAAAACTTCAGAATCTGGTAACGGAATGCATGACTGAAGGTCCTTCTTCCCTTCCTCACTTCCCTTCTCTTTTTCCTTTTTGAATGCAAGCCTGACTACAGATCTTTGCCAGCCTTGCAGCAGAAAAAAGGGTGGAAATGCATCAATAACTAGAAGTGTCAAGATGCAGGCCTGAGTGTGGGAGACCCAGGCATGGCTGGAGTCCACTCTGGTTCTGCAGCGCAATGCAGCCTCACCCATTGCTTTCCTCACTAGTTTTCCTGACTCTGCCAGGGATCTTCTGGGCCAACATCTGGCATGTCTGTGCTCTTTCAGATCCTTTGCTCAATGCATGGGGGTTGAAAGTCAGATTTCACACTCCTTGCAATGTGTTCATTTGAATGCATGAATTAATATTGGTGGTATGGCTTGTGAGCAGTGGAGGCTGGTAACTCTGATCTCAGTGGGGTTGGGTGTCCACTCTGGATTTTACTCCAAAGCTATTTTGGGGGTAGAGTTCAGCACCACGGATAAGTCCTCAAGCATTCAGAGTAAAATCAGAGCAGATACACAGTCCCACAAATATTGGGACCAGAGGCCTCCACTCCTCTTAAGCTCACCCAACAGGGATGCACCCTAGTCCCTTTCAGAAGTGGGGCTGATACTGCATGTTCAGGGATAGGGCAGGAATCAGTATTGCCCAGGTGGGCTCTGCTCTTCCATTCAATGTGCTTTCTCATACTTTCATCTTTCTGTTATAATTGCAGCATCTTTACTCCAACCTTCAATCAAGAAAGGCTCTGGGTGTGGCTTGCACAGACTAATAATAAGATAACCCCAGCCCTCAAAAAGTCATAACATGGAAGGAAAATAGATTAGGAGGTAGGAGGCACTAAATAAAATTCAGGCACTGATTTAGACATCTTTGTCTAGGCTTTATGCAGACATGCAGATATTCAAAGGGCAATTCATAGGGTGGGGGAGATTCTGGGCTATATCCAGGCCTTGAGTAGACCCATTGGAATTAGTAGAACATAAGCTAGAGAAAACACAACTGCTGCAATATCAACCATGTCCATATCAATTGAAAGTGTGGAAAGTGTGGAAGAGCAATTCTCAAGGGGCTCTTACATGCCCATGCATGTTACTTTGTGCCCCAAGACTTTAATGCTAAGTTGCACCCATTTACTACCAGGATCCACCTTAACTTTCTTCAGGAACTCTGTGGCACTGAGGACAGCCCTCAGTTTTGTCATTGCTTGCTCTTGGAGCATAATCTGACTTGATCTGATCTAGAACCCACTCGCTCATCTTTCTGTTGATCCAGGATATTTGCAAAGCTCTCCTCCCACACATCAATTTCTTTTGGTCAGCTTTCTTCATTGCCCAGCTCTCACACCCAGACATGGTGATCAGGAATACAATAGTGTGGGTGATCTTGGTCTCCTATGAAATGTCTTTCTATTTAATCTTCCAAGTCTTTGTCTTTATCCATCGGTCATCTAGTCATGGACTTCCTCATGCTGATACGCTGCCTTGTGTTTCTATTTAAAATACAGTTATTATCTTTAAATTTCACATGGGCACATCTAAATTAGCACATACACATTGTATGCAAATCAGTATCTGCTTTTGAGACTCTGATGGGGTGATCATAAGTTTCTTGCTTGAAACTTCCTGTCTATGCCATGGAATTCCATTATTTTACTTTTTGAAAACAGTGGATGCTAAGTTACTGTGTCAGTGAATGATTCTTACCTTTTCATATACTTGTGGATGATAGAATGAATGACTCATGCTCCATGGGGATTAGTGGCTTTTCTTCTGAAATGCACATGAGAAACCCAGACCTGCTGAAAGATCAAATGAGGCCCAGACACGTTTCTCATTTTGAGGCCCTTCTGGTATATTAAAAAAAGAATATACAGAGTTGCAAACATTGCTTAGATTTTAAACAAAATATAAAAATTAACACTTTCAGACTAAAGGATACAAGGCAATAATTTGTAATGATTGTTCCTTTTTTATTTAACAGGTGCTTTTCTAGATTTTTTCCAAGTTGTGGAAATTCACCAATTGTTGGCGTGGGCAGAGGGGAATCATTTTCCTGCAAATTCACAGTTCTGGTTAAGCATCACAAGGACATTTTGTCCCCTTCACTCCTGCACCATGATAAGCCCTGTCTGGTAGCTCTGAAGAGTGGCCACAGACCCTGACAGCTGCTGCTTTGTGGAATGGGCAGGACCTTGGCAAAGAAAAGAGGCATCTTCATTTGTTGATAGTGTGGAGATGATATTCCTTTATTGGCAGTTGAATGACATGAACAAGCTACTGCAGAAGGTCCTCAGGTTAACTGGGTGAAGGATGATATGCTAAACAGCACACAATAGAAGAAAACTCTGGAGTTCACTTGTGTAATAAGCCTTTGGGATGCTTTAAGAATCCCAGCACACAGATGTTGTTGAATAATTAAGTATCTGTTAAAAAATATTCTCCAGCCCCTAGCAATTGGAGACAATGAGGATTTTCGAAGCAGTATTTTATCCTCTGATAAGTAGGTTAAAATTATTGTGATTGGTGTGAAGGCGAAATGCTACATTGGGAGACTTCTGCTTGCCTCTGCAATTCCTTGAATTGCTTTTTGCTTTTGAGCTGACTTGTCGGACATGCTGCTACAGGATCGTTGTTGGAGACTGCATTCATGCTGTGCAATGCAGATGGAAGTTGTTGATTTTTATTTATTATCTCTGCTTAGCAACAAGACCACTGTTTTTTCCAAATACGTAAGACTTGGAGCAGTGTGTATGTAGGGGGGAACTGCTCCCAAGATTCATGTTTCTTAAGTTAACTAGAATCTGGTATTCTATCATGTCATGTGAATGTTTTGCAGAATCATTCTGTGGATTCTCGAGAATTAAAGGGCCCATGGTCAAAATCCTTTCTTTTCAACTGCAGCATAATGAATATGTATTCAGTTGCAACACTGCTAAGCATGCCAAGAAGCTTTCAGATGTCACCATGACCAACTGATGCAAGAATATAGCACACTGAGTAAAATAAAATAATAACCTTGCTTTAATTGTGGATAACCACACAGCCCTTTTGACACAGCTCTGGATGAAATTGTGGATTATGGATCCATAATCTTGACAAGATTAGGGTTCATTCAGCAAGGTGAGTGCCAGGCAGCCCATATTTGCTCCAGTTACCCTACAGTGGCAAAGCAAAAGGCTAGCACAGGTCTCTGTTGTCTGCCAGGCAATCAAGACCCAGTGGCACATTTCCAGATTAGACTTTTTGTGCAATTGCTCTGCTTCATTCATATATGGCATCGTGGACAAGAGTGTGGGCTTGGGATTCAGGAGAACTGGGTTCTAGTCCCCACTTGGCCATGGAGCCAACTAGGTGACCTTGGGCCAGTTATAGACTCTCAGCCCAACCTACCTCACAGGGCTGTTGTTTTGAGGATAAGATTGAGAGGAGAAGGAAAATTATGTAAGTTTCCTTGAGTACCTTGCAGGAAAAAGGTGGGCTATAAAGATAATGAATGGAAAGCACATGAATCTAACTTTAACTCTCTTCTTTGTTCTCCAAAATGTGGAGAGAACCTGTATCCCTTTCCTACAATAGGCTGACAGGTTCCAACACTTGGGCTTTTGAGATGTTAGTTACAGCCATTAAGAAGGCGGAACTGCTATTAAGTAATTGTTGGTTAGCATTCCCCTTCCTTTTTTCTCCTCTCCCCACATAACCCTATTTTATATTGGACATTTGGCTGGATTGTTTTAAAAGGCATTTCCTACTGAAATTTTCAACACATGAAAGACTGCATTGTTACTAAGTCTCTGTTTGTACTTTAAGGATTGTAGAAGGATTTTGGAAAGTTCTTTTGCTTCCAGGCTTTGGAAAAAAATCCAAAACAACTTTCTTTTCTTCTTTCCCAGGACTGAACTGAAAGAATAGGTCATTGGCAATAGGGCTCAGAAACATTCCAACCAATGGACAGATGATGTTGATCCTGACTGATGTCAGTTAATCAGAAATTATTTTCCTGGGGAGCCCTCATGAAGGGTTAGGACTAGGAGGAAAATATGTCTCCTGATCCTAGCATCATAACACCCTCTCTGTCCACACTACAGAGCTGATTCCTATGCACTCCACAGAGACAGAACTTCTATTTAGTAAACAAAGACCAAGCTGTTAAGTGCTCACTATCAGGCCTAGTTTAGGTCTAATATCACTGGTAGCATTTCAGTGGTGATTATTAGATGATGTTTACAGAAGGGTGAAAGGGAGTGCCTTGCTCATCATTCAGTGTCACAGCTGTCCATAGAATCTTAGTAAAGTAGAGTTGGAAGGAGCTAGAAGGCCATCATATCCTGCTCAGTGCAGGACTCCAATTTAAACCATCCATGATTGACCCATGTCCACAGTTATTGTAGTGGTTGTGCTATCTGCTGAAAAAACTCATATTTTCTTCT
Organism: Varanus salvator macromaculatus; assembly: GCA_023646645.1. Lineage (NCBI taxonomy): Eukaryota > Metazoa > Chordata > Lepidosauria > Squamata > Varanidae > Varanus > Varanus salvator. Next base: position 15,636,751 of record JAIXND010000771.1, on the reverse strand, counting down.
ATCAGTGTTGAAGAAAGGTGATATCTATGCAATATAAACAGTGCTTCCAAATGAGGTCTTTATTGTATAATCAGTGTGCTCCAGATGTCATCATCTTCCCTTTGTAACCCTCCTTTATTTTCCTGCCGACTTTTCTTCTTTTTCTCTTACCACAAAAAGTACATTAAGAAGGGAAAGTCAGAAAAGCTACACAATGCCCTTTGATTAGCAGGGCTAGAAGCCGTCTTTAATTATTTTCTGAGAAGAATCAAGTATTTTTCTTTCCACTCCTATGAACTGCCTTTCTTGGAAATCTTTCAAAAATCAGCACTTAAGGGAGTCTTGCACTCTGAAAAATTAAGTTGTCCAGGGGAACCTTCAACTTGTAGTATGAGTGTTAACCAATTCCACCCCTCCCTCTGGCAATACGTTGCTTTTAATTGTCACTTATTAATAAGGACATAAGAAGAGCTGTGTTGCATCATGCCATGGTTCACCTAGTTCAGGATTTGGACCACACAGAGACCAGCCAGTTGCTCACAAAATCCTACAAGCAGAACATGAGCAAGAAAACACCCTCTTGCCCATGTTCTCCAGCAGCTGATGTACATAGCTCTGCTGTCTCTGATGGGAGAAGTAGCATCAGGCCAGCAGGACTAGTGGTCATTGACAAACTTCTCCTCCATGAATTTGCTTAATCCCTTTAAAAACCATCCAGTTTGGTGGTCATCCTAGAGGGATGGACTGCAACCCTGAACTGGCCTGCAGGCCTGAGGTTCCTTGTCCCAGGTCTACCAGCATGGCCAGTGTTGAAGGCTGACAGGCACTGCAGACCCAAACATCTAAAGGGTGTGGGTGGTCCACCTGTTCCATCACTTTCATGGCTTTTCCTTAATGAAAATAGAATGAGGACAGAGTCTAGATTTTCCTGATATAAGTAGAATCAACTGGGCTGCACTCCTATTAAAATCAATGGAGCTTTGGTAAGTCATGACATAGCCCATTTGTTTAAACAGGACAGAGGGCAAAGGGGGAATATTTATCACTGAGGACCTCCTTCTTCATGAGAAGACCCACCAACTGAAGTTTCCTGCTGCTCTGTTCTTGTGGTGCCCTGCAGTTGGAGTGGCTGAAAATGGGGCCTTGGATCTGCTAGATCCTCATTCCTCAGACATGCTCCCAGGAAGGCCATGAAATTACTTATCTTCACCTATTAATGTCAGTGGGAGGGGGAATGTTAAAGGCCAGATGGGGTTGGGGGATGGAAAAATTTGTCCCAGCTTCTGCCCTAAAGGTAAAGGTTTCCCCTTGACGTGAAGTCCAGCCATGCCTGACTCTAGGGAGCAGTGCTCATCTCTGTTTCCTGGCCGAGGAGCTAGCATTTGTCCTCAGACAGTCTCTGTGGTCATGTGGCCGGCATGACTAAACACCGAAGTGCACGGAACGCTGTTACCTCCCCACTGAAATGGTACCTTTTTATCTACTTGCATTTGCATGCTTTTGAACTGCAAGGTTGGCAGGAGCTGGGATGGAGCAACGGGAACTCACCCTGTTGTGCAGATTCGAACCAGTGACCCTTCGATCTACCAGCCCAGCAGCACAGCAGTTTAAACCACTGCACCACTAGTGCGAAAAGCAGATCTTGGGAAGTTGAATCTTCATGCCCTTGTCTTGTTGGGTTGCAATCCTCTAAACATGTACCCAGCAGTAAGTCCACTGAACTTAATGGGGCTTACTTTTGATTTGTCATATATGTTGAAGCTTTTCTCTTGGTGTGGTTACCTTTGGAACCACTCATTAGTAGCCAAGCCCTGCCATAAACTGGCTTATTTAGTAAGTAGTCTTTTCTTATTTATCTTTGCAGCATTTTTCATGTGTTTTTGTGTCCAAATGTCATGCATTCCTATGTTTTATATTAACCAGAAAACAAAGCAAAGTATTAAATATCTCATAATGAATCTTATTCTCCTTTGACCAAGGCATTAATCATAATACTGAAAAGTAAGCAAAAGGGTTCTAGTTTCACTTTTCCCCCACAATGAACCCAGTGACTGCAAAACTTAAACCCCCGCTCCATTATTTCAGTAGTTTCCACATTCTCTTTTTTTCTTGGTCATATGGTGCAACCAAGTGATTTTCCAGTGTATGAGAAATGATCTATTGGAGCCAATGAAAAAGACAATGGCTTTTTCCCATATTGATTGGAGTCTAGGAAATTTATATTCTTCCTGCATTTCTGGAGAAATGGTGTGACAGAAGGGTTAGGGTTAGGGTTAGTTAGGGTTCAGGTCACAGTCTTCCGATCTCATGACTGAGGCTGTTCATTTGAACCTATTCCTCAGGCTGTTGCACACCAGCATGGTTAGGGCTGGATGAGTGCTAAACTAAGCAGTGAACATCCCTTGTTTATCTAATGCTACACATGGAATCTTCAGGTTCTTTTTGGATAGAGCAAGGACTGACAATATTTGACTTCCAGTGATCAAATGCTATGTAGGGAACTCACTAGAACTCAAGTGACAAACATTGGGATGAACACATAGAAGATCCCAGTCCACCAGTAGATTTGCAGGACCACCATTTCCAGTGGTCCACAGAGCACTTTCTTGTTGCTGCAATTCTTCTAAAGAATTCTGGATCAGACCAACATTGGACAAATACCATGAGGCACAAGAGCACATGTTCAGTAATTGAGCACAGCTCATGGAATATGATGTTGTGTTGAATGTGGTTGAAACAATATGTGACCCATGCATTCAAAAATGAGTCCACTTCACCTAGTGAGAGTCTACATGTTAGGTCAATACCTAACATTACTGTTAAGAACATGTGTTGGAAAACCCCAGCTGAGTAGAGCTCTGGATATTGTGAGCTTTGCCACTGTATGTTGTAGTACCTTGCAACATATGAAACCCATTTCCTTCCACCTTAGAAGTGGAGAACATTGCAGGAGTTAGTGTGGCTAAAACATCCTTTAGAAGCTAGATGAGAGCAGACCCTGATGGATTTACCTGTTTTTAATCTTTCAAAGTTGTTCAGATTTCACAATGCTGCAGGTTACACAACAGCTGGGAAATCCAATATGCTCCTGGGTTTAGCCCTTACTGTTTAAAAATGCCCCTTTGTGCTGTGCCAAGTGCTTGTAAATATGTGGTGGGTGAGGCTGCTCTTGCATCTGCAGTGGTTTAATAACAGGGTTATGGTGTCCAATTAGTGGAGAGAAGTAGAGCAGCAAGGTTTTGTAACTAAGTGCAAGATCACTTGTGCCATGGCTTTCTGGAAACTCATGGCTTTCTGGAATGACTGTCTGAAGTGTCAACACTTCGCTTGAAATATACACTATAAAGTCATACATCACACATCATGTTTTGCTACTGCAATGTTAGTGCCATTAATTAAAAATAAATGAAGAATTAAAAAACAAGAGGCAAAAATCCAAGATCTGTGGAAGCCAACCCAAAGTTGACTACATAGTTTCTGCCTATTACAATGTGGGAACATAGATGGGTTGAGGCCAACTTTCCACATATTGTCACCATCTTCAATACAAACACATGCCTGATTATGAATTAGACCAGATGTTATGGTCCCATTGGAAGAATCCTCTTCCTAGGAAGCACTAAAGCTCCCAGTGGCGTACTTTGTCTCCCAGATCTTGCTTTGTGCTTGATACTCCCTGCTTCTGTCCTTTGGGGTTGCCACCAAAAGAAGAAACACATTGCCAAAAAGAAGACACAAGAGCACATCAATGCACTATGCTTAGATAGATAAATAGATAGATGCAAAATTAGAAACAATAACTACAGTTTAGAGAGAAATAGAATGCTTATCAACCTAGTAATGAAGACTGACCAACTGTTCCATACACCACTGATAGGTAACTCCTAAACTTCTTGGGAGAAGTTCTCTCTATTTAGGTTCTTTATCTTTAAACTGGAATTGAACCAGGTAGCCCTTCAAATTGAGGACATTGTCAAACAGATAATCACAAGGCCAAGGTCATCTACCTGGTTTTTCCTGGTCACTATGTATGAGTATAAAAGCTGGGCAGTGAAGAAAGCTTTTGAAAGATGGTGCTGGAGGGCAGCTTTCTTAATATCATTGAGAGAAAGATGAACAACTAGGTGCTAGATGAAATCAAGCCAGAACTTGCCCTGGAAGCAAGTAACCAAAAACCAAATCAAAAACTGACATACCTCACCATGTGAAAGCAAAAAGAATACTGCCAGGGAAAGTCAGAGGCAGAAGGTGAAGAGGAAGAACAAATATGAGATGTCCCAATTCCTTGAAGGAAGCCAGAACCCACAATTTACAAGAGAGGAACAGGGCAGTGAAGGATAGGAGATTTTGGAGGGCGTTTATTCAAAGGGTCACCCTAAGTTGGAGATGACTTGGTGACATGGAACTGCAACACAACAACAACTGTTTGCTATTGAGTGCACCAAATAATGCAACAGTGCAGCAGCACATCTTATGCATTGCTGCAGGTAATCTTAGGGTGCTTGAAGCTTGCCCTGAGGAAGCCATGTATACCACAATGCTGCCACATCCAGGAATAGCCTCAGATTATTGCATGAACATCCCATAGCAGAAGAGCAAAGCAAGAACATGGCTAGAAGGGATGTGGGGATTAAAAGGGATTTTGTTCCCTATGGATACAGATTGACCTTCCCGGTATCAAATTAAATGTTCCCATTTGGGTGGGTGGTGATGGCTATGTCAGTGGAGCACTTGATCCACTGAAGCCTTTCTTGTGAGTGCAGCATTTTGTGGTGCTGAACTTCATTCCCCAAGTTGGTTCACTGCGATGGGTAAGGAGCCCCAATCACAGAGGACCATCCTCTGTAAAGTAGGACATATGGTGACCCTGGTAATGATGGCATTAGTAGTAAGAGAAGGCTATGGAGAAGAAGGCTATCATGCCCATAAGCCACCTTCAGTACCAGAGGCAGTGTTCCTGTGTGCACCAGTGCATGGGGAACACAAGTGGGAAGTATCCTGCTTCATGTCCTGTTGAAGGCATCTGATTGGGCACCAAGGAAATGGAATGCTGAGCCACGTAGGCCTTTCCTGCAACCCAAGCAGGACCTATATTTTATGCATTTGCCATAGGAAGCAGTTCAGCATGTAGCAAATCTGATTGCTATTTTAAGTGTGATGCCATTCTTACTCCCACTGGCTTATACAAGAGAGCTAGCCATATAATTAGCACTTACATGCCTCTCTGGATATGCAGATTCTCATATCAATTAAAAGGCCTCAGAAAACCTGCTGGCACAGCTGGGCCTCTGCCAGCTTGACACTGACTACCAGAAGATCATCTGCTGCTAATTTTCCACATCCAGAGCCCTGAATTAGATTTTTCCTTCCGTGATACTTGGCATGTGACTTGGCTCCTTTGCTTAACAATTAAGTGCCAAGCTGTTCCAACTTGTCAGCAGGAAAATACCTAAGAAACAGAGTAATTTTATCTGATAATAAACTATACTCCTCACTATTCTTGCTTTGGGACGATTCCTTGGAGCTAAGCATTTTGTATTTCATAAGCATGCTTCTCTTCAGAAAGAATGCTAAAGTCACTGATACAAGGAGAACCATTTTCCCAAGGCCAATCCCTTGGAAATTTTCATCCTAACAACCTTGGCTTTTCAATCTTTGGCAGAAGCCCTCCAAAAACTCCCAAATATTTCTGTGCATTTGCTGTAAGAGTGTTGAACCTTTTTAGGCTGGAGTAAAAGCTGGTTTAATTTTGGAAAAGTTCTTGAGAGACACATTCCACTTGAGGTCAGGCACAAAGGCAAAGGGGGTGAAGCCAAAATTGCCAACCTATTTTAGCTTTCACTCTTACTGCTAGTAGCTAAAGGTTAGGAGATATATTTCAGCCTTGTAGCATAGGTAAAATGCAAAAATCAGGAAATCACCAAACAGTTGGAAGACAGTGGAAAGGGATAGGGTATCTTTAAGGGGGATTGGTGCAGAGACCTGAGAATTGTCTTGTGGCCCTGAGAGTCAACAAATAGGGTGAGTACTGACGGGTAGCCCTTCCCTTTGGCTTTTTTGCTAGATTACAATCAGCTCCTTTAGACATAAGAGTGAATTCCTTCAGGTTAAATGATCTTAAGAGCACTGATTAGAAGGTGCAAAGGAAATGGACTGATCTGTCCATTTCATTTGCTTCCACAGTTGGGTGTTTTTGAAAGAAATCTCAATTATTTCCATACCAAGAAATTTGCAAATTTTGGTAAATTCTTACCAAACTGAAGATTCTCACCTATCTACAAGCAGACAAATTCAACACATAAAATTATACCCAGCAAGGAGAGCATTATGTTGAATCTGCTTGCCATACAGATGTTAAAAGAGGTTGCCAGGAAGGAAGGAAGGAAGGAAGGAAGGAAGGAAGGAAGGAAGGAAGGAAGGAAGGAAGGAAACTGAATGCAGAAATGCAAAGATGGCTGAATGCAAGGGATCAAAGCCTAGATGGATGGATCTGACCACTTTGGCTTCTCCTGCATTCATCTTTTTAAAATCCAAAAGTTCTTTTCATCCTGTTTGTGAAGACATTTGCAAATATGAGGAAATTCTGATAAAAATAAAAGCAAGACCTCCAGTGAAAATCTCACCTTTTTCTATTGCTAGGAGCTGCTGGAACCCAAAACCTCTGACATACATAGAGATTTACGGTGGTTCACTGTGTGATAAAGGCTCTCTGCACGTAGAATTTGTCTCTGGGTTTCAGATCTCAGCTCAGGTGCTGAGAACAAGTTCTCGGCCTGACTCATAGTGAACACTGAATCAACTTAGTTTTTGGAAAAAACTATTTTGGGCAGAATTAAATAATTCAAGCATATATGAACAGATCACTTCACAGAGATCTGTTATCTATAAACATTCTTTAACCTGCCTTTGCTTTTATAATTGCAACTGAGAAAATGCTAAGATGGTAGATTTTTTTCTTAATCGCTCACATTAATTCATAAAGTTGGTGTTTGAAATTATGTTCTGTTTGAAACATGGTGCTGGAGGAGAGATTTGCAAATATCTTGGAATGACAGAAAGATGAACAAATGGGTCCTAGCTCAAATCAAGCCAGAGCTTACCCTGGAAGCAAAAAATGACAAAACTGATGCTGTTGTTTGGGCACATCATAACAAGGTAAGACTCACAGGAATCATGCAGGGAAAGTTGAAGGCAGAAGAAGAAAAGGAAGACCGAACAGGATACATGTCAATTCCATACAGGAAGCCACAGCCTTGAGTTTACAGGAACTAAACAAGGCTGTCAAGGATGGGACATTTGAGAGGACGTTCTTCCATTCTTCTAAGTTGGAGATGACTTGGCAACAACTGAATGGAAGGAGAATACTGGTGCTTCTAGATTAATTAATTCATACTGATTAACATGGAGTAAGGGAATATGATATTGCTTATATAGTTTAACACTGATATAATCCCAGGGAATTTCAGTGCAGGAGGTCCATGAACCCTAATAGAGTGTACTCAATGACACCATCATAAGCATTGGTGGTTTTGGCCATGAGAGTGATCTCTCATGCACATCTTGAGAACAGTTAATTTCGTCTCAGTCTTTTCCCTGGCTTAGCATCTCTTTTTTAAAAAAAATGCAAGAGCAGAAATTAAACAAGAGGATTTTGAGTTCAGTTTCATAACAGTTGTTGAAAGGAACGCCTTCCAAGTCTTGTGTCTGGAATTCGTTTGTACATAACATAATGCCTCACAGCTCCCACGCTCTGGCACTTGGTTCTGTAGTAGGCCAGTCTTCTGTATCAGTTTCTCCTTCACAATAGTGTAAATTCCATGAAAACACGCAGCATCATTCAGTTGCGTGAAGAGTGTAGGGAAGATTCCCAAGGCACACATGTTTTATTGGGGTTCAAAAATCCCCTTTGTAGAACCAGGTAGAGAAATGTGTTTGCTTGTTTATTTATTAATTACATTTATATTCTACTTTTTTTTCCTTTTGAAGAACTCAAAGCAGCTTACAAATTCTCTTCTTCCTTCTCTCAATCTTATCTCACATTAACCACCATGTGAAGTAGTTTGGGCTGATAGTCTGTGACTAACCCAAAGTCACCCAGTTGACTCCAATGGCCAAGCAGAGACTATAACTCAGATCACCTGAGTCCCAGTCCCACACTCTTAAACCACTCCACCACACTGGCTCTCCAGTGAGATAGAGAGAATTGGCAAAAGTTTGAGATGGTGGAGCTTATAAACCTACTTGAAGACTGTGTGGGGTCCCCACATTCTTTCAAGAGATGCTATTGAGTCTCAGATGGGTTTGTTCCTCACTTTTCTTTCTCTGCTCAATCTCTTCATTATACATAAGGGAGATGTGGTAAAAATCACACCGTCATGTTCATTGTCCATAAGACAAGGCCTGTGTGAAAGGTATAGTTGGGTACTTGCTGATGACCACCCTCTAGTAGGGCCTACTGATAAGAGCTCATTCATGTTCCTCCTTTGTTCCACTACCACACCTGATTGTTCACCTGCCTCTCATTCTGGTCTAGGCCGCAGCGGCGGCAGGAAGGCAGAGCAGTAAATGCCATGGCCTGCGTGCTCTCTGGCTCTCTGTATGCTGTGCAAGCAAATGGTACTAAAGATGACATGGAGGATGAGGAACAACCATAGAGGGTGACAATGGCAGTGAGCAGGTAGACTCATGGAGGGAAGGAGCCCATTTCTTGGCCAAGAGCTCTCAGGAACCTGGAACAGGGACTGCCAAAGGGACAAGTCTGCATCACTCGTGTGTCTGGAGATGTGTTGCCGGACCAAGTTCATAGACACCTATGAAATGCATGGGGGCAAAGCCAACATGAAATACAATGCAGACTTTGGAGCATTTAAAGCAGTATCCTCCTTATTACCATCACTAAGGTAAATTATTTAGTGCTGGCATAAGCAATCTCTAGCACAACACCAGTAGCATTTGCTGGCATGGCAGTTCTTCCCAGAAAAACATTGGCCTTGCACCAGAGGTCATTTATGTAAGCGCAACATAATTGAGTTAGCAGCACTGCCTAACAGATTTTTTGCCAATAGTGTTTACTTAACCTGTTTGACAGGCTACTGAACTTTGAAATTACTCCCTCTAACAGTGAACAGAGGCTACAGAAATGGAGCAGAAAGAGGACCACTGAGAAAGAAGGAGGAAGTATGTCGCTAAGTAATGACACAGAAGTTGGGGCACCCATCTTCCACGTTGTTCCCCCATATAGCATTTGAGAGGTGCATCCTTGCTGAGCTTTGAACATTTATTGAAGATGCATCTCTTTACTCAGATATTTCCTAACTTGTAAGCAGTTATGACTGTGCTCCATTTTACTGTTGTTCACATTCTAATATTTTTGGCCTATTATCTTGTACTGCTTTTTATATTCTTTTACACATATTTTAATGTAAAACACTTAGAGATGTTAAGATATCAAGTGGGACAGTAGTATATATGTGTGAACAAATAAAATAGTATTATCATGTCTGGGGAAATCCTGCATTTTTTAGCTCTTTCCAAGGACATCCTTCTAAGCATAATGGTGAGTCCTACCACAAATTGCAAAGGAAAAACAAAACCACCATTGCTTGTTTTCAACAAGCTCCACATTTCATCTTGGGAATTCATCTGATACTAATCTCATCACAGAAGAACAAGCAGTGCAGATGCAGCTAGAGGGAAGAGTGGTTGTGCAAGCTAAAATCCTTCTCATGGTTTTTTATTTAAGATGATGAAGCAGCATGTATTTAGACTGCAGTTAGGGTCAACACAGAAATCAGATTGACTATGTGCTCTGCAGCCACAGATGGAGAAGCTCTATACAGTCAGTGAAAACTAGACCAGGAGCTGACTGTGACTCACATCATGAGCTTCTGGTTGCAAAATTTAGGCTTAAATAGAAGAAAGTAGGGAAAAGCACTAGGCCACTCAGGTATGACCTAAATCATATCCCTGATGAATATACAGTAGAGGTGACAAATAGATTTAAGGAATTAGATCTGATAGACAGAGTGCCTGAAGAGCTATGGATGGAGGTTCGCAACATTGTACAAGAGGTAGCAACTAAAACCATCCCAAAGAAAAAGAAATGCAAGAAAGCAAAATGGCAGTCTGAGGAAGCTTTACAAATAGCTGAGGAAAGAAGGGAAGCGAAAGGCAAGGGAGAAAAAGAAAGATACACCCAATTGAATGCAAAATTCCAGAGAATAGCTAGAAGAGATAAGAATGCCTTCTTAAATGAACAGTGCAAAGAAATAGAAGAAAGCAATAGAATAGGGAGGACCAGAGATCTCTTCAAGAAAATTGGAGATAGGAAGGGAACGTTTCATGCAAAGATGGGCATGATAAAGGACCAAAATGGCAGGGACCTAACAGAGGCAGAAGAGATTAAGAAGAGGTGGCAAGATTACACAGAAGAACTATACAAGAAAGAGCTTAACATCCCTGATAACCACGATGGGGTGGTCACTGACCTCAAGCCAGACATCCTGGAATGTGAAGTCAAATGGGCCTTAGGAAGTCTGAGCAACAACAAAACTAGTGGAGGTGACAGTATTCCAGCTGAACTATTCAAAATCCTAAAAGACAATGCAGTTAAAGTGCTACACTCAATATGCCAGCAAATTTGGAAAACTCAACAGTGGCCACAGGATTGGAAAAGGTCAGTTTACATTCTGATCCCAAAGAAGGGCAATGCCAAGGAATGTTCAAACTACCGCACCATTGCACTCATTTCACATGCTAGCAAAGTGATGCTCAAAATCCTACAAGCTAGGCTTCAGCAGTATGTGGACCGAGAACTACTAGAAATACAGGCAGGATTTCAAAGTGGGAGAGGAACTAGAGATCAAATTGCCAACATATGCTAGATCATGAAGAAAGCTAGGGAGTTCCAGAAAAAGATCTACTTCTGTTTCATTGACTACACTAAAGCCTTTGATTGTGTGGATCACAACAAATTGTGGCAAGTTCTTAAAGAGATGGGAGTCCCAGACCATCTTATTTGTCTCTTGAGAAACCTATATGTGGGTCAAGAAGCAGCAGTGAGAACCGGACACGGAACCACTGATTGGTTCAGTGAAAAGAAAGGCTCCTGAGAGAGGAGTTCGGCAAGGCTGTATACTGTCACCCTGCCTATTTAACTTATATGCAGAGCACATCATGAAAGAGGCGGGGCTAGATGAATCACCAGTTGGAATTAAGATTGCTGGGAGAAATATCAACAACCTCAGGTATTAATTATTTATTTATTAAAATACTTCTATGCCACCCCATGGCAATAAAGCCTCGGGCGGTTTACAACAGTAAATGGAACAAAACAAAACAATAAAATTAAAACATATAACTAAATTTTAAAAACCCATCCTCCCCCCCGGTGCATCTCGGCAAAACCCCTTAAAAATACAATCTAAATTATCAAATAACAATATTAAACAAATTAACAATTAAAATATGATTTAAATAAAAAGGTCTTTGCCTGGCGCTGAAAAACAAATAACGATGGCAACAGTTGGACCTCTCTGGGGAGCGCATTCCATAGATGGGGTGCCACCGCAGAGAAAGCCCTCCTCCGGGTACTCACCCTCTTAATCTCATTCACTGAGGGTTCCCGGAGGAGGGCCTCTGTTGCTGATCTCAGGGGGCAGGAGGGCATATATGGGTGTAGGCGCTCCATTAGGTATCCAGGTCCCAAGCCGTTTAGGGCTTTATAGGTCAAAACCAACACCTTGAATTGGGCCCAGACTTCAATCAGGAGCCAGTGGAGCTGACAGAGAACTGGGGTTATATGAGAATAATGCCCCGAGGCTTGTTTGCAAGGGGGCGGCATAAAAATATGTTAATAAATAATAAATAATAAATAAATAACGCCCAGTCTCTGTCAGCAACCTGGCAGCTCTATTCTGCACCAATTGAAGTATCTGGACCGTCTTCAAGGCAGCCCCATGTAGAGCGCGTTACAGAAATCTAATCGGGGAGTCATCAACACGTGTGTCACTGTTGCCAGGCAGTCGTAGTCTAGAAAGGGATGCAGCTGATGTATCAGCTGAAGCTGTAGGAAGGCACTCCTCGCTGCCGCTGCCACCTGAGCATGTAATGACAGCTCCAGGTCAAGGAGCACTCCCAAGCTGCAGACCTTGTCCTTTAGAGTGCTACCCCATTCAGGACAAGGCCCAAGTGCCCCATTCCAAGGCCCGAACCGCCCACCAACAGGACCTCTGTCTTGTCTGGATTGAGCTTCAGTTTATTGGCCCTCATCCAGCCCATTACCTCAGCCAGGCACCGGTTCAGCACAGCCACCACCTCACCTGGATCAGTGGAGGATGAGAGGTAGAGCTGGGTATCATCAGTGTACTGATGATTCTGCAGCCCACACCTCCTGATCACCTCTCCCAGCGGTTTCATGTAAATGTTGAATAGCAAGGGGGACAAAATGAACCCCTGCGGTACTCTATGGCATAGGTGCCATGGCGCAGAGCCATAGTCCCCCAGCACCACCTTCTGAAATTGGCCATTGAGATAGGAGCAGAACCACCGCCAAGCGGTGCCTCCAACTCCCAATCCCGCTATCCTATCCAGAAGGATACCATGGTCGATGGTACTGAAAGCCGCTGAGAGGCCCAGGAGAACCAATAGGGACACACTCCCCCTGTCTCTCTCCCTGCACAGGTCATCGTACAGGGCGACCAAGGCAGATTCAGTGCCGTACCTGGGTTTGAAACCGGACTGAAATGGGTCCAGATAATCCATCTCATCCAAGAGTACTTGGAGTTGTCCCACCACCACCCGCTCTAGTACCTTGCCCAGGAACAGGATGTTGGCCACCGGTCTATAATTGGCAGCCACCACTGGATCCAGGGATGCCTTCTTTAGGACTGGCCGGACTACCACCTCCTTTAAAGGGGCAGGTACCCGGCTGTCTCTTAAATAGGTATTGACCACCTCCAGGATCCAGGGCCCAATCCCATCCTTAGCTGTCTTAAGTAGCCAAGAAGGGCATGGGTCTAGTAAGCAAGTGGTAGGGCGTACTTGTCCAAGCACCTTGTCCACATCATCAGGCCACAACAACTGAAATTCATCCATTAAATGTAGACCAGATGGCATCGATGGCAACTCCCCACCAGAATCTGGTACCAAAGTAGAGTTGAGCTCGTAATGTATCTGAGTGATTTTCTCCTGAAAATGCTTGGCAAACTCGTCACAGCGGGCCTTCGAGGGCGGCACCAGATCTGTCTTTGGGCCTGGATGTACTAGCCCCTGCACCACTCGAAAGAGCTCTGTCGGATGGCATTGTGAGGAGGCAATGGAAATGGAGAAGAATTTCTTCTTCACCATCCTCACCGCCACAGCATAGGCACGATAATGTGCACTTAAGTGTGTTTGGTCAGATACGCATTGTGATCTCCTCCACCTACGCTCTAGACGTTTCCCAAGATATGCAGATGATACCACTCTAATGGCAAAATGTGAAGAGGAACTAAAGAGCTTCTTGATGTGGGTGAAGGAAGAGAGTGCAAAAGTTGGCTTGAAATTCAACATTAAGAAAACTAAGATCATGGCATCCGGTCCTATCACTTCCTGGCAAATAGATGGGGAAGAAATGGAGGTAGTGACAGATTTTATTTTCCTGGGCTCCAAGATCACTGCAGATGGGGACTGCAGCCAAGAAATTAAAAGACGCTTGCTCCTGGAAAGCTATGGCAAATCTAGACAGCATACTAACAAGCAGAGACTTCACCCTGCCAACAAAAGTGCGCATAGTCAAGGCCATGGTTTTCCCAGTTGCAATGTATGGCTGTGAAAGTTGGACCATAAGGAAGGCTGAGCACCGAAGGATTGAGGCCTTTGAATTCTGGTGCTGGAGGAGACTCCTGCAAATCCCTTGGACCGCAAGGTGATCAAACTGGTCAGTCCTAGAGGAGATCAAGCCTGACTGCTCTTTAGAAAGCCAGATATTGAAGATGAAACTCAAATATTTTGGCCACTTAATGAGAAGGAAGGACTCCCTGGAGAAGAGCCCAATGCTGGGAACAATAAATGACAAAAGAAGAAGGGGATGGCAGAGGATGAGGTGGCTTGATAGAGTCACTGAAGCCTTTGGTGTGAGCTTGAGTGGACTCCAGGGGATGGTGGAGGACAGGAAGTCCTAGAGGAATGTTGTCCATGGGGTCGCAATGGGTCAGACATGACTTCACGACTAACAACAACAACAACAAACTAAGTATAAGGACCACTACCCAACAAAACTTCTGGGGAGAAAAGCAGGCAGTTCAAAATCTCTTCTGGGGCACATATTTCACTCCGCATACCCCTCCATTCTTGGTTCTGTATTCACAGGCAAAGCAATCCTGTGTATGCCAAAGTAAGTCTTTCTGCATTCTATGGGAGTTACTCTATAGAATGTTGCAACTGTTTTGGGATGATGGCAGTCATAATCTATGGGTTGAGCACCAGAGTGGATCCACCTGGACCAGATGGCCTTTTGCCAATATGGGCTTCACCTCCTGCTTCTCTTCTCTTGAATTGTTTTGCCTGAGACTTTTTGTTTGTTTGTTTTTGGAGGGGGTAATCAACTGCCTCAATCTCCTTCTCTTTGCATCCCTTTTTACAAATAAGGCTGACCTCAAGAGACAGGGTAGCATATACAAATTTGTACTTTTCTGGTTTGTTTTTCTGTCTTGAATTTTCCAGGTACCTAGCTCCTCACCTGGTGGATTCCTTTATGGGTTACATGACTGACCTTAGCTGGATTGGCCCCTTTAGCCACGCCCTCATATTCACACCCTGGATCGTTAACGTTTGGAGTGCCTTTCAATACACATGTCTAAAATGAGTCTAATTGGTTTTTGGAATTGTTAATATGGAGTAAAGGTTTCAATCCAGTAGGAACAGCTCTGATATTGTTTATGTGTCTCTTTCTTAAATTGCACTCTGAAATACACACTTGATGAGTAACTCCCACTGAACTCTGTTGCAAGTACTTCTGAATAAATATGTTTAAAGGCTGTAGTCCTATACACCCAATCCTTACTAATGGTTCATTATATAAATTCAGTTTGTCTGTTGGGCCATGGCTGTGCATGCAGAGGAATGTTTTGTTGAATGACTATCAAGCCACTAAAACTCCAGTAGAGATCCGATGCTCGGGGGAAGGACTCCACAGACCAAAGGTACAGCAGATGCTTCAATACAGAAGGTCCCATATTCAAAGCTCTTGGGTAGCAGTGCTAGGAAATTCTCTGTTTGAGCCTCACAGAACTACTGTGACTTGGTAAAGGACCGTGCAAGACTAGTTGAAAGGTACGCAGCTTCCAGTTGAAGAACATACTTTTTCCTGATGGCAAAACAAAAAAGGCTCTCTCAAGATTCTATCAGAAAGACACCAGAGGGTCAAAACTATGAAATAAACCTCTGTCAAGAAGGTCTGACTTTGAAAAGATAAACCTGGAGGCATATTTTGACACCACATGCCCTAAAAGGAAGTGTAGGTCAAGATAACCATGTACAAAAGGTAACTGGATGTTTCCTGCTGATTTGGTTTTCCCTTTTTGATGGATGTGTCCCCCCTCTTACTGAGTAATGTTTCCTGCTATGACATTTTCTGTTACTAATCACCACAAAAAGCTAAACATATAAATTCCCTGTGCATGATGATTGTGGCATCTGGTCCTGCCTGGAGATGGACTCTAAATTGTTACTGTGCACCTACAATGGAGACTTTTTATATCTAAAACAATTTGCTAGAGTTGCTCTCTCTCTCTCTCTCTCTCTCTCTCTCTCTCTCTCTCTCTCTCTCTCTCTTGGTCAAACAGTGATTTTTTTGTTCTCATCAGTGTCTTAGATGTTCCAAGTATGACAGATGTTGCCTTCTAAATGTTTTAGTAGCATCTAACTAGTACTTAGCTGCTTCTTTCCTTTCACCTTGGATCCTCATTGGCGGATAGTGGGTCTACATCATTTCATAAAGATTTTAATTTGGAAAGCTTTCAAGCAGCCTCCATCATGAAAAAAAAAAAGTAACAATGGGTGGGCAGTGGTAATGAACAAACCAGACAATCAGACCACAACAATGTACAGTTGTTGCTCTAACTAAAAAATCATAAACCATTCCTTTGTGGAAGCGCCTTTGAATGAGAAACTTGTTTTGTACCTTGAAAGAGGCACTTTTGTCCGAAGGTGATGGCAAAAGAATAATGAGCCCCCTTAAAAGACAGTACAAGACAGATGTATTAAAAAGAGCAGCAGTATATCCAAAAATTATTTAATTACAAAATTCTCAGAAGGATGAATTTGGGTATCAATAACAGAAATTCAAAGCTTAAAAAAATAAGTAATTCTGTACAGAAAATCATCAACCATCAACAGTTCTTCTATCTAGAAAAGGATGTGTGTGCATACATGTGCTTTTAAGATACGTACAAAATAACAATTTGTATACAAACAAAGCAAATAAGAAATTGTGTCTTTATCATACAGGAATAGGAGAAAATACTGGTGGAGTCGAATACTCATATGTCACCACATGACATGATGTTAAAGTTACAGATTAGCAAAACCTGTGGCCCAACAAACTGAGTGCAAGAATGCAAGGAGGTCCATGCTGGATCAGGCCACAACAGTGGTCCCTCTACTCCAGCATGCTGTTTTCCACAGGGCTGACCAGAAGCAAAACTGGAGGGCTATGCCGTGGCTATTTGGAGGCCAAGTGCCTTATAGTCCGAGGTCTTGTAAAGCCCCCATACATCTTGCAGCGGTGGATTCAACACTGGGCATATAAGTGCATTGCACAGATACCCTTTGCTTGAACTGATCCCAGAGGCTTCATGGCCCTCTCTCCTTGTTTTGTTGTGGCCCCAGCATGTGTCTATGCATCAGTGAGAACCCTGTATTTAACTCAGTCACAGGGTTGGCTGAGCAGCGTTGGCTGCTATGCATTATTATTCCCTTACCAGCACTGAAGTGGGTGCATGCATTTTAAAACACAGACTGCTTCCATAGGCCTATCAAGCAACGTGTCCTCCGGAGCATCATATAGAGAGAACAGGCGTGTTAAGCACAGGCTGCCCATTCTCTGGTCAGATACACTGTGCTGCCTGAGCATGAGCATAAATACAGACTCTACTGAGCCTGCAACAGTACTCCATAGATAAGGCCTGCACTTGCAGTAGTGCCGGATCATCTGCACTATATTTGCAGCAGGAAACCCGTCAGAAACACAAGCTTCTTTCACACAGAGCACCTCTACATTGTTACCAGCATTGTATATTTGTTAAGGTTGTTGCACAAAGTTCTGGTTTTAGCAAGAGTATAAATGGAAGCGTGCCCCCGATTGTACTCCTTCCATTTTGTAAACTCTAAACACAATAGTCCTCTTGGGTCTTCTCTTCCCTTCCCCATGACACTGATGCTTGTGAAAAAGCAATCCACACAACAAACTAGTGCAGATGGCTGAGATCCACTGTTAAAACCACATAACCCTTGAGAATTTGAGAAGAGATGAAAGAAGATTCTTCCTGCCTCTTCCCATCCATCCATCTCAGCAATGAAGCCATGGAATCATTTCAGGCCTTCCTGGACGGCTGATCCCAGACATGTAACAAGATGAGCCAAGACCAGGAGACGTCACCTCGGCAGTTGAGCAGAAAGGGATGGATGTCAGGGCTCCAGGAAAAGATCCATTTCCCCTGCCAGCCTTTACACTCCGCCACCCGCCACTTCAGACCTTTATAATCCAGGCAGTTCAAGTTTCCTAACAGCATTCAGTGATTGCTCATGTGCCCTCACTGCAATTTGAGGATCTGCCCCCCACCCCACCCCACAGCAAGGCCAATGCTAGCTTTGGATGCCCCTTGTCCTCTCCTTGTTAGTAGCACACTTTTCTCAAAGCACGCCTAGACATTGGGTGCTGGAGGAGCAGAGACCCAGCCATTCAGGGGTGTTGCATGCAGAAAAAGCAGCTGTCCGCTGTTCCTTCTAAATGTATCTGGGGAGAGGAAGAAGAAACTATCATTTATTCTGTAGTTTTGAAAAGGATCCAGTGACTCTGCTAGTCTCTCCCTGTCTCTCTCTCCCCCTCCCTCCCATTCTCATATTTTATCAATGACTTTCCTGTCCCAAAGTATCCCCAAGGTGATACTCTGCTTTAAAAGGAATTTTCTGATTCAGTTTTAAAATACAGTTTCATGCACATTATTGGAGCTTGCATCCACACAACAGATGACTTGGATTATCTGATGTTTAAGGGATCTGGTCTTAGAATACCACATTCAAAAAGGATCTGCTCCTGAAACACCAAATCTAAACAGGATCTGGTGTTTAAGCACTCTTATTCATATTGTACATGTAAGGGATCTGAATATTTTCATAGCCTTGCATTTAGTAGAGAGAGAAAAATCTTGCAGAGGCCACACTGGAAACATATCATGGTCTAAAACCATGTAGTTGACAAATCCAAAATAAAACAATGAGTAGTAGGATTCTCTTTGCCCACTTCACTTTCTGTTCTTTGAAACATTTCTCTGAAATCATGAGAGCTAGAAAATGAGTTTTAAAATAGATAAAACCTGGAATAGGCCTGGGCTGCAGGTGGCCCACAGGAGTTAAAGTCCAATCCTGAGAAGCTTTAGACAGGAAAAAAGCTCCTGACATACTAACTGGGGCATGCTGGGAGTTGCAGGCCTTTTTTCTGACTAAACTTGCCATATATGACTGAGCCTTTGGAAAGCTATTTTCTGGGACCAGCAGAGTCATTAAAGGGAACCCTTCCCTTTACCTTATCGCCTTCTGAATGCAATGGGAAGTTCTCGGTTTGGGATGAGGATTCCCAAGTGCAGGGTTTTGACTGGCTTGTCATCTGTGGCTACAATCTGATACTTCCGTACAAGCTGTAATGGAAAGATAAAGATGAGTTTAAAAAACAGTTTCCCAGGGTTTCTCCAAGCC
The DNA here is from genome assembly GCA_023646645.1 of Varanus salvator macromaculatus. Classification (NCBI taxonomy): domain Eukaryota; kingdom Metazoa; phylum Chordata; class Lepidosauria; order Squamata; family Varanidae; genus Varanus; species Varanus salvator. Next base: position 15,617,818 of record JAIXND010000771.1, on the reverse strand, counting down.
AAAGCTTGTACAGCCAAGGCTTAGTCTAAGCAGGAGTGATCCTTGAAGCCTGGGCATTGACCTTCAGAACTAGAGGCTTCAGGGCTAAGTCTCTAGTTATGAAAGAGTGCAATCCAACCAAGGCATGGCAGGTAATGAATGGTAATGCCCCATTCATTTAGACAAGAGAGTTAAACCCATGCTTCTTCAAGGGGAGGAACACACCACTGGATACAACCCTCTAAGTACAATCAACTGGGTAGTTAATTGGGAAGGTCTCCTGTGCTAATCAAGAGATGTGAAAAAACATGACCACATCCTCATTCATTGCAGTACAGGTGCACAGTAGAACCTTTGAAGGGATTATGCCTTGGGCAGGTTTGCAACCTGTTATCTATGAATATTTAAGAGGTACCCATACCTGCAAACACAAACTTTAATTTAATGCATTAGAAGGATGGAATGTTCTGATAAAGTCCTCTTAATATTCTGACATGTGTAATGCATTTTCTTATGATCTCACAGTGGCTGTAATCAGATGTCATACTAAACTATATTTTAGTACCCCTCTCCCTGGTATGAGCAGGTTGAGACTGGCATCTACTGTTTGTAGCTTAGATTAACCACAGTTTAGTGCTACATCCAAACCCTAAACTGTGGCAAATCTTAACTGGGATTAGTTTAAACATGCCAGCTTTAGAAAACATAGTTTGGAATTGGTTTGTTTCCATTAACCACAGTTTGCCAGATTCAGTCAATTTGGTTAATATAAAACAACAGCAAGAGCTTCAAAATTTCTCCTTGTGGCCATTCCGAGGCTTGTTGTGACCCATCCTGGCCATGCTAAACAAGGAGGTCATTGGATGAGGGGCTGCTGGTCATCCTGTGTAGATATGAGGTTCATTTGGACTACACATAGAAATGGGCTTTTAGTGCTTAAGTTCCCATTCTGGGGAATTTCCTGCCAGCTGATTTCAGGCAGGCACCAACTTTACTTTGTCTATGGTATCTGCGAAAACTATTTTTTATGAAAGACATTTATGAAAACATTTTTATGAAGCACGAGTCACAATTTTACTTCTGTAACCTGATTTAAAATTTATTATTGACCGCTCAGGGATCTTTTTCTCAAAGTCTAGAGCAGCTCGAATGATTTGTGAATAAATAATAAGCAAGCCATAGCATTCCACATTTCCCAGTCTTCCAGAGGGAAAGCTGAGCCAGAGGTTTGCACCGAAGTGACTCATGTTGGAATCCATGATGTATGAAAAAGTAGGCAATGCAGCTATCCCATGGCTGCTAGGCAGTGTCTAGACAGCCAGAAGATTCTTTGAAATCCTAGCTCAGACCCTGGAAACTCACTCTGATGTCAATGCTGGGAACCCTGAGCTGGGGGGACTCCTCCCCTGCAGCTGGCAGAGAAAGACCTGTGCCAGCTTCTTCAGCAAGTTCACAAGTGCAACCTCACAGAAGGGTTTGAGGAGCATTCCAGAAGGCAGGGAGGGAAGGGATCACAGCTGCAACATTACACGGTATCTTGGCAGGACCTCAGCCAATTTCCTCTCAGCTTTGAGGCACAATACTCGAGACAGCGAAATTAGGCAGCAAAGTGTTTTGCAGGGCAGAAGGAAATTGGACATACTTCATCCAAGGATTCTTTCTGTCTCACGTACAATGCTCATAATCATCAAGTTGGGAAGGTTCAGGGCATCTGGATTGGGTTGCAGCCTAAGTGGCATTCTCAATTTTAAAAGATAAATAAATAATGATATATGGAATCACTTCCTTCCTCCACTCTAAGGAAAACTAAGGAGGAAAAATAGCATCACTTGAAGCTTACCCAACACAGAGCTAATTGAAGCTGCAGCTCTGCCAGGCGGCGCCCGATGCACATCCTCTTTCCAATGCCAAAAGGAACATGAGCAAAGGGATTTATGTTCTTTTGGAGCCAACGCTCTGGCTTAAACCGACTCCACTCACTGAAGTATTCTTCGTTGCATCCCAGAGCACGGCTGTTGATCATCAACACTGTCTGGGAAGATAAAAAGAACTGAAGTTGTAAGGAAGGGAGGGTCAACCGAGTGCTGTTTATGAAGACAGAATGGCAAGTCATAGTTTGCTAATGGAAAAGGGCTGTAGCTCAAGGGAGGTTGCTGTCTTGGAGAGAACTACAATGTTACCTCAAAGGCTGCTGTGCTTCACAGGAAAGAGAAAAGAGCACTGAGCAGCAGCCAAGGGACATAAAATTATTCAAAGACTCCCCAAACAAGCTCTGAGTTGAAATGTATTTCCAGTAATAGAGAAGCAAATAAAAAAGCAAGTGCACCCTTGATCTAGAGAGTGAAACACTTTCAAGTGTGATTGGGGGAAGAAAATACAGGATATTTTCTTCCTTGCAAATGTTTGCTTCAAAGCAAACAAACTGCACTGTGGGTCAAGTGGGACTTAATTTGATCCAGAGCTCATCAGTTTTAGGTCTGCAACCAGTTTTCAGTGCTGGGACTTAGGTAACGCTACAACAACCAGCATCTAAAACAATTTGCAGTATGCCCTTTCTCCACTGATTATGCTCATTCCCCTGGCCCTTTATTGGCAACCCAACGGGTAGAAATTGAACAGATAATGTTTGGATAAAAACATCTGCATGTTGGGAAAAGCTGCACTGGTTGAATTGCTGTCTTTCAGGAGCCATGCCAGAAAAAGGCAAATCTAGACAGGGTGGTTTTCCAGGCAAAGAGAGACTCGGAAAGTTCTTTTCTGAGAAAATGGCCTAGTGTGAAGTAACTTGAATATCAAGCCAGTTTTCAAAGCTCAGTTGCCCAAAACATACCCTCAATTTGTTTCAATGACTGTCTAAGAACAAAGAGCCACGATGGATCTGATCAAAGGTCCTTCTAGTCCTGCATTCAGTTCATACATGGACCAACCAGCTGCCCACAGGAAATTCTCAGGTAGGCTATGAGCACAACACATCCCTCACCAACTGATGTGCACAGACACTAAGCCTCTGATACTAGAGCTAGGATATAACAGCCTGCTAGGTTAGACTTCGCCATTAACTTCCCCCATGTTAAAGTCATCCAAAGTGGTGGCCATCACTACATCTTTTGAAGTTTTTTCCATAGTTCAACACTGTGCTGTGTCCTTCCTTTACCAGTTTCATGAACTTGCCATTCAGACTCATGGGATGATCCACGTTCTAGTATTAGGAAAAGGAGAACATGCCTCCTGATCCACTTTCTCCACACCATGGCATCTTTTTGAATACCTCTCTCCTGTCTCTAGGCTAAACAGTCCCAGATGCTCTGACCAAAACACCCTTTGGGTTCTTTCTGCAGTCAGACTTGATGGGGCTGAGGGTGGGGGACGCTGGACACTTGTTACTGTCTCAGGCTGCCTCTCGATGCCCCCTTCCAGAGGATGTTCAAAGAGGCTGCCCTTTAGGGGCCACTTGGTGGGGCCACACAGCGGGTAGCACATGACCATCATTGTTGGATTAGCCCATAGCACTTAACCCCCTGGGCTATTGAGCTGGTATATAAATGCAATCAATCAATTCCACAGGAATTAATCCCATGATTTTGTAGTGGAATCCCAGTGGCGAGGCCACTTCCTTATTGACAAAAACAAAGAAGAAATGAATCACCAAAAGAAGACTAAAGAGAATAGCAGTTTGCATGTTCTACTCTGTGTAAGGTAAAGGTAAAGGTTTCCCCTTGATGTTAAGTCCAGTCATGCCTGACTCTAGGGGGCGGTGCTCATCTCCGTTTCCTAGCCAAGGGAGCCAGCATTTGCCCTCAGACAGTCTCTGTGGTCATGTGGCTGGCATGACTAAACACCGAGGTGCACGGAACGCTGTTACCTGCCCACTGGAGTGGTACCTTTTTCTCTACTTGCATTTGCATGCTTTCGAACTGCAAGGTGGGCAGGAGCTGGGATGGAGAAACGGGAACTCACCCTGTTGTGCAGATTCGAACCGGCAACCTTTCAATCTACCAGCCCAGCAGCACAGCGGTTTAAACCACTGCGCCACCTGCAGTCCCTCTACTCTGTGTATACAGATGAAAATTTAGAAAAAGCCATCATGACAAAAAAAATGCAAAATGCCTCTCCACAGTGAGGAAGAAAGCAGCTTGAAGATTTCTGGGTCTGCTCAATTTGTTGTCTCAGTGCTCTCTGTGGATAAGCAACTTCAGGGCCCCAACAGTTCTCCCTTCTTATGGTTCTCTCTTTGAACCAGCCATGGATTGGACAGACTTCCAAACAGAGGACTGTCCTCTGTAAAGCAGGACACTCTGCCACCCCAGCACCCATTTCATTTCAGCTTCATCCTATCAGGAGAAGATGGAGAGAGCAGCTCTACGCAGGCTGCTCGAGGTGGGTTAAGCGGTGAACCAGCCACCTGGCACCTTGGCCATGCAAGCCATGGTCACCCCTCCCTTCCTCAGACGAAAGAAGCACTGATGTACCGATAAGGGAGTGTGGTTAGGCAGAGGGCTGCAAATGGTCTGTGTTCCAAACTTTGCTTTGGTGGTGGAGCTTATACTCACCCCTTTCGGAAGGGAATAATCTCCAAGGACTGTCTCCTTGTCGAGGGTCCGAGTGGTAAATGGCACAGAAGGGGTTATCCTATAACAAAATGGGATATACTTTCTTTGCTGTTGGTCCACAATAGAGCTACCAGAGACCTATTATTTCAGCAAAGAGCAGTTGGAATGTTCCAAGTTCAAATTGCACCTTAGCCATGAAACTAACAGTTAACCTTCAGAAAGCTGCTCTCTCACAACCTCATCCATTGCTGGATAATAGCACTGGCCTGGCTTACAAAGATAATGTATGGGATGACTCTGTATTTACATATGACTTTCCCTAAATCTTCAATCAGCATTTTCAAGGGCTATGAGCCAGGACAGCCAAGTGCCAAGATGGAGATGCAGCCTGTTGGTATTCCCCACCCAGCCCTCCAGTTTCTTTCTTTGGCAGAAACCACTTCTCCCATCCCTGCCCAAAGCAGACATTCACAAGTACTAGGCAGGAAAAGTCAGCTCCATTCTCTATGCAGCGAAGGGTATGAACCAATTGCTCCATGCCTATCTGAACTCAAAGAAAGGAATCCATTGATGTCAGGAACTCAAGTTCATTTAGCTTGCATCCAGACATCATCTGATTCCTGGGGGTTCTCAGGAAGCATCTTCCCTGGTGAAAGGGAACAGATGAGAGGAAGTATGCTCAGTTTACAGAGTGATTAGGGCAGGCAGTGGATGCCTATATCCACCCATCTACTCTGTGCATTTCCCAGTTGCATCGCAATGTGACCACTGATGCTGGAGGTGAGACTGCCAGGGAACCTCAAGTAAGCCAATCTGAGTTACCCGCTTGAAGGGTGTTGGGATATAATTCTAATACACTAGATCTCACTAGCTACTGCTAGACAGGGTAACTAGCATCAGAAAGTTCCTCAGGCACCTGCAAAGGACTGATTGTTGTTGATGCCCTGGAAGCCTTCTTCAGGAACTCCAGTGTGTGCTGGATAGACTCAACTGTAATAACCCACAATGCCCTGGGATGGCACATTACTCTAGGGCATTGTGGAAGATTACAACAGTGATGGTGCCAGTTCCAGCATAATTGTTGTCGTCTTCTATGTATTTCCAATAGGTATGGAAATAATTCAGTTTACTGAAGGAGAAGGGAGTCACCCCTGAGCCCCATAGTGAAACTACCCTCTCTCAAACAGGGAGCTGGCTGTAAGAATGCTAAATTAGATGAAGCTTTGGCCTTATCTATCAAGACCTGCCTTTCATGTATTTATTTTTTCCAGGAATAGACTTTCTTTTGATGAATCAATATTCATTTGAAGACTTTTAGAATGCTGCAGCTGATTCTGCAAAGAAGAAAAGCTATTTCTTTTCTTGTATATGAAGCATTTTACCTCATAGATTCTTTCAGACAGGACTTTAAGTAGGGCATCTTCTTCAGATGTTCACCATTTGGGTCCTCTCCAGCTGGAACCACACTCTGTATTTCCTCAAAAAGCTTTGCCTGGACATCTGGATTGCACGAGATGTTGTAGAGTGCCCAAAGCAAACTGTTGGCAGTCTGAAATAGTCGCACACAATAACTTGAACTCACTCTGGATTACTACACCAACATGACTAAAGAGTCAAAACTGTCCTAGTGCTAATTACATATTCACAGCTGGCTATAAAACTGAGCTGAGAAATGCACAATAATTCACAGATCAGAAGGCACTTAGAAGCATGAGGACTTTGGTGTTGAGATGAGAAGTTGCAACTACACAATTTGGCATGCTTCAGAGGCGATCTAGGTGGAGATGGAAGACAATCTTCCCAGAGTTTATGTCCTCCATGTGTGTTGACCTACAACTCCATCATTCCTAAACATCAAGGCTCTTTCATCCCACTGTGAACCAACAGATATATAGTGCAACAATCTGGAGGAGGTTTCCATGATCCTTCTAGGACACATTACATGCGGTTGCAGTGTGGGTGAAAAGAAAAAGCAGCTATTTTCATACTGTATCTTATCTTTCTGACTTTATTCTTGCCACTAAGGAAAGAAACACTGGCTAAAGCAGGATACTTGTTCAAGATGAACCCCAGGGCAAAGTGAAGATCTGAACTCAGGTCTTGCTAATAGGGAGTAAAGCTCTGCAATACTGCAGGAGGGACAATAGCACAGTAGTAAAGCACATAGTTTGGTTGCAGAAGATCCATGGTTAATCCCTTGCATCTCAAAGCAGAGCTGGAAGAACTCCTGTTTGCAACTTGGAGGGCCATTGTTCATCAGCAGCACTGAACCAGATGGAGCAAGAGTTTGACTAACTATGAGGCAGTGCCTATGTTCTTATCTTAGCCACAGCAGTTAGGTAAATCCACTGCCAAGCTTTAAAAACCTACTTCATTTTCCCTTGCATAACCAATGATAAAGTTCCTAGATCTCAGTCTGCTTTACCGTTTCAACACCGGCAATTTGCAGTTCTGTGACAGCTGCATACAGTTCCTTCTTGGAAAGCTGACTCCCAAAATAAATGTCACAAAGGAAATCTTCCTTGGGATTGGCACTGTGTTTCTTCAGTCTGCTGTCAATGGCAGATTTTACTGAGGAAGGAAAGGGAAGATGTTAGGAACAAATAAAACTAGGACTTAGGAAACTCAGGTGTGTATTTTTCCAAATAAGAAATAAGCTTCACACAGAAAACAGGAATGATCCAAGCCTAAACTCCTCCCTGACATGATAACTTTATATATGTAGGTTTTGTATTTTGGTATGGAAGATTCGAGAACTGTGAGTTACCCAACTATAGCCTGGACAAGGCTGGGAAAGATTCCTTTCCTTAGCTTACCACCTCTTATGCTGTTTATGAAAAAATAGGTCTAAACATGATTTACCCAAAGATCCCTATTATCCTCCAGACAAACCTGCCTCATAGGCTGGATATGAAAATAGAGTAGACTGACTTCAGGTATGATGTTCCACGGAATAAGGATTGATTTTGAATGTGACAGGTCAATCCTAAATATGCATCAAGGGCCATTTAGGTATAATTCTAGTTTAGACAGGAATAAACCCTGATGCATAAAGGGACTTCACCTTAAAAGATTAAGTATGCTCCAGGACAGTAGAAACTCCTAACTTGGCTGGGACCTTCAGTGTGGTAGAATAATCTCAAAACTTAAAGTTTGAGGAATGAATGTATTCTGTTGGGTTGAACTAGTTCAGTTCCTTGCTATTCAGAAGAGAGTAGCAATTTTCTACAGACAAGATATAAGAATAGTTATCTAATTTCTAACACAGAGAAACAGAGATGGGTTCCACAGAGTACCCATCAATGTAACCAGTTGTCCAGTTACCTGTCTTAAATATATTGTCCCATGCTTTGGTATGATCTTGCCAAACTTTAGTATTCAGACGTTTATGGAGCTCAACTGGGATCACCATCATCTTCCCAAAAGTACCCATCATCTGAAATATGCAAAGAACAGATCAACAGCATTATATAAAGTGCACTATGGAAGGAGAAGAAAAGGAATCAAACATTTTAATTGCAACCAAAAAGAGTACTTCAGTCTTTGGTTCTATTCTCAACTTTTACTATCGGCACAAAAGTAGAACAGAGCAATGAGTGGAAGCTTCTTCCATTCATTCAAGGCCTCATTGGGGAGACAACTGCTCTACCTAAAAAAGCAACCATACGAAATTCCTTGTATCAGGACACCAGACACTTGTGCATCCCAACTCACCACTTGAAGATCAATAATCTGGCCTATATCCTACTGCTTTCATGGAAATTCTTTTCCTATTGAACATAAAAGTCTTGATCCATCCATTGGGTTTATCCAGTCATGTCCACCCACCAGTAGAATGGACACCATTGATGGAATGGATGCCCCCTAAAGCCCTGGTGAGATGATGGCTCCTCTGATGCAGATTTTGGGGGCATAGGGAATACAGGGGAGATGCGAGGAGGAGGACATCTGTATTGGATGAGCATGAAATCCAGTGGGGACAAGAGCTGGGTTGAAAAAACCACCTCCAATCCCAGTGTCTAAACTGTATCCAGTCTCACTCTAGATAAAAAGGCCATCTGCATCATACAAGCAGCCTGTGGCTACTACATTTCCATGAATAGTCCATTCATGGCAACACAAACTGCACAAGAGGGGCATCTTTGGTTTAGGCTCACAATGACCATTTTCCAGATCATTGCTTCTCTATGGCTTAGCAACAGATGAGTTGCTGAGTGAGGTTTCACCCTTAAAAGGGACCTAGAAATAGTTCTTAATTAACATAACATCAAATAAATAACTAACTGTGTTTTGAACATAAAGGGTTCCAAGACCCTCTAAGGGTTCCAGGAACCTCAGCCTCTCTGGACAGGGCTGAAAAAGATTCTTAAGCTCTGTCCTATACTCTCGAGTGTAGCTGCCAGTCAGTGCAAACAATATAGGGCTAGATTTTCCCTTGCTTCTATAAATGATCAAAAAGCTAACATGCTCACAGAGCCAAGCATTACTCCCTACCGTTTTGACAGCCTTGATGAAGTTCAAGCCTTCATCTCCCACATCTTGCTGTAGAAGTCCAAACCTCTTTCCATAGAGCATCAGGCAAATGCCTATTATAAAAAGACCACAGAATCATTACTATGGATGCCACCCATTCACTCCTTTCCCAAATTCTTGCCTCTCCACTCCAGCCCCAGATTTTTCCCCCACAATCAATTACATTCAATGGAGGGAGGAATGCAAAAGGGAGAGAAAACACTAAGGAGAAATCAGCATGAACAAATCCAGTGATAAGCTGATAGGGTTTGTTTTGGGGAACAAAACCAAAGGGTTCAAGTCACACTTGACACAATGGGTGTGCTTGTATGCAGTGCTAACTTACTCTGGCCATAAGGGGTGGGTTTCTTGTTGTGTGAACACCATGTGCTCTTTGCTTTGCTTGTCTTCTGGGGCACTTGGGGCCATCTGACACTGGAACTTGCCCAGTAGCCTGATGACAAGAGCAACAAGGGAGGCTTGCTACTTTAGCTATGGGTTCACTGGTGTATCTGCTCCACCCACAATGGGATCAGTTATCCATGTCTGGACAACATGATAGTCCATCCTTGGTTGGTGGGGTGGCTTTTTCCCCTTGAAATTGGAAATAGAAACCCATTGATTTCAGATGCTGTTTCAGATGTTATTTCAGCTCAGTCTTGGACCCATGTGCTCTCTCACTGGTGAATGGCGCACTCTAATGGGTGTTAAAATGACCATCTCATGCTTCTGTGAACTCCTGAGGGGGTAGCAAGAATGCCCTTCCTGTCACACCACAGGATACTGTCACAACTTTTGGCCATGTCTCAGAGACTGCATTGGACAGTGGTCTAATTGGTCAGACAAGGCTCATGCATGTGTGTTGGATGGGGGGGAGAAAAGCGTATGGAGAAAGAACCAAGGACCCCAGGCTGAGAATTAAGAAGGGAAAATGACTTACTCTCAAATGACCACTTATTCAGTTCAGAATATAAATCTTTTATTTCTCCATCCTCGTTACAAAGTATGTCTATTTGATGCATGAAATCTGCAAGGACCTAAGGAAGAAATTAATTTGGAATGTTAGTCAACACCAAAATTTATTATTATTTGCAAATAAAAATCAGCATTCTGCCTAGGATGGGATCACATTTGGATATGTAGAGACCATGTCACCAGATATGTAGAAAAGAGGGCAGAAAAGGTGGCTGGGGACATTTTCTGCCTCAAAAATGCATAAGATCATGCCCTAAGATGTTCAAAAGGGCTGGAGTAAGTTCCAAATGTGGAAAGATTTGTGTTGGGTATCTTGAGTTTAGAAAAAAGGACAGTAAGAGACATGATAGAGCTGTATGTGGTGCTTAGAAAAGCAGATCTTTCGTATTACCAGGACCCAGGGGCATCCAAGGAAGCTGGATGATAGGGAGATTCAGAAAAATAGGAAAGACTTCTTCATGTAGTGCATAGTTCAACTATGGAAATTGCTGCTGCAAGTTCGCATAGTGAATAAATGGCCTCAGATTCAGTGTGTTACTTCCCCTGGTGGCTTTATTGACTTTCCAAAGAATTCCTCACTCTTATATCATTAACTGACTCACTAGCTCCACCTCACGTCCATCAAGAATTTAGGGACAAACAAGAGGCAAGTTTCCCCTCTAATTCACCATGCACAGCTTACCTGCATTTCATGAATTAGGCAGTGTGGCCAGGTATGCTGTGGCAGAGGGGAGCAGGTTCGAGCTAGTGTGATACACAAGTAGGAGTGCTGGACTGAGAAGAAGCAGGTTCTCATTCCCACTCAGCTATTAAGATCACTGGGTGCTTTTGGGCTGGTCACTGACTCTCACCCTAACCTACTTCGCAGGATTGTTGTGAAAATAATGTGACAAGCAGGAGCTTCATGTAGGTTCTTTGGAAGAAAGCCAGGACAATAATGCCATAAGTGAATTAATGAGTAAAGTTTTCACAAACCTCTGCCTAGTGTTTGAGGTAGGAGAGAAGCGCCCATTCTGAATGACAGGTTGGGTGCACTGGGAATTCTAACTGGGACCATGATAGAAGAAAAGGAGCTAAAGTCTCCCTTCCGCCCAGGACAGTACAGTCCTGATCTGACTCACCAACCCAAACAGTTAAGAAAGCCCCAACCCTGCACAAAAGTAGATTACAAGATCTCATCCTGCTTTACCCTTAAACCTAAACACTTCAGTTGCATGGGAGTAGTTGGATGTCTGACAAAGAAGCACTAATAAGTTAAATAAAAGACACTTCCAAGGAAATGCCTCACCTTATTCAGTTACTCTCATTTCCACCCAAGAGAAGACAAATAAAAAGGATCGTACTATAGGGCCATGTCTACTTTTGAGGATAAGAAGAAAGGGGGTGGGATTTCTTTGTAAAGGGATTTCATTTTAGCTCCAAAACTGGATTCAGCCTTTCTGTCCCCACTCACTGCGTACAGGCAGTGCTGTCACTATACAAGCAGAGGGTCTAAAAGGGTCCAATAAATTGTCCAATGGGGTCTGTAGCCACCACTTGCTGGACTGAATGGATTGAATGCAAAGCTACATATTCATCAAGATGAAGTGATCAATCTTCCCAGACTCAAAACCATCTGGAACAGAAGATGGGAGATCACATTATGAATGCTCTCCCATATTAACAAAGGGTCCTGCTTCATTTTTGGGACAGCTTTTGAAATTTATTTATCTATTTATTCATTTATTTAGAGTGTTTGTATGCCATCCCATCACATAGCCTCGGGACAGAAATTATTCCTTCAGATCTGTTCTGATGAGGTTAAATTCAGGGAAGACTTCATATTATTTCTGCAGGGATATTTTCTTGACTCCCCACCTGCAAAAGTAGTTTCCATACAAACAAGCAATATAAAAAGTTTGATTACATCTCTGTCAAGCTCAAATCAGTACTGTATTTCATGGTGTGTTAAAGGTTTTGACAAAATTAAGCCCAAGTCCTTATGCAATACCTCATTGATTTTGGAGTCCAGCTTCACAATTTCCGTGGGCTTCATTAATTTTTGCTGAAATGCACTTCTTACTCTCTGCCAATCCTTCCCTTCTCTGCAAGAAATTTAAAAAAGTGAAGGGATTAAAGGTCAATGACATTCTAAAAAGGTCCAATGTATTAGATTTCAGAGGTTCTGAAAATCTGGACATGTTCTAGTTCAAATATTGACATTTTCTAGAGAAGGTAGCAGGATGGGTAGGCAAACGGGTTTGATGAGAAATGTCAGAGCATTTGAGAGCTGATATACTTGATACTCTTTGGCCAAGTACTAGATGTACACAACGTACAGGTAAACGGTAATATGTGCTAAGGAAGATTAAGAAGTATCCAAAATTAGTTGAACAATGTGGAAAACCTTATACCCCAATACATGGCTTCTTAGATAGATTTCAGAAGTGATGCTTAAATCAGAATTGCCTCGCAATCCCCATGTTCTGCATTTCCTTCATGATAGGAATAATTGTTGGCCAGAGGGTGAGTTTGATCTATTAATTATTCTTATATTACCTTCCGTGGTACATGTAATTTTTCCACTGGGAGGTTAATAGCAGCTTTGAGGGAGATGCAAGTTAAATTAGAAAAATGGCACAGAGGGAAAGGTTTCACACCCTGCCTTGTGCCATTGCTGACATCCAATTTGTACAGCACCTACAGTTCTCTTTCATGCTTAAACAGGTGTACAATGCAAATGCAAAACTTCCAGTGATCAGAAGAGACACTTAATTACACTTCAGTGATCAATTTGTTTTCAGGCAGCCTTTGAATATGGCACAAGCCGAATGAGCAAAAAGAAATAAAAGGAAAGGACAAACAGATCGGCTGTAGAAATAGCAAAAGCAAGCTAATCTTTGAGAGATTTCTGATGTTTGGTGATTGCAGTGCAAGGTTATGCATGCATGCTGCACACCCGTGAATCCCTCCCCAGCAATGCACTCTGTCCCAGTTTCACTCACAGGATAAGTAGCCCGTAGCCTTCTTTACGGTAATCCCGGTAGGCTTTCCAGGGCTTGATCTCAAGGCGCTGTGGGTAGGCACTCTCTTTCCTATAGAGAGCCTCAAGCAAGCAGGGTGCCCAATGTGCACCGAGTCAAAAGCGCCTAGTTTCATGCGGAAGATCTTGCCAAACTTGCGGTGGTAATCCGCCTGCAGCAGAAGGGAGAAGACCTGTGTTGTCATTCGGCTGGACCAAACCAGAGAGCTGATCTACCTGCTCAGAAAGGATTACACATGCACACACACAGGACTCTATTATATCAGAGGTTGGTAAGCACGACTCTTGGCTCGAGCATCTCTTCTGATGCTGCAGATGGTCTCATGGCACATGTCTCACATGGGTAGATAATGCAGCAAACGTTTTCTATTGCTCAAGGGAAAGACCTGAACAAACAGGTTCTAGTGACAAATCACAAAACAAAGCAAACCAATTTTGACTACTTGTTGAAGAGAATTTCCTGAGGGTATGAGCTGTTTGGCAATGGAATTGACAGCCTTGGAAAGTGGTGGAGTCTGCTCCATTAAACAGAAGCTTGATGACCACCTCTCAGAGATGTTGCAGTGGTGAATTTCCTTCGCGCACAGGAGGTTGGACTACATGAACTCTTACTATCCTTCCACTCCTTTGATTTAGTGTTGTGAGCCGCCCCGAGGCTGTTGCAAGGGGAAGCATATAAATATTTAAATAAATAAATAAATAAATTCTATCACATAAACAAGTGAAGCAGTCTTAAACTGACACACATCACTGCCCATCTAGGCTAGGGCAGCTTTCCCAGCCCTGCTCCCTGAGACCTTTTGAATGGGACATGGGAGGACTGACAGATCACGCTTGTATGAAAATATATGCACGGGATGTACCAGTATAGTTATTAAGAACAAAGGGAGAGCCCTGCTGGACTGCACCAGGATTACATTAATCCAGCCTGCTGTTCACACAGTGGTCACTCAGCTGTCCACAGGGGACCCACAAGGGCAACGCCATCCTTCCAATCATGCTTTTCAGCATTTGGTGTACACAGATAATACTAGAGGTAAGCAGCTGTCAAAAACCTAGTTGACCATGTATCCTCCCAATCCCCCTTTAAAGTCATCCAAAGTGGTGCTCATCCCTCCATCTGGTCCATCACTTCACTGTGTAGTGTGAAGATGGATTTCTTTTTATCGATCCCGAATCCCCCACCAATCAGCTTCGCGGGATGATCCTAGGCTTGTAATAAAAGGGGAAGAGAGAAATGTCTCGCTCCCCATCTTCTCCACCCCATGCATCATTTTGGGCCCTTTATCGCATCTCTGGTAGCTTTGCTACCCGGAAGCTCAGCTCCAGCCATACTCTGGGGTTGCTTCTGCAGGAAGACACGAACCGGGAAGGGAACAGACACTTACCAGCGTCTCGTGCTGTTTCTTGAGCCCCCCTTTCCAGAGGACGTCCAAGAGGCTGCCCATCAGCGGCCACTTGGTGGGACCAGGCAGGGCGGAAAGCGAATGAGGGGTCCGCATGGGGCAGGTGGGCATCTCGGCCTTGGGCTCCAGGGCGCACACCGACGAGGTGGGCAGCAGCTGCTGCTGGATGGCTGCGCTCCCAGGACCTCGCCGCTTTAGGAGCGAGCTGAACAGCGGGGCTGGCTTTAGCGAGGCGCTCATGGCTCGGCGAGCAGTTTGCAGGCGCTCAGAGAGACACTTGCCCACAAAACCGGCTGGCGCGGATCTACGCTGTACTTAGCTCACCTCCGAGCACAGGTGTTTTTATGCTTATCTTACGGGCCGGCTGCAGGCGGGATCTAAACGCCGGACGCCGAAAGAAGTTAGCAAACAAGCTCGGCGGCCGTCCGCACGCGGAAGACCTGCGTGCGAAAGACAAAGCAGGGAAGAGCGGAGAAGATCTCCGACGAACGATGTGGCCTCCTGCAAGAGGCGCGGGCGGGAGGGCTGCGGCGCGGGGTGCCGCACGGAGGGGAGCGCGGGACGCAGAAATCGGGGGTCTTTAAGGAGAGGGGCTGCGAGCGTCTGCGGAAATCTCCCGGCAGAGATCTAGCCGCGGGGGAGGATTTGGCTCTCGGGGACGCGGCCCGGCTAGGCGGGGGTTTCTCTTTCCCGGAGAGAGCAAGCAGTGGGAAAGACCCCGTCTGGCAGCGGTGCTGGCGCGGAGCGGGGAGGCACGCGAGGATGCTGCGGGGCGCCGCGCGGGCTCTCGAATCAGACCCATAGACGGGGCTTATATGGGGCCGGCGCCGGGGGCCGGGCGCCGGACTTCCCTTGGCGGCCAATGGGAAGGGAGGGGAGCGGCCCTCGGGGAAGCCGCGGCGGGGGAGGCCGGTGGCTGGGCGGATCTGGTGACTTTCCGGCGAAATCCCGAAGCCACGCTCTGCGCCCCGCCTCCTCCACTGCCCCTCCCGCCGCGGGTCCAAGGAGCGCCGGGCACCTGCAAGCCCAGCGCCGCTGCAGGCTGCGAAGAGCTCGCCCTTTGCGCCGAGCGCCCGCGCCTTTGCGCCAAGAGTGACCGGGGCGCAGCAGGGCGCAGCAGAGGGCGCGCGCGTGGCGGGCCAGCCAAGATGCAGGAAAGGCTCGTCGGCAGGGCGCGTCGCACCTTTCATTCTGCTGTTTTTGCATAGACACAACACGGCTTTCAACTTAAAGCAACTACGCTCGAGAATCCGGGGAGGTTGTCCGGTGTGGATCGGGCCCGTGATCCCCCCCACGCGATTTTAATCCCAGTTAGCGCTAGACTCATGGGGGGGAGGCGGAGTGGGGGTATAGATGCGCAATATTGTTTAGTGGATGCTGCACAGCCCTATTCTTTGCGTCTTTACGCAGAAGTCAGCCTCGCGGATTTTAATGGGATTTACTCTCTTGCAAACGTGCTTTAGTCTACTCCAGCTTTATATTTTCAGGCAGCACATTTATTTAGAAGGAAGCCCCATTGGGCACAAGCTTTGAGTAAGACGACATGCGGTGCCACGAGAGTTTGTAGCAGCCAATGTTAGTCTAACTTGTATTCTGTTAATCTCAATGGGCCTACTCTAGGTAGAGCTAGCATTTGATTTGACCCTCTGTGCATCCAGAGCATGATCCTTTGCATCTTTGGACAGAAAGAACTCTTATAACTCCAGCTAGCATTCTGGGGATTATACAACTTCCTTCTGTCTAAACATGCATATGATTGCGTCCTAAAGGATTTTTGACTTCCATAGGAAATCCTCTAGGTCTCTCTCTACTGTGCAGGTGCAAGCAGCAAAATGAGTCAAAGGAAAGAAAAGCCAAGCAACATTCATGCACTCAGTTTGCAGGCTGGAATCAAAATTCTTTTGGCAGTGTGGCATCAAGTACCTAAATTTGACTGGCTCATCACACTGCAACATTGTTGTTGTGACACACTTATCCAAAGACTTAAGAAAATGCAGGCTATAAAAAGAAGCAGGTGACTGGATTCAGGCTAGAGAAACTGTATAAGTAGCCTGAAGGAGAGAGTTGTTGTCTCAGGAGTAGGACTGACTCTGGGAAAGAAACTCCTTTGTTAACGTGGGTGCACGCCACTCCTCGTTTTCCTGAGCTGTTTTTGAAGTGTTCTGCGGTTGTGATGTAACAGGCAGGCAAGGATGTTGACATCTGCTACTCACTAGCTTAGTTAAGCACTTAATCACTGCCTCCCGTTTTTGTTCTGAAAAGAATGCCACAATGAACACTGCAAACATAGCCCTGCTCCATCCAACCCCAAATCGTTCCATGTGTTGGACAAACACATGTTGGATTGTCAGAAAAAGAAAAAGTGTGGGGAAGTCACTTGAACTTTAGAATAGACTGAACAAGTTGGTTTGTGGGTTCGAAGATGATTGCCTGAAAAACCTGTACTGCTGTTGAGAGACATACAAATAAATATATATATTTAAAATAAGCAGCTGTGGTTGGCCTCACTAAATGGATAAATAACTCCCCTTTTGGGAAGGCTCAACATGCTTGTTAAACTGAGGAACTCATATCAACCTGCTAAGAAGCAAACCTAGAAAAGATTATCAGTATGACGCAATGCAGATTGTACATTGAGTGTAATCAATACTGCTATTGATTTAATAGTCAGGACAAACAGGGCAACTTTAATATTCTGCAGGGAATGATCAAGGGCATTAAAGAAACTCTTATTTATTACAATATCCCCACAAGACTTACCATGATTTAAGACACATGAAGCACCCTTGCTCCACCCTTGTAGCTGGCATGGTTCTCTCCATGTGGGCTGCAGTTCTGAGGTTGTAAGGCCAACCTTGGAGCCAGTGGTGCAGGGGAAGGCAGGAAGGGGAGCAGCAAAGCACCGCTATCCTACGTGGAATCCTGATGGTGCCTCCAGCTCCTCTCTTTGTGAGCCAGTGTAAAACCCTGGCAGGTGTGGTGGGCAGGCATGGTGTGGTGGGCACGTGGCATGGCGGGCACATGCCGTGAGGTGAGCGCACAAGGCAGCGGCTTGTTCGCTTGGAGATCGTTTTTCTCTGAGCGAACAAACTGCTGCCTCCCCGCGCATGGGGCAAGGTAGGTAGCGGCAGGTGTGCACAGCAGGTCCAAATGAGCATGGCGGGCCAGATAACTGGGCATGGAGGTCTGGATCTGGCCCCCGGGCCATAGTTTGAGGACCCATGCCTTAGATAACCAAAATTAGCCATCTGAATATTTTGGAGAGCAGGAGGAGCAGTGAATTCAGAGAGTTAGGGGCAGCCATTCTGGATGATGCTCTGGGTGCCTCCCTTGGAGTCAGTCCACTGTTCCCTCTAGCCTTGATTGTTAGCCCTGGAAGCAAAACCTGTTCAGGATTTCCTGCCCTACCTGATAATGCTCATTTCAGGATGAGTTCATTTGGCAGTGTGGCAAACAAAGCTATTTACTGTCTTCCAGATTTCTTAATATCTTGCCCAGCAGACTTCTTGGGTTTACCCAAAGTGCACTAGAAAGAAAGACACCAAAGTTCCATTTTGACTACTCTGTTTCCTATTTTAATTATCAGCAGTATTTGTTGCTATATGGAGCTGCTATAGAGAGTAGATAGGCCAGAGCTGTGGAAACTCATTTGAAAGCAGAGTGTTTCATCCCATAAGTCACAATAAGCACTTTGAGGAAAACCAGTAAAGTGTGAGGGATGTTACTGCAAACACATGATGTTCCACCCTGAATTGGCAGGCAAAATGTGTTATAGAATATTGTACTTGCTCTGAGATGTATTTGCTCTTTCTCAAACAAGACAGAATGTTGGTCTTCCATATTTTCCTTCCTCCTATTTGAATCATGCCATAATATTTTCATGAAAACAAGAGTGCTTTTGATTTGTCTAGAGAGAAGCGAAAGAAAAACCTTCTCCCAGATTGCTGTCAAAACAATAGCTAATTAAGATCAGTATCACAATCTAATTGCGATACTGATCTCTTAGTGAAGCAGAACTGTCCCATTTGCTGAATGTAGCTGCAGTCACAAGGCATACAGTAAATATAGTTTCTTGCACTGAAGAACATGTTCAGACACTGCAATTGCTCCTGAAACTGCCAATTAGTAGCACCATTCAAAACATGTTAATAATATTTGCATCTACTTGTTAGCTTTCTCATACTGAACACGTACAGGTTAGCATGCTGCAGATTTATTTTTTAGGGTTTTCAGAGGTTAAATCAGTCTGAAGGTGGGAAGAATCTCAAACATGTTTCCTTAACTTGAATTTCCTTACAAAGCTACAATTTACTGATGGATCTACATTGGGAGTGAGGATCCTGCTTAAACAGCTGCCATTTATGAGCTGACCTGAGTAAACCAGAAAAGCAAAAGAGGATGATGATGATGATGATGATGATATTCACACCTGAAATTCAGATCTCCTGATATCTATTTAAAAGTTGTTGGATCTCTAAGGAGAGATTAGACTGAGGCAGCAGAAAGAGGGTACTAGTTCATATATCTATCATGTATCATGCCATTACCAACTACAATCACACTCCACCCTCTCAAGCTGTCAGTAAGGCTGTAGGGTAAAAACAAGCACATGTATGATGTCACCCAACAGGTCTAATAGTAAGTTTGAAGATTTGGGGGGGGGTAGGGGGGAGATTTCAAGTGGAGAAATGGGGGAAAGTGCCAACTTCACTCATCCATCTCAGTCCAGCTGGATCCCCATCTGCTTTTGTGAAGCAGATCTCATATAACTGATAAAAACTGTGGACACAGTTCAGCTAAAGTCTTTGAATGCCCTGTTTGATTCAGTGGGAGATACTGAAGTGCACTTATTATTTATTTATTTAGAGTATTTGTATGCCCCCCATTGCATAGTCTCAGGACGGCTTACATAAAATAAAATAAAACATAATACAAATAATATACTCTGAGTTGGGACTCCCACCATGGGACTCTATGAAACCTAAGTCTGAGCTGGGGTGCAGACACTCTCTGGCAAGTGGGTATCACTAGAAACGTACAGATTGGCCCTGATTGATTGATGCAGGAAGGGAAGCTCTACTCTTCCATGTATACCCAGAAATGAAAGAGCAACAATGATGCATAGAAGAACTGGAGAAAAATCATCTAAGATGTGCCTCGGATTCAAAAATGAGCAAGTATCCCATATGTCGAGGCACTGCTTTTCATTAGAAGGATTCCCCCACTCCTTTTACCGGGGCAGGGGGTGAGGGGGGTCCTTCCTTTGTTTCTGTGTTTCTACCTCTTATGAAAGAAGGGTGAGCCATACAAATCAGAATGGTGTACAAGGAGTGACCTTGGTCCTCTGAAACTAGTGGTACTTTCATGTGTGAAAGCCCAGATTCATTTTGTGTTTCTAGTCTGGTAGTTGCCAAAGAGTGTGGTCAGAATCCTAGTATGCCATGCAAGAACTGCTACTGTGCTTTGGGAATAAATGAATTAACAGTTCCCATGAGTTCCAAACCCTTCCCCACAGAGAAGGCTGTTTGTCACATCTCTCCATGGATCACTGCTCTGCCATCCAATTAATCTCTGCCTTGTCATCCTGCTGTATCTCTGAATTAGACAGATAATCCAGCCACACTTGACACAGGAGGCAGAGCAGAAATGCTCGCCCTCAACAGGGGCCTTTTGTTGCATCTCTGCATGAGTCACAGTATTCTGACTTCCTTCCAGTTAGATGGCCTGACTAGATCAGACATCAATGCAGAAATATGACACAGGGATGGGAAGCACACTCCCTACAGGTGAATAATAATTCCTCTTCATGGCAATGTAAAGGTGCAAATGCTAAGAATCATGTAGCCAAACTGCCACTATCCATGCACAAGAGAAAAGTGCAGGCAAGCATGGGGAAATGCCAAAGTTTTCAGACATACAAAAACAAGCAGGAAGGATATCCAAAAAGTTTTTAAATTTGGTATATGTTTTAATAATATGTTTGTTTATGTTGTGAGCTGCCCCGAGGCTGCTGCAAGGGGCGGCATATAAATATTTAAATAAATAAATAAAAACAGTCCAACAGGAAGGGAGCATACTGTGTGATCTCAGAATGCTCACTGCCTATTAGCATGGGAGTGGAAATGGAATGGAATATCTCAGAAAAGGACATGGCTGGCTGAGATAGCCCTCTGTGCTGCAACATTTTATCATGGGTCCCACCTTCATCTTAACATTTCAGAAAATAAATCTGTTGTGGTTTGAGGGCTATATGGTTCTCAGCTGCTTCCATGGAAATGGAAACCAGCATGATTAAACTTCAGAAACTACTGAGTGAGCATGATGTAGTGGTTACTGTGCGAAATGAGGACTTGGGTCAACATTTGACCTTGAAACTCTCAGGATAACATTGGTGCAGCCACTGGCTGGGTTTGCACCCCATGAGATGCCACAGAGATTTCATACACTTGCTGCTCTGTCGTGTCAGTGGGACTCAGTTGTGGCATTACTGTGTGGTACCTTTAGTTTCCCAATGTCACAGAGAGAAGCAATGGTTTCTTCTATAGTTTCCATGAATCATGGAGGCTGCTCTGGTCATCCAGCCCTGGGATCAACATGTTATCATTGTTGGAGGGACACCGAAGTATCTCATGAAGGAGCAGCCACAGAAGAGCTGCTCAGCTATCTGTTCTCGACCACCTTTAACTTCCAAAAAATGCATACATCATCCCTCGCTTTATTCCTTTTGGCTGAGCAAAGTGCCCACCTTCCTGTTTAATTTATAAATTTATTTAGTTATTTAAAGCTTTTCTATACTGTCCTCTTACCAAGAGTCTCAGGATGGACTTACAATAAAAGAAAGTAAAGCACAGCATTGCCTTCTTCTTCTTCTTGTTAGTTGTGAAGTCGTGTCCGACCTATTGCGACCCCATGGACAACATTCCTCCAGGCCTTCCTGTCCTCCACCATCCTCCAGAGTCCACTTAAGCTCACACAGACTGCTTCAGTGACTCCATCCAGCCACCTCATCCTCTGCTGTCCCCTTCTTCTTTTGCCATCTATTGTTCCCAGCATTAGGCTCTTCTCCAGGGAGTCCTTCCTTCTCA
Source organism: Varanus salvator macromaculatus (assembly GCA_023646645.1). Lineage (NCBI taxonomy): Eukaryota > Metazoa > Chordata > Lepidosauria > Squamata > Varanidae > Varanus > Varanus salvator. Next base: position 15,596,289 of record JAIXND010000771.1, on the reverse strand, counting down.
TTAGGTGGCCAAAGTATTTGAGTTTCATCTTCAGGCTCTGGCCTTCTAAAGAGCAGTCAGGCTTGATCTCCTCTAGAACTGACCGGTTTGATCGCCTTGCGGTCCAAGGGACTCGCAGGAGTCTTCTCCAGCACCACAATTCAAAGGCCTCAATCCTTTTGTGCTCGGCCTTCCTTATGGTCCAGCTTTCACAGCCTTCACAGCCATACATTGCAAAGCATTGTCTTCTATAAAATCCCAATTAAAATAACAATTTAAACTTTAAAATATTGGGGAAATAAAAAGGTTTGCTTTTGGAAACAGCAAGAAAGTGGATAAATGCATGGAGGGTGAAGAGCAGAACTTCTCTGTAGGTGTTTAGGATGTTTTAATTAAAATAAATGTTTTGGGGGCTGGAATGGCTAGGAAACTTTGCAGAGAAGTTCATTCCACAACCAGAGTGTCACAGCAGAAAAGCCTCTCTTCTTAGTAGCTACTCACTTAGTAGCTACCCTACTCCTTTAGCAGAGGCTTTTGGAGAAGGACTACTGAGGATGGTCTTATAATCTGGGCAGTTACTGGTGTTCATGTGTGTTTGTGTGGTTGGGGGAGCAGCAAGCATATACACCGTGCTGTACTTTATAGGGTTCCATAAAGTATCAGTGTAAAAAATAAAATAATTGCACCTTCTTACAAAGGACTTTGTGAGAATCAGCTTGCTGTGTTGACAAAGTGAGCAAACAAATCTGGCTTGAGCAAGATCAGAATCAGGGAAAAAAAGGTGAAACCCTTTGAGGAGGGCTTAGTCATAAGCCTTTCTCCATGATAAAATCGTAACAGAAACTCTTTCCAGAGCCTGTAAAAGCAAAATAATTAATAAACACAAGGGGTCGAGACAAGTAACTCAGATTTGTGATGTAAAAATAGATCTCACTGAAGCTTTATGTAGCCTTTTACCAAAGTCTTCAACCTGGGACTTCTTTCAGAGAAAGAAATGAAAACAATACCATGCCTCTAGCCAATACCATGGTATCTAACAATACCAATTGTCCCAAGTATTGTATTCTTCAGATGCTTTTCCCAGAGTGTATTCTCAGTTATCTGAATTATTAGCAGCAGCTGCCATTCTATTCCGCTTCCTCAGAGTCATAGGTTCAAACTATGACACTAACTGCATGAATACAGATGATCATGTTGGTCTTTTCGTTATGCAGGTTAATGCCTGTGGGTGGGAGGGGTCGAGCCATCTGGAATTTGTGGAATTTGGGGCTGGGAAATGGTTTGCACTCCTGCCTCCACAGGGGTCAGGGGAATGGAATGGAAAATACGGTAATATATGAAACCTGGATAGCCAAATAAAAGTAGCAAGATCCTTCATTGTGACTGATGCAGTGAAGTTCATTAATGGAAAACAAGCACAGACACCCTTTTAAGATTGGCCAAACATTCTGCATTTATTTACTTTTATTTCTTTAAGGTATTTCTATACTGTTCAATTAGGCAAGCTCTCAGAATTGTGCACAGAAGATACTTAAAAATATCAAATAATAATCAATTTAAAACAAATGTATGCATCTGAACAACAATTGCAGCTGTGGTTTCTTTTCCAGGATGAAAATAGTCCAGATGAAAATGGTCCCGCAAACTTATATGCATGTGTTGGTCCTGTGTACTTAGCAGAGCTTATTCCTTTCCCAAAGATGGTTGCCCTTTTTAATTGTGTCAGATTTAACCTCATTTGAAACAGGAGCAGAGCAATGAAGTTTGAGCAATTCTTATGGAGCTGAAATGGATTATGAAGAAGAATATGGATCATGTTAGAGTATATTAATTGAAGTGTTGCAAGGATCATCAGCTTTCTTGTATCATTGGATCTTTTATATGTGTGCACATTTATTAGCTTCAGCTTGGGGAAAAACTGCACTCTATTTGCAACTGAGGAAGTGATTGATATCTGAGCAGAGCAATAAAGGAATTTAGAAAGAGCATATTTACCTTGTTTGGACAGCAGAAATAGTCCAGAAAAAAAAAAAAAAAACATCCAGAGAAGACTCTGTAGATGAAAACATATCTGGAAAGGATTTTCAGTTGAATGCAAATGTCAGATCCATCTGTGTCAAAATTGTGCACTGTGCCATGCTTCCTTTAGTCTTTTGCACTGCTGTTATAAGGGATAAGGTATAGTTTAATTAATTTCTTAATATTATAGTGCATTTCAATTTTACTGCTGCAAATGGCCTGCAAGAAGTATTCCTCAACTGTCTAGATGAGCAGGGGGGCTGAACGTCTTTCAGCCCAAGGGCTGAACTCCTGTTCAGAGAAGTTCTTGAGGGCTGCATTCCACTTGCCGGTAATTGGAGAGCCAGACACAAAAAGGGGTGAAGCCAAATTTCATGTAGGCATTACTGTCTCTGGCACTGGAAGTGGCATACAGCCTAGTAGACATCAATAGCTTTATTCTGCATGAATTTGTCCAACCCTTTTTGAAAGCCATCCAAATGGGTGACCATCACAACATCTCCTGGTAGCAAATGCCACAGCTTAACTACATTCTGTGTGAAGTACATCCTCTTGTCTGGCACCCTGAAAACTGGCAGATTTGTTATGACAGCAGCTTTCATGGACTAGTGCCAACACTGTCAGATTCACGAGGTGTTCGTTTCAGATGGTATGTGGTGTGTTCATGTGCTTTCCATCAAGTCACACACCCTTCTTGGGGTTCTTGGTGATGCAGGAAGGGGAAGAGAGAGTGCCCCAATGCGCCTTTGGCTAAGAATCCACCACAGCACCACTGGCTGCTCCTCAAAATGACTGCTGTGTCCAAGGCCAGGCATTGCTGGCTCACAAAACTGATGTAATGTTGGGTCAGGAAAAGCCAGAGGGATGGTAGAAGCCCAGCTCAAGAACAGTCATGGGAGGGACCAGTTCCCCTTCCTCCTTTTTCTTTAAAAGACTCTCACTAGCTCTCCTGAAGCCTTTGAGGCCCTGAAGAATCTGGCAGAATTCGGGGGACAGCTGAGTTATCAGAATCAAAGTCAGAAAAGAGACTGAAACATGGAGGTGAGTAGAGACCTGTTCTCCCCTGCAGAGGAGGGCAGGATGTGCTCCAACAGAGACAAGCTCAAGGAACCAAGGTTCAGCTGGGATGCCAGGATGTACATCCTGACAGTTAGGACTCCTAGGGTATGGAATGGGCTTCCACGGGAGGTGGTTGAGGCCCCATCGGTGAGGGTGTTCAAGGATAGGCTGGACATGCACATGGTGGGCATGTCGTGCGCGGAGCCAGCTGGAGTCGGGGTCTGACTAGATGGCCTGGGAGGCCCCTTCTGACTCGCTCTGTTTCTATGTAACCCACCCAACACTGGTGCAGCTAGGTAATTTTTGGCCCTGCTGGACCCCTCATTCAGAAGCCCATGTGCATCACTTCATTTGTGAAGCCTGCTTCCACCATCCCAGGCTTTACCAATGCCTTGACTTTCTTGATATGCTAGGAGAACAGCAGAACCGCAAGTCCAGCCATCACCATCAGCATCGTCTGAGCATGTGCAGTCTTATATTTTAGACTCGCTCAGATCACAGCACCATCATGACTATGGAACGAAAATGGGCTGTACTTCTGCTGCTGGGTGTCCTCAAGACCTGTTCCTCTCTGGTGGTCCCTTGGTGGGGGGCTGGATTGCAGGTGCCAGATTTTGGCCTCAGGCCCAATGGAGCAAGCTCAACATGCACCCACAGCTGCTGAGGGAGCAACATGTGGATGCCTTAATCCTACCGGCCAGTGGGAAGCATTTTCAAACTCTGCTATTGCTAGGCTGAGGTGCATTTTATTTATTGTTTATCAATTTAACTAATTTCTATGCTGCACATTAGCCAGAAAAGGCTCTCTGGGCAGTTCATTTCATTAAATGTGCAATAGCTGAAGCAGCAGTCCTTTGTTGCCTTCCTGTTTATTACGATGAAATACAATTAAGGGACTAATAGTGCAATTCGAAGTTTGGAAAAACCCCTCTTCAGCAAATATCACCTTCAGGGCACATCATTTCAAATTACTCCAAACAGTCCCCTAGTTTTCATTCCTTGTGAGAAGAACAGTGTTTGGAAAAATTATGACATCAACCACCTGAGAATCACAGTTGGAGAAGCCCTGTTGTAGTCCAACAGAGGCCTGCCTGATTAAAAAGAGATCAATACACACTTTTACCTAGGAAATGGGGTCTCCCACTCGATGGACAAAACAGTCTAAACCTTTTGACTGGGTTCTTATCAGCAGCTTTGTCCTGTAGCCACCAGGAAGCTCTCCTGATCAGGTTTGTGGAAGATGGCTACACAAAAGCTTGAAGTGCTGCCAAAGCCACACCTGACTGGCAAGGTAAGTCAACTAACCGTCCGGTGATTCGTCCCAGATTAGATTGTATTTTTTGACGTATTTTCAGTTTGGCCGGAGTGAGGTCACATGCCACTGAGATGGTTCTTCCATGCAGTACGAAAGTTTCTGAACTGAGCAAGTAAAGAAATAGGAAGGTTGCTGCCTTCTCTTCCAGCACCTGGATAGATGATGATGGAGCATGTGGCATGAAGGTTCAGTGCTGGCCACACAGTCCAAGCTTTGGGAAAGAAGGGACACTGAGTTCAGCTTATAATAACTGTTTCGCATGCACTGTTCTAAGTGAAAGACAGCCCAATGCTGCTGCTGATCTTTTACCTTCCACAAGAGTGGCAGGAAGAATCTGTCACTTCGTGTGTGTAATAGGAGCTGTTGAGAAAGACAGGTCAAGGATAAGAGCAGTGATAAGCAGGAACCCAGACTCCCTTTGCGATACTGCTGAACTCAGTGTTCTGGGTGAAATTTACACTGGGAAACTACTCTTGGGGTCACAGTTTGTTACTGTTTCTCCAGCTTAACTCAGGGATAAAGCAAAAGGGGACAGGAAAAAGCTGGCCAAAGAATTGGAGGAGCCAGGTTTTGTGTCCTCCATTCCTTTCATGGTGCTATGCGTCTTAAAAACAGGGCAATTGGTCACAAGCTGTGATTTGTACTGGGGCTCAGTCTTGGACCTCAGTTTAAGAATATAGAGGAAAGTGTCTCTGAGCTAGTACAAATGGCATTTCTTTGAGTGAGGACGAACTACAGAGAGTCTCTGTGTACTGCGGATTAGAACAGGGCTGTTGAATTTGACTTTGGACAAACTCTCAGGATCTCATTGTTCAGTGGAATGGGATAAAATACTCCCCAAACCCCAGCATATTTTAGCTTAAAACGCTTACTGTTAAACTCTTAAAACCCTATGAGAGGCACTCACCCTCTCCTGGAAAGGGTTGGAGGACAGGGAAAGGATAAGCAAAGGCTAGTCACTGCCTCTTCCTCTTCCTCAGCCCTACAATCTGAAAGACACAGCACAAAAGGAAAAGGGGATGGGGTGGCTGGGAGGGGAGCACACTCAAGGCACTTGCTTTTATAGCTGTAAAGTTTTTCTAACCAGCAGGAGTGGAAAAAGTTGGGGAGCTACTGGTCTTTCAGCAGAACTGATGGGGTGGCCCTGCTGTTGCCACCAGGTGATGCCTGATGGAGAGAGGGGTCTGACAGAGCTGGGTTCTCAGCAGAGCTAGTGAAGCAGCTATGCCTCTCCTCTCCTCTCCTCTCCTCTCCTCTCCTCTCCTCTCCTCTCCTCTCCTCTCCTCTCCTCTCCATGAATGGAAAGGCTCCTGCTGAATGTCAACTGCAGGCGTAAGTATGGTCTTGTCTGAGACCCACTTGAATTCTCCCCCCCCCCCCACCATTGGCTCCCTTTCCCCAGTGGAGACAGGATCATTCCCTGTGATCTCTGCAACAATTCTCTCTCAGCACTACCCATGCCACCTACATTCCTTCGTAGTCCATGCTTCACCCATTCATGTACTTTCTGCTAGGTTTCCGATTGACAATGTGCCACTTCTTGAACTGACTTTTCCCTCTGCTTTGGGGAACCCACTTTAAGAGCTTTGCTAATGAAATCTCTCTCACTCACACACCCAAAAGCCAGTGCATGAAAGTTAACAGAGCTATCACTCCATCTGCCTCCAAGGCCAGGTAACCCAGAGCTCTTGAGCCAAACAGTTCATTGAACTCAATACTCTCTAAGCAAAGGTATCTCCCTTCTGGTTCACTGATGTTAAAGATTACAGGATCTTTGGACAAACTCTGCCCTGGATCCTGCTGGTCCATTCATTCCCTACCTGGCTGCAATTCACCCTCCCTAGGAATGGATTTAGATTGTGGAATGCCTGCATTACTACAGGGGAAAATGATTGCTTCACTATCTCTTTAGGTGGCCAAGTTTCTAGTTAACTGCCACATCAGAGGATAGTTACCTGGATTCAGACTCACTCCTGAGTCTGCTTAACTGATAAAGGTATCAAGGAAGTAAGGTAGGCAGGCAGGCGAAAATGTTGTGGGGGGGTGGGTTGCACTTTGCAGAAGGAAGATGGAAAAACACTACTAATGGCTGTAGTAAAGTCAATGCTGGAGTGATAGACATGGAAGTCCTAAGTTAGGTGTGCAAGAAGGGCCAGAGGCAATCACAACACTATCTTACATTATTCCTTTTGAATACAGGTAGGGCAAGTCCACCCTAAAATCTTACAGTGCCACTTCACATTCACATTCCAAATGCCGACTGCTGTATTATTAATTCTCATTAATTATTTTTATATCTGACATCCCTTCCTAGGAGCTGCACATTTATCCACACAGCAAGCCTGCAAGAGAAAGTAAGTGCCTATGTCCACATGATACTTTAAGAAAATCTGCCTGATATTAAATTTAGCTCCTCCCCCCCCCCCCCCCCCCACACACTTTGCCTGACCAACAACTGGGGACTACAATCAGGTACTGCAGGAGACACCTCCACCCTCCAAATCCCCCCCCCCTTTTAGATGTCCTAGGGGACACTGCAGAAGCACTGAGGGGAGGGGAGAATAGAGGGGAGCAAGGATTGTGCACAGAATTCACCTCAACTCATGAGCAGACCTTACAGGTGGAGACAGTGGGAAACACTCCCATTAGCCTAAATTAGCTTCTTCCTTGACAACCCCTCTCTGCCTGCATCAGCAGTAGCTCATCCCCATAGACTCATGGAATAGTACAGTTGGAAGGGGCCATGAAGGTCATCGGGCCCAAGTTACACCATCCCACTCAGATGGCTGTCCAACTTCATCTGTCGTTGCTGCAGCTTGGTAGCTGGTGGGATGAGGGTGCATTCTGCTTGGCCTCCCTGAGAGGAAGCCAAGCAGAACATGGCTCATTGTGCCCTTTTGCCAGGTGGCTTCACTGAGTGGGCAGCTTCTTGGACACTGGGGGCAGTGGTCATCAGCCAGCATGTCATGTCTTTTTTGCTGCTCTTGCCCTGTGGTTCCATAGGGGTTTTCTGTGAACACTGCTAGAGAGACTAGTTCAAGATTGTCCAGTAGCTTTTTGACTAATGGGAGCATTTCATCTTTAGTGTTTAACACTCAGACCACTACACCTAACCGAGAGCCACACCCCAGCAGATGGGGAGGAGAAGCAGTAAGAGATACCAGAGTACCCTTCATAGTTGGGGTGCCACAGCTACCCAAGGATTTGCCAAATGTTTGGGGCCTGCCCTGCAGGTATGAGGACAATATGGAGCTTTGCTCCTTGAAGCAGAGTGCAGCAGAGCACAAGATGCTTGGTCACAAACTCATGTGTGACTTTCTGTAGTTATTTCTGCAAGAAGCTGGCAATCTGGATGCACCAATGGCTAACTTTGGAGCATGCTCAAGGCAGCAAATACTTCAACTGAGACAGAGCTGAGTAATAGCTACCCTTTCGTTTTCAGAAATGGGGGGCAAACCATCACCCCCTTGCAAGATGAAACCAGATACCTGCAACACCTCCTGGTTCAGCCTATTTCTATTTTGAAATGGAGCCCATAGCAACAAGACCTGGCCCTATGTTTGAACTTTTGTTTCATCCCCCATAACACCTGCCTGATGAAGCATTCTGGAGAAGCAGATGTTTGCATAATTGCTGGTGGTATTTTGGTTGGCCGCAGTAGAGGTATTGTCTAACTATGGATGTTGTTTTCTCCTTCCAATTTTTTGGACAAAAATGTGCAGAATATTTTGTCCAAAAAAAAGATTTTGTTCAAATGTCCTGTGATATTTGTGAAAAGTTTGTCTGGGAACAGACAACAAGATGCTTTGGACTACAACTCCCATAAGCCCAAATCAGTGTAGCCAATGGCCACAGATTGTGGGAGTTGTTGCCTGAAACATCTGAAGTGTGCTGCATTAGCTACATTTTGACCACAGTGTTCCAAAGTGAAATCTTATGTCTGCCTTGAACCTACTGGGTGGGGAAGTCTGGGATTGACTAAGCCCTAGTTCAGACCCAGGTCTAACTGCAATGTACAGCTAAACTGAATCACTGTAAGGATTTCTTCCATAGCACAGAGGAACAAGGAAATTGTATCACCTCTGGTTTTAATTACTGGCCTTTTTCAATTACTGGTGGTTATTTTTGGTTTTGCGGGGTCCCATTATGATGAGTCCGTTGTTGCACAAGAATAAGATTATTCACTTTTGTGGAAAGCAAAGGGAGAAAGTACCCTGCGTGTGGGATTCCATCGCGCATACGCAGGCAGCTTGGAAGGATCAAGTTGCTTCCTTGTGGTAAAGGTCGGGGAGTTCGGTGAGTTCATCTGATTCGACTAAGAATGCAGCTTTCACTTTTAAAAGGCCGGGAGAAAAACAGTCTGAACTAAGTAGCACGCCTTACCCTGCAGAAGTCCTGCCTGTGCATGTGGAGAACAGTGTTATTTGTCAAACTTTGGAGCCATTCAGTGTAATCCTAATCTCTACCTCTCCTTTCATCTGGAAGGAAAACAAAAATGACTCAGACATAACATGGATTATTCAGGTGTGGAAGCTTTGAAAGAAAACCCCAGCTAGTGTAATACTATTCAGATAAGGGAAATCAACTCAGTCACCTTTTGCAGGCATTTGAAAGGCCAGACATAGAGTTAGGGGGTATGAACTTGCAGATCCTCCAGAAGCAACCTGTGGACTGCCACCCTGCGAGAACTCTGTGATGGAAATTACACCTCTGTGTGTGCACATGCACATGTTAACATGAGATAAGGTCCACTGTGAAGTTCTCCAGTTCACCTCCATCCTAACAGAGGGGAGTCACACAGGAGCACTTAATGGCACCTGGTTTATCACGCCAGGAAGTTCAGAGTCGTTCACATGAATTATGAGAATTATGTTAGTTACCTTCATGGCATAACACAAGGCAGGCCAAGCTGCAATATGCAAAAGTGAAATGGGAGGGAAGAAGCAAGCAAGTCCTGGAGCATCTCTGGCCAGTGTTCACCCTTCTCGTTGCTGATTGCAGTTCTAATAACTAGGATTTTTTTGGCACTGCAAGTTCCCTTTTTGGTGCTCGGTGCTCCTTCTCTTGCTTGATAGAGCCAAGTAAGTCTCATCCATGCCATGATGTTTGTTCTGCATGGCAAGCAGGTTGTGCGGCATCCCAGGGTGCCTTGGTTCCCTGTGATTTGAGACCAGAATATGCTGCCCCTCAGCTCCACAATCCCACAGAGACTTCATTGTTGTCATTTTCTTCTTCTATTGTAGATCTTCTTGGCTGAGAAGCGGCCAGCTAATTAATGGAATCCGCTTGTGCTTTTGTGTTGTTTCACATATTTCAGTTGGACCTGCCTAGGAGAAGCTCCTTCTGAATTGTACCCCATGGTTCAACTATATGCCACTTGCTCTGCATCTCGGAGCAGCACCCCAAAACCCACCACTTGGTGTAGCAACCATACCTTGCCTCCCAGAAGGCCCAAACCATTGAGGTTTAAGTCAGCAGTGGGTGCAAGGTGGATCTCCAGATGTTTCACACTTCAACTCCCAGAAGCTCCTGCCAGCATGGCAAATGGTCAGGTATATTTTCTCTTTTTATTTATTTATTTATTTATTTTATTTATTTGGAAATTTATAGGCCGCCCCTTGCCACAAGCCTCGGGGCGGCTCACAACAATAACAATAACAATTCTAAAACATTAAAATTTCCAAATACTAAAAACACAATCTTAACAACACAACATTAAAAACTGGCAAGTAACCCTGGCAAAGGTTACTTTTTTGTGAACCACAGTGCCATTTTGCTGTGGCTTTATGGGAATGGAGGCTTGCAATGGAGGGGGTAGTTAATCTGATATTATCTGAAAACTGGTATGTGAAGCTGGTGGAGGGGGGATGAGGTGAGACTGAAAGTGAGGCCCAGACCTGAAACAATCAACTTCTAATCCTTCTACCTGTCTATATTATTAATGCATTGTGGCTTTTCAGTAATCCTTTCTGTATTTAATTTAAAACACTTCTAGGATCCCAGTAGGATCACCCAGTGAGCTTCAGGAATTGAGTGGGTGTTTAAACCTAGTTCCTCCAGGCCTATTCTAATTCTTTTACCTCTGCTCTATGTAGGATCAGGTGATACCACGTTTAACCTGAAAGTTTGCACACCTTTTCCTCAACCAATTTTGGTCCATCCAGTCATGTGAATTTATCTTTTTTTGTGTCTCAAGCAGTAGGACATTTCAACAGATGGATGCCCTCTGCACAAAAGGACACACCTGAATCAAACCTGTGTCACAGAAGCTACACCTTGTATTTCAAAGTAGGCCTCCTGTTCTGGCAGCTAAACTCACATCAAGCACCCACTTCACCTAAAGCAATCTTCAACTTAATTGAAAAGGCAACCTGAACAGCAAGCAACTCATGAATTTGGAGGATGAAGTACTTAACTGTATAAGGAAGATGCACGAAAGTTGGAGCAGCTGAAATAAAAGAACTGGTACAGATGAAGTGAATGGATGGGCTATAAGAGAATGAAAACCTGGCTAGCAACAAAGAATCGGGGGGAAAGGGAGGCCGATTCTTACTGGAGAATAAACTGATTTGAACTGGGCTAAACAAGTAATCCATATGCCTGATCAGCTGCTGATAGATCTATACAGGGAAAATTAAAGCAGTTCTAAATGGAAAACCTAGGGGCCATAAAACAATCAATTGATGATGCTGCCAAATTTTGTAATTAGTTGGCTTGGTTGTCAAAACTTTTCTGTTTGTAACATTAATCTTTTTGAATGAGCCTGGATCAATGTATTACAATTTTGGCATTAAGTTCAGAACTGATTGAGAGCTTTGGAGATATGCAATCAACTCTAAGCACTGTTGCATGAAATTGATTACCTGGATCCATTTCAATCAGTGTTCAGGCGTGGTTCTGGCATGGAAACAGACTTGGTCACTCTGCATGATGACCTATGTCGGGCGCAAGACAGGGGCATAGCAACCCTGTTGATACTGCTGGACCTCTTGGAGGCTTTCGATACCATCAGCCATGGTATCCTTCTGGAGCAGCTGGCCAAGATGGGAGTGGGGGGCATTGCATTGCAGTGTCTCTGCTCTACTTGGAGGGTTGTCTCCAGAAGGTGGTGTTTGAGGTTCCTCAGCAGTCTGTTCTCTCCCTGCTACCCCCGTGCTATTTAACATCTACATGAAACCACTGGCTGGGACCATCCAAAGTTTTGGAGTGTGTTGCCATCAGTATGCTGATGACATGCACCTCTATTTCTCCATTTTATCATCGGCAGGTGAGGCTGTGGATGTGCCAAACCAGTGCCTGGCTACAATAATGGGCTGGGTGACAGCTAACAAACTGAAACCCAGTCCAGATAAGACAGATGCTGCTGGTGGGTGATTCCTTTGGCTGGATGGGGAGTGTTCAACTTGTTCTAGATGGGGTCATGGTCCCCTGAAGGAGCGGGTTCATTGTTCGGGGGTGCTCCTTGACCCATCTTTGTCACTTGAAGCACAGATGGAATCACTGGCTGGAGTGGTTCCTACCAGCTTTGGCTGGTGACCCAACTGTGCCCCCAACTGGACAAGAGTAACCTAGCTCTGTAATTTATGCTCTGGTAATCTCTAAATTAGATTACTGCAACACACTCTATTTGGAACCATCCTTGAAGACAATTTAGAAGCTGCAGTTGGTCTCTCACCAATCTTCCTGTTCCCTGAGGTTGTTACAATGCCTACCCCGGGCAGCTTCCCACAGACCTATGGTTCCCCTGGGGTCCACCCAGTACAGAGACTTCTGTGGGGTAGCCCCATTTCTTCAGAACCCCCTGCCTCTGGAGGTTAGGCAGACACCAACACTGCATGGTTTGGGGCACCTCTTGAAAAAACACGTTTACTCCAGGAAGCCTTCCCAAGCTATCCTGCTACAATCATGTTGATTTTCTTTTTATTCTTTCATCCATTTTCATTCATTCATTCATTTGATTTATATCCTGCCTTTTCCCCAAAGGGCTCAAGGCAGCTTACATCATCTCTCCTCCTCCATCTTATCCTCACAACAACAACCCTGTGAGGTAGGCTGGGCTGAGAGTCTGTGACTGGCCCAAAGTCACCCAGTTGGCTCCATGGCTGAGCGGGAACTCGAACCCAGATCGTCTGAGTCCCAGTCCCGTGCTCTTAACCACTACACCACACTGACTCTCCAATTTTAACTTTTTCACCACTCCAGATTATGAAGCACTATCTACATTTTGCAAATAAAATAAACATATAAACAAATATTCACTTGGACTATGCTTTCCCATCATTACAAAGAATATAATACCCATCAGGGGCAAAACAAATCCAACAATGCTAACAGAAGCTGGATAAGCTTCCCCAGGACTGCTGCTTAACATAACATGAAATGTGAATATTTATTTATTACTTGTTTGGTATTAATTAATTAATTAAACTTCTATTCCACTATATTGGCCTGAGGGCCCTCTAAGCAGATCTCAGTCAAATAAAAACACAGCATAACAATGACAATAAAAACAAGTGGTTAAAACATAAGTAAAAGACAGTAAAACAAAATGGTCCACAGCTGAGGCACTGTATAAATTTACATTTTAAAATTTACATTTTAAATTCAAATTTACATTTGAATTTAAATAACAATCTAGTTAACATTATCCAAATAAAATCAATTATTAAAATGCCTAGAAAATAGAGCTATTTTTACAGTAATGAGGACACCAGGCGAACTATTATTTATCTAATCATTTCACTGTAATAAAAGACTGTAATGAGGCACCAGGCAAACTGCTTTCAGGTGGCTGTTCCACAGGTGGAACCCGACTGTTGGGAAGACCATCTTCCATTAGCCTTCCTCCTTATGGATACATGTTCATACCAATCAATAGACAAAATGGACTGGACAGTTCGATTAAGAACTGCATTTACACAATCCACATGATATCTAGTTTGCCCCTCTAGCATCTCTGGTCCAAGTAGAACACTCTCATGGTCAGAGCCTAGTCACTACGGCACACTGGGTTTCCTCCTGGAAAAGATGAGAACCGTGTGCATCAGGCCATCCGTCCCCTGGCTCTGCATGGAAACTTGCTCATCCTTTGGCTGCAGTGCTGCTGTTGAGCAATACATTAACTCACTGCGAGGGCGAAAAGCCACTGCCAGAGCACCAGAGCAGGGCCAGCTCTTGGACTTAGCTAACTTTTTCCTGCTCTCCCTCTGAAATTCTGGAGCTAATGAGCTAGTATTGCATAACATTTCATAAGAGGGATGGCCTGGAAGGACATAGCTGCCTTCTTTTTATTTTGTGTGCTGCTTTCTGTCCCTCAGTGAAGTTTTTAAAATGAAACTAATTAAGACAAGTGTTTACATCTTGCTTTTGATGGAACATAATTCTGCTCCTGCCCCCGCACCCAGCACACCATGCAACATATTTTGGGGAGGCATGTTGGGAGTTATAGATCCTTTTTCTGTCTAAACATGCACAGGATCATGCCTTTGAGGACATGTTTACAAAAGCATTCAGGGCACAATGCAATGGGGATGCCCATGTCCCTCCAGATTCTGGCCTCTTGTTCAGCAAAACAGCTGGATTGCCATTTTTAGCCATCTAATTGCAGTGCTTTGGAGTTGGAGGGGAGGAGGCCAAGGTGCTGCCAGAATACATCATATCTTGCTAGCTGCTGTGATCAGGGCCCAAGTGATCCTGCTCACAGAACCAAGAACACCTTTGGGGGCCCTTGCAAGGAACACCTGAGGCACAATTCTGCAGTGCAGCTGGAGATCCTGGTGACCAGCATAAAAGGCTTCCCTGAACTGCGGCTCTTTGCCACAGCAAGGCAAGTAGTCTTTGGGACTCTTTTGTGCTCCGGCCCTCTGCATACTCACACCTTGAACATGGAAATAGAGTGAGTCAGAAGGGATATCCTGGGCCATCTAGTCTGACCCCTGGCTCCAGCAGGCTCCACTCATGGCATGCCTTCCATGTCCATGTCCTTAAACACCCTCACCGTTGGGGCTTTAACCACCTCCTGTGGAAGCCCATTTCATGCCCTGGGGTCCTAAACATCAGGAAGTACCTCCTGGCATCCACTCTAAATCTTGGTTCCCTGAGTCTTGCTCCATTGGAATGTGTCCTGCCCTTCACTGCAGAGGAAAAACGGTCATGACCACCTCTGCGTGGCACCCCCTCACATACCTGTATGTTGCTAACAGGTCCCCTCTGAGTTTCCTCAAGGCTGAAAAGACCCACCTCCCACAGTCTCTCCTCATATTTCTTACCCTGCAAACCAGCCACCATACTAGTGGCCCTTCGCTGAACTGATTCCAACCTTGCTATATTCCTCTTGTAAAGAGGGGTCCAGGACTGAACACAATACTCCAGCTGTGGGTGCACCAATGTTGTACAGAGTGCCAGTAACATCTCTCTCGATTTAGAAGCCATGCTTCTGGCTATGCATCCAAGGATGGTGTTCATCTTCTTGGCCACCACATCACACTGGTGACTCATGTTTAGCCTGTCAGTCAACCAGTACCCTGAGATCCCTTTCACAAGTGCTATTCTTCAGCCACTTGTCCCCTAACCTGTACTTATTATGCCCATTTCTATGCCTCAAGTGCAAGTCGTTGCACTTATCTGCATTTAATGCCATTCTGTTGTCCCCAGCCCACTTCCATAATCTCTCCAGATCCACTGTCTGCCATCCTGATGATTCCCCACTAACAGTAATCCTCTGCTTGCTCCTGCCATGCTCCAGTCCTGCTCCTTCCTTGCTCCAGCCCTGCTTCAGTTGTTCCTGCCTCACTCCAGCATCCTCCTGTCTGCTCCTGCTTGTTCCAGTTGCTCCTGCCTTGCTCCTGTTTGCTCCTGTGTGCCCTAATCTGTCCTTGCCCTGCTTCTGCATGTTCTTGCTTGCTCCAGTTGTTCCTGCTCTGCTCCAGCCCTCTCTGCTCTGGACCACCTTTACATGACTGCTTCCCTGGCATCAGACCACTGGACTCTTTCTGGACTGTGCTCTCTCTCTTGCCTGTCCAGTATTGGACTGCCTGCTGCCTTGACCCTGACCCTGGACTGCTGACCATGCCAGCACCTCCAGTCCTACTAAGCTGCAGGACCTAGCTTTGCACCAGCACCCTGGTCCCAGCATTCCGCCTGTCCCAGCCACTGGCCCTTACACGGCCATTGGTTTCTCCACCTGGGGCAGGGCACTGAACCTCTCCTCTTGGTTGCTTTTGTGAAGAAGCAAGCGCAGTTCTTTCTACTCCAGCCATGAGTGGGGCCACAAGATCACCTGTTAGTAGGATACTATCTCATAAAATAGCAGCATTCTAATAACAGCAGCCTTCTGCAATTTGGTGCAC
Source organism: Varanus salvator macromaculatus (assembly GCA_023646645.1). Classification (NCBI taxonomy): domain Eukaryota; kingdom Metazoa; phylum Chordata; class Lepidosauria; order Squamata; family Varanidae; genus Varanus; species Varanus salvator. The sequence continues at coordinate 15,580,569 of JAIXND010000771.1, read as the reverse complement.
TGGGTTGCAAGTGTCTCAGAAACATTATGTATGCAGGATTGCGCCATAGCTGTGCTTTGAAAAACATGACCAATTTTCTTTTTCCCCCAGCTTGCCTGGAAGAAAATAAAGTGCTTGGGTAGAGCAAGAGTTTACAAGTCAACATGTGGGCATAATTATGGGCAACGTGCACCTGATCTTATTTAGAGATGGAATTAATTTGGCCAGTGAAGTCTTCATTTGTGGAAGCAATGTCAGTAACAGGATTTGCAAAGGCCTTGTTTTCCACAAAGTCTGCAACCCATAAACCAGACCCTATAATGTCAGTGCTTGCAAAATGATTAAGAACCAAGCTGTGAGTGTTTCCATTTACTCTCAGCCCCAAAGGTATGCTTGTGCACCCAGGCAAGGGAGTTGTCTTGGGTACAGAATACATGGAAATGTGCCAGAAGCCAATGGGATGCCATCCCAATTCCTTCCAGCTTTTATTGCCATCGTGTAGTATAATCGCCCCATTTGCTCTGAAGATTCGGCCAAGGCTGTGAGCTCATCCAGGGCTTCCAGCACCACTCCTTGCTCCTTCATAGCTCCTGGGGTTGGCATGACCCTGTACCCTGAAATGAAAGGAAAATATTTGTCAGTGATTGAACCTGCCCTGCAGCTGCCATTGTAAAATGTTACCATCTGACTTGAATTGTTTTTGGGGAGGGCAAGGGGTAACTGTCATATATAGAACTAGTCAGAATAACAATACTGAGACAAGTTAGGGGAGTGCCTGACGCACGAAGAAGGAAAATGCACACAAATGCACAGCAGTAGTAGCACCATTATACCTTTGTTGTACTAAAAGTGGTGCTTTGGACCAACCACTAAATTAAAGTGGGAGGCAAACTTGGAGATCCCCTCATATCTTTCTAAGAGTTCTTCAGATGCAAAAGAGAACAAGGGGCATGAAATCTGCAAGCGATCACCATCAGAACTAATACCATGCTGGCAAGGGATTATGGGAGATGTATTCCAGGAGCTCTGTAGGGTAACCGGGAGGGAATAGTGGATGGAGAATCAACTCTCTCAGGATTCTCTTGAGATGGAGAAATAAGGAAGTGATGTGATAGGTGATTTCAATTAGCATTTATCAGCAGTGACTGGATACGTGCATGTTCTGGAAATGACAAAGTTAACTTTCTTGATGCTTAAACAACTATGCTTTAGAACAATTGGTCACGGAAATGACTAGGTGATTCTGGATTTAATACTAAATGATCTCACACAGGATCTAGTGTCAGATGTGAGTGTTGCCAAACCAGTTGAAAACAGTGACTACAATGCTGCCAGGTTTCTTTTCAAATTTGAATGGAACTCTGTCAAGGAAGTATAACCATGTTACATTTGACCTCAGAAAAGAAGCCTTTAAATGCAGGAACTAGTAAAAAAAGAAATGGAAAGGAGGGATCAAGTTGGTTAAATTTCTTCAGATGCCTAGCGGTCACTCAAAACCCCAAATGGTCCATGCTCAGCTAGAATACATACAATGGTTGGGAAAAGTAGCACCAAGTCCAAGAGATCCACCAGCATGGTTAAAAAGCACTGTGATGAAAGTTATTAGAGATAAGAAGGCTTCCCTCAGGAAATGAAAGATTTGCCCAAATGAGAACAAAAAGGAACAGCAACCTGTACAAAGGAGAAACATACAGATAGTAAGAGATGCAAAAAACAAACAAACAAACCCAAACCAAAACAAAAAACCCATGCAATAACAAAATAAAAATAACATATTGCTAACAAAATCAGGGCCAACAATAAAACATATTTAAATGTATCAGAAGCAGGGAAGCAGCTAAGGAGGCAATTGGATGATTGGACAACAATATGGTTGAAGGAGAACTGAAGGAGGACAAGATTTCACATGCACTGAATGGATTGATTTTGTGTGTCTTCTGTGCTGAAGACATAGGACAGATTCTCATGCCTGAATAGATGCTTTAGGAAGGGAGTGGGAGCAAATGAGGCAAATAATGGTGCCAAATGTGATATTCCCAACCTTACTGACAAATTGAAAACTTAATAAATCAGCAGGCCTAAATAGTATCCATCTTAGAATTTTTAAAGAGCACAAATTGCTGATCCTTTAACAAAGGGTGGATCTGGGAAATCACAGGGTGGTTTATTTTAATGTTTATTCTGGGATGATTGATTGAAAGCTTTATTAAAGATAAAGTTAATAAACATATAAGGCAAGCTCTGCTGAAAATGTGTTAGCCTTGCTTCTGCAAAGGTAATTCATGTCTCAACAACCTTTTAGAGGTACCTGTAAGTCTCAATTAGTATGTGGGAAGAGGCAATCTGACAGATATTGTTTACTTGGACTTCCAAAAGACTTATAGCAAAGTCCCTCAGCAAATACTTCTCCCTTTATGGAGTAATAACTGGCTAAAGAAGAAAAGGAAAAAGTAATAGTAGAGTTATAGAATGGTAGAGTTGGAAAGGGCCGTGAAGGTCATGGAGTCCAAACATCTGTTATTGCATGACACCAGGTTACACCATCCCACTCAGAAGGCTGTCCAGTTTCCTTTTGAATGCCTCCAGTGTGGGAGAGCCCACCACCTCTTTAGGCAGCTTGTTCCACTCTCGTATTGCTCTGACAGTGAGGAAGCTTTTCCTGATGTCTAGTCTGAATCTGGGTTGTCGCAACTTTAATTGATTATTTCGTGTCCTACACTCTGGTATCAGCAGGAAAAGATCTTGCCCTTCCTCTGTGTGACAGCCTTTGAGGTACTTTTAAAGGGATATCATGTCCCCACTTGTCTTCTATTCTCACTAAATATGCCCAGTTCTCAGTCTCTCCTGATAGGGCAGTGTTTGCAAACCCTGGATCATTTTTGCTGCCCTCGTCTGGACCCTTTCTATTTTTTCTGCATCTTTCTGAAATCTTGGTGCCCAGAACTGGACACAGTATTCTAGATGAGGTCTGACTAGTGAGGAGTATAGAGGAACTACTACTTTTTGTGATTTGGAAGTAATGCTTCTGTTACTGCATCCCAAAACAGCATTTGCCCCTTTTGCAGCTGCATCACATTGTTGCCTCAATGTTTATTGCTTCAGTTATTTAGCCTATTGTCCACAATAACTGCAAAGTCTTTTTTCTTTTTCAGTTCTGTTGAGCCACGTATCCCCCATCTTGTATTGATTCATTTGGTTTCATTTTCCTAGGTGGAGGATTTGGCACTTGTCCCTGTTGAATCTCATTCTGTTGCTTTTAGCCTAGTGCTCAAGTTCATCAAGATTCATTATGTTGTCTAAGGTGTTCACTATTCCACCCAGTTTTGTATCTTCTGCAAATCTGATTATCTTTCCTTGTACTTCCTCATGTAAATCATTAATAAAGATGAGGAATAGCACTGAGCCGAGGCTCGAACCCTGTGGCATTCAAGTAGTTACCTCCTTCCAATTTGAGATGGTGCCATTGATGAGTACTCTTTGTGTCTGAGTTAGCAGCCAATTTTGGATCCATCTAATAGTTTTTCTATCTAGCCCACCTTTTGCTAATTTGCTTATCAAGATGTTCTGAGGCACAATGCCAACAGTTTTGCTAAAGCTGAGGTAGATTATGTCCACAGTGTTCCCTCTGACTGTTAGGGAGGTTGCCCAGTCAAAAAATGAGATCCAAAATTTGTCTGACAGGATTTATTTTTGAAAAATCCATGCTGGCTTCTGTTAATCACTACATTTTCTTCAAGATGCTTGCAGACTGATTTTTAAAAAATCATTTGCTCCAGAATTTTTCCAGAAATTGATGTCAGACTAACTGGTAAATTATAGCCTCTCCCAATGGAGGGACGCAACCAGTGAAGTTCTACAAGACTTATATTGGGACCGATGTTTTTCCACAGATTTCTCTGGAATTAGGAGTGAGCAGTGAGGTGGCCAAGTTTGCTGATGACACCATATTATTTAGGGTGGTTGAAATGAAAAGATATTGTGAAGAGCTGCCAATTGTTGCCAAGTACCCCACAATCTTACTGTGTTGACAATGAATTGAAGGTTTCATTCTTTTCTTCTGCTTAATCTTATCTCCACAACAAGGTAAGATTCATTCTGGTTTGGGAAAGTGCAGAAGTTGTCTGTGATTCTAAAACCCAGATCTGATAGGAGAGCCCATGGAGTTCACTGAAGTTGAGCTAGTCACAGACTTTCAGCCTGACCAACCTCACAGGGTTCTTGTTGTGGCGATAAGATTGAGAGGAGGAAGAAAATTATCTAAGGTGTTTTGAGTTCTGTAAAAGGAAAAAAGTCAACATATAAATATACCTGCCCAGGGATCCCTAACAGGGCTATAGGCATGGCCTACAAATTTAATTAATTAATCAATCTCCTTAAGCTCTTAAGGTGCTGAGCTTTGGAATGCTTGGTGTTCAGTGTCAGACACCTCCTAAATGTCAGTGTTATATGTCTGAAGTGTGCACTCAGGCATTTGCTCAGGCCCGATCTTGGCAAACTGTGAGAATGGGCATTAAATGGCAAATGTTAGCAAATATAAAGTGATGCATGTTGGGACAAAAATTTCCAAGCTTGGGTATAAGTTGATGGGATCTGACCTAGAAGCAACTGACCTAGAAAGAGATCTTGGGGTTGTGGCTGACAACTTTAGGAAATGTGGCTGCTGTGGAGGGAAAAAAGCAGATCCCATGATGGCATACCAAGGAATTGAGTCAAAACTGAAACCGCCAAGTTCACACTCATATTATAGATAGCTGTGCTTCAACAACACTTGGAATGCTGCCTACACCTCTGGTCACTGCATCTAAAAAGGATGTTGTAGAGCTGAGAGAGTGCAGACAATTAAAATGATCAAGGAGCTGCCCTATCTTCCCTATGAGGAAAGGTGGAAGCACTTGGGACACTTCAGCTGGCATGAAGAAAGTGGATTAGGTGACATGTTTCACCCTCCCACAATGGCCCATGGCTTTTAGTCCTGATGGCTAGATGCCATCTCAGTATCAGAGGTGGTATGTCTAGGGGAACATGGGTAGGAGGGTGCTAAAGCACTCGTATCCTAATTGTGAGTTTTCTGCAGGCGTTTGCATGAGCAGAATATGAATCAGATTTCCCTCTGTACGGTTGAGCATTGCTCTTCTTAGATAAAATAATGGCACACCAAAAGCTTTGCTTGGAAGCACTCTAAAGCCTTCTTAGTTTTTGCCAACCTTAGGGGTGATCCTGAAGTCGGCTGATACATCTCCCGCATCCATGAATAGTGCCCCTTTAGCTACATTAGGAAGCACACTTGGAGAAAGGGTTAACTTTTAGTTCGTTGCAGTCTTCTGCACCCAGGTGCCCTCCAGATGTGTTCGACTCCAACTTTCGCAATCCCCTGTCAACTATTATGGAAATGCACATATTATTACTGCAAGTCTATATGCTTTAATATCACATGCATGTATATGTGCTATTATTGAGTCATCCTGCCGCAACTGCTTCCTCGGTTCTTTGCCAGCGCCTAACTTATTATCAGATTCGCTATGCCACCCGCCGGATCCCGTCCGCATTGCAACCTGCAAAATACGCAGGTTTTCTCTTCTTTTTCTGTCGGCCGACACGATACTCTCTCTCTCTCCTTTAACTTAGGAGTATACCAACGTCGGCTGAGGGGGAGAAAAGAAGGGAAAGCGGTGGCGAAACGGTCGTGAACTCGCTTTCTGCCGCAAAAAAGAACGCGCTGCCTCCTCGTTCATCCTGAAAGCCCATAGTAAATCAGGAGCCCCCTGCCGAAGCGGCGCGATAGTTCAGTCCCCAAGATGGCGGCCACCATGAAGAAAGCGGTGAGTAGGCTGAAGCGGGGCGGGGAAGTTGGGCTGCTTGTTGCTGAGGCGGGTCGCCCTATTCTCTTGGCCCCCGTGGCCGGTGGACTCGAGAGAGCGAGGGAGGGAGTGGAGCCGGGCTGGAGAGCTACCGGCCTTGTTTGCTCCCCTCCTCTTCTCCCTTTCGTGGTCTGGGGCGTGGAAGCGAAACAGTCCCGGGGCTGGTCTTTGCTCGGAGGGGTAGCTCTTCGGAGTAGCTCCTGACGCCAGTGCGGTCTTTCCCTGCCTAGCGCCCTCCAGATTCCCAGGACTACGATTCCCATCACCCTTGCTGGGGCGTTGGGGTGTAGGAACTGTGGTCCAGGAAACAAGAAACGGGGAAGAGACAAGCATCCCCTAAAAAAATGAGAGTATTCCCAGGTGACTAAGAGCACATGGGCACTCCCTCACACACGTGTGTTGAGTCCAGAGCTTTTTGAAAATGAGGTCCCTGGAAAAGGAGAAATGTCGGAAGAGTCCTTCCGGTGCTGCTGCCGCCTTAAAACACTCAAAAACGGGAGTAGGCTAAGGACGATGAAGCCCTTTTTTGAAACTTAATTGGATGTGTATTTATTTGTTACATTTTTATTTTAGTTTTTTTTTTCTTACGAAGGACCCAAGAGAGGATCTGTGAATTTCCTCTCCCATTTTATGCTTGTAAGGTGAAGATCTAGAAGAGAGTACAGCAGCAGCATAACAATAAATTACTTCCTGGCACCATAACTAGGGCAGGGTGGTACTAATTAAAGATATTTATATCTCAGTCATTGTTGCTAGAAGCTTGTATAGGGTCTTCTGTCTCTCCATCTCACTTATATCTTCACTGTAACCTTGTGAGGTAGCTTTCCTAGCAGGGAAATGCTTATTGGCATTTGCTTTGCTTTTTGATGCTTGGTGAACACATTCCCTTTTTGATTTTGGAGAAAATACTAAGGTGGTCTGAAAACAACTAGTAGAAATAATGGTAAGTAATGAAAATGCTTTAGGCTAGTATTGTAAGCCCATCCAAGTTACTAGCCTGAACTTTTTATTTTTAACTAGTCTGCCAAGAAAAGGGAACTCTCTTGGCTGACCATGGAAGAGAATGCCCTACTTGGAAACACAGGCTTTTTGCCCTTTAGTCTGGTGCCCTCCAAACGGGTTGAGCTTGGGAATGCTTGGACTTGTAGTCCAACACATCTGATGGGTACCAGCTTGAAGAAAGGTGTGTTAATAGATGCAGCTTAAAAAAAAAAAAAGCTTTTTATTTGAACAGACTAGTGTCTCTCTTCTTGCCATTCTACTTGGGTTTTGTGTTAGCTGTGGAGGACAGATGGAGTTACCCCATCTCAACTCTGCAGCCCACTCAGTTGTTTGCAAGGACTTCTTAGTTGCCTGGGCTACCAAGGGGTGATATTAAATATAAGGTAGACTCCTTCAAGCTCCCTCTGCCTTGGTTTCTGTATGTGAAACAAAAGTAGTTGTGTGGGTTTTAACATACATCTGTGTTAATGAATTTGCATGAACCACAAATTCTAGTGCATCCACTTTTTCTGCTAAAAAAGCCCTGTGCCATATTCTGGTCTTTCTTGTACCAATAGGTTTGATGTTGGCCCCATCAGCATGCCCTCAGGCCTCCAGATGCTGCTTTAACATGCCAGATCAGTGCAGAACAAGATATCCATCATCCAAGATTTAATAGTGGATGAGGCAGCTGACCTGGCATATATAACTGAAATCTGATGGGTAAATGGGGAGGATTCAGGCTCTCTCATTTGTGTCCACTGGAGTACTTGATTTAGTATCAGGGTAGACTTGAGAGTTGAGCAGGGATGGAGTCAGTATGGTCTGTAAGAACTCAATCTCTCACCAGGTCTTCTGTCTGTCTGGCTTCTAGTTTGGATTATATGCTAAGAGAGGTGGCAGTGAGAGCACTTCTGAAATAATATTTTCTTGACCTGGAAGACTAACTTTAGTCTGGTAGCAAATGTTCCTTTCATGGGCTAGATTTTTGAGTAGGTGGTGCCTGTCCCTCCCCCCCCCCCCAAAACTATGGGCACTTGGATGACACTGATTACCTGGCTTTATTTTGGTCAGACTTGGAGTTGGTATAGAAACAGCCTCAGTCACCTTGTATGATGCCCTATGCTGGGTGACAGATGGTGTCAGGGGCCAGGATGTGGGCAGCCAGAATCGAGAATAACAGGCACTAGGACCAGGGCACAACTTCAGGCAAGACAGAGTCCAAAAGCAAGGTTTAACGGCAAGTTCAAATCATTGTCGTGATACAGGCTGAAAGCAAATTATGGATTGGGACAGAACAAGGACATGGTTAGGAACAAGCCAAGAGTTAAGAACCAGGAGGACAAATAGGTACAGGTACCTTGGACAGGATAACAGGGCTGGAGAGACACAGTGAGGCAGGAGAAGCAAGCATCAGGCAAGATGTCGACACTTGAGGCAGGATATACAGCAAGACAAGTTACGTGGTATGACAGGGTACATGGCAAGGTGAAGGAGACAACAGCAACCAAATGCAATAAGAGTCAGGCAAGATGCAGGAGCTGAACCACAGCTAGCTAGCAAACCTGAATTTCTGAGGCAACAGGACAAGCAAGGATACAGGATAGGCAAGAGGCAGGCACAACAGCCACAATCAGACCCGTATTGCTGAGGCCAGTTCTGGAGGGAAGAGCTTGCTTTTATATAGCTCTTCTTGCAGAACTCCCAGCTGGTGCTCAACAGTAGACTGAGAGCTCCAGTAGGGCCTGGGACTGACCTGAAAATATGGTGGTAGTTGTTTTGGTTCTGGCCGCCAGAGCAGCCTAGATCATGACATATGGAAATGTGACCCTCTTGATACTTCTGGACTGCTCAGTGACTTTCATTTCTGCCTGCCGTGGAGTTACTCTTTGAATTGGGAGTGGGGTTTACTGTGTTGCAGTGGTTCTGCTCCTACTTGAAGGGCTGTCTTCAGAAGATGGTGCTGGAGAATATTGTTCAACCCTGTGAATAGTTCAGCGTGAAGTTCCTTGTGGGTCTCCTCTGTCCCCCATGCTATCAGTGTGAAACTCCTGGGTGGTGTCATCTGGAGTTTTGGAGTGCATTGCTCTTGGTCTGCTGAATGCATGCACTACAATTTCTCCTTTTCATCCTCAGCAGGTGAAGCTGTGGTCATGCTAAACCTGTGCCTGGCCATAATGAATTAAAACTCAATCTAAACAAGACTGAAATGCTGTTGTGGGTGGGTCCTCTGAGTGGATGAAGGGCTTTCAACCTGTTCTGGATGGAGTTTCAGCCCTCCTGAAGGAGCAGGTTTGTAGCTGGCAGTTTCTCCTTGTCACTTCCCTCTTTGTCACTTACACTTCAGGTGGCCTCAGTGGCCAGGTTGTACCAGGTTTGGTTGGTGGCCTAGCTGCTCCCCAATCTAGACAGGAATAGCCTGGTTTCTGTAGCCTACACTCTGGTAATCTCTAAATTAGATTACTGCATTGTACTTTGTGTGCTGCTCAAAAACTGCAGCTTGTGCAGAATCTGGCAGCTGGATTAATAATGGGACTTGAATGTATAAGACTGGTTCTGTCCCTCTTGCATTGGCTGGCTGTATGCTTATGGGCCCAATTCAAGGTGCTGGTGTTAGCCTATAAAGACTTGGGACAATAATACTTGACAGAGCATCCCTCCCATCTGCAATCTCCATAGATGCTATAGTCAACATCGGAGGTCTTCCTCTGAGAGCCAACTCTGAGGGAAGCTTGGAGGGTGGCAACAAGAGCGGGGGCTTCTCTGTGGTAGCCTCCAATCTGGAATGATCTCACGTGGTCTGCCTAGTGTCACTGCCATCTCTTTGGCACCAAGATGGCCCTTTATCCTGGGGCATTTCATGATGGGTTTGAGGGGACGACCCATCCCAGGTTTTTCCTTTACAGGGTTATTCTTTGCTGTATGCCTTTAACCATTTTTGAAGCTAATGCATAATTGTTTTCAATAATGATGGTATGCTGTGTTATATACTAACACATTGGGCTAGATAATATACATGCAACTAGTGTTAAGCATAGCATTAACATCAGTAATATGTGTGTTATTAATATATGTAACTTGGGTTAACATTAGAAAAAACTTATGCAAAATTGTGTAACATTCTAGTTTATTTTATCCTTTTTTATTTTCTAATGATGTGGTTCAGTATCCTTGTTGTAATAAACAATAACAGATAAATTAAAAAGAGCAGTGTATAAGTACAATATGCGCATCACCCAGAAATAACATACGAGGCTGGTTTAAACTTAAGATTCTTCACCCTAGTGTTGAGTAGGCCAGTAGTACTTTAAACATTTAATGATTTCTAGAATCATGAAACAATGGGGCTTTGGAACGTATTGCAGTGACAGTATTGCAGTGACTAGCACCTTGCTAGGAAAGACCAAACAGCCATACTAATGACTGTATTACAGTGCTGCCCAATTTTTTCCCCATTGAAGGCTGCTACCTATACGTCTTCATATTTACAGGGCATACTATACAATATGCTAAGTGGATCCTGAAGAAGAAAAATACATGTTCTCCTGCCACCATTTCCCTTTTTTTAAAAGACTCACAATTCCTTTCTGAATTCAGGTGTTTCCTGTGGTTACTCTTGGGTACAAGTATCCTGAGGAGGATCCATGCTCCTTGGAAACATAGTTCTTCACTTTCCATCATTATCTTGTCTCTTTTGGGTTTATGGTAACTACCTGGTTTAGAATCTTTTGGGAAATAAGGCAGGCAGTGTTGGGAAGCTGAACTTTGAAATAAGCTGTACATATCCTCATGCAATGGAAAAGGCAGATAATTGTCTTGTGCATTTGTGTATTGAGCTCTTTCTGTTTCTGTTGGTCTTATGCAGGCAGCAGAAGACGTCAATGTTACTTTTGAAGATCAACAGAAAATCAACAAGTTTGCCAGAAACACCAGCAGAATTACTGAACTAAAAGAAGAAATAGAGGATAAAAAGGTAACTCAATTACAAAGTCCCTGAGCACTTGTATCAGTAGTTACCAAGATATATGTCCCATGCAGTTACAAGAACCTCTTACTGTTATGGGTGGACTAGAGTTTTCTGTGGCATGTAGGAGTTAATGCTTGATTTGAACATTAACCCCATTGACCTCAGGATTTTTTTCTTAAATGGCTGCAGCTAATTTAGAACTCAAAACGTTGTGTGTGAAGGTACACAGAAATATAGAAACAGAGCAAGTCAGAATGACTCTCCTGAGCCATCTAGTCTAACCCCGGGCTTCAGCCGGTTCCACTCACAACATGCACACCATGTGTATGTCTAGCCTATCTTTGAACACTCTCACTGATGGGGTCTCAACAACCTCTCGTGGAAGCCCATTCCATACCCTCGGGGTCCTAACTGTCAGGAAGTGCTTCCTGGCATCTAAATGGAACCTTGGTTCCCTTAGCTTTGCTCCATTGGAGTGCATCCTGCTTTCCTCTGCAGGGGAGAAGAGATCTCTACCCACCTCCATGTGACATCCTTTATGTAATGAGGGGCTCAAAACTGAGCACAATACTCCAGTTGCTGTAGTACCAGAGTCATATAAAGTGGTAGTAATACCTCTCTTGATCTAGAAGCCACACTTCTGGCTATGCAACCAAGGGTGGAATTCGCCCTCTTGACTTCTGACTCATGTTTAGCCTGCAGTCAACCAGCACCCTGAGGTCCCGTTCACAAGTGCTGCTCTCCAGTCGCTTGTCCCCTAACCTGTACTTATGACACCCATTCCTATGCCCCAAGTGCAAGACCTTGCACTTACCCACATTGAATGCCATCCTGTTGTCTCCTGCCCACTTCCATAGTCTGTCCAGATCCTTTTGGATCTGGAGTACCTGCTCCTCAGTTGTGGCCACTGCCCCAGTTTCAGTATTGTGTGCGAATTTGATCAGCAGACTGTTCACCCCTTCTTCCAAGGGTGCAATGCCAATTTAAATTTGTATGAAATTGCATTTACATTAGTTTATTAACTGAGTAATATCTTGACTACAGAAACAACTCCAGAACTTACAAGATGCATGTGATGACATCATGATGCTTGATGATGATTCACTACTGATACCTTATCAAATAGGAGATGTCTTCATTAGCCATCCCCAGGATGAAACACAGGAGATGTTAGAGGAGGCAAAGGTTAGTGTCTCTCTGTCTCTGTCTTTCTGATTATTAGTTATATTTGCAACCAGGTGTGCCACAATTTTTATTTTTTAAAAATCAATTTATAAGTTAGGTACATGGTTTTATATGGTAACGCATACAACTGCCTAGTAATTATACATATGCTTCTACAAGAGTGGGCCAAATATCCAAATGACTTGAAGCTATATGCCACCCTTTCAAATATTGAAAACATCCTAAGATCTTCAAGCTATTGTATTTTAGGAGACAAGTTGTAATATCAATCTTTCAGGTGTCAAAAGGGGATATAGAATCAATTAACAGTATTGATCTCCATGAAGCAAGTAGATTACTTAAAAGACCAAGTACATCTGTGAATGTAAAAGACTGTTCCGGTACAAAATTTATCTGTATAACCTCTTCCCAAAAGAAGCAACTGTTTCAGATTGATAAAAATACATTTAAAAGACTCATTAGCTGTACTGTACCACCAGCAAATGGCCAAATTAGGCAATCCTTTATTAAAGCTATGTTGTGACATTCCAATATATGTGAAACAAATGTGGTTACCAAGACAGACACAAGTATACATCAAAGCACTATCCATTATGTGTTGGTTCCCATAGTGGTTTCTCAGATTCCCAACCGTGGTCCAAAAAGGCTGGGAAATCCTGAGTTATACTAAATCATATGAAATGTCCTGCTCTTTAGGGTGTCTCTGTAAAACAGGGATAGCATCCCTGTTTATAGGGCACCATGCCAAGTCGTCTAGAAATAGAAGCAGCTGCCATATGCCAAGTAAGGCAACTGGTTGGTTTAACCTAGTATTGTCTTATCCGGCAGACCTAGCGTTAGCACCTAAGATGGTGAGGTAGATGCCAGGGCTCCAATGGCTCCATTGGGGCTGATGCTGCTTTCTGTCATCCGTCTTCCTTGATGTTTGGAAGAACATATTTTAATGGGGATGGCAGACGGGTAGTGTTTAGTCTGATGCTTTGAAGTAATAAGCACTGGTGGACATTGCAGTTGCCCATCATCTTCATTTCTCTGGAAAGCTTCTGGGCCCTTATATAACTAATATGCTTTGAGTCCCAATCTAGACATTCATACATCTATTTTTACTAGGCAGGTGGGCAGGCAGAGTCCTCAAGCATTTTGGGAAAAACATGATGTGCTCTTTAATGCCAAAGGAGATAAAAAGTGACCAGAACCTAATTTGGGAGATTTAAAAGCAAAATATGATGTTAATTGCATGGGCCAGAGACTTCTGAGCTAAGCCAAAGTGCTTAGTTAACAAAGGGCCACTGCAAACATCTCAAGGTTCTTATTTGGAAAGTGCATGTAGCCCATGTTTAGACCATCATGCGACTTGAAAGTTGGACAGTGTTGTATAAATAGAAACGATCAATGTGCAGGGCTTTTGTTGTTTTCCAAGCAGTTCTGCTCAAGCCTCCCTCTTTTTTATTGTAGACTGCTGGATTTTGCCACATTTGAATTAGTCTGGATATGTAAATTATTTTTATTGCTGTGGAACCCATGAGCCTGTGAAAGATTGTATTTTTAAAATGTTCATATACTCTATCCATCATTTATTATCATTGGTCCAGTAAAATAACTGTTTCTTGTGATGAGTTTTTCCAAAATCAGTTTGCTTGCATCACTAGCTGTTTTTCTTTTGCAGCAAAACTTGCAGGAAGAAATTGGAGCTTTGGAGTCACGTGTAGAGTCCATCCAGAGAGTATTATCAGACCTGAAAGTGCAGCTTTATGCAAAGTTTGGAAACAATATCAATCTTGAGGCAGATGATAACTAAATATTCTTGAAAAAATATTTTTGTACTAATTGTTCTCTTTTAAAAGATGTTTCGAAAAGCCTCACTTATTCAGGTTTTGTTTTGTTTTCTATTTTTTTAAACTACAATCACTTCTGTTTCATGTATTTAATGAAAGAATTATTTTGCACAGCTATAGTTATTTATATGTTTTAAGTGAATAGATCCAAATTCTGCTGGTTGCATCTTCCACAGTGGGTGCTTAAAGTTCTATTGAAGAAGAATAAAAGTGATGCAAGCATACAGTGTTCTGTGCCCATCTTTTTTTAAACACCTCCAAAAACCTGCACCATTTCATTGATATCAGTGCAAAACATAACAGAGTACAATAGTAACAATGCTCATGAGCTAGGGATCATTTTTGCATACAGTAGCAGTCAACCAAAGTGCCGTTCTGGCAGAAAAACATAAACTAACGTGTGGCTGCATTCACACGTCAGTTGGATGAGTCTTTCTAAAAAGGCAACCACGGCAATGAGGTTTGGACCCAGCAATTCTTCTGTTTATACATGAAATAAATGGGAAGCATGTTGCAGGAAAGTGCTTGGCTAGCTCTTGTTTTTAAAATATATCTTATCTGGAGCAGAATGGGATATTTTGAATTTCTTCTGAAGTACCAGTGGATGTGTACCCTTTGGTAATCGTTATTTTTGAGTGCCATTGATTTAATTTTAGTGAGGATAGTGGCAAAGAGACCAAGAGATCGAGCTGTAACCCTGGAAGTAGCCAGCTTGAATCTCTCTCTTGCTATGAACTCAGTAAGTCTGCCTTGCCCAGTCTGGTGCCCTCCAGATGTGTTGAACTGTACTTCCCAATCTCCCCATTTGCAACGTGGTGCATAAAGCTCTGACCTGCAACTGAGTGGTTTTGAGAAATGAGGTACTAAAGAGCTTTGAACACTTCTGCCACCTCAGGAAAACCGTATGTGTTCTTTGGGTTTGATAGGCATTTTAGGATAAACACACCAAAACTGGCATGTTAACAAGACAATTCTTCAGCTTTTTCTTGCAGCCATAAGTGGTAAGTGATGAAGACAAACTACTTGAGGTGGCTTTCAAATAAGATCAATAGGGAATTTTGCAAAAATTCAGTTATTCTATGAGTAGTGATTTACCAGGTGTTGCAGAAAAATAGAAATGCAAGGCCCTGCCAGTCTAGTAAAGTAATTGGCAATGGAGACAGTTGTTTTGTTCAAGGCCAAGTGTATTCACAATTAAATGTCTAGCATACATATAGGAGATACTGAGATAAAACTATAAAAATCAAACATTGATGGGAATCTTTTAGATCAATCTTGCCTAGCCTCCAGTGCTGCAGATGTTTTGGACTATAACTTCCAGCATCCCTGTCTATCATTGATGATGGCAGCGGCTGATGGGAGTTGAGGTGCAAAACGTGAAGATCCATAATTGCTGTAGATTACCAGGTTGGAAAAGGGTGTTTCGTGACTTCTGGAATAATGAAGCTACTGCTAATTTGTCAATCCAGAAGATGGCGCTAGAGTGCTAGTTATCTCCTGTCACACTTCAAGAAGGGTATAAGAATATTTCTTTAAAATATTTATCTTTGGCAGAGAATTGCAAATACAAGTATATACATTTGCATTAGACAATTTCATGGAGAACAGGTTTGCTGGGAAAACTATATGGAAACCATGCTTAGAGGCAGTAAATTATAGAATACCAGAGGAACAAAAGAAGAGCTTGTTCTTTCTTGTCCAGCTTATGGACTCTTCCCTGTCTTGCCTGCATGACAGTGGTTTAGATTGTCTCAGTTCTCACTTTAAACAAAAGCAAGCTGGTAGGGCAGAAAAGAGAAAAGTGTCATTTTCTGCAGTAACAGTATATAATAGCAAACATGCTCACTTCTGCCACACTTTTAAGAATGGCATATTTATATTTTCTCGGGGGGTTTCTAGGTATCTGGTACAACTACATCTTACCTTGAGCAATAAAACTGCATCATGTTCCTTCAAGCCATACTGTGGGATGAAGCTATAATTAATGAAAGTACCCACATCCCCATATCCTCTGTAAACGTGGCCAACCATTATATTTATATCCCACTTTTTCCCTCTTGATGGAACCCATGACTTATATGGGTTCCTGCAAACCAAGCCTACCTCTCTGGAATGTAGGGGCATAACATAAATGTGACAACAATAGCAAGAATTGTAATGCCTTAGAGGGATTTCAACCTTTTAGGATGAAGGGAAAAAAACTGTACAAAAGCTGTGAAACCACTAAATGATTGGCCCAATCTCACCCAGCAAACTTCATGGTTGGGTGGAGACCAGAACCTAATTCTCCCATGTCCCAGTCCAAACTCGAACCACTGCCGCACTGGCTCTGCTTGCAGGCAGGAAGCTCTAAGCTAAATCTCTTTGCCTTTGTCCCCTGGGAATGCACTCTCCAGATAATCTCTGACATGGAATTGCCTGGGTTGAAAGAGGACCAACATGGCTGACTTTGAAAATGATTTTGAGTGCAGATGATTTATTACAATTCATATGCTTGTTGAGGCTCTCAGTTTTGATGTAGGATAAAAGGAAGGATGCGGTTAGTTGCAGTCCTGATTATGCAGTTTTGAATGCGGGGCATCTTTGTACCTGTGCAACTACTGCATCTTTTTCCAGCCAGTGTCCTGTAACTTCATGCTGGTGCAGAACTGTGAAAAGGTGGGGACAGTTCTCTCTTCCCTCCCTCTCCTTCCAACAGCTAAATTTTCACATTCTTTCTCTTTTCAATGTATTGCTGCTAGGCCCAGATCTAAGCACCAAAGTCCAGAGTCCCATAGCCGAGCCTTCCACCCACCCACAGTGACCTTCTGGAGACTGGCAAGTGATTTTGGGCAGTGCCCAATTTGCCTCCTCCCACTATGTCTACTTTTAAGCTTGAAAAAGATGGATTAGAGAGCAATGTGCAACATGAAAGCAGCCCTTTCATGCTGCTTGACCCTCAACCATATTGTAAAACTGTTCTGTGTGTGTGTGTCTATTTGGAGTTTGCACTCTTACAAAAACAAAAAGCCCATAACCAACTGAGACCTCTTGCGTCTCTGAACAACCTGATAGTCTTTGGAAACAGCAGGGCAATATGTCATCCCCAAATAATGCTTTTTATTAACTTCCACATGCAAAGGCATTTCTTGAAAGTGGTGGAAGAGGATTGCATACTCAGTATTGGCCTTTTCAGAATTAGTGCTGGAGGGTAAAGTAATAAAACTTGCACTTTCATTCAAGGTCGTGTTTCTTTGGTCTCTGTTGCACAACAACATGATTAAAGCTTTTACACAGGGGAAGAAACTTTGGATCCATCGGTAGTATTCAAGTAATGTCTCAGTGCTAATGCTGCTAATGTTATGCTTAGTGTAAAACCACTACTTGTACAATGGAATTAGTGCAATGGAGAAAATCAAGAAAAAGATTTTCCTTCAGAACGAGAAATTCCATGCACCTTTCTAAAAAGAAAAAAAAAAGCCCTTTTGACACTGAATGTCAACAGCAAATCACCATTCCCACCCTCCCTTAGTTAAGTTGCTGAAACACTGGGTTATATTAGCATAATACCATTAGTGCTAGTATTGTGACACTGTGTCAGCATCCAGGCAAGGGCAGCTGACCAACAGAGTAAAGGCACCGGGACCCAGGCAGACGGCAAAACAAGCACAGTCCAAAGTCAAGCCGGGAGCCAATACACAAACCAAGTCCATAGAGACAGGTACCATAGTCCAGGACAAGCCACAGATTGGAGAGCCAAGGGAGGCAGACCAATCAGAGAGGGAAGAGGAGCCAAATTCCAGGTCTGGCAGACCAGGAAGCAATTCACCAACAAGCAGAGACCTTATTGCCAAGGCAGCTGCTGAGAGGAAGAGCTGGTTCTTATACAGCTCTTCCCCAAGGCTCCCCAGGTGGAACTCATGATTGCTCTGGCAGCTGCAGTGGGCTGAGGACAGAATCCTGCAACTACCAGAGCTGCTCTGCTGGCCCTTGGCCTGCAGAGGGAGCACTGAAGCTGCCTCAGGTCTTGACACTGCTGGATACAACCCAAAGTTTTCAAATGCAAAAGAAATGACTGGACATGGAAGCCTGGTCCATGTCTGTGTCTGCATCTCTTGCTATTTATTAATTTTGCCATTTATGAACAATATTTATATTGTACTTCCTCTCTGAAACAAGTCTCAAAGTGGTTTACAAAAGAATAAAACCAAGATGGCTAGGAGAAAATGAAAGGAAATATCAGGTTGCAAAAATGCATAAGATTTACCTGTGTTGATGCCTGACATACTTCAAAGAAGATATCATTTCCCAGGACAGACATGGCTGCAGAGAAAACCCATCTCCATCTCACTGCAAAATGGAAATCCAGAGGCGGCGCATGGTCAATGGCATCTCCTCTGAAGATCATAATGGCCTGGGAGATTGGTCCTGACGTGTATAGAACGTTGCATACCGAGACCTGCACATTCACACTAGCTCGTGAAGCAGCCTGGCAGCCAGATCCTTTAGTGCAGATGTGCTACCTGCTCACTTTGGCACCCTAGTCAGTAACTTGGGTGTCGCAGTCTGACTCACTTGACCAGCAGCTAAATCTGTCAACTGAGAGCACTGGAAAGCAAAGTGCATTTTAAAAAATGGCATGGCAGATTAAGACCAAGACATTTAAACGTTCACATATTGCCCTTTAGAAAATGTAAGGAATTGCCTGAAGCGATAAATGCATGCATTGCGCATTGTCTCCTTGAACTGGTCTTAACTGATTGCAAGATGATGTCACAGAGGGCCACTTTGTACGTGCACATGTGCTGGTCAGAGGCTAGAGGCACACTGAAAATTGGCTTAAGTGCATGGCTGTGGATAATAGGGCTTATGCTCCAAAATCTGGAATGCACTAGGTTGGGGGAGCTGCCGTAGAAGTCATCCCAGATACAGGGTTGCTTTATGGTGAAGTTCAAAATTGTGAACATTATCAGCATGGCTTTAACATCCAGAATACTGACAGCAAACACTGGAAGCAGCTATGACCCATTTTGTGAAAGAATGGCTGCAGAAAATGAGATTTGTTGCAATTAGGAAGATGAGTACTGCAATTATACATGCCAGTTTATTTTATTTTTAATCCACTCAATAACTGATGTCACCACCATGGAGGATAGGAACCTGCTTGTGGACTGTTGGAAAAATAGGTAGGGCACTGTCATCTTGTACACTGGTATATACGGTATATAAAATGCAGTACTTGAAGACACAATTTGTTTATTGTCTTCCAGTCAGCCTCCTCTTTTTTCATGTCTCTGCACTGCGAAAGGCAGAGGTGACCAATTGTTGACAATCGGGCTGACTGGAAAATTTAGAACAGTGGCTCAATGGGCAGCTTCCTCCACTGAGGAGTGCTTTGACTTCACACGAAACTTTAATTGCAGAGTTAATTTATCTGCCATAGCATGCTAACTGTTAGCATGTCCTTCTCATAGTCTGAAAACTGAAACATCACAAAGCAGAGAACACAGAACGTAGAAACAGAGCATGTCAGAAGGGGTCTCCCGGGTCATCTAGTCCGACACCCGGCTCCAGCTGGATCTGCTCTTGAGTTGCCCACCATGTGCATGTCCAGACTATCTTTGAACACCCTCACCGATGGGGCCTCAACCATCTCCTGTGGAAGCCCATTCCATACCCTCTGGGTCCTAACTGTCAGGGAGTGCTTCCTGGCATCCAAATTGAACCTTGGCTCCCTGAGCTTGGCTCCATTGGAATGCATCCTGCCCTTCTCTGCAGGGGAGAAGGCATCCGGTAGGCTTTTCTTGGCATAGTCATGCACAGAGGTAGGATGGCAGCTCGCAGGGAAATAGCCTTCTCTGTGGTTCCCCTCCCCACCATCTTGCCTCACCCAGGAGATATATATTTAGATACCCACTTAAGACCTTCTTCCAGCAAGCAGGCTTCTAATTGTCTGTTTTGATTATTAAGCTGGCTCTTTCTGTTTTCAGTGTGTTAATATTTCCATGGTTCTACTCCAGTTTTGAAAAGGTATGTTTGATTTTTAAAGTTAGATTTATTTAAGGCATTTCTTGTTACATGGATATCCCACCTTCTTCCCACTTGAAGAGAAACCAGGGTCATTCCAGCCCCCCCCCCCACTGAAATTTGGACAGTATATAAATGGAATCAATACTTCAGCTTTTTAGTGGCCGACGTACCTGTACACCAGTTGCCACGGAGCTTGGGCTGAAGGAAGTTTTGCTTAAGGGAACTGCTGTGTGAATGGGATGCTGGACTAGATGGACCCTTGATCTGACCCAGCAAGCCTTTTCTTATCTTCGTATGGCCAGAAAGATCCTCTACTCTAACCCCCTGCCATTACAGGAAACCACAGTTGCAGCAATTCTACATTGGTAGCCATTCAGCTTATGCTTAAAAACGATTGGAAATTTCTTCCTAACATTTCACTGGCCTGTCTTTTCTTACAATTTGGACCCATTGGTGCAGATTCTGTTCTCTGGAGCAGGGCTAGCTCTTGGGGCTTTGCCTGATGGCAGCCCTGCTTTCTCCAACCACCAATCTTTTGGTGGTCTTCTGGATTTTGTACAGTTTCTGCTCCATTCTAAATGGTTGAAATGCTTTTCTTAAGGCTTAGCCATTGGCAGTGAGAACTTTAAGTTAAAATATGCTGGGTTTGGGGTGATGAGTGTCATTTTGTCCTTATCCATTTTGTCTTCAGCTCTACTCCATTTGGCTTCAGTTCCAGCCATCACAAGAATAAAGATGAAACTGCCTTCTGAAACTGGATTCCATCTTGGGCCACAAGAGCTTCCCACCTGTGCTCTGGATCAACAGAAAATTGGTCCTTCCATGAGACTGACTTTTAAATAGCAAAATGCATTGTGTGAAGAACAGTGTTCTTCTGTCCATCCTCAATTCATGGCTTATCATTTCCACTGAATGGAAAGATTTCTAGTATTACAAGAGAGGCAGGAAAACAAATCATCGCGCAAGTTTTTTCCACCTTGAAACATTTTCAGAGGTGTGGTTTTGATGCGCTGTATGACCCTTTGCTTCCTGCCATGATTAGCGGAAGCAGTGCTAACTTTGCAAAATAGGTGAAGAGACGTAATGATGTCATCCATCAGCATGGTGGAAAGTATCCAACAACTCATTGACAGGAAATAAATCTTGATCTTGGCATAAAGTGAAATCCAATTTGCTCTCGCTGATTGGATGTTTGTCACTTCAGACACAACACTTGTAAAATCAGGCACCAAGCAAGCTTCAGCCCAACATGGTGATTAATAGGAAACACTTGTGAGCATTTGTGGGCTGTTGTGCCCCCCCCCCATTCCCTTTTAACCACATACAACTGCTGGGCATCTTGGCTGAAAATTAGAAATGTGCAAGTGTGAAAATAGATCCTGGCTTGCCATGGGATGGACACCTCCTCACACTGCAGGCAAAATTTGGTGCTAAGCACTGTGAGCAGCTGCTTACTCTCAGCACAATAATAAATTAAGGAAGGCTTGTATTAACAAGCTTACCAGGCTGTGAATTCTGAATCTTCAATTAATTTAGGGTAGGAGAGAAAGGATAAAAATAGTATAGGAAAAAGAAAGAATCTATTTCACTGCTCCCCAGAACTATCACCTAACACGAGAACCATCTGCATTTCACCAGGAAATGAGAGACCTACCCATCATCTTGTACAGTCAATGTGTGTGCATGCATGTTAATGGTCGTTAGGAAGAGAGAACTCCCTTGCCAGCTAGTCGTAGACTCCAGTCCAATGGGAACAAGTCTGGTTTTGTTATCACTGGATTTTGCTGTCCAATGCACACGATTATGGTCCTCTCAGCCTCTGAGTGGGACTTTGGCTCTCCAGTTGAAATGTCAAGTCTCTGTTCTTTTCAACATGCATGACCCACATGCAACAGGGGGACAAGATTGTCCTGCCTTGTGGAATAGTTGAACGGAAAACTGAAAAAAACAGGTGCATCATGCTTGGGATTCTTAAAAGTGGTACCTAAGGACAGGAAGGCTGCAAGTTAAAAGAAGCACAGAGCTTCTGAGGGAGCTTCTGAGCTGCTGAGGGAGAGAGCATGATATATGTTTCTTCCTTATTTGTTTGTTTCATCTTTCCTCCATGAAACCCAAGTTGATGATGGCAACAAAAATGATCCTGGGTTTGCAAACACTGCCCTATGAGGAGGGACTGAGAGAACTGGGCATGTTCAGCCTTATTTATTTATTTAGGAAGCTTCTATGCCACCCCATTCGCCAAAGCCTCGGGCTGGCTCACAATAATAAATAAATAATCACATATAAAAACAATATAATTTGAGATGACCTGGCCAGAGATATAAAATAAATAAATAATATTAACAGTTAAAATGACGTTTGAATAAAAAGGTCTTTGCCTGGCGCCGAAAAACAAATAACGATGGCACCAGGCGAACCTCTTTGGGGTGCGCATTCCATAGATTGGGCACCAATGCAGAGAAAGTCTTGAGAAGAGAACACTGAGGAGGGACAGTATAAATACTATCCCTGTATAAGTACCTCAAAGACTGTCACAAAGAGGAAGGGCAAGATCTTTTCCTGCTGATACCGGAGTGTAAGACATGAAATAATCAATTAAAGTTGTGACAACCCAGATTCAGATTAGACATCAGGAAAAGCTTCCTCATGGTCAGAGCAATACAAGAGTGGAACCATCTGCCTAGAGAGGTGGTGGGCTCTCCCACACTAGGGACATTCAAAAAGAAACTGGACAGCCATCTGAGTGGGATGGTGTAACTTGGTGTCCTGCAACAGAGGGGTGTTGGACTCCATGACCTTCATGGCCCCTTCCAACTCTACTATTCTGTGATTCTATGATATTCAGAACCCTCCTTCTCCTCCTTTCAAGTTAATCCTCATAATAATTCTGGTGGGACAGGCTGAGAGTCCATGATGAGCCTAAAATTACACAGAATCTAATTTTCCTGGAGGAATGGGGACTAGAACCTACATTTCTGAGGTTGCAGTCCAACACTCTAACCACTGCACCACACTGCCACACATCACGTGATTGCTTTTTCTGACACATACTGTACAACTTATCAAGTAGTCTGCACTCCACTTGTCTTCCTGTGCCTGCGGGGCAGCCAGTTATGTGCAAAATGAGATCTTCAAAAGCGATAAGCTTTGCTACATTTTGCTGGGAGTGGAAGTGGCAAGAAGAGCTGCTGTTCTCCTTGGGAAGTCTGCATCAGTTCTTTTGGAGATGCTGGTCCAATTCTAGTGCAAAATTAAACACTACTAGGCCTTTGGAAACTGATGGAATCACTCAAGAGAAGCGGGCTACAGCTGAACAAGAGGCAGCTGAAGATGATGGTCTTAGGAGATTGGTTTGCAAAATGGCCAACAGTTTCATTAGCTCATCTCGATCGGATGGATGCAGATGAAGGAAAGCAGCAGGCAGGCCCAATCAAAGGCTTCTATTAGAACCAAATAAATAATTCATGGAGCACCATTTACTGGGCAAATTGGGAGTCGCAAATTGATCATGAAAAAGCGAGTGTGATTTTTCTTCGAAGGATTAATTATTTAGGATGAGTCATTGAATCGTTCTTTTGCTCCTTCCTGCCTGTTTCCTTGCAAGCATCTGATATTTGGACAGCCCAGATGCTGTGTGTCCCATTCCCTGGGTGCATTGATCAATTCACACCTGATTAAGAAGTGACTCTCCTGCAGTAAGGCTTGGAAGTCAATGCTCGTGATTTCTAATTTGAAATTCAGTTTGTCTTGGTTATCAGAAATGCTTGTTTTCAGTCTCTCATGTCATTTTGTTTTGTCTTTTGTCAGAAGTGGCATGGCTAGGATGTCAATCAAGTTGGTAGGCTAGCCAGGAAAATAAAAAGGGGAGAGATAAAAGCTATCTAGGATACATTACATGACTTAACGGCTTCATAACTTTAGTTAGGAGTCCCTAATCTTTTTCAGTCAGTGGGCACATTTGGAATTGGACAATGTGTTGTGGGCCCTCTTACAAAATGGCTGCCATGGAGCTGGGCTTGCCTGTTCATAGCCCATCCACTGTGGTGGATACGGCTGTTAACAAAACTCTAATTTCTGAGAAGGCAAATTGGAGAGGCCAAAGAAAAGTAACTTGACCAGAACCCTAAGTCCAAGCCATAGCTGGGTTCTGAACTCCAACCATGAAACTACTCTTAGGAACTCAAAGACTCTGCAGTATGCCAGTTTTCTAAAAATGCACCATTTTAAATTTTTAAGAAACATTCTGAAATTTTTAATCAGATGTGTGCAATCATGCCCATTTATTTCTTCACTGCAATCTCAAGGGAAAAGGCGTTTTTAAATAAGAAAGTTTCAATAACCAAACAGCCATGCAGTTGAAATTTGCACTAGCAGAACACTCCAAAACCCCATTAGGGCTATCAGTGTTGACATTAAAAAAAGTCCAGACAAAGTTCTCTGTGCAAATCATGAAGTGAGGCTAGATGCAGATATAGATATATAGATATGAAAGAAAGGAAACTAAATTAGATTAAAAGAATAAGCTGGAGGTAGTTCAAAGCAACAGCCCTGTGGAGTTAATAAGGAAGCCCATGACCCCTGAAACCCTTCGTCATCCACAGTCTTTTCAGGCAGAGACAGATGCAAACTAGTTAAGTTGCTCAAGGGACAAGGCTCCACAGGCAGATTGCAGCCTCCTGTGAAAGGTACTCATCCAGGACACTCTCACACAAAAGCAATTCTAAAAATCTAATGTGGGAGACTATGCCTCAGAAGGGTGGGGGACTGCAGGACCCTGGGCCTTCTGCAGAGCAGCTTCATTGGCTTCTGCAGCCACCACCATGACCAAATGTCTCTCGAGATGCTTGGGTCATGTAGAGGAAACCTTGTTGTTGCGGAAGACCTGCAAGATAGTCCGACTTCAGCGGGGCATGATGTTATTGTCACCAGCAGGTAGAAGGCTAGCCTGGCCATGGAGGAGAGACAGGCTCTCAGTATGAAGACAAACTGACACATGGATAGATCCTGCAAACCAAGACCTTGATGGGTTCCAATTCGGGGAGTGCTCTTTTCTTCTGGTAATGTTCCACCACCACTAGAATCTTGTCTGAATACATTCCCTGGGTTTCAGCCACTTCACTCATCTGAGTGCTTAAACCTTTTCTCTGTTTGAAAGGGTGACTGTCAACCTGGCTTCTCTGTACTTCTGGAAGGGCTACAAAGCTGTCATTGCCCCTCCAGATCTTCCAGCTTCTTTCTCCCAAACAAGAAATGTTCTGAAATGAATAAATTAGGAAGGGAAGGGAGACCTTGGTGGTCTCCAGAAACCTTGGTGTCCATGGACGCTGGAGACTCCAGACTTGCACTTGGTTTACCAGCACTGGGCCTCTCCCTTGCACATTTTAGTAAGGTTCACCCATCCCTGCATGAAAATGAGTCTCAGACACAGTTTTGTTCTGGCTCAGCAGCTGTACTCCAATCTGCTGCCACACAGGGCAGAAATGCTTGCATGCTGCCTGCCAGCATGGCAAAGTGGAGATGCTCTCCATGTGTCCTGATGCAAGTCACATATACATGTGAGGAAGGGCTCTGACCCACATGGACCCTTTGTCACATGGAAGAATGCCCTCTGCCTAAGCCAATATTTGCGGGGAGGGGTTCACATGCCTTCTGAGGCACTGAGACAGTGGTGACGTGTTTCTGCCCTACAAATAATTCCAATGAACTAGAAGCCGGAGAAAATCACACTGAACAAGGGCATTTTAGGAAGGTGATTGAAATGTTCAACTTTTTCTCCCCCCTAAGCTGCATGGGGAGGGTGGTTTTTTATTTTTTAAATGTCTTATTTTTTTTAGCTTGTGAGTACCATCAGCAGCACGGTCTGTCTTTGAGAATGTTTGGCAACATTCTGTAGGTTGTGGAATCACTCACAAGCCATCTTCTGAAGATATTTACATCAGCTGGGTATTGCCAAAACATCAATACGGTTGCTTTGGGAAGATAACAAAGATAATTTATGATTTTGTAAACACGAGCTGACATTGATTATTCAGAAGTAAATCTATCTTAGGATTGTTTCCCCTTGCTTTCTATTCCCTTTTACAATAATGTGCTGGAGTATAAATGGCTTCAAAAATAAACGTGTATGTCCTTCTGTCTTAATTAAAAATTACCCTACTAATGAATCAACTAAAGCTTTAGTTAATTAATCTTCTGATTAATTCATGTAGCTCTCACAGCTCAAGTATGTTAGCTATTCAAGGTGGACCCTACAGGGTGAAAGCAACAATGGAGTTTGATTAAGTGATCAATTAGTATGGCAGAAAACCTTTCCACCAGTTTGACTCTGTAAATTTATATAAGTAATGTCACTCAGCCAAAAAAAATCAGTTTATTTACCATCCACATCTCAACTGATTGATCAGTTATATTATTGATTATACTTCAGGTTAAAAAAAATCCAATTTCTCAACCTTCTCTATGGAGATCTTGAACAAAGTAGAAGATTACTTGTACTTTAATAGAGTAAAGGTACTGTGTATTATTTAGAAGGTAAGGGCATCTGGAACCCCTTACCTTTTCCCCTGACCTTTGTTTTTACAGTGGAACCTTTGCTGTAACACAGGGGTGCAGAACCTCAGTCTGAGGATCCCCCCTAACTCCTCCTCCCTGTTTTCGCCAACCACTGATTGTTTGGTGACTTCCTTGCTTTGCTTTCCCTTTAATTGAAATACTACTTCTAAGGTTTAGCTACTGGCAGAAAGAGTTTTAAGCTAAAACATGCAAAGCGTGTTTGTGTTTTGCTTTGATATCTATACTCTGCAGTTTGCCTTGGCCTCACCCTTTTCCATTCAGAGCCACCTACTGCTGGCATGCAGTCCCCAAAACTTGATATGGAATCTGGCCTGTAGGAAGAAAGAGGTTCTACACCTCTGTTGGAACTGAACCAAGCCAAAACATGCTGAACCTACCACTGCAACAATTAAAAGATGCATCACTGTTTCATCTTGGCCCCCAGTGGAATAATTACCTGCAGCGTTAGTTTGGGGATGTGGAACCATTTTTCTGTTGCAGGCTATGGATCCTCAGGGGACATGTGCAAAGGACAGGATGACAGTATGGCCTAAGTTATTCCACCCTGGTGGCCAGGACCACAGTCAAAAGTCACACTCCTCTCTCAAACACACACTTTTTTCTACATTCCTTCCATTCCCCCTTACTCACTCTTGGACCACTCTTGCCAGAGGATGTAGTGATTGCTGTAGCCCCACTAGACCCATTATTGCTGTTTCTTTCCTTCCTGCCATTGTCTCTGTAATTAGTAGCTTCCTGCTTGCTCCACTCTTTTAAAGGGGCTTATGCCCTTGCAACAAATAGCTTCCTCTGCAGTGAATCAGTCAATTAGTGAATTCTTGTTTTCTGCATCGCATAGCCTCAGGACGGAGGATGCACTCAATCTTTCCTTCAAAAACTATTTATTTTCCCAGGAGCTATGAACTCCCAATCAATGCTGTTTGCTTCCAGAGTAGCTCTCTCTTTTTGCATGTGTGTGCATGTGTGCATGCACAAGTGTGTGCAAGTGTGCTTCTTGTGCATTTGAACTGAAGGCCTCCACTCAAATACCAAAAGAAAGAGAGTCAAAAGTGGACAACAGAGCCAAATAATGACCGGCTCCACTTCAGGATTTAAATGCTGTAGAATATCAGCCCCAAGAAATGGAAGCAGTGTGGTACACTTCAGTGATGGTAAGAGAACTGTAGCAGACCCTGCTAATGTAGGTGGCGCCAAAGCGGTCATTCAACACCTGGAAAAGTGAATAATATACGAGGTGTTTCCAGAAAGTAATGAGAACGCAATCCCTATGCTCAAGAAGGGCTCTGTGAAGGGAGTAGCTGGCCAAGGTCACCTGAGGTTAGGTGCCAGGTATACATTAGAACACTGATCAGTTGCATTCCAGCCCTGTCAGACACCCTGTTCAAGTGCCTCACATTAAAAAAATACAAGTGAGTTTGGAACAGCGGTATGCCATAAAATTGTCTGAAATTGGGTAAGATCTGCTCAACTTGGATCCTTCATCATGACAATGCACAAGTCACAGTGCTTTGGCTGTCAGAGAGGTTTTGGCTGAAAAACACATGACGGTGCTTCCCCATCCACCCTACAGCCCGGACTTGGCTCCTTGAGACTTTTTCATCTTCCCAAAGATGAAGAATGGTTTGAAAGGGCACCATTTTGGTAGTGTGCATAACATCCAAAGAGCCACTACGCAGGCTCTGAACACCATCCCACTTGAAGACTTCTAGGGATGCTATGAAGAATGGAAAAATCACTGGGAACATTGTGCACCCTCACAAGGTGCATTCTTTGAAGGAGACAATGTTCAATTGTGAAGTTTTTCAATAAAACAATTCTAAAAATATTCTCATTCTGGACACACCTCGTATGTCAAATGGCAGAAATGAAGGCTGATCACCTTCACCACCACTTGCCACAAGTCCAACCTGGAGAGGTGGAAAAAATTAAGGCTGAGGTAGAGAGGAACATGGAGCAAATAAAGAAAACATAGGAGCTGGAAGTTGCTACATAGGCAGGCGGTTTCTTGAATCCACGCTTAGATACTCTTTCCAACTCCACAAAGGCAAACCAACTTGACAAGCATCCTCTCTTTGTAATAACAGCAGCATCACCAGAGCCCATAATCCAGGAAGAAACGGAAATGATATCTGACATGGAAGCAAGTGAGTGGAGAAAAGCTGTATAAGAAGAAACATCACTTACCGCCTAGCAATCCAAATGGAAGAAGAGAAAGATGCAAGCTATGCCCACAGCCAAGGACCAAAGATCTGTGAACTCCGCCACTGCTTAGGATGCAAAGATGCCAAAGCAGCAGCTACACCAGTGGAAACTGCCTTTATCAAAGGAAATGGACACAACCCATGAAGAACAGTGGGAAAAAAAATGCTGTGCTTGGTCACCACCAAGACCAAAGATATAGTTGCAACAGCAGGGATACTAGGCAGAAAGACCAATTCTCCTAGTAAAAGTAATAAAACTGCTGTGAAAAGTGCAGCCAGCTATTTAAAAGGCATGGCACATCTGAAAGTAAATTTGCAAGCCAAATGTTTGACATATGCAGATTGGGCTGGAGACATCACAGACTGCAAATCTACTGTCAGAAACATGCTCTTTTATGGAGGTGGACTAGTTAGTTGAACCAGCAAGAAACAAGATTCAGTGGCTAAATACATGTCAGCCACCCACTCATGTGAGGAACTCAGATTGCTGTGCCAATTATTTGTGGAGCTAAGAATCATTGAGCCAAAGCCTACACAGATTCTGGAACACTACCCAAGTTTTCCAAATCTCTCACTAAGGACATCGATGTGAAATACCACTTGTTAAGAGACATGCAGAAGGGGTGTATTGAAGCAGAATACTACCCAGCAGGAAACATGATTCCAGACTTCCTAATAAAATGACCTGTGAGAAACTGCTTCCCAAAGGCTATGAGAGAAGATGAAACTTGTGAACTTCTCCATGTACTGTTCAGAAGGGGTTTGGGTGGAAAATGCTTGTGATAAGTCATCTGAATTAGTGACCAAGTGTAAAGTTAAGTGTTACAATTAGGTAGTTATCAGTGTGGGACTGGGACTCAGGCAATTGTGGTTCTAGTCCCCTCTCAGCCATGGACCCAACTGCCCAAACTACCTCACAGAGTTGTTGAGGAGCTAAGACTGACAGCAGGAAGAAGAGAATGATGGAAGCCACTTTGAGTTCTTTAAAAAAAAGGAAAGAAAAAAGGTGGGATATAAAGATAATTAATTAATGCATAAAACTCAGTGCAGTGATACTTGCTTTTAAAGTGCATGCATGTTTCATCCCATAACATTTGTCTTGCATCAGTTACACACTGGAATTGAACAGCAATAGCTCAAGAAATGTAACAGCAGTAATTTCTGAGTAGCATAGCATAACATGCAATCTGTACATTCAGATAAACTACATGGTGCTGAATTCCAGGGACTGAACACCAGTAAGATACCACATGCTCCCCAGATCAAACTGCTCTGGGCCTGGAAGTAGTGGAATATCCTGGGAAAGTTTCTATGCAGCTTTTTCAGTGGTATTTCAGAGTTCGCATGCACATTAAGTTTTGTTCAGTTTTTGTTTCTAATATGCAACCCACTACCTAAAATGACCCAGTCCCAGGAACCATGTGATTCATCTGCCTGTAAGGACTGGGTGTAACTGCATTCTAGTGCTCTGCCCACCATGCTGCATTGGTTCTTATAATCAGGATTACCTAATGTCTTCGTAGGATTGCAAAATATGAGTACATGAAGTGTTGCTCCTGCTTTCTCATAGAGCATTTTACACTCAATCTATTTGATGGCCTTTTGGTTACAATAAAGCCTACAGCAGCACACATGGAAAGGCATATTAGACCAGAACTGGGTACTGGATGATTATCTTGCTTCTAATATGTTTGAATTGGAAGAGCAAAGTTTTTATCCTGCAAGTCATTTTCCAGAGAGCACAGATATTTAGTTCAGTGGGTAGGACCTGGAAGAGCTGCAGCATTCAAGAAAGGGTTTGCACCACCACAAAATGGTGGGTTTGCCACAGGAGGCAGGGCAAGGGACACGCCACCAGTCCCAAACACTGAGGGCCAGGGAAAAGAGCAATTGGAGTTCCAACACGCTGGACAATTTTTTGAACCCACAGCGTTCAGCACAACACCTCCCCAGCTGCCAGTAAGAAAACTCTGATTTCCTTCTGATAGTGTGAGTAGTAGGCACCTTTGTGGTCCCAAGAAAGTTTCCCATGACCTAATGGTGCCCATGGGCCTCCTGTTGCCGACCCGTGGTGCAGCAGCAGCTTTCCAGGGCTTCAAACATGAATTTACTGAGCCCTTCCTGGAGATGTCAGGGATGGGACTTGGAGCCTCCAACATGGAATCAGGGGTCCTACTTGAGTGGTCTCTCACTGGGCTATACCGAGTACTGCATGGAGGGGGCCCTCTGTCTCTGGACCAGACCCCCTAGCATTCTGTTTTCCCACCTAATGTATACCACCTGGTCTCATCTTAATCACTCTGAATTTTCTCTGGAGTGCCTTCTTTTCATCCCTGTTTGCCTCCCTGTTCCCTATCTTGTAGTTCCCTTTCAAGCTTCCTTTCTTAGTCCCTTGTCTCTTCAGCCTTCCTTCAGTCGTATCACACCTGAACTCATTGTCTTTTATTTTCCTTACTCCCAAGTGTCCAGAATCAATGCCTAGGTGAGATTTCACTTCCAGCCAAACTGCCAGCTGTCCCTTCCATCATGCCAACTGAGCCAGAGACAGGACTGGCACTGTAGAAGCCCAAGCTCGAGCGACGAGGACAAGTATCGTTTGCTGAACTCTCTCAATCCCTTTTTCAAAAGGTGGCTTGTCTAGCTATACTCTTTAAGTGAAAAGGATTTCTTGAACTCAGCTTGGCATTCTGTGCTTAAAGAAGTCTGGAAATGAAATGAGTGCACGGTGGACATGGAAGGAGTGACCATGTTATCTGCTGCCCAACAGGGACTGAGATAGGCTTTCAGACACCCACAGAATTAAAGTAAACAAGGCTAAAAATAACTCCAGAGAGGGAAACAACCAGAGCAGAGAATATGATTGTATCTAATTTCCATGGACTTCATGTCATCTCTCAACACTGTGGCCATTTTTGCAGAATAATAACTATGTTGATCCTGTCTGGTTGTTTGTTTCTCCTGTCCCAAGAAACAAATTGAGGCAGGAACAAAATAACAGTGAAAACGAAAATGTTTCCAGGCTTTTCCCCTAATATAAACAGTCCAAGTCAGACTGGCTCCAGGAGCTTCTGTGAGAAGAAGGGATGCCCTCCTGGTTTTGTGGGGAAGGGGTACCCCCAAAACTACAGCTCATCCAATTCATCAGGGTCACCTGATTTTCTCTAAGCATTTACTCTAAGAGAGGTCTGCCTGGCACCGTCGTTATTTGTTTTTCGGCGCCAGGCCAAGACCTTTTTATTTAAATGATATTTTAACTGTTAATTGTTATCTTTATTTATTGGTTTTTATAATCTGCCGAGATGTATCCAGATTTTAAGGTTTATTTTACATTTGTTTGTTGCTTTGTAAGCTGCCCTGAGGCTTTTTGTGAAAGGGGCAGCATAAAAATGCTTTAAATAAATAAAAATAAATAAATAAATAAATAAGCATTTTCAGGGGAATGGAGGGGTTGTTTTGGAAAGGAAGGGGTGAGGAAACCTACTTCCACGGTGTCATTCCAGAATAAATCTGGATCGAACCCTGGTATCCTGCTGTAACCAAACATATGCTGAGTAGGTATGTTCTTAGAAGAGCCTCCCAGAATGCAGACAAATAGCTGGCGAAGCAGTAAATGACACACACACACACACCCAGCCACAAGCACAAGCACACCAAGTTGCATGGTACCCAAGGTTGGTCAAGGTCTTCTGGCACCTGAGCCAGCTTGAGTTCCTTGAAAGGAAAAAGGCAGGATATAAATATAATAAAGAAAGACGAAGAAAGAAGAAATACTGTACAAGGTCATCTGTCTCCTGGCAGTAAAAACATAACAAAAGTAAGGTAAAACTTATAACAGGTCAAACCAAATGCCTTAGAGTATCATCTTACTTTGCCTAATGGTAGGGATGGCTTTGCAAACTCCCCCCCCCCTTTTTTTCTGGTTTAAACTGTATTAGAACAAGATTGATATATTCTTTGAGTGCATTTGTTTCCTGCAACTGTTGGATGTTTGCTTTTTTTTTGGTTTCTCTTTCCATTTTGGTACTGTTTAGATCTGATTAACTCTCTGCCTCCCTCCCTCCCCAATATTACATGTAGTGTGTCCTTGTGGACTTGATAGGGAAAAGCCTCATTGGATCCTCATCTCCACCCAAAAAAGATTCAGCACAAGATTCAGAGTGTTAAATCTTGGGCTAAATGAAAATACCCCTTCTCTCCCTACTCAATTCTCAATCCTATTTGTGGGTGAAAATGAGGATTGCATTCTCCTCACACCCATATCCTTAGATGGTAGTAGTGGTAAATTCTCCAACATTTGCCAAAGGATGTCAGGCAGCACCTTTTTAGAAAATTATTTTCTGAAAAGAATCGTCATACTAAATATTATCATTTTATTACCTGTGTAGTCTGCCTTTTTTCCTCTTGCAAGGAACTCAAAATGGCTTACGTGATCCCCCTGCTCCCCAATTTATTCTCACAGCAACCCTGAGGGATGTTGGGCTGGGAGTCTGTGACTGGGTCAAAGCCACCCAGTGAGCTTCACGGCCAGTGTGGACTAGAACCTGAATCTCCTGAATCCCAGTCCAGCGTTCTAACCATTATACTAGACTGAGAACAACTCCATTGCTATGCAACTCCATACTAATGGATGAAGAAAGCAGGGGCTGTATCCACTGCAATCTTCAAAAGGGAAGCTAACTTGGGACCTTCAGACCTGCCAGAGTGCTTCTGCCAGCCTAGATCTACGCAGACACTACATCCAACATCTGGGGTCTTCCGCTGAGGGCTGCCTCTGGAGGTTGACCATAAGGAAGAGGACTTTTTCAGTGGTAGGGTCTTATCTATGGAGCTGTCCCTCCATGGAGGCCCATCTGGCACCTCTTCTGTTATCCTTCTGGCACCAGTTTAAGTCTGTCATCTATGCTGAAGCATTTAATGGCTTTAAATGGTATACAGGAATGTCTTCCTCCTCCTCCTCCTCCTCTACTACTACCAGGCCTAGCTATTGAACTCATTTTAGTTGTTCAAATGGTTTTAAATTCTGCTTTAAAATTTGCATTGGAATTTTGTTTTATTGTTTCTATTTGTATTTTATACTATATTGTTGTATTGAATGCATTGCTGTCCACCACCCAGAGAGCTTCAGCTATTGGGCAGTATAGAAATGATGACAATAATCAGAACAAAAAACATTAAATACAAACAGGACTGGATCAACAATTTTACCCCAAATCAGGGCCAGCATCAAGGGCAGGCTGGAATGGGCACCTGCCAAAGGCTCACACTGCAGCAGTGACCCACTCACAAGAGCCCCAGAGTTGCTCCTTCTCTTCCCTGTTGCTTGTTCACCTGCCTCTTGCTCTGGCCCAGGTAACAGGGATGCTGAGACGCAGCAGCTTCAGAGGCCATTGCCGACTTGCCCACAGGCTCTTGGCCTGTGTTGCAAACAACAATGCTGAGAAAGAGGATGAGCAGTTGTGGCGAGCGTAGCCACAGGGAGAAAGGAGCTGATGGAGGGTACCCAGCCCAAGGGCTTGTACGAGTCTGGAGCTGGCACTCACGACAGGCTCCTTCCCCAACAGGAGATATGGAAGGGAACATCTTGTCAGAAAGCTGGGTAATGAGGTACAGCTAAAATTCTTCAGTAGCTGAAGGCAGGTGAAGGAGGGGAAAAGATGCTCAGAAAACAATTTCTGCAAATTCTCAGCCCCTCTCTAAATGAAGTAAATTAAGACTGATGTATGATGAGTTTGGGGCTTTGACGCTGCTCAATATCTTCTAATAGCTCATGCAGTGTGATGGTTGCACTGTTGGATGGGGGGACCCAGGTGAAGGTTCTGCCTTTACTTTGGGCTAGACACTCACTCTCAGCCTAGCCGACTTCACAGAGTTGTTGTAAGGATAAAATGGAGCTGTGCAAGCTTCCTTCGGATCCTCAGAAAAGGAAAAAGCTGGAGTATAAATGCAATGAAATAATTAACAGCAATAGTAGAGCAGCAAGAGTGTTATACCATAACAATATTTGGTCATTTACTAAAAACAAACAAAAAACACAAGGCAAGTGGGGAGAATCATCCTGCTTTTTGTTTAAGCAGCTCATGGTAAACTATCTGTAAATGAGAAACTTGTCAGGGGAAAAATAAATAAATTAACCCAGACAGCTCAGCTGCACCAAGACACATTTATGATTCGGAAGTATGCAAATTGTTATTCATGCTTCTGGGCTGCCACCAGATACTGTGGCTAGCTTGACATTCATTATTGCAGGAAGAACATCGCTATTTGTGTCCTAGACATTTGCCCAGCTCTGCACTGATGAAAAGCTGCAATGGGGATCTAGAAGTCCTGAGCAGTGCAAAAGAGGAACACTGGTTGCATTGAGACAACCTCTTGTGGTTTCATCTTTAATGATTTATGACAGCAGCGACTAGATGCTTTCAGGGCTCAGAAAACAAGGGAACTATTCTGACTCTAACTTGGTGCCTGACGTCAGTAATGGACTGGATGAGGGCAAACAAATGGAAGTTTCAGGCAGATAAGATGGAGCTGCTCCTGGTTAGTCAAAAAGCAGATCATTGAACAGGGATTCAGCTACTCCCAATGAAGTCAAGCCCATATGTTGCACTCCTGGATTAAGCCTTGAACCTGGCCAAGAGTTACTGTTTCTCACTATACAGTGTCTAGAATCAGTAAGTTTGCCATG
This sequence comes from Varanus salvator macromaculatus, assembly GCA_023646645.1. Lineage (NCBI taxonomy): Eukaryota > Metazoa > Chordata > Lepidosauria > Squamata > Varanidae > Varanus > Varanus salvator. Next base: position 15,545,299 of record JAIXND010000771.1, on the reverse strand, counting down.
AGAAGATGGTCTATCTTGTTATTTTATTAAATTTTATTAATATTTTTATTATTTTTATTTATTAACAATTAATCCTGGGCATGGCCTAAATGTCAGCCAATGCTTGGGGAAGCCACTCAGTTATCTGTTGGCTCGACTTCAATTATTCAGATGGCCATTGCTCATTGTCCGGATGGGCTTGGGCCAGAAATGACCTGGGAACGGAGTGGCTCTGGGTAGTATCTCCACCAATTTAAGAATATTGTTTGCCACCAGATGGAGCTGGCCAAGATGAATTGAGATTCTTCTCCAATTAATTGTGCAATCTCATCTAGCTTGGTGAGAGCAGGTGTGATGATTGTAAACATTGAAAACCTATACAAGATTAGAACATCTTCCTGAGAGCAGAACTGCAATGCAGACCTACCTGCGGAAGGTGCATGTGCCAGCTGGGATCTGTTTTCTGTTGTATCAACAACAGAAGGGACATAAGCATTGTACTCTGTGCTGATCTGGTCTTTGCAGTAGCCTGTTAATAACCTCTCTAACCCACACCTACAAATATTCCCATCATCTCTGGATCCTAGGAAGGAATGGCTGCCGTTCACAGAACAGGCACATAAAGAGACCTATCACTACACTGGCTGGGTGCTATTTCTTTCATTGAGGTATTTTTACTTTATTCAATTTATATGCTACCCAACTAGCCATAGGCTTTCTGCACAGCTTACAACATATTAAAATCAAACAACATAAAGCAATACAAATACAATATAACATTTGCTACAAGGACCAATAATAATGATACAATCACTAAATAAATTAACAGAATTAAAACCAAAATAGAATAATAGAATTAATAAATACTGAATACTATATGTATATATAAAACCCAAAATAAAGCATAAACCATTAACATTAAAAATAAATACCTCTACTTTAAATAGGATTAAACAAAAATGCATATAGTCAAGGCTATGGTTTTCCCAGTTGCAATGTATGGCTGTGAAAGCTGGACCATAAGGAAGGCTGAGCGCCAAAGGATTATGGCCTTTGAATTGTGGTGCTGGAGGAGACTCCTGCGAGTCCCTTGAACTGCAAGGCGATCAAACTGGTCAGTCCTAAAGGAGATCAACCCTGACTGCTCTTTAGAAGGCCAGATCCTGAAGATGAAACTCAAATACTTTGGCCACCTAATGAGAAGGAAGGACTCCCTGGAGAAGAGCCTAATGCTGGGAACAATAGATGGCAAAAGAAGAAGGGGGCGGCAGAGAATGAGGTGGCTAGATGGAGTCACTGAGGCAGTCGGCATGAGCTTAAGTGGACTCCAGGGGATGGTGGAGGACGGGAAGGCCTGGAGGAATGTTGTCCATGGGGTCATGATGGGTCAGACATGACGTCACGACTAACAACAACAACAACTTTAAATACATATCCCATTGGCAGCAGCATAAAAATAACATTATTAATCCCTAAAAATTCACCTGTTAAAATGACTGCTAAACAGTCTTTAATTGCTGCCTAAAAGCCAGAAAAGTTGGTGCCAACTGGATCTCCAGTGGAATCGAATTTCAAAGTTGGGGTGCTATACTTGAAAAAGCCCTCCTCTGTGTTCGTTCCCTTAACAAAGTGAGGGGAGAGGTTACAAGGATGGCTTTTTCAAATATCGCAACCCAACTTTGGAATTCAGATGAAAACTGCAGTGAACTGGCTGGTAGATATGGACAAAGGCATTCTCTCAGATAACCTGGTCCCAAACCATTTAAGGCTTTCTAAGTCATCATGAACATTTTGAATTGGGCCTGGATAGCAACCAGCAGCCAGTGTAACCTGCATATGACTGGCTGCAGTGATATGCTTATAAACATTGGTCCTGGTCAGCAGGAATCCTGCCCCATTTTGGACAAGTTGCAAGGCTCAGACTAAAGAAGGCACCAATTTGCATATCATTTACATGTGCTAATCCAATGCATGTTTAGAAATATCTATAATTGAAATAAAAATGCAATACTTTTCACAACAGTGGCAAGGACTGACCAGGTGATCTGTGTGCCTGCTCAGTCTACTGTCCAAAAGCTGGCTGTTGGTGGACAACGTCAAGGCCCTGCTGCTCCCCTTTCTTCTTGTTTTAAATTGTAATTGAACTGGACAGTCCTTCAAATAGAAACCACCTCCCAATAGAAGTCTGTCCTCTGTAAAGTAGGAGACACGGTCACTCTACCCTTCCCTCCAGCAACAGGCAGTTTTGCAGCCATCCTCCCACCTGGCATACCTTCCACCTGGAGACTGGAAGCAAAAGCACCATCACTTGGTTCTCTGAGGGTGGGAGAAGAAGCAGGCCTCTGGGAGATCTATGAACAGCCTTCTGATCTTTTTTGGTTGTTGTTTTAATCAAATACTGCCACTGGGGGCTGTGAGTTTGACTGGAGTAGCAGACTGACAAGTGAGGGGGCTTTATGCAAGGTGTTGGCCCAGATTTGCAGTCCCTGGAGTGGTGGCAGGATGCTACCTTCCACAAGGTGGCAGGATGTTATCAGTGCCTGATCACATCTCTCCTGGCTTCCCTTCAAGTTTGGCATGATTCTGAAGTGATGCTACCAGTAGGAGCATACAGTACTGGGCTAGGTGGACTCATAAAGGGATCTGGACTGCCCATGAACACCTGCAATGTGCATGCAAAGCTCGTCACCCCCTGCCCCTTCAAAAGAAAATTTAAAGTGGAAAACCCTTGTGGCTCCTGTTCGCCTTTCTGTTCTGAACCTGCCACTGATCAGCTATCCAGCAGGAAGGAAGAGAAAGCCATAAAAGGGGTAAAGGAGTGAAGAAGAGGGAGGTTAGAGGTAAGAGAGGGTTAAAAGCAACATGGTAAAGAGGTAGGGAACAATTTGTGCCTATCTCTTTTCCCTTGTTTGCTAACATGATGCAAACATGCACACAGCAGGCAAAAAGTCTGCATTTATCCTGCCAACCTTAAAGCCGAACAATTAATTGTCTCTCTTTGGAGGAGTTTAGATGATTGGTTTAACCACTGTAAACATCCCACAAAAATGTAATTTAAAAACATGGAGAGAGAGAGAACATGTTGTGCTCTTAGGAACTGACCAATTTTATTGGAAGGCACATTTAATATGAGCAAATAGAATTACCCTTCATTTTCTATACTAATGGGAAAGAGAATTCATGATTAAAAGAGAGGGGGTGGGAAATCCCCTTTTTCTCTGCACTTGTCACTCTGTATACCATAGAATTACAGTTCCTTTTTAAATCTCATCAGATGAACTCCCAAAGTCACTGCAGAGATAATAAAATAGGGTATGACAGTAATCCCATATACATCAAAATGTCTTTCATATATCTTTAAGCGGTTATTAATCTCTGAATTAGTTTGGAATACATTAACCTTCAAGGTAAATTAGTTCAATCAAGAAAATGTCTCTAAAGAATAGCTCTCTCTCACACACACACTCTCTCTCTCTTTCACACACACACACATTCAAATTCAGTTTACAGTTTTCACCAGTGAACATAGTAACGTAACAAGAGCCCTGGTAGATCAGACCCACAATTTATCTAGTCCATGTTCTGTTCAGACAGTAGCCAAAAGAGCTGCCTACGGGAAACCCCCAAGCAGAACAAGAGTGCAGTGGTGGCCCCACTCCAGTGACGGGTGTGCACAGACGTACAACTTCATCAGAGGTGCCGGAGCAAGGTAGCCATCTCCCTGTGAAATTATTCCCCAAGATGACTTGGCCACTGACGGCTGAAACAATTAAACAGGCTGCTGTGCCAGGAGCATATTGCAAAGGCACACAGCCTTTAGTTTCCAAGAAAAACTAGAATGAAAGTTTTATTGTACAGTTATATGTGAACCATCGGGAAAGCTTCAGCTTTGGGTGGTATAGAAATGATTAACAACAACACCACATAGAAACATAGAAATATAGAAACATAGAAACAGAGTGAGTCAGAAGGGGTCTCCTGGGCCATCTAGTCTGACCTCCGGCACCAGCCGGCTCCACTCACGACATGCCCACCATGTGCACGTCCAGCCTATCCTTGAACACCTGCACCGATGGGGCTTCCACGACCTCTCGTGGAAGCCCATTCCACACCCTCGGGGTCCTAACTGTCAGGAAGTGCCTCCTGGCATCTAAATGGAACCTGGGCTCCCTGAGCTTTGCTCTGTTGGAGCGCGTCCTGCCTTCCTCTGCAGGGGAGAACAGGTCTCTACCCACCTCTGTGTGACATCCCCTCACATACCTGTATGTCACCAACAGATGCCCTTTGAGTCTCCTCTTCTCCAGGCTGAAGAGACCCAGTTCCCTCAGACTCCTACCACAAGCTAGAAGTGGGCAGAAGAAGAAGAATATGTAGAAGTATGTGGAGTGTTCAGGCATCCGCCTTCCCTGAGCACACTATTAGAAAGGAGATGACCCTGCACCTCTCTACCACAGTCTGGTCACCCAGCTCCATCATCCTTCATGTCCTGAAGAGCTAATAAGCTAAGACATTTCTTGCTCTATTTAAAGGAATAGTCTTTATTGAAACACCTTGACCATCATGGGGAATTGAAGCCATGGTCCTATGGTTGCTGTGGCCCTTTGCATCTCCTCTCTTGAGGACTGGAATGTATATGGAACATTTCCAGTTTGTGGACCATTGCTTTGTTTTCCATATTTATTGGTCTATTTAGAAGCATAGAAACAGAGAAACAGAGCGAGTCAGAAGGGGTCTCCTGGGCCGTCTAGTCGGACCCCCGGCTCCAGCCGGTTCCGCTCACGACATGCCCACCATGTGCATACCCATCATATTTGTGTTAGGACTTGGACAGACTCGGTCTCTGTAGCTTAAAATAGTCCCATTAGTTCCCAAGTTCAGCCCCTGACATCTTCAGTCTAAAGGATCAACTAACAGGCGATGTTTCTCTGTGGGGGAAACTCTGCCCAGGGTCCTGGACAATACATGCTGTCAGACTGGATGGACTCAGGATAGGTTGGGAAAAATAGATGAGTAATGAATTGTTGGCAGGCAAATCAGTAGGGTGTCAGAGCAATGAAAGAAAGCAGGCAAATGCAGAATGGAAAACATAGAGAGGAAGGCAGGGAAGTTCAAAGAGGAGCACTCCATAGCTTGGGAGTGCTCCTCGACCCAGAGCTTTCACTGGAAGCTCAGGTGACAGCGGTGGCTAGGAGCACTTTTTATCAGCTCCGGGTGATCCACCAGCTGCGCCCCTACCTGGAGAACGACTGCCTGGCGACAGTGACACACACGTTGGTGACTTCCCAACTTGACTTCTGTAACGCACTTTACTTGGGACTGCCCTTGAAGACGGTCCGGATACTTCAATTGGTCCAAAATAGAGTTGCCAGGCTGCTGACGGGGACTGGGCGTTATGTTCACATGACTCCAGTTCTCCGTCAGCTACACTGACTTTCCATTGAAGTCCGGGCCCAATTCAAGGTGTTGGTTATGACCTATAAAGCCTTTAACGGCTTGGGTCCTGGTTACCTGAAGGAGCGCTTGCGCCCATATATGCCCGCCCGCCCCTTGAGATCAGCGAGAGAGGCCCTTCTCCAGGAACCCTCCGTGAAGGATGTTAGGAGGGTAAGTACTCGGAGGAGGGCTTCCTCTGTGGTAGCGCCCAATTTATGGAACGCGCTCCCCAGAGAGGTCCGCCTGGCGCCGTCGTTATTTGTTTTTTGGTTCCAGGCAAAGACCTTTTTATTCAAATGTTATTTTAACTGTTAATGTTATTTATTTATTTTATGCTTTGGCCAGGGTGACTTAAATTTATATTATATCATATTGTTTTATATTGGTTATATTATTTATTTGGTTGTAAGCCGCCCTGAGGCTTCAGCGAATGGGGTGGCATAGAAGTTCCCTAAATAAATAAATAAATAAATAAAGAGCAGAGGCACCATGCACAACTATTTGAGATGGAAAGCGGTTACTCTTGTATTTCAGAGAATTCTCCGGCGGTACCTGCAGCACAGCTGAAGTTATGCAGGTTCTGCTCCAGCAAGCTGTCTGGACGGGAGACTGCTGATGACCCATAGGAAGGCTGCTGCGTGCTGCAAAAAGGAAACAATGGCTGTAAGCGCAGCATGTGGCACAACCCGCTTCCTACTTGTTGTACTGCCCCGGCCTCCAGCTATTTTATGATGCCTGTGTGTGTGATGTGGCTACTTTCATTCTGGGAAGTTCTGGGCAGAACATCGTGTGCTGTCCTGCATTACATTGCATTGCATTGCATTGCCTCCCACAAAGGAGGTGAGGGGATTTCTGCCACTTTCCAGGCCTTCCCAAAGCCACTGCCATTTTGAATGGGGACGTGTCTGTCACACAACCTTGTCTCCGTTTCCTGCTTCAAAAGAGAAGATGGGGCTCAGCTGCTGCACATGTTAACCACGCAATCTCAAATTCCCCAAGTGACGATGTACGTGGTGATGCCCCGTCATCCCCAGATTCTTGAACAGGAAAGAGGATCTCTGTGTCCACAGACCAGCCCCTTCCTTTCTCCCTTCCAATGCCACTGGGAATGAAGTACGCTGTTTGCAGGAGCATTTGAAGTGACAGATTGAAAGCATGAAGCAACATCGCTGCTGCTTTCCCTTGGATCTTCCTCTTCCTTCCCAAAAAAAGAAAATAAAGATGAAAGACCATCTTGTGTAATAGTAAGAGCCCCTGCCTGCATTTTGCCCCTCATTCTCTGTTTCTTTCACTTGCCATGAGGATCTCAGGGCAGCTTACGTGGTAATTGTGAGCCGCCCTGAGGCTTGTGGCAAGGGGCGGCCTATAAATTTCCAAATAAATAAATAAATAAATAAAATAATTCACCTTCCCACTCTTTGGGAGGTTTTCTGCTTCCTACCCACCCTACCTAAATTTCCAAAATTCAGCTGGGCTGAATAATCAGCCCTGCCCTCAGTCAATAATATTAATTTATGTTTAAGCAAACTCTTAATTGTGCATTTGCAAATTGAGCAGCAGGGGTTTTTTTAATGCATGCAATTATAGAAATAGCAAACAGAGGAGAGAGAGGCATTTCTAAGACAATGCATGCTATCTCATATAATCATGGGCCATCCAAAGCAAACCAAGCTGGCTGCGGCTGATGGAAGCTGGAGTCCAACAACATAGTGAGGGTCATACCTCCCTCACCTATGACCTAAAAGCTTCACACCTATTGTTTTAAGTCACACTTAAATGTATGCTAATTTAATTCATTGATCACTAGCCTGAAACACAGGTGATTAATTGAGGTTTCTTTAATCTGCTGACAGTCCTAATTTAAATGCATTTAAACGTCATGCTTATGTATCTCAGTGGCTTCCGTCTGGCTTTCTTGCACATATTGCTGGTGGAAATAAAGCTCAGCAAGATGCCACAACTCCACCCATGATCCAGGAGCAGTCATATAATAGATTTGCTCAGGCAATTTGGGGAATAATCTGTATGCTTACACAACATACAAATGACGCAGAACAAATTATATTATTTGAGCTTGTTTATCATCTTGTCAGCATTTATCTTCCTCTCCTTCCATACCGGATTGTAAATCTGACTCACATAAGGGAAGTCATGGGAGGCAGTCATCACCCATCCAGAGCTGCAGCAATATGATGATGAAAAATGCCTCCGTTTATTTGTAGGAAAGGATTTAAAGGTTGTTGCATTCATTTGTTACCTAGGACCTGGCACATCTGTGCTGGGCCAGAAATTATCTCTTCTTTTCAAATCCATTAAGAGTTTATTTTTAAAATATTTTTTACAAAGCCTTGACAAATATAAATATAGATGACCATTCATGAGCTATTGCATTCACATCTGAGGTTTTCGTGAACAGAGGGGATGATTAAGCACCCTGTTAATGAACTTCTTTTTGCAGGGATAATTGTAAATGCACCACCACACATTTTACATCATTTGCGTTGTCTACAAAAGACTAGAACTATTCAACCTATTCAAGACACTGCAGAGAATGAAGTCAACACCCAACAAAACAAACAAAACAAAACTCCAAGAGCTGCTCCAGGTAGAGTAGATGAGAAATTAGAAGTATTGGGTTTGATCTAACATCAGTCAATGACACAACTTATTCATTTATTTATATTTATGTCCTAGGATTCTCATTTAAATGTGGCTTACATGATTCTTTTCCTCTTCTTATCTTCACAACTACCCAGTGAAGCAGGTTCGGCTGAGAGTCTGTAACAGGCCCAAAGTCACTCAGTGAGGTGCATGGGGACAAGAACCCAGATCTCCGGAGTCCCACACTTTCAACCCCCACTGCACACTGGTTCTTGCAATCAATGGGACTTAATATGTTCATGTCTACTCTCATTGATTGCAACGGCACAAGAATGCAACTAACTCAGGTCAGACTGAATCCAACCCAAGGTGATTTCCATTGCCGTGATGGATGATGATGATGCCCTGGTTGTTATGTGTCAGACAACAACTGGACAGGTAGACTTGCTCAATAATGGCATTTCACCTCTAGGGGATGCTGCACTGAACACTTCCCTCTGCTGTGCAACAGTTGAATGTGCAGGAGCACTTGCAGATAAAGAAAGATGGCAACCCCCATCTCATGAACTCAAGCAAAACTGTGCTGAGCAGGATCATTCCATGTACATTTCATTTTAGGTTTTCCAAGTTGTAGGCTGGAGACTGCCTCTGCTAATTATTTCTTTATGTCCCATCTTGAATATGGGGCACAAGGCAAGAGCAGGTCCTTCCCTGGTCCATTTTTTGTCTCTGCTGCAGCAAGGACATCTCCAAGTGCATTCCATTCTGCCTGCATGGGAGAAGGAGAAATGAAAGGAATGAGAGTAGGATGAGATGGGGGAGAAGCCAAGTCTTCATTCCACCTCCCTCTGCCCATGTTTTCCATTCTTCCCCAGCCCCCAACAGTCACACCCACTGAGTATGTTCAGTTCACTTTGGTCTGGTTTGGTGGAGGGCACCCTTCCTCTCCCCTCTGCTACAGTCAATCAGGCCACTGTACTCTCTAGGCAAGGGTGAGAGGTAGCAAGGACATTCCTAGGTTTCAGAAAGGATGTTTTCCAAGCCCTACCTGAAAAAGGCAGGGACTGAACCTGGCACATGCTGCATGCTTGGAAAGGTTGTGTTCTTGCACAGAGTTACAGCTTCCTGAAGCTTCCTTACTGATCCCAAGGATGGATAGACAGGCCTTTCCCCAGTTCATGCTGTCTCCACAGCTCTTCCTGCTACATTTATGAATGAGTGAGTAGCTTCAGGGGTTGAGATGTAGCATCAGTTCACATGCAATGAAAAGAAAAGAGACTTGCAGAAAATTCTGATTAAAACAAGGACTTCATTGTGCTACGGTGGCCTTAGGCTGTCCTTTTTGGAACTGTTTTCTTCTGGTTTTATGGGGAGAGTGGCTAAAGTGGCCCCAAGTGGCTTCATAACCTGACTGCTGGTACAGCTCCAGCATTGCAAATGAATCTGCAAAGGCTCCAGGGTGTGACATCTCCCCACACCCCAAACCCCACTTGTTTATTTTTTTTAGGCTGCAAACTTGGACCTATTTAGGTAGAGAACAATCCTAAGGCATGCTGGGAGTTGTGAGACTTTTTAAAAATTTCACATTTATTCTGGGGTGGCTTGCTGCCTGCCAGGACTTCCACCTTCTTGAAAGTTACTAGGATGCAAGGTAAGGGTACACCATAAAGCATACAGTGTAATGTCAAGATAACACATTCATAAAATCATACATCAGTTTTAATAAGCTTTCAGAGTGAATTGGTTAAAGCAAGCCAAATGCAAATATTGAGCAATACAAGCAACACATATAAAAATCAGATATAGGTCAAACAAAACCATATAAAAGTTATATTAAAAAGCAAGCATAGATGAGGCCACATACGTATGATTTAGGCAGGAGATGCACAGGCAAGGAGCCACCCAGAAAAGGCCCTTTCTCTTGTGCCCAGTGACACTTCAGATTTTAGTTCAGTGCTCACCTTATTTGGGGTAGAAGTTATAATATGGATAAATGTTGTACTGAACCCCTCTTTAACATATTTATTGACACACATGTTTCCTGGAAGTTACTGCATGGTCAGTGTAAATGGATTTTGTGCACCCCTTTGACTACTAAACGACTAATATTATAACATTGGAAGGATGGACATGTATTGCCTATAATGTAATGAATGGAGGACCTGATAAGATCCAATTTCAAATGGATAAATACATAGATATTTGGTCTGCCTTTGTTGACGCTTATGTATAATAGATATAGTCATATCTATGTAATTGTAATTTTCTCCTTTTTATGTTGTAAAAAGAAATTTGCAATAAAAATAAATAACTAAACTGCAGGTTTTAAAGCTTGGTCAGTGAGCACTGCTTCCATTGATGATCTTAGCACATGAGCAGGTTAAGAAGGTATCACGATTTGTCATTCTTTTGCAATATTTGGCTCCAACCCTCCCCTCCCACTTTTTGGTACAATGTCACTGTGGGAAGGACAGCACGTCTTGGGACTTAGGTGCATTTATGGCCTAGGATGAGGGGGTCATCACCAAAGAAATAAGAAATGTATCACCCCAGAATTTGACCCATATATACATATTGTATTGTATATGTTTAGATGGACATTTTAAAAAGTAAGCATAATTTAAATAGAAATCTTGCCATGGTAGGATACACTGACCAGTTGGCCTATGTGAGTGCTTGCTTGGAGAATCCATGCGCTACACTCTTCCTCTTTAGCTCTCTGTATCCAAAACAGATCTATACTGCATAGCCCTTCGAACAGAGGTCTGTCCTCTGCCTTTGAACAGAGGAATATCTCCTGCAGAGTAGGACACCAGATTGCCCTGCACTTGGATAGTTATTACTGGAGAGGAGAGGAGAGGAGAGGAGAGGAGAGGAGAGGAGAGGAGAGGAGAGGAGAGGAGAGGAGAGGAGAGAGAGGTTTTTTCTTTGTTAAAGGCGGTTTATAGAATTCATCAAGTTTATTAAAGTGTGGTTTTTGAGAGAATACTGTGCTCCAATCCACACATTTGTCCATGCAGATGAATTGCTTTAGAATATGGTCCAAACAAATTTTGGCAGAATCGTACACATCCATCCTTAAGCATTCCTAGCTGACACCTTTCTCTTGTGCATAGATGGTACATTTTGGCTGTGTATGGAACCACACTCAGAGAATGATTGCTACTAACACATCAAATAACTTAAGGTTTAACAAAAAAAAAGACTGTTATCCTTTGTATGCTTAGAAATTAGGGGAGGGGAAGGAAAGGCCAGAATGTAATCTTTTCTTTATTGCTAAGGCATCTGCAGGACTGCAATGTTTTTAAAAAGACGTATTGATTTCTTCCACCTTCAATAACACCCTCATGAAACATTTGTAAAATCTACATAATTGACAAACAGTAAAAAGCTGTTTGCCACCTCTGTGCTAGAATATAACTCACAACCTGGGAAATATGTCACATTTCATTTTTTATATTATAAAAAATGGGAGGGTGAAGCAAACGCATTTGGTATTGGAGACAAAAGAGTAATTATTGGAATATTGGGGAACAGGTCTGGCTGTTTTACAGATATGATTACAATGCAAGATTCTCAGATCATATAATATGAATTTGATTGGAATAAAGGAAAAAAGTATTGCATTGAGAAAGCATGGTTATTAATTGATTGCATTACGATTTTCTCATATTTGGAATTGTATCTGCTCATGTGTTGTGCATGTCCTTGTCAATAACGTTTTCTTAAAACCTGAATTGGAGGCACAGTCCTATGGCCCCTACCCCCACAACACTGTCTGGGAGGGCCCAGGATTCTTTTGGGACTCAACCCACCTCCCCTTCTCTCTTGGACCTGTATCAGAAAGAATTGTTCTGGATGTTCCCCTGTCGTGGTTGCATATGGGCCTCAGAGAGGGCAAGAAGCAGCATGCTGGGGTTCAGGGAGGTGAGGAGACTGTGGCCACAGAGCCAAGCCAGTTCCTGTTAGTCTTCCAGCCTCCTCCTCCCTCCCCCTGCTGCCTTTTCTAGATGGTTGAAAATGGTCACCAATTAAAACGTAGGGCGCCAAGTGTAATGGTGGTGCAAATCTTCGGCTCTTGGGTGCTTGTAAACCTCTGAATTTTAAGGCTTACAGGTATCTGCTGCAGAGGTGGCCTGTGGTAGTGAATGAAGTAGCAACCTGCCTGGTTGGAATAAACAAACATTAAACGAAGAAGGGTGAAGGGATTAGCATGGAGGAAGCTCTTGAGCGAAGACTTTAATTACACTCCCATCTTCCAGTCATTAGCTGCATAACTACCTGTGAATGAAGTGATAACTGTTTTCTCATAAAGCTAATGAATTTGCTTTGGCTACATTAGAACATCATGCATATAACCACATCAGATGACCTGTAAAATTGGACATTAATAGTTTTAGATGGATATGTGAGCACTGGCGTGATGAGAAGTATTTCCCCAGTGTGAATATTGTGTTGTATTCAGTGTAGCCCATGTGGAAAGATACTCTATGTGAGGAAAATTTCCAGCTAACCTCTCCCATGCAGGCTGCAGCATTCCTAACTCTTCCCTTAGGAGAGGCCTGGGATGTAGACTAGGGGCTTGTGGTGGAAGGAAAGAATCGGGCCAAAACAGGTTAACCCAATTGAAATAGGGTCCAGATTGTGCCAGGCCATCACCTTTTCAACTAGCAGAAACGGTACATTTGGGATGAGCTCGATATGCAGGTATCAGAGAAGAAACCAGATTGTTTCATGACAAGCCCCTTAATGACACATTCAGGATCTAATCCACTGTAAATAGCTATTCTGATCTCTTGCATCCCATACTCTCCTTCCCACTTCTTGTTTTCCTTCAATCTTCTGTTTTGCTTCTTATCGTCTTACATAACTGAATGAAAACAGAAGATTGGATTTTCAGTATTTCCCCAGAGGCCCAAGACTATAACAACTAGGAGAACCAATTTTCTCACTGGATTTCATTGAGGAAGTTTGGGTCTTTGTGCATTGGATGCTGTGTGGGTAGGCCAGGCATGCACAACCTCTTTCAATAGAAGGGCTGCATTAAATTTTTGGGGAACACTTTGGGGATGCATTGTAGCAATTGAAGGGGCCAAAGGAAATGTGGTCAGTTCTGGCGTGGGGGCATCCTGAAATCACCCAACTATCAGTGGTTGAGATTGGGTGGTTGCAGCCAGGGAAGGAATATTGCCATCTGGGGAACTTCACTGGGTCAGATCTGGCACTCAGACCTGAAGCTGTGTGCCTCTGGAGTTGGCCATAATGGAATGTGCCACCCCTGGGTAGATTCTGGGAATGTTGAAGGCAGTTACAGCTCTCTGGGTTGATGGAATGGACAGGAAGCCTTTACCTTCCCTCCATACAGTGGGCCCAATTAAGGCAAAAGAGTTGTCCAGCTGAGGCTATTCAGGGTTGGAACATGCATTTGCCCTTTTATTTGTATTGCATAGCTTTCAAATTAGGTATTTTCCCATGCTTGTTTGAATTATGCTGTTTCTAAGTGGCAAAGAATTTGGTTGTTATTGGCTGATTCAAATGAAAGAAAAATAGTGTAAAAATGTTCTGTACAAGTACACTTCCTCAGTCCTCCTTTTTCGCAATCAGCTCGAAGTTGAGATCTATAGCACCTGATATTTGAGAACTGCAGTGATCTAACACTTTTTTTAAAAAAAGTGTAATTTAAGCCATATGCTCTCTATCAAGAGTATACATGCCCTTATTTCTTTTATGAAACGCTAAAACGATCTGCAGTGAATAAATAGCACTTTTTATTCTCTCTTTATTCTAATTTAACATTTTTATGAGATTGTCGAAGTTGGTACTCAAATTGAGGTCTGTCTTTTGTGTCTAGCTTGGTTAATTGGGAACAGTTTTGCTACACATCATTTAATCTTCCTTTATGACCAATTAAAATCGACCTGAGTGAGATGCAACCTTTATAGTATTCAGTGTATTTCAGCCCACATGCTTGCCTCTTCTGACCATGTTTGTCTTAGGCTTTATCTGGGATAATATCTGGAAGAACAAATGGTTTTGAAAGAAAAGCTGGTACAATAGAATATTAAAACTCAAGGAACCACTTTAGAATCTAAGTGCCCCCTTCTGAAGCACAGCACCTTCCCTTCTTTGGATGAGTGGAGTTCTTTCCTCATGGTTTAACTAGAAATGAGGTGACCCTGGTGTGATATTTCAAAAGATGCTGTACAATTATTCGGTATTTTCCTCCATAATGGAGTTTGTGAGGCAAGAACATATGTGTAAGAAGTAGTGGGAAAACAAGGGAGAGATACAAGTAAAAGAGGACAATAACTGGACATTCTTCTCTGTCCTGATTCCTTGCATGTTAAAAGCCTAGGTTTCAGGTGAGTTTGTCTGAATAGCAAGTCTATCTGCATCCAAGACCATTGTTTCTGAATAAAGAAGGTTCTTGAAGACAGCTTGACTCTTTCTTCTTGCTGGCCTTGGGACAGGCATGTTGGAGGATCATGTCACACAGCAAATACTCATCTGCCACGCCCACAGATATGCCACACATGTCCTGAAATCAAATTATCAAGACAATATCCAATAAAACAATTACAAATTCAGTCCTGGTCAAAGCCATTTCCCTTGCATCTGTACTTAAACATGTAATTAACTCAACATGTAAAAATTAGTTCTGATTTTCTTTCTGGGTAGGCCTTTGAACAGTGATAATTAACACTTCTGATTACCATACCCATGAGTGGTAAGAGGAACAAAGTAATTGTATTGAGGAAAATTAGGAAGAAACATCATCAAGCATGTTAATACACTTGGGTTCAATTTTCGTAGCCAGTGCTGCAGGTCTTAGACTGCTGAACTGGGACCTGTGTCTTTGGCATTCAGCTGATGCTGGTAGCACATTTCATGACATAATTTACACAGAAATAAACCCTTAGTCTGTGAGCATCATCACCTGCAAGGTAGTAATCAGTGTTCCAAAATTCCAGCCAATTAGCATGTGTTCAAAAAGTGCCTGGAACCAAAGAAATCAGTTCAATTTAGATTGAAATTGATATTCAATTTCAGATAGTTTCAGATATTTCAGATATTTTTTCTGTCCCTACCAATAAGTGAACCCAAACAGCACTATAATCCAATTTAAGGCCCAAACAGGGTAATTCTTTGACACTTCAGTTCCGTTTATTGGGTTTTCTTATGTTTTGTTGCTGGTTGAGAATGGTAGGTTATTCAGCATGGTATTATCTTGGCTGTGTTCAGACAACATGATAACACAGGAGTCAAGAGCAGTCCATCATTCAATGATAGCCCACGTACTTAACCCCTGAGTGGGGGCCATCAAATTCTCCAAACATGGTTAGTGTCCATAATTGGGATTTTAAAAATCCCAAAAATTACAACAAAAAGTGATCCAATGATACAAATTTAAGCATCCAAGAAGTGCCTGTTGCCAGAAATCTCAAAGGACTTGAAACAAAAATACCCCCTGAGAAATCTTTTGAGTTTTGCTGCTGAGTTGTTTTTGTTTGGTTAGTTCCAGCCAATGTGAACATATTGGGATTAAAAACAAACAAAACCCATGCTGTTTTTCAAATGAAACCAGCAGAAGGTTGGATTTGGCATGAAGGTTGACCGCTCCTGGGCTTACCTAAGCAAAGCATATGCCTCTTGATTTACCTGTCAGAAAATATTCTGAAAGTAGTAGTCTTCACCATCACTTTGGTAGTGTGGTCTAACGGCCCGTAACGTGTCCTCTTCTTGCAGTTTGTTTTGCTTTTTCTTACACTTTAACTTGTTTGGATTAAAGTGTTCAGTGAAGTCTCTTAAAGTTCTAAAAGCCTCTCCAATTTTTCATGACACAATTGTATCTTTGTGCAATGTATTTATTCATATTAGGCGTAAATCAGTGAACTGTTTACCAACGAAAAATTGAAGTCAAAGAGTCACAGAACAGTAATTTATCATGGGGCTTTGGTTCAATGGTTCAGAACATAATATATAAACAAAGACAGCTAAAGGTCTGAATTTGTAGAGGTGGCCAAACAGCCTAAGGATGAGGCAGAGCTGAAGTAAAAGACACAAAATTGGCAAGGCTGTCTTTTTTTCTTGCCAATATTTGCATTACTGTTTACAAAGCAAAGGGAGGAAGGAGATTCTGAAGCTATTTGAGGATAGACGGAAGCAGTCTTCCCCAACATGGTGCTCTCCAGATGTTCTGGGAATTTTGGTACAGCTCCTCTGAGAGGGTACCAGTTTGGGGAAGGCTGAACTCAGTACTCACAATGAGCCCAAATGTGCAGAGTCCTAAAATGAAATTCAACACACATACAAATGTAGGCAACAAATCTCTCAAAATCAAGTATAGGCTTACTGACTTTCAGGCTTACTGACTTTGATGGAAGGAATTTAATTGCATACTGAACTCTTGATCAAATCATTGCACTTCAGACCTGCTTAGCCTCTGAATGGTGCCTTTTTCACTTAGTGTATTATATACAGAGCCCTCTTTTGTCTTCTCTGCCATAATGAAAGCACTAAAATTTTAACAGCATAAAGGCCAGTCCTCCACTAAATCAGCATAAAAAGCTAACACATCCAGCATTTGCTGACCCTGAAATAAATTAATAAATCAGGAAAATGTCCACAAGGTTTTTTTCCCCTTCCAATGATGGAAAAGAAACAAAAAACAAAGAAGAAGAAAAGTTCAGCTCAGAGCAGCACTGAAAGAAAGATAAACTGAGAGAAAAACCACACAGATATTGACAAAGAGGTTGAGGTTATTGAGATGGCCAGCTGAGCTAGATAGAGCAGTAGTTTGTCTCTGTATAAGGCAGATTTCTGTGTTCCCGTCTAGAAGAAAAACAACCTACTCAGTTCTCCCAGGCTTAGCTCGGAGAAAAGATAACTGTGGGGAAGGAAAGGTAACTTTCTTTTGGAAAGAAAATCTTTCAAAGAGAAGAGAAAGATCTATTGGCTTGTTCAATGAAGGTAAGCCATATAATGGTGAGATAAGGTTTATCTGTGGGCCAGATGTCTTAAATATAACAGAATTTAGCACTCAAATTGCAGAATATTCTTACTAGATGTGATGAAACACACACATACACACCCCAATATATGCACCACATTCCTGTGTCTTTCTACTACTCTTGTACAGAAACATGGAAGAGAATTTTCCTGGTTCCCCAAACTCATTTGTCTTCACTGTATTCTTTTGTATTATTTACTCATTTTCTTATTGGGTGGGCTCACTTTCAGTCTCACCTGCACTGATACGGATTCCTTTTATGATCTATAGAATGCATGGCCAGCTTGGAGACATAAACCCATTTTAGTTCATGACTTTCCAATGCAAAATAGGAAAGCAAAAGGAAATATACAACAGGAGAAGGTGCATGGTGGGCATGTTATGAGCGGAGCCAGCTGGAGCCAGGGGTCAGACTAGGTGGCCCCTTCTGACTCACTATGTTTGTTTCTAAGTTTCCATTTCCCTGAGCAGGGAGATATTTTAGTTTTGATGTTTAGTATATCTCCTTTCACTTTCAACAACAAGTTGTATAAAGTTTTACAAAGTCTTTGAAGGAATTCCCCCCTGGACTGGTGGATATGCTGTCCCATATCTGGACCACCATTGCCTGGTCCAAGCAACTCCAAGGGACACTTGCCAGTCAACCCTTGCTGGGGTGCGGACCCTGGGCAGGTGCCAGAACATGTAAACCCCAGTGAAATAATAGGACTATTACTTTCTCAATGGCCATGTGGGCTGAGAGCTGAATTCCAAATAATTCAGAGAGCACTGGGTTTGGGGAGGCTGGCTTTTGGGTTTTGTTTGTTTGTTTGGCAATGACACCATGGAAGGCCCTCCCTAGAAAGGCTTAAATCTGCCTGTAGCTCCAGGCTTTTAGTAGCTCTTTAAAGCAGGACTTTAAGCAGGTCGTGTGTGGGCCTGCACGCTGAGGCAGGGGTGGGGCACGAGGTGAGGTGGAGTGTGGGTGGGTGCATGCGTGGCGGGGGGTGAGGCGAGGTGCGGGCAGGGGCGTGCACTCACTGCAAGGCGGGTGCATGAGGCAGCAGCTTGCTCACTTGGAGATCATTTTCTCCAAGTAAGCAAACCGCTGCCTCCCCACACACGGGGCAAGGTAGGCGGTGGCGGGTGTGCATGTGCGGCAGGTCCGAATGGGCATGGCAGGCCGGATAAATGGGCATGATGGGCCAGATCTGGTCCCCGGGCTGTAGTTTGAGAGCTCATGCAATAATCCATTCTGTTTACTGATTCTGCTGGGCTGGACCCAACCTAAGTTAGACTGGGGTCCCACCCAAAGCATTGTGACATAACTAAGCCAGTCATCATTAATTTAGGCTGCAAGCCTATAATCGGGGTGGGGGGTGTCTCAGGGGCAACAGGATATTGTGCAGAGGTGGACATGCGGCTCCTGCCCTGCCTGTCCTTTGAACTCAGGAAAGAAGCATCCCTATGAAGCACTGAAGGAGTTGCACTCAGCTGGCAAACAAGGTAGGTTCCACCCTTTCAACATCCTACAGCCACTATTCTGTGCCTGTGAGTTGGCTCAATGGTTATAACAGGGATCCTCAAACTTTTTCACCAGGGTGCCAGTTGAAAGGTGCTGGCGGTGCGCGTGGGCTGGAAAGGAGGTGCTGGTGGTGCGTGCGGGCCGGTGAGGGGCGGGGGCAGTGTGTGCAGGCGTGCTGAGGTGGGGGCAGGGCGCGAGGCGAGGCGCGGGCGGGCAGAGGCAGGCGCACGAGGCAGCGGCTTGCTCTCTTGGAGATCGTTTTCTCCGAGCGAGCAAACCACTGCCTCCCCGTGTGCAGGGTGAGGTGGGAGGCGGCAGGTGTGTGCATGGACACGGGCATGCGCACAGTGGTTCCAAATGGGCATGGCGGGCCGGATCCGGCCCCCGGGCCGTAGTTTGAGGACCCATGGGTTATAAGCACGAGTAAGTCTGAAATGGGTGCAATGATTTCTATTGGACATCAGTGTGGGTAATGTGCGTTGCACTCATGCCATGATTCTAACATTTTATCATGTTCTTTAGATGGTCTTGATTATATGTACCTCCAACCTAGTAACTGTCTTGAGTTTTCTAAATGCATGAAAAGCAGAAAAGTTTCCTCCCTCCTGCCCTTTATCTATATTTGTGTGTGTATGTGAACGTGTGAACATGTGTGTGTACGTGTAATTTTGTAAGCTGCTTTGGCTGCTTTTGTTTTAACAGAAAAGAATGTTGTAACTATTTCTAAATATATAACCCACTTTGCTAAAGCCTATATCTGCATTTATGTCAGAGGTGGGGAACGTGTTGTCACCAGGAAAGGAGCCCCCTCCTCCATGTGGTTCCTGCATCATCCCAAGCCAGCCTAGTTGATAGTGAGGCATTATGGGAGTTGCAGTCCAAGGACATCTGGAGGACCACACAATTCCCATCCCTGGTTTTCATTTACATTTACACTGTCTCTATAACAAATTAAAGATTATTGTAACTGTCATGATCAAAGACTAATGGGAAATTATAGCCATGTCCTACTGCTAGGTAGGAACTGCAGCAGGTAAACTAGTTTTGCATGGATTTTAAAAAATCCATTCTATCTGTGTTTTGCAGATTGTTGTTTATTCATGGACAGAATCAAATTCTTCTTCCCAGAATTCTGTTCTGCTTGTGCATTAATTAGCATTCATGTGCATTAATGAACATGCAAACTTGTGCAAATGTGCATTAATGAATGAGCATTTGTGCAGGTGCACTAGTACCACAGTGTACTTGCACTAATGCAAATTCATGCAAATCCCCACTAATTAGCATTAATCCGTAAAAATCCAAACTCAGCAGAATCTAGGCATTAATGCTCCATTTTTGTTTCTGGATTGGACGTTTTTATTATTATTGTTCTTATACCAACTAGTTCCACCCTTGGAAATTGCAAGCATCCCTGGCATGACAGAGATTTGACAAGGACACCAAGGATAAAGTCAAGTGTCGCAAAATGTAACAGTAGAAGATCTTTTATATCCTTTCAGGGAGTGCAAACATCTGCTTACCATCTCAATGACAGCCTTGCATGCATCCCTGAAGAGGTAAAGTACAAAGTTATTTGCTCCCAAGAAGCTTAGTTGGAATGTTATTGGGGCCATTAAGAGAGGCTATTTAGGACCATAGCAAAGACACAGCGTAAAGGGGAAAACAGAATATTTTAAAAAGCATATTTGTGTCCAATCTTATCTCCCAAAGCACTATATGAGAATACTATTGCAACCATGGCCCAAAAGGAAGCACTGCTAAGGGGCACATTTATCCATGACAAACGTACACCTTGAACCAAAATTCCCCATATTTTATTTCTGTTGTTATGTCACAATTTTGTTGGAGATGAGTGACTTTTGGAACATCACGTGTCCCTGTTAAGAATTACAAGTTCTCTGTATGAAACAGTGGAAGATGTCTTTGAATATAATTAATTATTGTTTTATCACACGATCCCAGTTGGAATTTCAATGTCTTGTTACATGTATATTTATTTATTTATTTTGAGGATTTATAACCCTCCATGTGATAGAAGGATCCTCAAGGTGTCCTACAACAGATTGTAAATGATGCATGGACTCCAGTCAATGACTCTGTGAACAATCAGCTAACACAACTAACAACCCCATCCCATATTTGCTTATACAAAACTAATCCCCAGGGTGTCTAATAGCACTTCTTTCTATGTAAGGGCCAAACTAAATGTTTTGAAATCAAGTCCACTCCAGTGCCATGGCCTGTTGTTCCTGGGCTTTTTGCCACAATGCATTTATTGTGCTGTTAGCTGCTGTATCTGCCTCATGTTTTGTTGCATCCCTGAGCTCTGAGCTCTCAATAAGAGCTATTCCTCTCCTGCATTTCTACCACATGGTCTCTAGGTGACAATGTGCTTTAGTGCTATAGAACAACTACACAAGGAGATAGAGGAGAACATTTCCCCTTAGCTCTTTCCCCCCCTTTAAGAAGTGTGTATAGGATTGCAGCTTTGCTTGATTTTGGCTACAAATTTCAGGGGATGGTTTCCTTAATATTTCCAGAAGAACAGAAGAGTCCTGTAGGCTTAAAGACTTAACACCTTAGGTGTACATTGTTGGATTCATAAAACTGATTTCATAATAAATGTTTTAAGCTTCTGTATAGGCAACAGAACGAGGTGATAGAATTCTGGAATTGAAAAGTAGACCATACCAATTCAGAGTAGGGGGTTACCCTCATAAAAAAGCTTTCTGCACATAGGAAAAACTAGCATATGGAGGGCATGTTGAGGGGATTTAAAATGCAATCTTCTTGCAGAAAAAGTTTTCTTGTGCAAGGAAACATTAAAAATAGTAATCCACCTGCAGCTAAAGTGGTATGGTCCATTCTCTCAGTGATGAGGCTTGCACAACATGACTAGCAACAGTTGATTGTTAACATTTATTTATTTATTTGTTTATTAAGACATTTCTATGCCGCCCCATCACAATAAAGCCTCGAGGCAGCTTACAACATAATATAAAACATATAAAACAAATACATTTCAATTAAGCGCCCCCCCCCCCCAGTGCATCTCGGCCAAAAACCTTTAAAATCCCACTTATCAAATACCATTAGCAATTAAAATATGATTTAAATAAAAAGGTCTTTGCCTGGCGCCGAAAAACAAATAACGACAGCGCCAGGCGGACCTCTCTGGGGAGCGCATTCCATAGGTGGGGTGCCACTGCAGAGAAAGCCCTCGTCCGGGTACTCACCTTCCTAATCTCATTCCTGGAGGGTTCCCAGAGGAGGGCCTCTGTTGCTGATCTCAAGAGGCAGGAGGGCATATATGCGCGCAAGCGCTCCTTAAGGTATCCAGGTCCCAGGCTGTTGATCTCGTGTTGTCTGAACTTAGTTGTCGTGATTTATGACTGTGCTTTATTGTGGTTGAAAACTATGTTAAGAAACAAGGGCTTCTTTGAGGGTTTCTCCCTATTGCAATGTATGTTTTGTCATCTGACCCAGACAACCCAACCCATTGTGGAGAAGTCTCCAAAACAAGGGAGCCATTTGAACAAGAGAACTGAGTGGGTAGCCTGAGATCATGCCTGACTTCTTCCCAGCTTTCAGCAGTGCTCTCCTGCTGAGTTCTCCCCTCCTGCTCACACGTAAGATGCTTCCCTTCTTGCGCAACTGGGAAGGGAGCACACCTGCCTTCCCTTCCTTGCTCCCACTAGTCAAGCAGGAGCAGGGGAAGGAGAACCTGGGCTAGACAGGGACTTCTATCCAAGGTCCCTGCTGCTTGTGCCTGAGACACTTTCTCTCAGGCAAGAGCAGGGGAATCCACTGAGCAGTGTTGCCCACTTTGGCATCACCCCCAAGCTGATTGCCCCCTCCCCATTATGTCCAAGAGTGGAGTGATCCTCTTCTCTGTTGTCTCTGTTGTGCTTCCAGGAATGAGCCTTGTGTGCACCACAGGGACTCCTGGACAACTGCAGTGAGCCCACATCAGCCTCTGTTCATGGCTGTGAGAGAGCAGACTCTCTGTGCTGTGCCCTGGGATGGATACACTAGGAGGAATGAGAGGGAATAGCTGAGGGAGGAATAAAGCCATCATGAAGAGCCCCATCATCCTCTGGGCTCGTCGTGGCTGCTTGGCACTGTTGGGCGATACCCCATGGGTTGCCATTGCATGCAAACCCACCCAGAGTGTGGGCCATGATACAACCACCCAGCCAGCTGTTTTAAACAAACTATATCCTTTGGGCATCATTTCTAAAAGTTGGCCTTAGGGCAGATTATGTCAAATGGGATAGTCTTTGATCCAAATATAGGATAGTACAATGAAAGACAAAATGCTCAGAAATGCTTCCCAGCTACTCCATAAGTGAGGTAAACATGAAAAGCCAAGCCACATGCATTTTGCTGACTTTTTTCTCATTCGAATTTCTTTTTGAAAGCAACGTCTTTTCTATCAAACTGAATGAGAATGGTTGAAAGAAATGTTCAACACAGCACCTTTTTCTGTTGCCACGCAGCAGCAACCCCCTGTTTTAACCAAATTGCAATAGTATAGTTCTTTGGGCACCATTTCTGAAAGACAGGCTCAGGACAGATTCTAATTCAACTAAGTCAAAGTCAAGCTGGTGGTTTCCATGATCCAAATGTTTCTCCCTCCCTCCCTCTCTCTTTAAGCTATGTATCACAATGGATGACAACTTGGGGCCTTTCCATGCTAATTTCATGAAAGCCAACAAAAGCTATTGCTCTTTTAAGGCTTCATTCTCTCCCCTTAAGGGTCCTCTTCTCAGACCAAACCCTTCTCTCGTGATCTCTGGCAGGACTGTTGGAACTGTGTTCACCTTGGATAGAAGTGGGGCGATGACTACTTTGTGCATGTCATGTTAGCAAACAAGCCAGTGGCAGTGGGCTATACCCAAAACACCAGCATATTTTAGGAGGTAGAATGATCTATGCCCCCATGACAGCATCTAGAAGGCCTTCAGAGCCAAGGTTGGAAAAGAGCTTGCATGCACTCTCTCCTTGCAGTTGATGCCAAAACCCCAAATAGGCTGTTTCTCTGAGAGGTCACAGAGAAGGGGAAAAGAGGGTGTTCTGAGAGGGGAGAGAAAGGGAGGGGATGAGGCTTCCTAGGGTGCAACACATCCCAGAGGTTCCTGAAGTGCTGCAGCTAAAGAGCCAATGTTTTCCATGTAGCTGGTCTGCAGAACAGCAGGAGACCTACAGGCATTCCCATTGGATTGCACCTTACAGTTCTTGTTGCTAATATCTAAGCATTGCAGACTTTAAATGTAGAGTGAACTTCACAAGGGGATGGGGGCATGGGAAACTCTGGAGAGTGGATTTGACCATGGGCCTGAGGTTCTCCATCCCTGCCTAGAGAAGTATGAGCAGTGTCAAGACATCTGAGCAGATCATCTGTCCAATGCTAGGTTTGAAGGAGGCTCCTGGATTTGAAATGGGTTGAAGATGACTGCTCTAGATGATTCAAGCTCATGAAATATTGGGGGGTTTGTGTGCTCCATAAGGGAGGCCTAATAATTCACTAGCTGTGAATGATGAAACCCTCTCAATCTCATGAATATAAATTCCATTTTCTCCACTGTATTTATAATAGAGTTATATTATTCATTATGAGATTGGCAGCTTCTGTATATGACCCAGGAACAACAACAACACTCCCCTCATTTAAAAAAGCAAGAACAGTTTTTTGGCAACATATAAATGATTGAATATCTAGGAAGATAGATGATTTCATTTTAACTCCTGCTGACATGCAATATGTCAATTAAAATATTAGCATAATTTTTAATTCAGAAGATTGATTTTTTATATATTTTTGCTTTGCTTTATTTTAATATAATCCATCATTGTTTGAGCCCTGAAAGGGACAGAGCATGTTTGTTTTAACTTTATAGCCTGGTCCAAAATGGCATCTGCTGACTGAATCATTAACTTCAAAATCCTTCCTCCTTAGCAGTGGTGCTGTAAATGGGACGCAAGGGAAGCCAGCGCCCCTCAGAGGAAAAAGATGGAACTACTGCCTTGGAGGATACAAAGATGTGGGCATTACTGGTTTGCAGGGGGCAAAGCAGTACCCTTCAGAAGGAGGAGGAGGTGGAACTACTGGTTTGAGGGAAACAAACAACACGTTCTTCTCTTGCAGGGTTTTCTGGAAGTGCCATTGAGCAGGCTTCAGGAGTTGGAGATCATTACATGGAATAAGGGTTACAAGACTATGTAGCATGCTCAGCAGAACACAGAATGGATCTTAAACTGATGACTGGGCAGAGAGCCAAGCTACTCACCACTATCCAGGTCTCATATAGGGAGGGGATTCAAGAGAGGCCACCCCCAAGAAGGACTATAGCTCAGTGGCAAAGCATGTGACTTATAGAGAGAAAGCCTAGCAATGGAGATGAAAAAGTAATTGCAGTGCATATGCTAGCGAGGTATATAAGTTCTTAAGAGATATTTAAATCCACCTTTATGCAGTTAACAAATTCTAAGAACACATAGGTGTTTAACATTTGAACTTAATATGGATGCATAAACTCTAAGGTCCCCCTTAAAATGTGTTTTTTCTTTTCCTAAGTGTTTAAAGTGCTTCTCATTTTCAAATTGCCCATTTTAAACCAGTGGTATGTGTTTTTGAAATGTTACCTAATTGTTTGAGTGTGTCTATTTTTTGCAGCACTTCATATTCTGTGTCTACTCTGTGTCTGTCTCTACAGAGTCTGTCTTATAGGGTTGACTTGTTTCTGCACCACTCTTGCCATTTTTTCTGTGCATGTATTTGCTCTATAAGACATGGTGAATATGAAGCATAAACATTAACAGTTCAAGCCTATGCATGTCTAATCAGAAGGAGGCTTCATTGAGTTCAATGAGACTTACTCTGAGATAAGTCATCATAGGGATTGCAGCCTAAAAGCATTAAAATGTTATCTCTATTAGATCATGCATGTTAAAAAGTTACCCAGCTGTTTGATGTGCATTGATTGAATATATGAACTCCTGCTTACACTCTGTTCAGCCTGTCCCCGTTTCAGCTAGGGATGGGGTTGCACCTCTCTCTTTGGCTTCCCCATTTTCCAGTGGGTTTTAATCCAATGGGTATTACTCTGAAGAGGAATAAGAGGAAGCATGGCAGTGGGATGTGAAGCAAAAGCTCATGAAAAGACAGGGTAGAAATGAGACTGAAAAAGCTAACTCCAGTGATAATACTGAAAAAGCTGCAGGTTTTGGGGGTTTCTTCAAATGCTCTGAACTTTCAAAGCTGGTGAACTTCACTAGTTAAACCCTCTGCCTTCCAAACAGACCTAAGTTTTATTTAAGCAAAGTCTTTCAGCTTAGCTCTCTCAGACAATGGCCTTTCCCTCCTCAGGCCAGAAGCTTTGCCTTCAATCATTTCCTGGATTCTCCTAGGAAGCACAACCCACGAAGGATGAATCTAGCTGTTCTTTATTATTGTTACACAAGCCATCTTGTTTGCTAATATTGAAAGCATAAGTAAGACTTAATTCCTATCTTCTAGTCCCGACCACTGTCTAAATATACTCTGAGAGTGCATTTTTGTTGTTTCCCTTTTTCTTCTCCCCTTTAAATCTGCTTTTGGGAAGTGAGGGGGTTGAATTGCCAATGGTCAGCCTGAAAAACTCTGCTGTTTAAATTTGCTCTTGGAAATTCTCCAGACTATACTCTAGTAGCCAAAGCCGGAAAAGACACCATAGGACAGCACAATGTACCAGCTCTTTTAGGAAGCGTGCTTAGGGCTTCTGCCTTTTTGTACCTTCCAGCAGTCAGAATGAAGGAAAGAGGGATTTAAAGTGCAATTTCTTTCACTATTTGATCATCATGAAAAAGTTGGAAGCATATGGATGGGGCAGATAAGGAGTACAATTCTGTCTTGTTCACATGCGGAATTATTAGTATCTACTGTAAGAACTGGTTTGTGGGGATTTTTACGATGTACTGCAGAGTCCTACACCTTTGTTAAGAAGTCAGTTCCATTATGTTCAACTGGGCTTACTTTCAGGCAAGTGTGTATAGATTTGCAACCTTAAATGCCATCCCAGGTCTAGGTTACATGGAGTGTGGGGGACTTGGGAACATTTTCTGGTTTGCTTCACTCAGCATAATGGCTTAGGCTGGCTCTGGTCTCCTCTACTCTTTTATCCTGCTCCTTCCACCTCCTGCCACAACTGAGCTACCATTTTGTGAAACTGAGACTATGTATCTGGCAGGTCTTGCTGACATGAGGCAAGAGTGTTGTTATCTGGTTAAGGAGATACTTAGGGCATACCTACAAGGCAGGTTCCTGTGCTGATTCATTGATTTCAAGCCACACAACTGCATCCAAAGGAAGAACCCCTAGAAAAGATGGGCTGATACATTTGGGTCAATTGGTGGCCCCAGTCTAGTTGTCTGAATGGAGTCAGGAGTCACTTGTTCCTGTTCTGTTCTTGTTTAAGAGGGAAACAGTAAAGTATCATTTATCTTCCTGACTGCTGTTTCCTCTAAGTCTTTCAGGAGATAGCATCAGAAGTCAGATTTTTAACTCATAGGTTTCTGAAAAAGAAATAGTAATTGGTGTAAATCCCAAGGAAAATGATAATATTTCCTCTGCACCAGAAACCTTTAGTACAACATGGCCAGAATGGAAAAGAAGGTTATTGGCTTTCACCCAATCACAACATTCCAAAAGGAGGAAGAAATACTGTAAAAAAGTTCATGTCTTTATGCTCTGAGGAAAGAAATCTGCAAGAAATCTGTTTATAAATCCTTTAGCTAAATAGAAGAGGACCAAAACTGCAACTCTAAGGGTAGCATTCTGGCCTGGTCTGATGCCCTCCCTCCTTCCTTGTGGTTTATGAGAGGACCAGCACTTACATAAAAATGGCTTCAGTGCCTGGAAAAACTGTTGAGCCATTTGCTAGGGCCATATATGAACAGGCTGAATGAGCTCTGTAAGTATGCATATAAAGCATGGAAGAGAATCTTGGGACTTTCCTACCTGAGGCTGTTAACTGGGTATTAATCCTCTGTATCTACTTCTGGTTTTGTCACACAATTGACAACTATACAGAGAGCTATATAAAGGCCATTTCCTTTCCTACTTTTCTACTACATAACCTCTAGGTGGCACTGTAGTATAGCAGAATAATGCAAATACATGAGTAAGAAAAGCAGTAAACTGCAGTGAAATAGTTAAAAAATTTTATTTTTAAGATTAAATGTATTCTTTCAGAATACTCTTTTTCTGCAATTCCAAGCCTCAGTTTATGGGTTTGTATACAATTGTTGTTCCTTATTCATGGCTGTTTGTGGATTCTTTAGATTATCTTGTGCCTAATGGACATTTTTTTTTTTATTTTCCTGGGCTCCAAGCTCCAAGATGGGGACTGCAGCCAAGAAATTAAAAGACACTTGCTCCTGGGGAGGAAAGCTATGGCAAATCTAGACAGCATACTAAAAAGCAGAGACGTCACCCTGCCAACAAAAGTGCGTATAGGCAAGGCTATGGTTTTCCCAGTTGCAATGTATGGCTGTGAAAGCTGTACCATAAGGAAGGCCGAGCGCAAAAGGATTGAGGCCTTTGAGTTGTGGTGCTGGAGGAGACTCCTGCGAGTCCCTTGGACCGCAAGGCGATCAAACCGGTCAGTCCTAGAGGAAATCAACCCTGACTGCTCCTTAGAAGGCCAGATAGTGAAGATGAAACTCAAATACTTTGGCCACCTAATGCGAAGGAAGGACTCCCTGGAGAACAGTTTAACGCTGGGAACAATAGATGGCAAAAGAAGAAGGGGATGACAGAGTATGAGGTGGCTAGATGGAGTCACTGAAGCAGTTGGTCTGAGCTTGAGTGGACTCCGGGAGATGGTGAAGGACAGGAAAGCCTGGAGGAATGTTGTCCATGGAGTCGCGATGGGTCGGCCATGACTTCGCGACTAACAACAACAACAACAACAACGGGCATTTTGATGCAGTTTTAATATAACATGGAAAATGTAGTATTCAGTGATGGAGGTTGAAAAAGCTTCAGACTAGGGAAGAGGCACAACTTGGAGGTGACTTGGAAGAGGTTATTTCTACTCCATAAAAAACTAATTCCAGAAGCCAGGATTCTGAAAAGGGCAAAGTCACTCATCATGTCTCTGCAAAAACAACAGAAAAGAAAACCTGAAAAAGCAGGACAGCAGTTACAAACTGACAAAAAGAACCAGATTTTCAGACAGCATGTATAAGAACTGGAAAGGTCCATGACATGAGATGGGATTGCCCAGAGCAGGGTGAGTTCACACATAGGGCATCTACCAATCATGCATTATCCCCAGATATGCAAGAAGTGAACACAGCATTTTGTAAACACACAGACCAGGCATGGAGAATAAATGTAATTATTTGTGAAAGAAATGCTAATTTCAAAGTAGATCCAAGAGCTGATGGCAGTTATTTTAAAAGAGGATTCAATACCAGCATAAAGCACAGCATGTTTTACACAATGGAGGCAGCATCACCCACTGTGATTAACTACACAAGTGAGCTATAAAGAGAAGTCATTGTTGTTCATTGTGTATGAGGGACGAGATCATAGCCTGGATAATCCCCTCTGCTGTGGTGCAGCTACTAGATTGGGAAGAGTTTGTAGGAGGGTTTGAAGACACGGACCCACTGAAATGTAGATGCCTGTTTTAAGATGCCAAACCATACAGGATACAGATGCCTTACAGAATGGTGGAGGAAAGTCGCATAATAAAGAAAAACACAGCCTGTCTTGTGATACACATCAGTTACTCCTGGTTTCAGTCACTGAAAAAAACAGGAAAGTATGTATCTGTATGGCTCTTCCAAAGCCGAATTAAGCTGTTGTCAGAGAAAAATGCCCTTTGTATGTTAAGGGACTTCTCCTTAAGATGATGATGGTGATGGTGGTGGTGATGATGATGATGGATAGGAGCCCATGCATTTTCAAATTGGATGCCTCAAGTAGTTTCTGGAATTCCTAATACTTCTCCTGTCTAATGTTACCCACTATGCTATTGTCACAGAACTGAATATCTTTGTTTACTTTGGCATTCCAAACAAAATTGTGACTGATAATGCAACCCGGTTCATGAAGAATTTGGAGCCAGGACAGAGAATTTGTTATTCCAAACACCATCTAGGAAAGACACAGCAAATTACCTCTCTGTATAAGGAAAAAATGGAAGACTGTGGAATATTAACAGAAATGGGAGAGAAGGAGGGAGGGAGGGAGGAAGGACAGACAGAGGGATATACAGATGGACTGATACCTTGGCCATCTGCATTTACAGCCAAGACCAACCATGCCACAAATTGTAGGAATTTACCTACCCCCAAGAACTTTCAAGGGTGGAATGAACCTGCAGACTGTACTTTCTCTGTGTGCTTGGGTGATATTTTACCCATCTTAAGCTTAAATGAGCCCTAAGAAATATTGAACTGCAAATATGGGAACAAAGTAATGTGCTAAGTATAGGTACACTGATTGGAATGATCTCATCAGTGTTACAATTCAAACTGTGAGATAAAAGTACTGCAGCATATTATTTTGGACAAACACTCCAGTACAATAAAAGAACAAAAAATGGTGTTCATTTTTTTAAAAAAATGCTCTAATGAAAACCCATGAAGAAAGAAAATTCTAAGATTAGGAACTTGAGCTAACTGTCTCCCCTACTCACACCATCTTTACTCTAGGGTAGGTACAGAGCCTACATGTGGGACCAAATGTGGAAGGTTTTGAAGATGTGGAATGGTGGGTGTGGAGATTTGCATCTTCTGTATATAAAAAGACAAAGATGCTAGGTATGGTTTTAAAGTAAAGTCTTTTGGCTATTCAGTTGCTCAAGAGCTAAATTGTTCAATCCATATTTTACATATGAAAACAATTATTATGGTTTCTGACAGATCTAATATTCTAGCTGTAATCTTATTAGTAGGAGCAGTAACAATGAGACAAGTCACAGTCAGGATGAATTTATTTTCAAGATCAAACCATTTATTTTCAATGATAGCCAGTTTTTGCAAGAGCAGATGGTTTAATACTCCCAACCAGATGCTAATAAATAGTATTTGGGAAATCAGAGGAGGGGAATCAAAAGTGATATTATCTTGTGAAATGGAAGAAAATCAAAGAAAGCATGCTTAGCACCACCTTAAGTATCTTTACTAAAGAGTAAGTATCAGTACATTCAGTGGAGACACTCTTATGGGGAAGCATTGTAAGCCGTCCAGAGACCCACTGGGTATTGGATGGAGTAAAAATACCCAAATAAATAAATAAGCAGTTATTTCCCCAAACCTGTACCTCGAAGTCATACATACATTTTAAATAGATAGAAAGATAGCACACAATTCAACATTTTCTAGCCTTGCAGAATTTTACAAGGAGAATCTGAGAATGATCAGGGAAAGGCTGTTGCCCAAGCAAATGAAAGCTATCTGGCTACCATCAAAAACTGGAGGAACTTTTGGTCCGAGCCAGCAGAGCTCATCTCATGTTCACAGAGCATAAGAGGAGCTGCTGTGACCTCAGCACAAAATGGCAACTCCATTAATACAAGGCAATGTGCTTGATCTGGAGCTGTTTGACCACACAGTTCCAAGTCATCGCAGATCATTCACCGTAGCCAACCTGGTAGGGGAGCATTGAAGGCATGAAAAACACTGCCCCCAGCCATGATGGCATCTGGGTATGGTTCATCTCTCCTCCTTTACTTGGCAGGTGTCTGTTTAGCAGGTGTGCATTGTTTATGGCTTTGCCCAATCCGTGGTTTTGCACCTGCTAATATTTTATTTTAATTTTCAATTTTCAATAGAAACCAGCCATGCAACTATCTCTTTTATATGGTAGCAACAGCTGCTCCACCAATCCAACATTTTGCATGAAAGTGAAACTCTAAGGCTACACTTTCGTACCCAGTTATCTAACAGTAACACCATTTACTTCTATGGGACTTTCAACTGAACAGGCATACATAACATTGCATTAGAAGTCCCTTGCCTGTGTGGATCAATTTCATCTTAGCATTTTAGAATAGCAATCTGAAACATCGGTACTCAGGTGTAAGTCTCATTAAACTAAACAGAGGCTGCTCTCAGGTAAGTGGGCAGCCAAAAAGAGCACTTGTATCTAGGGCAGTGGTTTACTTTAATTTCTTTTTTTACAAGTTGAGAGATGTCAAAGAGTTGTAAAAAGCTATCCATTAAGCAAAAGGAAACAAAAGGAAACAAAACCAGGGTAACAGCTGTGCAAGAAAAGGAATGCCTCGGTTATTTGACATGTGTTTCAAGGGCAGCTATAGGTCCCAAGATGCCAGCTTTACTAATTTAAAATTAAGAAAGACATCAGCTAGCACTGCACTGCGTTTTCACAAAGTTCAGCTTTTAATGGTTAAACTCCATTCTTTGGCTGGCCTTTTGCATTTTTTTTCACACCACTTTACATAACATGGTGCCCCTGACCTTTTGTTCTTCCATAAAACAGTTTGTGCATCCCAAAGCAAGGAGAGAGGAGGATATTTGAAGCCATTTGTGGGTAAACTAAAGCAGCATTCCTTAGCTTGGTGATCTCTAATATGCTGGACCACACCTCCCATAATTCCCAGCAGCACAGTCATGGAATTATGTGAACTGTGGCCAACACTCCTGGGAGGCGCCAAGTTGTGGGAAACTGGTCTTCATTATGCCATAGTGATATGTGAAGGCCTCTGGTAGTCCACACATTTTATATGGAAAGTGTGGCCCTTTTTTCTGGTTGGGCCCCACTATCTATTTACACAGATATTCAGTATGAACCATCATTACTAAGAGAGATGAGCAAGTTCTCCCAGGATGAGCTCAAACTAATCTGGAAATTATTTGATCTCTTCCTCTTCCAAGGGGAGAAATAAATAAAAGAAGAAGAACTTGGATCATTTCCTAAACCGCCCTCTTCATGACCTTCCACCCATGTCCATAAATCTTCCATTCCTTAAACATTCTTGCCACCAGCCAACTCTTTCCTTCACTTAGTGGCAGGAGAAATGTGGGAGCAGTATTGGAGTGTGTGTGTGCAGTGAGAAGAGAGGCTCATCCCTTCCTTCCCTTTTGTCTTCTTGGCATGCTGATTAGCAGCATTTTGAGGCACCAGTCCTGTTGTTCCCTTTGATATGCAGATCTCCTAAAGGCTATAGAGAAATGAAGATGCAGGAAGTAAAGAAAATAGCAACATACAGATTTTGTTCAGTCCTGGCCATCTACATTTCATGGATTGTCAGGTGTCTTTCATCCACTCAGGTGTCTATCATCCACTCATTGATGAAATCTGGTTGTCCCTGCTCCCCAGAGAAGACCAGCAGAGGGGAGTGCAACTCGAGTGAGTAGGCAGCTACTTCTGAGCAGCAGAAAAAGCAAAACAAAAAAGCAGTGGGCTGAGACCATGCCTGGGGTAGCATGTGGGCCAATGAAGGAGATGAAGGTCACTTAGGCAGGAGTAATGCATGCTGGGATTGAGTCTGAGCTATGGGGGCTGATGGGATACTGGCTGTCATTGGATAGAGAATGGAGAAGCATGGAAACCAAGTTCCTGCTTGAATGCAGGACACAAACTGAGATACCATGTCACATGGTTACCATGCAGCATGGTTGATCATGTTACATGTGAATGCACGCTTTGTGCTGCTTCTGCTCCCATCATTGTTTAAGTAGGCAATTTAAAGCTGGGACAAATGGGTAGATTTCATGGCAATGAGGCAAGGAAAAGTATTCTTCATTAGCTCCAAGTTTTATCTTAGTGGGAAGAGGGCTTGGGCCCTTTAAAGACACACCTCTCTTTGATGAAAGTCTTTACATGGCCCTAGCATTCTTATCTAAACTGGGCAGAGGAAAATCTAATTTTATTTTATATGCTACTTCTTTATGCCACTTAATAGTATGAAAATTAAAACCCATAAATGCAACCTGATAAAACAGAAAACTTTCAAAGTCTAGAAAGGAATAAAACCAGAGTAAAACCCAGCAGCAGCACAAGATCTAAAAACAAAATAATAGTTTGTGTAAACAGACAAACAATTTTACCAGCACTGGGAGAATGCAGCTTGAATTGCTAACAGCTGCTGAGGGTGTTATCTTCCATGGCGTCATCTAATCCTTTTTAAAAGGTGTCTAAATAGCCTTCATAAACAAGCTCTAAAGAAATTGCATTAAACTGCATATTGCTAATCTGTAATATCTGTGATAACTTGCGAAGATGCTCTTTTAAAGCTCAGGGTCCAGTTGCCTTTTTCTCTTTTTACTATCCTTAGAACCTCATCAGGGGTGAATGACAGCTCTCCTATTACTTTCAGCATTTTGTGGTCCTCTTAAGTATTCTAGGTTTATGTTGTGGTTGCTTTTAGTAGTTCAAATCTTAATAATCATGACAGCCTCCCATTCTCTTGCCCCTTTTGTTGTACAGAGATCCAGCCAGAAGAAGGAACACTCATCTGTGAAAAGCTTTGGCTCCAGCACAAGCAATTAAAGCTCCTGGCAGCAGACATAAAGCAGGACCTGGAGTATTACCGATACTGTGGCAGAGGTGGCACCCGTCCTAGAAACCAGCGACTAACACCCTGCTTCTGCAGGCTCAGGCATGTGGCTGCCAAGGTTTCCTGGAGGTTAGGAGCTGAGCTGGGTTCAGCAGCATATGGCCAACCCATATGTGAACACGGCTGACTTCCTCGAACTGGGTTGATTAAATTGTAAGGCTGCAGAATAAAAAGGCTGCAACTGCATTTAAAAAAAGGCCCTGTGTAGGCCAAACATTGCATGACGACGCCTACTCTACAGAGTGAGGGAACTAACTGGGTGATTGTGTTAAAGCTGTGTGCAAAATGCAGACCCTCATCATCACAGGGCAGTTTCGGCATGCTAGCTTTTCCTGCCTGCCCAACCTCTTTGCACACTGTGCTCAGTTCTTCCCCAACCCACTCCTGGCCTTGTGCAGTGAGATGTGAACACCTGGGAAAATGCCACGTGAAAAATCCTGAGCCTTACCTGATTTTCCTTGGAGTTCCAGAGGAAATGAGCCTATGGCTCCAGAAAGGGCTGGGGTGCACTTTTCCGCCTTACTGAGCACCTGGGGGTCTGTGCATGTGTGGAAATTTGGGGACACAGGGATGTACCAGGGGCACTCAAATCCCTGAGGATCTTAATGTGAAGGAAGCAGAAAAGGCACTTATCCTCTTTGGTGAGCAAAGATTCCTCACAACTTTGCTTGGATTTGACATCTCACTTCTTGACAGCTGTCACAGCAAAGCAAGTTGTATACATATACATTCCTGTTTGGAGTCTGTTAAAATTTCTACTAAAATTGATGAGTTCTAAGTGTTGGAAATACATAGGAAGTAAGGGCATGACCTGCTCCAGCTCCTGCTCAATTTAATTTATTCCATTGATTTTCCTTGTTTCTTTCCCCTTGACTTCTTTGTTTTTCAACTAGCCATTTCAGTTTTACAGTTATAAGATTACACAGGAAAGTAAGTAACAATACAATACATGTAAGAGGAACATTGACTTTGCATCAACAACAGCAGCAACCCTGTTGGCTAATCTGAATGTATCCCTCCCTGTTCCTTTTGTCAAAACCTGCTACATTTTGGTAGTAAACCAGTCTAACAAAACTGAAGCAGCTATTGATCATCCGTCAATTCTGGAACAGGACACACAAATTCCTGTATAAGCTTTAATTACAGTCTGCCATTTACTCAAGAGACAGGTTTACACTGCCCTGTGAGCTCTTTATTTTATTACTTAACAGAATAGCTCTGGGATGTTTAAAGAGATCATAAAACTGAGATTATGTAGTTGTCAAACAGATCTATTATGGGAGTCAAGCTCATTAAAAAGCACAAATCAATATCACTCTGGCTTTCAGGACAATTATTGATCGCATTTCTCCACACTTAGGATGACAAGGGCATGAATTGTGGAGACATGGCAGCGGTGCTCTCTGGTTTTGAATAATAATCATAAGCAGAAAAGCACAAGGGAGGACTTAAATAGGAAGCCCTGCAAAAGAGCAATTTCTCTTGCACACATTCATTTATTTATCCAAGCCTACCTTCTCATCAAGCCACTGGTTTCACCTCTTAGTGCTCACTGAAACAGAGCCTCAAATACATGCAGTAACACTTTTGATCACAGAAGGTGTGATCAACAGCAGCTCTGTATTGTCCTTCCCTTTCCCTTTGCAGTCTGAAATTACTAGAATTCAGGCACAATCTTCTGTCCTGGGGTGACAAGCACTTGTGACAAACCCTCCAAGGAATGTGCACCCACAGTCAACAGCAGTGCATCCCTGCATAAAGGGGGTGGAAACAAAGCCAGTGTGGAAGGCACTGCCCACACTTATATGTGCACACACCTGCACACACATGCACTTCCACACAGCTTGGTCCACATTGATTCTAACACAAAGCATACACACAACACACATGGAGAGGTTCTCCCTCCTCCCCTCGCTATATTTTTGCACAGATACTGCTATTTTCTTCTTGGTCTCTGATGAAGTATTTAACAATTTCCCCCAATGAAGAACAATCCTTTATTGCTCTTGAATATCACTGTAAAATGCCTCAGTTTAGTTTAACTGCATCTGAGTGTTGGCTTGCTGTGCCATTTCACTGTACAAGCATGCTTC
Organism: Varanus salvator macromaculatus; assembly: GCA_023646645.1. Lineage (NCBI taxonomy): Eukaryota > Metazoa > Chordata > Lepidosauria > Squamata > Varanidae > Varanus > Varanus salvator. The sequence continues at coordinate 15,509,101 of JAIXND010000771.1, read as the reverse complement.
TGGTATAAATACGACTCCTTTCCAAACATGAAGCTGTTCTAATGAAAAAAAAGAACAAAAAGGGCATAGAAATTTATCTGCAAAATTGCAACACCAGGAAAGGGGCATGGCCTGCTTGCCAGCTTATCATGGGATAATCATTGATAACGTGGAAGAAGGGTGCACAGTCTGCTGATCAAATTCGCAGATGATACTAAAACTGGGGCAGTGACCACAACTGAGGAGCAGGTACTCCAGATTCCAAAAGGATCTGGACAGACTATGGAAGTGGGCAGGAGACAACAGGATGGCGTTCAATGTGGATAAGTGCAAGGTCTTGCACTTGGGGCATAGGAACTGGTGTCATAAGTACAGGTTAGGGGACAAGTGGCTGGAGAGCAGCACTTGTGAAAGGGACCTCGGGGTGCTGGTTGACTGCAGGCTAAACATGAGTCAGCAGTGTGATGCGGTGGTCAAGAGGGCGAATGCCACCCTTGGTTGCATAGCCAGAAGAGTGGCTTCTAGATTGAGAGAGGTATTACTACCACTCGATATGACTCTGGTGTGCCCACAAATGGAGTATTGTGTTCAGCTTTGTGCCCTTCATCACAGGAAGGATATAGCCAGGTTAGTGTTAGTGCAGTGTAGGGCCACAAGGTTGGTGGCCGGTTTGCAGGGGATACTATATGAGACTGAGGGAACTGGGTCTCTTCAACCTGGAGAAGAGGAGACTCAGAGGGAATCTGTTGGCAACATACAGATATGTGAGGGGTGCCACATGGAGGTGGGTAGAGACCTGTTCTCCCCTGCAGAGGAAGGCAGGGCGCACTCCAACAGAGCAAAGCTCAGGGAACCCAGGTTCAATTTAGAAGCCAGGAAGTACTTCCTGATAGTTAGAACCCCAAGGGTATGGAATGGGCTTCCACTGGAGGTGGTTGAGGCCCCATTGTTGAGGGTGTTCAAAGATAGGCTAGACATGTACATGGTGGGCATGTCGTGAGTGGAGCTGGCTACAGCCAGGGGTCAGACTAGATGGCCCGAGAGGACCTTTCTGACTTGCTCTGTTTCTGTGTTTCTAATACATGGTAAAGGACACTGACCGTGTTTGGGCTCTCTGCCACTGGCTTCAGAAAGCCAATTCTATCACACAGGATTTCTGGGACTTGGTCTAGATGGCACAACAGACCTGCAGTGGTAAACTTTCACCATGGCTTCTTGTGCTGCAGGAACCCACCCTGCCCCTTAGATTACTCAGATTCTGACGTAGCCATCCTGGAATGCTGCTTTTGGGAGAGGTGGGCCCAACACCTACAGCCTGGAGGGTATCAGGTTAGGGAAAACTGCACTAGGCCATAGGTGGCATCAGAGCAGGGGTGATAAATCAGGCACCCATTCCTTGCCTTGTGTCTGCCAGTAATTAAGCCTTTCCGTGTATGCAGCACCATCTGAAATTCAGTTCGCCCCCTGGGACTCCCATGGAATGCATATCTCTGGTCATACCACTGTATTAGGTGCAAACCTTATGGGAAAACCCATAAGTGGTTGTGGGGAAGGTCGATGTGGGCATTGATTTGGGCACTTCAGGTGACCCTATTACACTAGAATGAATTTGCAAACAGCCTACAGGAAGCTGAAGGAGCAGCAGAGCAGAATGAATTTTGGGGTCACATCCTCTTCTGCTTCCCCTATGCCACGCATTAAAATAGCGTGCAAAGTGGGGGTTATCACTTGAAAGGCAATTGGGTGGATGCCTTTGCCGAGCTACCATTTATTCCTTCTCCAGAGCATGTAGGTCAAACAGCATCAATTTAGATGTCAGACCGTATTTCCTCTCTAATTGCCAGAGCCAACAACTAGCTGAGATGCAAACGTCAAGCCAGGAAGAGCAATCTGGATGGTGCAATGCCTCACCTGCATTGCCGACTGAATTTCACTTCCCAAATCTTTTTCTACAGGCACTGTTAGCAACAAACAAACCAATAAATACATAAAAAGGTAAATGCTCCCATCCATTTTATTTGCTTTTACAGTTAAATAAAGTTAAATCTCAGATACCAGTTGGGTCAGCAAGCAGATATTTAAGTCACAGCCGGGAATCTACAAATTCCCAACCAGAAATGTGACATGGCTGCTTAGTAATTTGAAATGTCTGAGACTGACACCTGCAAATGGATGCTCACATCTATGAAGCCTGCATAATGGTGACCAGCTGGAGAGCTCTGCAGGTTTTATTTTCTTCAGAAATTGTCTTGTTGGTGCAGACAATAGATGTACTATTGGAATATTAGGAGGACTCTTAACGGATTGTGTAGAAGCAACCTTGGAATGTCTTGTCTAGGTCACAGTCTGTCCAACCCTACCCTAATTCCAGTGCTCTGTCCATAGGATGCTGTAGAAGAACATCACTGATTAATCACACTTTACATGAGGCTCATTAGTGCCTTTGTGACCACAGTCGCCATTAGACAAAGCTTGCCCTCCTCTCAGACCTATTTGCATGTTTAGCAACCAACACATTTTAGGAGGGTAGTGGGTGGGGCTGAAGCCAGTGATGGGCAGGACCAGAACCCAAAGTGGGTTGGTCACCCCTCTTCTCAATTTCTTTCTGCACTCTTTCTCTCTCTCAGTGTCTCTCAGAAGGCTGTCCAGGAAGGGACGCATCATGCCTGTCAGAGGTCTGACATGATTTCACGTAGGGGATTTTGAAATTAGGCTGCCCACCCCTGCTTTAAAGTTACCCATCATCCCTTTTCTGCCCCCATTTCAATTTATTTCAGTTCATTTTCTTTATTATATGTCTATACTGTCTGATAGCCAAAGTTCTCTGGGTGGTTGAGAAACATAAAATATAGCGATAAAATAACACGCACATACCCTACAGTGTAAATCCAAAATTAAAACCACCAGTAGTGTAAAGGTACAATAGCATGGTTAAAACCCACAAAGACTAAAGAATAGTTAATCCTTGAAAAATGAGATGTTCTTCAGCACAATGTGGGTGTGAAGGGCATCCCACAGCTAGGATGGCATCAGTGAAAAGCCACATGCCTCAACTCATTTGGTGTGGACAAACCCTTTTCTATTTTTTCCTCCATTTCATTTCTCTGCTGCTCAAAGACCCCTCCTCTCTTAAATGGCACCATCAATTATCCCTCACTGTTCCATAACCCCAGATCTTAAATGACACTATAGCACCACCTTTCTCTCTTCCTCAAATCTGTTAGTCTGAAACCACTTTTCCATGGAGCCGGTCTATTCCTGAACACCCTTACCATGAGATCCTATGCATGTCTACTCAGAAGCAAGCCCCAGTTTGCTATTCCCAAAGTCTTTACACCCAAATGCAACCAAACCCAAGCATCCCTTACCTCCTTGACTCTTTCTGCTTTCCATCCCATCCTTACATTTAGATTGTAGACATCTTGGGGCAAGGACTTGTCTTTTTGGATGATGTCATTCTATAAAGTGCCATGTACTTTTGCTCTCGGAATAAAAGGCAAGAAAAGAAAATGGAACAACCTAGATAATTAAAGAAAGAAAAGTTTACTTTCCCATTTTAAAGACAGTTTACTGTGCTAAAAAGGTGGGGGAGAGCAGTTCTGAAATATGCAATGCATTCATTTCCAAGGAGCTTATCCTAATCACAACAATGCTTTGCAGAGTGAAGAAGCATGGGCACCCCACTGTTCACGTTATGCTCAGCCTGTGAATGGTGGCATGTCTGACCTTGCCTGACATTCAGCATGTGTTGAATTGCTGCATTATTCTCTAATCGTGTGTATTTTCCCCTTACTTCCCTACAAAGGTACTATTCTTCCTTCGGCAATTTTATCCCCAACTGCAGAAGCAGATGTAGAAAAAAAAGCTTATGTGTCTGTGCTCATGTTTAGGGAGAAAGACAATAGCTCAGGTAAACATCTCTTGTTTCTGAAAATGTTACAGAAATGGCCCTATGCATATTTATTCTATGAATTTAATGGGAATTACTCCCCTCCCCCGCACAAAGAGTGTTTTGAATTGCATCTTACATCATAATCCGATGAACTATTGGGAGCATAGATTTCAATGGGACTCAGAATGCACAACTCTGTCCTAGGGTGTGGCTGAGTTTATCCCCTTATCTGTTTCAAGCATTCAAAACCACAGACTTTCTTTGCAAAATAGCTGTTTACTGTCAAAGCACAGCTACCAAGCTACAGCAATGGAACAACTAGTCTCTGTGCATGAACAGACTGGTTAGTTGACTCCAAACGAGAAACTATGTCCAAAAGCACTTCTTTTTGATAATGCTGGCCTTCATTCACCCTTGAGAAGGGCCAGCCTTTGAGATCTGTGCAGGCCTTCTAATTGGGTAGCTCATCTATCCTGTTGCTGCATCATTGGACATGGGGAAGACACAGACTCTTCTTGCCTCTCTCATCCTTTTCCTCCCTTCTCTTCCTGCCTGCTCCAATGGTCTGTCTGAGACACTTAGCATCTTACCATCCTCTGACCACACAATTCCCATTTCTCCATCTTTAGCAGTCTTCACCATCCTCATCTGATGAGTTGGTGCCACCTTGTCCTTGGAAAACACACCAAGAATAACTGTCTCATCTATGCCCAGCAAGTTATGTAGAAGGATGGAAGTCCATTGCATTCAAGGGCAGTGCAAGTGCCCAGTCGGCCTTCTCACTGCCACTGTCACCAGCTGCCGTTGCTCCTCAGCCTCTTTCTCCTCATTGCTTGCTTGACTGCAGAGAGGGCGGGGCATCGCCTGCTCCTCCTGTGGTTTGGGTCAGAGTGAGCTGCAGATGGACATGGAGTTTGCAAGAGTGTGGAGCAGGAGCAGCTGCAAGGACCCCTGCTGGGTGCTGATCCTCAGCAGGAGTCTGGCCCTTGACAGCCACTCTTCCATCCAAGCAAGTGAAGAAAATCTCCTAATTTATCCTGTCTGTTCCAGGCAGTCGCCAAATTCTGGCAGATAATGTATTTATTTGTTTATTACCTTTATATTCTGCCTTTTTTCTGTTCCAAGGGATTCAAGAAGGCTTAGATAATTTTCCTCCTACTGCTCTCAATGTCATCCTCACAAAACAAACCTGCAAAGTAGGTTGGGCTAAGAGTCTGTCCTTGGCCCAAAGTCTCTCAGCTCCATGAAGTGGGGGCCAGAGCCCAGATCTCCTGAGTCCCAGTCCTGTGATCTTAACAACTACATGGCGCTAGCTCCTCTTTTGATGAGACGATAACAGGTGAATCACCCTGGGCTTCTAAAGCAAACAATGTAAGCCCTAGCACAGTCCACAGAAAAATAAAAATAAAAATAAATAAGTTGTCTTGCAAATGGCTGCCAAGCAGAATTGCTATGAAGTCTGGGACAGTAGCTAGGGCTGCTCACTATGGTCTGTTAATGTGATAGGGATTATTATCTTTGTCTGATGGAGACTACTATTATGTTTCAGCAAGGGTTGTCGTCACCTTTTGAAAAGGATTTGGGATGAAACTGCCCATTCCATCAAAACCGAACCGTGTTCCAAAAGTCCAGGTCAGGACCAAAATCATTCATATTGTTTCATCAAACCTGTTCAAGAACACCTGGAAAATGTTCCCAAGTTTATGGCAACAGCTAGTGGCACATGTGAAATTTAAATCACTGAGCCTCTCTTTTTACGTCAAACACTGATCATTGCTTCCAAGAAAAGGAGAGGCATTTCTGATGAGAATGAGTATTCTGGATAAAGTAGGTTATACATTTACAGTACAAACCCAAATAAAGTGAAAACTACTTTATGGTTTACATGCAAAGTCTACCTAAGGAGCTGAGCTACATTTCTCCTCTTGTTTGCATCAAGGTACCACCTACCCAACACCTCTGGCATAACTTAGGTAAGCTTATGGCTAGGCAACTGAGTTCCCTCCTGCTGTTTTGAACTACAATTTCCATGAGCCCCAGTTAGTATGGCTGTTGTGGGAATTGCACTCCAAAACATTTGGAAGGTACCATGATGCCCTCTTCTGGAGAACACTAACTGAACTTCAGTAACTTCTACCAGGAATGGTGCCAGGTCCAAAAATGTAGGAAAAATGCACATATTTGCATATGCTAATTTAAACATGCTGTAAAGCGTGTGTGCGTGCGTGTGCATGCACACATGTGTGGACAGACACACATGCCTCTTCAAAGGACCTAGTCTCACAGGAACACCCCTTTTTATAAGAATGGGTGCATGGATAGAGGAGGGGAGGGACAATCCTCCAGAAAAATCCAAAGATGGGGCAGCAGGAGCTGAAGAACTTGTGGCAAAAAGCCAACTAATCCATGAGGCTCAGAGGCAACAGAATCATCAAGGCCTTGCTCCTTTATTCCAATAAGACAGCAGGGTGTTGGGCAGAGGGCCTCCCAGAGATTTAGGACTCTGAGTGAAAGATCTGGGGCTCCAGCCATGGTGAGACACTTCTTAACACTGGTTCAGACCTCCACATAAGATTACTGCACTGCACTGTAGGTGCAACAGCCTTTGAAGACAGCATGGTTACTGCAGCTTGTGCAAAACATGGCAGCCATATTGACAGCAGAGGTCAGTCTGAATATTTTGCACCAAATGTGGTGTACCAGCACAGGCGCTGGTCTGTTTCTGAGTCAAAATCAAACTAATGGTTTTGCCACATAAAACCTTGCCTCTCTTGGGACTGAAATACCTGAAGGTGAGCCATTAACAGAATGAAAATGTGTATCCTATAATCGACATCAGAGGTTCTTATCCAAGTGCATCCTCTAAGGAAAGCTCAGAAGTTGTCAACAAAGAAAAAGGCCTTCTGTATGTTAGCTCAGAATGATGGCCCGTTCCCCCCAGGAAGGTCTTCCTGCAGCCAACATTGTCTTTCTTTTGGCAGAGAGCTTCTCTGCTCCCAGGCATTTGATATGGTTCCCATATGGTTTTAACAGTTCATGGGATTTCTTATTCTTGAGTGAGTGTGTGTGTGTGTGTGTGTGTGTGTGTGAGAGAGAGAGAGAGAGAGAGAGAGAGAGATGTGCATAGGGTATATCATATTATTTGCTGGATTTTTAAGGCTTTGTAAGCCTTTGTAAGCTGCCCAGAGAGCTTTGACTGGTACAAAAATGCAATAAACAAAATGAAATGAGATTATTCAGTGGGTTTGAATATGGTTGACTCAGCAAGCAATTCTATTATTTACTTGTTTGTTCTAGTGCACCATTATTTGCCACAGAAAGTGTGTAAAGGGGAAAGCAAAGACATCTTAATCTCCCAGGAAGATGGGAATCCATGGTTTGATGCCATTCTGACATGCAGTGTCCCTTCACATTGTGTGCATTTATTCTAGCAAACCCCAATGATACACTGATGTACCTGAGCTGATAAAGTATGGATTGGTTTTGCTCTAGGAACATAGCCCTGTGACTTTCTAGAGACACGGACCTGACCAAGTCTGTATTATGCCCCAGGCTAATTTAAATTATGCCATTCCATCTCACCTTTGTTTCTTATCATATGGTGAGGAACATAATTGTGGCACAACCTATGACCAAGAGTTTCCAATTGTCCTTTTTAATGTCCATCACAACATGGTTCAAGGTGCTGGTTTTAACCTGTCAAGTATTATAAGGGTTGGAATGGCAGAACCTCTCCCACCTGTACAGAATGATCAACATCTAATACCCTCCTCTGGGAGTATTAGATGCTCAAAAGATGGCAATGAGAGAGATGTTCTACCTGGTGGTGGCCCCCCATTGAGGATATTCTCCCTAGCAAAGTCTGCTGAGCATCAGCACTTACATGTTTTGGTAACAAGGTGATGAATCCTCTCTCTTGCCAGACATATGCTGGGCACTTTAATTCATTAGCTCTATCATCTGTGATTGCCACAGATATTTGGTTGTTTAATTGGGTAGTAGTTTTTCACTGGGTGAATGTCTTACATTTTTTTGTTATTTATTGTTTTTATAATTGTTGTGAACTGGCCAGAAAGCCTTGACTACTGGACAATATAGAAATGAAATAAATGAATGAATACAACAATTTTGTCTCTTTTAATACTACTGCAAGTTGCCTTCTCTCTCTATCCCCTTTCTTTCTTGAAAAAGGCATCTAAAAAAAGGTCAGCATATCATCTGACATCAGGAGATCTGCTGGGACACCTGAGACATCAGGTGGTTTATGCCATGTAAAATGCCTCTGTAAACTTCTCTAGCTAGGAGGTTGCCTCTCTTATCCTCTCTGCATAAAACTGTCCCCTGGCCAAGGCAAATGGGTCCAAACCAGGAGCTTTCTGGCCACCTGGGCTTAAAGTTGCCATTCACTGGAACCCAACATGCAGACACAGGCCTTGTGTCCATTGTGGTTGGGGATGGAGCCCAGGTTGACTACCAAAGGTTTTGGAGGTTTTTCTGCACAACTCAATGCTTCTGCCCAGACCACAAAGCCCCAAATACATTGTATGGAACCTCATTTTTAAACCAAAACCCTAACCAGCCCTGAACTGTTACCCTAATGTAGGGCTGAAATTCCCATGCCTCAGCAGAGAACTAAAATAAGCGAATTTTCTGGATTTTTTCTGCACAACTCATTCTGTATGCCCATTCTAAGTACAATGCAAGTTCCAAATAGGTCATGTAGAACCTGTTTTTTCTAGCACTATCCTTAATTTTATTTATTTATTTATTTATTTATTTATTTATTTAAATATTTATATGCCGCCCCTTGCAACAGCCTCGGGGCGGCTCACAATACAAAAAATATAGGGTGGAAATTCCTGTTCCTCAGAACAGAATTCCAATATGGCAGTTTCTTGGGCATTTTTCTGCACAGCTCATGTTTTCTGCCCAAAGTAAGCACATGGAAGCCCTAAATACTTCAGGCTGAACCTGGATTTTCTGACCCTAACCCTAACACCGGGCCTGAATCCCATCCCTAATATTGCACTGAAATCCTGATGCCTCAGCACAGAATTCAAAAAAATCCATGTGTTGGGAAGTTTTCCTGCAGATTTCACTTTTTCTGCCCAAGGTAAGCACCTTCCGATAAATACAGCAGGTGAAACTTGGTTTTATTAACCCTAAACCTTATCCTGACCTTAACCCTATTCCCAATGTAGGACTGAAAATCCCATGCTTTAGTATGAATTCCAATAAGTTGCACAATAGTGGTGCTGTGAAACCAGGCACTTTTTTGTTCCTCCGCTTTGTCTCCAATTGGTCCACCCTACGATGGTGATGTCTAACCATCGAGTCTGCCTCATTAGTGGGTAGGAGTTCCCCATCTGAAATGCTACTCATTTCCAAATCTCCTCCCTCCAGATGCTGCAGCTTCTCATGTCTGCATTGACAGGTCCCCTCATCTGCACTTGGGCTAATCTCTCCCATATCTGAAAGAGTCTCAGGACCTTTTGCTGCAGCTGGGCCTGTATCCCATCCTCAGAACCTGAACTGTCAGTCCCACTGAAAAGGGTAACCTCTTCTGTGATCTGACTAGGCACATGTGTAAGACATGACCAGCCCTCCCTGGACTTGTTCTTCTCCTTGCTGTGGCAACCTGCTCATTCCCCTGCCTCTCATTTGTGTCCAGACAATGGCAATGGTAACAAGGAGGTGCAAGAAATGTTATGGCTTGCATGCTCATTGGCCTCTCTGGCTGTCAGGCAAGTGCATGGCAGGAAGAATGAGAAAGAGAAACAAGTGCAGCTGGTGGGAATGGGAAAGAGTATCACTGAAACAGGGAGCCCATTGAGGGTGTCTTGCTGTAGGCTCTTGCAAACCTGAAGCCACAGCCATTTTAAGGTTATTCTTAAGGTTGGCATCAATGCAGCGAAGGGCCACTAGGATGGTGGCTAGTTTGCAGGGTAAGCCATATGAGGAGAGACTGGGGCAGCTGTGTCTTTTCAGCCTTGAGAGGAGGAGACTCAGAGGGGACCTGTTAGCGACATTCAGGTATATGAGGGGGTGCCTTGCAGAGGTGGGTCATGACTTTTTTCCCCTGCAGTGGAGGGCAGTACACCTTCCAATGGAGAAAGCTCAGGGAACCAAAATTTAGGAGGTGGTTGAAGCCCCATCGGTGAGGGTGTTCAAGGATAGGCTGGGCATGCACATGGTAGGCATGTCATGAGTGGACCCAGCTGGAGCCAGGGCTCCGACTAGATGCCCCAGGAGGCCTCTTCTGACTCACTCTGTTTCTATGTTTCTTGGCCTAAGACATTTTGATGCATGATGCCCAAAATCAAAATCTCCCTTGTCCCTGCACACACAAGCACACACCTCACAATAATATATAAGGAACAAAACAAGCAACCATTTGCCCTTTTGAGTAATCAGTTGGCATCTTTCTGTCTACCAACCCTGCATCTCTTGTAATGGACAGGAGATCACTCTGGGAAAAGAAGGGATCTCTCATGAGTTAATTTCAATTCCATGTGAGTTCATCTCTCTCCTGCCTGCTCAGAATGCATGAGACGGCGCCGGTTGTGCTGGCAGATGCGTGCTCAGAGAATGTGTCCTTCTGCCTGTCTGCCCCCAGAAACTGAATCCAAGCTGAAACGTTTCAAACAAATGGCTTTTTAAATAAAATTAACAGCTGTTACTGTATTGGCCTGTGGCAGCATTTCTCGCCTGTTCTCCCATTCTTCAAAATCATTTTGATCAGCCTTATTTTTTTTTGTTCCCTGAAAGGCTGAGAAATAAAAACACAGCACTCTGGGCATACTGATGCCTGCTGCTGAATTTCTTGAAGGTGCTGGAATTCAGGCAATATTGAGGGTGGTGTAAGGAAATTAGAGATCAGATTTGTTTACGTGCATATAGCTGTCAGAGCATCACAAAGCAACCATTTAACCAGATAGCATATTGATGTAAAGTTAGCAGAAATGCCAGGTCATATAGCATTAAGTTAAAATTCTGGATCTCTAGCTAAGAAAGAATAGTCTATAGGAAATTAATCTTTATGGATATAGCATTCAGAAGTAGGGTGGTGAAAACTATCTGGGGAAATGGATCATCAGGAAGCAAAGCAAATTAGGGGCTAAACAAATTTATGGGGAGAAGCTTTCTGACAAATAGAGGGGAAAATACAGAAAGTCTGTCTGTTTGCTCAGCATCAGTAATTTGAATCATGTCCTTCAGAGCTTTCTCTCCTGTTGTGGTTACTCTGATAATGGTAGCAGAGAAGGGGATCAATTATTTCTTTCAGGAAGCATACACGTGTATTCATTCTCCTTGCCCTTAGGGCTACTTGCTTCGAGTTAAGATGGTTACTACAACACAGCTGCAGAGGATGAAGTGGCTAGATGGAGTCACTGGGTGTGGGCTTGGGTGGACTCTGAGGGATGGTGGAGGACAGGAGAGCCTGAAGGAATGTAGTCCATGGGGTCATGATGGGTTGGGCATGACTTTGTGTCTAAACAAAACAACAACACAGCTGAGTGGCCACAACAGCTTCCACTGAGTTATACTTCTTCCCTTGAGTCTGTGGAATAGACAATAGCATTTTCCATTTCCTGATTTAAAAGAGGTATAGAAAATGTTTATAGGTAGAGCTTGATTCAGAGGTAGGATATCTCTGAATGCCAGTTGCTGCCTTTTTGGGATTGTGGGCTTCCTAGAGGCATCGAGTTGGATACTGGATCTGATGGACCCCAGTCTAATCAAGCAGGGCTTTTGTGTGGTATCCAGAAACATCTGTTGTTCTTGTGGGAAGGCAAACCCCCTCTTTGCCTTTTTCCAGGAAGTCATCTGCCCACATACATAAGAACAGAAGAAAAGCTGTGCTGCGGGCCAAATTCAATTTTGGAGAAGCCCTTGGGAACTGCATTCAAGTTACGGTATGGGCAAAGAGGGTAACGTCAAAGGGGGTGGACGGATGCCAAAGAGGGTGGGGCCAAAATGCTTCCAATGCCACCATATTTTAGCTGCATGTATGTATGTATGGATTTTTAAATTTGTGTGCCTCAAAATAGTCCAGCAGGACTTTCTAAGTGGTGTACAATTAAAATTTTAATAAATTTAAAATGTTACAATGACTAAAATCATAAAAATAACCAGATAAACACATATAACAATAACCAATGGTCTTATTATACTAAGGTCAGTAAAGGACAACAGTTAATGAATCATTAAATAGAAACAGTTAATAAAATCATCCTTAAAATCAGTTATTAAAACATCTGAAGAAGAGGATGGCTTTTGCCTGGCTCTGGAATGAAAGCAATTCTGGCTCCAGGTGAGCTTCTCTGGAAAGTCTATTCTGTTGATGAGGAGCTGACACCGAGAAGGTCCCTCTTCTCTTCGGTACCCTTCACACTTCCTTGAGGCGTGGCTTTTTCAGAAGGGCCTCTTGCCTGGAACTTAATGGGTGGGTAGGTAGATATGGGAGAAAGTGGTCCTTCAGGTAGCCAGGCCCTTTAGGCCATTTAGGGTTTATATGTTAAAACAAGCTCTTTAAATTGGACCTGGACTTCAACTGGCAACCAGTGTAGTATATATATAAAATAGGTGTTATAAGGGCCTGTGAGTTGGCACCTGACATTAAACATGGGACCTCATTTTGGACCATCTTCAAGTCTCTGGACCATCTTCAAAGGTAGCCCCATGTAAAGCACATTAGAGTAATCTAATTTGGATGTTACCAGTGCATGAATAATTGTGACCAGGCTCTGATATCCAAGTAGGGGTATAGTTAATATATTCATCACAGCTAAAGGAAGGCACTCCTGGCCAACAAGTAGAGGGCATCTGGTTATAATTTTCAGCCTGGGAGCACCCCAAAGCTATAGACCTTGTTCTTAAGGGGGAGTGTAACCCCATCTAGGAGAAGGAAATGGCCACCCAACTTGTCAGGCAAATCACCTACCAACAGCACTTCTGTCTTGTCTGGATTGAGCTTCACTTTACTGATGCTCATCCAGTCCGTTATCAAGTTTAGGCAATGATTCAACACAAAGACTTCCTCATCTGGGTTAGATGTGAACAAGAGACAGAGTTGAATATTGCCAGCATATTGGTAACCCCTCGGCCCAAATGTCTGGATGACCTCTTCCAGTGGTTTCATGTAGATGTTGAACAGCATGGGGGATAGTATAGAGCCTGGTGGAACCCCATGATGTAAATAAATGTCACTTGGCAAGGAAACTATCTCTGCACATCAACATCTGGAAATGGTCAGCTAGAAAGGGGTGGAACCACTGCAAAGCAGAACCCTCAACCCCCAACCCAGACAATCTGTCAAGAAGTAAACCACAGTTGATGATGTTGAAAGCTGCTGAGAGGTCCAAGAGAATCAACAGAGTCACACTCACCCAGTCTCTCTCTTGTCAAGGGTCATCATATTGGGTGACAAAGGCAGTCTCCATCCTGAACCCTGGCCTGAAACCTGATTGAAGTAGATCGAGATAATCCAGTTTATCCAAGAGTGCCTGGAGCTGCCCAGTCACCAGCCACTCCAACACCTTGCCCAGAAAAGGTGCTACCAGTTGGTAGTTGGTAAGTATCTCTGGGTCCAGGTTTGGCTTTTTCAGGAATGATCCTATTACAGCCTCCTTTAGGGATGTGGGGACCACTTCCTCTCTCAAAAAAGCATTGATAGCCTCCTGGTCCCAGGTGCAAACCCCCTCCTTAGATCTTCCAATAAGTCATGATGGGCAAGGGTCAAGCAGGCAGGTGGAAGGGTAAACAGAACCAAGCACCTTGTCCACATCATCAGATCACAGTAACTTTCATCCATTAAAATAGGATGAAAGAATGGTGCACTGGACACATTCCTAGACAGAACTGGTTCAGCCATAAAGTCCACCTCACAGCAGATCTGAGAAATTTTTCCTTGAAGTGCAAAGCAAATTTGTCATATCAAGCTGTCAAGGATTTAGGGGTCTCATCTGGCAAGCCAAATTGTAAGAGGTCTTGGACCATGTGAAACAGTTCAACTGGATGGCACTGTGATGAAGCAATGCAGGTGGAAAAAAATACTGACATTTTGCCAGCTTCATTGCCATGGAATAGGCTAGGTAATGAGCTCTAAGCTGAGTCTGATTGGACTTGCGCTCCACTTGTGCTCCAGCCATCTCACGTCTTGCTTCATTCCCATAAGCTCTGGAGTATACCATGGTACTGGCTGGACTCAGGGATGCTGGTACCTGGAGGACCCAGTACCTCCAGGCCTCCAGGCAGTGGAAGAATATGCTAAGATGTCTTAGGCCAAGAAATAGAAGGTTGCTCGTGGAGTCACCTCTGGAAAGACAGTCTGAATGGCACTGGGGTTTTTTTTTTTTCCTTGTTAGATAGAAACGTCCTTCAGAATAGGCATAATTGGCTGATTTATTGCAGGCCTGGGAGATTTTGTTCCAGCCACAAGATAGTATTTTACGAAGCATCTCTTAATTACATTTAATTGCAGTTGATGAGGATGCCTTGTTGGGCTCAAAACTGCCAGTATGTCAGACTTTTTTTTTAATGTAAATCTCCCAGGTTTGACAGGACTTGACACGTAAACATTTCCTGACAAGCGTATCTTTCCTTCCAGAGATGGGAAAGGCATCTCTTAAAGGTCCAATTAGCATTCAGGGAATTCCAAAGGTAATGCTACCTATCTAAGGTGAAATTGCTGAAACTGAGTTTAAAAAGAAAAGTGCTATGATCTTAGGCAACTGTTAAAACAATTTCTCTTCATATTTATTATGCATCAAGGTCCCAAATTATTTGCTGTCATGGGTGGATGTATTAAAGATGCTGTGTTGCTTATCTGCTGTTTATTTGTATCTATCAGAAGAAGGGCCAGGCCTGTCAAAATCTTTTTAATGGAAAACCTTTTGTCTTGTCATCTGGCAAAAATAATACTGGGGTGAGAATCTATTTTCCCCCAAACCTGCCATCACTTATCAGGTTCTGCTTATGATATTTTCCCCAGTGGGAAATTAATATTTTCTTTAGGTGTATGCTTTAAATTGTAGGTATTGAAAAGAAACTTTCTTCTTTTTCAAGCATATGAATGAATTTCCTAGTGTATTAAATGATTCCTGCCCAAAGTCTAAAGTTGCAGTCCTAATTCTCTCTTACCTAGGAGTAAGTGCCAATGGCAGTGTAGGAATTGCATTAGAGTACAGAGAACTGAGTTGTAAATCTGCCTTTGGGCTAACAGAATGAGCCATCCAGTTATTTGGATAAGCTTCACTGGGATCCTAGGATTCCTGTATATTTGCACTTGAAGGACTGGATTATGGGCTGGTCTAATTTGCATGTGCATGAGATGGGTTCCAGTGTATGGATCATCCAGCCTTTAGTTACAACACTGAGTTGGAAATTGTTTAGGTACCTCCAAACAAAACCATTCGATTCTTCTAATGTGGACTGGAAATAACAATTGGTAGCATTAATTGTAATTAATTTGCACCCAGTTTGAATACAAAACCTAAACTAAACATCCTTCTATTTTCAAAGTTAAGAATCAAATTCTATCATTATTTCACATCCTTATTATATTATTCAAAAACTATATCAAATGGCCATGGTTTTCTTTGTGCATGTGTACAGGTAAGTTTGCATTGAAGCATCAGTTTCCAATTGTTTCAAACACACCAGATTTACCTAAATCTGTGGATGATTTTCAAGGAATTGCTTCACTCTTCTACTGAAATCAATCTGCTTTGAAAATGCTCTGTTCTGGGTGTGGGAATGAGGGAGTGAGGGAGCTGGGAACAAGTGAGTGAGAAAGTTAATTTAATTCTGCCTGTTTTCTAAATTTTGCCTATCTAAATCAGCCTTCCTCAAACTGAAGTCCTAGATGCATTGGGCTACAGAGCCATCCTGAATTGGATTGATGGGAGTTGTAGTTCAGTACTTCTGGGGCGGGGGGGGTGTCAGGTTGAGGACAGCTGATCTAACCATTATCCATTATCACCCTATTAAACATTTCAAAAGAGACAGGGTCTTACCCTGACATATGGAGCTCTTCCATCTTTGGGGCTTTGCCATTTGCACTGACAATGCTTGATGTGAATTTCCTCCAGCAGCTAGAAGGAAATTGAATTTTTAAATGCATATTTGTTCAGCTGTTGCTTCACTGTGGTGGGGTGAGGCTGGGAGTGAGAAGGGAGAAATCAAGCCTCTCAGAATAACATCAAGGCCTACATCCCTGAAGCAAAACCTTCATGCTGCCTTAGTGGGTGTGGTCTGCATGAGTGCGTGTTGTGGTTGCTTTTCTTAGCATCCCTGCACTTTGCAAATGCTCTGTGATACCTGCCAATGAATGGAAGCAGATATAACTGAAAGTGCCATTTCTGAATTAGGCACTTGCTAAAAGTTGAATGGCAGATTTTCTAATGGGGAAATTGGGAAAGGTGGATGGAGCCTGCGCTCAACAGTTCTGATCATTTTCAGCTTTCTTCTGATTTCTGCCATTTGATATGCTACCAAGAAACTCACTGTCTTTTCAGGTAATATGTTGTAACAACCTCTCTCAGCCTGGTGCCTCCAAATATGTTGTACTGTAATGCCTATTATCCCCAGCTAGCAGGGACATGGGGATTATTGGAGTTATGCTCTAGCACACCTGGAGGGTAACAGGTTGGCGAAGCTTGCTCTAGAACCATGTACTGCACTAAAATAAAGGAGCCTGCAGGGTTCTGTTGGCCTTTGCATCCTGTAGTAGACTAGTAGATTACCTAGTCTTCAGGGCCTATTCCCCAGTGGAAAAGTGCTTTCTTCATCTTCCCTTCATTCTAGGAAAGGTAATATATATGGTTTCTTGCCTTTCTGTCCAACTTGCAAGCTTCAAGCGCCAGGTCACGTACATCTGATCAGCTGCAATCAGTCTTCCTGCTTGTCCTCAGCTTCACCTAGCTCCATTCCACATCATTATCTGGTGAATGTGTGGCCTTCTTTGCCTCCCCTGGCCTTGTTCCTGCACTTTCTTCCTTTTTCTATAGTGCTCCCAGATGCGCTGCTGGAGTGAGCTGAGTGTTGCTAATATAACCAAGATTTTTGCAAAGTTACATATGAAATGTATATTTATTGAACTAGACATTTGTGGCTGTTGTTACTTTCCCTTTAAGGTAAATGCAAACTGATTGACTGATTGACTGAAAACATTAACACCTCATTCATCATCTCTAAAAAGACACAGTACAAAAGGAACAAATGGAGATGGAAGAAGAAAAGAAGAAAACTTGGTCAAAAAATGGCTGAGCCATTGGCGTGGCCCTGCTTCCCCTCTTTCCTCCTCCTACAGAATGATGGGACCTCTGCTGGAAGTCTGTTGGAGAAACCAGGATAGCCCCATGGTGCATCCTGGTTCAAGATCCTAAGAGAACTGTCAGTGAAGTATACATGTAGTCTTCCATGTTTTTGAGCACATATGATCAAGGATACATGGTAACATGAGCATATTTTGTTTAGGGTAGTTAGGTGGCAGTCCAGACTGTTTGCTAACCTTGAGCAAACATTGCTACGCACCTCTACAATTCCTCCTCCAGCACCGAAGTGTCTCAGTAGTTCTGGAATAGCTCTTTCTTTCCAGCTCCAGCATTCTTCAGGCAGCCTGCCAAACAGCTGGGATTGTCCAAACATTTTGAAAGATCACAACATGAATGCTTTTTTCCAGAAACAGAACAAAAAGAGAGTTAAAACACTGAGGATATTAATTTTTGCAGACGTACATCAATATATTCATATATTCAATTTTAGTTTTGATTAGTTATTTACAAAATGTATGGCTCTGTAAAGAGAAAATTCATTATTGGTAACATTATCGGCTTTCTCATATGGCACATTTAATGCATATGCAAGTGAGTGTGAAAATGTATGTGTCTTATTTCAGTGATCCAGAGAAGCAATGTCTTACTGACTGCTATATATAATGCACATTGTATTTCTTTTATTGTATGATGGAAAAAGCTTCAGGATGATTGTACTAGGAGAACAACAATTTAATTCAATTTTTTAAAAAATGAAATAAGATGAAAAATTATGCAAAATATTTTAGCATGTGGAAATGAGTGAAACTTTGTATGAGCTTGCCCTGGCACTATATCTTCACCTGCATTATCTTTTGTTGATCCTCCCAAGCTATTTGAAAATACTTTATGAATTTGGTATCTATCAAAATAAAAAGCCTTGGGGATACATCAACTAAAACTCAGGCCATGTTCATAGCTTGATGACTACAGCATCAAATGATTATTTGAATGCACCACCATAGATTATCCACCGCAGATAAAATGTTCATAACACTTAATGTCATCTCAGATAGTGTTTTTAATAGAATTTCTCTACTTGTTCACCTGAAAATAATGAAATGTTCAATAATCAAGTGATGGGAGATTGTAATCTCCCTTACAGAGCAACCCTGTGGCTGCCAGACACAGTCTAGATGGCCATCAGATTTTTTTAGATTCCAAGGCTCCTGGCACAGGGAGACAGAAATAGTTGCCCCAATACACAGATGCATGTACCAAAGTACTCATGCACTTGCAGAACACTTTAATAATGTGTCTCTTATGGGCCACAAGTCTGAGCAGACTGCTGCTGTACCTACCTGTGCTACATCCAGATTACACACTGCGACTGACATGTGGAGGCAACGGCAGGCGTGTCCAGTGCAAACTGGTGCGACATTCAGAACTTCCACTGCTTTTCTAACTCCTTACCTACCTTACAATCAACCATATGTAACTGAATATATGTACTGACTAAATAGAAAAGCATGCTCTTTTTTGAGATTATATAAATTTTTCTATTTATGGAGCCCAATCTGTGATAGCTCATTCACATGTGCAATCATGCTCTAGATATTCAGAAATAAACAATGTAAAATCTCTGAACAAGCTCTAAGATGCACAAAATTGAAATTTTTTCAGCTAATATTGAATTGTAAAAGGTGCGATTTTATGACAAATGATTCAGGGATGCATAAAGGGTTTGCTTAAATAACAAAACAACCTAACCCATGTTATGGCATTTATAATCACTAGCACTGGAGATGAGGTATGCTTTTTTTCCCCCAAAGGACAACCTCATTTAAACATAATAATTTCCTACGAACAAAATCAGTAAGTCATCTAATTTATCATAGAATAGTAAAGTTGGAAGGGGTCAGAAGATCCAAACCCCCAGGACACACAGGTAAACCACCCCTTTCAGATGGATGTCCAGCTGCATCTTGAATGCCTCCATGGTGAGAAAGCCCACAACCTTCCTAGGTCATGCACAGTCCATTGTCATACTGCTCTAACAGTCAGGAATTCTTTCCTGATATTGAGCTGGAATCAGGCTTTCTGTGCCTTGAGCCCATTATTTGGTGTCCTGCACTCTGGGATGTTCGAGAAGAGATCCTGTGACAGTCTTTCAAGTACTTGTAGAGTGTTATCATGCCTCCCGTCTCTTCTTGAGGCTAACTTTATGTTAGTCTGTAAATTATTCATTGGCACCAGGCACAGAATAAAATCATACCAGCCAGCACAAAGCCTTGCCAATGGATCATAATTGTTCATGCTTCTCCATCCTTCTTTAGTACCTGTATGTTTTTATGCATGAAGACTCCTTGCAGGTCTTGCAGTGATGTGATGAACTAGCACATGTGGGCACTTCAGCTATGGGTGTAAGCCACTCAGTGGCTGCCACTGCTGAGAGTAAAACAAACCCAGCCTCTGCAGTCCTCAAATAACTGGTCAAGATCACACTGAAGACTCTTGAGTTGGATCTCCTTGCAATCCTTCTGTGTCCCAGGTGGAGCACAGCTTAGGCTACAGGTTATGCTTGGAATTTTGCATGCCACTGGGTTGCTTAATCACTGTTAGCCTGACAGGACTCTGGCTTTCCCCTTGCATCTCCCTCCTTTCAGCCCCAGAGCACACAGCCTGGGTTTTTGGTGAAAACAGAGTGAAAACTTTATTAGAAAACCAGAGGGAGAAAGAATTGATAAGTTTCAGAGCTCAAATCAGTAGCTGATTTAAAGTGGAAATCCAGTGACCAATGCAAATGCAATAGAAAACCCCAATCTAGTCACCTCAGTCCAACATTAAGCTCACAAGACATTTGTCATAAACTATTTATTTGATCCTCCCCTCTTGGTGAAAGGTTCCACTTGGCAAAGGCATCAGAAAGAGACATTCTTCCATTAGGGAACGTTCAGCCTTGTAAACTCTGGGAAGGTCTGAAAAGGGCCAGGGCAAGGTGCCTTTCATTGACCTTATCCCCAGTGGAATCTGCCTGATGGGGAAAAGAAGATGGTCAGCACAGCTGGAACCTCAGCAACAGGGCAGTGAAACATAGCAGAGTCTGGCCATAGCAGAGCCAGTGCTGGTTAAACTGTTGCTGTCAGGTAAAGTCATAACCCAGACTAGGGATTTGAAGATCAGGCTGGAACAAGGCTCACCCACACTCATTGGACTTCTTAACTGCACTCCGCTCTAGCCAGGAAGTGAGCCAAGCTGAGTCCAAGTCAACAAATGCCCAGAAACACTAGCAGTTTCATTGTGCAATGTTTACCAAGTACACCATTGCTTGCACAAAGTACATAATTCTTTGCTCAGTATATGCAAATCCAGTGAACAAAGAGGTGTGAGGAATTTGTTTTGTGCAGAAAATCTGTTGGATTCTCTACCTTTGGCTTCCTGGACTCCAGTCTGCTTTGCAGCAGCCCGGAGTCTGGGTTCCTGGTGAGCATGCCCAGCAGTCATGGGATGCTCACCAGGAATTGAGCCCCACATGCTACACATTGTGCTTCTTCTGCGCCCGGTACAGCTGCCTTTTGCATGGCTGCAACTGGTGCTGAAGAAAGCTAGTTGGGAAGGGCTTGCCAGGAATGCAGCCCCATACAACCACTGTGCAAGCAACTTGCCTCTTCTGTGCCAACCTGTGCTGCCTTTTGCACTGCAGCTGATGTGGAAGAAGATTGGCAGTTGTGCAGCCAGGGCTCCAGAAGAATTCACGGACTTCCTCTTGGCTCATCTCACTTTGGAAGACCGGACTGAGCGCTAGAGGAAGCCTGTGAATGCTTGGCGGGTAGATTCCAAAGGGGCTCATCCCAGCCCTAGCTGCCAGCCATCCGTGTGGAAGCAGAAATGCTCGCACAGCTGGCATGTGGGTGGCGTGTGTGCAGGCATGCCTCATGGCCTCGCCTGAACTTGTGTCCTGCTGGCCACCATGGGAACACTCGGACGTAGGGCAGACAGAAAGTGGGCCAGCATCTGGGAAGCCAGCCAAGGAAACCCAACTGGATTCCTCATGCACTGCTAATCCAGGCAGCCAAATTCATAGCTCCATTATATATTTTCATTCTTATATCAAATCTGTGAGCCATGGAAACAAAATTTTCCTATTACATCTCTCATGCAGCTGGTATTTCACTCTTCCACGCTTTCTGATTAGCTGGTTTCTCCTTGTTTGTTCGCTGCTGCTTATGTTGTTTGTTTTTATTGCTGTATTTATTGTTGCTCCTACTGCTGTTTTTTATATTTTAGTATCGCATTGGGCTTGTGTGCTTCACACAAAGGAAGCTTCAGCCTTGCATTTGCAAGAGCTGAGCTTAAGTTGTCACGGATGGGACATTTCATAGGGTTGCCAGCAGTCAGAGATGACTTGATGGCACGTCACAGCAAATTGATGCATGCTACCTTGGCTTTTTCTCTGAAACATTTTCAGCAAAAAAATAAAACAAAACGCTCTGGTAAGGTCATGTCCAGGGGTTTGAATGGAACTGTTCCTCTGCTACATGCCTATACCTATTGCCAACAGGGCCAGAAAAGGTGATACATGTATGTAGATCAACCTGTCCTGGCTGGTAGACAAGTATGAAAATAGGGCTGTTTTGAACACAAAATAGTCCTGGGCAGAATTCAGTCACAGAGTCAAAGCACAGATGAGACAGACAATTCAGACACAGAAGCTCCAAGCCAGCCTTAGACAGGACAGCAAAAGTGCACTGAATGCCAGGAACCTGATGGATAAAATGCGGCAAAGTATGCACGCATGCAGGTCCTTCACATTCACACGTACCTCTGCAGAGAGGGCTTTTGTGGGGGGTGGGGATGCAGGTAAAGTGAAGGGAAAGAGGCAATTTCTGCAGTAATAGGGACATGCACCTGCGGAAAGCAAACTTCGATAGCCTGGGGGAGCTGGGGAACCAGGCTGCTGCAAAGTCTCTCCCTTGACCAACAGCAGTTCTACAGAATATGACAGAGCTAGTTTGGTTTGATTCGGGACTGGGGCTTCCTTCCTATTTAAGTGTTACATTAGCACAACACAGCTTCTTGCACGTCATGGTTTCTCAACCCCACTGTTTACATTTTTCTTCCCATATAGCAATTTATTATTATATCTATAGCCCACTTTTTTTCCTACAAGGAACCCAAAGCAGTTTATGCAATCCTCCTTGTCTTCATTTTATCCTCCTAACAACCCTGTGAGGTGGTTAGACTGAGAGTCAGCAACTGGCCCAAAGGCACCCAGTGAGCTTCTTCCAGATTAGAACCTGGAACTCCTGTGTCTCATTACACAATTCTAACCACCACACCATGCAGATTATCTTTTCATCTACCTTGCTGTGCCAGCAGAGATAACACTCAGATATAGCACTTTAGATTAGAAATCCCTCCAGCTGTATTTCCATCCCTGCCATGCAGTTGGCTTGCTCAGTATCTGTGGGCTTACTTGGTGGCAATGGTACAGTTGGATTCTGGGCATAATAGATTCTGGATAGGCGTCCTAATTTTGGGATGGCCACATGTGTGCTTTCACTTACTTCAGTATGTGTTTGGCAAGCCCTCCTGGGTTGGTTGGTGCTCTCTCTCTCTCTCTCTCTCTGTGTGTGTGTGTGTGTGTTCTCCCCACTCTCATCCACAAAAGCTTGCATTGCAATACATTAGTGAGCCATTCAGGTAGCGAAGAGGAGGCAAAGTGCTTCGCTCACTTTAAAGGAAGATGTCTTTGTCACTCCTGTTTAGACCAGAGGTGACAAAGAGGGTGGCTGGGACTGAACACGCTCAGAGCATTTATAGCCTGCCGCTGAGTTACAAGTCCTTTAGGACTGCTTCTCGATTCAAAAGCAGAGAGGAAAGTATCATCTTAAAGGCAGATCTTAAAGGCTGTCTTAGAGACGTGCTTCATTCTGAATCACAGCCCAGAGTGTCTCTTTAGGATGAATGAGCAGCTTTCCCAATTGACAAGATAGGACTCTACCCAGGAATCGTTGATTTGCACTAACAGTTGCAAACAGCCTTTGGTGGATGGACCTTTCATGAATCTGTTCGATTCCTTGTAAAGCACGCAGAGCTTCCCCATCCAGTCCACTGATCCCACCAGCTCTGCCAAGCTCCCTGCTCAAGTCCTTGGCCACTGAACAGAGAAGAGAACTGGGAATTTCCAAGGGAGGTCACCTTTCTTCCTTCACTGTAGGGAAGCCTCACGTTGATCTCTGATTGGCAATAATAGCAATGTAAAGGCATTCAAAGTTTAACTCCACTGCTGGGTATGTGCGCTGCTGGGGCTTACTTCTGAGAAGACACGCATGGAATGAAGCTGTAGCTTGAGTGCTTGCTGGGGCATGGTCAAACTGGGACAAATTACAACTGGCCCTGCCCATCTTATTTTGGCCGGACCCATTATCTCCTTCATCCTATCCCCTTGTTCTTCTGTCTCCACCCATCAAGATCTGAGACCCTCCCATTGCCAAAATGTGGACCCTGAAATTCTTCCCATGTGGGATTCCCATGATCACCACGCTATGTGAATTCCACAGATAAATTACATGTTGTGTGGAGAAGTCCCTCCTTTTGTCAGGATATGCTTTCAATGCCAAAGTCACAGCAGACTTCCCAAATTTACGAGAAACTGTAAAGGGCACATATTAGTAATGAATCTTTAATAGAAGTGGTGTTGGATATATATTTGGAAAATAACTGGGTGGCAGATAATTACATACCATGTGGGACATTGTGTAGGAAATTGCATATGGCAAGGCATTGTTTAAAAAATGGAGACAAATGTGGAGTGGCTCTCACAATAATGCAACATATATTAGCACTATATTAACCATTATGATAAGTACTTTTTAGCATAGTCCAGGGCTTAATTAGAGA
The DNA here is from genome assembly GCA_023646645.1 of Varanus salvator macromaculatus. Taxonomy (NCBI): domain Eukaryota; kingdom Metazoa; phylum Chordata; class Lepidosauria; order Squamata; family Varanidae; genus Varanus; species Varanus salvator. Next base: position 15,485,071 of record JAIXND010000771.1, on the reverse strand, counting down.
CCTTGGTATGATTTAAATTATCTTGAAATTCTCCAGGGTATTTCCTGCTCTGCTACTAAGAAGGAAAGATATTCTTTTAAAAAATACACATAACTGCAGTTATGCAGCAGTGTGTTCGCCACAGTACAGAAGGAAAAAGAACGCTGAGGAAATAACATGCTACTTTATTCTAATATAATGAAGATGGTCATGCAGTGAATTTTTCCCCCTAAAGGATCTTTCTCTATAATACTGTTAAGCACCTGTGCTCAAACATTTGAGTAATATTTTATTCATATTTTGCAAAATGTATAAACTGCTCTGTATCTAAGTAAAGATTTCCAAGTGGTAAACAGTAAATAAGAAAAATTAAATTACAATAGAATAAAAATGGTTTGATGCATTTTATGCTAATAAAATTGGGACTGGTCATTCAGGAAAATAACCATTGTGTAACAGTGCAGTCCAATGGCCTCTAGGCAGCTTGTTGTTCTGCAATTTGAGAACTTCTGACATGATGGGAGTCTATTGCAGCTTGGTGTGACATGTGAATCTTGTGAGCATAGATTGTTGGGGTGCTTTTGGGTAGCTTGTAATCCATCTTCACTGGGCTCATGCTTAATGGTGATATGCCTTCTAATATGACTTTCAAAATGGTAGCTGTCACCCTGACAAGAAGCTGTGTGGGCAAATTCACTTATGGTGGCTTCTCATTACATGCAAATTGGCCACCTCAGTAGGAGAGATCCATCAGGGTTCCAAGCAGGAGGTCTTCCGTATTGTCTGGGTTCAGACTACATGATAACCAGCATGAACATGGGATGAATGTGGGTTGTCATGGAACTGTGGATTGCTGTTCAAATGTGGATTACTGTGTTGTTTGAACACAGCCATGGTAATAAACCAGAGTGAACAACCCAACAACAAACCATGGGTTTTCTTCATGAGTTGTTTTCAGTTAAGAAGCCACAGTTTGTTACTAATGCTGATTTCAGACAAAATGATAAGCCATCTAACCCTTGGGCGTAGTTATTATCTGAACCCAGTCACTACGTGCTACCATAGTGGGAATGGCTAGGCTTGGACTGGAGAGGCTAGGCCTGGGTTGAACCTAAGGACCTTCCACATGCAAAGAAGATATCCCACCACTAAACTGTGGTCTTTCTTTTCATAAAAGTTTGCTTCTGCCTGTCTTTTTCTTTGCAAAGTGAAAAGTAAGGCCAAATCAAACCTCTGAAATTCAGAAAAAGAAAAGTGGCATATGTGTGGGGGCTGGAAAGCAAAGCTAAGAGATGCCAAAAATAGAGAGAAACAGCATTGTTTCTTTTGCATTTAAACATGTTGAGATTATTGATCTTTCTTTTCCAATATGGTAAGAGAAAAGAGAGAAAGGGGACTCCATTTTCTTTTAGTGTGCTTGTTCAAAAGGCAGTTATTATTAAATGGGTAACAACAAAAAGCCAAAATAAAAGAGCAAATGCATTGCCAAAAAAAGAGGATACCAACTTGCATATCATTTTCATGTGATGTGTGTGTATATGCAAATTTAGAAACAATAACTATTGTTATAGATGGCTTGAGTTCCTGCTCAGTTTGCTATCAGGGGGGCAACTTTGAGTGGGCAACTTTAAGGCCCCTGTTCCCTTTCCTGTAGTTCTTTATCTTAAACCAAACATGGACTGGGCAGCCCTTCAAGTAGATGACACCTTCCAGTACAGGACTGTCCTCCAACAGTCCTCCAAAAAGAAATTGTAGGACACATGGCCTTCATAATTTCATACTCATTGCTTGGACCACAGAAAATACATGGGTGTTCTTAGGATTCCATCTGCTTATAAATAGCTCACCCGACCTCCTTGATGCAATCCTGAAAACTACTCAACAGGATAATCTGAAAGAATATATCCTCTCATATATTTCATCTGCATGCTGAGATGATTTGAGGATGCTGGCCCCATGCATTCTTTGCAGTGATGTTGCGCTAGGCAGCAATCCCAGAACCATTTATGTGGGCACTAACTTGACGTCTTTTAACAGAAAGTTAGTATAGAACAAATCAATTAGCTGCTCCTTCTGCACAGCTGTTCCTGAGGCTGTTGCACTGATACATGCAACAAGAGACTACATGTGAGAGGAGAGACATGGTTCATGGTTTATTTTCTTGCATTTCAGTGTTCAGGTTTATCACTGGAGAGCTGCGAGTACTCAGAGTAGACATCATTAGGCTAGAAGGATCTTTTATTCAGCCTGATCTAGTGGTACACATTTTAAAGGACAGGTCTTGGAGCATCTCAGCACTGGTTCACTGATGCCAAAATCTTCACTTCAGCAATTCATTAGATCCACAAGCACGTGGAAATATACATGCCGACAAACATTCTCTTTCATTAGCATGGAGCAAAGCCTCAGTCACGTTCAGTATTGATTTCCTTACAAAGAAGACATCTTGGTTTCTCTAGATAAACATAGGGACAAGAGACATTTGGTGTGACTTTACAGATCTCAGATTAATGGGCTTCACTGGTCTGAAGGCTGAAAGGAATGATTGCAACCTTCCAATATTAATCATTTTGTGACAGTCTTTCCTAATAGCACCATTTTTATACCTCTATGGTAAATTTAGCTTTCAGTGTTAAATCTCCCACTGCAGATCATCCATCCTCACAATGTCATTGCATATTTTCAGCACCAAAAATTTTGAATAAAAATGGCAGGAAGGTAATGAGAGATCGGGAAGAGAGAGAGAAAGATTGAGAGAGAGAGGTTGTGAGGCATGGAGTTTTCAATCAAACAGAAAAGGCGTGAGATCCACTTTTAGTGATTTGCAAACACATGTTCCTGTTCTGGGTATACAGAACACATGAAGGTGGATGAACCAAGCCTGGGCTGCAGACAAGTCTGAAAGATAAAGGAGATACTGTGATTGCTAAGCAGGACAGATAGCTGGTTATTAGACAGAATGCTTTGTAAGGCATTGATTGTGTTCACACATTATGACAAGCAATCCTGCATGGTTACCATGGTTCGTTTTTTTGATCATGATCTATCTGACAATTAAATACTGTTTACTTGATTATGGTTCCCATCCTCCCACTTAGTCCTTCTGCTGCTGGCGTTCATCCCATCAGCCACTGTGTCTGAAATTTAGTCCCAAGGTAAAGGTCTCCCTGTCCATGTTCTCTATGGCTTGACTGCCTTCAGCAGTTGGTGCTCTTTCCAGAGGACCATGGTTATTGTATACCAGCATTGTGGAAACCATGATTTGTGGTTCAGACAACATCACATGCTACAGTGGTATAGAGCAATCATAGGACAAACCATTGTTTCTTATAATTTCTAAAGGCTAAACTTACCATGGTGCAAGACCACGACTGGATTCAGACAGTACAAGAGACCAACAATCCACCATGGCTTGTTATGTTTTTTTTGAACTCAGCCATTATGTGTGTGTATGAATTTCAAATTGATATTCCCACCGTTTAGGCTCTGGTATCTTATAACCATGTGACAGGTGGCCACAACTCAGTAGCTGTTGCATGTAGCAGGTCTCATGGTTCAATGCAGGTCTAGTCCCTGTAATAGGCGTGGCAGATTTTTCTCAGTAGACTAAAGACCATCACTACCTTCATAGGACAGGTGTGGTAATAAGTATATGGATTTCTTGCTCCTTTAGAGAATAGAAGGGGGATTGTTTTCCTTGCTCCTTTTGAATTACTCAGCAGTGAATGTGTTCCTGTTTCATACTACGAACACAACACTTTGTGCTTTTTTAGCAACCTACCTTGCAGGGGTCTATGAGTATCACATGGGGAAAAGTAGATCTATGCCAGCTGCCTTGCATTCTTCACAAGAGGAAAAAAAGGAGGATATGAAGATGATGATGATATTATGACTGATTTTTAAAGCAGTTCCTATTTTCTATATCCTTGAAAGTTAATATGCTCTGATGCTTACTGAAGTTCAGCCTAAGAAAGCAATTTAAGGTTGCAAACCTGTGCACACTTACTGGGAAGTAGACTCAGCCTCCACACATACGCTACTTTTTCTTTTCCGAATTGTACTGCTACCTGTCCAAAGTGGAATGGATTGGTTCACTAATGAATGAATCCCAGTTTTATAACCAAAAGAAAAAAGCCCCTAAATAACCAGACTAGCTTTCCTAGAGATGTCTACCCCAGCTGTTGTTGTTGTGCTCTCAAGTCATCTCTAGCTTATGGTGACCCTATAAGTGAATGCCCTCCAAAATATCCTATCTATGGCAGCCCTGCTCAGCTCTTATACACTCAGTGCTGTGGCTTCCTTTATGGAGTCAGTCCATCTCTTATTTTGTCCTCCTTTTCTTATTCTCGCGTTGACCTTCCACAGCATGATTGCCTTCCTCAGGCAGACTTGCCCTCTCACCATGTGCCCAAAGTCAGTTTTGTCATTTTTGTTTTTAGGGAAAGCTCTGGCTTGATTTGATCTAGGACCCATGTGTTTATCTTTTGGTTGGTCCAGGTATTTGCAAAGCACATCTCCTGCACAATACTTCAATGCAACATTTTTTTCCTGGTCAGCTGTCTTCACTGTCTAGTTTTCATGCTCATTTGTGGTGATTGGGAATAAATAGTGTGGATGATGCCCTTACACTTGATGATTTTTTCTAGTTCCTTCAGTGCTGCCCCTCCTCTTAGAATTTCTTGGCTGCAGTATCCATTTGAAATACTGATTGAGCCAAGGAATGCAAAATCTTCCCCATATTATAATCAGTATAGTAAACAGTGCAATGTATTGGATATAAGCATTCATTCTCCCTATTACCCTGAAGTCCTGCTTGTGGACTTCTGGGATACATCTGTTGGACCACCTTTGGGAATTCTGGACTAGAGGAATTCTTCATTTGGATTATATATGGAACTTCACATGAATATATGTTTGCATATGTTGCAGGCTCTCCGATGGTTTCCACGGATACCTGAACATACCATCTGCTAATCTGCTGGGACAGTTTGTACACAACAGTTGAGCTGATGCTTTATTTTTCCCTCTCTGTTAAAGGATTCTTACATTCATTAATAAAGTTCAATTATTGTGAATATTTCAGCTGCACGTTCAGGTTTGTTTATCTGATACATTTATGACTTGCTCCCTAGCCTGCATAGATGAAACTGCAGAAATCCAAGTCCACATACATGATCCTTCTCCTCTCCATTTTATCTTCACAACCACCCTGCAAAGTAAGTTAGGCTGAGAGGTTAGGGGCTGGTACAAAGTCTCCCATAGAGCTTCATGGCAGAATGAAGCCCAGAACCTGGATTTCCTGAGCCCCAATTGAATTCTAATCACTAAGCTGCAATGGCTTTCAAGTTACTTACCAATTATCAGAAACGTTTTAGAAACAGGGCAAAACACTACATTTTCTCTCAATAGGTTGGAACATAGAGACTGGAAATAAAATATGACTTTATCCCCCTCCCTTTGAACTCTCATGATGTAAACCTCTGCATGTTCAGACCGAGAAAAAAGTCTACAACCACCAGAATGCTGGGAGTTATATACCTTTTTGTCTGTCCAGACAAGTATAGCTTTGTGCATTTACTTTGTCTTACCTGTTAGAGCTTGACCAGGTGACTGCAAAAGGATGCAGCCTAAGACAGGTAAACTCCTTTAGGGATGCATGGGAACCCATGCTTCCTTTAGCACTTGCTAATCCCAAATATGGTGACTCTTATTATTTCTACTTTTTTTCTTGTCCTGGACTCCTCTTCCATCAACTGTGATCTTTATCATCTGTTGCCAAAGCCTGACATACCCATTAGCAATCTGGTTCATTAAGATTTTTCCATAATTGCTTTGTTAAGCTAAGCTTCAGTAAGCACCAGAGAATGTTTGCATTCATTCAGGATTGGAGACTAACAGGAAATACTTTCTAAAAATCAGTCTTGAAGTACAGTGAGAAAATACCAAGAGGTTTGTTTGTTTGTGCTTTGAATAGAACTGGTAGTTCTTCTGTGAAGCCAGATAAAACCAATTATCTGATGCAGACAATAAAGCATGAAATGTCATAACTGCTTGGGTGAAATATCCTTCAGGCATCACTTTCTTCCTCCTCCTTTGACTAGAGAGGAGAATGAGGCCATTCTCCTCGATTAGGTGGCCATTAAATGATGAAAACGGGCCTTGCGGCTTGCTTAGCTTGTTTCTGACTGTGCAGATGGAAGGAACTGAGATGAGGTGGGGGGCATTACAAACTTGGAAGGGGAACTACTGGGAAGGGGAGAGAGCAATTTGCATCTGGTGTGGCCAGATGGTAGGAGCTGTTCTGGATTTCTTTCCTGAGCTGAGAGATGATGGGTGTTGAAGAAAAGGAACTTCACTCTGCATTTAGGTCTATCCAGGTAAGCGGGTTAATAAAGCATTCACATCAGCAATTGCAAGAGAGAGAGTTCAAACTGATTGGATGTCCATTGAAAGCAACAGCCCCTTGATTATATAACATTCCTGGGTTATACAGAGGGAAATGAACACCTATCCAATTACAATGTATTTAAGTTACAACAATCACAAATGCACCAGTTAAGTAACACTTATCTGTTTCCTTTGATGCTGAATATTCAAGGACTGAACATCTCCTACATGGGATTAAGGTGGCCAATTATACCAAAAGAGCTCAAAAGAAGAAAACAATTCATATAACCTCTGCATATGCACATTTATATATGCATGTGTGTGTATCTAGAAATAATAATTATAATTTAAAAATAAATTCAATTTATTTTTCCATATAGAAGACTAAGAGTGCAAGTCTTTGCAAATTTTGACAGAAAAAGAGCCTACAACTCCTGGCATGCCTCAGCCAGCAAGCATTTATAGGCCCCTTTTCTGTTGAACCTTACAGAGAATTGCACCTTAGGTTGCATCTATTCCATCTGCTGTCCACATGATTACTATTAATGTACACCTTCAGGGTTCTTGCTCATCTTTCTTACGGCTTTTGATCTCTAAATGTGAGTTGGATTGATTAACTTCAAGTAGAGGCCTGCTCCAAAATAGACAAGGGTCCTCAGAAAAGTAGGCCACCTGGCCACCCTATCATCTTATTGTTATGTTTAGTTATAATGTACCTGTTCTCAGTACTGGGACTCAAGATAGATTATGACATTAAAAGCACCGCCTTTTCTCCCAACATATTGGATTATAGAGGATGGAAATGTTTGGATAGTAGTGAACTGGACTTCTGTGGTTCAATTGTGGCACTGCAGTTTGGAATGAGCCTCCCAAAAAGATGCGCTACGTGCCTTTTAATTTTTCCAGCATTTTAACAAGCCCAACTATCCTTTAATCCAGAAGAGGACAGAAAGAAAGGTTGCCTTCTGGAATGATTTCTATCATGAGTTCAAGTGTCATGCTGCCTCTGAAGTCATCTTCAGAGGGGAAGGCAGAACCTTCAGACTCAGTTGGCCTCTCAGAAGATCCCCTAGGCCTCCCAGAGAGGTAGAGAATAATGCTGGGCCACCACCTAGCTCTGAAGAATGCTGGCACCTGGTGATCCAAGATAGCACGGTGGGAATGCTGCCTTCCTGATGAGGGGTACTCCTGAGTTAGGCTCTACTGATGCAGTGAACATCTGACAAGCCTCTAATGTGGTGCAGCAGAGCCTCGGTGAGGCAGGAGCAGCTCTCGGTTGTACCAGATCCGGTAACTTAAGAGTTGCTGGAAGCAGTGCTGGAGCCTCAGCAATCTTCTTGTGTTGCTGTGTGTATGGACCTCCATACTGATCCCAGGATTTCGACCTGATTCTACTTTTGCACTGTGTTTTTACTTGGCTGATTGTACACCTTTTGACCAGAACTAAAACTTGGCCTTCCCACTGGAAGCCACCTTCCATGTGTCTGCTTGTCCATTTGCCTACTAAACTGGCTTTTCTTTTCTAGACTTCCCTATATGTTTGGGAAAGAGCCAGGACTTGATTTAGAACATGGGCATTTTCATTCTTGGAAATGTTTTCTTCTGTTTGAATGACTTCTAGCTTCTGCAGTAGAGTCACTGATGGGAGATCTTCTCTGAATTCCTCCAACATCTGAAGTAAGTGAATGCCAAGCAGCGAGACAGGGCCTTATTTGTTAGGGCTCCTCACCTTTACAATTTCTTACCCAGAGAGCCTTGTCTGGCATACATTGCCATCCTTTCAGTGCAAAGATTTTTCATTTTGAATTTGCTATCTGATCACTGTTTTACTGACTGTTTTAGAAAGTTGCATTTTAATTGCTATTTTTATGTGTCTGTATTATTTGGGAGCTTTGTCACCGAAGGTGAAGTATAAAATCCTCAGAAAACTAATTAGATTTCTGTGTAGCAACTGAGAAGGCAGAAAGGAGATAGCTCAGTTCTGTATGGATCAATTTTATGAACTGAGTTGCTGGGAAATGTGTTAGCTGACAAATTAATATTTAAATCTGTAATATTTGTGTCATTATTTTAACTAGTTAGGTGCACTCTCCTGCCACCATTGTGGAAATTACCAGCTAATGTGTAACTATGTCTTCCCACAAGACGTTCAAGATCAAGAGGTTCCTCACTAAGGAGAAGAAACAGAACTGGTTGATTTCACAGTGAATTCGCATGAAAACTGGCAATAAGATCAGGTATAACTCCAAAAGGAGGAGGAGGACCAAACTGGCCCTGTAAATGGAAGCAGCTACAACCCCATTGATGTGTTCATCCTACATCAAGCTTTCAAGCCCTAGAACGGTCCTTCAGAACAGCCTGCCACAGCCTTATTTTCAGGAGTGAATCCCATCATGTGTCATGAGGCTTTTTCTTTGCTAAAACCTTCATTGTCACATGGAGTCTCTGAAGGAATTAAAACTAACTATTTAGGTGCCCCTACAAAGAATTGTCAATGGATATCTGATGGGAGCAGTGGTGTGCTGAGTCCATATTTTTTAAGATGAGCTATGCTGTCTCTCTCACTGGCCAACCAGATGCTTCTGGAAACCCTTAGACAGGATATGAAGGCTGTTCAGAGAAGCATACTGCCTCTGATCCTGGAAGTAGCATGTAACCATCATAACAAGTAGCTATGCTGGCTCTCCTCTGGCTGCAGGGAATCTTTCCAAACCTTCTTATGCACTGGAAAACGTCTGTATGCATAGGATGTGCTCTTTGTTCAAGAACTCTCCTGAGATGCTTGGGACTTCTTAGGAAACAAAGTTGTTTGTGTCAATGAATCCTGGTTTTGAAATAATTTACATGAGACAAAACCGACAATACTTCTGTGCAAATAACATGGAAAAAGAGAAACAATTTTGTGGCAATAGGAACCAAGTCATTTTTTCACCCACAAGTTTGCAAATAAGCTTAAATGGAAATGTTTCCCCAGACAGATATCACAAAGAATCAAACAAGCCAGTGCTGAAAATGTTTGCCTCCCAAGCATTTCATAAAATTTAGATCACAAAAAAGCAATAAAAGTCACTGAAGAAAACTAAAAATGCTAGTCAAAAATATGGAGGCCGCTCATGTATTGCTAAAAATGAGGACAAAAGAGGATAGAAATGTGTATAAAAGGTAAATATATATAGTGTATGTGTGTATGTATAGATGCAGAATGGGAATTACTTAAATAAAAATAATTCTCTCCAAGGGGGAAGGTTTGGCACTCTTCCCATCTCACACTAAGCCACCATGGGTTAATTATCCTCTGAGGCTTAGTGGGTATGTGGCAGGCCATTCTGAATATTCAGACTGAAACTGGATTGCATGACAAACAATGACTGGAACAAGCAATCTGCAGGTGGTGTGGTGATCCTGTGAACCTCATCACTGTGACTGGAGGACCTCTGTGCTCTACTCAGTCTGCTGTTCAGGGGAAAAGAAGGCCCCGCTGCTCTCCTTTCTTTATTTTTTATTGCCATGGACAAAATTTCCCAGAAACAGTTGTAATTGCCTTGACCTAGAGACACTGCTTGTGCATCAATGCATAGCCCACAAGTAGGCTTGCATTCTTTTTCTGAAGAGATGGGAGATCTGTAAAGGCATGGAAAGTTCCCCCAACTGCAGAAACCAAATGGGAACTCTTGTGCAATGACTGCTTCCCTATATTTCCAAGAGACACTGACAGAATCAGCAACCTGGTGCCCCAGATGTCTTAGAACAGCAAGGATGGCCCATATTCGGGGTTAGGGGACTTGGGGTGTAAACATAGAGGCTTATGTCTCTCCAGTGCAACACCTGTTTTTAACTGTATAGATGAAGCACTGCAGAGCAGGAAGGAAAAATGGTTGAGGTGGCATCTGGACAGGGCACAATCTTTCAATCCCAGCCTGCTTGCTGTTCCCCAGTATGTCAATTTTTATCTTCTGCAAGGCTCACTTGTGCCCATAAGGAGCTTTTGCAGGACTTTAGAGCACCAAAAATTCCTGTGACCCCCAACAATGTCAGGAGACATAGGACTGCACAGTCATTTCCCCAAATATCCAAAAGGTGCCAGGTTGCCTGGCCCTTTACTTACTTTGCATAGAGTTAAAAGATAGTTTAATCAGACCCATTAATCAAGTCACCTTGAAGATGAGGCTGGGAGGCACAGCTGGGTACAGAAACTCTGCTGCAACGAGCAGATCGTTTGAATCTTTTTGTTTTAATGGTTCTCTTATCACCCTCCCCGCCAAGAAAACTAAGCACACTAAGGCATGCCATGAATTAAAACATTTGCCCCCACACTTCTTATATTCTGGTTATAATTATAATCCATTTTAATTATTGATGACAGGACTACTGGACAAAGTGCTCTTTCTTCTCAACCAGTTAGAAACAGGAATACAATAAGTTTGCAATAACCCAATAATGTATTATATGGAAAACCCTTAAAGCTTCAGCAATGTTTATTTCCATTCAGGGTGGTAGCTCGCACAGAACAAAATGTCACAGGTAGTCTGATCTGGATACTTGTAAATGTCTGGCAAATCCCCCCCCCACCAAAATGCCCCCCCCACACACACACAGTGGGGACGGACTGCAGCAAAGTAGTAGAGCACAGAACAGTCTTCTGCAACTTGGTGGAGAGCACCAGTGTTCCCAGCCAGCGTGCCCAAGTTCCATCCCTGGTATCATATCCAGGTAAAAGGATGCGGTTAGTGGGCTGGGAGAGACAACTGAGATCTTGGACAGCTCTTGTCAGAGAACACAACAGTGAGCTCATAAAAAGCAGGTTTCTGTCACTGCTTCACCAAAGAACAATCTGGCATCACCAAGTTATTCTGCTAAACTCCCAAGGATGCAGAGAGTAGCTGGGAAGTCAAGTTATACAGCAAACCAAAATCCATGGTGTGTTGACCAAGACATCTAAAGATGCTTGTACATGAGTGTGTGTGTGCTCCTGGTGCTCTCAGGTGAGCTAGAACAGATGCAGGGCTCTGACTTCCCTTCTCTTTTTCCTGATTCCTCCTGCTTTAGCAATTAATGACAGCATGAAAGCCAGGGGAATAAGAGGATCGAGTGTCCAGATCCCTGCTGAGCCATGGAAGTGACTGGTTGATCCTGGGTCAATCATCAGCTTTTATTTTAATCTAGACATTCTACCTCATAGAGTTGTTGTAAGGTCAAAATACAAAGGAGATTCATCTAGTGAAGGGCTCAAGACTGCTGAAATAAGCTTCATGGAAAAACAGGGGCTTGTTCCTAGGTCTTATAGTCAAATCGTATGGGCTGTCTGGTCACCTACTAGACTGGGACTGACTTCATTGGACAAAGGGCAGGCTAAAAAAATTGAAATGCGAGGTGGAGAGAATTACATTAAGAACAAAAACCCTTCTTTCACAGGTATGTTCAAGTCTCTTTTGTGCAAACCCAGCTCTGAGAAATCTGCTTTTGCAAACAGTTTTATGCCCCTGGTTATTATTCAGTTATACAGTATTGCCAATAATGTACTTTACCAAGTATGATAATAAAAAGGCAAGTTCCTTAAAGAACAACAACATATAATGTTCTTACATAGAAGCTTACAATCACAAGATTATAAACAGTGATGCAATCAAACTTGCAATTATTAAACCATTTTAAACCATCTTCCTTTCCTGTTTTTGGAATTAGAAAAGGAAAGCAAGAGAAAAACTAGTGGCAGATCAAAGCAAAAATGACAGAATGCCAATCAGCCTTGGTGACAACAGCAGTCCTTTTGGCCTGGACACCTCTGTTGGGTAAGATGGCTTGAGATATTTCTGGCAATGATAAGAGGGGGTGCTCTAACCCCTACTTCTCCCCCTATTTTAGGCCCTTTCATCACTGGAGAGGCCCCAAATACTGATTTCTGATCCTGACCCTGTTCATTTCCTTTTCGTTCAGTCTCAGAGCTCGGTACATTGCAACATAAATAAAAATATAATTTAGGTGCCAGTATAAGTGGACCGATAAATAACTTGATGATGGCCATGATGTCTGGCAACCCACCTTAAGTATCCAGTGATGAAGGAAATGAATTCTGCATCTGTGCAGGGACATAGCCATCCATTCTTATTTCTTATAATTAAAGCATTCATCCCTGGCATTGAAAACCAGGGTCAATGGCAGAGATGCAGCTAGGTAATTTAGATCCTGGACTTAATGGACTTAGGCAGTGGCCAGGGCTTAGTTAGCCACTTCAGTTTTGACAAATATTTCTTCTCCTACCATGCGCTTCAACATTCCTGACATATTAGAGGGGAAAAAACCTTGTTCAACAACTCCGATTGAAAACAAAATTAAAAACAAAACTTCGAGCATGTTGTTGTTATGTGCCATCAAATCATCTCCAAGTTATGGTTACCCTATGAACAAGTGCCCTCCAGAATTCCTGTCCTCAATAGCCCTGCTCACCTCTTGTAAATTCAAGGTTGTAACTTCCTTTATGGAGTCAATCCATCTTACAGTTGGTCTTCCTTTCCTTCTGCTGCCTTCAACTTTCCCTAGCAGGGAGTTGTGGCTTCTCATGATGTGCCCAAAGTCTGATAGCACCGGTTTTGTCATTGTAGTTTTTAAGGAAAGCTCTGCCTTGACTCGACACACATGTTCAACTGTTTGTCAGTCCAGGGTATTCACAAAGCTCTCCTCCAGCACCATGTTTCAAAGGCCTCCATTTTCCTCCTCAGCTTTCTTCACTATTCCGGTTTCACACTCATACCGTGTGCAACAGTGTGGATGATTTTGGCCCTGGTATTCAATGAAACACCCTTACCTTTTCCAGTCCTTTCGTTGCTGCCCTTCCAAGTCTCAGTCTTCTGTGAATTTCTTGGCATTTGAATCATTGACTGAGCCAAGAGATGCAAAATCTTTTACCCTTTCAGTTTCTTCATCAGTGACAATAAAGTTCTTGGCTGCCTGTAAACTAAACTTGCGTAAATCATGGCGCTGTCATAAAATGGAGCTTCCTTCTTCTACCCTGATGCAAATTATTTCCATGGGATTTATTTATTTAAAACTGTTTTAGACTATCTCTTTTTGACCAAAGTCTTGGGACGTTTTAGCAGTAAGACAAAAATAAAATAAAACACAGCATCCTAATCAAATTCTGTCAATAAAACCCATATTAAAATAACAGTCAAACCTTAAAATGTTGTGAAAATAAAAAGCGTTTAGCCTGGCGCCAAAAAGAATAAAGCAACGGCGCCAGGCAAATAAGCCCAGTTTAGCTGTAGAGAGAGACTGTTTATTTTAAAGTAAATGCAATAGAATGAAAGTAAATACAACATGCCTGGCTGTTCACCCTCAGCTATATGCTCGTATAACATCTTGACAAGTAACAGGAAAGGACGCCAGGGCCAGGGCTGGTCTGATTTGCTGTGGCCCCATCACCTGCCACTCTTGGGGGTGGGGAGTCATCTGGGGAACTTCGGATCCCACGGTCCAACCTTAGACCGCTTACCACTGCTGGGGTGGGCCCTGATTTGAATCCTGACTGTCTTGTCTGCCCTAAGGCGATATCTTGGTCCTCAACTTCAGCTCTTGCTCTTTTAAGTGGGAAGGTGGGGGATTATATTTCAGGCCCCCCCACTCCGCTCCGGAGCAACCCGCGAGCAAAGGCGGACCTTCTCGCCCTCTAGAAGGGAAAGAGGGAAAGGAGGGGGGAGGAGGGAAAGCTGGGCTGATTCTCTGATCTCATTCCACAAGCCAGTCAGCTGCGAGCTGTCTTCTTCCTCCGTCAGCTGATCCAGGCGGGGAGCCTTTTTCTGTCTCATTCACGCTTTTCTCACTTCCCAAGTGGATTAAAAAAAAAACAAAAAAGCAAACCAGAGCAAACCCCCAAGAACTCTTGCCGGCGAGTTTCTGGGTCAGGACTGGAGGATTTATTCTAAAAGCTGGCGGGTGGGCGGTGGGAGGGCGAATTTAAAACAAAACCAAACCAGTCGGGCACCGCAGCAAGCTGGATTTGCACCGCAAGTTTGCTCCAAGTCCTTTCCTCTTCTCCAATCCGGGATGGCTTCCAATTTTAATGACATAGTGAAGCAAGGGTATGTAAAGATTAGGAGCAGACGTTTAGGAGTAAGTATCGCTTGTGATCTTTTTCTCACCCCCTTGTCCCCTCCCCGCTTTGTTGTGCCGTGTTTCCTTTGACAGCAGGCTCGGCTTGTCCTGCTTTGGCGACGGCTTGCCGCGTTTGCCACGTGGCTAGTATGTGAGGGAGCCTTCCAGGGTCTGAGGATTAGACTAGGAAACCGGCGATCGGGTTTGGTGTGTGTACGTGTGCGTTTTACCTTGCAGAGAACCGGTCTTTTCCAGCTCTCCGCTCTCTCGAACGTTATAAATATAGAACGACTTGCAAGTGTCATCCAAGGAACATTTCCCATTAACGGGTGCGGGGGGAGCACATGTCTTGAGATACATACGAGGTTGGGTGTGCGCTTCTGACCAGATCTTGCCAGGGGCTCAGCCGTGTGCAGCGCTAAGTTTTTGGGTGCCACAAACTCTTGGTACCAAGCAGAATCGAGCTGGTGGTGCATGGAAGCGGTGGCGCTTAGGCAGGTGGGATGCTTTGCCTGCAAGGGAATTCACAGAGGGATAAGGATGGTTTGGGAGTGGTCCCAGCCATTGGGTGCCCCCTAACTTTCGCCTTTGGCTAATTCCAGAAGAGCTCCCAGAGCAGCCAGCTTTGGGACTTGGCTCTGGCACTTGGCTCAGTGCTCATGCGCAGTCCTGTTAATTTTAGCTGGGCTTCTACAATATAACTTTCCTGATGGACTGGGCATGAAGAGCATGGTGGCATCTTTGAGGTGCACAGCAGAACCATGGGTAAATTTCTTTCAGGACTGAGCTTCCCCAGTGATTTTGATCATGGTTACTGTTTTATGCCACTGTACTGGCTGGCACTTTCCCAGATCAAGATGGGGTGAACACATGTTGAATGAAACATGGGCTGGATTGCAAACAATGGCAGTGGGTTTTCTTCTGGGTCAACTTGCATAGGATTGGTCCACCAAAGTCGATTTCATGTGTGAGGCTAATGGTGCAATCCTGAACAGGTCTATTCAGGAAGAAGCACCATTGACTTCAGAGGGACATGTTCAAGGAAATGTGTATAGCATCGCATCTTAACAGTACAGTATTACATCAATCTGCTTACAAAAGAACTCCAGTTGAGTTCAATGGGATCAACAGCCAGATATGAAGGTATATGATTGCAGCCTTAACCAACTTTGGCAGAAATTGCTGTACAGTGAGAATATAAAATGCACACCAGTTGCAGGGTACATTCAAATCTCCTTTCATCCCATTGTCCACATCAACATGTGGACAATCAGAAACATGATTCTGGAGCATAATCATATTTCACTGTAAATCCCGAAGAATCCATGGCAAGAGGCACTTTATTACTCTCTTGTTTCTTTTCAATGTGCTTATTATCTACTATGGATACAGGTGCACAAATGAGAATTTATTTCCTGTAACAGGCATAGAAGTACTTCACCACCCAAAAAATCTGCAGGTCCAACTTTTGATGATATGTTACTAGGTCCCTGCATTCAGAAAATGTTTAGCACCTAAGAAAAGCCATAGTCTTTGATGTGCTAAATGAACATACAAATCTATTCTTCATCTGAGTGTTGTGGGGAGAAAAAACCCAATACCTATGCAGAAGAGCTGTTTTTGTACAACAGTGTCACCTGTATGAATTCTTAAGTTTATTTAGTAAGGAAGTTGTGTGCCCAGAAAGAGTACGTGTTTAATAGGTATATTTTTAATTGCATCACAAATCAATGCCTTTTCCTTGTTTGCCTTCTCATTTTTTGTTTAAACATTCATTTCATTTACTTACATATCTAATCCATTATGTAGTCTTGCTTCATGTTGCTTTATAAGAGATTTTACCTTCAGTCTAACTATGCACAGCCATAGACTGAGTCCTGGCAATTCTAGGTTCAACTGTCTTCTCATTTTTGGATAGGCTTTGGCACTTCACTATACTCGTATCTCTGCCTTTGCTTTCCATCAATAGAATGGGAACATTGTCCCACCTGGTGATGGTTCATCCAAAACATGTATCACAGGTCTCAATCTTAAACGGTGGGTGACATGCTTTGTGCAACACTGAGCTTAGCCTATGAGATGCTGGCTCTGCAGATTTCAGCTGCAATATGTTTTCTGGAGTTCTGAGATCCAAACAGTGTGATTATCATAATGAAACACGCCAAAATAACTTCATGGGCCATGACATGAGACAGCTATTGCATCAACCTGTCAGTAGCTCCTGGAGTAGCTAAGGTGTCCCTGGAGGCTGTCTTAGGGTCATAGTTCAGATTTTTAGTGTCATATTGTTTTTAGAAAGTGCTTGGCACAGACACAGATATATGGCCAATGCACCCAGTGAATCAGGAACTTATATCACTATTTAAGGAAATGTTTCACCAGATCTAAGAAAAACGAGTTTGTCTAGAGAAGAGCTCAAGGCTTATACCAGGGGAAAGAATTAAATTTCAAGTTTTATCTAGAAAACCTTCTCATTAATTTGTGGTACAGAGGTATTCTGTGGTTTCTTGAGTGTCAAACATTTTACTGATACAAAGACTTTCAGGAATTTTAAGAAAAAATAAATAAAAATAGCTATAAGAAGATTATTTCCCCCAAATACTTCTGTTTGTTTTTAGTTGACTAATGAAGGTCTTATTTGCACATCTATGTGTTTACAAAAACATGAGCAGGGACAAAAAAGAGGAACAGTGCCATTCAATATTTGGCTTTAATGTTGTTGTTCATTTCAAGTTTGCATTTAATACATTCTTTCATAAACAGGGTACTTGTTCCATTAGCATCTGCAAAAGCAAACAAGCATCATTTTGGGGAAGTAGGATGTAATTTTAGAAGTTTAATGAGTAGCCATGCTTTAAATTAACCAGTTATTTCTCTGTGTTGCACTCAATGTTGTTGTGTTTAAATCCATCCTATAATGTAAAAATTTTCAACACAGTGTTGAAAATAGTGATAAATAAGAAAGTGGAAAGTTGATGGGATGGTGGTGGTATAAAGAAATATAACTACCCTTTAAAAATCAACCAGTAGAATATACTACAGATATAAACATGTCTTGTTAATAAATGTGAGGGATTTCCAATGAAAAGTACTTATTAAGTTCTGGTAATGTTATATCTGACAAAAGTGGACTCTGCTGCATGGAAGCTTATGACAGAATGAATTTATTAGTCTTTAAAGTACCAGAAGATTATCTGTTTTTGCAGCAACATGGCCATCCTTCTGGAAATTATAGGTATTGACAGCATGTAGAATGGGACTGCAGCCTTCAGAAAACCTCTTATCCTTTGGAGGAGAGTAATCTACATTTTTTATTAGCAAGTAGAGTGATTCGTTATGAAGTAATAAAATATCCTGGACAGATTCCATATAAGTGGAATACAGTATTTTTTAAAAGGAATTACATCCTTTATTACTTCATTCCTCTATTTGATCATCAATGTTGTTTGTTTGTGTCTTTGCAATCAGAAGACTCATTGCTGTCAGCTTGGCATGGAATATTGTATAGGGTTAAAAGATCAAGAATAAAGCACAGACAATGCTTTGGGTGCAATCCTAACCATATTCACACTAATTTTGATGAGATATGCTTATCAGTAAATAACAGCCTTAGAAAAGCCTTTCCCCACCTGGAACTTTCCAAAAGTGCTGAATTACAACCCCCTGTCAGCATTACACAGCATGGGATGGAATAAGATGTGAACTGGCGATGGTAGATGATGGATCTGTCACCCTGTTTCATCTCTCTGAAGATAACTTTTATCTATCTGCAGAAGTGTAAACATATACAAATGATCTAACACATGATGAGCTTGGCTGAAGTGAAAAAGTGTCTTGGTTCTATAATTCCTCAACTCAACATCTGTCTGCAGAAGAATGCATGGAAAGGAAACTCTGAAATAATTGGGATAGTCAAAAGCATGGTTCTGACTAGATAATCTGTTTTCTAAATTTATTAATTTAGTTTCCCAATAAACTTGGGACACCATCTTTGAATGAAATGATCAATGCAGTTGATCATTGATAGAATGAAAAAAGGAGCTATTTTGCCATGTTAGCCAAGCTGTCCCTCCAGTAAATAAACAACAGTTCATTAACATCTTGATCTGAAGAATTTCTGAGGTAGGTGATGCTATAAGTTCTTGAGTACTAGCCTGAAATGACAAACCATAGGTGCTGTTCTGTATTGAAATACTTAATTCTTTCTAATATTGCTTTCTTATTTTGCAGACTTTTACCCAAAGGTATTACTATATTATATATCTCAATTCAGCCAGGATCTGCTACTTATAGGAAGTAGCAATTTAAGACATTAGATCTCCATGTCCAAACATTATGAGAATCTCATTCATGGCTTCCAAGAGTTCACTATACCTTGTTTATCCACTTGATAGCCAAGAGGTCTAGAAACATGATAAAGCAAACAGAGAAACAAAACAGAAGGCATTGATCCTCAGAAAGCATGGCTCTATGTCTAAACCCAAACTGCTTTTCCTCCACTGTGCTTTTATAGAATTATGGCACATATTAAGTCCTGGCCTTAGTAAGTGATTGTGTTGTTCCTCTGTTCTGACAGTCTAATGCCATGGAATAATAGAACAGCAGATCACTTCTATTACAGGAAGATGGCATTTTCTTTTATTATTTCTTCTATGAATGCAAAGAGTTTCCTCAAATTCCAGAGGACTTGACGGAAATGGACGATCCCAAATTCACTACACTACAAGGGGTATGATAGACTCAATGGCCCTCTGGGCTCCTTCCAACTCCAGAATTCTATGATTCTATGAAGTATAATTTACTCTTTCAGCTGGAAACTGAGACCTTGGAAGACAATCACCAAGTGTACACTTTAATGCATAGAAGGAAGATCTCTGTGCATTCTGGTGACCTTTGTCTGCACATCTGAATGTGAACAGACATTTGATATGCAACCTGTTGTTCCCAGTTCTGGCAGGATACAGGTTGGGTATGGTGAGCTTTTGTGCATTGAGATACTCGTATATGGGCCAGGTTTTATAGAAACAGGATCTGGACATAGGAACTGGACACAGGAATGTAGTCAGTGGGCCTGACCCTGATCTCACCTCTTCGCTTTCATTTGTTCACCTGATGACCCTCTATACCAGACCGTGGGCCACATCCAGCCCGATGGCTGACCCTGACCGGCAAATTAAAAGTCAATGCAAATATATATCATCGTAATATAGATGCAAGCAATACAACTGCACTGCTTTTATTTTAAAGGATCTGCTAAATTGAATTGAATTTATTGCTTTTCATGTAATGTTAGTATTAATGTTAATGTTTTTGTGAATATTCATTAAATAGTGTTGTTCTGTGCTCCACATTTTCATTGTATCATTGTAATGTTTCATTTACTGTTTTTATAGAGATATATATTGAGCAGAGCTGTAAGTGTATTGGTCCGGCCCTTAACAACTGTCAAAGTTTCTCATGTGGCCCCATAGGAAAATCAATTGCCCACCCCTGCTCTATATGGAGCTTCAGTTTGCAGCAGACTGAGAGCAGCTAATGACTCAGCAACAGACTGTGCTTGCTTATTGTATTTTTCCTGATTAGCATATGCTCTGCATAGATTACCTGTTGGATGCTGGAATTTACTACTGCAAAGTGGAGACTGTGTGCACAGAGCCATGGGCTGTATTACCAATGAACACGTAATTCTAGAATCAGTAGGCAGAGAGGATGCTTTTCAGCAGAGGAATGATCCCTGATCTGGGCTGGAAATGGCAAAGTCCAGTGGTGAGTCAGACCACGGGAGGCCTCGGCCTGGATCTTTCACCTTAGATAATAATAAATCACATGAACTTTCTCTTGCCATCCATGTATAAGCCCCCTTCCATGGGATTTTGGGGGACCTGAGGCTGTTAGTGGGTGATCCTTGGGCCACAGGATGCTTTGGATTCCCAGATGTGAGGTCTGAGAGAGTGCTCCAGTCTGGATATCTGAGCTGGGTATCCATGCTCTGATCCCCTTCCATCCTTGTAGTCACCCACCCAAAGAGGGTCAGCTCTGGGGCAGAATATAATAAAATAAGCAAATAAATACCTACATAGGAAGAACTGCACTGGATGCTCCTCCGAGGTCAGAACATCGACCTCGGAAAGGAGGTAAAGGGGCCGTTTGAGGAGAGGGAAGAAGGCTGTGGGAATCCCCTAAAGCATCATAGCCAAGCTCTGAGCCTTATGCAAATCCTGTTCCTGGGATGAACAGGGCAATCTGATTGCCAAGGGCAATCTCGGTTGTGCCTTGATCTAGGCAGACAGCCATTTCTCTGGTCTGAACAGGCATTTTCAGCCACCTTTATTTAGGACCAGGAAGCAGAAGGGAAGGAGGTTGCCCCAAGTCTGCCTGCAGTCTCCTTGCCAACTCCTGTCCTGGAACGAAGCACGAATCATAGAGTTGGATGATCCTTTCCCTACTAGAGGCAAGGCAGAGGGGTGAGGGCTTGTGTGTCCAAGAACCAAGGTCCGAGGGCCTTGGTGCTGGGGCTGTGAAGAATCCTGTGGTCTCCCAGATGATGTCAGCAGGCAGTGGGGTTGTGACCACAGTGAACTTTCAGAATGGCTGTTGACAAGCTGTTGGGAGGGTTGGAACCAAATCTAGCTGGTCCTATCCAAGCCAGTAGAGTGGATCTCTCATGTTTTCAAGAACAAAGGAGATCACCAAGTCAGATAATGTAGCTAAAATCAGTGGAGGAAAAATGTATGCAAGACTTCAAGAGAGCAAACATCACATATCTCTTCAACAGGAAAGGGAATTACCAACCTGATAGCCAAATTTAAATTTAATTTAAAATCTGATATGGTTTATTTACTGTTACTAAAGGAGCAATTTCACATGCTATTTAAATATGGGCAATTAGCATTTTATATTTAATAATACTAAAAAAAGATGTGTTGCCATAGAAGCGTTAATTTCACGACCTTCTCCTATCAATGCAGATATGTTCTAGAGTAAAATATTCTATCGCCACTCCAAATCAGCCAATGATCTGGTTACTGAAGTCAACACTTTTTAATATTATTATTAATAATAATAATTTCTGTATTCATTTTGACCCCCAAAAGAGCCCAAGACTTTAAATATAATTCCACCAAACAAAAAAGCATTCAATAAAAACAAATATAATATTGCTAAATTTACATATGGGAGTAAGTCCCTTTGAACTCAATGGGATTTTACTGTCCCTCTGTTAAATCAATGAAACAGAATGGGCTCCAACCTTTTTCTAATTAAATGAGAAATTATTTTCTTATACATGGAACAATATTATGTCAAAAGATTCCCCCCACACATCCTTTTAGGTGAAATGCTTTTGAGCATGAACAGAATGTTCCCATATTTCTCATATGAACTCATAAAAACAGAGCGAGTCAGAAGGGGTCTCCTGGGCCATCTAGTCTGACCCTCATATCTCATATAAGTCTGCAGATTCTGAATATGTCATAGAATAGCTCTGCATCTTAGCCCTTGGCCAACAAGTCAAAATGCTCACTGCATATGTAATAGAAGAACCATATTACCTTATAAACCAACACATGGACTGCATTCCTATGTCCATTCACCTGGGTAGATCTGTATAAGATTTGCATCTGGGTAGAAATATATAGGATTGCTCAGGCAAATTTATTCCTCTTTTTGGGAACTGACAGATGAAAATGAATTATGAGAACATGGGGATTTCTAGAAAACTAGATCTCCATTACTGGAAAAATAAGTTCCCTTCACCAATTATACAATGGAATGAGGATCTTACTAGCCTATGACCAAGCATCCTTGTATGGACAACTCCAAGACATGCATGCATTTGGACCGTAATTGCCATGAGCCCTGACCATTGGCCATGTTGGCTGAGACTTCAGTGCTGCAGGTCAAGACACACAGAGGAAACCGGGTAGTCTATCCCCATGTACATGGATTCGTGTAGTAAACTGCTTTCATTTCTTTTACAATGACTAAGTATGACTACGAGTGGAGATTCATATGTTTCCTTTCACTAGCAAATCAAGAACTCCTTCCCTTGCCAAGCTTCCTTGTTCTGTTTTTGCCTGTCTGTTTGTTTAGTAATCAATGGAAAACCTAAATAATAATTCTCAAAAGACATTGTGGTGGGAAAGGGATGAATTGGATGGGTCCAGTAGTGGCTGGGGGAGCTGGGCTTCACACTCAATTTTTACTTAAAATCAAATTGCCCCCAAAGTTGTTATTAGGCCTGCTGGAGAGAAAAGATCTGCACTAAATGGAAAATAAGATTTCAGTTGGTAAATGGCACTCAGGCAGATGGGTTGAACATTCCCCATTCCAGTCCATGCCTTTGCTTTTAAATGGGGGTGGGGGGAAGCAGGACAGCTAATGGCTACAGGATATCCAGGAGATCTCCCATGTCCTGTGTACGTTTGCCCTGAAAACGAGTAGTTAGTGTGGACATCTCTCTGTTGCACTCACAGCAGTATGTTGCTTTTGCAGCGTACTGTACAACACGGTAGCCTCCAGAGGCTAACTGGGACTTGTAGTCCAATACGCCTGGAGGGCACCTAGTTGATGATGTCTGTTTTAGAGTCTTCATTTAGAAAAAATGAATGAAAAATCACACTTTCTGCTGTCTTGCCCAGATGATGATCTCCTTTTCTGTAGGTCATGCTCACTGCTCCCTGTATCATTGATCAGGTGAGCTGTTGAACTGATATGCGTGCCCCCCTCTGCAAAGGTGCCACATTTCCCTGTCGGTTCTTTAGGCTAAGCATAGACGATTCCTTTGGCTGTATGCCTCATTATTTCCCCCTTAGACTTGTATCATCCCTGCAGAACTCCCTTGTAGCATTTGTCAAAATTCACTTTCACATAGTCCAGGTGTTCTTGCATTCAGAAATATCACCATCTTTTTCCACTGATGGTAACATGAAGAAAAATCCGAAGCAGAGATGCTTTGGTTTATATATAGAGAGTGCAAGCTGCTTAGACCTGGGCATTCCATAGTGACTTCCTTCCTGTATGTTTGATATCCTATTTAATCAGGCAGCTTGAGGACAAGGCATGGAATTGGCAGTACTTGTCTTGGATATGAGCCACTAAATGTATTTGCAAACTGGTTTAGAGCTTTCTACTGCTGTTTCTGGCAGATGACTCTGGATCTTGTCTCAGTACCTACTTCCTTTCCACTGTTATCACCTGCTGCTTTAGCAGGGATGGCAATTTTGATTACCAATGACAGGAAAGGAGGGACAGAGTGTCACCAGGGTAATAATAGAGGCATGGGCATCAAGCACTCAACGGATGCTAGGGATAGTTGTAGAACAGGCACCATGACCCCCCAAATCAATGCAGCCTGATGTAATGCAGCTTTCCAGGTGCTGGTTGGCTCCATTCCACAAAGCTAGGAGATTTATTGAGCTCTTAATGGGCCATGGGCATGCCCTCAAAACATAAAACCCACCAGGCATCTGCATATTTCATGACATGATTAGTTCATCTAACTTGAAAGGTGGGCAAGGCAATCCATTTGGAACACCCCATCTAGGCATTTATATGATCAGTTGTTCAAACATCATTTAGAGTTACACTGTGTGTGATGTGCAGGGATGTAATGTTAGGTCCCTTGTGCAGGGAGCATCCTTTACTCTTCTTCTCTCACCCACCACTGAAATATTTTGGTCCAGGGAGACTGATTTGCATGCATTTGTATTTGTAAAAAGTGTGTCATCAGAAAAGTGCATGGGTGTGATTCTGCTCAGCAGTGCAAGATGGCTCAGCGGTTAGGCTAAATGAGCTGGCTGATGTTCACCTAAATCAAACTTGAGTGTTATGATCGGAGGAGAGGGCTATTTTTAATTTTTTCCTCCCTATGATCCCTACCCTGTTGGTAAGGATAGAATGTATCCCCCTCCTCAGCTAAGTAAGAGTCCTTGAGATTAAGTGTTTAATCAGGATCCAAGGTTTCCTAATTCCCATGATCCCAATACATGCATTTCCTCTGATGCTAATGAGCTCTTCCCTCATAACTCTCTTCTCTGCGAAGTCTGGGCTTTTCATAACTTATATCATCCTAAAGTGGAATGGAGGGGATCACAGTGGCTGGGGAGCACGCCCTGAATTGTACATACACATGCCTAATTTCATAATCTAAACACACAGTTAAAAGTGACCTCTTGGGTCTACAAATTAATCCCTAAGCCTTCATGTCATCTACCATAATACATTCTTGTTATCACTGAACTCAAATGTTACCCAGAATTAAGAAATATTAGTGATGCCTGCCTCAGACACATTTTCTTCTTTTGCATCCATTCTTCTTTCATATCTCCCAACCTGTACCAATGCATTTGGATCTTTTTCCTAGGTACAAACAGTCTGTCTGTTGATTCTTAACAGTGCATGTGGGTATGTGAGAATGCAATCATTCAGTTCAATCACATGCATGTTTATCTTAGGCTGCATCTAGTTTAAAGCTGAAAGACAGTGTCAGGTCATTTCTTTTCTCATTCTTAAAATTATATCCATCTTACTGTTAGACTGAGTGTTTGTTTACCTTCTACTCCTTTGGACATGCCCTGCAAAATTGCAATATTCTACCTGATATTATTTAATTCTTTCACTCTAATATCTTGTTAATGTCCAGTTCTTATTTTACAGTTTCTTAGCCATATCTACTGATTTATCCTGAATTCATTTCTGAATTCTTTTATAATTATTGTGGCTGCTTTCTGATGGTGGCAGTAGTGAAACTTTCATATTTTTTCATTCCTGTGGTATCTTCTAACTAGCTGTCCAGCAGAATTTTTCTAGGTAGTGATTAAAATCTAGGCCTATTAGAATAGTAAGTGAATCCTTAGAGAACAAATTTTATAGAATCACAGAATAGTAGAGTTGGAAGGGGCCAAGAAGTCCATCGGATTCAACTGCCCATTCAGTGCAGGACACTGAGTTAAAGCACCCCTCTCAGATGGCTATCCAAATACACCTTGAAGGCCTCTAATGTGGAAGAGCTCACAACCTGCCTAGGTCATTGGTTCCACTGCTGTAATAGTCAGAAAGTTATTTTTGATATCAAGCCAGCATCTGGCTTCATGTAACTGGCTATTTCTTGTCTTTGACTCTAGGATGAGTGAGAAGAGAGCTTGTCCTTCCTCTTAGTGAAACTTTTCAAGTGCTTGAAGAGTGCTAGCCTATCTCCCTCAGTCTTCTCTTCTCAAGACTAGACATGCCTAATTCTTTTAATCTTTCCTCACAGGACTTTGTTTCCAATTCCCAGGTCATTCTTGTTGCCCACCTCTGAACTCTTCCCTGTTTGTCTGCATCTTTCTTAAACTGTGGTGTCCAGAACTGGACACAATACTCCACATGAGGCTAAACCAGTGCTGAGGAAAGAGGAACTAGTACTTTAGGTGATTTGGAAGTGACTACTACTAATGCAGCTGAAATAGCATTTGCCCTTTTTGCAGCCAAATCACACAAATGATCTGATTCATTCTTTTTCTCTGCTGTCTTTCAGCTGCACAAAAGCAAAGCTGCAGCTATCAAGAGTTTCATTGTAATTCACGTACTAAAGTCTATCGTACAAGGCTAGAAGATGTTGGGTCACAAACTGTTCACATCTTCTAACTGAGTGGTCTCCATTGTTTCTGATTGGTGGACATATTTAGAATTTTGAGATAGTTGTTGGTGTTGAACAAAGTCATTGCTTTTGGAAAACTTGCTTATTCATACAATGACAAACAAGGTGGGCATGGCCAGTCTTAATTAGCTTTGTCATCAACTGCTCAGAGATCTTCAGCTATAGGGGAGTAGAGAAAGTCAGTAAGCACTATTAGTACAATAATAATTTCTCAGAAGGCAAAGAGGTGCTATTAAAAGAAAAGCAACCTTCCCAGGAACCTAAGTGCAAGACAGAGGTGAAGACTGAGTTCTAAAATACAAAACTACTCTTTTTGAACTCAAATAAAGAAGACACTACACTTTGAAGTACTCCAGCCATCTTGTTTTACAAAAATCATTTTAAATTTTAAAAATCTTGGAGGGCCAGGCAGACTTTCAGGCACCAAGAAAAGTCCAAGAACACCATGGTGGATGCCACAGCTCTACATTTGAATCCCTGAATGTACAGTATTTTAGTTATCTCTTGGTGTTTCAATATATACCATCTTTGGAATGCAAATTAGCACTTTCTTCTATTGCCAAAAATGCTTGACAGGCAATTTGTTTGATTTGCCTGTTTTTCAATTATGAGAAAACCAAGGGGAAACCCAGGAGAGAGCATGTGAGAAGCTGTGATATTCATATTCACTGTGCTTCTGTCAGATGCTTTATTTTATGACCCGCTCACATGGGTTCTTAGTGGGTTGATGTGTAATTTGTAATTCCAGGCCATGTTTTCCCCAGATTCTATGCATCTATGCTCTAGCCTCATCATAAAAGAAGATTTGCCAAGACAAACTGCCAGTTGCCACTGAAGTTTTATGGGAGATTTGTTTTTGAAATGATAGTCTTAGAGAAAATTCTTGTGAACTGCAAAGCTAGCTTTCATGTGCTGGAGCTGATGGCTCATGTGTTAGATGACCCACGTTAGTGAATGGAATTTGCTCTTGAAATAGTTGAGAGCTTCCTAAAAATTATTATGAAAATTGGCCAAGGCTGCCAAGCCTGTCCTGGGATTGTAGAACAGAGATAATAGACATATCTGACAGTGTCTGAATAATTCCTCGTGTGAAATGCTTTGGTCATCTTTGACACTCTGCCTAATGATTTATTTGCCTTTGTAAATATTTCCAGAATGCGTTGTAAGAGAATTGCATATTTATTTCACTTATCCCCTTGGAAGAGAATGTGCACTCAGATACTTCTTTTGTTTCTTTTTGGCAAGATACATCATCACCATCAAATATTAACACTCCACAGCTCGTCATGACTGACCTGGTTTTCTGCAGCTTTTTTGTGCTACATGGTTTAGTTTTTACCTGTGTTACTAGGACTTCTGTGTATTTCACCCTAGATATTTCCAGTGAAGGCACAGTTTCCATACAAATACAAAAGACATACAAATTTTGCCCCAAACAAAGGCTGCTTCTGCCTTAGAACTGGAGCAAAGTTGCATGGCTAAAGGGGAAGCGGTGATTCCTTGGTGTACCAGAAAGACATGTTTTTCCACATCTCCCTTTAGGCCACAGTATGGCACCTTGCCATTCATGCTGGTGTCATGTGATAGCGCTGAGGACATGGGGCAGGACTTGGCCAAGCGTGGGCCAGACGGCAAATGACTTCCCCCAGGTCCCCACTTTAAAAGGTCAGGACAATGTCTGAGTCAGCTTCATGAAGAGGAATGCTGACTCGTACTGCAAGAGATGGGGCAACTAGAAAAAAAAGGGGGGGGGAGAGATGTGACATAATCAACTGCAGTGAATGACTGAATTGATATATTGAGACTGCAGTGAAAAGCTTGGCAAGTTAGTTAAGTTATTATTAGTAGTAATAATAAAAAATCATTTAATTTATGGACTGCCCAATAGCCAAAGCTCTCTGGGCAGTTCACAAAGCACATTAAAAATAACAATGAAATATACATCATATTAAAAACATATTAAACATCATTTAAAGTTTACAATACAAAATTTAAAACCAATTTTAAAAAATTGTTCAGCTGTTCAGTGGTGTCCAACTATAAGCAATTCAATGGACCAAATCTTGGCACACTTTCCAATCCTGTGCCACCTCTTTCAGCTGAATTATGCTCTGGTCCACCTCCTCTTTGATAGATTCTAACCACCTTGCTCTTTGGCCACCTTGTTTTCTCTTGCTACTGAGCATTCCAAGCATTATATCTTTTTCTAATCAGCTTGATTGCATAACATGGCCAAAATGCATGAGACTTTATTATCTATCTATCTATCTATCTATCTATCTATCTATCTATCATTTAAAATTCACACACACACACACACACACACACACACACAGAGAGACATCTGTAATAACTTTAAAAATAAATCTTCAGACATATTTAACAGCTAGTAGGTGCCAGTAGGCTGCATGAATGCCTTGTAGTAGAGGATGGTCTTTACCTGGTGTTGAAAAGATAGTAAAGTTGGTGCCAGATAGGCCTCAGGGAGGAGCTTATTCCAGAATTGGAGGTGGGGGGCACCACGGAAAAGGTCCTCCTTGTTGCCACTATATGAGCCTCCCTTGTAGTGTCTGATTAGTTGAAAGCTGGAAGAGGTGTTCTGTTGGGTACCATGGTTTCAATTTGTTAGGGCTACAAATGATGATGTTTATTTGTTTCTGATCCTTCCTACAAAGAGCTCACAGAAACATACATAGTTCTCTCTCCCTTCCCCACCTAATAGTATCGAAACAAAATCTGTGAAGTGGATTAGATGAAGAATGGTAATTGGCCTCAGCAGGATTCAAGTAAATCTGCATCTCACCAGTCTTCGTCTGGCATTCTAACCCAGAAGTGAGCAAACTCTTTTGGGCTGCCTTCTCAGAGCAAGCAAGCCATGGGTGAACTTTATGGGATGTGCATGAAACAGAGGCAGGGGCACCCCAGACCCACTTATATTATACCCACGTGCTTTCATGCACATCCACAGATAATGCACATATCCACTGGTGTCATCTTTCTTAAACAAACACACATATGGACATAGACTTCTCCTCTTGCATCAAATTCCAAGAGCATATTGCAGCTGTCATTCAAAATGCCATTCAAATTCTAAAGGTAAACAGAGTGAAACACACAGCCACACATTCACTTCCAAGTCTTGACAGTTTGTCACCCATCTGTAGTCAGACGGTTGTAAAACTTGTCCCTTTACATACAATGCAATCCCACTCCAGCTAAAGGCTTAACCATGACCAAACTGGACCCCTTGAAGCCAAAGGCTGAGCTGAAAGGGACACAGATGGCACGTCACCTCAGAAAGCACACAGAAAGCCACAAGTGCTTCTAGGAAAGAACAAAGCTACACAAATATGTAGCTTTTCCTCCATAATGAAAAAGGTAGAAGACACCTTCACACAGCAGCAGGTTAAACCCCTCATTTGGAGAAGTCCTAGAAGTTCCCCACTGCTACTGAAACAACTACCCCATAATGGAAAAGCATGTTGGGGTAGAACATTTCTACCACTTTTGGATCAGTGTCTGCATGCTTAACTAAAAACATGGAAAGCTATGTGTGTACCATCTACATGTAGCTAACTGTCTCTGATATGGGCTATTACAGTGGCATGTAAATCTAATCAATATGTGTGTGTGTGTGTGCATGCGCACACACCTTGGCCATGTGGGCTGCCCAACCACCTGTGGTCCAGTGTACCTCTGGTATAGCTGCCTCTAATTTGACTACCAGGTAACAAGGCATCCTGGAGGCACAAGAAGAACAGTAATAATCAAAAACACTTCTCTAATGCTTCCAGGAGTTGTAGTTGAGTTTAAAGGACCTCCTCAGCCCTTAACTATACATTTAGATAGCCAAATATTGTTTTCTCTCTCCCTCGGACAGTAATATTCATAGTATCCTATCATAGTTTATAGTTCTGTTACATGCAGAACAGACTTTTCTATGCTCAAGAAAGTTGTCCAAGTGGCTAATGGGCTGTAGTAGAAGCAAAATAAAAATAAAAAATAAAAAAGGGAACAGGAATGACAGGAGGGAAAAAATTCAAGGGAAAGATGGCAATGAGATGAAGGTTAGTAGTAGTGGAGAAATACATGGTAGAGAAATCTAAGATCTTGTGCAAACCAAGAAAGAACAGTGCTGGAGAACCAGAAGGGTTGATCATGATGGGAGTGGTTAAAGACCATGGAAGAAGCTCTTCAGTGAAGCAGACTGATAATACACAGCATTCTGAGAATACCATTTAAGAATTTAGACTTATTTCACTTTATTCTTTTGATGATATATTTTAGGTTCACTCTCTTGATAGCTCTGTGGAAAGGGGGCAAATAAATTTAATAATAAATACATATAATATTTATTATACCATGCCCTCATCTGAATTTCCCTTTTTGCATCAGGATTTCTCCACTGTTTCCAAATTTCTGAAACTGTGTCTTTTCAACTCTTCAAGCTAGAGGCAGCCAGGAGGAGATTGCACGACATCTTAAAGTACAGCTGGCTTCCAGAAGCATAAGGCTCTGTTAGTTGGGGGAATGAAAGCAGCATTTGCTTCAGAAGAAAAGGAAGAGAGGCCCTGTTGTGATTGACCAGCCTGGAGAGGAGGCAGGGAAGGAACAAGGTGTTGTAGGTGATGCACCTGTTTGTCCTATGCAGGATCTTCTTACTCCCAGGAACATTGTGCCCCTTCTAGTCTCTCATCCAGCTTTTAAGAACCATTACGGTAAGCTAAGGATCGAGACAGACTTTATATTATAGAGTAGCAGGACTAGCTATATAGACTAGTTTTGCCCCCCCATTTTCAGAGCAATTTCCAAAACAAAAAAGGAATAAGTGAACACATGTCCTTTATATGTAGCACGTACAACACACACATTCACATGTCAGTAGTCCATCTGTAGCATAGGAAGACAGGCACAGCAAATGGCTGATTTAGTTCTTGTGCCTATCGTCATTTTAGTTATGAAGTCATGATGGAGGGAAGAGCTGCTTTGAAGTTTCTTATTTGTGTCCTTCATCCTTGCATGTCATTCTCAGTTCATTTAGATCCCAAACATGCATTAAAGTTCCTGTTGGTACTATTTCCAGATGATGCAAAAGGTCTGGAGGGTAAATAGCATGTAGAAAAGTTGAAATAGCAAGGTAGGGTCTTAGTTTAGGAAAAGCTATTAAGGGTCTTGTTCAAAGCATGAAGTCTGAGAACTCAGCTGAAAGTCAATATGGTTAGGCATGTGCGTATGTACACACAGAGATTGAGAGAGAGAGAAAGAGAGAGAGAGAGAGAGTATAAATGTCATAAAAGAGAACAATTGTTTACTCGGTCCACCAAGAATAGTAGCAAAAACTCCCATGGCAATTTAATCTGAGTTCATCACCGGAACTAACAGCTTAGAGTCTTGTGGAATTTCCTTTCCAAGAAAAGACCCAGGAGGCATGTGTCAGGAATGCTTCAAGAAAACTCTATACTGCCTTAGAGTATGTCTGAGAACAATTTCCCCACCACCACCCGCTTGAAGGATAAGATGGCAAGAGCTTAATTTGAACCAGGTCTCATCAGGGAACAACCTATGTGTAAATGCATAGTAATCAAGAGGAGGTGCCTTCCATACAGTATAAAGGTTACCTCTAGCTCACCTGTGTAGTCACTACCACTTTCCACCTCCTGGCATCTAGGCCCAAATATTTGGCTTCCAGTCAATTTTGTGCACTGGCATTTGTTATTCTGGAAAGGACTTCTGGAGGACTGAAGACTTTGGGGCATCCAGAAACAGAGATAACTACCCTCTTTCTAGAAGGAAGAAAGAGGGGCAAGAATCCTCCCTGTAAGATTGTCTAGGGTCCTGGGAGTGGGGCCTGGGAAACGGTGCAGGAGGCAGTCCAGTCATGAACCCTACTTGGTCCGATATGGCCCATTGAAACATAGATGAGAAATGTGCTTTGTGCACTACATTAACAGTTGCATAAGGCAACTTTTCCCCTGCCTCTGCTTCTCCCTTGTTAAGGACAGTAAGAAGTATATAGAAAGTCATAAAGTACTGCAGCCTCTTCCTAACTGGAAAGCCCATTAAGTACTGAATGACAGAGGCTGTCTAGTCAGGGTTAGTCATTGAATGCGTCACACTGCAAATGGCCCATGTTATTAATGAACTGATTCATTTCGAAAAGAAAGACTCTCTGACCTGCCTGGTGGAAGCTCCCATCAGGTAGCAGGAATTGTGGTGAATCAATAAGATTTTCTGTGCTTTTGTCATTATATACTTTGTCACTGTATTGTGAACATTGCTTATCCAATTTATGTCTGGAGTCAGCTTCACAATGAAGCAGAATGGATGTTAATGGAAGCACTCAAGAAGGACTTTCAGCAGTAGGGACAAGAGTAGGACTGCCAGATCAACATTTTGGATGTAGCAATGCTATGGAAGCAGAATACTCCTCACTGAGTTTTGAGGACAGGTTTATCACAGAACCCATAGAAGTAGGCTCCAGACCAGTTACTCCATACTACAAAAATTCTGCATGCACATGGACGGTCTTGCATGGAACAGAACTTTAATGCGGCATCAGAAGTTCTATGTATTGAATGTGGGTATGACAAGTTAATTGCCACTTGATGGTCTATTTTTCTCATATACCAGATCCATGCATTTTCAGGATAAGGGTGGCTGGAGGCACCCTCACTTTATGCTTCACACATTATGACACATGCATATTTTTGTCTATGAAGATCATTTCAGTGTTCAGCTCAGGTTATTGATTTTTAGCTGACCTAAGTAAGAAAACAAGAACTTGAACATACAGGTTGTCAGTCTACCAAAGTATCAAACTAAACACAATTGCAAAGTGATAAAAAAAAGCAACAATTGATTTGCACACTAAAAATTATTGCATGAATTAAGATAGTTCAGTAGCCTATATTATTGACATAGGAGATTTCCTTTTCCCTAAGAGTAAGCTAACAAAGTTAGC
The DNA here is from genome assembly GCA_023646645.1 of Varanus salvator macromaculatus. Classification (NCBI taxonomy): domain Eukaryota; kingdom Metazoa; phylum Chordata; class Lepidosauria; order Squamata; family Varanidae; genus Varanus; species Varanus salvator. The sequence continues at coordinate 15,452,018 of JAIXND010000771.1, read as the reverse complement.
ATCATGGTATGATACATAATAATATGTTCCAGCCAATAGGAATACCTGTCATCCATCCATCCTTCTGCTATGCATCCATAATTTAAAGGGAATTATCTCTAATACAAGGAGTAAAAGAATCAGATCCTCAAATTTGAATACAGTGGACATTCTTCAAAAAAGTAAGGCAAAACTATCTTCCAGCAACCAAATGATCAATTAAAAATAAAAATAAACAACTGGACAATGTCTGTGTCCTCACTGTAATCAGCTTCCTTATCTCACTGTAATAAAATGCAATACAGATGAAGTTAGTTCTGCAACTCTTGGCTGTTCCTTGTTTAATAAGAATAGTGAATTTGTAGCAGCAGGAGGTTGATAACAGTGTCATGCTTAATAAATTTCCAACAGATTTTAGGATAGAAGTGCAGGAGCACAACTTCCTGCTACTTATTAGTTTAACTGTAATCCCATTTAGAATGATAGTTAGCATGCAAATAGTGGAGAGATAGGTGGTGTGATTCTGCACTGCAGCTGGTGCTAGAATATGAGATAGTTCTGGTCAACTTCTTTTAAAGTTTATTGAACTTTCTCACAGTTTTGGAATGCAAATTAAGGAAACCTGCAGTAGGATCCCCAGACTATCCCTGGACAATCCTCTCTGCAGCTAAGATGGGGAGAAGAAGACAGAGAAAAGTTGAGGTAGCAGGTACCTAAAAATAACAACCAGAATTCAAAAGATTTCAGACCAGAATGTACCTACTTAATGCTACTAATATTTGACTGTCCAGATGAGAAACTGACAATCAGCTTTCGGTATTTGGTGAGATTGATGGCATCTGGTGCTGGGCAGTGGAACATTTAGTAATAACTTAATCGAAGCTTAAAAGAGTCATCATTTTAAACACTGTAATTTTAGGACACCAAATAAGGCTGAGATCTGAAAAGGAAAGGGTGCATTCATTCCTATGTTCATGTACTGCTCTGCTTCTGTCCAGAAGGGAATCATGGTTCAGTACAGTATATATGTAAATTCCATGGTCTGTGATGTCACTGCTTCTTTTCCCCTAACCAGAAGAAGGAAGCAGACAGCATGGAAGGCTCTATCTGGAACATAATCCTGATTCTGTGACATAGAAATGGCTTTGACCTTTCCTGCGACTGGCCAAGTGCGCCTGAATCCTGTACGATCTTAGCGAAGTCCAAGCTAAGTGTCCACCTAGCCCAGCATTACCAACTTTAATTCACAGCATCTCCTATCACCTGCAAAGAGACAAAAAGACTCCCCTTTAAATGCAGATCCAGCAGCTACATCTTTTAAAAGTTTTATTCTAGCATAGGTGCAGGGATCCTATCGGAAGCAGCCAGTGTATGTGGAATAGGCCTTTAAATGTCACATCTATCATATATCACAGATACTATTTGCATCTCCTGTACCATTAAAAATGAATAAAAGATGTACGCTGCTAGTCATAGATTGAAAAGGATGTTTGCTTGGTGCCTAAATAACTACGTTGTCTAGAATCTGCTGAAATGGCCATGTACTGATCCCCCAGAGGCTTTTAAACTGAGCAAAGAATCTTCATAATACAGGAGCTTTTCACCTTGCCAAGGTTTATACTTTTATGAAGGTTCATACACTTGTGTGATGCCTCTGAGGTGAAAAGGGCTTCCCAGAGTTCATTGGAAAGAAAAATCTGTCCTCCTTGAGCAAATGTCCATTTGTCCTACTTTATCGAGGACAGTCCTCTAGGGCTAAGGGAGCCATAAGCGACCACTCTGCAACTGCGGCTGGGGAACTCCTGAATTCAGCTGAAATAACCAATCTTAGCAGGACTGGATGGAGGTTGGTGGGTGGGAAACATGATGGCCAGGAGATATAAAATGTCTTCAGGATCCAGAGCAGTGAAAAGAAGTCAAGAAAGTCTTGGCAGCAATTAGGAATGCTGCTGTCAAATTCTATCACAGTTGGCATATGAGCTGAAAACCCAGAAATTAACTGGCATGTGTGACACTGGAGAACTTGTTATGTTTGAGCTTGGCAGACATTCAACACATTTCTGACTGTATGGCAAAAGGCAGACCAAGGGTGTTTATTAAATTTTAATTTTTGACTTTCATGAAATTTCTTGAAGCATTCGTACCAACATGAAGCCGGGAACTGCATATTTCCAGTGAAATATACACAAATTACCGTATTTTTTGTTCTATAAGACGCACCTGACCATAAGTCACACCTAGTTTTTAGAGGAGGAAAACAAGAAAAAAATATTCTGAATCAAATGGGCACATAATCACAGGCACATTCCCCATCACTTCCCCATGGGCTGCACATCTGACAGACTTACTGCACACACATATTCGCTCTATAAGACGCACAGACATTTCCCCTTACTTTTGAGGGGGAAAAAAGTGAGTCTTATAGAGCAAAAAATACGGTACATAGATTTGTGCAATTCAGAGCTGGTGCCTTAGATCTAAGCAATTGTTGTGGTTCTGTTTGTAGTATTTAATACAAGCAGTATGGAAGAGTCCTCCTCCTTGGTGCTTGCTATGCAGGCACTCCACCTTGCTTACCTTGAATTTGCTGACAGTTGATTTCATATCTTTACTAAATTCAGGCCTTTGTTCTGTAATTTGTACATTTTTAAGATAAACAAATGTATGCAGATTTCTGAGTGGAAGCCTGAATTTTGTGCACATCTCCTTGTCTTTTTTTAAAATACCCAGATTGCCATCCATTTTGAAAATGGAATTCCACACGCTGGCTGGACTCATGTCAGATTAAGTCAACATCAGTGTAGGGCTGATAGAACAGAATCTATGGGGCCAAGTGAAGAAAAATCTTTCAATTTCTCTTCCCTTATCATCCCTCAGGTTTGTCACAGATCCCTAGCTGGAGTGGAAGCATTGCAGGGAGGGGGTCTACAGTGTGGGTTTGCCACTCTGTAGATGCAATCAGGCCTAATAGCCTGATAAGCTAGTTATGCACCACCCCCCTCAATGAGCTTGGAACCTTTTCAATAACCTGAGAGAACGTTGGAAGACAACAAAGGGATTGTTCCCTTCACAGTTAGAAAATGTGAGGAGGAGTTAGAAAATAATCACCAACTTCAATGGCAGATGGGTTATCCTGCTTCTTGATGATTTTCTTCAATTTACTGGCCTTTAACAACTCTTCATGCTTTGCATGGACTCTTGGTCATTCTATCAGAAACTTGATATTGATTTTGAAGTTTTCTAGATATATTGGTCTAACTTAGCAAAGCTACTCAGCTGGAAATATACTGATATCTGAAGGCCAAATCACACATTAAAGGACAGCTACTTTAATTAAGAGTTCCCCTCTTTCCCCTGCTATAGAATAAGAGAAGGGGGATCAGGACCCTAGCATGGGGAGTGTGTATCTGATGGTAGAAGGCTTCCACTTTTCTATTTTGATGCAGTCTTGATCAAGACAACCGGTCTCCATGCCTGCAACTTATATTACTAAGTAGTGCTCCATTAAAGCAAATACTGTTGGGCAATGCATGTTGCAAGACTGCAGTGTATGTGTGTGCACAAGCACCTGAATGTGTTAAAGACCGCCCCCCTGCCCCATATCCTCAAAGCGATGGTTCTAAAGGTTTAAAAAACAATACTTAAAGTAATAAGTACTTTGGCTTTCATTATGTTGCAGAATGTTACAAAATAAAATTTCTTGCATGGAGCAATTATATCATGAACCTGCTTTTTTTCTTTAAGGAGAGAAACATCTTAGTGAAGCAGTACGTGGTGAGAAATGTCTGATTCTTAATGAGCTGCTGCCCTATCTCTAGGTCATCTATTTTTATAGGTTTGTCTTAAGTATATAAAAGTCAAGTTTCTGGCACTGAGCCAGGTATGTAGAATATGATCTTGAGCTCCAGATTGCTGTATCTGTCAGATCTCTTAAAAACATAACAAAAAGCTAAACAAAACAACTATTTCCTCTAAAACCCTGGCACTGTTTTTGTGATGGAAGCAGCAGCATGCAGAAAGTAAAGGACCTTTGTTTTCAGAAGGGCATCTCTCTACCTTGGTGGTAACAAATATCCATCAGGGTTAGGAGCCATTAATAGCCTTCTCCACCATGAACTTGTCCAATTTCCTTTTAAGGCCATCCAAATTGGTGACTATCACTACTTCTGGGAACAAATTCCATTGGATGGCCAACTGATGGCCTGGAGACCAGATTTCATCACCAGTGGAGCTTAATTACTCAGATGGCCCTACCACTTTTTCATATGTTATGAACCAAAATGGAAACATGGAAACAAAGCAATTCAGAATGGGTCTTGTGGGTCATCTACTCTGACCCCTGGCTCCAGACAGCTCTGCTCATGACATGCCTACCATGTGCATGTCCCGTCTATCCTTGAACACCCTCACCAATGGGGCTTCAACCACCTCCCATGGAAGTCCATTCCATACCCTAGGGATCCTAACTGTCAGGAGGCATTAGAAAAGAGTGTAAAACTGTGTGCAAAGAGCATATGTAGGGTTAGAGCTTATTTCCATTTCCATACAACTGAGTCAACACTTCTTCAATGAGATCTAGTTATACTTGGTTGGGGCAGGCTAGAGATGGGATGGTTCTACATGTAGATTCTCCCTTTAACTTTCACTGTGCAGACAATCATAGTTTCTGCCAGTCTTCCAACTCCTCCACTCTTCATCTGTTTTCTTAGCTCTCCTGTGAAATACATCAAGAATCTTACTTATTGAACACAGTGTGGGTGGGAGGGAGGGAATAAAGCAAAGGTGAAGAAAATGGGCAAGATAAGCTATGAGTACATGATTTTTAAAGACAAATGTATAAGTGAAGATGAGTTTTTCCAAGTTACAACCAGGTAGCTCTATGTTCACGTGGTCTTGTAGATCTCCATGTCTTAGTTAACCCATGGGAACCTCCAGCACATATCCATGGCCATTTGGAATAGTCACACTATGATTATTGCTTATAACCTGAACCAGGCAAAGGTGGGTTGTTGTTATGATTAACAACCATCCACAACCCTAAAACAGCCCATGGTTTATAACCATGTGAACAATTCTCTCTTATTGAGTTCGGATGATAAAGACAAGCCACAGTCTTGGCTTGAATATTCAAAATGTCCACTCATAGAAAGGTTTTAATAAATAAATAAATAAATAATAAATAAGTATGTAAGTAAGTAAGTAAGTGCGTGCCACAACCCACCATGACTCACATAAATATGGTGGGCTGCAGTGATCATTGAAACCTCTTAAAAACAGTTGTTGCAGAGGGTAATGGAAAGGAGCATTGGCACTTGTGTGTCACTTAAGAGGACACATTTTTTCATAACATTAGTTTACTCTATATGTGTAGTTTCGAATATAAAATATATTTATTTGAATAGTATTACAATCTATCTCAGCACAGATGGGAAGGCACACAGGTTAGCTGTGTGCCAGCTCAGATTGCTGGCCAGTCTAAGTGTTGCTGAGGGGCTTCACAGTTCCTGCTCCTCTCCCTTCTTATAGATCCTTTTCTTTGGACCAGAATTAGCCTCAACTGAGATTTCAAACAGAAGAGGGTGAGCACAAAGTAGATCTCCAGTTTCTTGGACATCAGCTCTCAGAATTCCTCAACATTGGCCATGCTGGCATGGACTCCAGAGACTAGAAGTCCAAAACATCTGGAGAGCTATCTTCTGCCTACCCTGAAATAGAGGACACCTTTGAACAGAATGCTGTCCTCCTGCTCATGTTTAGATAGAGGAATGTCCTGTGAGAAGTAAGACACTTGGCCACTCCAACAGTAAGAGGTGTTTGCTTACTTAAAGCTTCCTTGCTTTCAGTGGTAAAGGTACCTGCCACAGCCAAAGGAAGAAAAGAAACATGTTTTAAAGGCCAATTACAGAAGGATGAAGCTAGTGAAGACCACAACTGAGGTTTGGTTCAGGGACTCCTGTCAGAATCTGCACTTAGATATCCACAGAATGTTTTCCTTCTTTTTGTCTGTGTCCTAAAATGCTAGTTTCTATCATTGTGTTAGCGTGATTATTGGCTGTTTGTCTAACCAGACACTGAGCTGAAGAAATAATAAGAGCTGAATGGGGCAGTGATGAGAGGGACAGAGGGTCGAACCTTATTTCCTCCTGGTGTTCCTTCAGATATTTAATCCTCTCCATATCGAAAAAATGGCTACTGTTTGACACCTAGACTGTGAAAAGCATCCTGCTGTAATAGCGGCCATGAGCGGGGATCAATACAGAAGCGTGAAGCAGTTGCTTTTGCTTGACTTTAAGGAAAGTGGCAGATGAATCATTTGGAAGAAGCACCACTTAGGCATACACGACACTCTTTGTCTTTGGGTTTGTTTTCCTGTAATCCTGGTGCAAAAGAAAATGAAATAAGATTTCTGACAATGTGTCCTATTGATCCCTCTAAATATGGGTTCTGTGCTAAATTTTCTTCCAAAAATAACGTTTCTTTTTTTGCACTACAAAACAGATGGCCCTCATCCAGCTAAGCTAGTCATGCTGTGCATCGCAATCCTAAGCATGCTGAAGCTCCAGTAGGTTCAATGAGACTTATTTCCTAGCAAGAAGTTACATGCACCCTACAGTCCAGTCCTCAAAGATGGTGCATTTTGCAAGTACCCTGGTCAGAAAAGTACAAAACAGGGCAAATACTGGCATAATATTTGTATCTGTTCACTCATATGCATATCCATATCTGAAAACCATGATTATACTTTGAATAGAAACACATGCTAAAGATTCTGACCAGATTCAGGCTGCCTCTCCCATGGACTGTTGAAGCATAGACTACTGATGGGCAATAGTTCTTTCCTTTCTCTTGAATGGGTCAGCATTTCAAACTGAGGATGCCTTCAAACAGAGGATGATTCTCCTACATGCCTTCAAATATGGGACAGTCCTTTACAGAAAAGAACACATGGTGTATTAATTTCATAGGCCTGGTCCAGCCAAGGCACCTCACTGAGATTTGAGGGCAAAGCAAAACTGTTTGTGTCAAAGATGGCATACATTTTGTTGAATACAAAGAAGATATGTGGGTGCAGAATATAAAAAAGCAAAAGAACATCGACACACCCTTTTATCTCTGGTTGTATTGGTTCTCTGAATAGGCCAGCAGATGCTCTGTGGGCCTCCAAAATCGGCCAAGCAATGCCTTTCTTCAAGCCAAGAACACAAGCCAATGACTCTCGCTGTGGCTTTTATAACATTCCCTTCTCCCACTCTGGAAGACAGTGGAAGAACCAGGCTTCTTCAGTAGAGCAAACAGCTTTGGTTCTCACCCTAAGTAATATATCTGGGGAAAAGTAACCTCAGGATAATCTCTGGTATTCTTTCAAACAAGCTGAAGGCCTTGGCATAGCTCAATTTTCATGCCAAGGATTTGGAATCCAGTAGTCTCAGCCCCATCTTGTAAAGAGAAGATGGGATCTTGTGAGATCTTGGAGCCTCTGTCACTGTTATTGCCTGTCTTTTGCACCCTAAGGTTAGCTACTGGGCCTGGGGCAGGAGAGGTGGTGGTGGCACTCAAACTAAGCTGGGCCTTATTCACCTTGCTTGCAAGTGGACTAGAAACAGAGCTCTGCTTGACTTGGAGCAAGTGAACTTTCAAACAGGGTGGCTCCAATTTGCAAGAAGCCCATGCTAATGCTTGTAATGTACCCACTAATGGGACCATGGGACTGCAAGTTAAGTTCAATTGAATCAATGCACTGAGAGCTAATTTGTAGTTTGTGGAATTTAGGGACTATCTGCAGCTAGATTGTGATTTGGGGCACAATCCTATACAAGCATAGCTGGCTAAGAAATCCTGGAACTTGTAGGATTTTCTCCTGTCTCAAAATGTATATTACCATTCTCTTTGTGACCTTTTTCTCTTATCCTATTAGGTAAATGTGCATTGATTTAAATACTTGTCTCTGACTGCCCCCCTCCCCCGGTCCCTCCATCTGAGGTAGGACAGGCTCCTAGATAAATGTGACAAGATTCTCATACATATGCCAGCTTTGAGGTCATTTGTGCAAGTTTTATGAATCTTTGCAACTTCAGATTCAAATACATAACAATTTGGGTTTACTTGGGGTATGACCAACTTGGGCAGCATGAGAGAGTCCCTGTCCTGTAGAGCCACTGTGGGAGTGAAGTGGAAAGAGTGGTGGTCTTTTGATTTTTCTTTTGCAATAAATAAAATTCACAGGCAGGGGGACAAGAGATCAAAGCAGGAAGAATGCTATACCTTTTAATCAAGGTGACATATGAAAAGCAGTTAAGATGTGTGGTAGGGGTTTTTAATGCTTGAAGAAAGATGGATAAATTCCCCAAGGAACATGCAGTTCCAATGCACCTCATGGAGTGACAGGATCTGCTTTCTGAGGTGGTAAAAGCATAGGAAGATGGCTTATACCTAGTCAAATGATTGGCCCATCCAGCTCAGTGTAACATGCACTGGCTGGCAGCAGCAATGCAGAGTTCAATATAGGAGTCTATTCTCAGGCTCACTTGAAGCTGGCAATGACTGGACTGAGGATCTTTTGTATGAAAAGCAATGATCTTTGCAATAAAGGAATAATAAAACAAGCTGGAACTTCCTCTTCTTTTTCCAGTGCACATTTTAAGCAAAAACTGAAAATGTAGAGGCTTTGGAGTGGGGAATTCAACATGATGCTCTGATAATATTGGTCTAGGAACCATTTGACCATACAAGCTTTTTTTTTTTTTTTAATCAAGGGGAGCTTCTCTGTAGCTTTGCTTTTCAAGTGGTTTCATTTCCTCATCTCCCATTGAAAGGCACACACAACCTATTTTACATACTGGATGTTGATCCAAATTATTGTTGTGAATAGATATGAGAAGAGTCAAGGAAAGAATAAATTAATGCACACTTATTATTCAGGTCTATTGTTCACAGACCAAATGTTTCCAAAGGATTTTGGCATTAGATGTCTATGAACCTACTTCAGTTGTGCAGTGTATTGCATCACCACAATGGAGGACTAATGAGAACAGTGGTTTGCATAAAATGTGCATATGCTGATTTATAGCCAGAGGTGCACACTCAGAAATTATTATACTTTAAGCAGAATCAATTTTTATTTAGGCAGTACTGTATACCTTACCATAGCATGGACAACTGTGTTTATTCTTAAGGTGGTGCTGGGGCAGGTATGCGTGTGCATGCGTGCATGTGAGTGTGCATGCGTGCAAGAAACAGCTATTCCTTTTGATTGCCTTTTCTCTTTAAAGTGGAGTTGGGCTGGTCAGCCCACAAAGGATGCCTTCAAAACAGGGGACAATGCTCTGGAAGTTCTTCAAATAGAAGCCTGTTCTCTATAAAACAGGACACATGGCCACTCAGAGTCAGAGTGGCCTGCTAAAGGTAATTTAGAAGCCCGAACCACTCCACAACAGAGGAATTGTACATGTGAAAAAGATGGTATGGGTCAAACTGGGAGTCATGACTCTGAACTGGAAGTCATGGTTAGTATAAATTATGGGTAATTGAATCAAGTCAGGATCAGCAACCATGCATTGATCTCAGCTTGTTTCAATAAACTAGAGCTTTTTTTAAAAAAAAGGAGTAGGCAAAGTTCTGACTTGTGGAATCTATTTCACTTCTTCCTAGACCCTCAAGGTACACCAGCTTGAATCTGGTGCAAGAGACAGACATTTAGACTTAAACAATTCCAAGGCCAGGAATTCATCTTGTCTACCAGAACTAGATGGAGATTACAGTAGTATTACACAAATATGTACACCTGCTTACTCAGAACTTTGTTTCAGCAGTGTAGGGCAGAAGGGGACTTAAAATTGGTGCATTCAAAACATGGTGCTGGAGTAGAGCTTTGCAAATACCCTGGACCATCAGAAAGATGAACAAGTGGGTCCTAGATTAAGAAAAAGTCAGTGCTTTCCCTACAAGGAAAGATGAAAAGCTGAGACTATCATACCTTGGACACACTATGAGAAGGCAAGAGACCCTGGATAAGACAATCATGCTAGAGAAAGTTGAAGGCAGAAGAAGAAGAAAAGGAAGACCAAATGACTTGACTCCGCAAAGGAAGCCACAGCCTTCAATTTAGTAAAGCTATGCAGGGAAGTCATGGATAGGTCATTTTGGAAAGTTTTCTCTCATAAGGTCACCATAAGTTGAGGACAACTTCATGGCACACAACAGCAACAATGTTAAACAACTGGGACTCAACAATCCTTGCTGTTCTACTGCAAATTGATCAGAGATCCAATGCTACCTTCTGACTGCCCCTGGTTTAAAATCACTGTCATTTATCCTTGTAAATAAATTAAACCTAGAAGGAGATGCTTCTGTTCTCCTCCTTGTAGCTCCACCAGACATGATAGTGCTGGTGACGGGGAGGCACACAAGTTCAAGGATTTCCAGGCTTGCCTGTGTACTACTGAGGTTTACAAAATCTTTGTTCCATAGATTTTCCATTGCTTTACAGCATGAACTGCTGAGATGCAGAATTGAGGAATAGAAGAGTGTCAGACTGGCAAAACAAACGGAGCAGTTGGGAGCAAAGGGCCATTTTCTGCAGAAACCCACTGAAATGAATGGAAGATATTCCATTATTTTTCTTGGTCTAAACTTGCATTTATTTTGGTAAGTGTTCTGCAGAGGAACTTTCTCTGGGAGCTGAATAACAATAATTTTAAACAACCCTCCGAAAGAATAATAATTCCATGGTTTCTAACCTTTCAATAAATGCCACACAAATTAACACCTTTGTTAGTATAAACATTAGCATACCACAAAGTTTTCAGATGTAGACTAATAGGCCCTCAAGTCATGATTTGTAGATTTACAAAAAGGAGTGGGGAGGACATTTCTTTTATCTGAAGGCAAAACCCTTCTCAGCAGTATCATTATTACACTCAACAAATAGGCATGTTTACCTCCTGGCTGTTAGTGTTACAGATTCAAACAATGATGCTTAACCTTTGCAAATAATCCTAGGGTTATTTTAATAAGACACAGATTGTTCATCCACCAGCTGGATCCCTCAAGTCTTGACTGCATTTTTTATTTTCCTAGCTGCTTAACACAATGACACCTGGATATCTCAGTGGTTGCTGGCACATCTCTCCACATTTTAGGAATGGAATTGAGTTTCTTTATCCTGTGGCATTATTATCAACCAAGCATCAACTTTCTTCAAGCATCAACTCTCGTTGAGGCCCCATCGGTGAGGGTGTTCAGAGACAGGCTGGACATGCACATGGTGGGGATGTCATGAGCGGAGCCGGCTGGTGCTGGAGGTCAGACTAGATGGCTCAGGAGGCCCCTTCTGACTCGCTCTGTTTCTATGTTTCTTTTCTCAGGGTGATTTATATCTTTGGTACCCAAACTTGGCATGACAAACATGGAATGTAACTAGGGTTTGGAAAGGGAGCATGCAATGTAACAGTGGATTGGATGGCTTTGTTCATAGGAGATCTCAGGAATGCCTCTTTGTGTCTGATTGGTCAACTTTCCCCAATCAGGCATTTTTCAGGTATGTAGATTACAGCTCCCACATCAGGAGGGTGCTGGTTGGAGAAGACTAGTCTAAAACAATTCTTTTACAAACTTTCAAAAATGCACTAGAATCCAAAGAGCCACATGATTCATCAGGCATATGACAAAAAGTTTGGGGTTACCTTTCCTTAGGACCAAATCACAATGCTACTTGGTAAGCTACAGTGAAAACACTGGCAGCATTTGGAATAATTTTGGAATTATTATTTTGGAATAATTTTGTACTATGGAACAGGGAGTTTTTGGTTTAAATGTGGGTGGTGGTGGGGGCGGAACTCTCAATATTCTCAGAGTAGTTCTTAGGATCCTGGTCATGGTTCATGTGGCAATATGAGAAACACAGAGAAAACATTGTAGCTCAAATAGGGATAAAAGGTAAAGGTAAAGGTTTCCCCTTGACGTTAAGTCCAGCCATGTCTGACTCTAGGGGGCGGTGCTCATCTCCGTTTCCCGGCCGAGGGAGCCAGCGTTTGCCCACAGACAGTCTCCTTGGTCATGTTGCCGGCATGACTAAACACCGAAGTGCATGGAACTCTCTTACCTTCCCACCAAAGTGGTGCCTTTTTATCTACTTGCATTTGCATGCTTTCGAACTGCAAGGTTAGCAGGAGCTGGGATGGAGCAACGGGAACTTATCCTGTTGTACAGATTCGAACTGGTGACCTTTCGATCAACCAGCCCAGCAGCACAGCAGTTTAAACCACTGTGCCACCTGCAGTCCCTTCAAATAGGGATATAGAAATAATAAATACATATATAAATGTGTTAGAGCACTGTCAGGATTATAACCTCTTTGTATGAAGGCCTTTGTATATTTAGATAAGAAAATTCACCTACATCGCCAAGTATTCTCTAACAAGCCAGGATGGCTGAAGAATGATGGATTTTGAAGAATATTTTTCTGTGTAAATAGGCATAAGATTAAATATTTACAGACATCTGCATGAGATAGAATGAATGTATATGTTGCTGCAGTTAGGTAATTTTATTGGTTTTATGCCTCTCTCTAGATAGCCTTATGTACTTCTTGTGCTGGGAAGAATGTTCAACCTGCAACCCCCATCCTGTGCTTTAAAACTGCTTCCACATTGTATGGTAGCCTTTGATAACCTCCATGAATTTGTCCAATCTCAATTTAAAGCTGTCCAAATGGGTGGCCTGCACCACATCCTGTGGCAATGAATCCCATAGTTTCACTATGTGCTGTGTGAATAATTATTTATTTACGTTTTATTGAATCTCCCACAAATCAGTTTCATGGGATAACTCTGAATTCTATAATGTGGTAGAAAAGCAAAAGTGTCTTATCTCTCTTTTTTATACACCATGTATAATTTTAAACACTTATATTGTGTCTTTCTCAGTCCCAGCCCTGGCCTCAGCCCCGGTCCTCCCCTGCCTTTTTTCTAAGCTGAATAATCCTAGTTGTTATAGCCATTCATCACACAAGAGTTGCTCCAACCCCTTGACCATTGTCTATGTTGGCTGAGGCTGATAGGAATTGACTTCTAAAGCACCTGTAAGACACTAGATTGGGGAAGAGTGATGTAGATCATACTGATCTAGACTGATAGTCTGATGTCATATAAGGAATGTTCTTGTTTGCTTGTTCACTGCATCTTCTGAATGTTCCATCTTTGCACATTCTATGTTTGTGTCATAATTATTTCCATTACTATCTTTTATTAGAATCATTACCAAATATGTTTCTTTTCTGTCCAATAGTTGATGTCCTTTAGCTTTGGGCCCAGTCCTATGAAATGGATATGTAGCTGAATTTTGTGAAGCTACTGCACAAAACTAACCCAAATTCTCTGAATGATATGTCGAAGCCCCTAAATTCCAGTCCATCAAACCACTGTGTCTTTTTGCTTGTTTTTTTTCCCTGCATCTTCTCCCAAGTACAAAATACTTTGTTAACTGTCCAGCTAACAAAATGATGTATTCCCTTTCTCAAGGGTACATAATGAGAGAGAAAGATGTACTGTCAGCTTTAATTATAAACGCATTAAGTTTGCATGGCATCTCAACACCAACAAAGCAGCTCTTTAGGCAGTAGTGATCCCCTGGGACCCAACATTACTTTACGCTTTATACTTTACATATCTACTATTTGCATTTTCTAAATAGACTAGAAAGACTAATATTCATATAGCTGTTTTGCAATCTTTTTTAATCATATGCTATCATAATTGTTTACTAGTGTTGTCCCCCTAGAGCATTCTATTTTTTATCTCTTAGCAACACAATGTTTCAACTATTCCTTCTTTGAAGGATCAGTACCTATTCCTCATACATGCCTTATTAATGCATTATTTTTGTTGTGTAATTGTTATATTTGTATATTTTGTTTTTGCTGTGAGCCACCCCGAGGCTTTGTTGTGATGGGGGTGGCATAAAAATGTTTTAAATAAATAAATAATTTGTATTTATTTTTATTTTTTGGGGAGATTTTTGGAGATGGTTTTTAGAGTGTGCATAAGTTCTAGCCTGTTCATGGTTAATAGTTCATGGTTTGTTTGCAACTACACTGGAAGTAGAGAGAGGGAGAAGAATGCACAAACCCAAGGTTTGTAAGTGTTAGACTCATATCAGATCCCTAGAGATGCCATTTAAGTCTCCTAACCTTAGTTTTCTAGAGCAGCCTTCCCCAACCTGTTGCCCTCAGGATGGGTTGGACTACAGCTTCCATCAAGGATGCCCCTGCCGTCTGGAATGATGAGAATTTCAGTTTAACACAACTCAAGTGCAGTTGCTTGGCCAAGGATGCTCTAGAAATTTAATCCCTGAGAGTTGAAATTAGGGATGGGAAGCAATTTTTAGACATTCCATTTCAGAGAAGTTCTCTGGGGCAACATTCTGTGGAAGTTTAGGACAGAGGCAATATGCATCTCAGTCCTAAAGTAGGCAGATACGCATCTCAGACATCACAATTCTAAATTTCTATTCAGAAATAAGCACGAACAAACCATCACTCACTTGTGAGCTTCTGCCTGTGTATTCAGAAGGAAGCCATAAAAGCCCTGCAGGTCAAAACTCAGAAGGAAGCCAGCTTGAATCATTCAACAGTTTCCTGCTCCTTCACTGACCCGGGGCGGGGGCGGGGGGATCCCTATTATCTCCAAACAGGAACTGATCAGAGAAAAACATTTTTCCCTGTAAAGTAATAAAGGAAAACACTTATCTCTGATCAGCTGCTAAGAGCCCTCCCCCACCAACTTGGTGGATAGGAAGGAGATCCCAGGTTGGAAGAAGAAACTACGTAGGTCTTCTTGGATCCATGGACCAGAGGTTTCCTTTTGGTGACCTATGTGACAGATGCATGTAAATTCAGGTGCATGGATACCAAAGCTCTATCTAATGCACTATCTGCCACCCTTGAACCTCATATCTTGCAGCCGGTGAAGTTCATTTTGCACTGCTAAATGAAGTTCATGTTACACCATATCGTACTGGACCATTTTGTTCCCCTCCCCATGTAACATCCTTTATGTTTTTTTAAACCATGCAGCTAAGTTAATTTCTTCTTGGTTGTCTAAACATGGTGTACTGCTTTCGTTCTATCCCCCGCATAACCATCTGTCTAGATGGTGAAAGATTGAGCTGCAGCTTTTCTATAACAAATCCAACTGTATCAATGGCATGACTAAACATTGCATTAAATGTTCACAGGCTTCTAACCAAAAGAAATGTTATGATTGGTTTACTGGTTTTTGAAGCTGGTGCAAAACATGCCACTGTGAAGTAATTTGGAAAGAGCAAGGAAAGAGCTTCAAGTAATGTGTAATACTGTAACTTAGAGATACAATGGTGCAATTCTATCCATGTTTAGACAGAAAAAGACCTAAAATTCCTAACAAGCCAGCTAGAAAAAAGATGTAGGTTGAGATTTCTAATCATTGGGTTGGAACTAGACTGGGTTAGTTGAACCTAGGCCCATTGAAATAAGTATAAAGCTATGTAGCTTGCCTGATCTCCCTGAGTACAATTTTAACTGAGTTTAATTCTGCAGGATGCAACCCACTGTGTTTTTAAGGGGCACAAAAATGCCCCTTTAGTTAAGATAAACTGCAGGAAAGCAAAGCAAAGCAAAGGATTCCTCCATTAGTGCTATTATAGTTTTGTTGTTTTAAATTAATTCATTTTTTGGTCTTTTTAAAATTTAATTTCAACTTTTGTTAACTGCCCAGAGAACCTTGGCTATTGGGCAGTACAAACATGAACAAACAAACAAACAAACACTAGGAATAGGAGGCAAGAAATGTTATAGATTATCAGGTGTCAGCCTGTAACTTGTCTGTCTTTGGCTTGCACTCATGCTAGTACTTGCTGTACATTTTGTACAAATGAGAAAATTGTGCAGAACGAACAGCGGCTGAACATGCAAGTTGTGCAAACAATTCCCAAACCCATCTACTTTTTCAAATTTAAAATGAGTGCATTTTGATACATTTACATATTTTGAGAAAGCTTTGCATTGCCCCACACTTTCCTGGCCCTATATTGCCATATACTGCATCTAGCCTAATTGACAAGAAGGGCTCCCCTTGCTGTTGAATCCCTCTTGACAGCTACTGTTGTAAGCAAGGACCTGGGATGGAGAACTCACAGTGAGGCTCCGATGCCCCATGAAGGGATCCAATGGGAAGCTGCCCCTCCCCCTGTGTGTACGGAGTGCTAGACTAGATGGACCTTGGCTCTATCCAGCATGGTTTTTCGTATGTCTTTATGCTCTTATTTGATATGTATTTATTTATTTTAATATCAGTGGCACGCAAGTCATGGAGAATTTTGTTTTTCTAGATTTATCAGAGATGTTGGCTGGTTTTCAAGAAAGCATCAAGCAAAGGGCCCAAAAGAATTGAGAAATTTTCAGATGAGCGTGCTGCCTACTTCCGATGCTATCACAAGGTAAGAAGGGTTTGATAATAAGCAGCCTTCACCCACATTTCCTTACTGAGCATGGAATCCCATGAAAATTACTTCCACAGTTAATCTAGCCTTTGGTACCAATCCAGCTAATGAAGTTTGTGGCTAAGTGCCGTTGAAAGCAATGAAACAGAAGTTCATCTCAGCTTTCTTGTCATTCTGGTTTCAATAGGATTTAGTCACTAATAATGTTACCTGCATCAGGGCCTATCAGTTTAATGGTGTGCAGCCCTTTAAGCAAATTATTCTGTAATGCATTTTTTTCTTTTTAAAAAATGAATGTGCTTTTGGAACATCAGATTTTCAAATCAATTGCTGTTGAGTAGTATACAGTACCTCCTCTGATACTGGAGGTTATCTATAGAAATTAGAACTAATAGGCATTGGTAGATGTATTCTCCATGAGCTTGGCTAATCCCTCTTTAAAACCATCCAGGTTGGTGGCCATCACTTCATTTTGTGGTTGAAAATTTCACTGTTTAGCTATGCCCTGTATGAAGAAGAACTTGATTTTGTCTGTCCTGAATCTCTCAACATTTGACTTCATCGGATGCCCCTGGATTTTTAAAAAAAATCTTCCTATGTACTTTCATCACACGATGTCCAATATTATGTATGATTCTATCATGTTGCCTCCAGTTTGACTCACCTGCATAACATTGTAACCTTTGCACACTGAAGTGTTGCTGAAGTTCCTTGATTATTCTAGTTTCTCTTTTCTGCATTTTCACCTGAATTACATTATTCTGTTTGAAGCATGGTGATCAAAACTATGCACAACATTCCAAGTGTGGTTACACCATAAAACTGTATAAACACACTACAATTTTGGCAGCTTAATTTTTATTTTTATTTCAGAGGGGTGTTTTCAGTACATCTGAGATCGAGGATGCTCCAAGTTCTGGGGTTTAAACAATTGGTTAAGCAGTGGGAGGTAGGGGAGCTACTCATGGAATACTTGTGTAGTGAATCAATATGCGTAAACCCAAACCCAGTTCTTATCTTCACTATTGTATTTTTATATTGGAAGCGTGTTTGGCACAGTGGATGCTGTTTGCAATGGCTAATTACAAATCACTCCCAAAGGAGGACAAGCATTACCATAAAGGAATATGAAAGACTGTCATAAAATTTGCTTGTGCTAATTTATATGCATACATGCACATTTGAAATTATTACTATAATGTTAGTAGGGCTATAATGCATCTCTCACCATAGAAGGCAGACTGTGACCAGGTGACCTGTGTACCTGCTGTCTGCTCTTCGTCTGCTGCTATTGATGGGCACCTTGAAGCTCTTGCTTTCGCTTCTCAAAGTTCTTTGTTTTTCAACTGGGTTTGGACCAAATCTTTAAAGGGAAGTTACAACTGTTCTCTGATAGCCCTTCAGACAGAGATGTGTTCTCTATAAAGGAGGACAGATGTCTCATACACAGTGGGCCTTGCACAGAGGTAATATAGGAACTGGAACTGGTTGAAAGAGCATTTTTTGAAGAAGAGGAGGGGTTGCAATCCACCGCTGAACCGCCAAGGCCAGAGGACTCACAGATAAGCTAGGCAGTCATTGAGATGTAATCAGTTTCAGATACTTAGTGAACATGGTGCTGAGGGGCCAAAGCAAGCATCTAGGGACTGGGGCCCAGGAAAGAGGGCACACTGCTTGTGAAATGTCAGGTGAAGGTCTCCCTTGGCCTGGCAGTTTTAGTTTGGAAGGGAGGAGAGGTCATCTGTTTGGAATTGACTTATCACTAGGCTGTGTTTCTCAAATGGCTAACGTTCTAACTTTGCCTGTTCCTTTGCTATTGACTTCTGCAATGCTATTCCTTTGTACTTGGTCAGCATTAACATTACAAAGCCTTTTAGTTAGAAATCCATTTTCCATGTTGTTTGGAAGGATGTGGAACAGCAGGTGTGATAGGTATCCAGCAATCCCACTACAAAGGATCCTTGGGATCCTAGATGCCTCTTTGTGAAACAGGGAAGAGCCTCCCTTGATCATTAAAGGCTGGGCACATTGCTAGTGAGGTCCAGTCCTATGAAACAGTGCCAAATGACAGTGTACTGGTTAGCACAATGAACTTTGTCTAGACTAGAGAGACCCAAGAATGCATGAGAAAGGGAAAGGGAGGGGAACAAATTGTGCTTGAAAAGCCCAAGACCATCAGCTCATTGTTTTCCAGGCGTTCCTTTTCCCAACCTCAGGGAGGAATTTACTGTACAGTTCTAGTAATTTTCACCAGCATCAGGAGCAGGTCTTTTGTCATAACAGGGCTTAATTGCCCATACAAGACCAAGCTGCCTTGTAGTACAACCATGTCACAACATTATGACGTGGGGGAAGCCATTTACCTCCAAAGATTGTGAAGCTTGCACTAAGGCTCAGAGAGGGGTGGCACTTAATGTCGTCATCCCTATGAATTGAGATAACCCTTGAGCCATGGCCTTCCTGTACACAACTGGCTGTACATGCAGGAGGCATGAATCAAATTGGTTTGCAAACCACTGAGCTTTGGAGAAACTATAAACAGACACATGAATCAGTTTAAGATGCCTCTGAGTTTATTGGGTGTTGCACCAATAGAACAGATCCAAATTCTTCAGTATTTACATAATCACCATTGCTAGGCACAACTAAAGCCAATGACATGTGTTGTGTGGTTGTTTTAAAACACTTGTGGGGAGGGGTATTTCACTGTGCTGGACAAAGTACATGTATAATTCCCTCTGGCACCATGATAACAATAGCGAATCCTTTAATTTTTAATCTTTGATGGTTTACAGCTTCAGATATTAGAAAATTGGGATTTAGTAGTGCAAACACAGTCTATGAGCTTGAGAGCAAAAAGATAATCTTTTGGTGGCCAATCCATTCTTATTTGGCTTGAGAGGTGTTTAAGCATTAAACCTCAGGGGAATACTGGATTCGAATTGCCTTAATCTATTTGCTTCCATCTCCATCTCTCTGATGTATAATTTATACAGGATTGGTCATAAAACCCTGAGGAATATTTCCTTCACTTGTCATGTCTAGAAATAGATATTCATGGTAATTTATGTGATGCCATTTTTGAAAGTCATGAGAAGAGACGAAAAATCTCTTCCTCTTCCTCATTTGATCTCCTGTAGGGGATGGTGTGAGATATATATAGAGAGCAGTTTCATTTCAGCTCAGCACAGAAGGTGCATCATCTGTAATGATACTAAGCTGACAAATTATTGATGCAAATCTTATGCTGCTTTCTCTCTCCATAGTAATGCAAACTATGAGTAGTACATGTATTGCTCTTTGGATGATGTGGGAATTAGGGCCTGAATATAAGATCAGAGCCTTTGCAATATTCGCTTCTTTCCCTCAAAAAGGGCCTTTAAAAATTCCCATGGATAATCCATAGGCTAGAGGTTGCCATGTTCAGGAAAAAACGTCTGCAACTCAGGATCCCTAGTATGAATTTAGCCATTCATGAGATCATGCTATTTTTTAAAGAGTCTATTTAGGTTAGTTCAGATGACCATCAGGTATACTACTGCGGGCAAGAATCCCTCAGAAGAAATGGAGTAGCCTTCATAGTCAATAAAAGAGTAGGAAAAGCAGTACTGGGATACAATCTCCAAAATGACAGAATGATCTCAGTTCGAATCCAAGGCAAACCATTCAACATCACAATAGTCCAAGTCTATGCCCCAACCACTGGTGCTGAAGAGGCTGAAGTTGACCAGTTCTATGAAGGCCTACAACACCTGCTAGAATTAACTCCAAAAAATGATGTCCTTATCATCATGGGGGATTGGAATGCTAAAGTAGGAAACCAAAAGATAACTGGAATAACAGGCAAGTTTGGCCTTGGAATACAAAATGAAGCAGGGCATAGGCTGGTAGAATTTTGTCAGGAGAATACGATGGTCATAACAAACACTCTTTTCCAACAACCCAAGAGACGTCTCTACACATGGACATCACCAGACGGTCAACACAGAAATCAGATTGACTATGTGCTCTGCAGCCAAAGATGGAGAAGTTCTATACAGTCAGTAAAACTAGACCAGGAGCTGACTGTGGCTCAGATCATGAGCTTCTGGTGGCAAATTTAGGCTTAAGTTGAAGAAAGTAGGGAAAAGCACTAGGCCACTCAGGTATGACCTAAATCATATCCCTGATGAATATAGAGTAGAGGTGACAAATAGATTTAAGGAATTAGATCTGATAGACAGAGTGCCTGAAGAACTATGGACGGAGGTTCGCAACATTGTACAAGAGGCAGCAACTAAAACCATCCCAAGAAAAAGAAATGCAAGAAAGCAAAATGGCTGTCTGAGGAAGCTTTACAAATAGCTGAGGAAAGAAGGGAAGCGAAAGGCAAGGGAGAAAGAGAAAGATACAAACAATTGAATGCAGAATTCCAGAGAACAGCTAGAAGAGATAAGAATGCCTTCCTAAATGAACAGTGCAAAGAAATAGAAGAAAACAATAGAATAGGGAGGACCAGAGATCTCTTCAAGAAAATTAGAGATATGAAGGGAACATTTCATGCGAAAATGGGCATAATAAAGGACCAAAATGGCAGGGACCTTACAGAGGCAGAAGAGATTAAGAAGAGGTGGCAAGATTACACAGAAGAACTATACAAGAAAGAGCTTAACATCCCTGATAACCACGATGGGGTGGTCCCTGACCTCGAGCCAGACATCCTGGAATGTGAAGTGAAATGGGCCTTAGGAAGTCTGAGCAACAACAAAGCTAGTGGAGGTGACAGCATTCCAGCTGAGCTATTCAAAATCCTGAAAGATGATGCAGTTAAAGTGCTACACTCAATATGCCAGCAAATTTGGAAAACTCAACAGTGGCCACAGGATTGGAAAAGGTCAGTTTACATTCCGATCCCCAAGAAGGGCAATGCCAAAGAATGTTCAAACTACCGCACCATTGCACTCATTTCACATGCTAGCAAAGTGATGCTCAAATCCTACAAGCTAGGCTCCAGCAGTATGTGGACCGAGAACTACCAGAAGTACAGGCAGGATTTCGAAGAGGGAGAGGAACTAGAGATCAAATTGCCAACATACGCTGGATCATGGAGAAAGCCAGGGAGTTCCAGAAAAAGATCTACTTCTGCTTCATTGACTACGCTAAAGCCTTTGATTGTGTGGATCACAACAAATTGTGGCAAGTTCTTAAAGAGATGGGAGTACCAGACCATCTTATTTGTCTCTTGAGAAACCTATATGCAGGTCAAGAAGCAACAGTGAGAACTGGACATGGAACCACTGATTGGTTCAAAATTGAGAAAGGAGTTCGGCAAGGCTGTATACTGTCACCCTGCCTATTTAACTTATATGCAGAGCACATCATGAGAAAGGCAGGGCTAGATGAATCACCAGTTGGAATCAAGATTGCTGGGAGAAATATCAACAACCTCAGATATGCAGATGATACCACTCTCATGGCAGAAAGTGAAGAGGAACTAAAGAGCCTCTTGATGCGGGTGAAGGGGAGAGCGCAAAAGTTGGCTTGAAACTCAACATTAAGAAAACTAAGATCATGGCATCTGGTCCTCTCACTTCCTGGCAAATAGATGGGGAAGAAATGGAGGTAGTGACAGATTTTATTTTCCTGGGCTCCAAGATCACCGCAGACGGGGACTGCAGCCAAGAAATTAAAAGACGCTTGCTTCTGGGGAGGAAAGCTATGGCAAATCTAGATAGCATACTAAAAAGCAGAGACATCACCCTGCCAACAAAAGTGCGTATAGTCAAGGCTATGGTTTTCCCAGTTGCAATGTATGGCTGTGAAAGCTGGACAATAAGGAAGGCTGAGCGCAAAAGGATAGAGGCCTTGAGTTGTGGTGCTGGAGAAGACTCCTGCGAGTCCCTTGGACTGCAAGGCGATCAAACCGGTCAGTCCTAGAGGAGATCAACCCTGACTGCTCTTTAGAAGGCCAGATAGTGAAGATGAAACTCAAATACTTTGGCCACCTAATGAGAAGGAAGGACTCCCTAGAGAAGAGTCTAATGCTGGGAACAATAGATGGCAAAAGAAGAAGGGGACGGCAGAGGATGAGGTGGCTGGATGGAGTCACAGAGGCGGTTGGTGTGAGCTTGAGTGGACTCCGGGGGATGGTGGAGGACAGGAGGGCCTGGAGGAATGTTGTCCATGGGGTCGCGATGGGTCGGACTCGACTTCGCGACTAACAACAACAACAACAACAGAAGCCAGTTAAGCCAAAAGATTTGCCAGGAGGTTTCTGAGTCCCCATCAGCATCATCATGATCATGAACAATATCTCACTTTTTGGCCAATGGTTCTCAAGCAGGATAACAAAAATCAAATGCAAAACAAGGAAACCAGGGATT
Organism: Varanus salvator macromaculatus; assembly: GCA_023646645.1. Lineage (NCBI taxonomy): Eukaryota > Metazoa > Chordata > Lepidosauria > Squamata > Varanidae > Varanus > Varanus salvator. The sequence goes on along the minus strand of JAIXND010000771.1, from coordinate 15,429,204 downwards.
CATTTAAATCAAGGTTGGGGACTTTCAGCCCATAATCTGGCGCATGCAGGTTTTGGAGCCTGATCAGACTCCTCCAGGGTGAGGCGCTTCACCCCGTGTGAAAAGATGCCCTGTGTATAACAACCATTGTTATATAACGAGGTGGCCATACCTGCTCAATGGAAGAACCACATATGGGACGTGTCATATGTTGGAAGGCCACAAAACATAAACAAATATTTGTTTCTTTGTTGTCACCAAAGAGAAATCGCTGCAATGATCCGGCTAGTTACTGCTAGTAGAGATCTTGTGAGTCTCCATCTTGGTTGTGAGTTGTTGAAAATCTGACTGATACACTGTCAGGGCTGGAGAAATTATCTCTGTTAGGTGGTGATATGCAAGGATTGTACGATGCTTTGATTTTACTAACAAAAAAGAAATGCATCACGGCCTGTTATTGCCGCCGCCACCACCATTTGCCCACTCGCTCTGTAACACCCACTGGATGTGCTGTGGACTTGGCTCACTTCTCTCATCTCGCAGGCTGATGAGAGGAGCCCCAGGAAGAGGGAGAGCATCACCAGGCAACCAGAACAACTGTGTCTGGCGCCTGAGTGCAGGGCTTAGCACCACCAGAGCCTTCTTCAGAGGGCCTGAACCAGTGGAAGCAGCAAAGCCAGTGGCTGCCATTCATCCTCCATTGCCCACTGGATGTGCCTTGTTCCTTGCTTTCGATCACCCCTCTGCGAGCCATAAAGTAAAATCAAAGAGCTCCGTGAGGCTCACGAGCCTTGTTCTGGCCAACCCTGTTATATGATTTGTACTTTGCATGGCTTCCATGGGGAATCAAAGTCTCTGAGCAGGCTTATGGCCTTGTTTTGTCATAGTCAAGGGCCTGTGCAATAGTTACTGAACAACGTCCTGAAGGGGCAGAGAGACAATCATGCCGAATATTGTGAAATAAAATTGTGCAGAAACAAATTGTTTGTAAAAGAAACTGTTTTACACTGTTATACATTTTGTATGTTTTAATCCTTACTGTTTATATCTACACCTGCATCTACATCTACATCTAAATCCATGTCTACATCTATATGTTCTATATATTCATTTCTATATTTCATAGCCAAAGCTCTCTGGGAAGTTCACAAGAATGCACAACAACAACAACAACAAATACCACTTTGTGTTTTGCTGAGACGAGTTTAATGAAATAATAATTCTAACAAATGTTCTTACTGCCAGTAAAAAAAACCTTAGCAAGAGCATTTCACCTTCTGGAAATCATAGAAAAGCCAGGAAACCACCCAAATTAGGCAGTATTTAGATGAGCCAATGAGATGATACACTGTGGCCATCTGTGGAATGTGGCCATCTACAGAATTCAAAGGGCTGGATTTGGTCCCCAGACCAGCTGGATTTTGTCGCCAGGCCTGAGTTGGAATACTCCTGACACTGAAAAGTGACATCTGCGACAAGAATTCCCTGGCAGGTCACCTTGGGAGGTGTGGCATTTCCATGACTTCCTTTGCTTCTTGGAGAGTTGTTCTTTGCAGAACAGTTCTCCACAAAACAGCATTATGGATCATGCAATAGTTGTGGGCTTAACTGGCCATATGAAAGCTCATGCCATGGCAACGGGCAGGGTTGGGATGAAGCTCAGCTGAATATGTCCTTCCAACATTTGTGGATTTCTACTTGTGCTGAGCCCAGCCTTGGAAAGCAAGTGGAGAAGTAGTCCACAAATGGTTGCACAATGAAGGTTATGCAACCAGCAACTTCTTTTGCATCAGGTGCAACAGCACAACCAAAGGCTATTGCACATGGCGTGAAAGAGGAATGCTGCTTGCACAGGCTCCATGCAGTGAGCCCCAAGCAAACATCCTTCTTCCCCATCAGGTAGAGAACCACAAACAAAAGCTCCTGCACTGGCATGGAAGGAGGACACTGCTTGTGTAGCTTGTGGGGCTTGATTCCTGGTAAGTGCCCCATAATTGTTGGGTGTCCTTGCCACAAACTTGGAATCAAGGCAGCAACAAGGGAGTCTGGAATCCAGGAAGCTGAGCCCAAGGAATCCATGAATTCTCACCCCTGCAATGGATTACTCACACCCCACACAAAATCAATAGAGTTTCTACTTTTCCTACATGTACAACTTTTAAAAATGGTTATTGTTGTTACATCATACTCTTTCTTCCAAGGTACACAAGGCAATGCACATGATTTCCATCCTATCTATAGTATCTTCAGGTTAGGATAATAGCAGGCTAGGCTGAGAACATGGCTGAGTGGAGACTAGAACCTGGATCTTCCAAGTCGCAGTCCATTACGGTAACCACTGCATCACACTGGTTCCCACTGTTCTTATAAATAAAGCTATCTCCTCAACATACAGACTATGCCATTACATGCAATCACATTATTTTTCTTGGATGAAGGAATTATGCAGGATACTAAACCTTTATTGGCCTTATTGGAATCAATGTTGTTTTAATAAGCATTGCAGGTAATCATTTGGGAGCAGTTTAATTCCACAGAGCCTGAAACTGATATTCTCCAACTATTTTTCCCCTTGTTACTTTAGTGATTTATTGCACTCATTCATCTGACTTATGCTCACTTGCTTTGGTGATTTATAATGCTAACAGATTACCGTGATGGAACTGCTGTAGTTACATGAGCTTGGATGCATTCTTTCTTTCCACCTGCAAGAGTATCCATGGAGTGGCATTCAAGGATGCTCAGGTTGCTAGAAGGGCAGAAGTGCTTCTTGCCATTACTCTCTTTTCTCTAGGCAGCCCTATCTCTCCTTCCTAAATCTGCTGCAGACAGTTGAGGAATTATCCAAAATGGGAGGGAATAGAAGGGAAATGGTGTATAAAAAAAATTGCTTCCGTCTTCCAAATACATTGTCTGCTTGGCTACAAACCCATCCATTCAGAGTCCAAACCAGGGTCAAGGTAAAATCTTAATCAAATATGTTTCTATATCCCTATTTTTAAACTGCCTTTAAACTCCTCATTGCATTTGCCTGGAAATGAAGGGCTCAGTTCAAGCTTGTCCAGTTTAGGTTTCAATCTACTACCATGGAGTGTGTTTTCCATCATTGCTACCCTCAGAGGTTTAGCAGGCTTTTAAAATCAAATACCAAAACAACTGCGTTGAGGCCTGTTTGTCCCAGTCAAGGTTTGGAGTACCTAGAGGACTTGTGTAAAGTTCTCTGTAGACAGGAATCCATTCTAATCCATGAGATCCTCCAAACTACCTTCTTCCTTTTAAGGCTTTATGAGGCCAGGCAGCAGAGAAGAGAAACAGCAGGATCTGTAGAGACAGGGAAGAAAGGATGGTTTTGCTCTCTCCTCTACATGATATCCTGACTCACTGAGATGCAACTCATCAGTTTCTGGGCCAGGTGACTGACTTTACAAAAGGGAGGCTGTAACAAGGGTGGTGGAGAGGGAACATCCAGAGGATATAAGTTCCACATTCTGTAGAATTGATTTATGAAAGGATGGTCATCTCTTTGGAGCTGTCTTCTGTTTCAGGAGTTGGCAACAATGCCCAGGGGCACACCAGTGCCTGCCAAGATCCCCTGGGGATCTCTTGTTTCTTCTCACCACCTGCCACCACTCTTGTTTCTTCTCACCATCTGACACCACCATGCTCACCTCCTCATGCCTGAAATTTCCTCTGTTTTTGCTTACACTCCTTCCCCACTGCCACCCTTGTTCTCACTACTTCCCTTCCCACCAGTGTTGCACTCATCTTGTCCCCTATTGCCACTGTGCATATTCCCTCCTGCTGCCAAAAATGGAGTGCTTCCAGGGACCAGTGCAGTGATGGACTTGTGTTTTCATGGATTGGAAACAGCTGTGCATGTGGACTGAGACTAGCATGGTTTTCATGTATCCTGAATCATGTTAGACCTGGAAGCTTCAGAGGACATGCAAGGAGGACTTGCAAAGCCTGGGGAGGTCACAAACTATGCTGGACATCTCTGGAAATGTAAAGAGTATAAAATCCTATAATCTACTCTGGAGTTTTGGCAGAATAGAATGAATAGATCCTACCAAAACTCACCAGTAGTTCTCTCATGCCCAGTTGCTGTTGCTTATATGTTGATTGCATCACATCTTAATACCTACATTTTCTGACTCACAAAGCCTTTGGATCAGGCAGTTGTTGAGGCAAACAGAATGGTGCTCACGTGGATGTTTTTGAATGTGTATACTGGCATCAGGCCCTTTACCACTACTGCTAATGACCAAGGGAGATGAGCAATCTCCCTTGATGCTATCATGAAGTTCAAATGTGTGGAAGCAAAAGTAGCCCAATGAAAACAATTTTACTCTTCAGGTGGATGGACTTTGAAGCTTCAAATGTGAACCAAGGCCTGCAAAATGTATGTTGAAATATATTGGCCTGCCTTTCAGATTTTTGCAGAGCAGTTGCTCTTTCAGTGTCTGACCTTTAAGGATGAATTGATAGTGTGAATAAATTGAGTAGTGGCTCTCTTTTATTACCAATTTCCCTCCTAAACACCATAAAGCTTTCAGAGGCAGCCAATAAGCTCATGCCTCATCCACATACAGTTACCTTCATAAAGAACTTTAAAAGTGTTAAGAAACTGAGTTCAGATTTAAGCTATATGGAAAATATCAACTGTTATCAAAGGGGATAAATGCCAGAATGTATTGCATCAATTAAGATGTATTAAAGAAAGTAGGTTTTAAGTAACATGTCCACAGATATATTTAAAAACATCTTTGTATTGCACCCTTAAGAACATTTAAAGCATCTCTGCTGGATTGAACCATACGTCCTTCACATCAAGCAGCAGAGTTCACCCAAGACATTTGGCGATGGACAGGATAATTACCTCATTTTATGTACAGAAGCTAAATGGACATGAAATCTGCATCTTACTTCTATACAGAGATAGGACGGAAACTTCTTCCACATAGGAGGAATCTAGGCTAACAGGAGGTGCAGGAGGGCCAGCACCACAGGCTCTCTGCCTGTCAAGAAGGCAGGGTATAGTAATCATGAGAAGGAGGATGAGTAGTGACTGCTGTCAATGGTGACAAGAAGGTCACCTCTGTAAGGGAGGAAGCCTATTGAGCATGTCTTACCTAAGGGTCCTCCAAAAGCTGGAGCCAACACAGGTGTGCTACCTGCATAGTGACCCTCCTATTTTTGCAGTCACAATTCAGAAACAAAAACAAAAAGTCTGGAGGTTTGTCATTTACAGCTGATATATTATGCAGTCCTATTCTATATGGTGCTCTTTATACAACAGTCTTATTGATGACTGCAAGTTACCGTTGTATTTTTTAAAAATATTTGTCTTAATTGCAGGTTACAGAACTTAACCATGTGAAGAATATATCACGGTTGCCAAAAGGCACAAGGAAGCATGCTGTGGGGATCTATTTCCATGATGACACATCCAAGACATTTGCTTGTGAATCAGGTGGGCATAATGGTGTAAATGGGATTTTTTCACATATATAAATATATATGAATCACTTGCATAAAATATTCTAAATGTATGACTCATCCCAACATGCAGCTTTTGGTAATTTCTTTGCAGAACTTGAAGCTGATGAATGGTGCAAAGTCTTGCAGGTGGAGTGCCTGGGGACTCAGATGAATGATATTAGCCTGGGAGAACCTGACCTACTGGCTTCCGGTGTAGAGAGGGAACAAAGTGGTATGTAAATACGTTGTATACACAGCTACAAATAGAAACACTCAGGGTGCCTCTGCAATAGGCTCATCCAGTGCAGAAATACTCAAGGGCCGGAGGCCAGTGCCACGGCATGCTACATTCCTCCATACAAGCGTGTTTGTGTTCCATATTTACTACTGCTCACTGCGTCGCATCCCAGCTTACACTCTCCCGACTCTCCCTTTTTATAGTTTATGAGATAGGCTTAACACCATTGAGTTAAACATTTCAGCTTGCATGCTCTCAAGAACACAGAAGGATTAAAAAACATCCCATGTTCCTGAGTCATTTAAAAACACTTAATTCAACAATGCTATGCCCAGCATTGTTTGGACATTCACTTATTTCATATATTCAATAAACAAAGCCTCTATAAGTTGAATGGGCTCTGTTAAGAGACTTCCGGGTTCACCCAAGCTCTAAAATGCTGAGAAAATATACCCTTAACAAGGATGATATTTTTACAACGTGCATGTGGTACAGAAGCATTACACTGTGGCTAGATCCAGCTTCAATAGTGCCATGGAACTGGATGGCAGCTTTGTCTGTTCACTAAAATGGACACATGGAGTCTATGCCACTGAAGCTACAGTCCCAAGTGATGTGCACTCAACGGGCAACCAATGCCATTCCTATTGTATAACAAAGTTGGGCGTTTCCTGTAGAATTTGCTTTAGGAAGTAGGACCAGGATCATAATTGATGAATAAATAGTTCCTGAGATCCTGAAAAGGAAAACTTTCTTAGATTAAATCCTACGGCCTACTCTTCATTGCTAAACAGCTCACATAGCATATAGTCAAACTATGGAATGCGCTGCCTTGGGAAGTGGCGATGGCTGCCAATCTGGATGGCTTTAAAAAGGGTTTGGACAGATTCCTGAAGGAGGAGGCTCTCAGTAGCTAAAAGCCATGTGGACGATGTGCTTCCTCCTTCACCGCAGGTGGCATGGCGGCAAACATTGGGCAGGAGGACTTGTACCCATCCTGCTTGAGGGACCCTGTGGCAGCTGGTTTGCCATTGTGTTTACCGAGTGCTGGACCAGATGGACCTTTGGTCTGATCCAGCACAGCTGTTCTTATGTAAGGGAATTGCATGTTCTGAAAAAGAAAAATGGGGGTAGTCTGAGTTGTGCAATGCTAGAACTGTTCAGCTGGGATACTATATTTCGCTACATGGAGTCAACTATGTAGCGATGGAGTCAAGGCAGGGAGAGATGAAGTGCTCCTATTCAGTATGCAATGGTTTCATTCCTTTCTTCCTTTTTTAAGGTGGCACGCATTTAAATGTATAAGATCCCTCTGAAGTGGTACAATTCTAGAATTTCAGTGTCTTGGTCTGGTGTTGTTCTGCCACAGCATGTAGACTCCCTTTCTTGTTTTGTAGAAATGTTATGGGAAAAATTATTGTGAGAATTGCAGAACACTTTGGATGATGGAAAATAGTGTACAACTTTTAAAATATTAGTATCATTGTATAATAACTGCAATGATTTAATTCTGCAAGGATTCTGGTTTATTTTTGTTTTGTTTTTCTCCTAGAGAGATTCAATGTGTATTTGATGCCATCTCCTAATTTAGATGTGCATGGGGAATGTACCTTGCAGATAACTTTTGAAAATATCTGTCTTTGGGACATCCAAAATCCCAGAGTAAAGCTTGTCTCTTGGCCTTTAAGTGCCCTCCGGCGATATGGGAGAGATTCAACCTGGTTTACATTTGAAGCGGGAAGGTGAGTGAATACTTACAGCAGAGTGTTTCTGCTGCTCTTCAGCCCACATTATTCCTTCTCTCTACACTGTGGCCTTTATAAGGCTTTCCCAACCACCTGGTCCCTTCCAGCCAGTGTGGACTTCAGATCTTGTCAACCCAGTCAACATGATCAACAGTCAAGAATACAAGGAGCTGAAGCCCAAAGTATTTGGAGAGTCCTGGGTTGGAGAAGACTGCCATATTATGTGAGATCCATGTAAAAGCTATCTACAAACACACAAAGCAGACATATACGGAAGCAGCTACTGTTCTGTATCCCGCCACTATTGCATCTGAAATCTGTACTGACACAGGAAGTATGGCATTTCAGCATCTCATCCTGGGAAAGATGCCAATATTTTAAATCTGCCAACCAATGGGAATCTGGCCACCATAACCCTAGAAAGCTGCCTGGTACTGAGTCAGATCGTTGGCTCATCTAGCTGAATATCTTGTATGCCAACTGGCAGCAGCCTTCAGGGTGCCAGATGGGCTTTTCCCAGCTCTAGTTGAAGATGCAGGGGACCGAACCTGGGACCATCTGCATGTAAAGCAGGTGCTCTAGCACTGGGCTCTGGCTTTTTCTCTGTTGCATTCTGGGTTGAGATAATTATACGCACACAGAGAGAATCCAGGTAGAGATTCTAGGGCAGAAGCCATCTCAATGGTTTACTAGGGTACTGGACACAACTCTGCTGTATTAGAGGGAAAACTGCCGATGAAATGGATTGCTCATGGTTCTCTCCTGTATCTAATACATGTTTCTTTGGATCCTGTCTATATATTCTAACTTGATTAACTAGGCTAACCAGAAATATTTAGCAAGAACAGGAGATGCAGGATAGCAATACTATGCCAGCTAAGGAACCTTCCATTAAATGGGAGGATACTTTGGACAAAAGGAAAGCACCTGTTGATTCAGTTATGGAAGCCACAGCCTTGAGTTTGCAAGAGTTCTGCAGGGCTGTCAGAGACATGACACTGGAAGCTAGTCTTCATGGGGTTGCCCTAAGTTGGAGATGACTTGATGGCATGTACAAGCGTGTTAAATATATACCGTCTATTGCATACAGTGATGGAAAATGAATGTAGACTATAAATAAGCCAAAACAAGCCCCCATAGCGTAGACTTTATCTGTGCCTGTATCACTTTCCTAGGCATGGAGGTACTTCGAAGGCCTCCACAGCTGCCTGGTGAGCAATGCCTGAATGCCTCTCTTCACGCCAAGAGCAAAAGGCAATGCCTCTCACCATGGATTTTCTGAAATTTTTCCACTGTTTCCGAGGCTGTCCCTGCACACAGACTCTAACCCTGCTTCTTGGGAGATGGGGGCGGGGGAGCACAAAACTGCATCAGCAGAGCAAACACTTTTTTTTCACAACAAAAGCAGCTTTTGCCTAGGGAATGGTTGGGGAAGGCATTGCAAGGCAATTATCTCTGGTGCTCTTCCTAACAGGCTGAAGGCCAGAAAGCCTTGGCATGGCTTCAAGGAACTGTCCTGGCTTTTGGACACTAGGGAATTTCACCACACTACGTACCTGTTAAACCTTAATATACTTCTTGCCATTCTTGTGGTAGACGCCATAGAATTCAGACCGACTCAAATTGAAAGAGAAATATAGTTTGCTATGCTCCTGCTATGCACAAAGGAAGACTGACACTTTGTGAAATAATTGCATTTAGGAAGTTCTGCCCCGAGATGCAATATAGTTTAAAATCTGGAAAATCTGAAGATCATATCTGAAGCAAAAAGTAGAGGAGAAGGATGACAGTTTCCTTTTGTACCTTTCTTTTCAATGAATGCATTCACAAGTATTTTATTTAGACTGGCTATACATAAAAATCAATGTGAAATTAGACATGCAAATTTCTTTTTCAGATTGCATGCTTATTAATATGCACATGTACTCAGGTACATATAGTCTGATTGCTGATGTACTGCACATTAACCTGCTCTTGTCATTTCTTTCCTGTTTGCTGCTATTATTATTATTACTATCATCATCATCATCATCATCATCATCATCATCATCATTTTGGTCTGTACATGGCAAGAAATGCACATTTATAAATCAGTCTACCCCCATGGAACCATGCTCTGTTCTCTTTGGGCAGGATGTGTGACACCGGTGAAGGACTATTCATCTTCCAGACAAGAGATGGGGAGGCAATCTATCAGAAGGTTCACTCAGCAGCACTGACCATAGCAGAGCAACACGACCACTTATTACAGAGCGTGAAAAACTCAATGGTACGCTTGCTAGTTCTGCCTGTCATCCTCCAGCAGTCAGCATTAATGACACAAAATCCATAGGCGACCCTTCTAACCATAAGTTCAGATTTTGATTTTACAGATGGGAAGCTCTGTTGAGCATGCACTTATCTTCCTTTTGCACTTGTGAGCACATTACATGTCTTCATTTTTTAATACATGATGTTATCAGACAAGTCACTAACTGTGTTTGATTTTAAAATCCTGTGGAAGGAAATTATTTGCGGCAGATCTGTTGACTGGTTTATGCAAAAATTGCATAATTGCAAAAAACAACCATGCATCATGTGTAAGTTGATGCAGCTCCTACATATTGGTGTAAAGATGGGTGAGATTGGTGTACAAAGGTCAGTTACAACATGTAAAGAAAAAGAATATGGGACAACAACAGCTAGTTTAAAATATCTGCTCCTCAAGAAGCATTATTACTACTTTACTTCTATGCAACTGATTTAGCCCTTCGGATGTTAGTTAAAAGATCACCCATGAATGGCATTTTTAGTTTTGTACATAAAATCCCTGTTTCTATCAAAGATATATTTTAATGCATTTTAATACTTTTGTACAAAAAAACTGATCATGCAGAACTGATTTGAATTATAGGACAGCTAGACAGATTTGGTTTTCCTGGATCCTAGTGATGTTCCTGCCAAATCAGAGTATTACAAGAACTGGATTGCTAAAATTACCAAAAACAAACAAAGAAGAAGAAGATGTGAATTTGACCTTGTACAAGACAGGAAGAGTATGTCAGGAAGCAAAAGTTTCTTGACAAGCCATGGAAGGCAGAACTGAAACTGAAACAGTAAATCATGTGTATAGCAAGCAAAAGGTCAAGCAAGGGAAAGACAGAAAGCAAGCAAGAGAACAAGGATTATGTGCAAATAGCTCAAGAGATCAAGATGTAGGTAAAAGACCAAGACATTGCAAAAAATGTGGAATTAAATACCAAATTAGGCAGTGCCAACATTCAGAAAGTGGTGTAAGCAGAAAAACTAATTAATCATTTTGTAAGAGTCTTCAGGAGCAACAAACTCAGAGAAAGAACCAAAACCAGCAAGCTTGTACAGTCTACTCAGAGAGCTCAGGTGAAAGGGGAATGCTTTGTTTGAACAGGGGTTGCAGAGGACTGGATTGGTCAGTTATTTTGGAAAATGAAAAGCAGGTTATAACAGACTGAAAACCAACACAGCTCCTATCTACTTCTAGAGTTGCTGATACATTAAAACAAGAACAACATTGGATTAATAAGGGCAAGAATAAAATTTTAAAAAGATTACAAAGGGAATGCGATTCCCACCGAAGGGGTTTGTCCATTATACATGAAGGTTAAGGATTATGCAGACCTGTTGACTTTTTTAATAGCTTTAGGGAACACTATGCCTTTCCTAGGTCTAAACCCAGTGACTAGAAGAATCTGTACAGTAACAAATTAAAAGGACAGGGCAATTAAAGATCAATGTTTTTGAAAATATGGGTAGCTTAGGAACTTTGAATTAAAAATGATTACACTAATTCCCTTTTCACCAAATAGGAGCATGATTGGTCTGAAACGAGGGGGTGGCGCAGGGCGTGTTCTGAGAAATGCTTTTCTTTTTAAATGCAATGTCTTTCAGAGTGCTATGATTCCTAAAATAGATTTGGACTTGTTTCCATGGTACTGGATTGTAGGATAACACTAAATCCCAGTGAAGCATTACTTGAGGGACCATATTTAACATGGCATGAGTGGGAGCCTCTATTGTATGGAGTGATTCAGTGTTTGTAAGATAGACGTGGGAGTAAAAAATAAGTAAGTGGTGCAGCTAGATAATTTTAGATTCTGGGTGTGATAGTTTTCTCACAAGTCCCCTTTAGCTGGCCATGCATGTTACTTCAGTTGTTAACACAATGATATGTCAGAAGAACAAGAGCAACAGAAGCGTTTGCCAACCCTGGTTTAGACAGACAGGTAGACTGACTGAGAAATAAACCCAGTCAGTCTGATAAGGACAGTTGTGTGTTTAAGGCCCCCAGCATCGTGTGGAGTAAAATACAGAAGCCACAGACCAGGGGCAAAGAATTTCCTTCCCACTAACTTCAAAATCATCCTTGACCAATAGGCCTTGGCCGGTTTTCTGCCCGGTGGAAGATTCAGGTAGATTTCACAAGAAGTAAATCCAGTAGCTTCCAATTTTCCTCCCTCTGGACTCATGTATTGGATGGTGATAGTGGTCATTCTATGGCTTCGTCCTATGGCTAAGTCAATCTATGGCTTAGAATGAAGCCATGTGGTTGGGGTTACATTTAAAAAAGATTTCCACTCCACTGGCATGTTGATGCTCAACTAAATCACAGCTAACAGGATAGAACTTCACCAATTCCCTGAACACCTAAGTAACTCTGAAAGCCACACCAGATCAGTGCATGGAGAAACATAAGCAACTTTATTCTCTATCAGTCAGGATGGATTGCATAGCAGTAGCTTGGGTGACCATCTCCTCCAAAGGATTATGAATGAGACTATCTCACCAACATATCTACCATTGCTTTATATTCATTTTAAATATCATGGCTTCCTGCAAACAGTCTTGGAAACTGTAGTATGGTGATGGTGGTGGTGAGAATGCATGTTTAAGATTCAGCAGCTCTCCTTTGTAGAATTGCAGTGCCCAAGGACGGCTTGGAAGAAGGGAAGGAAACAAGACAAGGGCATGACTTCAAACCTTTAAGTCTATAGCATGTTCCATATAAGTTAAGGCTCGATAAGACATTCAGTTAATCATGTGCTCAGGAGGAAAATGTCAACAAGGAGAATGGAATAGAAAAACCAGAACTTAGAGTACAGTCCTATTTATGTCTATTCAAATGTAAATCTTGCTGTGTTTAGTGGGACTTGTTCCTAGCTAAATGTCAATAACAGGGGAAGGTAATTTGCTGCTTTTTTCTTCAAGCCCCTCTGCCTCTGCTACACTACCAAATGTGTCAATAAAATTCCAAAATGCAGTGATGGCAAGCAAAGCTGTGATGCAACTGTTAACGTGCATGGAAAGACCATTCATACCAATTATTCACTTATGTTTTCCAGACAACAATAAAATATTTTGAAATATGGTTGCTCTGAACATGTCACAGAGTTGTTTTATCAGCCTGAACTAGGATTTGATGCAACAATTTAGAGATGTTGGGATCATCCTAGTGACTGTGGGGCTTCTTTACAGCTACAGATGAAGATGAGTGACCGAGCTGTTTCCCTTGGCACCATGGTCCCCTTGCCCCGTAGTGCCTACTGGCAGCACATCACACGGCAACACAGCACTGGGCAGCTCTTTGGCCTACAAGGTAGGAAGCTGATGTAATTTGAGCCCTTGTTTTATTAATATGGCAAAGTGTTTAGATTTAAAGACACCCCTCTATTATTTTAGTGCAACTAAAAATAAAGGGGCATTTATTGCAGTGTTGAATCAAACCCTCCCTGATTATAAATCTTGACCTTGTTCTGGACAAAATGGCCCATGCTTTGGTGAGCTGCACTAGATGTTGTAGGTAACTCTTTGGTTACTTACACAACAGTCTTATCTCTCTTCATGTAAGATGTTGCGTTTAAGTTCCGTGGAATGAGGGGGGAAATTCTTTCCTGTCCTTCACCCAAAGGGCTTTCAATTTCTTCTTTTTAAATCAGTTGATAAACAATGTGGCTTTTTCCACGAGTATTATTGCAAAAAAGAAAGAAAGAAAGAAAGAAAGAAAGAAAGAAAGAAAGAAAGAAAGAAAGAAAGAAAAATAGTTTCCAGTAGAACTGATGGTAATAACTAAGATAGTCTATTTCAACATGTCGAGAACTTGTAGAGGGCAAACTCCCTCCTGTATTCTTCTGGCTGAGAAAAGCTTGAATTTTCCCCAGTGAGCACAGAATTGCTGCTCAGACACCCACTTGGAATTTGCCAAGCAATCTATCTTCACCCCTACAGGGCTTGGACCGGGCCAGTAAGATAACCCCTGCCGCAGCCAGTAAGATAACCAGTGTGCTAACGGAGCCCTGTTAGACACGTCTGTCTTGTCCCGATGCCATGTTTCTTCCGTTGTAGGTAGCTCTTTGATCTTCCCCCTGCTGCTTCTCTACTGACCATTTAAATATTATATTAGCTCCTGGGAATTATTAAGCCTTATATTCCAAACCAAGGCAAAGCTATGAATAAACTGAAAGATCATTTCAGATGCTTTCATGCACGGTGGAAGAATCGCTACTTAGTTCCATTTTTACAATTATTTTAGAGATAAGCAAAAGCATTGCAGATTCATTAGTTTATATATCTTCCCGCATAATCATAGGAGATTTTGCTGAAGAATTTTTATTTTACCCCCTTGCTCTCCCTGGCATCTTTATTTCTACCAGTGGGTGAACATTTTTACCAGCGAGTGAACATGACATTTTTACAGCTCCTCATCATACAGACAGCAGCATGTTAATAGCTTCTCCTATAATCTCTGAAGGACATCTAGTGGCCAGGAAAAGTATGCTCAGTGATACCTAATACAGCTTTTCATTGGAAAGAGACTGGGAAATTGAGTTTCTCTGAGTTCACTTGAGTTCTATCCCATGTATTAAGGACTGCATTCAAAATCCCAATATCAGGAATATGAAGACTAGTGAAAACTCTCATCCGATAGAGACCAGAAACCCATTAATATAATACTTTAAAGAAGGTTCAAAGAAAGACAGCAATAAGTTAAACAGGTAAATTTAAGAAAACACCTTCACTCTTCAAAGTGTACTGAATTCTGACTATAGCTGCAAGAGGCAGGAGCACAACTTTTCACTCTTGTGATACAAGAGGTTCTGGTTCAGCTAATGGCTTACTGGACCGCTGACCCATTTTTGATTTTGGGTAAGGTGCTAGAGCGGGTGGTGGCGGGACAACTCCAGGCACTCTTGGATGAAACTGATTATCTGGACCCATTTCAGTCCGGTTTCAGACCCAGTTTTGGCACTGAATCTGCCTTGGTCGCCCTGTATGATGACCTGTGCAGGGAGAGGGACAGGGGGAGTGCGTCCCTGTTGGTTCTCCTGGACCTCTCAGCGGCCTTCGATACCATCGACCATGGTATCCTTCTGGAGAGGCTGGCGGGACTGGGAGTTGGAGGCACTGCTTTGCAGTGGTTCCGCTCCTATCTCAATGGCTGATTCCAGAAGGTGGTGCTGGGGGATTATGGCTCTGCGCCATGGCAGCTCTGCCATGGAGTTCCGCAGGGTTCCATTTTGTCCCCTTTGCTGTTCAACATCTACATGAAATCGCTGGGAGAGGTCATTAGGAGGTGTGGGCTGCGGAATCATCAGTATGCTGATGATACCCAGCTCTACCTCTCGTTTTCCACCGATCCAGGTGAGGCGGTGGCTGTGCTGAACTGGTGCCTGGCCGAGGTAATGGGCTGGATGGGGGCCAATAAACTGAGGCTCAATCCTGACAAGACGGAGGTCCTGTTGGTAGGTGGTTCGGGCTTTGGAATGGGGGACCTGACCCTAGTCTTGAATGGGGTTGCACTCCCTCTGAAGGACAGGGTCCGCAGCTTGGGGGTTCTCCTCGACCCAGAGCTGACCTTGACAGCTCAAGTGTCAGCAGTGGCGAGGCGTGCCTTCCATCAGCTTCGGCTGATCCATCAGCTGTGTCCCTTCCTGGAGTTCGACTGTTTGGCGACGGTGACTCATGCGTTGGTGACTTCCCGGCTAGACTACTGTAATGCGCTCTACGTGGGGCTACCCTTGAAGACGGTCCGGATACTTCAATTGGTGCAGAATAGAGCTGCCAGGGTGCTGACGGGGACTGGGCGTGGTTCTCATATCACCCCAGTTCTCCGTCAGCTTCACTGGCTCCCCATTGAAGTCTGGGCCCAATTCAAGGTGTTGGTTCTTACCTATAAAGCCCTTAATGGCTTGGGTCCCGGTTACCTAAAGGAGCGCCTGCGACCATATACACCCTCCCGCCCCTTACGATCTGCTGCTGATGCTCTCCTCCGGGAACCCTCCGTGAAAGATATAAGGAGGGTGAGTACCCGGAGGAGGGCTTTCTCTGCGGTGGCGCCCCATTTATGGAATGCGCTCCCCAGAGAGGCTCGCCTGGCGCCGTCTTTATTTGCTTTTCGGCGCCAGGCGAAGACCTTTTTATTTAAGCAATATTTTAAATGTTAAATTATTTATTGTATTATATTTGTGGTTGTTTTAATTCGGACCTGGAGATGGGCCAGTTTTAATGTTTTAGAATTTGATGTTTTTGTTTATTGTGAGCCACCCCGAGGCTTGTGGCAAGGGGCGGCCTATAAATTTCTAAATAAATAAATAAATAAATAAATTCCTAATGAGGTTGTTACACATTACCATGACTTCCAAGAAATCCTGTTTTGGTATTGTAATAATTCCTGTTCTCATCAAATGCAGAACAGATAGAAAGCAGCAAAGATAAATTGCTGTCATTTTTGTCTCTGTTACAAAGGCTTGCAACAGCTACAGCTGGAGCACAGTTATGAGCCAAGTTGGGATGACCATGGGCCATGGTGGTATCCTTTCCCCACCCCACATGCGTTGGGTGTATGCCACACAATTTTCCTAATTACCCTCCTGGCATACAACCTGTCCTGTTGTCTGAACCTAGGGAGATGTACAACAGAGTTGGCTTTGAAATCACCCAGAACCTATGGCTTGTTGTAGGAGTCTGCTGAGGTTTGGAAGCCATCCATTAGCACACACCTTGGTGGGTTCAGATGACACAGGAGACTGTATACCACGCAAGTAATTTAGCAAATTGCAGGGTCGTGTGTTGATAAAATAAAGGTTGGTAGAATGGTACATAGAGCTGGACTGAAGTATCAGCATTTTATGGACCTTAAAAAGTTTCTTTTCCATCGTTGGCACAGGTAGGGATGGGAAAAGACATTCAAAAAAGTGTGAAAGAATTTGTGGAGATGGGATGGGGAGAATGCACCCAGTTGCTGCCATTCAGGTTGATGAAACTTCTTTTTTTGGGGGGAGGGTATCAGAGTCCAGTGATGTTACACCTGAAAACAGCTGTTTGAAAGGACCAGAGATGATCTATGATCTAGGTTTTGTTACTGTGACCTAGGTTTCATTACCAGGGATGAGATTCAAAGGGACCAGAAGCATGTTGCATGGACAGGTGCACAGGTAAGACAGTCAAATGCAGAGGGCAGAAACAGCAAGTCTGAGGGACCAGAAGCAGAAGATGCAATCTCGTGCAGACAGGAAGGGAGGCCAGGCAAGATTTCTGGAAGGGAGGAAAGACAAGATTCAAAAAACTTTAGAACATTTACTATTCTGAATGCTGCTCAGAGCAAGGAAGTAAGCCTAAGGTAGCAGTTATATTGAACCAACTAGTCTCCTGTTGGTTCCCTGATCAAGTTCCCTGGCTTGGTTGATAAATGGTAATGCAAATTTTTTCTCATGATCGAAGTGGTGCTGAAGAGATCAGCCCAATAGCTACCTCTGTCTGAAAGCTACCCTGGTGGCACAAAAATATCTGGGACCTTTTGCAAGAGTCGGTGGTTTAAGCCTGTAACTTCTTCCACCAGGATGTATTTGGTGCACTTCAACAGGCATTGAAATATTCATTCCATTCTGATATGGTTTAATCTGGATCAGGACTACAGAATGATGTCAATGAAGTTTCATTTGGCCTCCCTGTGGCCAGTTCTGATTAGCTTTATGGAATCATATTAGCTAGGTGATCACAGATTGTCTCAGTTCATGCAATGAAGAAAGAGAGAGAGAGAGAGAGAGAGAGTAAAAGAGGGAGGGAGGGAGGGAGGAGCTTTATTAATTTTAAATTATGGCAACCACAACAGATAAGGGTAATGCTGGCTGCAAAGAACAGAAAAAAGGAAGAGTGAGAGGGCGGTCCCCCAGGTTGCTTTTTCTGCCTCTTGAATGGATTTCTTCCCCCAAAATGTTTAAGCCTGAAAATCTGGAAACACTTTACTTAAGTGTTGGGGCTAAAAAGATGAATTTAGGACTAGAAAGATTGATTTTCAAGACACTATATCTAGAATAGTTGACTGTTGTATTGCTGTTTCCTTCTACCCCTTTTGATCTGTTTTGGAGAAGATAGTCCACTGAAGATTCATCGAACAGAAACTTTCCCCACCTATCGGTCAGACCATTGATATAAAAGAGCCAAAGACTTTTACAGCGTGTGTGTCTTGAGATGGACCGGTTCAAAGAGGCTTTGGTTGACACTGGACAACAATAAAAAAGAGAGAAGAAAGACTGGATTAAGACTGCAATATTATTTTTAAATCTTCAGCCAAATTATATACAGCCTGAAGATAACTGGAAAGTTGCTATATTTCATAGTTACATCTGAAAGAAAGACGCCTTCCCACTGTAGGGATTTTTTTGGAATATAATAATATCTATTGCTGATTTGTCCTATGTTATAAGTTGCTCAAGATTTACTTCATCCATTTTGATGTTATCTTAGATGATGTAGTTTTTGGTCTTTGTATATTTTTCTTTCATTTCCATGTTCTAATATCATCACTGAACGTAGCACTTTTCAGAATGGTGACCAGTTTTTAGGAACTGGAATCTGTTGTCCCTGTCTATTAAAATCTGGTTAAGACTCATCTAAGTTATGAAAAGACAATTCTCTTGTCTATGTTTTTATCCTATTCCTGTGTTGAATTATGTCTTTTAGAAATTTAAAAATAAAATGTGGTTTGCCACATCATATGAGATGTTGCATGAAATTTTTCCGAGAGGCACAGCTTGAGAACATGCAAGGTTTGGTAAGTAACAGCACTGCTAAGGTCACACTAGCAAACTATGTTCAGCCTTAGATGCAGCATTGAGAAGGCTTCATATTACATAACTTTTCAGATCACAGGCCAAAACTTCAGAATATTTTCTTGACCATCATCTGGATGCATGTTAACCAACACACAATGGTAGGCAAAAATCCAGCATCAGCTATAACTAGTAAGTGCAGGGAAAATCACTGGATAAGACCTGGATGCCAAGATTAATGCTGGTCACCCATTTGCCATAATTATCAGCATCTCTTGACTTTGGAGTTTGAGGAGGGAAAAAAAAGACAATTTGTGGATCCTTTGATGGAATGTGGTATATTTAGCTAGAGGATGGGTTGAATAAAGATGGGCATATTAAATTAAAGGCCCATCTGTCATTGCACACCTTATCTGTTTTCGGGTGATTGTTTGTATTGAAACCCATGCAATGGCAAGCACCAGTTTTCACTGAAGGTCTTCTCATGCACTTAACTTTTTTACCATTCCTGTGTATCAAATGTAGTCTGAAATTTCTCCCACCCAGTCATATACATCATGACTGTATGAAGAATTATTTGGTGGTCATCTTTCTGCCAATAGGTATTTTCCTAATACTGTTTGTTCTCTCTTTACATGCTCTAGTAACCCTGCTGACAGAGCAGAATCTGCAGAAATGCCAGCAAAAGAGGGCAACACCCACATACTCCCAGGCAGAGACGTAGGTTTGAAATTAGAAACTACAAATCTCTGCTCCAAATACTGCCTAACAGAGCTTGGAAAGACAACCAGGCATATTAATTGTGTCAGCTCATCTTTACATGCTGGAAATTCAAACCTGGCATACAATGATCACGATATAATGACTGAAATTATGTGTAAGGACTGGCCCACTTCTCCCAAAATGCAGCACTCTAAGGTGGACATTTCAAACTCTGAATCTGAAAAGGAAGAAGATGAGAGGTCAAAATGCTTACTTTAAATTCCAAGGTTAACAAGTTTTGAGATAAGCCAAGTGGCTGGTGAAAACCAGTGAAAACCAAGCTTTGAGATAAGCCAAGTGGCCAACACACTTTGAGATAAGCCAAGTGGCTGGTGAAAACCAGGCCATCTTTGAGGGGAGACATGGTAGAACAGGGGATGGGGTTGGAGGGAGAAGCGTGTCCCGTTCCTGTGGTCTGATGTCCAGTCAAATGAGCAGACCGATTAAATAATACCTGGTAGGAACACCTACCTTCCATCTAGCCCACAAGCAGCATTAACCTCTCTAAGGGTAGACTAAACTCTGTTCGCAGAGAAAGAAAAGGGGAAATTGGTTTAGAATCAACTCCTGATATGATCAAGAACCAACTGTCAATAAGAAGGTCTAAATTCAATAAAAGTCTCTTGCTAGCAACATTTATATTACTCCCCTATATCACAAAGTTAGTCCTGGCTGGCCATCTTTAGCATAATAAAGATTGTAGGTCAAAGCTTCTCATCATGATCTTCTGGAAAAGAAAAGGAGAGAGGATGGAGGAGAGAGGTACCAGCTCATGACAACTATGCATCTGGTTAGATGTCCAAAATCATATCAGTTAGGAATAGGATTGCAACCATTATGTATTCCCATATTGGGTTATTTGTAATGCTACAAAAAGAAGAGTAAACATGGACATGATGCAATGTGAATGAACAACCAAATGCACATCTGTACTTTCACTGATTACTCATTCAGAAGATCCACGATACATGGATTTCCCTTGGACTGATAGGACAGATGGCAATGCTGTATTTCAAGGTATTTATTATTATATGTACTTATGATTGGTATTTTTATGCTACTCTTCAATCTTATTGTCAGAAACATTACCAAGAGTGTTTTGATTTAATCATCCTGATTTTATCCGCTATGTAATAAAAATGTCACAGATGATGGTGACCATCTTGACAAGATAGCTGTGTTTTAACTGAAATTTTATTTTAACTTCAATCCTGTTTCTTTGAGTTTCCCTTGTGAAAGCATCACATAAATATTAGGGGGAAAATAGAGGATCAATGAAGGGCATATTGTGAAGCAAGCATGTATGTGAGTTCTTTGCCTTAACTCAAACTGGGATGACATAATCCAGAATTCCTAACAGGATTATTCCTCAGCCCTCCGTTGTGATACCAGAGGTTGAACCTGAAACCCCTTGCATGTGAAACATGATCTGTCACTAAGCTACAGTCCTTCCCCAAAGGTCCTTGTGGAGTCTACCCCACATAACATACACATGGAACACATGAAGTTATAGAGGAATAAATGTCACTGGATAACATTTACATAAATAGACATGAAGATGTTGGCAAGAGTGAACAGAGGTGGAAGAGCCTGGTCTATCACAAGATAGGCATGCAAGGGAGTCACATACTGGAGGCCATGGAGAATAACAGAGCATGATGGGGTGAACATGCAAGCGTGGACATGAAGAAAATGGTGCCCTCCTATGTAGCAGAGATGGCAGAATGTCAGGAAATTTAGCCTAAAGACTCTACTGAAATCTTAAATTTTCTTTCAAATCCCTAGCTCTGGAGAATAGTAATGCAGCACAGTGTTTGACTAGACCTCTTGTAGGCCAAGTGATTCATTTTTTATTATAGTAGCTTGATGGATAGGAAATAGGTAAGAATGTTATTGAAAATCTATTGGCTTTTTGATCCTCGGGATCCTCCAGGATGGAAGATGCTCATATAGTTACTGTGGAGCTAAAAGTAATGGAATCTTGAAAGGTGCAATTTGTTTGTCTTGGCAATAGGGTCCATATAAAATAAAGTCAAATAGTGTATTCTTTCGCAGAGGAAATCAATACACCACCATTGTTTAAGATACACTGCACAGTTCTACTTTGCATTTAATTTATATAGACCAAAGTTTTAAAAATTGGCTGGATTCTTCTCTCAATAAGTGGCTTAAATGGCAAATTGGGACAAAGTAGATGGATATTTTGGAAACTGTGTCCCACCAACGCACTCCATTTGGCTAATGATTTCATCCACTGTTTTGTTGTGAAGATGGCAGGTCAATAAACACCTTCCTTCGGATTGCATGTATTCAGAATTGTTATAGTCCAACTTTGTGCACAGTTGAACAGTCCAATTATAAGCAAGACAGGAAATTCCATAACCTTGGCCTTGAAATGATGGCCTCTTAAATCAACTTCATCGGATGTCTGGTTATCTTACATTGGAGTTGTGGGAAGGGGAAACACAGCCTGCAGAAGTGACATTACCTTCAAAAGATATGTATTCCTCTTATGGCTTGAATATTATTATTATTATTATTATTTATTATTATTATTATTATTTGCACATTTCTATGCCTCCCCATCGCCGAAGCCTCGGGGCAGCTCACACACATAGAAAAAGCTAATACAATTCAAAATTAACAATAAATAATTAAATATTAATACGTCTAAAAATAATCTGAGTCATCCTGGCCAATATCATTTATGACATTTCATGTCAAAGAGCCGTCACAACCTTTTAAGAAGAGTCTGTATGTGTGGCTCCTGATGGTCGCAATCAATTTGGCAGACTATCTATCTTTCCACCATTGTGTGATGAATTAGCTAGAGAGGTCATTAACTAAGCAGAATGGGTAAGTTCTGTGTACCAGACAGCCAGGCTTCCAAAAAGGTGGCTTGAAGCTTAATTCTAGTAGGCTTTTCTGTACTTTTGGTTTTGCATATAATGATGAGATGGGTGATTATTGACTGAACATCCCTTATCCAGAGGGAGTCCAAGTGTAAGTAGCATAAACAGGCAGAGTTCTTACAGAAATGTAAGAGCAGAATGTTAGCTTTCTTGTATTTTATCCAATGCTTGTAATCCAGTAACCCCAAAGGTGATACCCTGTCGCATATCTGAATCCCACCCTGTCTTATTTTAAAACATTCAAAAACTCCTCAGCCAGTCCTACTGCCAAACTTCAGATTATTGGAAGTGCTTCCTGATATTTTATTATAAATCCACATTTACTAGTTAAATAGTACTTTGCTTCTGAACTATTCTAAAAAGCTGAAAGTTCAGCAACACACCTTTTAAAAGCCATCCTTAGGACACTGTACATCAGGCCATGGTGTGGCAATGAGGGACCTCTGCCATGCATTGGGGCCCATATCCTGGTCTTAAGATACATGATACAGCTGAACTTAAGTAGGTTTGGTCTTGTAAGCCACTGAACTGTAAGCTGGTGGGTTGAGAACCCAAATTGCTTCACAGCCAGACTCTTAAGTGTATCATGTCAGTGCCACCATCATTTTCTTTTTGTTGTTAATTAGCTTTAAGGGAAATTGAAATCAGAAGGAAGGGAACATACCTGGAGCATTGCACTCAGTTCCAGCTGCAGCATTTGAAGAAATAAATTGACAAACTGGAGCATGCCCAGGGGAGAGCAACCAGGATGGTGAAGAAGCTCCTTTCTAAGACAGGACTGAGCATGTGAGAAGTGCATGACATGAAGAGGGACAGATTCTAGGGAGCTTCATCACAACACTGACTTGTTGCCCGAGAGGGCAAGGCTAGAATCAGCGGACTGAAATTGGCAAGAAAGCAGATTTTCAGCTACACAGTAGGAGATGTTTTAGGGTGGATGGCCATCTTTCAGAATTGTTTTACGTGCACAATTCCTGCATTGATGTTGGACCAGATCACTTCCAAGGTTCTTTCCAGCTTTAAAACTCTATGATTCTATGAGATTTACCAGATGCAAAGGAAGGCAGTGCCTCTTTCTGCATTCATTGTTTTTATCAGGCCTAAGATTTCTCCTCTGGCCACGACATGGCTAACTGCATCTCCTGAAGCGCTCATTTCTGTACAACTGCTAATGTTCAAGGAGCCCTGCAGTTCTCCTTTTCATCTGGTTATCCTAGAAAGAAAAGAAGAAAGATGGACATTTGCAACAAATCATTTTAATTGGGTCCCAAGATGTAGGCTGGGATTAAATGTGAGTTTTGGACCAGATTATTCTAAAGGTTTATTGTTGCAAACTAGCTACAGATGTGGGTCAGCAGGTTCTTGAAGAAAGTTTTTAGTGTATGAGCTGACAAGAAATAACAATAAGCAAAATTCATATTTAGTCTAATAATAATAATAGATTATACATACTCTAATGCTTTTGTGCTTCCCTCTAAGATTTGTTTTTCAGGACTTTTTATTATTTCATTGGCAATCCTGTGACTCTTTTTCAGTTTCATTTGGAATTCTATCCACCTTCTACATGCAACATCCTGTACAAGGGAGAAATACAACTCTGAGTTACGATGGTTACTATGGTTGCTAATTGTTAACATGGAACCAGAAGTGTAGTTTGATGCATAGATGTGTCCAGGAGGGGCCATAGCCGAGTGGTACAGCATATGCCCCATATGGAACAGGGTTCAGGTTAAAGTCCTGGCATCTGCAATGGAAATGACTTCTGCCTGAAACTCTAGAGGGTGATGACTACAGCAGGCTGTGTTGAGCAAGATGCCCTACAGCCTTACTTAGCATCTATATAGAAGAGCAGCTTTAACTGTTTCTCCAAACCAAACCCTCATGCCATTTTTGTATGCATCGTGGGGAGTCAAGGCAGGAATATGAATGATCAAGTGCATAGCAACAGACCTGCTACAATCCCACTAGAATCAATGAGGTGTGTAAGATAACATTATTATTGTGCATTTATACCCTGCCGCTCTTGCTCTTGCAAGGAACCCAAGGCAGTTTCCAAGGCTTTTCTTCTCTATTTTATCTTCACAACAAAAACCCTGAGTGCTGGGTTAGACTGAGAGTCTATGACTGCCACAAAATCATTCAATGAGCATCAGAACTGAGTGAGGACTGGAACCTGGATCTCCCGAGTCCCAGCTAAACACTCTAACCACTGGGCAACACTGGATTAGAATGCTATGCTGGAATACAGTCGATGCCTTTAAACCTCTTAGTACTGTGACTTCCCGTAACCAGTAATTGAATTGTCATGTGCATACACAGCACTCCCTAAATAAGTGTTGCATGTGGCTTTTCTTAGGTACCAAAGTATTCTTTGTCTAAAGCTGCAGTCTTATACATGCTTACCTGGGAGTAACTTCTATTAAGCTCCATGAGACCAGTTTCTAAGCAGACATTTACAGGACTGCAATGTGAAATGCCCAGGATCAGAGCCCATTCTATCCTCTTCCCCAGAACCCCTTTTTTCCTTTTCACAAGGGAAGATTAATTTGCCATCGCTCCACACAAGAATGAAAGACCCCCTGAGTTTCAGTGTGTCCTCACTGTAGCTACTTGCAAACAACACTTGCTCTAGCAGGGATTGTGAAAGCACAATTCTATGCAAATTTAGACAGGAGGAAAGGTCTGCAACTCCCAACATGTCCCAACCAGCTTTCACTCTAAATATTGCTATATTTTAAATCCATGCAAAGAAATCTCCTATCAAATCAGCTTCATATGTTGAAGCAGTTCTCCTATCCAGCAAATGTAACATGGTTGGACTGTTGTTTCTTTTGTGTGAAAGGTGCTGGAAGGGTTCTTGGCTTAAAATAATAACCAATAGCCTTCAGCATGATAATGATCAAGTGTTTTGTTTAAGACCTAGAAGAGAGTTAGCCCACAACTAAAACCCCATATGTTTGGGACTTCACTCTCAGAATTTCTAACCATTAGGCATATTAGCAGTGGCTTCGGGGAGTTAACATCCAGAATATCTTGAGATCTGCTTTCACCTCAACCTGAACTAGGAAGTCAATGTTCCTTTAAAATAAGAAAATGTTCTTGGAATCTGTTTCAGTTAGGATAGCACTGTTCAAATTTGCCTTTTCAAAGGGAAAGATTTATTTCACTGAAGAAAACACACCTAGTTTCTAAATGATATTTACTTACTTGCTTAATTAATTATTGCATTTATATGCTGCCCCATAGCCCAAGGGCTCTCTGGGCAGCTCACAGGATTCTTCAATGTCCCTCTCCATGACAATTCTGTCACTGGAAAAGTTTCATAAAAGGTGGGTTAATATGACATGAGAAATCAGAGTGAAATCTTGCTGTTGTACATCTGTTGTGTTGCCTGGTCCCATTTCCACAGTTCCTGCATGATAAGATTAGTTTTCTGAAGCCACAGAGAGAACCAACAGCCTGCTCTATGCTTTCCATGCTTCACCATGGTTTCTATGATCATCTGGACCAGGGACTGTCACATTACCACTCTGGTATGGAAACAGACTACTCTGGCAAGAGTGGCCACAGAAGTGACCTCTTCTAGCCTTTGCTGTCTACTACCCTCGATCCTTGGCAACTGACCTACCATTGCTCCCTTTATTCCTATTGGAGCAAATATTTACTTGTGGGAAAAGGGAGATAATGTGAAAATACATGGAGGCAGAAGAAGGAATCACAGCAAAACTTCACTGACGTTCTTGTTGGGGCTGGAGTGATTGGGAAGTGCTGCAGACATGCAGGTACACTCAGGAGAGGGAGAGAAGATCCCCTTGAGAACTGCAGGGAAAGAATCTGTGGGAACACGGAAATGGTGAGGAGAAGCTATTTGATGCATTTGTGGCTCCTGCACACAGTCAACCTCATACATCTTCAGCAACGGAAGAGTGGTGGGAGGCGAGAGGGCATAAGTAAAGATGCTTCAGTGTGGAGAAGAATCACAGTGGATAAAGGTAATCTATATGGGCAGATGCATTAATTAATAGATGCACTAATTAATAGTCATTAGGGTGGTAGAAAGAAGAGAAGAGAAGAGAAGAGAAGAGAAGAGAAGAGAAGAGAAGAGAAGAGAAAAGAGAAGGGAGGATAATTGAGGACATGTCCAGGCAACTGTGTGGACCAAACAAGAAGAAGCAGGTGGGATAGGCAGGCAGCAATGTATATTGGGGTTGAATTTCAGGGGCAGTGATTGATGGGATATATACCAACAGTGGGAGGACTGGATGAGGAAACCATCACATATAGAAACCACCAGATCATCTGTCAAGTAGATCATGACAGAAAAACAATGAAGTGTGCTAACCATGCAGGGTTACTAGTCAAGTGGAAAGACACCCAGGATTGCCCTCTTCCTATGACCAACTGGGCTAAAAATCCTGCCCAGTATCTCCCTGGTCCCAGACTTGGGTATGATTTACAACAACTCTCCTTCCTGCTTACCAAGAGAATGGGTGACACTCCCACAACCTTGGGTGCCAGCATCGCACTGAATGATCACCTGGCAATTTTACCATTTTACCCTTCTCTCAGTTAGTCCTTCCCTGCCTCAGTAAATTCTTAACCAGTTCAGCTTACAAGTAGCTACATGCAAACTTACCCAGAGACTGGGTTAATACAATTCAAGCCATGGTGACTGTTTAAAAAAACCCAAAAAACACAGCTGGATTATCAAGATACCCAAACCCAGTTGTGGTATTTCACCATGGTACTTTCAGTCTTCAGAAACCATGAGAAGAAAGAGTGGTTTGTGCTGTGGTTTGTCCATATCACCATGGCCTGTTGAATTATCTGAACTCAGGATCATGGTTTCTACCTCAGGTTCCTTGGAAGAACTGCAACTGCAATGCAGCCTTCAGTGAGGAAGAGATAGGCGACATAGACAGGGGGCGATGCATGGGGTGCATGCCAACAGAAGGAGGACTGAGTGGGAAGGATGGAGATCAGGACAATGTGGAAACCACTTGAACCTCTGCTGGATAGGTCCTGGACAGAAACTGTGAACTTTGGTAATTGCCAAACCAATATGGCAATATGGTGGTTTGCCATATTGTAGGGACACAGCAGGAGATTCTGCTGAAAGGGGTGAGTTGTGATGCAGATGACTGAAAACAGAGGCACAGTCTGTGAGCAGCCCCTTCCATCAATGGAATGTACATCCTGGATGCAAACCCTTAACTCTGTACCATCTATTAATCCTTTCTAATGGATTCTGAACAGAGACAGGTCCAACTTACTGTGATTAAGCAGATATGTTGTTTTCTTGCGCACACTCTCTCTCCCTCTCTCTCACACACATACATACACACAGAGGGATGTAGTATGGATTGTACACACACACACACACACAGAGCAGTTTACTCAAGTGTAAGGCTGAAGGTGCCAGGGCCATCCCTGCCATTGCAGAGTGAGGCAATTGCCTCTGGCAACCAGTGCTGGCTGTGGGAACGGCACGGGGGGCCCACTAGCAATTCTCCTGGATTCTGGGGCTGCTCTCCTCTTTTGAAAGACAGCTGTGTATATCACAGGCCTTACACTGCTCCACTAAATTAGCCCCTTGCCTTGTGGTGGTGGAGGACACTAAATCACCCCGGTTCTAAGGTAATATTCAGCTGCCAGCCCAACAAGCCTCTGTATATGGAATGGGAAGGAAGGGTAACATCTTGGAAAGTGCCTTGGGCTGGCCTTGGAGGTTACAGCAAAAGGGCAAGGCAGTAAGTATGTAATGCAAGAGAACTGGCTGCTGGCCTCTGCTAAAGCCCCCGAAGCCCCCTTCTGTTGCTTCTATGGCCATGATTTTTCTCTTAGTAACCATAGACTCCATAGTGCATATGCTACATACAAAGTAGCTTAAGCAGTGGGAGGCTTTTTATTGGAGAAAAGGCATAGGGGGTTATGTCTCCTCTCAATGCCATGTCCCCAGTCCAAATCCTCTTGCTTGGTTGCATGTTTATACGTGATCAGGTATTTAATATTGGCAAGCTTAGCCCTGCAGCTACGGCAAGCAGAATGACAGGATGTCACAATGTGTGACTTCAGGGAAGGACTGATGAATTTCAGCTAATTAAAACCAGCAAAGTTAGTTTCAAATAGCTGAGGGACATAGTTGCTTTACCTGCATCCCCACTCACCCCGCAAAACAAGGCAATCACTAGGAAAATGTGCTTCCTCTCCCCCTTCAATTTAAGTGTTTTCTGATCTTGGATCTTTTCTTTTCCTGTAGATTTTTTTCCTCCATTAACCACTAGATGTCCCTCTCTTGCTGTCTGTGGGGAAGAGAGAAAACCCAGCAACTTTATTTACTTTATCAGTGCCTACTGCATGCTTTGATCCCTGGCTAAACTGAGGTTATAGCTAATAAAGTAAAAATAGCTTACATGTTCTCTTCTTTTATCAGACTTATGGAACCTTCCCCATTTTCTGCTGTATCAAGCCTAGCTTCTTCACCTTCCCTGCTGCTGATTGAGCAATAGGGCCAGCATGGGCACCTGAGTTATTCTAAAGGGGATTTTGCTGGTGAAACCTTATGGGCAAAACCATAAAAGTGTATACCGGAAAGAGGAAAGAGCTGCAATTGTCTTCTCAGTGAATGCATCCACCCGCTGCCCTGGCAAACCTTCACCGCACTGCTGCTCACATGCAGTGTGAACAGGATGGCCTGGGATTTAAACAGGGAATCCTGTCTTTATCTGCTGCCTGTTCGTCAGTCATGGATGACTAAGGGATTGTTCTGGAGCTTAAACTGCAACACATATGGCTTGACAAAATGCCTCCATATTGTAGAAGAGTGGGAAAGAAAAAAGAGTAAAGATGCAGCAAGACAGTTTTATGCCCATGCAGCTTATCCATCCATGGATTTGCAGTATTTGGCAAATAACTTCTACTAATTTCTCATATAAAATTAATTATGGAAAGAACTTGAGTATTTTGAAGGACAGCGAAACAGAGAGCTATTTTAATGCATCTTATCTAATTTTTGTTTTGACACAGAATTGAGATCTGAGCATGATGAGAAGAGTATTTCTCCCCCTGCTTTTCCATTGCATAATCCATAGGTGGCACTGTGGTGAAGCAGAATAGCACAATTACACAAAAAGAAAACTGTTTTCTTTCACTTTCACAAATCATAGCGCATTTTTCCTGCTCTGGAAAAACTCACAGAAAGTGCTCTTCAAGAACGGAAGCAAAAGTCATGATGTCTAAAGATGTGTTGAGTGACCATGTGCAGGGAATGATGAATGCACAATACAGGCTTCATGCAAAACACCTCTGAACATCATGGGGCCCCTGCGGAAAGGAGTGTGGTGTGGAAGCACAGGATACCTGAAAAGTGGATAGAGGCATCTATGAAAGAAGCCCTTCTACCAACACCTCTTTGGAAGGGCCATTTGTCTGCCAGTGCATAGGATTCAGCAGGCCCCTACAAAAGTAGCATTTGCTACCAAGTGCCAAAAGTTGAAAAAGCAAGCAAATATAGTCATCTCACAATGGCCTGAGATATGTCTCATTTGGAATGCCGAACTAGGGGTCCTCCTCCCAACACTTGTGTGAATTGATCTCCATGTGCTTATCAATGCATGATGCCTACAAGCTTCAAAGTACATCATTTAGATCTGTCCACTATGATTCCAATATTGTATCTTGCCTTGGCTCTTCTGTATGACTTCAATAGCTTTATTTGTTTTTAACATGCAAATGGCCCCATTCTTTGATTATTTTCTATCTCCTGCCACCACCATGCATTTCCCTCTGCATCACAGATTGCACTGATAAAATTGAGAAGCAGACTTAGAATCAAAGATTTGGAAAGGATCTCTGGGGATATTTAGCCCAACATGTTTTTGATGCAGTGCAAGATGCAGCCACAGGACCTTTGACAGATAAATACCTCCAGTGAAAGAGAACCTACCACCTGTCAAGGTAGCTTGTTCCACTATGAAACAGCTTCCACTGCAAGGACACTTCTCTTAATGTAATCGGCTATTTTGACATGCCTGCCAGAAGTCCTGCCTTCTGGAGCAACAGATTTATATATATGATTGGTGAAACAATGCAGGAAATAATGCAAGCTGCATCTATGGTCCTGCTCATCAACATAGAAAAACAATCATGATACAACTATTTCTATAAACTCACCAGGAAATTTTGGGGCTTTTTATTGCTGTGCTTTTCAATCATGCTGTACACAGTCAGGGGAAGACAGTATTGTAAGCCCCTTGGCAGTTATAGGCAGCCTATAAATATTTGTATAAAAACAAACAAACAAGGCATGAAAGGAATGGAAGGCAGTGGTTAGGCATACAATACCATGATGTGCACAGCATTTGGAATTAAGAAAAATAGAATACTGAAGGAGTCTGAATACATCGACTGAACCAGAAAACAAGACCAAGTAATTGTGTTAACCAAAGTGAAGGTTGTGGGTGGAGGGACTAAATGAGGTACATGTTGGATGTAGATATTCATGGTGATCTTTTCATATCTCCTTAACTAGCATTGCTGCTGCCCAGAATTAGAATCCCAATCATTTGAACACATCAGTGAGAGTGCCATCCTAGTTGTTGAGGAAACTACTCCTTTAAAGCTGATTCTTTGGTAAGATTTAGGATTATTTGTTGAGGGAGAATACTTAAGACATAGTTTCTTGAAGCATGACCTAGCTTCATGGCCTTAGATTCTACAGGTGGTTGGAGGAGAAAGAGGCCTTATTCAGGAGTTCTGAACTCAAAGAGAAAACACAAGGGAGAGCATTTCAGCCCTGCCTGCTTCTTACATCAACCTGTACTTGTGGAAGGTGACTGGTTGAAGAGGAGAACTTTTTGTTGCCATGGAATTTCTCACTTGGGCCAGAATGCTGGAAAATCCATGTACTATTTGGGTATGGAATGTGCGAGTCAGGCTAGAGCATTTCAAAGATGTGGTTTTAGTTGGACTAGAAACAGCCTTTGTGTGTGCTTTTGTATACTGTTACCTTGAGAATTCATGTTAGGATTGTTTTGCTGTCTTTAGAACTCTGCATGCTTCCAATATTCTTTGCTTGTGTTTTTGTAAATAATACAGATTTTATGCCAGAAGCCATTAGTGTGTCCATTCATTCAAAGTTATGTGTTACAACAGTGGCCCTTGACCTCTTACCACTCTGAGATCTGAGAAGTATGTAAATATATGAAGATGTCTTCATGTTGTTTTTTATGTGCCATATATGGTGACTCTGTGAATGAGAGACCTCCAAAATGTCCTATTTACAACAGCCCTGCTCAGCTCTTGTGAATTCAAGGCTGTGCCTTCCTCTATGGAGTCAATCCAGGTCATGTTTGCTCTTCCTTTTCGTCTGCCTTAGACATTCCCTTGCATGATTGTCTTTTCAGGGATATTGTTACACATGGACAATCTTCTTGTATGCATGTAGACTTCTGCCAGACCTTCAGTTGAACCCATGGAGGTCAGAAGCACAAAACAGGAAGCATCATTCTAATCTCCGTCTTCCTCACTGTATTCATTGAAAGTCTGCACAGAACTGTTTCATTTTATATAAGCAGATTTAAAGTGATGCAGATTAACTGCTGCCTTTTATGTGATAAAAGCAAGACATCCTTTGCAAAATATATTGTCTTTAAAACTGGAGCTGCTATTAGCATGAACACATTTCTTCACAAAAGCACAAAGACCCAGATGAAATCTGCATGGTTTTAAATGATGGAAGATCTCTATTTTTAGCCTAATTTAGTCAAAAGAGAGAAAAAGACACCTACATTGAACATGCATTAAGAAATCTACATGTATCATATCCTGTGGTGTTTACATTTAAGTCCTGGAAACAGATGTTATATTATTTACAGCCTTGAGTTGTTATTTTTAGACACAGATGCCTCTAGCTAGGACTTGTCTATGTGGCTCTTGTTCCGAGGATCAGCAGTGGTGCTTGACATTCCTGATCCACACAATGCAGAGCTGGTGGAGGCTTCTGTCTGTGCATGTTCATACCAATGCCCAGGACTGACATGGGGCCAGAGGGGGCTATATGACTGCCCCCATGTGCTTCATAACTCTTGCCTATTTGGGACCATAGATGTAGCAGCCCAGGTGACAACCACCTCCAGCACCATCCAATTATGGCAATCTTTTCAACATTATTTATAAATATTTAAATTGTTTGAATGTTAATTTTGTGTGGCACCTTAAGTCCCAATCACTGGAAATAGGTGGTTATACATTATGTTTTTAATAATGATTTTTAGTTATTATATTTACAGTGCAAAGAAATAGAAGAAAACAATAGAATAGGGAGGACCAGAGATCTCTTCAAGAAAATTAGAGATATGAAGGGAACATTTCATGCAAAGATGGGCATAACAAAGGACCAAAATGGCAGGGACCTAACAGAGGCAGAAGAGATTAAGAAGAGGTGGCAAGATTACACAGAAGAACTATACAAGAAAGAGCTTAACATCCCTGATAACCACGATGGGGTGGTCACTGACCTCGAGCCAGACATCCTGGAATGTGAAGTCAAATGGGCCTTAGGAAGTCTGAGCAACAACAAAGCTAGTGGAGGTGACAGCATTCCAGCTGAGCTATTCAAAATCCTGAAAGACAATGCAGTTAAAGTGCTACACTCAATATGCCAGCAAATTTGGAAAACTCAACAGTGGCCACAGGATTGGAAAAGGTCAGTTTACATTCCGATCCCCAAGAAGGGCAATGCCAAAGAATGTTCAAACTACCGCACCATTGCACTCATTTCACATGCTAGCAAAGTGATGCTCAAAATCCTACAAGCTAGGCTCCAGCAGTATGTGGACCGAGAACTACCAGATGTACAGGCAGGATTTCGAAGAGGGAGAGGAACTAGAGATCAAATTGCCAACATACGCTGGATCATGGAGAAAGCTAGGGAGTTCCAGAAAAACATCTACTTCTGCTTCATTGACTAAGCTAAAGCCTTTGATTGTGTGGATCACAACAAATTGTGGCAAGTTCTTAAAGAGATGGGAGTACAAGACCATCTTATTTGTCTCTTGAGAAACCTATATGCAGGTCAAGAAGCAACAGTGAGAACCGGACACGGAACCACTGATTGGTTCAAAATTGAGAAAGGAGTTCGGCAAGGCTGTATACTGTCACCCTGCCTATTTAACTTATATGCAGAGCACATCATGAGAAAGGTGGAGCTAGATGAATCACCAGTTGGAATCAAGATTGCTGGGAGAAATATCAACAACCTCAGATATGCAGATGATACCACTCTCATGGCAGAAAGTGAAGAGGAACTAAAGAGCCTCTTGATGCGGGTGAAGGGGGAGAGTGCAAAAGTTGGCTTGAAACTCAACATTAAGAAAACTAAGATCATGGCATCCGGTCCTCTCACTTCCTGGCAAATAGATGGGGAAGAAATGGAGGTAGTGACAGATTTTATTTTCCTGGGCTCCAAGATCACCGCAGATGGGGACTGCAGCCAAGAAATTAAAAGACGCTTGCTTCTGGGGAGGAAAGCTATGGCAAATCTAAATCGCATACTAAAAAGCAGAGATATCACCCTGCCAACAAAAGTGCGTATAGTCAAGGCTATGGTTTTCCCAGTTGCAATGTATGGCTGTGAAAGCTGGACAATAAGGAAGGCTGAGTGCAAAAGGATTGAGGCCTTTGAGTTGTGGTGCTGGAGAAGACTCCTGCGAGTCCCTTGGACCGCAAGGCGATCAAACCGGTCAGTCCTAGAGGAGATCAACCCTGACTGCTCTTTAGAAGGCCAGATAGTGAAGATGAAACTCAAATACTTTGGCCACCTAATGAGAAGGAAGGACTCCCTGGAGAAGAGTCTAATGCTGGGAACAATAGATGGCAAAAGAAGAAGGGGACGGCAGAGGATGAGGTGGCTGGATGGAGTCACTGAGGCGGTTGGTGTGAGCTTGAGTGGACTCCTGGGGATGGTGGAGGACAGGAGGGCCTGGACGAATGTTGTCCATGGGGTCGCGATGGGTCGGACTCGACTTCGCGACTAACAACAACAACAAGAAGAGCTTTGCAGAAATGACATCAATGCAAGGGAGGGGGCCACCTGGCCCATCCAGGGGAAGAGAATCAGTTGCAAGAACAAAATTTCACCTCCCTAGCTGAAAGAGCACTCAGTTTCAACTGTCAGGATAAGGGGTTAAAGAAAACACACAGCCCCATCCAGATGTTACCCAAATGGGCAAGAGCCACCAATTGCAATTCAGGCAAGGATAACAGGAACATAACAGCTTGGTTCTCACTGGGATACCCATTAAGTAACTGCTCCCCCCACAAAGTTCTGCAGTTTGAGTATGAACTATAAACATGAATGTCCATTAATTAGCTTTAAAGCTAGCCACCTTGTTCTGGCCTTGAAAACTGATCTCCCTCTTCTAACCTTTCCTTTCCTTGCAAGTTTTGCCTTTTTTGTTTACAAGCTGGATGGCAGCCCCGTCCTTTTGATTTGAGCTTCTTTGCAAGACAGGCTAAAAATGCACCAACTGCTAAATGCTGGTGACAAAGGAATGTTTGGCAATGCGACCTCAAAACTATGCTCTGCTGAGTTACCTAGAAGGAATGAGATCATGCTAGCAACTAAGAAGATTGTGATTGACTGTACAATTTTAGATTGTGTATAGTCTTTGATTCTTGGTTTGTTTTACTCTGTTTTCTATATGCTGTTAGCCGCCCCGAGGCTAGTTGGCAAGGGGCGGCATAGAAATCTGTAAAATAAATAAATAAATAAATAAATAAATAAGAAGAAACAGACCTTAAAGCTAATAGAAATTCATTTCTGTAGTCAGTACTCAAACTATACCAGTTTGAAAAAATGTTTCAAGACACCTAGTGTCAGCTCCAAGACATAAGTGCTGGGTGTTTGCAGCTAAGGCACCAGGACCAGGGATGATGGAAGTCTTGGTGAGATGCTATAGGGCCTGAGGCAAAGGCAAAGCCAGGTACAAGCAAGGGTCAGATTCCATGATGGAATAGCAGAATTGGAACTAAAGATGGAATCAGAGACAAGGGAGGTTCAGATACCCATCATGGCCTTGCAGGTCCAGAAGAGAAGGCAGAACTGGGAACAGGCAAAATCAGATACCCTGCAAGGCATGGCAGGACTACAGAGTCAAGGACAGTCAAGGGTCAGATACCGGCGAGGCGAGATGAGGCAGAAGATACTACATGACTGGAGGCAGATGCTGCATCAGGCACACTCAACAGCCTTCACAGACTCATGTTGCTGTGGTGAAACTAAATGCAACTGAATAGCCTTTTATAACTCCTCCTGAGGCTTCCAGCAGTGGTTGCAGTGGTTCTAATCCCTAATGACTGCAGTGGTTCTAATCCTCACAAGCATCTACTCGTACATGCCAGATACCATTCCGGCAAATCCTAGCAGGGGGAACCAGGCTGCCTGCTCTAGCGAGCCACCAGGGGAGCTGTGCAACAGGGACATCTGTGTTCCTCTGAATTCAGAGGATTATGGCCATCCTGTGCATGATGGGGCAAAAATCTCCACACTTGTTCACCATGCAAAATACCTAGACTGCATCTCCAGGATCCTTGACATGCTGGCAAAGCCATTCTTCTCAGCTTCTTGTCCCCTTCCCAAGGTCTCAAAGACTGTTCATGATCTCATAGGGTAGAGGAAAAGTGCTCTGCATTCAGAATTCCAGCTTTAGCCCCAGAACAAATTGCTGAGGTCGAAGCAGGAAATCCAAAAAAATCCAAATTCAAATCCCATGGTCATCTAGACTCTAACAGCCATAGGATTGTGCTGCCCAGCTGCAAACCCATACTCTCTACTCAGAACCAAGGGCCACTGAGTTCAGTAGGTTCTGGCCTGTGATAAGTCTGCATAGAATTGCAGACTTGGTCTGTTTCTGTTTTTTTTTGTTTCTGTTTTAACCTAGCTTGAGAAATGGGGAGGTGAGGGAAGGGGTAAACTGCCCACCCATAAGGCTGACCCTGCTCACACATTCTTGGTTGTATGCTACAACCATCACCACTACCAGCAGTAATACCAGCATGCAATAAACATATGAGCATCACCTTGACGAGTTCAAACAAAGCTTAGTTTACACCAGTTTTCTCCATCTAACAGAAGTCAGTTGGATTTTGACAGTCTGAGCCTTGAGTCTTTGAGACAATTTTGTACCTGTTATTCTTCTTCCATAGTTTCTTCCCATGCTGCCTCACTTATGTCTGAATCACATGGTTACACGGGCTCTCTTTTGGAGGTTGTGGACATGCATGTAAAACCCACCTCCAGCATCCCCATGCACCTGACTTCCAGGTAAACGTCACACAGTGAGCATGTAGATCTGAAGAGGGAACTGTAAGCAGGCCCAGCTGCATGGGATTCCTCACGAGAGGATGGAGATGCAATATAATACTGCTGCTGATGCTGCTGATGCTGATACTATTTCAGAGTGTCCGTGATTGTGAACCCTGCCTTATCAAGGCTTGATTGCTCAACTTTCCTCAACAAGCAAGGTCTAATTGGGTGCTTGTGACAGGGGTGAAGAGGGCAGCACGTCTGGGCATGCCCTGTCCTCCCTCAACATGGAACTGCTACACAAGAGCTGTCCAATGCTTGCATACAGCTCAAATGACTCACAACTCCAGTATGTGGACCAAAGGAGAAGAGCTGATCTGTGTGCACGCCTGGCACAATAGCATTGCAGTCATTCTTCAGATGCCACCTCTAAGAGGAAAGAAAAACCAGTTCTGTGACTGACTGCTTTTCATTAACAACAACCCTATCTACACAGAGATAACCTGGCAACAGTTACTCATGCTGTGGGAACATCCCATTAGCCCTATGTCACGGTACCTTTGGTGAAGATTCAGAGACTTCTGTGAGTTCAAACGGCACTGCAGGGTTACTAAGTGGAACTGACCAGTATGACCGGGTGATGGCATTGCTTTGTCAGCTGCAATGGTTTCCAGTCCATTTTCCAGCCCAGTTCAAAGTCTTGGTATTGATCTTAAAAGCTGAAGTGACTTGGGACCACACATCGCCTCTGACATGACCTACCTGAACCCTTATGTCATCTTCAAAGGCTCTCATCTGCTCTAGGTAGCCCGGACAAAGGAAGCTAGGCAGGCGGCCACAAGGTCAGGGCCGTTTGGTGCTTGCACTGAACTTTTGGAATAAACTCCCCACAGAGTTTTGTCTTTCACCTGCACTGTTATCATTTTGACTCCATGCAAAGACCTTGCTGTTCTCCCCAGCAGATCCAGTTCTCGGTTACTATGGCTTCTTTACGGATCATTGTGCTGTTCATGGAATTACATCATATTGCATTTTATTCTTTTTTATTTAATATTTGAACTGTTCTATGGCATTTTATTTGTCAACATTTTGTACTCATCCCAGAGAACATTAGTTGCTAGCTGAACTGGAAATGCAATACATCAATTAATAAATTACTTGAAATCCATGTATGTGGCATTGACAGAAGACATGACTTCTGTTCACTCATGCACTATCACATAATTAACAAATGATGTGTAGTTATTGGGGTGGGGTATGTACTCTATTTCGAAGAGGGAGAGGAACTAGAGATCAAATTGCCAACATATGCTGGATCATGGAGAAAGCTAAGGAGTTCCAGAAAAACCACCACTTCTGCTCCATTGACTATGCTAAAGCCTTTGATTGTATGGATCACAACCAATTGTGGGAAGTTCTTAAAGAGATGGGAGTACCAGACCATCATATTTGTCTTTTGAGAAACCTATATGTGGGTCAAGAAGCAACAGTGAGAACTGGACACGGAACCACTGATTGGTTCAAAATTGAGAAAGGAGTTTGGCAAGGCTGTATACTGTCATCCTGCCTATTTAACTTATATGCAGAGCACATCATGAGAAAGGTGGAGCTAGATGAATCACCAGTTGGAATTAAGATTGCTAGGAGAAATATCAACAACCTCAGATATGCAGATGATACCACTCTCATGGGAGAAAGTGAAGAGGAGCTAAAGAGCCTCTTGATGTGGGTGCAGGAGGAGAGCGCAAAAGTTGGCTTGAAACTCAACATTAAGTAAACTAAGATCATGGCACCCGGTCCTCTCACTTCCTGGCAAATAGATGGGGAAGAAATGGAGGTAGTGACAGATTTTATTTTCCTGGGCTCCAAGATCACCACAGATGAGAACTGCAGCCAAGAAATTAAAAGACGCTTGCTCCTGGGGAGGAAAGCTATGGCAAATCTAGATAGCATAGTAAAAAGCAGAGACATCACCCTGCCAATAAAAGTGCATATAGTCAAGGCTATGGTTTTCCCAGTTGCAATGTATGGCTGTGAAAACTGTACCATAAGGAAGGCTGAGCACCGAAGGATTGAGGCCTTTGAATTGTGGTGCTGGAGGAGACTCCTGCAAGTCCCTTGGACCACAAGGTGATCAAACCGGTCAGTCCTAGAGGAGATCAACCCTGACTGCTCTTTAGAAGGTCAGATAGTGAAGATGAAACTCAAATACTTTGGGCACCTAATGTGAAGGAAGGACTCCCTGGAGAAGAGCCTAATGCTGGGAACAATAGATGGCAAAAGGAGAAGGGGACGGCAGAGGATGAGGTGGCTAGATGGAGTCACTGAGGCAGTTGGTGTGAGCTTAGGTGGACTCCAGGGGATGGTGGAGGACAGGTAGGCCTGGAGGAGTGTTGTCCATGGGGTCGCGATGGGTCGGACACGACTTCGCGACTAGCAACAACAACAAATGGGCTCTATGGACACATCCCTGACATGGCATGCCCTGCTGGCACTGGCAAACCCAGATGTTCCAGATGATAACTCCAGTGACCCCAGGTAGCATGTCCCATTGTTGAGGAACATGGACTTGTACTCTGAAACTTCTGCTCCCAACATAGGAGGGCACCTGTTCATACAGGGGTCTAATTCAGTGGGAGAAGTGAGCCTACTTCCATGGGGTACCACTCTTCCTCAGGCCTTTCTCCTTGAAATGCATATTGGGGCAAAAATCCCAGCTTCAGGTATAGGTTGATGGGATCTAGGCTAGCAGTGAAACAGCAGGAAAGGGATCTTGGAGTGCTGGTGGACTGCTCAGTGAAAAGGTCAGTCCAGTGTGCAGCTGCTGTGAATAGGGCAAACTCTGTGTTAGGCATAATTAGGAATGACATAGAAAATAGAACTGACAAAATTGTAGTTTCTTTACATTCATTCATTCATTCATTCATTCATTTAGAGTTTTTGTATGCCATCCCATAGCTTATAGCCTCGGGACGGCTCACATACGTTCTTGGTGTGGCCAGGTCTTGCTGGCTTACCTGAAAAAGTACATTATTAAGTTGGGGGGAAAATGTAGAAAAGGGCAATGAAAGTGATCAAGGGGCTGTAAGCAGCTCTCATATGAGAAGCAGCTACTACTGGCATTTAGCTTAGAAGAAAGGTGAGCAAGGGAAGACGTGACAGAGGTGTTTACAATGATGCATGGTGTGGAAAAAGTGGAGAAGGAGACTCCCCCCCCGCCACCATAACAGTCAACCCTGAGGTCACCTGAGGTGAAGCTGATTGGTGGGAGGTTTAGGACAGGTAAAAGTAGTTTTTCACACAGCATATAGTTAAACTGTGAGCTTCACTGCCACAGGAAGTGGTGACGGTCATCAATTTGGATGGCTTTGAAAGGGGATTGGACAGATTGATGAGGAAGGTGGCTACCAGTGGCTACTAGCCTTGCTGGCTATGTACTCCCTCCTTCACCAGAGGTGGCATGCCTGCATGCACCAGTTGCTGAGGAACTTGGGTGAATGGAGGCCTTGCACCCATCCTGCTTGAGGGATCCTATAGGCAGCTGGTCTGCCACTGTGTAGACAGAGTGCTAAACTAGATGGATCATTGGTATGAACCAGCATAGCTTTTTAAAGTTCTTATGTTCCTATGTGCTGAATCCAGAAGGGAACACAACAGCCAATTGCGCAAGGGAGAATAAGTGGATAGACCTGCAATCCTATGTGAGTTTATGCACAAAAAATGGCCTACAACTGTTGCCAGCTCTTTGTTGTGTCTAAACTTTTGAAAGTGCTTTTGCAGACCTGCATAGCCTGGAAAGCACTTTCAAAAATCTGTGCAAGAGAATGGAAAGTTTAATTTGACTGGTGGTGATTTTATCTTCTGTTGGAACAGCAACAAAAAAGGAGGTAAGGCAGGTTGGTAGCGAGAAGAATCATCCAGTGCTTCCTACAGTTATACAGCTTCATTCTAGATAAGAGAAGCAGCAAATATTTATGGGAACAAAGAAGTCTTGAGGTAGACCTTTGATGACCTTTTGCAGCAAGATGATAAGGATCGATAGAAAATGGAGCTTACCTTGGGCAGCAGTAGAAAAATACATTCTGCTGCAGTCTGCATGGGGGTCTGGATATTTTAATAACATTTATTTTGCTGATGGATTATTCAATTTGCTTGTTTACAGCATGAAACCAAATCAATCCAAAGCCACTTTCCCTTTGTGTTATGTGATGGCAGAGTCCTCACAGAATTGTTGCAAACTGTGTGATCTGTTGCTCAGAGTGAGAATGGAGCATTTAATTAGAGTTTCATTTTCATAGACAATGTTAAGCTCTCTGTTTGTTTTGGGTCCCTTTTGCTCTCCTTTATTTTATTTGTTCAGCTCTGTCTGCTCAAAAATATATTAACTTACAGCAAAATAACCATCACTTGTTGGGAGTTTACAGTTTCTTACCAGTTGAATCTGGACTAGGCAGGCTGTGGGTAATGATGACGGATGAGGTAGCCAATGAAAGCGGGAAAAACGATAGGGCTGTTTGCATCATTATTGCACATTAAAAGTAAATAAGGAAACAGTAGCCATGTGGAAGAATCAGAACCAGATCCCAGCACAGACGCACACTGGATGGATTGGATTTTGGCCTGTTGAGATAACATGTAGGGCAATCATGTAATGCATTGGCCATGAAGGAATGAATGAAATGCATCACAAAAAAGAGGAGATAGATTTGCATGAAATGTACATATGTCCATTGATACGTACAGAAACATGTATAAAAATAATAATTGAAATAGAAACACAATACCTGTCATACACTGGGTCCTAACAGTTATTGGGCAGCTTCAAGGCCTCTGTTCTTTCTCTTCAAACTGAGCTTAGACTGGGCAGCCCTTCAGACAAAAGGCACCTTCAAATATAGGCCTGTCTTTTGACGGTCTTGAAAATACAGGACTGCTTTCTATGCAGTAGGACATGCTGGCAACATATGTTTATTTGGTTTTAATTGGCTTCCAACTGGGTGCTATTTTGTGTTCTTTGCTTTACTTTGGTCTGCTTTTGTTCTCTGATGTGCTCATATGTATATAGTGACTTGCTTTCTTTAATTATATACTGTTATCTGACTTGGGGGACAGCAGGTGGCGCAGTGGTTTAAACTGCTGTGCTGCTGGGCTGGTTGATCGAAAGGTCGCCGGTTCAAATCTGCACAATGGGGTGAGTTCCCATTGCTCTGTCCCAGCTCCTGCTGAATTTGCAGTTCGAAAGCATGCAAATGCAAGTGGATAAACAGGTACCACTTCGGTGGGCAGGTAACAGCATTCCATGCACTTCGGTGTCTAGTCATGCCAGCCACATCACCACGGAGACTGTCTGCGGACAAACGCTGGCTCCCTCGGCCAGGAAACGGAGATGAGCACCACCCCCTAGAGTCAGGCACGACTGGACTTAACATCAAGGGGAAACCTTTACCTTTACCTTTATCTGACTTGGATGTTTGATGGGGAAAGGCTGTGTGTGTGAGAGAGAGCAAACATTGACAAATACATACTTCTTGGTTGGTTTTTAGAGACCTAGTCACATGTGTAAAGTCAAGGTGCAGTTGTAAATCAGGATTCCACCTCTACTTATCCCATAGACCTATTGATGGAACATGGAAGTGATGCAGAACCCAAAGGTTCAAGGTGTAAGTTTCAATAGTCCACAGACCTCCAAACTGCAGAAAACAAATGTTTGATTCCATACATTAGGTAAAAACATAAAACTGCCAAAAGTCCTTCTAACAGAACAATGATAAATATCAGTACATTTACGGTTGCTTGAACATAGGAAAATATTTAAACAGGATCAGGAAAAGATAGCAAGTACCTATTATCAGGCATAGACTTGATAATTCTTTGTCCTTATGCTCATTGTTGCTAGGTAAGGATCACAGGCTACTAATCTTCTGTCATATATTGACCTTTTACTTTATATCTGATGAATGGTGATACACTGGAGATGATGGTGGAAAGCAGGCATAATCCTTTTGTCAGGGACTCCCAAGCCACCTAAGAGTTGGCTGTACTCAGGGGGTCCTTTAGTACAGCAACAGCAGTGTGATAGCAAGTGCTGTTTTCAGGAGTTCTGCAGCTATTCAGTCTGAAAAGCCAGGTACACTGCTTTATCCGTGGAATTATTCCAATTAGCTTTGCTCATCTCAGGCTTCAGTGTAGCCTCCCTTTTGGACTTTGTGCCAATGCTTCTTCAGCAGTTCAGTCACAAAAAGCAAGACAATTCAGGCCTCATCTGCTGATATATTTCCAAACTAGTTCCAAAGAAATCAAATGTGTGTTGCTGGGAAAAATGAAGTAAAAATGACTCTAGAATTACCAAACTGAGGTTCTACTCATCATCAGGGGTAGGAGACAAACCTTAATATTTTCTCATCGTGTTAAACACGATGTACAGGTTAATTTATTATTCTAATGTCTACTGCTTGTTTTTTGCCTGATTTTTAAAGATGAGGATCACTATACCTAAAGTAAGGAGCACCCTTTTCAAGGAGAGGTTTATGGAATTAGAATGCCTTAAAATAAAGTTTATTTATCTGTCCACCCTGCTGCCCTAGAATCCTGATATACTGAAATAAAGGTTACAATTTTATTATAAGGGATTCATATAAGACACTGAACAACTCTGCCTTATTGGCTAATGTTCAACAATGATCTCTGTGGTTACTCATGGTGATTGGTCTGCCTTCTTGGTGAATGGCCTGTTCACACACTCAAACTCTTTTGCAGAGTGCCTAAAATGAGTGTATCTGTGATTAGTTACAGGCTTAATCTGTAGAAAGTGATGCACTGTGGTTTACAGGTAAGACGTTATTAACTTTTTTAAATAACTTAAAAAAGCAAGATGCTCAAGGCATCATGCACAACCTAAACCAAATTATAAATAAAATCAGAGTCAACAATTGAATAGTAAAACAAGTTAACCAAGGAGCAGTCAATAAACCAGTAGAGAGGAAATCTTATGGCCTTCCAACATTCTCTGGGATGCTGTAGGATTATCTGGGTTGTCTCTGGGAAGCCTTTCACCTGCTCTCATGTCCTTTGCTGTTCTTTATGGAGAGGGTCTTTATGGAGGCGGGCCAAGAGCAGGGACTTTATCGAAGCCTTTTTAGCCAGGCACCTTCACAGGTGGCTACCCAATGCTTCACCTGTGCTGCCCGGAGACCACCCACACTGCTGACTGCTGACCAGCTGCTCCCCACCTCTTGGGAAAGGTGCTGCTGCCATGCTTTTGCCTCATCCTCTCCCATTCAGTGGACCCAGTCCCAAGTAGTGGCAGGGCCTTGACCATATGGGTGTCCTGTTGGCAGTAGGTCCAAAGATGGGTAAGGAGGTGGACCAGGGCTCTACTGGGGCTTTCTAGCCAGGTGCCTTCATGAGTAGGACCCTGGTGTTTTTTCCCCTCACCCATCAGGTAAGTACTAGTGGATTCTAATTGGAGGAAGGATTGTTAGATTGTTATAGAACTGAGAAGAGAAGGTTGTTGGAAGTTGAGAAGGTTGGTGGATATAAGTTTAATTGATGGATTTATTGGTACATTATTGGTGGTAGACATGTGAATGTTATATGAATGGAGGTTGATTGGCTAATATAGGATGGTTGTAGGACAGAGGTTTGAGAAACTGGTGTGGAGGCTTTGGGTAGTTTATGAGAAATAGAAATGTGGATTGGTCTGGCCTACCACCTGTTTAGTCGACCCTTGCCCAAGTTGGCTGGTCATTCAAACCAAGAAGGGAATATGTGTCTGAATCCAGGAAATTGTGAACTCTTCTTTGAAAGAAGAGCCAGTCCCTCCCCTGTTAAAAGAGATGGTGATCAGGCCCCTCATTAAGAAGACAAACCTGCATCCAGAAAATGTTAACCACTTTAGGCCAGTGGCCAATATCCCATTTATGGGCAAGGTGCTTGATCAGATGCTAGTCAGACAACTCCAGGTGCTCTTGGAAGAAATTGTGTATCTGGGCCCATTTCAGTCTGGTTTTAGGTCTGGTTTTGGGACTGAAACCACCTTGGTTACCTTGCGGGATGAGCTGAGAGAAAGATAGGGGGAATGCATCCCTGTTGGTTCTCCTGGACCTTTTCAATGGTGTTCCATACTATTGACCATTGTATACTTCTAGATAGACTGGCCAGGTTAGGAGTCACAGACTCTGCTTGGTGGTGACTCCCCTTCTACCTGGCCGACCAATTCCAGATGGTGTTGCTGGGGGAATATAGCTCTACGCCATGGTAATTATCTCATAGAGTACCTCAGGGCACCGTTTTATCCCCCATGGTCTTCAACATTTACATGAAGCCACTGGGAAAGATCATC
This sequence comes from Varanus salvator macromaculatus, assembly GCA_023646645.1. Classification (NCBI taxonomy): domain Eukaryota; kingdom Metazoa; phylum Chordata; class Lepidosauria; order Squamata; family Varanidae; genus Varanus; species Varanus salvator. Next base: position 15,384,378 of record JAIXND010000771.1, on the reverse strand, counting down.
AGTGGGGTTGGACTGAAGTGATATCTGTACACTGATGACACTCTGCTTTATCTCTGTTCTTCATCTAACCCAGCTGAAGTATTGATGGTTCTAAGTCAGTGCCTGGCCAGGGTGATGGGCTGGATGAGGACCAACAAATAGAAACTTACTCCAGGAGCCATCTTTAAGGGAAGTTAGGAGGGTGGCTACCAAGCATAGGACCTTCTCCATCATCGTGCCCCATTTTTGGAACATGCTCCCCAGAGATGTGTACTAAGTGCCTTATTTGTATATATTTCAGCACCAAGTTAAGATGTTTTTAGTCATGGACCATTATAATTGTTGACTGTTTTAGGTTTAAATTTTAATTTTACCCTGCATTTTAACTAGTAAATTTGGCATTTTAATTGAGATATTTTAAGATCTAGCCAATCTGTGGTGTTAATCTATGTTATTACCTTATTGGTGCTCTTGCTGTGAAGGGGCTGTGTTGTTGTTGACCTGGTTTATTCGTATGGATGTTTTAATTAATTTGTTTACATGGTTTTTATGCTTTGTTATGGTTTTATTTTGCAAACTGTTCAGAGAGCCAAAAGGCTTTTGCAACGGTATATACTGTGTTGAATAAATAAATGCATAAGTAAATATGTGTCAGACTGACCCAAAGCCAGTGCTTGGGTGGGAGTTCAGGGGCTGTGGAGAAGAGTGAGGCCCCGCTGGCATTTGTGCTTTCTCAGGTACCAGCACTTCAGTCTGTCCTCCTCCCAAGCAGTATAAAAATCATCTCAACCTTTTTCAGAGCAAGGGAACCTCAGAAATGGCCTTCAGCTTGACATTTCTTCAGCAGGATGCTTGTGACCATCCAATTTCCAAGGCATTCCCATTGGACTGTGCCCTAAAAATACTTAATAACAATAGTATAACCTCATAAAGTCACCAATGTATAAAAATGATATAAAGCACAGCTTGAAAACCTGAGATCATAGAAACCCTTTTGTCTTTTGGCTAAAAAATAATAAAGTGGGCTCTAGGCCCATCTGTTCTCTCATCAATACACTCTTTCACATACTGGGCCAATATAATCATGGTGATTGGACATGTATAGGCTTCTCTTGAACTTGCATGGAGGAGAATTTTGTTCAGTTTGCACATTGCTATGAACTTAGCAAGCTGCAGTTCCCAAATCATTATGTAGACCAGAATGCCGTTATTTCTTGGCTTCATCCTGGATTTTGTAATGTAGTTCACTGAACAAAATGCATGCACAAACATGTGTCTATTAGGATGAATATGTGATTTGGAAAGCTGATCTTCCAGGCTTCTAAACAGCATGGGAAACCTACATATGTAGAGCAAGCTCCCAACTGTAGAGGTTCATCCTCCGACTTATGGTGGGTGACGGGGATGCAACAAGTAAAAAAGGCCAAACTAAAAAACATGGAAGATGTGTTCGTTTGTTTGAAGATTTCCCTTCTCTTGACTTTTTTTGGCTTTTACAAACATATCTTCCCCACTGTAAGGAATAGCACCTTGTTCTCAAAAGTCTGAAAGAGAATGAATGGAAAAGCACAAAAGTATGATATACAAGGTTATCCCATGAGTTTTGCAGCTGTAGTGGTTTCACTCCAGGTTTGCATCAGCAGCCAGGCCTGGTTTTCTTTGATGTTTTATACCTTGGACAGCCTTGTCAGGACACTGTTTATGACTCAGAAAAGTTTGCCAGATCCTTCACTTTCTGGATTTAGCCTGCTTTATTTAGTTGTTTACGCTCGCACAATTAAAACACAATTTCCAAGCATCTAGCTAATCAGAACAAACAGGAACAATCAATTAGGCATGCATGGCATTTGGGGGTGGTTTGTAGTAGGCTTCTGAATTTGGATGAATGGAACTCAAAGCAGCCCTGCTGTTTGCTCAGTTTTGTGCAATTGAATTCAATGTTTCTCTGCAGGAAGCTGCCAGTCTTTTAAAAGTCCAGCCACACAAGTCTTCACTATTGCTTCATGTTTTCCTGCTTCACTGTAATACCCAAGCACCAGTGGTCTGTTCAGTTTCTCGGTAGGACTTCATTTAGCAGGTGTAAACATCCAGTTGTCAGAAGCTTGATAGATCTGATCTCCATTTCAGTCCCACTTTCATTAATGTGTTGAAGGGAGCTTAAAAAAGGCAGATCTCTGATTTCTCTGTTCCATCTTTCATGATACCATGCTCCCTGCCATGTAGAAAGTTGCTGAGTTTCCTCCTTGAAGTACCATCGCAAGAACCTGCCCTGCAAATCATTTCAAAATTCTCTGCAAAATTGTGGTTCCTGGCACCCCTCCCTTTTTTCCTAGAAGTTTTAATGCTGATTTTTTAAACAGGATATTAATCCTCGTGTCCGTTGCCTCACATTGGCTTGGTCTTGGTTTCTTCCATCTCCCTTCTACCTCCCTCTAACCCTTTTTAGCTTTTTTCAAATTCAGAAGCAACTGCAAAAATACTAGGTTGGGGAAGCAAACTATAGTTTATCTATGACATGGCACACCATAATTTTCAGTATCCATTCTTCCTTCTTTCCTTAGTCCTGTTACAAGCCAGCAATAATTCAATTACTTCTGGAGTCCTTTGAAAGTAGTATGGCTCAGGATATCCTCTTTTGAAAGGATGACATTCTTATCTGGCTTCTGTCAGACTTGCACGATGCAGGTAGTGTCCTGCTTCAGGTATGGCCAAGGCTTGGCACGTTCCCAGAGCAAGGTTCCAAGACATTCCAGCTAAGTTCAGGCAGTCCAAAGGCAAAAATGAGAGGGTCCACTGGGACAAGAGATTTGTGTGTATTTGTTTGTATTTTAGACCAGTCTGATATGTTTTTGTACTTTTGTGAAGCTTCCCCACCTGTCAATAAATGAAACATGCCGGGCTGGCAGGAAGGGAAGAAGAAGAGAGGGTGTTGTTTGTCAGTTTGCTTATTTGGACTGACAGCTCTCACTTTCCATTAGGGGAATGCCTTTACCACTGTGCTTTTGGAGAGAGTAGAAAGAACCCATCACTGACAGAGTGGGTAGGCCAGCTCTGGGCAACACACAGCCTATGCTGCCAAAAACGTGCAGTTCTGCTGCAAAAGAAGGCGTGTGGATATGGATTCACAGCAGAAATGGACAGCAATCGCCTGTGCTCCATTTCTCAGCAAAATCATTGCAAATGCAGTCATCCAGCTACTTACATTTGAGGCAAGGCCTCTTTCTGTTGGGGCAGCAGCAGCAGAGGGGAAGATATACAGCCCCTGGAGGGTTCCAGGGCAATGCAATGAGGCTCTGTAACCCTCCATTGCTGTCCGCTCCTGGCCTAAGTCCTGCTGCCCAGTGTCATGGTTTTGGCCCCCAGTGCTTGGGACATGTAGATTTCTCCAGCTTGATCTACCTACCACATTTGCTCTGGCATATGAACCTTACTGTGCAGACCTTTCTGCAGAGAAGTCTATGGATGTAGGTCTCTTTGTTGACATGTTGACCAATGAATGGAAGTTTGGCACATGGAATGGTAGAGCTTGCTGCAATGCACACAGTTTCTCCTGCCCATCAACCACAGCTCTATCTCCACAAAGGCTATTGCTTGTTCATTTATTGGGAATAAAATAGGCATAATTTATCTGAGTTCCCCTTGCATTTCTTAACAAATGTTCTAGGTCTGAGCATTTCTCATTTTCTCGCACTGCTTTAAGTCTTACTCCTGATTTTATTAATGATAATATGCAAATCATCTGCTTTAAATGGGAAGCCGGAAGTAATTAATTAGTCATATTTCAATATAGCTTGAAGAGAATCACAGGTATATCAGATTGGAAGCTGCCAATGTTTTAATTAAAATTTGACTGGTTTCTCTCGGTGCAAGATGTATGCACCCTTGATTATAGTGTAAAGCCAAATGTGGGGAAAAGCAATGTAATGTGGGCAAATGATAAACCATTCTAGTCTGCTCGGCTGCATGAAAAGCTACAGAATGGCACCGATTAAATAAAACATGTGCTCACTAGATCAAATAATACCCCAGCGCTGAGTTCTGAGCTTCGAGCAGAAGGTATACAGAGATATTGTACTCAGTCATAAATTGCTGAACACGACAAAGCATCAACACCTTCCATTTCTTTCCTTTTTTTCTTTCAGTAGTAGAATAGGACAGGACTTTAATATCAGGGTTTAAAAGATAGAAGGCTGAGGAAAATGTAAGCATGATGAGAAATGGGAAAAATGCCACTGTGCAAACAAGCACACAGAGATCATTTCCACATTGTTTGAGATATCCACCTAACTGCAAACACAGTTTAGAATTTACAATATGGAAGAAATGCAATAATTCTTAGCTTAAGGGCAAAAATAAGGAATGGGTTAGTTCAATTTCATTATTACTTTGGAGTGTGGCAGGAAGATTTGAGCTAGTGCCCCGTCATGTTTTTCCAAAGACAGTATTTGCCAGAGGTTAAGCATGCAGAAAAAAAGCAATCATTCAAAATACCACCTCCAGGATCCAAGATGAACCTGCCCAGGTTGTAAGATTGGCCTCTGAGGCTTGTTCTACATCTGTCTGCCCTCTGAGATGAAGTAGCTGGAGAACGAGACCTTTTTATTACAGAATTGCCTGTTGAGGTCTAGTTTCCCCCTTCATTATGTGCATTGCTTCTGTTGTGGCATCCATGAGCAGACATCTTGGCTAGAGTCATGTCCCTTCTTCTCCTAGGGAAATCCTGTGATGCAGAGCTGTGATGGGAAATATTACAGCGCAATGCCATCATTGTGCTGGAAGGCTGGTTGTTTGCCTGTAGTTCTGGTGTAAAGTGAGTATGAGATTATTTTGCTCATTACATAAAATGTGGCTTGAAACAAGAGAGCTGAAACGAAACTCCTTTTCACTTTGGGTATAGCCCAAATTCCCCCAAAATGAGAATGGGAGAAAGGGCCATCCCATGCTACAAAGGGTATACAGTTGCTATCTCTGTTTTGCGCCATTTATTTTGTGAAAGAACCTTTTCCTGCTTTGCTGTCCTTGTCCAGTGTGACTCCATCACTGCAGCCCGTCCTTTACACTGGATTAGAAACAAAACAAAACAAATCTAGTTTTCATATTATCATGGGAGACTGACTGAAACCTGTAACAACTCTGGATACTCAGAATACTCTTTTTTCCCTGCAGGGAAAAGGATATGAAATACAATCACATTCATATATATATATAGCCTGGGAAACTAAAATAATCCTGAAATTTAGGAATTGAGATAAATGAGCATGTTTTTCTATAGTTAAAATAAATGCAGGCTTACATGGGAAGGATGTGGTGAATACTGATTTTTACAAGGCTGTAATAATCAAGTTTTGTATATTTATTTGTTGTTTGGCAAACAATATCTCCTTCACACACACGTTTTCAGATGCCCATCTGTATCTCTTTATTGTTCTCTCTGGCTTTGTGGCTGACTTAATGTCCCACTGCATCTTTGTCCTTACATTTTATGACCCCTCCAACTCCATCATGGTCAGATGTTGGAAGATCTGTTCATGTGTATTCAGTCACTCTCTGTTAAATACGTTCTCCAAGATGTGCTGCATCCTGGCAGTGTCTCAGCCTCCTTTTCTCCTGTTCTGAAACACTGTGCAGCTGTTTTGCAGAGTGGGATGAATGTGGAGGTGGCCCTGTTCTGCATAGAATGCTTGTAATCCTCCAGCAATGGTGGTATCCTGAAAGGTGTCTGTACTCAAAATAAACATTTTAAAATATTTTGCTAGCATTTCTGTTATTGTGATAATTTTTGGAACTAAGGACTACACTGGAATATTTGGAAAAGCTGCTGGATCACCAATGAAGCATTCCTGCATACTTAAGCATCTCTAATAAAAATATGAAACCATCAAACTTCTCCTGTAGTCTGGAGGTACTATGTTGGTGTCGCCAGACTAAATCTTTTTGCTATCTTCCATTTCCCCCTGCAATATCTTTTATAAGTCCCCAGATATTATCATGTCCAATGTTACCCTGTCAAAATGTCAACAATTCAATCTACTACAAACAGCTCTGTATTTAACAAATACAAAGGTAGAATTTAGAGGTCAGACATGCTGCTATTATTTGATGCACTTTTCACACCACTCTAATAAAAGGGAGCAGATGGTTCGATTTACCTTGTCATCTCGGAGCAAAAATGAAAGTGCTGACTCAAGCATTATTCAATAATGACCTGAAAGCCGGAAACAAGCACGTAACTGTATGTCCATTACTTAACCGTCTCTGTTCCAATCTGTATTCTGTGATCCTTTTACTGACACATATTACCAACCTCCACTCACATCTGGAAAACTCAGGTTAAATGCTACATCTGTACCAAGTGCTGGGGCACTACCTCTAAATACCTTCTTTGACACCTTGCCTCTCTGTGAAATACTCTATTTAGGAAGTTCTTTCTGCCATATAATTAGGGTTTCCAACTTATGCTTTCCAAAATTCAGTTATGTGGTTGGGGGCCAGCCGCTGGAAACAGGTGGATAGAGTGCAGCCATTTCTTCCAAGTCACGTAGCAGAGCTAATAACAAAAATATCCTTTTTACTCTCATGGCAGGCACAATAGCTAGAGCCCATGTTGGAGGTCTGCACAGAGTATCAAAGCATTGTAGGGAAGGTCCTTCTTTCCTGCTTTTGCTTGATTCAAAGAAATAATGAGGGTGACTACAATGATTGCATGGATGTTTAATCCCTGTCATTATAGTATATAATTCAAATGCATGTGTACACACAAAAGCTGTTGCTTGCTTTTACAGACCCCTCCCTCCAAAAAAAAAAGAAAAGAGAAAAACAGTTGTTCAAACAAGATTTCTGTTTTTTACACAACAATCCTAGCTACCATCCTATGGACTAAAAAAATAAAACATTAAAAAATGGCTGGTTGACAGTCCTAAAGCCACAGGTTTCTTTATACTTTCCTGAGAGTAAATTCCATTGGGTTTGTCAATGGGACTTAATGCTGAGTAGACATGCACAGAATCAAGCTGCATGCATTATCTGAGGACACAATCCTTTTTTTTTTTTTATGAAGATTTTAAATTAAAAACTGAAAAACATCAATCATCAATTCATCGGACGTACTGGGTCAGCCCCCTACTACATATCTTTTTAACATTCTATAATCATATTCAAATCGATTTATAAAAATTTAAAAACATCTTTAAATCTAAGCCAAGTCCTGTTTCTCCAGCCAATCATAAAAAAGGTCCCAAGTTTGATAGAAGTCAGTATCTTCTTTCTCCTTCAGTGATAGAGTCAATCTGTCCATTTCTGCACAGTCCAGAATCTTTTTTAAAATCAGTTCCTCAGTGGGTAGTTCCTCACTCTTCCAGTATTGAGCAAGCGCAATCCTTGCCGCTGTGATTAAATGTAGCATCAAATACATATCTTGTTTGCTAATATTTTCCAGTATAATGCCTAACAAGAAAATTTCAGGTTTAAAAGATAAGAGTTTTTGTAGCATTTCTGAGGACATAATCCTATGGCCTCCAAAGCTTGTCTGGGAAGGCACAGGAGTATTCATAGTCCCAGCTCTGAGGTCCTCCAGTCTTGGAGCTGGGGTTCCAATTGCAGAATCTCCATCCCGCCCCCTCCCAGCTGGCAGCTCACTTTCCCAGTCACTTTCCTGGCTTTCAGTAGGCTCAAAATGAAACCTTAGTTGTATTGAAACTTAACTGGGCATGGCACAGTAGCAAGCAGCATTGCAGTCTCTGAGACGTGGGAGAAGCATATGCTCATGCAAAGAGTTGACTCCAAACCAAAACTTTCCCTCCTTGCCTGCCTTTCAGAAAAGCTTCTGGTTCCATCCTTGGTGTGACTCCAGCTGTTTGTAGACTGGGCAGTGGGAAGACACTTTGTAAGTGATCTGCTCACCTCTCCTGCTGCCACTTGTCTGGGTCAAGGAGTCCCCATTGCATCCCCTTCCATTCAAGTTCTGAAAAGCCTTCCTCATACCTTGCCTGGGAAACTTCACTAGAGAACCTAGAAACTTCTAGGGCCTTGTCCCTCTTGCTCCTCTGCCTGCTCCTCAGAACTTGATGAATCTATCTGAGAAGACTGTAATATGCAAGGGACAGATCCCTCCCTACATTCGGTGAGAGCTAAAGGGGTTGGCTGGGAGGCAGGAAGGAGAAAAGACAGGGGTGAGAACTTGCATCACAGCCAACACTGCCCCAGGCTCCTTCATGGCTCTTCACATGGATAGCTGACTAGGTGAAACACAGGGTGTGATGTTCAGGGCAGTGGAAATCGCGACCACCATGCTTCATCCTTTGAGTTGGATGCAGGAAAGATTCTGTGTTTGGAAGGATATGTGCATTGGGGGTGTTTGACCCAAGGATCATGCCCTCCATTTCTCTCTCCGTGGAGAGCCATAGATCCTTCTGAGCAGGAATTAATTCTGTATCCACACACAGCAGGATTCTGCTAATATTCCTTTAGAGCTCCAGAGCTCTTCAGTGCATGAAATACTGCTGCTGAAAGTAAACTTGTTTCGAGGAACAGCTTTCTGGACACCAGTATTTTGAAAGCCTCCCAGATTAATGAATTGGTCCTCCAGGACTGTTAAGGACCTAGCCCTTAAGACACTGCATGTCCTTTACTATCACTAGCCACTGATGTATCAATGCATATGGAACTAGTATATTATTACTAGTTCTACTAGAATATTTCACTGAAGAGAGGGGAAGCTGAAATGGAACAGCTAGCAGGAATTGAGAGAGACTGAGCAGGAAGGACCACGAGAATGAGAATTTAGATGGTGGAATAAAGAACTTTACTTGACAGAACTCCTGTCTGAGTCATGGTTGCATATATCATGGGAAGCGACTGCCAGCCCTCCTCAATATTACCAGTCAGGGCCTGTTTCACCAGACTAAATGGGAAGAAGGAAGACACTATGAGCACCCCTACAAGAGAGGGAGAAGGAGGAGAAGGAGAAGGAGAAGCCCTGTCCCAAGCTAATTATAAGGTGAGCTGTGGGGCAGGGAAGCTCACTGGTAACTATTGAAGAAGGAAATAAAGATGGGAAATAAGTTTTCATTTTCCTTATCTGGAAGAGAGCATTAATCATCCTAACTGCTTTAGGGGGACCCCAGATGGCACAGCCCCCTGGAAAACCCTTAATAATTATTAAAGGACTTATATATTTTACCTGCAACATAAATCATCTATGACAAAACACAGGACTGGAAGAATGAAAAAATCAGTTTGATGAAAAACTGCATTATATTGATTATGTCACTGCCTTATTTTGTTCAGTGTTCACAGTAAAAGGATACAATTCTATTTATAGGCCTGCAGCCATAGCCCCATGTTTTTGGAGTGAGGTGGATGAATTGGATGCTGCCATTGTAATTAGAAATTGGGGATGGGAGAAGGAATGTTCTGTGGCCTATAATAAGAAAACATCTCAATGGGCTGATCTCTAACTTGGCCCTGTGAGAGAGGTGGACTTGGCTGTGGTCCCTGTCAATGCCTAGGTAGAAATTGCTTATTTAGAGGAGTCTGCATTTGATGAATGCTCACCAGCCATCTCTCTGGCATTGTTTGTATTTCTTTCCCTTGCATTTCTTTCCCTCTACATGGGGCTTGCTTTGCAGGAGCATTTCTGCATTTGCACAGCATCACTTGGGAAGCAGGTTGTCATCTTAGGTAAGGGAGAAGATGTAGGATGTGTTGTGCCCCACAAAAAAAAAAAAAAAGATAACGGAATTGCAGGGTTTGAAAAAGTGTGAGCTTTCCTCCTATTTTATCCTGTGGATTTTGATAAGCTTTGATTTTTCAGATGAGAGGAAGAAGACAAGGGAGAGTGAGTGCAGCATCTTCTGTCTTTTTGATCTTGAATAGCCCCTGCTGGGGATAGAGTAAAATGAGGGGGAAAGAGAATGTGAGGATACTTTACAGAGACTTAGCAGAGGAAGTATTATGATAGATGAACAGAGGTGTGTGTGCCCCACGCCATTTTCCCAGGGGATTCCCCTGACAGGATGCTTCCCAGAAGCAGTGCAGCAGGAATAGGTATTGATCCATTAGTTAATTAATGTAGATACCAGCAAATGGAGCCAGTTTCTCATAGGTGGCAGGAACTCTCCTGTTGAATTTAGGGAACTTTGGCTAAAGTTCTTTGAATTCCATTGTGAGGCTTTTTCTAAGCTGAGTCTGTGTGAGCTTTGCTTTTTCATTTCACATGAAAATCTGTGCACATTTTCCCAAATGTATGCATCTGTTATGCACATCTTGGCAGTGAACCTGTTTTCTACTCATTGAGCAAAGTGTATTTGTGTATGTTTTTCAAAGCAAGGGATTTTTCATGTACATATTTCAAATGTGTGGAAATGCTAAATTTGGTCTGTGAATCACACTGCAAGCTTGGAAATTTGCAGACTTATGTAGCTGTCAGAGGTGGACCTGTTGGTACTCCGAAGTAAGACCTTTGTCATGCAACACCCCTATATTCCTCAGAGGGAGAGGGAGAGGGAGAGAGATCTTCCTACTGTATTCCTTTGAGGGAAATTCTCTGAGAGAATATAGGAGAAAGAAGCATGCCTATATCCATAGGTATTTCCGGGAAAAAAATACATTGTAATATATATTGCACATGAATCCACATATCTCAAAGGATGGAGAAAGCTCTATGAAAGAGAGTACATGGTAGCTACATAAAGGAACTGCAATATGCAGGCACAGTATGATACTGAAAACACATTTGCATGATAGGCTGTGACTGAACATGCCAGATCTTTCACCCTTCCTCCAATGGCTTCTCTTTTGTGGGGGCCTCTTCCCTAGGAGAGGTAAAACACACACATACACACACACACACACACACAATTAACTACAATGCATATGCTAAAATAGGGATAGAAAGTAAATCATTTTGTGTTTGCCTGCATTTAAACGTCAGGTAGAGAAGCACCACAATATAGATAGGAGACATATAATACACATAATACAGTACTCCAAAAACACAAAACGACCACTAATGGCATATCTAATTAGAAAATTGCATAGATTTATTTTCTAAAGGAATCATATATTTAGAAATGTTAAAGATTAAAAAGTTATTTAAAGTGTGTGTGTGTGTGTGTGTGTACACACACACAGACAGACACATTAAAGTAAATGAGATACCAGCTTCAGTCACAATTAACTGCATGGTCCAGTCTTGCTTAAAAGCTGAGCCAGAACAACTGAAGAACAAGGTCAGACTTCAATGAGATAGCTTGGACTAATAATCAGCATCTGCATTCCACAGCCAATAAAGCTGTGTTAATAAATATCATGGCTTGTATCATCTCATCTTGTACACTGATGTTGATTTTCTGCTTTTTAATAAACATTGCCTCCTTCATCTTTCTCCATTGGAGGCTTCATTTAGTTGTTTGTGTGGTGTTTCACAGCAGTCCCTCTGTCAGCATGTTTCTCCATCCCATGAAGAGACCAAGGTCCAGAATGCATCTCTTTGTGCTGAATATCAGCCAAGTGCTTTTTATATGATTTAAGAGAAGTCTTCCTTCCTTCATCAGTGTAAATGAATTATATTCCAAATGCACAATTTTGTATATAGCACCCATAACTATACATTCCCCCTTACCTTCCACATAGATAGGGCATTCCCATCCCCAGCATTTGTTATCATATAGATGGATCTTCACAAGCTGTAGTTGTAATGTTATTGGGGGCAGTACAAACAACATTAGCCTTAATGTTACAGCAAGCAAAGATCTTCTGAGTTTCCCCTACACATGGGATTTTTGCAACAGGTAGAAACCACGCACCCTAGAACTGACAGCTGAGAACCAGTAGCCACTGCCAATTTTACAGCTTTTTGTTTTGATTCTTTTACTTGTAGACACCCAACATCTTTCTGAATTATGATCTTTATCACCTGCTTTTTCATGAATTCAATAACATATTCCTTTTCATAAGTTTCCTATGGAACCTTATTCCAAACTGCTCATTACAGTGTTTTCATTCCACATTAAAAAATGGAAGCTGACCACCAACCTTTGTGTTAATTGATTGTGGTACACCCAATTCATTGCATCAAATTCTTTATTTGCTCCTACCTCTGTATGTGTCATAGTATCATCTATATATAAGCAATAGAGGAGGAGATCACAGTCAATACAACATCTTTCAATTGAATTGATATATGCAAGGGCCGGTAATGGTGCTAAAAGATTTCCCATCGCTAAGACACAGCTGTGTGAAAAATAATCACCATTAAAATGGAAGCTATTACACAGGCACATACAACTATCAGACCATTGATGTTGTCAATGCAGAAACCATGACAATTAATCAAATGGTAGTTTTCTTTCAAAAGTCCTATCAAGATGAAACTTGCTCCTTCGTTATCCATGTTGGTGTACTGTACTTAAACATCAAAGCTCTCCATAGGCATTGTGTCCACAAATTCCATCCAATGTAACTCATCTCGAAGTTGTTTTGTATTTTGCAAATGACCCAAGGTTCAATTTAACAAAGGGATTAACATAGTTGTAATCAAGCAAACAAATCAGCCTGTTGGTGTAGCAGTCAGAAATAATTGGTCTTACTTAAAAATCTTTCCATCTATGCTGTTTATCACACATTACTCAATCATATGTGTTTTCAACAGGAAGTAGGGACCTCATACAGACCACAAGGATTGTTATACCCCAGCAAATGCTGCTATTAACCTTCTGTCTTTCATAATGCTTTCCCAGATTGAATTCTTCCCTTATATTCTTCTCACTGACTTAACACTCAGTGACTGATTCAGGTGTTTGTGCAATGCAGTCAGACACATGTAACAACAAAGTTTCTCAGATAACAAAATCTAAGAATTTACATCAAAATCTCCTCCTTTAGCTCATAGGTATTCCAACCATGCCCTCATCTCCAAGTGCTTTTAATTTGCTCAGTGCAGTTATTTGATCTTCTAACAAATTATCTCTTTGACATATTTTCTCAACCTCAAAAATTATTTGATTTTATCAGCTACAACAATCATGATATTATCAATGTCCCAAGAAATGGTTCATACTTCATAAAAAGGATAGCGCCTTTCTAGTTGTTTCTGAGAACTCCCTTTCTCACTTCCTCTTTGCTGCTCCATTGTAGTATGTTGATTTGCTTTTAATTTAGGAGCAAATGATGGTCCTAAATCAAGGAAGTGCCTGATATTGTTTTTCACTAATTCATCTCCAGTTACTGGTCATCATGTTTTCCCCAGTATCAGAATATGAGGTTACACAGATAGTATGGAAGTTCTTCCTACTCTGTTATACTGTGTGGATAGTATTGGTTGATAGTCAGTACTTGAAACATAGAATAGTAGTTATAGTTGCATGAAAGTTGCTGTTGCATTGACTCCATGTGTCTCCAGTGAACAAAGAAATCTGGGACTTAGGTCCTATATTCTTTCATTGACAACCATCTAGCTCCAAGGTAGTGGTGAATTAGGAACAAATCGCATTATAGGACAGTGCATATTCACTAAATAACAGATCTACTAAGGACATGACCCTTAATAGCAGCAATTTTCTGACATTTTGGTGCTTGAGTGAACATGGAAGGCCCTTAACAGAATAGAATTCTCTACATGATACTTTTAACCAGATACTTTGCTGAGACTTTTGTTTCTGGAATCCTTGTTAGATTAAGATTGGTTCCTTTGCATGTGTTCCCCATTTCAACAGGGTTTTCTTGCTTTGCCTTACTCTATGTTCCATTACACAAGCACAAGGTGGTGCTGCTGTATAGCACAATTCTGGAAATGTGCAAGCTTCTAACAGTGTGATTTCTAAATAAAATTATTCTTTCCTGGAAAATATGTGAAAAGCCCTAGAAAGTAATAAGGTACTACAAACTACCAGGAGTGAGGACGCATCACAAGCTCATAAGAAATGCCTCATATAAATGATAAACTGAAAGTGATTTTGTTTATTGAATAGTATTGGAGTCACATATCCTGTGCCAATGAGGGTGTTATATTTGTGGGTGGAGAGAATATTTGTCACCGCCATCTGCCTGAAATGTGGTAATAAGTTGCATTACTGAGAGGAGAAAATGGCATTGTTGTTCATTGTTCAATGGCATTGTTGTTCCATCTTCTCTCAGTTTTTTGTATACATCAGAAACTTTTCTTTCTTGTCTGTAATTTCCTCTCATCTTTGCATGGCTTGCTGATTTTTGGATCTCAAATTCCACATTTTCTGGGTCTCTCATTTCAGAGTCTAAGGTTTCAGACAAATAATAGTACCTGGTTTTCTATAACAGGGCAATGATGATTTTCTTGCCTTTGGGTCAAGGTGGAAGAGATGACAGTATAAGGAAAAGAAACAGATTGGCTTTGACTTCATGGACTTCTAATTGGGTGTGCAGGTTCATTTCCTTTACCTTACAGAATATAGGGCATTAATTCTGCAAAGCCAACTAGGGCTGTGTCAGCTGAAATCTATTTCCTAGTAAACTTTGAATGTGGTTATTTTTTATGATAGGTGGAAAGTTCCCCTTATTTACCAGTCAGTTTGAGACTCTGAACCAAATCTTTCCCTCTTTCCTCGTCTCTACTGATCATATTTCCTTCTTGCTATTTTATCTGCTTTCTATTCTTTCGGCAAGACTATTCTCAAAATACCTGAGGGTGCATTCAGAGCACTACATGTTCATTACCCATGGATGCCCCAAGCCCCAAATATTTATTATCTCTAGACTTCAGTCTGGAAACAGAACAATATACTTTGTAGCTCATTGTAGCATTGGAATAATTTGAAATTTGATTCCCCCCTAAAACCAGGTATGTGTATTTTAAAAAAAACACTTTCTGAGGTTGTTCGTCAAACTTTACTTTTAGACTCATTTTAACTTCTCTTGCTTCTAAAAGTTGAAATGGCATACAGGTGTTGTTTTGGAAAATTGCAGAAGGATGCTCAAAGTGTGAAAAGACCTGGATCTTTCCACTTCTAGTTCAGTGCTCTAACTCTGTACATTCCATACTGGATTTCTTCCATCATCCCCGATGGACAGAAATGCTGGGAGTGGGCCAGGCAGCGAGAGTGGAGAAATCCAGTGTGGATTAAACTTAGTCTGGATTTCTCTGATTCCAGCCTGCAGATTCTGCAGTAGACCCAGCTTCTTCTAAGCACTATTTATTTATGCATTCATTCTATTTGTATCCTACCTTCTTCCTTTTAAGGAACTCAGAGAGACTTACACAAATATCCTTCTCCTGGGAATCTTATCCTCACAACAATGATCCTGTGAGGTAGGTTGGGCTGAGAGACTGTGGCTGGCCCACAGTCCCCCAGTGATCTCCATGGCTGAGTGGGGACTGGAACCCAGATCTTCTGAGTTCTGGTTCTGCCCTCTAACCACTGTACTACACTGCATGGTTTTGTGGACTGCTTTTTTACTCTCCTGAGCTGTGTACAATCATAGTTGTAGAAGAGTATGGATAATATGAAAATCCACATCAACCAAATATGTGCATTTCCCTGCAAAGGCTAATAAATGAAAATGTGGATGGAAGGATTTGTGTGTTTCCTCAAAAGTGTATTTTCAGAAGTACACATTTGCAGAAGTGTGCACTTTCCAACCTGGATGCAAGGTTAGGGAAGTGGAAAAATCCTGGTTAGTCCATAAACAGATGATGCAACAAAAGATACTTGACAATCGATGGAACACAGAATGAGGTTAACATTCCTAGCACCGGGTTGGAGAAGCCTGATCTCCTTTTAGACACCTAACACAGTGTTAACCCAACAGTTGATCCCAGACCAGCACGTGGACATCAGTGCTAATCTAGAAGGATCAATGAAAGAGGAATGTTTTATATAAATAATAATGAGAATGATGGCTCCTATCCAGGAGGGGTAACATACATTCATATCATGTTACGGGGTATAATCCATGCTTATAAATGGAAGTAGTGGGCTCTTCACTGCTGTATATATTAATGTGGAAATAGAACAATCATTCATTGGATTAATTTAGATTCTTGCACTGAAGAGGGAGTTGGACTTGATGGACTAAGCGGCTCCTTCCAACTCCCAACTTCAGTTTCCCCAGTGAAATATGGCTTCTTCCTTGTGAAAGGAAGTACCACTTCAGAATCTGTTAGTGTTGATTAATTTTCACATAGCAGTGTAACATAACCTATGTCAGGGGTGGAGAATATTAGGCCCTCCAGATGTTGAAATGCAACTCTCAGCATTTTTCCCACTGTCTGTGTTGGCTATGTTGACAGGAGTTATAGGA
Source organism: Varanus salvator macromaculatus (assembly GCA_023646645.1). NCBI lineage: Eukaryota > Metazoa > Chordata > Lepidosauria > Squamata > Varanidae > Varanus > Varanus salvator. The sequence goes on along the minus strand of JAIXND010000771.1, from coordinate 15,368,127 downwards.
CCACAATATTTGGAGGTCACAGTCTTTCCTCCCCAGTCTACATAATCCAAAACAGCTCTTCCTAAATGGTTAATAGGGTACGTGCCAACATTGGTGCAGGCTATGGATTGTCTTGTTTTGCATTTGTTGCATTTATGTATGTGTTACATTTCTAAGTTGCCCAATAACTAATGTTCTTTGGGTGAATTACAAGAACTTAAAAATTAGAATGCCATAAAACAGTTAAAAGCATACAATGCAACAGAAGGAATTAAAAGAATAAAATACAATATAATGTAAAATAATAAACAGCACAGGAGTTGATAGAAGAACCATAATAAGCTAGACTTAGATTTCTAAAATCCCTAGGATTATCTTTCCCTGCTGCCAAAAGATAAGTCTTAGGTAAGCCTTTGGGTTTGCAAACCTTATAGAAAAATTATTCTATAAATGGGGTGCCACCACTGAGAAGGTTCTTGATCATGTAGGTACCCATGCAGCTTCCTAAAGGTATGACCAGGTATGTGAAAGAAGAGGCATGCTTTTAGACTGAGGTTGAAATGGACTGGGAGCCATGCATGATCATCTTGACCAATTTCCATTTGTAACTCAGCAGCTCTGTCTTGAACTACCTGAAGATTCTGACCTCTCTTTGAAGTTGTCCTTCATACAACACACTGCAGGAAGCCAAGCAGGGATGTGCATGTCTGTTGCTAACAAGTCTAAAGCAAAAATGAAAGATGCATGTGCACAAAAATTAGGGTTCCAGTTTCACAGGAATGCTACGACTCTCTGCATGCAGTTTTCATCCTTTTGTGTATCTGCCACATTCATAGTGCAACAAATGGGTCAGTATCAGCTATGCAGGAAAAACTGATTGGATGCTGTGGTCATAAAGGGATATCCTCCTGGTGGTTGCTAAGGTGTCAGAAGTCCAATATGTAAGAGCTCAGAATAGGGACTTTAGTATCATAGGACCATGCTCTGGAGCTCCCTACTGGCACAAGTTAGACATGTATTTGGTCTTTTGGGGTTTTTGGTTTCTGCTGAACACTTACTTGTCCCAGCAAAAGTTTCCATAATGCTAATCTTGTCATCCTTATTGCCATGCTGTTGTCTCTTCTAAGTTTCATATGATAGTTTACACACTACATTATTTGTATATAACTTAGAAACACTTTCTCTGCAAACAAATCATTAGTTTCACTAAATAAATTAATCAATGACGTCTTAGAACTTTTAAATGAAATTGCACAGGAAAGAATGCCATTGATAAGAAAAGCATTTGATTGGTGAATTTCCTCCACTAAGATCATTGCACCTTCGACCTATTCCGTAAAAAGAAAACATTTTTAAAGAAGTCATTAGAACAATTAGTTATTCCCCACTGGGTAATGTTTTCTAGCTGGATGCTAAAAGCTTAGAAAATTATCCACTAAGTGATGTGACTAAAATATCTCTATAAAGTGGGCCTCTGGGGCAAAACACACATTAAATCTGTATAGGAGTGACACCATTTTTATTTTTACTCTAGCGTAGGCAAAGTGTGGTGGTGGTGAATTACAATATGAATTTTAAAAGCCTGAAAGCTTTCCATGCTCGGGCCCTGTTCCAGCTTGCCTCCAACTGTATCTACTCTAGAGTAAAAACAACAATGAATGAAGTTTCAGTGGCTACATAAGGATTTAACATCATTGTGCCTGCATCATCATTATCCTCATCATCATCATCACCACCATCACCATCATCACATTGCATGCCTATCCCACCTTTTTTCCTCTTGTGAGGAAATTGAAGTGGCTTACATAACTGCATTTTAACCTTACAACACCTAGAGAATCCATCTGGATTAGTGGGCAGCATACAAATTTAAAAATATGAACAAACAAACAACAACCCTGTGAGGTAGGTTGGGGTGAGATTTGGTGATTGGTCCAAAGTCACCTAGTGAGCTTCATGGCTGAGTAGGAATTAGGGCTTAGACCTCTTAGGTCTCCAGCACATTACTCTTGCTGCCAGACCACCTTGGGTATCTCTCAGTTTTAGTCATCAACCTACCTGCATTGAAGGTTTACCTTCAGAGGATCTATGCTAATTGTTCCTAGCTGCTGGTGGACACAGAGCTCCACTGAGGCATACCTGACATATCTGGTGGCCACTGTGGGAAGCAAGATGCTGCGCAGGATAGATGTTTGGTCTACCACAGTTGGATCTTGCATTATATTCCATTGTTAAAAGTATCCATAACTCAGTGAGGACCATTGTTGTTTTGGTTGTTGTCATCCTCAGTGGGGTAGTGGTAAATTTTGAAGTATAGGAACTCACCATGTCTGTCACCATAGCCATGTCCCCTGATGGAAGTTAAAAATACAGGCAGCTGCGTTGGTCCATGTCAAGAAACCAATTCTAGGCATCTCATCTCCATCAGGAGCATCTCTTTTGCATTGCTAATGCATTGTAATTGCTTCTTTTAGACCAAATCACCTCTAAAATGATTTGCACTACAACAGGGAACACCAGATGGAACAGGGAATTCTGGAGGGGGTAGCAGGTGTTGTTGGCATCGCTGCTAAACAAGCAATACCCATGTTGTATCCTTACAAGCCCTGCTCCACTATACCAATGCTTATTGTTGATGATTTAGATCCCTCTCTTCCTCACTAGAGCCCAGTGTGCTGAACTTATACAGTATAACTTATAAACAATATTGAAACAATGACTTGGAAATAAGAACTATATAATAAAACTATCAGTGTGATTAATAAAAATGATCCAGGCATTTGGCCACAACTAAAAACCTACACAAATATGTCTTTAACTGATGCCCAAATAGAAGATCTATGAAGAACAACTGGATCTCTAGTAGAAGGCGTTCTACAACCACGATGCCAGCACCAAAAATGCCATATGCTTCAATGGGCACTCCAAGCAAACCTTCCTGGGCAGTCCTGAATTCCATATTGGTCATTACTGGAGAAAGTGGCCCTTTGGGTATGTGGTGTCCGAGCCATTTAATCCGGAGCTAACCAGTACAACCTCCAAGGGCATAGTAATTCACTGGCAGCATGTGCAGTTATCTTCAATTTCATGTGATATTCTCACATCTTACTCTTCTGCTAATACAAGGGCTGCAGCATTTTGCAGCTTCTGGACCACTTTCAAGGGAAGTCTCATGTAGAATTGTAAAAGTCCAATTAGAAATTATTAGGCCATAGACTACTGCTGAACAGAAGACGCAATTTAAATGCTTTGCACTTCTTCAGAACCTGTTTCATTGCAATCTACTGTTTTGAAAAAGACTTGTAATTCAGATCTGGAAAAATGTAAACAGTCAAGCCCTATTCAAGCATTTAGGAAGGTGTAAAATAAATGCATGGACTGAAAGACACTCCAGCCCAATGCCTCTTAGCTCCTGTTGCATTTGTCACTCTCAATGCATGAAGGATGAACATCTCGAATATACCTTCTCCATGTTTGCCAGAAAAAAGCATTAATGCAGAAAAGTCTGCATTCTAGCTCATGTAGAGCACCTCCATGGATACATAAGGTTTTCCTCTTTAGATCTTGAGATCAAGAAATGTGGCAAGGAAGGAGCAGACCTGGAGTGTGTCTCCTGCTCAAACATTGATTTAAACTTATTTCCCGAACACCTGAATAGGTCTTAAGCTTATTGCATTACATTTATACCTATTGTTTTTCCATTTGCAAAGAAACCAAGGTGACATAAAATGCCTTCTTCTCAATGTGATCCTCAGAAAAAACACTTGAGGTAGGTTGTGACTGGCGCAAAGTCATCCAGTGAGCTTCATAGCCAACTGGGACTAGAACTCATGTCTCACAGGTACCAGTCCAACACTTTAACCACTACACCACCATGTCTCTCTTAGATGTCTTACTCATTTTCAGAACATTCAAACCATTACCTATCATATCACAACATTTAGCAATGTTCTGGTATGAACAGTTGAACATTTCTAAAGATAGCAAAGTGAGGTAAATTTTGCATGGTGGGGAATGGAAATCAAATGCACTTATTTCACGTCACACATTTCTTGTTCTATTGGCTGAAAATTACTGCAACAATTCAGTTCCTTGAAATTCTGGTTTAATTTCAGACACAAATGCTCATAGACCTGATTTTCTGCATGCAAAAGATTTAAACACATACCTATGAATTTTGACACAGCCTCCCATGACAACCAATCAGTGGTGAACATTCATTTCTTTCAGCACTGAAAAACAAAACAGAAAGCATTTCCGTTCATTTCTTATTCATTTATGTGAGAAATGAATGAAACATAATATGAAGGAAAAGAAAGGGAGGCATACAACATCTGAACATTTAGTTCCATTTGGATGGGAAATACCAGAGGCAAGAGAAGACAGGTTGGGTCCCCATTGAAATCAGCATAGACATGAAATGAATGAGAAGTGAAAAACAGCTGAAACTGCAATGAAAGAGAAATTTTAAAAATGAGCCAATAATGAATGGAAAGCAAATGAATGGGGCTGTCAGAAATGAAGGATGAGGCAAACAAAAATTCAAGTGCACATTTCTACAAGCAAGTCGAATAAACCATCATTTGCAAGAGAAAAAGAAAGCTGCAGTAAAAAAATTGCCGTTCCAGTTGGGTAGAAATAGCCGTTTTGGTGGGGTAGATTTCCACTGCCGTCAGACCCACAAAAAACTATAGCAGCTTATAGGTTTTTCAACTCTGTTTGTCATCCTATCTACTTTTAGTTGCTGTGTGCCTAACACAGTACCCCAACACAGCTGGGAAAAAAAAGATGACATGACACCACAGTGATTTTTGGAAACGTGCTGATGCTATGAATGGCAATTGAGCTTCCTTGGAAGTGAGGGCTTTGCAAATGAATAACTGCTTGAACATTTTTCTAAGAACTGCTTAAAAATCACTGAAAAGGAAAGGACACCCCCCCCTTTTTTTTTCATCCTCTGTTCATGTTCACAAAAGTTGTATGGATTTTTGGCTAAGCTGTAGTTTAAACAAAAGCAAAAATGGAAAAATGAAACAGAAGCTGCATCTACAAAGGCTACATCCAAGATTTGCTGCACGGAGCTCACAAGACCACAGTTCTTTTTTTTTTAAATGTGGCAAATAAGTATAGATTTATTTTCAAATGAATGCTTCTGACTATTTCTCTCCAGATGAAATCGTTCACCATATGCATGTTCTTATGGGATGATTTCTGCTTTAGACAGAAATGATCTGTCTTCAAAAATGTTATATGCACATTGTTAACTTTTGAAAGGGAAACCATTCAATGAAACTCTTCAGAGATGAGTGATTAATAGAAACTCTTTAGCAAGCAGTGAATGGTACAGCATATGACTGTTTTCAAAGGAAAGAGTGTGGAAAGGCTCATTGTATTTTCAAAGATTTTTATTTTTTGAGGGGAAAAAAAACCCCTCTCTCATTCTGGATTCTCAGTCTCTCTTTGCAGGATGGATTTACATATAAGAAAGAATATCTTATATGGGTTAAGTGAGAGCTCCACAGGTTAGAACAAACCACAATAACTTTACATAAAGTCATATCCCATCATCTATCTAAGAAGTTTCAGGTGATGTACATGAACACCCATACTTCATTCTCATATTAATCTTGTGAGATAAGATAAAGTGAGAACTACTGCCTGGCCCAAGGTCACTTTGAGCCAAGCAGTTATCTGGGAGAAAGTCTCCCTGTCCTCCAGTTGACAAGCTACTACCCCACACTGGTTTATCTTTGACAGCATCCATGCCACATGTCATGCAAATGTCCCAGGTTCAATCACCTGTGCCTCCAGGTAAAGCAGTGCAAGACTTCTATCTGTAACCTTGGAAAACTGCGGACAGTATGTAGGCAACACTGAGCTAGACGAGCCAATGATCTGAGAATCCAGTGGTAGAGTATATACTTTGTATGCAGAAGGTGATGGGCTCATTCTCTGGCATCTCCAGAAAATCAACCTGCCTGAAACACAAGAGAACCACTGCCAGCAATAGTGAGCTAGATGGACCAATGGCAGGGATGTGCGAGGAATCCTTTCTAGGATTGGAAATCTGTTGGATTCCCTGGGTTCAGCTGCACAGACTCTGGCCTGCCTTAACATGGCTGTGAGTCAGGTCTGTGTGTTCAAGCATTTGTATGGGTGCCTACCAGGAAGCAAGCTCATATGAGCACTGCACAAACGGTGTCCCTTTTCTGTGCATGTGAGTTGCAGCCTTTATTTGTGTTGCATGTGCCATCAAAAAAGATTGCTGATTGTGCAACTGGAATTCCATGGGTGTTCATGGACTTTTTCTCAGCTTAGCAAGGGCTAAGCGTATAAAGAAATCCAGGGATTTCTAATGAGGGGGATTAGATGATTAAGATTTTATATGTTGCTTCTGATATTTTATTGCATCTATTGTTTATTTTATGGATTGCTGTAAACCACCCAGAAAGCTTCAGCTGTGTTACAGTAAAGAAATGAAAATAATAATAACACCATCAATAACCATAACCAATGGTTTGACTTGGTGCAAAACAGCTAACTCTGCTCCTAAGATAGCTTTCCATGTATCTTTGTGAAATATTGAAGTGCTCATGCTACATTCCTTTCCATTCTTATGAAGCCAGCAAGCCTAATAAGAGTATTGCCATATGCAGGGGTACTTCTTCCTTTTTTAGTGGCTCTGCTCCTGTGCCTCTCAGAATACATGTTTGCTAGGAAAAAGTAGAGAGTTGCAGTTCAACTGGGCTGCATATATGCTCTGAACCAGTGGAAAGAAAGAAGGAACTAGGAGGGAAGGGATTTGTTTGCCTTCTTCCCAAAATTTCTTTCTTTCAAGATTTTTAGCATGTAATATTCTATGCAGTTTCGGTTTCTACCAGCTATCTACAATGTGCACCTATTGCATTGCAAATACTGTGTAAATGGCTGTAGTATTAGCTGGCTCCAGGGGTCAGCCTTGATCCTGGTTAAACAAAATGCATTGCCCATGGAAAATGGGAGTGAGTGGGTTTTATTTTTTATCAGTGCAGAGAAATCATGCTTCCTAAGGGATTAGAGTCTCTTATAAATGATTCCATGTGCCACCTTCAAATCCCTGTGTTTACTTAAAGCAAATAGAGATGGTTCAGTTCCTTGTATATCCTAGATCTACATGTTTTTCTCTCTCTCCTACCCACCCCCTCCTCCCTTTCTCTCTCTCCTCTTCTCACCAGCCTTATGTTATGTGCTCCCATTCACTCAGAGTGGCTTTGCATCCTGATTATCCTGTCTGTTAGTTGACAGGAGAACACTTGTTGAATATATGTGGGTTAATTGGATTTGAGTTCCAAGAACACTAATAGATGCATTAAATTTAGAAAGAGATTGGCCCTAAGGGATGGTCTATATATGCAGGAGAAAGAGGTAGGAAAGATGTGGCAGAATAGATTGCACTGTATCAGCTTCCAGGTGAAGAACCATATTTTCATTAATTCATATTTATCAATGTGGCCATTCAGAATGAATGGGTAATAGGCGTATGCTCTGGTCATTCCCCATGTTGTCTGGTGGGTTGGCAAGCCTGACATCACATATGAGACCAGTTAGTATGTGATTATTTTGATTTGGTTGTGATTAGTTGGATGTGAAAATAGAAAGTATGGGCAATTTTTAGTGTATCTTTGATTTTTGTCAGTGTCTGTGCACAAAGTTTTGGTGTGTGCACAAAGTTTTGGTGTGGTAAAGATATGGCTGCATAATTCTGAACTGGAGTCCTATAGACCCGGTGTTTCTATTCCAGTAAGCAGCACTCCTCTTCCATGCCTGGCGCTGCTGCTGCTGCTGCTGCTGGATGCACAGGGATGGGAAGAAGGCGGGTGGCTAGGAATGGTACCTGGTGCATCTACTAGCAGTGGTTCTCTTTCATGTCAGGCAGCCACTCTTTGGGCAGCTGCACCTGATGGGGAAGATTGGCAGTTGTGCAACGGGGGAGGGGGGTGTCTGTGAGCATTGTGACTTCTCTTAGCTTGGCTTGCTTTGCAGGATCAGGCTAAACATGCAAAGACATTCACAGGTGCAAGAGTGATGGATTCCGAAAGGGTTCATCCCATTGCTATTTGCATCACACTTCGAGGGCAAAATCAGGGCCCTCTCCACAAGTTACACTTTTGTTAGTGCAATTCTGGTTGAGATGTCAGAAGGCATCACTGCTCAATTTTGTGGGATTCATTTCAGTTGTTGCAACGTAACAATGTGGAAAAGGTGCAGGCGGCAATGTTGACCAACCACATGCTCTCTAAATTCTTGCTCTTCCTGGCTAATATGAGCCAACTGGTATGATCAGGGTGTCCAAGTGTCCAGGGTCTGGAAATGCATCTGTGTGTGAAAGAGACACGCATGATGTTCTTAAGGAGACAGACTTTTGCAATGTTTATACAATATAGCTATTACTATTCATGAAGGTACGGAATAGCTTTGTGGCAAAGTGAATGCACTGATATAAGCCAAATGGGGCAAGCACATTGCTCTGTGCTTTCCCTTGATGTCAGCCCCATGAAAACTACTTGTTAAAATGTGTTAAATGTATAACATTTTTGTGATGTCTCAAACTCCATGGTGATAACCAAAAAAGCCAAGGCTCAAGCTGTGCAGTGATGTCACATCCTGATAATGGCAGTGCATGTAACACTCATGCTGCAACCCTATATTCAGTTGTCTGGGAATAAACCCCATTGTATTCTGTGGGGCTTCCTTCTGGCGAGATGTGTATAGGACTGCACTGTAAGTATGAGTTATGGCTCTTCCACTTGGTCCATTTGCAAAGCTGTGGCTGATGAGACCAAGCCGATGGCAGCAAGGTATTTTGTTTCTCCAGTATGTGAAATAATGCTATATCAAAAAGCACAGAGTTTGGGATCAGGGGTGAGCAAAGAAATGTGAAAATCATTATTCTATGACTGCAGCATTCCCAGGACAGACCTGCTTTGTGAAGAAGATATTAGGAAGGAATTTATGTGACTATTTACTTGAAGTAACTGTACTTCCCACAGCAACTGTGAAGTCATCCATTTCTTACCTTCCCTTACCAGCTTCATAAACTTACCAGATAAGTGGGCAAAAGCAAGGCCAGTGGGAAATGGCTGAGAAAACTACATTCATTAGGGCCTTCTGAAATTTATTTGTAAGTCTTCTGCATGTATTCCTTTTTTCTCGTAGGAAAATTAAAAACCTGAAACTTTTCTCATGGATGTAGGAATGAGAAGACAAGTAAAGCTATGTTCATATACCAGGATAACAATGATCTTTTGTGAAGGAAGAAAAAAATGTTCCCGGTTCTCCTGGATGGGAAAAGTTTGGATTTGTACTCTACTGTTCCAAAAAAGAAGAAGAAAAGAAAACAAGGGGACGGCAGAGAATGAGGTGGCTAGATGGAGTCACTGAAGCAGTTGGCATGAGCTTAGGTGGACTCCGGGAGATGGTGGAGGACAGAAAGGCCTGGAGGAATGTTGTCCATGGGGTCGCGATGGGTCGGACACAACTTCACGACTAGCAAGCAAGCAAATTCCAAAAAAATGTGAGGCGAACCCACATGGAGTAAATTTCATCTAGTACCCTGTGAAGTCCAAGATGAAAGTTAAGAAAAGCTGTTTCCATTATATCAATGGGAAAAAATTGAAGAAATGTGACTGGACATTTGAAGAAACGTGACTGAAACATGGTGCTGGAAGAGAGATTTGTGAATACCTTAAACTGACAGAAAGAAAAACAAGTGGGTCCTAGGTCAAATCAAGCCAGAGCCTCCCCTAGAAGCAAAGATGACAAAACTGAGGCTGTCATCCTTTGGACACATCATGAGAAGGCATGACTCCCTGGAGAAGACAATCACACCAGGGAAATTGAAGGCTGCAGTTGTGCACAGGGCATTCTTTGTGGGCATTTCATTCATGGGTTTGCCATAAGTAGGCGATAACTTGATGGCACAAAACAACAATAAATGCAGTTTTTATTTAAACCCTTTCCAGTTCCATCTGTTTCAGTGCTTTCATAGCAATTAAAAATATCTTTAGTTCAGTGTAATTTCTTGGAGCTGGAGGAAAGGAGCATCACACTTCTTGTTGCCTTTCTTGGGACATGTCTGCTGAGCCAGCCTTTGTCACTGCAGCAGCATCCTCTGGGGCCTCTGAGGACTTGTGTCTGATTCAACTATCTTCCACCTGTGATTGCACTGTGGAGCCTCTGATACAGGTAGGGCTGATGGGCTCTTCCCTCACCTTTGGCTCTTCTCCGCCTCCATTGTGCCACATTCTGTGTTCTTACTCATTCCTTAGATCAGTCATTGCTGACCGTTTGCCTTTGACAGTCTTAAACAGGTTGATGTACACCATACCTGCTGCAGGGTTTTCTGGAGAAATCCCACAAGGAACTGGACTTTGTGAAAGTTGCAGAAAACTGAGGGGGGTGATTCTCTTGTTGTTGCTGCTGTTAAAAAGAATTGTCAATAACAGCTCTTCTCTCAGCTTTCAGGGAACTAGTAGACATGGCATTACTGAAAGCCCAGAGGGAAGTGGTCTAAGCTAAATTCCAAAGGGAGCTTTACAGAAAGCACTAGCATCAGGAAGACAACAAAGGCAGAGGGGAATAGGACTTATGTTGAAAAATAAGGAGAACAGGCATTATATGCCTTGGCCATCTTGTCACCTAAGAGTCACCTAAGCCCTAAAGCTTCCTGTTCATTCAGGGATTTCTCTGAAATTATCACCCCTTCCTTTAATCTTTGGATGTGAATTCCTTTTGACTCTCCCTCCAACTGATGTTCAAAATAAACAGAAAAAAGGTACAGTGCTAGTTTTAATTGTACAGTGCTAGTAACCTAATGGAACGCTTATGCCCTTATATGCCCTCCCGCCCTCTGAGATCTGCAATAGAGGCCCTCCTCTGGGAACCCTCAGTGAATGAGATTAAGAGGGTGAGTACCCGGAGGAGGGCTTTCTCGGCGGTGGCACCCCAATTGCGGAATGCGCTCCCCAGAGAGGTCCGCCTGGCGCCGTCGTTATTTGTTTTTCGGCGCCAGGCGAAGACCTTTTTATTCAAATCATATTTTAATTGTGAAATTGTCTATTTGTTTTTAGTCTATTACGATGTATTTATGTATTTATTTATTGTTTATTTATTGGTTATTATTTGTTTATAGTTTAATTGTGTTTATTTATTTAATTGTGTGGTTTATTGTCTACAATTTGTGTATATTTAATTTGGACTGTATTTTGGGTTTGCCAAGATGCACCGGGGGGGCGGGGGGGATAGATAGGTTTTAAATAGTTTGTTGTATTTTTTATATGTTGTGAGCCACCCCGAGGCTGTGTTGCGATGGGGTGGCATAGAAATGTTTTAATAAATAAATAAATAAATTGGCATATCTATACAGAATGTATGAACTGGAAGCTTCAGATTAGTTTGATTTTTAACCTAGGCCTGTACAAGTGGTGAACTGCAAAGCTGAATTTACTCATTAGACACATAAGTCTGATGTGGGCTCAGTATGGGACTCAGTATAAGTTCTGTTGCTGTTGCAACCCTGAAACTGAGAATACGAGCAAGGTTGCCAAGCGAGCAGGTTGACTTCATGTCTCAGAAGTTGTGCAGGTCTGATGCAACTGAAACTTTGTTGGAGCTTCATGAAAAAAATGTACCACTTTTTTGCTTTGTTTTCAAGTCCTTATTTTCACTTCTCAGGGAAAAAAGTTATGAAGAATAGTGGCAATGGAATGATTCACCTACTTGATTTGTGAGTTCTGTTTATCTTTCCATTTGTCATAAATACCAATCCTCTTGCTTTCACTTGCACAAAGTATTTCAGTGTATAAACATTTTTAGCTGATTAATATGCTTGCTGGTTAGGTATGATGTCTTGGACTGAGCTGCTTGAAACCTGTCTATTTCAAAATTAAACTGACTAAACGTATAAAACTAGTGTAATAGTTGGATACAGTTTGTACCTTTTTGTGTACATACTAAATAATACTAGTCAAAATTGTACAGCAGATGTGAGCGGTGCAGTGTCCACAGACATCAATGCCACCTCCAGACACATTTATTGGCACCATCAAGGTGTCTTACTCCTCCTCTCCTTAACACATTTTCTTACTGGCAGGTGGAATTGTTATGAAATAGGTTTCTGTTTGCATCAAAAGCTGTGGATTGAAATTAGTTGTTCAGGCCAATGTTTAGACAGAAAAAGTCCTACAATTACCAGCATGGGTGGGTGCATACACTCAAATGGAAACTGAATGTGCTCAGTGGCTAGAAATAGGGAGTGTTTATTGGAAGGATAGATAACTGGAAGAGGTGATGGCATGGTGTTTCCTGGAAAAGACATCACTTGCTGGCTGGAATCCTTGTGGCAGAGAAGTTCAGACCTGTGGTCTTCTTATATATAGTCCTACCATTTTGCCTCTGAAAAGACCAGTTGTGTAGGACTATGCCAAATAGAAGGCTCAAGTCATGAAAGCAAAGGCTGATAGGTCATCTTCCATTCATAGCCACAATGGATAACATTGCTTCTCTTCTCCTTTAGGTATGGAACCACTAGAGAAATATGAATGCCTTAAAGGTTGCTCAGTGGTATAGCTAGGGCACAGTCCAATGTTGGGGCTCAGAACACTCCAAACACAGAGGATTGTGGGTATCCTCTATGTGGTGGAAGGACCTCAGAGTTGAAGCTCACCTCCATTCTCCCGTTACATACAAATAGATTAATTTGCATGCCAGGAGAGCTAGTCTCCTCTCTTGCTACTGCCTCTTCACTCTCCTCCTTCCTTCAAAGGTTCTTCTCCAAAACTGGTCTGCAGTTCTATGCAGCTGTGACCTTGGAACCATGACTGTCATGGCTTTTTCCATGGAGCAATGAGGGCAGAGGGAAGACGCTCAAGTTCAGGGTCCCAGCAAGTTTCCAAGGTTGGAGCTAGCACATGGAAAAATCTTATCATCATCTGGGCTCAGTGTGGTGACCAAAGCATTGTGCTGCTCCTAGTACTTATCTATCCAGGCCAAAGCTGCTTGACACTGCTTCACTCTGAATTAAGGAGTCCTGACACATCATTCAAATGTTGTGTGCATTGTTAGACACATGTGTATAAGAACCCTGAAACAAGGACCCACTCTGCATTGCAACACTTGGTTGCAGGTCCCACTTGTGGAAGTCTTTTGGTTGTAATTTCAGTTCTCATTCAACATAATCCTCTAGCACTGCACTACTTTTGCCAATGTTACAAAAGGCGTCCTATTGTAAACATTATTATTTCTATTTCCGCGCTTGGAAAGAATACACTTCTCCTCTTTCATGCTACTTTGGTTTCTTGCTTAGCATATGATGCTGAGGTATGCTTGTAGAAAAGAAAATAGCTCTATTTACTTTCCTTCACAGAAAGGGCCAAGGTTGTCTGTTTCTATGGAGACCAAACACTTTGCTCTACTTCGTTAAAGCATTTGAACAGAAGCACTAAATAGCTAGAGTAAGTTAATATTGCCTCTAGTATTTCTCACCTATGTACATCAGCATCCTGAAATTGCTTTTGCCATTAACGAGAGGCAAAACAAAGCAATTAACAGAATCGGTGTCACTGTGCTGAAAATGTTTACACCGGGCAGGCAACGCATATGGCCCGCCAAATGCCTGGGACTAGCTTCTGTCCATCCTTGTCAACACAGTTCATGATGAAGGATCATGCGAGCTGTAGGCCAATACATCTGAAGGCCCATAAGTTGCTCTGCCATGCTTTGTAGAATTACTTGGGAATAACTTCTATAGAATGTGAAAGGATTATAGCTGAGTAGATATAGAATTGCACTATTAAAGTACCTAGGATACAGAGTGATGCATGTTGTCTTTCTTTTTTAATGACTTTATTCTTGGAAAGTTATAGAACTGGAACCATTCCTATAGTTAATTGAACATAGAACCTACTGAAATCAATAGGACAGTTTAATAAGTATAACTTAATCATAGGGTTGGAACCAAAGCCCAGTTTTAAATATATAGGTTTATACAATGACAAGATTTCTAATGGTCAGCAAACACAGATTATGTACCAATGCTATCAGTTTCAGCTTTCACCGTGCTATTAATATTCTCCTATCCCACATATTTTCCCATTCTTCATTCCTGCTTAGATCTATTTGCCATGTTGACTCAAAATGATCTGATTGCCTCATCTTCCATTAATGTTATGAATATTACTTATTAACCCTTTCGTTCACATATTGTCTTGCTTCTCCTTTTCCATGACCATATCTTCAAATTTAGTATAACCTCTGCATCTACATTTTTAATGACTCCTCAGTCCAGCACTCTAATTTAATCATATTAAACCAAGTTTTTTTCCTTCTTCTAATGCCACTTTTATCTTACCCTTATTCATCTTCTATAATCAATGTTTTAACTTAACAATTTGTTTATTCTTCAATAATTCCCCAAATGTTCTCTCAAATATATTGGAAATCATACTAATTATATAACTGGATATAATGATGAGATTGATGACATAAGCTTTTCCATATACTTATTCCAAATATATAACATATTCCTAAGGAAATGATTTTCTAACTCTTTTATAATGTTTCAATTATCATGTTTTTAAAATGCATTTAATAAAGATCCTTCAAGTTTACAAAATTCTAGTTTTAATCACATTACTTTATCAGGTTGTAATATAATATCAGGTATATGCCTTACTTGATATTTTACATTGTGTAACTCTACATTAGGAATACCTAATCCCTTTATCTTTTGCCATCTATTCCATCATTTTAAAAAACTTATCCTTACTTTTTCATCCCCATTACAAAATGTGATAATCATGTCTTGCCATTCTTTTAAATCTTTATCTATTACGAGTATTTTAATCGGTAACATCATAAACAAGAAATTTATTTTAGCTAAAATTTCCAATGCTGTTATGCCAGCTTTTAATTTTTCCCTACACTTAACTTTTATTAAATTCATCTAGTCAAGTCTGCCATCTGTCTTCCCACTATAAAACCACTTTGATTCACCTTAATATATTTATCAATAAATTAATTCATTCTATTTGCAAATATTGCTCTACATTTTTTGCATCTTGATTTATCAATGACCTAGGTCTATAGGATCTGTCAAATCTTTATTTGGTTTAGGAATTAAAAAAACTGGAGTATTTTCAAGATGCTGGCATCTTTCCAGGGAGTTTGTTTCTGCTGTTCTGATACTAAACAACATTCTGTTTGTGATAGATTTATCCCTATCTGGAGATATTATGGTATGGAAGTTTTGGATTTAGCTAACCCACAAATAAGGGCTCTCATTCCATATTCCATGTACAAAATGGCACCAAGGAATTGGCAGTTTAAAACATTCTTAGTATCAACACATTTTTTTAAAAAAAGTAGTGGACTCTGAGAAGAAGTATGTCTTTTGATTTCTTACTTTAAAATCTCAAGCAGTTTCAATGTGATACACATTTGATTCACTACACCAAAGCCACAAGTTTCAATTACCAACACATGACATTTCTCAGTGTGGAGAATTGGTTTATTCCTTAGATACACAGGTAATACATGTAAATGCATAAATTATATACTCTTACTCCTTAATCAGTTGCTTCCATATAGGAAATCACATGAATCCCACATATAGTTTGTTACACTTAGGGAAATGCATGTTTGTATATCAGAGCATACATGAGGCAAACACCTGTAACCAAAACACACGCTACAGAGAAAATATTATTCTTGGGAAAGGCACAGTTTTGCATTGCAGTGAGCAGTCATAGGTCAAACTGATTTACCAAGTGTATTTTTGATTGGCAATAAGTTAAATTACAAATAATCACTAGAATTTTTACGGTGTAAATTTTTAATAGCTATTTTTGACACATATGACCTGAGGAGAAACAGCAGAAGTGGTAGAAAATTATATAATTGTGAACTCATGGTTGATCCCTGATATGGTAAAATTTCTTGCAGCTCCCTGTTTCTAAACTAATTAATACGACTTGTCCTGTACTGCCCTTGAAACATGCATGCTCCCCTAAAGGCCTCTCTAGTTATTATGGGAGCTGAATGGCTGCCACTGACTCTCAAGGATGCCATCCTTGGTAACATCTAATTAAAAAAAGTGTGGCATGGAATCACTGTGTTCAACATTTTAGCATCTCAACTCCAACACACTGGCTGCTGTACATCCATCATGTCTAATGAGCCCCAACAGAGAGGTAGTACAGCGTCAAAGCAACATTTTCACAATTTCAGTGACCCCTTTACATTATTTCTTCACTAGAAATTGGTTTTTGCTAGACCTGACAATTAGGAAATATGAGAAAAATCTAGAAAATGGGTCTGAGTATTTTGAAACGTTCTGGTATAAGTTTCTGGGGACAGTTTTCAGAACTGAAGTAAGGCAAAGATGGTGTGTGACTGAATCTTGCAGGTCCATAATTAAGGGAATAGGGTCCAATCCACCGTCTATGCATCCTGCATACAAAATCCTACAGTAAAGCTGAAATGGAAATAAAAGGAAAGGATGCAGCATTATAGACATAGCATTGGTTGACAAGGATACTACTTCAGGGTCTATCTATCTTATTCTTTTTCTCCTTTTCCTATTATCTCTCTCTCTCTCTTGTCTCTCTCTCTCTCTCTCTCTCTCTAGCTTTCTCCAAGTAATTACATGGCAATCTATCAAAGTCTTAGCACTGGTTTCTGGATTTCACTAAATTTTATATTTGCACAAAAGTAACTTTTAAACTAGCTATTCCTGGATCATCAGATCACTGTGTCTGTGCCGCATGTTATCTCTTGCAGTCTTTCTGGACAAATTGTGTTCAGTTGTCTTTCTACATTAACTTCCTATGGTGATTTTCAGAATCCAAGTTCACATTTTGTTGTGCAATTGGCACATATCTAGACCTATACTCTAGTTTTCCCACCAAGATGTCAGTTGCATGATAGTAAACAATGTCCTCAAATCTCAGGCACATACCTTTTATAGTTGTATTTGAATAAACCAAATATGTCTGAGATATAAAATTGCTCAGCCTATCTGCATAACAGTGGGTCGTTTCAGTGCTTTGTAACCTGACAAATGGAAGCATTTTGGTCATCTTATTCTGTTTTAGGTGCCCGGAAGAGGAGAACAGCCTTCTGACAAGGCAAAAGCCACACTCATTGGGAAAAGCATGGTTATTCTGAGTATAGGTTGAATATAGGCAAAGTGCTGTTATTTTGATTGCTCACTGATGCAAGGTTTCCCCTGGGATGTTTCTCTTCTCCAAGGCCCTCTCTTCCCAGAGAAAACTGTAAAACATAAAGGGCCTCTTTGTGCTTCCAAGCATCCCCTACGGAACTGGGGAATCTGCTGGGAAGTCGGTTGCAAATGAGGCTGTTGCTCCCCAAAGTCCCCTGAACAACATATTCCTTCAGTTTTCAGTGGAGGGGGGACATGTCCTGGGTTATTTATATTATTATTTATTTTTTGATTTATATCCTGCCTTTTTCCTCAAAGGGCTCAAGGCAGCTTACATCATTCTCCTCCTCCATCTTATCCCCACAACAACAACCCTGTGAGGTAGGTTGGGCTGAGAGTCTGTGACTGGCCCAAAGTCACCCAGTTGGCTCCATGGCTGAGCGGGGACTAGAACCCAGGTCTTCTGAGTCTCAGTCCCATAGTCTTAACCACTACTCCGCACTGGTTATCCACATTTGCAGTACTTATACAGTGTATTGTCCATCACAGGAACCTGTTCAATAGCACATTAATTTCAGAGGTCCTGCAAGTAAAACAGTGACTTCAATGGGGCTTATATGGACATGATTTGTACTCCCCATCATAAGAGTACATTTTAGTAGTAGTACATTTAGTAGTAATTCACATTAAACTGTTGAGTTGACAGTGACTGCCTTTCCTGTTTCAACCCTTTAATGGGCAAGTTATCTAAAAACACTATGGTCTGTTTCTCAGGGAAGTAGCCTTCTAAAGTTTCTTTAAAACAAAACCTAGGATAGACGTATTTGCAATAATTTGATCATGGTGAAACAGTCCTTCCTGATAAGGCTCTGCAGATGCTATGATACAGGCTGATGCTCCATTCAATTCAATGGATTGTTATAAGTTCTCTCAAGAAATTCTTACTGAGAGAACTTCTAAACAAATATTGGGGCTGGATTAAGCAAAGCACTTGACCTGTTCTGTGAATAAAACAAGAACGAGAAACTCTCTGAGCATCTTCAGAAAAACTCTTCTAACCTCTGTGTGCGCGCGCACACTTCTTTGTGTCTCACATGTGAGTGTAAGACAGTACAGATGCATGACCAATTGCCCATTTATCATTCCCAAATCAAATATCAACTAGGTTGTGGAGAAAAAGGTGCTAGGAAGTTTTTGCATCTTGGATCTGCTAGTGTTCAGCATCCTCTCGTTCTCTCCTGAATGCTGAAAAATAGAAAAGAGTCCTTATAGAAAGGAGGACAGGGTGTCTGTGGGGAAAAATTTGTCCTTGTACAAGGGGTGGCTGGAAGAAAGAAACACCTTCTGCAGCTTTGGGGCTCCCTGAAATGGGGGAGCCTTCCAAATCTCTCTATTTGTATTGCAAGATCTTTGCCAGATATTTAAATAGGAGGCAAACTTTGGGAAAACAAGAGTGGACCAATAGAAAGAAATATCCTGACATTGTGGTAATGGACCAATGAAGAAGAAGCTGCTGAGGGTGACAAAATCACCATTGCTTCTGTTGTAGAGTCCTCTGGGAAACATGTCACTATCTCCTGGAGGTTGGAGGTGGGCGGGGGGGGAGGCAGAAAAATGCAGATCCAGGGAAATCTGATGGTCCATCGAACAGAAGGCAATATCACCTTGCCTTAATGTTAGTCCCAGCTTGTTCACTGTCATCTAACTCATTATCAGACCTAAGCCACATTTGACAATATTGACTGCTTTCTTGGTGTGAAATGACATACAGCCATAGTGCACATTGATGGCACCCTATTCCAAAACTCTGGAAGACGTCTCCTAGTAGTTTCATATATATTAAGTTTAATAGGGGATGAGACAGATCCCTGTGAGACACCACAGCTAACAGCTGTGGTGCTGTATTCCCTCTAACACCACTTTCTGCATGTGACATCACAGGATTAGAATCACCACAGTGAAGTTGGCCCCAAAGTCCATCCATGGAGTGCATAAGGTGATTGGTATCAGAAGCCACCAAGTGGTCCAAGAAAGCTGACAGGGCTACATCCACCCAATCCTTTCCCAGCACAGGGCATCCGCCAAGATAAACAGAACAAACTCATTCTCATTTCCTGGTTGAAAGCACATTGAAATGGAAAAAATAAGCAGCATGACCTTGATTTTTAGTTCAGTGACATGTGTCTTTTGTTGTGTTCCTGGGTGTGCCTTGAAAGGTTGACGTTTATATAAACAACTTCTTGGTTTCTCCTCTGCATTGACCTATGAAAGATCATGCCTTATATCAAAATGGAGATATCAATTAATACACGAAGATGAAATATTTGTCATATGCTTATTTCACCCTCTGCTTTGTGTTCACTTTTAGACTCGTTTTGGTTTAACAAGCTCATGCATTGCTGAAACTAGGAGCTTACCTGGATAGCCATGCATCTGAATATAACAACTGTCCCCCAGGTAAGATGGACACGGCTTCAGTCTTAATTGAGCACAATACTGGGTAATCATTTCCCAAGGGGATTGGTGTTTATTGTAACATACTACTTCAGTGTTATTCATAATCTATCTGTATCTGCTCATTTTGTTAGACTTGCATTTTTAAAAAGTCATTTAGATGTATTTGACTAAGAAACCCTCACTGCAGAATGTAAATTATTCCACAGGGTCTATCTACATAAATACACATTAATCCATTTTTTAAATGTGTGGTCAAGACTTTCCCTGAGGAAGCAGCAGAGCAGTAGAAATATGTAACAGTAATTAATTGCTAAATAAGACTATATTCATATTGCATGTTAGGAATAATAAAAAGGAAGCATGCCACCAAAAAGTTCTTATTAGGTAAGGCAAATAGGAGAAATATTAGAGAATGATGCTGTTGCATTTAACATTCTTCCTATTGTATTTCACTTAATGTATAACAACCTGGAATCTGTCAGGGTGAAGGTAATTTAAATTGTAGTTAGTTAATTAATGAATCTATCAAGACTTGATTGTATTGGATTATTTGAATGGATTTTCTGTCTTACAAAGCACAGCTATTTGCTTGTTAAGGAGTCATGTATTTTACACAAAATAAACTATTTTATTATTCCCATGTCTATGAATGCTGATTTTATAGTTGCAATGTTAAAAACTAACCTTTGGCTACTAGGAATGTATAACAGTTACAATCCAAAAGACCCCACATTTATATTTAACAGCTTTACCCTACCTCCAAACACATCTGGAAGATTAACTTGAAAAAATGTTTGCTGGAGTAATGGAGAATTGCACTCTGAATTCTGGACACAATTCATCTGCATACAGGTCTATTTGCATGCGTGGGAAGCCTTCTATGCCCTACTGTATAACTGGTCCTTTTAACAGGAAGCTATTTGTGCTTCCCTTATGCTCGTTCAGCTGTCCATGACCTGATGATATGGAAGTTGTGAGCTGGGAACATGGGGAGGAGTAATGACCCATATCTCACAAGAAAGAAGAGGGAGGTAACGTATCATTGGATCATGTGCACCTTTGTCATGGCTTAATTACTCACCAGCTGTTCATCTGTTGTCCCATTGTTCGAATGCAAGGAAAGTTAAAAATGCCTACAATGGCAAGTGGAGAAGATTAGGGAAGAAAGGAGGCAGCTTCGTATCAGAGCAGATACATTGCATGCAGAACAACCTGAGTCCAGTACCTGGCAGAGACTTAGTCAAGCATCTCAGGAAGCGGGTGCTATGCAGACTTTTTCCTGAGAGCTTGGAAAACCATTGCCAAACAGGGTAGGTAATGCTTGGCTTGATGGGTCAGTGGACTAACTCTGAATGCAGCTACATAGTTTTTGCACATAGCTATTTTACAGCATTTTAACCACACGTTTCCCAGAGCAACTTGCAAAGAGGGGCAATTTCTGACCTCAGGCCTGTGATCCAAAAGACAGGACAAAATGGGAGGGACTGGGAGGGAAATGTGGGGAAACAAAAAGCAAAAATAAATGTATCTCTTTCTGATGAATTGGGTCATGGATAAGACCAGAGCTTGCAGTCCCAGGGATTGTGTATGCACATATATGCATAGGATTGATTTGCTCACCCACCATCCCACCCCGGGAGAGCCCTGTGCATAGCTGGTTAGGGTATGCCAGGAATTCTGTGACATTTTTCTGTCTAAATCTGCATAAGATTGTTTCTTTAAAAATTCCTGTTAGAAATTAGTACTTCCACTGAGTTATGACATGCCTATACATTAGATATGTTCTCCAATGCATATCACCTACTTGTGTCATTGCAAATGCAGGAGAAACTCTTGCCCTGTTTTGCTTTTCAAAACTTAAGAAAGGAAACTCCAGTAGAACTCCATGCATATGTGTGTGCTGTACATCAAGAACTGAATTAAAATAGGTTGGTCCTTCTGCACTGGGCATCAGCATTTTCTAGAAAGATTTTGGGAGTTTCTGTGTGAAGGCCATTTCAAGCAGAGATCTAGGGGAATACACACACACACACACACACACACAGAGCCAGTGGCTACCTGTTATTTGCATTTTTTCCTCTCCTAGCCATTTTATTGTTTCTCCACTGGCAGAAGGGTTATTCAGTCATGCAGCCCTGAGAGTTTGCCTGCTTGGGTAGTTCTGAGCTGAGTTGCTGCCTTATGTATGACACTTTGAGCATGATTTATTTAGGAGGGCTTGTGTTGAATGAACGTATCTTCAAGCTAAGAATGGAGAGAAGTTTGTGGTTGTTGCTTTGATGATACATGTGTGTGGATATTTGCTTGCATGTGTGTGTAGAACTCTGAATATTCTTTAAATTTAGCCTTCAAGTGTACTGTAGCAGAAATACCACTTACCTGGAACCTAAAAATAAATATACAGTGTTGTTGTTGTTAGTTGCGAAGTCATGTCCAACCCATCAAGACCCCATGGACAACACTCCTCCAGGCCTTCCTGTCCTCCACCATCCCCTGGAGTTCACTTAAGCTCACACCAACTGCCTCAGTGACTCCATCTAGCCACCTCATTCTCTGCTGTCCCCTTCTTCTTTTGCCATCTATTGTTCCCAGCATTAGGCTCTTCTCCAGTGAGTCCTTCCTTCTCATTAGGTGGCCAAAGTATTTGAGTTTCATCTTCAGGATCTGGCCTTCTAAAGAGCAGTCAGGGTTGATCTCCTCTAGGACTGACCGGTTTGATCACCTTGTGGTCCAAGGGACTCGCAGGAGTTTCCTCCAGCACCACAATTCAAAGGCCTCAATCCTTCGGCGCTCAGCCGTCCTTATGGTACAGCTTTCACAGCCATACATTGCAACTGGGAAAACCATAGCCTTGACTATATGCACTTTTGTTGGCAGGGTGATGTCTCTGCTTTTTAGTATGCTGTCTAGATTTGCCACAGCTTTCCTCCCCAGGAGCAAGCGTCTTTTAATTTCTTGGCTGCAGTTCTCGTCTGCGGTGATCTTGGAACCCAGGAAAATAAAATCTGTCACTACCTCCATTTCTTCCCCATCTATTTGCCAGGAAGTGAGAGGACCGGATGCCATGACCTTAGTTTTCTTAATGTTGAGTTTCAAGCCAACTTTTGCACTCTCCTCGTTCACCCGCATCAAGAGGCTCTTTAGCTCCTCTTCACTTTCTGGCATTAGAGTGATATCATCTGCATATCTGAGGTTGTTAATATTTCTCCCAGCAATCTTAATTTCAACTGGTGATTCATCTAGCCCTGCCTCTCTCATGATGTGCTCTGCATATAAGTTAAATAGGCAGGGTGACAGTATACAGCCTTGCCGAACTCCTTTCTCAATTTTGAACGAATCAGTGGTTCCGTGTCCAGTTCTCACTGTTGCTTCTTAACCTGCATATAGGTTTCTCAAGAGACAAATAAGATGGTCAGGTATTCCCATCTCTTTAAGAACTTGCCACAATTTGTTGTGATCCACACAATCAAAGGCTTTAGCTTAGTCAATGAAGCAGAAGTAGATGTTTTTGTGGAACTCCCTAGCTTTCTCCATGATCCAGCGTATGTTGGCAAATAGGTGAATTTAATTCAGATGACCATCAGGTATACTACTGTGGGCAAGAATCCCTCAGAAGAAATGGAGTAGCCTTCATAGTCAATAAAAGAGTAGGAAAAGCAGTACTGGGATACAATCTCCAAAATGACAGAATGATCTCAGTTTGAATCCAAGGCAAAAGGATTGAGGCCTTTGAGTTGTGTTGTTGGAGAAGACTCCTGCGAGTCCCTTGGACCGCAAGGCGATCAAACCGGTCAGTCCTAGCGGAGATCAACCCTGACTGCTCTCTAGAAGGCCAGATAGTGAAGATGAAACTCAAATACTTTGGCCACCTAATGAGAAGGAAGGACTCCCTGGAGAAGAATCTAATGCTGGGAACAATAGATGGCAAAAGAAGAAGGGGACGGCAGAGGATGAGGTGGCTGGATGGAGTCACAGAGGCGGTTGGTGTGAGCGTGAGTGGACTCCGGGGGATGGTGGAAGACAGGAGGGCCTGGAGGAATGTTGTCCATGGGGTCGCGATGGGTCGGACACGACTTCGCGACTAACAACAACAAACATTCCTGTCCATTTTAGTTCACTGATTCCTAAGATGTCGATGCTCAGTCTTGTGATCTCTTGTTTGACCACATCCAGCTTGCCTTGATTCATGGATCTTACATTCCAGGTTCCTATGGAGTATAGATCTTTGCTGAGTCGGGCTCTCTGTTCATCACCAGATACATCAGCAACTGAGTGTCCTTTTGACTTTGACCCAGTCACTTCATTCTTTCTGGCGCTACTAGTACTTGCCCTTCGCTCTTCCTCAGTAGCATATTGTACACTTTCTGACCTGAGGGGCTCATTTTCCAGTGTCATATCTTTTTCCTTTTTGATACTGTCCATGGGGTTTTCATGGCAAAGATACTGGAGTGGGTTGCCATTTCCTTCTCCAGTGGATCATGTTTTGTCAGAGTTCTCTGCTATGACCTGTCTGTCTTGGGTGGCCCTGCATGGTGTAGCTCATAGCTTCATTGAGCTATGCAAGCCCCTTTGCCATTACAAGGCAGTGATCCATTGAAGGACAATATACAGTGTACTGAGATGCAAAATATTGCCATTATTAACTGGTGGTCAGCCTTTGCCCAGGAAGATGTTGGAACAAGTTTTACTTCAGCAAGGGTACTTTCATTTAAATAATTAGGGGAGGTGGGGATAATGATGGCCCGGGAGGCCCCTTCTGACTCAGTCTGTTTCTATGTTTCTATGACACATTGACAGAGGTCAGATAGCTAACACTCAGGGAATTAATATGAGTTTTTGCTGAACCTTAGGTTGTTGTTGTGACATGGCTTACCATGTTGTCTGAAGTTCTTTAACCGCAAACAACTCATGAAAGAACTCAGGGTTTGTTGTTTGTTTGGTTGTGAGTTGTGGATTGCTTACCATGGTTTTAAAACTAGGTTAGATTTCAATAACATAGCTACTCATACTTCACCATGAGTGTGGGCTTTGTGTTGTCTGAACTCAGTCATTGGAAACATTTTTATTCAAAAAGAGTGGGAAATGAGGCAGTCAACAAATTTCTACTAAATAGGTCAATCTTAAATTGTGGGACCCACACAGAGCAGGACCTGTCCTTAGGCTCTGCTTAAATGGGATGATCCACAAAGATTCAACTGAGCTCCTTAGAATAAGGGTGTGATATACACATGGGATAAATAAACTGGAAACCCTGAAAGATGCAACTCTTATATGACAGTTAGAGTTGATCACTACTTAGAAAAATCTATTGACCTGGCTGGAATTTTTACCTTCCACTTCATGAGAAATTAGGGGCAAAGCTCATGTTTTATTTCCTCCTGGACTAGCTTATTTCTGAAGGAGAATTCAGACACTTTATGGGATGGATAACTGAGGCATCAAAGGAGTTTATGCTAGATAGTTCCCTAGCTAGGTTATGGTGAGAGTTATACATCGATTGCACCCTTAAGTTATGCTTGGGCTATTTCACATACTCATGTAAGCAAGGGTTCTCTTGGTGCAGGAATGTAGTCTGTATAAGAACAGTGTTTTGACAATGAGACTGACTGCTGCAGGAAATGGTTGACTCTCCTTTACTAGAATATCTAAACAAATGGTGGCTGATGTAGTTGCAAGATCCTGCATTGATCAGGGGGATGGACTTGATGACCACTTCAGCTGTAAAATCCTTGGATGTGGTGATTGTAAGCTGTAAATTGGCAGCAGTCTCATTGCAAGAGTGATAGAATTGTGGTACAACCCATATGGGGTGTACTAGGTCAGGGAAGGCAGGTATAAATATAGGTTTTGGGTATTCTGAGCTATGCCCCTATCATTTCATCTAACTACATTAGCAGTAAGAAAGATGGCTGCCTTGGGTGCTCATTCGCAAGTGCTGTGGGATTCTTCAGAGGAATCAAATCAGAAGAAGAATGGGGAGGGGGCTGGGAATATGGGCTCTCTCAAGACACCAAGAAGTGGAGATACTTACCTCCAGGCCAATCTCCTTAGGTGGTGGGAAGAGACACAGAGCAGGGGAGCTTCTCAGACACAAACGTGGTGGCACCAGCACTTGGCTCCATCATGCAGCATCAGCAGAGGAGGGTGACCTGATTAGAGGATTGGTGCACAAAGAGGAGTCATGCTTATTTGCAGAAGGCCCTTCCTGAAGGGATGGGTCTAGGCATGCTCATAAGGAGAGTTCCAGGAGGTGAATACTAGATTGGGTTCAACAAGCCACTCAGTGCATTCTCAGAGATTCATTCTGGGTGTTTTGTACTTTTTGGTCAATAAAGACTTGTTTTGCAAGGAAAAATGTGGCCTTTGAATGCTCAAAGGAGGAGCCTTAGCTCCCAAAATATTAAAGGAATGCACATGGACAGAACAGGTGTAGCTTTTACTGTACTTTGCAGAGAGAATCCTTAGTTGAGTGAGTGTGGAACTAGCAGGTGGGGTTGCTGAATGAGAAAAGTGTTTCACCTTGTCCTGTGCTGCACTTCCTTGGAAGGTCATTTCCAGAGAAACAAGATCCCAATGCACATTTCCATTTGTGCCGCACTTTTCAGCATATGGCTTGGTGTTTGGTTGCCTTTGCTTACATTACAGATTCAGCTGCGTTGGAGGAGGGCTATTAAGTCACGTAGCCTCCTGCTGCCTGTCTGTCTGCCTATGAATGAGTGTTCTCTGCAGGCTATTTTTAGTGCTTCCCTCTCCTATGCCAGGAGGTCAAGTAAAGAGTGGATCACCTCCTCACTCAGTTGTTACTGCTTGCTGACAAGTTATTAGCATGTGCTTAGAAGGCATCCATAAGGATATTAGAAAAGAGCTTTCCATTTATAATTTCTAAAGAGTCAGAAATAGCACGGAAATCTTCCATTTGCAAACAGTAAATCAAAAGGTATTGGCTAGACTCCTGTTGGCAACAGATAGGGCAAATGAATTCTCTTTTTGTTAGTGGCTCTTAATGTCAATCTTGATGCATCATAATAATTCACTGTTGACTGTATGATAAAGAAGCATAAATTAAACTATTTTATAGGTGTCATCACTTTATGCTGTCAATATAGTATTTTACTGAATATTCATTTATTATTTTTCTACTTGCTTTGCTGTTTATCTTGTAGGCTGATTTGTGGGTGTTTGGGAATTCCATTAACCACTTCTTTGGGTGTAAGCTCTCTTCTGAATAGACACATATTAGATTGTACTGCCACATACTTAATTCAGAGCACTGTAATCATGGAAGCATTCAGGAAAAAAGCAAAGGTTAAACTAGCCTTCTATGATTCTTTCTTTCTCTCTTTCTCCCCCTGCTCTGCCAGCTCCATACAAAGTCTTCCTAGGCTGGGGAAATAGAGGGCAATGAATCTAGGGGTTTTCTTATTACTTGAAAAAATAAAGACAAAGAACTTGATTCTATTCTGCTGCACAACATGCACACTTCTTGTTATGAGCTCTTTTTGATTGGAATGGCTCACAATTGGATTGGGATTGATAACCAGAAGATGTTGTGAAGAGAAGTTATGGTGAACTGTTCAGTGGTCAGCCCTACAGGAGAGCTGTGCCCAGCTTGATTGTTGTGAAGAACCTGTAGGGCAGCGACAGAGCTCAATGTAGACATGAGATCACCAGCTCCCACCAGCATTTTCCTCACCCTTGAGATTAAGATGCTTATGCACGTTTCTGCAGAAGTTAGCTAGGAGATCTTCTCTTGCCTGATTCTATCTCCTAGCTAGGAGATCTTCTCTTGCCTGATTCTATCTCCTGCTGGCAGTTTTTCACAGCTTCACAGCATTCTGTGCAAGTCAGAGAGAGAGAATGAGAGAAGAGGAAGCCAAGGGAGATGGAGGCAGGATATTAGCCAAAACATCTCTGAGTTTCTGCCATTTGCCAAAGTCCAATCAGACTCTTCCTTCCCACCCACCTTCAAGCCCACAAGCTGACCAAAACCACTTGTCCTGCTTCCAGAACAGTACCACAGGTTTAGCACACGTGGATAAATACCCAGGGAGAAAAATCATGCCATCTAAAAAGGCTATGCTATGACAAGTGTGAAGATATCTAGGATATAAAGGCAAAAATAGAGAGCCAGTGTAGTGCAGTGGTTAAGAGCATGGGACTGGGACTCAGATGATCTGGGTTCAAGTCCCCACTCGGTCCTGGAGCCAACTGGGTGACTTTGGGCCAGTCACAGCCTCTCAGCCAACCTACCTCACAGGGTTGTTGTTGTGTGGATAAGATGGAGGAGGAGATGTAAGCTGCCTTGAGCCCTTTGTAGGAAAAAGGCAGGATATGACTCAATCAATCAATCAATCAATAACAGGAGAAGAATGGGTTCGGGTGAGCGTCATTTGACATACCAGTGAGACAGGCATTGCAATTAGAGATGTATAAGGAATCCATCTGGGAGTAGGAATCTGTCAGATTCTCTGGATTCAGCTTCCTGGACTCTGGTCAGCTTTGCAACGGCCCTCAGTTGACATTCTTGCTGAGCTTGTCCAGTGTTCACAGGGTGTTCACCAGGAATTGGGCTCCATGCACTGCTAGCAGTTGCACAGGAGAGACCGACACAGCCACGATCAGTGTCCCTCTTCCAAAACACATGAACCCTGAAAAAAAGCATGCCAAGCAAAAAGCAGGTCTGCAAATGCTCATGGAATGGAGCTTGTAGAACTGACAGCTTCCTTCCCCACCACGTGTAGCAGCAATTTGGGCCGTTGTACCTGATGTGGAAGAAGGTTGGCTGTGTGGGAATTGACGGGAATGGAGCTTCATGGGACCACTGTGCAAGCAGCATCCCTCTTCACCTCCTGCAGAAGCCATTTGTGCTGGTGCGGCTGACATGCAAGAAGGCTGCCGGTTACATCACTGTCATTCCACAAGCATTCACAGACTTCCTCTTGGCATGGCGTGCTTTGCAAGACAGGACTGAGCACAAGAGGAATTCAATGAATTCTAGAGGGATGCATTCTGCTAGGATTCATCCCAATGCTAATCACAATGCCAGTAAAAATGCCTAGGGTAGATTGTCCTTTGAGTGGAACCAAGCACACCAACTAATCTCTGTGCCAGCAATTTTCCAAAACTACACCTAGCTGTTATTTTTTAAAATAAACAAATGAAGAGCAGAGAGTTAGCATATCAGAAAAGCCAGGTGGACTAATGACAATACGGCTTGGGAAGGGAGAGACGAAGAGAGAGAGAGAGAGACAGAGAGAAGGGGGAGAGGGAGAGGGAGAGAATATGAGCTGTTGGTTATTCATCCAGGACTTCAGTCTCTCTGCTGTCTTCCTGTTCAAAACCTCTGATAAAATTGCCAAGAGTGCCATGTCTGAGGACCAACTTCCATAGTTAAGTAATATGACTGTATTTTCTATGGAAAACAGTATTGAACAAGGTCATTTAGAAATTTAATTGTATTTGGAGAACTGCACCATTATAATCATATTCTCAGTAGTTTACATAATCACATTCCAGTTTAATAAAATCCGTCATGGAGCAAACACTCCTGGGAACTAGGCTCCCCTTTTTATCACAATGCAATCAGATCAGCTGCGTGACCAAAAGAAATGTTTTTATGAAAAATTAAATAAATGAGAGGAAGTGATGGTAAAATTGGTTATTAAAAAGGCCAGAATGTAGAGGGCAAGGTGGCCACTAATAATAGTATAATAATTAATACCAATTTAAAGGAGTGTTATACTAAGTTCTCTGATGGAGGTAATAGTGCTGATTTAGGCTACTATTCTGTGCATGTTTACCTGGAACTACCTCACATGGAATCCCCTATGAGTACATAAGTATAGGAACATGGTGTCAATACACAGAACCATCCTCTATTTTTCTAAGACTGTAAAAGAAATAGAGATTATCAAGCCTCTGGGAGGTTGCAATGTCTTTGCATCGGATGTTCTGCAGGTTTGATTGAAATAACAGATAAGATAGCAGTTTGTATGGGAGGAAAACTTCCCTTTGGATGTCCAAAATGTGGCAGGTATGATCTTCAAATGTGCATGATTTCTAACTTAGTTGGAAACTTTCCACAGGAGATCAAATTTATTAGAATTATTATTTAAAAAATGATAATTTCCTGGCCCTTTCCTCAGTTCTATAATAACCTATCAGGATGTCAGGAATTGATTAATTCAATGAATTATAGCAGAACAGAAACTGTCTGGGGGATTCTACTGAGCCTTGATTGATATTCAATTATTTTTCATGTAAACATCAATGACTTTCAGCAGGGCTGCTTTCTAAAGTTGCATATGAAACTAACTTATGAAACAACAACCCATCAACACGAGTGTCAGGTTGCCTAGCTGCATGTCAGTTCTTCCATTACACTAGAACAGACACCAAAATGGATGCTATGGACTACACGAATTGCAAAATGTGCTACCATCAGAAGCTGTTGCTCTGATGGATCTTTCATGATGACATTTGCATCTCCCATTATGGTATTATTTACCCTTGTGCATGGAGAAGAATCAGTTCCTGCAAAGAAATATTTGATATGGGGATTTGGTAGATCAGCACACTAGTACTAAATTGAGCCAAGTTATGATGGGGTATTTATGTAACTGAAAATAAGTTGGATTCCCAGTCCATCATATAAAGAATTGCTTTACACTGGGAGGGGGTAACTTGAGAGGTTCTGAGGACCCCACCATCCCATAGGCAGAACTCCTGCCATTGCAACCTCAAAATTTAGTGGCATGGCGGCAAGTCCAATCTCCCCCTGGCTTGCAACCAAATTTTGGCAGCAAACCATAAAGAAGCTTGAAAGGGACATATTTGCATGAATAGCTAAATATGTGCTTTTAAGAGCATTTCTAGCAGTAGGCTGTCAAATTTTGGTGATGTGCTGCGTGCCAATGAAGTTCAGTGCCAATGCACTGTTATTTTTGCAGCAACAGCATTTTCGAAATGCAACCACATGGCAGCAATCACGGGAGTGCAGAGGTGTCATGTGTGGCCCATGAAATGCCTGTTCTCTGTCTCTGATTTACATATTTATCCTTGTGGGACCATTAAATAAGAAGGAAGGAGATCCAGTGACTGATATGGGGGAACAGGCACAGATGCTAAATGACTATTTTGCCTCTGTGTTCTCTCCAAAGCAGGACAGGGGATATCCGTATAGGAGATTAGATGAGGCTGGGGACTTAGGGGCACAGATTAGAGTCACCCCCCTTGAAGTCAAGGGGCTCCTCAGGGCATTGGACATTACAAAGGCACCAGGCTCTGACGGGTTACACCCGAGAATACTTAGAGAGTTGGCAGGGGTTCTCTCATCCCCGCTGGCCTCAATTTTTGAGGCATCATGGAGAACGGGTGAAGTCCAGAGGACTGGAGGGTGGCATCAGTGGTCCCAATTTTCAAACAGGGTAGTAGAAAGGACATGGAGAATTATAGACCGGTTAGCCTTACGTCCATTGTAGGAAAAACAATGGAAAGGCTCATAATAGAGAGAGATCTAGTGATGCTAGATAGGGAAGGGAGGCTGACAGCCACACAACATGGCTTCCACAAAAACAGGTCCTGCCAGACAAACCTTGTGGAATTCTATGACAAGGTTTCAAGATGGCTAGATGGAGGGGATGCAGTGGATGTGGTATACCTGGATTTCAGCAAGGCCTTTGACAAAGTGCCCCATGATATCCTGGTGGAGAAACTGAGGAGTTTTGGGATAAACCAAAGCACTGTCTGGTGGATTAGGGCATGGTGGACTGACCGAAAGCAGAAGGTAACCATTAGTGGGGAATCATTGGGATGGTGGCCAGTGACTAGTGGGGTCCCCCAGGGCTCTGTTCTGGGGCAGATCCTGTTTAATCTTTTCATTACTGACATGGAAGAAGGGGTGAACAGTCTGCTGATCAAATTCGCAGACGACACTAAAACTGGAGCAGTGGCCACAACTGAGGAGCAGGTACTCCAGATCCAAAAGGATCTGGACAGACTATGGAAGTGGGCAGGAGACAACAGGATGGCGTTCAATGTGGAGAAGTGCAAGGTCTTGCACTTGGGGCATTGGAATAGCTGTCATAAGTACAGGTTAGGGGACAAGTGACTGGAGAGCAGCACTTGTGAAAGGGACCTCGGGGTGCTGGTTGACTGCAGGCTAAACATGAGTCAGCAGTGTGATGCGGTGGTCAAGAGGGCGAATGCCACCCTTGGTTGCATAGCCAGAAGTGTGACTTCTGGATCAAGAGAGGTATTACTACCACTCTACATGACTCTGGTGCACCCGCAACTGGAGTATTGTGTTCAGTTTTGGGCCCCTCATTACAGAAAGGATATAGCCAGGTTGGAGTCAGTGCAGCGTAGGGCCACAAGGTTGGTGGCTGGTTTGCAGGGGATGCCGTATGAGGCGAGACTGAGGGAACTGGGTCTCTTCAGCCTGGAGAAGAGGAGACTCAGAGGGGATCTGTTGGCGACATACAGGTATGTGAGGGGATGTCACATGGAGATGGGTAGAGACCTGTTCTCCCCTGCAGAGGAAGGCAGGACGCACTCCAACGGAGTAAAGCTCAGGGAGCCAAGGTTCCATTTGGATGCCAGGAAGCACTTCCTGACATTTAGGACCTCAAGGGCATGGAATAGGCTTCCACGGGAGGTCGTTGAGGCCCCATCGGTGTGGGTGTTCAAGGATAGGCTGGACATGCACATGGTGGGCATGTTGTGAGCGGACCCAGCTGGTGCCAGAGGTCAGACTAGATGGCCCAGGAGACCCCTTCTGACTCGCTCTGTTTCTACGTTTCTATGTTTCTATATGGAAAATATACATCCACCCTGACTAGTATATCCTAGGCCTTAGGAAGCCCTATTACATTTGGGATCCAGTTTAAAATCTCTGTTCAAAATTTGATTCCAAATTCTCATGCAAAAACCAGCTATCCGATATGCAAGTGGGAAACTCAATTCGATGAGTGTTCAGTTTTATGTACTTCGAGTGGGATTATCCACGTGCAGAAGGAAGTGCAAGATATAGGAGGGCTCTAAGAGATAAAAAATGTACAAAACTTGATTGTTCTTAAACCATAAGGTCAGAACCCCAAAATAGTATTTTATCAATTGCATTTCTGTGTCTCAAGTATTTTTATGAAAAATGCCTGAATTGAACAGGAATCAAATTCCTGTTGAAAACCAACACCAAAAACATCCCGCAACACAAATTGACCATCTTCACTCATCCCCAGCTGCAAGGATGATGGGACAGTATAACAACTGGCCTGCTGCTTTCTCTGTTGATGCAGATATTGGTGGTTTTCTTCTTTCTGCCCTAAGAAGGTATGTTTGAAAATTCTCTGTCAAAGACAAATTCTCAATGGATTGTACTGGTTCCATCTTGACTGATTTTGTTCTATTATTCCCACCCCTGCTGATGATGTTAACTCAATCTGCATAGAATCAATTCAATATATAGAATTTAGATTTGCTTTAATGTTGCAGTAACTGGTACAAATGGGGTCAGGTTTTCCTCTCTTCACCTCTGTTTTCTGGTCTGTAGACATTGGCAAATGAGATCACCTGTTCCAATGGGGTTGTAACACCATTCAGCTCAGGAAGCACACAAGTGGAGGATGAAACTGACAGATTCTTTGAGTCTAACAAGGCTATGTGTGCTACGGGAAGTAGTGTGTGGACAGAAGGAAACTGACAAGGACATTTGCAACGGAGATCTGCCTCTGCAGAGCTGGAGGTTGAACAGCTGACTTTGTGCAATTTTGCATTTGTGCAAGCCTGACCCATCTGCACACATTTAAAGACCTGAAGCCAAAAAGTCCCATTTGTGCAAATCTCTGAACCCCCAAACTAGGAGAAAAATCTTATTTGTGCACATCATGCAAGCCAGAAAAAAACCT
Organism: Varanus salvator macromaculatus; assembly: GCA_023646645.1. NCBI lineage: Eukaryota > Metazoa > Chordata > Lepidosauria > Squamata > Varanidae > Varanus > Varanus salvator. The sequence continues at coordinate 15,334,590 of JAIXND010000771.1, read as the reverse complement.
GCATAGAAAAATGTTACATTTTTGGAATTGGGGAACATTTCCCTAAAACCCGTTGCTGCTTGTCAGAGTGAAACAATCTAAAGTCTGATCAGGCTTTAGCAGAACAGAATTCCCAGGATCACACAGCCCCGATATTATGCAGGTTTAGACAGGAAAAAAACAAAACAAAACCCTTACATCTCTCAGCATGCTTTGGCTAGCTGGGCAATTCTGGTAGTTGTAGGACCTTTTTCTCTGAAGTCACTGAAATCCCATTTTCAAGCCTGGTGCCAGGGTATAAATATAGCCAATCTACTAGGTCCTTCATGGGTTTGAAAATGCATCTATTTTTCACAACGTTTCAATGAGAGTGGAGAGTGCAATTATATTTAAATGTACAGATGCTGCCACAGATTGACACTACAAACCCTCAAAGCTGGAAGGAGCCTCTGAGAGTGTTTTCTTTTCAGAGAGGTGGAACATTGCTGAGCAGCTGCACAAGAAGAGGGTAGTAGAGACGTCTGTTGTCTTTTGTAATAGGGTAGTAGAGACTTCTGTTGTCTTTTGTTATTGCCAAATGCACAGGTTGATCAGATAGAAAGAAAGCACACAAATAATACTCATCCCAACACAATATTAGTCCAGCATCGCACTATCTCCAGATGTTTCTCCCAGCAAGAAATAGCAGAGCAACCATTTCTAGTAGCATCAATTGTCTGTCCCTCTGAATTGAGAACTGCCTCTTTTGGTCTGTCTTGGTACACAAAATCAGAACAAAACTGGTACAGCCCAACAATCTTGTTTGTTTGTTTGACTTCTTCCCCACCTTTTCACCAAAATATAACACGGAATGCAACTTACAGTCACTGATAAAATCTGATCAAAGAATAATAAATTAATAAGCTAAAGACAATTTAAATCATAACAGTGACAGACTAAATACAGCCTCCAGGCCAGCAGACCGACTTTCACTTACTGCTTGAATAAAGCAGTCTTTGCCTTCTGGCAAAAGGGGAGCAGAGGGGGAACAAAATCTAGTCTCACTCACCAGGGAGTTCTACAGCCAAGGAGCAGCCACTAAGAAGGTCCAATGTCACATTTCCACCCAATATGCTCCTGCAAGTGGTCAGTCTCAAAAAAGGGGCCTTTTTGTATGAACTTAAGAACTAGGCAGGCATATATGGGAAAAGGCACTCTTTCATATGGTCTTAGACTGCATCCTCATAAGCAGGTGAAACTTCTGTTCCAAATTGCCTTATTCATCAGGCAATTCTCAATGCTCAACTTCTGTTAGGGAACATGGGAGTAAAGAAGATGTATACAAGCCAATCAAGCATGCTGCAGTGATATTTATCAATTACAAGATTCAGGAAGCAATTATTCTGGTGAGAGTGAAGCAGGGGGAGTTGAAATAGAGGCTGAATATGGGGGTACATTGGTCCCCCCAAAAGATGTCCTAGGGATCCAGAACTCAATGTGTTATTTAGAATTCCTTGCAGAAAGAAAAAAAACGGGGACGGGGGAGAGCATGTATGCCACCTTGAACTACTTTGGAGGATGGTGGTTTTAAATGTCATCTATCAGAGGACAGTGGGATCATGATAAGGTTTTCTACAGAATGAAGTCTTTTTGGGTTTCTATCCAGGTTGGATCCTGTTGTTCCCACTGAATTCATTCCCACCACAATAGTTGGGAAAGAATTCCCAAATATTCCCACTGGGGAATAGTTCCCCATTCCCAGTTTCTTTTCTCCAGCAAATCAATGATGACGATTAGACTGAAAGACAGTGACTGTTCTGAAGTTACTCATACAGCTTCATGGCTGAAGCTGAATATCCCCAGTTCTGACCTGACATTCTAATCATGGCAAAAGATTGCCTATCTGTACAGGTATCCTGAATTATCCTTACCAATCTGAAATAGTGAATACTTGCACACATGCACACACAGAGAGAAACCAATTCACACATCCATTTAGTCACATATCTTCTGTAAATGCAGAGTTTAGTAGAAATTACTCAGCTTTCACAATATAATGCTAGTGCAGCATTTAAATGCAGCACTGCACTCATAATTCTCTTCTCATGCCATTTAGGAACTATTAGTCTAAGTGAAAATTGTATCCAAAATAAAGAATGGATACATGGCTCCAATGACATTTTTTTTACTTTGTGTGATCTATATGAAAAAAAAAAATCAGGCAAGGTTTTAGGGTGTTTGTTTGTTTTTACTGCCAAGGTATGTGCAATTGTGTCTGAGTGACATTGTGAAGTGAGAGAATTGCCTGGATAATGTTCAATGGGACATGGCTTGATAACTTCCATTCAGATTAGTTGATAGTTGGGACTTAGTCTGTGGAGAGAAAGAAAGAAGGCTTGAAGATTGGTGTATGGACTTTTAAAGGAACTAAGAGAAAACGGAGGGGCCATTGAGCTATCTTCTCTCAATGGGTTAAGCTTAGGTGAATGGTACAGATCTGGAGGAGGAAGCAGGTGACTTTGTTATGCCAAGAGGCTGTTTTAATATCCGGTCAGGAGACAGTTGCACAAGCAGGCATCCAAACATCCAAACAAACCATCCAAGCAGCCAGTAATATATGAGGAGGCGTTTGGGTGTCCATCTAACAGAAACTGGAACTTCTTTTAAGAATATTTGAAAATGGTGGAGCTTTAAGAAATTTAGCTTAAGGTTTAAAAAAGCCCTTAGAGATTTATAAGAGCAAACTTTGAACATTGTTGCTTTAATCTTAAAGAATTGTTAGTAAGTAGTGTTCTGTAACCTTCAGAGTAAATATTAGTAACCCCTTTAATAGATTACTTCTTTAATTGTTCAACTTGTGAATACCCAGCTGATATCTAAGCCTGTTATTTTAGCTACTAGGAGATTTTTAAGTATTGATGGCAGTAGGATAGGATCAATTAGTGGGACTATTTGTAGGATCTGTAGAGGAAGGGAATTTCCTAGTTCCAGCAATTTGCACTCGGGAATAAATTGCATTAATAGACTACCCAGTTTTCCCAAAGGTAGTAGCAATAGTGGGCAGAGAAATGTCCTATAGCCTCTTCACCGCTAACCTTGTTGGCCATGGCTGAAATGCAGGACCCTCCTGAGTGAAGGAAGGTAGTTTAGAAGCATGCCATTTCCGGACACAAAGGACACAAAACCTTTACAAATATCCTCAGATAATTTCTCTCTGTAACAATAAAGACCCACCAAGACCTTTCACTTGTCCTTTTTTTAATTTGAAAGAAATTTACATGAAGCAGTATGTTTTTGTGTCACAGCATTAGCCATTTTATACTACAAAATAACATCACTTATGCCTAGAAATAACTGAACAAAACATGGCCACATCCAATTAAGAACAACATTGTTTCAAAGACGGCTTCTGATAGCTCAGCTAAAAAGGTACTTCACATGATGAGGTTGATGTGTATTTTGGGTTATTTCAGTTCCTCCCTCCCTCCCTCCCTCCCTCCCTCCATCTCTCTCTCTCTCTCTCTCTCTCTCTCATGTGCGCGCGCACACACACACACACACACACACACGGCAGCACAGAAGTATGTAATTAATACCCCTGGGTTTTCAGCTACACAGCAGTAATTTCCATTGGGTTTTTTGAATACACTCAGGATGTGAACTGAAATACTTCATATGATGGGATTGGTCTCTTATAACTGCATGCCAGTGCGCTTGTAAAAGCTGTTTCCTGGCCCATGGGAGACTTAAAGTTCTGCCTTGGCATTGCCTTTTTTGTCTGCTGGATTGCACATTGAATGTTCAGGGTCCTGGTAATAGAGAGAGCAGGGAACTCACTCTGTTTCAATATCTTAACGGGAAAAGTTATGCTTTTTTCCCATTGTTTGATTCAAATGTCTGTGGAAAAGACAGAGAGAAACCCTTTGTGCTTTGGTAGCTGTGATTGTCATAGGAGTACAATGTATTTGATTTTTTTTCTTTAAGGCTATATGGATATATCATTTTTCCTCAGCTCAATGTTTCAGTATTCTAAAATTTTTCAAGGACAATATTACTGAGGTGGCTAATTCTGTCTAGTCATCAGAGGTCAAAACTCTCAGCTGAAAAAAAGGCTGGGAATTTGTTGAGGACTTTGGGTAGGTTCACATGTGCTTTTATATAATTCTTTTGACAGTCAGATATTGGACTGTGCTAAACTGCTCATCTGTGTTAGATTAGGGGGCAAAGTAGTGCTTGGGGGAAGCTGATATGAATTCTCTGCTGGCTGTGTTTTTTTTTTCTTAGGGATGTATAAGAAATTTATTTCTGACAGTTTTTTAAAAAATCATTATTTATCCAATTCACATCTTCTAGACCAAAGTATAGGGATGTATGAAAATTGTGTTCCTTTTTACAAATCTTACAGACATGTCCTGTTTGCAATCCAAACATGAAATCCAGCAGGAATATAATTCTCAGGATTTTTTTGCAATTTCCAAAACATTGAATTTATGTTTGGAAATGCATTCTTGCACAAGTGTATACTTCTCAAAGGTAGCATGCACATTCCCCTCACCCCCCACCCCTACATTTACATGCTTTATCCTGAAAGAAAATGCACTTTGAGTAACATTCTTTTTTTAAATTGGGAAAATCCACAATTTTAAAATTGCTTATTTTTTCCTGATTGGGAATTCTCTTCCTGATTTTTTTTTAAAAAAACATGTTCAAAAATGTAATAAGACAAAGTGAGCTTCAAGGAGGAACTCAAAGGTAGATAGATTCAAAAAGATATATTCAAATATAATGTGCGGTTAAAGTCTGCACAAAAATGTGTTCATCAAAAGCACTTGAAAAATGCAAACCAAAGAAGTATAATTTTGAAAAAAGACATTTTTCAGCTTTGCTACCTATGAAACCTTTGAGATGGCAGGGACTGAATTTGGAAATTCTGCATAGCAAGAAGATACAATCTCCATGTTTTGGCCCATGCAGTGTTCGGGGTGGTGGGGGAAATTTTATTATGCACTGAAACTATAGATACTGATGCTGTTATTGAAAAGCACATGATTCTCATTTGGTTTTTATTTTTTGCTTGCAAGCTGCCTTTAACAGAATTTCCTTTGTGGAAAGGCGACACATACATTGAATTCTATTGTACCCTGCTCTAATTCTTTGTGTAAAGTTTAGCTTGTCATTCTAATGGGAAATAAGGGGCACCGGGAACATTATAAATGCTGGTCGCCTGGGCACTCTATTACCCTTATTCACAAGAATCTTTCAAGAAAGCAAGTGCTACATCAATTGCACAATCTCAAAGTCTTTAAAAGTATTTTCATGTTTCTTTAAAATATTAAGTGGTGTGGTGATTTTGTTCCATTTAGAACCGTTGGATTTTGCTTCCTAGTTCAACCTGTACTTTCTCTCCCCAAACTCTGTGATAGGCAGGAAAGACTAAGTAATAGTCTAAGTGAAAAACTATTGGGGTTTTGGGTGGGGGGGGGGGGTTGGCATGAAAAATGCCTTTTTTGTCATATTTAAAATTCAAAATAAAAAAATAGAAAGTGTTTCCATGTTTCCATAAAATGCTAAGTGACATATTCTTTTGTACCTCTATGCTGAAGCACAAAGATCTTGTCACTAGAGTTTTCTTAGGCAAGGATGCCAGCATGGCACCTTGTTTTAATATAGTGCTCTATTGTTTTGATCTTTTCTATCTTCATATTGGGACTGCAGGTGGCGCAGTGGTTTAAACCGCTGTGCTGCTGGGCTGGTTTATCAAAAGGTCACCGGTTCAAATCTGCACACGGGGTGAGTTCCCGTGCTCTGTCCCAGCTCCTGCCAACCTTGCAGTTGGAAAGCATATAAAGTAGAAAGTAGATAAAAAGGTACCACTTGGGTGGGCAGGTAACAGCGTTCCGTGCACTTCGGTGTTTAGTCATGCCGGCCACATGACCACGGAGACTGTCTGCGGACAAATGCTGGCTCCCCTGGCTAGGAAACGGAGATGAGCACCACCCCCTAGAGTCAGGCATGACTGGACGTAACGTCAAGGGGAAACCTTTTCCTTTACCTTTACCTTTTATCTTCATTTTGCTCACAACTCCAGAATCTGCTTAGATGTGGAACAGTGTACAAATGCTGTAAATATAAATCAATAAATAGACTTAAAGGGCAAATGAGAGGTTGGAGGGTCTTGGCACAATGGTTTCTGGTGAGCTCACTCCTGGGAGCATCTGCCTTCCTGCAGCTGCAGTCATCTTAGCCTTCACCAATAGCACAGAGTGATCATTTTCACAGATCTATATAGAAATGTTTGCCATATATTTGGCTTAAAAGGACAACATCAGAATTATAATGTCAACATTTTAAGCACCAGCTAAAGGTTTTTGCAGGGACTGCAGGTGGCGCAGTGGTTTAAACCGCTGTGCTGCTGGGCTGGTTGATCGAAAGGTCACCGGTTCGAATCTGCACACGGGGTGAGCTCCCGTGCTCCGTCCCAGCTCCTGCCAACCTTGCAGTTCGAAAGCATGCAAATGCAAGTAGATAAAAAGGTACCACTTTGGTGGGCAGGTAACAGCATTCCGTGCACTTCGGTGTTTAGTCATGCTAGCCACATGACCACGGAGACTGTCTGCAGACAAACGATGGCTCCCTCGTCTAGGAAACGGAGATGAGCACCGCCCCCTAGAGTCAGGCATGACTGGACTAATGTCAAGGGGAAACCTTTACCTTTAACCTTTACCTAAAGGTTTTTGCAAGCCAGTGTGTCATGGTGATGAGGATGTTGGACTGACAACTCAGGTGGTCTGTGTTCTAGTTCCCTCTTGTCCCTGAAGCTCATTGGATAACTTTCCACCTAAGCTACCTCTCCTGTTTGTTGTTGGGAGGAGGAGAAGTATATAAGCCATCTTGGGTTTGTTATAAGAAGAAAAATGGTGGGATAGAAATGCAATGCAATTATACTACTAATATAACAGAATAATAAGATAATAACATTAAGTACAGCAGAACTTAATCAAGTGCAGACTAGACTATATGTGTCTAGATTTTTCTTTTAAGCCAGTATTGATGGGGCCACACAAAGCTCCAGGGATGCTCCAGAGATGTGGACCTTCTGCTGGGAAGGCCCCATGCGTAGTAGGCACTGGCCTATTGACCCTTTCTAGCAAGCCAGAGAGCTGCACATAGCATGCTAATATCAGGGCTTGGGCAACTCCTTTGAGATAGTCCCAAATAGTCTTCCAGATAATGTAGTCCCAAACCTTTTAGGCATATAAAGGTCAAAACTAGCTCCTTGAATTGGGTCCAGAAATTAACAAAAATCAGGTACAGCCATCAGAAATATATAAATGCTCTAAGTGCCTGCCTTCTATAAGCAAGCTAGTTGTCACATTTGTATGAGTTTCAGTTTCTGAACATTTTCAGTGACTGCCCCATGTAAAGAACATTACAGTACTCTAAGCTAGATGTAAGCAGAGTATGTGCTACTGCAGCTAGATCAGTTTTCTTTAGATAGGGTTCAGTCCCCACAACCAACCATCTTAACTGGTTTAAAAACAACCCACTCTGGGCAACTTCTAGCAGCTGTATCTCCATAGAGAGCATGGACTTCTGAACTAAAGCGTGAACCTGCTCCTCCATGGGTAATATGACCCTGTCCAAAAGTAGATGTGAACCAAATTCTTGATTACCAGATTTTCCAGCCCAGTCTTATCGAGATTAAGTTTTAGCTTCATAGCCTTCACCTATGACACCACTGTCTGCAGATGTCTGTCGGTTGCCCTCCAGGGATTAGGCACTGGAAAAGAGGTACCTTGGGTGCCCAGAGTATCAATGGTCAAGGACTGGGCCAAAAGTCCCATAGTATCAATATCTGCCCTGGAATCTCTGTAACACCACATCTCCAAGTCCTACCACAGAGACTTGACCCAGAAAGTTACCATGACCAGTGGTCTTGAAATCTGCTGAGAGATCCAGAACAACCACTAGGGTTGCACTATGCCCCCCGCCCCATCGAGCATGGTGACAAAAGCTGTTTCTGTCTCAAACCCCTGTTGGAAGCCAGGCTGCAATGGGTGTGTTATCCAGGACTTCCCAGAGGTGGCACATTACCTCTTCCAAGACTTGGCTGAGAAACAATAAGTTTGAAACTGGGAAACATTTTCTAAAGCCAAGGGATCTCAACCTGCCTTCTTCAACATCTAAGTTCTTTCTGGATTCGGCAACCAAATTAGATTCTTGCTGTCATAACTGATTTATGAACAAGCTTTAAGGCTATGCACATTTACGCAACAAAAAGCCCCACAATTCCCAGCATCAAAGGCAACCATGCTGACTGGGAAATGCATGGGTTATAAGTCTTTTTAAATGTCTTAACCATGTATAAGATCATAATGAGTTTTCATCATATAGGGACAACTTTCACATTCTAGTGAGGTTAAATGGGTATTTTTCACTGCTCCAGTACACTAGCACTTGCTTTGTTGATGATCCAAGTTTTACCTTAAAACATTTTTTGACTAGATTGTTCTATTCAGCCAAATATTTAAACACAAGTTTCTCTCTGAACTGAATCTCTGCCCCCACAATGGTGCACTTTCAAAGTCCCTAGAAAGAATCTCTGCTCCCTTATTTGATTGAAAAAATAATAATTAGATGAGTAATCCAACAAAATGTGTGAAAGAGGTCCAGAAGGGGAAAAAAGCCACAAAATAAAACAAATAGAAAATTATTCTTTCAGATCTGACACCTGCTGCCTATTCAGACAGATTGGATCTTAGAGAGCAGATGGAGAAAAATGAGAGCTAGCCGCTTGCTTCCCTGAATGCTTATTAGTCTCCTGCCAAATTGCTCTACAGATGTTTTTAAATAAATGCAGTATCTGTAAAGGATCTTATATGGCTGTCCTCATTTGTTCCATAGCATTTCAATGAAACATATATTGTAATATAGGTGCCAGGCCTACTGAACTTGCTGTTCTCAGTGGGCTAGTTTTAAGGGCCTTTTTGGTAAAGATTTTCCTAACCATTTGGGGGGAAATTCTGTGGGTGCTGAAGTTGCAGGGATGTGTCACAGGAATGCAGGTACACAGGGATGGGGAGGGAAACCTACCGGATGACCTCAGCAGACCCATCAGAGGGAGGCTGCTGCAATCCAACAGGCTAGAACAAGGAAAGGATTTGGGGGTCAGGGAGGATGGAATAGGGAGGATGGAAGACCCCTGTCTGGGTAATCCAGTCTGGCTGGTAAATTCAGGCAAGCATCTGTGCACTGTGGAAACAGCACTGGGTTGTTGTTATGCGTGTGAACCCATCTTGTTGTGGGCCTACCAGTTTCTCAGAATAAAAAGGTAAAGAACATTCTCTGTTTGAAATTATTGGAGCTGATGAGGAGAGCCAGCCTGCAATGATTTATATGCTGTTGAGCCAGGACATTTAAACATTCAGTTATAATTGTTGTAAAGCAATAGGAGGATCAATGGCATGTACCTCAAAAAGCCAAGTTAATTAGAGTAATTTTTGTGAAGTTGGCTTCTGCATGTAGCATCATGAGGATGGCCAGTGCCTCACAGGTTTTAATGAGAATGAGCTGATGGTTTCAAGATTGCTAATTTCTCATAGGTTGACTGAACGTAAAAAAGGCAGTCCTTCCCTTTGCTCTGCCAAAGGGGGGAAAAAACCTCTGAATGAAGATTAGCATGTCTCTTTCATGTCTCTTTATTTAATTCAGGGATAGGGAAAGTCCCCTTTCCCATCACCAGCCTAACACTGACTACCAGTGATCTCTGCTGCCTCTCTGTAAGCATCACACTTTTTGTCCACTTCTTCCTCCAAACTAAAACTTAACTGCTGCCGATTTTGTCCATGGGTGACCTTGGGCCAATCACTACAGCACTGGGCTGAGGGAGGGTGATTGCTTCCTCCCACTACTCTGATCCACCTCAAAAATTGTCCCTCCCCTACTTCCCTTAGGCCTGACTGTGGACCCTGATGTCCTTGCTCGGAACGACTAATGTTCGTCTTCCCCTGCGTTGTTCATGGATTGGTCCATGCATGCATTCTGCATTGTTGCATGCATTTTCCCCAGCTATTTTGCAAGTGATTTCCTGTAATGTTTTGTGTGCACTTTTTCATATTTTGTGCACATTTTAAAGCTTTCAAACTGCATAGCAAAATTCAAGCAAGTGTGAATATTATATCAATCATACCAAGATTGGTAATTTTGCATTAAAATGCAACCTGAATGAATTTCTCCCTACTAGTGATGGCCACTAGCTTTTATAGTTTTGAAAGGAGATGGTACAAATCCATGGAGGGCCACCAATGGCTACTTGTCATCATGGATAGATAGTATCCCCAGGACTAGAGGCTGCATACCTCTGAATGCTGTTTGCTGAAGACTTAAAGCAAAGACGCGCTCTTACTCATCAATGCTGCTTATGTTCTTCCCGTGGGCATCTGGCTTGCCACTATGGGAAAACTGCTTCTGGGCTAGGCCTTTGCTTTGATGTGGCACAGCTCCTCTTTTGGACTAACTTTCCTTTCTGTTGAAGCAGAATTTTGCTAGCAGATCAGTTTGCTTTCATTCTGCTGAAGGGAGCTAGATTGCCATCTGGCCAGAAAGCAGGGAGAGAACCAGTCTGTTTTGCTACTGTGTTGTCCCCATAATAGAGGCATGGTATGCAGAAATCAGCAAAAGCCTTTTAATGGCATTGACCTAAATATGCTCACCTGTCAATTGCTTTCCATTAAACTACTTTTAAAGTAACAGCTACGGGGCTGTTTTAAAAATTGGCACCCTAGAAGGCAGGTAAAACTCCACATTCCCATCCTTAGTTTATCAGCTCATCACCACTGCCTCAGTTTGCCAATCCAGCAAATCTCGCTGCTGACAGAGGAAGCAAAGCAAAGATACTTAAAATGCAAATATATTTCAAGCTTGGTCCTACGGCTCATTCCACCTTTGACATGTACACAGTTACAAGATGACCCAACATATGAAACCATCACAGCTGTTTAGTGCTGTACATCAACTTAACACTGCAGAAGATGTGCTGCTGTAGAGCAGAATAAAGCTATTTTTCAAGTAATGCTAACAAGAAGTAACTCTAGTTTGGGGAGCTGCTTCTTGGATATACCAAGTTCATAGGGATATGCATAATTCTGTAGAGTTTAAATTAGAGGTTGTTTTTGCAACACTTATGTAACGCACGTGTTGATAACATTGTCTTAGGTTTCAACTTGCTCGAAACGCTCACTGGCACCAGCATTGAGAATCAGTGCGTGTTTAAGTTACTTTGCTTAGGGAAATAAGAACTTTAGTTTGAAAGAAAAGAAATAAAAAGGTTCTAGAAAGTGCCAGTGTATGCATTTATATGGCATCCTAGGACAGTGTTCTCTACGTGGTTTATCATAGCAATATAATTTTAAAATACAGCATTAGGAACAGCATGTACACAGAACCGTACAAATCAAAAGATTTCTTAGAAATTATTAGGAAAAGATCATTGTTCTTTTACAAAATGCTTCTGAATTTTCATGCTAACTTAAAAAGAAATCTTAGCCTTCAAGATGAGTTGAACTTACATGTGGAGAAATGGGAAGTTGAGATAAAAAGAAACTGATTGATCGTTAAAGTTCTGTTACTAGTATTATTTATTTATTTATTTATTTATTTATAAAATTTGTATGCCATCCATTACTTGTGTCTCTGGATGGCTTACAACATAAATCAGAATAAAATAGATAAATCGACTATTCCATGCTGGCTGCAATTAATAAAATACAAATAATAAAAACCAGTTCCCATTAAAACATATTAAAATATTGATTAAATAAAAAGGTCTTGACCTGGTGCCAAAAAACATAACGACGGCGCCAGGCAGACCTCTCTGGGGAGCGCATTCCATAGTTGGGTGCCACCACAGAGAAGGCCCTCCTCTGGGTACTCTGTCTCCTAATGTCTTTCACAGAGGGTTCCCAGAGGGGGGCTTCTGTTGCCGATCTCAGGGGGTGGGAGGGCAAATAGGGAAAAAGACATTCCTTTAGGTATCCTGGTCCCAAGCAGTTTAGTTTGCCTGTCTTTGTTTTGTGAAGTCACCCTATCCGAATAGTGTGAGTCTTTGGTGCAGAAATATGGGGCAGGGCGGGTTGTACTCGTCAACCAGACAAATAACTGTATATCCTATTCTGTCCTTGAGATGTCGAGCATGTGCCTACTTTTGTATGACCCCAAAGAAGTCACTGATGAATGTACAGAATGCTTTTAAGCTTGCTTACAGAGAGATACATTCCCACTGAAGTTAATGGCGCTCTTTCCCAGATAAGTGTGCATAGAATTGCAGCTTTAACAGTGCCAATGTTTATTACATAGTTGTAACACACTGTGGTTCCTTCTTTGAATTCTGACATTGCTACAACCCGTTCTGTACATCTAACATGTAGAAAGATTAGAAAGCAGAACATGAAAGCTTCTCTGTGCCTCTACTCTCTCGGTTCTGTTTACATGTCCGATTGCTTAAAATCAAAGATGTATGAAAAAAATAGTGTGTTTAAAAGCTACAGCAAATTACCAAACCCTAATAAAGATACACAACAGTTTGCATAGCACAGCAAACTAATAAAAAAACCACACACACAAACTCACTTCAGTCAGCTTCTTTATGTTCTTGAGGTTTCGCCCAGCATGATTTTAATTGGCTGCATCATGCAGGATGCCATTTGGAATATATGTTGCCTGCAGAGATAAGTGGAGGAGAATTTTAGTACCTTATGGATTCTTGCTGAAAAGGCCAACTGATCAAGGGGTGTGGGGAAGGAGTTAAAGTTTCTAAAAGGAACAGAAGTGATTAGGAGTCTTCCAAAGGCCTTCTTTTAAAAAGGAAATATAATAGACTCTTCCTCTTATGAAGTTACATAGTAAAACTTTGAAGAACTTAATCTAGAAAAAATAGGCTGTGAACATGGGATATTATTCAGATTGTCAGCTATAAAACATTGTCTTTCGCATTTTAAGAGAAACATTCTTAAGGGTGTCCAAAAAGCAAGCTCAGGCTCCAGGCAGGGTCATCTGGCATAGGCTGGAGGGACACTGTTGACGATTCATGTATTTCTGAATGTCTCCACTTCACCCTTATGGTATATGACAGGGAAGGAGCATGTGGGCTTCCAGATGTCGCTGGATGTAATTCCCCGGACCATTCACCCTTGGTTAAGCTGACCAGGGCAGATGGGAATTGCAATTCAATAACATTTGGGGGGTACTACCTTTGGCCAATCTTCTGACCTGGGGAAGAGATTTTGATTGTCAGAGAGTCCAGTCCTTCACAAGAAGCCCAGTTCACAGTGGAAAGACTTATTTGCCCTCCATTAACTATTTGTCATGAGCCATGTTTCTCCCTCTGACCAGCTCTAGTCTCAAACTGTTTCTTTGCTTAATAATCCTGAATGTTTCATATAAGTCTCTGAGTGTACATGAAGTAATATGTTGAACCCTATCTACTGCTCATTTCCAAAGATCTCCTTATGTACCCATCTGCACCCCAGCCCTGGATGAGGTGTGCTGTGGAAATGGGTATGCTTCCACTCCACTCACTGGGCTTCTCATTGGTGTTGGTGCCAAGCCACCAAGTCCATCTACAAAGGGGAAGATTCATCTCCATTGGAAAGATCTTCCATTTCAATGTCCCCTCCCATGGGCTGTGCCTCCCCATCATTCCTGTGGTCGGTAGATCTGCATTCCTATCTGCCCTTTGTTTAACCTCTTCTACTGTCTCCTCCAGTTGAACTGCAGGACCTTGAGCCACATCTTGTGGTTGTGCAGTCTCACAAGCAGTTTCATTCTCTACATCTGAATTGTTAAAAATAGCATTGTTAGCCTCCTGTAAGCGGGAGGTTTGATTGTATGCACATGACACTATTTGAGCCAAGATATTTGACACTACAGCAAATTCATATTTCCTGGACCAGTTTTGAAGCTCTTGTTGTCCAGAAAATCCTTGAAACATGATTCCAGTATCGTCCCATCTTTCTAAGGGCACCATCAGCAGCCTTGATTGGCAACTGTAAAGAAGAAATGGGAAGTATCTAGAGTAGAAGGCCTTGGCAGTAGACTGTTTTGGAGGATGGGAGGCACCCATCCTTTTCTCAAAGCTGAAGTTGACGGAACTCATCAAGAAGTCAAAGACAGATGAGAGAACCATAAAACAGACACTCTTGTGGGAATACAGCAATGAGTTTTGTACCATCTCAATGATTAATACACAGATTATAAGACACCTGACTTGAGATCAGAATACTTGGTGAAATGCCTGTCCCAGCCAGGCAATATAATTAATGTCTGAGGCTTTTCTTCAAGTGCTTCCTCTGAGGGTTTGCTGTGAGGGGAGGGTGTAAAGATCATGAAGCAACAACAAAACATTAATTTTATCAGTATCAATAGACTTATATATGTGTCCTATTGAGTTTAATCCTGTATATTTCCAGGTAAGTAGGTATAGGACTGGAGCACAAGGGGCAATCCTGTGGCCCCTTGGCAGCATCTGAGGTCCTGAGGATGCCAAGACCAGAGCTTGGAAACAGTGCTCTGACCTCAGACGGGGACTTTGCCGTTTCTTCCCCTCCTGCTCACAGCCAGATGGAGAAACACTCTTCTGTTGCCTCTCCAAGATGGGGATTCAGCCTTGGGGAGAGCGAAAAGGGGGCATATCAGTGGGAGGAAAGGAGAGGAGACTAGACAGGCCTGAGATGAGCTGACTGGGGCCTCTGGAAAAAAGACGGCCTAGACACGATGCAAGGGAGCCGAAGAGTGACTCTGTCACTTTCCTGCCTTGCCTAGAATGAGCAGAAAATTCTCTGAGTCCTTCTGATCACCATAATTGTGAGCCACGCAGAGATCCCGAATATGGGCTATTGCAGCATCATATAAATTCATGCAGTAAATAAATAATAGGATTGCACCCTGACTAAATTAACATCTATAGTGAAGGAAGCCACTGCCATTATCAAAGCTCAAACACGTAGAAACAACCTTCATTATCACTTTCAAATCAGCCATTCTAAACTGGAGTGAAATGGCTCCCATCCTTTTGCCTGACTTCTGCATTTTGCTGACTCACCTATTTGCCTTCAGCCGAGGCTCAGCAGTTTCATATCAGTAACTGTGACTTGGAATTCTGCCAGTCAGCTGAATGCTATTACCTTGTACTGTGCCAGCTCCTTTTCTCAAGGGATAAAATAATGATCGGAATCAGAGTACAATGAGAAAGGTTACAGAACATATCTCCTGTCCTAGAGCTAGATGGAGCCATTTGCCTAGTTTTATTTATTTTCTGTCCTACCTACCTTCAAAGGGAAGGAGGTGCTATTTCAGTCCTGGCATCAAATGTTGAAAGAATCCTAGGTTAAATTACCATAAATAAATAAAGCCTAAGCCTGGTTTCAGTTAACCTGATATTCAGCTATTCCTCTGCCAAGGAAGGGTCTTAACTGGTGCAGAAGCCTTAACGGATGCTCATCAGATGCTCAGTTCCCCCAACAATATCTCTGCCTTGTCACAATGGAGTTTTAGTTTATTGGCCTTTGTCCATTTCGTTCTGAATTTCAGAATGACTCAGCACTTCCACTGTCTTATCTGCATCAGACAGAAAGGTGAAGTGGAGCTACATAGCTGATGACACTGCACTTCAAATTTCCACAAGAGCTCCCTTATGGGTTTTATGCAGATATTGACTAGCCTGGGCAAAAGTTGAGGGCCAAGAAGCCAAACAGGCACATCCAGTATAATCTTTTGTACTATTCAACTCAATAGTAGTAGAACCACCAAAACTTAGTGTCTCCCCATATCTGGAATGCTCTCCCCAAAGAGATTCACATGGTGCCTTTACATTCTTGTCGGTGCCAGGCAAAGACCTTCCTTTTTTAAAAAATATGTTCATAATTAATGCCATTTGACCTTTGTTTTGTATTTCTGCCTGTATTTATTGATATTCTATTTTTAATATGATATTGGTTTTTGTTGTCTTTTTAAGTGTGATTGTGAGCCACCCAGAGGTGCTGTGGCACAATTGGGCAGCATACAAATGTTTTAAATGAGTAAATAGGCTTAGTGCCCCATTTCAGAAACATAAGTATGGCTGACAGAATTACAAGCTATGCAGAGATCCAGAAGTCTGAGTGGGATTGCAGTCTCCTTATCTTTCTGGCAGAGGCCATCTAGCAGGCAATGCCAGCTTCAAATTTCTCAGGTTCCTTGGAAAGACACCCTCAGGTCCACTCAGTGGTCTCCTCATTGCCATATAACCCCTTATCTTTTTCCTCCCTGTTGCTACCACTTGATGTCTTGACAAAGGCCATGAGTGATCACTTCCGCTTTCCCTTCTCACCACCTCCACTGTCTGGGCCAGAGCAAGAGGCAGGTGAACAGCAGGGGACAAGGGTGAAAGGGATGAGTGTGGAAAGATGGCTTTTGAAACTGAACCCCTGTTGCCATGTGGGTCTCCAGCCAGGCCAGATTGGTGGCTTTTGTGCTAGAACCAGCCCTGGAGCCTCCTGGCCAAGAAATCCTGGGAATCAAGTCACTGGTGCAAGCAATATATTGGAAGGAACATATTTTTCCAGGTCACTCAGTGTGTCTAAGAAACTGACTTCTGAGTTCCCATAGTCTTGATAGAATACCACACTGCAGTTCAGTAACGTTCTTCTTCTCTTCTTTATAATCATGGTTTGCTGGCCAACAGATCATTGAAGACCACCTTAGAAGCCAAGGACACACTGAGTGAGGTTTATCTAAAGCAGTGCTTATAATTATTCTAGATCATTTTTAAAGTTTTCAAGACTTTGCCTTCAATCAGATGCTCAGCTTAACATATATTTCCCATAATGGAATTCCAGTGGGGCAAGTTGACAGCCACCTGCCATAAAGTTCAAATCTGCATTTACCATCAAAATGGTAACTTGGCTGTCACTGTGAAATTATACCTTTGGGTCAAAGGGGTGGTCTTGATTTTGTGAATTGGTTCATTCATCTGAAAAAGAATTAGATCTCGGAATGAACCATCTTTAAAGTAGCTAAAAACTCCAGCTCAGGTATTCTCCAAGGAAATAAATGAACAACTTTACCTGCAAGGCAAAAATGACAAATTGGCTTGGCATGGTGCCTTTTTTTCTTTCTTTTTTGAAGGAACAGATGTGCCAGAAATCTAGAGAGTATGAATTAAGAACAAAGCAAGCCTTAACAGATTGTCAGAATTTGATACTGAAAAATGGTGAATCTGCAGTCTGCTTTTTCATTATTATATGACTTTGTGGAAGTGCCCGTTAGATTATTCAGTTCTGCAGCCCTCAAGGATAACATGTATAATCCCAAATCACAACTATTTCCACTATAGCATCCTGCAGTATGAGAAGGACATCTCTCACATACCAGGAAAATTATTTTCTTAATCATTTTTATACTATACTTTTTTTCCTTTAAAACAACTCAAGGTGGCTTACACAAATTTTCTTCCTTCTCTCAATCCTATCCTAAGAAAAAAACAACCCTGTGAGGTACATTTGGCTGAGAGTTTGTGACTGGCCCAAAGTTACCCAGTAAGCTGCATGGCTGAGTCCCATTCCCACACTCATAACCACTACACCACACTGGCTCTCTTAATCTGATCAATCAATCAATAGCTTAATCATATGGCGTCCATATTTACTGACAGCCAGTTTCAACTGCCAGAAGAAATGTTTACTAGCGCTACACAGAACATAGGAAGCTCCATCTCGATGGAGGCCTTATTTCTGTCTAAACTTGCAGCAGGATCGAGGATTCAGAATTTTATTGCACTATCACAATAATCATTACAACAACCAATTCGAGAGAGAAAAGTAAATATTCCAATAAGTGCAGGACATCATTTTATTGACTACAGTACAGGTCTCAGCACATTTTAATAAACACTCTTCATGTGTTTATTTTGCTTTTGTAAGTAAGTATTTTGCTTACTTCTGAAGGAGTTACTAACACCCAACACTCCACACACACACACTCAGCACACACAGTAGTTTCTGAAATAGTTGCATCACATTATGGCAATTCTTCATTTAAAATATTGTTAGCAGAGTTTGGAAGGTTTTTTCTCATCCCCACAGCCACCTTAGAATAATATGCTGCCTTGAGGCAAAAGGAATGCTGGATTTAAACTTTTAATTCTCTAGAGAAAAAACTGCCAGCTTTAACAACAGACAAAGCCTCATTTAGATGCTCTCAAGTATTATACAAACAAACAGCCGGTGTTTGTACAATTTGCACTGCCATGGTGCAACACTGAATGGTATCCTAGCGAACAAGGCAAGAATCAGGGATGGATGCCAGACATTGACAAAACCATAACAATGAGGGCGAACAGCAACAGATAATTAGGCAATTGCTCCATTGTAGGCAATTTACACTCTATGAGTCAATAGCCATCTTGCTACATGCAATGAGTAAAGAAGCTACATGCTAAAGGTACCCCCCCCCCCCAATCTTCTAAGGCAAATCTTTTTTGGCATCCACAAAATTTACATAACAGAGGTTTGAAGGGGAAAATACTTTTGTGTAATATAAAAGTCCCTCCTTAAAGATTCTCCATGGTACACTTTTCTAGCTGTCTGACATCAGACATGGATTAACTTTGTTTAAAATATGACCAGGACTGTAAAAGTGGAAAGGAAAGTAGAAAGGGGCAGCTTTCATTTTCTGCTGATTGTCTAGTGATGGTCATGTTCAATTTTGTTCAATTTCTCTTTTTCACAAAAGGGATGGTTTTTCCTTAAAGAAGAAAACACAAAACAACACCGCCCCCCCCCCAAAAAAAATTAAGTTGGCAAAATCCCACAAGTCTGTTTATATCTCTTCAAAATTAAAACAGTATGGACATTAGATGCAAGGCAGGAAGGGCATGGAAGCAAAAACCGCATCCATACTCTTCCTGCTAAACTGCTGTTTTTGCCTTCTAACTTGCTTTGGAGCAAGAGGAAAAGACCCTGAGGTACCGCCAGTGTGTGCCATGTCTTGGTAGCACTAGTCTCTGCCCCTCAAAAACCCTTAACTCCCTTCTCCATGTGCTTACTACCTCAAAAATGCCAGCCAGCATTGGGAGGAGGGGAAGAGGAGGGGTCCAAGCACAGATCCCCAGCTCTGAGCTCAGAGCCCTTTTCTGACCTTGGAGCCAGGAAGCCAAATGATCCTATGTCTCTCTAGGAACTGCTCAGGGGGCATTGTCTGACCAATAAATTAAATTAAATAAAATGTCTATCTTGGACAGTTTGTATAAAATGGCAGACAGCATGAAATGCACACGGGGATCAGCCAATTGCAGATGGTGGACTTCAATTTTTGAATGTGGAATTAAAAATCTGTAATTAGCAGCTGGAAACAGGGTGGTATAGAAACCTTTGAAAAAAGATATATTATTGAAGTACACTTCTGCACATCTTGTGTTGGTGAGAAGGCAGGTGGTAAAGAACATGGTTGGGGTGCCTGCAGTTAATTATTCTGAGGAAGTGAAATGAAAGACAGCAAAGCTGAGAAAAGTTAATAGTTATAGGTTACCAGTTCCTTCTGTTAGGAGAGTAAGATATATCAAAGGACTGCTTTTGTGAAAAATGTCGTCTGTGGCTAACAGATTTGTACGGAAAGTTTGTATGAACTGCTGTAATATCAGGGCATCATTGTTTCTACTTTTCGGGTAACATTAACATCTTGTGAAGCATCAGCTGTACAGTGATGAATGCTGGACATGATCTATTTGTGCAGAAGGTAAGTGGGGGTGTGCAGGTAACAGTGCTATTTACAAAACTGAGCACCTGGAGCATAATTCTTTTTACCCTGGTGAAACTGAAGAGCAGTCTTGCAGTTTTAGGGGCTATTCAGTACGATGCAACCTCTGCCAGGCTTTAGACTCTACTTAGAGAAACATGCTAGCAGAGTAGCTTCAGTGAAGCTCTGTGTTGGCAATTTAACAGAGCCTTCCAAGGAAGAAAAGATTAAGGAGGTGATGTCGATTACTCAGCTGAAACTAGTATCAGTTTGAAGGATGTGATAAAACAAGTCATCATGTTTATGAATGCTGCTTCATTGGCTGTGGCATGCAATGCAACTAGTTCCTGCCAACTCTATGAGTACTGGTGAGTAATCCTTGCGCCTCCATTTAAGTTATTTATAAACTTGCTGCACTATCCCTGTTTGTTTCACAGTGTTGTGTCATGTGCATTGCTTCATCTAAATATTAGTTTTAAAATACCGTATTTTTTGCTCTATAAGACTCACTTTTTCTCCCCTCAAAAGTAAGGGGAAATGTCTGTGCGTCTTATAGAGTGAATATGTGTGTGCAGTAAGTCTGTCAGATGTGCAGCCCATGGGGAAGTGATGGGCAATGTGCCTGTGATTATGTGCCCATTTGATTCAGAATATTTTTTTTCTTGTTTTCCTCCTCTAAAAACTAGGTGCGTCTTATGGTCAGGTGTGTCTTATAGAGCGAAAAATACGGTACATTTTTAAAAGCTTAAGTTTCATTCTTCTAATTTCTGCATAAGTTTGCATTATATTGAAATAAAAAGTCTGTATGAATATTTGTGTACATTTTCATGCAAATTTCTCCTAATGGGCAGGCAATGTAAAGGCCAAGAGGTAAAAAAAATCAGCCTTCCTTTACACTTTGCTCATCTACTCCCAAATTATTAGTATGGCTGTGAGAGTTGGACCATAAGGAAGGCTGAGTGCCAAAGAATTGAGGCCTTTGAATTGTGGTGCTGGAGGAGACTCCTGTGAGTCCCTTGGACTGCAAGGTGATCAAACCAGTCAGTTCTAGAGGAGATCAACCCTGACTGCTCTTTAGAAGGCCAGATCCTGAAGATGAAACTCAAATACTTTGGTCACCTAATGAGAAGGAAGGACTCCCTGAAGAAGAGCCTAATGCTGGGAACAATAGATGGCAAAAGAAGGGGACGGCAGAGAATGAGGTGGCTGGATGGAGTCTCTGAAGCAGTTGGTGTGAGCTTGAGTGGACTCTGGGGGATGGTGGAGGACAGGAAGGCCTGGAGGAGTGTTGTCCATGGGGTCATGATGGGTCAGACATGACTTTGCAACTAACAACAACAACACTGTATATTTATTTTTAGGCTCCAGGTAAGTGGTATTTCCCAATCCTCCTCCAACCCTCTCCTGGAATGTGCCCATGGTTAGTGATGCCTCCAATTTCATAATTGTTTGACTTATTGGTCAAAACTCTTAATGTTTACCTCTGGAGTAAGCCCTGATTGATATGTTATGAATTTGCTATGCATTTCCTTGGGGACCTCATCTATGCCAGTCTGTAAAATTCCATCCCATTTTAACAAGAGGTTAAACATTAAAAAAATACTCTGTGATAATGAGGAGGAGGATGCATTTCTATCCTTCTTTTCTCCCCTTGAAAGGAACTGAAAGCATCTTATAGTGTTTATGTATGTATGTATGTATGTATGTATGTATTTATTACAAACATTTATATCCCATCCTTCCGTACAAGTGCTCAGGATGGCTTATGTAGTATAAAATTAAAATTAAAATAATACGATAATAAAACCACAATTATTAAGAACATATAAAACTGAACATTATAAACTAAAAAGGAAGGAAAAAATAGAAAATGTGATTGTTTTCCTCTTCTCTGTCTTATGCACACAATCACAACTCCAGGAGGTAGGCTAGGCTGAGTCAACAGCCAGCCTAAAGTCACCCAGTAAGTTTCATGCCACGTCCCAGAGTCCCAGTCCAGCACTTTAACCACTACACCACACTGGATCTTAACGCCATACTATTAGAGATCAAGGAAAACATATGTACCTCAAGCCATCCTCTGGTCTGGCTGCAGCAAGCTGATGGGGCTGTGTGGGAGGAGAGAGGTATGTCTCCTTGTCTGCTCAACCCTGTAAGCAGCAGTGGCTGCGTAACACAGACTGAACCCAGAGAGTGAACAGCTTGACAACCTTTATGGTGTCACACAGAGAGTTTTCCAGCTAATACGCCAGAGGTATAAAACAGCAGAGCAAATCGAGTCAGGGTTGCAACACAATGACAGTACTGCTACTGCAAAGCCATGGTACATGCTAGCATTCCTATACAAAAACAACCCAGGTTAAAGGAAACCTTTTTGGCATCACCTGGCTGCTAGCCAACACCCCAAGGCTACTCTAGACATCACCCGATTTTTGTGTAGTTTTTTTTTTAATGCATCCAGAGCTTTTCATTAGCTCTTCAACTTTAGTATTACAGTGTGTACTAATGCCTTTAAAACTCCAGCATCAATTAACCCTTACTTGCATAACCTCGGGAGTAACTCTAGGAACCTGCAGCATGCCAACAGAGATGCCTGAAACCAGTAAGCAAACAATGAAAACAGTCCCTCTTCTGATGTGTGTGTAATCTCAACTTTGATGGAGGATAACACTATTGGGATAGGGTGGGAACACCTGCGGTAAAGCAAGGATGAAAGCATGTGTGCTAGTTGTATTGCCCACTCCTGTGACTTTAATCTGTTGATAATGTAGACTTGAGTGTAATTTAATCCATAGTGCTGTCTGGTTTTGTAGGTTGCTTTTAATGTTTAGCAGGAGGAAAGCCTAGTAATAGTGGCACTGCTGATATAACATCGGAAGTAAAACTGCAGCAAATAAAAAACTGTAGTCTTGATTTCTTCAGTGCTGTTAATAAAATAAGATTATGCAGTCGATATCTTATTAAAAGAGAGGGGCCTGTGGTTTTCTGGGCTAGACTGAGCAAAGCCTGTGTTTATTATTTATAATCATCATCATCATCATCATTATCATCATCAAATTTTATAAGACTTTGTCTTTAAAGGCCATCTTATGTTAAGAAGGTCTTGAGAAAGATGATCACATGCCACCTTTTATTTTAAAGATTTATCAGGTTTATTAGCAAAGATCAGATTTGACGCATCGAATAACTACTTTGCTTGGGTATAAAACTTCTGCATGAATATGCCATATGAGAATAGTTATGCATTATAAGGTATTCCTTCTGGAAGGTATTTCTTCATTGGTACCTTTATCCCTTTGGTGATTTCTAATATAGTTTATTAGACATTTCAGGAAACAATTATTTTCTATTAGAAAGCCAGTTCTCCTTGGTATGCTGTAAAAGGCTGCGATAGAGAGTTATGAAGTGGAAACTACCATCCTTTAAAAGAGACTGACTGGTTAAATAGCAATATCTTAGAATGAGGAAAAAATTCCCATTGATTTCCACAGGATAATAGGACATTTTAAATATTATATTGGGGCAACTTTTCCATGAGCAGCTCCCACACAATGAAGGAACCTAACAAGGCAGGTGGATCCTGACCAAGGAAATAGCTCCTGACACCTGTATGATCAGTATATTTCCATGTGATTAAATAGGAACCCAGATTCATGGGAGCCACATTTGGGAAAATGGCTCCTCTCATGGTTAAGGTAGCATTTGGAGAGTGCTAGGCTAGGGTGGCTACTGATGTGCTGATGGATTGGCAGGGAGAAGAAAGAAAGAAGAGGACATCAATTTACATAATATTTGCATATATTATCTATACACATAATTGCAAATTTAGAGATATTATTTAAGTAGAAAGAAAGCAAATCTCAGTGTAGTATGGAGGACTGTGACCAGGTGACCTCTGTGCCTGTCCATTCAAGTCTGATGTTCAAGTGTTAATTGCTGATGGACGAATTGTAATGACTTGTAATTGTTAAAACAGAATTAGACAGGACAGTCCTTCAAAGAGAGAATGTCTGCAGTTGAAGACAGTCATCTGACCACTCTTCAGAGAAATATCTTCAGTAAAAGAGGATACATATTCATGCAGGGGCAACTCTCTACTTCCCTGAAATAAGAACAGCCACCTGAGAGGGATGGTTTGTTTATTTAAAATATGTATATGCTGCCTATTCTACCAACAGCATCTCTAGTGGTTTAACCTGCACTGAGCAGTGGGATGGACCCAGTGGCCCTCTGGCTCTTTCCAACTGAGCTATTCTTTGATTTTATGAAGATATTACATCATCAGTTCAGGAAACATATGAAAGATAAGATCATAGAATTATGGAATAGTAGAGTCAAAAGTGGCCAAGATGGCCATTGGGTCCAACTGCCTGCTAGTGCAGAATGCAAGTTACACCATCCACTTGGATAACTGTGTAGCTTCTCCTTAAATGATTTAGCCATACAAGATTGAATAATGGTGCTGTATAGGAATTGGTATCTTAGCAAATTTTCTTTGTGTGTGTGTGGAATGGGGGAGGTAACATTTTCTCTTTGAGATCATCTATCAGGGAAAGTTAATTTTCATATAGCTGTTGAGAAAAATAATGAAAATTACTAGTTTCAGTCCTCACATTTCTTTGAAGAAATTTATCTCATACTGCTTGAAATTTGTGTAGAGTCTGAATTTGCTGGAATGGCACCCAAAGATTCCTTGATGGAATTGACATTGGATTCAGCGATATCATTCAGCCCCTAAATTGGAGTCTCCTGATTCATTACAGCCCTAATTTACCAGGAGTCCTCCTCAGCTTTCATCTTTGTCCTTTTAATATTCAGTGTAGAATAAACACATTTTCATTCATGGCATGGATTCTTCAGCTGCCATTACTTCTGCAGAACTATCATGACTATTTCTTTGAGAAGGGTCCCCTGCTGTTCTTGCGGCTTCTCTGATAGACTGGAAATATGATCTGTGTGCCTTTTAGGTTTATCCTGTTGCTGGTGTCTGTGATGATGTGGTACTATCCTACCCCTTTGTCCTATTTAGTCCTGAAGGCAGGCTTACTTGAAATGTTCACTCAGAAAATATACTCCGCAATTCAAGGGGAAAAAAAGCATCCTTCCATAGTAGAAGCAACAGTTTCAGAAGTAACATAAAATTATCCTTTGCTTTGGAAAAGAAAACGTTTTCAGATAAAGCTAATGTATATTCAGACAGCTATATGTATCCAAATAGCCCAAAAGATGTCTAAACATCCAGAAAGATAAACACTTCAACAAAAAAAGTAATTTTGATAGATTGGCACAGGATTGCATAGCGTATAAAGAATGCAACACGGGAAACGCACAGTGAATTGGGGGATTTATGTGCTTTCAGCATCTGAAATGTGTATGATGGGGATGGGGATTGACTGTACATTTAATGGGACTTCTTAGTTATGTAGGACATCTTAGTTATGAAGGAAACTTGGTATATTGTTTTATTGTAAAATATTTTTATAACACCTTTCAGTTTATAGTACTGGAGAACTATTCATGTTTAATGTGCAATCTTATTAACATAGCACACAATCAAAATCAGACCACAACACCAATGCCTAAAATAGATAGCTCTCATCAGTCAACTCATTAAAGGAATTCGACCTGCCTTGACATATCTGCTTTTGCTCTGGTGCCAAGGAGTATCCTGTCAATGTTTGCTATATGTCCATGGTGAGGGTGTTTTATAATCAGGATACCACAACCAAGAAGATTCTTTCCTGTTTCTGTCGCAAAATGTGCCCAAGATTATTGGGGAACAACCTGCCCTGATGATCCTAAAGCTGCTCAGAAGTAGCATTCCTAGAAGGTCTCCAAATTGTACCTGAGCCATAAACGAGTCTTTTATTTGTTTTCGTTTTTTAAAACCAGACCCTCCAATCTGCAATATGGGAGCAAGGCATCCTGAGCAATCCTGACAACCTGGTGAACCTAGGACAGAACACCCTCCAGAACACCACATCTTTACATCTCTAAGTCCTATTTTGTTCAAGGAAACTTATTAATATGTAAATGTGCAAAGGACTGAAGCCTTAAAGGCCAAATTACAATAGGTTTTCATTGCAACCTTATATCCACTTACCTGGGATTAAACCCTGGTAGACATAGATAGAATTGAATCTTCCATGCATTCTGAGATAGTTCTAAGTCACCTGGAGTACAAAATTCCTTTAGAAGAACACATAGTTGAATAAATATCCTGCAGAACAGCAAATATTTTTAAATGCACTGAGGCTACTGCTATTTATTTATCATTTATTTATTTAACACATTTTTATGCCGCCCCCTTGCAAACAAGCCTCGGGGCGGCTAACAACAATTGTTGTTGTTGTTGTTAGTCGCGAAGTCGAGTCCGACCCATCGCGACCCCATGGACAACATTCCTCCAGGCCCTCCTGTCCTCCACCATCCCCCGGAGTCCACTCAAGCTCACACCAACCACCTCAGTGACTCCATCCAGCCACCTCATCCTCTGCCGTCCCCTTCTTCTTTTGCCATCTATTGTTCCCAGCATTAGACTCTTCTCCAGGGAGTCCTTCCTTCTCATTAGGTGGCCTAACAACAATAGGAAAATACAATTTAAAACCAATACACTATTATGATTGCTTATACTTACGTGGCATTAGCATTTGAAAATAGTGCTTTAGATCCAAACTACTATTACTTCTACATGCATTCAGGAAAGACACAGCCTTAGACAAATAGCACAGTACCCAGTGTGTTGCAGCAATGAACATAAATTACATTACTGTGATGTAAATTACTCTAGCACAACACAAGTACTGTCAGCTGGCTCACTGATTTTCTGGGGGAATTGGTATACCAGCTTAACAGTAGCATTGTGCTAGATTTGTTTACGTTGTTGAGGTTAGGTGCCATCAAATCACCTCCAGCTTATGGCAACTCTGTGAGTGAAAGCTGTTCATGTTAGTGGAATGTAAGTTATGTCTGAGTTGGTTCACAAGCTAGGTAAAAAGCCTAGAAGCAATGAGTGGAGTGCAGAGCCAATCAGATTTCTTGAGGTGATAGCATCACCTGCTTTGCTGTTCATATCTACAGATGCTACAGGTTTTGTTAAATCTGTTCTGTCTTTCACAGATGGTCTGATGTCTTTTTTTTCTTTTCTGATCATGGAAACAGAACTACTTTTTAAATATTTGTATGCATGAGAATTTTAGTCTTGTTATCAAATGTATTCTTCTGCTAATTTGCACTTGCTACCACAAATGCAGATTCGTGCAAATCCAGCCATAAACATAAAACAAAAATGAAACCCCTGATGCACATGCATATGGAATCTATGCAGCTAAAACATGCTGGAAAAGATGGTCCAGCACAGAATTGGCAGATCCAATTCCTATCTGAATCTTTTGCTGGTTTCTTCAATATCCCAAAGAGATGCTCAAACAATTCTTTTTGCATTCAGTTATGTCACCCTTTGTATGATGGTCTGTTCCCTACTACTACTACACATAAAAGGAAGAGGTTTGAAAAAGAACATGCTGAAGCTTAACCTGATGGTCCTTTTTACTTGGAAATGTATCTCATTTGTTCCCAAATAAGACACGGACAGTAATCCTGCAGATGTGGCTTGTCTCAAAGCATTAACAAACAAAGAGAGAAAGGAAATGTCCAAATGGAAGGTCCTTCTCCCCCAAAAAAGGCCACCAGAATGCATGCAATGATACGCATTTCAAGACTAGCAAAACTTTTTAAAAAGACATTGGCAGCAAAGACTTTTTTTAAGAGTGTCAATTTCACCAAGAACCACGCAGAATATTCTTCATATCAGCTGCACACAAAGTTTATCTGGTGATCTTTAGAAAAAGAGCAGAGAAGGAAAAAAGCAATGCCAAGCTGTCTTTGGTGCATGACAGCTGGAAAAAAAAAATCTGATTCTTACTCACAGCTTCAAATACAAGGACCCACCAAAGTGACTTAAAAGAAAATGTACTAAATGGGCCAAGAAAGTAGAGAGGGAGAAGAACTGTCAGAGGAAACAAAATTAACTTTTGAGTGATACGGTGGGCTTAGATATGTTCCATGTCACACTTCAGTTTTGACAAGCCAATGTTTTGCTCTCAGTTTGGTATGAAAGCTGATGTCAATCTACATTTTTCTCATCGCCTGTGTCCATGATTTGCACCCAGGCAGGCTTCAGGTTTAGTGTGTGTGTGAATGGCAAGAAACTTGGTCCTGGCCCCTTCCTGCTTCTACCTGTAATGGCAATGAAATTGTGCTGAAGAGGGGAGGGGAGGGGAGGGGAGGGCAGGTGGAACAGCCTAGCCTCTTCCACGGGTTCATTCTTGCCAGGCTTTTCCCCCAAAGCCTGGAGAGCACTGATGGCTGTTGCTGTGGGTGGGTGCTATCTGCCCCCTGGAGGACTTCTCTTCCAGGAGGGAGGAAGACTTATCTGTGGGCCAGGTCTCTGGTTCAGCAGATGGAGAGGAACCTCCCTCCCCAGGGGGAGAGAGTAGGGCTAGGATGCAACCAGCAAGGCAGCAATTATGAAGGCAGAATGGTCCCAGCAGGCCTTTGGCATCCTCACCTGCTTCAGGAGGGCATGCAGTCAGAGCTGAAGGAAGAATCACCTCCAGACCCTAGAGAAGACAGTAGGCTGCAATGGGAAACCCATGCACCTGCCCAAGGGAAGAGTGGCCCCCTTCAAGCCAAGGCTGCAGTAGAGTAAGCGGCTCTACTCAGGAGCAGGGTGTTGCAAGCAAGGTTGGATTGCCTGCAGCTATGGCAGGTGACTCAATCAAGCTGGCATAAAAGACTTGCTTTAAGGATGCTGGAAAACAATGCTGAGACTTCTGGGCAAAGCAATTCTGTCTCTTATCTCTTGACTGTATGGCCCCTGTTTAAAGCTCTGCTTGTGCCCCACTCTTGCCCTTTGGGAATGGGTTTAGAGCTATTGCCCTCAGTTCCCTAACAGAAAATGCTTCCTGTCTTTTCTCAGCTTCAGATTTATGGTCTTCTGGTAACTGACTATGGCCTGTTTAAACAATTGCTCATCATCAGCATGGTTTGAGCCAGGACAGTGGGGTTCAGGAGTACTGATGGGCAAACATCCCCAAGTGAATTCATTACTCAGTAAGTAACAGGTTAATCGTGGAAGTTTGGATGAGACTCTTTCCTTTACTGTAATATCTTGTTCTGCATATCTTCTGAGCTCTTGTGTATGTACAAATGCAAAGTATACTTTGGGAGCTATCATTCGGAATCATGTAGTATGACAAAGGAATGTGTGAAGAATCCTTGGGTCGGAACCTGTTAGATTTCCTGGGCTTGGCTGCCTTTGACTCTAGTCTACCTTGCAGCAGCCCTAAATCCAAGTTCCTGGCAAATACTCCCAGTGTTCATGTGGTCCTCACCAGGCAAAGGGCCTCATGCAATGTGCAAGCACTGTCCCTCTTTCATGCCATTCCCTATTGATTGATTTGCTGTAGATTTTCCTGCTTATTTTATGCTTGTGAATTTCTCATAGGCATCTTGTCCAATGCTGGATTAGAGCTGGCATAGCTTTTTTTTGCCTGCTCTAGTACAACTCTTTCACACACACATGTATATATCTGGATATGCTTTAGTTCAGAAACAGGCTTTCACTCCTAGGCATGGCCAAAGGCTTGTTCTTCTTCTTGTTGTTGTTAGTCACGAACTCATGTCCAACCCATCGCAACCCCATGGACAACATTCCTCCAGGCCTTCCTGTCCTCCACCATCCCCCAGAGTCCAGTTAAGCTCACACCAACTGCTTCAGTGACTCCATCTAGCCACCTCATCCTCTGCCGTCCCCTTCTTCTTTTACCATCTATTGTTCCCAGCCTTAGGCTCTTCTCCAGTGAGTCCTTCCTTCTCATTAGGTGGCCAAAGTATTTGAGCTTCATCTTCAGTACCTGACCTAAAGATCAGGAAATGTGACAACCGTAGTTCAACTAGTGTAGTGATGAAGCTCTGTGGAATCCATCGTTCTTCAGTGGACTTCCTCTCATGCCCAGCCCTGTCTTAGAAAGAGAGCACAGCTGAGAGGAAGCGCAAATGCTTGTGCAATCAAAAACTTTCTTCTGCATGACATGCAACAGAAACAAAGTGGAAGAAGGATGCCACTTGTGCAGCAGTTGCATGGGACAAGATTCCTGGTGAGCACCATGCGAACACTTGGTGTTTTCATCAAGAAGTCAGACTCACCGTCATGAGAAAGCAAGCCAGAGTCTGCAGAGGTCAGCCCAGGGAATCCAGTGGATTCCTTCTCCCAAACCCAATCCTTACATATCCCAAGTTTAAGCCCTGCTCTAACAACAATGATTATTGTAATCATCTGAATGTATGCTACATTACATTAGGGGGTTATGAGAAAATACTTTGTGAAAAGTTATTAAAATATTTGTGTTTCAAAAGTAAGCAAACATGCTCCACTTGCAGAGGAAGGAAGATATATAACCTAGAGGTGATATATTTTATTAAACAAACTACTAAATGTTGCAGAGTAGCATAAATGTCTGTTTTGTAAAGGATGCATATGTCAGAAGAGCTTTAGAGAAGGAATCACACATTCTCGACTAGCAAACAACTCTGCTGACATTTCTAACACAATCACAATAATTGTGGGTATTTGCTAATGCATTAGAAATGCATTAGAAAACTCACATCACTTTTCTTGATAACTGTTTAAGATTACATTTGATTTTTTTTTCCTTCCCATAAAATTTTACCATTTTGCTAATGCTGTCAGTTAAGATATATTTGCTTCCTGAGCACTGAAAATCTCCTTGAGATTAGGAAAGGAGAAAAAAAAAAAAAGGAAAACAGGGCAAGCTGAATTTTTAAACAGGAGAAACCTATGATCTGTCTTACTGAGAAACTGCCTTTCCCAGTGTGAACCCTCCATCAGTAAAGATATACAGGTAGAATTCAGCTCAGGTTGCTGCCACCTAAGGAGGTGAAGACCACAGGGGAAAGGTACAGAGGTTTTGGTTGAAGGGCAGGGGCTGGATGTATTGCTTCAAAATTCTTGAATGAGCTTCTAGAGGCGGTGTGACACTGCACCTTCTTGTTGAAATTCAGAAGGTTCTGTAAGGGTCTTTTGTGTAGGCAAGGGTTCAAGAGGCTGGGATTCTGTTAAATCCAAGAAGTGGAGCATCTTGGTCTTTTGCAGTAAACTACCAGAGTTTTGGTAACTTAAAACACTAACAGATCTATAGTGGTACGACCTTGCAGAGGGAGCAGAATACATTTTAACAGATGCATGTTAAGTGGTAGGCTTTAGTCTAATTCAGCAAGGATTCATACTTTCTTCTTCTTCCTTCTACCTTTCCTCTCCCTTCCTTTGCAGCAGACATCTAATCCCTTGCTAGAAGTATGAACAGACTGAATTCAGAGGGGTTCTTCAATCAGGACAAGTTACTCACCCTGGCATAGGATTTCATGAGCTGAGATCTTTATCATATGCATGACATGTAATTAGCAATTGTTATTTATCTGGAGAGGTGGGGGAGGTATATAAAGGAAATTGTAGAAGTTGGAGTTAAATGGTGATGGAAGGCAAAACGTACAGCCCCTAGCAATTTATAAAGAAGTTTGAGAACTTATATGCATGTAAAAGAAGCACATTGTCTACCCACAACTATAGAAAGCATTCAGGTGGTATTAATCAAGTCAGTGCTATTGTAAGATAACCTTTAACAACTCTCTGAAAAACATGGAGAGATTCCCTCTGCCCCAGAACAAGGTTTTGGTAAATTCATTTTCTTATATTGTAAGAGGGAAGTGATGCACATTCAACCATGGTGCTTTGCTTTATATGGAGAAAAAGTCAGGAGGAGAAGCCAAGAAATGTACAACTGTTTGACTCAGCACTTTCCAAATGAGGTCTGCATGTTTTAGATAAAATTGTCCTGGAGAGAAGGGAAAGTGGGGAAGAAAATGTTTCAAAACTACATGGCATGGCATGGCATTTTAGAAAGGGAAAAGACATTGCCCGGGAAATTTTGATTGCAATGCATTTGTATCCTGACCTTTTCCAAGCCTGCTTCTCCTTCACTCTATATTATTTTCACAACAGCAGCAACCCTGTGAGGTAGGTTAGGCTGAGAGCGAGTGAGTGGCCCAAAGTCATCTAGGCTGCTTCATGACTGAGGGCGACAGGAGCCCAGATCTCCTGGGCTTCAGTCCAACATTCTAACCACACTGCATCTTCCTGATAGACATGTGTTTGTGATTAAGAAGTACGACATCAAAAGCCAAATTTCTACAGCTGTACCCAGGCTTCCATGGTGGCTCAGACTCTTGTGTACGATAAAATTCTTCACCAAGTAGAAATTTTCTACAAGTTCCAGAGAGCAGGGAAGCAATGAGTATGAGAAAGGGCAGGTTAACAGGCTGCAGTAGCAATAGGAAGACCAGGATGGCCGAGCTATTGGCAGTGGGTCCCCAGCTGGAGTGGGGGCCTTGGCAGGTGCCCAACAGAGCCAGTTGCTGCCACCTAAAACCCCCAGGTCTATTCCATTGCTTAACATTGCTGATATTTTGATCTGTGAGGGTATGTACAAACTAAATTGCAATACATTCCTTGAAAGGAAGCTTTGGGCAAATCGGATGCTGGGGAAAAGTTCTTACATTGCAAAAATAAATTATATGCCTGGAGTGTTGATATTATTAGCTAGGAAAGAATAAACAAAGAATTGTGTTCAATAATAAGTGAGGCTTTCTATAACTTTAATTTTATGTTTCTCAGAGAGGAGACTCCTCCATACACCCCCAAGAGGATATTTACTTGAAATCTTTTGAAAGGTAAAAACGGATGGCCAGATATGTAAATTTGTGCCTGGAAGAAACTATGCTTCATACCTGTCAGTGCATCATAAAGTCCCTCTTCTCCGAATGACCTCCTATTTGATACCACAATCTGAAAGTAAGGGATTTTAATTTTTTTGGCAATTTAAGGGATTTAAATAATTCAAACACTATAAAAGAAATATAAAAAAGGAATAATTTTGGGTTGTGTGTGCATTCAAATGGTGTATGCGGAGAAATAGGCTTTCAATGATCATTCATAAAACAACACCACAGCGAGTGGTGTCCAGTTAATGCCACTCTGTGGATGGAAGGCAACCATCAGCAAAACAGGAGAGGGACAATTTTCAGCAGGTGTTCCAGCCCAGCCCTACGCCTGTAAAGAGACACAAGCTGGATATCCTTATCACAGAAGCCTGTGCTCTGAGCTTTACAGGAGTGGTCCCTGGTGCTGAACTCCAAAAAAGAGGTTCATCACCATGGAGAACCATGGATAGCTCCCATGAAGCTCAAGACTGGAGTCCCAGTGGACAAAGGAGTCATCATCCTTGTCTCCTCTGTAGTGCTCACAGCAAGGTATTCAGGGAGTGGTACTTTCACACTGTATAGATGTAGTGTGACTTACAGAATTCCGTGGGTAGCCAGTGTGGCATGGGGTGGTACTTAAGGGTGCTGGAGCGGGACTTGGGAGACCAGGGTTCTAGTCCCCACTTGGCCATGGAGTTCACTGGGTGACTTTGGGGCAGTCACAGGCTCTAAGCTCAACCCACCTCACAGGGGGTTGTTGTGAAGATAAAACTGAGAGGAGGGGATGGATCATGCAAGCCACATTGAGTCCCTTGCAAAAGCTGCTCCTTTTCAGAGAGGCTCTTGGGAGCATGTGGCATTGCACCAATGCACCAAGGGTCAGGGCCTGCCCTCTTCCCCTACCATCCACTGCACCTTGCTGGAAATATGCCTTTACTTCTTTACTTGGCAGCAGTTGTCCTTCACTGGCTTCCAAAGCAAATGGAAATTTTAACCATAATTCTTTCCTTAAGCAAGCAACTCGTGTGTGTGTGTGTTAAAACTCTTAATTGCAGAATGGATTAGGTTGTTCGGTAGAATACTTGCAGGTCAATGATATTCTGCAATATATAGCAATGCTCTTTGTGGGGGTGGGGTTAAGAATATGTGCAAATGGAAGAGTGCTCAATCATTATGTGTCCACTGGAGTTGGTGTGTGACAGTGTCAAAACGTACCCAGAAATTATATCTCTACAGACCATGGGAGGGAATATCAGTGCATCAATGTCCAAACTATCAAAAATGAGGATGAGGAATAGCATCACATACAAAGGACAAGGTAAGGGTACTATTTTAACAATGCAGGAACCTGAAGCTGAAGACTGAAGTGTGATTTTAAAAACTCAACAACTTTGTCTACATTGAAACCAAAGGAACTCTGTCTTTGAAATTCATAGCACTGTAAGAAAGACCATGCTGGACCAGACCAATGGTCCATCCAGTCCAGCACTCAGTGCACATGGTGGCAACCAGCTGTTCAAAGGATCCCTTCAGCACCATGGGTACAACACATTGCAATGGTATCGGTAGGGTTGTTCCCATGCCGTACCCATTTCCGCAGGCACTACCTCTCCCCACCACTAGATGGCTTATGGACATAGCCACAGACAAAGATCACCTGGGGTAGAGCCCCATAGCTTAATATCAGGATGGGGATGTGGCCCTCCAGAAGTTTTTAGACAGTCGCTCGCATCATTCTTCACAACTGGCTGTTCTAACTAGGGCTAATCTTTCATTCCTTCCAATGCTGCCCAGTGGGTCTCTGCATGGTCCACACAAATAGAAGTGGCACTGCACTCCCACCTGGAAAACCATGTGTTCCCACTCCTGGCTTAGTGGGCATAGCAAAGTCTCATCTTCCATGAAACTGAATCCAAGGCCCTTAATCTAACCAAAGTAAATACCATCAATTTATATGAGACATGCTCCTGAACAAATGCCAGCATAACAACATAGCAGTGGATTTGTTCTCGTCATTGGATCTTCACTGGCAAGGGATTTGCTCCACAAAGTAGATTGCTTAAGTACATTTAAACAGCCATGGGCATCTATAGATAGTCTCTCAAGACATCCAATTCTTTACTACAAGGCATTAGAGACCATAATATGTTTGAGATAATAGCTTGGTGGATTATGTGAAAATGCCTTCATTACCAAAGTTACTTTTAATGGGGAGCCTTTCAATCACTCTTATGTTCCATAAAAGTATATTTTATGACTAATCTGCACATTTTTTAAAGAAGGCTGATGTGCAATCACAACTTGTTTATTAAAAATTAAAAGTCTAATTCCTGAACTCACTGCAGAGATATCCATTCTTTTCCTGTAAGTTTTACGTTTGCTTTGATTGTTGTTAAGCACCAATATTAATTTTTCATTGTTCAGCTGACTGGCAAATTAACTGGGATCAGCATAACAGACAGACATTGTTTAGGACTGTTGCAAAATGTCCCATCTGCAGGAGGCAAATTAAGGAGGTAATTTTACTCATTTTCAGAAGGGGAGGAATAAAGGGTAAATAAAGCTGAGCATTGCATTTACCTTTAGCTGTTTAGAATTTCCTTTTCTTTCTCATGCATACAAACACTAGGGCTCTTTTAAAGCAGCATACAAGATATAATAAAAAGTCAGAAAAGCAAGTTGCATCAAAATCCATAACAGTGTTTGCAGATTCAAATGATTAAAAATGAAACTTACCAGTGGAAACAAATGCCCACTAAGGAGAAGGCCAGCAAAATCAAACAGGTGTTTTCCAAGCTTTCCTGAAGAGCTGTGAAGAGCAGACCTAATGAATCCTTGATGGAAATTCACTTTCATATGTGGGGCTACTACACAGGAAGCATGGCAATCGCTGGCAGCAGAAAGAAATGACACAGTTAGCTACTCTGGGTTCAGAGACTTATGAACATTGCAATAGGACTACACCCTCATTTTATTTATTTAACTGACAAGAGATGGCACAGCTTTACAAGTGGAGATATGCAAAAGTGACACAACCCAAAAATAGACTAACCATCCATATCTTCCCCTCTGAACACGTGGGAAACATTTTCCCCTTCAACATGGTCCTACTGATTGGTCAGCCAACCCCAAATATCTCAGCGGAATGTGCTTGTTTTTAAGCAATTTACTTCTGCTCCCAGCACCCTCACTATAACATCGCCACCCCAACAACTGAACGAAAGAGCATGATCAGAAATGGAAACGATGAGCACTGCACAGCTCTGCCAAATAGGTGGGTTGAACCTGATGATTGCCCAATATTGTCTTGCCCTGTGTTGCTGCCATATGAATTATGATCCAGTCAAAATTCAGCAGAATGTGAACAGAGTATAAATATTCCATATAAACCATGTATAAATAAGAGCGGCATTTATCATGCCCAAATTTCTTGTTGCGCAACGACAGACAGCTCTGTGACAAGGAAGGCATTTTATTGCATCTTCCTGTTCTAGTGCATTTGACACGTCCTCAGATTGATGTCTGCATGGGAGGATTGCTTGTTTGATTAAGTTGTACCCCTCCTTCCCTCTCTTTCTCCCTCCTTCTCCCACTCCGTTATGCTTGCCAAAATTTTCTTCCCCTTTTTTCTAACCGTTATAATTCAATCTGATAGAAAAGAAATTGCTTTCAAAAAGATATTCAGAGGAGAAGAACATTGTGAAGAAATTCTGACTGACAGGGTTTAGGATTCTTGTATGTATGTAGGATCCTTACTTATATGGTGGCTAAGATGTGCATGTGTAACCAGGGAGGCATGGATTTTGCTCAGTCTTTTCCATCTGTGTTTGGGGACTGGCATGCATGTTTCATTCTGTTATCTGCCCTTTGACAGAATTGTTGTTGTTGGTGGTCTTGTTATTGATGTCTGAGAACTTTATTTCACAGGTGCAAGTGTGCATTAATACTAATGCATATTGGCACAAGTGCAAATTAGCACAAATCCCACCATTTTTTCTCTTAATGGCTTGCAAGTAGAATCCTTGCAATTCAGACAAAAAAGGGGAGGTCTCTACTAGAATTTGTAGATCCCATTCATAGGAATGTGAGTTATCTGGTTCAATTGTGCATTTCTGCAACATCCCTAAGTGAAAGTCTACTTATCTCTCTGGCATCTTGGCTTCCTGAACTTCAGTTAATACTTGGGGGAAGACATCATAAGGAAATTCCTTCTATAGATCCATCTTGTGTCAGGAAATGAAGGCAGCAGCAAAGCAGGAAAGGCACATATGATGAATGAAGAAAAGAAAAGAAAAGAAAAGAAAAGAAAAGAAAAGAAAAGAAAAGAGAATCTAACAGTGCTATATGTCTACTCAGAAGTAAGTGAATACAGTGGTCCCTCCTCCCAAGTAGGTGGGTATGCAAATAGGACCTGACCTTCTATCACTGCATCATAACAGCCCTTTGTGTTGGTTTTTCAATGACTGCAAGTCACTCTGGATCCAAATTTTGTCTGAAAAGTTGGGAGAAAATATAATGAATTAATAGATACATAATCCTCCCTGAAGAGAGCAAAACTAGACAATTGCTCAGAGACAAAAAGAGCTCCATTGTCCCTTTGTGTAGTCTCCTTTCCAGATGTTATTGGACTCTGACTCCCATTAGTCCAATGAGCATAACTAACAGTCAAGGATGATGGGAGTTGTAGTCCAAAACCAGCTGGAAGCCCACAGGTCCCTTCCTGTGTGAGAAAAAAAACTCTATGTAAAATGATTAATTTTCTTCCTAAATACTTTAGAAAGAACAAATTCTGTTTGCCTTTGTCCATATGAAGCAATGATCAAACTATTGTCTTTTTCCAGGATGGAGTGTGATGTTTCATCTCACATGATTTCCCATTTGCTTGTCCACTGATGCAATACAAAAAATGATAAAAGGAGCCACAAGGTTTGCTCACCAGCATCTCAAAGGCTTGCTCAAAAGTCAGGTTCATCATTCAGGAGCAATGACACTTGACATTTTCCCTTGTAAGAAGCAATTTGTGCAATAAAGCTCTTAGAAAATTGAATTTGTCAGCTTGTTAAATGCATTTGTCTCTCCAAACATAATAAACTAGGCATATGAAATGGATAAGAACTGCAGCTTGATTTTCTTGGGACTTAAAATCTAACTCATTATTAGTTGTTTACCCTGAGCATTTCTTCATTCCCACAAACCTTCCAGGTTAAATAAAATTATTATTTTCCTCCATTGTCAAGAAAATAGAAATTTACATATAGGATATGGCAAACTATTGACATCACACATAGGACAAAATCAGTCATACGACTGATCACGAAACTTTATTTAAATCTACTTGTTCTCATCCTTCTTAAGCAGTATTATATACATAAGAACCTTAGAAAAGCCATGCAAGATCAGACCCAAGGGTCCCTCTAGTCCATCACTCCATAAACATGGTGGCAAACCATATACCACAGAATCCCTCAATCAGGATGCGTGCAAGACCTCCTCGTGTCCAAGCTCCTTAGCAACTGGTGCATGCAGGTGTGCCACCTCTGGTGAAGGAGGTAGCACGGGGCCAGCAAGCCTAGCAGCACCTGGTAGCCTCCTGCTCCATGAATATGTCCAATACCCTCATCCAGATTGGCAGCTGTCACCATTCCCATGGTAAAGAATTCCACAGTTTAACTGTGTTGAAGCCTTTCATTTTATCTGTCCTAGACCTTCCACCACTCAGCTTCATGGGTTGACCCCAGATTTGAGTGCTATGAGCGGGGGGGGGGGGAGTCCTCCTTTTCACTTACTCCACACCAAGAATTATTTTAAACACCGCAGTCATGTTTCCCCCTCCTTCGCCTTTTTTCTAAGCTGAACAGTCCCAGGTGTTGTAGCTACTCCTTATAGGGTACTGTTCCAGCCCCTTATTTTGTTGCCCTTCTCTGTACTTTTTCCAACTCAGTCAAGTCCTTTGTCAGGCAGAGTAACCAGAATTCTGGGCAACCAGAAAACCACAGTTTTCTAAGTGGGGTTGCACCAAAGATTTGTATAAGGGAAGTAAGATTTTGGCAGTTCTATTTTCTATTTGGCTCCCAGTGATGCCTAGCATGGAATTTGCCTTCTTCACAGCAGCTGAGCACTGGGCCAGTATTTGTAACATTTTAGCATACAATAAATGAATGGGACCTCTACTTTAAGGCACTCATATGACTGGTTCCTTTTATGACCATATAGCATTAATTTTAGCAACAGTTTTAAAATGACTATTCTTAGCTAGTGAATTTACTTATACTCAGGGCTTTTTTTGTCATAGAACGCACCGGAACAGCGTTCAGGCACCATTTTTTCCAATGGATTTTACGAAGTGAATTTGAATCGCCTGTCGGCATAGCAGGTCAGCAGCAAACATCATTAACATAGTGCTTTTCTGTCTGCGCCGCCCGGCTTGGGACACTGCTCGGCTTGGGATTGGTGTGTGTGGTCATGTGCTGAGTGCTTACTGCTGGCAGTGATGTGAGTTCTGGCACCTTTTTTTAATAAAAAAAACGCTGCTTATACTAGTGAATTTACTTATACCTAAGACCCTGTTCCAGTCTCAGGAATGAAAGGGGCACATGTCCCTTTCGCCACAGAGGGCATCCCTCTATCTGAAGGGTTCTCATCTCCAATTTGAAGATAGACTCTATTTGAAGGATGCTTTAGGGAGCAATCTTATGCTGACAGAAAAAAGGTTGTGCTGGCAGGGGCAAGCTAGGAGTTATAGAACCCTTCCCTTTTGAAACAGGCATAGGATCATGCCCTTAAAGAATTAGTCCAAATCAGATTAAAGTACCACACCAGAGAGAAAAGGTCTTGAAGTTGCCTGTCAGCATTTAGTCCTTGGACTGCAAATTGAGCAGACATACCTGGTCACAGATTTCCCCTTATTTGTTTGTTTGTTTAAGGTTTTTATATACTGTCAGTTTATTACAAAATCTCAAGACAGTTTACACAGAAGGAAAAATATTAATAACAATCATTGCAACGATAAAAATATTAGGAACTCCTAGGTGCCAGTACTTGATACAACTAATTAAAATACTATTTGTTGGTTTAAAAACTGGAAAAATAAAAAGGGTTTGGTCTGGTGCCAGAATGAATAAAGTGTCAGCATCAGGTGCCCCTCCCTGAAGAGTGAGCTCCATCAGCAGGGCTCTATAGCAGAAAAAACCCTCCTCCTCGTAAAAGCCCTGCTCACCTCTTTCAAGGTGGGTTCTCAGAGGACCTTAAGGGCTGGGCAGGCTCACATGGAAGGAGACGTTCCTTCAGACAATCCATTATGGTGAGGTGCATCGTATTCCTGTTTAAATTATAAATGTGCACCTGTACATCAGGGTCCTCATTTTTGGTGAGGGGGTGATGCGCTTCCTCTTTTTCATGGTGCCTAAGTGGCCATACAGCTCAGGAGTAGCTCAGAAACATGGCATGTGAACCCATGTGTACCTCCTACCAAAAGGGTGTCAGGGCGTTTTTGTCATAGAACGCACCGGAACAGCGTTCTGGCACCGTTTTTTGATGGATTTTTCCAAGTGATAGTGATTCACCCTGCTGGGCATAGCAGATTGGTGGCAAAAATCATTGACATAATGTCTGCGGGCTGCTTGTGTGTCGGCGCTGATTGTCGGCGCTGATTGTGAGGGCGCTGCTTGACTTGGGAAACTGCTCGGCTTGGGATCGGTTGTGTGGTCGCGCGCTGAGCGCTTACTGCCAGCGGCGACCATTGTGTAAAAGTGTGACCCCAAGACATGAGTTCCGGCACTTTTTTTTTTTTTTACAAAAAAAGCACTGGGCTGTGTTATAGTGAAGCAAAGTAAGTTACCCTTGCTTCCTAGAATGGCATTCAGATACCTGGCTTTCTTTGTACCCTGCAATCCCATCTATCGGATTGAAAGCTTTGTAGAGCAGGGAACTTGCAAGCTCTTGCCATTGATTCAGGAGGCAGAGATGTGGAGGGCCCGCTGATGGTTCCAAGCTCACACCATTGTAATAGGGAGGCCATTGGCCTCCATGGCAGCTTGTTATGAGCTGTGACTCCAAAGCTTGTCACTGAGAAGAGAAAATCACATTGACGCATCCATCCTGTAAAACTGAAGAATCTGATTCTTCTGGGAAACGCTGAGCAAGCATTCTACTAATGCATGTTTCCCAGCAGAACCCATGCTGCTTCCAAGCTGAATCAGCCCCCCATTTTGAGATTCAGCCAGGGAGATTTGACTGCCAAATATCAGAGAAGAGCAGAAAACTGGGACCTCTCTCATGAGTGCTCCAGTACTGCACAGGTGATTTGGCTGTATCCCCTGAGAACCCATTACACCATTGTTATGGTTGTTACACTGTCTGGGGTCATCTAATTTAGAAAACAGACAAGTAAGTAGAAACATGATGGATGCGTATGCAATTATGCATCATGTGGAGAAAAGCAGTGAGGGAGACATCGTTCTATCTCTTGTGGTGGCTGGTGGGCAATTCAGGACATATAAAAGGGAGTACCTTTGTCCAGAATCTCTCTTGGGCAGGACAGTGTTGTTGGATTCTGTCCTGC
The DNA here is from genome assembly GCA_023646645.1 of Varanus salvator macromaculatus. Lineage (NCBI taxonomy): Eukaryota > Metazoa > Chordata > Lepidosauria > Squamata > Varanidae > Varanus > Varanus salvator. Next base: position 15,293,465 of record JAIXND010000771.1, on the reverse strand, counting down.
TTGTGAGAGTCCCAAGGACAGCTGTGTTGGCCACTGGATAAACAAAATGTTGGACGAGGGGGCCCTTCGTATGATCCAGCAGGGCTCTTCTTAAGTTCTTATGGTTCCCTCCATGATACTGCCACTGAAGCCCTTAAACTGCTGATTCTGGCAATCACTGGGACCAGTGGTGCTTTGTATGGTATACGATCACATGCATAGGAGTGGGGGTTGTAGGATCACATCTCCCACCGTCCCTGAGCATGGGCTTTCCTGGCTGGGCAGATGGGAGCTGAAGGCCCTGCAACACCCTGAAGGGTCACAGGTTCTCCAGCCCTGACTTACAGCCTCCCTCTTTATGCTAATCCCATGCTTCTTCTGTGCAATAGCATTAGGGAGGGCATAGGAAGGAAGCCCCATCATCTGCTGTTACAGCCTGAGTGGTGCCCTCTAGATAACACTGTCCTAGCAGCTGCCTATGAATATGGTCAGTTTAGCAGTGTCAGCTTGCAATGAGCCATTTTATTGCATTAATATTTATATGAAATACAGATATGTATGTCTGAGCTGAGAATGGAATTGGATGTTCTATCCAATTTCACCTTTACTCGTCAACTGATAGGTGTCTATTTGGATAACTCCTGGGAGTAAAAAACTAGATTTATGTGTGTTTAAACAAAGCAGGTTTGGAATGACCTTACCTGCCAAAAGAAGTAAATTATTCTGCATTTTACAAGCAGGGAAAAGATAGTTTCTCCAACTGCATTAAAGGACTGAGAAAATAAAGTTATAAATGCATCACTTTTGCAAGATTTTTTCACAGTAGTTTAAATGTCACGATTTATACTGAACACTTTAATCCATTTTACACTTTATCCTGTCCTTAACAGAAAAAGTCTTATGGTTTCTGAGAACAGATTGCTTTTTAAAAAAAGTAATCTTTTTCAACACGTAAGCTGCAAATTAATTTGCAAGAGAAGTCATAGAAAATGTTAAACATTTTTTTCTTTAGCCTACTTTTTCCAGATGTCTGCAGACACAACCTCAGATGGTTATTTCTAGTCCATATACTTTCATGATCAGAAAATGAGTTAGATTTGTACTACTTGGGTCAACACACTGCATCTGACAAAGCCACTTCAGAGTGCAATGCATAAAGTATGGCTTCTTCCTGAGACACTGGAGTATTTTGCCCTAGAATGCTGTTTCAGTCTGTCATGAATAGACAGCAGTCCTCCAACTAGTATTCAGCTGATGAAAAAAAATGCTTCCCCATCAGCTACAATAGAGTTGACAATTTGTGCCCCTCCTGATGTTTTGGCACACAACTCCCATTACTCATTACTATTGGCTATGCAGTCTAAAGCTGACGGGAGCTGTAGACCAAATATCAATTCTTGACAGTGGTAAAGGATCATGGGAGTTGCAGACCTAAAGATTGGGAGATTAGATGGACCTTGATCAATGGCTACTAATACTCAACACAATTTCCAGCCTGTTAGGAAAAAGTTAGGAGGTCAGTATTTTGCCTGTGAGGGAGAGGAGAGGAGAGGAGAGGAGAGGAGAGGAGAGGAGAGGAGAGGAGAGGAGAGGAGAGGAGAGGAATGGCTGGGGAACCTGGCTCTATTCTGCTCCAGACTCCTGCGTCTCCTCCCCATATCTTGCAATTTGGGCATTCCCCAGTCCTGCCTAGGTCCCAGTGCCCCCCTTATCCAGAAGCTTACAAAGACTACCCAAACGATGCACCAAATCCTTGTCAGCTGAACCATACCCCAAAAATTTATCCTTATAATAGGATCGTGAGGTGAATCAGGCTAAGAGAGAGTGTGATGTCCAGTTTCATCATGACTGAAACCCTGGTGTGTCTAGAACTAATCCAACACTCTAATCCAGGATTGGGGTACCTGTGGCTTTTTAGATATTGTTGCACCTCAACTCCCATCTTCCCCAGCCACTATGAACAATGAACTCTGAAGATGGGAACTGTATTCCAACAGCATCTAGAGGGCCCCAGTTTCCTTAGTCCTGGCATAGGGCATAGAGTTAGATAGTAGGACATGGACATTCAAGCTCAATCAGTGGAAGAATTATGTGTAAATATGGCTGGAGGTTGTATCTGGCAGCCCCAGAAAGGCCAGTTTCTCAATTTTTGTGCAAACCAGTAAACCACTCTAGTTTCAGTCCTTATTAATAATCTCCCAGCTATCTGTTAGCCGGATGGGTATATATTGTTTGGTACTGGGCGGAACTCTGGATAAAGTGATATGGATAAGTAAAATGACAGGAAAAGATATAATAATCAAACATTATGGTATGAAGGTAGCTTCTGAGAAGGTTAGTTAGTTACCTGATTCCCTTTCGTTAATGAAGTATGAACACAATGATTAGCAAGTATTTCTAGGGAGCAATTTCATATCATCCTCAGAACCGCTGACATTTCAAAATGAAGGCCACACATCTGGGTTCACTGATTTCAAGTTACTGCTCTCTGTTTTGTGCCTGCATAGCCTCATCGTGAACTGAACATTTTCCTTAATTGCTCTGGAAAATTTATTAAACTAATTGAATAGCTACAATGAGGTAAACTCTGGGAGTTGTTGTTATGGCCACTTAATGGGTCTTTGATCAAGGCACAGGGACTCCCTGAACAAGTTACTTAGGAGATTTTAGTTTTGTTGTTGTAACAGCAGAAATAATTAATTGAGCCCAATGAGCCACTACAAAAAGGCTTTGGTAATACATCTTAATTACCATGATTAACCCATTCTATTGTATCAATTGTTCTGACTGATACTTTGTTTCTGATTAAGGAACAGGGAGATTATTTGTGATGTTTAAAAAAAAATTAAAGGGGAAGGAAGTTGGAATCTCGACCTTTATGGCTGGACCACCCTTTTTACAGTGAGACCTATAAAGTGCTCCACTAATGCAAAATGCTTCTCCATGCATCACTCCCATATCAGCGTCTTGGTAAATGTGAGAGATATGGTCTATTACTTCTAGTTTCAGTGCTGTACACAAACAAAAATTAAAAATGTAAAAATAGTAAAACAAACAAACCCCCAGTAAAATAAATAAACAAAGCATCAGAAGAAAGTCACCTAAGAAATCAAAAACATTTACAAAAAGGTGAAGTCTTAAGTCACTTTCCAAAGGACAGCAGCACACCTTTGTGAAAGAATTTCAACTGCAATGCAGAAAGCTAATTTTTCTGGAAGTGAGTGGAGTAGCAAACAAATAGGTTTTTAATGTGTTTATTACCTTTTGAATTTTATTGCACTCTTTGGATTGCAGTTATTGTTTTAATCTTTTTTTGATATTTGGAATTGTTATGTATACCATCCTGGGAGCCATGTCTGTATGACGGTGGGGACTACATGGCAAGTCTGGATTACCCGCTAAGTGAATACTCCCCACCCCCCACCCAGAACAAGAATAAATGCAACCTGCAGTCAAAATCCACACATCTCCAAGCTCACAAACAAAACAAAGGTTGCAATACAATTGTCAAGGATATTGGGGAAACCCACAGTGGATTGAAATGAATTCAGATCTTTCTCACTCCTACTTGTAAATTCTGCAGCAGGCTGGCTTCTCCTGAGTCACATGATTTTTCTAAATATGCTTGCACTTAAAGAACTGTTTTTTCCACTCCTTTTTAGTGGAGGGCAGAATTTGCAGTGATTTGTAATGGGTGTTAATGTGTACATTTGTGGTCATGTGCATTAAGGCACCATCCAGTGCAGCAGCCCATAATTCTCTGAATTATGAGTATCCAGTGGAAGCTAGAAGTGTCCAGGCTGGGATTGACTTTTCTGTCCCCTCCCCTTCCAAAATATTTATGAAGCCAAGTTCAGCTGAATAGTGCATTCCTATAGCCGGTTATCTGGGAGGAAACCTATTGAATCCTATGAGACTTACTTTTGAACAGACATACAGGGTGCATTGGATTATAGGGATCAAGCAACCCAACTCCTGTTCCTTCTCTCCCCAAAAGAGATAAAATATATATTTTCAAATATATGAAATAAAATGTTAGCCTTACAAGACTTAATGATTTGTTTATTGGCAGCATGTTTAGAGATTTCTCAGCAATGGAAAAATAATGCACTGGTTATATTTGTTTGGCAGTATATATGGGTAAAGGATTTAACTTTAGTGGACAAATTGACTAAACATATAAGTGTCTGGTTGTACTGTATTGTACTATATTTTTAAGTATGTGTATTGATTTTTTTCTTCTTTTACCTGTTCATAATACACCCAGAGAACATTTACTATTGGCTGGCTTAAAATACAAAACATATATAAATAAATCTGATTGGCAAAATCAAATATTAATAGGTTTCATGTTTATTTATTAGATGAATAATTATGCTTCAGTGCAGCATGTGCCAAAATAATCGCAGATGAAAGTCTTCTTGAAAAGTTTCTGCCTAACTTTTGTATGGTGGTTAAATCTCTGAAGATTTATCTTAATGCATTTGTTGTTGTTACATGCCATCAAATCGTCTCTGACTTATGGCAACTCTATGAGTGAATGTTCCCTGATATCCCCTGTCCTGTCCTTCACAACTGCGATCACTTCTTGTGAAGTTAAGGCTGTGACTTCTTTTATGGAGTCCATCTCATAACTAGTCTTTTCTTTTACCTTTACCGTTCCCTAGCATGATTATGTCAGGGGCTGCAATGTGGGCAGGAGGAGACAAGGCAGAGGCACTGGGGCAACAGAACTTGAGACAAGATGGAGTCCAAAATCCAAGAGCAAGGTTCAATAGGAAGTCCAAGTTGTGGACTGAACAGGCCATGGTCAGGAACCAGAGGTATGTATCAGGGCAGGAAAAGAATGTGGTTATGGACAAGCCAAGGGTCATGAACTGGGAAGACAAACTGAGATGCAGGTATCTTGAGACAGGATGACTTGGCAAAACACATGCCAGGATACATGGCAAAGGTCAGGCAAGATGTAGGAACTGAATCACAGCTCGCTGTGGTGCTGAGGGAACACAGCAAGGCAAAATCTAGGGCAGAGAAGCAAACAGGAAGACCTGCATAGCTGAGGCCAGCTCTGGATGGAAGCGCTTGCTCTTATATTACTCTCCCTCCACCCCCACCCCCTAGGGATCATAAGGAGACTGAGAGCTGCAGCAGAGCCTGGGACCAATCCTGAGAATACTGAGGCAGGCTTCTGGTTCTGGCTACCGGATAGAGCTCCAGAGCATCCTAGATCCTGACAGATTGCCTTTTCATGATGTGATCAAACTACAACAGCTTCAGTCTCATCATTTTTACTCCAAAGGAAAGTTAATCTTGTTGGTCCAAGGTATTTGCAAGCTCTCTTCCAGCACCAGGTTTAATGTGCATTTGGTTTGTATGCTTTTTTTTCTCCCGTCAATTTTCTTCACTGTTGAGCTTTCACACCATACAGAGTGACTGGGGATGCAATAGTGTACATGACCTTGACCACGCTCAGTTTAGATTATGGGTTGTACATTGCACTTTCTGGTCTTGAACTGGTTTTTATTTAGTTTCATGTTTATTTCTTTGAGAAAATAACATTACAAACATTTGTGTGTGTGTGTGTGTGTGTAGGTGTGTGCATGTGTGTGTGTAAAAGTCATACAATATTTAGGACCAAGAGTGTGGGATTATTTTTATTTATTCATCTATCAGATTTATATCTACCTTTTTAAGCATTCAAAACCTCTTACATCATTCTCCTCCTCCTGCTCGTACTCTTACCCCACAACAACAACAACAATCCTTTGAGGTAGGTTGGGCTGAGAGTCTATGACTGGCCCAAAGTCACCCAGTTAGTTGAGGAGAGTCCAGAATCCAGATTGCCCGAGTCCCAGTGCCATGCTCTTAACCGCTACACCATATTGGATCTCACAGAGTAGTTGGTCTTGACCATGTCCATCACTGGAAATGGTGGGGACATTGTTATCCAGATGTATAGAGAGACAGGCTTGGTGGTAATCACATCTCTCATTTACAGCTCTACAGAAGTTGTCTTGGTTCATGGATGGCACCTTCGGATACATTGGAACTGAAGACAGTCAACAGAATCAGTTACCAGTCTGCATAGGTAACACAAGTTTGCTAGGGAGACTGCAATGCCTAGAATGAGTCAATTGTTGGATGGATAACAGTCCTGCTATGTCCAAAATGCCAAGATGAGGACAGCAGAAGATCTGTTAAAAGGGCATGTGTCTCTAGGTCCTTATTGTGTGACATGGCAGCAGAAGCTCAGTGAATGTCCCTGGAACTTCAAAGCAAAGACAAGACTCCCTTTGCTGCACTTCCAAAGTTTTAACATTTGCAAGGGTATTGCAATAATAATGTAAAAATCCTATTGTTCTTTTATTACTTATCTTCACTTAAGAGTGTAACATGGTCTCTTCAAGCCAGGTTTGGACAGAAAAATTTCTGTGAGAACCTTTTTCAGCCGCCTATGCATTTCTCACCTCTCTTATGTGTCCCCTAGACTTTGAGAAGAAAGTCAGAGAATAAGGTTTTGATCTGATGTGCTCCTTGATGAATAATGTTTAAAAAATGAGGAACTGAGTTCTGAATGTGTATATATAAAAGCACTTCCCCTGAAGTCCATTTTCAAGTGTTTAGAACATGGACCTCCCTCTAAGGTAAATGGTGGCGACTAGACCTTCTGCAGCCAAAGATGGAGAAGTTCTATACAGTCAGTAAAAACTAGACCAGGAGCTGACTGTGGCTCAGATCATGAGCTTCTCGTTGCAAAATTTAGGCTTAAGTTGAAGAAAGTAGGGAAAAGCACTAGGCCACTCAGGTATGACATAAATCATATTCCGGATGAATATACAGTAGAGGTGACAAATAGATTTAAGGAATTAGATCTGATAGACAAAGTGCCTGAAGAACTATGGACAAAGGTTCACAACATTGTACAAGAGGCAGCAACTAAAACCATCCCAAAGAAAAAGAAATACAAGAAAGCAAAATGACTGTCTGAGGAAGCTTTACAAATCGCTGAGGAAAGAAGGGAAGCGAAAGGCAAGGGAGAAAGAGAAAGGTACAAACAATTGAATGCAGAATTCCAGAGAACAGCTAGAAGAGATAAGAATGCCTTCCTAAATGAACAGTGCAAAGAAATAGAAGAAAACAATAGAATAGGGGGGACCAGAGATCTCTTCAAGAAAATTGGAGATATGAAGGGAACATTTCATGCAAAGATGGGCATAATAAAGGACCAAAATGGCAGGGACCTGACAGAGGCAGAAGACATTAAGAAGAGATGCCAAGATTACACAGAAGAACTATACAAGAAAGAGCTTAACATCCCTGATAACCACGATGGGGTGGTCACTGACCTCGAGCCAGACATCCTGGAATGTGAAGTCAAATGGGCCTTAGGAAGTCTGAGCAACAACAAAGCTAGTGGAGGTGACAGTATTCCAGCTAAGCTATCCAAAATCCTAAAAGACAATGCAGTAAAAGTGCTACACTCAATATGTCAGCAAATTTGGAAAACTAAACAGTGGCCACAGGATTGGAAAAGGTCAGTTTACATTCCAATTACAAAGAAGGGCAATGCAAAGCATGTTCAAACTACTGCACCATTGCACTCATTTAACATGCTAGCAAAGTGATGCTCAAAATCCTACAAGCTAGGCTCCAGCAGTATGTGGACCGAGAACTACCAGAAGTACAGGAAAGATTTCGAAGAGGGAGAGGAACTAGATATCAAATTGCCAACATACGCTGGATTATGAAGAAAGCTAGGGAGTTCCAGAAAAACATCTACTTCTGCTTCACTGACTATGCTAAAGCCTTTGTTTGTGTGGATCACAACAAATTGTGGCAAGTTTTTAAAGAGATGGGAGTACCAGACCATCTTATTTGTCTCTCGAGAAACCTATATATGGGTCATAAAGCAACAGTGAGTTCTGGACACGGAACCACTGATTGGTTCAAAATTGAGAAAGGAGCTCGCAAGGCTGTATACTGTCACCCTGCCTATTTAACTTATATGCAGAGCACATCATGAGAAAGGCAGGGCTAGATGAATCACCAGTTGGAATCAAGATTGCTGGGAGAAATATCAACAACCTCAGATATGCAGATGATACCACTCTCATGGCAGAAAGTGAAGAGGAACTCAAGAGCTTCTTGGTGCGGGTGAAGGAGGAGAGCACAAAAGTTGGCTTGAAACTCAACATTAAGAAAACTAAGATCATGGCATCCGGTCCTCTCACTTCCTGGCAAATAGATGGGGAAGAAATGGATGTAGTGACAGATTTTATTTTCCTGGGCTCCAAGATCACTGCAGATGGGGACTGCAGCCAAGAAATTAAAAGACGCTTGCTCCTGGGGAGGAAAGCTATGGCAAATCTAGACAGCATACTAAAAAGCAGAGATATCACCCTGCCAACAAATTGCATATAGTCAAGGCTATGGTTTTTCCAGTTGCAATGTATGGCTGTGAAAGCTGTACCATAAGGACGGCTGAGCGCCGAAGGATTGAGGCCTTTGAATTGTGGTGCTGGAGAAGACTCCTGCGAGTCCCTTGGACCGCAAGGCGATCAAACCGGTCAGTCCTAGAGGAGATCAACCCTGACTGCTATTTAGAAGGCCAGATAGTGAAGATGAAACTCAAATACTTTGGCCACCTAATGAGAAGGAAGGACTCCCTGGAGAAGAGTCTAATAGATCGATAGTTAGGTTTTTAATATATTGTTTGTATTTTTAAATGTTGTAAGCCACCCCAAGGCTTTGTTGCGATGGGGCGGCATATAAGTGTTTTAATAAATGAATGAATGAATGAATGAATGCTGGGAACAATAGATGGCAAAAGAAGAAGGGGACGACAGAAAATGAGGTGGCTGGATGGAGTCACTGAGGCAGTTGGTCTGAGCTTAAGCGGACTCCAGGAGATGGTGGCGGACAGGAAGGCCTGGAAGAATGTTGTCCATGGAGTCGCAATGATTGGACACGACTTTGCGACTACCAACAACAACAACAGCAGCCCTTCTGAAAATAAGTTGTGCTGATCAGTCTATATCTGAAGAAACACTCAGTTTCATTTGGGATAGGAGAGAATTCCTTTTGTTTCATAAAGAAGGGTGGAAATCTCAAGAAGTGAGATACAATTCAGTTGTGGAAACTAAGCAATTTATCCTTCCAGAAATATGACCTGGGTTTGAATCCATACATACTAATTAATTCTGAAATAGGGTTGTCATCTTTCTCGGACACGTTCCTCATCTTTAACAGCTGCATGGCAAGCAGCAAACATTTTATCCACTGATTTAATTGCTATCCTGCTATCCTGCCAAAAATAGTGCTCCAGGTAGCTAACAATAATAAAAAGCAGATTAAAACCAAATATTAATTAAAACATGGTTCTTTCTGTTCTGGGAAGAGCTGAGCTATTAAATTTAGCTACAGAAGATGAGCGTTTTCTTTCAGTTCTTTTTCAATTAGGATTCACCAAAATTAGCACATTTCTTCATCTTTGGGATGGAAAAAACATAAGACTGAAAAAATTCAAATACACACAGAAATGAAAGGTATCATTTCTCCATCCCTTCTGATATCAGGTCTACCAGTGCCCCACAGCAAAACCTGTTGCATGTGCTTGTACACAAATTCTGTCCCTGTAACTATAGGCATTTCTGAGCCACAAATGTTACTACTACAAATGGCTACTGCAAATGTTTCACTGGGAATGAATGAATGAATGAATGGGTGGAGAAACTCGTCTGTCTGTCTGTCTGTCTGTCTGTCTGTCTTCATATTCATCCATCCATCCATTCATTTGTGCTCTGTGGGCCACATTTCCTTATGAGTTGGTTTTGGAAGGCCATAAGCCAGTAGAGGGTGGAGAAGCCAACATCTTCAGTTGTTCAAGAATGTAAATGTCAGGTAGCAGAGGGCTTGAAGGTCTGAACTAATCTAACAAGGAGGAGGACATGCCAGGAGGAATGAGATATCAGGGAAAAACAGTCTAAGTGGGGAACGAGGCAATGAGTTGGGGAAACTTGTGGAATAAACTGCTTCTATCTGCCCTAAAGGAGTTGGAATGTCTGCAGTGTCCATGTGGAATTGAAACTGTATATTAGCTATGCTAAATTTGTAGCTCAAGAGAGCTGTGTGGCTTTGTTGGGATCGCTCTCCAACGACCACAATCTCTGCTGAAGCTTTCTTACCTTTCTAAGGAACTGTTTCCAGATTCTGTTTCACTTCATCATGGGTGGTGCTAAAGCCAAGAATAGGCAGGGCAAAGCCTCATCCTTTTTCCTCATGCACACAATACACATCTACATCCCACGTCACCACCTTGTTCTCAGAGAAATCTTTTTTCAAATCTAATTGGCCTCCTCAGCACAGAGATCTTCCTTTCTTTCTTTTTGGTAAGGTGTGACCTCTGGAGGGTAAGCCAAACATTTTGCTGTGTCCAAGTTAAGGTAGCTGGTTCTCCACCCATGTTTTAAAAAAATGAGAGAGAAAGGGGCTTGTCCAGGCTTCTTGCAATGTGGTAGGAGGACAAATAGTCAGTAGACTGGCAGCCCTCCTTAATGTCCACCTCGGCCTAGCAAGGGAACTCTCCAACCTTTTGGGACACACTTGGGGAAAAGAAATGCGTCCAAGCCAACAGCCTCCATTTTAAGCCCAAGGCCTAAATCTCTAATCTCTAGACAAATGGCTCTGCCTTGAGTTTTGAGGATCAAGTGGATTAAAGCACACAAGAGCTTTTGAAATAGGTGTGAAGTTCCTTTAATACAAAGAAGGGACAAAGGGATGGAAAGTTAGGCAAGTATCACCTCTCCTCCCCAAAAACTATTTTCAGAAAATGTTTTAGGCAAATGCAGCAAAGGAAAAACTAAGCCTATTCTATATCGAAGTAAAAGCAGAGTGGGTCCCTATTGATTGATTGATTGATTTATATTCTGCCTTTTTCCTGCAAAGGGCTCAAGGCTGCTTACATCTCCTCTTCAATCTTATCCCCACAACAACAACCCTGTGAGGTAGGTTGGCTGAGAGTCTGTGACTGGACCAAAGTCTCCCAGTTGGCTCCATGGCTCAATGGGGACTAGAACCCAGGTCATCTGAGTCCCAGTCCCATGCTCTTAACCACTGCACCACACTGGCTCTCAAAACTATTTTCAGAAAATGTTTTGGGCAAATGTAGCAAAGGAACAGCTAAGCCTATTCTATATCTGTTTCCAGGTTTTAATTGTAATTGTTTTGTTACTTTTGTGAGCCATCCCGAGGCTATGTAGCAAGGGGACGGCATGTAAAAACTTTAAATAAATAAATAAATATCTAAGTAAAGGCAGAGTAGATCCCTAGCTATTTTTTCCAGAGGCAGCTCCTTAAGCCAGTCCTGACCTGACTGAATGGTTTTGTCAGAGACACGCCTCTTTAGCCAGTCGCCACCAGAATGAAGAAGTTCCACTTGCCATGGCTCAGCTGACTCAGGTCCAGCCAATTTATCAGTTCAGTTCAATGTAGTCCAGAGACTTTTGATGGACCTGGGGACTAGAAAAGCAAACAGTAATGTTTGCAGATAGAGTAATGAGTACATGCCAGCCCCAGCTCACAGATGAAGCTTCTTTCTAGAAGCTGTATTTCAAAAAGAAACTGGATTTTTGGACAGAAAACATCAGCTGAATCAAGCATGGGTGGCTTCCAGCATTTCCCACTTTATTCCCCACTAGTATTTAAAACAAGAACAGGTGACTGACACCAAGTTTACTGATGAAAGATATTTCCAGTATCATAATCAATGCTTTTTCCTCTACATTCAAAATGCTATTTGAGGGTTTAAAACAGGTGACAAACTGATATGTATTATTAAAGATTTCCCCTGATACTGTGATGATATTGGTGTTTTGCAACAAAGTGCTTCGTGAAAATTTGTGTTGAAAGGTGACCTAGAAATCCTGTTTGTCTGTCTACCTAAAATTCTAAAATTATTTCTCTCCCAGCTTTAAAGGATAGAAACTTTACCTTAAACTCTTTCTAGGAGTTCTATTAATCTTTTAAAAACGAGCAAGTGACTTGAAACATCACAGATTCTAAAGGTATTTCTATTTTATCTGTGGCAGCTAAGTCCACCTTTCTGTGTTATTTCTTATATTCACCTTTTACTGCTGTTTTTCTGGTGTTGAAAGGACTTACTAACTCTTCTGTCCTTCATAGTTCAAACGAAAGTCATCTATTCACTATAAACTGATATATATATATATATATATATATATATATAGAGAGAGAGAGAGAGAGAGATAGGAAGTCAGTATTGTTAACATTAATCACACCCTGAATACACCTATGTATAAAATGTGCAGCCCTGAAGCTTTATTTATAACCTCTCATGTCTGTCATCTTTATTTCCAGAGAAGAACTGTTTGGATAGTTACTGGTTTAGTGTGTTTTTAAAACATTAATGCCATTTCCCCTATGAACATCAACCTTGACAGATCTGACTTCCACATTTGTTAGTGAGCTAGAAGCAGGCATATGGTCGTTTCCCCCTCCTCTTCACATGGTGTTCAAGAGAAAAGGTTGAAATGTTTCCCATTGGACTGGTATTTCTGAAGGCATCATCTTGTCACCCCACACTTCCCCCATAGCAGAAGTGCATAAGCGTCCATAATAAGAGGCTTACAAGCATCAAATGAATGGCCTGGAGTGCAGCAGCCAACTTCTGTGCTACTTCTGAGCCTCACACCTATAGCCATTTTCCTCTACCTAGATTTAGTGCCAGGGAGCGGAGGCAAAGTGGCTGCTTGGAATCAGTGCATCTCTTCATCCCGTTCTTCCTCCCCTCCCCATGCCCAGCACAACAATTTCCCCCTCCAAAAGAAAGTTGCAATGTTGTGGGGACAGTTAACATGCTCCACTGGCTGTGAAGGGGTAGTGGGGAGACTCAGTTTTCCAAGTACTGAGCCCAAAGTTAGAGAACTTTGGTGCTTGGATTCTGAAGAATCTAAGCTCTCCAAAATGATGAAGGACAGAATCTTTTCTTGATCATCCCAGAGTGCCGGACATGGAATAATGGCTCAAATTATGGGAAGCCAGATTCCAGCTGGACATCAGGAAAAAATTCCTAGCTGCTAGAGCTATACAATAATGGAACCCATGACCTAGGGAAGTTGTGTGCTCTCCCACACTAGAGGCATTCAAGATGCAGCTGGACTGATGTCTGAGAGGAATGCTTGAACTTGGACTTCTGCACTGAACATGGGGTTGGAGATCTGACCCCTTCCAACTCAACAACTCTACAGTTCTATGAGTCTGTGTTTCTGTGATTTTATGTCATGAGGAGGCTATGAGATCCCTCCCTTGCAGACTCACTAAAAAGGTAAAAAGGTAAAGGTTTCCCCTTGATGTTACATCCAGCCATGCCTGACTCAAGGGGGCGGTGCTCATCTCCATTACTCTGTTACCTTCCCACCAAAGTGGTACCGTTTTATCTACTTGCATTTGCAGGCTTTCAAACTGCAAGGTTGGCAGAAGCTGGGACGGAGGAACGGGAACTCACCCCGTTGTGCAGATTTGAACTGGTGACCTTTCGATCAACCAGCCCAGCAGAACAGCAGGTTAAACCACTGCGCCATTACGGATCAATTTTCACTGCATTTAAGTGCAAGTATGATTTAGCAATATGAAAGTCAAAAAATCACCCTCTACCTATCTCAGCACTAAAAGGAATAAAGCCATTCTTGTTCTTCATTCATCCATCCATCCATCCATCCATCCATCCATCCATCCATCCTCAGCACCCCCATCCCCGCAAGGGACATATATGAACAGAAACAGGCTTTCACATACGCATTCCTGCCCGGCTTCCTTGAACAAGTGTTTCACCAGAGAGCCCCGTTTACAAGCCGTGCTTGAGCAGGTAACAGAGAGAAGTCCTGACAGTGCCAACTAAATGTTCAGAAAAAAGTGCAGACAGAGGGAGGGGGGGAAATCGGGCTCCTCCTGCTGCCATCTTCACCCAAACAGCATTTTTTAAAATTTATTAGTTGATATCCCACTCTCCTTCTGCAAGGAACTCAGAGCAATTTATGTAAACCTCTTCCTCCTCCTCTCCATTTTATTCTCACATCGACCCTTTGAAGCAGGTTAGGCAGAGAGTGGGTGACAGCCTAAAGTTGCACAGTAGAATTCATGGCCAAGCAGGGACTAGAAACCGGATCTTCTGATTCCCAGTCTGACACCAACTGCTAGGTCAGGCTAGTTCTTGAAATTTACATAAGGACTGGAATCCATCCCTTCATGGCGGAGTGGCAATCCTGCTTCACAACTGCTTTCCCTGTGCCTGGCACCAGGGCCCCCTTGCTAGATTGTAGCTGGACAGAAGGGGATCCAAGAGTCTGCCCATCTTCTTCTGAGCAACTGGTGGCAGCAGCTGTAAATGTCCCATTTTTATTTTATTTATCTCCCATCTTTCCCTGAAAAAAATTGACACCTAAAGCAGCGACCAATAATGAAACAAAGAAAATGATAAAAGCAAATGCACTGACATCAAAAATCAATGAGGGTGCCTCTAACCCACCAAATTTGGAGGATTTCAGGAATCTTATTGAGGTTGTGCAGACTGTATTCCTCCTGGTTCTTCAGAGCTAGGTGAGTGAAATGCAGCACTTCAGGAGAGGGAAGGAGGCTGCGGTACCACCAGGATTTGTTACCATACCCTGTTACTGGTGGCACCAGTCTTCCCCCTCCTGCCCCTTGGAACACTCCTTAAATCTCTTCTGAGCTTGGAAATGTGGCAGGTGCAGGTGCTTCCACATTGGCTGTGAGGGCAGGGAAAGGGCACTCTGAGCATGGAGTCCATAGCTGGAGCTCCAAAACATCCTATGCCCCCAGATGTTCTCTAGGGTCCGTAGGATCGCTACGGACTCAACTACCATGAAAACATAATAAATGAAATATGTATCAGAGCATGAATGAGAGCAGCCATTTTATAATAAATAAATACATTCGTTAGGGAAAGGTAATAATTAAATAAACAAATACATATCCAACACCTTTGGAATGTATTGTGGGAGTGGAATTGCTATCACACATAAGCTTGCATGGATTTGCCAGCAACTAATAGCAGCAGGAAAGGCAGATGCAAAAGGAAAGGCTGATGGAAGGAGAAATACAGGATGCATTTGGATTGGTTGGAGAGGCCCAGGGTAGGTCATCTGTTGAAGATCACATGGATGGGGAGTACGAAGTAAGGCTGGAAAGACAGTATGATTTAATCTGAATGCACACATTCATCCACTTGAATATGGAGACTTTTTCTAGGATGCAGATGGTGGAGTTCCTGTTCTCATCCCATCTGTACCCTCTTAAATTTTTGCATGCTGTGAATGGATAGGGATTTAAACATTGGTCTCAGTGGAGAAACATTAGACCTGTACTTCAGTGGCAGGTACCTTGCTACATTTTCCATCTGGTTAGTTGTGGTTATTGCTTAAAGCCATCCACGATGTTTTGAAAATCCTAGACTATCAATACAAATCACTATCAAATTTTAAAGTTCATTAAAACTGCCTCAGGCAAATAGCAGTCCAATTAATAGCAGTTAGCAACAGATTCAAATTGATTGCTGCTGATTGTTATTTAAATCTATTCCCTGGCTTGGTAATTCTGCTCAATGTTGAGGGGGAAAAAGAGAAAGAAACAAAGAGAGCAAGAGAGAGAGATGCAAAGAGAGAGAATGGTTTTATTTTATTGTCTTATTGAGAGCCAAAGGGCATTCAGAAGTGCTTTCTTTCATGTTTTTCATGGTAAGAGAAGATTAATGTTCACACTCTGTACAAATTATTACTATAAAATAAGTTGTGTTTTTATGATTTAACAAGACTTGTTTTCCCTTCTGGAAAGATTCAGCTGTAGAAGTTCATTCAAAAGAGCAGCAAAGGAGATAGTCAAATTAGGACTATACAGACATAAAGGCATTTTGGATAGTAATTGCTTGAGGCCAATTGATCCAACAATGGACACAATTCTTGGAAGAGCAGGACAGGTCTGTGTCTGACTTTCACAGACTTTGCTTGAAAGACTCTCTGGACAGTCATCTGTTTGAAGGTGTTCTCTATCTGAAGACCTGTTTGCCCCAAGTGTGGCTTAAATGATAAAGGACCATCAAAAGGGGCAGCAGGGACCTTGGTGTTGCACCTGGGCAGAAGACTGAGCAGGAACACTGCTCACCTGGTTGTTGTCACTTATGGTAAGATGCATTGTATTTCTATGTAAATGATCGTCTATTTCTAAATGTGCATCTATACATATACATTAGTGTATCTCAATCATCTTTGATCCTCATTTTAGTAATATGTGTCCTTTTTGGTGGTTGGGGTGGGGTACAATGTGCAAGTAGCCATCCTAAAGAATGTGTTAGACTCTACTATGGTTGAAGAACTGGGTGCATGTAAACACATAGCACACATTCAGTCCATAGCATATATTGAGTTGGGTCCAAAGGTGTCATTCCACTAGCAAAAGGGAAACCACTGCTGGGACAGATTTCTCTCCTCTCCTAATCCCCCGCTGCTTTCCTCCCACATGTCTGCTGTGAAGGGTTGAGTGAGTTGGAGGGATCATGAAGGGAAGGAAGGGGCAAGGGAAATGTACAGTAATTGTCAAGTCAATGGCTACTATTTTTGACTTGATGATACCTTTGCCTGGGTACCCCAGTTGCTGAGCAGCTTGGGCAGGTGGAAGCCTAGTACACATCCTGCTTGAGAGAATTTGTGGGCAGCTGGTTTGCTACTGTGTGTACAGAGTGCTGTACTGGATGGACCATTTGGTTTCATGTTCTAATATTCTTCAGCTCCATTGCACGAGTGAAGTTCAACACTGAGCTGTTCATGCAACAACCCTCCTTTTCTGACTATTCCTCCCCATTCCTTTCTTGCTTCATCTGTCTATAGGCAGAAGTAATAACTTGAAAAAAACCAAAGCAGAGGCCATATGTCAACTCTTAAAGCTTTGAAGTGGTGTAAAGTGTTTTTATTGATATTATATTCCTCTTCTTGTAAATAACACTGCCTACTAATAATCCTGATGCTTAGGTTCAATGAATGCTTATGGAATTTCTCGGTCACTACAAAAAGAAAGACTGAGCATAGTGAAGTTCTGCCTATTCTGTTTTACATGCACTTGGAAGATAAAGAAACTGCCCTATCTAGTTTTGCATCAGTTTTCTTCAAAAGAAAATTAATCAGTTTAGACTTAAAATATTTTAAATCATATTAATTATAAGGCATTTTTCATCTCCAATATATATGAATCTCTGTGTTGCATAAATTCATACACTGGAATTTTAATATGCATAAAATATTAATAGGTATTAATTTAATATGTATAAAACTAAGGAGATATCCTTAGTTATCCTAACACTCTATTAAAAGAATCATCCAGAATATATTATGATTTAGCCATTGCTTCCAGAGAGGGGAGAAGAGAGAGAGAGACTGAGAGAGAACAGAAAATCTCCATTGGTCTATGAGCTTATATGTAAAACTGAATTTATGGACAAACAATGAACTATCTGCATGAGTGCATGCTTTACCTACAAAATTGTCCTGTTGTTGATATGACATTGACATTTCATTTCTCTGTTGCATAATAGCTAAAGCTCTCTAGTTGTTCAGAACAAGTCACAAAATCATCATGACAAATACAAAATAAGAAGTATATGCTGGAGAATCCATAGATCCAAGCAACATTACCTGAGCAACACCTTCTGGAGCTAGCTATTCAAGCAGGAGTGGAACCACTGCAATGCAGTAGCCTCACTCTGAGACACTTATCCCAGACGTCCACCATGGTTGATGGTGTCAAGAACCTTTGAGAGATCAGCAGTATCAACAGGGTCACTTTCCCCCATCTCTCTCTTGATGAAAGCTGTCTATCATACAGGGTGACCAAGGCAGCTGCTGTGCCAAAACCCAGCCTGAAGGCAACTAAACTGAATCCAGATAAATGAATCCAGGCTCAAACTGGACTTGCTGGAACTGACTCGCCATCACCTTTCAAAGCACCTTATCCAGGAAGGGCACATTTGCCAGTAACCTGAAATTGTTAAGATCTTACAGTTCCAGAAGGCTTTTTTCAGCTGCAATCTCAGCCCACCTCTCTCAGACACCTGAGACCATTCCATCTTGCAAGGATGGAGTAATTGCATTCCTAGCCCAGCTGGTTGTTTCCTCCTTTCTGGTTTTTATCAGCAAGAATGAACAAAATCCAGTACAGAAGTGATTGCACAAACCTGTCTGAGCAATGAAGGTATGTTCTAATCTTCATTCTGTTCTTCCTGTTGGTTTTTATTTTTGCATGTCCTGTATGAGATACTAGATTTTGGGCCTATGAGGTTACATACCCTGATCTGAACCTTATCCTAATAGAAGACCTTTATCTAGATAAAATATGTGATAGGAGAGGCTTTGTTTCCTTCTTCCCATAGCAGTGTTTCTGAAGTTTTTTTCCAGTGTTCCAAAGGGTTCACCTGATTTTTAAAATTTCTGTATACTCTTTTAATGCCTTTCTCCCCTTCCTTTCTGCAAGTAGACTTCACATTGATTTCAAAGTTTCCAGGTAAAGCCCCAATACTAACTTTGGTCTTGTTACTCATCAGTTTTTGGCTTGGAGTATGAAATGGTGGATAATAACCCCAATTTTGTACATTGAACTGAGGAGCTGTGGATAGGGAGGAAAGGAGGTAGAGCACCAGTGGAATGCATCAGATTCTAGTGGCCCCAATCTTCTCTCCTCCTCCCCTGCCCCATTTGCCCCTTCCCCTTATTTGGCCTTATGATCTCAAAGAAGCACCAAGCACCTATCTGCACCAGCTGTGAGGCTGGAGGAGGACATTCTGGGATTCAAGCTCCTGCTCTGGGGACAGAGCTCTCTTTTATCCCCAGATCTAAGAATGCAAAGGATCCTGTGACCCCCTAGATGCAGCCTGGGTGTAATAGGATAGCTCTGCTCATCTGTGTTAATCTGTCTACACAGAGAAGCAAGTGTGTAAAATGATAAGGCTTATGGAATTAAGACACCTATGCCAATTCTGTGAAAGCCAAGCTTGATTTAATTCAGAAACAGGAGCAGAGAGTTCCTAGGAAACTAAATACTTGTGAAGGTAGGATGACACTGGGCTGGGTCGAGAATAAGTTCACTGAACTTGGTTCCAATTGCTAACTATGAGTTACATTTGCCATTGTCCTCAATGGATCCTACTTTGAGGTGGCTTAGCAGTGATCTATCCTGCCATCTTTCAAACTTATTCAAATCTTCCAAAATGTCAACTTTAAAAAATGGATTTTCATTTTTTTCACCTCCATTTTCAATGAACTCTGACTTGTTGGCATTTTACACCAATATCAATTAGAAGCACTGTCTGAAATATCAGAAAAGATTGATGCTGGTTCTGGAAAAAGGGTACTTTTTGACTATATTTGCAAAACAGTGATACACTGAAGTTTTTATTTATTGCAATAATCCTCATTGTTTCATCCTGGGGTGGGCATGCAAAAAGGCATTTACTTCTTGCATGTAATCTAAAGCAAACATACTGTGCACACCTCACAATCCAGTCCAAAGTTGTATACAGAATACATGATGTGGCTGCATGGGTAGAGAGAGGGTGCTGCATCGTTCCAACCTTGGAACTCATATCTGAGGGACTCTGACCCATCCTCTTGCCCTGTGACTTGATGGTGTGAATGCTTATGGATAACTAAATTCCTATCTCCATATTTGTTCTGGAGGTACAAATATGGAGGTACAGATCAAATCAGTTCATTTAATTCACAGCTAATGAGTTCCTCAAGCATCAGTTTTTCAGGATGAATCTGTTCATTTGACTTTCCCATTTTTCTAATTAAGAGCTCCCAAAATCTGATACTTTTTCCAGTTTATTCAGATTATCCCAAACCCTTTTTGTGGGTACAGGGCAAGGGAAGGGAGCGGAGGGGAGGGGAGGGGAGGCTGAGGGAGGGAGGGAGGGAGGGAGGGAGGGGAATTATGTGAACACTTTTGGACACATTTCTTCTGACGCATGCATTTTTATATGCCATTCTGCCCAATATTCACATTTTTGCATTTCGTCTAATATAATGTATAATACCTGCAGAGAAGAGACAGCACAGTTCTTTCTGGGCTAGCTGCAGAGGTGGTGAAGGCTCTTGGAGCTTTGATTGGCAACTCTGGCCTCAGAGGAATTTTCTGAGAGCAAAGCAGAGGCTCTGAACAATCTAGTGGTCATCTGGATGCTGTGCAGGGGACTATAGGAATGCACTGCAATTTATTCAATCTTCTGATAGAGTGTGGGGGCTGAAGTTTCTTTGGAGCCCCAGATCTGTAGGACCCGTGACTTCCAGGTGTGCTGAGGGTGCAAAAGGCAGAGCCTCCACCACAGCCTGTTCTCTCACAGCCAGGATGGAAATAATTTTTCCAGGAAATGCACTTTGGGATGGGGGCATATTGGCAAATAGAGCAGGGAGGAGGCTGGGGCCAGCACCACATTCTGATTCCTATCCGTGTCTGAGCCTCCTTCCCTCCCTCTCCTTGGTACTTCTTTTAAAGATAAACCTCACCTATGTTTTCAGTGCCTAAAACACCAGAACTTTAACTGAAACACATGGAAAAAAAGATGCTTCTGCTGGATGCTGTTGTCATAGTAGCCAGACACACCGGCGACTCAATATATATGAAACATAATACAGCAGAGATGACACAAATAAATAGTATTTCCCTCCAATATTTATATAAAGCTTGAAAGATAAGAATGAGCTCTCAATAAACACATAAACTTGTTTGATATAGGCCATAGTAACTAAGAATGCACTCGTGCTGTTGGATTACTCCAGGGTAAATGATTTTAGACTATGGCCTCAATGATTAGTTTTCTTTTGTTATTTTTATATTAATTGGAATAACTGGTACATACATTATCTTGGATATGGAGACTCTTAAGTTTAAGGTGATTTATTATTTCTGTCCAGAACATGTTGGTCAGGTGTCCTAGTTTAGCATAGGTCTCTATTCAAAGGCATCATTTGAAGGGTTGTCTAGTCTGTCGGAATTAAAGAGTCATATGAAGGTAAAGATACCATAAGAAGTAGAGTCATAAGCTGGGCAGCAGATGGGACAGGAGGAAGAGAGGTAGCCTGTTCAGTTTTCCCACTACAGTGTTATACCTTGCATTTCTTTTAACATTATATTAATTATTTCTATGGGCTGCATCCAGACCAGACTAACTTAACTCACTAATTTCAATGGGTCCTCTCTAAGTAGGACTAATATTAAAGCTGAAAGTTCAGCTATCCATATGCATGAGCAGTGCAGATCCATGGCCTTTTTTCCCCTCTTTTTTCTTTTTGGGTGAGGCATATGTGGTCACCCTCACCCATAATGGAAGCCCACCTCCTCAAAGTCCATCGGCTTCTGACTTGACTGGGCTCCTGCCATTTAGCTTTGTGTCGTGCTCATTATGAGGTCATCAGATTGCTGAGTTTCTTCAGTCTTCCCCTTCCAACAACCCCATTCATTTGATGATAACCTGTGGAGCAGAAGCATTACTATTCATTATCAAGAGGCAGGGAGTAGTGAGGAGGGGAAAAGTCTTTAAAAAAAATGATGGGCTTTGCCTGGGCATTGATTTCATAACTTTGGCTTGATCCCCTGTCAACCTTTGGCTCTGATTCCTCACTAGAGAAAACTGACCTGCCTGAACTTACCAGACTATTAGCCTTGTCAACTCAACAGCTAAAAGTGGGCCAACTTCCCCTCCCCTCTCTCTGTTTATTCCAGATTCTACTTTTAAAGCAAGCTGCAAATGGCACATATTTTAAAAGCCAGGAAATCTGCATAAATTCTATTTGCAATTTGTGTAAATTCCAGCTGCAATTTCTGCAAATTGTGGCTAGAATTATTCAAATTTCCCTGGCTTAAAAAATACAGCAATCATAATAACCTAATTTAAAAGAAAAGTCCAAGTCAGCACCACGACTGTGTTAATGGACTGGAATTATTTCAGCATGAATTATTACATGCTGAAATAATTCTGTATACACCACTCTTTAGGTTCCAAGCTTTTTCATTAAACTACTTCCTTCAGAGTCCTTTCTAAAGTTGCTAACATGAGGCTGGTAACATTTAATCTTTGCCTCCGGTCCTGACTGAACAGTCACACTAACATCCCTAATTTTCTAATAGCTGCCTCTGCAATGGGTGAAAATATTGCTTTTTAGGAAGCCCCTTGGGCCATATGTGGCTGCTCCCTTACTGAAATGGTTTTCTCTTGCTAGGAACTGTCTGGTATAGTTACTTTGATTTAAGTTTGCCATATATCTCTCTCTGCATGTACTTTTTCAGTGTGTGATGCCTCTGTGCTCTCCACACATCTTTTAGATGGCAAATTTCCCTGTCCTTGTAAGGAGGACTCATCTTCTGGATATGATGGAAGCCAGCAGTGCCTACTTCTCTCCTCCCCTTGTTCCTGTAATGACCTCAGTCCTACCCGAGTCTTTGGGACCTCCACTGGTCTCAAAAGAGATGGAGTCCCCACTACCACCTCAGAAGGATTGCACAGACTCCATCTTTTTCTATGGCTAGTCAGAGAGCATCTGCTGGCCGTAGGCTTGTGCCTGCAATGTATTGCTGTTGCTGTAAATAACTTAAAAATTGTTATGTTATTATTTCAACTGCTTCAGAATTGAGACCACAGCATGAAACAAATTGAACATACCTGCTGCAGAGGTTTGCGAACTTAATGGTTCTTCTGCAGATGTCCATACCTAATGTGTAGACCCCACAGACTTAGACAAGGAGTTGTATAGTTTTGGATTAGGGACCAATGGTAAGACCCCTTTCTACTTGTGATTCCTCTTCATGAATATAAAATATGGAAGGGCCTCTTATGTTTTTGTATGCTTTGTTAACTACCCTCTTTAACTTTCAGCAAGGACAGGGATAACATCTTGCAGGATGTATAAAAATGATTATCACATTTATACAGCACAACAGGCTGAGAAGACCATACATCAGCAACACCAGGAAAGACAGAAAAATAGAAGAGTGGAGCAGGAACAGTCCTATATAGCCATCAAGTTCAAAACCCTGATCTAGCAGATGGCTGTCCAGTTGCATCTTGAATGCCTCCAGTGTGAGCGAGCCTTTCTCTAGGAAACTGGTTCCATTGCTGTACTGTTCTAATACTCAGAAAGTCTTTCTTGATGTCCAGCTGGAATCTGGATTCCTGTCACTTAATTTTTCCATGTCCTGCATTCTGGCATGTTCAAGCAGAGATCTTGGCCCTCCTCTGTGTGACGGTCTTTCAAGTACTTGAAGAGCGTTATCATATCTCTCCTCTGTCTTCTCTTCTCCAAGCCAAACATGTTCATTTCTTTCAGTCCTCCTCACAGGGCTTTGTTTCCAGCCCCCTGATCATCTTTGTTGCAGCCACACCACATTGTTGACTCATACAGTAATCTCTGGCAGTGTAGCAGCATTAGAAAACCCATGAGATTTTGCCTATTTCACTTTGCAAACTTTTAACGATTTTGGATAAATCTTATGATACTCAAGGAGCATATACTTCCCCATGCTTTCTTTTTTGGGTTTATTGCTAGTATTATTAACAATTTTTATAAGGCACATGATATACTACAGAGAAGCAAATATAAAGCATATATAACACAGTATATTATACAGTATATAGAATATATTTACACTCACAGGTGCACATATAATGTGTTTGCTAACATTAAATACAAACAAACAAACAAACAAACCTAAATGGGAGCACATGCAATGTTCAATTTTGTTGTGGTTTTCCACATTGTACTTCAAAGATCTCAAATTCTCAAATTCAAGTATGTTTTTAAAAATATTCTCAAACAAAAATGCACACTTCCCCTATAGGCTAAAATATGAAAATATGGATTTGAGGAGGGGATTTGCACAACTGTGCATTTTCAGAAGGGCACATGGTAAAACATGGACAAAAAAATACAGAATTTGAATAGGGGAGTAAGCATTTTTGTACCCATTTTTCATAATGTACATACTTTTCCTCAATGCCTAATTAATAAAAAATGTTAAAAATTAACATTTCAACATGCTTTATTAAATATTCTTGAAATGCAATTGTAAGTTTAGGAATGTGCAAACATCATCATCACTTGCTATCCACCTTCTGGGATGAGAATGCAGTAAGTCTAGATGTTCTGTGAACTCAAACAAAAGTTTTATACAGTCTTACTTTTACTGTGAAATATTTTGCAGTGCTTGAACTTGAACTGATAGTTAAGGGCACAGACCTGTTGGGGTGCCGGAACTCAGATGCATTTGGGCATCCAGTGCAGAGCAAGTAAGCAGCAGAAGTGAGCTTTATCTCTCCATCCTCCTGCCCTTCAGTTTCATGAGACAGGTTTTCTGTCCATCTTGTGGAATGTCTTTAAGGAGGACAGAACTAAGCTGAAATGACTTGAAGTTCCTTTGTCTCCTGGCTCCCCCACTCTTCTCTCTCTCTACCTCCCAAATGTCCCCTTTGTACCCTTTCCAGAATTGCTTTCCCAGCCTTGGAGTGCACACAGTGAGGTTCTCTCTGCACTGGAAAGGGTCAGAGCAGAGGTGAGACGATTCCTTCCAGCCTTTTAGGTTGGAACACTATTTTCAGAATGGTGTCTAAAAAATCCTATGGCCTCAGAGGCCCTGCCTAGGGGCCATAGGATCACTCTCTGAGACTTATTACCTGTAAAAACTACTCATACACCACACACACATCATGTGGGGAGTGATCAGGATCAACACAGCTGCCTACACCTATCTGCAGTTTTTCATTATCTTTGTAGCCCTGGGCATATCACGAGGAAGGTCAGTGCTTTGATACTTACTGCTATTCTGCTGTACACTCTTTTCTCCTTAGAGTTTTTCCTTGTGCTTGGGAACTTTGGCTATTAAGTCAACAGTATTTCAGCTTAACATTGTAGATGTAGCAGGATTGGACACTGGCTATCGAGAAAGGCCCGCTCCTCTTCTACATTCATAACTGTAGAGTGGATTTTCTTGTAACCTGTCATAGGTAGCTTTTCTGTAACTAAATGGGTTAGTTTAACTTGCTTCGAAACTTATTTTATCGTTGTTAAGGAAAAGTGCATTGCTGTTACTTTTAAGTCAAAAAAATATATAAAATTTATGTAGAATTGTTGTAAATATACCAATGCTTTATTCAATCCAGTTAAAATCAGAAACTGTGTTTGAACATTTAATTTGCTATTCTGTGTGTTGCTTTCTGGTAAAGCTGCATCCGTATATCATAAGGAAAATAATTAAAAAATAATGCCTTATAATGCCATGAAGGGAATGATTGTTAAATTATCTGTTCTATAAGTAGCATATACCATGCAATAACCCCCCCCCCACCAAAAGGAGAATTTGACAGTATATTTGATAAAAACTGGTAAATATAAATTGCCAGTAAATTAATTCATCTTGTTTCTTGGGAGCTCTGGCATCCCACTGGCTCACCTTTACACATAAGTAGACCTACCATCTCCCCTTCATGGATCACTGCCTCATTGTGGTGAAGGGGCTTGCGTAGCTGAATGAAGCTATGAGCTATGCTGTGCAGAGCCACCCAAGATGCACAGGTCATAGCAGAGAGCTCTGACAAAACAAGATCCACTAGAGAAGGAAATGGCAACCCACTCCAGGATCTTTGCCATGAAAACCCCATGGACAGTACCAAAAGGCAAAAAGATATGACACCGGAAGATGAGCCCCTCAGGTCGGAAAGTGTCCAATATGTTACTGGGGAAGAGCAGAGGGCTAGTACTAGTAACGCCAGAAAGAATGAAGTGACTGGGTCAAAGCTGAAAGGACATTCAGTTGCTGATGTATCTGGTGGTGAAAGGAAAGTCCGACTCAGCAAAGATCTATACTCCATAGGAACCTGGAATGTAAGATCCATGAATCAAGGCAAGCTGGATGTGGTCAAACTCAGATGACCATCAGGTATACTACTGTGGGCAAGAATCCCTCAGAAGAAATGGAGTAGCCTTCATAGTCAATAAAAGAGTAGGAAAAGCAGTACTGGGATACAATCCCCAAAATGACAGAATGATCTCAGGTCGAATTCAAGGCAAACCCTTCAACATCACAGTAGTCCAAGTTTATGCCCCAACCACTGGTGCTGAAGAGGCTGAAGTTGACCTGTTCTATGAAGGCCTACAACACCTTCTAGAATTAACACCAAAAAATGATGTCCTTATCATCATGGGGGATTGGAATGCTAAAATAGGAAGTCAAAAGATAACCGGAGTAACAGGCAAGTTTGGCCTTGGAGTACAAAATGAAGCAGGGCACAGGCTGGTAGACTTTTGTCAAGAGAATACAGTGGTCATAGCAAACACTCTTTTTCAACAACCCAAGTGAGGACTCTACACATGGACATCACCACACAGTCAACACAGAAATCAGATTGACTATGTGCTCTGCAGCCAAAGATGGAGAGGCTCTATACAGTCAGTTAAAAAAAAGACTAGCAACTGACTATGGCTCCAGTCATGAGCTTCTTGTTGCAAAATTTAGGCTTAAATTGAAGAAAGTAGGGAAAAGCACTAGGCCACTCAGGTATGACCTAAATCATATCCCTGATGAATACACAGTAGAGGTGACAAATAGATTTAAGAAATTAGATCTGATAGACAGAGTGCCTGAAGAACTATGGACGGAGGTTCGCAACATTATACAAGAGGCAGCAACTAAAACCATCCCAAAGAAAAAGAAATGCAAGAAAGCAAAAGCTTTGTCTGAGGAAGCTTTACAAATAGCTGAGGAAAGAAGGGAAGGCAAGGGAGAAAGAGAAAGATACACCCAATTGAATGCAGAATTCCAGAAAATAGCAAGAAGAGATAAGAGAGCCTTCCTAAATGAACAATGCAAAGAAATAGAAGAAAGCAATACAAGTAGAATAGGGAGGACCAAAGATCTCTTCAAGAAAATTGGAGATATGAAGGGAGTATTTCATGCAAAGATGGGCATGATAAAGGACCAAAATGGCAGGGACCTAACAGAGGCAGAAGACACTAAGAAGAGGTGGCAAGATTACACAGAAGAACTATACAAGAAAGAGCTTAACATCCCTGATAACCACGATGGGGTGGTCACTGACCTCGAGCCAGACATCCTGGAATGTGAAGTCAAATGGGCCTTAGGAAGTCTGAGCAACAACAAAGCTAGTGGAGGTGACAGTATTCCAGCTAAGCTATCCAAAATCCTAAAAGACAATGCAGTAAAAGTGCTACACTCAATATGTCAGCAAATTTGGAAAACTAAACAGTGGCCACAGGATTGGAAAAGGTCAGTTTACATTCCAATTACAAAGAAGGGCAATGCAAAGCATGTTCAAACTACTGCACCATTGCACTCATTTAACATGCTAGCAAAGTGATGCTCAAAATCCTACAAGCTAGGCTCCAGCAGTATGTGGACCGAGAACTACCAGAAGTACAGGAAAGATTTCGAAGAGGGAGAGGAACTAGATATCAAATTGCCAACATACGCTGGATTATGAAGAAAGCTAGGGAGTTCCAGAAAAACATCTACTTCTGCTTCACTGACTATGCTAAAGCCTTTGTTTGTGTGGATCACAACAAATTGTGGCAAGTTTTTAAAGAGATGGGAGTACCAGACCATCTTATTTGTCTCTCGAGAAACCTATATATGGGTCATAAAGCAACAGTGAGTTCTGGACACGGAACCACTGATTGGTTCAAAATTGAGAAAGGAGCTCGCAAGGCTGTATACTGTCACCCTGCCTTTTTAACTTATATACAGAGCACATCATGGGAAAGGTGGGGCTAGATGAATCACCAGCTGGAATAAGATTGGCAAGAGAAATATCAACAACCTCAGACATGCAGATGATACCACTTTTAACTGGCAGAAAGTGAAGAGGAACTAAAGAGCCTCTTGATGCGGGTGAAGGAGGAGAGTGAAAAAGTTGGCTCGAAACTCAACATTAAGAAAACGAATCACTTTCTTCACTTCCTGGCAAATAGATGGGGAAGAAATGGAGGTAGTGACAGATTTTATTTTCCTGGGCTCCAAGAGCACCATTGATGGGGACTGCAGCCAAGAAATTAAAAGACACTTGCTCCTGGGGAGGAAAGCTGTGGCAAATCGAGACAGCATACTAAAAAACAGAGACATCACCCTGCCAACAAAAGTGCATATAGTCAAGGCTATGGTTTTCCCAGTTGCAGTGTATGGCTGTGAAAGTTGGACCATAAGGAAGGCTGAGCACTGAAGAATTGCGGCCTTTGAATTGTGGTGCTGGAGAAGACTTGTGAGTCCCTCGGACTGCAATGTGATCAAACCAGTCTCCTAGAGAAGATCAACCCTGACTGCTCTTTAGAAGGCAAGATACTGAAGATGAAACTCAAATACTTTGGCCACCTAATGAGAAGGAAGGACTCCCTGGAGAAGAGCCTAATGCTGGGAACAATAGATGGCAAAAGAAGAAGGGGACAGCAGAGAATGAGGTGACTAGATGGAATCACTGAAGCAGTTGGTGTGAGCTTAAGTGGACTGCAAGGGATGGTGGAGGACAGGAAGGCCTGGAGGAATGTTGTTCATGGGGTCACAATGGGTCGGACATGACTTTGCGACTAACACCACCACCACCACCACCAACAGACCTACCATCTAGTCCTCCTAGGACATTGCCAAAATCTGCCTATTTGAAAAACAAACAAACAAGCAAACCTTCTCAAATTTTAACCTCCTGAATTTACATTTTTCTTTCTATGACCCTTTATTTCTAAAAACATGTTTGGGGTAACAAAAGTCACTCAAACTCTGCCAAGAGTGTTGTGGGATACTTTTATATCCCTCCCTCACAATGGCCCCAAAACAAAGGAAGTTAAGTACAGATCATTGTAGCCTCTTTGCCAAGTCAAGAGTCTGCAGTAAAACCTCAATCCAAGGCATTTAAAATCTATGGAGGGAAGATGGCTTAGAATCATAGAATCATAGAATAGTAGAGTTGGAAGGGGCCATGAAGGCCATCGAGTCCAACCCCCTGCTGTTGCAAGACACCAATTTACACCACCCCACTCAGATGTCTGTCCAGTTTCTTTTTGAATGTCTCTAGTGTGGGAGAGCCCACCACCTCTCCAGGTAGCTGGTTCCACTGTTGTATTGCTGGACATCAGGAAGAGCTTGCTCACTGTCAGAGATGGTTGTCATAATTTGAATGGATTATTCCATGTCATAGAAACATTGAAACATAGAAACTGAGCGAGTCAGAAGGGGCCTCCCAGGTCATCTAGCCTGACCTCCAGCTCCAGTCAACTCCACTCATGACATGCTACATTCTGGCATCGGCAAGAAGAGATCTTGATCTTCCTCTTTGTGACAGCCTTTGAGGTACTTATAGAGGTACTTATACTGCTTTAAAGTTTGTAGGCTAAATGATTGCAATGCAAAGTGAGTATATGGCAGAGGTCTAGACTTTGCCTGAATCTGATGCATATCCCCAGTTTTGCCAGAGATTAGCAATGGATAATTTTATCAGGGAAGTGTAGAGACCCTCAAAAAGTATTTTTGTAATCATTCTGGTGTGGTTTAAAAGTATCAAGATTGCTTTGCTTGAAATGAACAAGTTTTTCCTAGTCCCAAATTCTGTCTCTTGATTCTTGTGGGTGCTCCAGAGAAGCGAGGCTTGGCAGGGCTGACATTGCATTCTCATCTGCCGATCGGAGAGACATCCGAATCTCAATGCCACATCAGTAAGTGCTGGAGTTTTGAAAACAAGTCCGGCAATCACAGTACTTTGTATCGTATCCTGGATGCTTTTGCCACTGCTGCATCATTCAAGGCTCCCAAAAGGGAGGGAGGGAGGGAGGGAGGAACACAAGCTTCTCCAAGAGGTGTCCAGACAGACATCCTCACTGCTCCAAAGGGGAAGGTGCATTACAGCAGTAGATTTCATAGAGCCATGGGATGCGGAAGCAATTCTGGCACCATATTTATTACTATGCTTTAATTAGTCTGTTAATATTTGCATGGCTTTGAATTTTATGTCTTGTAACTGTTAGTGAACATTTGAAAAGTTGCTCTATTATGTGAGCTGTTCTGATGTGAGCTGCCTTGAGCATGGCTTACCATGAAAATATGGAATGCAAATTAATTGGTGAGGATGATGGTGATAATGAGAGTACTCCTGCTGTCACTGGGAATGCTATAGGGTCTGAGTTTCAGAACAGGGCTCAGGAGGAAAAGGAGATAGCTGTTTTCCATATCTGTTTTGGAAAAATAATTCTGTGATGAGCTCAAGAGAAGGAATGATTTGACTTGGCTTCTTGCCCATGTAAGTTAACACTGAGCACAGCTGAAGCAGATAAGGGTGACGCTGAAAAAGCAGAGAAGTCTAAAGTTTCAGCGATAGAAACCTCAAAGCACTTGCAAGAAGGCAAAGAATGGAAGAAGGTAGTTGGAAAAGCATCAAAGAACACGTTGGCTCAGGGGAAAAAATGCATATTAGAGATGGTGAGTCAGTCAGTCAGTCTTCCATCCTCTCCTAGGATGATCTGGTGCTTCCTGGTCCAAAAATTGAGATTTGGTTACAGGCACAGTGCTCAGGTATCAGGAACGGGCTGAGAGCTACAGGAGGTGTTGAGATCCTGAAAAGTTCCTCACAATAAAGCTTTAGCTCCCCACATTACTGATCATCACTTATACAACAGGTTCAGTGTCCAACCCTCATTATCAGCTTCAGCCCATCACTAGATAGCTCATCTCAAAACAAGCATTATGTTTTGCCCTTTGATAAAGCCAAAGCTACTTTTCTTTAAAGTAATAATTATTGACTTAATTATGAACATTATAATATGTTCATGGTAGAACAAATGTGTTGATTGCACAAAGCTGAAAACAGGTGGCAATTCTCCTTTAAATTGTTTAATGGAGTAGACTAGATTGTGACACACTTCATGTCTCAGCAAAGATCTCAACTCCAGTTTCAGCCTTAAACATTCTCCTAGCTTGCATGGTCAGAACAAGCTACTATGAGAGAAACACACCACTGAGCCTTGTCACAACACGTGCTAGCAGAAGCCATGCATAGTTTGCATAATCATGCTTGGTGGTCATTTATTATACTATCTGAACCTGCATGACATTGTTTGTTGGACAGTTAAACAACCCTCAAATAACCATGGGCTATTGTAGGGTTGTTTGAGGGTTCGTTAGCCCTCCAACAAACCATACCACCTGCAGTTAAATGTCATGGTGAGTTTTGGCTGGGTGGTTTGGCCATCATGCACCAGCTCTTTCCATGGTTCACAGCACACCATGCTGGGTTTTTTTATCATATTTATTTATGAATTATATTTCTACTCTGCTAATGTGGATCATATAAACCAGCCCATGGTCCACTGCATGGTATCAGAACAAATAATTTATTTGGCACACAATTTTCATTGAACAAGAATTGCTACCTTCTTAATGCTGCATCTGTTTTCCAAAGAATGTTCATGCATTGTTGCTCGAAAACACATTTCAAAATATATTTTGAAATGTTAAATGAGAAAACAACAATCACCCCAAATGCTACTGTTTTGCAAGGGACTGTTTCCATTATAATAGTTTTAAATGTATCTGCATTTTTGCATGTGTGTGTATAAGTGTGTGAATTGTTTACTCTTATAAACCCTACTAGACTGGACCAGTGCAATAGTTTTCATTGTGGTCACAACGGAATGTGTGTGTGGCGGGCACAGTCTGTGTAAGCACTTCCAACTGAAGGGAAATTTTCCTCCAAACACTTTATCAGAAGACAAAATGCATTTCTTCTTTTTTCAGATAAGCAGATGCAGCTTTAAAAGGACATTGAAAGCTGAGAGAATTCAAAATCAGCAACATTAAACAAATGAACACATTTCCTTCAGAATATAAATAAATATAAGAATGATTATGAGGTGGATGAAGTGGGAAGGGGAAATAGTGAAAGAGCTAACAAGCTAACAAGAAAAGTTGAATTTGTCGTATCGCAGCTCCTCTTTTGGCTTTGGATTTTTTTTTTTTTTTAACTATTAAAGTTTTCCAGGACAAATTT
This sequence comes from Varanus salvator macromaculatus, assembly GCA_023646645.1. NCBI lineage: Eukaryota > Metazoa > Chordata > Lepidosauria > Squamata > Varanidae > Varanus > Varanus salvator. The sequence goes on along the minus strand of JAIXND010000771.1, from coordinate 15,261,376 downwards.
TCTGTTGTATTATTGGGGATACAAAAAGGAAGTACCTAGTCCATCAAATATCTTGTCTAAAACTATGAAGTGCTTTTGGGGACAAATTTAGTACAGTTGATTATGCCCAGAAAGTGTACCAAGAACCAATGCTATTAATTAAGGACTGGGGAATAAGCTGCCAAATCAGTCCAGGTTAACAATCTCACCTCTGTATTTATATTAAGTAGATTCAATTTTCCAGAAAGTCCTCAAAGACTGTCCTGTGTACAGCACATTACTGTAATCTAATCGAAAGGCTGCCAGAGTGCATGTATCCATGGCAAGGTTGTCTCTGTCCCAGATGGACTGTTGTTGGTTTAGCAGCCAAAATTCATGAAAGGCAATCTCTGAAATCTGTAATGGGATCCATGCTCTTGAACTTAATCATAAATGATCTGGAGTGAAGAGTGAGCAGTGGAGTGGCCAAGCTTGCTGATAACCCCAAATTATTTACAGCAGTCAAATAAAAACCAAAATGCAATGGGATGGGATAGAATAGAATGGAATGGGATGAGATGAGATGAAACAAAGGGAAGGGAAGGGAAGGGAAGGGAAGGGAAGGGAAGGGAAGGGAAGGGAAGGGAAGGGAAGGGAAGGGAAGTCTCCAAAAGGATCCCTCCAAATCGGGGAATGGGCATCAAAATACTGAATGTGGTTTGATATAAGTGAGTGCAATGCAATGACCATTGCCCCCAGTCCCCAGCTTCAAATATAAGTTGATGGAAGCTGGGGAAGCAATGAATGGACCAAGAAAGAAACTTTAGGGTAGTGGTAGACAGCGTAATACAAATATTGACTCAGTATGTGGCTCCTGTGAAAACAACAAACTCCATGTTAGGCATAATCAGGAAAGGAGAGGAAAACAACACTGCCAGCATCGTGCTGCCCTTATATAAACTGATGCTGTGACTGCTGTTAGATTCCTGGGTCTAGTATGGATATGTGAGAAGTTCATGTTTGAGGTGGTAATTCTCTGGATTCCCTAGAATTTGACTCCCTAAAAAAAGTAGATGGGTGGACTTGTGATAAATTTAAAATATTCTGGAATGGATACATGTGGAAATACAAAACAATCTTTAAAATTAACTTTCCAATGACTCCTAAGAATGTGCTTTTGAATTTAATGCCAGAGACATTTCCAAAGAATATGACAGAATTATTTAAATATATGACAACTGCAGCAAGAATTACAATTGCTTCTAAATGGACAACAGCAGAATGTCCAGCAATTGAAGATTGGAAAAATAAGTTGGCTGAACATGCAGTGCTGGCAAAATTAACTAATTCTGTAAACAGTAGACTGACTGAAGAATTTAATGATAAATGGAAATTCTATTATATGCAGTTTAATTAATATTGAACAAAGGGAAGATCGTAAAAATATTGTTGATTATTTATAATTGATTCAAAGTGATTGAAAAATTTGTTGGTTTAAAGAACTATAATTATCTTTTTTGAGAGCCTCAAAAAAGTACTAATGAACAGAAAGATATAAATTTCTGACTTTTTAGGAATTTGCAAGTTATGAATGTATATGCTATATTTGCATAAGATCCCTGGACATTCCTATTTTTCTTTTACATTTTTATTCCTCTCTGTACTTCATTACTTTTAAGAAAACAATTAATTTTAAAAAATTGGCTCCCTAGGATTTGTCCTGCTTTCTCACAGCTGTGAGTCTGACTCCCTGGAGAGTGCTCACGGTACTCACCAAGAATTGAGACTCATATAACTGCTGCACAAGTGGAGTCTTCTGCAGCCTTTACTTGTGTTTCATGTGACATGGAAGGAGGCTGCTAGTTCCACAAACAGGGTTCCTGAAGCATTCACAGACTTCCTTCCAGCTCTGTTTGTTTTCCGCGACAGGGATGGGCATGAGATGTCCATGACCTGAAAAGCAGTGAATTCGGTGGAGTTTCATTTCCACACCATCATTTCTGGTCACTGCATCTAAAGATGGATACTGTAGAGTTGCAAAAAAGGGGAAAAAATATAAAATGATCATGGGACAGGAACAAATCCCCATGAAGAAGCAACACCTGAGACTCTTTAGCTTAGAAAAGGATATGGAAAGACATGGTAGAGAAGTACAGAATTATGAATGGGGCAGAGAACAAGGAGACAACAGTCTCCCTTTTTCATAATACTACATTTTTCAATAGACCAAGTATTAGACACCTCTATGAAAAGGTAAGTGCTTATGCTGGCACTTACAGAAGGTAGTTCTCTGTTTGATGTATCTTCTCTTTGAAGAGTAATCCAGTCCAAGTCTGGTTCAAAGACAAAGCTCCCAAGAATGGAGAGTGGCAAGCCCTAATTTTCACATCAAAAGTTAGCAGCATCCAGTCAGGAGACTTCATGGGCACCTAGATCACTTAGTCACAGTCATCTTCATTCTGCTGAAATACTTATATTTTTGCTTAAATTGTAATAAACTATTTCTGAATGTGCATATATACATTTAAATAGAATGTGCAAAGTTTATTCAAATCTGTACCCTCTTATGTCCTCTTTGTTGGTGATGAGTAGATGGTAAGCCTATAAGTGTTGCAGGGGCAATGGAAATTAAGTTAGCCAATGAATATCTTCACTCTATGTCACAACACTCAATAAAAAAAAATAATCAGAGATATCCAGAAATGTGCCTTTTAAAACTGCCTTAAATTTAATAGCAAGCTCTGCATTAACCAATCTGCTATGTCAGAGCAGTAAATAAAATGTAATGAAAACTGCATTTTAAAAGGATTTTTAAAGGGTTCCTTGGATTTAGACCTCAGAAATATTTATATTTTGGGTAAATTCCTACACTTCAAAAAATGAATGAATGTAATGAATCTGAGTTGGTCCTTATTTCTTATCTCCAATGTCTGTGAAAGCTGCAGTCTCTCAGACCCCATGGAGAGTAATCCCTTTACACTTTTCTGTCTTCATTGTATTAGCCTATATCAGAGTTGTGGTTAAAAAGCCACTCTGATCTTGTAACCATTTCTCAGCTTTAAACTCCATGTGAGGTCCCTTCCCTTCCCTTCCCTTCCCTTCCCTTCCCTTCCCTTCCCTTGAGGAATGACATATTTAATGTATGTGGACTTCTAATTCAGAGATGCTACTCAAAATCCCATTGCTCCCTTTCTGCTGTTGCTGTTGTGAAGAAGAAAAGATAAGCCACAGAAGCCCAGTCAGAATGTCTGAACTACTGCATATCCAAGGTGATGATGGAGAGAAAGGATGCAGTTTAGAAAGTATTTTACCTTCTCCAGACTTTCAAGATTTAAGACTTCATCAGCACCAGATGCTTTCTTCAGGCTCAGACTATTAATGAGGTTATTAGTCTGACACAAAGAGCAACACTAACAGCATCTAACCCATTTTCATCAGCAAATATTGTTGTATTTAGCTTTCTGGAAACATATTTTCCTCCGTGATTAGTTTTGCATTGCATTGCAATGTATTGCATGGTTTGAAACAATGAAAGAAGGTCTTTAGGGCTGCAACCTGATTAAAGATATTTTAATTCATTAGTTATACATGTTTGAGTCAATTAATCAGAGCGTCTACTTATGATAGTTTCATGGGGTTAAACAAAACTCTGAACTAAGAAACATATTGGGCTTGTGTTGTAGCAGGTGTCAAGTTCAATGAATTATTTTCTCCTGTGTGAAAAAGAATGGAGAATGTGTCTTTTACACATTCTGACTCTGAAGAAGGTGCTGTTTTTATAAGCACTTTATAATTATAAATAATCCATATTTTTGAAGTTGCTGCCTGACCAAGCAGAGCACATTTTATTCAATTAAAGGTACAATCCTATGCATGTTTAGACAGACAGACAGAGTCCTGAACACCTTTCACGTAGCTGGCTGAGGAATGCCGGGAGCAGGACTTCTGTCTATTTAAACATTTATCCTTGCAGTGCTAAAAGTATCTCATAAATTCAGAACATAGTAGGAGATTGGATTTCTATGCAGACACCTGCCTTCTGCAAGTGTGAGGCGTTAGTTACAAGGCCAGGCTGAAAGATACCTACAGTTTAACCCCTTTGAAGAATCTGAGACAAAACTCAGGTGAAAGTTTAACCATTACTTGCATGTATTTATTTAAAACGTTTATATCCCTTCCTGTACATAAAGTCTCAGGAGGGTCCAACAACAAAGGCACAGCATAAAAATTAGATCTTAAAATAATGGGAAAATCAAAAGGTTTAGGCCTGGTGCCGAAAAGAATAAAGTGTCAGCGCCAGGCAGACCTCTCTGATAAGCATGTTCCACAACCTGGATGCCACCATGAAAAAGGCCCTTCTCTTTCAAAGAGGGTGTTGTGAGCCAGGTGTCCCTTCCCAACAAAGGCTAGCACTTCAATAGTTGTTAAAAGAGTCTTTATTCCATACAGCTACAAAGTATTCACAAGCTCCAAGGCACACTCATGGTAGAAAGTTGACCTCTCGCTCTGACCTTAGTCACCCCAAACTGCTTAGGAACCCTTTGGGGCTGGTCTCTGGAGAGAGGTGTGCTATGGAGGTGCACTGAGTTTCCATTTGGCCAAGCCGGCAACTGTGTTGACGGGCCCGAGCATCCCAATCTCCCTAGGAACCCTCCCCAGCCTGTTCTCCCTCTGCTTCTTTCCCACAATCAGGAATGGGAGGGGGCTCAGTGGCTGTCCTTCAGGTGCTTTGATCCAGTGCTATCTCGGGCTGGCTCTCTGGGATGAGTTGTCTACCTGGGGCCTCACTAACTCCAATATCTGAATGAGAACTCTGACCCACTACTGGGACAATTATCAACTGCCCCTCCCCTGAGCCCAAGGCATCGTTCCCCCCAGAACCCTCGCTCTCTTGCGCATGCCTGGGAATCTCATCTGAGCACATGCGCATGACAGAGGGCTCCCGAAGAAGGACCTCCAACCCAGATCTTAAGGGGTGGGCAGGCACATAGGGAAGAAGATGCTCCCTCAGATAACCAGGTCCTAAGCTGTTTAGGGCTTTATAGCTTATCACCAGCACCTTAAATTTGGGCTGAACTTCAATGGGTAGCCAGCGTAGATGGTAAAGGACTGGCGTGATGTTTCATTTCCACCACTGAAGTGTGAAGGGCTTCTGCTCAGCTGCTGTGCATCTTTGAGGGATTTGCCAAGCCCTGCTCACATCATTTCAAGCACTGGACCCAAAACACTGGGAAATTGGCCTTAGAGTGCAAAGAAGGAGGACAGAGAAAGCACAGAGCCCATTAACAGTAGCAGAGCACTTGTTTTCCGCCCAGAAGGTCTCTCGTTCAATTGCTGGCTCCTGCAGGGCAGAAAATGCCATGCTTGAATCTCTGGTGAACCACTGCCAACCAGTGGTAGCAGTACCATGCCAGATGGGCCACAGGTCTGATCCAGTATAAAGTAGTTTCCTATGCCCCCATGTGTCAGATTGTGCAGTGCAATTGTAGTTTCATCGAATACCCACAGCTTGTAAATCTTGAGCCAATTCTCAACTAAGCAAGCAAAGGAAAGAGTTGCCCATTATAAAACTGAAACTCCTTTTGTTTAGTTCCTTGCTCAAGAAGGAACTTCTGAGTCCATTCAAGCATTTTTTATTAAGAAACATTCACAAGTGACCAGCACTGGGGAAGGTATTTGGTTTGTTTGCATTTGAATGCAACATTGCCTTATTTCTTACATTCCAACTAACTGAACTGAAACTGAGTTTGCCTTTGAAATTCACACTTCCCCAGATTATGCAATGGAGTTCCCAAGTAGGAAATGAACATTGACAAAAACATTTGTCTTAAAGGAAAATATGGCTGTCAATAATATATTTATGGAAATACAAAGACAAAATGCATTTAGGATATAATCCTACAAATCCCAGCATCCCCAGCCAGCAATGCATAAGATTGTGCCCTTATAAGGTGAATGTATGCTACAAAAACACATATGGACTTTCATGCAAACTTTTAGGGGAAAGATCCCTTTATGTTCAGGCTGAACCTTATTTAAGATTGGAAAATGGAAAACTAGGGAGAAACTGGAATTGACAGATTTGCCTACTCCTTGTAGTGACCTTATATCCTTTGGGAAAGATAGTAGCTAAGGTTATATTAGAAATTCATTTGAATTCATTTTTGTTCAGGATTTTACACAATTTACAACTTTCAGACATGCATTTGGACACAATACATGGTCTACATCCATGCATTTCTAAGCTTGCAATTTGATTCACAGATCATGCATATATTTGAAAATGGCACATAAAAATCTGTAGTTTCAAAAAATGCTCACAAATGCACTTTAAGTAATGGGAGAAGAATGCATGTATTTCAGAGATGCACACAATGGATGCATAGAGAAACTTCACAAAATATGCACAGATTTTCATGTGAAAAGGTATCTCACAATATGGACTCGAGTTTGAATGAGTTTCAAGACAGAAGTTCAATAGAATTTTGGCAAGCTCAAGTTCTGCCAATTTGCACATTCCTACCAAGAGCTCAATAAGAGGACTGTTGCAGAAAATCTCAGACTTAGCCCCATGGCACCTCTGGATAAAAAGATCAGGTAGCAGGTAATGAGAAAGACCTCTGCCTGTGATCTTGAACTGTTGCTTTCTCCATTTTTGTACATGTGCAATTGGTTATGTTTGATCTCACAAGGATTATGATGTTGTCTTTTAATATAGAGATCTCTTTTGACTGCCTGTGCCTGGAGAAAGGTACCCCAGAGTCTTTGACATAAGTGAAGTGAACTAAGCTGACATATCTCCTAAATGTCACAAGGAGATCTTTATCAGAATGAGAGGGATAAGTCAAGGAGAAAATGGTATGAGATTAGCATAGGGTGTTTTTTTTCACACGCAGATGCGCAGTTGCTATAAGAACAGTTCTTTGCTGCACAGGCAAGTGGCAAGGCATGGAATCACAGGGTTTCCTGGCTGCAGATTCTCTTGGAAAAATGCACAATGCATGCAGGCACTTAGACTGAAATCAAAAGTTTAGAATACCTTTTTCTTCTCTGCAATATGCATAAGATGACTGGTGAATTTTCAAGGGCTGATTTTACACTCAATTGCATCTCTTGCTTGTGTTACAACTTCGCTGCATGAATTGTGGTGAGGGGTGAATCTTGTTACATAGGAAGTACAAGAGACTTAATGGTCTTTTCATTCTGAACAGTTTGTATTCTCATGCTAGAGGTACTCCTACAATTTGTAAAGTTCTGTGTAAAGAAAAAGAAAGTTCTTGCATGTAAGAACATAATAAATGGTCTGGTGACAGGCAAGTCTGTCAGATTTGCTTCCTTTCACAGTTAGTTTTTTAAAAATCATCCTCTTTTCCTTGTGAATATGAAATTCACATGAGGTGGAAAGTTCATGCATCTGTACCACCCAAATTCCATAGGTACAGCTATTCATAGATAGACATTACCATGTTGTACTTACCTGTCTGTGAAGCAACTGATTTTTATGAGCTAAAAGTTTAATATGTTTTGTTATGTATTCAAGGTCTGAGCAGTACAAGAAGGGGAAATGTGCATTTTACTCAATGCTCAAACCAAAAAGATTGAATATTGGTGAGTAGTGGTTACTGTTATCATTGAGAAGAGAGAATGGGTTTTCAGCTTATATTTATTACAGTTGAACCAAGAATTAGTACCATCTGATGGGATAAGAATGAAACATTCTAAAGATGTTGGTTAGTCCTGAGTTTGAACAGAGGTGGTCTGATAAAATATTGGCTAAAACAAAGTTGAAAGTTTCTAAAAGTAGTCTTGGTTCTCAGAGGGTTACCTTTAAAGCTTGCAATTTCTCACTCCATAACATTTTTGAGCAGAGAGCTAAATGGATCAGAGAGGTCAAGAAGAAGACCAATGCCAAAGTTCTCCTGAGGAAAGGTGCAGTGTCTTCTGAGAACTGATGTTTGGTTTTGAAGTCCATATGCTCAAACTCCAATATTTATGATATTTTAGGTCAACTTGCTTACATATGTTTTCCACAGAAGAGAGTTTTGCTAATAGTTGGGTAATAGTTTTTCCAAAGTTTGAGTGATATATTTACTTCAGAGCTTTTCAGCTTTGCTGAGACAAAATTCTGCAAAGAAGAAGCCACCTGTATTCTCTTCTGTAGGTTTATGATCTACAATTGTTTTAATCTGAAGGGTAGTTTCAGTTCTATTTATTTTCCACAATATTTTATGTTTACTTACTTGCATCATAAATTGAACATGTACAATATAGTAATCTGTTATCCTTTTCCCTAATTTTATTATTAGATGGATATTTCACTTAACTTTAAGTCTCAAAGCTCATTTTTCTTGGACTCTGTTCCATTCTGACTTATCTCCAGGCGCTGGGTCCTCAAGGCTCAGTCATCCCTTCCCCTTCTTCATCAAATTCTCCTTTACAAAAGTGCTGGGCCCAACCCTACAATAGCTAATCAAGTCCAGCTAAGTGTCAATGTCACACAGAGCAAACTAAGCCAACGCCGAGTGTGAAGTATTTCCTGTATCTGTCTTCTATGTGATTTTGGGTAATTAGGGTTCATTTAGTGAATGGGAAGCTGTCACAGTGCTAGAAAGTAAATCAAAAATCATCTCTGAGGATAAACAAAACCCAGTTTCAGAGTGAATGTGTCAATGCATAAATCAATGAATATTTTCAACAGCCCCACTCTCCAAATAGACATGGGCACATGAGAAAGTGACCTGGGTACCAATAATGATACCCATGCTGAACACCCAGACTATAGTACAAATACAGCTTGACTCTGAGTTAGTTTCTTCTACGAAGAAATTTAGTTTATACCCACAGAGGTTATTCAAACTGAAGTAGATTTTACAAAGAGCACTGTGTTTGGGTTAGTGAGAAAAATATATTTTAGCTCACAGCTGTTCTATGGTTCCTCCCAATGGCTTTGTGTGTAGGTGCACTCAAAACAAACACACGCGATGAGTAGCTCAGGATGTTTGCTGAGAAGGAAAGGCTTATATGCCTGGAATTGCCAATGAGTTAACTCAGTGCTACTGGATATGGCTAGAAAAGAGAAGCATTTAAATAAGTGGAATAAAGCATGTGTGTTCATAAAAATAATGTTGCAGGAGACCAAGAAAGACTTTTCCCTTTGCTTCCCTTCTATGAAAAAGAAAAAAGAAAGAAAAAGAAAAAAGACCCAAGTGAAAGCTAAACTATGTAGCAATAGAATTGGTCTGCAAATTTTAGTGCCAAGTTTGATGGACTTGTTTCCCCTCCCTACTTACGCCCCACTGAATGCAAAAATGCACAGTTAACACATGTAAAAAAGACAATATCACAGTGTCAGAGTTTTAGACCTACAAAGAATGAATGTCCAAATTCAATAGGAAGCGTAGAGTCAGGCATTCAACAGTTTATCAACAGCAACAGGTATCCTAAAAGTACAACAGTGCTGAGGGGTAGCCACTATAAGACTGACTATAAGGAAACAGAGCATACACAGACTGCTTTATGAAGCTGGTGCCACATACGTCCTGCAGGGAGGGGAATAAGAGTTCGAATGGGTGATATGCAAAAGCAATACAGAGCACATGGGTACAATGCAGGAAGATTGAGAAATCACTGGGAAACATTGAAAAACTATCATGACACATTAAGATTTTGAGCAGCAGATAAAAAAATATAAAACAATCAGAATTTTCAGAATTTAATAGATTTCAATGTTTGCTTTTTACAGTTTGTGGTAGGAAATTCCAGAAAGACGACGAGGGAGCTGAGAATCAGCTGGCAGCAATTTGCAAGTCTTGAACTAGAGATCATCTCCTTTTCTCATAGAAGCAAACTGAATGGAAAAGCCCTGAAGATTGGGGGGTGGGTGAAGGAAGAGAGGCAAAGATTTGTGTATTCCAAAACATAAAACTATAACTTTTATGAGGACGACTCCAACAACAGCATATGTAAGAAGACCATGGGGAAAAGTTGGAATATTTCAGTGAAATGGATGAATAACATATAATGTCATGTACATTATCCAATATAAAAACAATGCCTTAAATACTACTACTGCTCTAAAAATTCACTTGTAGACTGAAAGGCAGAGTTACTTTTCCAGAATGAGACATTCAGTTAGTTTGATACATTTAAACCCTACCTTTTTCCCTTTGGCAAGACACCCAGAACAGCTTCCTTAATCCTGTTCCTTTCCATGTTATCATCATAACAACCCTATGAGGGAAATGTTAGGGAGTCTTGCCCAAAGTCACCCAGTAAATTTAAAGGCTGAGAGAGGATTCTAATCCAGGCCTTCCAGATATAATGCTCAGACCACTACACCACACTGTCACTCTAACAATGACTTTTCAAAACCTCTCACTGCACACAAGTTTGGATCTAAACTTAGAGCAGAAATGTGAAATGGTATTTCATGCATCCCCAAGATTGGTTACCTGTCCAACAGGTGACCCTTTAGCATGGGCTAGAATTTCCTAGACACATGGACAATGAAACACATATGCAGAATGCTTGGTGTGCAGGATGCTGTCTTGTGTAACAACCCTGTGTCCACAATGCATGGTTTGTAATTGTATTTTCTTTTTAAAAAAGAACCACAAAACAAAACAAAAACAAAATTGTTATTCGACAGTCAAAGGCAGAGTCAAGTTATCATCTTCAAGTGTGTCTGCCTTTGATCAAATATGTTTTGCTGAGATTGAGAGTGAGGGAGAAAGAAACAACAACAAAAAGCAAAACAAGAAACAAAACTAAACAAACAGAAAATGTCATCACACCTGTCTGAGCAAGCCCCTAAAAAAGGAATTTGTTGATTAGATTTTTCATGTCTTTATTAGTTTGAGTTTATTGTTTGGGTGGTGTATTGAGATGCAATAACACACTACACTATGGGTCAAATCCCACAGTCTTTACGCAGCCAAAAGCTTATATTGATTTCATGTTGAATAAACAGAGTAAAAGTTCCAGATTTTACAATTTCCTGGATTATTTCACAACTCTGAGCTGTAGGGAAGGGTTATAGAATGCTCAGAACATTTGAAAATGCCATTCCCTTTTTGCTAGTCAAATGATTTCCAATTCCTTCTGAAAATAGGTTAGAGCAGAGACCTAGACAAGTGCCAGGTAGGACCTGGGAGCGAGGAATGAAGTAAGAGGACAGCAACAAAGGGAAAAAAAGATGATAAAAAGCTATTACTACTTAGGCAAAACCCCTATTTGGGCATTCTAACTCTTGCAGTCCACATACAGTTATGTTTTTAGGTTCATATAGATTTATCTGTTCATGTCATGCAAGCCTTTTGTAGGCTTATGAAATATAACATAATTTCAAAAGCAGGATTTCAAAGAAACAGAGGAATTAGAGATCAAATTGCCAACATATGCTGGATCATGGAGAAAGCTAGGGAGTTCCAGAAAAACATCTACTTCTGCTTCACTGACTATGCTAAAGCCTTTGATTGTGTGGATCACAACAAATTGTGGCAAGTTCTTAAAGAGATGGGAGTACCAGACCATCTTATTTGTCTTTTGAGAAACCTATATGCGGGTCAAGAAGCAACAGTGAGAACTGGATACGGAACCACTGATTGGTTCAAAATTGAGACAGGAGCTCGGCAAGGCTGTATATTGTCGCCCTGCCTATTTAACTTATATGCCAAGCACATCATGAGAGAGGCAGGGCTAGATGAATCACCAGTTGGAATTCAGATTGCTGGGAGAAATATCAACAACCTCAGATATGCAGATGATACCACTCTAATGGCAGAAAGTGAAGAGGAACTAAAGAGCCTCTTGATGTGGGTGAAGGAGGAGAGTGCAAAAGTTGGCTTGAAACTCAACATTAAGAAAACTAAGATCATGCAGAGTCCTCTCACTTCCTGGCAAATAGATGGGGAAGAAATGGAGGTAGTGACAGATTTTATTTTCCTGGGCTACAAGATCACTGCAGACAGGGACTGCAGCAAAGAAATTAAAAGACACTTGCTCCTGGGGAGGAAAGCTATGGCAAATCTAGACAGCACACTAAAAAGCAGAGACATCACCCTGCCAACAAAAGTGCGTATAGTCAAGGCTATGGTTTTCCCAGTTGCAATGTATGACTGTGAAAGCTGGACCATAAGGAAGGCTGAGCACTGAAGGATTGAGGCCTTTGAATTGTGGTGCTGGAGGAGACTTCTGCGAGTCCCTTGAACCGCAAGGCAATCAAACCGGTCAGTCCTAGAGGAGATCAACCCTGACTGCTCTTTAGAAGGCCAGATAGTGAAGATGAAACTCAAATACTTTGGCCACCTAATGAGAAGGAAGGACTCCCTGGAGAAGAACCTAATGCTGAGAACAGTTGACGGCAAAAGAAGAAGGGGACGGCAGAGAATGAGGTGACTAGATGGAGTCACTGAAGCAGTCAGAGTGAGCTTAAGTGGACTCCAGGGGATGGTGGAGGACAGGAAGGCCGGGAGGAATGTTGTCCATGGGGTCGTGATGGGTTGGACATGACTTCGCGACTAACAACAACAACAACAACAAGCCTTTTGTGGGAAACTCTGGCACATAAATTGATCCATTAATTTATTAGATGCTTTAATATATTGCCTTAATATATAAGTAGCTCAAGTTGGAAAGGTAGGTAAGATGAATAACTAAAACCATAATCCATACATAAATTTTGAGTTATTTTTGTAAAGGAATCTCCCACACTTCATATTTTGCATGCGTTTCTTCCCAATATGTACATCTGTATATCCAGTTTTATCTGATATACTGTTTTTGCACACAACTTTCCAAACTATACCTATTTTTTGCATGCCATTTTTGAGCCAATAACTGCCTCACAGCATTTGGAGAAATGTGCAGTCCAAAGGATAATTGTGTACTGAACCATACATCTATCTTGGAAGTTTAAATTAGTTCATCCACTTAAGGTGCAGTCCTATGGGGATGCCCATAAACTTTTGGAACTTGGAGGATTATGAGCATCCTTTGGAGGGCAGGAGCCATGTAGAAACAAAGGTTGCTTCCACAGTTCTTTCATTCCTCCAAACACTTCGCTGTTCTTACATGCCATCAAATCTTCTCTGACTTATGGTGACCCTATGAATGAGTCCCCTCCAAAATGTCCTGCCCTTCATAGATCATCTCAGCTCTTATAAATTCAAGGCTGTGGCCTCCTTTATAGATTCCATTTGTCACTTCTTTGGTCTTCCAGTTCTTCTTCTGCCTTTGATTTTCTGTAGCATGATTGTCTTCTCCAGTGAGTCTTCCCTTCTCACTGTGAGCTCCAAGTATGACAGCTTCAGTTTCATCATTTTTGCTTTCAGGGAAACATTCTGGCTTGATTTGATCAAGAACCCTCTGGTTCCTCTTACTGTGGGTTCAGGGCACTTGCAAAGCTCTCCTTTCCTCCAGGAAAGCACTTCAGTGGCCAAGCTGACATGTTATATCTTGGCAATGCTCATTCCCCCTGCTACACACACCAGCCTCTTGAAATACCCCACAAACCCCTCTCTAAGGCTTTTTGTATGACCTTGAAGTAGTTATGTAATTATTTCCATAGTGCCCATGGGGTAGGGGGACAGAGAGGGATCAAGTCAGAGCTACAAGGATACAGGAAATTTGCAGCTGGGAATATGAAAATCCTGTAGGTGCTAGATGCCACCTTGCATCCGTAAGATTGCTACTGTTAGAAATGTAGCCCAAACCCAACTCTGCCAGTCCTAAAGAGAAGGTTGGCTATAGAGACTATAACTGTTTAAGGTCACCCAGTGAGTCTTCTGGGTGAGCGGGGGATGAATCTTGCCTCCCTTATCCCACATGGTTCATTGAGCACTTTATGCTGGGGAGGGCATGGCTTGATTCATGCATTGTAATGCTTCTAAGGTAAGCTTGGTGGTCAATTATAATAGCCAATGAATAGATTGAAGAGGAAACTAACGGTGACCTTATGAATGGAGATTGACATCATTAGTGCTTTGACTTCCATTCAGCTGTAGAATTTAGCCAGTCACATTGTTAGGAAAGTAACATTTCTTTAGAAATTGAAATAACTTGAGAGGTGGGGGGAAGGTAACTTGAAAGGTTTCCTGAAACTATATAAAAGACAGTTGCAAGGAAGTCATGTGGGTGGGGTGAAGCAGAACCACTTAATCAGTTCTGCAGCTATCTTAGAAGTCCCCGATGACTCTCAGAACTTTGCAAGTTGGGTGGGAGGGGGTGGGAGATCTAAAGCACCATTTTTCACACAATAAGCATGTCAACCATTGTGTGATTCTTAAACTACTTTCTTTTACTATGGCATTTTAAGGATACAGAAATATCAATAGAGCTGTCTGAAACCATTACTAAACTGAAATTATAGTAGATAATTTTATGTTCATCCTTTATATTATGAGGCACAACACAGAAGACAGCCTACTTTGTGGCATTATAAATCAGACAGGCTGGTTAGACCTGCTGGGGCTTACAGAAAAATCCCCGAAGTAGGTTTTTGTGCATGCGGTTTGTTTTCTCTCCTGTGAAGGTAGACAAGAGCAATTAATTGCTTACAGTAATAGGTTTTGTAATCTATAGTAGGGAAAGTTTTCAGCACTGTCACAGTTCTAATTAAGGATGCACAGTCTTTGCTAAATCTGTTTCATTTGTGTTCCACAGATCACCAGGAACATACGGAAATTTTGTTTGTGTTTTCCAATGTGAACTTGGACTAATCTGCACTTTCCCAGGTGTGTAATGGCACTAATGAACATTGGTAAAAGTTAGTATTTGCACACCTCCACCCCCCACCCCACAAAAGGCTGCAAGCCTGTGGAACCCAATAATTTGGAAAAAGCCAATCAAGTGCAGAATCTGCAAGTCATATTTATAAAAATCTGAACTCTTCTGAATTTTTGGTAGATTTTTCTGGCATCCTTAGAACTAATCAAAATAAATGCTAGCACAGCAGGGAGCAACTGCTTACTAGGAAAACTGCTTGATGTTAGGATCTGGGCTTCTCCAGTGAGCCATCAGGAGACCAGAACTGGGATGACCACTGTAGTACTTGCGGGATCTGTCTCAGACCCTGCTGCAACTCTCAGCCTCCTCATAAATGTCAACTGGGAGACTGGGGGAAGAACTCGTATATAAGAGCAAGCTCTTCTCTTCACAGGCTGCCTCAGCAAAGCAGGGCTCCTGCTAGCTGTGGTCTCGGTGTTGCACTTTGCATTGCTTCTTGCAGAGCTGCCTAATCAGGAGGGAGCTGCCGAACTATCTCATTATCTGGTCTGCATGCCACTTTCAAGCTGAGAAAATGCTGTTTATATGCTGATGACCACTCTGTGTACAGGCAGAAGAAAGAGAACAAAGTTCTCTCTTCTAGCAAAGCACTTAAATGGCCAAGTTGACTCTCTCCATGTTGCGGTTGAGGAAAGGAGGCCCAGGGCTGCCAGGAAGTGTTATATCAAGTCTTCCTGCTAGCTGCAGCATGTCCCAGTTCCTCCATCTCACCTGACCCTCATTATATCTGGTTTCTGTTGCACCTTGCTGCACCTCACCTTCCTCTCTTGCTACCTTGCCTTGTTTGCTGCAACCTTCACTGCTCTTGAATCCTGTCCCATTATCTTGCCTCAGGTACCTGCTCCCTGCTCTTGTCTTCCTGCTTCTTGACCTTTCGCTTGTGTGTACCCTCTGCTTCTTCATTGTCTGTGCTGTCCTTTACCCCCGCCCATTGCATTACCCCTGCTGGGTGGAGAGACTGCCAACCTCTCACACATCTGTCTCACTGTCTGGTTGCACTGGTGTCATGAGGCTCCCTCCCAGAGGATAGTATTGAACCTCTGACCTAATAAAATCATTCACTTCTTCCCCAGAAATTTGTCTGGTATTTTCAAGTCTCCACCAACACCACTTTTTAGTTCTTCAGATACGGGCGTTGTACAAATACTGTACGTTCTTCAGATACGGGTGTTGTACAAATACTTTGCTAATGCATGACTGGGACAGAAGTGACTATGGATAATAGCAATATGATCATTCTTACAAAGCTCTGTGTATAAGGCTCTGAATCAAAGTAATTGTACAGGTCTAGTTGGGACTCAAAGTGGATGGGGATGCTGATGTTGTCCATCCATACTACTTTTTTTTTTTTGGCCCCAAATACAAAGTGATGTATTCAGATTTGGGTCATCCTTATTCTGTGTCCATTGCTGGTGCCATGTTCTTGAGGTCCACAATTTGTATCAGCACTTTCATTTTATATCCAAAGGAAAAATTTGGAAAATCAAGGGGATGAGATGCTTGTTTTAAATATTCATTTTGAAAATCCATTCTGCAGTGAAGGAGATCTGTGAAAGGGGAGGTACAAGAACAGCCCATTTTTCCTGCTTTATAAATAGCTGAAAGATGGGTTAAGCCTTTCTGAAAGAGACACACACACAAATTACTCCCAGTACAGTAAACCTGACACATTTGTAAGTACAGACCAGAAATTTAAGGTGAAATAATTTTCCAGCTGGTCAAGTAGAAGCTTCCATGTTAGGAGCCAGGACTGGGAAAAGTATAATGTAAATATTTCTGTTTTTAAATATGGTTATATAAGGCCACCGTATTTCTGAATCATGCACTGATTCTGATGTGCTAAGAATAAAGGCTATTTATTACTTCAGTGTATTCAGTGTCTGTTTACTCAGCATCATAAAATGCCAGGTTCAAATGCTGACTCCTCTCTTGATACAAAAACTCTTCCCTCTGTGTCTGTTCTTCCAGAGCCGTTTCCAAATTATACATTTGCTCCAGATTTATGGTGTGTGCTGATTATAAATTTTAAGAAACTCACCTGTTTGGCTGAACATATATATTGAGGCAGAAGGTTGCAACAGTTTGTTTTCCTGCTTTACCAGCATCAGGATTGGAATTTTAGTATGTGCCACAAAAAGTGTTAAGGGGCATTAGAAAGGGAAATATATTGTCATTCGCTGAACTGGCATTCTATTTAGCCAAATAAATTAAATCTGGTTGCTTCTATCCATGAACTAAACGATATGTTTCATTAAATCCATAGATTATCCTAACTCTTTTCCCCCTTTAAGTGTGCAGGTCCCCAATCAGGATTGGGACCACTGCATTCAAATAGGTGGGTCACATCTAGCTGTTCCCCTTCTAAACCCATCCCCCTATGCATGGGTTGAAGAAAGTTTGGAAGGGAGTTAGCTAAAAATTTGGGGAAGCCCAAAGCCCCACTAATATAATCTCAAAGGTATTTGTTCTAAGGGACATATAATTGCCTTAAAAGTTGTGAAAGAGGCATAAATATACCTCAACAGCCAGAGCATGTAAAAGAAAACACTATCTGATGTCTTGGTACTTATGTACACACCAAAATTCATATGCATGTGCTTCAGTCACTGCTTGCTTAGACACAGTCCAAGAGATCACCTCTTGTGACCATAGTAGGAAAGAGTTAAGCCCCAAAGAGTGGGCAATACCACATTTTGGGCTGATATAAGTTCAACAACCCAATCCCTAAAGTTCAAGTTATGGTTTATGGCTTACCTGGGACAGGTTCTAGAGCAGACCTCCTTTTTTTCCTCTGTCCTGCTCCTTCTTTTCTACAACCTTTGGAATTGGAGACCATTACAAATGTCACACTCATGTTTACACCTGCATGGACTCCGATTACAGATGCCCTGGGAGCTAAATTGCCAGCAGAGCAAGTGGAGTTGAACCCTCTCTCCATTTGAGACCTGCCTCCAGCTGGGGAAACCCAGCAGGTGACCAAATGACCACTGTGGCCCTATGTCCCTTGGGAGGGCCAGCTATGGCCATTCACTGAATAAACAGCTTTAGCTGTTTCTCACCCTAGTGTAGAAAGGCTTCA
Source organism: Varanus salvator macromaculatus (assembly GCA_023646645.1). Taxonomy (NCBI): domain Eukaryota; kingdom Metazoa; phylum Chordata; class Lepidosauria; order Squamata; family Varanidae; genus Varanus; species Varanus salvator. Next base: position 15,243,555 of record JAIXND010000771.1, on the reverse strand, counting down.
TTGCTACTACTGTGCAGAAAAATTAATAATAGCTTAGCCGCACACCGTTATGAAATCTTTACAGGCACAATAAATAATATTGAGTTATTGGAAAAGGTAGCAGCTCATCATTGTCATGCCAATAGAACCAACCCTGAAAAAAGAAATAGCCTGTAAAAAATTGAGTCAACATTCCCCCCACCCCATGGCAGCTTTCTTGCTTCTTATCCTGTCATCTTCTTGATCTGTGTTACTTTCCTCTGATTTCACAGGGAAAACACACCCACAAATCCCCTTCATCAAACCTTTTGTTTTGCTGGCAGGAGCAGGTGGTCACCAAATGGTCGTATGACCTCCCTGTGTGTCAGGACGCTATGCGGCACCATGCTAAGGATGCAATGGCATGGCCTGATCTTGTGTACTGCACCACAATTACCCACATGCGGCCAAGCTGTGACTTGCTGAGGCATGAAACCTCTTTGTGGGGTCCCTTGTTGCTGGCAGGGCACTAATGCAATAGCTAGTGCACTTGGCTGAGTGTACGGCAGAAGGTTCTAGATGGGCAGTCACACAGTCATGACACCCAGGGACCTGGGCATACTGTAATCACAACTGCTTCCAACTCTTTTGGTGTCTGTGTCAACTTACTTCACTGGTAGCTCCCACTCCTTCGGTTTCCTTTACAGGCTCCGACACATCCCAGCATGGTCAGGCCCTGCAGTGTTTGTGCAGCTGACCTTCTTCCATTGGCAGTTCCTTCTCTCTCACAGTTCTTTGCAAGTCTCTACACATCCCTCCCTGGTTTTTCAAGACAGAGTAGATAAGGCCAGAGGATCAGGTCAAGATTGGCCAAATATAAAGCCACAATTGACTGAATGACAAGGTCATGAACTGCCTCAGAACTTGGCCCTTAAACAAAGCCAAACTTGACTGCCCAAGAAAGAATAGCACAATTCACATTAATAGTGAGATCGGTTTAAGTCAGACTTCTCCTACTTCCGGTCTTCCAGATAGTTTGGACTATAACTCTCCCAAACTCCTGATCATTGTCTATGCTAGCTTGGACTGATGGGGGCTGAAATTTATCTCCACCAGCTTGGAAAAGAATAGCTTGAGTGGTTTTGAAGCCACCTAAATATATTTCTTCTGCCCTGCACATCTCCCTGGTGCTCTTTCAAGCCTTTTCCATCCCTAATTGGTGGAAAGTGAGGGCTTATTTCTGGAAGGGATAAAAACATCATCAAAATTCAAACCCCAGTTTGACCCAGGTTTATTTTTACCCAGCAGGAATAAAGGAGCTTGGGATGGGAACCTGCTCAGTTGATTTTTCATGGGACCTGGTGACCTGTGGGTCCTGTGAGCTGGAGATGTTTGTTTCTAGAAGTTTTATGTTCTGGTCCTTTTCTACTATAAAGCTGTACTACCTAATAATCTGGGTGGCATATGTTCTAATTTAGTATTTTGCTGCTAGTGGATTATTGTATAATATTATTATCCTGCTGCTAGAGAGTGATGCCATCCCTGTACTCCAATGGATTGCAAGTAATTTTTTTATGCTTCATGGTTGAAGATAAAAGATTGAATACAGTGGCAAGTGTGGTCTTCAAGAGTGAACAAGTTGCTTGCATCTAAGACTGGTGGGGATCATTAAGCTGCCAAAGTACCCAATCCACTTGGAGCAACCATTGTAGATGTTCATCTCCTGATGCTGTTTGCAGACTACTTTTGGCCATATTCTGCAGGTTATGAAAAAATGTTCTTTTTTTCCCTTTCTGCTCTTGTATTTTTCCAATATCCCATTGCAAGCAGGTCTCCTGTCTCTGTTTTCTAAGCATTAACCACGTGAATACCTTTCAAAACTGAAAGCTGTCACTGTTACATAGTTTCTTTTGCTTCCCTTTAGAGACAAAATAGTTGGCAAGGAGGATGGGAGGGACAAATATTTTATGGCTAAAAACGACAACATTTTTGGCAGTAGTTTCCTGCTGTTCCTGAGCACTGGCCCCCGTGTCTTCAAATGTTTAACAGATGGTAAGTTACAAGCTGTCTAAACTGCGTTGAAGTTGGGAAGAATATAAAAGGAAAGAGACCTAGCTTTGGAAACGTATTCAAGTTCTGTGGTGTGGAAACTAGCAAAACTCCTTCATGTAATATTTGGAAACAGGAAAGCCCATTATAGGTAAGTAAAATCAGCGAAATACTATTACAACAGAGGCAGGAAATTGCTCCTTACTCCAAAATCCAATACATCAATTAGGGAGACTTGATGAATGGAATCAGGTCTTGTTCTCAGCAATGTTATGTCCAGGCTTTATTCAGTCTAGGACTCACGTGTTATCTGCAAGGATGGGGCCCTGTTCCAAGCAGGCATGCAAAGGATAGCCATAGGAATCCTTCAGTTTGATTTTCTCCTCCTCCATTTTCTCCTGGCTGCACTGGCACTTGGAAGATCCATCTTTTTGATCCCACATGCTTTTGGTCCCACTCTAGAGTGAACACTGTCATGGTCTTTCTGCCTAACCTACCTTGCAGGGTTGCTGTGAAGATAAAATGGAGAATAAGAGGACACATTAACCACCTTGGCTTCCTTGCAAGAGGGGGAAAATGCAGGATGTATATTGGAATAATATATTTTAAATAAATGAATAAAACAAAGTCAATAATTTTAAAACCTCCAGTGTATTGCATGCTGTTAATGAAGAATACTGTGGATTTTTTTCAAACAGTGAATATTATGGAATTCTCTCCTTTCTGCCTTTGCCAAGTACAATAGTTTCTAGAACAAAAAGGGTCATGTTGTACCTGCTTGTAGCAGTCAAAGATGAGGGTCTCTCTTGAAAATGTGGTGGCAACACTAATTTAGGACCAGAAACATAGCTGAACACAGAGTACCATATTTTTCGCTCTATAAGACGCACCTGACCATAAGACGCACCTAGTTTTTAGAGGAGGAAAACAAGAAAAAAAATATTCTGAATCAAATGGTTTACTGAACTATTTAATAAACTATGGGATGTGTTGGGATCTCTTAATCCCAGTTGCTTTACTCTCATGTGCCTCTAGCATACTGTGTGCATGACCCCCCCATCCCCCACAGACTGTACATGTAACTGTTAGGGGATGAAAACATCTTGTATAGAATCCATCTCTGCAGTCCCTTCAATGTCACATGTATTTCCTGTAGGTCTGAATAAACTGTAAATATTCTTTTGAATATTTTTAAGAAAACTAAGATCATGGCATCCGGTCCTTTCACTTCCTGGCAAATAGATGGGGAAGAAATGGAGGTAGTGACAGATTTTATTTTCCTGGGCTCCAAGATCACCGCAGATGGGGACTACAGCCAAGAAATTAAAAGATGCTTGCTCCTGGGGAGGAAAGCTATGGCAAATCTAGACAGCATACTAAAAAGCAGAGATATCACCCTGCCAACAAAAGTGCGTACAGTCAAGGCTATGGTTTTCTCAGTTGCAATGTACGGCTGTGAAAGCTGGACCATAAGGAAGGCCGAGCGCAAAAGGATTGAGGCCTTTGAGTTGTGGTGCTGGAGAAGACTTCTGCGAGTCCCTTGGACCGCAAGGCGATCAAACCGGTCAGTCCTAGAGGAGATCAACCCTGACTGCTCTTTAGAAGGCCAGATCCTGAAGATGAAACTCAAATACTTTGGCCACCTAATGAGAAGGAAGGACTCCCTGGAGAAGAACCTAATGCTGGGAAGAATAGATGGCAAAAGAAGAAGGGGACGGCAGAGGATGAGGTGGCTGGATGGAGTCACAGAGGTGGTTGGTGTGAGCTTGAGTGGACTCCGGGGAATGGTGGAGGACAGGAGGGCCTGGAGGAATGTTGTCCATGGGGTCGCGATGGGTCGAACACGACTTTGCGACTAACAACAAAATTCTTTTGATTGCACACCCCCAGCATACCTGCTCTCTCTGGTTTTTCTTGCCTCTATCTTAGACAGAGAAGGTGAGCAATGAGGAGAGACCTAAATTCAATCCTCCAACTTTTCTCTCTCTCTTTTTTTCATATTTAAAAGTGATGCTTAAGAAACTCGGGCTGCATCTACGCATCCTTTTGAGTTGAGAGAAATGTTCACTCAGTGGTCTCTTGTGTGTCATTTCTTCCTCTGGACCACGGGCATGAAAATCTAACATTTGCACAGTTGCAGAGATCACTATAATAATTGTGTTTCTTGTATCCTCAATTGGAAAGGGAACTTTATATCCACATTGTTTTTGTTAAGCATTTAGAAGTCCCAGTTAATTATCCATGAGGTATTAAAAGGCCCAACTCTTGAAAGACAAAGCTGAATTGTGGGGAACTTCCCTTTCATTCCCAAAAGGTATTTCAAGCTCACTACACTTCTGCTGTTGAATCTTTTTTTTTTTTTTCAGAACAAAGGAGTGATGGGTGTTTTCATGGGGATTAACCCTTTTTTTTTTCAGAGAGGAGGAAAATGTCCCACTTTCCACTTTTTCACACCATGCATAATTTTGAACATCTTTGCCATGCTTCCCATTACTCATCATTTTCCTAAGAGAAGCAATCCTGGTTGTTGTAACAAAGTCTGATAGGGGAGCTGCTCCAACCCCTTGATTGTTTTAGTTGCCCTTCTTTGCACTTTTTCCAACAATGTCATTTTTCAGGTGTGGTGGCCAGCACTGTACACAATACTTTAAGTATGGTCATATTAAAGATTTGTGTAAGAGGAATATGATCTTGGAAATTTGATTTTCAATTCCTTTCCTAATTATGGCATTTCCTCCTAACATTTGACATTTTCATCAAGCTGTCCCCCACATTCTCAAGAGCCTTTCTTGGTCTGTCAGCACTAGTTCAGATTCCATCAGCTTATACTTGAAGATGAGATTCTTTCCCCCCAGCATGCTAACTTTACACTTGCTTACACTGAAAGCATTTGCCGTTCTGATGCCCTTTTTCCCAGCTCAGAGAGATCCCACTGGAATTCCTCACAATCCCTTTTAAATGTTTTATTTTAGTATCATCAGCAAACTTGGCTACTTTATTGCTCACTTCCAATTCCAGATCATTTATGAACAGGTTGAAAAGCACTGATCCTAATGCAGAACCTTGTGAGAATACCATGCATTCTCAATGTTGGCTTTCAGTTCTGTAATCAGTTACTGATCCATAGGACAACATGTGTGTGCACACACAGCCCTTATTCCATCACTGCCAGGTTTTCTCAAGAGTCTGTTGATGGATTTTATCAAAAGGCTTTTGGAAGAAACAATGTCTATTTGACTGCTCAGTCCATGTGTCCAGCTCTTTACATTGTCAATTGCTTCTCTCACATCTCAAAGAGAACGCTGCTTCAATGTATACTGTTTCTTAACCTGTTAAACTTTAATAAAAGGATTGTGCTTCTAAAGCAAAGCGTCATCTGTGCCTGCCCCCTGTGGTGTGGGGGGAGGTGGGGGATCGGCGCGGGATGGCAGTGCGGGATGACAGTGCGGGTGGTGGAGGCTTTAGAAGGATTGTCTGCGCCTGCCGCGGCAGTGGCATGGGGGGGGGGAGGTGCGGATCAGCGCGGGATGACAGTGCGAGCGGCGGAGACTTTAGAAGGATTGTCTGCGCCTGCCGTGGCAATGGCGTGGGGGGGGGTGGCGGATCGGCGCGGGATGGCAGTGCTCGAGCGGCGGTGGTGCAGAGCGACAGTGCGCAGCGGCGGCGGCGTGGGGCAGCACAGTGGTGCGCGGCAGCGGCGTGGGGCGGCCGCGCGCGGTGGTGCGCGGTGGCGGTGGCACGGGACGGCGCGGTGCGTGGCGGCGCAGAGCAATGGCACGGGGCGGTGGGGCGACAGTGGCACGGAGCTTCCCGGTGGGGGTGATCAGTTCGCGGAGTTCGAGGTGGAGCAGGGCACGCGGAGCACATGCCGGCCTGGTGGTGCCCGCGGGCAGGCGGGCAGCATCCCGGGTGTCAGGCACATTCGCTCTATAAGACGCACAGACATTTCCCCTTAGTTTTGAGGGGGGAAAAAGTGCGTCTTATAGAGCGAAAAATACAGTAAGTAAAATTAGATGTTTTAAGAGTTAAGCACACAGATCCTTGTGCTTGGATGGCCAAAACTGTCAGTTGCATTTTCTCCCACTTTTTAAAATCACTGATTCTTTTCATTCCTTTCATTAAGAAACATGCCATATAGGTATTTTTAAAAAAGAAACTGAAAAAATTATCACTCATTCTTAAGTATGAGTGCTTCTGTTGAATGCTTACAATGTCCTCCTTACTGACATTTAAGATTATTTAGCTTTTACTGGACTGTGCCTTGTAAGAGAAATAATTAGGCTGCTTAATCTGGGAACCCTGTCAAGTTTCAGTCAAGTTGCTTGCCCTTTTCACAGTCTCCTTGTAGGTATGGGAACATTCAAACTTTCTTGATCATTACCAGTCAATCAGAAAATCTTCAAATGATCTCTTAAGAAACCATCTATTTTCCTTTCTTGAGAACTTGTGAATCTATATAATGAGCAATAAAATTGAGCAAACTTCTCCAATACTTCTAAATTAGAACTCACAAAGTCATTATTGCTTTTTTAACAGGAGAATTTGGTCATAGCTTTTATGCCTGAAATGACATCTTTGCTAGAAATTTATCAGTTTTGTTTCCTTTCTCAAAGTATTTCTGCTTCATGAATCTCATACATGTCTTTCCATTAACAATATATCCTTAAAGCTTAACATGTTTCTTGTGATTTAACCCAATCCTTGTGACTTCTTTGTACTGTTCTTTTCCCATTTTTAGTGTTTTTCCCCTTTGCATTTTTAGAGGAGAAAGCACTACTACACGCTTTAGAACATGGGTAAGGAATATGCATCCCTCTGGATGCTCTCTGGATGCAGCCCCATCAGCTGTAGCCAGAATAACCAGTGGTGAAGGATGATGGGAGTTGCACTCCAAGAAGATTTGGAAGGTATCATATTTCCTATCCCAGTTTTAGACTACTCCCAACCATGAACTATTCCCAACTGTGTTGCTTTTAGAAAAGGATTCTTTTTATAGAATGATAGAGGGATACAAATGCTGTAAATGAATGAAGTATATCTGAAGCATGCAGAAAGTCACCAGTTCGGGCTACACTTTTACCAATTAAAAAGGAATGCAGGGCCAGGATCACGAGGCCAAGACCCTCACCAATCACTGCCAGCCAGAGTGCAGTGGGCTGGATAAATCTATGGTCCCACTCAGCATATGGTCTCACTCAACAGGGTACTGAAAAAATGAGGGGCACTTTAATAAAACACGGGAGTGACTTGTAGAGTTATTTCACAAAGGCAACTTCCAGCTACTCAGAAAAGATGTTGCCTTAGTACAGAGGGGAGTAGGGATCTGCAGATCAGCAAAAATCAAGCTCACCAAAGTTCTCTGCATTGCATTTTGAAGCAGGTTATGAATCATGTCCCTATCAGCAAGCAAGCTTTTTTTTTCTGTTTTGCATGGAGCAACTCCAAGAGCCTTCTAATTTGTACTATTGCCAAGCCAAGTATCCCTCACCTTGTAACTGTGCATTTGGTTTCTTTTTTCCTAGGTACAATCTTGGCATTTGCCCTATTACATTTCATTTTGCTGCTTTCAGCCCAGTGCTCTAACTTATCAAGATCACTTTGAATTTTGTCCTGTCTTCTAGGGTATTAACTATCCCTCCCATTTTGACCCATTTGTGTCATCTGCAAATCTGCTAAACTTTTCCTGCACCTCCTCAATCAAATCATGAATCAACAGCCACAGTCCCTGTTTTGCATGCAATGCTAAAGAAGCTACACTGAGCTGTCCCCATTTGGGAGTGGTTCAGTAGCGTTTACAAGCATGTAAGCCTGCTTCCCCAGAAGGGTGCCTTATGATTTCATATGAACTAGCTCATTTCTTGACCCAAACAGCAAATGAAACATTGTACACAGAATCCTTCTAATCAGGATTTTCCAAACCAAATTATTTTCAACAGCTAGAATATTAATAAATGTATGATTAAATTTGGAGTACTTGATGATGTAGATCAGTGCAAAGACAATGAAGCTAGATCTGTTTCTAGGCTTTGTTATGATGGTGGGGAAATGACTTTGTGAAGCCACCTTTACAGCAGTTCATCTGTCTTATAAATGACCATAAGAGGTTTTTTAGACAACTTACTGCAGACAACTTGTCCTTAATATAGCAGCACCAGTGAAAATGCAGGAGCCTTCAATCACATTAAACATTATTCAGATTGTATTCCAGCAATTGAGTCATATAGGCATTCTTCTTTAAAAGTGCTCACTGAAGAAAATTAGCTTTAAAAAAAAGCATCTGAGGAGAATGATTCATCAAAGGTATTGTTGTGTGGATGAGTTTGGTCAAATTTATGATAATCCATTTCGAAAAATACTTCATAGACCTTTTCCATGGGCAAGATTTACAGCTGGAGCTAATTTCTTCTTACCATAAGGTTTCCCATAATGAATTTAATGAGGAATTGTATCAGAGGAGATTCTCTGGTTTGCATGTCTGCAAAGAGTCTGGAGGTTACATTTCCTCTGGCAGTAGATACTCATCTTGTCTCTTGATTGACAGTCTTCTAATTTAGAAAGCTGTGGACAGGTACATTAAGAACTTTTCTTTTGATGTAAAATTTTATGATGCCTGCTAGAAGAGAACCAGTATGGTAGATAGTTAGAATGTTGGACCAGGGCTTGGGAGACCGGGTTCTAGTCCCTACTTGGCCATAAAAGCTGACTGGGTGACTTTGGGCCAACCGCAGATTCTCATTCCAACCTACATCACAGGATTGTTGTTGAAGATTGAAAGGGAGAAGACAAACTTGAAAGCCACCTTAGGTTCCTTGCAAGAGCAAGACTGCTGGGTCATAAATGTAATGCAACAACAATGACAGCTATGACAGAGCTAAGTCAGATATTTAAATTAATGTCAAATCAATGCTCTTAGGGGTGCACGGGAAGCCACACTGCATGCGACTCTTGTCTTCAGCACCTTGCTGCTGCTTCCCAGAAACTGCCACCTCAGGTGACTGCCTCACTCCACCCTTTTGCACTCGTGGCCTATGCCATGGTGCATCCCTATAGCCCCTTGAGGGGTCTGTCTGTCCATTCCATTGCTTGCTACATTTATATCATCTAAGGACCCAAACATGATCCTCATCCTCTCTGTGTTTTCCTCACAACAAATTCATGTGGTAGGTTAGGCTTAGGGTCTGCCCTGAGTTCACTGGGCAACTGGCCCAAATTCACCCAGTGAACTTCATGGCCAAGTGGGGAATCAGGACCCAGATCTATCCAGGCCATCACTGTAGCTGCAACAGCACACTGCCCCCTCATAAACAAAGAGGCAACAGCCCTCCCCTTCAGTACTTTCCTGCACCCCCTCCCTTTGCTGCCTGAAGCAAACTCTCTTTAGTGGTAGGGCCAGCCTTGACCTGAACTCCTCATATAACTCCACCACCTCTCCTTCCTTAGCCATCTCATTCCTCTGATTTGGGTGCCTCACAGAAGAGTGATGCCAAAGCCATATAACTCCGGCTCAGACCACTACCCACTCAGCAGCTTCAAACTTACAGCTACGCACTGATTTGGCAGGTCTGCCACCTAGTGACCAAAGATGGAGCTGCCTCAATAACTTTTGAACCACTGTTCAGGATGCCATTGCACCAATGAAGGGTTCCCTTCCACAACAAGTCTGAAATAAAGACATCAGTAGTTTGCACCAAAATTTGACAGAAATATATGACAAGTCTGCCAAAACATTGAAATATAAAAGGGTACATATGTCAGGTTTCAGAACTTTTTTAATTTCTGTAACTGTGCGGATTCTTATCAAATGCAACACATAGATTATAGATTACATATGTCATTTTTCAAGTTGTTCATGCAAAATGTATACTTTTTAGAAATAAAAATTTGCTTTGGAATTTAAACAGTTTAATGTTGATATACAACCACAGCAGTTAAGTATTGGGAACAGCCCTTTTAATAGTCTGCTGTTGCTTTTACATCAGCAAATCCATTGTCTATTGAATCTGCAAATATCTTCAAGATTTTTAAACTGCACAGAAGGATAAGAGGAAAATCCTAAATGAAAAGTGTTATAAAACATCTTGCAACATGCTTCTTATGAGATCAGTCCAGAGGCCTATAATTTCCTGTTTTCACCCTGGCCAACTGTAGCATGTGTATATAATCAGTATCAATATTGGCACCATAAAGTCGTGCGCACAAGCCATGAGGTTAAGCTGGAGTTCCGCAGAAGTGACCTAATGAACTGGGCTAGCCAGTGTGAATAAGAATGAATCGATGAATAAAGAATGATGAAATTCTTACAGAGAAAAGTTCTTTTCTTCCCCTTAAAGAGGTTAGGCAAAATGACCTCGCAAGGAATGGCTAACATTGACCTAAGTGACCACAGTAAGTTACCAGACACCTGGAAATTGTCCCATTAATCGAAGCCCGCAAACAGACAAAGAACACATATTTTTATCTATCTATAATAGACATGGTCAGGTAACATTCAGGTCATCAAGAGCAATCAAGCACCCAGCAAGTAATTAGCAGAAGTATGAGAAAGAATGGAATCTTCTCACTCCCATAGACATATACATGGGAAAATAGTGTCAGAATAAAGAGCTAAAAATGTAAGTGGGTTAGATCTGAACTTAGATCTCACAACCCGACTGGAATGTAGACTTCTTGTACCCCTTCCTGCCCACACAAGAGATTATTTCTACTGTGCAGGACAACTGACAGACAGGTGGTAGCCTTGGACCCCTTCACTTCTTACTGTTAGCATCTCTCTGTTTAGAAGACTTTGGGGCAGAATGCTCTTTACCTCTTCAGAAACATAGAGCAAGATTGGGATGTAATAGGAATACTTGCTGCCTAAATAATATGAGGTTAAAGTTTGTACCTGCTCTATATTTCCTTCTGAACAAACCTTTCTCTTGCTTTTGAAGTGTGTTGTGTGTCTGTGTGACTGTAAGGCTAGGACACATTCCTCTCTGGCAGTGTGCATTAAACCCCAGAACAAGATTCTAAACTTCTTGAAAACCCAGTGGTAAGCACCTCCTTTTGAGGTATATTGTTATTTGAAAGTAGCACAACTTACAAGCAGCCTATGAGAGCTATGGCACCCTTCTGGTCAAGTTCCATAACAAGTGGTTCTCATAGAACACCTCCTCTGAGACTGGAGGCAACAGGTAACCATCATGACTAGTAGCTGTTGGATTCATGCTCTTTGTCCTCTTATTTAACCAAAGACTCATCTTAATAATTGAATCCTGCTCAGGCCCCATGGAAAGTACAAGGCATGATCCTTCAGAATCTGTTTTGGGCTTCAGTATGTCCATGACTAGCCCTCAGAAGGAAAGATCTAACAATATACTTTCGTTTACAGATGAGAATAATAATTTCCTTCTTCAACCAAAAAAAAAAAGTTTCTATTTTGCAAAATCTAAGATAGAGTAGCGTGTTTTGCAAAGCTAAGCAAGGTCGCCTTTATCTTAAGAAACCACTTCAGCTTTTAAATCTGTACATCTGGGATTGCTTTGCAGTGAATTGCTCAAATGGTGGATAGTCCTCAACTTACTATTCCAGCAATGAAAATATCCATGTGTGCAAAAAATTGGAGCATTGCTTGACAGACCGTCGTAATACAGAGACTCTTGTTGTTTCTGTTTAGGAAAATGGATTGGGGTTTAAAGAGAGCAGCAGAGGGCAGTGAGCTACAGTCCGGCTTTGCACTTTCTGCTTCCACTTTCATCAGGAGAACTATGCTCTAGGCCTTAAAAGGAAAAATTGCAGACTTTTTACCTGGCAGGGCTCTTGTAAATGTAACAACCATTGACCTAGTTATTTTCCTTGCCAGGCTGGTTCATAGATAGCCAGTGAAATGTGCTAGGAGTCAGAAGACAAACCAGTAGACAACCAAAGAGAAGATAAGGGCCGAAGGGAAAACCAGGAGCCAATATCAAAGAGAAAGGAGATACCAGGATCAAATAATAAGGATATGGGCACATACCAAACTTGCTGATCAGGCAAGTCTTAAATGAATGAGGATGCCCTTACATGTCCTCCTGCTCAGGAGATTCCAAAGGCCAGGTTTGATAGGTGTGGTCAATCTAAGGCCCAGTGGGCTTTCCATTGGCAGTTAAATGGCCCACCACATTGGGCAGCTCCAGAGACCAATCCATATCTCCTGTCCTTCCACCAATTCAGCACCATGCTAGGAAAGTGCTCAATGCATGGAAGGTGTGGAAAAAACAAAGGTGGTACCCTTATCTTGGATCATGCTTGCTGATTATGACAAGCTTAAATTGAATAGAAGCAAAAACTATGCTGTGATTTTTCCCATTTTTCATAACATAGTTTTATTAATTCCATCAGCTTTGAACAGCCGGAATGGCTAAAACATAATGAAGCAAAACTAGCAGAAATAGAAACTCCCAATTTGGTTCTCTGAACTTGACTCTGAGCAAAGTTTATCTTCATTAAGTTTCGACATAATGAACAAAATGCTTCAAGTCCACTGGGAACAGATTTTAGGCATTATTATGTATGCATTTAGGTCAGGGAGATGAAGGGAGGTAGTATTACTTATGGATTTTGAAACATATCAAATTTTTAAAATTACCATGCCTTACTCAATATACATAGAAATAAGTCAAACTTTCAAAGGTTGCCAGCTTTTAAAACATCAGGTAGTATCTTGTGTTGCGCCTGTTATAGATCAATCTTGACAAAGTGAATGCCACATGGTTTCTCTTCTGAAAATAGAGGGCTTGGACCTCCATTTTCAGAAGGGTTTTTCCCAATAATGGAGAAATTCTATGTAATCCCAGAGTTTGTGTGCCAAGCTATGTATGACATTAATTGTATCAATACAGTTAACTTGTGTGGGGATGTTGTTGTTTTGTTATGTAAATATCAGTCCAAGGGAAATCTTCACAATAAGAAAGGGAGGCAAAATTTAACTCTTGCCATTGTCCAGCTAAAAATCTACCCTCAAACTGCTCCTTGCATTTCAAGGGAATCCTCCTATATTGCTTGAAAGACACAATTTTTTACAAGACAATCAGCACACAAAGACAATCCGGCTCTTCTATAAGATAGTGAAATGATCAGAGTGCAGCCTGGACTTCCCATTTTTCAGCATTTGGAATCATTCCAGGAGTGCTGTGTTATCCTGGAGTTTGTACTAGCTTTGTCTCTGTTTCAGGTTTTTATTTATTTAACTGTTTGCTGGGTTTTGGTTTGATTAAAGGTAAAGGTAAAGGTTTCCCCTTGACGTTATGTCCAGTCATGCCTGACTCTAGGGGGCGGTGCTCATCTCCGTTTCCTAGCCGAGGGAGCCAGCGTTTGTCCGCAGACAGTCTCCGTGGTCATGTGGCAGGCATGTCTAAACACCGAGGTGCACAGAACGCTGTTACCTTCCCACCGAAGTGGTACCTTTTCATCTACTTGCATTTGCATGCTTTCGAAATGCAAGGTTGGCAGGAACTGGGATGGAGCAATGGGAACTCACCCCATTGTGCAGATTCGAACCGGTGACCTTTCGATCAACCAGCACAGCAGCACAGTGGTTTAAACCACTGCGCCAACTGCAGTCCCTTGGTTTGATTAGGGATACACCAAAAATGATGAAAAGGTTGGAAAGGTCCCCAGGCTAAGATGGAACCTGAAGAATTGGTTGCTATGATTGATAATGGTCATGGTTGTTGTCGTCGTCGTCATCATCATCATTATCTCAGCCATCTAAGCAACCTGACAAGCTGCAGCTAATTCAGGTTTCTGTCAAAACTCTCCAAGGTTCCATTGATTTTATGCATTCTTACCTTAAACAGATGGAATCAAAAGATAATATGTTGGAAGATCAGGTTACAGCTCACAAGATGACAATGACAGCTTTTATTTTATTTTATTTCTACATCACCCAATAGTTGAAGCACTCTAGGCAGTTTACAGCAGTTCATAAAACAGAGAACACAATAAAACTCCATAAAATTTAAAATAAAACCAGAAGATTTAAGAACAATTTTAAAATAGCTGGTGTAGTATCAATATCATGAGCTGAGGTTCCTCCTTCAAGCATTCAAAAGCCACCTACTGTTTTCCTTGCACAGCATTCTTTATTGACTGGAAGAACAAATCACCCAGAATGCATCTCTGAGCATGCACAAAGCAGTTTATTAAACCCAATCTAGTATTCACTTCCAGGAACTCTCCATATGAACATGGCTGGGCCCCATCCCTTTGGGAAGGGCTTTCTGAAAGTGAGCATGCCTCTTTTTTGTGTGCTGATTGTCTAATTGGGACACCCACCACTGCAGATTCCTCATCATGGGGTCAAGAGCAGGGGTGCCCGATCCACATCTGAGAAATACTCATTTTCTAAGCCCTCTTCACCTGGTGGAACATCCTGGTTACTCTCAGGAATCGCCTGCTCCACCGGGAGCCTGGCTTGGGATAAAAACATCCACTTCCCCCATCTAGGTGTCTTGGCATGGCCCATCCTCTCCAGTTCTCTCTTGATCTGCTTCATATTCTGATTCTTCTGAAATCCAGCCAGCAGTCTGTGAGAATGAGTATCTAAAACAGCCATCCTTCTTTCTACCAACAAGCTCTATGTGTTTCTTGACAGGAAATTTTTTCAGAGAGCTAATTTGAATGACCTTGGTCTTCAGAAACAGACAACACAGGTCTACCTGTCAGAATTTTTGGATGCAATTTTTCATTAGTTATATGTATAGCCACCTGATTTTCAGCTTTGCATTGAATGCACTTATCCTATGTCTGATTCTACATGAATATCCAGAGTGGGACCTGCTATTGTTCAGTTTCTATGGGTTTCAGCCAAAGAATATTTGTTCCATACAGCCTGACAGAGAGCAGAGCTTTGGTGGGCTCTGCCAAAGACAAAAGCATGCTTTATCCGCAAAGGAGGTCTCGGTCCGGAAGAGACAATTTACCAAAGAGAGACTCTTGGCAAGGGACATGTACTGGCAAAATCAAATTTGTTACCCAACAAACCTTTGTGTTACCAATAAAGATCAGCTAAGGAAATTTCTGTCTCTCAACATGGCAGAGTCATTTATCACTGGCATTAAAATTACAGCTGCTTTGCATTAGCTGTTGCTATTTAAGAATGTTGGATTTGGTCTTTATCCAGCTTTAAGCTGTTTGCTAATGTTTAGACTGTTCAAGTAGATAACAGTTCTGGGCATTTGGCCATGCTTTACATAGGTTTAGTGTGTGCTTGTCCTTCCCTTCCCTTCCCTTTCTTTTTTAAAAAAGTTCCTGTATAGATTTTTATACACTTTTATATTTACCTAATACAGAAGATGTACATTTAATATACTTACAGACAAATTCAGTGTGGCTACCTATAACCTCTGAACTTGGAGAATTATGGACATGCAATGAAAGGTGGGAAGAATACAAATCCAAAGGTCATTTATCTGCTTCTACCAGTGTGCAAAAGACTTAGGTGGAAGATTTTGATTGTCTGACTCATTTTTCCCAGCACAAAGTTTGAAGTTAATTTGAGGTGGGGCCATGCCCTACTTACTGTCTTGAAGCCTTACCCCTCCGCTGCAGTCCCTGCCTCTCTCCTCACCCATAAGCTTCCATCTCCAAGGACAGTCTTTCAAGGGAGGAATCGCAGCCAGTGGGGAAAGAACTTCACTAGAGAGAGAGAGAGAGAGAGAGAGAGAGAGAGAGAGAGAGAGAGAGAGAGAGAGAGCGAGCAGTCTAAGGCTGGAGTCCTAGCTGTGTTCTTGGACTGTGTTTCCAAGGCCAGAGCTGAGACTGACGTCTCCTATGGACACCTACATTTGATTTAGCCACCACAAGACTGTGGCCTTGATGCAGGTCATATATAGAGAAAGCTATGTTATCATATATATTATATCATACCCCTTTCACATGTACTTATTGAAATGGCTATATTCCAACTGATGTAGTACAATTTGTTGATTTTGTTTACTTATCCTTTTTATGGTGTTGCTTCAATTTTGCTGTGGAAATAAGAAAAAATCTAGGAGGGAGGGAAGAGTTAATCTACCCTTCCAAACTGCATTTTCCCTTGAATTCTCTGCCTTCCTCCAGGTGCCATTTATATAACAAAAATCATGTAGTTTATTTGCATTTATTCAATTAATGTCATATTTAGTTGGGCACTGAGTAAGCTCCAATCAGTCATATATTAGCAAATTTCAGCTGTCAGATGTTTTACATTGTAGAAGAGGAGAAGGAGCTGGGCACTGCCAGGATTGCTTGTAGGAAGGCAATATCTCATTTATTTTGTTCCTGCTTTCTGGACCACCCTTTCAGAGTGGACTCCAAAGTTAGTTTTGTGGCTAAAGCCAGAGTTAGTGGGGGGAAATTTGCCCTGACTGCAGGGAAAAGTTGACTTTTTCTCTTGGCATCAGGTGACTGCAGGGCTGCACCCCAAATGTATTTCAAATATCATCCCCACACACACACATGCGTACTCATAACTTTATGGAGTTTCTCAAAGGCAAAACCCTTAATGCATTTTCATCATAACACCTTAAAATATTTCAAAACTATAATGCAAAATACACTCATTGAACACAATTTCCCCCCTTCAATAGAGCTTTTATATGAGTAATATAAATGGTACTTCCATTTAGTTACAGTTTTACATGCACTTAACAGTAATAGCTATATGGCATATTTATAAAAAAACAACAACAATGGCGGAAAGAATAACCTAAGTCTGCTAAGCTGATGCCTAAATGAAATTTCATTATAACTAGTATCTCAACAGGGTAATAACTGAGAACTCAGCTTTTTAGTAGATCAAGGGATAGTCTATGCATGATTATGTCCCCTAGAGCCCAGAGGCTAAAGCAAAGATGACAGAAGAGACCTGCATCTGACTTTTTAAACTTTCAAGCATGAAATTGGGGTTTTGATATTGATTGGAGAAGATATACTAGGGAAAAGGGTCAACTATTTCCTTTTGTACCACTTCGATGGTTTATAAACCTGCAGCATTCCCAGGTTATTAAACAATATACTGTACCCAACTCTGTTTCTCTGCTGTGAGACCAAGAGCTTTTGGGAGGTAATTTTCAGGACAAAAATGGCATGGGAGTTAAATACCCATTTTCCCACAGATGTGTACACACAGGAGGTTCTGTGCCACATCTGCTGACCATGTTATGTCTGTTCTAGCCCTGAATCTATCCATGTTTCACCCTTCAAATCCCATACACCCTTCACTCTTATAGCTTTTTCTTTTATTTTCCCTCTTACTCCCCTTTGCTTCCTGGATGACTCTAAATCAAAGTTGGGATGCAGCTTGTCAAACTAGGGGCTGCAGAGAGCTGATGATGTGACCTCTATTCTCTAAAGGCTCATTCAGAAGGCATAATTGACTCATGTTCCTCTACTCTTGCTTCTGTGAGATGTTCAAAGCTGATGGTAGGGGAGAGGAATATAACATTAAAAGGTGGGCGTGCGTGGCATTACGAGAACACACATATTTCATCTTTGGGGTTGTTTTCTTCCTAGATTGGCTGCATGAGTGAGCACCCCCATCCAAGATAGATTATTAGAAGGGTCGATGTCACACTCCTATGCTTATCGAAGTCTGATTTTGTTATGTGAGCATGTCCCTGAGAATATGTGAGGGCAATTCAGTAAGAAAAAATGAATGATGTGGGAATGCCTATAAGGCATGGCCAGAAATAAAAGGTGGAAAATCCTGTTCCATATAGGAGTAATTTAACAATATGCTAGCAACGGTGGTTAGATAACTAAAAGAGAATCTGCTTCTTCTAGTGCCCTAACTGGGCAGCAGGTGTTAATGGAGGATTAAAGCTGCTATCTCAGTATTATTTGGGTGTAGAGCAGTTAAGTAGCAAAAAGTACATGGTGCAAACAAGTGTTATCATGACCTAGAAACACCGAAGCAAAGAGAGTCAGAAGGGGCTACCTACTCTGACCCCCCAGATCATTTAATCCCTACATCCATCTATCTATCTGTACCCACATCCACCTATAGCCACCCTATATCTGCAATGAGGAGCTTCTGCATCTGTGTGTGGCTGCCCAGAGAGGTGAAAACTGATTTGCAGAAGCAGCCTTTTCTGCGGCAAGTATTTTCTGGCCCTGTACACACTCCACCCACCCAGGCAGCCATTGGTCCTTTCTGGGCAGGAAGAAATATAAATAACTTTGAGGTCTAACTAAGCCTTGCCTGAGCAATAGAATCAATGGGGAGGCTGAGAAATAGAAGAAAGCTATTTAAATTACATTAAATTAAGCAACCATTTCATTAAATGGAATGAAATTAAAAATATACCTGGGTCTCTCTTACTGCAGTCCAACACTCAAGTCTCCACAAGGCCACAGCTCTGCCATGTCTTTGCAATGCTGTCTGGTAAGGGTATCTCTTCCCTTCTCCTATATGTCACTCCCCCTTAAAGATGAGTGAGTCTTTCAGGTTTACTTTCTTCCCTATGGGATTTGAAGATCAGCTACCTTAAGTTACTTCTCTCTCATATATGAAGAGTTCCGCAAATTTTAGATGCTTGTAAAAGACAAACAAACAAACCTGAAATGAAATACCCAACCCATCTGCACAAGCCAGATTCGATAGGCACAGCTGTTCACAGTGTGAAAAGGACTTTGTTAAACCTGGCTACCATATGGATGTGAAGGATAAGGAGGCTGTCAGGAAAAAATAAGCACCAACATAGCTGAATACATAGGAATTCAAACAAAGACATTTAAAAACAAAGCAATCAAAGTCCTGGGCTTATTTGACAGACCTTTCAGTTTCAGTTTCTACCAAATTATTATTTTCAAGTCTCCAGTCCTTTTTGTTTCAAATATGGAGAATATAGAAGACTTTGATAAACAGGCAAATAACTGCTCATCCACCCCTATTGCTTGTTGCTTTGTGCTCTGCTAAACAACTTCTGAAGCTAATCCTATTTGAGTGCCCCATTATATAATAAGCTGGTGCATATGTTGCCCACAGAAAATATCACAACTGCCAAAATGGCCTGTCAAGTTCAGGTGGTACGTAATGGACCAATCTCTCTAAATTAGCTGTTTTCCCTTCACAGTTATTGAGTAAACTTCACTGGATTTGGCCAGCGCATTTTTTTCTCTTTTCTTTTGCAGGCAAATGTAGACAAGTAAGGATGAATGGCCTCCCGTTTCTCTTTGGAAGCAATGGGCAAGGTCTCTGCCGAGGCTGCTCTGCTAGCTGGCCTGAAAATTCATAGCTCATAGTTCCAGAGAAATAGATGTAGACTTGTGCACTTTCTGGTGATCCATCCCCATGCTAGTTGTGTCCTCTAATCTTGTATAATGTGCAAGGAATAGATTTCAAAGGCACGTAGCACACCCAGTGCATCAGAAGTCTGAATGTGACACAAAACATGCTTTCCCCCTGATGCTTAGAATAATGAGAACTGATGCCCCAAGCTGACAGTATGAGAACAGAACATTCCAGGTATTGCACTGAGCCAAATAAGTTAATTGTATGATTCTGTCTGGCAATCTTTTGGAAAAAATAACTTGAGACATTGTGCTTCATTTTCTGCCACATAACAAAGCACTGCTTGACTCTTAATTATCTTTTTTATTGGCTCAAAAGTCTACCCCACCCATTGAAGCCTTTTCACATTCCCAGGGCAGCTTATAAAATGATATTCTGCACACAACACATACAAATGCAGTACTACAACAGCACAACACAGAAACCTCTTATATATCTGGATACAAATATCTTTCAATGTTTTAAACAGACAACATAGTGAAATTGAGTTCCTGGCAAAGAACCCCCTAGCAAATTTTAAAGATGCAGGAGAGGATTGTGAAGTCACATCCCCATATGCTGCTGGGATCACTAGCAGGTTTGGGGTGAAACTCAGTGCAATCCATCCTCTAGTATTCATAGTCTTCCTCTCCTGCTTGGCCCAGCCTTGGAAAGAGAGCCAAGTCAAGAGGAAGTCCACCAATACTCAAACCAAGAATGTTCTTCCATGTCATCAGAAGCAGCACAATCAGTTGGTTTGCAGATGCAGTGTGGGAGACTGATATTGTTTATGCAGCATGTGTATAATGCACATGTGCCGCCCCTTACGATCAGCAGCAGATGCCCTTCTCCGGGAGCCCTCCGTTAGGGAAATAAGAAGAGTAAGCACTTGGAGGAGGGCCTTCCTTGTGGTGGCACCCCACTTATGGAATGCGCTCCCCAGAGAGGTTCGCCTGGCACCGTCGTTATTTGTTTTTCGGTGCCAGAAAAAGACCTTTTTATTTAAAAGTTATTTTAATTGTTAATTTATATTTGTTTATTTATCTTATTTATTGTATTTTTCTCTTTACCTCAAGATGGGCCAGTTTTTAATGTTAGTTTTTAATGTTGTTTTGAATATTGTAATTGTGGATGTTTTATTTGTTGTTGTGAGTCGCCCCGAGGCTTGTTGCAAGGAGGCGGCATACAAATTTTTAAATAAATAAATAAATAAATGTGGGATTCAAATCCTGGATTCCTGCAATGCTGGACCATCTCAGCAAGAATTTGGACTCAGGGCTGTGACCAAATGGACCAGAGTTCAGGCAGCTGAGGCAAAGGAACCTGATGGAGTGTCACCCCAAAATAGTTTCTGCACACATACCTTCTCACTAGTATCTTGCTTGATGGTCCTCTGTTCAGGTAATGTGAGAGGGTTTCCCTGTTGCTATCAGAAATAAGCACAAGCACCCCCATGCCAGGGGAAATCTTGACTCACCTAGGATCCTTACTGCACCCTGGAGAAACCCATTGGCCACAGGTTTGCATTATGCATCATGGCATTGTCTCATGCTTGTGAAATGTGTGGCTGGCAGGCTCATTGGCACAGATGTGGCCTCATATCCTTTCTGAACACATGTCCGCACTGCTGTCTCACATTCAATTTCTTTTCACAGTGAAGCTTGTTAGCATTTGACAAATGGACATCTCTCATGGTCCTATTTTGGCCTTCTCCCAAAGCAGTCATTGAAGCTCCAGGATAGCATGGTCTAGGATTAAAAGGTGGGCCTTTCAGACACTCACCTGCACTCTGTCCTTCTATGTATAATCAGAAATTAAGGAAATTATGCTAAAATGACCATATTACAGGAGTCATCAAGAGACAGGATAGTGTTGATCTGAGTGCAGGAGTGAGACTTGGGAGATCAGAGTTCTCACTCAGCCACAAATCTTTGAGTATTTCTGAGCAAGTCATGATTCCAAGCCTAACCTTCCTCACAATGTTGTGTGGAAAAACAGAGGAGGAAGACTATGTGCCTTACAAGAAGAAAGATACAAGAATAATAGATTAATAATGTCTGTTTAGAAAGCATGGGCCAGAATGAATCCTTGTACTAGTAGCTCCATTTCACAAAGCAATACAAATTGGCTGAAAAACCAGGCTTAGACATTTGATTATTTATTTATTTATTTGCCCTTTATCCTGCCTCATTATCCATAAGGCTTCCTAGGTAGGTTACAAATTAAAAGTATACAGTGAAATAGTAATATACAATCAAAATACAAATGTAAAAATAGAACAAAATCTAACAAGTAAAACCACACCATTATAAAACTACACAAAACCATAGATCAGCATAGAAACAGAAACAGAGCGAGTCAGAAGGGGTCTCCCAGGCCATCTAGTCTGACCTCTGACACTAGCCGGCTCCACTCACGACATGCCCACCATGTGCATGTCCAGCCTATCTTTGAACACCCACCTGAAGCGAGCCTGATAGAAGGCACAACAACAATTTACAACCAAGTATAAAACATTAAAACCATCATTCTAGCAGTTAAAATACAAGGAAAATAAATAGGTCTTTTCCTGACCCTGAAAAGAATACAAAATGGGTGCCAGGCAAACTTCTCTGGGGAGCTGATAGCAAAGCTGGGGGTGCCACTGCTGAGAAGGCCCTTCTTCTTGTAGTCACCATCCTTATTTCATGAGAAGGGGGCTCCTTCAGAAGGGGTTGGGTAGGCACAGGGTTCAGTTTGTCTGAATCCAATGTACAACCTTAGTTGTTATAAATCTAGTACCTGTACCTAGGTCCTGATGGATTTGTTGGGTCAATATTTAACTAATACATCAGTTAAATCTATTGGTTTGTGTGTGCTCTGACAGAAAACCACAGAGTCCAGTCAGCATGTGGGAGGCACATGCTTCTTCTAGGCATTGTCAAGTAGTAGGCATATTCTTTTAATGAAAGCATTGGCAGCTGGAGGGGCCTCTAAAATTGGAAAAAAGTGATGAGCATCAGATGATTGGGTGGAATATTCAAAGCCACCATTGGCTCTCTGACAACAGAGAAATGAAGCTTCTGAATACCAAAATGTCAGCACAGCCTTGATTAGTTAGGTCCAACTGCCAACCATCAATCCTCCATTCAGAGCTGGAAAAGGCACGTGTGCAACACAACCACAAATACAGTTACAGGCACAGATTGTTTCCACACTGACTTGACAAGAGCTTCTGCTTTACATTTTTAAAGGCATATCAGCTTCATATCACCTTTCCTCCTGACCACCCACCCAAGCCTTGCAGAAATACTGTCCCACCACTTTTTGCAAATTAGTCATTTCAGAGGAGAATCTCCATTTTTAATGATTGCAGACATCCATTAGGATATATTTACATTATTCAGCATGAGGATTCCTGATTAATGAAGCCCCTGAAGCGAGCCTGATACCTCAATAATCCTGTACAACTTGCCACTGACAGCAGCATGGCATTCAATTAATCTGAGAGTTTGCGGGTTCATTCATCTGACAGGATTCTATCATGGATGGACCTTTCAAAGCTAGATGATGCGTGGCATGAATATGCTAGTGTCCGCCATTGTCTGTCATCTCTCTGACATCAGCTGCATGAGGCTGAGGCTGTATCAATGCCTTTAGTTGGTGAGCACCTCATAATAATGAGAGTACAAGTGTGGTGGTAGTGAGCAAGGATTTGTTCAGTAATGACATGACATGTCGGAAAATGGCAAAAGCATTTAAAAAAATGATTTCTCTCTTGTTTTGATCATGGGGTTCATCATTCAAACCCCTGCACAAAGTGATACTGGCTCCCATGTCTGCAAAGTTCCTGATCCATTGAAGGGTTTTGTTTTGTTTTAAGTTTCATCAAAGCTAACACTGTGGAGAACCTACTTTGCAGATGGAGTTCAGCACCATGGATAGCCACCATAAAGCAATGGATTGGGAGAACCTCTGACAAAGGCATCACCAGCTTCGTCTCTATCAAGCACAGTTTTAACAAGCACTTTGAGTATAGAATTTATATCTTAGAATATTGATGTTCTCTTCCTGCATTATTAAGCAATATAACTGCATCCTCCATGTTCTATTAACTCCAGATATGTTATCTTTTATAAGTGCAATGTTGAGATTACAGACATAGACCAATAAAGGTACCATCATGCTTTTAGGTTCCGCAGTCTCATTTCCTTCTCTACAGCTATCTCTGAGGTTCTGTTTTTGTATGCGTCTCCTCTAGATACGTTCATTGTGTTAACAAATGTGATATCTCACTTTTTTAATATTTTAAAAAGGTTCCTAGTTCTCCAGGACATAGATTAAAATACTGAGAAATAGGTGATGATTTGGGAAGGTGTAGAAGGAAGGCTTCTCAGAACTTCCAAGAGCAAGGGATTTAGTGCCCAATGTTCGTTTGCTCTTTATTATTTTAATGAACTCAGCCTTTCAACATAAAGCCATCTTGAAAAAGCATAGTATGATAAAATAAATACTATACCATCAATAAAATAAAATCAGTAGTGTAAACATTTGAAATAGCAGGTAGACATGAAAGGCCATGAAAAGATGTCCTGAGTCATTAAAGGCCTGAAAGAATATGACAGACTTTTCCTGATGCCTAAGCAGAAGTTTTGCTCCTCTTTCAGCATGAAGATCATATTCCTTTTTGTAAATGGTCTTTGAGGGGATGGGCATAGATTTCATGAATGGGTGGAGCTGAAGGCAAAAGTGCTAAGTCAAAAATCAAAATAATTACCAGTAACTAAACCTTAGCAGAGATGTTTCAACCTTTTAGAATGGGAGAGAAAATGCATAAAAGCTAGGAAAACTTGAAATGATTGGTGCTTGGGAGAAAGAGCAGCGGAAACTCAGGGTCAAGAAAGGCTATGAAATGTTTTTTGGATGCTACTAGCTGTTAGAAACTATGGCAACCAGAAGAAATGTGTGGAGGACATGACAGGTGATTAATACCACTCCATCAGTAATGCTGGATCTACCACCACTGCCAAGTTGGTGGGCATCAGCAGTGGATTCTGTCAGGGTATTGAGGAACCTGTGTACTGACATTGATCCTGAACATCTTGTTGATGACCATCTGAAGCAGCCCCTGAATCACTGCTATGCAGAGGCATCATGTCTAGAGGTGCATCTGTTGGAATATGTGTGCATTGGGTGACTGCTGGAATAGGGCTTCAATACTGAGACAAGGAAACGTGGGAGTCCTTGCAATTTTGGAGTGGTGAGATGCAACTTGGGATGTATTAGCTAAAGGGAAGGAAGCATAAACTCAGTGCCCACATTCTAAGGCTGTAAATTGCTTTTTCCTTCCAAACTACTAGAGATTGAAGTATAACCTCTTGGTCCATTTGGGGATTTTTTCCAACATTTCAACCTTCAACATTTCAGTGACCCTGAAAACAAGCCTTGAAAGAATCTTGGTTTCAAGAATGGAGAAGAGGCAGCTGAACTTCCCAAAACTCCAGAATGTTTGCTTCCCCACCTATCTGCTCATAAAGATGTGGCATTATCAATGGAGGCATACATATTTCACTTTGAAAAAGAAATTCACTTCTTTAATTTTCTTAATAGTACAGACTTGGAGCAAAATTGCTTTATACAGCTTCTGCATTATAAAGGCTTTTTTTAGTCTCACATCCTGAAAGCCTGCCAGATCAATAGAAAGGTTTGATTCCTGCTTGGCCTCCTTGCTCAAACAAACTTTGCCTTGCTCACTGCTGAAAGTATTTTGTGTTCAATCCCCATAGTGCTCAGTCTCTTGCTATATAGTTAGCTCTCGCACCAATTTTTCCTTTTTTTTTAATTGCTGTGTGGGAACTCCTCTGGCATATGCTGCGTTTTGCATGAGTGATCTGCAGTCCTTCCTCAGAGAAACTGTGTCTCTGCCAAAAAAAGAATAGGATTTCCATATCTCATTTCAAGAGCTTAATAGCATATAATACATACTTCTTGTTAATATTCCAGGCTGCTTGCTAACTTGCTACTGGATGCTTGCCAGCATGTCGCACCTGCACCGCTGCCTTGCTGATATTTCAAAGTCCGCTCAAGTGGCTGAGAACCACCTGTAGAACTCCTGTACTTGCTGAGATACACTTGGCCCAACTGTGATACTAAACCATAAAGTTTAAAAGAGGGGGTGGGGGAGAGAGGAAGCTAGTGACAGAAAAAGGGCGAGTCTGATAGAACCAAGACAGAGATGCTTTTGCCACACAGAGACAGTTGAACCAGCTTGTAAATATCAAGGAATGCTGGCACCAGGAGGTAACTGGCAATGCTTTATTGTTTCAATTAGGTCTTTTGAATTATTCAATGAGAATAGTTGGATTTAAGAGGATTTAGGTCCAGTACGTACACTGCAAGAAAAATAATGAAGCTGCCTTTCATATTTTTAATGCTGGTTAAATAACTGTTTTAAAGAATTTACTCCTCTCTATTTGTATTACATTAAGAGATGCATTTTGGTTGGTAAAGTATCTGGGGGTGCTTCCAAAAGCCGAAGAGGCAGCACACACTGTGCAAAGACCTCTGATGGTTAATAAACAATTCATGTATGACAATAAATACAGATATAATAAAGCAGCATAAAATGTCAATAAAATTAAAGAAGTCTTTTTCTTAAAATATTGAACAACTAAAACAAATTCAATACAACTAGACCAGTAAAGAGAGCTAACTTAAATCCTGAGCCATGGGCCATTAAATGCCATCAGATGCCATTGAATGTCTTGGCACAGAAAGCAATCTTAGCTTGGCACCAAAAAAGATAAACTTGGTACAAGACTGAGAAGGCCCTTACCCTTGTGGTTACCATCTAAGTCTCTGCTGGAGATGGAGCCTAGGGAAAGACCTCAGATGTTGCATGTAGCATAGAAATGCACAGATGAAATGCATACCTATATACGCATGCACACATTCAAATGAATAAAAGAATTTAGAGCCAAGCTGAATTAAACCAAGAGGGCAGAGTGCAAGCTGACTGGCCTGCACTCAGGGAGGCTGCTGTAAGGACTACTGACCTGTTTCAAGAACTCTTCATAACTGTTCTTCTGTGCAATGATGCTCCCCCGCTCAGAGCTTGCATTCATTGTCTGCAAGACCAGCACTGGGGAGATTAATCATGGGACTATGTCCTGGATGCAAGCAACATTTAAGACCTTTCTGCTGCCTGAAGTTCTGCCCGTATTTCCACCACCACCAATAACCCACTCTGAGGGAATCACATGCAATCTTTGGAAATAAAAAGATTGTCGTCGCCCCCGTCGCCTCCCCCCCACCCCGCATCTATGGCCTGGTGTGACTGACAAGCAGAGTGTGAAACTGGATAAGAACTGGAAAGTACAATGCATCAAAACCAAGAAACCAAGAAATTAATGGTACTCTGTACTAGGCATGCATGAGGAATCTGTCCATCAAATTCCCTGGGCTCTGCTCCCCAGGCTCTGGTCCCCTCTGCAGTTTAGAGTCTGAGTTTCTCATGGTGTGCCCAGCATTTGATGGGTGCTCACTAGGAGTCAAGCACCATGTGCTGAGCAAGCAGCATGTCTCCTGCATGCCTGCCACCACTGCCACCAGCAACAGTGGGCAGGGAAGAAGGCTGGTAGCTGGGAATAGCACCTGGTGCATTTCTCCATGCTGCAGCTGCTCCTGATGGGGACGATTGCTGTCTCTGAAACCAGGGGTCTATGAGCATTTATGGAGTAGCTCTTGGATTGCTCACTTTGCAGGACCAGGCTGAGGATAAGAGGAAATGGGATGCTAGAGGGACAGAAGCTGAAAGGATTTGTCCCAACCTTACCCTATACATTCATCAACTTTAAAAAACAGTGCAAGTAAGAGCAGCAGAAGAGCTGTGCTCAATCACACCAGAGTCCTTTTATCAGTGGGTTAGTTTTGCTTTTATTTTTCTGCTTTAAATAAAATACAAATCAATAAAGTTATATCTTGCTGGTTAATATTTCAGCACTTTTCTTATTCCAGGTGACCTGACTTCCCAAACATTGGCTTCCAATTTTTGCTCCAAATTAGAAGACCAATTATTTTATGCCTCAGTTGCCTGTTTACAGATATTGAGCCAAGATATCTATACAATACAGCATTAATTTTAAAAAAAGAAAAAGTGAGAACTAGAAGATGGGCAAAGTCTTGCACATCAGGACATGTATTTTAGAGATATTACATATTCATTTAGGATAAAATCAGAGGCAGACACCATATGTTTGAGATGGTTAAGGGGATGTGGTTGAGTGTAACTGGTTGAGTAAGGTAGTGGAAGATTTCAGTGACCTGATGAGTTTGCAAAGTTCATAGGTCCAATAATTTTCCCAGGGGAAGTTGAAAAAAGTATATCTTGAAAGCATTGGGAATTGTAGGCTATTGTTCTTTTCTGTTTTAATAGGGTCTTCTGAATCAATATGATTCATCATGCCAAAGCCAGGGAGGAACTCAAGACATTGGACAATTACTCACAAGAGAAGAAATGCATATTCAGCTGAAATCTGCCAGTGATGCTAGAAAAGGACAAGCAAGCTAAATCTGCTTGTCAGATCCAACTATTTCCTCTTCAAAAAGTTCATTAATATGGCTACTAATTGATCTGCGACTGATGTCGTTATCTGAATTTGCCTAGTAGGTGTGGCTTCTGAATTCCACACCTGCAACACCAATAATGTGCCTGCCCTTAATTTAATTTAGTACCTATCAAGAGGGGTAAAGAAAAACAATTTGCCATCTAGATTATAAATGGATGATCAGTTCATGCCAACAACAAATAATTCATGTTTATATTGGAACAGAACTTCAGAGCATTTTCAGCACCATCTACTCCATGTAAACACTGTCATTAATTAACAATTAGAGCAGAAATGACAGCATACTTTGTATTCTTTCAAAATGATCCATTATTGTATCCATTATTATAATGGCATGCCCAAAAAATACCCCTCCAGAAAACCTATATCCACTGAAAATTATAAACAGATGGGGCCACATTGTCAGAATTACCTGAGCACCTGCAACTAGCGTTAACATGACAAGGTGAATGTTTGGGGATGGTATAGAGGAAGGATCCATTCATCTAAACAGAAAATGAGCAATTTCACCTTTCTAGCCTGATGTTTGATAGAGAGACTTGAAATTCCTGTTAAATGTCAACGTTTGTAACTCTCCATCCCTATATGAAGTAAGGAAGGGTTGAAGGCATTTCTGGACTTATCTAATAGAAACCTTCAACTGAAAGTTATCCCTTGCATATTTTAATTAAGTCTGCATCCATATAACAGGCAGAAATTATTCCTATTTTCACCAGTGATACAGTTCTTATGCATAGGGTGGTGGATATGTATGTGATGTGGGAAAATGCATTTAGACTGCATTTTAATGCAAATTGGTCTAATTTTGCACTTATGAATCAATGCATGAGCTGAAATTTTGTTATCCTTTAAAATGCGTATTTCTTTAAATTCTGTGATATTCTTCTATGAAGCATACAAGCATGCAAATATGTGTACTTGACTGAAAATAATGTAACCTTGTATCATGTTGTACACTTTTTTCTTTTTGCAACTATGTGCACAGCCAAGAACATAGCCATGAAACAAGATGGTTGAGTTGAGGGTACTGGAGCAAGAGAACTGGGGAGCCAATCACAGCCTGCTACCCATCTAAGAACTGCAGCAAAAAAATAAAAAAATAAAAAAGCTGACATGCTCCCATCTCTGATGTGCTTATTTATTTAAGAATTTAAAAACTATTCCATATTCATGGATGTTGGAGCTGCATACAACAAATTAACTTTAAAATGCACCCCCTCCAACCACACACATGCACAATGAAAGCAGAAATATCAGTAAAAGAGTAACTGGAATTTAGTTATTACACAAGAAACATTTTTAAGAAAAGAAGTCTTCAACAACCACTGGAAACAAAGTGCTGTTAATGCAGGCCTGACCTCCATTGGAAGGGCGATCCATAGGCTGGGAGCCAACCCGATCAAGGACTTAGTGCTTATGTTTTCCAAGCAGATCTCTGACCCATGTGGGGCCACCAGGTGTAGTTCAGGTATTGGTAGCTTGCTGCACTGTCACACACCTGCCCTGTCATTCTTATTAGCTTTCTTGAGTACCTAACTACAATTCCAGATGCACAGGCCACACCTACTAATTTCAAAAGTAGCAGGAAGCAAAAACTGAAAATGTGCAAATGGTCCATGAGAATAAACTTTAAAATAGTCACCTAGTCAAAACAATAACGTATCCTAAGCAGATGCCATTACAAAGGGCATGGATGAGATTCCTGTTGTTCTCTTGGCATTGTTGGACTGCAATTTTTATCAGCGCCAGCCAGCAAGATCATAAAGGATGGGAGCTGTAACCCAACAAACACAGGATGCAAGACTTCAAGTTGCACCAGGAGTAGGGGCAAAATTACATGGCTTATCTTTGGAAAGGAACAGAACTTTGGTTTTGCATGCAAAGATTCCAAGGTACCACAAAGACAGACCTTTGTCTAAGGGCCCTGAAGAGCTGCTGTTAATCATGGTAGACCATCCTATACATAGATAGACTAGTGGTCAGACCTGTCAATTTTATCCAGCTCACCAGGATTGGTGTGACTAAGGACCACCAGTCTTGCAGCACATACAGTAGATGAGATGATAGCCAGCAAAATGTGGAATTATGAAATCATTTCTCCAAGGACATCTTACTAAACTGCAGCTGATAATCACCTGAGGCAAATGAGAACCAACCTTTGGGAAAGCAATCAAATACCTAGCCACATTGCTCAACTTTTACCAGAGTAATCCTATTAACTCCAGCAAAGTAAATCTTGTTTCTATTCATAAGTAAAATTTGAGAGTGATGCATTTTTTCTTACCACAGAAATAAATGGACCTTTCTTGCATTCAGTATGAGGACTAGATCCCTAAATCCTTATGATAAAGTAGGAAAATAATCTGAGAAGACCTGTATGAGAAAAATATACTTGGTTTTTCTACTGATTTAAACCTGGCAAAAACTTTAGATTCTGGAATGGAGTCTTTCCACTAAAAATGCCAGATAGCATCAGACAATTAGTCAAGCTTGTCTACTATTCTGCCTCCAGCAAGGGACCACTACAGATTTCAAAGGAAGAAAAAACCAGTCTTCATCTGTCACTCATACCAAAGCACTGATTTTTTTTAACTAATTCTGATACCCAGGAGTAAGACAAAATTATTTGACTATCACTGCAATATTGACCTGAAGTTTGAGAAAATCACATTTCAAACTGGTTAAACTAGAATTATTTTCGATGAAGAACTGTTGATGCTGATATCAACATTTCCAGTCCTAACTTCCAAGTCTATATTCTTTCACTAAAGTTTTTGTATTGCCTATCAGCAGCAGTGTGGGGGTGCATTTTTCCAAGTAGGTATGCTTTCTTTTTGAGAAAGTACATGTCATCCTTCCGAAAAAACAGCTTCTTAAACTGCCTTGAAATCAAGACCATGACTCACCTGCAGATGCTGAAGCTGACCCGACCCACCCGCTGACGCCACCACTGCCTGACAGACGAATGGTGGCCACTGCGGGATTGGGACCGGGGGACGCTGCTGGCCTGCAGGCCCTCCATCGTCGCCGGCGAGTTGTCCGTGGGTCCCGCCCTTGCCCCCACCCACAGTGTGGGTGGCAGCTGCAGCAGGGAGAGGCCTCTGGCTTAACTCGCCGGCCATGGCCCGAGGCCGGTGGCCAAAGGGCGATGGCCTAAGGGTGTCATCACCATTTGGGACTGTTCAGGGCTGTGCTGGGCTGGGCTGGCCAGGAACTCTGGGCGTGTGTGTGTTTTGTGATGGGAGGGTTGGAGGGGTTTTAATTGTATTTTAATTGTATTTTTTGGATTGGGTTTTTAATGGCTTCACACTTGACTGCTACTATGGGGTTGCCTGGGGAGCGCATGGGCGTGGTGTTGAGCAATGGTCGATATGGCGTTGCGGGTTTAACAGGTCAGCATAGAAGAAGGAAGGATAGATGGTTGACACCTGTTCCCCCTTCTGGTTATTCCCCCAACCGGAAGGTTCCAGGTAAGCTTATGAACTGCCTCTCGGGCCTGACGGTTCTGCTGCTCAATGCCAGGTCAGTCCATAACAAAACATCCCTCATCCACGATTTAATTGTGGATGAGGGGGCCGACCTGGCTTGCATTACAGAGACCTGGGCGGGAGAGGGGGAATGTGTCTGTCTCTCAACTGTGTCCACCTGACTATCTGGTCCAGCACCAGCCACACATGGAGGGAAGGGGAGGGGGGTTGCTTTAATTTATCGAGCTTCTATTTCCCTTGTGGGGCTTCCTGTCCTCTCGAGGCCAGGTCTAGCGTGCTTATACCTTAAGGTTAAGACCTTTTTATTCCAGCAATATTTTAATGAGTTTTGATATTGTCTTTTCTATGTTTTTAACTGCAGCCAGTGTGGGTCGGGAATTTATTTATAGTTTATACTGTAAGCCATCCTGAGGCTTTTTGCAAATAGGACTGCATATAAATATTTTAAATAAATAAAAAAAATAAATGTCTCTTGATCCCACCAACCACACTGGCATTAATGGTGGGTTTACAAGGCATCTGAGGCTGATATTAAGACCTGGCTCAAGTCCTGGGTTTCTCCATACCTCCATTGCAACACCTCCCTCTTGCCTTCATCACCATTCAGCAGTATCAGCCATAAGTTACTTTCAAAGCACTCACATTGTCCCACTGCTGTTGCACATGAAATACACATGTGACTTTGTACCATTACCATTTGCTAGGAGTGACTCACCCCTGGATTTCAACATGAGCTGCTTGGTACTCTATGGGCCCAACTCTATGGGCCCAAGTGAATCACTTTTTTCTAAACTGAGAATTATTATACACCCCTTGGCTTTAATATGAGACAGGTACATTCAATGACTGCTTTAATTTTCCTTGCACACTTCTCAGATATCAATTTTCATGATAATCAGAACAGAAATTATGCTCAATGAAGGCTTTTGAATAGCAGAGTTAGGAGCTTTGAGAACCAGTGAGACATTGTTCTGGCAAACAAATGATATTAGCATAGGTTTTTCTTTGCTAAATGCATGCAGCTGTTACTCTGGGCAGTCCAATCCCTTAGCTATGCTTGACTCACAATGTAGTGACTTGAATAACTGACCTCAAATCCAGATTATCTGGGTTGGGTGCAGGGCAAACGTCTGTTGCTACCCAGGCATCTCAGAGCTATGTGCAAATGTGCTCTTGACATTCTCCACCATATTTCGGGGCAGACAATTTGGGGAGATTATTTGACCCAATTCCTCTAGAGAAATTATGCCACAATTTCTCCAGGTCAGCATCATTTCCCTCACCTGAAGGTTGTTTTGCTTTGCTTTGCTTTGCTTTGCTTTGCTTTGCTTTGCTTTGCTTTGCTTTGTTTCTGGAGGGGGACAAATGGAGTCACTGTAATTTTATTTATTTTATTTATTTAACAGATTTCGATGCTACCCCCTTGCCAACTAGCCTCGGGGCGGCTCACAACAATTAGCCGGGGCGGCTAATTGGCAACAGCAGCAACTGCACTGGAATCCTGACCACCATTTTTGCACCCTCTACAATACCCTGGGCAGAGGATCCTTCCAGGGAATGACTACCATTGAAATATGGTGAAGCATATTTGGAGAAAATTCAACATGATCGTCTTCTTTTTAGGATCCCTTCCCTCAAAGAAAGTTCAGGAGAGAAGAGAAGAGAAGAGAAGAGAAGAGAAGAGAAGAGAAGAGAAGAGGTCTTCTGCATGCACTCGCTAAAGAGGTATGACCAGTATAAGGTTCTTCAACACCTTTGGGCATTCAGGCCTGGGCCGGACAGGTAAATGTGAGAAGTAGAGCTCTAGAGTTCAGCCCCACTGCCAGATTGGGTGTTTACCTTTAAGGTAAGATGAATACCTGAAGTGCACTCTCATTGTACCTGAAACGTATGTCTGATATCCATCTACATCTAAGGAGCTTTCAGAAGCTTTATTGAACTCCTGCCTCATATTTGAGACTCATCTTCAGATACTTAAAGGGAATTAAAAGGCATGTCACATCTTTGGGTCACAACCTGGCTATTGTACTGGTGACAAAATCCATGTTCTTATATCACTCTCTGTCCTACACTACACCACTTCAGTACAACTTTTATGGTTATTGCTGAGCCCTCACTCTGCATTGTAAAGATTTTCATTTTCTACATATCTAAAATCTCTAATTTAAAGTCCTTACAAACAGCTCATAAACCAGACTCTTATCTCACATATTAATCCAGTAATCCTCCCCACCCCCCACCATATAGAGACCAAGCCCATTCAGTACAGAACAAAAGAACTTCATTAGCAATGCTAATAGACTCAACTGCTCCAAAAGCTAAACATTTTTCCTGGGAGTAAGCCCCTTTGATTTGAAATGGAGCTTTTACTTGCAAGAAAAGTAAATACACTTAGGAGAGCAGCCAGCATGTGTTAATTAGTTTGTTATGGGACAAAGTCTATGAAAATGCTCTCATCTATTTTGCAGGTGGCCACACCTGTAAATCACAATAAAGTTTGTTGGAAACAGGTTGTAAGTTCAGCTTTAATCAATCATTCAGGTTCCATACAGGTGCTAATGATGTGACAGGTTTATTCAACAGGGTTCTATATGGGTCCATGGCAGGGCTCCTAATGTAGACCCACATCCAGTTTTCTCCCCATCTAAGAGAAAACAGAGATTGGAGAAGAGGAAGGCTGGAGCAAAGCAGCGCTTCAGGGAACAGAGCATCCCACAGTTAATTCAAAAGACAAATGCAGGAAGGAAGGAATGTTCTTAAATGGTTCTTTTTTTCAGGAATATGGAAGTACATAACTCAAAACTCTGATACGACAGAGGAAATGCGTAGGATCTGGTCACTTTTGTTGCTTGATCCTGAAATCTGATGCTAGTAAAAGGGTTATGTTGCACTGATTAAATATTGATTGGGAGACTTGAGAAGGACTACTTCCAGTCTTGTCCCTCACAGTCCATCCACAAATAGCCTCAAAATGTTCTTCATTCTATCTGTGGGGAGAGAGATTGGAGTACCATTTTGCCAAATTTCTCCCAGGAGATGCAATAAACATAGAAACATAGAAATAGAGCAAGTCAGAAGGGATCTCCTGGACCATCTAGTCTGACCCCAGCTCCAGCTGGCTCCGCTCATAACATGCCCACCATGTGCATGTCCAGTCTATCTTTGAACACGCTCACTGATGGGGTCTCAACAACCTCTCGTGGAAGCCCATTCCATACCCTCAGGGTCCTAACTGTCAGGAAGTGCTTCCTGGCATCCAAATGGAACCTTGGCTCCCTGAGCTTTGCTCTGTTGGAGCGCATCCTGCCCTCCTCTGCAGGGGAGAACAAATCTCTACCCACCTCTATGTGACATCCCATTACATACCTGTATGTTGTCAACAGATCCCGTCTGAGTCTCTTCTCCAGGCTGAAGAGACCCAGTTCCCTCAGACTCACCTCATATGGCATCTCCTGCAAACTGGCTACCAATCTTATGGCCCTACGCTGCACCGACTCTAACCTGGCTATATCCTTCCTGTAACAAGGGGCCCAAAACTGAGCACAATACTTCAGTTGCGGACACACCAGAGTCATATAGAGTGGTAGTAATACCATCTTCTGGCTATGCAACCAAGGGTGGCATTTGCCCTCTTGACCACTGTATCACACTGCTGACTCATGTTTAGCCTGCAGTCAACCAGCACCCCAAGGTCCCTTTCACAAGTGCTGCTCTCCAGTCACTTGTCCCCTAACCTGTACTTATGACACCCATTCCTATGCCCCAAGTGCAAGACCTTGGGATAATGCCAAGATAATGTGGATAACACCATCCTGTTGTCTCCTGCCCACTTCCATAGTCTGTCCAGATCCTTTTGGAGTACCTGCTCCTCAGTAGTGGCCACTGCCCCAGTTTTAGTATCGTCTGAGAATTTGATCAGCAGACTGTTCACCCCTTCTTCCATGTCATTTATGAAAATATTAAACAGGATCAACCCCAGGACAGAGCCCTGGGGGACCCCACTAGTCACTGGCCGCCATCCTGATGATTCCTCACTAATAGTTACCCTCTGCTTTCAGTCAGTCAACCATGCCCTAATCCATCAGACAGTGCTTTGGTGTATCCCAAAACTCCTCAGTTTCTCCACCAGGATATCATGGGGCACTTTGTCAAAGGCCTTGCTGAAATCTAGGTAAATCACATCCACTGCATCCCCTCCATCGAGCCATCTTGAAACCTTGTCGTAGAATTCCACAAGGTTTGTCTGGCAGGACCTGTTTTTGTGGAAGTTGTGTTGTGTGGCTGCCAGCCTCCCTTCCCTATCTAGCATCACTAGATCTCTCTCTCTATTATGAGTCTTTCCATTGTTTTTCCTACAATGGATGTAAGGCTAACTGGTCTGTAATTCCCCATGTCCCTTCTACTACCCTGTTTGAAAATTGGGACCCCTGACACCACCCTCCAGTCCTCTGGAACTTCACCCGTTCCCCACAAGGCCTCAAAAATGGAGGCCAACGGTCATGAGAGAACCCCTGCCAACTCTCTAAGTACTCTCAGGTGTAACCCGTCAGGGCCTGCCACCTTTATAATGTCCAATGCTCTGAGAAGCCCCTCGACTTCTAGGGGGGGTGACTCTAATCTGTGCCCCTAAGTCCCTGGCCTCATCTAATCTCCTATGTGAATCCTCCTGATCCTGCTTTGGGGAGAACACAGAGGCAAAATAGTCATTTAGCATCTGTGCCTGTTCCCTCACTGGATCTCCTTCCTCCTTATTTAGTGGTCCCAGTACTTGTCTCCCTTCCTCTTCCTATTTACATGCTGAAAGAAGCCCTTTTTGTTGCTCTTGATATTCTTGGCAAGTCTCAGCTCGTAATCAACCTTAGCCTTGCAAAGAATCCTTCTGCAATGGGCCTCCTCCTCCCAGTATACCCTTTTGTCTATTTCCCCCAGTACCCATTTCCTACGGAGGTTCCTCTTTTGTCTAATCCCTCTAACCACCTCCTTTCGCATCCATGGCGGTGCTCTCCTCCGCCTCCCCATCTTACTAACTAGAGGTATCGTCAAGGCTTGCACCTCCAAAACCTCCCTTTTGAGTGTGCAATAAAGCTCCATGACATCCATCTGTAGCATTTGTGGGCTTCCTCTTGTGTTTGGGTTAGTCTTGGAAAGTGACACAAGCTGAGAGGAAGTCTGTGAACTCTTGCGTAATGAAGTTTGCACAACTGGCAACCTTCTTCTGGGTCAGAGGCAGCAACACAAAGAAAGACATCTCCAGACGGAGTGGACAATGGATGCTGCTTGCACAGCATTCACACAGGGCTCCATTCCTGGCACAGAAGAAGGACATGCAGGACTCGATTCCTGGAAAGTGATGTGCTTGCCAGGAACTCAGACTCATGACCACATCAAAGTGGACCAGAGTCTGGGCAGCTGAGCAAACAATCCAACAGATTCCCATGGTCAACTGAACTTCCTACTTGGTGGTAGGGTTCAGAGTACTGCTTAGCTTTCCCCTGACCACTGGGGGAAGCATTTGCTGCCAGGGCTGGTTTCATCCGTAGTGGATGATCCACAACCCTAATGAGAAGGAGCAGATATGTCACTGCCAATTTCTTCACCCTCTCGGTTTGTCAAGCAAGAAAGTGAAAGCAACATTAAGAAGAAAGAGAGCAAGAGCAGCTGTTGTCAATTGCAGTGAGAAAGCAAACTCACTCAGAAATGCATCCAGAAACACCACTGGGATGGAGATGAGTCTGTCTCCTGCTTGAGAGTAACTCCTCCTCTTCTCTTTACATCCCCACCCTAGTTTTTCCCCCCTTGGATATTCTTGAACAGCTATGATGGACCTGTGGTGTTCCAGTGTCACTGGACTGCAACCCCCATCTATCCTGACCATTGGCTGTGCTGATAGACATGAGAATCCAACAACATCTGGAAGGCCATAGTTTTGGGAAATGGCTGACCAATAAATAAAGAGGGACTGGTTTTTCATCACACCAGATTAAAAAGGAAAGCAGTAACTACTCAAGCTCAGCTTCTCTCCATTCTAGGAAATTCAGCTACAGAACACTTTTCACTATATATCAACTTGCTGTGTTTTTGTCAATACTTCTCCCCTCAAGCCATGCTCTCTAAATGGTGCAGCTAATGTTCATTATTGCATCCCAATAAACTGTTGCTCTACTGAGTAGCGGATGCGGCTGCCTGCAATCTTCGCTAAGCATTTGGGTTTCTAATGTATTCCTTCTGCAATAACATATTGTGATTTAACATGGTGGAATGCAGCCTCTCAGTCAGCAGATGTCTCTCTGGCAACAAAACTGCGCTGAAAGGTTATGCATATGTTTAGAATAATCAAGCACAGCCTTACAGTTTCTCCAAAGCAAGATGGTGTTTCACCAGTCAGCCCTCCCACTATTAATCTCCATATTGCTGGCCTGCCAATGTTTTATCCTGACCATGCCATGCATTAAAAGCAACAACAGTTGTGATTCCCTCCTCACAAAACCCTTCAGGGGAGGTAGCTGACGAGATGTTGTCATAGGTTAAAAGATCCCACCACCACTGCCCACCAGCAAGTTTGGCCAGTGTGGGAAAAGGCTTTGTGTGTATCCAGAGTTATGTGCATAAACCTCCTTTGTTCAAGGAATGTGCAGAGCAGCTGGTTACAAGTTCCATCTTGCCACTCTGAACTGAAAGCTCTTGGAAAAGGTTTTTTTTTTCTGCCACCCAACAATAGATGTTGCAAGTGGCCATTTCATTTAAGTAGGCATGGTTGTCCAGGTTTGGTGCAGAACACTATGCCTATTCAATGAAACACTGTCATTTCTGGCTGGATGGGGAGTAAGAGAATAGCTATAACTATGGAAGCAGAGCCTTAATTAGGGAATAACCCAAAAGGAAGTTGCTTTGCACTTACTCTCCCCTTCAGTACTGGTGCAACTGTATTTCAAACTGAGAGATACATCAACTAGATGAAGTGTCCAACACAACTCTTGGGAGAGCTGACCAGGCTGAGATGCTGATCTCTGAGGCTATCTTTCCTCAGAGGCAAGTATTGCCTTGCTGAGCAGGTGCTGTCCTAAGATACTTTCAGAGAAGCTGTCTGTCCCATGTCAGTTCTGGCAAAACAGAACATGAGAAGTTTGCTCCAGAGGGTGACTGGTTGATGCAGGCAAAAGTTGTCCCATGAGATTGTCTGCAGTAGAAGTGTTATATTACCTACTGGTAATTTTATTGTAATGGCCACACTGAGAGCATGATGCTAATGGGTGGCCTTGAAACACATTTGATTGATAAACACACACACACACACACACACACATGATCTCTCTGGTTGAGAAACTCTCTTGCTACGCTGAAGGATTTTATCAGAGCCAGATTTGATTGGCTTCCTGAAGAATCACACTGGGAATTCTCTCAGGTTTCTCACATCCTGGAGGAAGTGTGGCTGAACACAACCACCCATTCACTGTTTTTCTCTGAAGAGCTTCTTTCCTGGTGTGCTCACCCAGAACTTGGAATCTGGGCTGCTGCAAAGCAGTCCAGAGTTAGGGAAGCCAAAACCAGGGAATGGGGTGGATTTTCTGCCCAAAATTTTGCACATCCCTAGTGTGACAAGCTTCAGAAAAAAAAGAATGTTATTAATTGCATTAATCTATAAACCTAGATCAGGTGGCACAGTGGTTTAAACCACTGTGCTGCTGGGCTGGTTGATCGAAAGGTCGCCGGTTCGAATCTGCACACGGGGTGAGCTCCAGTGCGCCGTCCCAGTTCCTGCCAACCTTGCAGTTCGAAAGCATGCAAATGCAAGTAGATGAAAAGGTACCACTTTGGTGGGCAGGTAACAGCGTTCCATGCACTTTGGTGTTTAGTCATGCCGGCCACATGACCACGGAGACTGTCTGCAGACAAACGCTGGCTCCCTCGGCTAGGAAATGGAGATGAGCACCGCCCCCTAGAGTCAGGCATGACTGGACATAACGTCAAGGGGAAACTTTTGCCTTTTTTTACCTTTTATAAAGCTAGATAGTTACAGATAGTTTATAGTTATAATGAAGTCTGACTCTTACCAGTGACTTATTCCTGAGATTCCTATTCTACGCTTCTTCTAGTGCAACAAACACTGAATTCACCAGTTTTCCCACACTGCAGGCCTGGCAGAGTCACTCAGTAGTGTGGCAGTGACTTACCAGTAAGGTTGCCAGTAAGCCAGCTTCACCAGTTAATCCACAATTGCTCATCCGCCTGAATTGGAGCCAGCAATTTCATTGTTGCTAGGCTCATCAAGTATTCCTACTTGAACATCTGTTAGCAGGCTTGAGTTTGTGCTACCACCTCGCTTTCCAGGCAAAAACCTGTGGGAAGGAGAATAGCATAGCAGATAGAGAAGAGGGAAAATAACTCCAGGAACTCTCCTGCTTCTTCCCAGAATGGAAGCTCAGCCATGCAGGTGGCACCTTTTCTGGTCATGGTGTTTAGTCTGGAATTGATTAGGACACATGGAGAAGGTGCAGGTTTAGAAAGCAAGTGCCAAGGACAGAGGCAAAAGATGAGTCAGAAACCAGTGAGGCATCTGGGTCCAGATGGAGGCACAGTCCAAGAAAAGGTCAAG
This sequence comes from Varanus salvator macromaculatus, assembly GCA_023646645.1. Classification (NCBI taxonomy): domain Eukaryota; kingdom Metazoa; phylum Chordata; class Lepidosauria; order Squamata; family Varanidae; genus Varanus; species Varanus salvator. The sequence goes on along the minus strand of JAIXND010000771.1, from coordinate 15,203,589 downwards.
CGTCAGATACTGGTAAGATAAGCAGACCAGAAGCTGAGCAAGATCAGGGGGGATGGGATGTGGCTATCAGGCAAGGCAGGGCCAGACTGGAGGCAAGGGTGACGAGCACAGGGTACCCACCATGAGCAGCACCAGAAAGTCTGCTCTGCAAGCACCGCAGAGGTGCACCTGTTTCTGTAGCTACTTGCTGGATGAATCAGGCTCTGATCCTGGCACAGGGATCCTGTGGAATGAGCAACACTTTTTAAGTACAGGAGCTCTTTAAGGTTTCCGGAAACATTTGGAAAGAAGGTCCCTGCCCTTACCATGTGTTTTCTTGAGGACAGGAATCCTCCTTCCTCCTCTCCTTTTGTGTTCATGGCCATCAAGCACCTCGTGCTGGATGACTGAAATGACATACACTACGACAAACATGGAATTGTTTCAAAGGAAGGCACTGTAAGCTATTCTGAGATATTTATATAATAGGGCGGCATATAAAAGCTTTTCATGAATGAATGAATGACAAGAACACAGCTGCTGTATGGATCAGGACTTTGGACCATCTGACCCGATATTGTGGAGGTCCACAAGCAGTAGCTATCTGGGGATTTGGGCAGGATTCATCCCTAGCTCAATTAAGAGATAACAGGAACTGAACTGAGGGCTTTTGGCTTGCAACAAAGGTGCTTCACCACTTAACTATGGCCCCCTCCCCAAGCTGAATTTAAATGCATTATTGCACAACTACAGTGTGGTCAAAGATGCTGCCCCTTGAAATAGTAATTAATTATGTCAACATTTTAAGGATGCCATTGTCTGCATGCCTGCCAGTTGAGCTGAAAGCAAGCTCAGCATTACAAGCATTGCTGTTGAGATTCTTTCTGCCATCTGGCAGGGAAAGGCAGAACTGCAGAGCATAGTAAATTGTAATATTTACTATGGAGGCCTGGAAATGGTGACTTAGAGGTTTCATCTCCAGAGGACAGGAACAGGTGGAGCATTCTCAGAGGCTGAATTTACTGGGGGGCGGGATGGGGGGCAAGGGATGGTCCAATTATTTTTTTCCTGGGATGTTTGGAAAATTTACTCATTTTTTATCCAGAATTGTTCTGGTTTGTTCCCAGCCTTTCCCATTCAAGATTTCACATCCCTAGCTGGGTTGTCATAATGGTTTTTTTTTTTTTAATCATTCCTATAATTACATGCTGTTACACACTGTCTATTAAAAGAAGAATGTGCATTTAGCTGCTATCATTTTTAAGAAAGTGTACTTTTAAAGCCTAGCGATGGCAAAGATTGAATATATATCCCCTTGGCTGGCATGATCATGCAGCAGTTTTGGAGAGTGAGCAATTTGTGGCTTTTCACACTACAGCTCCCTTTTGCCCCGGCCAGCATAGCCAGTCTTGACTGACAATGAGAGCTGAAGTCCAGCAACATCCAAAAGGCCAAAAGCTTCCTCTCCTATTCTATTGAATGGGTTGTTCCTTTCTTTTCAAGGACTCAAGGCCCCCATATTCAGGCTGTTAAGGGGATGGCATTCAGATCCACCATTGATCTTGCTCCAAAGTGAATGGCAGCCCACTTTTCATATATCCCCACTATCAAGTGAACTTCCATCAATCTGGCATGTTCTGCATCTTGGCAAAAACTCCTCTTGCAAAAATCCCTAACATCATCCTATAAGCAAGTGGAACATCCTATAAGCACTTGTTGGTTTTGCAGGTGTTGAAAGGATTGAATGTGTCTTTAAACTGCCCAAATGCCCTCTTTGGTGAGGGAGCAGCTGTAGCTGTTTATTTGTGTCCTGCTTTGGATTCTACCCTAAATCACTGTATAAGAAAACAAACGTTAGTTTTGTCTGGTCCCCTGCTCTTTCTGTCTATTATACAAGATGATCATATACTGATTTAATACATCTTTGTGTCTGTCTGTCTCTCCTTCATCTCCTCTCTTCACATTTTTAAACCATTGTATTTCAGTGTTGACATATAACATATTGTTGACAGATGGGAAGGTGGTTCAGCATAACAGCCGAGAGCAATTAATGCCTCTATTAAGCAATATGCAGCTTTCCAAGGGTTATGCAGCACTGCTTCTTCTCTTCGGAAGCAGGTGACCTTCAAAAGGATAAGCACAGTTTCCTCAGCAGTTTGGCATATGAGACAAGGTCTGATCATTATCTGAAATGCTCTTCATAAAGAGTGGCATGCAATCATTCAGCCTGCATATGCAAGGCCCCAAAGGATGCCTGGGCATCCTCACTTCCCCCACAATTTTAACTCCTTGATGAGTAAGCAGACCTCTGCATGGGTCTATTGCTTTGCATCCTCTTGGTCATTCCTTACTGTTCCCCAGCAAGAAGAATTTCTCCACTGTGATGGATTTCAGGCAGAGATTTGGTATTTGTTCTGTGATGTTCAAGGGCTTAAAAATGTTTGTTTATTATTCTCCCTTATACTTGAAGCTAATAGAAAATTCAACAACCATTGTTGCCTTAAAAACTCAATTGGCCAAAAGAACAAACAAACAAACAAACAAACAAACAAAAGCAAGCAACATTTTTGTTTTTATTAAGCAGTCTCTGCAGTCTCTCTCCTTCCCTCCCTCTGGGGTGTGCATGTGCATTGACTGCCATGCTATGCCTGATGTGTCCTACCTTACTTTACAGAGCCCAGGCTGCCTCTAAAAGACTGCTCATTCATACCTGACTTAGATAAAAAGAACCATAAGAAAGGTGAAGCGGTGCCTGGAAGCACCTGCACAATGGATGGAGTAGAAATACAGGCCACCTCATCAGTCTTCTCCACTCTGGTGAGATAACTTGTGTTTCTGTTTAAATTACAGGAAGCAATTCTGAATTTGTATCTATATACATAAACTAGCATACAGCAAATATATGCAAGTCAGAGTTCTCTTTTTTGCTGGAGGCTGGTCAGGAAACGGTCACCCTAGTGACATAGGGTGACATAGAAACAGAGCGAGTCAGAAGGGGTCTCCCAGGCCATCTAGTCTGACCTCTGACACCAGCTGGATCTGCTCACGACATGCCCACCATGTGCACGTCCAGCCTATCCTTGAACACCCTCACCGATGGGGCCTCAACGACCTCTCATGGAAGCCCATTCCATACCCTCGGGGTCCTAACTGTCAGGAGGTGCTTCCTGGCATCTAAATAGAACCCTGAGCTTTGCTCCGTTGGAGTGCGTCCTGCCTTCCTCTGCAGGGGAGAACAGGCCTCTACCCACCTCCGTGTGACATCCCCTCACATACCTGTATGTCGCCAACATATCCCCTCTGAGTCCCTCTTTTCCAGGCTGAAGAGACCCAGTTCCCTCAGTCTCGCCTCATACCCCATCCCCTGCAAACCAGCCACCAGCCTTGTGGCCCTACGCTGCACTGACTAACCTGACAAAAAATTATGTTTTTATGAGTCAAGGCACTTATTTATTGATTGAATACATTTATATACCACTTTTCTCCTCTTGCAATGTTGTTTCAATGGTTCTGCTCCTCTCCTTTAAAAAAAAAAAACCATGCAGTTTTTCCATCCAACAGGGAGTGGGACTTATAGGGTGTCTTGCTGACTCAGTGTCTCCAATTTGGCCTGTAACTCTGCTGCAATGCTCCACTGAAACATTACAAAAGAAAAAATAATATACCTGTAGTAGGATAGTGGAACAGGCTTTCAACATTACCTCTTATCTTAACCATTTAAATTATCAGTGTGGCCAGAAAAATAGATAGAGATTGTGGAATTTGAGCATTTGCATTTTAGCTCTGAAGGGAAGACGAAGACGAAGATTGGAAGTGGGAGAGGATGCTGAACAGTATGGAAGAGAGTTGGGAGGGAAAAAAGAGAACTTCACATCAATACTTGCATGCATTTTTTGCACACTTATTTCCTAACATGCCTACCTCTGTGTAAACTTTCTGGCTGGAAGTTATGGGAGTTCTAGTCCAACACATCTGGAGACCAGCAGGTTGGGGAAAGCTGCTGTAAGCAACACAGCCAAGTCCATCCTTTGCAAAAGTTTTAGGAAATGGGAGGCTGACTGGTGGCAAGGAAGGCTGGCACATGGGCCAGTTTCAACTTTGGCTGAATTGTAGGTTTTACAGCTTTCATTGCATTCACTTGAAAATCAGGTTTTCTATTTAGAGTTCCATTTATGTATGTGTAATGGGTGACTCAAATTTACAGATACATTCTTGCATACAAGAAATAAAAAAAAGGAAAAGAAAAGAAAAGGAGAGAAAAAGCAGAAAGAACAAAGAAAAGAAGTGATAGGATATCAGCCAGTGGAAGTCAATCAACTCCCAAAGTTGTGTGTCTACAAATGGATAACTACCTCCACTTGATTTAACAATGTAAAGTAAATCATTTCTGATTTTTCATGCCTCATCAGTCTATTTATAACAGCTTGCCCTTTACTGTGACAGCTTTTATGATATTTAGTGATGGCCAGTGATGGGGAAAAAGGGTTTAGAATACTGACATCTAATTTTATTACCACTGCTACCTATTCATTCATTTTCCAGAAGCATTTATTTGATTCGGTGCCAGCTTAAGCTGCTACTGCAGTGCTTTTGAAAACTAGTCTATGGTAGGATCAAGTGTTAATCTACTCAATCAGTCTGGGATTCATCAGACAAATCACAAGTAGAATTCCTCCATTGAGCATCCCACCAAGAATGCAAATCTGAACAATCAAAATCAGTCAAATACTATGAGGTCTATTTTCTGCCCAGCTGCTGGGTCCATTCTAAAATTCTAACAAAAGTTCTTGCCAAACTTTGCATTCTGTAAGGAATTTAGCACAGCAAAACACGTAATGTATCCAGTATTTATTGGAGTGACAAAAAGGGAGAAAGACGGGAAGAAGAGAGGGAATGAATGTCTTGGCATCTTAGAATGAGGGTGGGCAGATGGGATGTCCATTGTTGGCTCCAGTTTTTTGAGGGTTCATGGGGCAAGACACCCTCAATAGCAGAGCCAGGGACCACAGAGGCCAGAACATAGGCCATGCCTTTACATCGCCACTATTGCAGGGCCACCAAATAATGTAACAGAGAGGAGAAAAGAAGAGAAATGAAGAATGGGGAGGAGAACACCAGTGGGGGCTTGCTAGGATGCGGCCTGATAAATACCCAGAATGCTGGCCCTTTTTGCTGCCATTGCATATTGAAACAACACTAAGTTTCGTAATGAGAAAGAAATTAATGTTACAGCCAGAGGATTAGCTGGATAATTTGGATCAATACACAGGATTCACTGCCCCCTCATTAACTCCATATTGCTGATTCCTGTACCTGTTCCATTTTCCTCAGGCCACCTTCTCCTTCACCCAATTGTTCTTTGGCTTCATGCTGCTTATTCTTGCTCCCTACCCTCAGTCCTTCCTTCAGACAGTTAGTCTCTGAGTTTCCAGCACTTCGGCCTCCCTCCCTCCCACCCAGTTTCCCCTTCTACTGCTAGCTTGCAAGGGTCTGTGTGGAACGTTAGTCCTAGCCAAACTGACATCTTGCTCTTCCATCACAGAAACTGAGCACCAAACATCCCAGCTGCTCTTTTCTTGAACATTTGAAATGTTCATGATCACCAACTTATCAGTGTCAGGGGCTTTGATGTCACATTTACACCTAACATGTGGGTATGGGCAGTGCGGGAATCCATGAGCAGAAACATATGGGAACTCCATCAAGCTTGAGTCTGGAAATGACCCACTGGGTCTCATTAAAGTCCATCTCAAACAGGAAACAGATGTCACAAGCCCCAAAACTCTGCTCTGGCATAATTCAAGAATCAGGGAATCATACTTAGCTCCAACCCCAATTCTTTTCACCCCTACCCTCTCTAGCAGCCATCTACTGTTTCCTTCCAAGTAGCAACGAGCAATACAGGCAGTGTGCAGGGAATTCAAAATTCTCTCCCTTCCTTGTCTCTCGAATGTGATGAAGTGAATCATGTTTGCTAACAGAGTCTAATGGTTGGCTGGGAATGGAGTTGAAGGCTACTACAGTGGCACCAGCTCTAAGGAAAACTTTCTTTTCCATCAGCTACTTGCAAGTCAAACATCTGTCAGCCACTGAATTTTGTTCTCTGATGTGAACAAAATCAGAAAGTTGGAGGGAAAGAATAAAATAATATTTTAAATTTTCCATATGCCCTTACTTCTGGCTGCCAAGAGGATTGTAGTTTGGCAGGGACAGGGGAGATTAACAAAGGGAGTGGAGATGAGCAGGAATGGAAAGGAGGTTAGAAGATACTGGTTTTGTGTGCCAAGGTTTCCTCCCTTGTCATATTCAAGGCAACAGACAGCTTCTATGCAAAAAGATCTTTATTTGCCAAAGGATACTCAACAAATACAACCCTCACAGAATGCATCTCTGTGCATGCACAAAGGGGGTTGTTGAACCCAGTCTAAACAATTCTGGAAACCCTTCTTTGAGTGTGTCTGGGCCTGGTCCCTTCTGTAGGGCCTGTTTGGAAGTGAGCCCATATCTTTTCTATATGCCTATCCTCCAGTTGCTCTGGCCCACCTTTTCTGATGCTGCATCATGGGGTCCAGAATCATGCCAAGTTCATCTGACCCTAAGTGCTCCTCTCCTATGTCCCACATTAGCTATTCTCAGAGCCTGTTTGAATGCTTGGGGAGAATGACTTCAGATAAGCAGTACTTCTTTCCTGACAAAGATTGGTGCTTCTTTCATTCCATATCCCCAAGCACCCTCTGCCTCCTCCCTTTCATTTTCTGTCTTGGAATCCAGATTGGTGTGAGTCCCCAGCAAGAACAATTTCCACCCTCATCCCCAGCGACTAGCACCTGTGGTTTGGGTTGGGGATTTGGGTTGGAATGATCATCTCTGAGCTTTGGGGCAGTTACCTATTCCCATTTGCCTTTTCATACAATGCTGCTTTCCCATGATGCAGAAGATGGTCTTATGAAGCTGGCATGACCAGTTTAAATCTAACTACTCAAGTTTAGCCAGCTTGTACATCACACTTACACCACCTTGCATGTCATTTTTGGTTTAGGGTTCATTCTGTGATACCTTTGCATACATGCAGAGACTGCCAAATAGAATGTCAGACCTGCTCAAGTGTATGAACTCATGTTCCCCTCCACTGGTTACAGCCTATGGGGGACATAATCAGTAATGCAACTCGACAAGTCAGGACTTTAGCACTATTTAGCACGAACAGCTGTTTTGTTTCATTGGAACATAAAGAAGACCAAGTGGGCACCTGGATAGCTCTGGAAATATGAACCAGCAAGAAAAGTTACATCACAAATACAAATGCATCTGGTCAAATACTGAGCAGGAGGAGGAGGAGCAGGAAAAGGAAAAGGAGGAGGGGAAAAGAAAAAAGGATTTGTGCACACTGTAATCTGTATTGTGGTGCGGTATTTCAACCCAAATTATTCTTAAAAGGTCAGAGAACTAGGAAGCTTTCTGCTTCCTGAAAAAGGGGTAGAGAAAATAATTGTGTGGATAAATGATGTGAAAGTCATCCAGGGACAACTGCATTTTTGCCACTCACCTGGGTTGCCAGAAATTGCCTGATGCTGGGCATTGCTTAGTGCTAGATAAGTAGTATAGCATCACAAAAGAATCCTTCCATTTTGCACTGTAATCTTGTATGAATGAAAGCAATGCTGAGTCAAAACCCCACCTACCATTTCACAGTCTTTTTCCTCTGTGGAAAAAAGCAGTTCTTTTCTGGCCTCTTTTGCAGAAATACTGAGAATTATTGAATTTTTAAAAATATGCATTAGAAATGTTTAAAAAGGTCATATAATGTCAACCTTAATTGTAATGATATAGTCTTTCAAATGAAATCCACTTAAAACTGATGTCCACCTTGAATGAGCTATCTATTTCAAAATCAATAGCTGGTATAACAAAGTACTTTTATTCCCTTGCTGTTAAAGAGAGAAAGAATTCCAATGGGGATAAGGGATCCCATGACAAGCTGCCCAGAAGGATGAATTGCCATTTTCAAATGATCCAGAATGGAAAGTTTGAAAATCCACATATTCATATCAGTTGCCAAAAAAGCCGAAAGAGCAAGTCTTAACTGTGGTTGATCAGTTCACACAAGAGGAAATGCTGCACTCCTTGAACTGTGAATCATTCCACTAGAGGGTACAGCCAAGTGAGTGTTAAGATATTTAATAGAGATTTTCACAAATCCACTCTGAGCTGTTAATATTAGCTGTATGAAATATTTATGATGGTGGAACATTTGGATCCCGCATCAGGCATTTTTTCTGCCTATCGTCTAACCAATAATTGCCAGGGAGGAGTTGTAAGCACACATCAGATGGATAAAGTGGGCTCTTAACATAGCACTTTTATGGCACCCTTTTAGTCTAGCCTTAAAAACCAGAGAACCTTAATTGATCATTTAACTGTATTTAGCAGAGAATGCATTTGATTTTTTCCCCATGCATATTGCATGTATAAATGGGAAGGAATAAAATGGGCTGGGGGCTTGCTTTCCCCCCAAAGGCATAGTTAAGAGAGAGAGAAAGAGAGACAGACCAAAGTATTGTCAGATGTTGCAGAGTGCTCTGCATCCAGGTTCAAAGCCTTCTCATCTATTTATGGACCAATGACAGATACCAAACCCAAATTAGGCACAGGCCAGAGAGATTCTTAATATTTACCTCTTTTCTCAGGATGGACTTTTTTTCACTATTTGACTCAATTGAGTGATCATTTATTTATATGATCCATCCAACAGGGTGCATGGTGCTATCCAAACAATAGCATGAAGGGAAGGGAAGGGAAGGGAAGGGAAGGGAAGGGAAGGGAAGGGAAGGGAAGGGAAGGGAAGGGAAGGGAAGAAGGACAGGCATGCATGAAAACAGAACAAAATGAGCCTGGAAAGAAAAGTGCTTAAAGTCTTAGATAAGGAGGAAGAATGAGATAGATGAGAAGGAAAGAGAGGCAGGGGTTCTGCAAAGGATAGATTGTTTGTTTGTTTGTTTGTTTTATATCCCACCTTTCTCCCTCTGTGGAACCCAGGCTGGCTACATGTGGTCCCCAGGTGTTTCCTCTCCGAGCTCAAACCAGGTCCAGACCTGCTTGGCTTCAACGTGGTGAATGTCCAATATGCCTTCAGACCATATTCTAGTTACCAAGGGCAGTTACACATTCGTCCCATGTGGGATGCACTATTTCAGTGGGTCTACTCTAAGTACAATTAACATAGGCTGCCACTACTGATTTCACCCAGTTTTGTATTTCGTCGGCTTGCTGGTCAATCTACATCTGCTCATTATAAATTTTAACAATTGATCACCAGCATTTGGGTATGCACAGTCTGTTTCCAAACAGGATTCTTTCTGCACATGTGCTGAATTTGTTGTATTAACCTTTTTCTTGCTTATGGTAAACTGTGATTTCACTTTAGTTGAACAATTCATCATGCCAGAATATTCCCTCTTTAAGCCTCACAGGATTTATTGTTCCAACCATGTTTTCTTTTATTTTGAATGGCAAGTACACATGCACTTTCCTTCCTGTTGCTGGTGGACGAAGGGGTGTTTCCATGGGAAGACATCCTAAAGCAGGTGGAGATACATAAGGTGTGTTTGCATGATATCATGCTACAATGCATGTTTCCATACTACAACTCCCAAGATAACATGCATGCACATAAAAGCTCATTTACACTTTGAGAGTTTGTTTTAAGGGAGAAATCCTGGCCAAGATTACATAGGGAGTAATTTGTTATTTTCCAAGGGAATTTTGCATTATTCAGAAAAATAACAATTATATTTGGAGTAAACACATTCATACTTCATCTGTTTCAGTTACAGATGAGGAGTAAGAGGATTAAGACAAAGGTGTACCTCCGGGCTGCCACAAACAGGAAGAAAAAGACCTCATTCATCCCTGCGTGTAGGACACTGAACAATGAACTGAAGCTGCAGCACTCCAGATTCAGGCTAGGCCCCAGAGAAAAGTTCCTACTGTCAAAGTGATATGACAGTGGAGCTAGTTGCCAAGAGAGGTTGTGGGTTCTTCCACACTGTGAAAGCAAAACTGGGCAGTGATCTGTGTGGGATGGTGTGACTTGGCAGGGGGTTGGACTCAATGGCCTTCTTGGCCCTTCCCACTCTGCTATTCTATGTTTCTATGAAATCTTATTGGGAGTCAGTGCAGAGACTGTAATATCTGTGATATTCATGGTGTCTCCATGATGCCCCAGAGACCAGCTCCCGTATTTTGTACTAGTGACAGTTGCTATATAGAGTGCACTGCAGAAATTTAGCCAGAGTGTGCTATATTCTCCTTCAAGAAGGGACACCATTTAATTCAAAGAAATTAAGTGTGGGAGAGGCAAGGTCCCTTGGTGAGCTAATTACCTGGTAGTGCACCAGTCGATGCAGGCAAGACTCTACCTGTCCCTGGAGTAAAACAATTGGTTTTAAACTATATAAAATGTGATGGTGGTATCAAGAGTTTCAGAAATGCTACTTAACAGAGCATTGGCCTTTGTCTTTTCAAATTTATTTATTTAGATGTGCTTAGGAACTCCAGAGTGCCCCACAGGAAGATCATATCCAAGGATTTTTTTCTTCCAAAGTTTTAGTTTATGAGCCCCTTTTTGTTTCTGGAATCAGACCTACCCTTTAATTTTGCATCCACCAAAGCAAAGGCTTAAAACTTTTACAGTCTGCCATCAGAGGTAATTACTGAACACCTGCTGACACCTGCAGTCTTCACCAATTGGGTGGAAGCCAAGTGCCTGCATAGTTAATTATCATAGCAGTTTATCCTCATTACTATGTCCATGACACTGTAAATAATTTAAACCTTTTCCTCTAACAAATGCAGGCTTTTTTCTGCTCTTGAGAAAGATGTTAAAGATATTGCCTCCCAGATGTGACAGTAGGGCAGAATCCAACATGACAATTGGATGCAACTCAAACATTCACCACCAATTTTAGTCAAAAATAAAAGAGAAAATCAAAGAGTAAAGGCAAAGCATTTGCCTGTGGATTGCCGTTAAATACACAGATATTGCTCCTGACATTTATTGTGATGCCAGTTATTTGGGTTGCAGGTTAAGCAGAGAGAGAGAGAGAGAGAGAGAGAAAATTTCTCTTTCTTCCTCTTCCCTCCCTCCCTGCAAGAAATGCAAGGCTGTTCTGCTCAGGTCTCCAAACACAAGCATGAGCAGGTGTCTGCTGAAAATATCCATCAGATGCCAACCATGTGCTCATGTTTGACTCATTCCTGATTCCCATTTCAATTTATGCAAATTCCCTCTATAGACTGACTCAGACCTGCTTTAGTCTATGAAGCCAAATTGTGTAAATTATGCAATTAGCACAAAGTTGGGGAAACTTGCTCAGATCTCCCATTGGACGGCTGCTTCATTTGCACAAGTTGCTTGTTCATGCAGAGTAGGCAGGGATTATAAACATACATAGGAATCAGGCCCAATATGTGTAGAAGACAATGTCCAGTGAATCTTGATGATCTCAAACAGTGTTGACCATCCCTCAAATGGAGATCATGGTATTCTAATATACATTATATTCTGTTGGCATATCATCAAGTTTGAAAATCACAAGTTTCTTGTATTTCAGAATAACCTATGTACCAGAAATCTGGGATTATTTTTTTTCTTTATCACATTTGTATCATATGCTTCTTGAAAAGGACTCAGGAGAGCTTAAACTTGTGAACTGGATTATACTAAAGCAGCCAAAGACAATCTAGAAATTTCACAGCTAATTTCTGACTAAGCTTTGGTTGAGAGGGGGTGTTGTTCTTGGTGCACGTTCCCAGGTCATGCTTATTTGGACACCTCAGAAAGGAGGTGGAGGTGAAGGAAGCATGGGAAAGTAGGGCTCCAGACACTGAGATGAGAGAATCAGAGATGCTTATCTCAAGTCCATCTTTCCCAAGTGCTTGGGCAGGCTCTGAGAATTACCAAGGTAGGGACATGGAGAATTACCAAATTGGGAGCTCTCAGAGTCAGATGAACCTGGTAGGACTCTTGACCCCATGGTGCAGTATGGGAAGAGAAGAGGTAGCCAAGAAGCTTGGTATACAGAGAAAAGGCATGCACCCTTCCAGATGGGTCCTCTCAAAGGGACTGAGCCCAGACATGCTCAAAATGAGTGTTTCCAGAAACAGTTATTCAGATTGGGTTCAACATCATTCATTGCTCAGAGATACATTCTATTTGAGTATATTGTGTTTGAGTATATTGGGTATATATTGGTGAATAGTTTTTGCAAAAAAATGGTCTGTTGCCTTGGATGTCAAAGGGAGGGAAAACACAACAATTTCCATGGGTTAAGACCAACACTCTTATCTGTTACATTATCCTGGCATTCTAGAGAATGAAATAAAGCTACATGGGATGTTCCTTCTTTTTCATTCTAAAGTAAGCACCGTCTCCTGATTTATGACCAGCTTTAATGAGTGGCCAGCAAATAAACTGGGAATGCAGCCAACTATTTCACAGTCAATATAAGTGACAAACTAGGAAATAGTCCATCACTTGAAGTAATTGTACACACCACAGTAGGTTCTTCCAAGGTGCAGACTGAAAATGTTTTCTTGTCCAGTCCAAAGTCCAGTTAGGCTTGTCAGCAGTCCACATATTCAGTAGAGGTTCAGCACTGAGGTTTGATTCAGGCTCATCCATGAAAACCTGATCAAGTTCAGGATTCATGAACATGGTGTGCAGTGCACAGGCAGAGTTGCATACTGCTTCCAACATAATCCTTAGTTTTGGTTGGCCTTTAGCAAGGCTCTGGCAGGATATGTCTTCCAGTCATAACTGAAGGCCTGGTGTACAATCTGGCACTTTCCTGAGAAGGAACACCTGCACTGCTCTTTCAAGCAGCAGCATTCTCAGGGGCTGGGTGGATCTTTGGCTCAGGTGCTGAGTTTTCCTGGGAGAAGGTGTCCTGCCTCGTCCTCCACTGCGCTGTGTATTCCTTCCAGACTCCTGTGCCTGCCTCTTCCTTAGCAGACAAAACTGTCTTGCGGTCAAGTGAGTGAAGCTCTCTGTTAGATGAGGGCTCCTCAGGTGGAGACATGGCACAGAGATCATTGTTGCAGATCAGAACCCAACAATGTGAGGTAGGGAAGGGTTAACACGTTCCCCTTCCTATGGTCCCAGTCCAGATCTGTCTGCACAAACATGGAATTTTCACTGCCAAAAGTGATCTATTGAACCACATGGAATGTTCCTCTTGTGATTATTAAAGGCACATGCTGAGATCATAGCAGGAGAAAAGACTCTAGGGTCACCATCAATGATGGGGCCTCTGCACTTACTGGGAGGGAAGAACAATAGCCTCCACCTACATGATCATGGTAAATACCCTGGCCCTGATTCGTCCAGAACCTTTCTGTGAGCCTCATAGCTGAATAGTAATTTTGAATGCAGTTCTTATCAAGTCAATTCCAACAATCTGTCCTTTTTACCTCGCTATATCAGGTATGGTCAACCAATGGCAACTTCACTAAATTGTTCCTTGTAGCTGCTGTTGCTCACATGCCAAACGATTTATATGTAGCAGCTCACTACATGGATCTGGTTATTTTCACCACAGCAGATTCACTGCCCTCTGAATTTAGCAGAAGCACTTCCAGGTGAAAAGTCACATGTTCCACTAGCATGTCCTAATGGCTTCCCTGCCTTCTTGGCTTTGCAACAGTATCTTTGTCGTCAGGCTAGTGAAACATTATGCAGTGTGAAACTTTGAAGCAGCAGCCAGTACATAACATGCGTGGGCCAGGGTAGCTGCACTAAAGGCATTTTCATGTTCTTGTCATTCAGTCCTAGATTTTTTTTGCATCTGTCTGCTCAATATAGGAATGTGTGAGAAATTTACTCAGTCGTGTTTTTGCTTTAATGGGATTACCTGATCTGTACCTCCTGAAATCAACTTCAGAAACAGACACAATTAGCAGTCAGAAATCTATACATCTCTGAGTTGTGATGCCTTATGTGAAAGAAAAGGATAAGTGTTTAACAACATGCACAAATTTGAAAAATGTGCAAAATATTGACTACAAACATTTCTACGATGTGCATGTTTGGGACATGTGTCTATTAATGCATCCATTAACATATCAATTGTGGAAATGTGAATTAAAAAAAAACCCAAATCTATAGGGAACAAGCATGGAACAGATGTGGTGAGAAAGAAAATTAAGTGCAAGGAAATGGACTTGACATGACTACCCATCCCTAGTTCAATAGTACATTTCATGATAATAAAATTGGAGCTAAAACTGTTTTCTGATGAGTATTTATTTAAAAAAATCAAAGAGTTAAACCATGCTAAGCATGCATTGAGCAGGGAGTTGGGCTTGAAGCCCTTGTATGTCCCTTCCAACTCTACCAATCTATGATTCTAAGTGTTCAATAGAGGGCCATTCAATATCACTGCAGCCATTACAAAAGGGCAATATGATGAGCGAATTTTTGAATATGGAAGAGTGAGATCAGTGTGGAGTTGACATTTCATCTGCACTTATTGTCAATACCAATTATTCTCATCTTCAATTCATGTTGAAAAGGATTTAACGAAAATGACAACAATGCTTCCAAATCTTTTTGCTTATACTCAGAGTGATAAATTAAGTGAAGGTATTAAGGGGATATTAAATGATGATCCCTCCTGAATTCCAAGCTGTAATTTGCAAAGTATGGAACCTTCCACATTCTTGTCATAGTTCTAGCTGCTTTGGTTCAAATGACCTGTCTGTTAATTTATTCTTGTACAATACTAGAGAGTTGAACCAAAACTAAACTTTTAACCTGGCAAACTTACTATAGAAGAAGCATCCTCTGTTTCAGTGCATCTTCAGGGAACCAAGGTTCCATTTATATGCCAGAAAGCACTTACTGACAGTTAGGACCCTGAGGGTATGGAATGGGCTTCCACGGGAGGTCATTGAGGTCCCATCGGTGCACAAGGATAGGCTGGACGTGCACATGGTGGACATGTCGTGAGTGGAGCCGGCTGGTGCCAGAGGTCGGACTGGATGGCACTGGAGGCCCCTTCTGACTCGCTCTGTTTCTATGTTCCTATGTATATATATGAAGTTCAGCCCTTATAACAGGTTTAGGCAACATTTGGATCATACATTGAATATGGCCTCCATGGCTCACTGCTGCAGTTCCTTCTGCTCCCTGATGCCCCCAGTACAGAAGACTATAACTCATCATCATTATTTAATTTAAAAAGCCATTTTGTGGTCTTCTTTGCACCTTATTATGGAACACCAAAAGGGTCTAAATTATCTTGAAGAATAGCCAATGTTGATCCTTCTGGTACTCCACTGCCACTCTGGATGTAGTTTTAAAATGCTAGTTGATTTTTCTTTACTGCCACTTTGTGAGGGAGGTTCAGTGGGCAAATATGCCTCCTGGATCTCTGAAAGATCCCTATTTTCATTTCTTCTGTGAAGTTTATTTCTTCTGTATGTTTCACAGCCACAAATGAGCATGGAAGGAGACACCAGTCTCAAGCTTTGGTCTGGTTTTTTAATTCAAGTTCTTCCATTCTGCAAGTGAAGAACTTTGCAGGTTTGGAAAATCTTTATTAAAAATGAACTGATGGAAATTCCTACCCACTCACATCAGCCAAGTCCAAGGTATAGCTCTTCTTCGAATAGCATAGGCTGTTATTACATCAGTTCCCTTTATAGCTGCTATGGACAAGGAATCTCTCAGAAAAGCAAACAAGGTGGGAATTCTAATTCTGCACTACCAAGTTTAAATGCACAGGAATTCAAACTCAGATTTTTCAGAGCTAAGTCATCTAAACCCAGGCCTGCATGGATGAATTTTAGATTCTCTCACATTCATTAGAAAAGGGGAAAGACTTTCCTTCCCATTTATGAAACAATCTGCAGATATCAGTACATTTTTAAAATGAAATATTCTCAGCCACATCTCTCCACCACAAAGAACGCGACTGTTTGTGGTCCTGTTCTCCCGGCACACTAAGGCAGAGTGCTCCAGTTTGTGGAGCACTGGCAGACTGGAGCAAGCTGCCCAGCTGCCAAGGTGATGCAGAGTCACTTCCTTGTCTTCCCATGCCAGAAGACAAAGGTTACAACAATATCACCTGGTTGCCTAGGAAACATGAGGATGCTTTGTCTTCTGCACTGCAGAAAGAGCAAGCTGGCAAAGACTTTTCCAGCACTGGAAAAGAGCTGGAAAAAGAGCAACAAAGCAGTGATCAATCAGTTTGTTTACTGATCCATTCAATGAATCTCACAATAAGACTCTAATGTTAATTAAAGTACAGGGATGACATTCAAACTGGTTAGCAATGTGGTTGCAGGCAGTCACTATTATGAGATTCAGCACCCCAGAAACCCCTGATTTCCCTTACAAACATTAACCTGGGGAATATGGCAACTCACCCCTACTAAAGACCCCCTCTCCTCTTTGGTGGCTCTTCATGAAGTTGCTACATAAATACTCTAAATAGATAATAAAGAAATACAAGCATCTCTCCCAAATAAGAGATGGACATTATAACCCCATCAATCCCTTCTGCCTTGAATTTTAAACTGAGCCAGAGAGAATTCAATTCCTTCTCCCTTCCACTCACTCAGCATGTGGCTGTGAGGGTGAGGCCCTGTTGTGTTCCAAAAGACCTCATTAGAGGGCATGGCAGAATCTGGCTTTGTTATCAATTTTTTTGATAGATACCAATTTATTTTCTGAGCTGGGTGTAAATAACTCAGGTTTTGAAGCCCAATCATAGGCCTAGTTTGTGTGAATGTGCATATATCGCAGGGCTTGGTGGAGCTGGGGGAGGTTTCCATCGCTACTGCACTTCCAAAGGTGAAAATGGTTGCTACTTTGATTCTCTTCCTTCCTTCTATTTTAAACTCTTTACCTGCCCATCGTACAAGATCAGCTTTGGGAATGTACAAGAAGAGGAGAGAGCATGACATTGAAATCTAGTGAAGCCAAAGTAATCGGAAAGGTTTACTTTCTAATACAGAAGAATGGAATGGAGAAGAGTGGAGCAGACTGGGAAGGGACCTATAAAGCCATCAAGCCTCACCTATAAAGCCATCTACTTCCACATGTGGTTATCCATCCAGCTGCAGGTCTAGACCACTGCAGCTTAGCAAAGGTAAGTGAACGTGTTTGCTCAGCCTGTAGTGATGCTTTTTGCTTGCTTTTTGTAACTTATCTATTCAGTTTTTCCACCAAGCTGTGCTAGCCAGGAGGTCTCAATGAAAAATAAATAAATAAAATTTAAACAAGCTTAAAATAATAACTTGCAAATCAAAACACCCCAAAGAAAATAGCAGCAGTTAGAATAATAAGCAAGCTCATTCTTTCTGCCGTCTATTTAACAATACCCCTGCTAGGCCACACCAAAGGCTCAGCTAGTCCACATCCTGTTTCCCATACAGGAACCCACTGGAAGCCCATAAGGAAGACATGAGGGCAACAATACCAGAATGAGACAGACTTGGAAACAAACTAGGGGCTTGCAAAAGTCCACTAGTGCAAATGAGATATTGAATGCCCTTGTAGTTCCTGGCTGCTACCTGTGTGTCTCCACCATTCTTCTCTACCTGCCAAAGCCATCCACAGCAGCTGTGAGCACCACAACATGCTCCCTTTCCACTACCTTTACCTTTAACTGCTGCTGGTGGAGGCAATAGGATTACTCATGGAGGCATACAGCAAAGGAGAAAGGATGCTTTCTAGATATACTGTGCCATGATACAGTGGATCAAAGGAGATAGAGCGATCGCAAAGGATGGTGCAAGCACATGTCGTTTTACTATGTTTTGTCCAAGTTTCCATCCAACTTATTTCAACTCAACACTGGATTGTGCCCTTTGAATCTCTGTTTGTTTGGAGGTTTGCTTTATTTTGGCTTTTGTCTAGTTATGACTTCTCTGTGGTGATGAAATGCATGGCCAACATTAGTGCCAAAAGAAGAGCACTGTTTACATAAAATTTATATATATATATTTATTTATTTTACAGATTTGTATGCCGCACCCTTGCAAAAAAGCCTTGGGGCAGCTAACAGCAATGAAAAATACAAGTAAAAACACAATACACTTTATCAATTATATACAATAATTGATATAGATAGATCCAAATTTAGGAGCTCTTTTTCTGTGGGTCATCAAGTTGTCTTCTACTTATGGTGACCCTTTACAAATGGTGTCCTTCAAATGCCCTGTCCTTGCCAGTCCTGCTCAGCTCTTGAAAGCTAATGGTTGTTACTTCCTTTATGGAGTCCATTCATTCCATATTTGATCTTCCACCTTTTGGACTTCAACATTCCCTAGCACTACTGTCCTCTCCAGAGTGTCATAACTTCTCATGAGCTATTATTTTAGTAGAAACACAATACTTAGAGTCAGTGCAGCATAGGACCACAAGGTTGGTGGCTGCTTTGCAGGGGAAGCCATATGAGGTGAGAGGAACTGGGTCTTTTCAGCCTGGAGAAGACGACACTCAGATGAGATCTGTTGGTGACATACAGGTATGTGAGGGCATGTCACACAGAGGTGGGTAGAGACCTGTTCTCCCCTGCAGAGGAAGACAGAGGAAGCTTTGCGGAGCAAAGCTCAGGGAATCCAGGTTTAATTTAGATGCCAGGAAGTACTTCCTGACAGTTAGGACCCCGAGGGTATGGAATGGGCTTCCACAGGAGGTGGTTGAGACTCCATCAGTGAAGGTGTTAAAAGACAGGCTAGACATGCACATGGTGAGCATGTCATGAGTGGAACCAGAGGTCAGACTAGATGGCCCGGGAGGCCCCTTCTGACTCACTCTGTTTCTATGTTTCTATGTTACTTTTCACCCAGTGTGGAAGGCAGACAAGGTGACCTGTATGCCTGCCCCAAAAGTGTGAACTGTTGATGGGAAACAGTTCCTAGGGTTATTTTATCTTTAAATCAGGATTGGAGACCCTTTCATTCAACACCATGTTCAGCTAGAAGATGGCCTTCCAGCAGTTCTTCAAAACAGAGGTATCATGATCTGCAGAGCAGTGCACGTCCCTCTGGTGGTTTGATAGTCCAAGCAGCCTACCTCACCATGCAAGTAGTTGCAGAACTACTGCTTGCTTGTATGTGCTTGCAGGAATTAGAAGCCTTGCAATCAACTAGTCACCACTGAAGTTGCCATAATGGTCCACTCAGGCCCGCCTAGTTTTGCCACAGATATGGAATTCTGTGGTGGTTGCTTCATATTTCTGCTTCCCATTCTGCCAGGTGCCTGATCCCTGCCTCTTTCTGACTTTGCCTTTGTCTCTAGTCTTACCACACCTTTGCCAGGCATTTGCCCTATGCCCTTGTCCTTAGTTCTGCCCCATTTTCTTAGCATCTGACCTTTACCTGTCCTTGCCTCTGTCTTCATTTTTGGGCCCTATCATACCTTGATTGTATCTGACTCTAGACCTACTACATCTCACCAAGATCTCTGTCCATCTCTGTTACCCCTGGTCCTTGAGATGTAGGCACCTGCCGCTTTCATCCCAGAGCTGACAAAGACTATCTTCTTTAAAAGAGGACTGCCCTGTATAAAAAGGACATGTGGCCACTCCACAGCTTGTCTCTTCTTCAGAGTATTACTTGACTCAGTAACCATGCATACACACAGACACTTGACATCCTCGTTATTGCAGTGTTCATGATTCCAAAGAACTTATTGCAAAATGACATGTCAAGACCTACAAAAACATCAAAAGACTTATTAGGATCCATCATACTCAAAAATTTTTTAAAGTCCTTATTACAAACTGTACTTTACATTCTGTACTTCTTCCTACTTCTGCATGGTTCATATTGTACATCCTTAAAAAATAATACAAAGGCTGTTATAATACAGATTAAAACTCTGCTGGTTACACAATAGTGTTGCTATCCTGAAATGGTAACTGAGGACAAGAAGAAGCCTTGTGCAGCAACTATGGAGCTATAACAATTACAATCTGTTTTACATCCCTGAGTTTGTCCTGCTTTGGCAAGAAGAGAGCTGGCTTCTCTTTTAACTGAATGCTTCTACTCTTCCTTTAGTATTTGGTATTCTCTTAATGGTTATGCAATAGGAAGGTTTACATGACCCAAGAAACCATGAAGAAATCCTACCATTTTGGGTCTGTTGTGCCATCTAGACACAGTTCCAGAATTTCTGTATGGTGGGATTAATTTTCTGAAACCACAGAGAGAAGCAAAGGTCTGTTCTAAGGATTTCATACTTCATCATGGCTTCTCTAGCTGTCTGGATCTGGCATTGCCATATTACCAGTGCTGGTATATGAAAATTCCCTGGCAAGAGATGGCACAGAAGTGGCTACTTCTAGTCTTTGTTCTCTACTGCTTTCAGCTCCTTAGCAACAGATGTGCCATTGCTCACTTCATACCCATTGGCCAAGAGATGTGTCTGTCTCCCTGTTCACTTTTGGAAACAGGGAGGCAGCACAAAAACACACAGAATGCATGCATTTGAGAAATTCACATAAAATATGCACACAGCATGTTATTGCTGTGAAAATTTGGAAATCTATGCATGCAAATATGCGCAGGTTTTGTGCAAGAAAGAGGAAACAGCAATGCTTCTAGTCTGATACCAATCTGAGATGGAATTTGGAGAACTGTGATGCACTCAATTTTTTTACATACCTTTCCTGAACAAACTCCAATTGTGCAAGTGTGTCATGAGACATGTGTCTCATGCCAATGACAAGAATTCCATTTTAATCTCAACATTTGCTGTGTGTTCATGGAAAGTTGCTACTTTGAAGCATTGCTATTTAAAAGTTGTTTTAACTTCAAACTGCTTTCTGGATTTATCTTGCCATAGATAATTCATCACCAGAACATATACCACTTATTATTGCTGTTGCTGTTGGTCTTGCTGTGCTGTTGTTGCTCCTTTACAGCAGTTTACATGATGTGCTTTAGGGTTTGTCCTTCCAAATCACCCTTTATTACTTTGTTCCACATGAATTCTCCAATCTTTAATGAAAGGTGACAATCCTAGAACATCAGCTTGTCTCAAAGGCTTGCCTCATGACTTTGAAGCCCTTTTCTTCTTGCCTCAAAGGAGTATGGGTTACATGTGACAATTGGGAGCCAGTTGGCAAAGGATGCATAACTATAATCTTTGTCTCATCACTTCATGACGTAACTCTTGATTTATGTCTGAAAAGCATTACTTCGGAGGTGATGCAATACTGTTTTTTGTGGTACCTGATCTGCATATTCACACATACAGGTCACCGTTTTATGCTACAGCTGTCATATCACAGATGTGCCTGTGTGAACAAGCCTGAAGCGCAGGCGAAAGACACACTCTGGATGCTGAAAGACAGTTTTTTCTAATATAATCTTTCCAAGTTGGAATTCAGAATAAGTTCCAGGTCAGAGCTTTAGAGTCCTAGCTAAAATGCTATGGAGCACTCCACACGTGGTTCCCATGGGTACCAGTGGCCCAACACAGCGACCCTGTTTCTCCTGATTTTCTAAAAGAAGATGTTAAATGAGAGGCTGTTGTGCTACAAAGCAATGTGCCACTCTTGGTGTCATCATTATTTCCAAGAACACTTCAGGGGCCTGTGCGGGACCATAAGCATTCCCAGAACTAGTCAGCATGACATGGAGTATGTGGTAGAGAGACTGACTGACAAGGAGAGTGTGTTTTGCATGCATTATACATTATCTGGTGTGTTTATTTATTGTGTTGGTGTGCAGGGATGTCTGCATTAGAGTGGTTTCTTGGTAGAACCAATTGTCTTTGTAATGGTCATATGGTTTGGATGGCTATTTAAAATAGAGTTTTTCTTCAAAAGGTTGATCATCCATTGAATCTACTTCCAGTTTTGGCACGGAACTGAGATTCCAGCACTACCTGAAGTGTACTCCCTTTCCTGATTTTCTGTTATATAACCTCTTTGTGGCACTGTATCATCATGGAATAGCACAAGTAAACTAGTGGAAAATCACTTTCTTTCGCTTTCAGAAAGAATACTGCTTTTCCCTACTCTTAAAAAAAAATCTTGTCAAAAGTGCTCTTTAAAAACATAAGCAAAACTGGAGGGTCACAACATCGATTAGGAAATGTCTACTGCACAATGAATGAGAACTTCTCACATTTCAGTGGCCATCCATGCTGGACCAGGCCAAGTATCCTTCCAGTCTAGCAATCTGTTCACAGAGTGGCCAATCAGCTCTTCATGGGAACCAACAAGCTCACATATAGCCATACTGAAGCTCACATTTAGCCATCAGCACTAGTAGCCTTTGATAACTTTATGTTTCATGAAGTCTTCCAGTGCAAGGTGGCAGCCATCACTGTATTTTGTGGTAGTGAATGTCATAGTTTGTGTTGTGCAAAGAAATAATCCCTTTTTATCAACCAGTTAGCTTAATGAGATTCTAATATTATGAGAGGGATAATGAAGTCTCCCTATTTACTTTCTTCACACAGTGTACAAAGTTGTTTGCCTCCCTCTTGTCTCCCCCTACCTATCTTTTTTTCCTCCTTCTCCATGCTTTCTAATTCTGTCTTTAATAAAATTGTCAACCAATTTACCTGGAATAGTAACTAATTAACTGATCCTTAATTTCCAGAGCCCCCTGGATCCCTTTTCAAAAATGTTATATTGGACATTTTGTAGCTTTCTGGTAACCTATATGTTACCTATTTTTCATATGGAATCAGCAATCTTATATTTGAATTCTTAAAAAAATCTAGATGGATGCCACCTGCCCCCAGTGATTTATCAACTTTCAGTTCCTCAAGAAGGTTGAGACCTTCAACATTGACCACTGCTATTCCCCGCAGTTCCTCCTGAAAGCATCTCTTTAATCATTAAAGATTTTTTTCAGTTCCTCCACAGTTTCCTTTGTTGTTAAGGTCTGAATCCAAGAAGGCCCATCATCCTTCACTCCTTTACCTTTGTTGCTGCCCAATGGTCCAGTGGCATCCCTAACTGGTTTCCTGCTTCTGATATATTTAAAGAATTTGATACTGTTGGCCTTAATCTTGTTAATGAAATGCTCCGGAGAAATGCTTTTCATTTTTGTCTCATATTGACTGCTTATATCTTGTAGGTGTAAACATGTGCTCCCTTTTGCTTTACTCACTTAGGCAAGACTTGCAGTTTTTCATTATTATCTCTAACAGTGTCCTTTACGGTGCTTGTTGACCATGCTGGTAACCTGTTAAATTTGATGCTCGTTTTCCCAACTTGTTTATGCATCCTAGCTGAACTGGGTGAAAGTGCCCACGATTTACCCTCAACAGTTCAAATATACTAATTGAGGCAAAACATTTGGGGGCATGAGCCGTTTTCCCATTTTGGTTCAGACAGAGTTTTAGAATTGTGGGAAAGGAGATGTACTGTGCCTTCTAGTTTGAGCCATAATTTACATTTTAATTTTGTTAGGTAGTCTGCAATTGCAGACCTTTTGTAATAGAACTATTTGATTTCCATTTTTTTCTCTTTCCTTTTCTCTGTCTCAGACATTTGTTATTATGTTTAATCCAACACAGTAATCCACAGGAGGTCTCTTGATTGCTTTCAGGACTATAGCACAGGAATGTACTGAGGGCATGAATGAATAAGTTATCTCCATAAAATCACATCAGAATATGGTGTGTGTCAGCCGCAGGCTTCTGCATGGAATTTAGAGAAAGGATGTTCTTTAGTGATGATGTTTTACACGACATATTTGCACTTTATCCGAGGTTTGGCTTAAATTAGGCAGCTATGCTTTGCTACAAACAAATATACAATTGCTTTTTTAATTATTTTTCAAGGATGAAATCCGACCACCATGATTTTTCACATGTTAGTAACAAAGTATAATCTCTTGCAGACAGAATTATTAATGGAAGAATCTGTCCACATCTCATCAAAAATTGATCCAGAGTACATGGGTTAATTTGAAGGATATGGAGCAAAACTAATAAACTAGGCAGTCAACCTAAAATTTTATCTTGTTTTAGTTTGTCCTTGGGGGTCCAGTTAAAACCATGTGCAGATATCACTGCAGCAGTTACTGTGAGAATTGATGCATATGCTTTGAATGGAGTGGAAGCCCAAACTGAACGGGGCCCCTTTGGACCATTTCAAGTGTTTTTCAGAGTGAAGCAGACTTCTCTCCAAGGCAACCAGCACCTGGACCTGCATGAGGCCTCACTATTGGTTCATGCTTCAGATATACAAACATTCTCTCCAAGCAGTGTCTTTTGGTTTCATCATGGTAAAATATAGGGATTGTTCACTTGTTACAATAAGCCACCCTGAAAAAACTCCACTGTGGCTTAGTTACTTGATGGGTAACTCATGAAAATATCAAATAATAGTCAGGATCTCTGAGGCTTCTTGTGACTTGTTTTCTGCTTACACTTCCTGCCTGATCCCTGCATGCAATCCTTTGTGGCACAGCTCCTCTATATTCCTGCTGTGATGAAATTCTCTTCCTCACTTCCCTTTCCTGTGAAACATCTTCATTGACATATATGTATGCCATAACGTCAGAGTGCAACGGGGACCAGCAGGTTACCCTTCTTCCTCTTCTTTGTCTTCTTCTTCTTTTCATGAACACTCAGTAGTCAAAGATCTCTGGGAAGTTTGCAAAGAGATGCCTGAGGGCTTTATTTATTTTCTTTCTTTAACACTTCAAAAGGCCTCCTTAGCTGCTTTTTACAGCCCGTTTCTTGCATGTGTAACTGATTTATCTCTGGGTATGCACACCTCCAGTCCAGGCCAATGGCAATTCACTGTGCTTTGAGAAAATGCAAGGGCGGGATATGTAAGTTGGGTATTCTTCCAATAACATCAGACTTCATTCAGGGGAGGAGGAGCTTTGCACTGGTTTTAATTCATCATAACTCCCTAACCCCTTCACCTACCTTTCTGGATTTTCAAAACTTGCCTGGGAAAACCTGTTTGTTATGTGCCACTGTCATACAAATTGTGCCTCAAAATATGGGGATGAGGGAGAAGACAATCACCACCCCTAAAACGATTTGAGGGTTGCCATTCTTAGGCAATTTGCTAAAACTAGAAGGTGTGTTTTGGCTTAAAGATCCTTACAATTTGGCATGGATTCAGATTGGAGCAAAGGTGAAAATGGAGTTTGGAGAACTTAACTGACCTTGAGTTTGCTGATTCAGACATCCTATCCTTTGCTCTCCTTTACCCTGCAAACTTTTGTGTATTGCTGTCCAGAGCAGATTATGAGGCTGTGTTGGGAGTGAGAAAGACAGTTGCTCTTGGTGTGCATTTCCAAGGCATTCTGACTGGAGTTTAGAGGAGAAGCAAGAGCATTGGAAGGCCTCAGAATGGGCCAGATGATGAGATGAGAGAAGTAGAGGGCCTAATCTCAAGGTCAGACTCCCCAGGTACTCAGACCCTCTTGGAGAATAACCACAAGGGAGGGGGCTTGGAACAGTGGAGTTTCTCAGTGACAAATGATGTGGCCTTATCTATCAACCCCATGAGAGAAGGTGGCCCAGCTACAGGATTAGTGTACACGGAGGTAGTATGCTCATTTTCAGAGGGCTGGATGTGGTCTGAGCATACTCATAAGGAAAGTTCCTAGAAACAAATGCTAGATTGGGTTCAATGAACTACTCTGTGCATGCTCGGAGATTCCTTTTGGGTGTTTGTGCCTCTGGAAAATGCTTTGGTCAATAAAGAACATTTTTCAAGAAAGTTTGTGAAGAGAGGAAACCTAGCTCATGACAGGCTATAGGAGTGAGTGAAAATCTGTACTCCCAGTGTTGTCTTTCCCACAGCCAGACAGCCAACACTGGTTTCAGCCCATACACTAAGCACAACAAAGTCTGGATCCAACCTGATATGCCTGGGATAAGATCAGGACAAAGGATGTGAGTCTTTTCTCTACTAATCTCCAAAATACAAATGACTGCAGATTATATTTATTTATTTATTTATTTAGGAAGCTTCTATGCCACCCCATTTGCCGAAGACTCGGGGCGGCTCACAATAATAAATAAACACAATATAAAACAATACAATATACTATGCAGACTGCATAATTCTAATTTTCCCATCTCTTGTCCAATGCTGTCATATGAACGGGTGCTTTTAAAATACAATTGCTTGTTGATCTGCCAAAGATCACAAAGAAAATGGGTTGACAAGTGGAACTCACAACTGCCTGCTCTCGTAATTAATGTATTGTTGTGTGCTGATCTACTGAAGCCACTGATGGTACATTTTCTGGAATGTGCACAGAGGGTGGGCTTCTTGCCCACCTTTGTAGAATTTAAACATCTAGGCACTCTGCATGTCATATGTAAGCACAACTCTCATTTATCACCATTTGGCTGATCCCTACAGCAGATGCGTACTGCCTGTTGCATTATATCCCAGTCATTCCAAGCAAAATGCCTGCCTTCCCATTCATTAAGATCTCAAAAGTCATCTAACAGAAGGCAAGAAAAGAACAGAATGAAGCCCGGGAAACTTTCAACCTGCCTGCAAACATCACAGGAGCAGCGCTGAAGCCCACAGCATTTATTCTACAGCAGGAGTTGTCTTTTCAGTGTAACTTTTGGAGGGGAGGGCTCCTTGGATGCCTGGTCTGAGACAGAGGCATCACAAAGAGAACTGGCTTGCCATTGTTCTCGCAAATAGAACCTCCAGGCAAAGCTTCAGCTCCCCAAAGTTGACTAGTGTAGAATAATTTTTTTCAAAAGTTTTCCCTGCTGGGAGTTGCTAGGCAACTGCCACTCCGCTTTCCTCACCAGGAAGGACGTACTGAGTGGAACAGCGACATAAACTTGCTCAGCTCTTCTATAGCCACACTATGTATCTTGAGAAATTGGAGACTGCTCTGAATGCAGCACAAGGAATGGTCCAGGAGCTGGGATTTGTGAACTAAACGCTTTAGGAATCTGAGCTAGAGTTAGGCTTGCAAATGCCTTTAAAGGGTTGCTATCTTAACTCAGGAGAAAGTTTTTGTTTTTTGCTTTAATGGGTGAATTAGACCAAGAGATCTGAAACATTTACCCAGCCAAAGGTAAGAACAATAAAAACTGCCTTAATCTTAGCATGAACATATTGATTGGGAAATGGCTTGTTTTCTATTATGCATTTTGATGTTCAGAGGAAAACTCTGTATCAAAATCTGAAGTTTTGGCAAGGGAAAAGCTTTCATCAGCAGGGGTGAATATCACATGCACATTGTTCTTGCCAATAAAAATTATATACATAAAGGACACATATTTAAATCATGTGTGCCATAACCACTGTCTAAACATGATCTTGTGCTAGCAGAAAGATCTGCTTGCTCAGTGGAATGGAATGCTTTCAAAAGCAGCTGGAAAGTTTCCAAAACTAATGATGCAGATGAATTGTGTAATTAGTCTACTTGCTGCTCACACCTTGCTTGCTAGTAATGCTCACCTTTTAAATGAGCACAGACTGGCTGGTTTCAAATGTGCTATTAAGTCTAGATGCACACCTTAATGTGGCGAAGGAGTCTGAAAGTGACAGAGAAGCCAGGAGCAATGCTGCCTGGAAGCCAGACTCTCACTAGGCCAGTCTCTTAGCAGAATCACCCAAGGCAGATTTGACAAAGCTGAGACACCAGACTAAGATGCACCTGTCCTTTGCAGGAGTAATGGGGGCAGAGAAACTCCTGCAGGCAACTACAGGACAGCAACAGTAGTTGAAGGTCACACTGGCAGAGGACTTTCACCGACAATGTGAGACTCAAGCGAACTCTGGTTAGTACTGCACAGAAGAAGGCAATGAAACTTCTGAATCCTTTTGCCTTGAAAACACTGTGATGGAATTGCAAAGTGAAACAGGATCATCCCAGAAGATGAGACTCTCGGGTTGGGAAGCACTCCAGCAGCTACTGGGAAGAGCAAAGGAGAAGTATGAATAGCACTGATGCTAATACCAGAACTAGCTTGAAACCTGGAGGAAGTTTAGTGGCAGACATGCGCAGGGACAAATGGAAGGTTTGATGCTGCACAACACATGCAATTGGAACATGGAATGTGAAAACTCTGAACTGAGCCAAACTGGAAACCATAAAACAAGAAGCAGAACAGTGAAATATTGAAAGCCTTCCTGCAGTGGACTGGCATGGGACACTTTCAGTCAGACAAGCACAACATGTTTTATTCTGGAAATGGAAAACTCAGATGAAATGGAATAGCTCTAACATTGAGGCAAGACTTGGCACTGGCAGTAAGGGGCTATAATGCAAAGTCAGACCAATTTGTTTCAGTCAGAATTCTTGGAAAACCTATAAACATAAGCAGCATTCAAGTCTACACTCCAACAACAGATGCTGAAGAGGAAGAAATTGAAAACTTCGATGCAAGTGTTCAAGAGAAAATTGATAACGCATCAGAACAAGACATGCTGATAATCTTAGGTGAATGGAAAACAGAAGTAGGAAATATAACAGAATCTAATGTTGTTTGGCTGAGGAGATTGACTGATTCAACTCTGTGATGCCAGCAATCTGTTTACTATGCTCATTTCCTGTGCATGAAAAATAATGTTCAAGGTATTGCAAAAAATAATGTTACTCTGTATGGAGTAAGACATATCTAATGTTCAAGCTAGATTCCAAAATTGAAGAAGCACTTGAGATCATATTGAAAATACATCTTGGCTATGAAGTACAACAAAATTTCAAAAGAAGATCAGTCTGCATTTTATTCATAGCAAACAGTTTGATTATGAGGATCATGGGAAGCTATGGATGGTTCTGAAAGGAACGGATGTGCCTCAGCTCTTAATTGTTTTGAAACATAACCTGTTGCATGGACAAGAAACTACTGCTAGTACAGAATATGGAAAATCAGGTTTCCTATAGGCAAAGGCATCAGACAAAGGGGCATTTTATTCCCCTATTTATTCCCCTATTTGTTAAGTAGGTACTCAGAATATATCTTAAGGAAAGCTGCACTAGGCTGGAAGGAATGAAAATTGGTGGAAGAGACATCAATAATTTAAGATATGCAGATGATACAGCTAAGCATTTCCAAGCATCCAGAAAATATAAATCATGACTATAGAAAAAGATTACACAACTCTAATGTCACCAGTGAAGAGAATGAAAGTATGAAAGAGTTTGTATCCCTTGACTCAATCACTAATTGCGATAGAAACTGAATCCAGGAAATTAGAAAGGGACTGAGACTTGTCAGAGTAGCAATGCATGAAGTATTAAAAATCATTCAGTCTAAGAGCATTTCACTGGAGATCAACCACATTATTGTATTCTCGATCACTATGTGCAGGTGTGAAAGCTGGACAATGAAGAAAGATGACAGACAGTAAATGGTGCAAGAGGAGAGCTTGCAAATACCAACCGAAAGATGAACAAGTGGATCCTAAAACAAATAATTCCTTGGAAGCAAAAGTGACAAAACTGAGGCTCTGCTGACTTGAAGGATATCAAGAGAAGGCAGAACTTACTGGGGGAAAATATACATTGGGGAAATCTGAAGACGGAGGAAGAGGGCTAGCAGTGAGATGGCTCAAGTCCACAAAGAAAGCCACACTCTTGATTTTGCAAGAGTTGGGCAGGACCGTTAAGGAGAGACCTGTTTGGAGGGCATTAATTTGTAGCATCAGCATAAGTCAGGGATGACTTGACAACATAACTAAAGTCTGGTATTGATTGTGGACTTCTGGGTATATGTCTGTGTCTGTATTGATTGGATTAATCATTTCTTTGCCCAATTCTTTGCTTTCCTCTGTATCCCCCACTCTAGTTCCAGGATTGACTTTGATGTTGCCTATGTGGAAAAACTAATTTACATGAATATTAGGGGGGAAAAAATCTTGCCCGAGCCTTAATGAGTATGTTCATTGTTTTCCAAACAGATAATGAACTCATGCAAAGTAAATTGTCCATCACTAGCCAAGATTAACATTTCTTGGATGGAACAAGTCTGTGGAGTTTCAACGAGAATTTGTAAAATATGCAAGTTTAGGCTACTTTTCAAGTTGACCTAGTAAATTCTAGCTTCCCACTGGACTTGTGGTTATTGCAATTTATTTATTTATTTATTTATTTATTTATTTAGAGTTTTTGTATGCCATCCCATCGCTTATAGGCTCAGGACGGCTCACATAAAAAAATAAACATAATACAAAATACAATTAAAATCCGGAAACACCCTGGCTGCACAATTAAAACCTATAGAATTAAACATTGTTAAAATATTTTTTAAATAAAAAAGGTCTTAGCCTGGCACCAAAAAACAAATTATTACAGCACCAGGCAAACCTCTCTGGGGAGCGCATTGCACAGATGGGGCGCCACCACAGAGAAAGCCCTCCTCTGGGTTCTTTGCCTCCTGATGTCTCTCACGGAGGGCTCCTGGAGGAGGGCCTCTGCTGCCGATCTCAAGGAGTGGGAGGGCAAATAAGGAAGTAGGCATTCCTTTAGGTATCCAGGTCCCAAGCCGTTAAGGGCTTTGTAGGTGATAACCAGCATAGCATAATGACTGACAATTTTGGATACTATTCTATGGATGCAGAATAAATTGTACAAATAATCCAAAAAGCTTTATCTCTAAAATATGTGTAACATAAATATACACATCTGCTCAGAGTATGTCCCTTTAAGTGGAATGAAACTTATTCCCAGTTATGTGTATGTAGGATTGGATTGTAGCATTACAAAACTTGAATAGGTTTGTGTATGTGTGGGTATGTAAAGACAAGGGAAGATCTGCAAACCAAAATCATAGCAAGATAATAGGCTTACGTTCATACCAGAATGTATCTCTCTGATACTGTCTGGGTAATTTTGTCTACTAAGATTGGTTAGCAGGTGACAGATGATCAGAAATTCTTAGTAGAAGCATCTTGATTCAGCCATGTCCATACATGTGTACTTAAAATCTGCACACATAACATCAAAATAAAAGGTTTTTATTGTGTCCAACGTTTCAATTCATGATTGAATTTAATCTCCTGCTGCTTTTAGAGTTTGAAGGTAGTAAGCTAGAGTCCTTTACTCACCTGAAAATGAGCTCCATCAACCTCAAATAGGACTATTTTTTTGTGGCAATTCTTTTTTATAAGTTGATTTCATAAGTTAACTAAAAATTGTAGTTTTGAAAAGGTATGACATAAGAGATAATTTGATATCAGTTCATTGATCTCATTGTCTTTCATTTCGGTCGGAATCGGATTAACTGGTGCAGTGGATTTTCTCTTCCCCTTGCAGCTGCCCTCTTGTTTTCAAAAGTCTCTTCTGAAGGATTTGGAGACACTCTGGAACAGGGTTTGGCCACATGGAGCATGAAAAGATGGGGTGTCCAATTGAGCACTTGGGCAGACCTCAGTCAAGTGATGGTCAGATCCATCCAATCATAAGCAAAATGTTCAGCTTCCCCTACGTGACTTGCACCCATCCACTGATTTACAAGGAACAGTATTGAAGAGATATGGATCCATATCAGTTTGTACAACACCTCAGTGATGTGAATATGCACTGCAAAACTCAAGCCTTTGGATTTCTTTGCCCATGTTCTCAGACACAGCCAAATGTCACACTTCTTGTGCCTGTGGATGCTGCCATTAGTTTTATGTCTTGTGGGTGTTGAAGTCTCCAATGACATTTTGAAGTGTTTATATTGCATTTAGCAGCTTCCACTCTTTGTAGTTCAGATGCTACCCTTTGGTGTTCTTTTTGGCTCTGAAGTGGAGACAAAGAGTAGAAGCACAGTATTGCTTTGGAATTTCTATTAGCTGAAAAGGGGAAATGTCACTGTGCCGTGATTGTGATGCTCCTCTTTTGTTTCCCCCTCATAAAATGTTAAGATGCTATTAATGGTTGTATCACAGAAGATGGTTTGCTAGATTAAACAAATAAGTATGCCTCTGGGTAAAATATTGTGGCATTGCCTAGGTAATGAACAGTTCTCCATCTCATGAAGTACTATTCAGGCATTTGACCTCACATGATTAGAATCACAAAAGATGAAAACAGAAGTACACTTGCTAGCTGTTTTCCCTTGATTGGGCTGTGTGCTATCCAGATCCACTGTAAGTGCAGCTAGCATTTCTTAAAACAACCAGAAATTAACAGAAGCGTTTGTTTCCAGAATGGGGAAGTTTAGTAAAGTCTTAGAAGGGAGGTGTAATACAGTTAATGCTTGATTTAATCAAGTGGTTTAGCAATTTCCAGTACTTACCTCATCTGGGAAGAGGTTATAATATGGATAAACTTTGTATTGGAACACTGTATATTTCCTGGTGCACATGCCCTCTTAAATTATCTACCTGTTTTTTGGAAGTTAACATAAGATCATTATAAATGGATTTGACATGTTCTTTTGGCAACCAAAAGACTGATATTGCAGGTCAAGGAAAAATGCAGCCCACCTATAATGCAATAGACTGAGGCCCTAACATTGCTTATAACATTTGATTGGATAATATATAGACACCATCTGCAAATGGATACACA
This sequence comes from Varanus salvator macromaculatus, assembly GCA_023646645.1. NCBI lineage: Eukaryota > Metazoa > Chordata > Lepidosauria > Squamata > Varanidae > Varanus > Varanus salvator. The sequence goes on along the minus strand of JAIXND010000771.1, from coordinate 15,171,123 downwards.
GGGATATTTGGCCTATATTATTTATTATTTATTTAAAACATTTTTAGACCGTATCTTACCATACTCTCAGGATGGTTTAACAATAAGACAAAATAAAATAAAACAAACCATTAATAAAATAAAACACACCATCAAATTCTCAATCAGCAATAAAACCCATATTAAAAACAGTAAGACCTTAAAACATTGGAAAAATAAAAAGGTTTTAGCCTGGCACTGAAAAGAATAAAGTGGTGGCACCAACTGAACCTCTCTGGGGAGCGTATTCCACAAGTGGGGTGCTACCACAGAGAAAGCCCTTCTTTGGGTAGCCACACTGCTAATCTCCTTCAAGAACAGCTCCCGGAGAAGGGCCTCTGCCCCAGATCTTAAGGGGCAGGCAGGCACATATGGAAGGAGATGCTCCTTCAGGTCCTAAGCCATTTAGGGTTTTATAGGTCATCACCAGCACCATAAACAGAGCCCGGACTTCAACTGGTAGCCAGTGTAGGTGGTAAAGGACTGGCGTTATATGCTCATACCTGTTGGTCCCTGTTAACAACCTGGCAGTTCTATTTTGAACCATTGAAGAATCCAAACCATCTTCAAGGGCAGCCCCACGTAGAGCACATTACAGTAGACCAATCGGGAAGCTACTAGGGCATGGGTCACTGTTGCCAAGCACTGCTCATCCAGATAGGGGTGCAGTTGATAAATCAGCCAAAGCTGAAGGAAAGCGCTCCTCTTCACAGCCATCACCTGGGATTCCAGGGACAGCTCCGGATCAAGGAGCTCTTAGATCTCTAAGCTATATCTGGCCTAGGGATCATGCAAACACACAAACTTTGGCAGAGTTTATGGGTGTGCATATGCAGAGAGAGGGAGGGAGGGAGGGAGGGAGACTTCTGTATTTGAGTGCACACACATGTTTACTCCCATATGTTCCTACCCAACCAGTAAGATCAGCTACTGAGGTCTTTCTTAGGGAACCATACTCTAAAAAGGTGAGGGGAGCCTTTTTGGTGGTTGCACCCCATCTATGGAATATGTTCCCTGGTGCCTCCATTGGGTGCCAGGCCACTTTCATGCTTGGTTCCTCATCTTCCTGCAAGTTGTGCAGCTTTGCTGGTGATCTATTTGGAGCCAAGTAGGCATTTTGACTGATTGTCCATAGTGGGTGTGTTTCACCTATCCTACCCTGTTTCGGACTGGTTGTTATGTTAATTTGATCACATTTTGGCAAGTCCATGTAGGTAGATTCAGTGGAGTCATGATTGGTGAGTATCCAGTGGCATTTTTAGATGATTAGAGATACTGAGCTGCTCCTCTAAAGGCTTTTAGGCCCAGTGGGGAGATATGGATTGCCTTTGAAGTCAACTCAACTCACCCACTTAGAGATTTGCTTAGCTCTAAGAAGCAGGGGAAGGTTAAGGTGGGAATTATGTGGAACAGAAGATGATGATGCTGGAGGCACTGCTCTTCTGGGATTAAATGCCTCACCCAAAGTCTTTTGGCTGAGGCAGGACAGCTGGTAGCTTCCCCTTCTTCTTCGTGGCCTCTGTGCATCACACATGTGGGTACTGCGCCTGCACAGTGCCTTTGGCCGGAAAGATTGACAGCTAACGTCTTTTGGCGGGACGCGCTCCGCTCCCCCTCCCCCCTGTAGCCTATATAGAGCGGAGCGCCCGCCATTTTGTTCAGTCTCTGCGACTGCCATTCGTCGTGCGTTTGTGCCGTCCTTCGCTATCGCTTTGACTATTACTTCCAGCGTTCTTCTCCAAGTTTGTTCCCTATATCTCTTACCTTGTTCACAGTTGTATAATGCCTGGCTGAGACAGGACAGCTGGTAGCTTCCCTTTCTTAAGTCTGTTTCATAAAATGTGATCACCAGACATCTGAGTCTGGACTCTTTTCCCCCCAATGCCTGCCATCTGCAATGGGAGACAAGACCCATACATTCTGCTGCACTGGGTCATTTTGCATGAATCACCGTAGGGAAGTCATTCAAGCTTTTGTGGCATCACATTGGAAGCCACTGACAGAAAATGACAGATCTAAGTGTTGCTGTTGTCTTGAAAGAACTACTTGAGATACCAAGCTGATCAAGCTTAGACAGGACCATGGCCTACAAATCCCAGCATGCCCCAGCCAGCATAACTAGCTTATTCATGTCTAAACTTGCAATGTGCCCCGCATTGCTCTTAGAATTTAGGATTGCTGCTGTGTAAACTCAAGGGGAGATTTTTAAAAAGTGCATGCCACTTAAATTAACAGGAAAACTGTTTGCATAAATGGTGTACTTTGTTATTCATTCTGACAAACTTTTTTTAAGCAAAAAGTTTCTTTGAACACCATTTTGTTATCTTGCTACCATGACATTATCCAGATGAAGACATCTTTCATCTTTCAAGACAATGAAATCCTGGAAGAAAATGAAGGAGGGAGGCAGAGGTTCCTGTAACAATTCCATTCTATTTTAGTCAAGATCATTGGCTCATGAATATGAATGTTTATTTTGTCTTTCCTTCTTGATCACTAAAACAGCTCCCATAGATAGACACAGAGCTAGATAGATGGATAGATACAGATTATCTCTAACTTAAACCAGGCCTGGCAAGACTGCTATGCTTATGGAGCTCTGATTATCATGAAGGCAGAAAGCATTAAACCCAAAGCAATTCATTGCCAAAGATAATTGCAGGTCTGTTCTTGGGTAAGAAGTCACAAAAATTTGTGCAATAGAGAAAAAGGACATTATTACGATCATGGAGGTGTTTAGATGTATATGCCCCTTTGACATGACATACTGTTTAACTGGGACCATGTGCCTTCTTTGTTTCACCTTTGTGAGGTGGAATGGAATATTTTAAAAACCTTGTTTATTAGTGTGTTGATTTATTTATCCTCTCTTCAGCCAAGAACTTCTTTCTTTTGGAACTGGTGCTGCACTTCTTAATTGGAGTTACCATACTTCTCTTTTATTGTTGTGTTTGGCAAAATTCAGATATTTCTCTTTTTGGAATAGACTTGCAAGGAAGATGTTCTTGTTCCATTTGGAAACTGATCCCATTTTGCCCTGACTGAGAAAGAAGTTTTAAGTAGAGTACTTTTGCAAAGTAGGTTTAATTAGCTGCTCTATCTGGGATAGCCAGCTTTGTTTTTATAAAAACTGGGCTCATGATTTGAGTCAGGAATGCATGACAATGGCAGTGACAAATGCATGACAAAGGACTGAAACTGATGCTGTATATCGAAGACATAACCGGGAGGCATCTGATGACCATGGTCAGAGACAGGATGAGGTCCAGGCAGTCAAAAGCAGGGTTGGTGCCAAATTACAGAGGGCCAAAGGACAAGGACCACTATTTCCCACTACTTGCCACAGGCCTCTTACAGAAGCCTGTGGTAGCTTCCTGCGCCGCCACACCCCTCCATCCCTACCTGTTCCTCCACCAGCCTGTCAACCAAGCTCCCCTGCTCCTTTGTTTTTAACTCCATATGCACCCCCTGCCCACTTTCTAGACTCCAACACTAACATGCCTTGGCCAGTTGCTACTGTGTACCAACAGTAGCTAGCAAACCATAACCAAATTTCTCTGGAATTTCATTCCTCCTTTGAGCCTGCCTTGAACCTTTGATCCTTTTCAGAAGCTCTGTTTTGGATTCCATCACTTCCTTAGTGCAGTAACCAGGAGCAGACCTTCTTAGTGGTGGCAGCCAGAACGCTCTTCTAAGGCTGCTATACCTGGTCCCCCATTCCCTGGTTCTAGACAGTTTAATTCCTTGGGAAAAGACCATTAGAAGAAAGGGGTGGAATGAAGTGAAATAAAGGGGAGGTGTGAATAGATGGGAAGATGTCAGAGTTTTAAAAGGACACTAACCAATTAATAGTGAAAGTACACTTCCTGTCCAAGTACAAAACTACAAAGTCAGTGGAAGATGCTGGTTGGTGGATCACTTCTACCAGTAGAAAGCTGTGACTGGTAATCTATGGAATACATTTCTGTAAGCTTACATGTCATGATAATATTACATATTCTGAATTTTCTTAATATGTTTTGTTTCCCCTGTGTTCCATTATCTACAATACTTCTACCATCTTATTTCTATGTTTGTCTTGAACAAGGCAAAAGCATTTGTCTTGTCTTTTTCAGTAAAAACTATAATATGCAGCCACTATAGCAGCCACTTAATCCAAAGAGTGGCTGGTAACTAAAGATCTGGGAGATGTGTTATGATCTATGTGAAATGGCCCTGTGTTTACATTGTGCACAGCAGTATCCACTGAATAACCCTGCACATCGAATTCCCACACTTAATTTAATTCTCAGCATATTTGAATAAGGCCAGTGGCTTTTTAATTTACCAGGTAATTATCCCAAATAGTGATCTTGGGAAGATGAGATGGGATCCAGCAGTTGCATTCTACCAAGTCACAGAAGCTGGATTCACCTGATTTGGGAGATCCACTCTCTCCTGCATGACAGCTTCCCCCTTTGAACCAGGTCTCCTGATCCTCTTGGTAGCATTCAAAGAGGGGGAACTGCTGTGGAAGAAAAGACTTGGGAAGTCTGCTACTGCCAGCCTATTTGAGAGCTTCTCTACATGAGGCACTTAATGTGTGTTCGCAACTATTTACTAGTGGAAAACTATTTGTTTATTGTATTCATACCCCACCCTTTTCATTCCAAAGAACTCATGGCAGCTTATATAATTTTCCTCTTCTTCTCAGTCTTATCCTCACAACAACATCCCTGTGAGGTGGGCTGGGCTGAGGGTCTGTGACTGGCCCAAACTCACCCAGTGAGCTCCATGGCTCAGGGGAGATTGAAACCCAGATTGTCTGGTTCTCAGGCTCACACTCTTAACCACTCCACTCCACTGACTGGGCCCTTTCACAATGCAATGGTTTTCTTTCACTTTTTGCTTGCTATCCCATTTCTTTTCTCTGACTGGGGAACATGTGGTACCATTTTTACTTTCACTTTCAACTCACCACCAAATTTCAGTGTACTTCAGTCATAGCATTATGTTCTACTGTCCCTTGGGAAGGGAGATGCTAGGTGTGTGTTTGTGATGTCAGCAGTGTGTAATGGAATGAAGAGCTGCTTGGTTGTGCATCCAAAAGCATTGCAGCTACAACTATTCTCAGCTCAGCCGTGGCTGCTGGGTTCTTCAGGTGGACATCAAAACCCATGAAGAAATGCAAAGTTGCTCTTTCTAACGTTAGCAAAAAAATTGGCGAGCTTGACGCAAAGTTTATTGCCATTTTATGAAAATATCCTTCTGGGATTTCACATAGTATATGTCCATATTAGTGAGCTACATAGCTAGTCAGGATGGTAGACTCACAGAACAAAAAACCCTAGACATACTTCTGACAAAAACAGGGAGAATAGAGTCATTCCAAGTCAATGCAATTTATCCTGGAAAGGCTACTGTCAATGTGGGATCTTCCCAGACCAAATTGGAAAGTGTTACTGCTTTTGCCGGCATGATTAATTAACCATCTGAGCTCATACATTTACTTAACACTGCAGATTTGACACTGCCATACACAATGTATGACAAACCCTGCTGAATAAAGTGGCTGATTCTCCCTTCTTTTAAGCCTTCTGCCAGTAAAACAAACCAGGAAGGCTGTGTGTTTCTGAGTGTTTCTCTCAGTAAACACCTGAAACCAGTGCAGTGTGGTACTCCATCATTTGTTTTACCCCAGACATCTTTTATTTCTGATGTTTAAAAATTGATGTTTTGTAAAACGGACTTTACTTGTATATACCTATACGCTGTTTCCGCCCCAACTTTCAGCCCTACAAGAAATTTAAAACTACCCAATTGAGAGTTCTGGATAGAGAGACAAAATCCTGGATTTATAGCTTACTTCAAAAAGCTTCTCATGCAGTGATGACTCCTTTTATCAGTCTTGTGTCCTTCTTTGCAGAGATGGTCCTCTGCAAAAGAAATCCCAATGCTTGTCCAATTAAAAGATAAAGCAGAAATGTGCAAAAGGAGAGCAGAGCCCCATCCACAATTAGCACCTGGGCTGCAGACCTTGGCAAACATGCAGTTCACCTTCTTCACTATGCTAAGATGTATTGTTTAAATGATAAGCATTATGTCCAAATCTGGATTTCTACATACATTGGCTACTTCAGTGCCCTCATTTGCTCTTTCTCCTTTTTTGGGGGTGGGGGGATAATCCTTATTTGTGTCCAGTTCTTATTATAATATGCAGCCCCTTCCCTCCTCCTATGTTTTGGTGTGGCTTTGCCATTATTCTCTGACTGAGAGAAGAACAGCTGTTGGAGAAGAAAGAAGAGAAGACACCATTAACAAAACAAGTTCTCATAGAATTTTGGAAGGCAGCTTGCAGGTCAACTTTCAGTCTATGGTCTCCATGGCATTCTAGCATCTAATTTATTATGTGGCAGAAGGTGACTTGGTCTTCATGGGGAACTTCTGACTAGGCTTCCTTCCTAGAAGAACCTTGCTGATAAGATGGTAGAAGGGGATTTGGCAGCAGTGCGTGCAGAAGGGATCTTGGTGTCTTACTGGATCACAAACATGACTGTTCAACCAGTATGCATTGAGTGTGATGTAACCAGCCCATGTGTTTCAGATTGTACCTTGTATACCATCTTGGTACGCAAGTGGGATTGTTGCTCAGCTGCCCTGCTCCTACCCAGGACTGCCACCGTTGGTGCCTATGCCACATATAGATCTGGCATGTATATTTGGCTTGGTTCTAGGTTTTGGAGTGTCCTTTACAAGTTGTTCTCAGGGGCTTCTTCTCTGATTATCTCGGTCTCCTCCACTTGCATGTTGCTGCTGCTCATTTGTTTGCTATCCCCTTCTCGGCTGAGGCCACATCCCCATCCAGAGGGAGAAGTCATCTTGATTCTGGAACATATTGATTCACCTGGAGAGGCTGGGGAAGCTGGCCATGGGCTTCAGCAAATACCCATTTATACCAGTTCATGAATGTCAGCCCTGTCTCTGCTGCAGGTTGTTCGCCATGCACAATAAATTCCTTATATTTCTCTGGTGCTTGTGTAATACTCTGTGTTTTGTTTGTTCTCTGAGAATGAAGGTAAAAAACATTCCTTTAATGACAGCTCAGCAAGAGATAATAAATAATGCTGATATAATTTAGGGTTAGACTTGTGACCTGGGCTTAAAATAAGAATTCTTGTGATCCTCTACTTGTCTATTCAGAAGTAAGCCACAAAACCATTTCAATAGGGCTTACTCTCAGACACAGGGACTGTAATTCTATGCACACATACCTGGCAAAAAGTTTCATGAAGTACAATGGACATTATTTGAGTAAAGATTTATAGGATTTCACTGTAAAAATCTTTTAGCCCTGCCATTTTGCAGATTTATTACACAATGCTATAGTGTGTGATGCTCAGGTTGCAACCTGGGAAATAATATTTACTTTTAAATACAATGACAAATGGGAAGTAGGGTTTCTGCAACTTCCCCACCATTTTTTTCACCTATGTTCATTTCTTCTTTGGTGCCAGAACTCCATGATTCCTTCATTGCATGAGAAGAAAAGGAATTATTTTGGTTACTTTCAAACAATGCTTACATCAACTCCTAAGTTAGTATTTGTTGCACCAAACCTTCTGGGAAAAGTACTTTTAAGTAGTGATGAGAAAATATCTTTGGGTTCACATCAGTATTGGCATAGTATTTATGGTTCTCTTAATGAGTATTTAAGGAAAAAAACAAACCAAACAAAAACACTGAAGAAAATCCTTCATTAGTTTTTCAAGAATTTTTTCTCAGCCTATAATTGGTAATTCATTAGTATGGATATATTTGTCTTTAAAATGTTGAATTTAAGAATCCAATTCTAGATTCATTTTTAATGGGGAAATGTGGGTCTCACCCTCTCACATGGAGACAATTTCTTCATTACTCAGTTGCCACTGGATGATTACAACAGCCCTCTATACATGCTTAAAAGCACTGTTGCCTTTGTCTGTAGTACCGCACTGTACTAGCAACGTAATGTAATAATTGGCATTTAATTTGTTCTCTGTTCACAAAGATCAACATCCATTTTGGGAAAGTAAGAAAGAAAATAAGTTGCAGAGTTTTATTTTTCCAAATATAGTGTTTTGCATCTTCATGTTAATAACATGAGCATATAGTCTCAATCAAGGTGTATGGAATGGAAGTTGTTGTTACTGTTCATTCTTTAAATGCAACTCTACAAAGAACCAGAATACATGGGGCTCTTTAGCTGAGCTTTAGCTTAGCTAAAAAGAAGAAAAAGTTTCCTCTGATTCCATTTAAACCCCACCTTTCTTCTTACAAGGAACCCAAGGTCACTTAGAAGGTTTTTCTCTTCTCCATTTTATACTTACAGAAACAACCCTGTGGGGTAGCATTACTGCCCCAAAGTCGCCCAGCGAGCTTCATGGCTGAATGGGGACTAGAACCCAGATCTCCTGAGTCTCAGCCTAACCACTATGCCACATTATCTCTTTTCAGAGCTTCATGGGACATGTGTGCATTTCCCTATATGCAGAAGTGAAGAGACAGAATTGTGGGAACTAGCCCTTTATCTTACAGCGAACCATTCATTTCACGCACAGCTTGATTTCAGGTAGCCAACGGAAGGCAGATGTTTCCAGACACAAATTCACCACTAGGGACGAACTGTCATAAAAATGAAGCACTGGCTGAGCCAAGGTTTCTTTTTAATGCTGCAGTGCAAGAACTACCCTATTTGCTGAGAAATGATATCCGCATTGGCAGTTCTGCTGAATCAGGTGTCCTTCTCCATAGTAACAGAAGTAGAAATAGGCAATCAAGGACCAGTCATGCACAATTACATTAAATACGAATATGCAGTGAAGAAACGCGTATGGGATTCTGCCTTATTGCATTTAATATTTCTTTATAACTTGTTGTCATTTATAACCCTGTGTGTTTGATCCACTGTGACATGGTCAAGTGTTTAATGGAAGCGTTATTGGAGGACAATCATCTAATAAACTAAAGACTAGGAAACATATGAAATAGTGCAGTAGAAAGGATCGGGAAGATTTACGAGATGGTCGTATCACAAACCTGCAAGAGCCAGTGTGGCGTAGTGGTTAAGAGCTGGGACTGGGACTCAGACAACCTGGGTTCGAGTCCCCGCTCGGCCATGGAGCCAACTGGGTGGCTTTGGGCCAGTCACAGACTCTCAGCCCAGCCTACCTCACAGGGCTGTTGTTGTGGGGATAAGATGGAGGAGGAGAATGATGTAAGCTGCCTTGAGCCCTTTGTAGGAAAAAGGCAGGATATAAATCCATAAAGGAAGGAAGGAAGGAAGGAAGGAAGGAAGGAAGGAAGAAGAAAAGCACTTTGATCACAAAGAATGAGAGCAATGTGATTTTGGAAGCAGGGAGTTCCACAGCCCTGACACCATGATGGAGAATGGTTCTTTCTGTGCATCCTTACCACCGATACTGCCAACAATGCAGGAGCATGGGGAAAAGCATCCCCTGAAGTTCTGAGTAGACTGGCAGGACCATGTAGAAGGTCCTTCAAGTGGTCTGATCCCAAGCTGCTCAGAAGCTGTCCTTCAAGTGGTCTGAGCCCACCTTTCAGGGAGTGAATCCCACGGAAGAATCCCCACTGCATGAGATTTATGCACAAACTGGACTGTAGCTGTGCTGTGAAATCCTTAGGATTTTGAACATTGTGTGATCAAGTCTTTGAATATAGAAGTGTGCACAAAAACTATGTGAATTAGCAACAGGTGCACACAAAAAAAGAAATTTTAGGGAAAGTGACAAGAAACTCACTGTGATCAGTTTTTAACAGAGATAATTTTCATTAGGGGAAGTGCGTGTGTGCATGCATGGAAACGTGAATTTTTAAATGGACTTTGAAAAATGGAAAGAGAACTCCTGTGGTTGCTGGACAGTCTCTGGTGTGCCATGAGATGCTGCAGAACTCCCCCTCGGATCTCCCCATCCCTGCAACTACCATAGAAAACTATTCTTATGACGTTGCAACTGTAGTCTTGCAGAGGAGCAAAGGGGTGTGCTGGTGAAGGAAGCCAGGATCAGCAGAATTCTCTTGTCTTTCCAGTCCTGTCCCACCTTCCAAAAGGAAAAGTCAGCTTGTTGGGCTCAGTGGACTGTCTTCGTTTCGTTTCGTTTCATTTATATTATTGTATATAGTTTACATTTTAATTGGAGCCATAGAGGCAAAATCATCTCCTTACTCCTGTTGCTCTACCTTGTTTTTTCAGTCAGAGCAAAGGATAGGCCAGAAGCTTGAACTCAGACCTTTCTGTTGCAAAATTGATCCAGGAGCAGGATGGAACTGACTTAGTAATAGAAATACAACAATCTAAACAAAATTAACCATATTAGATGTTCCCAACCCTAGGAAACAAACCATCAAAACCTCAAATGGTGCAGATAATTTTGCTTGAACTTCCTTCGAGAAGCTCAGTCTAAATAACTGATTTTTAAAACTATTATTTGAGGAATGGACAAATCAAATGCAGAAGTATTTGATTTGGAGGTTCTTATGCAGAGCTCTGAGTGGCATAGCACAAAATGTCACATGCACATTGGCATGTTTCAGAAAGTTGGAGAGTAGCTTAAGGCTGCATAACCGGGAGCAAGTGAATTCAGTGGGGCTTACTTCTGAATGAACAGGTATAGGATTACAACATAAGCCATCGTTGGTTGTTATAGCTGCAGGAGATTTTTTTATACTTTATAAAATGTAGTGGCAGAATTTTGTTTGAGTATACATTTCTGTGTGAAATGGGCATATTATCTATAATTTGTCCTTTGTTTCTCAAATTTCAGGGCAGTTCTATATCCTGGCAAGTACAAAGAGAAATGTTTTGCTGCCCTCTATATACAGTTTTCTCTGATGGAAGTGTTCTTTTTTTATTGTAGCTTATAAGCAGAAAAGGTATCGACTTGAATTCTTCAGTCTAGATTCACTGTAAAAGCTTCTCTGTTTTTGTGTTTTCCATCATTACATGTTATGGCTTTAGGCATAAAGACAAATGGAGGAAGGACAAATTGGAAAAACAAACAAACAAAACTAGGAGGAAAGGACTAGTATTAATAAGAATGTATTCCAGCTTGTAGTTGACCATTTCTTAAGGACTTGACAGGACCTGAAACTTCCCAGCCCAACATTTGAAGCCATTGAAAGTATTTAACAGATATCAAAATTCAATCTTAGGGTAGCTGTGTAAGTAAAACAAATGTTGCTCTCACAGGCTTGCAAATTGTTTCTGACTTTTGGGCATCCTATAAATGAAAGCCCTCCAAGATGTCCTCTTTGTGACATTCATGCTCTTTCTTGTAAACTCAAGGCTTGGACTTCCTCTTTGCCTTTTGCCTTCGACTTTCCCTAGCATGATTACCTTCTCCAGTGAATCTTACAATGTTCCTGAAACATGATGGCCTCAGTTTCATCGTTTTATTTTCAAGAGTTCCAAGATCCCCTTGTTCATCTTTTGGTTGGTCCAGGGTATTCACAAAACTCTGCTCCGGCACCGTGTTTCAAGCACATTTTTTTTCCTGTCAGGTTTCCTCACTGTCCTGCTTCCTACCTATGTCTATTGCTGTACCTAAGAATACAACAGTTCAGATAATCCTGGCCTTTGTGTCCATAGGAACATCCTTTCTCTCTTTCTCTCAGTTATTTTTCCTGGTTCCTTCACTACTGCACTACCAAGTCCAGTGTTCCTTTCTTTTATGCAGTTCCCCTTTCATTTCCCCTTTCATGAGCCAAGGTACACAAAGTTCAAGGTACGCAATTTTCATTTTGTCATTGTCGAGATTAAAGTTGTATAATTCATCTGTAGTCATGATTTTTCCTTCCTTGATGTTCTTTTACAAAGTAAAAGCTGAAAACATATGAAATAAGAGAAAGAAGTGATGGTGATGGTGTCGGGGGAAGTGCAATACTACCAGAATGTATGAACATTTCATTTTGTGAACTTTCTTTTATATTGTGAGCCATGCAGAAAGCTCATATATGGGATATAAACAGCATATAAATTAAATAAATAAATACTCATGTGGACATTCCCTTTCTGAAGTTCCAAATGTGAGCACAAACACAAGGACTTATCCGCCAAAACTATTCACTAACTTCAAAGACAGGCTTGTCTCATTCCTGATTCCTGCTTTGATTGAAGAAAATGTCCTAATTGGTACAAATGGCCTTGATTGAAGTAATCTAAGCTAAGGCTCCTGCTTTATCCTGTGCAGGAAAATAGCGCAAATTAGGAGTTCTGTGCAAATTTCGGAAAACTTGTGCAAATCTCCCATTTGATTTGTGCAAGTTTTCCTTATGCACAGAGTGAGGAGCCATCACAAATCCAAAAGGGAATTGGGCAAGAAGAATTGGATGAGGTATTTTCTTGGATAAACCTCTGACATCAGAAGTGGAGACTGTCTTAGTATTGGAGAGATTCTGCTGAGCAGCTGGCATAAAAGAGGTCCAGAGCAGGGCCTTCTCTGTGGTGGCGCCCAGATTATGGAATGCACTCTGTGGAGAGGTGCGCCTGGCACTGAGTTTATATTCTTTTCGGCGCCAGGTCAAAACCATTTTATTTAATTACTATTTTAAAAATTAATATTTTAATTGAGTCGAACAGTTACTTTGACACAATTTGACAGTTGTTTTATGTAAATTTTTATTGAATTATGTTATTCATACATGTGATTTTATTGTTTTTCAATTTTATGGATTGTGAGCCACCCCGAGATGCCAAGGCATAAGGGACGGCATACAAAAGTTTTAAATAAAAATAAATAAATAAATAATGAAAGAGACTCACCCAGTCCTGCTATTCCATTTACCTGGAAGTCAGATGCTGTCTCTCAGACCATTCTTTCTGCAATAAACCGGGCTGTGATTTTGGACACGAACCACTACCCTGGCTGGCAATGTTGTTAGACTGACTTTAAAGGTTTTATGTGGAATTCTGTGTGATTGTGGCCTTTCTTGATTCCCCCACCCCTTTGTTTCTCCATTTTCCTGAAGAAACTCTTTTTTGTATTTGGACATTGGGCAGTATTGTTCTAAAAGCAATTCCTCACTCAACTCTTCCCCATATAGAAACATAGAAACATAGAAACAGAGCGAGTTAGAAGGGGCCTCCTGGGCCATCTAGTCTGACCTCCGGCACCAGCTGGCTCCGCTCATGACATGCCCACCATATGATTGACCACGAGGGTTACAGAGGTGACACTTTTCAAGGGTGTTTGAAGGTTTGGGGGAAATGCTGTGCCTCTTGGCTTTGAAAGAGATGGGCTGAAGCACTTTCCTCTTCTTCTTTCCAATGTCTGGCTTGTGGGAGTTCTGAGCAGTCAGGCTGGGAAACTCCCCAAGCAGCTGGACAATGAAGAGATTCATCTGGAGTGGCAGTGGGCTATCAGAAATCCTCTTGGTGGAGGAGTCATGCATAGAAGAGGTGGGAAATGGTCATCAGGGGAGAGATCTGAGCACTCTGAAATGGATCCATTCTAGGTAAGATCAGATTTTGCATAGATCTAGGCCTAATCATAATCCAAGCAAGAGAAATCCCTCTTGCTTTTGGAACCCATCCTTATCATGAATCATGACACAGTATAGTACTCCTGCAACCTTCTTAATGACTGTGACTTGTAGTTTAAAGGCCTAGGTGGTTGGAACCAGGTATGTGTGAGGAATCTGTCTTTGGAGGTGGGAATATGCTGGATTTCCTGCGATTGACTCCCCCCAGTCCAGCTCACTTGCCCTTGGCCATGAGTCCACCTGCCTGGAGTTATTTGTGCAGTGCTCACCAGGAGCTGAGCATGACACAACAGTAAAAGTGGCATCCATCTTTGGTGCATACGATTGTAGTTTTTGTTTCTGCTGCACGAAAGCTCACTTTCTCAAACAGCACTGAGAATGAGAGAAAGTCTGCAAAGTAAAGAAGGATGGATTCCACAGAGCTTTGTTATAACCTGAGCTGGAACCTACCAGCCTATCTGAGAACAGAGATCAAAGTTTTGTTTACATCTGGAGCACAATGAGGTGAGATAAGCCTTATAAAATTATCCAGGTAGCTCAGCAGGATGCCAACTGACCCGATGCTCTAGAGGACATTGTGGATCAATAGCAGAAGTAGAGGATTGTCACAAATAGTAGTATGAGGTACACCATAGGTACTAGGGCCTCTGTTAGGTCAGAGACCTAATCAGTAACCATACGAAAATCTTGAGCATCCTTGTAAGCATCGGAAGTTAGTTTCCACAGCTCCCAGCAGCAGTACTGGCTATGTTGACTGTGTATGGCAGAGCCCAGGGGCACCAGAAATCATGGAAGTTAAATTGCCGAGCATTTCTGAATGCTGCTCATATGCTTACATGCAGCGCTTGTGTTTTATACTTCACACTAGAACATGCCATGAAAAAATGAGACCATGCATAAGGAGAATATACTTTTCCATTTGTGTTCCTGATTTCCAAAGCAGTTGCATAAAGCATTACACAGCCATATGACTGCTCTACAACCTATTTGTTGCAGCAGAACAGATGCTTTTTCAAGAATTTGTGAAACAGCCCTTGAGGCCATCTTTCTTGTGCTCACTTATTAAAAGGAGACCTGGTAAAATGAACCCTTAGAAAGCATAAAAATCTAATGCTGTACCAACATCTCTGACCAATTTGCTTTCTGTCCATTTAGGCAGGGTTGAATGATGTTGAATAGAAAATGGATCCAACAATTGTGAGAAAAGTGTGAGAATATCTGAAAAATGCCTTGGGTAGGGAGTTTCATCAGTTACTGTTATGAAATGTCCAAGAGGTATGTTTGCAATTCCCCACTTCTCTTCCACTTAGGCAGAGCATTTTCATCCTGAGCAGAGAAAGCCTTTTCCCAGCTGTTACTGGTAGCTGCTGCCCCTGTGCTTGCAAAGATCCTTTTCTGGATCTGTTGAGGAGGTGCCAGCTGCCAGGGACAGGACTGTGTGATCACAGGCCATTCTAGTGCCCCTGCAATTGTGGTTGTCCTCCTTTCTCTGTTCAGGCAGGGAAGTAGCAACCAGTGCTTTCCTGTCTGTCACCAAAGGTCTTCATGCTTCCAGCAGGAATGGGACCTTTTCTAAAAGTCCCAAGACTTTTACAAAAGTCACTTTCCCTCACGCAATGACAGAGGCTCTTGGCAACACCACCCACACCCTACAACACTTTTTGGAAAAGCCATGTGACAGTCAAACAATGTTAGCCTCACAGAACCTGGGAGCAATTAAAAAATAGGTTGAAGACTCCTCAATCATCTCATTTGCTAAATAAGGTAAGTGGTTCTTGAACTCCAGTCTCCCCACTTCCTGTGAGAAATTCATTTGAAATTCTCCCCCTCCATGTGAAAGAGGCAGAAAAAGAAGTCTCTTTCACATGGAGGGAAGAATTTTGTCAAATTAGGGGACAGACTTCAGTATAGCAGTATAAAAATCCCTGGAAACCTCTGAATGGCTACAATACACATGAGCAAAAAACCCAACAACAACCCAAACCACACATTTAACTGTAATCTTTTCAATATATTTACTCTGTGGCTTTTCAAAAGAGTTGGCAAAAAGAGAAAGGCCTATAGAGACTTCTTTCTGCCACTCTATGTATTTATGAGTGTTAAGCAGAAAAGAAAAGAAAAATACATATTTTCTTAGTGGAGATGCTTGCGGGTGGGGGAGAGAAATTGACTCATTGGTTTTAAGTGAAAGAATAAATATGTGCCTTTGACTTTAACTTGTGCATCAAGCCCTAGAAACTCCAGTTATCTTGACAAAAATGATTTAGCAAACAACAGAACAATAGAGGAAGAGACAGCTGATGGGATGAAAACATCCTTTAGAGGAAGGCAAAGTCACCACAGGAATAAGGCCCGGGGTTGTCTAAAATGGAAAGACTCCGAAATGGAACGGAAGAGAAAGTCCTGGAGGACTGGTACTGTCGGGAGATTTATTTTGGCAGTAGAACCCCTGTGTTCCACATTTAATAATAAGATGTATTGTTACTGTTTGGGGCATAGAAATGAATTCCAAACCGATTCTGAAGTATCGCTGAAGGCATATCTATGCATTTAAAGAGGAAAGCGGTATTATTTTTCATTAAGCTTTCTGAAGTTATAGTCTTACTGTTGTTGAACTACCTAACCTGAGAAGGTGATTAATGGGCTGTGAAAGTACAAAAAACAAATGGCTGCAAAGCTGCAGCACTCTGTGTGTCTTGCCTTTATTTCCAGTATCTGGGTTCAAAAGTCCATAGCCGCTGTTGCCTTATCAGATCAATAATCAAAGCCTTGTAAAACTGTAACTTCATAACCTGAAGCTTCAAGTTCCCTCTCCTATTTCCAACTTTGTAGGGATTCTGGGTGAGCCTTCAACTCATTGGGTGGGATAGGTTGGCCCGTGGAAATGGAGGTGCAGCTGCCTTGCCTTGTCATTTCACCAAGTAATTGTCCCACTCAGAGATAAGAGAGGAATCCCATTTTAGGGGTAGGAAACTGTTGGATTCCCCAGGCTTTCTCCCTGAACGCTGGGCCACTTTGTGACCAGCAGACCAGCTGTGAGTCCAAGTTCATGGTGAGCATGTCCAGTGTTCATGCTGCACTCACCTGGACTCAAGCTGCACAGGCTCTGACTCTCTTCCATGCCACATGGGCCAGCCTTGGTAATGCAGAAAAGAGTTGCCAGTTGTCCAGCCTTCATCTCATGGACATGTGCAGACTTTCTCTTTGCTCAGCTTGCTTTCCAAGACAGGGCCGAGCATGAGGTGAAGTCCATGTATGCTAGAGGGATGGATTCCATAGAACTTCGGTGCATCTATAGTCTCACTTCCTGATATTTGGGGATTTCAGGGAGTGTGAAAAGTCTTTCAACATTGTAGGAAGGTTGAGGGAACATGTTAGATTTTTGTGTTGGTCTAAGGGCTAGTTTTGTTATTTTTCTTCTTTGGGGAAATGTAAGAAATGTTATAAGTGGCCAGAGATATTCCTTGGAATGGTGCTTCCTGATTACAAAATACCATCCCCTGTGGCATTGCATAGAAGAAAAGATGGAAAGAAAGATGCGACAAATGTGTAGGTGTTCATGATGAAGGGTGAATTTCCACATCCGTAGTTGTCGGCCTCTGAAGTAGATGCTATCATTTTGCAATCCCCACTTCTCAGGGCGCCATGGATACTTCAAAAGTGAACAGCAGGTTACCAAGTTGGTGATACTAGTCAACCTCTTGAAACTGAGGAGTACCTGGTGTTGTCCAGGTAGGACATTTGGGAAGATGCCCAGGGTCTCAGTACAATGACCTAAAGGAGCACTGAGCTCATTGAAGCAATACACATCACAATCTCAACACCGCATGGCACCAGTATCTCTGTCATGTCAGTATGTCCATCTAGAATTAACTGCAACTGCAACATGTGACCTGTGAATATGTGAAAAAGTATTGGATTAAAATACATAAATGACTTGAGGAAATGCTAAAAAAAATCTTTAGCTTTTAAATCTGAAATTTTCTTGTTAGGCATTGTACTGGAAAATAAAAAGTATGTATTTGATACTACATTTAATCACAATGGCGAGGATCGCGCTTGCTCAATACTGGAACTGATTTTGAAACTGAGGAACTGATTTTGAAAAAGATTCTGGATTGTGCAGAAATGGATAGACTGACTCTATCACTGAAGGAGAAGGAAGACACTGACTTTTACCAAACTTGGGACTTTTTTTTACGACTGGCTAGAGAAACGGGACTTGGCTTAGATTTAAAGATTTAAACTTTTATGAATTGATTTGAATATGATCACAGAATGTTAAAAGATATGTTATAGGGGGCTGACCCAGCTTGTCCGATGTATTTGATGGTTGATGTTTTTAATTTGTAGTTTAAAAATCTTAATAAAATCTTTAAAAAAAAAAGAATTAGCTGCAGCACTAGCAAAATTCAGTCTCTGCCTCACTCATGTCTCATGACACAAAAGCTGCAAGAACGTTCCCTTTAGTTATCACCCGTAAAACAGTTAATCACGCTACAAATCCAGTACTCTGTTCCAGTGCACTAAGGATACTTGCTCCTCTGCTTGCTACAACACACATATGTTCACACACAGAGGTGCAGTGTCCTTCTTTATCCAGCGCATTCTATTTGGTGTCAGAGAACAGCAATATTTATCTGAAGGCCTAGCCAAAGAACCAGGTGAAGAGTGAGCAGGGACCTTGGAGCTGACCATCGACTCACCCTTGGCACCTTTACTGAAATTATAGTCGTCTCTAATTTTATACTTAAAATTAGCATGTGCTAATGGATGCAAGTAGGATCTTATTTTGGCCAATATTTTGGAGATGCGTAAGTAGCCATTCCGTCACACAGGGAAAATTCTGAATGAGGGCAGAGTTGTCTTTACCATGTTTTACAGTCAGCAAAAACAATCAAACAAACAAATTGGGGAAATTTATATTTCACATGAAGGTGACACAGAGTTTTTCTGAGTAATGCAGACTTTGGCAGATGTGACTCCACTCCTTTCCTGTTACTTGGGTTCAGAAGCAGTGGTCCTACCACATTTGCTTCCAAGTGTGAGTAATCCTTAATCATGGATGGAGTTGTAACACCCTCCCTTAACTTCTGCTGGAAGGAAGTCTAAACAAACGTCCTGCCCTGAGGGCACAGGAGAAGAAACAGATTAAGCTTGAACTCCGGAGAAGATTGCTTGCAGACGAGAAGAAAGGAAAGGAGAACAGACCAGCAAAGTACATGCTGACCCAGACAGACAATAGGCACAGAGCAAACTTCATTATATTCCCATTCCTGAATCAAGCATTTTCCTCCTATCTCCCAAGCCCTTTCCTTCTTTTTAGATTTTAAGGCCCAGACCAAATTGTGGATTTTGTAAGCCTCTGAGAGCCTCTTAATTGAGATAGTGATGCTTGAATAAACAAAAAAAATATATAGACTAGAAGCCAAGCCCATTACTATAATTATTTACTATTTAGTTCTGAAGTGGTTATGTTTCTATTGTATTTCAATGTATAGTTTCAACTCGTTTTAATTGTGCCTGGAAGAAGTACTGAGTAGTATTCTTTTTTGGTAAAAAGGCAAGGGGAAAATCGAATCCTATAAAGTATTCTAGCACTGCCTCTGGTAATTGAGCAGAGCTTCCTTGCAGTAGCTGCAGCAGAAGGGGCTGGTAATTCAGTGACTGCTGCTGTCAAGAAAATAATGGGGAGGGGTGGAGAGCAAAGCACCTGACCTAGTGGGCCACAGAGGTTCATAGCCTGAGCCAATGGCCCAGTGCTCTGGAGTCTGAAAGCAGGCCTGGTGCCTCCTCCAAGCCTCACCCATGGAGACTGATGGATGTCCCACGGCATCACAACTTCTGAGGTGCCACAGCTAGCAGGGCACATTCCAGATCAACCTGCCTGAAGCCTGTCCGGTCTGGGGATACTTGATGATTGACTGGGAGCTACCTGGGACCTTTGGGCTTGTCTTTGGAGCTCCATGCCTACAGAAATGTAGGATTGAAATGCATAATCCTTGGGAAGTTTAACTTCTGCAGCAGTTTTCATACTTGTGCTGGATCATGCCCTAACTCTTAGAGTTTAATGCTATGCTGGCTGGGGAATGTTGGACAGAACAGTTTTCTGTCTTAACATGCATTAGATCATGCCTTTGATAAATAAAGATGTAAAAGAACCTGGAGGATATTGCTTTAATGGAAATCAAATATCTCTCTCTCTCTCTCTCTCTCTCTCTCTCTCTCTCTCTCTCTCTCTCTCTCTCTCATATTACATTTCACTCGTTATACAATCTACTTACCATCTAGTTTATTGCTTTCTATCTTTGGTGAAATTTCAACAGCATTTTTAATCTTATTTTTGAGACTAACTGGGAACTCCAGCTGTGCTTTTTTTGTGGTTTAGTGATTGCCAAGACATAAACGCCTGGATATCAACTCTCTTTGTATTTAGCAGCAGAGTCCCAACTTGCCCACAGAATATGCATAATATTATTATCAACTGCATGATGATTTCCTAACTCCAGAGGGGTATTGTTGAAGCTGACAGCCCCATTTCATGGAAGTTTACCTTTCGCTCACATTGAGAAATGAATCTAATTTTTGTGCTTTCACCTGGAACTTGGCTAACACTATAGAAAACTGGAATCTTAAGTTACACTGCTTCCACCGCTGCAAGATGGTTTAAATTGGAAACATAAACCCAAGGCTCTGAGAAATTGGATCGCATTCTCTGCCTAGGACGGAGGGTTAGAATAAAGGAGCTGGGCCACTCAGTTGGATAGACTGAGGACTTCTGCACAGAACCCAGCTGCCTCATGGTGCTTCAGGCCAATTAGCTCAGGGTTATTTACAGCTGTCTTCCCCATTGTGGTGCCCTCCAGCCATTTTGGACTACAACTCCCAGAATTCCTGGGCAACAGCCATGTTCAATAGGGCTGATGAGGGTTTAAGTCTAAGCCATCTGGAGGAATGCACAGTTGGCAAGTTCGTTCTGCAGGATACTTTGCCAGCCCTAATTGGGAACCTTCTGTATGCAAAGCACGGGCTCTTCACCATCTAGCTGATCCTGAAATCCTTGCAACAGTTGGCTTGG
This sequence comes from Varanus salvator macromaculatus, assembly GCA_023646645.1. Lineage (NCBI taxonomy): Eukaryota > Metazoa > Chordata > Lepidosauria > Squamata > Varanidae > Varanus > Varanus salvator. The sequence goes on along the minus strand of JAIXND010000771.1, from coordinate 15,150,512 downwards.
TATAACACGTGACCTGCCTCGTTCTTCCAAAGTTAGGCTTCCTCTTCAGCTGTGTTCTGTTCCTCCGGCACCACTGAAGTATGTTTGAACTGCCAGTCCAGGCACATTGGTACCTAGAACAGGAGTGGGTCCTCTCTTTTCCATCACCACAGGCAAGAAAATACCTTGATCCTGGCTTGACTGCAGCAACTTTATTTTAGATAAAAGTAGAAATGTCAGGGAAAGCTGCATCAGACTCAGAGAATTCGAAGTTGTAAGAATCTGACCTGCAGATTCTGTGGTGAACTGGCTTTTTCTAAACTGACAGATTTTGTAGACTTGCACATCACTTCTTTTTAATCTTCTACAATTTTAAACACATTTAATTGTAGGAAAATGTGCACTTCTCCCATAGGTCAGAGGGTGAAAATACATGCTTTATAGGAATTTGTGTATTTGGGGGATAATTGTGCAAATGGGGGAGGATATGAATTTGTGCATGTGTACAAATCCAGTTGCACAAAATCCAATTCCATCAAGTGGATTATGGAATGGAAAGTGCTATTTGTGATGGAACATAACAAGGTTCCATTTAGATGCAAGGAAGCACTTCCTGACAGTTAAGACCCCAAGGGTATGGAATGGGCTTCCACGGAAGGTGGTTGAGGCCCCATCGGTGAGGGTGTTCAAAGATAGGCTGAACATGCACATGGTGGGCATGTTGTGAGTGGAGTCAGCTGGAGCTGAGGGTCAGACTAGATGGCCTGGGAGGCTCCTTCTGACTTGCTCTGTTTCTATGTTTCTATGATTCTATAACTTTCAACTTCCATTCATCTATCCTTAAAGAAATATTGGAGCAGACCTTTGGTACATCTTGCTCACTATTGCCTGCATGGCAGGTAATAGCTTGTCAGCTTTTCAGACTAGGGATGGATTGATCTGTTTAAATATATTTATTTTGGTTCCTTTATCCCCATTTTCCAAATTTGAGAATGGACTTAACTTTGCTTGTTTGTTTTTTAAAATACAAATGAAAGTAGGACAAACCACAACAGAGATTCATCCATCCTTCCAGGTTGTGCAACTTAAAATTCCTTGTTCTTTATGTTCCAGCTTTGAACCCCTGTTCGTTCAATCCGGCCAGTGCTGAATTAAAGTTGCCATATCTTTTATCCCAGGAAGTATGACATGGTAATCTCTATGGTAAAGAGGACTGTGTCTATTGAACCCACCAGTGCAAATAGGTGAAAATGTAATTTCTGTTCAGTTTCAATATAAATAATAATCATCAACATCAACATCAGCAGCAGCAGCAGCAGCAGCAACAAGAAGAACAACAATAATACAAGTTTCTTCATATTCAGGATGACAAGAATTTCAGATTTAAACAAAATTGGAATGTGGGAAAAAGCAAAGGTGACAGATTTGTTCATCCTTACTTCAGTCTTTCCAAGCTTTACTTGGGGATGCAGTGGACTGAAGTTTCTATCTGATAAGTAGGTTCTCTGCTATTGAGTTTCAACCCCTCCCAAACTTGAAGACATTTTCTCTTTTTTGAGTCTGTTATAATTCTTCCGACCTCTTCCCTGGGGAGAAAACTCTCAATTATCTTAAATTTCAATTCAGGTGAATAGCTTTGGAATTTCCAGACATTCTTCTTTCCATATTTCATCCCAGGTTTTGGAAAAGTGAATGATCTGGTCTTACTGTTTTTACTTCTGCTTCTCCCAGTGGGACAAACGTATTAGAGATTCTCCAAAAATATATTTGTTATTTCCAGATTTTTCACAGGGCACGTTGCATGCAATGTTAGCCACAACATTCTGTTCTTCCAGTTTCTTTGTGTCTTTTCCCTTCACAGTATACATTATGGCTACCTGTATGAGCAAAGAACATCGCCAGAATAGTAATATTTGTGCAGTTGTACATATGGCTGTATCAAATTTCTTTTTGAGTGGTATTCTTACCATTATTTAGGATTGCATGAGAATTGGTAAAGCATCTCACAAAAAGAATCTTGATGCAATCATACCTATGACCACATGAAGATTCATTTTTGCATTTCTTTTGCAATTTCGTAAGGGTCACCTGGCTATTGACAACATGCATGGGAGAAAGGAGATATGTGAAATGAATGAGTGGAAAATTTCTTCAAAATTCTCTAAGCAGAATTCAGCAAGAGTAAAATTCAGAGAGACAGATAATAAAGGAATGCCATGGGGTAAGCCTTTGTATCTTCATGCTTCTTGGGCCACTCCTCGTAAAGTTCACAGATCTTAAGAAAGTTCATTGACCTCCATTCATTGACATTTCTTCCCATCTATCTTTGACACTTACATTAAAATTTTATAAATTGGGCGATTGGCATGTCTATAAATTTTGGACTACTGTGATGTATATAAGTGTAATCAAGAAATAAAGAAATAAAGAATATATTATTATTATTATTATTATATTTAAAGTTTTTGTATGCCATCCTCTTGCTATATAGCCTCAGGACAGCTCACATAAATATTATTTGCATTTATATACCACCCCAGTAGTCCAGAGGGCTCTCTGGGTGCTTTACAGACATTAAAACCTACCAATCCTAAACAAATAAATAAATTGGCTATACCACGACAGTATAAAATAACACAATTAAAATGAATTAAATAAATAAATATAGCATTACAATTAACTAACTTTAAAATATTGGTTAAATAAATAAAAAGGTCTTGACCTGGTGCCAGAAAAAAAATAAAATGTATATGCTCTGATCCCAAGCAAAGGCTGCATCAACTGCACTTCATGTTAAACGTGTAGTATGTGGTTTGCTGTGTAAGTATTTCTAATGCAGAAATAATCAGGGACAGTCTGGGTCAGGACCACAGGACCATACAGAACGTGAAGCTCATTCCTCCCTCCCATCTATGCTCTCTCTCAGTCCTTCGCACAGCGATAGCAAGGGACACATTGTGGGATGAGGGAGGGGATTGCAAGGGAAAGACTAAATTGCTCTGGGTGCTGCAGTCTTTATTCTGAATCTAGATCTTGCTTTTGGATGAAAAAATATGAGCACGGAATGTCCTCTGCCTGTCCCCATATGTTGAGAAATATACATTTCCCCTTCATGAAATGGTTTTAAAAAGCAAGACACTTATTTATGGGAGAGATATGCTGACTTTGGACTGTTATTTCAGGCTTCTAAGCCATGTTTGGAGTTCATACAGAAAATGTTCCTCACTATGGAGATTTGCACTCATGGAAGGTGACAAGGACAGTGATGGATGGCACAGGTAGAGGTAGCACGGTTGTCCTAACTTTCCCCTTTGATGAACACTGAGGCTGAACAAATGTACAGGGCTAACACTAGAGGTCATATTCCTTCTAAATCAATTGACAGGGCTAATTTGAAGCAAACCACTGCATCAGTACAAAACGGGGCAGATGAGACCTATACAAAAACCTGAGATTGGATTTATTTTATTATACTTATTAACACTCTGCATATTCCACTCAATATAAAAAATCTAAGCCATTTAAAAGCATCTGATTATCTCTTTATTCCTTCACATGCCTTCTTTACATATAGAAAATATGTGCCACCTGAACCATCTTTTAGGCTTCTCTTCTCTAGAGTGAATGCTAAATTTGAAGGCTGCTAACCAGTCTCTGTAAGGGATTGTTTCCTGTCCATTTTAGTCCTATTTTGTAGCCTTCATCATGAAAAATGACAACTGATTCATCTAGCAAAAAAATTGTCGTTCAGGTCAGTTTTGAGATGCAAGTAAACATAGCTGTTGACTGCAGTATGCCTATCAGAGTAAACACTTGTTTTTTATTTTATTTTGTTTTCTAAAAAGCATTATCCTGGTTCATCTGAAACATTTTCATGGGAAGAGAAAATATACAGTAAAAATAGGATGTCTTATGCACCTTCATATAATCATGATTTCATGAGGTGTGCTGCTCAAAGATTTGAAATTATGCATTTTTCTTTCTGTGAATTGTGTCCTTTCTTAGTTGCCCCCCCCTCCTCCTCCTTCCTACCTTGTACTTAAATATTACCTCTTTTCCTCTTGCAAGAAACCCAAGGATACTTCCATAGACCTCTGCTCCCTTTTATCCCCATGACAGCAACCCTGTGAAGTAGGTTCAGCTGAGTGAGTGACTGGCCCAAAGTCACCCAGGGAGATTCATGGAGAAGCAAAGACTTGAACCCACATTTCACAGGGTGTTGTGTAGTGTTGATTTAAAATGTGGAAACTAGAATGTATAGATGGGTAAATCAACATAATGCTAGGCTGCCAAAGTTCCCAGAATTCCATCTTTAAAATTGTTCAGATTCAATGCCATATCAGATTCAAGCCTTTTTTTTTTTTGGGGGGGGGGTGTCTTTATTCCATGAACATTTGTGCATAATTTTGTGGGCATGTTTACAAAAGTACACATGCATTGTCTCTAAAGAAGAAGCCTTGAGCTTCTTTAGAATGGAAATTCATTGTACATCAGCATTTGCTCCAGACAGCTGTTTATGCGTTCTTCAGACACTGTGGTGTGATCTTCCAAACATTGCTGCTGTTTTTGAAGTGAGGTGTGTTTGTGTGTGTTTTTCCCAATGAGAGAGATAATGTGATACTGAACTGAAAGGGTCAGGGGAGATACTGGAAATAATTCTCCTCAGTTTGATTTTTCATTTTGACTTTAAATCACAGATTCTTTCTATCCTTTTCATGGAGAAATGTGTGAATTTTGGCAAGTCCTTAACACCTGGTAAATTGATCCCATTTATATTCCAAGTTCAATAAGCATGGCTACTGAAAACATGGAAGGAATCATATACTACCTGCTTGTCATGAACCTCTTAAAATATGGACCCTGTCAGAAAAAAGTTGTGGAAGAGTACCTAGGGATCCAAATCCAGAATTTTAAGCATTAAGCATTCAAACTCTCTGCCTAGATAGATGTCAAAACTTACATTTCAACTGTCATTTCAGACTGGCCCAAAGTCCTAGCATGGCTCCATGGCTGAGTGGGGACTAGAGCCCAGATCAGCTGCATCCTAGTCCCACACTCTTAAATACACCAGCCTGGCTCTTAGCTAATACTTTGAGGTAGTTGAGCTTTAATGTCTTCTGATCAAGGTTAACCAGGGGAGAGTACTTTGATGTATTTTCCAACTACTTTACTTAAGAAGTACCTTGAGCCTATGCTTGGGTTTTGTACCTCGGTAACCTTTACTATGTCCACACTTAGAATCTTCTTCAACCAAAACCTGAAAAATGAAACCAAGCTTTGTTTTATCTCCTTTTATCATTATCCTCATCCTTCTGTGTCTTCCTGTTTTCCCCTTTCTCAAATATGGTATTCTATTTTTAGAGAGGGGAAACATGAAACAGAACACAAAGAAAAAGCCTTTGTTGGCATATTTTGAGAGCCAGTGGGGTATGATGGTTAAGAGCACATATTTGACACCTAGGAGATCTGGGTTCTAGTCCCCATTCAGCCATGGAGCCAACTGGATGACTTTGGGCTAGTCGCAGACTCTCAGCCCGGCCTACCCCACAGGGTTCTGTGAGGATAAGACTGAGAGCAGGAGGAGGAGAACAAAGTCAGGATATAACGCTAATAAATACATAAATATTTTATAGCATATGTCATTCTTTTAGATGTTTGCAACCCATCCAGATAAAGCTTGACACATTAAATAATATTATGCTGGATCCAGATTTATTCTGGATTACTGTGTTGACACAAGTGGACTTCCCTGTCCTCTCTTTCCCATAGTAGCCCATCTGAACCCCTAAGAAAGTCACCTCCCCACTGCTGAATGGGGAAAAGTGTGGTGGGAGAGACAAGTTTCGCCTTTGAGCTGAGCACCTCCTTATGAGGAAAGCCCTTTTATCTTGTGAAAGGCAAATCCTACATCTGACTCAGTGTGAACAAAAGAAAAAGAAATGAGAAAAAAGCAGAATAAAAGGAGAAATAATGAAAAAAAATCTTGGTAATGTTACTGGTAAAACTCAACATATGCAGAGCTGAAACACAATTTTAAAAAATACCAAAAAGACACATAAACGTTATTTCTATAGATGCAAAGTGTTTAACAACAAAGAGTCATTCAAAATAACTTTCTGAAGGGTAGACTTGTTAGTCCATTGCAGTAAAACCAACAAAGATCCTTGTGGAGCTTCAAATACCAGCACTAAATCTCTCACAGTAAACATGTCACCCTTTACAGAACCACAAAACTCTCTGCAATGCTATTCAGATCATTATTTCTGAATATTCGAGAAAGGATATCATTTAGGAAATACTTCTGAATGTTTCTTTTTTAAAATTCAAAATGTAAGAATTATTTAAAATGGGGGCTTACCCTAAATCAATGTGGTAGGTAAAAGTTTTCTAGCTCTAATCTTTCCAGCAACTCCCTCGATCAGAGTCACTCAGAGTCTTCAAATAAGAGGGAGAATAGTATAAACTTAGGGGTGGAGAAGAGGAAGCAGAAGTGGCTGAAGTCTGAGAAAAGCAAAAGTAATTTACTTGGACCTAAGCTATAAATCTGCTAGGCAATAATGACCATCTCTTGACACTGCTGTTGACATTGATCAAGTGCAGTGTCCAAGACTTTCTCTCCACCCCAAAATCCTCAACCTTGAAGCATTTCCTGATGGGTCCAGCTACTATTTATGTGGAAATGTCAAAGGGAAAGTCTAAGGCTATGGCAAAGGTGCAGCATGTACTGATATTGCATGATAGCTTATTGAAATAATAATGCTGCCCTTCTCCGATCCACCTACTTTTATATATTTAAAAAAATCACATCGACAAATCTAGGCTTGGATTATGCAGTGAATCTAAGCTGAACAAACAACTAGGCATGTGCACAGAGTGAATTCAATTAAAGAAACCACTTTAACTCACCCATTTGCAAATAGGGATTGCAGCAAATATCGATCACTCTTTGTTTTGAGACTTTCAAGCAGGAGCAGAAATAATAATGAAATCTGGCCTTACACTCCACTGGATTTCCCTAAGTTTGATTTTCATTAGCCATCATTTGTGAAGTGCATGTGTGTGTGTAAAAACTAGGTTGTCTGTAACAGTGGAAAATGCTTTAGGTTATTTCTACTTTTTATTAAAGAGGGAGAAGTACATATCTTGGTGCTAGAGTACATCTTTGGTATGCATGAGGTCCCAGTTTCAAGCATGCCATATCTAGATTTATTTATTTATTTAAAACATTTTATGCTGCCCCATTGCAACAAAGCCTTGGGTGGCTTACAACAACTCAAAATACCAAAAAAAAAAAAAGAAAAGAAAAGAAAAAATCATTAACCCCCCCCCCCGCCCCAGTGCATCTCAGCTAAAAACTTTAAAATTCGATAAATAGTTTAACAGTTAAAATGAGTTTTAAATAAAAAGGTCTTGGCCTGGTGCCGAAAAACAAATAACAACCGTGCCAGGCAGACCTCTCTGGGGAGCGCATTCCATAAATGGGGCGCCACCGCAGAGGTAGTCCTCCTCCGGGTACTTACCCTCCTAATTTCATTCACAGAGGGTTCCCGGAGGAGGGCTTCTGTTGCTGATCTCAAGGGGTGGGAGCGCATATATGAGTGCAAGTGTTCTGTCAGGTATCCAGGTCCCAAGCTGTTTAGGGCTTTATAGGTCATAACCAACACCTTGAATTGGGAGGACTTCAATCGGGAGCCAGTGGAGCTGATGGAGAACTGGGGTGATATGTGAATAATGCTCAGTCTCTGTCAGCAGCCTGGCAGCTCTATTCTGCACCAACTGAAGTATCCGGACCGTCTTCAAGGATAGCCCCATGTAGAGCACGTTACAGAAATCTAATCGGGAAGTCACCAACATGTGTGTCACTGTCGCCAGGCAGTCATACTCTAGGAAGGGATGCAGCTGATGTATCAGCTGAAGCTGCAGGAAGGCACTCCTCGCTGCCGCCATCACCTGAGCTTCTAATGACAGCTCTGGGTTGGGAAGCATTCCCAAGCTGCAGACCCTGTCCTTTAGAGGGAGTGCAACCCCATCCAGGACAAGGCCCAAGTCCCCTATCCTGAGACCCGAAACTGCCCACCAACAGGACCTCCGTCTTGTCTGGATTGAGCCTCAGTTTATTGGCCCTCATCCAGCCCATCACCACGGCCAGGCACCGATTCAGCACAGCCACTGCCTCACCTGCATCGGTGGAAAACGAGAGGTAGAGCTGGGTATCATCAGCGTACTGATGATTCCGCAGCCCACACCTCCTGATGACCTCTCCCAGCAGTTTCATGTAGATGTTAAACAGCAAGGGGGACAAAATGGACCCCTGTGGAACTCCACGGCGCAGAGCCATAGTCCCCCAGCACCACCTTCTGAAATCGGCCGTTGAGATAGGAGTGGAACCACCGCCACGCGGTGCCTCCGACTCCCAATCCCACTAGCCTATCCAGAAGGATACCATGGTCGATGGTATCCAAAGCCGCCGAGAGGTCCAGGAGAACCAACAGGGACGCACTCCCCCTGTCTCTCTCCCTGCACAGGTCATCGTACAGGGCGACCAAGGCAGATTCAGTGCCGTACCTGGGTCTGAAGCCGGACTGAAATGGGTCCAGATAATAGATAAGGCTGAGAAAGCAACTAAAGGTCAAAAACAGCCTCCTACAATCCTGAACTCTCCAGAAAATATGATTTGGCTTCAGATACAAATCAACCTGCTTGTCCACAGCACTAATAAAATAGTTGGTCAGGTTAATGTCTTGTTGCCAAGTGTGCAAATAGTGTGCCAATCAGGACAACATGGGATCATACCACTTCTCTGATTTCCACCCCAAAATTCATACTGATTTATGTCCATATCAGATTGAAATCTTTCCTTAAATTTTCATGTACATTGAGGTATTTCTTTGCAACTTTATACATCAAAGCTGTGCATTTTGAAGTGCACCATTTACTAAAGTGTATTTGTAAACACTTTTCTAATGTATGCATTTTTCATTCCTACACATGTGCATTTTTGAATGCATTTTTTTTTGTAAGGATCATATTGCACTGAAATGTACTGACTTCAGCCTGCAGTTTGAATTTGGTCATGTGTTCAGGACTAGGAGGTGTAAATTAGTTAAAATCTTGTTAAAGTGAACTGAAACGGATTTCTCAGGCATCTCTGATGCAGATTCAGTTTTATTCAAGAAATATTGACATAGTTTTAACAACAAAATTCAGGTCTAACTAACAAGCTGCATGTTGGTATGTACAAATTTGGCACACACAGACAGAAGGAAGGAGAGACCCGGAAAGCAGTTTTGTTCTTCTAGGCAAGTGGCAAATCAACTGATTGCTCCTATGGAAGCAATGAATGCCTGCTTGTGTTAAATAAACATGAATGGCTGGTACACTGAATGTGTCTGCATGAATCGCAAGTTATGCAAGTATAGTATATGTAGCACTGTAGCCACATTCTGAAGTATTCTTATTTTAGCAAAAATGACCAATGCAATCTTATTTTTGGATGCAATCTTATTTTTGCAGACTCATTTTTTCTGCAAAATATGAATAAGAATGATGTGCTTTTCTACTTGATAAGATCATGTTGCAAAGAGAAATGTGCATTCCTTATGCTACTTTCTCCTCCAATTCTTCCTATCAGTCAATCATAACTTTAGCGCATGAAATGAGGCATGCAGGCTCCCAGGTATAGGAAATAGAAAAGAGCTGTTTGCAGTGACACAGAAAGTTTGTATAAATAGGAAGTACAAGGCACCTGCATTTAAGAGTGGAGAGACTTGTTGGTTTATCTTTCAGCCATGTTCACTTTGTTACAAATCTCAAGTTCTTTCACATCTGAAAATGTATAAATGCATTATTTATTTGTATGTTTTTCAAATAAGACTGAACTGAAGCACAATCCTAATCAGTCCTCACTGGCCAAATCAAAAGGCATGGCTATTCTTTGTGTGGAGAGGGCTGAGTTGCACCTCCCTACCAAATAGTTCTTGAAGACAGTTTACTGGCAGAAAAATATGGCAGCAACCCTAAATTAGCATCAGGCAAGTGGTTCAGTACACAAGGGTTCAAATCCAGGCTTCTAAGTGCTAAGTATCAATGCCTTGAATCTGGGTAGGCAAATGTGTCTGACAGTTTCTCCTGCATTCGGTAATTAACGATTTCAAATTCTTATCATCCCACATATGAATTTACTAGTACATTCTGATAAATACTTATTTTAAAAAACTGTACAAACAATCTTGCCCATCTTTGCCTGTACTTCTGGATCTCTCTGTGACATCATCTCATCCCTAATTGCTCTGAAAAGTTAGTATGAGAAGTAGAAATGTGAAGGAATAGACTGCTGAAGTTATGAGTAAATAGTAGTAAAGAACTACAGATTGAAAAAGTAGGTAACAAAGAATAGGTCAATTCCTCATTCCTTGAACTTCTTGCAGTTCTCTTTAAAATAATCTTGTAATCAAGAATTTCACATTCTGGAAATGGATATTTGTTTTAGGCTTGATTACAAGATGTTTTAAAAGAGAACTGCAAAAGTTCAAGGGATTTGTATCTAACTCTGCCATTACATAAAAGCAGGAAATCTTTGAATCATTAAGCATTTCCTTTATATGTGTGTGTGTGTGTGTTTTAAATGCCGAACATTGCAATCAACTGTGAAATGACAAGCACCCTGCTGTTGTCTTCTTACAAGCAGCTAACAAAAGAGCCACAACACTGGTTTTCTTTGTTGTCATCCAAGGGATAATGCAAATCTCTTCATGCAATCAAGATCTGAGACAGGGCAATAAAAAACAACCCATCAGAAACATGTTAATAGAGTGGCTTGGGTGATAACACTGTACAGACTTGATTAGCAGATGCTTTAAAAGATAACTGAGCAAGTTTGGCTTAAGCTATACCAAGGCTTGTAATTAGTACATTGGAAGAGAAAGGAAGTTCTTTTCTTTGCCGCTTCCTGTTCTAGATACTACAATGTAACAGATAACAGAAGCAGTGAACTGGTATAGCCAACTACATTGTCTGTGATTCAGGAAAGGATCTAGTCCTGTAGTAGTTAGAGGAAGCAGTGTTAAGGAAATGGGGATACACCACCGAGAAGAATGGGAGGGTGGAGTTGTGTTGTTGGGAATCTTACTGAATCTGTCCCTCTAGCATTCACAGACTTTCTCTCATGCTTGGCCCTATTTTAGAAAGGGAACTGAGCCAAGCAGAAGTCTGTAAATGCTCGTGGAATTTGCACAACCTGCAATCTTCTGCTGCATGTGGTATTGAAGAGGGATGCTGCTTTGCAGGGGTCATGTGGGGCTTCATTCCTGGTGAGTGTCGTCTAAGGCTGCATGCACTCACCAGGAACTAGGGATGATGGACACAGAAAAAGAAGCAAGTTCATGGAGCCAAGACCAGGGAATCTGATGGATTCACCCTTAAGGTGGATTCCTCAAAAAGCCGTAGTACGGAAACCAAAGTAAGTTGTTTGAACAGTCAAAGCGTAAATGTCAATGAGTAGGTACTTCCAGGAACAGTGACTGAGAGGCAGAGAACATGTGTTGCATGCCAAATGCTCCAGGTTTGATCCTTGGAATCTCTAGGAAGCTTTGAGTTATGATCCTGTTACGCAACCCAGATTGCTCTAGCCAGTCAGTGTATTTTGTCCTCAGCTGATATTCTGACTCATCAGATCCAGTTCCCTGTGTTACTCTTTCCATGATTGTGTAATAATAATAATTCAAATGTATACATCACTAGCAGGTAGGCAACAGGTGACCCCCCAGAAGCTTTGGTCCATAGTTTCTATCAATCCTAGCCAGCATAGTCAAAGGTGAGGGATCAAGTTAATGGGAGGTTGAAACATGTGGAAAGCCATGCATTGCCCACCACTGTGCTGAAGGCCACACAAGTGTCTCATTGCGTCACTCTCTTCTTGTGGTTACACCTTGTTACTGTCTGCTTTTATTATCTGTTTTAGCTGTTTTGAACTTTTGATTTTTTTCTGATTTTCTGATATTTTATTGTAGTTTTATAATTGGTTTTTATGGACTGTGTAAACTGTCAGGGAGCATTGGCTGTGGGGTAGTATAGAGCTGAAGGAAGGAAGGAAGAGCTTTATTGAAGCAGGCAAGTTCCAGGAATTGCATGCAGCTGACAAATCAGGGTATATCAAAGAGAGAAGCTTGGTGCAATCTAGGAAGGAACATAAAGCAATGCTGTTCAAAATGTAATAATGCAAATATGGAATTGGAATTCTATCATTGCCAGTTTGACATGCACAGATTCAACATAAGGCCAAAAAAACTTTCTAACAGAGATAGCCCATATAAAAATCAAAGGGTGACCTTCAGTTTACAACTTGTTGACAGTGACCATTTGCTCCAGGCTTCCATTTTTGCTCTGTGCTTCCCAAACAACCCCAACTGTAGTCCTCTCTCAGTCTCTGCCTGTGTTTTTCTCCTTTTTTCTGGCTTTCCTCCCAACTGCTTCACCTTAAGGGAGAAAACACTTTTCTTCCCCTTGTCATTGACAAGAAGCAAGGGCTGTTGGGAAATGACTATATTAAACACATAGCTCCAATTTGTTTTTGGACAAATTGCCAGTGTGTGTTTTCCAGTTTGAACTGGAAGCCTGACATGGGAGTTAACAACATGTTTCCTCCAGAACAGGTCGGGAAGCCTGAGGCAAAAAGCAACATGGCAGCCCCTCCAATTCCATGCAAAAGCAACTAGACTGGCAGTTAAATCTTTCTTCACAAACAACGAATAGTAAAGCATCCTCCATTACACATGAAGACAGCAAGCTAGCCAGGGGGGCTTAGGACAAGTCACTGGCACAGCTCTATCCCCCACACTGCCTTCCCCTTCCAAGCCCCTTCTGTGGCTTGATTGAAATGCCTCATTTCAATCAAGTGAAGCCCCATTCATCTGCATTGCAAAAATGTCCCATTCATTTCAGTGCAGTGTAAATTGCAGGTGTGGGACCCCCAAGGTGGATTGGCACTGAACAATGGCGCAATGTGTTGAATCCCCTACTACCATGCCATTACAAGAACATGAGCAAAGCCATGCTCAATCAGATCCAAACTCCATTTAGTTCGGTATTCCGTGCCCATGGTGGCAAACCAGCTGTCCACTCGATGCCTCAAGCAGGATGGGTTCAAGACCTCCACTTGCCCAAACTCCTCAGCATCTGGGGTATGTGGGCATGACACCTCTGGTCAAGGAGGCAGCACACAGCCAACAACGCTAGTAGCCACTGATAGCCTCTTCTTGATGACTTAGAGCAGCATCCCCTACTCATTGTTTCTCAACAGCAAGAACATTAAGCTTAAGGGGAGAATTACAGAATGAATGTCACCTGCATTCTGGCACTCAGCAGCCTACAATTAGTGACTAACCAACTATGAATTGGTAATTTATTCCTTGGACGGCTACTCGATCATCTGTCTGTCCTATGAGGAGAATTTTACTATCCCTCTGTACACTCTCCCCACATCCCCTGACACATACATCCTTTTAATTTGGGCAATCAAACTTTTATTGCATAGCTGAAGGCCATGGGAATCAGGAGATTTTACACAGGGGTGGCAAAACAAGGAATACAAACAGACCAGCATAAATAATTAACAAAGGCATTTCAGGCATCACCTTTCAAATTGACATTATTCGTTTGCAGTTACTGTCATACCAAACTATGTAACCCAAACAAGGGGAAGGTTTTTGTTTTTTACATTTTGGTTGAAGAGTGGGTTAACAGCATTATAAAATAGGTTAGCAAATGTTCTGTCAGTCTGAGTGACTCTCTCTGTCTCTGTATCTCTCTCTCTCTCACACACACAGGTTTATTCATATTCTATATACTATATATATATCTCCTATAAAAGAAGGGCAATAATCCAACAGAAATTCTGCTTAACCCATAGATGGATGTTGCACACTGCATTATGTTATTAATTGATGAACCATCTGCTTTTATATATGCTATCACAGCTCACAAGCACCAAGCGTAGCCCAGGGTCATGGATTCACTTTTGATTAGGTTATTGTAGATCTATTACACTGTTGTCCACATTTTCAGGAATGCAAATTTTCACAAATGCATTTGAACACATTTACACAAAATCCAGCTCCCTTCATGAGCAGATGACAGAACAAAAGGCACCTGACAATCCACAAAGCGATGCCAGGTTGGATTTTTGTGTTTTTCCTAGCTGGGTTTGCACTCCCACCACTGTCTCTTCTCTTCTGCATTGTGTTCCACCAGTGAAGCTATGAGGAAAGAAAACAGCTTGCAAAAGATAAATACTAAAAGAAGAAGAAAAACTCTGAAGCCCATCATGAATGTTGTAAACCTCTTCCCCTCATCCAGCACTATGTATTTTTTTTCTTCTTCTGCCACTTCTCTCATTTTGGGATTCATTTAAAATGCTGCCTCCAAAATAAGGAAAAAAAAGAATCCTGCTCCAAGATAAATTGAGCTTGGAATATATTAGTCCTTTGTTAGAACTCATCTAATCTAATCTAATCTAATCTAATCTAATCTAATCTAATCTAATCTATGCTTTTTGCAAATAAAAAGATTATAAAATACATCCATTCATAAAACAAAACAAACCAGCCCCCAATGCTCTTATATCAGTAAGGAATGTAGTTTCAAAATCTACAATGGGGAAATAAAAGGTTTGTTTTATTAAAAGTTGTTGCCTTTGGGTGTTGTCATTGTGACAGTATCTTTAAACATCTATAAACTGAAAGCAAGATAAATAAGATATTGATTCTTCACTGCACTACCTTATGTATTTTTAAAAGTATTGCAGACGTTTTACCTTGGCTTCTTCTACATTGCTTTTTCATTGCATTCCCCCCACCACACCCCTAGAATTCAAAAAAGAACAAAAAATCATTTGAAGGTTTTCAAGAGTTATCCACACAGGCTCTTGTCTTTCCTCTAATCTTCACAGATGGCAACAATTAAGGGCTTCACTTCTAAGTTCTGGGATCATTAGTGTTAACCTAAAGCTAAAGATGATACTGACTGTTAGGAGTGTCTAGTTAAGAAGCACCTATAAACTCATTCATCCTGGGCTACATTTTGCTATCTCTTTTTGATGTTTTCTTGAGGGAAGTGTGACAAGAAATTGCATTCAAAAGTGGTGGAGAAGGTGAAACGAGAGAAATTGGAGAAATTTCTCAGCCTCCAGGGTTTTGTGTTGGCTTGCTTCACTGCAAGGTGGCTGTTCTTGTCAGTGGACGCTTGCTCTTTCAGGCACCCTTTGGGGGTTGGTGTGTTCTCTGAAGCATCCTTGACTGGGAGAGGCACACTCTCTGCTCCTCTCTCATGTTCCAATACATATGTGGCCATCCCTCTGCTTGCTGGGGCTGAACATTTGCCACCATGCGTCTGCCGTACTCAAGTAACTTCTTCGCACGCTTGAGAACACTGACCGTATACAGATGAATGCACAAATATGGTTCTTTGATCATCAGCCATTTTATGTGTACACACACGCTGTGCAAATGTGCACGGCCTCACAAGCCAACACAAGACAAACTTCTGCAGAGTAAAAGGAGACCGAGGGGAGAAAAGTGAAGAGAAGTAATTGTTGCAGGCTGAAGAGGATTTGCACAAGCATCCTTGATGCGGATATTCAGCCATTCCAAGTACAAAAGACTTTAATCTCTAACTTGCTGGAGGGCATGGGAAATAAAGAAATCCTTTCACTGTTTGTCTGGGAATGGAAAGGTATGGGATCCCAGAGGGGAAACTCATGAGAAAAAAAAAAGTGACACCACAGTGCTATTTAATACTTCTGCCTTAGATGCGTACCAATTTACCTGGATGTGTCATCAGCCTCATAAAGGGGGGGGGGGGTCGGGACTCAGAAAAAAAGGGAGATACCACACTGCCACTTCACCTTCCTGCCTAAAATGCATACGAATTTACCTGGATGTGTCATCAGCCTTTTATGGATACTGGAAGAATTTCATAGCAATTGATATGGGCATGTCATTGTCTGCTGTCTTGTAATGTAATAGCAGGCAGGTGTGCCTGGCACCTGGTCAATGACATCCTTTCAGTTAACCTCCTTAGAAACTATGGAGAGAAAGGGGGACAGAGACAAGAGGGGAGGGGATGATAAGGTGCAAATAAGAGCAAGCACTTTGGTTTTTGTTTGCTTTTCTAGTTATGGGAGTTTTTCTATTTGCCAAAAGGTAAACTAGTTGCCTTCTTCTGAAACTAAATTTCTCCCACACCATACCCAAACAATAAGATGCACACAACAAGATGGTTGGCCTCTGTAAACACAGATTGATATAATATCCAACTGGTTGTCTTGTGTACCTGGAGTGATATCCATCATTTACAGTGGGAACTAAGATAAATAGCAATTAGTGACTAAAATACTGATATTTAGATCAGTCCAGGGGAAGTTTGGATACAGAACCATGGATGAGAAGCTAATAATAAGGATGTTGTTTAAGAAAATTGCAAATCTTCTCAGAAATTTTACAACTGTTGTATTTCATGGGTAGTCCTTAAGCTAGCTTCTCCCATTTACTTTAATATTGAGCTTCCACGTGCAGGACTGCACTGATCCATCCCCATTGATCCACTATAACTGGCATCAGTTCTCCAGGGCTTCAGACAGCTCTATTTGGAGATGCTGGGAACTTAACATAAACCTTCTGGAAGGATGGCATGTGTTTTACCACTGAGCTATAGCTCTTTTCTTAAGATTTTCCGAGGAAACCCAAATTAGAGTGACCCAGCAATTTCTGAAGTGAGATAGGTGGCTGTCTGGAGAAAGACCTTCTCAGATAGGTAGTAGAGGAGAGTGGGTACATTGATTGATAGCAGAACACCTGATTGCATACAGGAAGTTCTAGGTTCAATCCCTGATATCACCAGGTATGGAGAAACATATAAAGAGAACTTTCCTGGAGCTCTAGAGAGCCTCTACCAGTCAATGTCATCATGACTGGACTAGATGGACCAATGGTCCCATTCAGTAGGAAGTGTCTCATGGGTTTCTTATAACAGCCCCTGCATTGTGGAACCTGCTTTGCAGATAGACTTGCAAGGCTCAGTGTTATTTTGCTTTCTAAGGGTTATCAAGGTGTGGCTTTTGGGGCAACCTTCGCAATTGAAGAGGCAGCCAGCATTTTTAGGCAATGGATGGACTCATTTAGAAACAACAACAGCACCAATATGGCTACTAACATCACATGGCTGGCTTATTGTATTATTCTGTGCTGCAAACTCTGGATATGCAGTATGTCTACGAGGGATATACATTTTTAAGATAAAACAAAGGAAGGTCAAAAGTGTTTCACTGAAGGAAGCACAGCCAGGGAGAGACTGCAGTGAGAAAATGAGGAAAAGAGAGGAAGATTAAGGATCATTCCAGCCTCCATAGGCAAGCAGCAGGCGATGTCAAAATTGCCCAAAGCATGGCAGATGCCATCAGCCAATAACTGTAGTTCCACCTGCTCTTTGGAACTCAGGGCTCTTAGGAACGTTGGATAGAATATTAACCAAAGGGGACAGTTGTAGAATCAGCTAATACCCAATGCAAGGAAGGAAGGGAGGTGGTTCATCTCCCTCTCTTTAATTAAATAGCCAGTATCTTGGGTTTATTATCAGTTTCATGCTTTTTAATGTGATTTTTATTCAAAGCATAGCTCCAAGGAAGGTGGATTAAGGCTATCCTTTTAATTAAGTCAATAAATGATTGAACAGAATGCAATCTTCTCCAGACTTAATTATGGCACCTGAGAATGTTGAGTATCAGGCAAATAAATATTTTACTCCCTATAAGCAACCAACCAACCAAACAAACAAACACAAAGTCCAAGAAGGTCTCTGAGCAAGCTCAGCTCAGGTGTAACTTAAGGGCTGGTGGCTGGAGGAAAAGGCTGTCAGTGGTTCCTGTCCTTGCTGGCTATGGCTGTCTTCACTACCAGAGGTGGCATATCTCAATATCCTGGTTGCTGAGAAGGTTTCACACCCATCCTGCTTGCAAGATCCTCTGTCCATTTGGTTTGTTCCCATGCGAAAGAAGTGGATAGAACACTGGACAGATCCAGCATAGCTTTTGTGTTGTTCTTAGAACATGAGTTGTGCAATTTGTTTTCTTGTATACCTGGAGTATACTTGGAGAATTCTTTGCAGGAAGCATTCTGCAAGTTTCCTGAGGGGCCAAATGGAACAGTGTTTCCCCAGCTGTCCAGTTTCAGCCATATTTTCTAGAGTGCCAATCTATCGGAAAATTGCTTCGCCCTGTTTGCAGAATGTACATTTACTTCCCTCCATGTACTCCTCATTCTCACCATTGTAGAGCCTTATACCAGCTAAAGATATAGTCCAAGAGAAGAGAAGCTCAGGCTTGGGGCCAAATCCAGACCACCTGTAGTCCTAGTGTGGCCTGCTGAGGTTCCCTGGCCCAATTGCTTCCCTCTGACCACCAACTGTTTGGTGGCATCCTGGATGGATGTAATCAACCCAATCTCAGCTCCCAAATTCTAAAAGGCTGAAATTCCTCCCGCATGGTAATGTTACTGGTATATGAACTTTAAGCTGAAATATGCTGGTACAGCTGCTATTTTGGCTTTGATTTTTGGCCCATGGACCCAAGCCCCACCGGAGTGCAGCCTCAGGGGACTGCTTTTCTGGCGAGCCCCTCATGACCAGACTTCTTTGGTGTCAGTTGCAGCTGCTCAGGTACTGGCTGCTCCTGCAGCATGAGGGGTGCTGCTAGTAGTTACAGGGGGTCATTTTCCTGATGGACCCCTCAAAACTGAGCCCAAGGAAACCAATGGGTTCCCACCCAGGATGGATTCCTCACACATGCCTATATAATACCTCTGTTTTATCCCAAGGTATGCATCATAAATGAGCCTACCTCCCAAAATTGTATAAATGTATTCAACCATTTTTGGTACCTGGTAAATTATGGAGATGCCAAGCATGACTATTGTTGATTACATTATAAATGATCTGATCTAAAGCAAACCGAGTTACAACAGAACACATTTTTCCCAGATGCATGTGATGATCCCTCACCAAACTAAGGATGGATGAATTTTAGCCCCTGTTAGTTTTGCCTGAGTTAATTCTTAAGTGTGTTTTATCCAATCAGCTTGCAATTTTTTAAATTCACATTTTTAAATGTGGTTCTTCATAGCTTCCAGATTTTGTTCACAGTTCCCACCAATATTTGCATTTTTGAGCAACTTTCCCTAATGCCTTTCCCTTAATGTTTTGAAAGGGAAGGAAAGGGAGTTTATGTGTAACTGTGTGTAATGCATACATTGGTTTAAGCATTTTTATGCAATTATTGAAAAAGGAATTACATTTCATAATTAGGAGAAGCGCATTCCTAATGATAAGTATTCTAATCCAATTTAAGAGTGGGTTTCTTTTCCTTACCAGCTGGTGTTACGCAATGGTGCAAGCAAGCCCATGGGACAGCTGCCTGTTTCCCTGTTTTAATATAACCTCCATTAGTAAAGTGCGATAAGGTCTCCATGGCGGCATCTCACCACTCACCACTGTATTTGTGGCCCATTCCTGATGTTTATTAAGGTGAGCTTCCCCTTGAACAATGCTCACTGGGTGTATTTTAACCTATACTTCATCTTAGAACTAGAACATTGCTACTGACCTCATTGAGAGTTGGATATATGTACCAGGTTCATCGTTTGCTGATGTTGCTCCCATTAGCCTTAAAGATGATTTCCTCATCAAAATAGGTTTTTAAATTTTTCATTTGGCAAAAATAAAAGCCAAGCATTCTCTTAATTAGTAAATCCTTCACTTAACATTTCATTTCTTGGTTATGGTTATTTCTGGAAGGAAATACATCTGATAATGAGATCATTTTGAAAGAAATCCAGGAATAGTGAGGTGTTTTGGTTTATCTGCCTTGAAGTTAAATATGCAATTGGAGAGAAAAAGAGGCACTTGCTTAAAGTTCCTGCCTCATTTAATGTGTAATGAATATAATGTAATCCACCAAGCTTTCCTGTGAAATATTCTAGATATATGGAATGGTTGAAATGGTCTGCAGCTTCCATATGCTTTTCCCTATCAAATCAAAAGCTTCCACATATGCATATATGTCACAAACATGGGCAGTGTTTGTGTGTGTGTGTGTGTGTGTGTGTGTATGGTTCTGTACAAAGGAGAGGCCATCATGAACTGTAACTGTACACTTCAACAAACTGCAACAACACTATACTAGGAACCAAATTCAGGAATTAAAAATGAAAAGATTTTATCTATGTCCAGCAAACCCAGCCAGCAGAGTGTAGGGATTTATGGATGTTAAAGCTAATCCACTGTTTTTTGTGGATTGTCAGGCTCTTTTTTTCTTCTTCTGTTGGCCATTAATTGATGGAATCAGAATTTTTTCTAGGAAAATTTCATTCTTCCTACACTAACTCTCTTTTATGTTAACACACAGTGGAGCAAGTGTGCGCTTATGCTAATGTACATTAGCATTAATCCCCACTTACTGATGAACATTAGTTTCCCAACATTTATTTTGAATCCAAAGGGTCCCCAATAATGTATCTCACCTAGCTGGTACCTAAAGTGGGGACTGGGGATTGTCCAATAAAACTGAGCGGTGGAAAACTCAGGACAGAAAATAGGAAATGCTCCTTCACACAATGCATAGGAATGCAATGGAATTTTCTCCCACCATATCTGGATGGCTTATAAATGGGAATAGCCAAATTCATGGAGAAAAAAAAAATACCTCAGTGGCAATGGAAATGTCAATGTCTTCATGTCAATGCTTGTGGGCCTCCAATTCCATAGTCATCTCAGCTACCATAGGCTTCTGGCTGGACACAGTGAGAACCAGAGTGCTGGATTATACAGATCTTATTTTATTTGTAATTCTTGTATGCTGCCCCATTCGCATAAGCCTCGGGTTCTGATCCAGCAAGACTTTCCTTTCATTCCTATTCCCTCAGAAATGAATTTATAGATCTGTTGTGTTTCAGTCCATTAAATCCAAATGCCTGTAACTTTGGAGAAAAGTACATTTGCCTCTTCTTTTGGGAAGGAAAGATGGCTTTTTCCTTTGTTGCTTTGGATTGTTCTGGAAACACTTGTGAAATCCAATCAATCTCTGACACCAGTGCTAGAGAATGGGGAGGGTGGGAAATGCTGGTGGGTAAAGAATCCCATCACATCTTTGTTGTCATTGTCTTGTCTCAGAGTAAATAACTCCTTTTATATGCTTACCAAGGTCTGTCTGTAAGAAATGAACTGCACACGCTATGGACAAAAAAAGGCAATGCATTCGATGTGTAAGGCTTAATGAAATGTCAACACAAGATGAGGGCATCCTTTCCGTTTTTAAACATTCTGTCTGCCTTCTGACAAATCATGTTCTTTATTGTTCACATGTAGATTTTTTATACACTGAATCTTCAATTCCACTTTACAGAATCTCAACACATCTACAGGAATGTACCTAGTAATCACCCACAAGGCTTAAGTCCAGGGTCTTTCAGCTCTGGCAGCCTGAAAAAACCATGCAGAGAGAGGGGCAGATGATAGGGGCATGCCAGATTCCCCCCACACACACACACACCTTTCCTCAGCATTTGATAATCAGGCAAAATCTATAAAAATATGTATAGGATTAGGGCAACCCTCTGTAACCACAACTCTCTGTAACCTTGCCTGGGAGCAAGGCAAGGCAATTATTTAATGCCTATACTGCATCAGCTCCACTGGTTTCCAAGCCTAAATTAAAGTGTTGCTGATGTCCTTTGAGGTCTTAAATAGTTTGGGACCAAATTATTTGAAGGGCTTCATTCCAAGGGCCAAATCAGTTGAAAAACCCCTATCAGCCTGCCTGCACTGCCAGATAGGCAAAAGAAGCCCTTCACTTATGCTCACTTAAACGAATAGTTAGGTGGGTGAATGTACAAGAAAAGGCATTTTCTGTCATGGCCCCACATCTCTGGAATAAGTTCCCGTTCATGGTCTGCCAAGCCCAGCATTTGAGGCCTTTGAGAAAGCCTGGAAAACATACTATTTAGTCTTCTGCTGTTGCTGCTTTCATCGCTGTTTTAAAGACTACATACGTTTTTATTTTATATTTCATTACTATACCCCATCTTAGGAATCCTGCCCTGAAAGGAAATAAAGAAATATTCAGAAGAAGCAGAAACCAAATTTCTGCCATGTTTACATGTGTTCATTTAATTATTTTAACATCTCCATTGTTTCCTTTTTACCAATTACTGGGGAGTCATAGAAACACATCCTGGGGTCCTATGTAGCATCATGTACATTATTATTAGTTAATATAGGGAACATTCCTAGCATATTTAGACAGAAAAATTTCATACAGGTTTCAGGATTGTCAAGCTGGCTACTTTAAAAAGCAATATTACTGTATTATATTTATTGCTTTTACCCTACTTTAGGATTATTTTATAATGCAAAGCAGGTAAGATTTTTTTTCAAAATGCATACCTAATTGGTATGTTCTTGTTTGTGTGACACTGCAAACAGCAGCCATGAAAAATGTGGTGTTATATATTGGCACCAGTTCTGACAAAAAGTCCTTCTGTTGTATGACTACGGAAGTCCACAGCATCTCTTTAATAGGGATTGTCCTGATTGATTGGTGAGATAATGCAGCTAATATTTTAGCAATGCCCACTAGTTGGTTTTTTGAAGGCAGTGGTTATTCCCATTTTATGAAGGTGGTGTTGATTATGGACCCCTCCCTTAAAGAGGTGAAAGGATGGCAAATAGAAGGACCTTCTTGGTGGCTGCCCTGCGCTTGTGGAATCAGCTCCTCAGAGAAATTCACCTGGTGCTGACACTACTTTCTTTCCAGTGCCAGGTGGAAACATTTCTCTTTTCTAGGCATTCTAACCATAAGTTTTAATAAAAATTTAAGCAACGGATTTTAATGTTTGTAATAACATATCATTTTATGGTTGTCTCCCAGTGAGAGCATATTATAACCTATTTATTTATTGCTTTTTTAATGCTAGTTTTTATGGAATTGATTGTTTTTATTAGTTTTATTATTTTAATGTGAGTGTTTTAATTTTAAATGCTGTCAGCCATAGGGGGCAGCATAAAATGTCAAAATGAATGAATGAATTCCACATTTTTTTAAAAACTGGACCAGTTTTAATACTCATTGATGCATATACTCCTTCAAATCATTTACTTGCTTCATGGATATTTATGGTCCTTTTGACAGCTAGAAGACTGAACTTACAACACTGAGATGATAAACACTCACCTTCTATACTGTCAAGGACCTCACAATGAACAAGTGGCATGTAGGCACCACCTGAAAATAAAACCTTTGGGGATATTTGGTCCACTTTTGTTGAAACTATGGATTATTGCTAGAAAGCTGCATGCGTTCCGTATGTTTTCATTTGCTATAGATAGGAAAGCATCCATGCATGTGTATAAACTGGGATTTTGAAAAAGAAGTTTTCTGGGTGCTTATGGGTGACCATGGTGGTGAAATAGGAGGAGCCCATGGGGCCATATTTTCCCTCCAGCCAAAGTTTTAAGAGCTTTAAACCTAATTCCTAGCACCTTAAAAGAGCAGCTCTACTCTATTTGTCTCAAGTTCTGGTACATGGGCCCAAATTGACTTGTTGGCCTTCACCACATGAAGAACATGTCCAAATGTCTGGACTGGGTCTCACAAGCACAAGCACTCCTTTCAGTTTTCAACAGATAGTCTGATTCTTGCTAAGGATTTACCACAAGATCAGGCAAGCCTGATGTATCTGACTTGGCTTGATTCAGGCTAATTTCCAATATTCCTGAAAAGGGCACAGATAGCCCTGGTACTCTAGACAAATTAAATGCATACCTTAACTTTCTGTTACTGTAGCTGTCCCCTTCTCTGTTGTAAAGAATGTTTAAGTTGCTGTGCTTATATAAACACTGTCATTAGGACTTGTGGAATCAAGAAAAGCTTGTTAAAGAGGTATTTTCAGGTAACACGATTACATTGAACAAACTCTTGCTTGTCAGTCACAGTCTTCATACAGCAAAGAAAACACCAAGGCTGATTGGAAAAGTGTTTTGCTTGTTTAGAGGAAGGAAAGTTCAAGGAATGACCAGCCGCTCATCAGAAATGCACCATTATCCTCAGGCACTCAAGGAAAGCATGTAACTCCCACTGCCCTGTCAGAACATTTCCATATTCTGAAGGGAAATACCCAGTCAACAGGAAGGAGAAAGGGAGCTAACAGTTTGTGCAGAAGCTGAAAAGCTTTTCTGTTGAGGACATGGGCTGCTAGCCAGCACTGCCATGGGAATATACCGTGATTAGTGGGGAAGAGAAAAGAAGAGCCAACTCCTTGGTGAACAAAGATGTTATAAGATCCCAGGCAAATGAGTTTTCATGAACAAATTGGCATTCTTTCCCATTTAGCCATGAAAAAGCTTTTAGTTTTTCTCAGTAATAATGTGTTTGTGTTTTCAAACTGCCCAATGAACAATTTACAGTTACATTCAAGCGTAACCTTTATACACTTGTATTATACAGTTAAGCACAATTCATCCTGCATGACTGAACTCTTATTGCTTTCTGTGAAATTCCTCAGATGTGTTCTGTAAGTTGGGATGGACAAATGAGCAATATTACATATTGGCTCACCACTTATCTCATGCCTGATTCCCATCTGCAATAGCTACATACTCTTTACAAATGGGGAAATTGTGTGAATTAGCAATGAATGAATGTGAAATTTATTCAAATATCCCTCAGAGAGCAAAGCTGGGTTGAGCCAGTCTATGTGGAAAATTTGCACAAATTGAACTGGGAATGTTGTGCAGATCAAATGAGAGCATGTTTGGAAATGTATTAGCATTTTTAGCAGGCATGTGTTTGTAATAGCAATTCTGTTTAGAGTTGCAAACAGGCGTATTTTGTGAGTAAAAATGAAATTCTCATATATTCTTGCCTCTAAGGCTGGAAGTCATAATAATAGCCAAGAAATTGTACCTCCATCCATGTGCAGAAAACAGTCTATTTACAATTTCCAAAACTTTATAAGAACGGATGAGGAAAGCTATTATAATTATTGTGATCTTCCTGGGCCTCCCCAGACACTTCTGCTTTGTCACTGTTTTGTCACCAATTGCTGGATTTGATGGATCAGTAATCTGATTTAACAATATAATAGTTCTCATGTTCTTAGGGTCACTTCCCACGTTGCTTTCACTAGGATGAAAATAGGGTCTCTTTTTTAATAAGTGAAAGGCAGTTGAAGCATTTCTTTAGCACTGTTGGCACTTGTATTAGGAAATGCTGCATTCCGTAATTCTCCAAGCAGTGAAAGTACAATCAGAATTATACCTGCATTGTTATGCATACTATTACAGCACGATCAGTGCATAGATAAAATTGACTGTATCCATGCCAGCTGGGATGCACTATAGATGTGGGTTTTGTCCTGTTATAATGGATATCTTTCAATGTGTACATCTGGAAGATGTAGCCAAGATCCTTCAATACACTTTTTGCTGGGCAAACAATGTCACAAGCTCAGAAATGTAAGACTTCCAGCAGCAGTTAGTGTCTATATTCATTTATGGGAGTCACAAAGGATGGTTAAAAATGGACTGAAATGAACTTCACAGTCATCCCTCATACATGTGAAACCCCCAGTCCTCTGTTCATCACCACTTCCATGCAGCAGAGCCAAAAAAAATCCTACCCCTGCTTTAGAACAGAATAGCAAGCTTTATTTTCAGGGTTCAATACTTAATTAAACATGATGCAGCCCTCAGTGTAAGACAGGCGGACCTCTTCCAAAGGTCAAATGGCAGCACTGTTTATAGCATAACATAGAGTTGGATCTCAGAATGCAATCTTTGTGGCTTGATTGAAACATTTTATAGATGGTTTATTGTTATGATTAACATTTTATAGACTTCTCTGGATAAGGGATGCAACTTTGATATGCACCCAGAGTGAGCAAGGGAGGAAAAAAATCCAATTTATTTCCACTTGAGATCTGCTCTGAAAAAGGCTACTTTCTAGGTGCCATTTCATTTTTGTGGAAACAAAGTTTGAGGAAAAGAAGCACATTGACTACAAATGCTGCAATAAAAGCAATAATGTTTGAGTTGTTCTTTTCAAGTATGCCGTGAAAAGTTTTTGCATTATTGTTTTCAGTCTTTCTGGTGAGTGATGCAGTTGACTCCTTTTCAACTTGGCTCCCGAAAAAGAAATCATTGTCAATTGATGTGGTTTGATTTTTTCTGCTTTTCTATTCTGAGCATGCAGGGCTTTGAACACACAGCAGTTGTACTGCATATTACTAACCTGTCTTTTAGATGTAACATTTTGTCTAAGTGGAGGGTAAATATTAGAACTTGTCAAAAAATACGGGGGAAGGAGTAGTCTTAGTTTTGCGAGAGTGTTTCTTTTTAAAATAAATCTTTTCCAAAAGTGTTTTGAGCCTTAAAAATGAGAAGTGTAATAGTTTTCATGTTAAAAGACTCTGGTTCCTTAGTAAGTGCATTTAGGGCTGCAGCCTTACAGTACAATAATATGCATATCTACATCAGTCCCATTGAGTCCAGTGGGCCTTACTCCAATGTAAGTAGATAAATATAAGACTGCAGCCATAGTTGCATTGCAGTTGGTGTCCTGGAAAACAGTTGAATGAAAGGGGAAGGCTCAGTCCACTGAAAAGTACAATTGTTGCACTAATTGGAAATGGAAAGCAGCAGTGCTACAAAGCTTGCCAATGACCCTCCCATTGACTGTAATAGGAGCTTTCTTTTTACAGGCTAATTATGGTACATGGTATGATAAAACCTTTTGGATGGGAGGGAAGAATAAAACTGCCTTTTCTGCTCCCTTCCACAAATGCAATGATTTTTTTTTTAAAGATCTAGTTTTAGGCATCTGGTTTGTCTCTTTATAAGAATGACATCTGATGGCGGTTTTTCTCTCTTCCTTTTCCTCCCACACTGTTTCTGTTCAATGTGTTAATCAAGAGAGGCCTGAGGAATGTGGTTAGGAGAAGGTAGGCCCCCAGGTCTTGTGTATTCCAGAAGCTAAGCTTGCCCAGTTCTGTAAACCATTCAGATGGGAAACCCACTGAAAACTCAGCAGAAGCTGCTCTTTACAGGAAGTGTAAGATCAAGTTAAATAAATATGAACGATCCAAATTGGAGCTCCTGTTGCATGGATCATCTTCCAGAACCTAAATGCTGCTATTAGTCAAGGAATGCTAAAAATATCTGGGGTTGCTGATTGCAGTTGCTGTTCTCCACAAAACTAAAAGTGACAGTAAAATTGTGATCTGCTCTGGAGGAAATGTGCACAGACTTTACTTGATGCAATACACAAACTTGAACTTGAATAGATTTCTCAAGAAAACTCATCTCGCAGCAAGAACTTTTTCATCCTGCCATAGTGACAGAGAAAATGGATTCACAGGAGGTTTCTCCCCTTCTTCCTCCCAAGTTTTAAAAAAGAGCACAAATGATATGAGAAACTTTTTTCATACCCTAAATACTTACGAGTGCCAGTATCTGCAATAATATCCTATGCATTTTAAAGACATTCAGAAATCAAAGTACTGCACAAAATAACCCCCTTTTTCCAAGATATAATCATAGGCAGGATATATTATTAAAAGCTTAATTATAATCTTTGTATATATTAACATATAGCAGATATGAGGAAAACTTTGGTAATTTAATTAACATTACCAAAGTTTAAAAAGACAGATGAGTTGCATTTAGTAGAAAAAATCTATACATTTATTGTTCATGGATTTATTTGATGCATTTATTAGAAAGTAATCCCATGGCTTTTCAAGGAACCATTGGATGTGGCAAATAGGATGCCTTTCCTCTCTTCCTCCAATGTCAGAAGCAGAGCTGTAAGTAAGATCCGGTTATGGATTCCCCACCACCATCTGCTCCATGCTGCACAGTCATTGGAAGAAACCTTATTGTAACTGCAACTGATTGACTGCATTGTGGCTGACTGTATTGTGACTCCAAAGGGTTGGGCTCTAGCCACCAACCTCTGAGAGAAAGAAAAACATGAAAAAGGCAGGGAGAAGAGAGGCTGTGCACAGGAATCCCGGAAAAATCCACAGGGGATTCAAATGGGTTTAGATTCCTGTGAATCTGACCTAAGGATGCTGTGGCAGACTGAATTTTCCTGTAGACTTGCAAACTTCTTCTTTACTTTCCACGTTTATGCAAATTTGTCCATAGAAAAATACCCAAAAATCAAACAAACAAAAGCCATCACACCCCTAACTGCACATTTCTCCATAGGCTAAAGTGCTGGGGGAATCTGCACATTTTCACCACTGTTTACTAATGCAAGTTCAGGAAAGAGAAACAAAATCCAGTCTCAGCAGAGAGTGGATTTTACAGTGAAATGTACCTGACAGCCAATGAACCACAGCTCTAACCTTCAGCAAGTCAGGTGTGCTAGATGGCCTGTCTAACTTTAAATGCTTTTTTAGTACAGAAGGCAGGTGGAAGCGCCTCTATTGTCCCACCCTTCCTGCCAGGTTCTTACTGGTAGCACTTAGGATTGGAAGCTTCCACTCTAAGAGCATTGTCCTGGATGAATGCACTCTTTGGGACACAGATGGGTTGTGCCATCCTTAGATACATACCACTGATTGCAGGACTTTCTGAGGATTCAACATGCTGTCTGAGGATTCAACATGTCTATCTGAGGTGGGTTGGCTAAGGCATGGCTGGAAAGGCCGTAGAATCCTGGTGTTTGCTCTCCCCTCAAACTGCAACACCTCCTTTCAGACTTCCTCCAAGGTCCTCCAAGGTTGCTTCTACAACCTTGTAATTGAGGGGTGGTGGCCCGTTCCATGGCAGCTGCAAGGGAATGGGAGGATGGAGTGGATTCAAGGTTCCCCTGCCAAGGTTGGTGCAGTGTCCTGTGAGAACAACAAAGCCCCTCTAACTGAGCAACTAATTTCTTCCAATGTGTGCTTAATGGATCAGTGGCCAGGTCTCACCTATGCTTCCCCTCTCCTCCTGAAGTCCTTCCAGACTCTTCCAAAGCCGGCTGATTCTCATGCTCCACCTGAAAACCTTCACCAGATAACCTTGAAACTTCAAAGTCCTTCACTTCTCCACCTCCTCCTCAGAATCCAATGATGGATCTAGCTGAACAGACCACAGTGAGTGAGAGATGGGACAACGCTCTGTATTCGGTCCTCTTAAAGCTATTAAAATTTGGGTTTTTTGAGAATTGCTGAAATTATTCTGCCAGGCATTTCCTGCACAAATGTAGTTTTCAGTAGACAATGATCATGCTGCCTGGGGATGATGGGATTTGTAGTCCAAGACATCTGAAAGGTGCCTGTTTGGGAAAAGCTGGTATAGTCCAACTACCTCTTTTTTTGGCCTCTGTTTCTTGCAGTTCCTGCTATCTGCACATGTTAGAAACTGGGGAAGATGCCTGATGCCATGTCTGAGCACTTTTACAGCTAGTTAAGTACTGACTTTCCCAACAGACATCAGCTCTCCAGCATCTCAGGAAGAGGCCTTTACCTTATCCTTCTATCTGCTAGAATTTAGTTGCAGGACCACTTCAGGAGAAGGTCCTCTGTATATCACACTGAAGAATTAGCAACTTCATCCTTCATAGCTCAAAAGCACACAGAGTATTCTTGGTAAGAAAAAGAAAGGGTAGAGTTTCATATGCTCCATTTGAGATGACCAGGGCAGCCAACCCAATTTTGTTAGATGCTCTCATTGTACTCGCTCACTAGAATGGTTTTTCTTCAGTAGCTTGTTTCACCCACACATCCACCCATCTTGAGCCCCCTTCTCTTGGAGTAATTCTTTAAACTTTATGAAGTCAGATTTCTTAAAGTTCAGGAAGCACATATGGCTATTTTGAGCTTTCCTTTTCTCACCATCAAGAAACCCAGAATAACATGGTCAGTTTCACCCAGAATCCTCACTACTTTATCTCATCAACTCATTCTTTCCTGTTTGTGGGGACCAGGCAAACAAAGCTGATCTCTTTGTCGCTTTTTCCACCTTCTGGAAGATGACATTATCAGTGAAACAGGTCACATCAGGTCAGACCTTTCATTCTGAGTGCAGTTTGAGTCCCAGTAAATACCAGGCTATTGAAGTCTCCCATTACTATCATGTTTTTCTTCCTTGGAAACTTGATAATCTGATCTAGGAAGGCATCTTTTCCACTTGGCTTGGCAGTCTGTAGCTAACAATTTAATCCCTCTTGTTTCTTTTCTTACAGTAATATTGTCAGACTGATTCTATGTTTTGCAGTTTAGAAATTTGATTAATAACTCATTAGTCTGGGGGAGCAATGCAATGGGACATCTTCCTTTGTTTTTGCTAGTTTTAGCTCACACCGAACAATGTAAATTCCTGCACATACATTATCTATAGTAATATGTGCAATTACCTTCTCTGCAAGGATGCTCCTTCCATGTGGTCCCTGATCCAAGCATCATCTCTAATGAGCAGAGCAGCTTGCCAAAGACCTTCCTCCTAAAAGCATCAAGCATCATCGTATAGCTGCTGGTGGTGCCTTATTTGGGTATCAAATTTTAATTCAAAGGCTCCACATGATGAACATTTCTAAATTATTATTATTATTGCATTACATAAATGTCACAGCAATGTGTTTATCTAGTCATCACTTTGAGTCTCCTTGAAGTAGCCTTTACCCACAGAACTAAGCCATTAACAGACTTCATTAGGCATATTAAATACATTTTTGCAAGATTTAAGCTACTAGATTATAGGTGAACTCTGTGGCAAGTTTATCAGCTTCTCCCTGCCTGTCTTGTGTTGAGCTCCTTGGATACAAATATGTCTGATTTTTTTATTTTTTTTTTGGGTGGGGAGGAATCAACCTTGGGAACAATTCATTCTAAACCAATTAAAGTTAGATTAAAATATTAATTACTGCTGACAGTGAGAATTCAAAAACAATAGGTGGAACTGTCAGAGCCTTCTATGAAGAATGTTTGGTCCATTGTTACAAGAAGATGCTTTCAATAAGGTGTATAATGTGGGGACAAGCAACAAAGCATCATTTATTCCATGCTCTTTTTCACCCTTTTTTCTTCTGTTAAGCTAAATATTATTGGGTCCCAGAATAGAGCAGCAGCTGAATCAAATGCTAAAAATATTGCAGATAAAAGCTTTGCCGATTAAGTTCTTCCGCCTGTATCAAACGCTAATGTTATGTGTCTGCGAAGCTAATTGTGAAACTCTCTGGATAATAGATGCTTGGATGTTGATCAGGAGGAAATTGTCTCACCCAAAGACGTGCTGATATTATCACCTCCCTTTTGTAACTGAATACATTAACACAGATGGCTGCTTCTTGCCAAGTCAGCTTCTAGGGAATAGCAGGGTAAGATTCCCCCCTCCCCTCCACACTCCAGCATATATATTGACTTCAGAAGCAGTCATTCTGTGGTGATAGGCTGGCTTTGGCTAGCTATTATGCACTGCACAATTCTAGCAAGATGAATCCTAAAGCATGAAAACTCAGAGGAAGTAGGGATTGCTTGCTCTGGGTCTAAGGGATTCCAGGAATGAAGAGGCCAATCATCTGCAAAAACACCCCCTGTGAGGAGGTTGCTAACTGCTGGCTGGACAAACAAATTTCCCCTGACTAGTCTACTCCCCTTGCTGTAAACTCACCAAGATCAACTGCACCCCAAGTTCATAGCATGTCCTACCAGCACTCAGGCTCACATTCCTAGGAATCCTGCCCATGGGTATCATGCAGATCAGCTTTTTCTGAGTGTCACAGATAACATGGACTTGCAGCCCTTCTCTTTTTTGTAACTTTCCCAATTCCATGCAAACGTGGTCATGAAAAAATATGGGAAATAAAAGGAAACCGCCAACCAAAAAAGTGGTTTTTCCCCTTAATAGACTAACGTCTCAAAATGGACTTTCAGAGAGCTGTGCATATTTAGGGGAACTTGGATATTTTCTGAAGTTCACATTTGCACAAATCTGTATGAACATGTTTGAACAAGAACCGATTCTGCCATTCAGCAGGTGATGGAACAGAACACACCAGACAATGTGTGAACCAGGAACAGAACAGATCTAACCAAGTCTATTGTGAGCCGCCCCGAGGCTGCTGCAAGGGGCGGCATACAAATATGTAAATAAATAAATAAATAAATAAGTCCCTGGTCCCTGCCTGAGGCCTAACAAGTTCCGATGGATCATCTCTTTTTGTTTTGCTCCTGGCTGGACGGCTTCTCTACACCAATCAAGATCTCCTTTCACATGGATTTGAGCCACCTGGCTGGGATGGGACACTATGAGTGCAACCTTATGCATGTCTAGACAGAAAATCATCATCATCATCATCATCATCATCATCCTGTAAATCCCCACAATCCACAGCAAACTTTGTTAATATAAACATATGCCGCTACACAGACAGTTGGTTTTTCCCCCGTATAGATGTGAATAGGATTCATCCAGAGCCTGGTCTGAAGGCACTTAAAGCATCCACCATGCTGAAGCTAAGCAGGTCTGAGACTGGCCTGAGCTTGGAGGGGAGACCACCTGAGAACTTCATGCAGCTACCTTGAGTTCCACAATGGAAGAAAGGTGGATATACATATAATAGATAAATAAAATCATCCCCTTAGTATCACTATTTTGTAGACTTTCTTATTAATTTATTTATTTGTTTGTTTGTTTGTTTGTTTGTTTATGGCATTTATTGGCCGCCCATCACTGTCATCTCTGGGCAGTTTACAATATAAGTTCTAAACAAAATAAATTGGCTATACCACAACTGACTATAAGATAACATAGTTAAAAGAAATTAAATGAATGAATATGCAATTAAAATTGATTAACATTAAAATATTGGTCAACTGAAAAGGTCTTGACCTGGTGCCAAAAAGCATATAATAACAGTGCCAGGCAGACCTCACTAGGGAGCACATTCCATGGTCGAGGCGCCACTGCAGAGAAAGCTCTCCTCCCAGTGCTCTGTCACCTGACCTCTTTCAAAGGGGGTTCCTGGAGGAGGGCCTCTGCTGCCAACTTTAGGGAATGGGAGGGCATCTATTTCTTAGATGAGTTCAGAAATTTTCTGAACTCTGAATTTTCTTTGCTCAAGGAGGGAACCAATGTTCAAACTTAATTGGACAGAACTGGACGGAATCCCAACAATGAGCAGGATTACACTAGTCCAATTACTACAGAAGAGCCAGGAAGATGCATGGAGATAACATAAATGAAGTTATTGGCTCCAAAGGAATGACAAATGCAATCTTGGGCCCGGGGCAGGCAGGGAGCTGAATTTCTGCGGGCCCACAAAGTTTGCCTATCCCTGAGCTAGGACTCTGAAAAAATTCCAGTTCATCTCCCACACCCTGCCCTGTGATTGGTTTAGATTTTCAAGGAGAAATTTCCCACCATGAGCATGCAGATTCAACAGAAAAACTGAAATTAGTCAAGATTTAGATTTGCTTAAATTCAAATGCTCTACAAGCTTTTAAGCAAGTGTAAGTTGCTCAGATTCATTGAATACAGAGTTCTAAGTGTTAGACAATAGATACTTAAATGCATAATCAGCATCTTTTCATGATAGGCAACATTCATTCCAAATAAAACATTCAGCAATCATAGAAATTAGGAATGATTCATTGTATACATGGAGGTGGAAAACACAGGATGAATTCTGTCTTCCTTAATCAGCCACCAGGCTAATTGTGATCTACATCAGCTTTCCTTCCTCCTCAAAGGGATCTTTGAGCCACTGAACTCTTAATTAAAATCCTGTACAACAGCGTATTTTCCATCATTTCCTTGTACCCATTTAAAATACAATTATAAGGTAAAAAAACTGAAGGATTGGCAGGAAGGGTGGTGGGAGGAGATAGCTAAGATTGTTCACTGACAGTTTTCTGGTGTTTTTTTCTAGCTCAGTTTGCTACAATGTCTATTGGGATTGGTAGCTAGACGCTGCACCTCCCGTGTTAGCAGCTGAACAGATTTTTCAGTTTTCTTTCCATCTTTCCTCCTCCTCCTCCTCCTTTTTGGTACCACGTTTTTTTTCCCCTGTGCATCATTCCTACATTGGCATAAATGCACTGTGGTACATGCCTTGTACAAATAGCAAGTGACCATGTGCAAAATGCACAAAATGCTGTGATTTGCATATATTGTATACATTTACACAAATTCTTCAAAGAGAAAAATCTAGGCAGATCTCTCTCTCTCTCTCTCATTCTCTCTCTCTCTCTTTCTTTCTTTCTTGTAGAAACTATGGCCTGTCTTATAGATGGAGGTCTGTAGGAAATAAAATCAACAACTCAGCTCACTTCTAATCATTATCAGAAGGGAGCAGAAGTCTGTCAACTTCAAATGAACTGGACTTCTCAGAGTCAGTGCATCCCCTACCAGATATTCATCATTGGCAGCAGAAGTGTCACATGGAGAAAATGCAGTGGAGCAAACATTAGCCCTGGTCCCCTAGACAACACAAATGTGCAGGTTGATCTAACTGGCAGCATCTATACCTCCTCCAACAGTGCAAGGCAGGATGCTAGTTCCAACATTAGTCAAGTAGTAGCAATGCCTGGAAAGATACATGAATATGGAGCACCTTGACCGGAAGCCCCCAGTGCTGGCTGCCAGTTTTGGATGGCCCTTGAGCAAGCTGCTGTCACTGTGTCCCCACCCTGGGTTGGTCCACTTCCTCTTCTTTTCATTGCCCACTCACTTGCCCTATCCCTGGACTCAATCTGTACTGAAGGGAGAACATTAGACAAGCAAAGGATGCTGCTTTATCTCCTTACATTCTTCAGGTGAACAAGCAGGGAGAGCAGTGAGCAGGACCAGAAGGACTAGAAGGTTCCAAGATCTGAGAGTTGGTCTTCTGAAGAAGTGTGAATCTAATAACACTTGCCTCTGGCGTTGGCTCTGAAAACCAGTCACCCCTTTCGAGCCACACCGTGAAAGAGGATCTATGACCGGGAAAGCCGAATTTGGCAAATAGCAGATCTCCTTGAAACAAATGAGGTTTACTTCTGAGTGAATATGTCTAAGATTAGGATGCCCGAGATCACAATTGGAAACATGAATGAAAACTCTCAAAGTATAACTGACTTTTTCCCCCACTGTCTTTTGTAATGGAAGGTCTTGATGTATTCTCCACTGAAGTCAAGGAAGATATTTGTTTTCTCATTGGATTAGAAACTTATCTCCTCCCTGCCTGAGCAATTCTCATTCACTTTTGCTCTGCCATTTAATATGTACAGGATTTACCTCCTGTGTTAAATGTAAATAGACACTAATATGAAAGTATTATTTCGAAAACAACATTCATAAAGTAGTTGCTGGATACCCAGGGGACCTTAGGTATTAACACCTGATGAAATGCTGTTGTGTTTGAATGGGACTGAAGGATTCTGAGAAGCAAATGCCTTACACCTTAGTGGCACTTGACAATGACTGTTTAACAACCCGGCTAATCAGAACTGGAATGTAGCAACCAAATTAATGAAGCACTAAAAGTCTTTAATGAATAATGGAGGATTCTTCTAGTTCTCTTGAGCTCTTATGTTTATTCATTTAAAAACAATTTGTGTAACGATCACACTCCAATAAACAGCTTTTGTACTCCATTTAGGCATCTTAGCATGGTGCTGAGATAAAATTTTAATTTTCAAAATCCTTTCTGTTTAGCATCATAAACAAAAGCCTTTAAAGCATGGGTATCAGTTGATTACGGTGTTGCATTTTGTCTCTTGGAGTCTGCTCAGGATCAAGAACCATGTGGAGACACTATCTCTGTTTTCTTTCTCCTTCCTCTACAATATTAGAACTGCTCTAGTTGCTTTTGGGGGCTTTACCTGAATCCAGAAAGCCTCCTGTAATCACTGAAGTTTTCCTTAAAATGCATAGTACCCCTCTACAGAAATTTAGACATCAGTAATGATGGCTAAGTCTGCTCCAGAAATGAAACCAGAATGACCAAAGATGTAATGCAGTAGCGATGCTTGGATGTTCGGGGTGTTCCACAGGCTCCTATTAGTCATAATAGCTGGAACATGATGGCATAGTTCTTAGGATCCTTTCCTGCTGTCCCTCCAGCACAATAGTAAACTGGGGAAAGGGTAGGGTAGTAATGGCAGGGAAGACTTTTGGGTATGGAGGCATGCAGGTGGCCTGCCTCATCTATTTGGAATTGGCAAGGGCTGTATGGTGGTGTGACACACCCATGCCTGTCCCAGTCGCATGGAAGCCCCCAATAGTGTGTGTGTTGGGTGTTTTAGAACCTTAATTGCTAATTGTCTACAGAGTCCTTACTTGATCTAGGAATTCTCCCACTCAGGTCCTGCACCAAGGTCCTATCTCCCTCAGGCATCTTGCCAGCATCAGACCCGGGACTCACAGAAGATGCTTAGCCTCTTTCCCTCAGGTTCCCCTTTCCACTCCTTCATGGACAACTCAGCAGTTGCCTGGATCATCTTTGGTCATTTTCATCCCAAGCCTATGTCCACCAACCTTAGTCCAGGTAGAGTAATGTTCTATGCTCAGTAGTCTCCTTCACTGCCAGCTTCTTTCTGCCTCCAGGTTTTTCTTAGATGATAATAATAATAACTTACATCTCAATTAGGCTGCTATAATGCACTGTGTTTGGAATCACCCTTGAAACCCAGTTAAACCTCAAATGGTGTAGAAACTTGAGTAAAGCCTTGAAGCATAAGGCTGTAGCTCTGAACACACTTAACAGGGAAAAACTTCTTTTAAACTCAATGGGACTTACCTCTCAGTAAATATGCTTAGATTGTACAGCACAGCTCTGGTTCATTGCTGTATTGATTAAACTGATTAAAGCTTGTAAACCTAGTTAAAAGTCTGGATTAGATAAACAAGGAGAGGCAATTCTGTATCTTTATCCATCCCCCTTCACATAATCCATTTCTAAAGACTTTGATTAAAACAACAGTGTAAGTAAGACATTCATTCACAGAAATGATCACTCTCCTGGTATTACATCTTATAATTACATCTTATCATTCTGCAATAAAAAACATCAAGTGTGCTTGTTGCCATATTACCTCAGATGAGCATATTTGCAATTATTAGAAGTGTGTAAAGACAACAGGATTTGACCTAAATCCTGTTTTGTTGCTTTGGAAAATGGCCTAATTCTGTTAGATTGATTCAGATGTTTCAACTTTGGTCCTGAACATGAGCCAAAATTTAAATATTGAAGGCTTCCTGCTTCTCACTCACTACAAGAGAAGAGTTTTTAAAATTCTTATTTTAATGATGGTAAGATTTATTTTTCTGTTCATTGGAAATAGATAAATCTGGAGGAATCAGAACCCCTTCAGAAAGAAACGTGCATGGAAAATACAAGGAAATAGTGTCATACTTTTGTGCTACATAACATGATATTTGGGTATTTTAAAGGAACTACAGATTACTTCATTCTTTATAAGAACTGGATGAACTTTGCAAAGATAATTGCCCTTTTGTGAGGATATCCAGCCAGCCAAGTTTCAGATGAATAGGTACAGAGATTTTATACCTAAATATGACTTATTTTTCCAAAGGGATATCTCATAATGTTAGTACCTGCTAGTCTTTTCTAGAGGTGTACATCCAATTGGATGAATCTTAAATCAAACTGAACTGATTCAGACATATTTGGTAGATGTCTGAACCAGAACGTACTGAAAGCTTCATTAGGAATTCAGACTTGGTGGGACACAGATGGAGCGTCTTTTAAAAGTGCATATTTATCCCCAGGCAATCCATATAAACAAAACACCAGAGTAAGGAGAGAAGGAAGGAAAAAGGGGTGTGTGTCTGTGTGTGTGGTGGGGAATAGTTTCTTGCTGAGAGCTTTGCCTACTGGGCAGCATAAAAATGTAATATATTCACATTCATGCATGCAGTGGAAGCTCTACTTCTAATTACAGCTAATGATTGCAAGGGTTCTCCAGTTCCTGAATGCTGAAAGAGGACTGTTCCAGTGTACACTGAGATTTGCAAGTTCTTTTCTGCAGAAGCCAGAAGGTTAAAAGAAATTTATTTCGAGGAGCCTGTGGGAACTCTGAGGTTTAGCAATGGGTGTTTGTTGGAAAATGCTGGATGCTCAGGTGCTTCTGCCTCTGTCATTAGTTGTTCTACATCTGTCATAGTCTCCTGTCTTTACACTTCCTGTTCAGAGACAGTGTGGTGTAGTAGTTATAGACCTTGGATTTGGGCGGTCCAGGTTCTACTCTCCACACAGGTATGAAGTTCACTCAGTGGCTTTAGGCCAGTTATTGATTCTTGACCTACCACATAAGGTTTTGTGAAGATAAAATGAGAAAAGGGATAATAAATGCAATATAATGGAATATAAAGTGAATAATAAATACATTGGTCAGAAAACAAATTGAAACTGTGAGGTTTCTTTTCTGTAATGTTCTAATCCCTGCATTCAGAAGTTTTTCAATTTCGTTTTTTTGTTTAATTCCTTAGTTTCTTCAATTATCCTGAAATGTTACTGGTTTTTTGCCTAGCTGCATATCTACACCACTGTTATACATAAATACCTTTATGTGGGGAAGGAAAAACACATAAACAAGCAAACTAATAAATAAAAGACCTTTTCTGCAAATGTGAAGGCTATTTTGCCAGAATCTGCTGTACCCATTCCTTTGAATCTCCATTCTAGTATTATTTGCTAAGACCACCTGTCAGCTATTTTCACAAAAGCTGTGCACAAAGAACATAGAAGATTAATGCAAACCTTTGGGGAAATCTCCCAAGCTCAAAGGTTTCTCTTGCATGACTCCCTGTACTTAGTGATCAGAAACCTGGCAGTCACAATCTCCTCAGAAGCAGAAATGAAGTGTCCCAATTTAAATCAATTTTATTTATTTTATGATTCACTTGAGAAACTTACATTCCACTTTTTTTTCCTTTCAAGGAACTCAAGGCAGGTTACATCATTCTCAACCCGCTGCTCTCAATCATCCCCACAACAACCCTGTGAGATAGGTCTGTGGTGGTCCCAAAGTCACTCAGAGAGCTCCATGGCTGTGCAGGAACTAGAACCCAGATCTCCTGAGTCTCAATCCCACATTCTTAACCACTGCCCCACACTGACTCTAAACCAATTCTGCCAATAAACAAATAAATAAAGACTATTGTTAGTTCACCAAATCCATGAACTTTAAAGGCATCTAAACACAGTAAGCCCTGCATTTCTCTGTCTGCAATATGGCAGGTTCCATTGCCTCTGAAAAGGTTACTCTTCCTGAAAATTCTGTAAAACAGCAAAATGGGTATAGTCATTTGTTGATTTCCTATGGGTGTTGATGTGGCCCTCCTGTTGAACTGCATGGTCTCTAAGTCATTCCAAGATGAATTGATATTTATTTTATTTATATTTTATAAATATATATCCTTTACAAATCCTTTCAAAGCATTGACTAATGGTCTGGACTCAATCTTGTGGTCAAAGTCTGCTCTTGTTTCCCACTCAGCTAAACAAGAGGTACATACTGTCAAGACCAGGCGTATCCACATCCAGTCTGAGATGCCACATCCCTCATCTTCTCAGAAGAATTTGATCTGTTTTTAATATATTTTAGATGAGATTTTGAGATTTTATTGGATTTTATTGCATAATTTTTAATGTAATGGGGTAAGCTACCCAGAGGGCTTCAGCTACTGGGCAGTATATAATTGAAATAAGTAGTACTAACAATATTCTCAGACTCTTCAGCATTAGCAATGTCAGCTGAATGCCTGTAGGATGACAAGAAAACGTACTGCAGAGGCCCACTAGATTTTTGTATGTTTTCTTTTAGTTGCAAGCTGATTGTAGAGGAAACATGTTTTCTTGAACCTGTGCACACTGTGAGAGCCAGTGTGGTGTAGTGGTTAAGAGCATGGGACTGGGACTCAGACGATCTGGGTTCTAGTCCCCGCTCAGCTATGGAGCCAACTGGGTGACTTTGGGTCAGTCACAGACTCTCAGTCCAACCTACCTCACAGGGTTGTTGTTGTGGGGATAAGATGGAGGAGGAGATGTAAGCTGCCTTGAGCCCTTTATAGGAAAAAGGCAGGATATAAATTGAAAATAAATAAATAAATAAATAAACTTTGACAGACTGATACGCAGATTCATAGAATCAGTGCTTTTTTTATAAAAAAAAAAAAAAAAAGGTGCCGGAACTCACGTCTTGGGGTCACACTTTTACACAATGGTCACCGCCAGCAGTAAGCACTCAGTGCGTGATCACACGACTGGTTCCAAGCCGAGCAGCATCCCAAGCCAAGCAGCGCCCTCACAATCAGCGCCGACACACAAGCAGCCCGCAGGCACTATGTTAATGATTTTTGCTGCTGATCTGCTATGCCCAACAGGGCGATTCACAATCACTTGGAAAAATCTGTCAAAAAAAGGTGCCGGAATGCCATTCCGGTGCATTCTATGACAAAAAAATCCCTGCGTAGAATAATAGAGTTGGAAGGGGCTAGAGGGCCATCAGGTCGAAGCCCCTGCTCAGTGTAGGTATCCAAGTTAATCCATCTTTCTCAGATGACTGCCTTGAATGACTCTAGTGTGGGAGAACCCACAACCTCCCTAGGTCATAGGTTCCATTACTGTACTGCTATAAAGCCAGGAGGTTCTCCCTGATGTTCAGCTGTGACCTGGCTTACTGTACCTGAGCCCATTATCCTGTGCCCTGTACTCTGAAAGGATTGAAAAGGGATCTTGGCCTTCCTCACCGTGGCAACCTTTCAAGTGCTTGAAGAGTGCTATCATATTCCCCTCAGTCTTTTCTTCTCAAGGCTAAACATTTGAATATTGTGACTTGAGTGGATTTTGAATGCCATTTCTTGGTAGTAAGGTGAGATAGTAAATAACTAAATGAATAAATAAATAACTTTTGTATGCAAGCAAGGAATCAGATAAATGAATAAAGCCACCTGTTTCACTTGTCGCATCAAACCGTTTTTGACTTCACTTACTCTCAACAGTCATTAAATGTTTTGTCTGGGGAAGATGAATTCCTAAATTCTCTTCACATTGTGAAATGCCTTGACAGGATGTATGGAACCTTGCTGAGAATGTTGACCTGTATTACTGAAACACTTTCCCTCTTCCCTCAAGATTCTTCAGGTATTTCATCCAATAAGTAAACCTCATCAGAACCTGAGAGAGCCTTGCCAGATCAGCCCAAAGCCCCTCTAGCCCAGCCTATTGTTTCCCGCACAGACCAGCCAAACACATCTGGGAAAGCCACATGTGGTAGATCTTCCCATGCCATTGCTCTCCAGTCACTGGCATTCAGTGATGTACTGGCTTTGGCACCTAGAAGCAGCTTAACAACAGAAGTGGTGTATCCAAACTGAGAAAAGTAACGTTTCATCCTATTCTGCATCAATCAGATCTCATCTAGAGTACTATGTCCAGTTCTGGATGGAGTGGTGTGAGGATTTGACCTTAGGTCCACTTTCTTGTGGTTGTGAATCTGATTTGATGCTGAGCATTCATATGGGCACCCACCAGGAACTGAGTCCACACAAATGTTGTGTGTCCATGTGCATGATTTGTGGTTTGTGTGTGTGTATGCCCATGTGTATGCACACGGCATGTGTTACAGATGAAGAGCAAGAGGAGTTCCACTCATGTCCACAACATTCACAGACTTCCACTCAGCTCAGCTTACTTCCTAAGCCAGAGCTGAGTACACAGAAAAAGTCCAACGAGCGGAAGCAAGTTGGATTCCATGGAATCATCACAGCCCTTGAGGTGGGTACCACGGAAGGACATGTAAGCCCACAAAAGGCTGTTCTAGATCAATACAAAGCCCAGGCTAGTCCAGCATAATGTTTAAACAGTGGTCAAGCAGCTTTCATGGGAAAGTTCAAAGCAAGACATGAAATAACACCCATCATTTGTGCTCTAGGATAATTGGTACTGAGCCTGTTATAATGGAGGTATAGCCATTGGCAGACATTTCCTCATTGACTCCACTTTTCAACCCTGCTGAACTCATGGCCACATGCATTCAATAAATTAATAATGCATTGCATGAGGAATGGCTTCCTTTTGTCTGCCTTGAGTTTCATTAGATGAAGCCCAGTTCTAGTATTGTGAGAGAAAATATCTCTCCATCCACTTTCTCTATCCCTTGCTTAAT
Source organism: Varanus salvator macromaculatus (assembly GCA_023646645.1). Taxonomy (NCBI): domain Eukaryota; kingdom Metazoa; phylum Chordata; class Lepidosauria; order Squamata; family Varanidae; genus Varanus; species Varanus salvator. Next base: position 15,108,333 of record JAIXND010000771.1, on the reverse strand, counting down.
CCTTCAAATTCATTTCAAACATTTACTTCAGTTATAATTCCCCTGGCATTCCAAGAAATGCTGAACATACCTGAAGGTTATATCATCTCAAAACTGTACAAGTCACTGTTAAACATCCACCTTTCATGCTAAGAATCATTACAGATTATGCATAGCAATAACAAATTGTGATAACAAAAGAACCAGCTCATGATTATAAAATAACCATATTTTATTTTAACTTGACTTTTAAAAAAGAAATTCCTGTTGAGATAAGTATGAACCATGGTGAATCTATAACATCCTTCTGATGGAAAACACATGAATCATGCACTCAGAACAAAAAACATTTTTATAATATTTCTGGACAGCCTGCTTCTCTGATCTTTAACTTATTGCCACACTGCCTGGAGCACTCCGCAGGAACCAAAATTATGCTGTACAAACCCCAAAGAGTATTTCATGAAAGTTTTTCAACTCCTAGTAAAACACTGCATATGTCATAGGGAAATGTGCAATCTCCTATGTTGTGTATATAAGCTCAGAAACAAACCAGGATCATTCTGAGAAAAAGGCCAGGTTCAAATGCAGCTTTGCCCATGGGTGGCCACAGATGAGCTCCTTTCTCCCATCACTGAAATAATAATGACCTCTCTCTCAGGATTTTAAAGAGGATAAACAAAGCAAAGGGGACAAAACCTCACATATTAAAAAAGTATATTCAGTTCTATTAAAAATTATGTGGGGTTTTTCATATGGTTATGGTAACCTTGCCAGGCATCCCAATGTATACTTGCTTATTCACAGACCCTATGGCCTGGCAATGCTTTCATTTTCTCTTGGAAGGAAATGCCACTCCGCTCCATGGGCTTTCTTCTTCAGTAACAACACTGTGCATTTTTGCTTGAGAGTTAGTTCCGTGGTTTCTGTATTTCAATTATTATTATTATGCTTCTGTTCTTTTATTGCTCACCATTCAGATATTTTATGGGACAGAGAGTGGTATAGAAATCTTGTTAATTGATTAATTAAACAGAGAGGCACTTTACAATAAATATGCACATTTATTTTGTATTTCATATGTCTCAGAAAGCTTTTTTTGTGCCTTCCCTCCTTCCTTCCTGTAGCCAAAACGACTGATTCATCTTGGGATGTTGCAAACAACTTAAATTATGGAACGATGTTTGGTAGGTCAATTCTTGCAACAGGGTAATAATATGAATCACACAGTAAAGTTATGGTTCTAGTAAAGGAGCATTCTGCACAGTGGCAGTAAATGAGAAAGGGTGGGAAGATTCAGTGAGGTCTGAATTGACCTGGAACGGGAGAGAAAATAGTTTGACTTGCCCTTTAAAACAAACTTCTCCAATTCCACATTTTCTAACTAGTTAGCCTTTGAAATTCACACTTCTCTGAATTGTGCAAGTCACTTCTCCCATTAAAAACCTGCGTGCAAGGATGCATATATTAGCTTGGGAGACTTGGCCCCAGTGATACAGGTGCTACTAACTTTAAGACTGGATTACTGCAATGCACTCTATGTGGGGGTGTTGTTAAGGCTATTCTGGAAGCTACGGATAGTGCAAAGGGCTCAGCAAGGATAACTGTTGAGAAATGCCCTTTTCAGCATGAAAATCCTCTTTGGAGAATGTTTTAAGGGCTTTTTATTTGCTACTGGTTTTTTAACTGGTGTATATAGGCTTTGGAACCAGTGTAAAGAGGGGCCATCCCCCACACATTGCAGTCTGGATAGATTCATCTAATTCTAAGGACAAGGATGAAGGGCAAAGGACTTGATAGCTTCAAGGTTACCTGCTGAAGGTCTTCAGGCAGAGTGTGAGAACCAGCTCCCCTTGGAAAAGGAGGGAGACAGTTCAGAGCTGGAGGGAGGCAAGATGCCAGGAGAATTCCCTGACCCAGTCATCAGCAGACCAAGTACCAAGTGTCCAGCATTCCACCATCTGGCCCTCAAGCAGCAGGAGCCACTCTGAGGTGGCATCAGAAGCTCTTCTGAAAGGGAGGAATGAGGGACATTTGGCTTTGGATTGCACTATCCTGTGTCTCAGAGAAAGCTTTAGTTTAGGTTATTCTGCAAACAGTTAGGTTTTCAGAAAAGAACTGTGCTTCTAAAGTTTCATTTAAGCCTGTTGGAGGGGAAAAGAGCAAGAGAGAGCTGCTTGCAAGAACCACGATACTTGAGTGAGCACTTTCTCATACCATATCACTTAGTTGACCAGATGAGTTTAGTTCCACTTTTCTGTACAGAAGCATTCCCTAACTAACCATCTACAGTTCTATCACTGCACTCAGTACAATATAATAATATGCTATAATTCTATTATTATTATTGGTTGTTTCTGTTGCTGCAAATTTCCTTTTTATTGTTCACTACTCAGCTAATTAGTGCAGAGTGGTATATCAATTCTATGTAAATAAAACAGATTCATAAAATATGTTGGGGAAAGGTGATTTGTGAAAATAAATTAGGAAAATGGATGGCATATATCTGCATTAGACAAATTGCAAATTTGTTAGAGGAAATGCACACTGAAAAGCATATGGATCATTATGCAAACTTTAAAAAGAATACTTAAAGTTGAGAATTGGGAAAGTTCAGGACAAATGGAACTTGAGATAGGCAAAAGGGGAAACTGTCAAAAGCTCAGATTGACTGATTTGTCCATTGGTGGGATAGGTGCCTTCATTATGGAGAACTTGCCCTGCCTCACAACTGGGAGTCAGTGATGTAGACTGGATAAAGAGAAACATGCAGCAGAATGACAAGAAAATGTGTCTTGAGTTGTAGAAGGAAATGGAGAGGACTGAATATTGAGTTACCATTTTGGTGGTGGTTTTGTGATTCTTATAACTTCTGTCCTTTCCCTTTGTGGGTTGCCTATGAGCATCCGCTTGGTCACTGTACAAACAGAATGCTAGACTAGATAAGCCTTTGATCAGATCCAGCATGTTCTTAGCATGATGGCTTTTTGGTCTCATCCAGCTCCTTTGCCTAATTCCCCATTTCTTCTGCAATACCAGCATTTGCCTCATCACATTTTTTTCTTGACTTTTTCATGTGTATCATGAGCCCAATAAATATTTTATTTACCCTGAATTTTCCCTCCAGGGCATGTTTATGTTGCTGTCATCTTTGTTGACTTTGAACTATCATGCAACAGCTTGTTTCAAAGGTGCTTTGAAAAGATCTGGTATATGACTTTCCATAGTTTACATGAATTTCCATCAATGTATCACATTACAATAATTGAATTATCTACTCAGAAATATGACATGGCACTGCTCTAATATCTCCTATTGTTAAATAACTTTCTGGGAAGAGATGAAATCTTGGATTGCTTCAACAAGTCACCCTATATATGTTAGTGTTCATTACATTGGCAAGTGTCAGGAATTAGAGGAAATCTATATTTATCTCAGCATGCTTCAAATTCTACAAACTCCACTGAGATCTGCATAAGTCATTCCAGACATCTATCACAATTGGAAATATTTAGAGCACAAATACATGCTTTATTAAATCAATAGAGGATCCAGGGGGAATATCAAAACACCTATCAGATTTGCAGTACCTCCACTGAAATTGCCATCAAAGCTTTATGGAAATCATGATCATGGAAGAAAACAAGATAGAGAGATGATATACCTGTGTAGGGGAAAGCAAGTGTGAAAACAATCCTTAAGGGAAGTACTTGCTCAAATTATTAGGCCAGAAGTATCAAATTGCTGGTAACTGTTACAAAAGCAATCTTGACAAAGTGCTCAAGAATATTGCTTTTGTGAAACTATTAAAACAAGTGCACATTCTTATCAGATACCCATCTGGAACACTTCAGTTGGTCAAAAAGGCATGGATTTGTTCGTGTGTGTGTGTGTGTATGAGAGAGAGAGACTGAGAGAGTGTAGATAATCTTTTGGATAAATTAATTAACAATGATTAATTTGATGTGGAATGAAGTCTACATTTGCCGTTGTTATTTAGTGTGATATAAAGTAGAATATTCTGGCCCTGTTTAGTTGTTCAGAGAGAACTGCCAGCAATACATGAAAATGAGCACTCTGGCACCTCACTTTTTCATCATGTTTATCATCTACTTGTTGAAGAAAACTGTCTGAAGAGGACAGCCTTCTATATCTGTGAGAGTTCTCCAAGTGACCCCAATCATGGAGTGTCCCCAAGGATATAGGAAGGAAACTCTTCTCTTCAGACATGCATTCTGCACAAAAAGAGCAATACAAGTGTGATGAAGGAGAGAGGCAGAGATCACGTAGGGTTAGGGTGAAACTCTGTGGAATCCATCCCTCCAGCATTTGAGGATTTCCTCTCATGATCCTAGAAGGAGATCTGAGCTGAAAGAAACTCCACAAGTGCTTGTCGAATGAAGGTTGTGCAACTGGCAACTTTCTTCCATGTCAGGTGCGGCAGCTCAAGGACATGAAGGACACTTGGACTCAAAGAAGCAGATGATGAAGGAGAAAGAAGAAGCCCAAAGGAGCCAAGCCCAGTTGATCCAATGGATTGCCACCCCCATTCCAGGTTCCTCGCACATCCCTATCCTCATGCACTACTTTTTAATAAGTCTTTAAAATGCCCAAACAGAGCTTCTGTCAGCAAATTATTTCCTTGCATTCATTTTGCAATGGTGGCATCAGAGTTCAACCCTCAGGAACCAAAAGGGTTAAAAGGCTTCCTTGCAGCCACATAGTTTTTGAAAGTACTAAATGGAGGAGGAAAGAGAGCATCAGAAGGAGTTTGTGATGGAGGGTTGGGATTAGAGCATGTACTGCTAGCAGGACCAAACAAGGAGAGGGAGTGGATTCAGAAGAATGGGGTTTCTATGACATCACAAATGTGAAAGGGCTCTGTTCAGGGGGACCATGAAATTATAAACAAAACTGGCACATGAGAGAAAGCAAGACTTACAGATTCAGACCTAGAACGTCACTGCTTAGCTCTTAGAGGTCTGGGCATATTCCCTGCATAGTCAACCATTTAAGTGCTTAATCAGGCTTGCCACAGCTGTATTGCAGGGTGGTACAGCTTGGATGATGGGAATAGTCATATCTACCTAATTTAGCTGGTGCAGATGGGTGGAGATTTCACTTCAGCTCATTTTTGATCAGAATTCACCACCATTTTCAAAGCATCCAAGAGATAAAGTACTTGAGGTTTGTTTGTTTAAGTGAATTTGGGAGAAAGTGATGCTAAGAGGTTGCCTGGCTGTAGGTATTACTACTGCAGGTATACAGTGGGATGCAGAACTTCACTGCTTCCCCAAACATGACATCAAACCACTGCCCCTTTGACATCCATGTGTTAAGTGTGGACATCGGCAAAGTTTTCACAGTTCAGATTGACTTATCAGAGTGGGCTGCAAAGACAGCAGGAACAAAAAGAGCTGAAGTACTGGCTGAGGTTTTTAACCTTCCTGATGACTGTCAGCAAAGCCACATGATAAAGAAGAGGCCAGAAGCCTGGTGGGCAAAGCCTTTCATTTACCAATCCATTTTTCCTGCTTTTGCCTCCAGCAAAGCTTTTATCTCAGTGAAAATGGTGTGACCTTTATTGGTACTACGAGGTACCAATCATTCTTTGCACTCTTTATAAACCTGAGCAGAGTAGAATTGATATGTTGGATTGTTTTATTTTTATTGCAGTGGTACAAAGAATCAAAGTGCAATTCTGAACTCTGTACTTTCGTTTGAAAGTTGGAAAGGCACTTTCATGCAACTATTCCTCTATGTTTTTATTCTGCATATGTAGCATTATTCAATACTGCCCAGCCTTTAGCAGGGTCTCCAAACTGAACAATGGGGACTAAATGGATCCCAGAGGATTGGAAACAAGCAGAAACATTTGTTTTTGTAAAGGAACTTGTAGAGGGCATCTCTTGTGATGTCTGGGCTTGCTTCAAGGAATGCTACTGCCCTGGTTTTGACTGGGCAGCTGCAGGCACTCTTGCATGAAAATGATTTCCTGGATCCCTTTCAATCAAGGTTTTGGAATGACCTTTGCCAGGAAAGAGACAGGTGGAGCATGACCCTGTTGGTCTTCCTGGACCTCTCAACTGTTTTTGATAGCATCAACCATGGTATTCTTCTGGAGATGTTGGCCAGATTGGGAGTTCGTGGCACCACTTTGCCGTGGCTCTGCTCCTATCTGGTGGACCATCTCCAGATGGTGGTGCTGGGGGACTGTTGCTCTGCACCATGGAACTTTTACCATGGAATTCCACAGGGCTCTGTTTTATTCCCCATATTTTTAACATCTACATGGAAACACTGGGAGAGGTCAACTGGAGATTTCAGCTGAAGAGTCATCAATATGCAGATAACATCCAGCTCTACCTCTCCTTTTCATCTAACCCAGGTGAGACAGTTACCCCTCTTAACCAGTGCCTGGGCTCAGTAATGGACTGCATGAGAGCTAGTAAACTAAAGCTCAATCCAGACAAGATGGAGGTGCTGTTGATGGGGACACCATTCATAAATTTTCAAGCTGTCCTGGATGGGGTCATGCTCCCACTAAAGGACAAGGTTCATAGCTTGGAGATGCTCCTGGACCCTGAGTCAACACTTGTGTCCCAGGTGGACTTGGGTGGTCAGGAGCACCTTCTATCAGCTAAGGCCGCATTTTCAGCAGTGTTTCTACTTAGAAGAGCAGAGCCTCCCTACAGATATCCATGTGCTGGTTACTGTAATGCTCTCTATGTGGGACTGCCTTTGAAGTTGGCCCAAATACTCCAACTGATCCAGAACAGTACAGCATGGCTGATGAGGATGACTGGGCCTCAAGAACACTTTGTGCCAGTCCTTGTTCAGCTGTACTGGATACTTGTTGTAGTCTGGATCCAATTCAAGGTGTTGGCATTAAGATATAAAGCCTTGAATGGCTTGGGGCCAGGCTCTCTGAGAGAATGCATATCTCCATATTTTCCTACCAGACTGCCCAGATCTTCAATGGAGGTCCTTCTCCATGAAGCAAAGGGGGAAATGACTAGGAGGTGGGCCTTCTGGGTGATTGCACCTCGCTTATGAAATGTTCGCCTCAAGGAGACACGCCTAGCACCATTGCTGCCTCCCTTCCAGCATCAGCAAAGGACTTTTAATTTAACAAGTGTTTTAGTAACTAAATTGGTTTTCCACATTGCTTTAATTTATTCTGTGTGCTTGTTGTGACCTTTTGCCTTGAATATCAGATTTTATATTCTTAATGGAAGTTCTTTTTTGTGTTATTGCTGTTCTTTTTTATTGTAAGCCACCCAGAGAGCCCTTTGGGCCCTATAAATATTATAAACAAATAAATAAAGTCTTGTTTCACAAGGAATGGGTCTGGTGAGCATAACAAAGCCAACAGATTTGTCCAATGATATAGTACCTATGGAGGCTAATTTTGAAATTGAAAAGTGTGTTTTCATTGCCATCCATGGTGAACTCGTGAGGATGTACACGCTGCAATGCATCAGCCTTTACCTAGAAAGAAGGGCTGATGTACTTTCTATTTCTCTCTCAAGGATTTTTACCTGTTCAGTTGTAAGGTGCTTCTTCCAGACATGCATGCCTATGGAACAGACTGAAATTCAAATCTATAGTTTAGGCTGTTATGTGATGCCTACTTACTTCTGAATCAGCTACATCAAAATAAGCAGGATGTACTTCAGAGGAAATACATAAAGGATCACATTTTAAGTACATTCAATAATGTGACAGCTCCCTACTTTTATCACTTGATGTTTAAGACTTTGACAATTCATTAGCATGCATGATTGCTGCTGCTGGGGGGAAAATCAAATCAAGCCAAAGGAAAAAAAAGTTTGGCTTTTTTCTCCCCAAAGTAAATTCTTGTTTGAAGGCTTAGGGCAAAATCCTATGCATGTTTAGGTAGGAAAAAAAGGTCCTCGAACTCCCAGCTATACTGCCCAGACAATGCTGAAAGTTGCAGGACTTTTCTCTATATAATGATAAATATTATTTATTTATGTAGTAAACTTCTATGCTGCCCCATTCGCCGAAGCCTTGGGGCAGCTTACAACAATAAATACATATAATCATATAAAAACAATATAATTGGAAACGCCCTGGCCAAAGATATAAAATCAATAAATAAGCTAACAATTAAAATGCCATTTAAATAAATAGGTCTTGGCCTGGCGCCAAAAAACATATAACGACGGCGCCAGGCAGACCTCTCTGGGGAGCGCATTCCATAGATTGGACACCATCGCAGAGGAAGCCCTCCTCCGGGTACTTACCCTCCTAATATCCTAGAATAGAACTTGGAAAGAGTTCCTATGGCAAAGTCATGAATTTGGAAGTATACCAGTGTAAAAGGAAGCAAGGTATCCAGATACTATGCAGAAAAGACCAACAAAGCCAAACAACTGTTTACCTCAAATATAGTTTGCAGAGCTTATACACAATTGCCGTTTACAAACTCACTACACAGATGACTTGATTCAGAGAAAACTGCATTCAAATAATACAGGTTCAAACTGATTTACAGCAAGAGATCCTTACCCAACTATCACATTCCACATTCTGTCAGTTATATCTCTGGCTTTCTCCTTGTAATCTCACTTCTGCTTTTCTATGCTCTGTTCTTTAGCAAGGTTACTTCTGACCTGTAAACGTTTGCTGTTTGGCCTTCTCATTTCTTAGAAGTTGTCTGCTTCTGGAGAAAGCAGTTGGCTTCATCAATAAATGCATCAGATCGCACCCTTAGCTACAGAATTACTGCTCTATCCCCATTTCCCTCCAGATCTATACTTGCACTCAGATGCATTTACCAAGTATTCTATTAAAATCTACTTTAAGCTGTTCTTTCCAAGCCTTTCTCCACCAATATGTCATTATGTTATCCTGTTCCATTTCATTCACATTTGCCAGTCTTGCTTTGCCCTACATTCTGGTTTAACTCCAAGAATTTCTAAAATTAATTTTGGAAAAAGCAAATATACAGTTTCCACCCATTTTAAGTTTCTCTGTTTTTTTGACATGTTACTATAAGCAGAGGATGAAGATGCTGAGAAGGAATCTTCTTGTGTTGCTTTATAATCAGACCATGGATGCACTCACATGCATTTGTAATCTGTAAAAAAATGAACCGAAAAATGCAATGAATGCAATGAGCCATATGAAAAATGGCTGAATACCAAGAGTGGAATATAAGTGGCTTGCTAATGCACTGGTATTTTTCCACAAAAAGAATGAAATAATTTGGGCCTTCAAAATCCAGGGAGAAGGTCAGATGAGATATAAGCACCTGCAGATATTACCTTAATCTCTAGATACTGAAGATTATTGTAGGGCACACAAATGAAGGACAGAATGACTATATTATAGCTTTTATTGTACAAAATAAGCTATAGATGTATTAATAAAGAACAAGTACCAAGGACATTTAAAGTCTAAAAAAAGGAAACTGAATGTCTGTAATTCTCATTATATTCAAATGGCTGAAATGTTTTCAATTAGCTCAACAGACTCAATGCATAACATGAAAAATGCTAATGTTTTCAGCATCCCTTATTTACTATCATGAAGAGGAGGAAGGTTGCTGAATTCATTCCAACTGCTATTTAAGTCAGCAAAGCGGTCAAACTAGACTCTGTAGTTTAACCTCTACTATGTTAACAAAATGTAATTGTTGTAGTCACATAATTTATTTTCCCTTTCAGACTCTGCTTGGGTTAGCTGGTCTTTCTCTCTCTCAATCTCTCTCTCTCTCTCTTTGTGTGTGTGTGTGTTTTTTTAAGGACAGGAGATGTTTGTTGGAGAAAGTGAGTGAAGAGATCTTCTACCAAGAAAGGGGGCAAAGGGTGAGGAGAAGACAGTGTCATTAGAATTGCAGCTGTTGAAGTCCTATTATCACAAGCCTCTATTAACTACTGGCCGCTTTCCATGCATCTCCCCACACCAAAACAAGCAACAAACCAAGAGGCAGGCAAGAAACAAAAATCCCTCACTTATTTATTATTGCAACTCATTGGAAAAATCAGGGCAGAAGAGTTTGGATAAGAAGGGCATGAGTGCAATGACATTGCATATATGGATTCATCTGGCACCAAGATGGCTCTGGGTCTCAAAGAGGTTGTGCAGGCCCAACCCTTCATTCAGAATCTGCTGCAAAAGAAAAGCAGTTTCTTCCTGCTCAGGCTTCTGGTAGAGGAAGGGGGATAAGAAAGAGAATATAGTAATTCTGAAGCAGCCATCATGGCCCTAATGGTTCTTGCTCTGGTTCCCTATCCTTTTCACTCATGCATGTATGCTCCCCTCCCACCAATTTCCTCCCCTCCCCTCCCCTCCCCTCCCCTCCCCTCCCCTCCCCTCCCCTCCCCTCCCCTGACTAGAGGCAACTGGAGCACAGCAGTGGCCAGGAAGGAAAGGAAATGCATCTCTGACAGTTCATGTAGATCAGACAAGAGGGGAGGGAACTGCTGTAGGGAGGCAGTGTTGATGGATCAACCTCTTTCAGCCCAAGGGCTGAATTTCATTCTCAGGAGACCCTCAGAGGCCACACTCTAGTGGTGGGTGGGATCAAAAGTAAAAGGGGCAGTCCTCCCAGTTAGCAGCCAATGAGTGCTTACGACTAGCAACTTGGCTTTATGAGGAAAGTTTCATCCTTTTAGGATTGAGGGTGAGGCTTACAAAAGCTAGGAAGCCAGCAAGCAGTGGTTGGCTAGGGAAAGGTGGAAAGGGTCAGCCAACTAGCTGACCTGAGAAGGTTGGTTGGGACCCTAGAAAGGCCAGAGCTTGCCTTCTGGCCTCAGGTTCAGCCTCTTGAACTGGAGAGGGGAGCTGGAAAGGATATCAAACCATATTATGGTTCAAACTGATCTTACCAATGGCACATTTCCTGATTTTTAGTTAAATAGCTTGGTTGGCAGCCTGAACCTAATTCCAAATCAAGGCCAAGGTTATTTGCCCATTACTAGTTGCTACCAAGTGCTGTTTCTTTGACTTGTTTTCATACCGAGCTTCAGCAGCCAATGCAGTTTGTCAATAACTCCTATGGAAAGCCCTTGCTAATGGACCTTTTTCAACATTTAGCACTGACTGCCTGGGGAACACTAGGAGCTGTAGGACTTTCCCTCCTTCCAAATAAAATATGCATAGGATTTCAGCCCAAATAACTTATCTTTGGATGTCAGGTCAGCATTTTCACATCTGAAGTCCCAAATTCAAATTTAATCCAGACATTTCAGTTTGACTTTTACCAGTTTGAAAGCCATTTCTGTCAATTCAAAGTCAAATCCAAGCCTTGATAGCACTATAGCTTTGAAGGACAGGTTATATAGACACTTATAGTATCCTAGAGGGAGAGGCATGCATTTACAGGCTCATAATGAGAGCAGACCTTTTCTAATTTGTCCCTGCAGCCTTGAAATAAATGATGAAATTAATGATTAAGGAAACCATCATAATGCCAATAAGACCATATGCAGGGTTTAAGAGAAATGACTGCTTCATTTACTTAATGGTAGAATTTACTTTTTATTACCAATATTAGTATCTAGTAAGCAGACAAGGTCTGCTGGGCATACACAGAGGGGGGCTCACACATCATGACAAACAACCCCATGTAGTGTCCATGCTCCGCTGTGGTTTACATGGACATTACTGATGGATGTGTCAGGTTCATTGTGATAATCCTCCTCCTTGGCACCATTACCTTCCCTCTGAGTCCTCCAGGAAGTATCCCAGGAGGAATGAGGCTCCTCTCTCAGACAGCCTTGACTGACAGCCAAGTTCCTCTCTCCATGCCCCTCAAGCAGTCTCTGTTGCACAAATGGGCTCCTGCCCCAAGCCCTGAAGTGCAGCAGAGAGGAAGAATCAGGTGCAGCAGGAGGGTACCAGGTCCACGTTCAGGCAGAGGAGAGAAGAGCTGTGCAAAGGAGCTGTGCTTCCTCCGTGTGAGCCTGAGGGAAGCCCCAGGAGCAAGAGAGGCGAGACTCCACAGGGCTGCACCAGCCTGTTGGGAGCTGTGCCACTCAGTGAAATCCCCCTTTGCATCTCTCTCTTGCACATGCCAGAGGTGAGCAGGAGAGGTGAAAATCAGCTGAGTAGCATGGCAGAAAGCAGCAGTGCTGCTCCACTGATTATCCTCCACCCCTTCTGCATTAGCCAGAGGGAAGCTCCTGGTGGAAGCACTGCTCAGCTGATTCCCCTGCTCAATCCCTTTTCTCACTGCTGCTTGCCAGGGAGGTGTCCCCAGCCCTGTGCTATTAGCACAGCCTCATTTACTAAGCTGAGTTTCATTCACATGTAGGGCTGGGCGCCCCTAATCCTCAGATAATCCGCTTTACAACAAATGCATGTATACTTCATGAGCTAGGTTTCCCTTGTCACACCAGCAGACTGTTCTTTGGCAAAAGCTCTTTATTCATCAATGCAGTAAGCCCAACCAACAAAGAATGACTGCGCATACACAGAGTGTTTAATTGAACCTGTTCCAGCAGCTGCTTATTTATTTAAAAATTTGTATGCCACCCCCTTGCGACAAGCCTCGGGGCGGCTCACAACAATAAATAAAACAGCCACAATTACTGTATTCAAAGTTAACATTAAAAACTAACATTAAAAAAAACTTCTTCTGCTTCCAAGAACCTTCCTTCTGAGTATCCCTGGCTCCCCTCCCTTGGAAATCGCTCTTTTGGCGGTGGGCACACCTCTTCTCTGTTCTTCACCCCTCTTGTTGGTTGGTCTGTCTCTCTCGATGTCATGTTATGGGGATAACGTTTTCAATTCTTCTCCCATGCTCCCTCCCTCCAGTTGTAAATCCTGACTATTCTCCATGTCTACAAGAACACCTAGGAAGCGTGCCCCTGGGATATGCCTCTGAGTTTTCCATTTTGATGTCCAAGAATTCTGGTTCCCAGGGCCCCTCTTCACTAGACAAGCCCAAACCTGCCTGACCTTGGAATGTGCACCAAGATAACTGTTTCTTTCATTCCCAGCAAGTTTCAGTTTTCTCCCAGCCCATCACCCAAGTTGCTACAATGCACAATGTGTCTGCTGCTGCATAGTGTCATTTTAGAATGAAGATACAAAATATTTGCCTGCTTTCCTATAGAAAATATTGTCAGTTTTACAAAGCTAGAACATCAACAAATCCTAGACTGGCTTTTTCACTAACATGCCATGTCTGTATGTGTTAAGATTTCCCCACCCACCCACCATCCTTTTCTTTCTTTCTTTCTTTCTTTCTTTCTTTCTTTCTTTCTTTCTTTCTTTCTTTCTTTCTTTCTTTGAGGGGGAGTCATTAAAGAGTTTGAGCATAGAATATGGACTGGTGCAACTCAGCCACAAAGACATGATACTGGCTCTTGCTTATTTGCTTTCACTCTCAGGTTCTCAGTATTCAGCAACAACTTGCTGGGCAGTTGATATTTTGTCTCTGTTGTCATAATTGCAGGTGAGAATGGAGTTCTGTCAGTGGTGTTTGATAGGGATAGGTGAGAATTTTGTTTGGTTCACTTTTTGAAAAAGACATAATCAGACTCTTTCATAAATAGGATGGAAAGAAGCTGAAACCCGAAACATTCAATGAAAAGGAAAGCGAAAGTGACAGGTTCATCCATCCATGCAATGTGCTTTGAGTGCATGGCTCTTCACAGTCTGTGGTTGAGTCCCACCTGCTTTTTTCAGCAGGATCCTCATCTTTAGCAGCTTCATGGCAAACAAGAGCAACTCCGTGCTGGGAGTACCTTTTAAATCTGGCTAGCACGGAAAGCTGAGAATTTTGTCAGGTTCTGTGCTAATAAGAGCTTACCAAAATTCATACATTTCTGCATGCATAAGATGGAAGGAACTTGCATGAGAAAGCAAAACTGGGTAGAGATAAGCCAATCTATACAATTTAGGCTTGCCAAATGTAGTTGAAATCTATCTCAAAGTTCATTCTAACTCAGCTCCGTGTCAGAATATGACCTCCTCCTCTTCCATTGCATTACATTTGTGCATTTTGGTGCACATTTTCCAAATTTTCATATCAGTCGTGTGGATCTTGGCCCCTTGGCATTCTTCTCCCATTATGTCCTCATCCTGCATTTTCCTTCCCAGGCTCACTGTCTGTTGCGTAATTTACACCTTAGCAGACAAACCATGATTGTACACCTTTCCCAAAAGTATGCATTATGTCAAATGTATGGCTATTTGTCTGTGAATTAGGGTGAACGCTGGGAAATGTACAGGCTTCGGCAGCAGATTGTGCTCATGATGGGTTTGAGAGAACTGTGTAGACCCTGACCAAAAATGAACTGCTAAGAATTTCTCATACATCCTTAAAGCTGACAGATCTGTCCATATGTAGTGGAACAGGTGCTCTGGCTGGCTGGAAAGGGAAATGGTGCTCTTGCTCCATGCACATCGGACAGCTCTGCAGACAGGTTTTGTTTGATCCAGACTAGAAGGAAAAGAAGAGAAAAGGCAGGGGTGGAGGGGGGGGGGGAAGCCTCTGTATTGAATGACTAGCAAAGCGCTATTCCTGCAGTGTATTTCTTTTTGACCATTCCTTGAGGGGAGCGGATGAAAAGCCACTGCACTCAACCCTTGTGACTAGGGGTGAGACAAGCAGTGCTTCAGTGCTTGTCTTACTGTAAGGATGTGGCTGAAGAGGTTGTGTGCTTCCTTTTACTTTCCCCTCTATCTGTCCTTGCAGCATCTCTGGCTGTCCAAGCTTCTTGGAAAGGATGTAGCTCCTCCTCCTCCTCCTCCTGTAGGGAGCATTGCTTCGCCCTTCCCCACCCCATTTTCTCCTCTGCAGAAGGCTTGGATGGCACCTTCTTAACTCTGTCCTTTATCTGAGCTCTACAGATTGCAATACAACATAAATCAAGGTAACTACCTCTCTTTGAGATGTTGGAGTAGCCTCATGTGAAGAGATGAATCCAAACTTCCCTCCCTTTCTGAAAAGATTCTGACTCCACCCTCAGGAGGCAGAACACCAGACTCTTCTGAATTGCTCCACTCACTTTGCCTGTCATCCCCTTACAGGGTCAAGGAACGCTCTCTCAATCTCCACCCCTCCCAGTTCTGAATCCCCCCCCCCGCTTTCTTCCAAGGTAGGCTGATTCTCACACTCTGCCTGAGCATCTTCACTTCGAAATTACCATGTCCTCTGCCCCGCTCTGCCTCCACCTCCTCCTCTGAAGAATTCATCTGGGGAGATGGCAACTTCAGAGTGCTGGACTCCTTCTCTGCAGTGGCCTCTGTCCAAGGTTTGAGTCACACAACTGGCAGCAATGCAGGGACCCAAGTGCTGGCTAAGTGGCTCCAAGCAGGTCAAGTGGCTGGAGAGGCTGCAAAGACAGAACCAGGATGCAGGGGTGAGATGGTAGACGAAAGTACACATATAGCCTTCATCCATGTCCTTATAGTAAGGTAAGCACTGAAGCTCTGTCTCCTGAGAAATGCCTCCAAAACTGTTAACATCCCATGTAGAAAACTGATTGCCTTTTCAGAGGGAAATGAAAAGGTTGTGAAAGGGAAAAAAGAATTCCAGCACAGCACTCAAACAGCCCTTGCTGATCAGTGTATATCTCTGGAGTTCCAGACCAACTAATCAGTCCTTGACAAACAAATAAACTTTCACAATGGGATCAGTGAGCAAATGGCCAATGATTTGTTTGAAGTGAATGATTAGTGGATGCCTCTCTTGAGCTGAGCTCAGGATTTCGCAGGCAATTGTGCATCTGACTCACGATCAAATTCATAAGAAGCAGGGCTTGCTCACTCTTCTGTTCCAAACAGATAAAGGGGTAAATTTGTCAAATAAATTATTCACTACAAAAAGTTCAACCAGCTTTTTGTAGTAAATAGCCTAGAGGGACTGGAAGAGGCAAGGAAAGCAGACAAGCCACAAAACCTAATTTGAAATATGCTTTGATGTCTGGGATCTCAAGCCAAAAAGTGAGAAAAGCATCTGATATGAACTGATGCAAAATTAAAATTCCCTAAAATGTTAACAAGCTGCAGTCATATATGGAAATACAAGTGTCAGAGGCTTTCTGTGTTAATAGTATTGTGTAAGAGGAGATATCAGAGTAGACATTTCTACCCTATCAGTGTGGGTTTCACTGACAATTTCCCAGAGTTAACAAGAAACAGAACATTTATTTTAGGAAGAATAAGAAATTAACACTTAATTGGAATCAATATGATCAGAACTAGTAATTTTTAAACCCACTGAAGCCACCCCAGTCACTAGATTTAGCACTTCTCCCCATTCCATGCCCAAACTCAAAACCCAACATGATAAAGTATAACCATGTTCTGTGGGTTGTAATGAGACAATTGCAACTAACAATAACTGTAGGAGTGGATCAGATTTTAGGATTAAGAACCCTTTTAAACATGCCATATGCTTGAGATGGAAGTCTCATAATTCCTTTTACAAAATCCAGCCGGCTTCTTCATATAGGCTTGTGTCTTGAAATATTTCCTTCATTCACTTCTATGGCATAAAGCAAAGGTGCTCGACCTCTTCAATCTGAGCACCAAATTCCATGTTGGGTGAGCTAACAGGAATGAACAGGACAATCCTCACTCCCCTCCTCAGTTGTTTGCCTATTTCGGGTTAAAGGTCTTCATGCCAATAATTGACCCTCACGAGAGGCATTCCAGCATTCTGGAATGGGGAGGAGGACTCCCAAAATCTGGGAAACCACCAAGCAGTTTAAACAGCTCAAAAAGGGGACTGAAAAATTCATGGAGGAAAAGGCTATCAATGTCTTCTAGTTCTACAGACTATATGCTACTAGCAGTATTAATATGCCTATGTACATCAGATGACATGGTGTGTATAAGCATATTTGCACATGCATGTGTGTGTATGCACGCATCTGGAAGTGTTGTGTTTAAGCTTTGTAGGCTTCCTCTGGGCAGCTGGTTGGCCACTGTGTGAACAGAAGGCTGCACTAGACTGGTCTTAGTCTGATCCAATGGGGATTCCAATGTTCTCGCTTTTGGGGGAAAGGGTGGTGAGGCCAGTGGAAGTGGTCAGACCCACAGAATACTAGATTTGCTGATGTTCTGCACCTTGGTATAAAGGAAAATATACAGAATTTGCAAGACTTGTGAGGGCAAAACCTGCCATCCATCCCAGGCACTCAGCACACTCATATAAAGAAGATGTTTGACTTATGAAAGAAAGTGAACCATTTTGATTTATTTTGCTGTCCTCAAAAGCATGGTCAAATATTTGTCCTTGTATATCTATTTACTGATGTAGCTATATTTTGCCACTGTGTGTGAGTGCACAAAGTTACCAAAATATACAGTGACAGATGCTTTGGGCCTTGGTATCATGTGTTCATCATACCTATTAATTACTTCAAGTAATTAATTGTCTGTGACCCAGGAATCTACATATACATATGTTGGTGTGAATTATGCAGTCTCTTTTTCCTTCCATGCTTTCAAGACAGGGAACTAAAAGTGGAAATGCATCAGCCCATTCATGATGATGGCATCTCTACGGAACACCCATTTATGCAAAGGTGAACGTTGTGAAGGAAAACGTCTGAAGCAGCCCCAGACTGCAGCTTAGCGACATACTGTGGGACTTCTCTTACAGATGGAAGCAAGTTCATCTGGGAACAGCTGGGAACTGAAGCCCTTGTTGTTCATATAATTCCTGACTTCTTGATCATATAATTCCTACCTTTTCATCCAGATTCTGTTGAGGGCTCTGTAGTACTGAATAAGTTAGTGACTATCAAACAAGGGTCCCAGAATTGGGGGCTGGGTAGCACACTGCAATACAAGCTCCGATTGTGTTTAAATGATAGCTCTCAAATGCCCTGATTCCTGATATATACACTATTTCCTGGATCTGACAGCAATCGATGGTCCCTTTGTAATTTCCTAGACTGACTACTGCTATGCTGTTGTAGGACCACCCTTGTAGACTTGTCTTGGTTTTAATCGTGTATTTTATACACATAGTTTGTTGCATGCACTCTATGCTTTGTTTTGCTGCCCCGGATGCTTTTGTGAGGAGAAAGACTACAAACTGTGGGGTGAGGGGCATCAGGGGGAGGTATATCAATATATTACCACTGCCATATTTTTCAATCTCCCGCTGTCACTGGGCATTTTGAGAACAATGCAATTTTGAAAGGACACAAAGACTTCTGAATTCAGGAGCAGATAGCTTGCTTGGTTGCTAAGTTTTCTATGTCCCATCCCACCAATCTAAATGGATTTTCCTAACTTGCTTTGGTTAAAAGGGATGAGATTTTATATTTCTTTCAAGTGAAATGATTTAATATGATCTGTAGACACAATTAGATTTCCTCCCTTTATTATCTGTTGGCAACACTGTATTTGGGCAGGTGCTTAGCTGATTAAACTTTCTCATTACCTGTCTTCTTGATATTGCTTATTTTCTTTAACACTGGGGAAGAATACATCTACACAGAGACAAAGACACAATGAATTTATTTACTGAGTTTCAACATGCATATTTATCTTTTGATTATAATTGCATTCATTCTGGTGGGAGAAAGGGGAGAAATGACTTTGCACACTTATTGTTGAGAACTATCCATTCTTGACACTGTATGTAAGCACATTTGCACTTGCATGTGTGTATATGCACACTTCTGAAAGTGTTCTGTTTAACCTTTAAAGCTTCAGATGAGCCTAGAAAAGGTTAGCTGGAGAATTTTGCTGACCAGATGCCAAATCTATTTTATTCGCCAATAAAGATCTAATCTAGCGCTTAAACTTACGTGATTAGCAGGCACTGAACCCAAAAGGTATGAAACAGAAGCCTCAGAAGCTCTCTTTAAGATACTAATCATCGCATAAAGTAATTGTATTAATCATTAATCAGATATTAACCTTGCACTGATTTTATCTGCCTCCATTATGTCAGCGCCAGTACACATGGGTTCATCTGGTGTGGGTGGAAATACTTCAGTCCAACTTTAGATATACGTCTTCTTTTTAGCTTGCAGCCAGCTACCTGAGACAATGTGCTAGGCTCACAAATCACATGAGGAAAGTTGCAAGAGGGCCAGTGGGTAGTGTTGTTCTTTTCCCCTCCCAGGCTGTTGATAAATCTACCAGGTATTTTCTCTGCAAAAAGCCACTTGATGGATGTAATAATGGTTCTGGAGTTGGGTAAATTTCATGGCCAGGCCAAGAGGTTTGAAACTGCTCTAAAAGCACATAGCCTTATGGCACTGTTGCCATAAGGCTTATGAGATAAGCCAACCCCCAACAGAAAGAGCAAAAATTCAAGCCTGGTCCATACATGAGAGAACAATGCAAGATCCACAACCTTTTTTTAACCAGTGGGCACATTTTGTGGGTTCTGAGAAAGTGTTTTGAGCATGCTCATAAACTGGCTACCAAAGCACCTGTTTTCCAAAGAGAAACTGCTGAGATTAAAACAAAGCAAAAGAACACAGAACTGATAAGCTTAATCGACAAAATACCAGATGGGGGTGTGATCTGAGCTCCTGAACAGAAATCTGCCCATATAAACTTACACTTTTTGGCTTTAACACTCATTTCACAGTAAAGAAACTAATGAGGTTCAGGGACAAGTAACCTGGCCAATAACTGAGTAAGAGGGCAACATTCAAATGCCAAGCCATGTATTCCCTCCACTCCTCAAAAACACGCATGTGCACATTTCACTGAAGGCAAATGAAACCAGACAAAACATGCATCACACCAGTGCAATTAAACAAGTGAGCTAATATACAACACATCACAAAAACAATAACAACAAAACCCAATGACAACCATGCATAAAGAAGAGGAAAAAAAACCACACACACACCATAGTCAAAATACACCCTTTGTTTTCTGTTACCCTTTCTAGTGCCTTTCAAGATACTTCCTGAAATTGTGGAAGCCTATAAAACTATGCATGATGTAGAAAAAAATCATAGAAGGTTTTCTGCCAAGTGATTATGGAATGTGCTTTTACAAGATGACTCCTAGCTTAGCAACTTTAAAATGGAGGTTATGCATATTAATTGATGTCACGTCTGTCCCTGGCTATTAGGGATGACTGTAGGAAGCTTCCAGGTGTCAGGGGAAGCATGCCGAACAATGTTGCCAGAGAACAACAACACTAAAGGCATGCTACTGCCTCACCTAGCTGGATCTGTTGGGCCCCCACAGAAAGTGAACTGGAGGGACCTTCAGCCTGATCCAGAAGGGCTCTTTCTGTGTGTTTCTCAGGGATTCCTCCCAGTCAAACAGCTAGGTAATTTTAGTCTTTGAACTTATTGAAAGGTTGCTCACCCTTTTAATGGATCCCTTTGGGAGTATGAGTCTCACTGCACCTGCTAAGAATTCTCACAGGGAGCTATGCATTATGTCTAGGTGTGCGTGTACACTTCTGCTTGCATGTGAGTAGACATGGGCACATGTGTGTAGGCATTTATGGCCTCTCAACATCACCTGAGGAGTCATAGGATCTTTTGGAGTCTCACCACTGAGCTCTAGTGCCTTCAGTCCTGGAATTCTGACAGCTGGGCCTTACTTCACCGCACCTTCTCAAAGCCAGTGTGGGAACCACCAAGTGGGCTGCATCTCAAAGAGCTAAACATGCTCTGGAGAAGCAGAAGGAGGGTATTCCAGAGCAGGCAGAGGAAAACACTAGGGCATCTGCCTATGTGAATGCCAGCCAGTGGCCCTGTCCTTTTCCCTCCCTCCCTAACAACCTACTGAGAAGGCTGCTAACACCGATCAGATGCAGTTCATGGAATGGGGCATGCTGATGGCAGAGTCCCTGCCCCATGCCTCACTCAGCACTGGATGCACATAAACCTTTGAATCCAGAGGCTTGTTTATGTCCAGGGTGAGGGCCATTGGACCGCACTCTTAGGCTATGTGCAGAGCCTCTTAAAATGAGCATAGAACTGGTTCAGGGAGCACATTTAATTCTTCCTGTGTTTTCATAAACTACAAGAAGGTGATTAAAAATGCACAGTGAGAGTAGTCCCACACAAAGGGGACTGGAAATTATGCAAGCTTGTAATGTTTGCAACCAAGGTAGCATTTAAACTCTCAAACCAATTAAGTGCAATTATTGAATGAAATGTATTGAATGAAATACTTTTCTTACACAATATGATGGTTAATTTTAAATTGGAATTTAAATTGGAAGGTGACAACTACTAAATATCAATCATTTAACTGTTTATCTAAAGACTTTCAGTGAGAGGTGGGCAGAGAAAGATGAAATTTTACTACCTGCTCTTTTAAGCATAGAAACAAAGCTGCTGAAAAACTAAAGTGAGAAAATAACACATTTTGTGCCTGGGAAATATCAAAGTGAGTGACAAAATTCAGCTGCATTAAAATGCCTGATGTTGAGCCAAATGGCACTAAGGAGCAAGCAGTTCTTTCTTATTGACCATAAGAGTAATTTGGTGTCTCATTAAATTAGATTCCCCAGATCTGATCCCAAATCTAGTTTCTGTTATCTAATGACACACGTAAGATAAGGCCAGCAGCAGCAGGAAAGCTATAGTTTCAATTATTCTGTTAAGTTTAATAAACAAAGGTATGCATTTTAAGTCAATATTTCCTTTTTCAGATTAGCCTTTGAAACCGAGCAGCGTTTAAATCACTTAAGTTCATATGGAGAGATGTATGAATTACAAATCTCATCGCCTGCAGACAGTGCAATCATTGATCAGGGATGAAAGGAGTTGTATTTTGACATATTTGTGGTACACCAGCTTTGAGATGGCATTGTGAGAACAAGCTGTACCTCCATCCCTCCCACATTATGTCAATCAAGCAACTGATGGAAGGAATGGGAATTCCAAACCATGGAAATGGTTAAACATCACAGGGCCATTCATGATACCTGTTGAAGTCTTGCGGTATTGCTGCAGTTCAAACATGCATGGTAGCATAGAATGCACTTGAAATCATGGTGCTGGCTCACTAGAAACCACATGTACCAACCTTTTGGTAAACTAGGAAAGGGTCATCCTACAAATCCTTCCCTCCCTCTCCATCCATCTATCCTACCTCCTACATTTCACTTTTTGTCTCAAAAGAAATGACACACAAGGATGATCAGCTAAAATAATCTGTTACAGTAATAGCACTTCAAAATATAACCTTAGGTGAGTAAACTCATCAGTATTTCTTTGCCCTGCTTCATGGCTCATCTCCATCAGGTTTGTGCTCCATTGTGGCATTTTCGGCCACACTTCCTTGCCACATGTTACTTGGCTGTGCCAAGGCAGTGTTCCAAGACATCCTGTGCTGCCCTGGGAAGGTTTCATGCATAAGCATGGGTGGGCACCCGCCTAGGGACCTGCCCTCCAGTAGGGCCCACAGGCAACAGCTCCCAGACTTGTTCTCCCTCTCCACTATTGTAATTGGATTACTCACTTACCGCTCAGTCTGGATCAGTCAATAGCACTGATGAGGAGGAGGAGCAGAAGCCTACTTGCTAAATGGCTATATAATTGCCAAGCAATCCAGTGATAGACATGAAGAAGGATGAGGATCAATTGCAGCTGATGGCAATGGGGGTAAAAAGGTAGACGCACTGAGTGAGGGACCTTTCATGCATGTCTTGCCCAAGGGCTCTAGAAACCGACTGCTGGCAGCATTGATGCCAATGCAATGTCATGCTCTTATTGAACAGCAGGAGTATTGCTCTGATTATTTCCTTGCTTAAAGCAAGTGACAGGGGGATACATTGTCTCCTGGTATCCCCTCAGAGCATCTCCCCTGCTCTGTAGCACTGTTACACCTTGAATTCGCTGCTAAATGCTTGTGATATAGTGGTGGAAGCACTGAGAGCCAGTGAGAGCCAGTGGGTTCTAGCCCTCACTCAGCCATGGAGCTCATTGGCAACTTGGGCCAGTCACCGACCTCTAGCCCAACCAACCTATCTCGCAGGGGTGTTCTGAGGATGGGACTGAGAGGAGGAAGAGAATTATGGAAATCACCTGACTTCCTTGACAGGAAAACCAAGCAGGCTAATAATACAATTTATAAGTTATTGAGCAAAGACTTAAAGGAGTAGAGAGATGATTGAAAACAAGATGTATGACCCTTGAACTCCCCTGCTCAAAGGAAAATTGACAGCCCTTGCTGGCACTGGGTGGCTGAACCTAGATAGCAAATTCAGTTCTGCAGCAGTGGCAGGAGTGAGCCAGGGCTGCAAAAGGATGTGCAGCGCGCATGAGGCCCACTGCCCACCTTTTACCCACCCGGGCTTTATCGGAGAGTTTTGCGTCGGATTGTTGGAATGGCACCAGCACTGGGTTAATCTCATACTTCTGAATGCCTGCCTTTTTGAAAGATTCCACTTTAGTTGTTCCATATGTTTTTCTGATGGTGTTAGAAATTATTTTTAACTGATACTAACTAGACTATGTTTCTATTAATTATCAGTTCAAAAATAACTCCAAACACCAAGAGGTGATGAGTGTGAGCCCTAGAGTATTTCACATGCACACGCACACACACATACAGAGAGAGAAGGGCAGGGGAGAGAGAGAGAGACTCACAGAGTACAATAAAATTTGAACAGAGCAAACATAACTTATTTTTAAAAAGAGGAGAGCAGGGGAAGGGAGAGCAGGGGAGGGAAGAGGCCTGCAGGAATTCTTTTTTTTTTTTTCCATGAAGTAAAAACTTTGAAATCCAATATAGGAATAAAAATATCCTAGAAACTGGTTTAAGGGGTGGGGAGATGTTTTACAAATTAAATACTCCAATCAATAAGAGCAAAATAAAGATATTTCTTTGTTACTCAGTATCAGACAAGTAAGTGCCTTACTTCGGGCACAATCCTGTGCATGTTTAGCCAGAAAAAGGTCTACAACTCTCAGCATTCCTGAGCCAGCCGTCTGAGCTGGGACATCCTGAAGTTTGTACAACACTTTTTTCTGTCTGAATTTGCAAAGGGTTGTGCCTTAATCATATAAAATATTTCCAGTTACAGATTTTTAGGTGTGCCTTTTTCATTCACGGACATTTTTGTATTAGGAAGTCTCCTTTCCTTGTTGACACAACCACATGTTTCAGCTTGCCGAAGCTGAGCATCTCTTCTGAAAAGACTGCAAAATTAGATCTTTCTCCCCTCACTCCTTCCCTTTCAGAATTATTATTTTTAAATGATTTAAATGAGGTATATTCAATTAACAGCAGTGACAGAAAATTTGCTGGCAATTTTCTGTGCCGGCAAACCATTTCTTCTTCGTGCTCTCTGACCTTTTGAGAAAATTACTGAGCAACTGCAGCACACAATGGAGTGCATTTAAAACTATTATCTACACAAAACCTCCTATTTACTTTCCCTTTTAAAACACTCAGGCATTCAGTATTGCAATTATGCAGATAGGTCTTGCAGTCATAATCTGAAGACAAAAGAGAAACAGAGCACACCAGTGGTTTCGAAACCAGCGATCAAAACTATGTATGGCAGATAGCAGAAGCATGGTGAAAAATTGTGCCTGCATTCTTTTTTTGTGGAAAGCAATATGCTCAAGCCTTTGGACAGAATCCAGTGGGACAGTTATGCTCCTACCAATAGTCTTGCCCTCTGCAAGTTCACATCTGCAAGCAGCACCTGCCACATGCTGAAATTCAGTGTGTGAAAATTCAGTGGCTCCAGGGGTATCCACAAATGAGCAAAAACAATGATTTCTGGAATGGGGGAGGTAAGCGGAGCTCATGTAAGGGAGATCTGCATACTTGTCCAACTGAGACATGAGCATTTCTGCCTTCCTCGGGAAGCACCGAGTCTCTGTTGTGCAAGCAGTTCTATTCTTGCTCAACAGAATCTGTGGGGTGCAAGGAAATTGGCAGGGCATGCACTCACTCCATCAGAATATGATCAGAGGAATAACTGCTATTGGATTAAGAATTCAGCTGCAGTGCACTCTTGAAATGATACTTTAATACCCAAAGAATGATACTGAGCAATATGCTGATAAGGCCAGTGGGACTCCTTATCCTTTTCAGCTTCTATTCGGAGCTTCATAGCAGCTATCCATGGTGCTGAACTGTATCCCCAAATAGGGGATACAGAACATGGTTTGTTCTTACAAATCTCAGAATAAAAGCTGAAATGGATAAAGAGCGCTGCTGACACAGGCATCACCGACCTTTTGATACTGAAGTTCTACCACATTTTTTCTCTCTCTATCTCTCAATCTCTCTCTTTGGCTTTTAAGATTTGCTGCACTCAGGTTCTCTGTTGTCTAAATACAATCTCGAGAAAACTGGCATTTGAAATTTGGGGATCTGATACCGAGTGTTTGATAGATGATATTCTGTAATCAATCTGAAGTAATTAATGGTTGCATTCAATTAACTGGTGATTTTTGCAATGTTTGATTTCCAATGTGAAAACTGACATCTAGCAAGTTGTAACCAGATCCATGAGCAATCAGTTATTTCTTTCAAAATCTTTAGTTACTAGTGCCTGCTACTCCAGCCTTTATCATATTTTACTTGAAAGAACATTGCTTATACTTTACTTTAACCCCTTTGCATAGCAATCAGTCTACCCTACTGCTGTGTTCAGTTATGCATTTAATTCTTGGCTTTAAAATACCAGCAAACTCTTTGTTAAATATCTAACTTATGGTAGCATTGTTGTGTGCTAATGTACTTGCTGATGCCAATTATTACTGTTTTTGAAGCATTATGCTTATGACCCAAATGTTCCATAAAAGCCTTTAAAATGTTTGGTCTCTTCACTTCTAATGAAAAAAAAAAGTTCTTGTTATGTGACTTATGGTAATCCTAAACTGGAATGTCCAGTCCATGATATCCCTGCCCTGCTCTTCTA
Source organism: Varanus salvator macromaculatus (assembly GCA_023646645.1). Lineage (NCBI taxonomy): Eukaryota > Metazoa > Chordata > Lepidosauria > Squamata > Varanidae > Varanus > Varanus salvator. The sequence goes on along the minus strand of JAIXND010000771.1, from coordinate 15,082,538 downwards.
AATTCAAGGCTTCCTTTATGGAGTCAACTCATCTCTTATTTGGTCTTCCTTTTCTTCTTCTGCCTTGGACATAACTGCTATTTCCTGCGAAAGATCCTCTGCCAGGGTCACCTTCAGCTACTGCCACTGCCCAGTAGCTGTCCTTCTCCCCCACCATCACCATTAGAGGGATCCATTTTATTCTGCTGATGTAACCTTTACACCTCAAGAGGATCGATGCATGCAAGGTGACCATTTCACCTTGGGTGACCTGCTAGGAGACCAGCCCAGTGAGACAGTTTGGCTTCCTGGCAACATTGCTTTCAGGTTCTGTGACATTCTCAGTCCCCTTCACCATGTTACATTGTGCATTCAAGAGGGGGATTATGAAATATAGAGAACACTTCTTAGGGGCATTGAACATGATTATGAAATACAGCATTTTCCCAATATGATCCTGCACTAGATACCAGTCTTTATATAAGCTATAAAACAGGAGAGATCATTTTGAAAATCCAGTACAATCCAAGGGTAACTTTCAAGACATTTCACCTGTTTGCTCTGTAGATGTTTAATGAGCTACAGTTTAGACATTTCCTAAGGATCCAAAGTAGCATGCATCGACTTCCATGATTCTGGGGCAGGGGTGGGGGGCTTCATCTTGTGTTTCCTCAAAGACCAGTTCCAATGTTTTGACATTAAAATGCACACATGCAAAAGAATGTGAGCCATAAAATGGGAGAGCCAGCCAGAAGTGAGGTCCAGAGGCTGAGCAAGAAATGGAAGGGAAAAACAAGGCAAGATGAGCCAGTGTGGTGTAGGGGTTAAGAGCGTGGGACTGGGACTCAGGCGATTTGGGTTCTAGTCCCCGCTCGGCCATGGAGCCAACTGGGTGACTGTGGGCCAGTCACAGACTCTCAGCCCAACCTACCTCACAGGCTTGTTGTGGGGATAAGATGGAGGAGGAGAATGATGTAAGCTGCCTTGAGCCCTTTGTAGGAAAAAGGCAGGATATAAATTGAAAAATAACTAAAATAAAAATAAAGAAGAAGAGGCTATGATAGACACAGTGGAAAAGCCAGGAAAGGGTTAAGTGGTGAGACTGAGCTGGAAAGTGGCTGTAATGCATGTTGAGAAATGGGGAAGATACAGAATAAAAGCACCTCTGGAACAGGCACAGGTCATAGTTTAGTTCAGGCAAGCTGTGTGTGCTATAACCTCTCCCAGTCTTTCCTGGAGTTATTTGCATGCATGTCTGTTGGTTTGAATTAGAGATCAGGTTGAAATTTATTCAGTGCACATTTTAATGGGACTTAATTTCAGACTTTTTAACCACTCTGTAAACTGCAGCTCAATTAATCTTTGAAATGCACATTTCTCCCTCCCAAAAAAAAGAAAACAGAAATGTATGTGTTAGGGGAACTAAATGTTCAAAACTGCTTTACATGATGGCTTGCTAAATGTGTTGAACAGGCAAAAATACATATGAAGTACATTTTAAAATGTCTCACATTAGCAGAAACGTGTACAGATCTGCCAATCAACTTTCATGCGATCAAAGTTTGAAATGAACTGAACTTAAGAACATAAAATGAGAAACTGAGGGATACCAAAATTGATGAATGCATCTTTCCCTAAATTAAATAGTCCTGGAGATGTTTGCATGCATTAACTGGGGAACCAGGAAGAAGTTTATGGAACCCTAAGACATCAAAATATCTCCCCCCTCCCCCCCACACACGCACAAAGACCAGATCGTAAGAGGCAGTTGAATGCAATCAGTATAAGATTCATCTGTTGAAAGAAAATGTGCTACTGTGTTGGCATAAAACCAAGGAGTTATTAGTGTCTTGGCAACAGTGTTGTTGTCTTGCTATGTGGGCTAATATGGCAAATATAGACAGCCTTAGCTAAAAGAGTAAGCTTGTGTTTTCTACTGAAACACCAGTATATTGCAACTGGTGTTTTATAGTAAATATTGCACATTTTAAAATTTGTATGTGCATATATAAATAGAGATAGGATATCTATACCCTATCATTTTATCTTTTAAAATGTTTAAATTTGAAACACTTAAATGGCCTATATACCAATAAAAAACCTTCTAGCATTGCTGCTTTCTTGCAGTTGATGAACTAATACAGACAAGAAAGAGGATGGGATGATTTGTACCAAGGTTCTAAGCTGTAAGCAGCATTTACTATGATTGACTGCCAGTTCGAGCCAGTCCAGCATCAGCAGAAAGAATCCTTAGGCTGCAATCAGAAGCATGGGCCAATGCCTGCTCCAAGCACTGGGCAGCCCCCAGTGGCTCTCTGAGAGCAGGGCTGTGTGAATCAGCAAAGCCCATGACCACCAAAATCTTCAAGTTTCATCTCATAGCTTCTGACACATGGCTCTTTCAGATTACAATTCCACCAGCCTTTCTCCTGAAAATCCATGCATATGTTTGTGGGGCCTCTGGAAATGTACACATTCTTTTCCCACTGGTTACTATATCATTTGCCAATTTTTTTTCAAATGTGCTCCTTTTTCATGAAGTTTTTGCATGTGCACATTGTCAGATGCCAGTTGGTGGTGGTGTTGAGAATCACATCGCAAGCTTGGAGCTGAACAGACTTTGACTACAGCCTACATCTCTGTCTGTCTTTGGCCAGGTCCAAACCAGAAAAGCCCTCATGAAGAATGTACTGAAATGTAAGTGCCATGCAACCCTTATCTGGGAGCCATCCCTTTACTATCCCACAGTAACCCTGGCATAATGTCATTCTAGGAACTGGGAAATTACAATGGTAGCCTCCAGTGGACCTCCCAGTTGGAGAGACAGTAGATTAGAGGAAATTTTAATGCTGACCCAGGGCAGTTTGATGCTCATCAAAGGTGCTGTCCACTGCTGCATCAACTCAGCTTCCTGGCCCTGCTTGCTAATGTGGGAAAGGCCTTGCATGAAGGCTCATTTCCATGGGTATGACAATCTCAGACACAAGCTAGAACATATGGTGAAATGGCCATGTATATGGCTTAGAAAGTGCCAAACATGTTACACCCTGGAGCAGAGGGTAGAAAAGTAAACCTGCTGATGAAATCATTCTCCAATTCAGCATAAGCCCACACAGACAGCTACATTAAAACTTTAGTGTCTTGGGCTGTGCTTTCCCTTTCCCTAGAGTTTCTCTTAAAGAGAAAGTAACATTAACAATCAATAAAAGCGATGTTTCAGGAAGAATCAAATGACTTTTCACACCTCTATACAAACATGCTTAAGGCTTCTCCCATGTGGCTGATAAGCACAACTGGAATTAGCTTATTGCTATGTGGCACATTATAATGGGTACATTAAATGTTTGTTTTTGCTGCATTCAGTTCCATCCAGCTAAAGCAGTTGTGCAGTACCCTCCTGTGGTCCCAATACAGCTCTCGGGACTTCCTTAGATGGCCTTACCCCCTTTCTTCAACCATCAATCAAATTACCAAATTTCCCTGCTTTGGTGCAGCCTTTTCCACATTGTAAAAAGGTGATATGTTGAAAGGCCTATAAATGTTTTAATAAATAAATAATAAATAAATATGCTTCTGCTAAGGCTTAGCTCCTGGCAGTGGAAACTTGAAGCCACAATATTGGTATTTCTGTGTGCATGTTTTATCATGTTTCATCCCTTTTGTTCTTGACCATGCCCTCCATGGAAGGAGACCTTTGAAACTGAATTCAGACCTTGGGCAGAAAGAGGTTCCTCACCCCTGTGCTAAAATGAGGAATTTCCAAGTGTCATTTAGTGGAAAAATGAAAGCACTTTGAAATCCATGTCCAAGCCGAGATCTCACAAAGGCCTTATATTACCATGGCTTTAGACTGCAGAAATATTATTGACTGCATCCTTTACAGATGGCTTGAAGTATTGAGTGATTCTGTCCTAGTGCTGGCAGTGGTGATGATGATTGATTTTCCAATCATAATAAAGTTATCAGGCCTGTGGACCATTACAAATCAAATTAACATGACATCTGCACTCCAAACTGGGCACAAAAGGTTAATTTTGGAGCTATAAATTTACAGACCATAACCAATTGCCTTTAAAAATGGGTGCACTCTCACACACAAATGGATAACAATAGCCAGTGTCTTCTGCTAAAATCTATTTAACATTTTATAGAGAATTTCTGCAGCTATTGAAAATACAAAGCTAATAATTTAATTGTCCATGGGTATATTCAGTCTGAAATTGGCTCAGCATTTTCTGTGAAAATGCTTTATAAAAATTGCCAGTGGTGATATATAAACACTTCACTGCTCCATTACAAACAGTAGCTGTAGATATTCTAGACTTCATCCAGAGGTAGAGAATTAAAGTGCTATCAAAGTACAATAACTGTTCTTGAGTTATGGCTTCACTGGCTGAGTTAATCTTCAAGGTAATAAAATGCTGCAAATATTTCTGCTGAAACAGAGGAAGAATGGAAATGGAGATGTTTTAAAAGCAATCAAATACAAATGCACTGCCAGAGAAGCAGATGGTTTGATGGTCACAGAAGATGGCACCCATGGAGAATATAGATTTAAAGTCAGATGGTTCAACTAGTTGCTAGCCTGCTGACATACACGGATATGGAGCTGCCCTGTTCTCCATCAGACAAATGATCTATCAAGTTCTGAACTGTCTGTACTTCTTGCAATAGCTTTCTGGCCACTTTCTGACAGCTTTTGCCAACCTTGCTGTACTGCTACTGTTTTCCTGAGAGTCCTTTTTTAGCAGGAAACACTTAGGACTGAATGTGGCGCTTAGCATTGCACTCTGATTTGCATTCTATTTTGAGACCAAGTCATATATATCAATTTCATTAAAATGAACCATAAAGTATGAGATTAGTATTGGCCAAAAGTAGCAGTGTGTTCTCATTTCCTCAATAGGCAATGGGTCTGTTTCAAGGTGTATTGAAGGAACCTTGGTTGAACATGATCAACCTTGACAAACAAGATCAAGGTAAGAGTGGATTTCCATCTCCATTGGGAGGTCCTGCCATTAATCCTATCTCAGATTATTACTGTTCCTGGTCCTGCTGTGGCTTGCGTATTTCTGGAAAGATTGTATCCTGGCATCAGGTATTCAGGCTACTTAGGCCAACTCTTCTTGACAACCTACACCAACAGACGTTTGTTAAAATGACCCATTTTCTGATTTCCTCTGTAACCCACACCAGTTCTACACAAACACTTGATGCTTCTCCTGCCTTGACTGAATGTTTGCATTAGTGCTTTCCACAATATTAAGTACACTGACAGGGCTTGACTAAAACAAATTATTTCCTTTTCACACCTGCACATCAGAGTGTTGTCTTCTCTTCCTAGCCCATGTAAAGGATGAACAATCGAATTCCCACTACAAGCAAACAGAACACTGTTTACTTTCTTCTTTGAATTTCCCACTGGTTCAATCACTCTAACAAAATGTGAATACTTAGACATTAGGGGACACTCCCTTCATCTTTATGTCAAAATGAGGTACTTTCTGCTACAGGGAACTGCCTCAATCCTCACAATTACTTGAACACAATGACAATGATACAGTAGTCCAGAAAGATGATCTGAAAGGAGCTGAGCCTTTCTTCAGTACTACAAGAGAAGGATGCCAGAAGCAAATCCTTAAGAGAGAGAGAGAGAGAATAAGGAAAGAGAGAGAGAAGGTATATAGATTTCTCCTTGCAGACAAAAGGCAAAATATACCATTGTGTTTCATCTGAGAAGACCTACATGACAAAAAAAAAAATGGTTCTGCATCTGGAGAGTAGCTGCAGCTCAGGGTGATCCAGGGGACAAAGCACTAGTTCAGATCCATCCATTCGAAGCCACCGCTTGTTTGCAGTGATACAAGCAATAGTACTGGTCAAGACTGGATTAGTCCAACCTGCCCCACGTAGGGCTGCCCTTAAGGCTGCCCCAAAAGCTGCCACTAGTCCAGAAGCAGGAGCTCAGCTGTTGCTGGGAGCCACCCCTTTCCAGCATGCTGTCCCTTTGAGGAGAGGATGCCACTGGTTGCCTTCTCCTGGCAGGCCAGATTTAGGGTTTTGGTATGAGCATATGCATCCTGAAACAGCTTGCAACTAGGGTGCCTGAGAAAGCACCTTTCCCCTTACTGACCCTGCTGAGCTGCTTGTTCATGGAGGTCAACGGAGGACATTCTCTTGGTGTCCTTCTTGATCCCATTGCCTGACCTGACTCTACCACCAAAGGAAGAGCCTTAGTGTGGTGACTTCATTTCTATGGCATTCCCTGTCTCTTGATGTCAGGCAGGAACTAGTATGCTGTTTTTGGTCCCTGCTGAAAACATCATTAATCCAGGAATCCTTTATTACTGACCATCCATGATTTTAATGTTATTGTGTTTTAATATTTTGTTTTTATCCATTCATCTGCCTTGGCTTTTTAATTGTTCAACCACTCTGGAATCTGTCTAGATATGTAGTGGAATACAATCCTGTAAATAAAATAAATGTTTTAAAGGCATGTCAGGAAGCTTGTCTGAGGGCACACTTTTCTGAAAAGGACGACATAAGGCAATCCTCGTGTCTCTGCAACGGATTCTAGCAGATTACATACAGAGCCCCTCTTCTGCCCAAGCCTTTCTTTATGTGCCATTTGTTCTCAGCCATAGCATGGAATGGGTTCTGTAGTCCCTGAAAGCCACTGTATGTGCAATCCTCACACATGCATATTTTGTATGTGCGGGGTTATGAACTTAGAACTGAGGAGAAAGTGAATGCTCACAGTAATATTTGACAGCAATGGCCATTTTCAGAGCAACTGAAGGCAAGGTATACATTCCTGAAAATATTTGAGACATGAGCTACAGTCATTACAGAAAGTATGATGATCCAAACGAGGCCTTGGAATTCTGAAATTCTGCAGAAAATCATGGTTTATAGGTTACCGCAGAGTCGCCTTGAAATTCCCCTGGGCAGATTCACTTAGCTGTAATTTAATCCAATTGAAGGAATCAATAGGAATAAATCCAAGCACTTAGGTTAACTGGGAATATTCCATTGCCTAAGGATAAAACTAGTTTAAAAATAATTCTCTCATTATGTTCTATTAAAATTGAGTTAATAAATTGTCTATAGCTGTAAGTCTCCTCGAGGTACTGCAGATTTTTAAAAAAATGATGTGTGAATATATGTATGGGGTGGAGGGGTAATTGTTGACCGCAATATAGTACTTTTTTCCTGCAATCAAGCCCCTGTGAACAGTTGCATGCAAATTTGCATAACAGGCAACACATCTGCTACTGCATGTGCATGGTAGAGAAAATTGCTTGATTTAAATATGTGCCTACCAAGAAACTCTTAAAGGCATAGCTATTAAAAGCAGCAACACCCTTCCAAAACGATGAAAATGTCCCAAACTGTTACATTGACATCTTAGAAAGACAATAATAAAATTGAGTTGCTCATGCAGACTGTGTAACAAATCCAGTGAAATTCTTTCTTCTCGTGACAATGGAAAGGAGAGGTAATCCATACTGATGTAACTTGAAAGTGAACTACTTTTTGGTAGACATTGTCCAGTCCAAAACAGATGCGGGGCAGATGCTGAGTTGACTGAAATAATCTAGGGATGTGTGAGGAATATGCCTGGGAGGGGGAATCCATCAGATTACCTGGACTTGACTCCCCAAAGTACCCTTTGCAGCATCCCAGAGCCTGAGTTCTTGGTAAGTTCAAGCTGAGTGTTAGCAGGGCTCTCACAAGTAACCAAGCACCACATGCTGTGCAAGCAGTTCCCCCTTTCTGGAGAAGGCTGGTTGCAAAGGGCTCAGTTGCAAGGACTCACAAGGAAAGCAGTCCTCCCAGTGGCTGGCAGAGGCCCATCACATGTCAAGATCAGCTGCCCTGGATCTGATGGTCCCTGGCATCAGAGAAGGTGTGTCAAAGGGCTCTTGGTCATGAGGGACTTGCCAGGAAGACAGCCTCTCAACCACTGCACAAGAAGCATCTCTCATCCAGTTCAGCTGTAGCCACCTTTTTGGTTGCTGCAGTTGATATGGAAGAAGACTTATTTATTTATTTATTTATTTAAAACTTTTATAGACTGTGCCATTGCTGGTGTCTCAGGACAATTTACAAAAATAAAATAAAATAACAATGGCACAGTAGCCAGTGATTGAATATTAAAACCACAATTAAAAACAATTAACTATTAAAATAATGGGAAAATAAAAAGGGTTTTGCCTGGTACCAAAAAGAAAAAAAACATTGGCGCCAGGTGAAACTCTCTGGGGAGCATATTCCATAGACAGGGTGCCAGCACAGAGAAGGCCCTCCTCCAGGTAACCACCCTCCTAATCTCTTTCAAGGAGGACTCCGAAGAAGGACCTCTGTCTCAATCTCAAGGGGCAGAAGGGCATAAAGGAAAGAAGGCACTCCTTCAGGTATCCTGGACCCAAACCATTTAGGGCTTTATAGGTCATCACCAAGGGACTGCAGGTGGTGCAGGTGGTGCAGTGGTTTAAACTGCTGTGCTGCTGGGCTGGTTGATCGAAAGGTTGCCAGTTCGAGTCTGCACAATGGGATGAGCTCCTGTACTCTGTCCCAGCTCCTGCCAACCTTGCAGTTCAAAAGCATGCAAATGCAAGTAGATAAAAAGGTACCACTTTGGTGGGCAGGTAACAGTGTTCCGTGCACTTTGGTGTTTAGTCATCACCAACACCTTAAAGGTTGCCAGTTGCACAACTAGGTCTCCATGAATGTTTGTGCGCTTCCTCTCAGCTCAGATTGCTTGAAGGTCAAGAGGAAGCACCAAAGGAAACCTACAAATGCATCAGGCAATGAATTCTGACAGGGTTCAGCCCAGAAATAAATTTCTCCATCCTTTTGGACTTCATCACAATGCACAATGATGTTGATGATGATGATGGAAATATGCATTACTCTACTATAAGCAGCAACTAAATAGGCAGCTTGTGTGTCTGTCTGTGTGTATGGGCATGTGTAAGAATAATCATAAAAGAATCTCTAATATTGAAAAAAACTTTTATTTTTCCTTTTTTTGGTTGTCAAGCTCAGATATTTTGAAGTCCATAGTTTCTTTCAGCACAAATAGCTTTCCATCTCATTTAAGCTAATTCAGTATGTGCCATTGACTTCCAAGATACTTGGATCTCACTGTAATTTTGGCTTACCTCTAATCTGAATGGGTTAGGCGGACGGAAAGCAATTTATTAGGAAAATATGTGTGGGGAGGGCTTTTCTAACAGCCCTTCAATTTGTGAGGAAAAGTACACATGTAAGATGAAAGCAATGAGTTTTCAAAATGGTGCAGCATAGAACTTTGTCATGCTAAATACATCCCTGCTGTGCAGACCTGGTACTTCCACACTTCCCTGAGAAAGCAGCAATTCACATTAAATCATTTTTGCAACTAACCTGAGTGCTTTGTACAGTATGGGATGATTTGGAACTGCCTACAGATTTTGCTTTTTCTGTCAACATAATAACAGCATTCATCTAGCATCATCTCAGAGGTTACTTATTTACCTACTTGATTCTTTCAGACAAAATGCAGAAAAAAAGCTATCCTTATTGCTTCAATCCAAACATAGCCCCTTCCCACCTCTCTGCTCTTTCCCAACGAGAAGTTGTGGATGCATTTGATGAGCTTCTTCTCTTGCGTAGAAATTTGCTTATATAAGAAGTTGTAGTAGTTGTAGAAGATCATCATCCTCAACAAGCAGTGCAACTTTCCCCAGGGACTTGTATTTTCTACTTCTCCTCTGTCCATATTTCTTCCCAACAACAGCTCCCTGTCTGTTCTGTCCCTTTGCTCCACGTGATGTTTTTCTTCCAACCATTCTATGGTAGCCCCACTCATATCTTTATTATATGAACATGGTTCATGGTGTGTAGAGGTATGGGTGGAGTCTGCTCCTGGAATACTACTACTTACATCAATTCATAAATTGAATGAATATCAGCTCAGTAGATGTCTGTTGGATAGACTCAAAACCAAACTTTTCCTGACTTCTGCTTCAGGCTCTTTGCCAATCCCTTTTTCCTCCACCCAATAACTATTGGCAATGGTTCTAGTTCTTCCTATGTGTATCCTCTATCCCCTTTCAGTTTTCATGCCCTACTGCTCTCCTCTCAGTTTCACCTCCCTTTCCCTTAGTACCACCTTCATAACATCTTTGATTCCCAGTCTTCAGCTTGGTTCTATTAAAAAAAGAAATAATCTAACTTCTAACCTAGTTGGGAAGGTGCTAAATAGGGATGTGTGGATGCATGTGACTGAACAAACTAGAAGAAAAACATTTATATATGGCTAATGTCACCAGCTTCCTAGAAAATGCCATTGGATTGGAATGATTGTTAACAGATAAATGCAATAATTACTCACATACTGTATTCTGCACATAAATGCTACACAGCTAACTTCTGTAATAGAATCCATCATTTGCCCATTTAACCAGGTTTTGTTATTACGGGAGGTAATAACACTGTGATATAGCAAGCTGCTAAGATGTCCATATTTGAGTCTAAAATCTTAAGCACTGTGTTATAGGAACGGTAGATTGGCTTTCCATTCACTTGTTGGTGCTTAAAGGATTTTAAAGCAATAACTGCAAGTAATTGCTAAATTTATGGACCAGAAAACAAGACTGGTATTCCAATTACTGGTAAACAATATAAACTATCTCTAAGTAAAGGAAATACACATAGAAGTGGATGAGGCAGCAAAAATGATTAGTTTGCCATGAGAAAGCAACACACTACCTGGTACGGTTTTGAAGATGCAAAGAGAAACAAAGCAGGCTGCCTAGACATATTTTAACCTTGGCCAGCACACACATTGACTTGGTGACGTTGACTTTATAGAAAATCTTGAGCGGTTGTTATTGTGTTCATTATAGCCTCGGATGAATAATGCGGAGTAAGCAGCTCTAAATATGATCTCCAATGGGATACTTATTTTGACCAAGTCAGCATAATGAACTTATACGACATTCTGTTATCACTGCCAAAGGTATTGTATAATGGAGCACATGTGAGCTATTTTTAGTTTTGATATTCTAGAAAGCTGTAGTGCTGGACAAGCCAGGGAGAGCATGAACTGAATTTTGAGGGAGAAAAAACCAGTTGCTTGAAGAAAAATCTAAATACACAAGGCTAATAGTGCTATGAATCATATTTAAGAAGCAGCTACCACTGCAGGGGGTGAGACACACAGAGGCCCCATCCATATGTATTGCTTTCTGCTACTTTCAGCTCTAGAAAAGTCATCCTCTCTCACATATATGTGTGGCCACACACACAGAGTATAACAGATGTGCCACTGGACATGTAGGCCGACTGTGAATATCTTGGAAGTGAGGGTATAAGTTCAATACTACACTATGCATCAAATATTTAGATATGCTTTTTGTGCAGATCTGGGGAAAAAAACCCAATCCATGTGGAAGCAGGATGGAATGAACATATGGTTGAACACAAATAAAACTTTTATTATCCAGGAACAGACTGCCCATCCATCCTTACTTGCAGGGAATGCAAATGTTCTCAGTTTTCTGATTATTGCAAAGAATATTTACGAATCCCAGGTGGGGTTTGAAACAGGAGGTAGGGTCATCCTCTTCTCCCTGTATGTACCCTAACCTGTATATAAGTTCTAACCATGTGCCGAGAGACTCTGCTTATTCTAAGATCCCCCAATTGCATGGATGCAACATATGCAAATTCATAGACATGTGGTTACACACAATCTTCTAGATATTGTGCCATATTCATGCTACTTTCAGTACTGAGCCCTAAATTCAGGGAAACAGGAAGTCCTAGTTCCCTCTGCATGCACATTCAGAGGAATGTCTGAACAGTTTTTCATGAGAGAGGGTACCTTACCTTGAATAATTATTGCACTGTAGGAGAACCTCATCTAGGAACGCCTTTTTGGAGATAGAGGAGCAGGAAGTACAGCCATCTTGAAAATGAAATTGGCAAAACAAACTGATATCTTAGTGGTTTTCCCTGTTAAATGAAAAATCTGTATTTTCCCCTTCTAACCATTTTTCCCTCCCTAAAAAATGAATACTGATTCTAGAGATATTTAAGAGTAGGGTGGAATGAGCTTTAAAGTGCAGCATTTTTCTTTTCCATGGGCTGTATGATCTTGCTCGCTTCATCAGTGATTGAAACATATGTGTGAGGATGGAACTCAGATATTTGTCTTTTCTGTCATCTGTAAAGATGAGGGAATGGTGAATGATTGTACTTCGCAGATATGATCATGCGTGTTATTAAAATTCAGGTTGCAGTTCTGCTAGCTTGCAAAAGTCAATCATGAAGAATGATCCCAGTGGAAAGATCATGGGAGAGAAAATTCCTCACGTCTCCATTCATGGCCATGAGGTTAATTAGCCGAATATGGAACACACAGAGAAACACAAGCACATACAGACCTCCTCAATTACAGATCTCCTCAATTAACACAAAAGGAAACATTGCCCAGTGTAATTGATAGAGCCAGTTGAGAAGAACAGAAAGTGCACCAAATAACCCATATAAAACACAATGCAAGAAGAGGGGTTAAGTTTATCTAAGCACATCCTGCATTCCCAGGTCTTTCCAACCACCATAATGTCTGCCACTTGGGTGGGAGAAACAGTGATTTGCCAAAACAATTCCTAGAACTGACTCAGGGTATCACCCTGTGGGAAAGCAATTGGAAAGATTATGGGCATTCTAGGGAGGCCAGGAATGGTATAGGGGCAAAATATGCCGCCATGCCACTCCCACTGTGCAAACTCACTGTGCTAACAGGTCAGTTTGTGAAGAAAAACCATGGATTATTGTTTCTCTGTAGTTGATGGGTTGTTCACCATGGTTTGTTATCCTGGATGGGTTCAGACAATGTGATAACCCAGGCTTGAACAAAAATCCATGGCCTAAGCAGCCTTTGATATGTGTGTGTGTGCACATGCACACATTATATTTCTATACAGCCCAATAGCTGAAACTTAATTCTTTAGTAGAGCAGGCTCCCACTGTATATTGTCACCCTCTAACATACAGGGAATTCATTCATTCATTCATTCATTCATTCATTTCATTTCTATACCACCCAATAGCTGAAGCTCTCTGGGCAGTTTGCAACCATTTCACAAAGCAAGGCAAAGCACACATAGCATAGCACATGCACATGGTGGGCATGTCATGAGCGGAGCCGGCTGGTGCCAGAGGTCAGACTAGATGGCCCGGGTGACCCCTTCTGACTCACTCTGTTTCTATGTTTCTACGTTTCTAAAGATAGAATATAGGTAGATATATAGATAGATACAGATACAATAAAACACAAGTTTAATACAATAAAACACCAGTTTAAAATTCTGATATAAATTAAATGCAAACGCAATCAAACATCCAAAATAAACATAGAAACATAGCAAGTCAGAAGGGGTCTCCTGGGTCATCTAGTCTGACCCCCGATTCCAGCTGGCTCCGCTCACGATATGTCCACCATGTGCATGTCCAGCCTATCTTTGAGCACCCGCACCGATGGGGCTTCAACCATCTCCTGTGGAAGCCTTTTCCATACCCTCGGGGTCCTAACTGTCAGGAAGTGCTTTCTGGCATCTAAATAGAGCCTTGGTTCCCTGAGCTTTGCTTCATTGGAGCGTGTCCTGCCTTCCTCCGCGGGGAAGAACAGGTCTCTACCCACCTCCATGTGACATCCTCTCACATACCTGTATGTCGCCAACTGATCCCCTCTGAGTCTCCTCTTTTCAGGATGCCTCACATGGCATCCCGTGCAAACTGGCCACCAACCTTGTGGCCCTACGCTGCACTGCAATAACTGCAATAAAACTTGACATTTAAACATCTAAAAGAACCCATTGCATGCTGTGCCATGTAATGCAATGACTGGGAACAGAGGACAGTTTTGATCTGATGCTAAAAAGATTACAATGTTGGCACCAACTGAGCCTCAGTGGGAAAATCATTCCATAATTGGAGGGGGGGACTCTGTATTATTATTACCCCCATGATTAGGGGAAATGGAGATCCTGGCAGACCATGGCTACTAAATTTATCCCCCAGTCCTTCTTTGTCACATAGGAGTTTGGAAATGCCTTAAAGGGCTTCCATGCAATTGTCACTCAGGGCTTTTACAGAAACCTCTCCTCCTTGAACTGAGCTATCCAAATGCAAGGCCACACCTCAACAACCTGCTAAGTCACCTCCCCCCTCCCCCAAGCCTCCTGCTTTCCTGTTGGTTATACTAACTTTTCTTCATTTTTCTTAGACTCCCAGCTCAGTGTATTGAAAGTCTGAGTTGCATCCAGACTGCCTGAAGCAGAGGTTTCAGGAGAGAGGGAGAGAGAGAGATCATATCTCCCCCACTGTCAGCATGACTCGGTTGGAGGCAATATTGCTTTTAAGCTGGAAGTGTGCGGATTCCTATCTTACATCATAACTGACATTATAGTACACAATTGGGGTTACTTCTAAACAGCCAGGGAGAAGTTGGTTGATAATGAAAAATGTGTTTGTGTTTCAACCATTGTGTAAAGAACAGACCTCTTCCTTTACAGCATCACTAAACACACACATGGCTGGCTGGCTTCCTTGCTTCCTTCGTTGTCCTCCTCATTTACTACTTTTGTTATCATTATGTGCACTAATTCTTCCTCCATTTGTGATGTTTCAAACTAATTAGATCAGTTTCCTGCTGATCCAATTAGAAATAAAAAAATAACCCTTAAGTGTGTGTGTGTGTGTGTGTGAGAGAGAGAGAGAGAGAGAGAGAGAGAGAGAGAGAGAGAGAGAGACAGAGAGTACATCTCTGTTTATTGCTCATTCAGTTTGTGTTCTATTGTGCTGTGTTGTTTGTGTGTGAAGAGATGGCTTGGAGATGGCCTAGAGTAGCAGGGAAAATGAAGTCAGTAGGGAAAAGATTTTTATGTGTGGAAAAATTGTCTATAAACTACTGTTTTCACTGAATGATGCAACATGTAAAAGAAAACTTAAGGACACAATTCTTGCTCTCCCTGAAGTTTAGCCTCCAAACACAAAGGGTTGCAGGCATCCCATGCATGGAATCAGGCACATGAGCTGCCTCAGGCCATGCATTTCATCTAGACAGCCATTTTCCATGCAAGTGGACTTCTTGCCCACACTAGCTGATTCCATGAATGCACCCTTTCTTTCTGCCATGCAAAGTAACAGAGAGGATATTCCCTGAGTATAAATTGGAATCAAAAACACAAAAGATTTAAGAGCATATAAAATAAATACTAGTTAAAAGTTCAAAAAAGAAAACTTATGGAAACTAGTTTTAATCCGAAAACTGAAAGCAGGTGTTGGAGGGGAATCTAGTGCATGTCCCTAGCACAACGATGAGTGTAAACCCTATCCATATTCAGTCCTATATGGACATTCTCGTATTTAGTTTAATGTGTTAACATCTGGAGAAGGGCCAGTGGATGAAATCCCTCTTCTCATTAATGAGGAAAAACATATGAGAGTATGACTGACAGGAAATGCAAAGAAGCTCCCAGTTCGGCGCTCTGTGCATCATTCCTTCCTACACTCGTGATATCAGCAGTAGACCTGCCACTTTAAGCAACAGGTACGCCCTGATCCCAATGCATCCTTTTTGTCAACCAGCCAAGTAAGTCTCAGACAGACTCCATAGCTGTCAACAAATCCATGTTTGCCCATTTGTTATCTTCTCCTTGGTCCTCTTCCTCTTTCCCCTAACTTTCTCTTTTTGCTCATCTTGAAAGGAAGCTAAGGCAATTTACATGGTCCTCCTCCTCTCCATTTTATCCTCACAACAACCCTGTGAGGTGGTTTAGGGTGAGAGGGAGTGACTGGCCCAGAGTCACTCAATGAACTTCACCACCAAGTGGAGACTAGAACCCAGATCTCCTGAGACCATTCCAACACCTTAACCCTTATGCCACTCTTTCCCTTTCCTTTAGTCCAACTATCCATTTTGGTTCTTTGCCCCACTTCCTTCTCTTTCTTCCACTTTCCTCTCTTCCAACTTGTAGCCTTTTGCTCTCTAACCAGCTCCCACTCTCACATGCATGTGAAAAGTTGCAGATGACATCAAGGCAACCAAAAGTTTGCAGTGTGGTGAGCAGAAAGAGAGAGACTGTCTGGTTCCTTGCCCACAGTTAGAGAAACAGAAGCATACGGGCACCTGAGCAGGTAAAAATATGCAACAAATGACAGCCATCTCCAGCCTGGCATCCCCAGATATCTTGGGGAGGAACTCCCATAATTCCCAGTCAGCATGCCAGTAAAGTTTTATGGGAATTGCAATTTGGAGCATGCCAGGTTTGGGAAGAAAGGAAAAAGGAACCTCTTTGCTGAATGCACTAGTTCTCCAGCTAGCCCCTGACTGATAGCTAGATAGATTCTTGCCTTTCCCAGGTAAGAGGTGGGTATAGTACATAGTCTACCAACATTAGCATTGATGAGCATTATGCTATTTGTTTGGCATCAAATATCTTCTGCTAAAGACATTGGCCAATTGTTTCAAAACTGGTTCCTGAAAATTGGGAAAACAATTTTAATTCTAATATTTAATGGTCCTTCGTGCTTTTGAAACTATCCATTTAGTCAAATGCTCATATGCTCTTAAAATATAATTTGACATTATACTTGTGGTTTCAAAGACACTTCAGTGTAGCTTATTTCAGAGCTGTTTAGCATCAGTATAAGTACACCAGCTTCACAAACTCAAACTTTGTCATGTTAATTCACATGCTAGGACCTGACATTTCATAAAATATTGCATTTCATTTCAGTATTTTTTCATACCTATTAGACCCATTAAACAATTTCTAAAGACAAATCAAGATTTTTTTAAAAATCATAATTAATTGCTGCTGCCATTTATTAGTCAGGCTGACTTACAGAGTGATTTGTTTCCAGTGTCTGCCATTTTCAGTACTATCTACACCATTATAATTCCAGCTTTCTATAAACAGAGAAGTTCATTGAGTATATGTTTCTTTTCTGAATTTCAAATGAAAGTATTTGCATTATTTTTATTTTATTGAATTAGGTTTTATTTTATGTCAAATAGGGCCCATTCTTAAACATTTAAATCAGCATGAAGCTGTTTGTCACATCACATGAAGGAAGCTGAATAGGAGACCATGCCATGTAAAAGTGGTTTATGAACAATACTAGCTCCACTCTGAAGCAGAACCAAAGAATGGGGCAGGGAATTTTTTTTTAGAAGAAACTGGTTTCTCTCTCATGCACACACCCTTCCTCCAAACTGATAACACAATGGATGAGTAAAGACTCTTGACTTTCCATGGCCTTTTTACTGATCTGTGGAGATATCCCATGGGAATAATCAGATGCCTTTAATCAAGCTACCACCAGATGTCTCCACTTCTTTGAGCATAAACAAATGGGACTGTATTGTTTGAAACTCTTGCCTCTACTGAGATGACTCATAATTCCCTTTCTCATCTTGGACTGGGAGTTGCATTGCATGAAAAGCTGAGAGACAGCAAGTTTTATAAGGAGCTTTGAGCCCTGTAGTTTGAGAGACAGAGAAGTGTGTCATCCTATAGGACATATTCTCTAAAGAAATTGAAGCCTCAGGATTCATTAGCTCTTACGAGCATTGGAATCAGAAATAGCCAATAGGATCTAGCTATCAATGGACAGCTGGAGTGAAGGACAAATGCCACAGCAGCCAGTAGGGGCATGAAAATCCCCATGATCCTTCCAAAAGAGGCTCCTTCTTTTGCACATGCCCCATGTGAGCATGCACAAAATCCTTAGGCAAACATGAAACATCTATTCTTGATCTTTCCCACCTCCATCCACAAAGTGGCATGCTCAACAGGAGAGAGAAGGAACACTGGCATGTGTCATGGATGGCTTTAGAAAGGGACTAGAAGGATTCATGGGGGAAGGGGGAGGCTATCAGTGGCTACTAGTGTGGCCTTCTTAACCAGAGGAGGCATGCACTTGCTGAGGAGCTTTGGCAGAAGCAGGTCTTACAACCATCCTGCTTAAAGGACCCTGTGGACAACTGGTTTGCCACCATGTCTGCAGAGCACTGGACTAGATGGACCTTGGGTCAATTCCACCATCACTTTTCTTATGTTTTATGTCC
Source organism: Varanus salvator macromaculatus (assembly GCA_023646645.1). Taxonomy (NCBI): domain Eukaryota; kingdom Metazoa; phylum Chordata; class Lepidosauria; order Squamata; family Varanidae; genus Varanus; species Varanus salvator. The sequence continues at coordinate 15,064,426 of JAIXND010000771.1, read as the reverse complement.
TCTAAAAGTATGGAATTGGTCAATGCTCTATTTCAAGGCATCTTGTATTTGAAGGGCTGTCCAGGCCAATCTCAGTTTAAAGATAATGAAGCAGAAGAGGGGAGAGAAACAGTAACCTTGAAGTGACCCATCAGCAGTTATGAGCAGCTAGACACAAGAATCTCATTACCTGACTCCATTTTTCCCATGATAGTGAGATGGCAAGTATTTCTAAATTTGAATGTGGGTTGCTTTATTTTGCCCTCTTTTCTCCTCCCTTGTGGTGATACAAATATGGACAACCTTGGAGGGGCCTGATACAGAAAGTTACAAACAGAGCCCTGCTCTTATTGCATCCATTCACAAAGAGATAAGCATGCAGTCTTACATAAGTGAGTGCCCCAATTCAGTTTTTCAGAATGTCCTGGATGATGAAGGCACTGAGATTCCCAAAATAGCAGGAGGGAGTGAGACCTTTGGGATCTAGATTGGTCCATGAGTGAGTGAGAACTTTCAATTCCAGAATGGATTCCTGGAGTCAGGAAGAACATTTAAAGTACATGCATTTGATGCTTCCATGTTAATTTGCAACATCTAAGCAGACTGCCAGAAATATACACTAACATTAATGTAAGGAAAAGATCCTGATCCACCTTACAATTGTTCTTTCCTGCAAGAAACCCAAAACAACTTGCATGATCCTCTTCCTTCTGTACATGTATTACTCACAACAACCCTGTGAGGTAGATTATGCTGAGAGTCCATGAGGAACCCAAAGTCGCTGAATGGACTGAATGGGAACTAGAATCTAGATATCTGAGTGCCACTTCCATACTCTAACCACTGCTTTCACTGGTTCTCATTTTAAAGAAATATGTGCAATGTAAATGTATAAAATAGTAAAAAAGTGAAAACTATATACTTGTGTGTACACACACATATTCAGGAAAAGTGTGTAAAACGTTGGTACTGGGAGACAGAATGCAAAAATGCATTATTTTTGAAGACAATCACTTGGGGAAGGCATATGTATATGGAACATATACATATGCATGGAAAACTGTGCATTTAGAAAGACGTTTGTATATAAGTGCAGGCAGTTTGAGAAATGCACTCCAAAATACGCTCCAATGTTCATGCAGACTCTTTTTTTTTTGGGGGGGGGATTGCAAAGTGATGTGGACACAAGAAGGAATAGTGTTGAAAAAATGAGAAACTGAGCAGAATTGAACTTGACAGATTCTTCCATCCCTAAATGTGAGTAACAGGGTTCACAGCCAAGGGAAGAGCTTGCTGGTGCAGAGAGGTAAGCAAAACATAAGACAATGATGCCAATATTTTAAATCATTCATTTTTCCATTGCTGCCCCCATGCAATGAAGCTAAGATAGTGTGCCCCTTTAGTTCAATGTCCTCCCTCGTGCTGAACTGGTGTAAGGTCTTATGGCTGTTGAGCTCGGATCCACTTCAGTCATGAAAGGAAACAAACAACATGCATTCAGCTTCACTGGCAATGAAAAAATAAAGTGCCATAAAGCAAACTTTGGAGATGATTGAGTTCTGTTGAAATTTCTGCTTAGCTTTGTCATTTTTTTCAAGCTATTAACCACCGTTGTCATGTCGTCTTGCCTCTAAACAAGACTTCATCTGCCAATCCTTGGTTAATTTATTGCAAGTGGTTCATTTAAAGAATGGTATGTATTTCTGTGATGGAAATGACTAATGCTTTGTTCTTTCTTTCTATAGCCACCTGCCACACACACACACACACACACACACACACACACACAGAGGCGTGCATGCACACACGCACACACATGCCTTGCTATTTCAATTTGAGTGGCTTATTTGTTTTACAAGCATGGCATAGTATTGTATGGCATGCCAACAAAGATGGAGTGGCACATTGGGCTCTGAAATGAATAATTTGGAAAACTATGCAGAATTGTTCAAAATGGCCAGAAATTGCTTTGCTTAACAGTGGGAGTAATATAATCAAATCCTGCACATTTAAGATGTGGAATACAAATACAGACTCAAAAAGTGTTTTTCCCCTTTCTCCCATCTCTTCAGTGGTACAGATATGCAGGCATTGAAAAATGAATCTCATAGCAGCACACCTAGGACCAAGGAAGAACCTTCATGCATGTTAAAACTGGTTTGAATACAGCTTGCAACATCTGCAGCAAGGTGGGATATATTGTGAAATAATTTGCCTACATTTTCAGTGTGGGCTGAAATTTTAGTGATGCAGGATTTGTTCCAGACTGTCTCCAGATTCAGAGTTTCAGTGGTCCAGATTCAGAACCCCAGTGGGCTTACTAGTAGTGAGAAGAAGCCGTAGGAAGCCCACGCCACACTCTGCAATGGGTTACCCTGAGCCATCATTTGAACCACAACATCACCCCAGAGAGCCAGGGTGATGTGGTGGTTAAGAGCTGGGACCGGGACTCAGACGACCTGGGTTCTAGTCCCCACTCAGCCATGGAGCCACCTGGGTGACTTTGGGCCAGTCACAGACTCTCAGCCCAACCTACCTCACAGGGTTGTTGTTGTGGGGATAAGATGGAGGAGGAGAATGATGTAAGCTGCCTTGAGCCCTTTGAAGGAAAAAGGCAGGATATAAATTGATAAATAAATAAATAAAAACTAGAATGGTGGTCAGATGAGAGCTGCCTGCCTTCAGCAAAGCTGAATCAGAATAGGTTTCAACAATGGTGGTCTTCCCAGGGCTCTGTTGTCTGTGCTGCCTTGGGAAGATCCATCCTGGGAAGCAATGGGTGGTCCACACATGCTCACCAGACAGGGTCGATTAAGTTCTCCAGGGGTCTTTCCAAGAAACTCAAACAGCCAGAGGGGCTGTGTGGACAGCGCAGGAGTAGGTGAGGCATTCCAGACGCTCATCTGCTCCTCTCCAGTGGGGAAGTCCCTGCACAGAACTCTCCTTGGCTGATCTGGTGAATGGGGCACAAGTCGCTCACAGTGTCTTCTCTCATGGGTTGCCCTGTCCGAAGAGGCAGGATCCCCTTGGACAAATGGTTCTGGGCTCAGCTGGCAGCTGGATACTCCTCCACCCAGGCCAGGACCATGTCACTGAAGCCATTCAACCAGCACGAGGCTGGACAGTGATCACCCCGCCCAGCACTCCAAATCTAATGGCCCCTACTTGTTTTAAATAAATATTTGCATTCTTTAAGTGGGGCCAAGTTAGTAACAAGCAGATGTTGTGCCAATTGCATATGGTAGAAATCTGGGGAGATTCCTTAAAACCAGAAAGAATGTGAAAAAGTTTTTCATAGTGACCCTCAACCTGGTTTTATCAAAAGGTCTCCAATCCAGACTCCATTCTGCTTGAGGCAGACCAGTGGAGTCTATCTACACTTATTTGACAACATAGCATCCACATGCCCAAATTTTAATTTTGGTTGTACATAACCTGATCATTTAAGTGGCAGTCACATCAATTCTAGAATATAGATGCATCTGAAAGTGAAAATCAGAAAAAGGTTTATTTTAACAGGAATAAAACACTTTTCTGTGTAATTCTTTTCTAATTCTCTGTATTCTTTTAATAGAACTTATCAACCCAAGAGATAATTGTGAATAATAGCAAGTAGCTTAGTTTACAAAAAAAAGTTAGATATGAGAAAAACAGTTATTTGTTCACCAAGCTTTGTTCCCACACAAATCTACTGAAATAAATGGAGATGGCACAATGGAAATGTACTGAAGTGGTACAAAAGCAATATTTGATGAACTGAGGCCTTGGTCACATTAAAAAGTACACTGAGAGTTTGATCACATTAAAATGGGAAGCTTTCCCACCCCACCATCCTGCTCACCTGCCCTCCTTATCCTGCTTAACTTGAAACAGGAGCATGTTGAAAGAAGTGATGAGAGCAATTTTTGGTCTTAAAGGGAGGTCAACGTATTATCTGTGAAGATTACAATCAGGGGAGTATTTGAAGAAAAAGAGAGTATGTGACATGAAAGATAACAGCCAGACAATAAACACACCTAAGACAGTCAATATCACTTTCATACACAAGGGTTGCCTAAAGAGCTGAAGCCTTTGTCAATTGTGTTTTGCAGTGTGGTATGTAGGAGAACTTCTTTACAATTGGTTCTCCTGAAGGTAATGGTACAGAGGGTCAGCCACGGGTCTTGTATCCCTTGGAGAGGTTGGTGTGATTTAAAAACTTCAGTCAATCATTCCTTTTTTCATCTGGGGATGCCATGGAACTCCATAATGGGTTCAAACGTGTTTAGATTTCTCTGAATCTGATCTGAGGTTCCTACATGAGACTGGCTTTATCTCTTTGCTGAGTTCAGCAAATTAGACATACTTTCTGATCTGTATTGCATCCCTGGGGATCATTTACACTAATTCACATTAGTGCTAGTTCGCATTCATAAATCAACACAAACATGCATCAACTCAAACTGACATTAGCACAAGGACAATGAAATTCTACTGAAAAAAATCTTATTCCATCAATGAGTTGATAATGCAATGAAAGGTCCCAGACAATCCCTGAAACAAAGATGGAATGGAACGCATTCCTACCTTCAGAATATCTTAGCAACCAAATGTGCAGAAACTAATGAGAGTGTAACTGGTTGCTTGCTAATGAGAGCTGCATAGGTCAGGTATTTTTTCCGCTCTGCCTTAGATTTCTTGTTATTGTATAGTGAAGGTTCACAAAATTTGATGTTCTATTGATATCACATTCTTGAGTCTTGTCTATTTCAGGGGAATAGTAAAAAAAATGTAGTCCCTGTTTATCAGGGGCTTGCTAATGCTGATTTTCAACAGAATCTCTTTCAGATTCAAGAAGAAGAGAAGACTTGATATTTCATGGAGGTTTCAGACAGTGTGAGATGTGTCAGAGAGAAGAGAGATTGTTCCATTTTCAACAGTTCCATAGATGGTGAAAAAGTTCCATGTTTCAACTTCTTGGTGCTTTCTTACATCAATGGGCTTTTTCCAGCAGCAGTGCCAGACTGCAGGTTTCAGGAGACACCACTGATTTTCCTCTATGTTCCCGGATGATGCTACATCAGGAGCACCAAGAGAAATTAAAGTGGCAGCTGTAGGACTCAGGCAGTCTTTCAAAGTGAGGGCTTTAATCTCTGCATTCCTACATTCTTAAATAGATTTTTAGGATGTCTAATTCACAGGTAACTTCACGAGATATCAGATACACTACAGTATTCTGAACGTTCAGTGTCTGGTGCTATAGACATCATCAAAGACCATAGGGTTTGCCCATTAATTATAAACCAGAGAAGTTCCTAATCCATAATTCAGGTTAACTTCCCTTGATTTCCAAGACATCAGAGGAAAATTTTCATCACCAACAGCCATCTTTCAGTTTAGGCTTTGATGCATATTTGTAATATCAGGCTCCTCTCAACATCTGGTACCTTCAGAGATTATATGTGCCCAAGGCTGTTTGCTTGAAGATTTGCCATTATTGAGGCTACCCTGGAGTTTAACAAAGTCACTAAGATTCTGGAATATGTTGTGCTTTCATTAAAGTTAATCTCATACTTGAGGCAACCATATAATTCAAGTCTCTAGTCTTAACAACAGCAGCAATAATAATCTTTTTCAGAGTTTTAGTAATCATGCAATTTACTATCTTCATAGTAGTAACTACTCCAGAAATGGATGAAAATTCAGAGGAAGGGAAAATCAAATCACATTTGTTTGTTCTGCTTTTGTGCAGTCAGAGATCAATGGCAACACCTCCCCAACTTCACTATCCCAGCCTACTGCAAGTGCACCTGGTATCCACCCCAATTCTAGATCCATTAGAAACCCACTACCCAGGGGCAGAAATGTAGAGAGGGAGCTCAGCTGTAGCATGGTTTAGTCTGTTCAGATAGAGGTGAACAATTCTGGAAAGGAGGAGGAGACAGAAGGACAGAATTGAATAGATAAGTTTGCACTTCTAAGGTTACCTGGAGAAGATTTTCAGACATAAGGTGAGAACTTGGAAAAAGAGGGAGACATTCAGGAAGAGGTGAAGATTGAGGGAAAAGAAATGACAGGCAATTAAGAAATGTCTGATTTTCCAGCTGGCTGGTCTTCAAGCAGCAGATGCCACCCTGAGGGTGGAGCCAGAATCTTTTCAGGAAGTCAGAGAAGAAAGGGAAGTTTTGGTTTGTATTCAACTTTTACATGGTGGATGCTCTTCTCACATCTCAGAGAGAATGTTACTTTGCCCCTTTCTAACCTGTTAAGCTTTAATAAAAAGCTGATGCTTCTCAAATTTCAACTGAATCTGCTAGAATAAAAAAGAAGGGAAAGACTGGCTACAACAAAAAGAGCGACTGTTCCGCTGAAGGCCCAAAGCCAATGGTCCAGTGCCTGCCTGGCAATATAACAAATATCCCTGAACCTGTAAGCAAGAATTATGCTGTGGATTGATGATAAGCCAGGAAGGAGTGGGGAAGTAGCAGCAGCTACTGTTTGAACCTAACCACTGAAACAACACCACTTTTGCTATGTGTCCTGCTGGACAGCTCCCTTGCTAATCTGAATGTTTTTATCCTTGACTGCTCCTGGCAAGGTGGGATTTTGATCCACACGCAAAGGTGATAAAAATGGAACAAGATAGTAACAACCACAGCGAGTGCACATAACTCTGATTCAATATCCATGTTTTCAAAACCTGGAATCCAAGAGTTAAAAGTTCTGAAATCCAAAAATGCAGTGAAGAACTTTCAGAAGCTGACCTGTGTACAGTCTTGCTGTGCTGCAGCCTTCGAGCTTGTGATCAGCTCCATGCGAGTATGAACAAAAATGTCACCCACCCCAAGAGCTCAGAGCTCCTACAGCAAAGGGGTTTTCAGCCAGGGAGCAGCTGCAGCATGTTCAGTAGACTGTGTGACTTCATGCGGTCTTCTGATCTCCAGGAAGCTTGGTTGGCTAAAAGCTTCTCTACTGCAAGTGATGCTGTGAGAGTGGTTGGGGTTTTTGAAATTAAAAATGAAACAGAAACAGGCAGAAGATGCTCCATCCACTTCTTACACTTAAAGGATAGCTGGAACTTCTGCTCTTCCCTCCAGAAAGAACGTGCTTTGAAATTTCCCCTCTTTCTATGAACAAAGCAGGGAGAAAGTATTTCCTATTCACAGTCAAGGAGGTATTTCACAAAAGTAAAGGGCAGGGGTCAGTGCAGCCATATAGAGGCAGAACACATATGCGAACACAAGGTTAGAGAGGTACAGGATGAGTATGCATTCACTAACCATAAGTTAAAACACCACATAATTAAAAAAGTAAATCCAATTACATTTACCTGTAGGTGTAAATTTTTTCCAAGGCACTTTCTCATTGAAAAGAAAGTAATGGAGAATAGCTTATGGGGAATAGAATTGCCTCTCTCACACCGTTTTGTCAAAGGGGAGCTTCTGCGTAAATATCAAGCCTCACTTCTATTGGTCTTGTGTGCCCAGTGTACAAAAGGGGGACATAAGGAGATAGACTCATGGCAGAAAGGTAACCTGCCCGTAAACTGCCAATGATCACTGATGTTTATTACAGATCTAGACCATAACCTAGATCCTTTCTACACATGACTGTTAATCTACTGTATTTACTTTCAGTTTCACTGAAGAGTGGAGATCTGAGCAGATATGAAGAGTATTTTTCTTTTCCTCTCTTTTCTACTATATAACCTCTAAATGGTCCTGGGTATAGTGTAATTCCACAAGTGGAAACATTTTCTTTAATTTTCGTAAAATAATATGACATTCACCCTGTTTCAAACACACCATGCCAAACCAGTACTTCAAAACAGACGTTTCTCATCCATCCCTATATACTTGATCATCAGTCATTTCCCTAAGAAAACTTTCTGCTAAGAAACTCTCATTTTACGTCCTTGTAGCTAAATCCATAAAGAGGGGAGGAAGACTGAAGCAGGGTGAGATGTGGAACTTATCTTAGGCTAATGCACCAGCTAATTTACAAATATTGGTGCATATACTTATTTTTATATAAATAAAGCTTATATAGTAATCAGGCAATTGGTAACAGAGAGAAAGCCACTCAGCCTATATTTTGAGGACATGGGGGAAAATCTTGCTTTTCCATAATTGATCTGAGAACTCCAAATCCATGTACATCTGTGCAAATTTACATTTGTGAAAATTCATGCTCCTGAAAATACATTCTAATTACTTTAGGAAAAATAGTTAAGTGTGGGAAAAAATTTGGCAGAGACTTAGGAAAGTGTTTTCCATTTAGAAATGAGATCTCATTAATATATCAAAAACTCTGACAAAATCATCACAAGGAAACATCCTCAAGTATATATTTCAGAATATTGGCCATGTGCTAAAGTGCAAGGACGTGTACACCACTGCTGTGTCAACTGCCATTGTGGTTACCAAAAGTAGCTGAAAAAAGTCAAGCCATTACATTTGCACCCCCACTGCAGCTTTAATGTCTTGTTATGCAATTACTCCCAATCATGTCAGCTTTCTTTATATGGTGTTTTCTTTAATGTTCATTATAAACATGTAGGGGAGAGAGGGTGCAGTTGACTGACAGAGAGGTCCACTTTCTAATTCTAGGCTACAGTTTGTTAGGAGAGCCAATAACTGTTTTTGCAGGGAGAAATTGAATTTCATGGAATGTTTCGTGAAAGCTCTTGGTATCTTCCATTTTTAAATTCTTCAGTTTAGTCATGTGTGATGATGACGATGGCAATGATGACGATGATGATGACAATGATCATATATACTGCCCCATAGATGAAGCTCTCAGGGCAGTTTACAATAAACCAATAGAAAGAATAGAAAAGTGATGAGTTTTCTTGTTCGTTTGTTTGGTGGCTTGTGTTCCAAGCAATATCTCAGCATACTTTCTTGTTTCCTATTCTTTAGCAATATTTAAGCAGTCAAATTTCTACCATTCTATGAAAGCCCTAAACTGGTTTTCAGGTTTTATAACTTTCTGATTATCTGTGCTGTGTGCCACTCCTCCAAAATAAATGGAGTAGAGAGAAAAGGCAAAGTTGCACCCATTCTTGTGAAAATTTGCACTTTTCTTAGAAGCATCTTTTAGGGGCATGCTACTTTCAAAGTCATGGTCTGCAAGGAACTTAGGGCACAAACTCTCTTGGAAAAGCCTGAAAAGTCAAGGCTGTTCTTATACAAACTTTGTTGTGGCTATCGTTTTGACATCTGGAAAGCTAGATCCTCTGAAAACTGGAAATCTCTGCAATTTCCATCAAATTATGCCAAGAATTTTTTTTAAAAGACCAAAAAAATCAAATTTGTTTTGGACAGTTTGCTTAGTTTAACACCCTAAATATGCAATACCATAGCATGCTATGTAACAATATTAAAAATATAACAATACATTTAAACAATCAAAAATTTTAAATCCTAGGATCCATTAAAATATTTTAATGTATGCTGTGAAATGCCTGGGAGTAGTGGAAAGTCTAATTTAATTTCAGTTATTACATTATTTCTTGATTGCTCGAGATACTCAGTGGAACAATGAAGCTTTAGATTTCTGAACCTTGCCCCGGGCTTGCTGCTGCATTAAACAGGATGATCTACAAACTTGTTCAGGTCAAACTGGGACATTTACCAAAGCTCAAACTGGAATCTGAGTCAAAACTGGGGATTGTTGCACACCTCTGCTTTGAATTCAGTTATGCTTGATGCAATGAGCAAAAAGCTTAAGATATGTTAGGGAAGGAAAATAAACCTATTAACCCAAAGAAGTGGTCTCCCAATCTACTGATCTTAGCTTACATTTCAAAAAAATCCATGAATGCATTTGAACAAAACAAGTAGAAGCAAATATGCAAATGCAAAACGCATAGAAAATACTAGTGGTTGCTTTGGACCCTACATGGTGCTGTGAATGACATTTCAGCTTGAAGTCCTTGTGGGCAATCATCTGCAACACAGATGCAGATAAAGGAGGAGAAGCTTGTAAGCTGGCTGGAGTTCCTTGCCAAAGGGAAAAAGTGGACTTTAAATGCGGTGGTTGTGGTGGTGGTGATGATGATGGTGATGGTGATGATGATGATGATGATGATGATGATGATGATGGGGGAGGGATATGGTCAATGGAGGCTGGTGGTTCCTATGTCAGTGGAACTGTATATACTATCTGTATTTTAGTCTAAACTTTGAAGGATCTATCCATGGTGTTGAACCATCTCCACAAAATAAGTTCAGCACCGTAGATAGGTCCTTTAAAGTTCCAAGTCAAATATGGAGCAGATACACAGCCTCACTGACATTGGAGTCATCAGCCTCCACTGACTACAGTCCTAGGATCCCCAGGTTACTGGTTGCCTTAGAGATATTTTGATGTATTCAAGGAAGCAGAGCCTCCAGAAGTCTTGCTGGAAGCAATGCACTGGTAACCAGGAAGGCTTTTTCCTGTCTCTGGAACTTGGGTTCACTGAAACCTATACTGTGTGCCAAACCCAAGGCTAGTTGTGTCTTTTGTCATGTTGCTCATAAACTGACATTGAAATCTGAATATCCATCGGGATTGAAAAGACTTACAGCCAGTTACTGGAATTACTGCAATAAAAAGGTTGTATTTGGAATTTATTTGCTTTAGGAGGTCATTAGAGTTTGGGGTGAATACCCTGAACCATGTTATTCTTTCTTCATTTCTCATTTTTCCATGTGTCATTTATTTCAATCTTTCAAAATGTTTTTCAATGTTTTAATGAAAATTCATGTGCATTTTTAGGCAAATTTCTCCTTATACATGCATTTTAGACACTTTCCCTAAAATATGCATTTTGTAAGCATTTCTTCATATAATGCATGTGTAATAATAATAAAATTATTATGGTGTGCACTTCTGTGCAGATTAGGTAATATAGTCATTTATGTATCCATTATTTTGATTGCAGAGCACAATTAAAAATTGGAGAATTTTGAAGGCTAACTGAATGTCAGCTAACTTATTGGTTCAAAATTGCAAAATGAATGATCTTTGCATTTTAATACAACCTGGATTAAAATCTTACTCACCCCTAGCTGGGATTGGAACTTGTGTGCACACCCTTATCCTCATCTGAAAGTGTTATTGTTATAACTTCAGGAAAACACTTACTTACAGTTTCAGTGCAGTGAAGGTTTCATATTGAGAAAAACTCATTTAAGTCTATTTATTTTTTTTAAAAAAATGTTATTCCAATTGTCAAAATATAAAATGTGTCAAGCTGCTGCAAGAACATTCACTCCTGTTAAAGCTGCTTTGTGCTTTCCTCAAAATTTCTCAGATGTTAGGAATCTTCCAATTTCCTGGAACATTTTACTCTAGATTAAACTTGATGTCAATATTATACTTATTTGTTTCAGTTAATATCTGAAGAAGTCACTGTGAATGACAGGAATATATGCTAGTTTGCTAAAAAGCATTTGACAACTGGTCACCATAAAAATATAGAAAATTACCTGCAATACAATTGTTGAATGTGAATAGAAAGAAAATTGTGATTTTAGTAGAAATGCTTGAGAAATCATATCCTTGAAAATTCTGTTATGAACTGACCAGAATCACAAGCCTAATTGTTCTAATACAGTTCTTGGTGGAAATAGGTATGAGAATTCTGACTTTTTAAAAACAGGAAAGAAACTCATGTTCAGAGTAGAAATGATTTTAGAAATATGTGCTTATGTGCATTTGAGTGTGGAGTCCTATGGAATCCTATGGACAGGGCACTCCAGTCTTAGAACTCCCCATATATCCTAATGGTGAAAAGGACAAATGAGCTCTTTGACCTCCCATTGTTTCTGTGTGTTGCTCTTAGCTAATCAAGCCTATCAGATCCTCTGGTTTGTTTTCCTTCTGGGAGCAGGGATCAAGGCCAAACAGCTGGGGATCTACTTCTCTCTCCTCCCTCTTCCACCCAGCACCTCTGTCCACCCAACCATCTTGCCTCTCTCCTCAACCCACTCCCAAGGCCTTTGTTGCAGCTTGGGACTCTAACTCCCCATTGCAGCTGGGGCATGCAATAGGGGAGAGATCTCCCTGAATTTAAATATATACTTATATATGATGTTTCTCATGGATTTTTCTTTTAAAATCACTGCTTGTTATAGAACTCGAATGGCATGCAAAAGTTATTATGGTATTTATAGGATTTTAAATTTTTAAGCTGAGATGCTACCAGGCTTTTTAATCTCTAATTGTATTAATTGTTATTTATATGCTTTAATTATGCTGTGAGCCGCCCCAAGGCTTTGTTGCGATGGGGGCAGCATAGAAATGTTTTAAATAAATAAATAGTTAAAATAAACAAATTCATATACTCTGTACTTTTAGTACCTCTTGTGCACACTACCCACACTCACTGGTGAGTATGCTGAGAATAAGTTTACTTTAGAGCAGGATTGCATAGTGTGAAAAATTAGAAGGTAGGCAATCATTTCACAAAAGTGAGGCAACAAAACAAGTTATTTGACCTTAATTGTATCATTCAGTGACAGTTTTGACGGGCACAACTAACACATGCTGAGCAATAATGAAACCTAATAACAGGGTAACTCATGTACCATATCCCACATTATGGCTCTTGGCACCACCAGGCAATCCATAGTGCCAAGAGGTTATGGACAATTTAATACCTATCATGAAGAGAGCCATCTTTCAGGATAATGACAATAATGAACCAATTGCTATGTAGAGGAAATTTTCAATCGTTTTGATTAAATATAGACTGTCAGCTCTGCTTTCTGGATAGCAGTCAAGCCCATGAACGACGGACATGTTTTCTTTTGTTTGGGATGAAAGTCACTGCTAATTGTTTGAAACTAACCTTAGAAGAAAGAACAGAAGCAACAAGGAAGAGCATGGTTATTCTCAAACCTGAAGACACATGGCAACTGCCTCTTGGCTGCACCTGAAGTGTTTTTCTCAAGGGGCAAAAACACCACAAGATCTGGCTAGAGAAAATGCGTCTGTAGAAGAAATGAACGCTATGAAGCATGGCCGAGGGCTTTTAAAATCATTGTCTTGGAAATCTGAGGGAAAATAATAAAGCAGGATAAATTGGGTCCTGGACCACACAGAGTGTATTTTAGGTGCCCTTGATTTTGCTTCACACTTCAGAGATGGGGAAGTGAACAAGAAAAAGGGGAAAGGACATAAATACCGACTGCCTGCGTCCTAGAGCAGTGCAGGCTGTAACTGGAACTGCACTCGTCCAGTTGGATTCCTCAGAGATGCACTGGGCAGCTTTGCATGACAGAAGAGGCCGTGATGGCTTCCTTCACAGAATGATCCGCCTTGTCATCCAAAGCTTGCTGTGGTATTGCAGCATGTTATGTTTGATTTTTCGAAGCAAGGATCTCTTCTATAGTTTCTATGATTTTCCATGCTTTCTCCTGTCACCTGAACCAGATGTTGTGGTTTCCAAAGTTCTGGTATGCAGCTACCACAGAATCCCCTGGAATGGGGTTACTCTGGCCATCTAGTGTGGGATTGAATTGATGGTGTGGTGGCTGATGAGAAACATGCCTACAGCAGGAGGACGGAGTGAGGAGACTGGAAACCACACTAATATAGAAACCACTTGATTGTCTGCCAGGCACATCAGAGCAAAAAAAGATGCACTATGGAAAGCATGCAGGGTTGCTTGTAGTGATGTGTGAACCCAGCCGTTGCTTTTGATACTGCAGTTAGTGGACACTGGAAGCCTTGCTTTAAAGATAATGCAATTGTTCACAACCCAATGCTTTCCAAGATAGACAAACATCTATTTGAAAAGTGCATAAAGCGACTCAAAATGAAATGGGCCAGAAGTCAATGCAGAAAAGTCCTATTGTATTTATTGAATAAGTGGTCAGTGTGCATAAAATGAAAGCCTCACAGTGCAATGCTGTGCATGCTACACAAAAGTGATTCCCATGCTGTTCCATATGACTTACTCCAAGGGAAATGTGCATAGGACTGCAACCCAACCAGATCTGTGTGGTGTAGTTGATGCAGGGTTAATCAGAATATAAAGGGCTTGGGTTCAAATACCTCTTTCAACACTGAAGGGAAGGCTTGCTGGCTGAGTGCTGCCTGCTTTACCAGAGGTGGCATACCTGCATACTCTAGGTGTTGAAGAACCTGGTTGGATGGGGGTCTTGCACAGATCCTGCTTGAGGGATTCTGAGGCCAGCTGGTTTGCCACTGTATACAGAGCACTAGACTAGATGGACCATAGGTCTGATCCAGTATGGCTTTTCTTATGTTCTTAACATAAGAAAGTAAAGTACTATTGCAGCTCCTGAGGGTCAAGCCTGAACTGACTAGATCTCTATAGTCTACATGGTTGCTTTGTAAGTAATGATCAAGTGAATATATAATTGCCACACTCATTCAAGAATATAGATAAAATGCAAAGTTTATGGATGAGTATTCTTGAAGATTTTGTCTGCTTGAATTCCCCCTCCCTGCCCCAGTTAAACTGACAGCTATGGTTCGGTAATAATAGCAAGGCACATTTTATGTACCAACAAACAGTTAAAATGTAGGATATAATTCATGTCCTTTAGAAACAAGCACAGAAATGGGTTGGCTTCCCTTAGGATCAGTTATCCAAGGAATGAACTAGGTGAAAACCCACATCTCATGACAGAAAAGGGGTGATTTTGACATGGACTATCCAGTGGTTTGTCATAGTGTAGCTTGGAATGTGTTCTTGACTTTGCAGTCATGAATCAGCCACTAAAGCATTCCATATAAGGCAGTAACTAGTGGCATTCAACTGGAAAAAGTTTTGTAGGGATTATTCCTTTTTGGTGCCTAAAAGGAGAAGGGTTTTTTGGTGGCTGATGCTAGGCTGTGCAATTCCATGGGAAGCCTATCTAGTTTCATGTCTGTTCTTTTTCTGCAGGTAGGCTAGGGTGTTGAAACAGATGTTTAGCTTTTATTATTCTTGTTATTGCATTACAGATATAGCTGCCCATTCTCCTCTCTTGGGAAGAACCAAGACAGTTTACATAATCCTCTCTTACTCCAGTTTATTCTCACAATAGCAACCCTGTGCAATAAGCTGAGAGGCAATAACCATAGTCACCCAGTGACCTCCATGGCTGAGTGGGGACTAGAATTTGTATTCCTCAGGTTGCCAGTTCATATGTGTCATGCTGCATTGGGTTTCACTGGTTTGTAGTGGTATAGGTTTTAATTGATAGATGACTATTTTTCTGTTTTGATTGTGTATTAATTGGTTTGCTTTTATTTTGTTATTTTGTACTTGATTGTTAGTTGCTTTGAAGAGGTTTCAGGCTGGACATCAGGAAAAGCTTCCTCACTGTCAGAGCAATACAACAGTGGAACCAGCTGCCTAGAGGGGTGGTGGGCTCTCCCACTCTAGAGACATTCAGAAAGAACCTGGACAGCCCTCTGAGTGGGATGGTTTCACTTGGTGTCCTGCAAAACCAGGGGGTTGAACTCAATGGCCTTCATGGTCCATTCTAACACTACTATTTTATGATTCTATGAATGGAAGGTATTTTGTACATACATATTAATCTTAGATTTTAAAGAAAAGATCATAAAATCATATTT
This sequence comes from Varanus salvator macromaculatus, assembly GCA_023646645.1. Lineage (NCBI taxonomy): Eukaryota > Metazoa > Chordata > Lepidosauria > Squamata > Varanidae > Varanus > Varanus salvator. The sequence goes on along the minus strand of JAIXND010000771.1, from coordinate 15,048,883 downwards.
AAATATACAATTTCATATTGTTCTCCCCCACAGATTGAACTTTTCAAAAGCACTTTATCTTAACCTGCACATTTTGATAAGTTGTTTGATCTTAGAACTGCTGCACAAAATTTAGACAAATGCAATAGAAGAAAGATAACTGGGCTCGGAGTTCCCAGGTGTGAAGATTGGCTGGTTCATTTCAACATGCAGACTTTAAAAAATCCCTAGAGCATGCACCTTTTGGATATATCTCCTTGGGGTTCTATCTCACAGTTCGAAATTGCTTGATATAAAGGAAGAGTGTGCAGGCTTTTGAATTGGGCATTGACAGTATTTCATTGCTGAGGAGAGTTTCAGGGGAGTTTAAACATAATGTAAGGTAATAAAGGACAGAAGGAATATACACCTGTTGCTGCTACTTCATTCATCAGGTAACCCCTTTGCTCTAGATGTATTTATTCTTTTCTGGAATGTCTTGACTTGGGGTCTATTATGCTTTTTATTCATACTGTATTGGCCTGACAAAGAAGAGAGTGTTATTTTAGAATGAAATTGTGGGGGAAACGGGGAAATGAAGCTCTTTCATCTCCCTTTGTGTGAATGAAATTTGATATAATAGTATTCAAATTACCTCTTTGTGGTTTCATTGTTCAAGATACCTTTGGAGAATTCATCACTGAAAAGAGGGGCCAATTTGAGAAGAAGTGTGACTTCCCATAGTAAAATGACTTTTTATCATCACAAAGCATATGAAAAGTTTATTCTAGCAATAACTTAGCAATGTTTTGATAAATTAGAATGTGCCAAACTTATTCAGAATTATAATATAACTTAACTCATGGGCAATTAAACTTTTCTTTTCTTTCTTTCTTTCAATTCCATTACCTTTTGGAGAAATTTAGGAGAAAACACCCATCCACTATATTACTTCATAAAGTAATACAGTAAAGATATAAAGTAAAGACTTTTATAAAGTAAAACTTGTATTTTGCCCATGGAGACATAAGTAAACAATTTTCTTTTGCTGAGAACATGGAGCTGGACTATAGTTGAGAGACCAGACTGTGGTTCATCTCTAATTATACATTAACTAAATCCTCAGAGGGCATTTCCTCAATAGAAAATAGACCTATGCTGCCTGCTCAGATATATGTGATTAAAAATAATAATTGGCAGCTAATTTAATGAATGTTAAAACTGTTAAGTAAGAATTAGCCACAAACCACAAAATATCTGTTTTAGAGAAATCATAATCTTTGTTCTTACATACATTCACATGCATTAAAGTTTGCTGTTTTGTGAGTAATTTGGTACCCCAGGCTTAAAACTGCCTCTGGTGATCCAAATGCATTCTATGAAAGGCTGTTTGACAGATCTTCCCTGTATCCTCCATCCCGGACAGGCAAGAATCAGCACAATAGATTTCGGGTTTCAGCCAGTACAGGTGACTTTAGACTCAATCTTTCCAGCATCAGTGTACAATCAATGCATCTTCCCTGATGGATTTCAGCTTTGTTGATGTTTTGTTTTTGAGAAAAGGGTTTGATCCTCTTCCTGGCACTCAATATAGAATAAGATACTTATAGGTAACTTCACTTTGTGCTCCACTATGTTTGCATTTTACAGGATCACAGAAGTACCTCAATGGCCAAGTGTTTGGTATCTGCGACAATTCATACATCAGCCATGTTTTGTTTATTGAAAAGCAGGCAGCCAAAACTTGGAAATACCATTTAATACCATGTATTTGGCAATGTCTCAGAAGGAGTAGATTGTAAGTCTACCTATGTGTAAATTGAACAACAAAATGTGAGCCTGAGATGTTGGCTGTTAATGAGAAGTGTAAGGTATTAGAAACAGTCTTTTCCTGTTACAGGAAAAACTTCATTTCAAGTTTAAAGCTGAGTTCACATCTTGTGCTGTGTCAGCTTCTGGATTAGTATCTTTAATACTACTTTTTCTGTGTGGATGGTCCTATCCATTGGAAGCTATCCAGAGCTTTTAAGTGGAACACTTAAATGTTCAGTCCATATCGATCCACCAGGGTGCTGCTCAAATGACACACTGCATTCATCATGTGGCATGTAGCAGTCCCCTCTCTTTGTTTCCTCTTGATTGGATCAGCACCACAATGTACTATAAACGGAAAAATTAACCTTTCTCTACTGTAATTTGATTCCTGAAATCCTCCCTTCCCCATACAGGGGTTAAGCAGAGGGAAGATGCTAATGCATGATGACGACAACAACAATGATGGCGTCTGGCACTTACAGACCAAAGGCCTCCTTGAATAAAGTGGAATTTGTCTGCTGGCAAAAGGACTGCAGAGAGCAAGTCAGTCTAGTTTCCCTCGTGGGAGAGTTCTGTAGCCCAGAACAGCTTCCCAAAAGCCCATCTGTTGGGTCGCCCCCAAACACACTTCTGATGGTGGTGGCCTAAAAAATGGGCATATCTCCCCCTGCAGATCTGAAGAACTGGGCAGGTTCACCTTGGAGAAGACAGCCTTTAAGTTGCCTGGTCCCAAGCCATATAGAGCCTGTTAGGCCATATGACACCAGCAGCATAGCTAACTTCCCAGATTCTGCCTGGAAGTTTGCTATCAAGACTTGATGTTGGAGATCTGCTGCATAAGAAAAGGAAGCTTTCTTTGATAAGTCTTCTGATTCCTTAAGTGATTGTGAGACATTATTTGATTTATAAAACATTATCTTAGATTTATGGAACCTTCTTTTCCCCATCTTATTGACTTCTTCTTCTTCTTCTTCTTCTTCTTCTTATTATTATTATTTGTTGTTGTTGTTGTTGTTGTATAAATATTAGTACTGTCATACCATACAAAGCTGTTGTAGCTCTTGTTGTAAGCAAAGCACTTTGAACATTTGAAATGTGCTAGAAAATTATGAAGAAAGATGATCTTAAATAGATCTTAACATTCAAACTAGTGCCAAAATTTGTGCTGTGCTATTTTTTCCCTTTTTAATGATATTCAATTCAATAGAAAAGGATTTTGAGAATAAATTCAAAAGAAAAACATGGAGAAATTATCCTGGGTGGTGGTCAGGGTTCTTGTGCACAGGAGGTGCCCAAATAGTGCATGTGGATGTCATGGTCCTCCATTGTACAATCCTCTCTTTGGCAGCCTGTAGCCTCCTTTGTTTCCTTCACGTCGCATGAAGTCCAGGAGAAAACATCATGAAGTTCCTCCCAAAGACCTTTTTTAATCTGCAAGAGTTTATGGTCTGGGAGGCTGCAGAGCAATGCAAAGGTGTGAAAAGGAGCAATATTACTGAGATGTCATTTAGCCTGCAAACTCAGAGGCTCACGTACATCCAGTGTAATTCAGGAAGAGCAGCAGAAGTGAACTCCATCTCCCTTTCCTTCCATCTTTCATTTTCACTAGATGGCCATTTTTCTCTGAGAAGGAGGAGGAGGAGGAGGCTGGAGTGACCCTGGCATGTCTTTCCCATTAGAAAATGTGCTGAGCATGATGCAGCATAATGGATTCTTCAGCACAGTTGGTGGCATTGCTACTTGCAGTGGCAGTGGGGAAAAAAAGAAGATGCTGAGAGTGATTCCTATTCATGAAAAGCTGTCAGAGAATTTCTACACATCTTGCAGAAATTCAGGAAATTTCCCTTCATTGTTTTGTCCACGAATAGGGTGGATAATTTTGGGAGGCTTTTTACAATTCTAATTGCTAAATCAACCTCAGAAGCAGATTAAGTTTTCTCACAACATATCCTTATTCTATGCAAAAAACCAGAAACGTTCCCCATTTTGGTATTTTGTTTGGTTGTTGGATGTTATAGGATTAAATCTTCTGTTTGCATGTGAGCCTCATGTGGGCACAGACCAGTCCTTTTCTGCCAAAAGCTTAGTAGTTTGGAGGACAAGAGTTCAGATTAAACATGGAGCTCAGGAAATTTAGTTTAGGAAGTTTGAGGATATAAAGTTCAGCAGAAAGGCCGTGAGAGACACAGACAGAAAAAAAAAAAAAACTCAAGAAATAGAGATTTAGCTGGCAGAAATCCACCAGAAACTATCCCCCCAATTTGGTTTTATGCTAGTTTTATGATGATGAGCTATGGCTCGAATAAGGGGCCTGGATAAAGTAGGGGTACAATCTAGTTAGCTGAAGGAAATGGTCCCTGGTTGTTTTGTTTCCATATTGCTCATATGGTTTGTGTGATATGGTGATGCCAGTGTGTGTCTGCAGTTGTGTGCATCTATTAAGATTTCAAAATAATTTTCTATTGCCAATTTTCTCAGTAAAATTTAAACTTTGCCAGAGGTCAGACTAGATGGCCCGGGAGGCCCCTTCTGACTCGCTCTGTTTCTATGTTTCTATCTGAAATGCTACTCTCTCTCAGCTTACCATCCCATGTATAATAGCCCAACATACTAACTAAACTAAAGGTTTTTTGAGGCTGGTTTGGTGGAAGAAGCCAGGTTGGATTTGGGTTGTGAGAAATTTCCACCTGGTGACAATAGTAAAGGAAAGAACAAAAATTAGTATGGTATACTATTTTTTCCTGTTTGCCATCATGGAACAAGACAGTTTCCTTTTTATGTTACATAATATTTTCATGACATCCTATACAATAGAACAAATTTCCAAGAAGCAGTATAAATAAATACAACAGCTATATCTCTGCCTACTTGTAGTATGATATAAACTGCCTTCTTAGTATTGGAGGAAATAAATGAACAAAAAGAGATAAATAATCATTTAATAGCAGCATAGGGCAGTCTGATTTGCATGCCCTTTATTGCTGACATATAATATTGAAAAATATTTTGCCATTAATTTACCCCATAAAATATTAATAGTATTGTGCAAACATTTACTAGATGTTTCATTTATGAATTCAGGATGTAGCACTAGTCAGCTGCATGCTCATCTTTGTCTGTTTCTGCTTGTGTGAACGAGAAAACAATTAATGTATGAAAAGTTATTTTGCAGTGTGCATAAGAATTTGAGCTGAACCATGCAGGTCTGTTGTGTCTGTTATTCTGGGTAAGCTCATAAACGGGCAAATCAACCGCCTTTCCAAGAGGATTTCTCTCCAATATCTTATGTTCCTATGACCTCTGAACCTGGAAATACCATTGAACTATAATGGAAAATATCTCAAATAACTCTTGATAGATCTATGCTGAAACCCTTTCAATGTCTACAATGTTATATATCCATTGCTACATCGTGTGGCTGTGAACTCCATCAGTTAATTTCTACTAGGATGGTCTCTGATAAACAGGGACATTTTTTACAACATACAACAGTAGGTTGTATTCGCCAAATCCCATAAAACTGCTCCAGAATCCTACTTCCACCATTACATATGCAGCAGTTTTCAGGACTACAAACCATTCTTGAGTGAAATGCATTCAAAAGTGTTCCAAAAATCCTCTGGTACACGGACTGAAGATATATTTAATAGGCTGAAAGGAGAAAACTAAATGGTCAAATAATGCAGGCTCAATAGAATCTACTGATTCCAAGCCGCCTCCCCTCACTGTTTGAAATTAAACTGATCTTTTTTGTATCACTTACAAAGCCTCAAAGGGCAGACATCTGATAGGAGTGAATCATTCTAGTTTTACTTGTCATTCTAAAAGCAATGAACACAAGTTCAAATCAAAAGCTATTACTCTGATTGTTATCTTGAAAGATCCACATCACACCACTGTTTGTTTGCCTGGAGCCGGGTCTTCAGATATGCTTTGAATGCTGTATACTTTAAGCAGCCACAGTGGCAGATGCCGTTTGTCTAATCAAACATTCCTGATTTAGTTAGATCTCTAATAAAGAAAAATGAACAAAGGAAATGAAGACTAGGCTCCAAGCTACAGCAGTGGGGTTGGAATTTGGAAAGAGCTAACAGAGAGAATGACTGAGAATGAGTACTTCTGAAGACAGGTGCGTAGGTGTGGGTAAAATACACATGCATCTGAAACTCTTCCCTGGGGACACCTGCAGCAATTCTGCGAATGGAGATTGGCCTTCCATCTATCAAATCAAGTATAGACAAGAGCATCATTGGCATGGGTGTAGATTAAATGAAGCAACAGAGTCAAGAGTCCCAAAGAAATGCTGATATGAGAAAATTAGGTTAGAAAGTTGGACTCAGAATTATCAGAAAATACTGCAGGTGTATTTGATTCCTGCAGAACATGTCGAAGTACATGGCTTCCAGTCTGTACTTGTGAGCAGATTTCACATATTGATGTACAGGGAAATTACTAAAAGCAGCCATTGTTCCCCATGGTAAGCCAGAATAATAGTAACAAAAAGATGTCACCTTGCAAAGTATCTGCAAAATATCACTTTTCAGAGTGAAGGAAATCTGTTGCAGAACTCAGGTTTAAGCCACTGTCAGCCACTGGTCTGGAAAGAATGCTTAATCATATTTTCGAAAAGGATAGTCTGTTCTGTGGAAATGAACATTTATGCAGGATCTACCCTATTACCAGCTCTTCTGCCCACTATGTGAATCTCCCAGAATCCCGAAGGTTATCCCTTATGTACCCCAATGTATAAGGTGGTCAACAAAAGCCATGTGTGAATGCGCTTGTTATTGAGTAGCACTGCTGCTCTCACTTCTTCAGACTTCCCATCACCAAGTGCACCACTTGCAATTCTACTCATCTCATTTCTCATTGTTGCTACCAACTGTTTGCTGGGCAGGGAGAGAACTAGCAAGCAAGCAGACTTGCTCCTCCTCCTCCTCCTCATTAGCACTATTGCTTGTGCCAGGACAAGAGGTGAGGAGCAAGCAGGTTGCAGAGGTGGAGAAGAGGAGAAAATCCAGGGGATCTTTTCTACTGGAACTCTGTTGTTATGTGTACCCAGACCAGATACCCAACTATGACTTCTCGATCAATGCCAGTCCCAGGTAGCATTATCAGTGCAACTGGCCAAAATGTGCTTTACTTTGCTTTGTGGTGGTCTACCAACACTGTCTATTGCAATGCAAAATATGCATCTCAAGTACTAAGGTAACAATGCTTGCATTTCAGATTTATCTAACACTGAAGTGCTTGATTCTGTGCGTACAGCAAAAGTGCTTTAATCAAAAGCCGGGTCAAAATCACTGTTCCATTTCACTGTTGCAATTACAGGCCAAGAAAGGTTGGAATAATTGCAACAAGTGGGAGGGCTGGATGAACCCACCTGAGATGGGATGCTGATGAAGCCACAAGTAGACCACATGGGCTGCCTGTGCTGGGTGCAAATGTGGTCCTTCCAAGATCATACATATCACAAAAGATGCAAGAAGCCATTCTCCGGTTTACTCAGGATTGCAGCCTAATACATGCAAGATGTTAAATGTGCATTCTAGGATTCTGATATAAAATGCGATGTCTGTTGTGAATTAAGTCTCCTGTAAATGTTATATGTGGGTGTTTTTTTGGCAAATATTTCAATGTTGTTTTTATGGTCTTTTTAATGCAATTCTTAATGGAACCGCCATGGCATATTTACACTTCTTCTTTTCCAAAGGCATCTTTTGATATCTTAATTTTTTCATGAAGTATATAGTTGGCCCTCATTAAGGATTCATTGTTTTTTAGGACTCCAGGGTATAATCCTTCTATAATTTACATGGAATTGGAAATAATAAATATAATTTTCACTACGTGATCTTACAAGAAAGATTGAAAATCCCTGCTTAAACAATATCCCTTAATGGAAGGTATATGCTAATGAAAACTCATTCGCAAACAAATTCATTACATGCTGCAGGTGCACAAAACCATTTGAAAGAGATTGTAGAAGATGTTATTTGTACCCCATCTGCTGGAATCACCACAAATGAACATTTCGCTTCCATGAAGATGCTTGATCTACAAAGGACACTTTACCTTTCAAGATGTGCACTGAAGACTTGAACAGGGCCCTTTATGTATCCTTGGTTTCTTTCCTCAGCATCGTGCTTGGAGTTAGAACACATAACCCAAAGTGACCCAACACCATAACAACAGTCAGTTCTCTGCTGCAGTCACCATTAGTGATAATTTAGTGGAAATACATGATATGAGACATATAGTTCTCTGGCCTCTGTCCAGTGTTAGGCCTACTTAAATATACTCATTGAACTGAAGGGGTCTTAATATAGATCAGCATTCAATGCAATGCATTGATCGGATTTCAATGGCATGACAATGCATCCTGGGTAGCAAGCCATGGTAGATTTTTGTGTCGTCTGAATTCAGACATCTTCCCACAGTGTGTCTTTTCCCCCCAACCCTGCAAACTCACAGAGTGTTCTAGGGTTGATTTTATCCATGACTGTTCTGTTATCTGAACCAGGTGACCCATCCCAGTATGGGTAAAAGGAAGCAGTGTGCAAAGAACAAGAGGGGCAAAACACAACACAACAAGAACCAAACAACCTTGATGTGTTTGGCAGTCTTTCCCATGCTGGTCACAGCTCCTTCAAAGAACCCAAGTGGTACATTGATGGGTTGCAGTGGTTGCCCCTTCTTTCAAAATTGGGTTTAGGGAGGATGAAATAGGTTAGTGTAAACAGAGAAGTATACTAACTTCACATTCATACCTCATTGTCCAACCTACCCTACACTGCCCTCCCCTTGCACATTGTCCAAGCAAGGTTTCCCTGTAAGCATTTTCCAGGCCCAAAGAAGCATGCTCCTGGTGCATCAAGTACTTCAACAACAACAAAAGTGCACAGATTTGGAGCATTAAAAAGTAGTAGCCAACCAATATTCCCATAGTGAAAGCACCTATAATGTGCCACTTACACTTTCTGGAGGGGCTGTTCCTGGCTACCACTTTGGAGAATGCAAAAGGTGATCTCTGGAAAAGGAAAACAGCAGCAGCAGCAGCATGAGGGGGAAAGCTGCACCAAAGCTCAGAATTGCAGCAGGGAGAGGAGACTAGGTGCAGTGTTTTCTGGAATATGATCTACAGAACAGAGGGGCAAGGAGAGGGCAAAATGTATGGTGAGTACAATATGTTGGGAATTGTGAGCTGATGATGAAACAACCAGACCATTGTAGCTCCTTCCCAATGTGGGTTAGTGTAAGATGTGAAAATGCCGATGAACACAGCCATCTGCCATCCTCTCACTTGCCTGCAGCTAAATAACACCAGATTAAAACACAGAGTCTGAACGAGAATCTTTTCAGTATGGTGCCTCATATGAGAAGATGCCTGGCTGGTGACAGCCAGGATGGAATAAAAGCTTTCATCAGTTGTTTCTAAGCCGTATTTATTGCTTATTTTTGTAAAGACTTCTTAGTTATATGTTTCAGATGCATTTTTACTGATTAGTTTCTATGAGCATTCAGCACTCAGTAGTCATGCTGAGGATGCAGTCCTTTGGTAATGCTTGTAGCCCTTTGAACTTGGTGGATTATGGCCATCCTCTGAAAAGTGAGACAAGAATGGGAGTGAAAGTCACCCTGGTTTTGCCCCCAGTTCTTCAAAGCACTTAGGTGGCCAATTGAGTGAAGCACTTCAGGATGGAATAGAAGGAGGTTGAGGTGCTGCCAGGATATATATTTTGTGGCACCAGTCTCACCCCCTCTGAAAGCCCCCAAAAGCCCTTCTTGGAGAAGCAGTCAACACAGCTATTTCCATGCTGGAGGCAGAAGAATCCAAGCAAAGGTTCCCATTTATGAGACTGGAGTGATTTTCCAGTGCAGTAGCTGAAAATCAGTACAGGGGCAAGGGAGGTGTGCCTGCAGCTGTCTAGATGCTACCTATTGGTTTGTATGGTGTGTGTGTGTGTGTTGTGTTTGTTGAAAGAGTTTCATCTTATATTCTGCCTAGGCAAGCTGGAGACATCAACAATGGATTCTCCAGGGGAGCAGCTATTTGTGCAAATTCCACAGACTTATATAACCATATAAACAATACACCATTTTTGTATTGTGAGCCGCCCCGAGGCTGTTGCAAGGGGCGGCATATAAATATTTAAATAAACAAACAAACAAACAAAATGAATGAAATTCAGAACTGGTACTGTTGCCATTTGCTCCTCTCCCCTCCACTGCCAATTTTGGCTATTGGATCCCTTCTGTCATTCTGTATCAATTTGAAGTCCCAGCACTTGCTTTTTCTTCAAATGTAATCACCATTAGGGTGCAGTCCAGTGAAGGTGGCTGTGAATTTCTGATCTGGGAAGATTATGGGCATTCCACACTGAACAGGAACCATACAAGCTCATGCAATGGAAGGGAAGGGGGCCTGCATATATGGAATTCATTTTCATGGGAAATTGTGATGGACACCAATTTGAATGGCTTTAAAAGTGGATTAGACAAATTCATGGAGGAAGAAGAGGTTGCTATCAATGTCTACCAGACTTGCTGCCTATGTTCTGTCTCCATTGGCTGCATATACCAGTTGTGGAGAAGCTGGAGTAGGTGGTGCTCTTGTTCCCACCCTTCTTGAAGGAACCTGAGGACAACTAGTTGGTCACCATGTGAAGAGTCTTCACCTGGATGGACCATTGGTCTGATCCAGCATGGCTCTCCTTCTGGTCTTCTGAGGTAGTGGGAGGAAAGGGAGTCTGAGCAAGGGTCCTTAGGTTAAAGGTAAAGGTTTCCCCTTGACATTAAGTCCAGTCATGCCTGACTCCAGGGGGCGATGCTCATCTCCGTTTCCTAGCCGAGGGAGCCAGCATTTGTCCTCAGACAGTCTCCGTGGTCATGTGGCTGGCATGACTAAACACAGAAGTGCACAGAACGCTGTTACCTGCCCACCGAAGTGGTACCTTTTTATCTACTTGCATTTGCATGCTTTCGAACTGCAAGGTTGGCAGGAGCTGGGACAGAGCAACGGGAACTCACCCTGTTCTGCAGATTTGAACCAGATTGGAACCAGATTTCGATCAACCAGCCCAGGAGCACAGCAGTTTAAACCACTGTGCCACCTGCATCCCTCCCCAGCTCTTATGTTGGAGCTTTTTGGGGGATTTTTACAGAATTTAAAGAATCCCATGATCCTCTTGCTACTGTCTAGTAATCCTAGCATCACACTTTTGATATGCTGTCATTGCTAGCACTTGTACAGCCTTATGAACCCAAGTCAGAGAAAGGAATTAGCTTTCAATTCCTAGTTAAAACATCTTGCTGTATAGCTGAGTTCCCCAAATGCTCTCTGCTTCCAATATCCATGGGAAGTTAGCTGCTGATTGCTTCCTACAATCTGAGAAGCTTTTCATGGACATATTATTATATATGTTTCCAAAATGGTGAAGACTTGGAACTATTATTCAATCATATGGGACAGGGCTTATTTCTTTTCCTTTTTTCTTTTTGTGGGGGGTTCTCTCTCAGAAATGAGACCTTCAGACTTTTCCCCAAGAGACATGGTGTTCCTCTGATCTATTTTTCCACCTAATCATGAAAGAAGACAGGCCTTCAGCACTGACAACATGACATTTGCCCAAGGATTAAATTCATAAACTCATTCATTTACTAAAGCCCTTAAAACTGCAGGATATTTGATTATACTTACAGCAAAATCTACTAACTGCTTAGGTTGGCATACATGCACTTCAGACTTCTGGGTATTAGGAAGTGTAAAGGGCAAGTATGTTCCTGTAAATGGTTTGTGGATCATATTATTATTAGTACTTGAGATTCAAATCTTAAAACAGCCAGTCAAGTTCAGGCTTTGCCGAGTGCACAGGGATATAAAATTGCATAGATCTTACATTTTTTTCTTTGCTCTCATTTTCTTGACATGTGGTGCTATTTGAGATGGTTATGCATTGAAATATAGTTTAAAACCACAATCCAGAAGTACAATGGACAAATGATGAGGACATCTGCATTTCATAGGATAGCAGAGTTTGAATTTTACGTCACCACCACACTACATTTCATATCCCAACCTTCTTCTTTTTGCAAGGAACCCAAAGCAGCTTGCAAGGTTCACTTCAGACTTGTGAACCTTGACTTGTGAACAGCCCTGTGAGGAAGGTTAGGCTGAGAGGCAATAATTGACCCCAAGTCACTCAGTGAGTTTCATGGCTAACTCAGATATCCTGGATATGAGCCTAGCAAGCTCAGTCACTGCACCACACAAGCATCTGCCCAGTTTCTGTTCCTGTTTATTTAAAAGAGCAATTAGCTGTTTGTTTCCTAATGTAATCTACTTCTGGAATAAACTGAGCACACACACATATTTCTGTATTTATCTGCATCTGTACCTATTGATATCATCACACACTACTATTACATCCATGCAGCAAATGTAGGTGTATTTGGTACTAAGCAGATACTACATTGTTGTACCATCAACTCAGCATTCTACTCAATTGTCAAGAGTTTTGCAAACACTTTGATTTTTTGTTTGTTTGTTTTTTGGTATGGACAATGGGGGCATACACACTTGCAATAGTAAAGAACATTTTTATCTTTAAGAGGAACTGGAAAATTCCAAGGGGAAATACAGACAATCCCTGGGAAATCATGCAGGAATGTATCTTATGAAAATGGCTTGGAAACATTGGTAAAGCTCTAGGCAGAAAATAGGATTGTTTTTCTTTTAGGAAAGTCAAGCTATTCTAAAACACCCTTAATGCATAACATTCCCTTTTTACTTTGGAAGTACCAATGTTTTCACCCACCAGAATCTTCCCTTGCAAAATTGCAGAACAATACTGGATGATACAAGCAGCTTCACAAAAGTGATGTAGGATAATTTGAGATACATCTAGCAGAGGTTTTATTCATACATTTTATGTCCAAGTTCCTTTATGGAGGGGGTGGGAAGGGGCAGGTCCTTTCTGAGCCCTTCTTTGTAGAGTGAATGTACAGAAGCAAAGAGTGCAAATTATTTTTAAGAGCTTAGAAGACAGATCTGCGTTTGGCAATAAGATGATACTAAAACAACAAGGCTGCACAATAATTCTCCTGTGTTGAATGGCATTGTCAGCACTGAGATACATGAATTGCAAAGCACAGGCTCCCACCACAAAGAAAACAAGAGAAGTACAACTGAGCAATATGAAGGGAAAACTAGCAGAATCTCTGCAGGTGGTTCAATAGGCTATTGAGCCTAGGAGGGCATCATAATAGCTTAAATTGGGATCATGCCAGTCCCTGGGATAGGAAAATGGGGTTTAAGAAGTTAGAGCTTCAGTACAAGCTGTTGAAACTGACCCACTTTCCATGTCCTTCTGGCATGGGAAGGTTAGATGGGGCCAACATAAGTATTGAAGCTTGTCTTGGGCTTCCAGACAGGATGATCCAAGCCTACCATAGAAATGGCATAGAGAAAGGAAAGAGTCACATATTGCACTAGGATCCTCAATCAAAGTAGCTCTATAGCCCACAGTCCTAAGAGCATCATAGACTTGTACATTAAAAGCACACAGGAGTTACTGTTTATGCATTTCCACAATTTAAACTTCAATTTAATGTTTGTCATTGGGCAGATAATGCACACCTTTACTCCACTCAGCAACATTTTTAATTATAACCAGAGGGAGTTCTCTTTTTATCATGGTGTTTGCCTTCCCATTAGGTTCCATGGTTAAATTAGAATGTACTCCTTTTCTATTAATTATACATAAGTATTCCTTGGAAAATGCACTAAGTAGAAATTGTGGATTTGACATTTGGTACAATCACAAACTAATCTAGGGATTTTCCTGGCACATGTTGTGTGAAACTCTGCCCTGGTTCCTATGCCAAAGCCCCAGCATGCTTTATTGAGAAATATCTGGGAGATAACGACTGCTTGGATCCCCTGTTGCAGCACTGGCTCCGAACAATGGTGCCCTCTGGTCCATTTGGGTTGGTTACAAAGCAGGTCTGCAGAAAGAAATCTTGAAAACCAGCACTGTGCACCAAAACAACAATGTCATCCTGTTTCCCATTAACAAAAGAAAGCTGGCTTTTGTTCGCCCTGGCACATTCGGTGCTGCAGTGAAAGGGAAGAAATTGCATGGCTGTCTCCGCAAACCTTTCATATCAGTTTTTGAACTTAAATGGGCATACATACCCGAAGTGAAACAGTTCTGTAAATGACTGGATTAATTTCTTTGATGCCAGCTGGTGCAGTGGATGCCAAAACCTGAAACACAGGGACAAGACGTTAGGGATATGACATGAAAAAGAGTGAGATCCAAACCTTCATTTATATCCAAATTTCTGGTGGAAGTTGTTGTTGATGATGATGATGATGTTTGGTCTCCCTTTCTGCCCACTTTCCCTCCTCTTTCTCTCTCCACACACACACACACACACATATTCAGTAAAGGGAAGAAGTAAAAAAAAATCAGGTAAACAAAAGAATATTCTTTTAAATAGCCAGTTAACATCTGTGAGAGCCCAGAATAATTGTTTTACTATATGTACTGTGGAGAAGCAGAACTCAAGACCCTTGGGACACATGCAGCCCCTCCAAGGACCCTGCCCCAACTTTGAACTCTTCCCCCACGAATTGCCTGACTATGACATTACAATCCCCAGTAGACTCCCTTGACTTCTCCAGTGGGCAAAAAGTCCTGTATGCCAAGCAGTGTATGAGCTCTCATGTGGCCATGTGTGAGTTATGGTGGTTGTTTCCCTCCTGGATGCCTGCAAGAGGGTGCTAAGGAGAGCTTGGTGGAGGGTGGACTTTCCATCTTCGCTTTCATCCATGTCTGGTCATGGACAGGGTCAGGCAGGCTGGCACAGTGGCCACTACCAGCTAAGGTCAAGGGGTAGCAGTAAGATCTATTAGGATCTCTGGGAGAAGAGATGGCAAGAAGGGTCTCCTACTCCATGCTCCTGAGATTCTCGTACACTTTGCTATCTGCCCACCATGCCAGCAGCGAGGAAAGAGTAATTTGCATCAAGCTCACTGGGCTGTGCATGTCTATACCTGTGTTTAGGAACATGTGTGCTTCATGTGGCAGCCCCTGAGTCCCAAGCCATCATCACTGAGTGATAATTAGGATTGTAAATTAAACAGAAGGCCTAGGAATGAACTCAGTGGAGAGGAGTAGAATGCCATCCTACGTAATTCCTACTGTTACAGTGCTGAAGTAGCATAACCTTCCTCCTTCCTGGTGCTTGATATTTTGGCCAGGGTACTTGGGGCTCATGCAAACTGAAGTCCAAAACTTCTAAAGGGAACCAGGTTGGGCAAGGTCCTGTAGAGTATTAAAGGCCATTACTACCGTTACTGCACATAAGCACGGACATCAGAAACACAGCATGCCTATTTGAAAATGCCCGTGCCATGATTTTAATCATTTGGCAACCAAATGAGTAATGGCCAAAAGATGTCTAGGTGGACATTTTTTCAGCGCAAGGTTCCATCCTCCTATATTGCATGATTTGAGGAGACAGAGCACAAGAGGCACTTAATCACATCATTTTTCATTGTCACAAAATATTCCAGCAAGGACATTCCATGAAAATATACAATCAGTAAAAGACAGGTTATTAAATTAGGGACAAGAGAATTAAACACAGAAATCTTGAACTCATGGGTAGGAGATGAATAAAATGTTGTTCAGTTTCTATTTTAATAAAAGCTTCCCACATTGCACATACCAAATCAATATGCAGAGTGGAACACCGGTGTTCTTACACTGCAGGATATTGCACCATGGTTCTTCAAGCAATAAGTGCATTTATTAGGGAAAGGTGTATATGCTATTGAGAAAAGTACCAAAAAAGGTTCTATAATGCACTCACAAAAAAGAGCATTTTTAGGAGTAACTTGCATGACAATCCATACAAATATTCAAAGACTTCTATTTCGTTTTGTAAATCACTAACACAAAAATAGGATGGAAAGAACCAATGACTAGAAAAATGAGAAACTGAGAGAAACCAAAATTTCTTTCATCTGTCCCTATGCTTAGGTTTTGCTTTTCACAAAATTGCACCTGCAGGACTGCCATGCATTTAACATGAGAACTGACAGCATGCATTGTGAAAACAAAGCTTACTATCCTGTACCTGCTTACCACCTTACCAGCTACAACTCACTGAACTCACTTACTTCTGAGTAGACATGTATAATGCTACTGTAGGACAACTTGAACTGAAGCTAGTCCCATTTTCAATATCTTTTCTAATGCCAATTTTGCCATATGTAAAATGGCAAAACTTTACTCCCTGCCACCTTCCTGGATCACTGCCTTGTCATGGCAAAGGGGCTTGTGTAGAGCAATGAAGCTATGAGCTACACTGTGCAGGGGCACCCAAGATGGACAGGTCATAGCAGAGAGCTCTGACAAAAGGTGATCCACTGGAGAAGGGAATGGCAACCCACTCCAGTACCCTTGCTGTGAGAACCCCATGGATAGTACCAGGAATATTGTCCATGGGGTCGTGATGGGTCGGGAATGACTTTGCAAAGAAAGAGAGAGAGAGAGAGAGGGAGAGAGAGGGAGAGAGAGAGAAATAAATAAATAAATAAATAAATCACGTTGAAACAAAAGTCAATGGAACTTAAGGGTGACCCACTGAGTTCAATGTATGTTCTCTAAATATGATTAAATCTGATTCCAACTTGATATGGAAATAATCATCATGTGGTTATGCAGTGAGAAAGCCTAAACATTATAGCACAGTAGCTAATATTGCTCTTTATTAAAATAAACTGGGACAAATCTTTCAATATCTGTTTTTCTAACAGTTTGTCATTTTTTGTCTTAGAAACATAGAAATAGAGCGAGTCAGAAGGGGCCTCCCGGGCCATCTAGTCTGACCTCTGGCACCAGCCGGCTCCGCTCACGACATGCCTATCATGTGGGCGTCCAGCCTACCCTTGAACACCCGCATTGATGGGGCCTCAACGACCTCTCATGGAAGCCCATTCCACACCCTCGGGGTCCTAACTGTCAGGAAGTGCTTCCTGGCATCCAAATGGAACCTGTGCAGTCTTAAATCACTGTTGTAATTATTAATGTTATTTCTAAACTGTTCAGTAGCTGAAGTTCTCCATGTGGTGCACAACAAATGAAAATGAGTTAATTCCAGAGCTGAAAGTGCATTTCATTTCAGCTCACAAAATATGTGAACATATCCCATTTGTGGTACATATAGTGTACCCTGTTTTTAACTTTGAACACAGTCATGATTACAAACATGTATCTGTCCAAAATGCTTTGAAATTGCTGATTATGTGCTCCCACTTGATTCATGGACATTTCCTACATTTATACAACTATTGCAATTTAAGCAATTTTTTTTCCATGGACTGGATTAGCATTGCTTTAGTGAATGGTAGAAATGTGCATAAATTTGGGAAGCTTAAGCAAATTGTATTGGGGCGAATTCCACAAATTTCACATCCTATCACTGCTCCATGTGCACAAGTTTCTCATTTCCACTGAGTGCACAAAAGGAAGCAGAAATTGGGCACAAGATGAGCAGCACAGAAATATTTGGGAAAGCCTTGTGATCTCAAATGTTGCTCATTTCCCTAGTACAGAATAATATTTGATTCTTTACAACAGAATATGACAGAACCATAGATCAAAATACAGATCTATAAGTCACAGTCTTATCATCGAGGGCTGCACAGATTTCCAAGAGTCAATGTTTTCTTTGTTGAATCCTGGTTTGGCTCTGAGTTATGTACCATTATTATTGTGTGCTTGGTGACTCAGAAATACAGCTTTTGTGTAATTTATTTCTCTCTCAAATGAATAAAGCATACTTTGGAATGTAGGGGGAAAAACACCCCTCATTGATGCCTCTTGGAAAAATGCTACAAAACATTGCAATTCATCATCGCTCATCTGCCTTGAGATGGGTTTCTCTTACATTAACTGTAGCCAAGAGGGTTTATTGAAAATGCAGGAAGTAAAAAACAACAACGGATTTTCTTTCCCTGCACAGACAAAATGAATGCCCAGGCTGCCTTAATGGAAGAACTCATTTAAACATTTGGAACTTTTATGATAGGCTTAATGTAGGAGTTATGCGATGCTTATGCTAATGTTGCCCTTCTTATTCAAGCTGGACTAATTACTTCCACAGATTATTCTTTCAGAACCGTGGAGGCCAGTTCTGTTCCCTGCCACCTTGGCAAAAGTCCTTGACTACATTGATGTCAATGATGCCAATTTCCTTCTTGGCAATTACACTAGTCCCTGCCATTTGGGTACTCTCCCATGCATCCCCTTTGCCTTTGTAGTAGGAATCCCCATATTTCCTAAAGTGAACAACTGGACCTTCATCTGGTTGAATCCAGAGCTGTAAGCACAAAGATAAGGATTCCAATCCTGTTTCACCACCCAGTGTCTCTGCAGCCTCCACTGCCATCCCTGAGTGACTTTTCATCCCCTGTCTTCAGGTTCCACAAACTAAGCTGCTGGCACTTCCTCTTTTCCTCCTTCTGATGTCCCCATTTGGATGGAAAAAGAGTGGCAAGATGAGTCACAGGACAATTTCTTTAGTCAGGCTATACTATTTCAGGCAACCTTGTTTTAATGCTCCTTCATACAAAAGAGAATGTGAGAAAGAGGGTGCTATGTGAAAATGGTCTTTGAAAAATGCTTGGCCCCATTGGTGGGCAGAGATGGGGAAATTTCACCAAGTTTCTCCATGGAGAGAAGTTCTCCAACCGCTTTGTACAGGTGGGGCCCACCATTGGCAGAACATGTGGCACAGATTCTTTCTCTATCCCCAAGGGGTTTGGGCACTGCCATTGCAAATGGCAATAGCAGCAGCTGTGTCTCACCAGTCCATGGAATTATGGTTGGGGCAGAGAGGGAAGGCAGCCTCCACTTTCTCCACCACCGTGAAGAATTTTTGGAGAAAATGCTGCAGAATAGCCTTGCATTTTGGGGGAGTAAGAAAGGAAGAATTGCTGCATTTATAGGAAATGTTGGCTCAACTCTACTTGCCATCTTGCATTTCAGAGCAGTAATTGGGGACACATCTCATCTAAAATGTGGATGATCATAACAAAATGACTTTCCTGAAAACTCTGCACAGTTAGGAGTGTGTCAAGGCTGTGTACAGGGAAGAACTGGGGTCATGGTCCAAAATCTGTCCTGCAACTTCCCAACAGTTTCTTCCCTTAGGAAAGGGATCTCTTCTCTTTCTCAATCCCTCCGCATTTATTTGGGTGAAGATGGGATCTTTCCTAATCACCACGAGGCAGCCAAGAGGGCTGTGTGTTTGTTTCCTTTCTGTTGCAGTTGCAAAGGCTACATGATCTGACAAACCCCTACAGGAAGATTTACCTCATGATAGTTTTAATTGGCTTTAAGTGAAGAAGCCAAGGAGTCTGCAGGCTGGAGAGATTATTGTGCAATGAAAGATGGGAAATTTGCCCATAATTCTTGGCCATCACCTAAGCAAAAGAACCCCAAACTGGTTCTTCAAAATGGTCTGGAATTTTCTCCTCCTTTGAGTTTTTTCTCAAAACCAATTTATTTTATAAAGAAGGATAAAAATGTGGAATGAATATTCTACACAGCAGTGAATTAATTCATTCACACAGAAAGTCACTAGGTGTTGGAGAGAAGGCTTAGCTTATAGGAGGTTAGGCTTTGGTTGAGCACTAAGAGAAACTTCTTTAAGAGCCATTTGACAATCAAGCCAACAACACAGCACAGTGATGGGCTCTCCCTTGCAGAAGGTCTTCAAGGAGGGCTACACATCTGTTGAGGAACTGAGTTCTGGATCTACATCAAACAGGGAGTTGAACTAAAGGACCGTTGAGACTTGTTCCCCAACTGCATGATTCTAAGGATTCTAGGCAAACCTTCTGTTGGGATTGAGAGAGACAGATAACCTAGTTTATGACACATGAGGGGGTGCCACATGGAAGTGAGTATAGATCTATTTTCCCCTATGAGAAGACCAGGACACATTCCAGTGGAGCAAAATTCAGGGAACCAAGATTCAACTTGGATGCCAGGAAGTACTTCTTGACCTCCTCTTGACCTCCTCTGAAATACCTTGGTCAGAGGAGTCCTTCTTCAGAGCAAGGGATTGTGGGTGAGCTGACCCTGGAGACCGCCTATGCTAACCTAGCACAGGTATCCCCTGGGACTACTTTGACCACAGTGCCTAATTATGAAGAAGGCATCAGAAATGGTGACTTCGCTGGAAAGCCCAGGACAGAAAGAAGCAGCAGCACAGTTGTCCAGAGAGCTCAACTTCTCACCCAGGATCTTACTCTGAGGATCATCAATTGAAGCATTTGGCCAGCCTTACATAGAACTGCGCAAGCACCTTTCCTGAGGGGGCATTTGCCATAGCGGGGTGGAATTCTCCAGATAAGCCTCCTCTGAACACTCATTTCTTGCTGTGGGAGACTGCCCAGCATGACAGTCTGTCAGTGGAGGGAACACATGGGCCTGACTGCCCTCAAGACCTGCAGCCTCATAAGAAGGTCAGCCCTGCCACCAGCAATGAAGGTGGCCCTGACCCACATGGTAAGACCTTCTTAATTTCCATACAGCCCATTCAGAGAAGTATTTTTGGAGGCCTCTTCAAAGCAGGAGCTAGTTTGGAGAGAAGCTATTCTTTTCAACAAGAGTTTTGTCTGGTGTTTTAAAAAAACTTCTGTCATTTCCTTCTCTTATCATGAGGTATGTCTGAATGAAAGCAGCACCTTTGTTTCTCTTAAGCTCACCTGCCCCGAGGCTTGTTCCCTGCTTGAAGCCATAATTCAGTCTTTTCAGTGCCATCCATTCTGCCACAGCTAATTACATTGTCACAAAGAGGAAAGTAATGGATTGTGCAGAGGGAAAGTACCAAAGTAAGGTACATTTCTAGGCAACCCAAGTCCAAATTCCACAATCCTGGTTCATTCAACATGTTCCTTGTATGGAATAGGACACTGGATCAATTTCAGGTTTGGTCTCCTTTAAATACCTCTGGCCCTTTAAAATGGTGCCAAAGTCATTGTTCTACTTATACCATTTCAATTATCTCTTAATAGGATGTACTCAGGTTTTTTGTTGCTGGGAGAACTGTGAAGAAAATGAGGAAATCAAGGTAGGAGTACATTGGCACTCTTGAATGATATACACATTTTTCTGGCTTATCTTAATTTGTAGCCTCACTCAAATTAACAATAACACCTACCTGTATAAGCATGCAGTCAACATCTTTCTTAATGAACACATTAGCTCTGCTTTCCCCCTTCTTTTTTCCCAGTACAATTGAGGACAGTAAGTGTTGGAGTTAATGCCTTCTGTTTACACATATTAACAGAAAGGCAATTAAAACACCCAGCTGAGAGATAACAAGTTACTGGCTCTTTTGAAGAGGGACAAGAACCTTTCCTTTTAATGCTCCACAACAGAAAGGAATTCAGCAGCTTATACCTGGTATGGAGATGCAAACATGTATAAGCTGGATCCTTTGACTTTCTGCCTGCTATGGAGGTGTTATAGGCACAGGATACCTGTGAGTGGAGAACACTGGTGGGGATCAGGCCTGAGCTAATAGAATTTTCTTTCTTTTGGTGAGCATTTTCACAAGGGCAAAAATAAAACCCAGCAACCCACCACCTCCACTGCTCCTGCTGATTTTTTCAGTATTCTTTGTAAAAATGTTCCTTTGCATTCTTCTTAAGGATACACAAAGAACCATTCTGGATCAAGGGTCTGCCAGGTCCAATATTCTATCCAACCAGCTGCCCATGATATGAGTTCAGTGGCACCCTTCTGACACCCTTCCTATGATGTCCAGCATGTTGTGTACTGCTTCCAGTCCTGGAATTTGTATTCATGGATACACTTCTGCCCCATGAATTTGTCCAATCTCCCTATAAAGCCATCCAAACAGGTGGCCATCTTGCAGGTAAGTTCCATATTGTCAGTTGCCTTCACTTGATCTCAGTGGCATGATCTGATTGGCAATGCACCATTAGAATAGCTTTCCTTTGGCTGTGCAATGAAGGATCGGGTGGAATACCCATCATAGCTTGTGCCTGAAGAAGAGTGCTGGGCAGCAGCCAGGAGAAAAAATGACACCAAAAGAGCTGCAGCATAATCAGTGGTTGTGCAATCTAAGTCTCCCTTATGCCATTCTAATTAGTGATCAAACTCACTAGTTTCAACTCCATAATTGAGATGCCATGCACTTAGCACTGTCAATCGCAATATAAGAGAAACTGGAAGCAGTCAAGGCTGTCAATATGGTTGGGTCCCACCATGGTCCCAAAGCATAGCAACACTTCTATCAGATTGATGCAGATCACAGCAGATACCTGCCCTCTTCTCCTGTGCATTAATACAGCCCAGAATGATATTCCAGCTGCTTGCTTTCCCTACCTGCACAGATCAGGGAAGCAGTGGTTTGGAAAGAGTGTGCATAAAAAGCAGGAACATGTTGAATGAGTAATGGGATTACTAGCAAAGATATTGCCACATGCAAGTTTTCCATTCTCAGTGCCTGCCTGGGTAACCATACATCAAGCTAGCATGTTGCATCACCTTTACTAAGCTGGCATGGTTCAGACTGTAGCTGGATGGGTGACCACATGAGGAAGCAGAGGAGGCGGGTGGACTCACTGCTACTGTTCCAGTTTAGGAATGAATTATTCCTACTCTGCTGCTATTCCAGCAATACCTACTCTGCTACCTTTCCAGTTTCGGGATGAATTATTATGATGTTCTCATATTATTCTAGGACTGGGTCTCATGTTAGTTCAGGCATATTCTATGGTTCACTTTGGTCTACTTTATGGAGGAAAAAACATTCCAAAGATCAGGATGGAGATGGCAAATGCTTGGGTGGGTGGGACAGATGCACAGGAATGGAGTAGATAGCAGTACTCACAAATTTGCCACAGTTTGGCTCAATTGTCTCCCCACCCCTTCTTCCCTAGCCTTTCAAAACAGTGCTTTACAAACAGAATCTATCTCCTGCAAACTTTGGAAATGGGATCATAAATGCCCCTGGGAAGATGCTCCATTGCATTATTCCCTAGGCATTGTGTGTCAGAGGATAGCTTCTCCCATTTTTTAATGATGATAAAGGGAAGGGAATAAGGAAGCCCTTCTCCCTCCTTGAAATGAATACTTCTAATGTAAATACTATCCTCTCCCCAACAGCACAAAAGTCTTGATATTTTCTCCTGCAAACCTCCCTGCATAGCCTGTGATGGAGAGGGAGGTGAAGGAGACTTTGCTCATCCTTCCATTATATATTGCACTATCCCTCCACATTGTCATAGGGGACAGGAAAACATACAGTGTAATAATGCCACAACATGAGGTAAGTGTTGATAAAAATTCTAGGGGACAACTTGACAGATGAATGCTATTTTCAGATGCAACCCTGCATCTTGTATAGCATTTTCTTCCCAACCAAGTTTCTTTGCTTGGCTGAAAAATTTACTGTGTGAGCTTGAACTGATAATTCTTTCTTAGCTTGGCCTACATCAGAGGACTGTTGTGAGGATATAATAGGAGAGAATCATGACTGTTATCATGGGTTTCTAGAAGAAAAAGAGGGCTATGGGAGGGATGGGCAGAGAGAAACAGACAAGGTTTAGATTTATACCAACTAATAAAAGCAGTGGATTTTTCCTGCTACAAAACCATGCATAATATTTCACTTAGTGATAGTATATTAACTTTGCCGTGTTAAGACTTTTCAGAGTTTCCATTGATTGTAGGAACATCAAATGGGCACCCAATACACAGAAGCTGCTTTGTTACGGACAGCTACAATTCCTTGTCTTTCATCTTTCCATCACATTAAGGAATCCTGAAGTGTCACTGTGGAATCAGGTATATTTCATCCCTTATGAAAAAATTTTATAGGAGCAAAGCATGGATATTATTCAGAAGGCAATCACATCCATGCTGTATAGCTAATTTATATCAATATCAAGTGAATTCCATGACAACTTAAACACAGTACCATTTAATCATTGAAAAGAGACAGGGCATTTCATCTCAATACATTAGAGACCATTGAAGAAAACTCAAAATGAGTTACGTGTATGCAGTTCATTATTTTTAATCTGAAACTTTTTTTCTGGGATCCATTTCTAACTGATGAATCAGATGTTGGAACTCAACAAGGAAAAAAAAAAAAAACAATTAGAAGCTTGCCCTGATTGTAGACATGGATACTGCTGGAGGAATTGTTCTATTGTTCTATTGGCATTAAAAGTGAGCAGAGAAGATAAAACCCTTTACAGCAAACTTCTATTTTCCTGCATGATCCTCATCAAGGAGCAGCACCGTAGAGCAACCAATACAGGCAGTCATAGATCATATTTATTTTCTGCCCTTTCTGCACAAAAGTATGGTGATATATGGGTGGGGGTGGGAGGGGAATGAACCTTGTGCACAACGGTCTGTGGCCTATGTTTAGTTAAAAGTTGGAGGCTGCCTGAAGTCGATCCTTGAGTCTCACAACTCAGTTCATACCTTTTTGATCCAAATCCAGCATAATCTTTAGGATTAACTGCTGTAAAATGTGAGACTCCCCTTGAGGCTGTCCCAAAGCTGCAAGAGGGTTGCCAGGTTGTTCGATGGAGTGTTTTGCCATGTGCATGTATTATCTCTGCCGCATTGGCTCCTAGTCTACTTCCAAACTAGGGTTAAGGCATTATTATCACCACATAATATCCTAACCAAATTAGGACCAAGCTACCAGAAAGGCAGTCTTCTTTGCACAGTCCTGATAAATAGCAATGTGCTCAGCTTTTTGAAGAGTAGTACTGTGTGGTACTGATAGGGATGTGCAGTGACTTCTTTCCTTGATCATGTCCCATTCGCAATGCCAAATGCAAACAGGGATGCAATTCTCAAGACATTTTCAGAGTGCTGAACTTGCATCCATGATGTAAAGCCAGACTTACAGATCCACAAATGCACACTTGCATAAATCTCCCCATCACACTGGGAGTGATATGCAATGAAAGCTGAGCTAGAAGGAGGGATGACACGGGGTGTGTCTGAGCCTGCACTGCGATTTCCCTCTTCAGTTTGCAGAACTTTTGACAGCCTAACCCTGAACCTTTCCTTCCTGCACGTTATTCATCTGTTTTGCTAATGCATTGGCCTGTTGTGCTAATGAAGTCGTGCTGGAAGTTGTGTATCAGGGCTGCATGAAGGAGGTGCAAGAAGCCCCTTCCTAGCACGACTAGCAAAGTACACCCCTCACACCATCTATTTTCCACCCCCCCTCCATGTAGATGAGTGATCACTGGTGGTCCAGCTGGCACAAATGGGGCAGGTGGAGAGGTTTCCGCTGACGCAATGCCTGGAGCATAAGGACGTGGACTGGCCAAGACTTTCACACACTCCTAATGGCCAGAACCTACTCATTGCCATAGAGCATCAGTGTTAAAAAAGCTCTATCACTCTAGGGTAGGGACAAACCATACATAAATATGTTTTATTTTTCAAATATTGTGAGAAAGGGAACGTCACACAATGATCTACTACAGAAGAATCCATTAAAAAGTGAAAAGACAACCTCAACTTGCTGTGATGCTCACTTTTAATTCTATGACTTCAATAATCATTTGTTCAGAAATTAAAACAAATAGCTGAATTATCTTGCATCCTTTTTCAGATTGGGGGGAGGGGGGCCTGAGGATATTTAGTGTGTCCCATTCCATTTAAAGGACTATTTTTGGCACATCAGTGCTAAGCCTCCAATGCTAATATATATCTGTTTAGTTTTTGCCCTACTTTATACACATGTGCACATGCAGATAAATGTGACACATTCCTTAAAACAAGTTCTGGATTTTCAGATAATTAATAGGTATCATGGACTTTCCTCTCACTTAAAATGATTCCTTAGAAACCACCACCAACTGCGGTACCCATCCTTAAGAGGGACATTTGATAAGTGGATTAAGAAGATGTCAATTTACTTACATCTAAGACTTGAGTTGATTCGACTTGATTAATTCCACAGTTAATGGCATTTCAGAGTGTCATGTTCAGGAAGGTAGAATGGCTCCTTTTCAACTTCCATTTCATTAATTTATTGAAGTCATCACCTTCCTTTTCAGTAGATTTTCACTAGAAATTGCACTTTACATGTATCAGCATTTCCATGAGGAGCTAACATGACACGCACTTCTGCCCCTTTCCTTTACTCCAAGGAATTTATTTGAAAAAGATCTGAATTTTATCATTTATAACAGGTCTGCATTGTTGAAATTCATTTTCAAGCTTTTACATTTACCTCGATGTGGTTGGCAGTCCAGGAAAAGAATTCTAACATGTAAAGTGTATGTGTGTTTAAATCTGCTTCAGTCAGCCATTTTAATACCAAAGTAATTTGGTTCTCAGTTTCTGTCATTTATTGAGGACACATCAGAGCTTAGTTTCTCTAATTTAAGCAATGGCTAGAGATCTTTGTAAATGAGTGACAGATCTTTAAAAATGAGTGACAAGCCACACAATCCTGTGGCTGCTAGACAGTGCTGAGATGGACACAGGATTTTTCAGGTTCTCAGCTCTGGAGCTGAAGAATTGCTTCAGCTTCCAGAATGGGGATCTGCACTCAGATCGGCACAGAAAGGACCATGCTGGCAGCTTGTCTGAGGCTGTATAAGGCACCTCAGAGAAGGGCTTTGTGGGACAAGAACATGGAGAGAAGATCCTGACAGTGTCTCAGCCCCTTTCCCTTCTACTCCTAAGTGCCTCACTTCAGCAGCTAAACTGAGCTGAGTGCTTTGCTAAATGAGAGGACTGCAGAGAGGACTTTGCCTTACTGATTCCCCTGCCCTCCCTAGGACCTCCATGATTCTCCAAGTTTGGAGACCATCTCCTGAGGGTTGTGCTCTAGTTTGCAGTTCCGCCCAAATCCTGCAGATGGTGAAGCTGTTCTGTACCACAGCTCAACCAAATTTAGAGGCATTATCATGGTCTGTAAAAGAGAACAGTGTTGAAACGTGGCTGGTTGCTTCAGGCTTGGACCAGGGAGGAGGAATGTCTTTCAAATCCTTGCTTAGCCATGGGTAACTCTGGAGAAGGCACTCTCCTCCAACAGGGTTGTCAAATGGGATCACCCATGTATCCTATCCTAGGTACAAATAGACTAAATCAGGGGTCTTCAAACTTTTTCAACAGGGGGACAGTTGAAAGGTGCCAGCGGCAGGCATGGGCCAGTGAGGGGGTGGTGGCGGGAGGCATGGGCGCATGCAGGTGTGTGCAGCGAGGCGGGGACGTGGGCAAGGTGGGGGCAGGGGGCTTGGGTGAGGGTGGGTGTGCATGGTGAAGGCAGGAGAAGCGAGGCAGCGGCTTGCTTGCTTGGAGAGTATTTTCTCTGCGCAAGACCAAAACGATCCCCATGTGAGCAAGCCGCCGCCTCCCCGCACATGGGGTGAGGCGGCAGCGGGTGCAGAAAATCCAAAACCTCTGAGGCAGGCCAGATAAATGGGCATGGAGGACCGGATCCGGCCCGTGGGCCACAATTTGAGGACCTATGGGCTAAGTCGATGAAACATTAAGAATGTGGTCAGAACTTATGGTAAATCTAAATTTGGTCCTTAGGATCTCTAACTAAAGGGATATCAGGTAGTAGAGTTATGAAGTGGAAGATATTATCATGTCTCTAACACATTTTGGAAAGGACTTTTCTTCCTCAGGGGCTACTTTTCTTTCTCTAAATATGTGGCAGAAAAGCTTTCCAATGCTTCCCCTCTTTTAAGTTGCTCCTGATGTTTTTTCAGGCACCTGAGAATATCTCCTCTTCTGTTTTGGGGTATGTAAGCGCTTTCCCTCTTGCTTTTTCCAGAGAAAAGAAACCACCCATGCCTAGGATCTTAGATAGCCTTTCTTAGTCAGCATAGACATGCTGAGTCAATGGTCCAATTATCTAATTTGGGTGATTGGAAGTCAAGTCAGCTTCTTGTGTTTGCATATTTCAAGAATAGGCAAACTTCTCAGGCCACTGGGCATATGTGACAATGGGGGAGAACAAATTTAGCAATATTTTTCAAGCTCTTTGTTACATATTTTGACCCTTTCATGGTCTCTCTCTTTTCCTGCCCTTCTGTAGATACTCCACTCCCTTTCTTTCTCTCTGGGATTCACTCTCTCTCTCTCTCTCTCTCTCTCTCTGGATCCACTCCCCCTGTTCCACCTTCCTTGGAGTTTCTATTTTTGAACCTCTTCCCTCAGCTTCTCCCTTTTGTTGTCCCCCTGCCATGGATTCCTTCTTTCCACATCCTCTCCTTCACAATTTCTTTCCAACCCCACCACCTCTTTTTATTCCTCATTTCTGTTGGGACAGTGGAGAGCCACTGCTAGGCTGCATAGTAGGTGAAGCAGAATCCCTTTTTGTTTTATAGACCTGATAGCTCATCTAAACAAAAGGGAGTGGGGGGACCCAAATGAATATCTTAAGGTTAAAAGTTCTATATTCTGGGTGACACAATGAAGAATGCCATGCCTTGCACCCCAGCTTCTTTACCTCTGAGGTCCCAATGGCTGTTGCCTAAGAGATGCATCTAGCAGCAATGTCTTTCTTTTCTTTTACTCTAGAGTAGATGCAGAACCCTCAATCTGGATCTTAAATGTTCCCTTAACTGCACAACACTTTCATAAAGAGATTAAATTCACAACCTGGGATGAGCTAACAAGCAATCTTTGAGCTCACCATGATGCTCTGAACATCAGTTCACTGCTCATCTCTCCTAGATTTGCACGTATGTTTACAATCACTGCTCATCTTGCACAAACAAGAACAGTAGGCAAAATGAACACCAATTGTTAATAAGATGAAATTCCTAAATGTGTTTACATTTCCAAAGACAAATGCATGTGTGATTTAAAATGTGTGCGTTTGCGGAAAACTGCACCATTTGCACGTATGCAATTTGGAAATATGAAAGTGAACTGGCTCCCCTTGTCCCAACAACAAGGCTTGGGCAGGGAAATGTATCAAATAAATCAATAAACCAGTGTGACTTTGATAGGGATGTGCAGGCACTGTCCGAAACTAGGTTTGGTGGGCACTCCTAGTAGGGATGTGTGAGGAAGCCACTGGATTCCTTGCTTTCTTGCAGTGGCCTAGAGCCTGAGCTCATGGGAAATGTGCCCAGGATTTGCAAGGCACTTGCCAGGAACTGAGCCTCAGGAAGCCACTAGCTGTGCCCGCTTTCTCTATATGTGACAGTGGCAGCAAGCAGGAAGGGAGGTTGGCTGCCAGTAATGGCAGCTGGGGAAGGTTCCCAGCTGTGCAAGCGAGGCTCTCCAAATGCTTGCAGATATGCTTCTGGGCTCAGACCTCTTCCTTGGAGGGAGACAAGTACTGCAAGAGGTCCAATGGGCAGGCGTGAACTGGAGAGGCTCAGCAGATCCCTAATTTTTAGTCACCTTTATGGAGATTGGGAGGTCCAGAGGCTGGTGCTCATGTGGCCCATGACCCAAGATATGGTCTGCCTTTGGGACCAAACTGCCTCACCTACACAGGGCTGTGAGCCACCAAGCAAGGGGAGGCAGGGAGGCTTCCCCTGACACTCATGTGCAGGAAAAGGGAGCAGGATTCTAGCCTGCCTCCATTCCTGGCATAGTTGCTCACACAATAGGCAGGTTAGTTGCCTACAAGTCAGTAGTTAGATTCCTGTTCTTGGCACTTGCAGAGCACTGGGTGCTGAGTGCACTGAAGTCCAACAGACGGCTTCTAGCTTGGTTTGATCTCTGAGCATTTCTTTGTGTCTTCCTCCTTTTCCTCCTGCATGTTCAGTGACTGACAAACAGGGAAATTTTTGCATGATCTGAAAGCAGCAACAAATCCTCAAACACTCCTCTTCTCTGCAGTCTCTTAGGGGCAATGCTTGCCAGTGGTGGGGGCCACAGCTCGGCTTCTTTTGTCCTGTCTCATTCTCAGGGTCTTTTGAAATATAGTTTCCTGTTGTTTTCAGCTTGCTTAATCACCATGAGGTGATCAGGGGTGCTTTGTGAATTCTCTTTCTATGCTGCATCTCTCCATTGCTCAGCAGCCCCTTGTGCTGCCCCACATCCTCCTCCCCATGCTTTAATTGCAGCGTGAAAAGTTGAAGAAGCTTCAGGCTGCCTGAGAGGTGATTGCAAAATGAAAAATGGACACTTGGAGTAACTCCTTGGCCACTCTGAAGCAAGTCCCTCCAAGGTGAGCACAAGAAACCTAACTTAACCCAATATAATTTCTTCCCTGGAAAATTACCACTGAATTGCTTTTAAAAGTAAGTGCTTTTCTATCAAACTGAATGAGAATGTTAAAAAAAGTGGGATAAAATTTTGGCATGGAGCTCGTTAATGTCCATTTTGGCTCTGAAAGAGATGGAATAAGAGCAAATCCTCTGATTTTGAATGCTGTGGGGAGGCAGACTGTGTGGGAGGAGGTGGTCCTTCAAATCTCCTACTCTCACGCCATTTAGAGCTTTAGAAGTGCCCTCTTTGAATTATTCCTGGAAATAAACCAGATTGGAATAAAATGATCAGAATAACAGGCTCTAGAAATTAATCCAGCTGCTGCTTTTTGCAAAACTTGCAAAAGTTTCTAAATGCTTTTCAGGGGAGCTTGTTAAATGGAGCTTATTACAGGAACCCAGTTGTATGATTTTCTGATAGAAGAACTCATACATCTGGAGCAAAACTCATATATGAGCCAGATCTTAATGCTTTTTATGCATATACAGTTGGAATGTATAGCATAGAATCATAGAATAGTAGAGATGGAAAGGGCCAGAAGGGCCTGCTCAATGTAGTTCCAGCTGCATTTCTAATAGAATTTGTCCTTCCTTTGGGACTGACAGAGGAAACTCTCATTAGTGCCTTGTTTGTACACACTTAGATCTGGCTAACTGAGTCCTTTGAGTAAATCAAGGATTCAGTTTCCATAGTTTTAAGCAAATTTCTTTAAAAATGAATATCCATGCCACACTTTCAGCATCACAATAAGGTATGTGCAAATTTCTCCATGGCTGTACTGTTTCCACATATTTCTTCAAAATTATAGATTATTGTCAAACAATGTCCAAACTGGGACTGGGCAGCTATGATCTTCCAAATGTTTGGGTCTGCAACACCCATCATGCATCATCATTGGCTATGTTGTTACGGGTGATGGGATTTGTGTGCCGAAAGTGTGGGAGAGTCCTGTGTTCCCCATCTTAACCTGGGAGGATCCTATATTATCCCTAGTCTCATTTTACTTTTCAAGAGCTGAACAGGGCTGTCATGGAATGGGCATTTAGCAGGGTTTTCATTCATGGGGTCACTTTAAGTCAAAGACAACTTGATGGCACGTAACAAGAACATTGTACTTTTGAGAAATGTTTTAGCTCTCCGTGGGATTGATGATAGCTCCTCTGCAGCAGACCTACCCACTCTTCTGTGCATGGTATGACACCACTAATATTGCACATCTAAAGCTCAGGTAGTATGAATTATTCAGTACAGCAAGGAAAACCCGACCTATTTGTCCCTAATTTTGAAAGTAGAGAACTCTTTTGAAGAGCAGCAGGAACAAGTAAGGGGAAGAGGAGGAAGGAGAGTAAACGAACTGCAGGAAAGGAAATGATGACTGAGGAATCCAAAACAGTTTCAAAAGGCTTCTCATTTCTAGTAACCCAACCCATGGATTTTGCAGTGAACTGGCTTCTTCTGAGTCATGTGGTTTCTGTGGAGTTGCAGACCATTATTTTTTACTCTCTGGAATTGTACTCAAATGCAGTCATACAAAAATATAAAGTTGCTGGAAAACATGTGAATATAAAATGGAGCCATGCCAAGTCAAAACAAAACACATTGTCTCTCATCTCTGTTCAGCCTCCACTGGTAGCATTCTGTGTGATGTGGTCATTGATCTTATGGTGAACTAACAAAAATGCTTGGGGAATTTGTTCTTTGTTTCTTTTCTGTTTTTCCTGCCTTTCTTTTCATTTCATCTTCCTTTCCCTATGGTTTTTCAAAGAGGAGGGATAAGTCTGATTGCCTCTATGAGCTGATGATGGAGTGTATATGCAATCCACATGTTGCTAGGTAACATTCCATGATGATGACTAGAAGCTATTGATAGCCTTATCCTTTATGAATGTATCTATTCTCCTTTAAAAGCTATCCAGCCTGGTGTGTATCACAGAATCATAGAATAGTAGAGTTGGAAGAGGCCCTGAAGGCCATCAGGTTCAACACCTGCTGTTGCAGGACACCAAGTTATACCATCCCATGCAGATGGCTGTCCAGTTTCTTTCTGAATGTCTCTAGTGTGGGAGAGTCCATGACCTCTCTAAGCAGCCGGTTATTGCTGTGACAGTGAGGAAGCTTTTCCTGATGTCCAGCCTCAACCTGGGTTGTCAAACTTGAGTTGATTATTCCATGTCCTACACTTGGGATCAGCAAGAAGAGATCTTGACCTTCCTCTTTCTTCCATCATTCAGCTTCATGAGATGACCTCAGGTATGATCATTATGCAAAAGACAGAAAAACTATCCCTATCTATCTGTCATCATACAATCTTTAACTTTATATACCTCTAACATATACTTATTTCCCCACCTTTTCCACCGTAAAAAGCCTCTAACATTGCAACTTTTCTTCATAGGGCATTTCTTCATTTCCTCGATCATTTTGTTTGCCCCTTTCTGCATCTTTTCCAGTTGTATAAAGTTGTTGCTCAAGAGGGGATGAAATCTGGGCTGTTTTTAACATTTATTTATATGTATTTATTTTAAGAGAGCATCTCATGTCTTACTCTGAGCTTTCAAGGAGAAATATCCAAATAAACAACATGAAAGTATAACTAACGATCTCAGGATCTGAGGATTTCATTTCCACCATATATCAAGACTAACTCTAGTGGAAACGAATGGAAAAGGAGTGTAATGAAAGAGAGGCAAGAGACCATCTATGCTTTGTAAAAAGATTGACAGTATGAAAAATTTAATAATTACAAGTGGATTATCTTGGGAATGAAGAGGGGATATAGAAAAACTAAAGATGATTCAGAATGTATTCTGAAATCATGAGCTTAATCCTCAAAGGTGCTGAATGCCTCTTTGATACCAACCTCAGAGCAAGGAATTAGTACAATCCAGAATTAGCTCTGTCTATTTTCTTCTTGTATGATATTCTATATACTGAAAAAATGCCACCTTTCCTAGACAATGGGACACTAGCATAAGCTACTATGGGTCATAGCTTCTTTAGGGAGAAAGAGACCACTAGTACCAACCATACTAGCATCAAGGGCTTCTTTATTTACTTACTTATTTTGGAAAGTTAAATGTGCGATGTCTCTAACTCAATCCTTATTCAGACAAACTGTGCTACCTAAGATTATATTTGGAACTTAGTGCAAAGGCACCAAGATCAGGAATTCAGAAAATAGGCTACTAATCTACAAAAGGGAGGAATGGTATCAGTTCACCACATTGACAAATACACTTCAGTGGCAGATGAGGCGAACACTGTAATGGAAAACCGAATTTTGCAAAGAACACGTAGAAAGTTGAGTTTTGAAGAATACACAACTTAACAGAAAGCAAACTTTAAAGGCATTGTCTTGCCTTAAACTAACTTCTGGCAGTAGGAACCACAAGCAGATGATGGATGATAGGATTTATGAAAGAAGAGAAGCAGGGTAGTGATAAATGTTGTGTTAAGATGCCCCAGAACTGCTTTCACAGTGGTGGATATCAGAAGGAATAGATCCCAGACTGTATTGCTTGTGCACTGTTCACACATATGCAGTGATCATTAAGTATGAACCAACATGTGAGCATGGCTTCTGTGAATGAGAACGATAATAGGAATCAAATACCCAAGAAAGGGATTTCCCACAGCCTCAACCAAAGTCAGGAGATTATTTGAGTTTCCAAGGAGGAGCTGCCCAGAATCAGAGGATTTTTAACCAAGATAATGAAGTAATGATGGTTCCAGCTTCAAGTGGTACCTTTGTTCTGAGTGAGCTCATCATTTGTAATTTGTGTATACGACACATGCTGAGGAACTGAACAACTTGCGACAGA
Source organism: Varanus salvator macromaculatus (assembly GCA_023646645.1). NCBI lineage: Eukaryota > Metazoa > Chordata > Lepidosauria > Squamata > Varanidae > Varanus > Varanus salvator. Next base: position 15,015,006 of record JAIXND010000771.1, on the reverse strand, counting down.
AGTACATAGTGAAAGGGTACTGAGCAAGTATTCTATTTTTGTGTGATCTCACAAGGATGAATATATTATGGGAATGTATTTGTGGAAGCCCACTGCAATGCCTCCGTCATGGATCACTGCCTTGTCGTGGCGAAGGGGCTTGCGTAGCTCAATGAAGCTATGAGCTATGCCGTGCAGGGTCACCCAAGACGGACAGGTCATAGCAGAGAGCTCTGACAAAACGTGATCCACTGGAGAAGGAAATGGCAACCCACTCCAGTATCTTTGCCATGAAAACCCCATGGACAGTACCAAAAGGCAAAACGATATGACACCGGAAGATGAGCCCCTCAGGTTGGAAGGTGTCCAATATGCTACTGGGGAAGAGCGGAGGGCTAGTACTAGTAGCGCCAGAAAGAATGAAGCGACTGGGTCAAAGCCGAAAGGACACTCAGTTGCCGATGTATCTGGAGGTGAAAGGAAAGTCCGATGCTGCAAAGAACTTTACTCCATAGGAACCTGGAATGTCAGATACATGAATCAAGGCAAGCTGGATGTGGTCAAACAAGAGATGACAAGACTGAACATCGACATCTTAGGAATCAGTGAACTAAAATGGACAGGCATGGGTGAATTTAGTTCAGATGACCATCAGGTATACTACTGCGGGCAAGAATCCCTCAGAAGAAATGGAGTAGCCTTCATAGTCAATAAAAGAGTAGGAAAAGCAGTAATGGGATACAATCTCCAAAATGACAGAATGATCTCAGTTCGAATCCAAGGCAAACCATTCAACATCACAATAGTCCAAGTCTATGCCCCAACCACTGGCGCTGAAGAGGCTGAAGTTGACCAGTTCTATGAAGGCCTACAACACCTTCTAGAATTAACTCCAAAAAATGATGTCCTTATCATCATAGGGGATTGGAATGCTAAAGTAGGAAGCCAAAAGATAACCAGAATAACAGGCAAGTTTGGCCTTGGAGTACAAAATGAAGCAGGACACAAGCTGGTGGAATTTTGTCAAGAGAACATGCTGGTCATAGCAAACACTCTTTTCCAACAACCCAAGAGACGACTCTACACATGGACTTCACCAGATGGTCAACACAGAAATCAGATTGACTATGTGCTCTGCAGCCAAAGATGGAGAAGTTCTATACAGTCAGTAAAAACTAGACCAAGAGCTGACTGTGGCTCAGATCATGAGCTTCTGGTGGCAAAATTTAGGCTTAAGTTGAAGAAAGTAGGGAAAAGCACTAGGCCACTCAGGTATGACATAAATCATATCCCTGATGAATATACAGTAGAGGTGACAAATAGATTTAAGGAATTAGATCTGATAGACAGAGTGCCTGAAGAACTATGGACGGAGGTTCGCAACATTGTACAAGAGGCAGCAACTAAAACCATCCCAAAGAAAAAGAAAGGCAAGAAAGCAAAATGGCTGTCTGAGGAAGCTTTACAAATAGCTGAGGAAAGAAGGGAAGTGAAAGGCGAAGGAGAAAGAGAAAGATACAAACAATTGAATGCAGAATTCCAGAGAACAGCTAGAAGAGATAAGAATGCCTTCCTAAATGAACAGTGCAAAGAAATAGAAGAAAACAATAGAACAGGGAGGACCAGAGATCTCTTCAAGAAAATTAGAGATATGAAGGGAACATTTCATGCAAAGATGGGCATAATAAAGGACCAAAATGGCAGGGACCTAACAGAGGCAGAAGAGATTAAGAAGAGGTAGCAAGATTACACAGAAGAACTATATAAGAACGAGCTTAACATCCCTGATAACCACAATGGGGTGGTCACTGACCTTGAGCCAGACATCCTGGAATGTGAAGTGAAATGGGCCTTAGGAAGTCTGAGCAACAACAAAGCTAGTGGAGGTGACAGCATTCCAGCTGAGCTATTCAAAATCCTGAAAGACGATGCAGTTAAAGTGCTACACTCAATATGCCAGCAAATTTGGAAAACTCAACAGTGGCCACAGGATTGGAAAAGGTCAGTTTACATTCCAATTCCCAAGAAGGGCAATGCCAAAGAATGTTCAAACTACCGCACCATTGCACTCATTTCACATGCTAGCAAAGTGATGCTCAAAATCCTACAAGTTAGGCTCCAGCAGTTAGTGGACCGAGAACTACCAGAAGTACAGGCAGGATTTCAAAGAGGGAGAGGAACTAGAGATCAAATTGCCAACATACGCTGGATCATGGAGAAAGCTAGGGAGTTCCAGAAAAACATCTACTTCTGCTTCATTGACTACGCTAAAGCCTTTGATTGTGTGGATCACAACAAATTGTGGCAAGTTCTTACAGAGATGGGAGTACCCGACCATCTTATTTGTCTCTTGAGAAACCTATATGCAGGTCAAGAAGCAACAGTGAGAACTGGACATGGAACCACTGATTGGTTCAAAATTGAGAAAGGAGTTCGGCAAGGCTGTATACTGTCGCCCTGCCTATTTAACTTATATGCAGAGCACATCATGAGAAAGGCAGGGCTAGATGAATCACCAGTTGGAATCAAGATTGCTGGGAGAAATATCAACAACCTCAGATATGCAGATGATACCACTCTCATGGCAGAAAGTGAAGAGGAACTAAAGAGCCTCTTGATGTGGGTGAAGGAGGAGAGTGCAAAAGTTGGCTTGAAACTCAACATTAAGAAAACTAAGATCATGGCATCTGGTCCTCTCACTTCCTGGCAAATAGATGGGGAAGAAATGGAGGTAGTGATAGATTTTATTTTCCTGGGCTCCAAGATCACCGCAGACGGGGACTGCAGCCAAGAAATTAAAAGACGCTTGCTCCTGGAGAGGAAAGCTATGGCAAATCTAGACAGCATACTAAATAGCAGAGACATCACCCTGCCAACAAAAGTGCGTATAGTCAAGGCTATGGTTTTCCCAGTTGCAATGTATGGCTGTGAAAGCTGGACAATAAGGAAGGCCGAGCGCAAAAGGATTGAGGCCTTTGAGTTGTGGTGCTGGAGAAGACTCCTGCGAGTCCCTTGGACCGCAAGGCAATCAAACCGGTCAGTCCTAAAGGAGATCAACCCTGACTGCTCTTTCGAAGGCCAGATAGTGAAGATGAAACTCAAATACTTTGGCCACCTAATGAGAAGGAAGGACTCCCTAGAGAAGAGTCTAATGCTGGGAACAATAGATGGCAAAAGAAGAAGGGGACGGCAGAGGATGAGGTGGCTGGATGGAGTCACTGAGGTGGTTGGTGTGAGCTTGAGTGGACTCCTGGGGATGGTGGGGGACAGGAGGGCCTGGAGGAATGTTGTCCATGGGGTCGCGATGGGTCGGACATGACTTCGCAACTAACAACAACAACAACACTGCAATGCATCTGCCAGACACTGCATGGAAAGGATCACACACCATTTTTGTAGAATTCCACTCCACCATTGGTGCAGTGCCTGTTGAAATGTCCCAGCTGTTTTGTAGGATGAGTTTTGGTGTTTGGAGTTTGAAAGATGTTCACATCTGTATGACCTGCCACATGCTCTGTCAACTCATGCCCTTGTTGGCTCTTTTGAGCTAATTATGCTGGAAGCATTGGGGAGTGATGAGGATTTTACTGCCTCAAAGGAAGTAGTGGTATCAAGTTGATCCAGAAAATATTGGAGTGATGTCTGCCAATTTTTGGCATGACTATTTCAGAACAGTTAGTGGATTTGTCCTTTCCTTACTTTCTCTACTATGCCATCACTTCACTGCCCATTTCCCCTTCTACTTTTCTTTCTCCTCTCAACTCTTTTTGTTGCACTTCTCCTTACCCATCTTTCTGGGCCATTCTCTTTCCCAGTCCCCCTTTCTTACTCCTTGCCTGCTTCCATTGTCCCCAAAGGACATATAAGTACCATTGGAGCACAAATGTGGAGCAACATTCTGAATGGAATTTTGTTTTCCTCTTGCATAATAGGAATCTTCATATTTACATCGGATTTATTTCCACTTCCCCAGTACCATCCTTTGCTTAACCATGGAAATTCATTTAAATCATGACTTCCCATAGGAGGCCCATATAAGCTGCACCCATCCCTGTTTGCAACTCAGTCTTCTGGTCAAATATGGGCTAATCATAGGATGGTGAAATGTCCCCTGAACCAAAGCAAGAGTTACATAGAAACATAGAAACATAGAAACAGAGCGAGTCAGAAGGGGCCTCCTGGGCCATCTAGTCTGACCTCCGGCACCAGCCGGCTCCGCTCATGACATGCCCACCATGTGCATGTCCAGCCTATCTTTGAACACCCTCACCGATGGGGCCTCAACGACCTCCCGTGGAAGCCCATTCCACGCCCTCGGGGTCCTAACTGTCAGGAAGTGCTTCCTGGCATCCAAATTGAACCTTGGCTCCCTGAGCTTTGCTCCATTGGAGCGTGTCCTGCCTTCCTCTGCAGGGGAGAACAGGCCTCTCCCCATCTCCATGTGACACCCCCTCACATACCTGTATGTTGCCAACATATCCCCTCTGAGTCTCCTCTTCTCCAGGCTGAAGAGACCCAGTTCCCTCAGTCTCGCCTCATACCCCATCCCCTGCAAACCAGCCACCATCCTTGTGGCCCTACGCTGCACTGACTCCAACCTGGCTATATCCTTTCTGTAATGAGGGGCCCAAAACTGAACACAATACTCCAGTTGCGGGCGCACCAGAGTCATGTAGAGTGGTAGTAGTACCTCTCTTGATCTAGAAGCCACACTTCTGGCTATGCAACCAAGGGTGGCATTCGCCCTCTTGACCACCGCATCACACTGCTGACTCATGTTTAGCCTGCGGTCAACCAGTACCCCGAGGTCCCTTTCACAAGTGCTGCTCTCCAGCCACTTGTCCCCTAACCTGTACTTATGACAGCTATTCCTATGCCCCAAGTGCAAGACCTTGCACTTCTCCACATTGAACGCCATCCTGTTGTCTCCTGCCCACTTCCATAGTCTGTCCAGATCCTTTTGGATCTGGAGTACCTGCTTCTCAGTTGTGGCCACTGCTCCAGTTTTAGTGTCGTCTGCGAATTTGATAAGCAGACTGTTCACCCCTTCTTCCATGTCGTTAATGAAAAGATTAAACAGGATCGGCCCCAGGACAGAGCCCTGGGGGACCCCGCTTGTCACTGGCTGCCATCCCGACGATTCCCCGCTAATGGTTACCTTCTGCTTTCGGTCAGTCAGCCATGCCCTAATCCACCGGACAGTGCTTTGGTGTATCCCAAAACTCCTCAGTTTCTCCACCAGGATATCATGGGGCACTTTGTCAAAGGCCTTGCTGAAATCCAGGTATACCACATCCACTGCATCCCCTCCATCTAGCCATCTCGAAACCTTGTCATAGAATTCCACAAGGTTTGTCTGGCAGGACCTGTTTCTGCGGAAGCCATGTTGTGTGGCTGTCAGCCTCCCTTCCCTATCAAGCATCACTAGATCTCTCTCTATTATGAGCCTTTCCATTGTTTTTCCTACAATGGACGTAAGGCTAACCGGTCTATAATTCCCCATGTCCTTCCTACTACCCTTTTTGAAAATTGGGACCACCGATGCCACCCTCCAGTCCTCTGGAACTTCACCCATTCTCCACGAGGCCTCAAAAATGGAGGCCAGCGGGCGTGAGAGAACCCCTGCCAACTCTCTAAGTACTCTCGGGTGTAACCCGTCAGGGCCTGGCGCCTTTGTAATGTCCAATGCCCTGAGGAGCCCCTCGACTTCAAGGGGGGTGACTCTAATCTCTGCCCCTAAGTCCCCAGCCTCATCCAATCTCCTATACGGATATCCCCCGTCCTGCTTTGGGGAGAACACAGAGGCAAAATAGTCATTTAGCATCTGTGCCTGTTCCCTCATATCAGTCACTGGATCTTCTTCCTCCTTATTTAGTGGTCCCACCACTTGTCTCCCCTTCCTTTTCCTATTTACATGCTGGAAGAAGCCCTTTTTGTTGCTCTTGATATTCTTGGCAAGTCTCAGCTCATAATCAGCCTTAGCCTTGCGAAGAATCCTTCTGCAACGGGCCTCCTCCTCCCGGTATACCCTTTTGTCTATTTCCCCCAGTACCCATTTCCTATGGAGGTTCCTCTTTCGTCTGATCCCCCTAACCACCTCCTTTCGCATCCATGGCGGCACTCTCCTCCGCCTCCCCACCTTACTGACTAGAGGTATTGTCAGGGCTTGCGCCTGCAAAACCTCCCTTTTGAGTGCCATCCACCCCTCCTCAACTCGCTTACCTTCCAGTAACCTATCCCAGGAGACTTTCCCCAGCCTGGCCTTCAGTTGGCCAAAGTTGGCCCTCTTGAAGTCCCAGCTTCTAGTGCTCGCCCTGCTGCACGGCCCCAGTCCTCTGATCTCAAAGCAAAGGATGGAGTGATCACTCGCATCCAGAGCTCCCCTAATCTGTACTTCATCTATCAGCTCCTCCCTATTGGTCAAGACCAAGTCCAGGATGTTTCCCCCCCTCGTCGCCTCTCGGACCCTCTGTGTGAAAAACCCACCCTCTAGAGCTTCTAGGAAGCAACGTGACCTGGCTGTCACCGCCGAGTGAGTCTCCCAAGTAATATCCGGGAGATTGAAATCTCCCATAATTACTGTGTCTCTCCCCCGAGATATCCTTAGAATCTGGCCTGTCAGGACATCATCCAGGGTCTCAAGTTGACCTGGAGGGCGATAACATACCCCCACTGTCAGGTCTCTTTCTCTGTCAAAACCCCTAAGTTTCACCCAGACTGCCTCTACCGAATCCCCATCTGTGCTGCACTCTATCTCACTGCATCCTATCCCTTCCCTGACATATAAAGCCACACCCCCACCTCTCTTTCCCTTCCTGTCCTTTCTAAAAAGGTGATACCCTTCTATGTTCACATTCCAGACTTGCCTTTCATCCCACCAAGTTTCTGTGATTCCCACCAGATCGTATCCTCCTATTCCCAGGAGAGCTTCAAGCTCTTCCTGGTTATTACCCATGCTCCTAGCATTGGTGTACATGCACCTCAACTCCTTCCCACTGCTTCCTTTCCTTGGAGTGCCCAGCATCCTCCTTCCTCCCATCCTCCCTGGTACCTGGCCCCTCTCTGTAGAAGTCCTGTCAGTCCCTGCAGTATCTCTAAAGCCCTGCTCCCAGAGCCCCGATCCTCCCTGCACACTTGTCCAGTGCAGACACGTTACTGGGGGGCCTGAACCCACCCCCCACTGGCTCAGTTTAAAGTCTTCCGGATGAAGCTCGCTAGAGCATCTCCAAAGGACCTTTCCCCATCCTCGTGAGGTGTAACCCATCCCTTGCCAGAAGGCCATTGGCAAGAAAACGAGTGCCGTGGTCGAGGAATCCGAAGCGTTCCTTCTGGCACCACACCCTAAGCCAGTCGTTCACCTCAGAGGCCCTCCTGTCCCTTCCTGTCCCAAATCCCCGGACGGGTAAGATTGACGAGAAGGCCACTTGGGCCTTCAGCTCCCTGAGTTTCTTCCCCAAGGCCGAAAAGTCCCTGGTGATCCCGACCACCCCCTGCCTGGCCACGTCGTTTGTGCCCACATGGATCACCAGGAGTGGCTGGTGACCCCCGGAGCGAACAAGACGCTCCACTCTGTCCTTCACGTGCCGGATGCGTGCGCCCGGCAGGCAGCAAACCTCCCTTGTCTGAAGGCTGGGGCGGCACACCGCCGCCTCAGTGCCCCTCAGCAGGGAGTCCCCAACAACTATCACCCGCCGCCGTACCTTCTCGGTGCTGGTGGGCAGCCGTGCCCTGGTCCTCGCCTCTCCTGCAGTGGCTCCCTTGCCTCCTGATGTCCCAGGCTGGGGGTCCTGCTGGTCCCCTGAGGCCTCGTCAGCCCCAGCCTCCCCAAGTGGAGAGAACCTGTTTCCCAGCTCCAGATTGGTGCCAGGAGAAGGAGGAGGCCGTGCTGGCCGCCTCCTCCTGTGGGTGACATACCTCCATGTCTCCGCAGCTGCTCCTCCCGTGGTCTCTCCCTCAGCCCTCTGTCGAGAGGGGGGCTGCTGCGGGGGGGCCTGAAGAGCTCTCTCGGCCCTCAGGCACCTCACCTCCTCCTCTAGCAGGGTCACCATCTTGCACCGAGGGCAAGTGTATCCCTGCCTCTCCTGGGGGAGAAGGGCGAACATGTCGCAGCTCTCGCAGCGGACAGCAACACCCGTGACTCCCGCCAAGGCCATCTCCTGGTCTGCCATCTGTAACCCTTCCGAGACCTTACCTTGGTCCCCTGTCTTGTAAGTCCTGCAGTTCCTCTCACTCTCCCAGTTCTCCCAGGCAAAAACCCCACTTGCACACACACACAAGGAGAAAATAAACTTAAATTTAAATTGAAAGAAAAAAAGAAAAAAAAGAAAAAAAAAAGCACAAGAAAGCAAAGCAAAGTGCAAACAAAACAAAACAAAACAAGAACACACAAACAAAACAAAAAACAAACAAACAAACCAACAACCTCTGTGTCTCAGGGAAGGGAGTCCCTGGACCGCCCGGACCGCAGCTCAGGGACGCAGACGAGGGACGACGCCTTATCAGCCCCTCAGTCCAGTGGCCCTGCCCCCTGCTTCCCCCTGGCTGCTCTCGCTCTCTGGCCCACCCCCTCCCTCTCTGCTGCTCCTGGACCTCTGCTCCCACCTGCCCAGCTCCTACCTTGCCTGTGCCAGTCCCCTGGCCACTCAGCACTCTCTCCCAGCCTGTGCCTCTGCTGCTCTGCCAAGAGGCCAGAGCCAAAAAGTTGCCTCTAAGTTAGAGCTTTGCACACCAAGCTGCCCTCATACACACACACAGGTATACACAGACACAACAGAGGCAGAAACAGGAAACAGATCATGGCATGCAATGGCAATACAACATGAAAAAAGAACCGTCTGTCCCTGGACATCCCCTAGCTGCTAAGCCCGTAAAGAAAAGAAGAAAGAAATGGTGCGTGGTGATACCTACAGATGGTTCTACTTTCGCTCCCCATGGGAGGGCTTAGCAAGGTTGAATCTTTCAAGACTCCCTAGAGGGAGAAGCTATAATATGCGCTCTCATGACCTTGCTTACTTCCCAGGGGATAGCCAACCCCCCTGTGCACTAACTTACCATTCTTACCTACACAGCATGGCAGGAATACCATTTAAAGCCACTTAAGAGGAAATAGGAGGGGGAAAATTTCCTACTAATAAAAAAACCCCATCAGGGGATAAGACAAGTTAAAAAGGAGGCTGCTACTGACTGACAGTTCCCCAAGAACGGCGGGGTGCCATTGACTACACGGAACGTTCTTCACTCCCTGGAAATTCTGTGCCACTAGAGATCATTTCCTCTCAGCAGGCAAACTACTGCAGTCAAAACTAGACTTTATTTTTCAGTCATAGCAAATCAAATAAAGTTTATTTCTCTCCCCACCATCCCATTGATTCTCTCTTGTAAGTAACAATCCAGACTGTGATTGAGATGTTAATCTAGATTGTCTAAAAAGTCAATTAATGTTGTCCCATGGCAGAATGCCTACTTGCAGTTGTTGGATCATGAACTAAGGAAGAAAGTACACAAAGGTGATGAAGCAGGGAGAAATTGCATGATTCTCTTTTAGTGCAGTGAGCCATACATGGGCATCTTTGGAGATGTAGAGCTTCTCCACACATTAGGATACTTTTAAGTACAGCTCTTCCATTCCCAGTCATCCAAGTTTATATGTAAAATGTGAATGTGGCAAACTACTCTTTACAAAGTTGAATATTACAAAGGTGTAGGCCATAGAGCCCAGATGGATTGAGACAACTTCCTGAGTGAAAACCACACATCAAATTACATTTGGATGTAAAACAGGTAAAAACATCATGTAAAACAGGTAAAATCAACTAAATAATTGGCATCAGTTTCTAAATTACTGCTGAGCAGAAAATATCCCCTTCCTTGCAAACCTATTTGCAGGAAAGTGGGGTGGGGGGCTTTGAAGATTTTTATTTTATTTTATTTTATTTTAGGGAGGTAGGATAAATTCCAGAAATTTTCAGAGCCAGGAAGTAGTCTGCAGTAGCAGATCCCTGCTTTTAAAAATAATTTGCTTGCCCTGCTCTCAATCATGTGGTGGCCATTACTTTTCACAAATCTTCAACATGGAATGATGTGGCATCACTGTGGAAGTATTGCTGGAAAATGGCAGCCCTAATACTCACTGCTTGCTCCCTTAAACTTTCCACTTCTAAAAATAAAATGAAATAAAATAAATAAAATAAAATAAAATAAAATGTCAGAACTGTTTGTTTGTTTGTTTGTTTGTTTAAAGTTTTTCTATACCATTCCTCTACTGGCATCTCAGGACAGTTTATAACAAGCAACAAGTAAAATAGGAATTAAGATGGCACATCATGTGGTAATACAATAATATAAAATGCATTAAAACCAATTAAACATTAAAATAACAGGAACATGAAAAGGTTTTCACCTGGGGCCAAAAATAAAAAAGTGTTGGCACCAGGAGAACCTCTCTGGGGAGTATATTCCATAATCAAGGTGCAACTATAGAGAAGGCCCTCCTCTGGGTAGCCACCCTCCTAATCTCTTTCAAGGAGGGCTCCCAAAGAAGGACCTCTGCCTCAGATCTCAAGGGGCAGGAGGTCATATAGGGAAGAAGGTGCTCCTTCAAATTTCTAGAACCTATCTGCCTTTTGAAGATCCATCAGTTTCTCCTTCCATTCACCCACCTTCTTCATTTCATGCCTCTTTCTTAACCTATTTTTAACATTCAGAACTTTCAATTCATCCCTATCTGAAGTTTCTATCCTTTGTTCATCACTCATACCTATGCATATTTACTATTGAAGGCTTGATGGTAACCTTGTATGTTTGTGATTCAGCCATCACAGCTACAATATTCCAGACAGAACTTCCATATCACCCAGACTTAGTTTTCAAGGGGAAAAGACCACACATTTACCCCAGTGTGGTGTGGTGTGGTGGTGAGAGTGTTGGGCTGGGCCAAACTGGGAGATCCAGATTCAAGTCCCCAATTGGTCATGAAGCTAACCATGGCCAAGCACCTCACCGGGTGGTTCGTAGAATAAAAATGGACAGGAAGAGAAGTATATGAGCTGTCTTGGGTTCCTTGCAAAAGAGAAAAGGTGGGATGTAGATGCAACATAAAAATGATAAAAAAGAGGTTTTGTAAGTGGTGAACAGGGATGCGTATAATTCAGGCCAGAGAGAGTCTTTGCATGTGTTTTGGCAAATCGCCATCTTCTAAGATACTTGCTGAAATGTGCAAGAGGTGTGTTTTTATTAAGACATTGTTTCCATGATGGTACATCTACCAAGTCATTGTGACTACATTCAGGCTAAACCTAAACAAGAACAAGCTTAGGCTCCTGAGGTTCATACACTCCCTTCCATGTTGCAGCTTTAAGGAAGACTTTGGAAAGTTTTGCTCCTGCTTTAAATTAGCCACAGTTTGCTTAGTGAATTGTCTGAACCCCAAGTACTGCTTCATCTTCATTATGGATGCTGAAAATGGTCTATCTCATAAACTGTGGCCTGAATTTGATTTGTACGCTAAATAGCTACTGTGTCTTGAGAGCAAAACAAGGTTAGGTTGGTTTCTCGTGTATGAGCGCTCATACACATGAGTCGAGGTGGAGAGATATTCCAATGGAAAAAGCAGCCTCTTACATGCCTTCTCATTGCTTTTCTAAATTACGAGTACTACCACCATTCTTTAGTGCTCGGACGACAGCAGTATCTCTGCCTTGTCTTTGTGCATTTTGCTCAGTCAGAGATTCAAGATGGACAGGAGTTGTTGGGGCAATAAATTGCAGATTCATCAGCAGGCAATGGGCAAGCTCAAATTCAGTGAAACAGTTCATGTCCCTCCATCTCTCACTACACTACACTACACTATATTAAGTAGTCTCCAGTTGGAAGAGCAAGTTGTGAGGAGGGAACCAAGACATCCATGGCCTATCGAAGCATGATAATAAGACTTATGATGAAAGTGATCCCGGAGAGGCCTCATTACAGGCATTCCCATGACTAAATAACAACTTTGGAGAGGTGAAAAAGGCATCTTTACAACACAGCTCGCCAAACAAAATGGAACATTTATGTCTAGTGCTGTCTTTTGTGCCTCCTAATAGTATCAGAGTATGCCTGGCTAATTGGTACATAATGCACTTTGTCATACATTTTTGTTGTGCCTTTGTCATATTCGCCATCAATAAAAAAAAGCCCATCTTAACACCAAAGCATAACTGTCTCCAATTAAGTGATGAAAAATGACATCCGTACGACTGTGCCCGGTATATTCTCTTGCCTCTGTGTGAAAACAATCCATTTTGCCTTTGCAAGCTTTTGGCTTCCAGGTAAAAGCTGGATGATTAAAGCAAACAAACAACTATAACTAATCCATCCATCCATCCATCCATCCAGATATATACACACACACAGAGATGTCCCTAGTTTCTCAGAACAGCTGTATTTTCTTTGCTGCAGTAAAATAAAGAGCTCCAGTGCAGAATGGGTGGCTCATTCCTTGGATTGTACAAGGAAAAAATACAACCACAGTGAGAAATGCATAAAAATACAGAGACATAGACATAAAAAGCCATCATGTTTTGACAAGAAAATTATCAGTTTGCCCACCCCAGGCATCATTACATTTTTTATTGTTGCCATAATTATTGGTCCTGATTGCTGACAATTTTGGGGGAATATATGAAGCAGAAGTGGTTCTCATATGATAGAGATGAGTTGTACCTACACTGCCTTTCCCTGGAAAGACATTTGAAGAAAGTGGGCATTAAACTGAGCTAGCATTGCTGGGTGCAGAGCAAGAGAGAGTTCAGTGGCTACTGCTGCAGGAAACTTGGGCACAAGGGGTTTCAGACTCTTAAAATATATGATTTGCATTGTCTTCCATCCAAGATCATGGAGAGCCATGGCTAGTGGTGCTGAGGAAAACTCAAGGATTTTGTCTAGTCCATTTTGCAGAGCAAACCAACCTGACTGTACAGACTAATACATTACACTGCTAATGGATTGGGTTAGAAATGTAATAAACAAATAAATGATTATTTCTCCTCAGTTTTTGCACTTCTCTAACTCTGCAATGTGTTTCTCAGTTCAAAGAACACACACGCACAATATACCAAAATGCATTTTCAAACACATAATTTAGGGTGTTTAAAAATGAGAAATACACACTGAAAGAAAAATGTCTTTAGCAATGCATATTTTGTGAGATTATGCATTGAACTCCTGTGTGTGTGCCCTGCCTGCTGCCAACATTATTATCTTCCTCTTCTCTTACGCATTTGGCAGCATATGATAAGCAAGCTCTTGCTGATGTTTGTTAAAATTGGTTTGGACATTACGCACACGTATGCATAATATAAAAATGGCTTACATGCAAGCATATAAACAGACAACACTGTTTATATGTAAGCCAATTTGACGTTAGGTACAATAATGTATTCTTAAGGTTTTTAATCCCTGCAAACTGCCCAAAGAGCTATGACAATTGGGCAGTAGAGAAGTGTAATGAGTGAGTGAGTGAGTAGGCATATATTCAAAATACCTATTCCAACACTGCTTTCGGCAGTTTTTAAATGTGGATCAATGTGGAAGCAAGGTGGAACAGAAGTATGATGTGGCCTAGAAATAGATGGATCTGACCATCCCTTATTGGTGAGATAGAGGAGTGGTCTGGAAGCCAAACTACACATTACATTTAAGAAAGAGCAGTTGCACAGTCCTGATGCATACTGAGCCCCCATGCTGCTTTCTAGCCTTATTCAACCCCTCTGCTAATTGCCCCTGAAGGTGCTGTTTGCTGCAAATAGAATCTTTGGGGGCAAATACCAGATGATGGCATGAGTCAATACCAGACCGAAAGTACTTCTGTTTGGGTTCTCAGAGCCTTCCCAAATATAAGTAACTAGTTGAAGCATCCTTGAAAAGAAATCTGAGCAACATAGTTTGTAGTTTGACCCTTACCATAAAGATAACTCCTTATGTTCCAATGACACTGGACAAAACACTGAAAAGAGGGAGTGAATTGACAGAAGGCCCATTGCCTCTTGCTGCATTAGGAGATACAATTGCATACAGTACACCTAACCTGGGCCGCAAAGTCCAACTGCTCACTTGCTGGGTGTTTAATAAGCAGCACCACTACAAACCAGTAATGACATTGACTACTGCAACCCATTAAAGCATTCTTCACTAGCCTTGGTCTGTCCATATATTTTGGCTTATAATTCCTATTGGATCTAGCCATTGGGCATATAAAAAGAATAAAAGAAGTACAGGGAGAAGGATCCCATATAAATAGGCTAGACATCTCCAACTGTAACTCCTATCATACAGAGCCATTAGGTATGCTGGTTATGGGTGTTTGGAGTTATAGTCTGGCAGATGTTGGGGAAAAATGCAGTAGGACATGCAAGCATTAAATGAGATAGCAGCTACCCAGCTTCCTTTAGATATTTTTATATACTGCTGTGATCATCTACCAGAGAAGGGCAAACTGAATTTGCTGAACTTCTGGCAAAATAAGATCCTGGGTAATCTTTAGCAACTGCCAAGAGCCTGAAACACAATAGGCTTTTGCTGATGCAGAACTCACTGCAGTGATGCTATCATGTTCTGATAGTCAAGAATTGTTCACCATTCCGAGAGCTGTTGCTAATCAAATGGTTTATAGAAGCCTTTAATAAATATATAAGAAAATGGGGGAAGAAGGGAAGAAGGAAACAAGTATGTATGTCCTATTTCCAGTCCTTTCCCTAGCAAAGATTTATAAAGAAACGGAACCCTGCGGGGATCTCATTCTGACATCAGTGAAAATATTTTGAAAAGCAGCAAGATAATGCCATGTCTCCAGAGATGGAGGAACACCTGACCTTACCTACTAATTTTAATCATCCACAAACTATGAGGCTGCAATTCTAAACATACTAAACAAGAGCCAGCTCTGTTGAAATCAGAGAATTTACTTCTTGGTCAGTGTGCTTGGGCCTAAAGCATTGCACTGATTTTCAAAATGTGGAAGTCCAATGAAAACTGGATTCTTTCCCACAGTGTTTTTGTTCACTGCCATTCTAGAAAGCAGGAAGTCCCCTCCTTCCCTCTATTTGCTTCTTATCTTGCTTCAGTCTAGTTAAGTTCGAAAAGAAAAATGAGATGATGGATGCACTAGGCTGGTCAGATGTAGATAGGGCTTTAGAAATTTTAAAAGTTGTGCAGAAGAGGTTGTCTCAGCAGGTGTTATTTGTCATGCAACTGTTACTCCTGCTCAAATTCCCTCTTCTACATATCTGTTGAAGCAACAGATTGCTGTCCTTTTTTCATCTGCCCACCCTATGATTGTGTGGGTGCAGAAGAGGTATTGTGATGGTTTTACATTTCAAGTCAGTTATCTTTTTGTTTCAGAATGATACAGCACCATTCTTTATTCTGATCACAGGAGACAACACAAAAGGATCTCAGGTATTGTCAACTCATCATATCACGTGGCCTCTCCACCCCCACAGTCCTGATTACAATTCCAGGCAGGAAGACCCAGGACTTTTCTTGAGGCTTTATCAGCCAGCATGCATTGTTGATGGACTTTGGCTTGGTGGCTTCCAACTTAAGCAGACTAAACTAGGAAGATGGGAGTACTTCCCAGTTAAAAGCATATCAATTCTCTACCTAGAAAAGTATTGTGATCTCCAGTGTTATGGAAAGATGTCAAGAAATTGCTGAACCAACATTTTGCTGAGGGTGCTTCCAGTTCAACACTCAGTCCCATGGAAGAGCTGTGCAGCTCCCATCCCTTACACTCTAGCAGAAGAGGAGACACAGGACAGGGTAGGCACACTGGAGTTGGATTACCAGTTCACAAAGCAGAGGTCCTCAGTAGCTTAAAACACCTTTAGATGCTAGTCAAGGCTACCCGTGCCTTCTGTGCCTCCTGTGCCTACTTTTTCTCCCTGGTCTGCTCTTAGAAGCAGATCTCCAGGCATGTCACAGAGCAGATGAGACAGGCACCAGAAAATAAGGCCATGGTGGTGAGCTGATGCTAGAATGCTGCATCTTAAGCAGGTCAAGAAGCTGCTGCGTGGAACACTGCAGTAATTTTTCCTACCATTTAGACCAGCCTTCCCCAACCTGGTGGCCTTCAGAGGCATTTGGATCACAACTCCCAGAACTTCCATTCAGCAGGGCCATTAAATGGGAATTCTGGGGGCTGGAGTCCAAGGTTGGAAAAGGCAGATTTAGACCACTTTGTCTTGGATCTCTACAGTCTGCATGTGGTTCTCTTCATGGTTCTTAAGTACTGTTCTCAGTCCAGAAGTTCAGATGGCAACCACACATTGCTGAAGCCCCCAGATGCAGCAGTAATACCCATGGTAGCAGGAACAAAAAAGGAAGGGGTTAGAGGCAGCCCTTCTGGAGAACAGTCAGGCAATGGGTTCTATCTTCTCTCCAGTTCCTTCAAAGTTTAAGAGAACTTTCCTTGTAAATAATGCCTCACAAGTACCTAGGAGACCCAGGAAATGGGTATAGCTGGAAAGCCACATTTGCTAAAGCAGAAAGAGCACTCCATCATACAAAATATGAATGTAATACTGATTGTTGCCCTCCAGGCATTAGGAGATGCCTCAGTTCACCCCAGGATTTTGTTTTCAAAGTATTTGAGAAAACCAAAAGGTATGTTCAACCAAAAGCAAATAGTATGCTATACCATTTAAGGAGGTAGGTAAGCAGGGGAAATTCAAATCTGGGGACAGTGACAGATGGATAAAAACTGGTTTGTTGTTAAAAAATCAGGTCCGTTGCCAAGCTGCTTCCCAAAATAGTGTTCTTCTATTCCAGGGTGGAAGATAACAATGTCAGGCTGGCCAAAGCAGACATGGACAGTACGACAGGCCAACCACTGAGAGAGACACCACACTGGTGAGATACTAAAACCAGGGGAGAGATAATTCCCCGCCCCTCATCCCTATCTTCCCTGGCATGGTTACAAAATCTTTAAAAGCAACATAGATTCTCTCAGTCATTCACTATCAACAGTGCTTCTTGCTTGGATAAAGTTTGTTATCAGCACATGAAGGGATGCTGCAAATATTCAGTCCAAGCTATGACCTCTGTGAGGTTGAGCCACCACTAACATCCTTTTGCCTTTTTCCACCTGAACACAAAGAACAATTTTGTGCAAAATCAAGGAGAGAGATTTATGAGGGGAGCTAAAGTGCAGCTTATCACACATCCCATTGTTGTAGCTAATACCTGCACGGCTTTCTGTGTTTTCAACATCCACGCTTTTGTTTCCTTTATCGATGATTGCCTACAGCCTCATATTACTTATTTCAGATTAGTCCAATCCATTCTGTTAAATAAAACCTGATTTCCTTTTTTAAAATTTGGTTTTGCAAGAAATGATCTATATATGGCACAATGCAACAGTGATCTTGAATTAGTGGAATTTAGGGGGAAAGAGCAAGGAGTTTCTATTATATGAGAACAATCCAGTCTACTTTTCTCTATCATGAATCCATGTATAATATTTTGATGCTAACAATATATTTTTTCTGAAGAGAAAAAAAGAATACTTCCATATTTCAACAGCTCTGCTTTTTGATCAGAATTCATGTAATTTCCCATTTGGGAGCTGGATGCTGGCTTTTTTCTTGTTTCTCATTGTGATCACTTTATAATTTTTAATGAAACTTACAACAGTTACTTACAATCCTTAGTAGCCTTTGCAGACTTTTATCCTTAGAATTCCTTAATCAGAAGTGCAATGAAGCATTATAGCACTTGGCATTATGTAACGTAATGGATTTCCATATTTCTTTTGTTCCCCTCAATGTATGGCCAACCTATTCAGCAATGCATATCTTTTCCTTGCTACATGCTGAGCTTTTCCAAGGACGCTTTTAAAACTTGAAAATTGTATTGCTTCTGTCAAGTGGCAATATTTGAAGACACTTTCTCCTCTGACTTAGCATGCAACTCTTTAAAATTCCTCTTTTGTCCAAGCTTCAACCATTTGAAATTAAACATTAATAATCATTCAAAAGACCTTACCTTTATTTTTGTGTGTTTGTGTGTGTGTGTATGTTTTAACAAAGAACACCAAACTATTGTGCAGTTAGTAGCAATGGATAAATCAGTTGCATTCATTGTGATGTAGAAGTTACAGAGCTGGACTGGAACTTGAAAGATCCAAGTCCTGGTACCCATGAACCATGAATTTTCCTGGGTGACTTGGGGTCACTCATTGACTCTCAGCCCATCCTCACAGGACAGTTGTACAGAAAAAAACCGAGTCAAGGAAGCTCATGTAAGTTACCTGGGTTCTTTACAAAAATATAGTGGGATATAAAAGCAAATAGTCAATTTTAAAAATCTCAATCTTTTTTTTACTCCAGTAACTTGTTTTCAGTGGTTTCATTGTGCCAGTGGAATGGCTTTTCCTCACATCAAGCAACCCCTCAGTCTGCTCAGAAGTATTGGGAGAAACTCTAGAGCAGACTTGAAGGTGTTTGAGGGGGTGAAGCGGGGAGAGAGGATGAAGTTCCATTGTGCAAGCAGACTTCCACTTTCATATCAAGCAGACTTCCACTTACCTGAGATGGGCCAGTTTTTAAATATTGGATATGTTTTTGTATTGTGAGCCGCCCCGAGGCTGCTGCAAGGGGCGGCATATAAATATTTAAATAAATAAATAAATAAATAAATATCATTGGCTCCAATCTGGAGGTTACAACCTTAAGTCAGCATTGCAAACATGGTTGAATACACAGGAATTTAAACCTAAATTTTTAAGTACAGGCACTGAAAGCCCTGTCCTTGGTTGAATGAATTCACCAGTTTTGTTTTCTCCCACTTTTTAAAATGAAAATCTCAAGCTCTTTCTAACCCATTTATGAAAAAACAAATGTGTGGATTTTGATAAGTGGGGGGAAATGAACTAAATGAAATTCTCACTGACACTGCTAGTTAGCCACTGGGACTTGCATTGCACAGGGACCTAGGTAGGTTAAAAGGAAGCACAAACAGCCTTTATCTTTGTCCTCCAGATGCAGTTTTAAGAGATGATTTTATAGTAGGGAAAAGACTGTTTAAATGAAGGTTAGGGTTTTTTCAAGTATGTCACTTTCTGATTTGTTTCCTTAGTTTGTTTAATTGTTTATAGACAATATTCTTATTTTATTTAGGAATGTTATGTTTTGCCTTTTAATTTAGGCAAAAAGAAATAAGAGTGTGGCTTCTAATCATGTTAATGTAATCTATCATTGCAGTAGCATCAGACAAAAATCACCACATATTAAGAAAAGCATGCAGTGATTAAATTTAGAGCATCGGTAATATTATCAGCATGAATTAGTAAATATATTGGCAAGTAAATGTGGTGCCTGGTGCTTCAGACATCATAATCTTGGTGCCACATGGATATTTCTGGGGGCAGCCAAGGTACCACCACAAACAAGACCTCTATTCTCAATCTAACCTCAAAAGGTAGGACACTCAGAGAACTGATATGCAAGTTTTAAACTGTAGAATGTTTCTGAATCCTTTCCTTCCCATACTTAGCTACTTTCCTTCCTGCTCTCAGCACAGATACTGATAATATTATGGAAACTTTTTTATAACAGTAAAAAGTCCTGTGAGAGGAAGGACTTAATGGTTAAGAATTTTGCAGATACATGTATAAAGTAACCTGGTTAAGAATTTTTGAGTGAGAAATCTGTTATATCTGGGGCAAATGGTTTGGGAAGGCTGTTCTAAACATTAGGTTTCTGAAAGACAGGTAGACAGACAGACAATTAGAGGGAAGGACTATTTTTCCAGCAAAAAGTTCAATGGTAGACCATCTTTCCATCCTTCCAAAACTATGGTGGCTTGGGTAGATAAGAATCGTGGCCTGAAACATCTGGAGAGCACCTTGTTAATAAAGGCTGCTGTGGAACATGGCAATTCCCCCTCCAATATTAAATGTAAGTGTTGCAGTTCACACTCCTCTTCAAACTGTCCATGCTATCCAATGAATCTCTGGTTACCTACATTGTCCATTGTGAGAATATCTGGAATGGTTTGTACTGCTGGCCTCCCCAAGGGATTATGTTACCTGATAATGATGCATTTGCAAGTTTAAAAGAAGCCGGATTCTCCAGAATCAGCATCTCCTCTTGGCTGAAATATATGCCTTTGCGCACATTCAATAAGGTGCCCATAGCATATATACATGAGTGAGACAGCTGGTAAAATTCCCAGAAGGCCAAGTGAGGGATTCTACCTTAATCAAGTATAAAACACTTTTTGAACATTTGTAATGGTTTAGATTCAGCCTTTCTTAAGGCAGTGGATTTATCCAAAGACAACATGACCTCAGTTTAATAACAGCATATGTCTGAAATGTGCTGACCAAGCTCTTCACATATAACTATTTAGTATTTATTTTCCAATAAAGTTCCCTGACACTATTCATTTCTGTTGGCCTGTTTTTATCAGAAGAAAAGCATTCACAATGCAGAAAGAAAACCTTTTGTGCCTTTGTGAAGTGCTGATATTTATGTGTGGAGTTAAGGGTTACAAAAATAGATTTCATGATAATGAAACAATTTCACATAATGAAATGATAAAGATGTTTGAGAGGGAGGGAGGGGAGAGGGAGGGATCTAATTAAATGAGAAGAAAAAATTGCCCCCCTTTGATGGTTACATGCTTTTTCTGTCTGTTGACATGTTTATGAAACCAAGAGATAGGAAGAAAATGTTACCCTGTAGGAGTGAAATAAGAATAATAATTACAATTAATTTGTTTCATTTAAATACCACCCAATAGATGGTGTTCTTTGGGTGGTTTACAACAATTTGTAAAGTGGGGAATACAATAAAAAGCTACACAAAATTTTCAAAATACAAAAATATATCAAATTAAAACAGCTAAAACAACATATTATAAACAACATATAAAATGTCTGGGATAGGTAGTCACCTCAAGTCCTCATAGGTCTTGCATATCTTTATAGGGTAACCAGAACCTTTATAAGTTAAAATCATCACCTCAAAGGCATTTAGGTGGCCACTGCAAATGGGCCAGAATTTGTCTTAAACTCTGAGGCATATTGGTCCCAGTTATTAGCCTGGCTGCCATGTTTTGCACAACCTGCAGCTTCTGAACAGTCTTCATGAACAGTTACATGTAAAATACATTGTAGCAATCTAATTTGGAGGCTACCAGAACATAGATTAGTGAAATTAGGCTAGCTCTAACCAGACAGGGCATAGTCAGGCTACCAGGAGCATCTAGGAGAAGGCACTGTGCCATGGAGGCTACTTGAGCCTCAAGCAATAAAGATGTTTTGAGGAGGACTCCTAAGCTATAAAACGTCTCCTTCAGGAGGAGTGCAACCCATCAAGAACAGGTTGAATACCCTAAAACTGGTGAGAGGAATACTCTAAACCAGGTAAGAGGAACTGCCACCAACGTCATTTCAGTCTTGTCTTGACTGAGCTTCTGTTTATTAGCTCTCCTCTAGTCCACTGTTTCAGCTGGACACAGGTTTCACACTCCTACAGCCTCACCTCATGACAGCAAAAAGGAGAACGAGAGCTGCTTGTCATCAGTATATGGAAGGCCATGCCTTCAAAACACTAGATGGCCCCACTCAGTAGTTTCATGTATATGATATGCAGCAAGCCCTGAGGAACGCCATGTTGAAGAATACATGGAATCAAACAGAAGTCTCCAATCACTAATTTCTAGACTTCATCCTCCAAGTAGGAGTGGAACCCCTGTAAATCAGTATACCTCACTCCCAGTATACCTCACTGAAAAGATACCATGGTTGATCAGAAGCCACTGAGAAATCCAGAGGTACCAGCAGGGTCACATTCCCCCATTTTTCTCCTGCCATCTGCGCCAAAAACTGGCACTAACAAAAATAACAACAAAAATGCCAACCAAGTATGCACCTTTCTGCTGCTTCTGGGAATGGGTTGATTCTACAAACCCTGAGACTCCAGCATCCCTGTTGATTTCTACCTGTTCTATATAGGTACTGCCATTTGGGTTACATAAAGATCTGACTGTATGGCAGTCATTATGAGGTTGTTCAAATCAGCCAGCCTGAAGGCTATTCTACATGTGAGGCTACAAGCACAATCCATTTGGATGCCCATTACCATCTGAACTTGGAGGATTATGAGTGGACAGAAGAACCATGAAGTTGAAGGTGACCTCCATTCCCCTCATGCCCTGCAAAACTCTTAGGTAATCAGTTTTTACAGTCTGAGTCTGGCATACACACACGCGCACACACGCATGCATGTACACATGCCTGTGATAGGGCCTTTTCAGTTGTGGCACCCCATCCATAGAGACTGACTAGCACCTGCAGGCTCCAGAACATCTACTGTGTGTAAAACATTGTAGAGTCCCGGTCAAAATATGCCATATGCAAAATAAATACCCAGATCTGTAGAATCGGCTTAGCAGAGATGTGCACCAGGTGCCCTCTTTGTACACATTTTGGTGCCAGACAAAGACTTTGTTATTTTCTTAATATTTTAATTGTTGACATTTTTAATTCTAATTTGTTTTTAAGTTTAGGCTGCTATCTTAATTTATGATTTTAATATTTTAATTGTTATTTATAAGAAGCTATCCACTGTGTTAGTGTATTATGTCAACATGGTTGGCGCTCCTACTGTTGGAATGCATGTTTTTAGTAGTACTGATGTTTTATTATTGAATTTATTAATATGTTTTTTATGTTCTGTTGATAGTTTTTGACTGTGTAAACCATCCAGACAGCCATGACGGTATTGCAATGTCCTATAAAAATGACTAATAATACTAATAACCATCATCATCATCATCTAATCTGGACAGCTCCTCAACTTGCATTGTCTCCTTTTGTTTCCATCCCTCTTGCATCTTCCCACATATTTGTTTCCTTCTTGTCTCTTCCCCCTCTCCATGGAAGATTCCACAAAAACCCTGTCTCTGAGGTTGCATGTGTGACCTTGGAGAAGCAGCTGACATACTTCTTTCCACACTGGATGTTATCTGTAAACAAAATACTGTCTCAATCTTTCTGAATGATTTTCCTTAGAATCAATACCCACACTTCAGTTGAAAAAGGATAAGTAATTCTCAATTCTAACCTTTTTGGTTTAAAAACACATGACTAAATTGACCTAAGATCTGGAGATGCTTGATGTGTTATTGTTTATTTTAGGTAGTTTGATGCTGCCTTAATGCCATGCAAATACTTGATACAAGGCCTTTATATTCTCTAGCTAGTTCCGCCCCCTCCACCCCTTAATGTATTTTTCAGCTTTGTTATAAAGCCTCCATTTCTGTTTTATACAGAACTGAATGTTCTCCAAAATCTCTTTCACACTGTGCCTGGTTACCTGGGCAGCATTTTGTATCTGAGTTACAGAGTTCATGATTGTACTATAATAGCATGAGATTCTATGCCCCCAGTAATGGCATCTTCTCTAGCTTGAAGGTGGACAAGGGGTCGATTATACTCTGAGGGCTCAGACAACAGCTCAGAAAATCTCAAAGAGTGTTAGAAGAGCTACAAGAAGCTGCACGCATGCAGCAGGACCAATAGCACTTTGAAGAGATGTGCATCATCTTAAAACATATGGCTGTCATTCATAAACTTGAGGTTTCAATCTTAGGTATATTTACTTAGAAGCAGATGCCACTGAAACAGTACAAGTTGCCTCTAATCCATTAGATCAGTGCCAAGCATGCTCTAATTCCAATATCTTATTTGACCAGGATTGGAAAGGAGGAAAACATACTTTGCTTTCTGCCATCAGCCAGGAGACCAAGGTCATGTGCTGTTTCCAAGAAATTACATCCAGCCATGCAGGTGATCATCCTGGACTATCTATCTATTGGCCAGAGAATGCACAACTGCTTGGTGGTTCCCTCCTTGCTCTGCCAGAAAGAACATGGTGCTCCAACTTACATTTTTTCTGGGACTGCAGAAGGAAAGGGAAAATAATGTTTTGCTTACAATGTCCATGCTGGACAGCCAGTATGTTGTACTAGTTAGACTGCTAAACAGGCAGCTGAGTGATCTGGGTTCCAGGCTCCACCCAACCATGAAACTCACTGGGTGACAATGGGCCAGTTGGTGACTCTCAGCTTAACTGACCACACTGGGTTGTTATCAGGATAAAATGGAGAGAAGGATGAGGAGAAAGTCAAGCTGCCTTGGGGTCCTCATAAGAGTAAAAGAGACAGGATATTAATGTAATATCATCATCATCATCATCATTATCATCATCATGCAACAATAATTACATTGACAATAGCTAATAGCAATTCAAACAAAAGCACCACCAAAGGAAGTTCAGTCTCCCCAAAGTGCATTTTAGTTTTCCTTCTTGTTCCAGCCTTGAAAATCTACTCTCCCTCTTTGTTTTCCTCTGTTCCCTTTCCCTTGCATGTCTTTTCATTTGGGCTGCAGGATAGCAGATTCTGTGAACAAGACACTGGACTAGATGGACCCTTGTTCTGAACCAGCATGGTTTCTATGTTCATATGCCAAATACATAACTCTGACTATTGACAACATGAATTTTTACTGTTTTCCCAGAGCAGACTTGCACTATGCACAAATACTTTTACCTCCAGCCTCTTCCCTCTAAATGTGTGATTTCTGTTGAATACCTACAGGTTGTTTCATTTCTCTTTACCCTCTCATGCTTAGGTCAGAGATTTTTCAAAGTGTTTGGGACACTTTAAGTAGCTTAATAATGTTCTGATGCTTTCTGATTTTCTAGTACACCCAAGTGGTGAAAATACTCTTCTTTCCAAACACGAGCAAAAGTGGGGTCAAGTGATGCATCTCAATCATAAGTTTCAATCTCTTTTGTCTCTCCTTCTTATTTGCAGCCTTTTTGTGTCAGTTTAAACAGAAGACTTAAGAAAGAAGACTTTGTTGCCCAGAAACTGAGTTCACAATGCTGCTCATAGTCCAAACTAATGAAAAATTGTGAAGAGAGGAGTGCAGAAGAAAGATAAGGGTGGTGGGGCAAGGTAATCCATTTGGATCACTTTCACACATTAAAAAACCCTAAGCAGAGCTTCTTCTTAGGGCTGACTCTAGTGCTTTGCCAATATTTGCCATGCTAGACTCTTCCATCAGAAACACCATTCTGGGAGAGAATTGCTGATTGAAGAAGAACATCCACTTATTACAAAATTGGTTTTCATTCCCAAGCTTTGGGTTAGGGATGTCAGGAAAAACTGCAATGGACTCAAATAAGTCCCTTTTTCAGATTCTGCAGTGGATCAGCCTTGCCAGATTGCACAGAGTCTGCAGGGCTGGCAGACAGGTTGTTTTATGTTGCATATTTTAGTGCAAATTCATCCAACGAAAAATATACCAAAAAAAATTGCCACTAAAGATGCAAAATCCCTTCCCCATAAACTGAAATAGAAAATACCAATTATGAGTGGGTTTGTGCATTTTTAGAAATATGAATTTGGGCAGATATGTGCAAATGTACTGATATAAATTCTTGCTCTAGAAATTGACAGTGGGGTAAAAATTGCCTAAAATCTGAAAAATCTGCAAATTTCCAGCAGAGCAGCTTTCTTTCTATGTGTTTTTAATCACTTGCACTGATATCTCACCATCAGAGAATGATTTCACAGATTTCTACTCCAATTTCATGTGCTTTCATGAATGGAAGCACACAGTTTCAAACTTTCCATTGGAAACTGATACTTCACAGTTGTGCCTTTTAATTTATTTTAATGAGGTTGCTTCTTTATACTAGCACAAGCTCAAAACTATGTGGGCAAAACTAACATGGCCCTATGCTATTACATCCATGAACATAAATGCAAGAGTTTACCCTGCCGATAAAATAAATGGTACTTAACACTTTACCAACTGTTTCAATCTATTTATTTTTGACTGTTAATTGCAGGTGAGGAGCAAAAAGAAATTACACTTGGAAATTGCGAGAAGGGATGTCTGTTTGGCAGACTTGGATGGACACTTTTCCAGAAGAGTTTACTTGGATTGGTGGAGGTGTAATAGAACCAGCATCCTATTGTTCATGTTTTGAAAATACCTACAGGAGGACAAAGGAGGAAGAGGAAAGAGGCAAGCATCCAATGATGAGCCTGATTGGTTGGCAGGGGCAGTATGGGATGTTTTCCAACTATCCACAGGACAGACATAATGTGCATGATGTATCACTTTTACCACTTTTATTTAAGTGATAAAAGTGCATACTTCTCAGTTCAGAGGTAAAGCGCATAACCAAAGTAGGAGAAATTCTAAGACACATGTCTGTGTTACCACAATACATTTCTTTTTTCTTATCTGGAGCTTTTATACTCTTTCAGAGCTTTAATCATTCCAGGTGTCCATTAGTCCTGAATTTTCTACAGCATGTTCTTCAAGTAGGGCTTATTATATTTCAGATGGCTGCACGTTCTGGGCCAAAAAATGTTGACCAGACCTGCCCCCAGAGGACCCCTGCTGAGGTCATCTGCACATCAAGGCAGTTCATGGCCCATATGAGAATGAAACAGAAAATGTTCATTTTTTTCACCATGAGAACCTAAGGCTCACCCCAAGAACAGAAGAAATGAATCAAAGAGAACATTGGGATGGAAGAAAAGAAGCTGAGCTGCACAGGACAGATCAGAGGCAGTATGTAAAATATGATGGGATCTGCTTTAGAGCTCAGGTGAGACAAGGTGGGAGTGAATTTAAAGGAAGAACAATGTAGGCAACAGAAGAAATGTTTCAAGGTATCAGGAATATATGTAGGTTGTAAACGAGTTCAACAGAAAAGGGAGTTTCCAATCTATTAGAGGAAAGAGAGGTCAATACCAATGATGAGAACTGATGGCTGTTCTGAAATCTTTATGGTTTATCCAATATATTCCCAAGCATAATGCTTTTAAAAAAATCAGGTAAGCCTTTTTCAAACAGATGTTGCTGGCTAGATTATTGTAGAATTGTGTTGAGAACAAACAGAAAAGCCCTTCTTGTTCATTATCTGACTGTGAGAAAGAGAGGCAACATAACAAATCACACACTCACACTCACAATCTTTATTAGATGCACACTAACAATACAGAGTGAGCCTCTGTCCAGTCGGGACCAGCTGCCACAGACATCATGTACAATCCATTTGTTGGATTGCTGGATTGTTGTCTCAGCAAAGGATTTCAATCCTATATGTATATAATTGTATACGTATGATTGAAATAAACCCTACACATATAATGTATATATAGTAAATTATATATAGATAAACATTTTAAGGACATCCTCTGCATATAGCATCAAAACTTTATCAAACTCAAAAGCTATATTTAGGTTGGGTAAGCTAAGTAGCTATTTGCAAAGTCTCTTGTCAATGATTCTAGAAATTTTTGCTGCACTCAGATTGAGAGGGGGCCCTAAACTGATGGGGAAGGAAGAAAAGAGAATAAGTGAAAGAAAGCAGGGCAGATTCTGTGAGAGATTGCACAACCTATACCATTTCCCATAATTTCTGGAATTCTTGGATACTCATAACATGGGCTAAAGATGGTCTGGTGAAGAAGACTCTGGTGCCCTCCAAATTTGTTAGGCTGCAATTCTAGTCAATATAGCAGCAGTTGGAGACTGGAAATTGTGGTCCAAAGCTTCTTAAGGGAGCCCAGTGGCTGCCCTTAATCTAGGACCTTAAACCCTGCTGCAGAAGTTCTTGGAAGTCGTCCCAGTAGCTGGACAAGTGGAATGGTGGTTGGAGTGTTATGGGTGACCACATTCATCACAAGTTTCTCCTTATTATAGCAGGATAGGTTGCCAAGTGCACAGGCACCTTTTCTGCAGTATGAATTAGCCAATCCCAAGCCACCTCTTGGTTTACTCCCATATAAGGATACAGGTTGCTTGACAGGCTTGAATGTGTGTGCATCTCATTGTAGCAGGTTCTGACCAATCCAAGAAAAAAGTACACTTATATACACAAAGTATATATAAGAAAGTGTTGCATCATGGCTTCTGCTTTTCCTCCAATATGCTGCTACTCTAAATAAAGCTTGACCATTGGAATCAAAAGGGATTTTTTATGGTCATCTTTCTCAAGACCAAAAGCCAAAGCCTGTTATTCTTGTCTTGCCCATTCCTCTCCATTCACTGCTGTTTTACTGCCTTGCTTTCACTTCTCTTCATGGCTTTGTTATCTCCCTTTTCTAGTTTTGAAATGTATAGCACAGTCCAGAGAAAATTAAGCAAAATGCTTTATCTGGGACAGGGAGCAGAAATAGGAGCAACTGAAGCATGTGAAGATTGCATGAGTTAAAAATAGAAGTGAGGTATGAAGAAGCACAAGAAATTCACAGTACACATTCTTTGTTTCAGTGTAATTTTTCAAATAGGGTTTGTGGATCTTTCATGTCATTTGCTCCATGTGGCCACTGTGAGATTTGCTTTGGGCAATACATAAGAAGAAAGAAATGTGAGTCACATTTCTGTTGCAAGGTTTGAATCAGCCCATATACAACATTGCTTTCCCATCCCATATCCAACCAAGAAGCAGATGAATCATCAAGAAAGTTTGAAGGTATGATACCTCTGCTAGGAAGATGTTTTCAACTTTGCTTCCAAGAGCTTTTTAAAGTTGGAAGTTCATAATATGGACCATAAGGAAGAATTGAGGCCTTTGAATTGTGGTGCTGGAGAAGACTCCTGCAAGTCCCTTGAACTGCAAGGAAATCAAACCAGTCAGTCCTAGAGGAGATCAACCCTGACTGCTCTTTAGAAGGCCAGATACTGAAGATGAAACTCAAATACTTTGGCCACCTAACGAGAAGGAAGGACTCCCTGGAGAAGAGCCTAATGCTGGGAACAACTGACGGCAAAAGGAGAAGGGGACGGCAGAGGATGAGGTGGCTGGATGGAGTCACTGAAGCAGTCGGTGTGAGCTTAAGTGGACTCCGGGAGATGGTGGAGGACAGGAAGGCCTGGAGGAATGTTGTCCATGGGGTTGTGATGGGTCAGACATGACTTCGCAACTAACAACAATGAGCAGATGGAGATGCTTTTCAAAAAAACCCCCACACCATTTATGTCCAATACTCTTCTAAACGGTCAAAAAGAAGAAGATGGGCAAGAAGTTTGGATTACATTTCATTTTAATATATATTATATTTCTATTATTATCTATTTCTATATAAGCCACACCTTTTCATGCACAATCCAGATCTTTCTAATTTGTGCCTTCTTTTACACAAGTAACACCATTAGTTTTGGAAAGCTGCTTTTTAAGATCTGGCAACACAATACACAATTTCTATTTTTATTAGGGATTAAGGAATTTACAGAAAGATTGCTTCTGTTGAAAAGCATGTGGTCATGGTGAGAAAGCTGCATTAGAAGCAAACTTTCTTTAAAAATGCAGGCTCTCAAATTTCCCTGTGAAGGGAAACTGTATATTTTTATTGTAAGTTCTGAAGGGCGAAAGTTGATCCCATCAGTCTTGGTTTTTCTTTAATAATTTATGAAATTAGGTGAATCAGCAGGTAATTGGTTCTTACAGCCAAGCCATTTGCGAATCTCCCTTCCAAGATGTGTCAATTTATGCCTCTGCATTTAACTAGAAGCCCCTTTAAAATAGGCCCTTTAAATATGCCCACTTACATACAAATGACCTTTTAAAGAGCACCTATGATGGATTTCTCACAGATATAATAACATCTACTTGTATTCTTGGCGTATAATTTAGTTGACATTCCTCACTCCACCCTCGCGCCTATCTTTTGTGCCTTGAGTTTTAAAAGGAAATAGGCCCACAATGATATTTTTAATCATGAATTATCAGCAACTCTAATGAAGGAGTAAATTAGCCTTTGCTAAGTGGTTATTTTCTCATTTGAATGTTATGTTCAATTTGAATTTTTCAAGCTATGTATGCCTGGCAAGGGCTACAGATAACAATGCCTCTAAGAAGCCATTGCCACAATGTTGTTCTGGCTTCTAGCTTCCCGATAACACCATGCTGGTAGGCCCAAGCACACTGAAAAAGTCCCAGTATAATAAGCTTTCCCTAGGTGACTCCCCAGAATCTGGTTAGTTCAGCACACTCCAGATGGTAATTGGCTTCAGTGTGGGTTAGGACAGGCATCTCTCAGATGCTCTTGTCCTCTGAATGTCAAAGCGGGAAACCTTATGTAGATGATTGCCTCCGCACAAGCAGATGTAAAGTGCATGGGGGATGTGGATACAGATATAAGTCCTGCCTTCATCATCCTCTCATGACTGACTGCATTCTGGATCTCCTAGAGGAGAACTTTGTATGGAGACATTGAGAGTAGGGCAAGCATGCATTTCCATATGCCCGACACAAAGGTTGGGGAGAACCCTTTCGGAATCCATCGCTCTAGCTGCAGGCTTCTTATGCTTGACTTGGCTCTGCAAAACAAATTGAAACAAGAGGAAGTCCCAAACATGCACAGACCCCTGGTTGCACAAGCACCAAACTTTCCCAACAGCTGCCTTTTCTGGCAGCCAGACCTTTTCCCTCCTGCGGCTGCCAACAGTGGCAGTGCCACATGGAGACAATGGATACAGCAGCTGGGTGCACCAGCTGCCACTCCTGGTGACCCACCTTATCCCCCCATTTGCTGCTGCTGGGCTCTAAAGAAAGGAGCTGCTTTAGCAGAGTATGGAGCTTCC
Source organism: Varanus salvator macromaculatus (assembly GCA_023646645.1). Classification (NCBI taxonomy): domain Eukaryota; kingdom Metazoa; phylum Chordata; class Lepidosauria; order Squamata; family Varanidae; genus Varanus; species Varanus salvator. The sequence continues at coordinate 14,984,366 of JAIXND010000771.1, read as the reverse complement.
TCCAGGTGATTGCCCCAGAAATCCTTAGCACCTGTGCTGGGAACTCAGACTCCAGACTTGTACAAAGCGGACCAGAGCCCAGCCAAACCCAGGAGACCTGGCAATTTTTTCACAAAAGACAGATTCCTCATACATCCCTACCATACACCTTATGTGGGGACCCTCATGACTGAAGGATAAATCTGGCCACTCTGAAGCCCCAGTACATTCTTCTGGAGTTCTCCAACAACTGTGACCCTTTTCCTGGTTCCACTCCCAATTGTTTGCTAGTCTCCCCAGCTTTTTGCAGGCTCTTCCTCCATTCTAAAATGTTGATATGCCTCCTCTAAGGTTTAATTACTGGCAGTCAGAGATTTAAGCTAAAAATATGTGGGCACTGCTGCTATCTTTTGACCCTGTCCTTTTGACTTTGGTACATCCAACTGTTGAAATGTGTCTCCCTCCCAAGAATGCGACCCTCTGAGAATCTGCTCCCACACTTGCACCCTGTGGTGTTCTTCTAGTGCAGGACAATGTCTTCAGTACACTGGACTCAGGACCTCTCTCTAAAAGTGATCATACCAGCTTCCCACTCCCTGCCTGCTACATGCATTTAATGTTTCTTTGAAGACACATCCAAGGGATGCCATCCCTTGGCATCATCAGCCTGCCTCACATCCTGCCACGTGGTGCTTTCTTCAGATGAGGTCCATGGCCCAATGGGGGCAGACAGTTCATCTGAGGTCCAGAGCCTGAACCTCAGAAGTATCTCTTGCTCTGACAGCACTCGTGAACTAACATGTCTCTTTGCTTAGGATGGTTATTCCCCTTCTTAGCATCACTGTTCAATGCAATGCTCCTGTGCCGGCGACAAGCCTGCCAGGCAACAGGGAGAAGTGAACTTCTTCAGAAGGTGGATAAGGATGCAATCGTCAACTGAGTGGTTTGGCAAGAACATGGGAGAGGAGGAAGACAATCCAGGATGCCCTTCAGGTAGCAAATACTTGGGGTGTACCCTCCCCATGATGATAAATCTAAGATAGAAAGGATAGAATGAGTGAACCAACTATCAGTATTTGAAGCTAGTCATGAGATCTGGGAGCAAGGCCAGAGGCATATTGCAGAAGCATTGGAAAATACAATGAACTTTTCTTTTACCAGAACTGCAAACTTTGTGAAGGAAAGAATCATACCAGACATGTAGCATTCAGAATTGAATCCAGGATGACTAGGTATTTCAGGACACTCTTTTCCTTTTCACAAATTGACCTCTGAACAGAACAGGGACTTTACAGAGAAAAACAGAGCACTTTTCTCTCATCCTCCTGCTGAGAAATGGACTGGGAATGGGAATAGCTACATTTTTCTGTCCCTGAGATTGAATTTATTTCAGTACTTCTGAAGGGGCCCTCTGTTTAACATAGGTAAATATATGATAGCTGTGGTGATTCAGACTGTATGTATTGTTGGCAGGTGAGAAGGTCCAAAGACATCTTCTAAGGCAGCAGTAGGGAAATCTTTTCAGCCTGAGGACTGAATTCCATTTCATAGAAGCTCTTGTCTGGCTGCATTCCAGTGGTAGAAAGGGCAGATTCAAAACAGATTAAAGGAATTACTTCTTCACACAGCAAATAGATGAACCATGAAATGTGTTGTCACAGGAAGTAGTAATTGGCACCAATTTGGAAGGCTTTAAGAGAGTTTTGGAAAATTCCAGGGAGGCAAAGACCGTCGATGGCTAGTAGCCTTGTTGGCTATGCACTACCTTTGCTATCAGAGGTGGCATACCTGCATACCCATCCTGCTGGAAGAAACTTGAGAACAGCATTCTCGACTGAATGAACCACTGCTCTGAAGCAGCATGACTTCTGTTATTTTCTTATGTTATGTTCAGTATGCATGCAGAACATCTCATAAAGACAGCTGGATTATGATTAGAGGAAGAAGGCATGGAAATTAGCACAAGGGACATTGATCATTTGAGACATGCCGATAATTCCATATTACTTGAGGTAAGCAGCAATGAACTGAAATGACTTCTGACAGAAGTAAAAGAAAGTGCCAAGGCAGAACTGTTAGCAATGAAGAAATTGAAATTTTGATAAATGTTGCATTAGTGTGGTGATGATGTTCCACGGTGTCTACCCTTCTAGCATCTGCAGACTTCCTCTCATACACAACCCTGTCTTAGAAAGCACTCCAAGCCTAGAAAAAGTTTACTAATGCTCACAGAATGAAGGTTGCACAACTAGCCACCTTCTACCATCTTACAGGCAGCAACAAAAACCAAGCCTTCTGCATGTGATGGGAAGAGGGATAATGCTCGCACAGGATCCCCACAGGGCTCAATTCCCAGCATGCTGGCTGCACTAACCAGGAACTCAGGCTCCTGGGAGTGGCAATACCAACCATAGCCTGGGGAGCCTAGGCTAAAGGAATTGTAATATTCACTTCCACCAGGACAGATTTCTCCACATCCCTGTTTTATGTACCTTGCCTTAATCATCGATTCAGGCAGGGAATGTGGCAAAGAAAATAGGAGACTGAAACTTGGAAAAGCAGCAGTGAAGGAACTTGGAAAGATCCTCAACTGTAAGGGTATTTCATAGGACCATGGGACCATGGGTCCATACGATCATAGGACCATAGGACCATGGAACAAAAGTACCATAGAACCATAGAGTCATAGAGTGGTAGAGATCGTAAGGGCCCTTTAACCCTATCAAGTCCAACCCCCTGCTCAGTGTAGGACTGTAAGTTAAACCATGTCTGTCAGATGGCTGTCCAGCTGCACCCTGAATGCCTCTAGTGTGGAAGAGGTCAGTACCCCACTAGAAAATCAGTTCTACTGCTGTATAGCTCTAACAGTTAGGAAGTTCTTTCTGATGTCTAGCCAGAATTTCGCTTCTTGCAACTTGAGCCCATTATTCCATGCCCTGTACTCTGATATGATTAGGAAAAGATGCTGACCTTCCTCCATGTGGCAGCCTTTAAAGTATTTGAAATGTGGTCATATGTCCTGTCTTCAGTTCTCCAGACTAAACATGCTCAGTTCTTTCAATCTCTCCTAAGAGACTTTGTTTCCCAAACCAACCCAGAACTTTCTCTGGAAGCAAAAGTGATGAGAAGGAGGCTTTTGTACTTTGGGCACATAATGAGAAGGCAAGGCTCACTGGAGAAGGCAAAATGCTCAAGGAAGTTGAAGGCAGAAGAAGAGGAAGACCAATATGATATGCACAGAGTATATAAAGGAATCTACTACCTTAAATTTACACAAGGTAGGCAGGGCTGACAAGGACATGACAATTCAGAGAACATTCATTCATAAGATCCTCACAACTTGGATATAACTTGATGACATGTAATAATAACAGATAGGAATCAGGGCATAGACATGGTGGGAGTGGAAAGCTCCATTGCTCCAGTATGTTCAGAGGCTTAAATACATCAACAACTGCAGCCATACGATTATCCCCTAAGTTGTTCAGGTTTGGGTTTTTCAATTCCTGTAGCAAAATGTCAAGGTTTTATTGAAAGTTGCATTGTATACTACATTTCATTGTATCTTACAAATTGTTATAAATTGCCCCAAGAGTCTCAGCTCTGGGTGGTATAGAAATAAAATAATAAACAAACAATCCCATGTTGTAGTAGTGGAATATTCCTCTTCAGCAGTATTTGTCTTCATATAGAAATACAATGATAAAATACCAGGTTTCACACTAGCCTATAACAGCATTAGTTTAGTGTGCAATTATGGCTCCAAGCCATATGACCCATGCTCATTTTCCTGTTTTGCATGGTCCAACAATGCTCTTAATTATCAACACTATTCTTTATTGACAATTGTACTGAATTCTGAGAAATGAGGACCTCCCATTTCTGCTAAGCTCTAATGCTTTATTTTATTCCAATTTATTACTATCATCTTTAATTTCCAGCAAGGGAGAAGTTTGCAATAAAGATGTGTGTGTGGGAAGGGGGAGATCCTACAGAATTAATGAAGTCTGACTCACTCGTATTCTCTTTAAAGATCAGTGTTGTACAACCCTTTGCTTAATTACCTTTTAATCTAAGTTTTACATTTCTTTTCTAACCTGGGATGGTTCCAATGTCAGCCTCCCTTCTCTCCCTCCCTCTGCCAGGCATAATATAAACGATTCCCTCTGTGCTGAGCTGACATCTACCTTGTCAGTACTGGATGTGTCAGCAAAAGCAAGGTGAAAAATCCTGATTCCGCACTGCAGTCTGCAGCAGCAGTCAAGCAGTCTTCATAAAATATTTATTCACAAGCCCCATCCCACCAGTACCTTCCCTTTCTTCACTCTTCTGCCAGCTGCAACCAATTGTGGTGACTTAATTATCAGAATGTGATCACGGGCCATGTAGGACTGGACCTGTGCCAGGGTGCTGCAGTCAACCAGTCTCTCACTCTGAGGCTGCCTTGGTCTCCCTCCAGATTCACCTTTCATGTATTCACCTTTCTCTCACTGAAGTGACCTCTGGAGGGGAAGAATTGTTTCCAAAGATGTTTCAGAGTGCTTCACACACCTTCCCTCCCTCCCTCCCTCCCTCCCTCCCACACACACACACACACACACTCCTTAGGGTCTTCTCCTTCATGATGTGGAGGCCACCATGTCTTGTGTTTCTCCTACATCATGCTGGTAATGTTGGAAGATTCAGTCATCAGTTGATGCCACCATTAGTAGATAAGCACCACTGCTTCCACTACGGGCAATCCCACCCTGGAGGAGCAATCAACCTAAAAAGAATTCAACAAAAATAGTTTTCTAAGCCTAACTGAATCTAACAGGGAGGAATGTTCTCCCTTCACTACTAGTTACATGGAAATAAATGGTGATATACTTAGTCATTTCCAAGTCTTGTCCCTTTATGTGGGACGAAATGCTACTATAGAAAGAAGCCATTTCACTGGCTGAAACATCTGACCTCACTGAAACTGTATGAGAAGTAATCACATTGTAGCACCATCCATTATACTAAGGTAATAGCTGTGAAGGCCACTGGTTATCACTTGGGCTAATGCTGATACAAATCAAATGTTCACATCAGACAGCCACATCTTGCATTGGACCATAAAAGTTTGCACCACAGAGAGTTCTATAGCTTCCCTAATCAACTTCTGGAAAAGGGTGTGATATAAATCCAACACATATTAGTAATTACAAGAATGGGTTACCATGAATGCTTGAGATATTAGGCCTTACAAACATAAGACCATAAATTTCTGCTTCTTGTCATGATGAACCACATGTCCATGGCAACCCCACAAACATACCATGGATGCTTGGTACAAAAAGCCACAAAAATCAGGGTTCCAGCATAAATAATCAAGAGATGCTACTGCTCATACCCCTCCTCTACAGGTATTGTCCATGCATTCTTATCTTTTCCTTCCTGTTCTTTAACCATTTCCCAACCCAAAGGGGAGCATCTATGTTTTTGGTAAGGAATTTTTAATAAGAACCTTTGTCATATACGGCTTAAAGTTCAAGTAAACTGTATCTACTGGATCATCTAAAAGCCATGTTGTTTCCACAGTAAGATTTGTTTTTCCTTTATTCTTGCTATTTTTTCTTGAACAATACAGTAATTAACAGGGTGGCTATGGGCTTATTGCCTTTACAAAGAAATATTTGCACAGGCCACATCTGCCAGTCTTTGCCTCTCCGTGTTGCAGTCATATTGCCATAACCAGTTGGCTGGCAGTTGGCATAAGAAAAAAAAAGTGGGGGGAGTCATAGCTGGACAGAGGCAGCCTGCCCTTTTCACCATATATCCTCTGCCTTACTGGATAAAGATAATGCTGCATGTAAAATTCTGGCTATGGCCTCTGATGATATGTGCAAATGGAAAATGAAACTGAATTTCATACTGACCAAGATGGCAATATAATGAAAAGATATTTCATAAAAGTGCATTTATCCCATCATTCCAACAATCAGTAGAGCAGAAAATTAAAAGTGATTAAACAATGAAAAGAAAACCTATTAAAAGTGGACATGACCATTTTGAGGTGCACCAATAAAGCCTATCTCAATTGCAAAGGCCTCCTTTGCAATATTCTTATCTGTGTTGAACATAAGCAATATTAATATGTCAAAAGAAATACAAATGCATTCTCCCAAATGTCACAAATCTTACTGAAACTGTCTAGAAAAAAATCCATTTGCTTAAAAAAAAGACATTGATTGAAATTAATAGAAGTGACCTTTTTCTGACTTGTATTTCATCCTCATAAATCCAGCTTTAAAAAAAACAACTCCTCAGGGGGTTTTGTTTGTACTTTCATGCATCAAGCACATTATAATTTGCAATCTTTATTTTAGTTCCTCATTGTGTCCTAAATAACAGACCAGGTAACATACTGCAGTCTCTTGATTCTTGGGAAACGATATGTATGAAATTAGTTTCAAGCAATAATATTAATTATGTCCTAACAGCAAAAGCAACATAAGGTTTAAAGGCTAGCATTTCAAGAGGGCAAGGATCAGTGTCATGATTAGCTTTGTACAAGAAAGGAATGTGTAACGGTTGAGAATTGGCTGTATTAATGTTATGTCTGAACCAGACTGCTCCACTGCACAGCTACTTAGACCAGGGCAGTTCAACTTTTTGTACCTTGAGGCCCACATGAGGACTTTGACTAGGAAGCCAGGGCCACACCATGTAGCATGCTGTCCCTCTGGAGTCCCCACCTCCAATGGCCTTCTGGGTAAATCCACGCCTCGAGTCTCAACAACCAGGCACCAGACACACTGGATTCAGCCCACACTTTCCAAGTACTTGTGGAAAACAAAACTTTATTGAACAGAGAGCACCCAATTAGTTATATTTTCATATAGTAAATTAAAGGGTTCGCAATACATTTAATTTAATATACACAAGCAATATATTTAATCAACCATTAAATGAGGACAAAAACTGATATATGGTCTCAGAATTGGCTTGAGAATGGTTTGTGGGCCTGTGATCTTTGCTGAGCCTCAGGAAGAGAGCGGGATAAGCTGGCAGTCTTGCAAGGGCTCACTTGCTTTTCCATTTGAGAACACGGAACTTGGAAAATGCCTACATCCCAGCTCTAGACATTCAACTTTGGTCATAGTCTAGTATGACCAAGAGTCAGATTCTAGGAGAGATTTAGAGACAGATGAGAAATCCATTCTTTCCTTTTTATCAGATTTCACCCAATTCATACCTCCTGGAAACAGATGTGGACCCAGCTGCAATCTGAAGCTGAAATCTGTATTTTTAGGACCTTGCGATGCAATTCATGGAACAATGAAACAGTGTTTTTAAAGTGCATACTTGAAGATATATGCATAATGATGTGTATTTATGAAAAACGAGTGAGAGAAAAATGTATACATTTTAAAATGCATACAACTGATTGGGATATTTTGGAAATAAGCAAAAACTGCTCATGGATTTTCATTTGAAATTAAAAACAAAGTTTGCTATCTGATGTGGACATGAGTTGGGATGTGATTTGATATGGAATTTAGGGAACATTGGGGTCCTGGAACCATTCCTCTACCCTCTGGTCTTGCCCTGACTTCAGGGGACCTCACAAACGTGTCTTTGCAATGAAAAAGCCATTTCTTCATATATTCTGCCTGTGATCGTGACAGATTTTGTTAATCCTTTGCTCATAGTTTATCAAACTACGCAAGTATAAAACATACAGTGCTTGGTCACAGGGGATTTTTAGTTTGCTTGAATATATATAGGATTGTGACCCTTCCAGCCAAGCCCTTTCCCCATCAGTATCCATGAGCACTGTCCTTGACCAAAGCGAGCAGCATTGATTTAGGAGAATAGCTTTCCACTAGTTCAAGCACGTATAGGACCAGCTTCTTTGCGTGTGGTTAAGCATCTGCAGGAAGCCAGTCTCAGGACGTCTGCAGCCTCCACCACTGCTGTCTGAACTAAATGACTCTATTTAGAGTCAAACAGGGTTGGTGAAATGAGAGGCGGAAGTTATTTCCCATTATGCAACAAAGCCTGGTGGTTATCTCCTCCTCCTCTGTAATTGCACTGTTTGAGAAGCTTCTGAGCAATCAAAATTAGATCAATCAGAGGTAAAATTTCCATTGAATATCAAACAGAAGTGCAAAGATCTGGATTAAACCAGTGAGACTAATGCAGGATGTACTATGTCACTCCACTGTATGCAGTATGTGATCCATTATATCTAATGCGATTTAAATGTATCACTCTTTCATCTATTTCACGTAATGGGATGGCTTTTCATAAATGAACTCCTCGGGGACAAGTTTAAGTTCTAATGTTTTATAATCAATGTCCCTTCCATTTTATTTTAAGCATGGTATTCCTCTATACACCAGTGGATAAATAACATTAAAAGCAATTGTAAGAGTAATTTAAGATGTTGACCACAGTACTATTTTTCCATTAATGCCATTAGTGTAAGGGGAAAATTACTGATAGCAAACAGAATGTGTCCATGAAAACATCTTTCTTCTCAAAAGTTCTTTATTGCTTGACGTTAACATCATGATGATGACGATGACGATGACAACAATAATGATGATGACTAGGGAGCTGTTTAAAAGGAGAGTTGGTCAGGTACTGGAAATTGCTTTAATGTCAGATTAAAAAATAATCACATGGAAAGATGAGTTCACAATCAAGTGACTGAGCATCTTTGCTGCCAGCAGAGTTTTCCCTCTCTTGAATATGGAATGGAATGAACTGGTCTGAAGTAAGAGGTTGATGATGAGGGTTGAAGATGCTTAAACAAACAGACAAATGAGGACAACCTGTATCAATCAGGATTTTTAAAATTCTATCAATAATTCCAGGAAATATACATAGAAATAAAAATACTCATTGTAGTGTGATGGCAAACCTGTCTCTAATGTGTGGGAAAAATCATTTTGAGTCTCATTTTACGAGGGCAGAGTAACCTGATTTCCCAATTTAGAACTGAAAAGCGAAGTTAACCTTTGGCACTGAGTTACAATGGAACTCCTGTTATCCCACAGAAGAGATACTTAGGAGAAAGTCCACCCACAATTGTAAATATTAGTGAAAATAATATTAAATGCATTATATTAGGAAATTACTTGTAAATATGTGAATCTTATGCAAAATTGTATTTGCAAATGCCTACTAATATGGAGAAATATGCATACAATTGTGCATACCTATTTGTGTGGACATAAAAATTCTCAAAGCTTGGGATGATCCACACTTGTCACTGTAAAAATAAGGAACCAAGAGGAACACAAACTGACAGATTTGTCTATTCTTACCCTGATGAGGCTGACATGATTTCATGCTATTTCATATGAACAACAGTAACTCTGCACATAGGAAACTAGACATCACGTAGCAGTTTTCTAACCCAGTTTTCTTTTTCACCATTTGATTTTCCATATTTGTGACTCTTGCCCTTCCAAGTGGCATCTGTTTCTAGTTGCGAGCGACTGGCTAGGGTGAAGGTTATGGGAATACAGCATTCCCCAAGCAGTCTTTCTAAGAACTTCTTAGCCTCTGTGGCAGGAAGTTTTAGATGAGAAGATTGTCGGATATTTTAATCTGTACTTTTCCAAATGCTTGTACCACTCATTCATATCTTTGACATTTACACATTTTCTTCAACTAATTGAAACATATTTGTGTGCATCATATCAAACATACACATTTCTGAACATCTTGCTGTTCTTCTATGAATCACGTAACGTCCTCAGTAATGAATATAGCCATACATTGGGCAGGTTCACAATGGCTCTTCATGGCAATTTGCTACAGTGGAGTGGGTTTTTCGCAAAGTAGCCATGATGGGCCCAAAAGCTGATTGGCTCAACTTCTGTTTGGGCAGGCATGGGCTTCCTCTTCAAAGTGCCCCAACAGTACTTTTTTTTTCTTTGTTGCTCTTTACAGAAATCCATTAATCTGAAGGCTGGGCTAAGGAAATGTCCAGAGGAGTGTCCCTTCTAATGGGTAGCAGATACCCATTACGGGCATTTTCCCAGCTGAGGTTTGAAGGTCGCTTCAGGACAAAAGAACAGCCATGCTGTCCAACAGGTCCAGCACTGTGTTCACGTGCTTGCAGGACAGCTGCCCACATGATCCCTCCAGCAGGAATGGTTCAAGAGTCCTGCCTGCCCAAGCTCTTCAGAAACTGATTTACAGAGACATGCCACCTCTGATAACAGAAGTTGCATGTAGCTTGCAAGGCCAGTAGCCACTGATAGCCTTATCCGTTGTCCCACCCTGGGTTTCTCCTCACTCCGAGACAGATCCTATCAACAACATCATTGGTAGATATCTAAAAAAACCTCTGGCTTACAATACCTTCTATAGTGGGCATCACTGTTTCTTCTTGTTTCTTGTTAGTTGTCCCACAATATGTGCAGAAGTCATCTGTAGTCAGAGTCGCGCTGCCCTCACTAGCATACGAGTCCCAGGAAATAGGAACACATTGTATCATCAGAAAGATTGTTCTGTTTAGGCAGCATGAAACCCTGTTATTTTCTTTGCCTCAGAAAAAAAATGCTATCTAACACCTCTGAGGGCCAGAAAGAATGGAACTAATTCAGTCCTTTGTAGCTTGTAGCTTTCCCTCAATCCAAACCCCACTTATTTAAGTCCCTTTGCCCATTCTTTGTTCCTCGGCCCATTCAGCTGCCAAATTTCAGCATGCTCAGGAGAACGGGACTTATTTGGCACTTCATGTCCATCACTTTTCCCCATCTTTGGTACTCCCTCCCTAGGGAAATTCACCTGGCACCATTTTTATTTTCCTTTTGGCACCAGGCAAAGACATACCTTTGTAGGAATTTTTTAAAGACTTAGCTTCAATGCTGTGGCCCTTTTTATATTACTTTCATAGATGTAAGAGACTTTGTCCAGAAGTTCCAAGAAGTTGCAAGAAAATTCAAAGCTGCATTAGGAATGCTGAAAGATAAACAAGGAAACATTCTTCCTAACTGGGACAGTAAAGATAAGGGGGAAATAAATATATGGAGCAACCTATACAAAAAGATAAAAAGATGACAGATTCGTGTGAAGAGAAATCCTATGAGGTAGAGCCTCATATTAGAAAGTGAAGTGAATGCTTTTCTGAAAGCACTTGGAAGAAATTTATTTATTTAGCTTATGGAATACACAGCCAGGGAGTCTACAACGTTTTTACATGCAATAGATGTTCTGGCAGCCAACAGCTGCTAGGCTTTTCTTGCACTGGTGCACCACTGGAGGGTGATATAGTTGGCTAGCAATGCTTTTTAGGAAGTCAGCTCATCTGGACTTTCCTCCACTGCTCCTTCGCTGAATCCATTCAGGCAGATCCAGCACCAGTTCTTGCTTCCACAACAGTGTAGCCAGCATTTTTCCCACTGGAAGATGGTGGTCCCTATTTATCTACTCGCAGATGGTATGCCTTCAGACTGCTAGGCAGGCGGAATCTAGGAACAAATGAAGGGAAGTCACTCCATCTCTCAGGGGTGAACTTGAACTGCCAGAGTACCAACCATTTCTAGCCAACATTTCTAGCATCATTAAGCTGCTGCTTCACCACATCCCCCTTGGAAGAAAAAACCCATCCAGCGTAGATAGGATACCAGTGGAACTATCCATGCATAAGGAAGTGAATTGGTCCAAGATCTAACACAAATATGCCAACAAATATCAAAAACAAAGCAATGGCATATAGACCAGAGATGTTCAATATACATCTACAGGCCCATTGCACTGATTTCTCATGTAAGGAAAGATGTTCCAAACATTTCAACAAATTATTTCACCCTGTATGGGAAAAGTTCTGACATTCAAGGTTAGAATTGATTAATTTTGCCTCCTTACTCCCCACATACTCTTATGATGTTTTTGAAAGTTGAAGCTTGATTGTAGCTTTGTCAATTATCAATATGAGGTTATTCATATCAAATTGTGACAATTGGTTCAGCTTAAAAATGGAAACAAACCTGTTCATAAACATACCAACCTTCTATGTGAAATCTTCCTGCAGCTGAAACAAGGTTCTAGGCTCACATGAAACACCCTACCCCCTCCATAAAGATGCTTGCAAATCATCTTCCAGTGATATAAGTACTGATCAACTGTAGCAGAAGAGCAGAAACTGCACTTAAACTGTTGAAATGACTGGATAGTTAATGTTAATCTAATCTAATCTAATCTAATGTAATCTCTATTTTGCCCAAGAATATAAGTAAAGTGAACTTTACATATATCTCACACATGCTAGTATACTTTAGCCACCCCGAAGCTGAATGTGTGCTAATAATTCTCTGCAGAAACCTTATACAGTACCAGTTCCTCAGAATACGCAATATTATCTTAATTTAATGGCCTTAAATTGACTGGAGTGACTTGTAAAACTTTCATACTTACCTTCATGCCTTAAGGCATTTTTAACAGCATGGTTTAATTGCAGAACGTTTCATACCAGTATTGTGAATTCCTGGCCATTTTATTGCAGTTTTGCAATACTTGGATCCAATTCTTAAATGTACTGCTTTCAGGCAGTAGTTCATTACTGAATAATCATCTTAGAACCTAACTGCATATTATGTTAAATGTGTGGCTTGCAGCTGAGTTCAGTGTGAATTTTATTTCTATTTGACTTTTCATACCAAAATTTGCATCATTCTCCATATTTAAAGCAAAATGAATTTGTAATCAAAACCATTTAAGTGTGGAAGAAACCAAAACTGACAGATTCATTCACACAGACATCGGGCTCTGAGTGCTCTCTATGTAAAAGTATGGGTTTAAGACCTGTGTATTCAACCATGTTAAAACTTAATTAGTTTTAGCAACTCTATTTTTTTGGGGGGGGGCACATGGAAGGCAATGACAACATGTTCCTCTCTATGGTGGGAATAGCAATTTGAATTTGACTGCTGCAGATGGGTGAGAATTTAATTTTTGATTTGGTTTTGGTCTTGATTTGCAAAATGTTTCATGTTTGGTAGAGCAACAACTTGAGATTTTAAAAAAATGTGAATGGGAGAGAAAGTGAATGCAACAGATTCACTGATTCTGTCTGCAGTCCTGGCAGGTCTGTTAGTTTGTTTAATTCCAACTGGGGCATGGATTGAAACTGCAGCACCACTTCATAGCAATAAGAACTCCCACACCCTAACAACTGGTCATGGTTAAACGCTTACTTCTTGCATGCTGGATCCCCAGTGACATTCTTCTCCTTCACTTAGACTGAAAGAACAAGAAAAAGAACAACTTTTGCAAGGTGTCGAATTAGGCCCTTAGGGGCAAAAGAGTGTACTGCACCCATAAGAAAATCCAAGAGGCAGTCAATACTTTTCATGGTTTGTAGAGCATCAGTACCAGTTTCTTCCATGGCTCTCTCAAAAGAGTCTTGCAATTAATAGTAGTCTTAGTTTAGTACAGGAGTGCCTTAAAACATTCTATTGTTTCCTCAGCATCATTACCCATGCACACAAGAGTACAGAATGATTTCAGAAGAATGTCAGGACACATTATCTACTTGAACTTGTGTCCAACAAAACAATATTGACTGGAAAATGAAAAAGATGAGCAGGCTGCTCAGTAGAATCTGTGCTCCAAAACCTGGAAGCAGAGTGACAACAGGAACCACACTAGAATTTGTGGGAAAGAATCGGAGTGTTTCATAAGTTCCAGACATCCAGGCAATGATGTGTCTAGTCCCTACCATGGTGACATGGCATATGTTGATAATGTCATCTACCAGGAGATTGTGGAGAGGCACAGCTTCTGCACTCAGTCAGTCTGCCAGAGCTCATGTCTCCTTGCATTTATTAAGCCTCAGTGCATGTGCACAGATACCTCCATGAAGGCCTCATTCACTTCTGCCACTGAGCTATAGAGCACATTGGTGGCCTGGGGGCTTTGCATTTGTCCAGTGAAGTCGAGTAGATACCGTAGCCCTGACTTAGCTACTGCAGAAAGTGGAGAATTTCAGATTCAGTCTCTGCATGTTAGGATATTCTAGGCATGTAAATATGCATCTTCTGAAACTTCTGGGATGGAACTGGTGGTGTTTGCATTGTTCAAATAATGAACAACTCTGCAGAATTCAGTTGTCTACGAAATGCCAGAAAGGTTTCTGCTATGTTTTCCCTGATTACCTGGTATATTTACACTTAAAACTATAGATTTTTGACTCATGTGTCTGTCTCAGTGTGTGTGTGTACATGTGTGTGTGTGTGGGGGGGGTGGATTTTCTATCATTTTGCAACATCAGCCTTTACATTCATTTTGTTTTCAGATTTATTCACTTGTTGTTGAGCTTCAACTTAGGGTTCAGGTTATGGTTAGGGTTGGGCTGGAGCTGTATGAGTTAACAGTAATAAGAACAGAGTCCCTAGATACTCAAGGACTCTAGGCTCACTTTTGGTTAGATAGTTATGTTAAATGCACAATGTAATCCAATCATAAGACAGTTCCGAGATTCTGGAAATTCATGAATTGAATTAAATGCTCTGTTTTACTTCTGAGAACATGCACACAGAGAAAGCTCTAATTTCTATTGTGCCCACACCTGGCTGGAAATAATGAGGTGAAACAAACTGTATTGCACAAGCCCTTCATAAATGATAAGTGTCCAAGCCAACCTCTGGATTTAACCAACTCTATTATCAAGGGTGGTCAGCCTTTTCTGCTGAGGAAAAATTGCAGCAGGAGCATTCATTTCTTTTGACCAAGCTATACACCAGCTCTGAATTCAGAAGAATGAAGAGGATCAGGAAGAAAAGCATTCCATATACATATATATTCCATAGGGCCATATATGCCCTCCTGCCCCTTACGATCAGCAGCTGATGCCCTCCTCCGGGAACCCTCCATGAAGGATATTAGGAGGGAAAGTACTCGAAGGAGGGCTTTCTCTGCGGTGGCACCCCACTTATGGAATGCGCTCCCCAGAGAGGCTAGCCTGGCGCCATCGTTATTTGTTTTTCAGCACCAGGCGAAGACCTTTTTATTTAAAAGTTATTTTAATTGTTAATGTATATTTATTATATTTATTGTTTATTGTATTTTTAATTTTCATCTCGAGATGGGCCAGTTTTTAAGTAGTTTTTAATTATTGAAATTATTTGATTTTGTCTATTTATTGCTGTTGAGCCGCCCCGAGGCTTGTCTGCAAGGGGGCGGCATATAAATATGTAAATAAATAAATAAATAAAATTCCAATCTTATTTTAATTCAAATTTCTTATATATCACTTTTTAACCAAAATGTGAACTGAAACTCAGAGTGCAAGTCTATGATTTCAAGACAGAGAAGGTGAGCTCAAAGTCTCTGCTTCAACCTTGAAAATGCCTTGAGAAGGGCTGGAAAAGTTTGGAAATGCCTTGGAAAAGGTTGGAGCTAGGAATCTGTATACCAGGTGCCTTCCCTCTACCCACACAGCCAGCATGGAAAGAACCATGCCATTGTCAGGCTGCTCAGGTTGAAGTAAGGTTCAACTGCCAATCTGGTAGCCTTTTACTCATAGAATGGGGAAAAGGGAATGCTATGCTGTCCTTTTTCTAAGGCACCGCATGTCTCTAGCCAGCCTTGTTTCCAGAACCTGGACACAAAAGAATGTCACTAAATAAAGCAGAACAATTTCAGATTCTTTGGGATGAATAAATCCCACCAGCTCCCAGATATTCAACACAGAGTTATTTGATGTGTGTCAAATTGTTAAATCTCTTCTATCTATATTTTGTAGGTTGTCAGAGATCTTTCATTCTGTCAGCTACTCAATGACAGAATGAAGAGTTGTTGGGATTTGAGGGAGTGGAGCAAGAATTGTGTTCCTCTCGCACAAGTGTACATTGGCATTATTGTGAATTATTTCATTAATGTGCATTAGCTCAAGTGTGAATGTGCACAAATTCTCTCCCCACAAGAAAAGAAAAAAAACAGTGGACAACAACCCTGCAGAATTCACTTGATTCAGGAAAAACTGGTCCAGTTCAGAATACACAAGTTGGATTTATAGATATATGAACTTATTTGAAACCATTATGGATTTTTCAACATCCCCAGGAAGCCACCTTTATTTTCTGGTGACCTAAGTAAGCAGCATGAACTGAAAATTCACATCTGTATTCAACTCAGTTGCTTCCAAGTTGTACAGAGTTTCTCCAACAATACAAACATGAATTTTCTACTTTTGTTTTATCATTCTCAGAGCAAGCTATTCCGAGTAGTGCAGGTCTTTTACAATAATACAAACATGAGTTGACTACTTTTGCTAAATCACTCTCAGAGAATGCTGTTTTGCAATGCAATGTAGCATATGTATTATCAGAGAAAACATCAGACTATGATTGTTCAGAAGATTCTGATTTCAGCTTGCAACTTCCAACCCTCCTATTCAGTTTTTGAAGAAAATAAAAGCTGTTCAAATTGTTTCTGATAAACACTTCTTCTGAAGGAAGGGAAAACTGTAATCATGAAGATATTCTGCCCAATTGTGGAACAAAGACCCTAAGATAAATTCATTCTTACACAACACTGCTTAGAGAGCAAGGGGTTTTTTGTTTTTCTTGCATGCTTGCAACTAATAATTGTGCGTAACAATGACAGTCTTGTAGCTCTTGCAGGAATGAATCAATTATGGTCTTACAATCATATACTTCTCAAATACTTTTGTAGGGATATGAAATAAAAGTGCAGAAATATAGAACTAAGGCTGATGCTGTGAACATATGCCCAAAGTATTCTGACTCATGCAAGAGGGGATCCAATGAACTTCTGCATCAGTAAAACCCAAATAAAATACTGTTTTCTTGTGCTACTTCCAAATCAGCCAAACCTGAGCTCACATAAACTCTCCAGATTCCATGTCAAGTTTTTTTTGTTTTCTCATGAAAATCATGTGTGTTTTCATGCTCATTTTTCCAAACATACACTTCAGTTATGTGCATCTTTGAAATGTGTTCATTATTCTCCAATGATTAAAGTGAATTTATCTGCATTTTTCAGATGTGCATGTTTTAATGGACAATTTCAAATGCACATATGCTACTGAAAATTTGGGGGGAGATAAAGCACATTGTGTGCTCAGAAATGTAGAGACTTTGACTCTAGATTGCATTCAAGTCTGATTCAGAAGGTGAATCCTAACTCAAGAACACAAGCAAAGCCATGCTGGATCACACCAAGGATGCATCTCTTCCGACTTTCTATTCATCAAGTGGTCAGCTGCTGCTCACAGGATCTCACAAGCAGGACATCAGTGCAACATTACCCTCCTGCCCAAGTTCTCAGCAGCTGGTGCACACAGACACACTGATCCTGGAGGACCATGTAGACATCAGGAGTAGCAGCCATGGATAACCTCCTGCTCAATGAATTCATCCATTCCCACGTTAAGGCTGCCCAAATTGGTTCCATCACTGCCGCACATGGAAATGACTTCTGTAGTTGAAGTATGGCCTGTGCGAAGAAGAATTTCCTTTGAGCTGACCTGAATCTTCCACCAATCTGCTTAATGGATTCCAGGTTTGAACATCATGGGGGGAAGAAGAAATGTGTTTTCAGAATCCCCTTTCTCCACACTGTGCATAATCCCATATAATTTTATCATGCCCCCACCACCACTTGCCTTTTTTCTTCACTAAACAATCTCAGCTGTTGCAACCTTTCCTCATAGGGGAGTTGCTTCAACTCCTTGATCATTTTAGTTGCCATTTTCTGCACAATGTTCAATGCTGCAATACTTTTTGGGGTCAGCAACCAATATTCTAAGAGTTGTTGCACCATGGCTTTATACCAGAGCAGGAGGGCATTGGCAGCTTGATTATCCTCCTCATTATGCCTAACATGGAATTTGCCTTTTTCACAGCAGCTGCAAACTGGGTCCATAAAATCCTGGTTAAAAATGAATTGAGACAAATTTCTTACACATTTGTAAGAATATGTGTCTTATGAGACACTGACACATAGTAGTGTCTCATAAGCAGAAATGGGGTAAATTGATCCTCTTCATCTGGATTTATTTTTATTTATTTTATTTTACAAATTTATATGCCGCCCCCTTGCAAACAAGCCTCGGGGCATCTAACAACATATAAAAAATACAATATAAAACAATACACAATCTAAAACTGGCCCATCTCATAGCCTAAAAGTAAAAATATATAAATATAAAAAATAAATAACAATAAATAATTAACGATATAAAATTAATAATTTAACAATTAAAATATTTCTTAAATAAAAAGGTCTTCGCCTGGCGCTGAAAAGCAAATAATGATGGCGCCAGGCAAGCCTCTTTGGGGAGCGCATTCCATAAGTGGGGTGCCACCGCAGAGAAAGCCCTCCTCTGGGTACTCACCCTCCTTACTTCTCTCACAGAGGGTTCCCGGAGGAGAGCATCAGCTGCCGATCGTAGGGGGTGGGAAGGCATATATGGTCGCTGGCACTCCTTCAGGTAGCCAGGACCCAAGCCGTTAAGGGCTTTATAGGTAAGAACCAACACCTTGAATTGGGCCCGGACTTCAATGGGAAGCCAGTGTAGCTGACAGAGAACTGGGGTGATATGAGAACCATGCCCAGTCCCCATCAGCACCCTGGCAGCTCTATTTTGCACCAATTGAAGTATCCAGACTGTCTTCAAGGGTAACCCCACGTAGAGCACATTGCAGAAGTCTAACCGGGAAGTCACTAACACATGTGTCACTGTCACCAGGCAGTCGAACTCCAGGAAGGGACGCAGCTGATGGATCAGCCGAAGCTGATGGAAAGCGTTCCTCGCCACTGCTGACACTTGGGCTACCAAGGTCAGCTCCGGGTAGAGGAGCACTCCCAGGCTGCAGACCCTGTCTTTCAGAGGGAGTGCAATTCCATTTAAGATTAGAGTCAGGTCCCTTACTCCGAAGCCCGACCCACCTACCAACAGGACCTCCATCTTGTCAGGATTGAGCCTCAATTTATTGGCCCTCATCCAGTCCATTACCTTGGTCAGGCACCGGTTCAGCACAGCCACTGCCTCACCTGGATCGGTGGAAAACGAGAGGTAGAGCTGAGTATCATCAGCGTACTGATCATTCCGCAGCCCACACCTCCTGATGACCTCTCCCAGCGGTTTCATGTAGATGTTAAAGAGCAAAGGGGACAAAATGGAACCCTGTGAAACTCCATGGCATAGCTGCCATGGTGCAGAGCCATAGTTCCCCAGCACCACCTTCTGGAATCGGCCATTGAGGTAGGAGCGGAACCACTGCAACACAGTGCCTCCAACTCCCAACCCCGTCAGCCTATCCAGAAGGATACCATGGTCGATGGTATCGAAAGCCGCTGAGAGGTCCAGGAGAACCAACAGGGATGCACTCCCCCTGTCTCTCTCCCTGCACAGGTCATCGTACAGGGTGACCAAGGCAGATTCAGTGCCAAAGCCGGGTCTGAAACCGGACTGAAATGGGTCTAGATAATCAGTTTCATCCAAGAGTGCTTGGAGCTGTCCTGCCACCACCCGCTCCAGCACCTTGCCCAGAAACGGGATGTTGGCCACCGGTCTATAATTGGCGACCACCTCTGGATCCAGGGGAGCCTTCTTTAGGACTGGTCAGACTACCGCCTCCTTTAAAGGGGCAGGTACCTGGCCGTCTCTTAAAGAGGTGTTGACCACCTCCAAGATCCAGGGCACAATCCTGTCCTTGGCGCTCTTTAATAGCCAAGATGGGCATGGGTCCAGTAAACAGGTGGTTGAGCGTACTGATACAAGCACCTTGTCCACATCATCAGGCCGCAAAAACTGAAATTCATCCATCAATGTGGGACAAGCCGGCACAGTTGGCCCCTCCCCAAGAGAATCTGTGTCAACAGTGGAGTCCAGATCATGACGAATCTGAGCAACTTTCTCCCTGAAATGCGTGGGAAAGTCGTCACAGCGGGCTTTCGAGGGCGGCACCAGATCTTTAGTGGGGCCAGGTTTAATCAGCCCCTGAACCACCCGAAAAATCTCCACTGGATGGCATTGTGAGGAGGCAATTGACGCGGAGAAGAATTTCTTCTTCACCACCCTCACCACCACAGCATAGGCCCGATACTGGGCTCTAAGATGTCCTCGGTCAGATTCGTCCCATGATTTCCTCCACTTACACTCTAGCCGTCTACCAACCTGATTCATCGCCCGTAATTCAGGTGTATACCAGGGGGATGAATGGGCTCTGCCCAGTTGGAGAGGGCACTTAGGAGCGAGAGGGCACTTAGGAGCCCTGGCCATCTCCCCATTCCACATATCGACCAGGGCATCAACAGGAGCACCAGCCTTGCCAACTGGAAAATCCCCCAGAGCCCTCAGGAATCCATCCAGATCCATCCGACTCCGGGGGCGGACCATCACAATCTGGTCAGCACCCTTACAGAGGGAAAGGCTACTTTCGAGCTCAAATCTCACGAAGGAGTGATCTGACCATGACAGGGGCATCAAACGTAAATTCTTCACCCTCAGATCACCCTCTTCCCAACCCGTTGAGAAAACCAGGTCCAGAGTGTGTCCACATTCATGGGTCGGGCCGCTGACATGTTGAGACAGTGCCATGGCCGTCATGGCAGCCATGAAGTCCTGAGCCGCCCAGGAAAGGTCAGTCTCGGCATGAAGATTGAAGTCCCCCAGGACCAACATCCTGGAAGTCTTCAACATCAGGGCCAAGACGACTTCTGTCAGCTCAGGCAGGGAGTCTGTTGGGCAGAAGGGTGCGCGGTACACCAACAGAATTCAGAAGGTTCAGCTAAACTTCATTTCCTCTTGAGTAGATATTCAACTTCTATGGCAAGTGCATACACTC
Organism: Varanus salvator macromaculatus; assembly: GCA_023646645.1. Classification (NCBI taxonomy): domain Eukaryota; kingdom Metazoa; phylum Chordata; class Lepidosauria; order Squamata; family Varanidae; genus Varanus; species Varanus salvator. The sequence goes on along the minus strand of JAIXND010000771.1, from coordinate 14,963,583 downwards.
CTGCCACACCTCCCACTAGGGTCACACACCCCTTTTCTCTTTATCCTGTGTCTTTTTTCCTTTGTCCTCCTTTTCTCTCTCCTCTCTCCAGGAAGGGCAAGTCATGCTTCCCAAAAAACTGAAGTGAGTGTATGCACAGGGGCTTTTGAAATTCATCTGTGGCTAAATGAATTTAGCTGAAGAGCTGCTTATGGTCCTAGGGCTAGAAGGAAGGAAACCTCTGCTCTACCCCATCACACAGTCCTAGCTAAAGAGGGGAACAGTAATCAATACAGCCACACCTGCTAAGATGCCTCTGCTCTTATTGAATGCAGAGTTTGGCTTGCTTCCTCTTTGCCCCCTGCTTCTTCTCACTCTTCAATACATGGAAGCCACTGAATCATCACCATCAATTAAATTTGTTTAAAAGCTGCTTGTTGGCAGCATGCTCTCTGGGTGGCCATTACAACATACAATCAACAAATAGCATTAATAAAAATAGAATTACAATATCATAATAAATAAACAAATTAAATAAAAACCATCTGATACCAATAACAGTCTGAGAATCCCTAGCTGCTGAAGGAAGAAACTTAAAGGGTGTCTAGAGTCCCCACTACAGAATCTTTTCTAGATAACTCCTTTGGCCTTTTTGTATTACTTTCTCTCTCTATTATTTCAGAGATGTCAATTCTTTATTATGCAACTGGGTCTTCATTGTACTCCCTGCTGAACAAGCAACACAATGGTAGATAGACTCCATTTGAAGGTCTTGACAGCCTTGAAAGTGTATGAGGCAGACAAAGAGTGGGAGAATGAACATACCATCCTTTCTGTTTGGAGACACAGAGAATGAGTCATCATCATGCAATTGCATATCTTCCCAAAGGGCATCTACGGCAGAGTTATGGATCAGAGACATGAATTTTCAAAAGCAGACTTGGTCCTTGGCCTGAAGATCATCTCTCTCCTCAAGCATCTTGATAAGCAAAAGATTTCCAGACACCCCACTTGTTTAAACAATTGAGATATATACTTGAATGCAGAGAAATTTCTGAAATATAAAGTACAGCCTATAATTTCTCTCAAACTGGACTGAGCTGAACATAAACAGATGCAGACTGGGAAAACTGAGTGAAGTCAACTGAGTGGAGATATTGCCATGAGCCAGTTTTCTTCCCCGTCCCCCAAATTCTAAGAAGACCAGGGCAAATGCTTCCTAAGGAAAGTTTTTACTATGTTAAAGTTGGCCAGCCAGCCTTTAATATGGCTTCATAATATGGAAGAAGAGTATTGCAGAAGTCAATTACCATAGACACGAGCAAAATTAGGATGCAGGCTATTAGGGAAATGTCGCTTAATGATAAGAATTTAATTCTAAACCAGATGCTTCTTCTCCCTTGCAAACTAAAAAGAGCTTTTTCACTTTCAGGGTGGTTCTTCCTGTGGATGGATCAATCACCAAGAACATCTGACACTCCTTAGTCGATCTGCCCATTTGACCCGCTGCCGTACCATTGCACCAATGATGTGCAGCCCGCCCCACCCATCCCTGAATGTCCACCTGAGTTACCCACAGGAATTTCATGCTGTTTCTTCTCTGCCACCTACCTTATTTCAGGGTTGTTTGATCTTGTTATTTCAGCTAAATATTCCTCTGCTACCTCATCTTTCAGCTCTGATTCTGCATCTAAGGCAATGCCTTCACAAGCTGTCTTACATCCAATCCCAAAGCTGTATCAAAGGATCCTTCAGACAATCTTAAACCCTTTCTCCAAAATGGCACCAATAACAAGGAATACCAACTTAATTGAGTAGTTGTTTGCCCCACTGGTATGAGACCCAACCTAGAATTACCCCAGTGGATTGATAGCTGCCACTACCAAATAATTTTAGCTCAACAGGACTCTAAAGTAGCTTGTCTAAGAGGCCCAAGGCCAGGACATGAAGCAAGGTCTGCTAGGTTATTCAAAATCCCTTTAAATCAAGACACACCAGCTGCATGATAAACTAGCAACAGCATTAATAAAATGCACAGAACATGGAATTGCAATTAATTTCAATGAACAGAAAATGTTGGCTGTAACTTCTGAAATTGTTCTAACTACCAGCATAAACAAGCAGTTTCTCTTGCATGCTGCAGATAGGGATAGAATCCACTCTATCAGGTTTACTTTGTTCTTCTATATCTTTCCAGTCAGAAAACTACACAGGAACAAATACAAATTGCCCAGGAAAACATACTCCAAAAATTGACAAAGAAAAATATGTATGTTTTTAAAATGCTGGTGTGCAAAGGGCTCATTCTACCTGAGTTTAATGTCTGGCACATGATTGGTACTACTAATGCTTTTCATAAAATACCCCATTGTCTTCTCACCTTTTAAAAAAGCCAGCATTTCTGAAGCTAGTTTGTATAATGAATGTGTGGAGAGGCAACAGTTTTATGGAGCCACAGGTAAGTGTAAAATATCAAATACAATATGATCCTGATATGGTTACAATTGTCATGGTCATAATTCTCCCCCTACTCCCAAAGAGAACAGGACAAATGCTGTCTAACTAACAGTCTTCATTATGTTATGCTAATAACAGTCTGCTGTTGTGAGCCGCCCCGAGGCTTGTTGCAAGGGGCGGCATACAAATTTTTAAATAAACAAATAAATAAATGTTAATCTGGCTTTGTAATGCAAAAGAAGAAACTAAGACAATAACAAGAGAGGCGTGCAGATATTACATGCTAGGGAAATGTGGTTTAAGAAGTTTGATTTCAAACTGAACAAAAATCATGTCCAAAGTTCAATTACAGAACTTCATATAATGAAAAATTGAAATTGTGAAAGATTTCACATACCTCAGCTTGGTCATCAATTCAAAGGGATACTGCAGCCAGGAAACTGGAAGACTTGGAAGGGCAGCAATGAAATAACTAGAAAATATAATCAAGTGCAAGGATATTTCACCAAGGTAAAGATAATCCAAACCATTGTATTCCCAATAACAATATAAGGGCATGAAACTGGACAGTGAAGAAAGCTGAGAAGAAGGAAAATGATGCATTTGAAACATGGTGTTGGAGGAGAGATTTGCAAATATTCTGGACTAACAGAAAGTGGAACAGGTGGGTCCTGGATCAAATTAAATCAGAACTTTCCATAGAAGCAAAAATGACACACTGAGATTGTCATATTTTGAACTCAACATGAGAAGTCAAGGCTTCCTGAAGAAGACAAGAAAGTTAGGAAAAGTGGATGGCAGAAGACGAAAGGGATGATGAAATATGAGGAGGACTAAATCCATAAAGGAAGCCACAGCCTGGAACTTAGGAGAGCTGAACAGAACTGTCATGGACAGTACATTTTGGAAGGCTTTCATTCATAGGGTCACCAGAAGTAGGAGATGACTTAACTAAACTCAACCACCACCACCAATTTTCTTTACAATCAGAAAAGAGCAAAGCACTCTTTCAAAAGGGATCTTCTTTTTCCAAGCCAATCACTTAGACCATCAGATACTTCTTATCTTGTTGACCCTCTTAACCTGATGCTGTATCTCTGAATTCATGATCTACATATCACTTTGGTCACTGAATTTTCCCACAGAATTGAAACTGTCTGATTCTCAGCAACTGCCTGACTTATTTATGGAACTATTGGCCTTGGCATTTCAGCTGCAGATTGTTGTCTCACCTCTTTGTCTGACTCAAAATCTTTGTCCACAGATTTTGAAGGCTCTTTTATGGGAGAAATGGATCAATCTCTGCAATTGTTATAATACAAATCTGCACCATGACTACATCTTGTTTTGGAATTGCTGGAGGCAGCAATTCAGATGTTATATCTGTCCATGTGAAATAATTCTATATATACAAGCACATAATTAATATGCAGACTTAAATCCACATGTGAAAGATCCATAGATAGACTTGAAAAGCAACAACAAAGCAGGGTAGGGTGGAATGTTTCTTTCATTGGGAAGGACCTTGACAGAAGGGCATACATGTTTACTTACTCTGATGTTAGCTATAGATTTGCCTCCAGGATCTCTACTCTGATACAATAACATTTGTATTAATGGTTCTATTTAGAACAAACTTTTTAAAAAGCATATTATTGACTGCATTTTTAAAAGATCATATTTTAAATACCAAGATGATGACTTGCCTCTTCAGCTTAGTTTTATTCCAACTGCATTCTAGTGTTATGATGAAAAATAACAAGTGATGGAGGAAGTTTTGTCACTGGAGAATAAAAACTGCTCCAGTTTGAAAAACCTCACTCTAATAAAAGCTGAATGCAGACTTTCCATATCTAGGCCTGGCTTTTAACAAGGACTCCCATGCCATCAGCTCCAGGTAGCTCTCTCTGCTTTGATGCTCAGTTCACTTCTCCAATCTTAACTGATGGTGAGGGCACAGGCCATGATGGATGATACATTAGCTTCAGCTCATTTCTAACCCAGTATGCACCTTTTGAACATGGTTCAAATACAATCTGTAGTCAAAGTCTGTACATTTATGAACTTGCAATATGATTTGCATAACAAACAAGAAATCAGCATTTATTCATGCAAAATGTGCATGAAGAGTGATCAACAATGACGTGCATTTTAAAGATGCATGCATTTTATTTACCCACTTGGGAAAAGACTGTATGCAATTTCTTCTCCAAATAGAAAAAAGAAAGAAAGGGAAAGGAAAGGGAAAAAAGGAAGCAAAGGTTGTCAGGCAGATGCAAATATAGGTTACTTTGAGATTTGAGGTGGAACTTTGAAAAGTTTAATGAGTTCAGTTTTTGATTGTACACCTAGTGAAGGAAGTTGTGGTAGGGTCTTGATAGCAAGGTAAATCATCCTTAAATAGCATATGATAACCTCCAGCTTTGCAAAAACCTTAGTTTCTGTAGAGTCTATCACTGCTTTTCTTTAGCTTTTTGCATTACCAGCAAAGCAATCTATAAGTCTCCCTCCTGCCCCGGGGGTCCCGTGTGGGATTATTGGGTGTGAGCTATAAAATGAGTTGATTAATTAATCAATATGGTACACAATATGCTTTCTGATGCTTTAAATTACAAACAGAAGAAATTGCAAAGTCTTTAAATGACAAAAGTTCTGAATGATGAGCTAAAAGTTTTGAAACTATTGAAGGTACTATTTAATATTTAAGTAAATATTTAACATGAAAGAAAGCTAAGTAATACCTATATATGGATGAGCAGCAATATGAGGTATGTTAAATGACTTACACAAGGTCACACAACAAACAAAGGTGGGGCTAAGAATAGATTCCATGAGCTTCCCTTTCCATTCCCTGTCCTTGAAATAACAACAGGGTTGCCAAAATAAACAAGTAAATAAACACAATGTTTGTCAAGGATAAATTCTTGGTGACCTTGTATTTTTCACACACATTGCCATTGTCATTTGGCAGTGGCAGAATTTTGTCTAAAGGTGAGCAGTCTCAAAAGGTACTTTTGTTGTTGTTAGTTGCGAAGTCATGTCCGACCCATCGCGACCCCACGGACAACATTCCTCCAGGCCCTCCTGTCCTCCACCATCCCCCGGAGTCAACTTAAGCTCACACCAACCACCTCAGTGACTCCATCCAGCCACCTCATCCTCTGCCGTCCCCTTCTTTTGCCATCTATTGTTCCCAGCATCAGGCTCTTCTCCAGGGAGTCCTTCCTTCTCTGATACCGCCGCTGCCGACGAGCCGCCCACCCGCCGTCGGAGGAGCCTGTGCCGCGCCGCGCCGGAGCCGGAGCCCGCGCCGTTCCGCCGTCGCCGTCGCCCCGGAGGCCGCCGGGGACCGGGAAGCCCAGCTGCTCCGCGGACCACCACCGGGCGGCCGCCGCGCCTCCCGCCGGCTCCCAGGCCCTGCTCCGCACCCGCCCCCTCGCGCGGTGAGTGGCAGGCACGCCGAGGTGGGCGGGCCAGGGCGAGGCCGGGGCCGGAAGCGGAAGCCGCGGGGCCTTGAAGGCCACGGGCCCGCCCGGGGGGGCAGCCGAGCGGCCTGATACCGCCGCTGCCGACGAGCCGCCCACCCGCCGTCGGAGGAGCCCGTGCCGCGCCGCGCCGGAGCCGGAGCCCGCGCCGTTCCGCCGTCGCCGTCGCCCCGGAGGCCGCCGGGGACCGGGAAGCCCAGCTGCTCCGCGGACCACCACCGGGCGGCCGCCGCGCCTCCCGCCGGCTCCCAGGCCCTGCTCCGCACCCGCCCCCTCGCGCGGTGAGTGGCAGGCACGCCGAGGTGGGCGGGCCGGGGCGAGGCCGGGGCCGGAAGCGGAAGCCGCGGGGCCTTGAAGGCCACGGGCCCGCCCGGGGGGGCAGCCGAGCGGCCTGATACCGCCGCTGCCGACGAGCCGCCCACCCGCCGTCGGAGGAGCCCGTGCCGCGCCGCGCCGGAGCCGGAGCCCGCGCCGTTCCGCCGTCGCCGTCGCCCCGGAGGCCGCCGGGGACCGGGAAGCCCAGCTGCTCCGCGGACCACCACCGGGCGGCCGCCGCGCCTCCCGCCGGCTCCCAGGCCCTGCTCCGCACCCGCCCCCTCGCGCGGTGAGTGGCAGGCACGCCGAGGTGGGCAGGCCGGGGCGAGGCCGGGGCCGGAAGCGGAAGCCGCGGGGCCTTGAAGGCCACGGGCCCGCCCGGGGCCGGCGGCCTCGGGCCGGCGGCCTAAGGGCGGTGACGACGCCGTTAGGGCCGTTGGGGCCTTGGGGGGCTGGGCTGGCTTGGACTTTTGGTCTTGGGGCTCCGGCTAGACTCCACAATAACCTCGGCCATCTTGGGCTGAGAGGGTAAGTGGGTGGGGTTTTTTAATGTTGATATTTTAACTATTTTAGAGGCCCATCTCAGGCAAGTTGTTAATATGTTACCTGGGGAGTGCGGGGGCGCCGCCATCGGGGTGGTGATGGGCAATGGTCGGTATGGTCGCAATGGGGGTCTTACGTTCCCGCCTAGGAGAAGGCGGGACAGATGGTTAACATCTGTCCCCCCTTCTGGTTATTCCCCCAACCGGCGGGTACCAGGGAGTCTTGTCAGCTGCCCCACAGGCCTAACGGTGCTGCTACTCAATGCCAGGTCGGTCCATAACAAGGCAAACATCATCTATGACTTGATAATCGATGAAAGGGCCGACCTGGCTTGTATCACCGAGACCTGGGCGGGCGAAGGGGGAGATGTCTCCCTCTCGGAGCTTTGCCCGCCCGGGTATCTAGTACAGCACCAACCACGCCTGGAGGGGAGGGGAGGGGGGGTCGCTTTAGTTTATCGGGCTGCTTTTTCCCTCACGGGGCTTCCTGTCCCTTCGAGACCGGGGCTGGAGTGTCTCCATTTGGTGTTGGGCGATCGAGACAGATTGGGGATTCTGTTGGTGTACCGAGCACCCTTCTGCCCAACAGACTCCCTGCCTGAGCTGACAGAAGTCGTCTCGGACCTGGTGTTGAGGACCCCCAGGATGTTGGTCCTGGGGGACTTCAATCTCCATGCCGAGACTGACCTTACTGGGGCGGCTCAGGACTTCATGGCTGCCATGACGGCCATGGGGCTGTCTCAACATGTCACTGGCCCGACCCATGAACGTGGACACACTTTGGACCTGGTTTTCTCGACGGGCGAGGAAGGAGGTGATCTGAGGGTGAAGAATGTATGTTTGACGCCCTTGTCATGGTCAGATCATTTCCTCGTGCGGTTTGAGCTCGAGAGCGGCCTCTCCCTCTGTAAGGGTGCGGACCAGATTGTGATGGTCCGCCCCCGGAGTCGGATGGATCCGGACGGATTCCTGAGGGCTCTGGGGGATTTTCCGGCTGACAAGGCTGGCGCTCCTGTCGAGGCTCTGGTCGAAATATGGAATGGGGAGATGACCAGGGCCATCGACACGATCGCTCCTAAGCGCCCTCTCCAGCCTGGCAGAGCCCGTTCGTCTCCCTGGTATACATCGGAATTACGGGCGATGAAGCGGGTTGGGAGACGGCTAGAGCGCAGGTGGAGGAAATCTCGTGATGAGTCCGATCGAACACATCTTAGAGCACACTATCGTGCCTATGCTGTGGCGGTGAGGGCGGCGAAGAAGCGATTCTTCTCCGCGTCCATTGCCTCCTCACAATGCCGTCCAGCGGAGATTTTTCGGGTGGTGCAGGGGTTGACGAGACCGGGCCCCGATAAAGAACTGGTGCCACCCTCGAAAGCCCGCTGTGACGAGTTTGCCACGCATTTTCAGGAGAAAGTGGCTCTGATTCGTCACGAGCTGGACTCCACTTTTGATACAGATTCTTTTGGGGAGGGGCCAACCATGCCTGCTTGTCCCACGTTATTGGATGACTTTCAGTTTTTGCGGCCCGATGATGTGGACAAGGTGCTTGGATCGGTACGCCCAACCACCTGTTTACTGGACCCGTGCCCATCTTGGCTATTAAAGATCGCCAAGGACGGGATTGTGCCCTGGATCTTGGAGGTGGTCAACGCCTCTTTGAGAGACGGCCGGGTGCCGGCCACCTTAAAAGAGGCGGTAGTCCGGCCAGTCCTAAAGAAGGCTTCCCTGGATCCAGAGGTGGTCGCCAATTATAGACCGGGGGCCAACATCCCGTTTTTGGGTAAGGTGCTGGAGCGGGTGGTGGCGGGACAACTCCAGGCACTCTTGGAGGAAGCTGATTATCTGGACCCATTTCAGTCCGGTTTCAGACCCGGTTTTGGCACTGAATCCGCCTTGGTCGCCCTGTACGATGACCTATGCCGGGAGAGGGACAGGGGGAGTGCGTCCCTGTTAGTCCTTCTTGACATCTCAGCGGCTTTCGATACCATCGACCATGGTATCCTTCTGGAGAGGCTGGCGGGATTGGGGGTTGGAGGCACTGCTTTGCAGTGGTTCCACTCCTATCTCAATGGCCGATACCAGAAGGTGGTGCTGGGGGACTATGGCTCTGCGCCATGGCAGCTATGCCATGGGGTTCCGCAGGGCTCCATTTTGTCCCCCATGCTTTTTAACATCTACATGAAACCGCTGGGGGAGGTCATCAGGAGGTGTGGGCTGCGGAATCATCAGTACGCGGATGATACCCAGCTCTACCTCTCGCTTTCCACCGATCCAGGTGAGGCGGTGGCTGTGCTGAACCGGTGCCTGGCCGAGGTGATGGGCTGGATGAGGGCCAATAAACTGAAGCTCAATCCAGACAAGACGGAGGTCCTGTTGGTGGGCGGGTCTGGCTACAGTGCAGGGGACTTGACCCTAGTCTTGAATGGGGTTGCACTCCCTCTGAAAGACGGGGTCCACAGCTTGGGAGTGCTCCTCGACCCGGAGCTGACCTTGACTGCTCAAGTGTCAGCAGTGGCGAGGAGCGCCTTCCAACAGCTTCGGCTGATACATCAGCTGCGTCCCTTCCTGGAGTTCGATTGCCTGACGACAGTGACACATGCGTTGGTGACTTCCCGGTTGGATTATTGTAACGCGCTCTACGTGGGGCTTCCCTTGAAGACGGTCCGGATACTTCAATTGGTGCAGAATAGAGCTGCCAGGGTGCTGACGGGGACTGGGCGTGGTTCTCATATCACCCCAGTTCTCCGTCAGCTCCACTGGCTCCCCATTGAAGTCCGGGCCCAATTCAAGGTGTTGGTTCTTACCTACAAGGCCCTAAACGGCTTAGGCCCTGGTTACCTGAAGGAGCGCCTGCGACCATATATGCCCTCCCGCCCCCTACGATCAGCGACGGAGGCTCTCCTCCGGGAACCCTCCGTGCGTGAGATTAGGAGGGTGAGTACCCGGAGGAGGGCTTTCTCAGCGGTGGCGCCCCATTTATGGAATGCGCTCCCCAGAGAGGCTCGCCTGGCGCCGTCGTTATTTGCTTTTCGGCGCCAGGCGAAGACCTTTTTATTTAAGCAATATTTTAATTAATATTATTGTTTAATTTAGGTTTTTGTTTTGGTTTTAGTTTATGTTTAATTTATGTTTAATTTATGTTTAACTAATTTATGTTTAATGTTTAATTTATTTAAAAGGTTTAATTTATAATTCTGTTCATGTTTTATATTATAACCTGAGATGGGCCAGTTTTTAATTTTGTTATATGTTTTTAATAATGTTACTATGTTGTAAGCCGCCCCGAGGCTATTGCAAGGGGCGGCATATAAATTTTTAAATAAATAAATAAATAAATTAGGTGGCCAAAGTATTGGAGTTTCATTTTCACTATCTGGCCTTCTAAAGAGCAGTCAGGGTTGATCTCCTCTAGGACTGACCAGTTTGATCGCCTTGCGGTCCAAGGGACTCGCAGGAGTCTCCTCCAGCACCACAACTCAAAGGCCTCAATCCTTTGGCGCTCAGCCTTCCTTATGCTCCAGCTTTCACAGCCATACATTGCAACTGAGAAAACCATAGCCTTGACTATACACACTTTTGTTGGCAGGGTGATGTTTCTGCTTTTTAGAGCGCTGTCTAGATTTTCCATAGCTTTGAGATCCCACTATTATGATATCTCAGTCCCTGGTGATCTAACATAACAAGAGCAAGCACTAATCTTTATTCAGCACAGCTTAGGGATGCAGATGTCATTGCCTTTCATCAACATGTAGAGGATTCTGCTTAGCAAACATCTGAAGAATTGTTGAGAAGCTGCAACAGAACTATCAACATTGCTTCTATGGTAACTGAGCTCCACTTAAAGCAAGATTCAGTGTCAATTTAGAGAACTATTGGTTGGAAAATAGCAAAGGAGTTTCATGGAATACTCAAGGATTTCCAGCAAAACTCAAGACACTTTGAAATTGAGTTTGCACAATTATTTACAGAAGGTGAAATCAACAAGAACTTTTATTTCACTGATTTGACTGTCTTCAGGTTTACAGAATTCACTTCAGTTTTTTCCCCTCAAATTCTAAGAACTATCAACTATACAGAAGTGGAAAATATCTGCTTAGAGTGAGACATACACTTAGAAGTCAATAAGAAGTATCTCTGAGCACTTCTCAGCTCGAGAATTTGCATTCAGTACAAGCTCTTTCACCTACAAATCCATTTCTGCTCTCTCTGTTTCAACAGTTAGTTTGGGTTGAAGAAGCATTTTTCATTTGCTTTTGTGCATCTCCACATTCTGTTCAGTCCTATTCTAGTTCATGTTCACATCACCACTGTCTTGGTTCAGCTTATTTGTAAAAGTTTTCTTCCCACATCCCCTCAAGATGCAGTAAGTCATTATCGGACATTTCTCATAAAGTGTAAAAGACTAATTCGATGAAGCCAGACATCTATCTATGATACTAATGTCATAGCCACCCTTGGTTACAGTTCCTGTCAGACCTGAGGTCTTTTTTTGTTTTACTGGGGGGAGCAATACAGAGAAGTACCTCCAAAGATAACCTCAGTGATTGGATAGATATGTATGGAGATAGGCATTCCCTCAGATCATAGAAGCATAGAATAGTAGAGTTGGAAGGGTCCATGAAGGCCATTGGGCCTAACACCGTACTGCTGCAATTTACACCATTCCACTCAGATGGCTGTACAGTTTCTTTTTGAATGCCTCTGGTGTAGGAGACCTCACCACCTTTCTAGGCGACTGGTTCCACTCTCATATTGCTCTGACAGTGAGAAAGCTTTTCTTAATATCTAGCCTGAACCTGGGTTGTTGCAACTTGACTTGATTACTCCATGTCCTAAACTCTGGTATCAGTGAGAAGACATCTTGACCTTTCTCTTTGTGATTCCCTTTGAGGTACTTATAGAGGGATATCGTGTGTTTCCAAACCTGGTCAGCAGGTGCAATGTTTGGACCATTTTCAAGGGCAGCCTCACATATTTATTTATTTATTTAGCACACTTCTATGCTGCCCCATCGCCAAAGCCTCGGGGCGGCTCACATACATAAAAAATAATTCAAAATTAACAATTGAATATTAAATAATTCAATATTAATAAATATTAAAATAATTTGAGTCTCCCTGGCCAGAAATTAAAACTAATAAATAATGTTAACAATTAAAATAGTGTTTGAATAAAAAGGTTTTGGCCTGGTGCCAAAAAACAAATAACGACGGCGCCAGGTGGACCTCTCTGGGGAGCGCGTTCCATAGCTTGGGCGCCACCGCAGAGAAAGCCCTCCTCTGAGTAGTCACCCTCCTAACTTCCTTCATGGAGGGTTCTCAGAGAAGGGCCTCTCCTGCCTATCTCAAGGGGCGGGTGGGCAAGTACAGATGTAAGCGCTCCTTCAGGTAAACAGAGCCCAAGCTGTTTAGGGCTTTATAGGTCATAACCAATACGTTGAATTGGGCCCGGACTTCAATGGGGAGCCAGTGTAGCTGCCGGAGAACTGGGGTCATATGAGCATAATGCCAAGTCCCCGTCAGCAATGTGGCAGCTCTATGTTGAACCAATTGAACCATCCAGTATGTTGCCGTAATCCAGGTGCAAGGTTACCAGTGCATGGATACCAGGGCAGCTGATATACCAGCCAAAGCTGCTAAAAAGCATTCCTGACTACCAACTCCACCAGAGCAACAAGAAACAAAAGCTTTGGGATAGAGATAGAAACAGAAGTTTTTAAATTTAACTGTAACAAATGCTTTGACTGATGGCTGCCTTAATTAGAGAAAGAGTTCCATTTAAAGGTGCCAGTTATTCTCTGGGGGGCACAGGAGAGAGAGAGAGAGAGAGAGAGAGAGAGAGAGAGACTGCTGTAATTAATTGCTAACACCACATTCAGCAAAACTACAGTGCAAAGGTATTGTTCTCAGTGGGAGCTGGCCATTTAAAAAATTAAAAATTAAAGTACCACTAAAAAGCTGTCATTGTGGTGGCTCAGATCCCTGACTGCTGCTGCTCAGTTGTTGTTGTTTTAATATGGACTCAGACTATTACAAAGCACATTTGCCAAACTAATTTGGGAATCATATATTACAAAGAGCAGGTAATTTTAACAGCATCATTCTAATTACTCTCTTTCATTATTTCAGTAACAAACAATATAATTGTTATGGGCTTAGGTTCCTGACGAGTGGCCTGGAGGCAAACCTAATGCACTCTGGTTTCAGCTTAACCTTCTCACTCTGTCTCTCCCTCCCTCCCTCTCCTTGCCTCCTTCTTCAGACTCATTAAGATGCAAAAAGGTGCTGAGAATAACAAAACTTGTATTTTGTTTCCCTGAAACATCATCTATCAGGCCATGTCCTTGGAGAAACAGGAGTAATTGCAAGCACATGAACAAATAAAAGTGTAGCAAGGCACATCCTGTCTTTATTAATTTTATATGGAGAATCTTGGACATACTGGAATGGCTAATATGTCTTAACAAGCAGAGATTAAGCAGCACAGTATATTGCTTAGTGCTAGTTTGTAGGAGAGTGCTAAACCTTTTCTTACTCATGAGGGAAATAAATTTGGGTTTAAACGCATGTCAGTTCATCTCTGCATATGCAAGTCTCACACTACAATCTCATATTTGAGATATACTAGCTGAGGGCCAGTAGGCTTTGGCGGAAGCCCTGCTATGCTTACAGAACATGGAGATGTGGCTTGCTGCCATGGCACATCGACCAATGCAGCATCCATACCCCAGTGGAATGGCTAAAACCAGGCAGAGATGTGGGGGTGACATTTTTGTCCCCTCCTGTGCTCCTTTCATTCACGGCTATTCTTCAGTTAACAATGCAAATGGATATCAGGCTCAAATGTAGTGCAGAGAATTTCAGTCCCACGAACTTCAGTGGGATAAGCAAAATGGCCAACATTTTGTCAACCATCAACACTTCATCACGTGAGACTCTCTCAGAGTCTCATACCACCGAGACAAGCTTGTTGCAAGAAGATCCCAAATCATATATGGAGTTCTGCTGCAACCCCAAAAGGACAGGTGTTATTCATAGTCCCTGGGGTCTGCTCTCCTCCAGTGGATTTGTGCTTGAAGCATGACTATAAGATGCAAGTAATCGTAGCAACTCCTTAATGAATCACTGACTTGTCATGGCGAAGGGACTTGCGTAGCGCAATGAAGCTATGAGCTATGCTGTGCAGAGCCACCCAAGATGGACAGGTCATAGCAGAGACTTCTGACAAAATGTAATCCACTGGAGAAGGAAATGGCAACCCATTCCAGTATCTTTGCCATAAAAACCTCATGGACGGTACCAAAAGCCAAAAAGATATGATGCTGGAAGATGAGCCCCTCAGGACAAAAGGTGTCCAATATGCTACTGGGGAAGAGCAGAGGGCTAGTACTAGTAGTGCCAGAAAGAATGAAGTGACTGGGTCAAAGCCAAAAGGACACTCATTTGCCGACATATCAGGTGGTGAAAGGAGAGTCTGATGCTGGAAATATCTATACTCCATAGGAACCTGGAATGAAAGATCCAGGAATCAAGGCAAGCTGGATAACTGGAATAATAGACAAGTTTGGCCTTGGAGTACAAAATGAAGCAAGGTACAGGCTGGTAGAATTTTGTCAAGAGAATATGATCGTCATAGCAAACCTTCTTTTCAAACAACTCAAGAGATGACTTTACACATGGACAACACCAGACTGTCAACACAGAAATCAGATTGACTATGTGCTCTGCAGTCAAAGATGGAGAAGCTCTCTACAGTCAGTAAAAACTAGACCAGGAGCTGACTGTGACTCACATCATGAGCTTCTGGTGGCAAAATTTAGGCTTAAATAGAAGAAAGTAGGGAAAAGCACTAGGCCACTCAGGTATGACCTAAATCATATCCCTGATGAATATACTGTGGAGGTGACAAATAGTTTTAAGGAATTAGATCTGATAGACAGAGTGCTGAAGAACTCTGGACAGAGGTTCGCAACATTGTACAGGAGGCAACAACTAAAACCATCCCAAAGAAAAAGAAATGCAAGAAAGCAAAATGGCTGTCTGAGGAAGCTTTACAAATAGCTGAGGAAAGAAGGGAAGCGAGAGGGAGGAAAGGAAAGATACACCCAATTGAATGCAGAATTCAATAGAAAGAGAATAGATAGAAGAGATAAGAATGCCTTCCTAAATGAACAGTGCAAAGAAATAGAAGAAAACAATAGAATAGGGAGGACCAGAGTTCTCTTCAAGAAAATTGGAGATATGAAGGGAATGTTTCATGCAAAGATGGGCATGATAAAGGACCAAAATGGCAGGGACCTAACAGAGGCAGAAGAGATTAAGAAGAGATGCCAAGATTACACAGAAGAACTATACAAGAAAGAGCTTAACGTTCCTGATAACCACGATGGGGTGGTCACTGACCTTGAGCCAGACATCCTGGAATGTGAAGTGAAATGGGCCTTAGGAAGTCTGAGCAACAACAAAGCTAGTGGAGGTGACAGTATTCCAGCTGAGCCATTCAAAATCTTAAAAGATAATGCAGTAAAAGTGCTACACTCAATATGCCAGCAAATTTGGAAAACTCAACAGTGGCCACAGGATTGGAAAAGGTCAGTTTACATTCTGATCCCCAAGAAGGGCAATGCCAAAGAATGTTCAAACTACCGCACCATTGCACTCATTTCACATGCTAGCAAAGTGATGCTCAAAATCCTACAAGCTAGGCTCCAGCAGTATGTGGACCGAGAACTACCAGAAGTACAGGCAGGATTTTGAAGAGGCAGAAGGAACTAGAGATCAAATTGCCAACATACGCTGGATCATGGAGAAAGCTAGGGAGTTCCAGAAAAACATCTACTTCTGCTTCATTGACTACGCTAAAGCCTTTGATTGTGTGGATCACAACAAATTGTGGCAAGTTCTTAAAGAGATGGGAATACCAGACCATCTTATTTGTCTCTTGAGAAACCTATATGCGGGTCAAGAAGCAGCAGTGAGAACTGGACATGGAACCACTGATTGGTTCAAAATTGAGAAAGGAGTTCAGCAAGGCTGTATACTGTCACCCTGCCTATTTAACTTATATGCAGAGCACATCATGAGAGAGGCGGGCCGAGATGAATCACCAGTTGGAATCAAGATTGCTGGGAGAAATATCAACAACCTCAGATATGCAGATGATACCACTCTCATGGCAGAAAGTGAAGAGGAACTAAAGAACCTCTTGATGCCGGTGAAGGAGGAGAGTGCAAAAGTTGGCTTGAAACTCAACATTAAGAAAACTAAGATCATGGCATCCGGTCCTCTCACTTCCTGTCAAATAGATGGGGAAGAAATGGAGGTAGTGACAGATTTTATTTTCCTGGGCTGCAAGATCACCGCAGATGGGGGCTGCAACCAAGAAATTAAAAGACGCTTGCTCCTGGGGAGGAAAGCTATGGCAAATCTAGACAGCATACTAAAAAGCAGAGACATCACCCTGCCAACAAAAGTGCATATAGTCAAGGCTATGGTTTTCTCAGTTGCAATGCATGGCTGTGAAAGCTGGACCATAAGGAAGGCTGAGCACAAAAGGATTGAGGTCTTTGAATTGTGGTGCTGGAGAAGACTCCTGCAAGTCCCTTGGACCACAGGGTGATCAAACCGGTCAGTCCTAGAGATCAACCCTGACTGCTCTTTCGAAGGCCAGATAGTGAAGATGAAACTCAAATACTTTGGCCACCTAATGAGAAGGAAGGACTCCCTGGAGAAGAGCCTAATGCTGGGAACAATAGATGGCAAAAGAAGGAGGGTACGGCAGAGGATGAGGTGGCTGGATCGGGTCACTGAAGCAGTTGGTGTGAGCTTAAGTGGACTCTGGGGGATGGTGGAGGACAGGAAGGCCTGGAGGAATGTTGTCCATGGGGTTATGATTGGTCGGACATGACTTTGTGACTAACAACAATAACAACAACAAATCATAGCTGATTAAAAGGCTTGTTTGTTTTTCCTCACAACAGGGTGAAAGATTTATTGTTGCTGTTGTTGCTGTTGTTAGTATTATTATTACATTTTTATACTGCCCATAGACAAAGCTGTTTGGGCAGTTTACAGCAATAATCATAGAATCTTACACTCAAGTCACCCATCCCAATTCTGACCAGGCCTGACCCTGCTTAGCTTCCAAGATTAGGAAGGATCAGGCATCTCATAATGTCAGGAACTGCTGACTGCTGCCTCATGGGGTGAAGCACAAAATTGCAGCCTCTTGATGAAGACCTTGCTCACTCTGAACAGACTTTGGTCATATAAGCAGGGCATTGGCTCTTCCACAGCCAGAAGAGATCCATTTGCCATATTGGTGCCTTGCTGAGCAGCACACTCTGCTCAAAGTTGCACATGTCTGCATTTCTGGCTTTTTCTCTTGTCTTGCCTCCCTGTTTGCCCTCTGCTTTTACTTGCCTTTTGGTCCTGACTCCTGGCTTATTCGCTGCTCTCCTCTGCTCCCTGGCTGCTTGTCAGGCCTGACCCTGGATTCTCAACTCCTGGCTCACTTCAATCTGCTGCCCATATCCTAGCCTTGACACAAATAAAATATATCCGGTATGGCTTAATTGAGACCTTAGTTAAGAAATAAATCCCCTCTCTTGTTTTTTCCTCCCTCTCTCTATTTTCCCTGGTTTCAGCTTTGCAGACTCTGATTCACTTTGCAGTTTCCAAGTTCTTGGCCAACATGCTCAGCTATTATGGGGTGCATGCTAGTAATAGCAGAGCCAGTGTGGTGTAGTGGTGAAGAGCATGAGACTGGGACTCAGGCGATCTGGGTTCTAGTCCCCGCTCGGCCATGGAGCCAACTGGGTGACTTTGGGCCAGTCACGGACTCTCAGCCCAACCTACCTCACAGGGTTGTTGTTGTGGGGATAAGATGGAGGAGGAGAGATCATGTAAGCTGCCTTGAGCCCTTTGAGGAAAAAGGCAGGATATAAATCGAAAAATAAATAAATTGAGCATCATGCGCTGCACAAGGAACACTGTACTGCCAGCAGCAGAATGTGGGGAAGAAGGTTGGCTGCCAGCAATGGCAGCTGATGTTCCTCTTAGCAGATCCCCACTTTCACATCTTAGAAACATAGAAACATAGAAACAGAGCGAGTCAGAAGGGGCCTCCTGGGCCATCTAGTCTGACCTCCGGCACCAGCCGGCTCCGCTCATGACATGCCCACCATGTGCATGTCCAGCCTATCTTTGAACACCCTCACCGATGGGGCCTCAACGACCTCCCGTGGAAGCCCATTCCACGCCCTCGGGGTCCTAACTGTCAGGAAGTGCTTCCTGGCATCCAAATTGAACCTTGGCTCCCTGAGCTTTGCTCCATTGGAGCGCGTCCTGCCTTCCTCTGCAGGGGAGAACAGGCCTCTCCCCATCTCCATGTGACAGCCCCTCACATACCTGTATGTTGCCAACATATCCCCTCTGAGTCTCCTCTTCTCCAGGCTGAAGAGACCCAGTTCCCTCAGTCTCGCCTCATACCCCATCCCCTGCAAACCAGCCACCATCCTTGTGGCCCTACGCTGCACTGACTCCAACCTGGCTATATCCTTTCTGTAATGAGGGGCCCAAAACTGAACACAATACTCCAGTTGCGGGCGCACCAGAGTCATGTAGAGTGGAAGTAATACCTCTCTTGATCTAGAAGCCACACTTCTGGCTATGCAACCAAGGGTGGCATTCGCCCTCTTGACCACCGCATCACACTGCTGACTCATGTTTAGCCTGCGGTCAACCAGTACCCCGAGGTCCCTTTCACAAGTGCTGCTCTCCAGCCACTTGTCCCCTAACCTGTACTTATGACAGCTATTCCTATGCCCCAAGTGCAAGACCTTGCACTTCTCCACATTGAACGCCATCCTGTTGTCTCCTGCCCACTTCCATAGTCTGTCCAGATCCTTTTGGATCTGGAGTACCTGCTTCTCAGTTGTGGCCACTGCTCCAGTTTTAGTGTCATCTGCGAATTTGATCAGCAGACTGTTCACCCCTTCTTCCATGTCGTTAATGAAAAGATTAAACAGGATCGGCCCCAGGACAGAGCCCTGGGGGACCCCGCTTGTCACTGGCTGCCATCCCGACGATTCCCCGCTAATGGTTACCTTCTGCTTTCGGTCAGTCAGCCATGCCCTAATCCACCGGACAGTGCTTTGGTGTATCCCAAAAAACTCCTCAGTTTCTCCACCAGGATATCATGGGGCACTTTGTCAAAGGCCTTGCTGAAATCCAGGTATACCACATCCACTGCATCCCCTCCATCTAGCCATCTTGAAACCTTGTCATAGAATTCCACAAGGTTTGTCTGGCAGGACCTGTTTCTGCGGAAGCCGTGTTGTGTGGCTGTCAGCCTCCCTTCCCTATCTAGCATCACTAGATCTCTCTCTATTATGAGCCTTTCCATTGTTTTTCCTACAATGGACGTAAGGCTAACCGGTCTATAATTCCCCATGTCCTTCCTACTACCCTTTTTGAAAATTGGGACCACCGATGCCACCCTCCAGTCCTCTGGAACTTCACCCGTTCTCCACGAGGCCTCAAAAATGGAGGCCAGCGGGCGTGAGAGAACCCCTGCCAACTCTCTAAGTACTCTTGGGTGTAACCCGTCAGGGCCTGGCGCCTTTGTAATGTCCAATGCCCTGAGGAGCCCCTCGACTTCAAGGGGGGTGACTCTAATCTCTGCCCCTAAGTCCCCAGCCTCATCCAATCTCCTATACGGATATCCCCCGTCCTGCTTTGGGGAGAACACAGAGGCAAAATAGTCATTTAGCATCTGTGCCTGTTCCCTCATGTCAGTCACTGGATCTCCTTCCTCCTTATTTAGTGGTCCCACCACTTGTCTCCCCTTCCTTTTCCTATTTACATGCTGGAAGAAGCCCTTTTTGTTGCTCTTGATATTCTTGGCAAGTCTCAGCTCATAATCAGCCTTAGCCTTGCGAAGAATCCTTCTGCAACGGGCCTCCTCCTCCCGGTATACCCTTTTGTCTATTTCCCCCAGTACCCATTTCCTATGGAGGTTCCTCTTTCGTCTAATCTCCCTAACCACCTCCTTTCGCATCCATGGCGGCACTCTCCTCCGCCTCCCCACCTTACTGACTAGAGGTATTGTCAGGGCTTGCGCCTGCAAAACCTCCCTTTTGAGTGCCATCCACCCCTCCTCAACTCGCTTACCTTCCAGTAACCTATCCCAGGAGACTTTCCCCAGCCTGGCCTTCAGTTGGCCAAAGTTGGCCCTCTTGAAGTCCCAGCTTCTAGTGCTCGCCCTGCTGCACGGCCCCAGTCCTCTGATCTCAAAGCAAAGGATGGAGTGATCACTCGCATCCAGAGCTCCCCTAATCTGTACTTCATCTATCAGCTCCTCCCTATTGGTCAAGACCAAGTCCAGGATGTTTCCCCCCCTCGTCACCTCTCGGACCCTCTGTGTGAAAAACCCACCCTCTAGAGCTTCTAGGAAGCAACGTGACCTGGCTGTCACCGCCGAGTGAGTCTCCCAAGTAATATCCGGGAGATTGAAATCTCCCATAATTACTGTGTCTCTCCCCCGAGATATCCTTAGAATCTGGCCTGTCAGGACATCATCCAGGGTCTCAAGTTGACCTGGAGGGCAATAACATACCCCCACTGTCAGGTCTCTTTCTCTGTCAAAACCCCTAAGTTTCACCCAGACTGCCTCTACCGAATCCCCATCTGTGCTGCACTCTATCTCACTGCATCCTATCCCTTCCCTGACATATAAAGCCACACCCCCACCTCTCTTTCCCTTCCTGTCCTTTCTAAAAAGGTGATACCCTTCTATGTTCACATTCCAGACTTGCCTTTCATCCCACCAAGTTTCTGTGATTCCCACCAGATCGTATCCTCCTATTCCCAGGAGAGCTTCAAGCTCTTCCTGCTTATTACCCATGCTCCTAGCATTGGTGTACATGCACCTCAACTCCTTCCCACTGCTTCCTTTCCTTGGAGTGCCCAGCATCCTCCTTCCTCCCATCCTCCCTGGTACCTGGCCCCTCTCTGTAGAAGTCCTGTCAGTCCCTGCAGTATCTCTAAAACCCTGCTCCCAGAGCCCCGATCCTCCCTGCACACTTGTCCAGTGCAGACATGTTACTGGGGGGCCTGAACCCACCCCCCACTGGCTCAGTTTAAAGTCTTCTGGATGAAGCTCGCTAGAGCATCTCCAAAGGACCTTTTCCCCATCCTCGTGAGGTGTAACCCATCCCTTGCCAGAAGTCCATTGGCAAGAAAACGAGTGCCGTGGTCGAGGAATCCGAAGCGTTCCTTCTGGCACCACACCCTAAGCCAGTCGTTCACCTCAGAGGCCCTCCTGTCCCTTCCTGTCCCAAATCCCCGGACGGGTAAGATTGACGAGAAGGCCACTTGGGCCTTCAGCTCCCTGAGTTTCTTCCCCAAGGCTGAAAAGTCCCTGGTGATCCCGACCACCCCCTGCCTGGCCACGTCGTTTGTGCCCATCTTGACTGGGAAGGTTCCCAGTTGTGCAACTGGGAGTCCACAAGCATTCACGGACTTGCCTCAGGCCACTTTTCAAGACCAGGCTGCACATGAGAAGACCTGCAGACTCTGGAGGGATGGATTCTGAAAGGGTGCATCATAACCTCAGCTGTGAGTAGGGTTGAAAGATCCAGGGGTGCCTGAGCTCATTATAATCCTCTTGACTTCACTTTGCAGTTCAGTTTGGCTCAGTCCTATTTTCATGTGGGACCTGCGTTATGTTTGCTTGTTCATACAGGAAAGATGTGAGCTTTTAATGGGGAAAGTGTGCATTATTGTGCATATTTTTCAAAACTAAGCACATTCACCTTACTGAGTGTGAAAAAGCTTATCCATGGGGAAGAAATGCACACATCAAAGCTTTTTAATGCATTTTTGAATGTGATCACAAATTGGGAAATTTGTGAATATGCATGCTTGCACACAGTGGAAGTTCGGATGTTTTCAGGGGTTCAGAATCATTATCATAAGAGCTCTTACTACCATCTTCCCAAGTATGAATGACGGTATTGGCATTAAGATGGACAGAGAAAGGTGTGGTGGGGAGAGGTCCATCACAAAGAATTAGACAAGAGCAGTCTGTCCTCTGCTAGCAGCCACTGTGCAGGGAGGGATGGAGACAGGGATGAAGAGACAGAGATGGGCTCACTTCTGTGTGTTTCTGGTCCAGCTCAAGACCAAGATGTGTGCTTCAACAGAAAAAAGTTCTCCTCACAGTGGGCTCTATCAGATCCACCCAACTTCTGCAACTGCCCCCTGAATCTTTGCCTTTTCTATGATGCTTCTGCCCTACTAATGTGAGGAAAGCTGGATCAAACCGAGGCTCCATTAATACGATATTTGGTATGTTCAGAAGTCCATGAGGTGCCTCCAAGAAGCAGGATGGCAACAGATGTCCTTTGTTGTTTGATGAGTCCAATTCCAGCAGAGAGAAGGAAAGAGAGAAAGGGAGAGAAAACACTCAGTGGCAAGCCAAGTCCTGTAACAATGTCCAGAAATTCTGCATCCCTCCACACATTCAAATATTAATAAGTTTAGGGGGCTCCTGAGTAAAATGTGTAGCTTGAGGTCTTGACTAATTATTCATTGCTCGACCTTCTTATGCTTGTAATACTAATTTAAACCATTTTGCCTCAAGGCTCAGCACAGTCTGCCCCAAGGTCTGCCTCTGACTTCACAAACAGGCATCGGGGATGGGTACCAATTTGGCTTTTAAATATTCTTACAGAGCTTTGACTCTCTAATACTAGAAATGAATAACAATGTTAGATTTCCGCACCAAATGGAGGGAATTGCCTCAGGCTTCACAGCGTTCTGCTGAACAGTTAATGCTAACAGAGAGGAGGGCTCAGATTATAATGTGAATCAGGTAGAGACGCTGCTTTTGGTGCATAATTATCACAGTCTTTAGATCTCTGGGCTGCCTCAGAAATGCTTTCCAGCCACTATCATGAATGCTGTGATCCATTTCATAAAAGAATCTGAAATCTGCATGGGAGACTCATTCTCTGTGTGCAGATCCTTATGGAGTGAAACCCACATCGTCCTTGCACCAGGGTAAAGTATCAGCAGACTTGGCTGAATGCCAGCATGTGTAGGCACCTTCAAAAGGGAACCGGGAATTGTAATGGCTGGAATGTTGGACTGGGGAGGCGGAGGTCCTAGTCCTCTGTCCTTGAAGCTCATTGGGAGACTTTGGCCAATTATAATCACTCAGCCTAACTCAGAATGTTGTGAAGATGAAACGGAAAGGAAGATTTTGTAAACTGCCTTGGGTACTAATCAATAACAAGGAGAGCCAGTCTGGTGTGGTGGTTCAGTGCAGGTCTGCGACTCACGTGATTTGGGTTCTAGTCCCCACCTAGCCATGGAGCCAATGGTTAACTTGGGCCAGTTACAGACTCTCAGCCCAACCTACCTCACAGCATTGTTGCTGTGGAGATAAGATTGAGAGCAGAAGGAGGAAAATTATTTGAGTTCTTTAAAAGAGAAAAAAAACCCTAGTACATTTTATTTTTTTATTTATATCCTGCCTTTTTCCTACAAAGGGCTCAAGGCAGCTTACATCCTCCATCTTATTCCCGCAACAACAACCCTGTGAAGTAGGTTGTGCTGAGAGTCTGTGACTGGCCCAAAGTCACCCAGTTGGCTGCATGGCTGAGCGAGGACTAGAACCCAGATCGCCTGAGTCCCAGTCCCAAGCTCTTAACCACTGCACCACACTGGCTGTCACATAAACTACAGATAAGTTTAGAAGGATAACTACTTATGGGTAGAATTATTTATATGTTTGGTTTCTACAACAGCTTCCATCAGTCCCAGCCAGCACAGCTAATACTCAGAGATGAGAGCCAGTCTGGTGTGACAAATAGTGTCGGACTGGGACCTAGGAAACCCTGGCTCTAGACTGCACTTGGGCCACGAAATAAGTAGCTGAATCTGGACCAGTCACCAACTCCAGCTCCACTCATTTTGTAGGGTTGTTGTAAGCTTAAGATGAAAAGGAGGAGGAAGAAGACATGGAGTATTATATAAGCATCTTTGGATTCCTTGGAAGAAGAACAATGCAGGGTATAAATGGAAACTAACAAACAAACAACTCTAAGATTCTAAGGAAGGGAAATATGAGAAGCAGTGCTCAGCATGTCCAGAATGCTGACTGTTGTGGAGTGGATGGAAAAGTGGGGTGGAGGAAGAATGGATTGGAGTATCCTGAAAAAAGGACCCTACTAGATGGCTGGAACCCTGCCAAGGAACAAGCCACATTTTGCTGAAGGTCCCATTTTGGAGTTTGATGGAGGGAACCAAGTGAGGATCCCTAAATTAGTCCCTTTCAATGCTGGCTAGATAAATGTATTATTTGTCTAATGTCTTCATAATTTTAAACAGTCCTGTTCAAAAACAACATATCTTTTAACCAGAAAAGCTATATTTTTCCATGGCTCTCAATGACTTATGCCATTAAAGACTTTTTAGCACTGCCAGCTTTACAAATTCATCACTCTTCTATCCTCTCGAAGTGTAGGAGATCATTTGTGGATATACAACATATCAGAAAAGGCCTGAGTTATGTTTCCTACAGCTGAGCACCTGTACTACCATTTATATTTTTCCAGCAACCCTCAGAAATCTGAGCATCTTGTGTACTTTCTTCCATGAGCCTCTAAATTGAGCAGTCAGCTTTAGGGATTTCCCTGTAATCACTCCCAAAGCTCTTCCCTGGCCAGCATTCTACAAGACTTTAACATGGAAGAGAAACTTCCCCTTTTCTTTTACTGGGGGATTGTTGGCTGTTTGGACTTGCTGCTTTCATTGATAATCTGTATCTGACCTGCAAGAATGCATTCCACACTATTTACATCAAGTTTCCTGAACTGCCTTTGCTGTTCCATGAGCTTATAATACAGCGGGACCTTTTCCCCCATCACTGTGCTAGGAAAACTAAGAAAAAATGTTTAATGAGAACTGTCCTGGTCATTTTAAAATTATAATTGTGAGTGAGGCTCTTTTGGCCTTACTTGGCTTTTGATTTCCAGGATGAAAGTTTTGATGTCGATAAGATGCAAAGTTCTTATACCACTATGCCACTCTTAAAGTCCTCTTTTATCCCATTGTCTCACTTGGCCACTGTTCCTTTGTGGTCCTTCACCCACCCATGGCTGCCTTCTTCCTGCACCCTGGTTTAGTCATTTGGGTCACCCCACTCAGTCAAAGACAATTTTGAGACAAGCGGGACAGTTGTCTACATTGTTCTCCAACCAACATTCTCCATTATTGCACACTTTCCACAGACCTTTTCTTTCTATGAACCCATGCTTTTCTTCTCTTCTTTGTAAGCCCGTGTAGATATTTGGCCTATCCATGGAGTTAGCTTCACAATCACCGCTACTGGTCCTGCCACTCAGCATGCTGAATGTCTAGAAGTTTTCTCCAAGATGAATGACATGCTGTGTGGAGAGATCAGCGTCTGTGCAGACATATTTCTCTGTCCAGCTGTCAGGTGTGTTGATGGGATGAACCCTGCAATCCTACTTACTCTTCTACCTCAGAAAAGGTCTCTGACCCTTCAGCCCCCAAATCCTTCCTGGCTGACCAGGATGCTGTCACTGTTTGCCAGCTTCCATGTTCATTATTCTCCCCTTGCTTTTGCAGGTGATGCACTTTGTATGTTCCCTTGTTGAATGCAGGATAGGCATATCAGTCACTTTCAAATCCTTGTGTTTCACGCGTGTTCCTTGAACCCTCTGTTTCCCTATTAACCAACCCATAGCCTCAGCCTATGGCAAGGTAATTGTCTGATGTCCTGCAGGCAGACCTGTGCTCTTACCTCTTGTCCTGGCAGCAGGTGACATCGCTGCCATCACTGACACCCTCCGACTCCTTCCTTGCCCCCAGCCATCACTGCCTGTCTCCATCCCACACACCTATCTTCTAGTACTGCTGCCCTGCCTCATTCCATCGTGGTGCTTCTCTCCGTTTGTCCCTCACAACCACTCTGAGAGTTGGGTTAGACTGAGAATCAGTGAGTGGCCCAAAGTCACACTGTGATGGTCCCAAGTCTCAGTCAAACACTTTAGCTACTAGACCAATGGGTTCTTCTTTTTGCCTTCCCCACAAGGCTCCTCTGGCTGCTCTCTCTTGCTCCTCTCTTTGTCTTCTTTCCCTTCTCTCAGGCCAACCTCCCCTTCCAGCTCTCCATCCATGAAGCCCACATCTACTCACTGGTACATCAAGATCCTTCCCAAGGAGGCCTTCTGAGGAGTTCCTGGAGATCAGCATTGCCAAAGCTGCACAGACAATCTCCAAGGCCACTTCATGAAGATATCCCAGTATGAGGAAGGGCCCTTCTCAGTGAGGTATATGAGCTCCTACCAGGCAGGGTCTGTGGAGAGCATTGCCAGCCACTTCTCTGCTATAGAATTTACAGTGGTTCTCAGATATGGAGGGTCCTCAGAGTGAGGCACCAGGTGGTGGCACTGTGGAAAGCTGGAAGTCTTCCTGGAAGCAGAGGGGCGTGCAGCTGTAGCTTCCAGTTCCAGCACACTGGTGCCATCACAGGGCTGCTGCCAGGTTCTTGGGGATATTTGGCTGCCCCAGGGTTGGGCAACTAAGATTACCACTCTGTTCATCCCTCCCAATACCAATGAAACAACCCTGACTCTTTATTTTTTAAGTTGCATGAAAATTAATATTTAAATACTTATTTCTGGCATTTTAAAATATGCAGTTTCTCTCAAATTAGGCATTCCTCCACATATGTAGAAGTGTGAAATCTAAGACTATTTTGTTTTGATCACCACATCAATCCAGGAGGTAGGGATCAGGTTGGTTTGCTTTGAAATGTGGATCAAACTTAGAGATGCTTCTGTAGAGCCTCCTCCTGCCTAATCTTGAAAGCTAAGCAGGGTCGAGCCTGGTTGGAAGCTGGATGGGAGACTTGAGTGCTGCACTGAGCAGGCAAGTGGACCCAATGGCCTGCTAGGCACCTTAGAAATGAATGATTCAGTAGATGATAACCCTCTTCTCAAGATGGTAATCCTCAAGTATTCCTATTAAATGTCACTTTGTCACCCTTACACTCTGTTACCAGAGCAGCATTTCTGGATAACCTGCCCTGCTATGACAAAAGTGGTGGTTGGAGGCGATCTTGTTCCAACAGCAATGCCTCCAGCATGCCAGCGATTACAATTTATCATACAATGCTTGTACAAAAAGGCAAATAGCTCAGGTCAAGGCCGCCTCTTCCAGTGCTCTGACACCAACGGAATGCTTTGTTTCAGCTGTTCAAGAGAAGGGCAAGCTTGTTGCTGCTAAGATGACAGCTGACAGCATAACTTGAAGATTTCCTTGTTTTTCCCTCCCACCAGTAAGAAGACATTTGAAAATGTGGAAGGCAGTCATTATAATGAACAAACAGAGTGCCAAGGGAGCAGTAGATTGCATGATAAAAAAATTGTCTCATGGAAGAATGTATATTTGATCTTTATGAGTAGCCACAGTTTATTCTTATGACAAGAAAGTTGTACATGGGAAAGAAAGTCTACCAAGGCAAAATTCTAGAGGCTTCCCAATAGAGAAAGCACAAGGCACTGTTTTCAATACTTAAGTGAATTATTTTAGCTGGCATAAATTTGGTCCAAGGCATGATGCAGAGATCTTACATCAATGGCACCCACATTTTAGAAAGTCACTTTGAAAAAAAAAATCACCTATTTATGTCCTCATTTATGTTTTGGCCTGGAATAAAAGTGTATCTCTTTAGGGAGGTATTTGCCAGTTGTTGCCGTCTGCATGCTATTATTGGAATCTGATTTGTGTTCTTTTCTTTTTAGTCTCTGGTTTTATGACTGCGACGGCTGTTTCTAATGTGATAGTTAGCTTTCCATTTTTGTTTGTTTTTAATCATAGAGGAGGGTGGGCTGCTTGGTTTGATTGTTTTTTGTTTTTTTCAGCTTTGAACTAAACATCGCTTCAAGCTGTTTGTGAAGTTGAGAATTCAACTAATGCCGCTTCATGAGTAGTAAATAGATAAATAAAATCAGGCTGACAAGACTTCATCTCTGAACATCACTGGTAAGCCAGAGCTACAGCTGTTTCTGAAGGCCTGCATCTTTGGACAACCTGACAGATTTCCTCTTAACCTAAGAAGGAATGTTATCCAACTCCTTGCAATGAACTCCTTAGAACAGCACTGGAGGGATGTGCCATGGGAGCCAATGGGACTTTATAGGTGCAAATTAAGAGTGAGAGGGTCTTGACATGAAAGATTCTGGCTCGCAAGATTGCTGTAGCTCTGCTTCTTCCTTCTTGTGATGAAGGAGGATATGGATTTTTGAAAGGACCGGTTCTTATTCTGTGGAATTGATGTGACTGCAACTCAAGCTCATTGGTTCCATATGTAGCCATCATGACTACTAGTAATTGATAGTCCATGAATCTGTCTTATCCTCTTTCAAAAGTTTGTTTCCCATTGCTAGATCATGTAGTAGAAAATCCCAAAGTTCAGCCATGCACTGTGTAAAGAAACACTTCCTTTTAGCTTTAACTGAATCTCACATAATTCAGTTTATTCAAATGACCCCTATTTCTTATATTATGATTAGGAAGAAAGTTTACTTGTCCACCATGCATAATATTATGCACATCTGACTCATGATTTTCTTAACCAAAAAAGCGCTAAATAGCATGACCTCTCCTTGAAGGGAACTAGCTACAGATCCTTGATCATTTGCATTGACCTTTCTGCATCTTATGTTGCTCTAAGAAAGCCTTGTTGAGGTGTAGTGATCAGAACTGTACCCAATATTCCAAATGTGGCTATTTGTCTGAAGACAGTTTGATGCTACTGGTTTTATTTTCAGTCCCATTCTTAATGATCTCCAAATCAGAGTTTGTCTTTTTTAAAGCAGCAGCACACGGAGTTAATGTTTTCATCAAGCTATCAACCAAAACTTCAAGATACAGGCTTTGGTACAGTTGGGATTCAGTGGCAAGAACTTAGGAAGATGCCTCATACTGAATTGGACCATCCATCTATCTAGGCCAGTATTGTCAATGCTGACTGGCAGAAGCTTCCATAGATGTATCCCTCTGTGGAAAGTATGATATGAGGTGTTTTGCTTTTTGCCTGATTATAGTTTAGCAGGTGATATATCACACGTCATATTCCAGTAGCAACATGTCCCCTATCAATTATAAGTACATAAAATTTCTAGTATTAAGAGTTTTAAATAGAAGACTAGTGGATTAGGTGTATCTTTGAATATTTTATGTCAAAAAAGACATAAGGAGGTTTTTTTTTAAACATTTCATGATTCACATCTCATGAATATTGAACAAATGCCAGTGATACAACCAAAATGCATTTTGTAAGAGTTGAAATAGCTTTTCTACACAAGGTTGTTAATCTCCGTATGTACTTCCAGTTTCAGCACAGAATCGACATCCACATTCTACACAATTAAGTTTTCCTTTCTGTTTTTTCCACTACAGAACCTCTAGGAGGCAGAAAGCCAGAATTACACAAGTGGCAAATGCACTTGATTTTACTTTTAGAAGTAGTCCTTCATTCTCCCTGTTCTAAAAATGACCCAGGAAATGCTTTTAAAAACAGAAGCAAAGCTTGAGGATGTTGCCATTGTTGCCATTGCTCTAAGTTTATCTCTAGAGCATTTACTTTAAAGGAATACCTCATCTATGTGGTATCATTTAGCTGGTAGCAAAATGGAGCAGTGAAGACAATGAGAACTGAATCATTTTCCTCTTAACAATAGAGGCTGCATCCTTTGAAAACCATTGTCCACCTTTGGGAAGACAAGTAAAACATCCTGGAATTCCTGTGCTTTGGCTCTTTTATTTAAATGAATATTTATTAGCATTGCTAATCTAATATTTCTCCAATTGGAAATGCCTTTAACAATTTGATATTTTTTCCAATGCTCTCAGGTATGGTTTTGGGAAGTAATACATTTATTTCAGCACTTGTCAGCTTTGCTGAACTACAGATTTTCCTACTCTCCCAAGTAAGATACCACCTGGTCCTTTTTCACAGGTTCTGATTATTATTTTAAAAGATTATTTTAGGTTCACTTATTTGCAGCACTATCAGAACGCATATAATTGCCAACTAAGCAGTTTTCCTTCCTTTTCCCAAGTTTCTCATTGGAAACACCTGCTGGCCTTTCCCCAGTACAGCTGGGAAAAATTCATCATTCCTGTAGCAGGTTCCTAGGTCACTGAACAGTTCAGCAAAACGCTCATCAGGTCAGCATCAATGTTTCTGCTAAAGTTGCTTTGTTAGAATCAAATTGATTCAATTTTCCAGTGATGATACATTTTAACATATTGTATGTTTCTCTCTGAAAATAGTAGTTTAGGTAAGTTAAGAAATCTTTCAGAATATATATAGTTAGTTATTTAGTTATATCCCACCATTTTTTACCAGCAAGAAATCTGAGGCAGTTTTATAGTTCTCCTCCTCCTTTCCACTGTATCTCTACAACATCTCTGTGAGCTTGGTTAGGCTGAGAGACTGTCTGAAGTCACCCAGTGGGCTTCATGGTGAACAGGGAGCAGAGGAGGGGTCCCCCAATCCTAGTCCATCTGTGCTCTAACCAACTGTGCCACCCTTGCTATTATATAGGTTGGCACAAGCATCTTGCAAGATGCAAAGGCTTCTAAGGCAAAAATTTGTTGAAGGCTCTCCATAATTCCTGGCAGAGTTTTTTTCAGACCTACTTAGAGATGATGGGAATTAAACTTGGATTTTTTTGTATGCAAGGAATGTGCTTAGCCACTGAGCTATGGTTCCATCTTGCAAGGGGTACATGCCAACAGAGGCAAGATAAACACAATATATTGGGAGACACCTGTAGTTGGCTTCTTAACCCTTTGGGTTAGTATGAAGCCAGTTTCCCCAGCATCCCTCTCTAGTGGGTGGTGAATTTTTTAAAAAAATCTTATATTTATATCCTGCCATTTTTTCCCTTTCAAGGAACTCAAGGTGGCTTACATAATTCTTCAGCTCCTCAGTCTTATCATTGTAACAACAACCCTGTGAGGTAGCTTGGGCTAAGAGTCTGTGACTGGTCCAAAGTCAGCCAGTGAGCTCCATGGCTGAGTGGGGACTAGCACCCAGGTCACCTAAGACCCAACTCAGGATTCTTAACCACTGCACCACACTGGCTCTCTATGAATGTGGTGGGTAATTCCAACAGGTAAGGCATCTTGCTTGCAGGCCTTCAAAGAATCTAAATATACTCAAGTTATGGATCCTGGTGCATATTTAACTTGTTTTGGTTAGGAAAGATGAAGGAGATCTAGGGTGCTTTCAGTTGATCCCAAGTGAGGTTGGATCCCAACCACCAGGCAAACACATTGTATGACTAATGGTCAGAGATGCTAACTTCTTAATTTCTGATTGATTTTTCATTTGGTTACTTAGGCACAGCCAAAGAGAAATACCCTTTTGATCTACAATATAACCTGTAGGTGTATCTTCTGGCCAGTGGGGCAAGGGAGACTAAGTGCAGTCTTTTCCCTTTGTGTTGTGTGACTGTGAAGGAAAAGTAACATCAACAGGTAATAACACCCAGAGACATCTTCAAGGTGATTGTGTATTACTGAGATTCTCCACTCTGAGATCCCAAATGGGCAAGGTACAGAATTAATTAGGGACAACCTGTCTTATCCACCTATACTTGTGGGACTCAATGGGTACCTTAGAACCATAGAAGAGTGGAGATGGAAGGGACATACAGCCATTGGATCCAACTAGTGTTGGGATGAACCCTGACCGAATCCATTCCTTTAGTATTCATGGACTGCCTCTTGGGCTTAGCCCAGACTTGCAGAGTGAGCTAACCAATGTGCAACCAACCTTCTTCCATACCAGGTGCAGTGGCCTGCATGACTGCTAGTACTGTTCCTCTTCAGTGTCATGTGTGGCAGCTGCTTGGGCTGCTGTGGGTGGCACTGAAGAGGAATGCTGCTTGTGTGGAACATTGGACTTGATTCCTGGCAAGTACCCTATGAACCCTGGAACTTGGACTCAGGCTACTGCAAAGTGGACCAGAGTCTGAGAAACCCAGCCCAGAGAATCTGACAGATCCCCCACCCAATGGATTCCTTACACATCCCTAGGTCTAATCCTGTCCAATGCAGAACTTGGAGTTCAGGCATCCCTAACAGGTGGCTGTCCAGCTGCACCTTGACTGCAGCTATTAGAGCAGGTATGACACTACTTTTTATCCATGCTCCAGTGCACGATTCACCCTAATTCAAGGCTCTTAGGGGGCTTTTTCTGCATTAGTCACACCGTGTCATTCTTGTTGCAGATCTTGTTAGTGAACATTTCATAATCTGTGGGCCTAGTTAACCCAATGACATCTGTCCTGTCTCATTATTCCTGGTATGGTTACAAAGAGATGGTCTGAGTGTACCTATAGCTGCAGCAGCATTAATTACCGGATTGGAGATATGGGACTGAATTGCACTCTCCTTTAGCAGTTTCTTCCAACAAGAAGAAACTGCTTCTGACCATCTGCTGGGCAGTCACATGCAAGGATTCTTAGTGAGGGGCCATCTCTTTGTTAGTATGTCAGCTGGTGCCTTTCCATTGCAATCAGGGTAGGAGCGGTGCTATTTAGGGAGGGACGTGAGCCATTCATTTCCTTGGTTGAAGAGGTTATTTAAACTGTAGCCACGTCTAAGCATAAACACCAGGCACAGTGAGACATCAGCAATTCTACTGCATCTTCAACTAAGTGCCTCATTCAGTTTCCTCATCATATATAGTTTGGGGATACTCTTTCTTATTTCAGTCCAGTGGTGGAAGATTAAATTCAATTTTGAAAAGCACGTGTTGCATGCATCTATCATTATATGGTGCATGAAGCGAAGTCAGAATGATAAAACTTCAGAGGAGGAAAACAACAACTTGATGTTACAGTTGCCTTTGAATGAAATGTTCTGTTTGGTATTTGTTCTGCTTCTCTCCCGGAGATCTCCGGCAGTGACAGCCAGACAGTGTATTGTGCTTTAAAGCTGTTAAGCAGTGGCAGAGCTAATATTTATAGTTTCAGAGCCACATCAATGTTGCTTTGATTGGGCTATTTGTTTTTAAAGCCAGTGTCATTTGGATTTGGATTGGCTAGTGAATCATGGCTTTATTATTGGCCTGTGTATCCTTATGGAGCTGATAAAAGTGTTTGGGTTGGTTACAAGTTTCAGGTATTTTGAAACAACCTTGCAGCACTGTTTTATGTGCTGTTTATGGTCATTCATTTTCTGCATGTCAAGGAACTAGAAAGCTTCTGTGCAGAGAATGGAAAATATTTGTTGCCTCGGAGAAAAAGGTAAAATCTATTTTCACCTTCTTTATATGAGCACATACACGATTCCTGTGTATATGTTGAGATTGTGATTCTAAGCAAGCACACTTGGCTGCAAGTTCCAAGCAGTGATGGTGCAAAGACTTACATTCCCTGTCTCAGAAATACACATTTCAGCAGCTCTTACTGCTTGTATTCAATACAAAGCAAGCATTGTAACCTCAAAAGTTCTCTGCCTCAGATTTTAATCCCATGGCCAATAATTTATGGCATTTATCATGAACTTATTTCTGTGCTATTCTTCTCAGTTCCATTAGAAGGGGAATAATTTACAGTACAACAGTTGCTATGCAGACAGAACCAAGAAATCATATTTTCATATTGCCAACCCCTCCTAGTTTTGGTGGATGTAGTCCTCAGCTCCCTCCTCCTTGATTTTCCCCATTGAGAGCTGAAATTGGCAAAAACAATGAGCAAATAAGACCACACAAATGGGACATTCATAATACAGGCCCATTCACTATGGAATACCCTAGAAATGTCCAAGAAACCTGAAATGGATTCCAATGACTCTCTATTCCTGCTAATTCAACCCACATATTCATAGAGGACCAACATATTTTGAGTCATCTTACGGACTTGTGCCAGGCCAATTGTCTGGAATTGTATACAAGTTAGTCATATACAAATGCAAAGATTAGCAGAAAAAGTGCTAATATACAGATGGGAAAATGCCCTTTTGTTTTATACATCTATGATCTCTTTTCAGCCTATGCTGTATAACACTCTTTTTGTGGTTTCTGTTAACTGATTTTACACTGAACCAAGAAAGTGACACAAAATGTAGTGTATCAGAGAAAGTTACATGATTATGGAAGACATTTTTCTGGAGAACAACACATCCATTTGCATCAATGAGTGGATGACAGGATGAAAGACACCTGACATTCCACAAAACACACAAGGAATGGTTTAAACAATATCTGTACATCCCTTGAATTTCCCTCCTCAGAGAGGCCCACCTAGTACCTTCTTATATTTTTACAACCTGGCAAATAATTTTTTATTCCCTCAGTTCTTTTACTCTTCTGTATGTGTGCTATCAGATACTTTTATCATGTGATATTTTTAGTTTTTTTTTTGTTTTTGTTATTTTAGCTTTCGTTGTTTTCAGTTAATTCTGGTTTTTAATGTGTTGATTTATACCTGCTTCTGAACTTGTGCATGTGTGCAATTCCTGAGAGCAATTTCTGTTTGCTATAAGTGGACTAAGAAATCTTAATGCATAAGTAAATAAAAATAAAATCACATTATTAGCATAAAAACCACAATGGAAAGCAAAATGCAGCAGAGGTGGACTACATAGATAGAAAAAAAAATAGGTGCAAATACCTTGCTACAAAATATGAATCCGCACTTGCATATATGTACTTTTTGGAGAAATGGGAGGAACAGCATGCAGGCATGTTCCATTTATAATGTGCTGCTATTATTATTTCATAGCTAGACCGCTGAGACTCTTCAGATTACATAGAAACATAGAAACAGAGTGAGTCAAAAGGGCTCTCCCAGGCCATCTAGTCTGACCTCCGGCTCCAGCCGACTCTGCTCACGACATGCCCACCATGTGCACGTCCAGCCTATCTTTGAACACCCGCACCAATGGGGCCTCAACAACCTCCCATGGAAGCCCATTCCACGCCCTCGGGGTCCTAACTGTCAGGAGGTGCTTCCTGGCATCCAAATGGAACCTGGGTTCCCTGAGCTTTGCTTCATTGGAGCGCGTCCTGCCTTCCTCTGCAGGGGAGAACAGGTCTCTACTCATTACCTCTTTGCTAGAACTGCCAATTAAAGAGGGTTTTTTTCCTTTGCAAACTCCGAGTGTGAGTGCTTGATCCAAATTGGGACCACAGCAGTGATTTGCAGGCTTAAAGTTCCCTTCTGCCCCTGCTAGTTTTCTGATCCCATCCAGGTCTTCCATGCTTACTTTTGTAACTGCCAGCTTTCTATGAAAAGTAACACTGAGTTTGACTCTCCGATTAATCTTATCTATAAGCCGTTCTGAATTTGTAGCTCCATGGGTTGCAATGTATTATACAACTGCATTTTACATCTCCACTTATATTACCTGAGATTTTTCATGTCCCTCAGCCACTAGGGAGCTTGGATGACTCCATTCTTATGGTCATACTTCTTTCAGGATTATCAACCAGGGTGGTGTCAATTGACTCTTGAAACTAATTTCGCTTTTCCAAACCCGAATTGATACACACAGGTTGGTATGCAGCTGCATCAGATATCATGGCGAGGATGTGATCATCTAACTTGTAAAGGTCAGGCTAGATAAATAGCTTCAGTGAGAAGGAAAATTTGATCATATTTTATTTATGCTGGAAAAGATCACATAAAAACTACATTTGGGAGAATAAAACATTAACAGCATTTTTACTACTGCTGTTTAGCATAGTTGAGCAGGCTGAATGCATATCATCACTTTTAAAAGAAGATGGTGGTATATTTTCATTACCTGACAGGGCAGATTTTAAAAATAACAACTGCTATTCGTGTAGTTAAAATGTGGCTAGAGCTATCTAAACAAATCTTCTCTCTCTCTCTCTCTCTCTCTCTCTCTCTCTCTCTCTCTATATATATATATATATATATATATATATGGTGTGTGTGGGAGGATAATTCTTCATTTAAAATAAAATGTTTTAATATCATTTATTAAATCATTATTACTTTATTTAATAATGATTTAATAGGTATTAAATATTAAATAGTAATGCATAATAGGAAAAATAGAATCTAAAAAAAAAAACCCTGTAGAGGTTATCAGTTTCTTTCTTTCTTTTTTTCTGGTTACATTATATGATGGTGTAGCATAAGTCCTTCCACTCCCTTCCAGTCCATCTCCGTGTTGGTCCTCAATGTTGCAGCCGCAGCAAGTGCAGTTCTCTGTGCACTGGCTCTGTGGGCAAAGGGAAAGTGCTCTGAATGGGTTGCAGGAGCTCTGACTGTCTTCTGGCCATCACCTGCACATTTTCTCTTACCCTATGTGATATGTATACATTCACACACAGTTTCCTGAAGACTGATGCAATCAACCCACAAGGGTACACTTGCCTTCTCCATCACCACAAGACAAGGGGTCAGGCTCACCACATGTTTAGTAAAAGCACAGAAAAACAAATACTTTGACAGGCTGGCTCTTGTCACTCTATAAAAGCATCAATTCCCAATAGTCCCAGGAAAATCAGCCTTCCCAATGGCTGTCTCCAAATGTATTTGCCTGCAGCTCCCACAAACATGTATGGCTGCTATTCATGCAGGATAAGAATGATCAGATTTGTAGTCCAATATATTTGGAATACAAGAGGGAAGGAAGGGTGAGCTGAAATATATTCCTGGAAATTCCCTGGGAATAACATTACATGGTGGCATCATCATCATCGTAACATTGTAGGAGCATTGTTTCACCTTAGATTTCCTCTTTGCGTTGTGTTTGGCAAGGATCTCAGCTCTTGCTTGTCAATGACTTAATGTGAAATGTCAGCTCAGCAAAGCATTTATTATCATGCTTTTCTGGAGTCCTTCTATATGTGCAGTGAAGATCAAGAGGGGTAAAATTATTATAGTCTGACAGCTGTAAAAGGTCACCAAGTTAAATTAATCCACGCTCCTTCCCACACCACTTCCTTCCAATGCTTCATAATATACAGGGAAAAAGTTAATGAGGACCTTCAACCTCAGTACATATGAACTCCGTCAAGGCCAGGTAGTTCTGTAATGAGGCTGATCATGATCAGATCACTGTTGTCTATCTCATTCAAATGAGCAAGAAGTAAAATATTGGAAAACGAAGGGTCGGTGGAAGCACACCATTATTCCATTTGCGTGAACTCTAGTGCAATCAGTGCAGTTCCCTCAGTAAAAGTGAAAAGGGTTATCTCCCAACAACATCTGAACACACTGCCCCATATCTAAGGCAAACTGGCATGCAAAATTTTCCTGGCTTCATTTATGAACCCCAAAAGAATAGTGAGTCACCTTGGTTGCCTTACAGAAGGAAAACTGGTGGGATATAAATGCGATGTGACGATGGTGGTGGTGATGATGGTAAGGGTGGGGTGGGGTGGGGTGGGGTGGAAAGTCCATCCAGAACCACACAGAGGAGGATTCTCTAGGCACATGCTGGTCTGAGCTCTCTTACCTTTTGTGACAATTCAGGATGGCTCTAGGAAGGCCATTAAATGAAGAGGGCATAGGCAGGGTTAGTGGATTTCATTGTAGGCACCACTCCCCATATAATTCAAGCACTGATCTCTGGGTCTGGGGGCAGTGGTGCCATTGGGCAGAGCTTTGGGCATTCCCCTTCAATGGGGTTGACCACCTTTTGAAGCATGAGAGGTAACACATAGGACCCTCTAAGCCGTCCCTGCCACCTAGGAAGATCATCCACCTCAGTGCCTAAACTTGCCTAACTGCACCAGCACTTACAGGGCTTTTGGAATTTCTAAAGGATAAATGTGTTTGCACTCAGATTTTGTTTATTGAATCCCTTTCAGCAATGCATATTTTTACATTTTCTGCAGACTTGGCACACCTTTTATTGTTTTATGCACACATTCAATCACTGCAAACTACTCTGCCTGAAATTTCTGTGTATTTGTAAGACGGTGGAGAGGTGGTGTTTTTCCCTCTGTCTTCTCAAATGAAAGTGACATCTTGACGGGAAGCAGATGTCTGATATCATAGAAGCACATATGGGAGCATGCATTTGCCAGACCAAATCATCAACTTTTTTCCTCCCTCCCCAAAGGACAAGAAAACTCTGAGAGAAGAGAGAGAATGAGCAAACACCTCAAATCTATGATGATGTTCATTATGGAGTATTATTCTAAGCAGAAAATGCAGCAAGCTGTTTCTCAAAGCTGATAAGTAAAGAAAAACTCTCTCATCTGATGCTCTTCCTTTTCTAAGTGTATTGCCAGCTCACTGTCAGGTTATACTCTGAAGATACTTGAAATTCCAGACATTTGCCATATACACATTCATCAATTGTACAGTTCTCAAATCTGTCATGCGGAAGTCATGGCAATAGGTAGACTAGGCAGACTTGGCCTTGCAAAGAAGAAAAGCAGAGCAATGGCCATTCTAATACAAGATGCCTCTATTTAAAATATTATTATAAAAGGAAACAGAAAAAGATTTGAGGATGGGGGTGGTATTTGTTAATAGAGACCTTCATACTCTGCATCTTAATTCTGTGCCAGTCATTTTCAAAGGAATACATGTCAATCAAGACATCTTATTTCAAGAAGAGGGAGAAGAAATGTTCCTTCAGGTGTGGACTAAACTAGAGGCACTCACAGCTTCATCTTGCCACCTCCAGGTGATGGAGTTTTTGGGGATGTACTTGGAGGCATTTTGTTCTGACCCCAAACTGTGCAGTCCCTGCTCAGAGTAGCACCATGAGTTTCTATGAACCTATGGGCATTCCATCACCATGCTGAGGCCTTTAAAACTAAGCAAACTCAGTGTAAATCCTGGTGGACAATCTGTCGAAGAACCTTCAGGTGGAGTTTCCCACACAGGATCTGACCATGCAGGTAAGTAGCTGCCACTGGTACTCATTGTGCACTGCTGATTCTATCAAAGCAAAGCTCTGCTGCTGTAAGAAAAGGAGACTTGGGAAAGAATGATATGTCCTCCTGCCATAACATGTGGAAAGCATAGTGGCTTGGGGATGTATTAGGGACTGGATGGCATGTAGGTGGAGCCAGGTCTGTGTTCAAGGGTACCCTGGGTACTTTGGTCTCTGAAGACTGCCTCTTTTGTCAGTGGGCTCTGGCAGGCTTACCTGGGAGGCAGCACATGAGCCAGATGGCTGGGAGATGACAATGTTCTAACTTCCCTCAGTGACTACTCCCAATGCTGCAGGAGTTATTGATGAAGATTAGAATGGCATGAGCCAATGAACCATGATCCTACCAGAGTGATGGCCATTGGTAAGCCAAGTACTAATGCTAGACCTGAAGGTGAGCCATGCAAACTGAGTTGGGCATCCTAGATTGCATCCTAGATGTTCTTTCCCTTCCTGAATCCCTTTGCCTTCACCACCAAAGGTTCAGCTGAATCACATTTCATAGCACTGTACACAAACAGCCTACATAGCTCAGCCACTTCACCACTGGATTTCTGGATGGTGAGAGAGACTTCAGCAGACATAGTATTGAAGCAGAATTGTATAAGTTAAAGAAGCCAAAGCAACATGAATTCTCTTGGAGTGTTTTCAGTGAGAACACAGAGGGGGATGTTCACCTAAAGTAACATCCCCCCCCAACACACACACACAAAGCAGTTGATTAGAAATGGGGAGAGGGGAATTAGTTCTATTTGCAATTTAATGTTGTCATTCACCTAATTTGCACTTTCAAACTGAAGCTCAGCTATCCAAATTTTGTACTGTTCTCCAGCAAAAAGAGAAATCTGAACAAAAACAAAAATGCTTTTGCAGACTTTATTTTTAAAATATCTCAAAAGTTGATACATTCCCTATAGTCAATGCATTCTCCCTTTCTGCACTGCATTTATATTACTGTATGTCCACATGGGGCTCAAGCTGGCTAATGTAGTTCCCCTTTTTGGGCCCCTATCAACCCTGTGAAGTAGTTAGGGCTAAGAGATAACGGGTCAGTTTGCATGACAGGAAAAGCATGGTGGTTTTTTACCACTGGGGGTCAGGTGCGTCATCCAAGCCCCATTGTGGTATGTCAGCATGGTATGCACAGTCATTAGAAGTCACAGACAGAAAGCCTGATCTATTCCATGGTTTCCTGGTACCCCAGTGGCTTGTTCTACCCTTCCAGCTCAGCAAACAAAGTCCATGAAGAGAGTGGCTTACGCGACATCTATCCAGAGAGTACCCCTGATTGCTGCTGTTTTGCATGGTTGCCACAGGGGTTCCATTTCTACCCACTTCCTCCCCTAAATATCTCCTCTGGGGCAGGATTAGGCAGTGCTGCAGGAAGAAGCAATGCTGCTCATTTGATTCCCCCACCACACTTCGCCCATGTGCCTGTGGGAAGCCCTTCAGGAAGGGGGGAATGAGCTGGGCAGTCCTGCTCACTGGCACGCTGCGTTGCTCAGCTGATGCCCATGCCAACTCCCCCCCCCCCCAGAAGTAGCTGGGTGGCAGCACCTGCCCTTCAGGCCAGGGCTGCTTTGGGAATGTCTCTATGGCAAGAAGGAGCAAGAAAGGGGAGCAAACTGGGGAATCTGCTGATAAGCACTGCTTCCAACTGGGTGCCACTGATTGCTGTCCTCCCACTCGCATGTGTGAGGGGCTTCGCTCAAGGCTATGGGGAATCAGTGGGGAATCAGCTGAGTGGCACTGCTCCCCACCTTCCCCTTCGCCTAAGTACAGATCGAGCATCCCTGCTCTTGTCCCTGCAGTTCTCTGTGGAGCAGGAGATGAACATGCTTGAAAACCACAGCAACCATGCAGTGTTTCTTGTTGTGATGTGCGAATCCAGCCAGTAACTGGTTCATGGTCGCCTTGAGAGAGATTTTGCCTTGCGCAATATTGACTATCCTGAAATTGGCCACCATTCCACTCTGCACCAGCATTCGCTTTTCCTTTCTCATTCAGGTTTTCCTTGCAACAGTTTATCATTGTTTCCCAGATAATGTTTCGAAGAAGCAACAATATCACTGCCACATGTGGAACAGAACAACCATGGAATGACACGACAGCTGGAAAAAACTCTGTTTCCATTGTAGACATATTACATTATCTTCATTCCTTTTGGGGTTTCATTGCAATATTATAGCAGTTGTGACAACATAAGCCAGCCCAGAAGACAAGCTAATGATCAGAAGCAAACAACTGCTCCCAAAAAAATCTTTCCATTCCCCCATCCTTGCATAAGGGAAAGTGATTCATGCTTCACAAAGTCCTGCCAGTTATTACCATGTGTTAAATTGTGATCTGCAAACACAAGCTGTTCTTCAACAAGAACAAAACGGCAAAACCAGATGGTATCCCTTTAAGGTCAAGTGAAGTTTTCTGGAATGCAAGCCTATGTTTTACCCTTCCCCAGCTGGCAATTCCCACATGTAAACAACCTGGTTCTTATCTTTTTCAAGTGATTCATAAGACTCATTCCAGTCCTGTTCTGGAAAAAGACATATTACTCCAAGGAAAACCAGGAGAGAGAGAAAATTAGCACTAGGGCCAAAACGCAGTCCAAATTGTTCTGCTTTATTTGTATTTTTATCACAAAGCTATATTATCCATTTCTTTGCTCTTAGATACAACATTAAGGATTCTGGAAACAAAATCATGTGTTTAGGCCATTTTTATTTGGATCCAGCTGCATGGTACATCAATATCTCCGTAGAGCTTTGGAAGGACTGAACCAGTGTGGAGTTCAGTTAGAAGAACACATGTCCAAGCACCCTATCTTGGCAAATCCTTCCTATAGATAGAAACCTATCCAAACACATGTTGTCCTCTATGATGCAGGAGCTTGTGCATTTTGTGGTAGAGTCTCCAGTGTTGTCCAGACCTATGATAATACAAATGACCACAGTGATCTGTGCCTTAACCAGGTCCTTACTTTGAGAAGATTCCAGATTTGCAGATTCATCATGGGGTGGAAGGAACCAGTAGCAGAAATTTGGCCTCGGTTTCCAGGGTTGCAGTGGCAATGGAACACCTCAAGAAGCAGAGCGATTGTGAAGCCTGGGCTATGGGTTCTTCTACCTGGATCTATTCTCAGGGTCCTGGTTGTCTACCAATGCTAGTGGAAGCATAGTTCTCTATGTTTAATTGCCATTCAAGGAACGACTTACAAACAGAATAAAAGCTGATGAGGGAAGGGTGCATGCTGCAAGACATATACCAAGTCCCCTTACAAGCATGTTAGGTGGGAATCTGGATTTTAATTGCGCTACTTGTATTATGTTTATTTATTGTATGTAAGCCATCCTGAGGCTCATGCGAGGGGACAGCATACAAAAATTCTAAATAAATAAATGTGGAGAGAGCATGCTTTTGCTAATGGCAATGAGAAGGGTTTTGCTACTCAGAAGACACTGTGAAGCTATTTCTTTTTATTCTCTTAACTGATTTTTGCCAGATGGAGGGGCTTCCCTGGTGTGTGTGTGTGGGGGGGGGGGGGCACATGGAGAGGGAAGGGAAGGGTTAATCCACCTCTCCCTGAATATTGTGATCCTCCAAAATCACCTGTCCCATGTATGCCAGTTGAGAATTAAAAAATATATCCCATTAGTATCAACAGAGGATTTTCCCCTTAAGCTTAATTTCCCCTTAAGCTTAAAAGGTAGAGGCAGTTTTCCTTTAGAAAGGAGGGGGGAGAGAAAAGTAGATTAGGTGGAAATAGAAAAAGGGTACAGAAATGTTCCCTTCCCCACAAGTGTTTATTGCCCTCTTAACAAACTGTCCAGGAAATTATTTTTCCAGGTACTCCCCTTGTATGTTAGATCTTCGTCATAGATTTATACCTGGAAGAAGTCATGCAAAAATCTATCAGTCATTCTCATTTCTGTATTTTTCCCACACCATTGCAAATTAATTGAAAATGAAGAGGCATGATGTGTGGTGAAGTGCACATTTAATTTTATATGCCATGTCTTGGATGAGAAATTAATTGACTTTATTGTCTGTGAAATTTATTCTTTCTCAATTTGCCTATATGGACATAAATTACAATGCAAGAATGTCATGTGGTGCATGTCCTACAGATCCAGCACCAAACGGTGTAAGGTGCCTAGTTATGCCCCAGTGGGACGTTTCTTCCATTCTTCAGTTGCTGCGTTCATGTTACTAGAGTATAACTAGAGATGCACACGAATGGCGTCTCCACCCAAGGTGTGGGATGAGAAATTTCACTGCAATGTCTCCAGGGGGAGCAGAAACTCCCAAGCATTTTCTTGCAGGTTGGGCTCATGGTCAGCAGAGGTGATAGCTCAGGCCTTTGTTCTCACACCGCGGCTGCAGCTTTGGCTCTGCTGGCGGCCTGGCCCATTGTGCAGAGAAGACCATCTAGACAGGGCTTAAGGATATCTGAGTACTGCAAACACCAGATACCTCAGAGTGCACTGGCCTACCTCCTCTTCCTCTAAATGGCAACCTAGGCCACGCAAGGACTTTGAAGCAATGCAGACCTGGGGAAGTCTGGCTAGCTGACAAATACTGGCATTCTCCTGCCTATGGGCAATGACCCACCAGATTGTGTGAGGTCTCTCCACGCATGAGAGAGAGGAATCCTCTGGTTAAGGATGACTAAGAAACCCCTTCTGAGCACATGGGAGTCATGGATCTGAGCCACTACCCCACACAGCTGGCTTGAAGAGAACTTGGAGATTTTGGAGAGGGGGAAAAGGTTCTCCCTGGTGGACAGTGAGGGGCAACCACCCAGAGAGGATTCAATAGATCCTACTCTTTCCCCATCTTCTTGCCTCCCCAATTTGAAGGGCCTTGCTAGATTAGCTAAATAGCCAAACTAGCAAAACAAAACAGAAAACCAAGGATCAGAGGACATAGAAGGGGAGAAGTCTTCTGGCTTTTGCCTGGCAGGACACAGGAATCTCAGCGACCACTTGGATGGACTTGGGGGACTCCATCATAACCCACATGATTGTGACTCCATGGCAACGTGCCCCTTTTTATCCTTTCTTTGGGGGGAACTGGTGAATGGCTCTGAATGACAAGGCTGTAAGGAACTTGTTTGTAATGGGAGCATATATTTGCTTCAAAATGGACAATCTGTGGTGCTGTTTTTAAGCCAATAATGAAAGAGGAAGAAAGGAATGCCAGGGCACAGCGATAACTGCCGCATTTACTAATCAAATATTAATGATCTTCTAAATGTTTTTGTCCTGTTAAATTAAATTATCGTCAGATGCTGGCAGAACTAACAACTCCTCTTCTCCAAAGGACAAGGTACTAAATCAAATATTTGACCATTTAACAGCCGTTTCATAGTCTTCTTTGTCACTCAAAATTCCTTCAGTTAGAAAATTATTCCACAGTATTAGCAGGGGGAAGAAAGGGCCAGGGTGATGCAGGGGGTGGGGGGTAGGTGGGCAGGAAAGGCAAGGCTTCCTTTTCCAAAGAATATTATATGCAGCGATTATTATTTAATCACAGGAGCTAAGGATCCACAGATTACATTGTGTGGTGGTGTTCAGCTTGCTTTGCTAAGCTTCGATTTGTACAAAGGTATCATTAATTA
This sequence comes from Varanus salvator macromaculatus, assembly GCA_023646645.1. Lineage (NCBI taxonomy): Eukaryota > Metazoa > Chordata > Lepidosauria > Squamata > Varanidae > Varanus > Varanus salvator. The sequence goes on along the minus strand of JAIXND010000771.1, from coordinate 14,919,203 downwards.
TCCCCCTGAGTGACAGTTTTCTCTGTGGAAGATTGATTAATGTTCAGCATTGACGCTGTGAAAATTCTTTCATCCTACAGCAACTGACTTTCACTAAGTGACCTGAATTAGATGGTTGGTTCTCATGAGTCTGCTAAATTTCATCTATTATAGATTCACAATCCCTAGCTTGGCCTTCTGTCCATCTGTCTCTCTCTCTCTCTCTCTGCTCCCTTCCTCCCTTCCTTCCTTCCTCCCTTCCTTCCTTCCTTCCTTCCTCCCCCCCTCCCTTTTGCCAGTTAAACATTTGGTGCCCCTTTTTGCAACTATAGCAATTTGCAATGTGGAGATTCATGGGAGTTGCTGAGCATTTGCATTGTCATCCTGACTATAAGATCTGCTTATCTCCAGGGGATGCTAGAGCATTTTATTTCACTGGGGCTCCTCACCCATTGCAGCTTTTATTTTTGAGACTTATAGGAACTATCCATGGTGCTCCAGAGTGGTGAACCTATTTGAGAGATAGAGTTCAGCATCAGCATCACTCTTGTAAGGCTCAAAAGTAAAGCTGCGATGGATGAGGAGCCTTGTTGACATGGGACTCACCATCATCCTCTGCTTAAAAATATAAGAACCAAAGAAAAGTCTTTCTGGAGCAGAACAAATGTCCATCCCATCCCTCACTTCATACACATAGTGGAAAACCAGCTGTCCACAGGGTCCCTCAAGCAGGATGGATGCAAGATTTCCTCCTGCCCAAGCTTCTCAGCAACGGGTGTTTGTAGGCATGCCATCCTTGCTAAAAGATGTAGCACATAGTAAAGAAGGTGGCAGTCTCCCTAAATTGTGCAGACAGCATATACTGGGTTTAAGTGGGGGCTGGACATGTGATGAGCATGGTTCTCTATCATGCCATTGTCTAAGCAGCTCAGCTGAACATGCTTACCTTTGTGCTCAATGCATGGAAGGCACACAGGATGTGAGAGGGCAGAAAAGTGCTGCAGCAAGTGGGGCTTCTGCAAATTCCATCCCCAGTTTGAATTTAACCATGTTGATAGTGATCATCTTATGCCTTCATCTCATGAAATATTTTAAATTAGAGATCATGAAAAGGGTCAAAATGTGTCTTAACTGCCCAGCCGCATGAGACAACAACTCTGTGGTTAGCAGAGGTCCAAAAAAATACACTGAAATAGCAGTGGTGGGGCAAAATTCTGGATGGATCATCCTTGGAAATATTTGGGGTGGCCGGAAATGGATAATAAAGGGGATGGTAAAACATGGCTGGTGTTTGAAGGTAGCAGGATATAATAATTACTATTCCCAAGACAGACAACAGGCTCATTTTATATATGGGAGAAGGCTGGATGTTCTAATTTCTATTTAAAGAGTTTTTTCCCAGCTGTGGGAAGTAGCAACAGAAAAAAAATTCAGATATTTCAGTAGCAGAACGTAATTTCCTGAGGATTCCATTGTTTTCTTTGATGCTAAATTCTACTGTTGATAGAGCTGATATGAAGATACGCTTGAAGGAAGGGTGGATTGAAATAGTCTTCCTCAGTTGTTGTTGTTGTTGTTAGTCGCGAAGTCGAGTCCGACCCATCGCGACCCCATGGACAACATTCCTCCAGGCCCTCCTGTCCTCCACCATCCCCCGGAGTCCACTCACGTTCACACCAACCGCCTCTGTGACTCCATCCAGCCACCTCATCCTCTGCCGTCCCCTTCTTCTTTTGCCATCTATTGTTCCCAGCATTAGACTCTTCTCTAGGGAGTCCTTCCTTCTCATTAGGTGGCCAAAGTATTTGAGTTTCATCTTCACTATCTGGCCTTCTAAAGAGCAGTCAGGGTTGATCTCCTCTAGGACTGACCAGTTTGATCGCCTTGCGGTCCAAGGGACTCGCAGGAGTCTCCTCCAGCACCACAACTCAAAGGCCTCAATCCTTTTGCGCTCAGCCTTCCTTATTGTCCAGCTTTCACAGCCATACATTGCAACTGGGAAAACCATAGCCTTGACTATACACACTTTTGTTGGCAGGGTGATGTCTCTGCTTTTTAGTATGCTATCTTCCTCAGTAGTGGCCATAATTTTTTTCTTAATATTTAGCCATTCTCCTGTTTTTGGAAAAGCAAAAGAGGAAGGAGAAAAGGTAAACTTTTCTTTAGTTTAGCCACTGCCACACCTGGTGTGTGCTACTCACCTGAATTCCTCCTGGTTAAAGGCTTCTCTACATGCAACACCTGGGAACAATGTTCCATCACGCTATTGTATTGTTCCTGTACACTTTTGGAGAGGGTGGAGAACGATGGCAGACATGAAGTTGGTAGGAGGTGAAGACCAAAAATGAATTAAACTATTTCAATGTTTTAATGAAATATTTAAAATATTTCAAGTCACTGCTGCTTTCTGCCAGTAGTATGATGTCATCTGCATTTCTTAAATTACTGATATGTGTTGCATTTTCACTCTTTCCTATGATTCAAATCCACTTTTCTCTATGATATGCTCTGCATGCAGATTTAACAGATAAGATAAGATACATCCTTGTCTGACACCTTGGCCTATGCAAAATTATCTGTTTATCTGTATTCTCTTCTAACTGTAGCTTCTTGTCTGTGATTCAGGTTACAGGTCAGGACAATCAAGTGCTAAGGCACATCCATTTCTTTCTGGACTATCCATAGCTTCTCATGATCCACCCGGTCTAAGGCTCTGCTGTAGTTTATAAAGCACAGACTGATCTTTTTCTGAAATTCTTTGGTGTGTTCCAGTGGCCAATGTATATTTGCAATATAATCTCTAGTGCCTCTTCCTTTTCTGAATCCAGCATGGACATCTGGCATTTATCACTCTATATAGGGTAGTATTCTTTGTTCCAATGTTGAGCATCACTTTGCTTGTGTGGGAGATTAATGCAATGGTCCTATGGTTGCTACACTCCTTTTCATCGCCTTTCTTGGGGAGTGGAATATATATTGAACATTCCAGTCTGTGGGTTGTTCTGCTTTCTGTACATGTTGTCCTATTCTTGTTAAGATTTTGACTTATTCATTTTCTGCATCTTGGAATAGATCGAGCTTCTAGTCCCCACTCAGCCATGATGTTACCTGAGTGACTTTGGGTTTATCATGTACTCTTAGTCTAATTTTATTTGCACAGTTGTTGTGAGGATAAAATGGGGAGAAGAACTTGCAAGTCATCCTGGATCCCTTGCAAAAAGAGGAAATATGAGGTATGAATGTGGTTTGGGGATGGGGATGTGGATGAGGGTTTACTGTCCTACATAACCCATTGCTCTTCACTATGATTATCTAAATGAGAATCAATGTTGCACAGTAGTCAAAACCAAGGGATCAGAGATGCGATATGAATTATGCAAACCACATCAAACTGCATGATCAAAAAGGCCTTTTGTGGTGAAACATTAAATGGAGGTGGGACGAAAATGTGAATAAGATCTAGCAGTCATTTGGATTTCCCAGCATTCAAAAAACATCTCCGAAGAAGGATTTCTTGGAAAAATATCACTGCTGTGATACAGCTGAAACAAAACAACTAACCTCAATGTGGGTGGAGTGTCTGAGAGCTGGTCCCTGTCAATCCAGTCCAGTCTTATCTTCTTCTTTCTCCTTTCGAGTGTTACCAATATACCATTGTGTTGTCATGCCAATGAGCACAAACAGAGACATTATTTTTCCTAGTTGCCACACAAAGGTCCTACCAAAAAAGGACAGAAACAAGGAAGAGAATTACCAAACTGCAGCCAGAAAGCCAGTTCTTTCTCTTCATCTTGATCTTTATAATGTTTCAATAGGCCTAAAGGAAATGCTTATGATTCCATTGAGTATATGAGGATTCTTCTGAACAGCTGGGATGAAATTCATCATGGTTTATGCAGTATATAATAAGTTCAATTGTGCAAAATATCAGAAGTTAAAAAGAACCATCACAGAAAATAATATATTTTACCAAGGATATGGGGAGAAAAAATGATGGGTGACAGCTACAGGTACTCATCAAGGTGCATAAAAAAAAATCAATAAGGAAAAAAATGTGTTTCTGAGCATTTGTAATTTTACTAACAGCCCTGAAGCTTTTCTAGTTTGCATGCATAGCTTCATCCTGTTTGATAGACCCTATGCAGGAAATATATTCCTCAGATCATAAAGATAGATTTGACCAATGCCACCTACTGGTTCTTTCCTCCATGCAATATCTCATCAAACTAGAGAAATGAGTAAGATGCTTTTAACTCAGTGATGGTCATCAGTGACTTGCAGATAGGTCCAGATCCTCTGCTGCATTTCTTAAGATCCTGACTGATGGATACAAGAATTCAGGTAAAAAGAATATAAGAATTGGTATACTCATTCAAACAAAAAATACCTAGGATTCCATTTCTGATTGCCAGCTCCTGTTTGTTCCCCCAACATTTGCTACTCAGAACTAGACTATGTTTAGTCATTGGAATATGTGCAAATTCCACTTCAACAGTAAAAGTCTAAGCAAATTTCTGGTTCTCCCACCACTCTGTTGGATTCTATTCCATTATTCCTTCCGATGGCATCAGCCTGATTTGTAGTGAATTAATCCCGTGTGTAGATTCCTATTTGTTTTTAATGGTCGCAATTTGTGCTTCTTTAAAAAGTGGTTTTGACATTGGTGCAAATTGCAATTTTCACAAGTTGGGCTTTTCAATGTTATGTAAACACTATAAAATCCAATCTGTCTGTGCCTGGTGGTTTGTCAGGTATCTTTTGTTCTATTGATCACTTGCTGATGAAATTGAGTTCAGCACAAATCAATATGTAAGCACATTTGTAAACTTTGTAAATGCAAAGATCCTCCCCATATGCAAACATGCCCACAAAAGATCACCACTTTAGCTTATGGGGGAAATGTGCAATTGTTTCTCACTTTTAATCATTTTTGCAATGAAATTAGTTTAAAATTCATGAAAATAATAATACCAAAATCTGCAAGTCCACAACATTCACATGATTCAGGAAAGGGTACTCTACTGTGGAATCCACAGGTGGAAGTCATAGAAATTTGAACCCAGACTTGTTTTGTTTTGTTTTGGTACTTTGAAAGTTCACAGGTTTGCACTTCAGAAGGTCTGAAATAAAGCATTGCCTTATCATTGTCCGGGATATTGTCTCCTGTGTAAGTGCAAAGGCCATCTTCCAGTAACATTTATTTTAAAAATAGGCTAATTTGTTGCTTTACTTTGCCCTGACATCTATCAAAGGTGAATTGTCAAGTGAAAACAAATTGATATTTGCTTACAAAAAGAGATGCCATGTATTCTATCTGCTTTGCAGTGAGATCATCTAGTTTGCAATTCTCAGTGTCCTGTGCCGTCTCTATTCTTTCCCAAGTCTTGAGGGGTTTAGGAAAATGGAGGCTACCCCTTTGTAGAAACATGGAGTTTTGGGAGCTATCAAAACTCAGGCTTCCTTTTAAAACAGAAATTTTCCTGGTTTTTCTTGTTGGTTTGTTTTGTTTTTGGGCAGGGCCAGAGCCATATAGACATGCATATATAGCTGTCAAAACCTCCTATTTAACCCTGTCAAAACCTATTTTAAAAGCAACCTTTTCCTTCGATAGCTGTCAATTTCAAACTGTCATTTCTCCTAAGAAAGGGGTAAGCTTGCATTTTTCCATTTTCCTGAGCTGGAACCATCAGGCCCACATGTAAAAACTGAAGAATCTCACAATGAAGGGAGTGATATAATTGTCACCCCTTTAACAAGCTGTTCACAGACAGTTTGCCATTTCACAGCCATTAGAAAAATTAAAACAAAAAATTAGTCTGTAGAATTCCACTAGGCTTAAACAAAATTGAGTTTCCAGTATTGACCATCCCAATAAACATTTCTTTTGCATTCCCAAAATAGTATATTTGGACTTGCAAGACATTTTTTGCTGCCTAAACATGTATAGAATTGCATCCTCAGACTGCAATTCTGTATACACTTACCTGGATTCAGTGGGCTTTACTGCTGAGTAGAAACGTACCAGATGGTGCAGTTGGGGTTAAACATGCCTTAAAAATTATCTCATCTGCTCTAGTCTACTGATAAATATTCAGTGTTTCCTTTGGCCTTGCTTTTCAACAGAGTAATTAAACTGACAGCTTTTTCAGTGGTTAATTTTCCTAGATAATGCAGATTTTCATATTAATGCAGTTTTGCAACTTTGTGCCATATATCATTAAGAGTACTAGTTTATTGGGGAAACCTTGACAACACCTTTGTGTCACGTTAAGATAGGGAAGATGAGCAATGATTTCTGAAAGCATCAAGAACCCAGTGGTTACAATATGTGTTGTTCCTAATCTTCTTTCATTCAAAAGAACTTCTGACTTAATGAATAGAAGGGGGGGGGGGGAATGAATGACTAACCACCAAGTGCATTTTTTTTCCTGAAACAAGAATGACAACTTGACTGCTCTTCAGCATTTCTCTTTTATTCATATTTTCTTCCATTTTGGAGATTAGATTGCTTGGAGAATTCAATCCGGTTACTGGCTTCCTTAAAGAAAGAATTGTTCTCCAGCAATATATCCGTTAAAGTAAAGTTGTTGAAAGTTGTTATTCCACTTGCTCCAAGATCAGCCCACAGCAATGACAATAATCCAGAGGAATTGTAGTTTTAAATTGAGCTTCAGTAAAGTGTCTGCCTAAAGATTTAAGTCCTGGTGAGACAGCCCTATGGCTTTTTCTTCTTTTCTGCTGCATTGTTGACAAATGACACTGAACACTCTTGAAAACTCCACAGCATGAAGTGGAGGGGGGAGTTTAGAGCTTACTCCAGTCTTATACACTGTATTGTGCTGAACGTAATCATCCAGTGACACACAAATGCACATACTTCTACTGTCCTTCTTTGAGGTATGGTCACAGTTTTCTGCTACTTGTTCCTGGTAGAATGTTTTCCGATTTTGTTCCTTTTTTGCCTTGGAAGTGCCTTGTTAAAATGTTTTTTTCTACATTAAGCATGCCTAAAAGTAATTTGAAATAAAATAATAGTTAAGAAAGGGATTGTAGAAGGAAAAACATGGGGAACGCTACTCCAGGACCATTTGCAGGTCAAACACAGTGATATTGCTTACCCAAGTAATTGTATTTTGCCAAGTGAATGAATTGATGGGAAGGCTTTCAACCTGTTTCATGATTTGTGAGAGATTAACTTACACTTGGAAGTCAGTGAAAGAGGAAAATATTTAGCTATGGGGATAGACAATGGATACTGCTTTCTTTTTTTCTATTTTTATGATAACATTCATACTTCTAGCTTTATTGTCATTTTCCTTTTTCAAAGTGTTTGTTCATTTGTTTAAAACATATTGGAATAGTCAAAAATTATGCATGGGTTTAACACAATCTGCTGTCTGAACATGTAGAAACTAATTAGCCCCTCTTATTTTGCACAGATCAAACCTCTGTGCAACAGAATGATTAATGTGTAGAGCTCACAGTTCCACTTGGGGTGGCTGTTTTTCCTCTTTTAGAGAGGGCCATCCTCTCTTTGAGGGCGTCCTCCACTGGAAGGGTTATGCAGTCCAAATCCAAGTTAAAGATGAAGTGCCATCAAAAAGTCAGGGACCTTTAGTTGCATATTAATAGTTCCTGGGTAGCTTACCAAGCAAAGCTTATAGGCCACCTGGTCATAGTCTTATATACTATGGTAGGAAGTTTCTACTGAAATCACAGTAACTATCTCTCAGTTTGCATCTATATATATATAAATCAGCACATGTAAATATGAAAACCAAAGTGCCCTCCTTTGCTCCCTTTTCTGGCCATTCACAAGTGACTGCTTTAGATTCTGTTCCATACTGTACTTGCTGCAATTCCTGACCTTGCCTTTACTCAATTCTCTGACCCTACTCTTCTTACTTCTTGCTCCTCTCTCCACAGTTGCCTTAGCTTCTGAATTAGCTTCTGCAAGCTGACCCACCCCAGTCTGCCACCCCATCCTGCAGCTTTGCTTCACTTCTTAGCTAGACCTACCCAACCTCTGGAAATGGCCCAGTCCCATAGAGATCCATTTATTCCTTCTTTCATATAAGAGACCCTGGGCCTGGAGGGATGTCTAGGTTGTGTTGTCCAGCACATTTCAGATTCAAAGAAGGATTTGGGGCATAGGGAAGAATATCATACACACAGCCAGAGCTGCTTTCACTTTTCTCTGCAGCAATTCCCACTGCTGAAGAGATGAGCCATGGTGAAGTTAAGTTTAAATTAAAAAGCCTCGTATCTGATCGGCAATGGCAACAGCTGCAGAGAAAAGTAAAAATAATGCCATAGCTTGTATGCAGTTCTCTCCTCTGCACACGTCTTCCTTCCCTGGATCCTGGCATGAGCCATTTTTATCTCCCACATTTAGACAATTGTGCAGCAATTTCTTTCTTTCTTGGCTCTATTTGGTCCTCATCTCATTTATTTCACTGCAGGTTTGTCAAGAGATTGCCACAACACCTGAGCATCTTCCAGCTAATTTGCTTGCTAATTATGTCCGTAAAGTGCACTGTAATGCTCTAAATGTTCTCCCAGAGTGAAGCTTAAAAATTAGCTTTTGTCCTTTGTCTTATTGATTAGTTTGATTTCACCAAAACAATATCTGAAGAGCCCTGGTGTTTGCTCTCTCTCTCTCTCTCGCTCTCTCTCTCTCTCTCGCTCTCTCTCTCTCAAGTCAATGTAGAACTTCACAAGCAATGAAAACCAGATTGCTGCCCTTTTAATTTTCCTGCTGATGTTAGAGGGAAAGTCTCAATCCATTTCTCACTATACACGTAGTGGACCTCTAAATCAGTTTATGCTGGAGAGGAAGGCAGAGAAGATGCTCAAGGGTATAGAAAACAAGTCCTATAAGGAAAGGTTGAAAATTGTATAGGGAGAAGGCAAGACTGGGGTTTGGGTCATGACAGCACTGTTAAAAGACCTGAAGGTCTGTCATATGGAAAAGGGCAAAGACTTGTTCTGTGTTGACCCACAGGGCAGGACAAGATTTAATGGGCTTAAATTACAAGAAAGTAGATTTCTGTAGAACATTCAGTAGTCCTTCTGCATCTCTTCAGAAGTATTGATGTCATTAAAATGCAAAATTAATCAATTCATAAGTCATATCTGAAATATGTGTAGTTCTGGAATGCATAGTAATCTCTTACAGAAGATTTGCCATTCCCAAAGTTGTACAGGAATTGATCCAGTCTTTTCCCAGTAGTTGAATATTGCCATAATATGGTTTTGCTTAAGAAAGAATTAGACTGGACTGGACTGGACTAGATTACATTGCTGGGACAGATGATAGAGGAATATGTGTACTCAGGATTGGAATGCAGTCAGGTTTCATTAGCTGCCTTTAGATTTCTCACCTCGCAGGTGTTTTTCCCAGAGATTCCTGCCACACTATTTCTGATAAGCCTGAAGTCTGCCTGCAGATCAGGCAGGAGATGGAGAACTTCCAGGCCACGGCCTAATCTGGCCTGGAGATATCCCTCATCCAGCCTATCGACCCCTCCTGGATTCTTCATGGGGATAGGCTCCAACCCCTACTATGAAGAATTCCCACTGTCAACTCTGATTTATGGTTAGAGATTTAGTGAGGATTCCTGTGCACACTGCTCACAGATGAAAGATAACAGACAGCAGGGGGCCCAGCTGGCACCAGCAGAGCCTGCGCCTGTGTTGCCTTCATGAGATGCTATCTTCCCCATTGGGATGATGGAGAGCAAGCAATATATCCCCCAGCCAAAGCCACTTTGCCCACTCTGCTGCCTGTGTCAGGATGGCTTCAACCATTCTGTATCTTTCCTCACTAGGGAGAATGCAGCACAGACAGAAATGTGAAGCATCCCAAGCTGTATCAATGCCACCCATTCTCGCTTTGGGAAGGATGATGTGTGAATGGAGGGGCCAAACTGAGGTGGTGGTTGGATCACTCCCCCAGTCACTTTCTGAGCTGGGGTGGCTTCATGCCACAGGGGGTGTCCATATGGTGAAGCCAGCTCTGGCTGGAGCTCCAACCACCACTTCGGACCTGATGAACCTCCCACCTAATAGCATATAGTCTGCAAAGGTCTAACCAGGGATAAATTGAAACCATCCACCAAATTGCCCCCTTCCTCTGTGGATACTACCTAAGTATCCACACTCATGCCTAAACTGTTGAAATGGAGGTTGATTATGGTCAGAAACAGAAAAAAACAGTTTATTAATGTAATGTTAAAGGATTAAGTAAAATGTCTAAGGAAATAGAAATTAAAAACTAGACAAGAACTGACCAAAAGAAATAGATCAGCTAGGATCTGGAAAGTTATGGTTGGAAGAGAGAAGAATGCTATTGGCAATGATGTTAAAATAAAGATAAGATGAGAACCAGGAAAATGCAGAACCAGAAAAAAACAATCTCAGACAAAGCAGTGAGAAGAAGGGGGTGCTAAACTGTATCAAAGACATAAAATCCAGAAAAAGAACAGGAAACTGTTATTGCTTTGACTGAAAAAAGAAAGTAAAGAGAATTAGAAGAATGGAACTTGAGATATTGAGAGAAAACTGCCTGCTTGAAAGGTTAAGGAACAAAAGGATGCAGAGTGACTGGAAGATAATTTGAATAGCAAAGAAGGATCAAGAGATAGTCTGGAAGGGGGTGGAGTAAGATGAGAAACCAAGCAACACTTGAAATCATTTGGAAAAGTCTTGGTGGAAAAAGAAACATCAAAGACACGAAGAAGAGACAGATAAAGTGAAGCAGTAACCGGGCACATGAAAAGCATAAATAATAGATTGACACACATATCTAGCATTTCCTGCTTAGGCATTTTTAATTATTTGTATTGAAAGCAACCAAATGTCTCCTAAGCTCCACTCTCACTGCACTTCTTGGTTTTGTGGATGCTGATGTCCTGTTTAATACATCATCATTGCTCAAATGGCCAAAATAGAATTTGCTTTACAAATATGACTTGTTCCAGATTAAAGGGTTTTAAGACCTCATAGGCAGTGGTATCATCAAATACAATGATTTCTGCATTTCAAGAAGCAAGTGTTTGAATTATGATCCCCAATTAACTAGTAATTGGCCATAATAAATGCCCATTCTAAAAGGACAGGGCAACAATATTGAAATAAATAGGCTGTTCACTTCCAGACCAGAATGTCAACCATTTAAAATGATATGCTAATTTCAGCTTAGGAGATAAAGTTTATATTTTAATCAGTTGTGAGAGAATTCTCAAAAAGAATGACAGGGAAACTGGGAGGAGGGGGAGTTTGCTTTGGAGGAGATGAGTTGTTTTGTGTTAACATATATTGCCAAATTCTAATTGGAACTAGGGATACAGAATCTAGTCTACATCTGTGTGTCTGGTTTCTGAAGATCCATTAATTTATTCCTGTCCATCCTGTTTCTGCATTTAATGAGTGGAATTGTTTTTATTTAAAATGACACAACATTAAGATTTTTAAAACACCCTACAAACGTTTTTAAATATTTTCTTCCTTTAAAGGGCTATCCACTATTTGAAGTTGCTAGAAAATATACAGCAGCCATGCTCCCTAAAGCAAAGCCAGAAGTGCCCCTGAGAGCAATGAAGTCCCCTTGGGCAGACAGACATTCTGTGGTGACCAATATGGTAGCCCATGGAGTATGCGAGGGGGCATGGATCCATGTGCAAGCCATTGTATCAGTTTGCTTCATTGTTATGATGCCCAATAGTCAAGGCTCTCTGAGCAGTTCACCAAAGTTAAAAGCACACAAACAAGAAAGCGATAAAAATTTAACATAAGGCAATGAAAACACAGCAACTGCAACTGGATCAGCACAGAGGTCTTGGGATAAAATGCAATATTAAAAGTTGCATTTAAAAAGCTAAATGGTAAAATACTGGGGAACGAAAAAGATTTTCACCTGGTGCCAAAAAGAATGCAGAATAGGCACCAGACATGCCTCCTGAGGGAGCTCATTCCCTGGCAGGGGTGACACAACTGAAATGACTCATCTCCTGGAAGCCACCATCCTTACTTCCTTTGGAGGGGGTTCCCAGAGAAGGACTGCTAATGATGACCTCAGGATCTGAGAAGTTTCTATGAACAGGCACACCAGACACCACTCCCAGTGACCAACTTCTTCCCCAATGACAGCTGCCAGCAGTGGTGAGCATGGGAAAGGGGTGCTGCTTGTAGGCACACCAGGCACTGTTCGCACTGAACCAACCTCCCCCTCTCTCTGCTGCCTGTGGTGATGCATGCAGAAAAGGGGCGCCGTGGCTGGGTTTGCCAGGCACCATTTCCAGTGCCCAATCTCCTTCCCCTCTCATGGCTGCTGGTGGGAGAGGTGGGCATGGATGAATGGAGTTCCTTGTGCAGCCCATGGGTCTTGATTCCCAGTGAGCACCCCACAAACACCAGCTGTACTCGCTAGGAACTCTAACTCCGGGTTGCAGAAAAGTGGCCCTGAGTCTGGGTAACAGAAACCGGAGCATCTGGTGAATTTTCTGCACAACATGGGTTCCTCACACTTCTGTAATCCTTAGCATCTTGTCGGGAAGGGGAAAGGCACTGGATGCCTTTTTGTGAGCAAGTACTGCTCATATGTAGCTGTCCTTTCCCTGGCAGCTCACTTTTTGAAAACTATTGGGGACAACAGTTAAAATAACCTTCTGGAACATCTCTTGGGTAAGGTCTTGGCTTTGCACTGCACATGGCCCAGGCAAGGCTGCCTATTTCACACCTCCATACTTGCACAATTATTATTGAAAAAGCAAATTAAAAATGTACCCTCCACATTTGGGCAGGTCTGAGCAAAATAGGAAGGGGTGGCAACCCAGTGGAAACTTCTCTAATATGCCCCTTCTGCCCTCTGAAGGGGTGTCACTAGTTGTGGGGTGGGTGAGATCCCACCCCACAAGCATGACAAGGCATTCCTTCATCGCCCTCGCTGAGCAGCTTGCTTGCCCCTTCCTTCACCCGCAGTGGGGCTGGTCACCTGGTTTCAGATGATAGGACAATCCACCGTGCCTAGTACAGCTCATGGGTCCTCAGTAATAATATGGCATGTTAAATAGCAAAGGCACCAAAAAAGCCAAGCCACTCTCGAGTAAAAACCCATGATTGGTTGTCATGTCATGAGAACTCCCACTGAATTTACTGCTATGTTTCTCATTGGTAATTGATTTTTTAAATAATGTAATCCTAACTGAGCACTACTTCCTGCTTCTGAAGATGGAATATCCAAAGGAAGGTTGAATACAGTTATACACTCATGCACACAAACATACAGGGGATGAAAATAATTTTATCAGGAAATATTCCTACAATTTATGTTTGCCTTTCCTCATAAAGTATTGTTAGCAACCCTGAATAGTAACCAACAAAGACTGGACTCAAAGCCTAAATAAATACATCTGCCAACAAGTCTGAAAGCAGAGAGCAGTGCTACCTTGTAAGTAAAATAAAACACAGCTCAAGCTTTGTGGTTCTTCTATTTCATACTGCTTTGTTGTAAATGCAACATTTGGGCTGCTATAAAGTATTCAATTAAGCAGGGAGGGACTTTACTTTAGGAGCATAAAAAGTTTTAGTGGGGTTGCACTTTGTCAAGCTACCAGTCTGCTGAGAACACTCAGAATACAAATATGAAAGTAGAATCTAATGATCGGGTTGATGAATATGTTTATGTTTGCCATTAAGAATACAGTGCTGTAATGCCTTGTCATTCTAGGCCTATCATCTTCATGAGCAAATGCTATTTTCTTTTTAAAAAATAATATGTTTATATATCACAGGCTATCATATATATTTTATGTCCCCCTTTTTCATGCTAGGCTTCAATTCCAGTTCTGTTTCACAACTAGGTCTGCTTTAACAATTTCAGCTATTTGTTTTATTCATTATATTTTTATCTGTCCCATGATAAATCTTCTCTGGGTGGAGTGCAAGAATATAATGGGGTTTCAAGAATAGGATTCAATACAAAATGTCAAACAGCACAAGAACAGACAAATATAAGGATAAGTAAAAGCAGCCATAAAACTGAATAGCAAACAAATCTTAGTCTACAAAATTCCATTGAGAAAAGAAGTGCTTCATGGATAGCACTCCATAAACAGGAAACACAACTGAGGAGGGTCCTCATGTGGCCACCCACTTAACTTCTTTCAGGATAGGCACCCTGGGGAGGGCCTCCAAAGTTGAACAAAGGAGCCAAGCGAGTCCAATGGAGGAATCCATTCTCTACTCCTGGTGTTTTAGGATTTTAAAGCTCAATAATATCTTTTTGAATCGGGCTCAGAAATTTCCTGGAATCCAAATGCAGTAACAAAGCACAGATATCATTAGCTTGTATCAAGCAAACCCATTTGGTTGTCTTGCAATCTGGTTTTGAACCAATCACAGTTTCTGAGCCAACTTCAAAGGTAGCTTGACATGCAATGCCTCCTACTACCCCAAGTGGCAGGTTCCCAGAGTGTGGACGGCTGGAATTGAATTATCTCTGCCCAGACAGGGTTCAACTGATCTCTTTGTGGAATGCAACCCCATCCACAACGTTCCTCTGCTTCAGTGGGGCAGACAAGCTTCCTGCTAACAGGACCTCCATGTTTCCTGGGTTGCATTTCTGTTCATTGGCCTTCATCCAGTCCATTGTCCTCAGGCACCAATTCAGGATATCCACTGCCTTACCTGAGTTAGTTGAAAAGAGAAGGTAATGGAGAAATGCATATTAAGGACATCTCAGCTCATATCCTTGGGTAAACTCTCCCAGTGGTTACATGAAAATGCTAAATAGCATGAGGGATACCATTGTGCCCTGTGAAGACTTAGGACATCGTTTCCACAAAGCAGAGCAGAAATTCTTCAGCATCACTTTCTGGAAATAACCACTAACAGGGATTGGACCATGGTAAAACAGTGCTCCCAGCTCTGAATCTTGATAGCCAATACAAAAGAATACCATGGTAAATGGCAGTGAAACCTACTGAGAGATCATCAAGCACCAAAAAGACCATGCTTTCCCGCTTCAGCTCAGGTCACCCCACAGTGCAACCAAGGCAGTTTCTGTCTCAAAACAGGACATCAAATGGATCTAGAAAATCAGGTTCATCCTATAATTGTAGGGGTTGATCATCAACTGTATGCTTAAGCACCTTTCTCAAGAAGGGGAGAAAGCCTATCAACAGCCTATAGTTGTTTTGTGCTTCTGGATCAGGTCTGTTTAAGGGGAAGCTATATCATCCAACCAAAACGTATCCTACATCAAAAGTCTAGACCCTTCCAGATGGATAGTCTCATATGCAAAACTCTGCCCAAAGGTTCTTCTTGCTGCTAGAAACATGCTGGCTAACCCAATTCTTAGTGTTTTGGTTATGATGCCTGGCTTGTCTCCACAAGCCTAGAACCACAGAGCAAGAGTCCTTGGTGGAAGCTTTCTCTGCAGCATACTGGAAGCTTGAAATACCTGCAAAGAATGGTAGAGTGATAAACTCTGAACACTGGTCCCCAGCTACACCACTTCCTCACTCAAGGTCACAGACTAACACTCCAAACACTTCCCAAAGGCAGCACAGTGCAAATATTGGTTGAGCTTATCAAGTTCAGATAGATCTTTCCCAACAAAATTACATTTCATCTTGAATCAAATATTGCATTAATTTATTTGTGTTGTGAATCTATCTCCTTATCAATTATTGATTTTTTTAAATCAGTGCACCGTGTAGGTCAAAGAATGCTGTGAAAATCTCTGTCTTTCCCTTTCCATAACAAGAACAACAAAATTATTCAGTACATATTAATTTTATTAAGCTCGACAAAGTGCCATTTTCCCCCATTGTACATAACATAATGAGAATCCCTGAATCAGAATAAGGAGGGTTGCAAGCAATTATGCCTTCAGGGTTAACATCCTGGGGAACTCTTGCTAAATCTGAGGCTCTTTTATAAATCACTGTACAGATTTAGAATGAACTACTAGGTTCTGTCCCAGGGTCTTAGATCACAGAGGATTTTCAAATTTATTGAATGCATATCCTTACTGCCTTTCCAGACTATACACAATCATTGTGAACCAGCTTCATTCCTGTTATTTAAGTGGGATTGTATTGATACTTTTCATATATCAATTGAAAAATATGTAAGTGTTCTGTGCATGCATAACCTAAAATTTGTTGTCATCTGCTTCTAAAAATTAATAGGATTTGCATATTTATGCATGGTAGAGACAGAATGGCATGTATTTCTTCCTTAGCATGCAAGAGGAGGAGTTAGAAAGTATTTGCTTTCAGTTGTAAACTAACAACCATTGCCCATGACATTCAAACTTAGGAATGGTGGCTTGTTTAAATAATAATTGCTGAGAGCAAGCATGGTGTCAGACATGACTTATTTTATAATGTAATTTAAATATCCCCTGAGTTTAGCTGGCACTGCTCTGTAATATTTCTAGGATGAAACAGCATTTAGTCTTAAGTTTTTATATTGTTGTGTATAAGCCTTTAGAGGACTTTGGGCAAGGAGATGGAAAAATCCAGTGTTTGCCTCCAGAATCTGAATCTCATGCCCCATATATGCCTTCTGCAATATTTTGCCTTTTGGTAATGCACCAGGAGTGTGCACCACCTGCAGAGTTTCATTCAGACTTCAGTTCAGGGATCCAGGCCAAAATTGGTTCATACTGGATTGGAGGACATCAGCTTTGTCAAAGGTCCAAAGCAAGATGAGGAAATTCAGTGATTCACGCTCCTATTGACTATCCTGTGAAATAGGCAAATGCCTATCTATTGTTCATAATCAGGCAATATTTTCAGGTTCAAGAGTTTCTATGAGGAAATTAAGTGTATCACATTTCAGACCAAGAGATTAAGAAGTTGTTGTGCAATACACCGTCATACTTTGATTCTTTTGTAAAGGAAACAATGTTATTAACTATGTTAATCACTGGATAGAATCTGTGTCCCTTTTCGAGGAACACATCATGCCAAGTTTCAGATGAAAAGATGCAGGGGCAAGGTGAGGAGCAATATTTACTGCTTGAGGGTTTCGAAAAAAGAATGACTCATACACCTCCACCTTGTGGAGCCGGGAGGGGAGGGGAGAAGGGTTATGAAAATAGCATGCAGCATAGAAACATCTAAAACTTCAAGCTAGGCACAGTATGATTTGTGGAAGGGGGTGTTTAGTGTTTCTGAGGTGGATGTGGGTAACTTCTTACCCACATAGTTTTATCTCTATGTTTTATCTCTATGGCCATTTGTCTTAAAATTGCATTTGTTACAGAAGTACCTTGAAAAATTATAGGAAGGTTAGTGTAGGGGCTAGGGAGTTATGATAAATGAAACAGTTCAATACCTCAAAGGGCAGCACCCTGCAATTAAGAGCCAAACTGGTAGGGATGAGCACAGAAGCTTTACAGGGTGTCGAGCATTCAATTTATTTGTCTTAACTAGACCATCTGATCATTTGCAAGAATTCAAAACTCAAGTTGCCTATTATAAATTGCCACACAGCTTCCCAATTCTTCTCACTCTGGTATTTTTCTTCTATGTTGCTCTCAGGGAGAAATGTATCTCATTTTAGAAACAGTCAATAGGCATCCCTAGATCTCTCTGAAACCCAATTTTTTGGGATTTTTCAAAGCTGAATCCAGTCCATTTCAGAAGAACCCTGCTTCCATTTAGACATCTCCTAGATCTTTTCTAAATGATTTGATTCAGTTCTGCACTCAGGATTCCTACTTCATATACTTCTTGGTGGAAGAAGGAAATGCATATTTGCATTTTCTTCCATTCGGCCTTCCCTATTTGCCTAGCAAGAGTAAAGTACCCACTCACACATCCTCAGAAGAGAAGACTGCATCACCTAAAGAAGGGAAAAGTCAACACAGATTTCCATATGCCAATTTATATGTATGGCTGTACATTGAGAAAGAATTAATTAATATTGTATTAGAATTAATGTAATGTAAATAGAAATATGATGCATTCCATCATAGTGATGAAGACTGAACCAGAAGACGTACATGCCCACCTAGAGATTGCTTCTCTTCCTTCTTTTAGTAATTTACCTTTGTACAAGACCTTGACTGGACAACTCTTCAAATAGAGAACAGTTCTTTGTAAAGTATGATTCATGGAGATGATAAATGGGAGAAATAGGACCAAGACTATGTAGACAAAAATGAACCATTGCATTCCCCATGGTGGGTTTCTTCAAAATCTGAGAATCAATGATAAATAGGAAAGACTAACTTTCTCATTGACTGCTCCCTGTCATGCAAGCCCAGACTGATAGATTTATAGCCATACAGTGGGCTTAAACACATGGCAAAATAGTTTACCATGGGTTATTTAACTTGTGATGAGGCTGTGGCATCTATTGGATTCCTATGTCTATCATCCTGAATGTGCAACTTCCACTCGGGTTGCTCCTGTCATTTGAACCTGTCAAGCATGGCTTATATGTGGGTTATATAACCCTCACATAGCCCATGGCCTGAGTCACCATTGTTTTAATCTTGTTTGATGCTCACATACCAAATGTTCACAGGGCTTGGGCAACATGATCACCCAACTGAGAGCTGAATATTCTGTTCAGCACCTGCAGGCATTTCAGCTCATCACCAGTTAAATACCCAGTGAGGAGCCCTCATTTGTATGAGCAACGTATAAGGATTTGATTCAATTCATATTTGATCAAGATTTGATTAAGATTTTATACATATTACAATTACAAGATTTGCATTTGCAAATTGCAAGATTTGATCAAATTTGCAAGATTTTTAGGATTTTTCAAAGCTGGATCCAGTCCATTTCAGAAGAACCCTGCTTCCATTTAGACATCTCCTAGATCTGTTCTAAATGATTTGATTCAGTTCTGCACTCAGGATTCCTACTTCATTTACTTCTTGCAAGATTTTATCAAGATCAAATCTCTGGTAGAGATTTGAACTGTAGACCACATGTGGAAGACAAGTGGAGTTCCACCTCTCACACCTTCAGAGGACAGAACTAGACACAGTGCCCTGAATAGCACAAATTATCTAAGAAAAATCTGGGGTAGATATAAGGTAACAGTAAGAGAAACAACTAAACTCCGGGCATTATTCTACCTGGCCTAAGGTTGGTGGGCACAAGACAACTGTTAGGGTGTCCCTGAGAAATTAGGAGAAGGAGCCTGAGGGAAAGAGGCTGAGCATCTTCTGTGATTCCCAGGTGAGAAGCATGTAGGTCACCTGAGGGGTATATAGAAACTTGGTGCAGGACCTGAGCAGGGGAGCAGGGGAGCTTCCTTGCTCATTCAATCTGGAGAAAATTAATGATTAAGGTTCTAAAATGTCCAACAAGTACACTACTGAAGTCTTTCACGAGTGTGAGCCAGGCATGGGTCCATACAGCCCTTGCCAATTCCAGATAGATCAGGTACACTAGCCAAGACATCATACTTGCATCAATAGACACAGCTAGATCAGCTAAAACTGTGCTCAGATGGTCCCTCAGAATTCTGTGCTCTGTGCATCAATGGATAAATGGGAGAGTGACATAATTTCAGACAACTCCTCCTCCTCCTCCTCCTCCTCCTTCTTCTATTATACCTTCTCCAATGGCTTCTCACAGGTAGACATCACCATTGGCAGAAGGTATAATAGAGCTTCCTTCTTTTATTCCCCCAATATTTTTTGTAGGGGTCTCATTGTCTCTGCAAGTGGAAAGAGCATCAGCCTAGTCCCAATTTTTTACAATGCCCTATACTGAGAAAAATGTCTTCTGAGAATTTTTGGCTCAGCTTTAGTCATCATTCTATGAGGTTGAGCACCTTCCTGGGGGTCTTCCAGGTAGTAGATATCTGAGGGGGAATACTTTCTTGAAAGTCTTCTATGAGGTGTGAAGGGAGTAGCATAGAGTCTATGCCAAGAAAGCAGTGGAACTAATATGTGCAGAATTTAGGCTCAAATTTCCTAAAAGGTTGATTTCAAAGCATTTTATAATTTATTCTGAAGTTATTTTAGTGTTGCTTTTGAACTTACCTAATCACTATGATGGTGCACTGCATTACCTTCAGGAAAACTAGTTATAGCCAACTGCATATATAGAGGCTTCCCCATGGGCTGATATACTAGAAAGACTCCAGGTACTTTAGGATGGTGGCTTTTGACAGCACCCACTTCCTTCACACCTTAATTTCCCCATTGAGAAAGCTAATGGGTGAGTGGAAGCCTCCAGGAACAGTTTTTTCAACATGCTCCATTTCCCTTGAGAGACAACTACCAACTAAGGCCTCCCTATTTTAAAGGAAGAAGGAGTAGCCCTTACCAAAACTTTCATAGGTCAGATGTGAAGGTCTGATGGGACAGGTTTGGCCTATACACTGGAGGTTTCCCACTAATGTTCTATACTTCAGAACAAGTAGAATTGATTTTGGATGGACAAACCTTGAAGTAGATGATGGATTAAGTCAATGGTGCCACCATTTCTTCTGGGAGGTGCTGTCACTCATTTATTTTTTTATTTTATTTTATTTTATTTTATTTTTTAAAGAGGGGAGTGCAATGAGAAGTGGATTATCTATGGCAACACCAGGACTTTCCCCCTCTTGGGAGAACAAAGGGGCTTTGGATTCAATGGATTCAAAGATGGATCTTCCCATCCCCAGAACATCCTTTTGAGGGCTACATTTTGGAATGTTTCCAGGTGCAATAAACCTTCACATTAAGAGTTTTCCACAAATGGAAATGGGAGCTCCATGGTAGAGGGTTCCTTTCACCAGTGGAAATTCTCTGCACAGTGAGGGGGAAACCTTCTCTCCAACCTAATCCCTCCTAGATGTCAGTAAGAGCTATTTCTTTAGGATTGCTTTAGCCATCTGGATCCAGTCCACTGACTTTTTAATTTTCTAAAGCATCCATGGGGAGTCATTGATAGGTAGGATAAAAATAAAAATAGAAAGCATGATAAAATAAATATCACTGCAATTCTAATTAATCTTGATAAGGCAAATGAATTTACTTGAGCAAGAAAGGGGCTGAAATGGAATGTCATATATCCTGAAAGTGCCATCAGGTTTTGCCTACAGCAAAATGTTGTGATGAGTTTAGAAATTCCAAGCAATTTCCAGGTAAACTACATTTCAATAAGACTAACAATATTTCTCAAGGGGTTTTCGCACACTCCTGTGTATGAAGCAATCAGGAGCTCAGGATATTTTGAGAAACCCTGTCTCTGGAGAGGTTTCATGAGTTAAAATTCTTGCAGTATTTTTAATGTTAATATTTTATTCACACATTCAGCAAAGTGAACCATTAAAAGTGAAACAAACTTAGCTGAGCGACAAATTAAAATGTGCCTCAAGCAGGCAGCACATTTCTTTTTAAACTTCCATCTGTCAAGTGTTAGCTTCTGAGGTACATGGCAGAAAGGAAAAAAAGAAGGAAAAGAAAAAAATTCTGTTTATTTTGGGCAATTCTTTTTTGCTGCTTGGTGGCCACTTTTATATGAAGTGTGTACGATAGTGAGTATATGATGACAGGGTTGAAACTAAGAATATGTAATTCAACAAACTCTGAGTTTGTTGAATGTATACGAATTATAACTGGGTACTGGGTAGAGATTAAATTTCAGATTTGGATTTTATTTTATTTTTGTTTAGTTGTGAAGTCATGTTCGACCTATTGAGACCCCATGGACAACATTCCTCCAGGCCTTCCTGTCCTCCACCATCCCTGGAGTCCATTCAAGCTCACACCAACTGCCTCAGTGACTCCATCCAGCCACCTCATCCTCTGCCATCCCCTTCTTCTTTTGCCATCAATTGTTCCCAGCATTAGGCTCTTCTCCAGTGAGTCCTTCCTTCTCATTAGGTGGCCAAAGTATTTGAGTTTCATCTTCAGTATCTGGCCTTCTAAAGAGCAGTCAGGGTTGATCTCTTCTAGAACTGACTGGTTTGATCTGTAGTTTTGGATTAGAATTAGTTTTGGATTAGAAAATTTGCATATCCAGTGTCCTGGAAATAGGGCAAAAAGAAAAGAAAAAAGGGGTTAACAAGAACACCCTGAGCACTTTCTTGGTGCAAGCGATGTGATCAATAACAACACTGAGAGTTGTCTTTGCAAATGTTGTCTGAATGTACAAGGATTATACTTGGGTGTTGGGGTTAAATTTAAGGTTAGGGCTAGGGTACCAAAACCAGGAAATCTGCTCTATCTGAGGTTGATTAATTTCCTACCCCTTTCTGGTCCAGAGATTAGAGATGGGTCAATTCATATTTGCTTCCACAGACTTCCATTTCTAAGATGGACTTACTTGTTAAAAATGAACATGAAATTTAAGCAAATAAACATCTAGGGAAATTTGTGGGGATTTGACCAATTTGCAGAAAATCAAATTTTATTCAGATTGGCTGATTCTACACAAATCATTTTAGAATTTCATGCTTTGGGGAAGCTTTTTTGCAAATTTAATGTGAAGTTTAAAGCAAGGCAGAAATAATGCCTTCAGATGGGCATTCACAAGCTTTTGCCTACACAGGACTAGGGAACAGAATGTAGGAGCAAAAATTGTGGGAAACTGACATTTTGTACTCCTTGATCGGTTTCTTCAGATATATATCATAGAATCATAGAATCATAGAGTTGGAAGGAACATCAAGTTCAGCTCCCAGCAGTTAAACACAAGTTAAAGCATCCCCGATAGATGGCTGTCCAACGGCCTCTAGATTGCCTCTGCCATGAAACAGCCCGCAATCTCGCTAGGTCATTGGTTCCATTGCCTTATTGCTATATATATTCATACACTGAAAGCAACATGCAGTACACTGTATCTTCTGGCCAATGTGGATGGCAGTGTTAGCAGAATGAAGTGACTGTTGAGGGTCTACTTGGGTAACTGCCATGGAATGCAACACAGTTTGTTCCCTTTTCTTGTGTGGCTCTTGTGAAACAACAGTCTCAGAACACCTGTACCTGTTCCTCTTTGCTAGCTGTCCAACCAGTTCAGCTCACCAATTTTTCAATTGTGCAATTCTGCATCATGAATGCCTCACATTCCCCAAGCGTGACACAGAGACTAGCACTGTTTGTTCTCATCACTTGCCTTTGCAATAGATTTCATTAAATTAGGTATTCAAGGTTTGTCTTCTCTTGGGCCTTCAAACAATGACACCTTTTTTTCCATGTGTATTGACTCCACTAATTTATGGCTATGGTAACTTGGTGCTAGTCGAGCTTGTAATTCAACAGTGACACAGATTGGGTGTTCAGTGAGCCAAATCAAAACTTTAAAAGATAAAATATTTCCCAGATATTGTGTTGACATTGCCTGAAAGGATTCTGACCTTCAGTGCCAGTGCAATGCAGAAGCAGAAGCCTCTGTCCTCTGGGTGCTTCATTGGTGCTTTCCGAATACAGTCTTCCTTTGCCTTTGCTTTGTTGATACAAGGGAACCTGCTCTGACAGTTATCCCTGGCATATGAAGCAAAAATTTCCTGCCGATCACATAGTGGGGGGTAGAGACAATGGCAGAGCCATCACTGTTGTGCAAATAGTTGTTTTGTTCTTATTCAGGCTCACAAAACTGTATCCCATCACTCCCCACCCCAATTCTGCTATCTCACAAAGTGGAAATATTTGAGGGGGGGGAATATATATATAATCTCTCTCCCTCTCCCTCTCTCTCATATGAGAGAGGGGGGGGGAGGGAGAGAAAGAGAGAGATACTAGACTTCTACCTCCGGGCACTTTTGCTCAAATATATTTCAGAAAGATAAGAACTAAAGCTCATGTTGAATTCCAATTAGGGTTTCATCTTGCAGGGATTGAAAATTATTGTTTTTTTCTAGCTATATATTTAAAAAACTGAAGGGTAAGAAGAAGAGATTCTGTCCACACATCGGTGGTTCCTTTTAACTTTGGTTCATCGTGCCTGCTCCCCAGCTGAGCATAGGGCAGACAAATCTGTCAGTTTCAGTTCTGCTCAAGTTCTATGCAGGTTTTTACATGCACAATGTGTAAACATACAGCAGGTTGGGATGAAGCATGGATGAAAGCTCCATCAATGCTGCCATGCCCTGCCTGCCATGGAGACCTAGGAATGTATTCAGCTGGAATGGGCAAACAAAGCTTCCATGATCACAAATCCTAATCAGGGAGGGTTACAGCAGCTTTCTAAATGCCTTCAGCAAAATGGCTTCCAAAGCCCCATTCAACATCAACTGGGGGCATATGACTAGTGCCTGCTAAAGGGGATTGTCACTTCCATCTAATATACATGCTATTGCATATACTTTTCAATAAGTATCTAGGCATTTTCCATCAATTTTTCACAATATGATCCATATATTGCAGAATGTCTACCAATACTTTCATTTTTGTGCTTTACTCTAAGCTAGAAAATGTTTAAACACTTTGTTTGGGAATAGAGAAATACATTGCAAAATTCTGTAAGGTGTTTTGGAGCACAAGATCATCTATTGGTTCAGGAGGTGAAAATTATATATATTCATATAAAATTACAGCTAAAAACATTTATATCCCATCCTAAGTCCAGAGCATTAGATATGAATGTAAAAGTATGTTGGGGGATGGAGTTGGGAAAACTCTGCTAGGACTGAGCAACTTTGTTCCACTCTGCATTTAATTCAGGAAAAAAAACCACTGGGAATTGGGAATTCAGAAAGCTTGGAAATGTTACCTGTACAGCTTTCTGCCATCCCTAACAGGGTTAACAGATTCTGACATTTTGGTCAGTTTAACAGTTCAAGAACCCACATCCCTCCTGAGCTCAAGACTTCTCACTGCAATCCTTCCGTGTACCGGTCATTTCCCATTGCTGGAAGTTGCTGAATTTTCTCATTAGTTGTGAAATGTGACATCCCAATGCAGTAGAACCATGTCTTGTTTGTTTCTGTATTTGTTTCTCCCACCAGAAGAAAACAGTGTTGACAAACAGTGAGGAAAAGGCCTGCTGTTACTGTCACCAGCAGCTGAATGCGAGGTTGGAAGAAAGTTTGGTGGGCAGAGATTTAGACAGGTGGGAGTAGCAGGATTTCAATCTCCTCCAGATCTTGGGAAACTGGTGGAGAGACAGATTAAAGTCATGGGGGTGAAATGAGACGGCAGTTGTGGGGAATTAGATGATTACCAATCTCAAGCACATTCCCGAACCAGCATGGTGGTTGGAGAATTGGACTGGGGCTCAGGAGAAATACATGCAGGTCCCACTTTGCTATGAAGCTTACAGGGTGACTTGGATTAGCCACTGTCTCAGTATAGCATCTTTTGGTGTTTTTTTCTTTTCCTTTTTGTGATTATTGGAATAAAATGGAGAGGAGAAGCACCATGAACACCACCTTGGGCTCCTTGGAGGAAAAGCAAGATATGAATATGACAAATAGATAAAAGATTATTTCTTGAATTATGTTCACTGAGAGGTGGGCTGAGCATACAGATTCCTGTACACTGCTTGCATTTACCCCTGCAGGAGCAAATGGTTTTTGGAGGCATTTAATTCAGGGGGAAAGAATAATACAGTGAAATGTGGTGATTGTCTATATCTTAAAGGGACAACTTACAATTTGTTGGATAGTGAAACTGTGGGCATTGTCTACATAGCAGGGGGCAGTATGAAGGGCCAGGTGAAGATTTTCTTTCAGTTCCATTTTAATATCTACTTACCAAAGTCCACTAAGCTGTTAATATTTAAGACCAAATGGACTAGAGATGCGTGTTTTGTTTTTCAATCAAGTGCATGAGAAACTTACATGCCATCCACCCAATCCCAGGACCATGTGTGCTTAATTCTTAAAAGTTGGAGCTGGAATTCCCATCTTTTCAGCTGAATGGTGGCAAATTACAGTTGCCACCCACTTTTTTTCTGATAAGTTAACATCTGTACAGAAGACAGCTGTATCAGTTTCCTTTGCATACTAGAAATGGCTACAATTATGGAGTTTGGTTGGATTGGAAAAGTGGAAATTTCAGTTCACTTCTCTTCAAAAGAAATTAACAAAAACTGGATCCCTAAGTAGGCTAGTTTTTGAAAATGTTTGTTTTGCTTCTTGTACACTTACATGTGAGACCTGCAACAAAATGTTGCTATATGTCTTCACTACTGAAAAATGATACTCACACTGCATGTTTCAGTCAGCTATCTCCCCCAGAGCATATGGTATTCCATTTTCTGTCTCTGTTTTTCTTTTACAGCAGACACCCAACTATTGAGCTATTGGGTGGGGTGGGGTGGGGTGGGGTGGGGGGGGTGCTGCTGCTGCTGCTGCTGCTCCTCCTCCTCCATACTGCCCAGCAGACCAAGCTGTCTGGGCAGTTTACAATTCATTGAAGTACAATACTAATATAAAGATATAAAGCTACATGCTGCTGTTGTTTTGTCCCCTCAGGGACACAAATGGGTTTTCTCTACAATGTACTGCTGTGTCCCTTGGAGTACATGCTAATATAAGCGTGCTAATATTTCCCTCTGGTTTCTCAGGGAATCACTTGGCCCCAGGCCTGCTGGTGCTCAGGAGCTCAGTTGGCTACTGGAGGAAACAATGCCATGCTGAGCATAGCATGTAGCTGTCTCTTTTTATCATTGTTATTCAGTCCTAGAGAAGGTGAAGATTACTGGCAATGTGGCATATGGGGGAAAGGGGGTCCATCCCCTAAACTGCAGCCAGAAGGAAACTTCTCCCTCATGTGAATTTCAGGAATTTAGAATGAGGTTCACATTCATACCAGCCCAGAAGGTATGCAAAATAGAGTGTGCATTTCCCAGAGCCATTCCCTACCTTGCTTGCAATCTGCATAGTTAAGAATAGACAGTCCACTGTTGGAAAGAGTCTTGGAACCAAAAGCATGCATATAATATGGATCTAGATGGATGGATGGATGGATGCATGGATGCATGGATGCATGGATGCATGGATGGATGGATAGATAGATAGATAGATAGATAGATAGATTTCACATTTTTCCCTGGAAACAAAATGATTCAGCTAGGGATGTCATACTTCAGGGTTCACATCATGAGAAAAACAAGCAGGCCAGAGAAGGCAGAAGACGAAGAGGGAGACCAAGTCGGGGAAGGGTTGACTGCATAAAGGAATCTATAACCTTCAGTTTACAAGAGCCGAACTGGGCTGTCAACGACAGGCGATTTAGGAGGCCACGTATCCATAGGTTCATCCTAAATCAGAGATAATTTGATGGCATGTAACAGCACGTGCTATGTGGGTGCATGATGTTATGCTCTATGATTCCAAACAACAGTCCCCAAAGATGCAGTTTTTGTAAGCACACATTATCCCTTATAGAAAATGGCCTCTTGAACTGAAGAACCCTCACTGAAGATCACATGTATTATTACCTTCTGAGAAAACAACAAATCCATTTCAGGTACCTTTCCCATTGCTACTCAGAACACTCTTTTTAAAGCAGAAAGCATCATGCCACCCCGCACTGTTCCAGAAGGTTTCCAAGCCTCCAGAAAATTCTAGGAGAAGTAGGGGTCCCTTGGGTGGGTAGGAATTAGTGAAGATCACCTCCTACCTGCTCAGTCAGAGGGAGCATCTGGCTGGATCAAAAGCCTCCTGTAATGGAAGCAATGATTCCATTTCTAGGAGGCTTTTTCAGGATACACCCCAATATGTCATAGCTTGTATGCAAAACTGTGATTGTTTGAAAAGCCTTTTCTTTCCTTGATTTTGCTGAGAAATTCTATAAATTAGTTGAAGACACCTCACCCCCGAATCTCTATACACAAATATAAAGGTGCATTACAAAATAATACCATAATTGTCTAAAGGGTTGGGACTTTATTTTAAACTTATAGTATGTAATCCTTGCTTCATCATAACATCAGAAAAAGCAAAATAAGACTGAATCATATTCAAATTTCTTGGCTATGCTTGTGACTGATTTTCTGAACTGGACAAGTTTTGATTCATTCATGCTATTTTTTTTCTTTATTTATTTGCATTGTTTAGTTGAATAGAAGATACTTAATTAGACCACACCTCTTGGCTAGCAGAAACATTAGATGCAAAAGCTAAGGTGAAGTTTCCACTGTGCAGTAAATGCTTCAGGCATCTTTACGGTAAAGTGATCTTGAAATTTCACTATATTTCACTGTTCACTGATAACCCTGCTGCCATTAAGAAGGCCACCTACTGGTCTATACCTGGTGTTTGGTTAGACCTGTCATGAGTTTCCTGTGCCTGCCTTCTGACTCCATTCATTACAGTCAGTTCAGGCACGTAACAACAAACCACATGGCCTCTCCTTGGTGGAACGCAGCACTTGGGGTGATTGTGTCAATTGAACAAGCTGTCACTCCAATCCAGACAGCAATTAGAATAGGGCACACCAGCCAGTGTCTCCGGGAATCCCTCAGAATTCATTAGCTGCCAGTGGTGCAGCATTTGAAATGGCCTCCCTCCCTTTATCTAGGGATGGACAAGGGCTTTGATGAACTAAACCTCACCTGTCTTCCCAGCTCCCATCAACTTCTGCCTTTTATCTTGCTGTTATGGGCATCGAGTGATCCATCACTTTGTCTTATTTGTATTTATTTATTTGCTATTTTAACATTAATTTATGATTGCATGTGGTTTTGCACACCATATTTTGTGGAAAGATAGGCTATAAAGCAAATATTATGAAAATTTAAAGACGAGAATTAGCAGTGCAACAAGAAACATTGGCAGATAAAAGCATTCATGAAAGTAATGCCCAGTGCATTCTGGGCATTTCTACTCAAAAGTAAACTCCCCTGAGTTAGGCCTTCTGCCCAAGTGAGTGTACAGAGGATTAAGCTCATTTTTAAAAAGATAGCAGTGCTACTTGGAAGAGACTCAGGAGGCTAGTTGCAGAACCATCATCATCACCACCACACTACATTTGCATCCCATTTTTCCCCCTCTTGTGAGGAACCCAGGCAGCTGACTAATTCAACATTACAACAACCCAGTGGGGTAGGCCAGGATGCGTCTGCGTGACTGGCCCAAAGTCCCCAAGTGAGCTTCATGGTCAAGTCTGGACTGGAACCTGGATTTCCCTGATCCCCAGTCCCACACTCTAACCGCCATGCACACTGGCTCTCAGTGACCTGTCAATCACACATGGATGACAAGGCTTTACTCACAGAAAGTGTCTCAGCAAAGTGCCCAGGAACCCATCCTGACAACCCTGAGCCACTGCATTCAGAAAGGTCACTAATGCTGCATCTCTGCAGCATCTTCAAGGGGAAGGAATCCAGCTTCTGCCAGCCCAGGCATGTATGCCTAAATCTGGATCCAAACACAGCTTAATTGCTGATATGACAAGGAAAGTAGTCTGAATGCAGGGGTGGCTGCCCACGTTTCCAATAGTAAGCATTGCCTTTCCAAGTCCAGGAGTACCCTGCTTTCTATCTATTGCAGCAGAGCTCTCTTCTGTGCCAAAGTGCACTGCTAAAAATGCATTGGGTTGATTTGCCACCCCTGTTTTCAAACAGGATACATGCCACAAGAACTTCCTGCTTCTCTGATGACTGTATTAGAGTCTTCCTGCTAAAAGGACTTCAATTCGCTCCACAGAACATATTTTTAGATTTGCATCATGTCCTCCTGGTAGAAACGAAATAATTAAAAACTTCCATCTCCTCTGCTTATTGTATTTATAATTAACAAAGTGAATGAAAAATCCCTGTCTTTTATCCTACATCAAAAATCAAATATTCATCTTTCTCCGTTGTAGCTTTTGATGCTTTCATACTTCTCACTTCTCCTCCCCTCCTTGGGTGTTTCTCAATGCAGGTAAATTAATGATGACTTGCCAGTAAATATTCAGCCCTTTAAAAAGAGAATTAGAATGAAAGGCAAACCCACACACACAGAGCCTCAGAACTTCTCCTTTCTTCCCAGTTTCAAAATCAAACAATTCTCTTGAATATATGCATATTCAACAAGCCTCCAGTTCTATACCTACATCCCAATTCTCTGTGTCTATAAGGAACATTACCTATCTCTTTCCAATTATTGCATATCAATTTTTATTCCAAGAGATGTGAGATGCTGACCTAGCTATCAATAGCTGTGTCTTATCTTATGCAACTGTGTGCATTCTGTATACACCTATCCGACTGTATACATCCCACATCCTATCCTGGATGCTGTCTCTTAGTAACCATGACATAGGACACACTCTTGGTGATGAATTTCTTTTATATAGATAAAAGAAAGGTTGTTGTCCAATTGCTATCAGACAACCAAAACCTTCAGAGCACTGGAACAGCTTCCATGGATAGATTGCAACACGCTTCAGCAGGGCCAAAAGGAAACAATACACCATTTGACACAAGAAGACTTGCTGTTGCTTTTCTTTGCCTCCTGCTCCCCTGCTTGCCTGCCTCTTTTTAAAGCTAACTTGTAAAATCATTTTAAGTAATACTCATCACTCTTGTGGTGACATGGAGGTGGCTCAGGTGAGAGGCAGCGTAGCAGGAAAGGCTAGAACAGCGCATGGAGATGGTGGCAGCACTGCTAAACCGTGGAGTGGGTGAAAAGGTGGCAGCGCTGAATTTGCAGATGGGAGCCCTGGCCCAGATCTGCTGCCTCCGGCAAGAGTGTCGGCATCTCTCATGAGAGATGGCTCTGAAGATAGCAGTGTATAAAATTATACACTTCTAGACAAATATAAAATGATACACTTGTGGAAGTATATAAAATTATACATAGTGCAGCGAGAGAACTGTTTTTCTCCCTCTCCCAGAATGACCAGGGGTCATAATATGCAGATAGATGTGAAGCAAGTCTGAAATGGCAGGAAGCCATTCTGCTTCCCACAGCAGAGACAGCATGTCTGTTAATACCACGTGCTGGGGAACTATAGAAGGAAAAGGTTGTTGCTTCATCTCCTACTTGTAGGTTTCCTGGAAGCTACAGGCAGGAAGGTGGACTAGATGAACCCTTGGTCAGATCCAGCAGGGCTCTTCTTATGTTCTTATGAGGATGGGATTTTGATTGGCATGCACTGATGTGAGCAGTCTTCCCCATAAGACTGGACTAGTCATTGCCTTTTTTCACACTTCCTTTCCCCCACAGCTCCTCCAAATGGTTGAATGGAGACATGCTTTGTTTAGGACCAATAGGGGTTCTCCATATCTGGGATGTCAGAAAACAGTCCAGATTTATTGGCGTCCATCTGGGTATTCTGCAGTGCACTGGCTTTTGCAGCTCTCATGGAGTCTGTAGGGTTTTCAGACCACTTCAGACTAGCTGCCCATAGGATCCCTTGAACAGGAAGGGTGCAAGACCTCCACCTGCCCAAGCTCCTCAGCAACTGGTGTGTGCAGGCAGGCCACCTTTATGAAGAAGGCAGCACACAGCAAGCAAGGCTAGTAGCCACTGAGAGCCTCCTCCCTCATGAATCTGTCCCATCTTATTTTAAAGCCACCAGATTGGTGGCCATCACCACTTCCTGGCACAGTAAATTCCATGTTCTGTGAAGAAGTACTTCCTTTTATCTGTCCTAAACCTCCCACAATTAGCTTCATGGGATGACCCCGGGTTCAAGTGCTATGGGAAAGGGAGAAAAATGTCTCCCTCCCTACTTTCTCCACACCTATGACAAACCTTTCCTTACTTGCCTTTTTTCCAACCTGAGCAGTCCATTTGTTGTAGCTGTTTCTCATAAGGGAGCTGCTCCAGCCCCCTAATCATTTTTTTTGTTTGTTTTTGCCCTACTCTATACTTTTTCCAATTCAATAATGTCTTTTTTCAGTGATTAATATTACATAAACAAATTCTGCTCTATATATTATGCAGGGAGTGGTGCATTGTTGCACAATTGACACATTTTGGGCAGTGTGAATTTGTGTAATTGTGAATTTGTGCACATGTTCCTGCATGCATTTGTGTGAATGCCAAGTCTTCAAGTCTGTGCACAGAGGAGCCATGCCGAAAACCCAAAAGTCATCAGTGCAGCAGGAGGGTGATGTCCGATATTTTCATATTTCTACCCATGCCAACAGTGGAAATGTCTTTTGTGGAATCAACAATGAGTTCAACTTCTTTCAGGACAGGAAAGGCATGTACAACTGGGCACTTGTATCTTTGCCTCCATGTTCTTTTTGCCAGCCTGACTGTGAGAACCCTAATTTTATATTCTTTTCATTCAGTGCCTCACGGTCAGTATCAAGCCAACATGAGCACCAGCCTTGCCTTTTCTGAGAATCACATCAATGACAGCAATGTGTTTCTCATGCATTACCAACATCACCTCTGAGGATAAACTAGTAGCATATTACAGTAATCCATCTTGTGCCAAAATGCATGAATTAAATCTCAGAAGGCAGCCGGTCAAAATAAGGGCAAATCCACACAATGCTGAGATGTTCCTCCACATTCTCTCATGAGTTCGTGTTGCTGTTTTTTCCCCAAGTGTAATGTGGATTGCATCCAGTCATACCAACCAAAAGCATGACTTAGGTCAGCAATAATGTCCATGTCCTGCTTATCTCAGTAGATCTTTGGGGACCAAGTAGATGGGGCTTATTTTTCCTTATGGACTTGGATTGGACTAGGTCCTCCTTTTTTCTTTTTTTCCACTATGCACTGGGTCCATAATACGCCTTTGCTGGTATGGCTAGGTTCCAGTTGATCATCCAAGGAAAGAAGGACTCTCATCTCATGCCAAGGCTTTAGGCAGAGGAAGACTGAAGTTAGTTAAAACCCCATTCCATTTCAGAAACCATATATTTTCAAGTCCATACAACTCTGTCTTCCAAGAGAGAGAGATTGGCAAGGTCCAACATCTCCTGCCTGAGATTACCTTTCTCTGCCTCATAGTAGAACTGGCCCTTCATTCCTCAGGACTAGCACTGTTTGACACTATCTGTAGCTGGTTTTCTGGTTTGGGGTTCTGCTAAATATGAGGTTATTTCCCTGACAAAACATATGAGAAATTTCAAAGGAGACCAAAACACTATGCAGAAGATTGATACTTTGTCAGGTATGTTCCACACATTTTATGACTATTCTGGAATCTGATAGTCATTCTATTGCAAGTCAGACTTGGTTATCATAACAAATTTTATGAGGGTTGAAAAGTCTCCAAAAGGTAGTTGAGAGAATGCCCCCTAAAGGAACTGCTTTTGTTGTTGTTTGTTTGTTTGTTTGTTTAGGTATATTAGATGCTACAAAAATGTGCACAAGATCTGGACTTGGTGGCAAACTTTCTAACAAGTAATTAAAGCTCAACATTTACAGCCAGTGAAGCAAACGTGTTTTTGGCAAGGGACTGCATGAAAAGCAACAGCTTTTGAAATGCATTGACAGCCCTTAATCTCTATTTCTCTCCTCTCTCTTTCTCCCTCTGTTGAGAAAGCAAAGCAGCAAATAAATTATTGAGTTCTCCATGTGCTCCACAAAAGTTATTTAGCATTCTAATTATCAAGAAGCCTGAGCTTAGGTTCTTGGGACAGTTCGTTTTTTCATGGAATTATACTCTTGTTTGCTTTCACACTCCTGTTTGGACTTTTCAGGTGTTGTATTCCTGAGATCTCATCACAGCTAATATTGGCAAACATCTGGAAGCATTAAAAAATGAAAAAGGAGAGCACCTGCTCAAAAAGTCAGCTAATAAAAAACATAAACCAGCAAATAATTGCTTAGGACAGTCTTCCCAAACTTGGTACTTTCCAGACACATTGGGTCACAAGATCCATCATCCCCAGATGCCTGGGCTATCATGATGCTTGGTGATGATAGCACTTGTAGCCAACACATCTGGAGAAGGCTCATGCATGGGATAGTTGCCTGTACTGGGATCTCTGTCCTGACCAAGCCCCACTGTATTTTGTTCTGATTCTGCACCATCCTTCTAATTGTTCTTTGCTTTCCCTCTTCCCCATGACCCCTCTTTCCACCCTCCTCCCACTTCTCAGCCCCACACAGACTGTTGAATATTGAATGGAACACTGTGTATTTATTTACATTATTCATGTTCTGCCTTTTGTCCTGCAAGGACCTTGAGGCAGCTTACATGGTCCTCCTCATCCTCTCAGGAGCCAGTAGGGCAGGTTAGGGTGAGAGTGCATGACTGGGCCAAAGTCACCCAGTGAACATCATGGTTGAGTAGGATCCAGAAACTTTATCTCTTGAGTTGCAGTTCAACACTCCAACTATTGCACCATGCCAGCTTTCAAGTGCACAGAATGCAATTCTCTTGCTTCTAACCACTTCACTCTCTTCTTCTAAGGGTGCCACAGGGGCTGAAAACATTCCAGATGATTGATTAATTGATTGATCAATTGTCTATCTATAACATCCCATAGGTGGAGCTTTCTGGGTGGTTTACAAAAATCCATAAACAAGATGAAAAACTATAACACAAAATAAGTAAAATTTAATAAAATAGGATACAATAAAACTTTCATAGAATCACAGAAGCACTGACATTTAAAAAAAAACAGCTAAAACAACAAAGAATATCTTTGTAAAAGCCACCTGGAATAGGTCACCTCCTCAAGCCCCTTGGTAGCCAAAGAAGTCATTAAAGACCTCAGCATGAAGGGCCATCTTAACCAGGTGCCAAAAAGATAGCAGGTTTTAGAGTGGGGAGGTTCTTCCATAGATGAGGGGCTATCACAGAGAAAGCCCCCCCCATTGCTACCCTTCAAGCATTCCTTGGAGCTGGCACTCCAAGGCAGACCCTGGAGGTTGGGCGTAGTGCCAAAGTAGGTCATGGCTGGGAGAGGCACTCTGACAGGTATTCCAGTCCCAAGCTGTGTAAGGTTTTATAACTTAATACCAGATATGGAGACTTTGCTGAAATACATCCACATGATCTGCAGGTTATACTCTGAGGCCAACCTATGGCTGCTAACTTATTGGGCAAAGAGTGGTAAAGTTTGCTCAAGTGGCCCTTGAGCACTATCAATAGCAACTTGATATTCAGAACTCAGCAAAAGAAGCTTTTAGCATGTTGAAATTAGCAGCTACTTGGCATGCAGATATTATCAGGTGATGAAGTCACAGCTACAGTGGCTGTCAGAGTCTGCAGCTGTGACATGGGTAGCCAGAGACCCAGCAAGACAAAAGCAACGGAGGAACCAGGACCAGAGAGAACCTCAGGCAAGACAGTGTCCAAAAGCAGGGTTTAGTGGAAAGTCCAAATCACAGTCGTGGTACAGGCTGTGGAACCAAAAGAATAAATGAGCAGAACAAGGATGTGACTGGAACAAGCCAAGGGTTGAGAACCAGGATAAACAGAAGCAGGTCCCTTGGAGTGGATAACAGGGCTGGAGACATGACATGGCAGGATACACAGCAAGGCAAGATGCACAAGACAATGGGAAGCAGATACAGCAAGTGCCAGGCAAAAGCAGGAGGTGAACCACAGCTTGCAGTAAGCCCTGCATTACTGAAGCAACAACGTGATACACAGACAAGGCAAGATGTAAGTCAGGCAAGAGGCAGGCACAACAGCAAGGCAACATGGAAAAGTTGGAATCAGGAAAAGGAACCAGCACCAGGAATGGTCAGGCAAGGGGCAAGCACAACAGCAAGCAGAGGAACCTGTGCTGCTGAGGCTACAGGGCAATGCAGGAGGCAAGGTGAAGGCACAGCAGCTACAGGAAGACCTCTGTTGCCAAGGCCAGTTCTGGAGGGAAGAGCTTGCTCTTATATAGCTCTTCTCCCATAACTCCTAGCTGGCTCCCAAGGAGAGGTCCAGCAGGCCATGAGATCAATTCTGTGAATACAGAGCATGGCTGTTCTGGTTCTGGCCACCAGAGCAGCCAAGATTCTGACAGTGGCTTGCTAAAATGTGTTTGTCACAAAGTAGCCAAGTCTCTTGTCAGAATGAGGCCCAATGTTAAGCATTGCACAAGCCTGGTGCAAGGATAGGTCATCCTTCCATTCTCGGTTGCTGGAATAAAGTAGTCTAAGGGTGACCAGAATGTTTGAAATAAGGGAGAATTTTGACTTTGCCAGCCAACCCATAGCACAATCAGTAATCGTGCAGAGAGTTCCCAGAAGCCTTTGCAAACCAGCTGTGACATATTTCCAATTTGCTCTTTAAAATCATCTAGAACTAATTTTCTTTCCCATTTTACAAGAGTGTGAAAGAGGAAATGTTTATCTTCTTGACTGCCCATAGTTCAGTCTCTCACTAGCTGGCTTCTGCCCATAATCACTGGAATTCTCCTTTTGCTTTGCAAGTAAACAGTGGCAGCCCAAAGTGGCATCTTCTCAGGATGGAGTACAGAAATGCAATCACACTCTTCCAGATATTCCAGCCGATAAAGGGAAGAGCAATGAATGGCATTAAAGTCAAGGGTTGTTTTTCATTTCCATTTGTATTTCATCAGCACCTTCTCCCAATGAAAAATAGAAGGAAACTTTCGATTTCAGAATAGTTTTCTCAAAGAGTGTGTGTGTGTGTAGTGGGGAGGGAAGTTCCATGGGGAAAGGGAGAGTGGAAGCTGCTTAGGAACAATCTGCAAGGGTCATGCAGCTAGTTTTTGTGACGCCAAGATGTCACATTTTCCACCCACACTCCATCACTGATTTAAGTGGCTCTCAAGAATGGTACTTTGAGGGGAGACGGCTGAGGTTGAGGGGATGTTTACTTTAACACTAAGCTTTCCTGGGAAGTCATGGAACATGCCTGTCCTAAGACAAGTAAATCCATTTGAAAGGAAACTTTTCTTGACTTTTTAAAAGTATATTTAAAAAACCAAATCCCCTGTTATTCAGAAACAAGATTGGATTTGAGGCAAATTTTGCTGTGCAATGAATGCTTTCTTTGGTCCCTGTCTTAAAAGATATAAAATCAGCTCTTTCTGATTGCAAAACCGACAGGCCCGTCAACGTTTTGAAGCATGGGAAATTGCTTAGTGCATTACTGAAAGCAGTATTATTGGTGGTCTTTATAAAAAGCAAAGGGAAAAAGTAAAAAACAGCGGTAGTCTTTCAAAGGAGATTAAAGTTGCAATCTTACGGGGAGGCCTGTAACCCTCCAACACCAGCAGATTATAGGCATATTGAACAGGGCAGTTCTGCTGTCCTATTCTGCAAACCAACTAGAAATCATTTCATATTCTAGGGTAAGGAATGAAGCTGAGGCACCAACAGAACATCTATTTTGTTAGCACCAGCCTCCTCCCCTTCTTGCCCCTTAAACCCATTCTTCAAGATCACTTTGTGATTTTGGAGAAGCAGACAGCACACTAGCATATTTCTTCACTAGCTGCAAAGGGCAGGAAAGTGCATCCAAGTGTGTGTGTCCAGCTCTGAGGTTGGGAGGATTTTCTGCCCATGGAGATGGCATGGAGTTTCTCAAAACTTCAAGGGTTCTGCACGTTTCCATAGAAAAAAGTTGTACGACACCAACCATGTTCCTGTCTAAATTAGCATAGCATTGCACCTTAAGTCAATTTCTTTTCAAGTTTAAAATTATCCGTAAGGGAAAGTGAATTAATCTGAGGTCCATCCAAAGCAATTGCTTCAAGTGACTTTGGAGTTATGATTCATAAAACAGCAAGCTCATGCCACAGGAACAGAAAAACTGAGTCTGAGGCAGGGTTGCTTGTGTGCAATTGCTCTCAAGCATGTGAGCTGCATAGCTAGTCTGAAATGTTTTGCAAGATGACCAGAAAGTAAGAAAGAAAAGACTTAATAGTAGAAGAAAGGATTTCAGCACACAGGGTTTGACATGCCAGGTGAAAAATGCCATGCATCAAAATTCCTTCATCTGCACATTAAAGTTAAAGTAGTCCTGTCCTTCTTCCTATCCATACTACAAGCACTTTGAAATGAAGATTGACACCTCTGATTGACACCTTTGACCTATTCCTGAGTCTCTACTGCAACCTGACAGAGAATATTAGCAAGCAAGGCTTCCGTCATCATTTATTTCTATGCCAGGAAAAAGCATTGCCTGCTTAATTTGGGAGTATTGAATGCTGCATTTTTTCTTTCTCTTAAAGAGCTTTCTAACTCTCATCTGCACAGTGCTGCTTCACTACCTGAGGGAATATATTCTCCTATACCATCCTTCCCTTACAATAAAGGCTCAGCAAACTGTAGCATTAGAGGGCAGTTCTGTACAAAGGAGTTTTCTCTACTCTAAAGTAAGTGCAGGAACCAATACAGGGCCATCTTAAAACGCATGGGCCTGATGGGCACTTGCCCGTGGGCCCCATACTAATCTGTGTATGTTAACCCTTGGAAAATGGGAAAACTTCCAAAATTAACAGTAGTTGTCATAGGGGCCCCAATACACTGCTTTGCCCATGGCCCATAATGCTGTTAAGATGGCCCTGGACCAATATAGATCAAGATTGCAGTACACAGAAACCAGCCATCCCTGCTTACATGTCCTGTAAATGCACCGGACTGTGACTCTGCTTCTGCAGCAACAGGGGAAGTTTAAGCACCCCTCCCCCAGCGTTTTCTCCATGTCAGTTAGAGATAATAATTAATAATTAGTATTCTACACAAAATTGGGGAAAGCGATTTTTGGAAGAGTAAAGTAGTGGAATTAAACTTCTCTATTCTAAATGCTGTGGGCCTGATCCAAATCATGGGTCATTCCACTTACCTTTGAGTAGGAAACAAAGGTAAGTGAGACTTACCTTGAAGTTGCCCATCCACAGTTGGCAACTGGACTACAAACAGCACAGGATCATGGGTCACCTGGACAGCCTTCTCCACTGTGCAGAAATGCATTGCATTTCTATTTAATTATAGGATATTCATACTTCCTATAATGAATTATTATAGGATGTAATATTATATATAAGGTGTAATATTGTAATTATTATGCACATTTGTGTTCTTTTTTTGCTTGCATTCTTTGAAATGTCCTTTTTTCCCTTTTTAGGCCATCCCAGTTTCCATTTGGACTGGCATAAGGCATGTGATGCATGTCTATGTTCCATTGCGCAGATGCATCAATGTAGCATGCAATCAAACTACATTTTCTCATACCACATCTGCTGAGCATTTCTTTCCCACCAAGGTGATTTCCCCAGTTCCATGCCTCTAAATCACTCCAGAGTGCTTCTTCTGGCCTGAGCAATGAAAAGATTAGCTGGGCACTCAAGTCTCTGTGGGAATTGGACTGAGCACCACTCCACGCAATAAAATCCCAGAACAAACAAATTGAATAACTTTACAGAAGTCACTAATCTGTGCCTGAAGATCATCAATCATTGTCCTAGTAAACCACAATGCTCTCAATTAATTAATCAATTATAGAAGCCAGAGGGAGGACTAGATGAACTACTGCAGTGCTGTTAGCCAACTTTCCAGCAGAGATAGTTGCACAGCTGGACTATGAAGGAATGAAATTATTTCCAAAGTCAGGACCTTCCCATCCAAATCACTGTATTATCTGTTATCTCTGTGGGTATTATTGGTAATCTCTTTGAAAAGCAGCAAAGCACATTATGGAGCACTGTGGAAATCGATATTGTAGGATGAGCATAGATTACATAGGACTATCAAGAGGAAGTGAATTAGAAAGCAGTTTATCATTGCACCGTGTGTGTTCTTTGCAAAGCATTTTCTCCTTTGTTCTGGAGGGAAATGATAGTATATCTATTGATATATGAGGAAGAATGATTCAGCAGTTCAATTTCCACAGAATATAGGTAGAACATGCCAGGTCTGGAATGGCTCATCCAAGAGAGCACCAGGATCTGTCTATGCAAAAAGGCATATAAGGAAAATCATGTCAAATGTTAGGAAAATATATATTTCCTGCTGAGGAATGCTCTCTGAGCAAAGGTTGCCTCATCAGCATTGCATTATTTGCATCAGGATGATAATGTGTGAATGCATCACAGGATGGGTTTCTCACAGGACTCAATAGGGGAGTCCAATGGGGGAGTTTAACCTGTCAGGAAAGGATGTGAGTTGGAGGGGCCACTACCACCAAGTATTACATTAGCTCCTGTGGGGACAGAACAGCCAGATACAGGAAAGGGAGTTCCACACCCATATAGGAGATGGACTATACATTTGCTCTGAGGTTGTTGGGAATTCCTTGTTACACATTTATCCAGGCTACACATCCCAAAACCAAAGGGGAAGAAGTACACAGCACTGTACTTGTTATTGCTGTTTGCACAACATGGGTTCACCTGGCCCCAACCCAGCTGTCCATGGCACTTGCTGAAATAAAGGTGTACTCTTCTGATGCTCCTTGTTGCATCTGAACCCACTGGATTGGCTGGCTTTTGTCCACATGAGTTTCACCTCTGCTGCCTGTGCCCTCAATCTTTTTGCTTAGTTTTTAGTTTTTTGTTTCTGGTTTGTTGTTGTTTTTGTTTGCTTTTTGGGATTTTTTCCTGAATTAAGCCCCCCCCCTTTTTTTTAGTCTTACTGGTGTGGGTCCTGGGTTGTGGATTGTTTTGGTACCTAACACTACTTCCTAGTGATGGAAGAAAGAGAAAAAGAGAGCAAGCAAGCGAGACAGTTTGTTTGTGTCTTGGTGTCAGGGAGTAGCAATGAGAAACAAATGGTCCACACGGTTTTTGGGATCCAAAATCCGCCTCCAGACTTCTGTTTACAGTATAGGAGTAGCCTTACATCTGGGTGGAGACATCACCTTCCATTACTCTTCTCTGACCATCTGATGACGTGTGCTTGTGTCAGCCATCCAGTGCTGCTTGAGACACACAACCTTATCCTTTTGCTCTCCCATTAAGCACAATGCAG
Organism: Varanus salvator macromaculatus; assembly: GCA_023646645.1. NCBI lineage: Eukaryota > Metazoa > Chordata > Lepidosauria > Squamata > Varanidae > Varanus > Varanus salvator. The sequence continues at coordinate 14,878,529 of JAIXND010000771.1, read as the reverse complement.
TGGCCTGTGCTTCACAAGGGCAAGACACTAAATAATTGAAGAACATTGATCTTCAAATTTAGTTACTCGACCAAAAGGATTTCCTGTTTATTTTAAAAGGGAACTTACTCGGCTGCAGCCCTATAAAGCCATGGCTGGCACCCAAGTGACAGGCTGCAAAGAGCCTTATAATAATAATATAATTTTATAATTTACAGATTTATAGGCCACCCCTTGCCAAGAGCCTTAACAGGACAACCAAGAAGAAAGCTTTGAGTAAGGGTGACCCGGCTTATCTAAAACCATGCTTGATGCTGCTGACCAAAACTTTCTGATGTGCAGCTTCCCTCTTAGATCAATGACTGCAAAGTCGTATTTAAAGTTGAAGGCAATTGCACAAGTTGAAGACAATCCCATGAGCTTTTTCCTGTCTAAACATGAATGGGATTGTGCCCTAAATCACCAAGTCCAAACTGGATTGTGTGGTTGTTGCGTGCTCTTAATTATTATCCTTTTCTTATGTATAGGAGGAGGCTGAGATAATTGATGACCATTGAATGGTTGTGGCTGCAGATGGAAGAGTCTATTATTCTGTTCTGTTTAAGTTTCACATTTTTCTCCTCAAATTAACATTTGTTTCTAGAATGTGGTGTGCTATGAGCTCTAGATGTTTGTATTAATTAAGCTGTAGTTGTGTGCATGGTAAATATGTAAATCCTATATTGTAATTAAGATACCTTTGTACACATTCATGTTTGTCTGTTTTGCATCATGGTCTCTGCCTTCAACCAAATTTAGCTTTCCCCTATGTCTATCCAATTTCTCTATTCTTTCCTACCTACTTTTTGGGCATCTTCTTTAAATCCTTGAATAATGTTCTGCATCTCCAGCTAATAACTCCATCCTTTCGAGCCATTCAGGAGGCTTTTTCCTTATGGTCTTCTTTTTCCATCCTAAATTTCTGATCTAACAAGGCTCTCCACACACTGCCTTTTCTTATCCTTAAACGTATTATAATGCCTGCATACAAAATAATTATCGATGTAACACCATTACATGCATATACTATGCAAAGGTTATTCACCCAATAAATAATTTTCTCTAGATGAATGCAAAAAGCTTGAAAACTCAAATGCAGAAGAGCAGTTAAAATAGGATGGAAATCATCATGCATAATAACTTAGAACTTGGTCCCTAAAATGTTTTAAAGAATAGAAGTGTCTTTGGCCTATCACTAAAAAGAAAACAGTCCGATGCCAGGTGAACTTTTGGGAGAGTTTATTCCCTCTGCAGGCTACATTCAGTGAGGAAGCCCATTATCTTGTACTCAGCCGAGTACGTTCTCCAGGAAGGGCACCAGAGGAAGGCCTCCGAAGATGGCTTAAGGGTTTGGACAGGCTCAGGTGGGAGGAAATGTACTTTTAGGTACTGTGATCTAAAAACAGATGGTCAAGATTCATAAAAGTGAAAAATAAAGGGTTGCCACATGAAGTTCTTTAACAACACAACATTGGATGATGGATGATTTTGTCCAGACCAGCTTCTGGGAGGTTGTGGTGTGGTACCTCTGGTGATTTCCCAGGAATCCTTTGCTTAAGATGCAAACTACATCACCTTGTGAATAATGAAATGTAGCTTCTTCATAGAATGGAAGGAGACTTTCATGCGGTCCCTTCCCATAAATGAAGGGAAGGCACTGCATTCACATCTTGTAGCCATAACACACATCAGTCGCACCATACCTTCTTCAAGGTTATGGGCAAAGTGTAATTACTGCACTCTAAAACTGTCCCAACGTACAGCTTGCCTAGGTGTTTCTGAGAATCTGCCACATAACTTGAAATGACAGCCTCATCACCATCATGGGAACATGCAATAGAAGATTATGAGGAGGCAAAGTTTATAAAAGATGACTCTGGATTCCTTTGGATTTAGAAATAGGTTACTATTTCGAATCTCCTCCATATGAAAATAAAATGTGCTATATCAACCTGGGGAAATAACCCATAATGAAATCACCCCATTACAGACTCTGGAGAACTTGCATCAGAAAGCACTTTTATCTTCTTATGCTTTCATAATTTCCTGTTTGACTTTTATTGGTTTATCTATTGATTAGGGAAGTAAGAATATGAGCATATCTTAGAATCAATGTGCTGGTGTTATAGGACTGCCAGAAGCCTTTGAAAACATGGGGAATATGATCTTTGCTTGGGGAATTTGATATTTGTAAATCCTGCTTTCTGCCATTCTGATTTATAGTTCTTGGACTAAAGTGTGTATCAGAACATGGTTATCAACCAGTGTTTGCACTTTTAAATGTATGTATGTATTTTTTGTTTTTGTAAAACTGACATGTAAAGATACTAACAATGGAATGGGAACAAAAATTCTGATTAAAATGCAAAACCAAATCCATTAAAAACACTACACAAAAAGAATTAAACATCATGCATCCAAACAATCCACTCATTTTGCTACAATCCACTCATACTAATGCTTTGATGCCATTTTCATATTTGAAAAAGCATCAGCATATGCTTTAAAATGCATTTCTTTAAAATAAAAGTTTTTGTAATACATATTTTGATACAATTTTGAACTACCTTTTGAGCTACGCTTTTATGGATCGCTTTGTGCCCTACTGAAATAAATTTGTTTCAGCTCATTTTGAAAAGGATTTACCTACTTTGCACAATCTGGATAGAACGTGGTCTTGAATGCAATCTGCAGTCAAACTCCATGCATTTCTGAGCTTGCAGTGTGATTCTCAGACCAAAAAAACCCCTATGTCTGACAACATATATACATTTAAATTACACTGATGAAAGAATGCATAGTTTTGAAGAATGCACAGCAATCCACTTTTATCAGCAAGAGTAGAATATGATTATTTCACAACATTTGGAAGAGGTGCATGATTAATGCATATATTTTTAAAAAGGCATGAAAATATTCATGGATTTCCCTGAGAAAAGAAAAGAAAAGAAAAGAAAAGAAAAGAAAAGAAAAGAAAAGAAAAAGATCAAATCTCACAATCTGATATGGACTGAAATTGGAATGAGCTTCCAGAATTTTGGCCAACTTAATTTTCGCTGATTTGCTAATCCCTCGGGGATTTTTTTTAATGGGAGAGTGACAAAAATTCCCACATATTCAGTCAGGTAGAAATTTGGCATTTTGACCTGAGGAAGGAGAGGGTTCTGCTTCTTTCTAAAAGCTGTGGTGTCACTTCAAGGAACAGCTGTCTCCTGCTACAAAACAGTCTGAGGGGAACCATGATTGTTTCCCATGGGCATTGCATTTTTTTTTAAATTGGCTTCCACAACTGACATTTTGTTTTGTTCCTTAAATCTTAAATGGAAGGCTCCCCTAGCCCCTAAATATGTAATACCATAATGAGCTCACATGCGTCAGATCACCTCTTACTCCTCCTCATTTCTTCTGAATGCAGATTAGAATAAATGGCATATTGCCTTCCGTTCAGTGTAGAGTACCTTGATACTTAGTAGGAGATGGAGAACAAAGAAAGGCAGTAATTCCCTTATCATGCACTCTCACCTCATTTGTCTGGCCAAGAGGAAATTCATGGTCTGTCTTTTTTTGGTAATTTGAATCGTTCAGCTAGAAAAGCAGAGCAAGTAATGAAAACTGCAGATCAGAAATTTGAAAGTCAGAGATCTGGAACAAATAAAATGGTTTCAAAGTAAATGAGGAAGGAAGGGTTGTCTTTCAAAAACTGTTTTGTCTTGGGAAGGTGAAAGCTTGCTCTGTATTGCTAAAATTCTGCTCCAGACCCCATTCCATGCCCCTCAGTTCTTGTTTATAGTTATAGCTTAAAGAAGACACTGATTGGTAAGCCAAAATTTATCCAAAGTAATTTTACTCAAGTTTTTCTTTTTCTCCCCTACCAACACCAAAAAAATCCAACAACAACAAGTCTACAAACATTTTTTTCAGCTGTTCTTTACCTTTTAAATTATTTTTCTGGTGCCATCATCTCTTTTCCCCTGGTTCCCCATAATTAGTACAGTAGGATTTTTTTAAAGATCTATTAATTTAGGACAATTCAAAAGAAAAAGAAAAAAAGCAGAAAATTTCTGCAGAGGGATACTACATAGTACATCAAAGGGGAATATAAAAAGTGAGAAGTTGAATCAAAGGTCTAATCTAGTGCAGCATTCTTTTCACATAGTGGCCAACTGGATGTATATGAGAAGCCCATAATGAGAATATCAGTGCAATAGCTTATCTTCCATAATAACTAGCATATAGAGGTATACTTTCTCTGATACTAAAGACAATAAGTAGCCATCTTGACAAATAGTCATTAATAAGTTTTTCCATGAATTTATCCAATCCCCTTTCAAATCTTCTAAGTAGGTGGTCAACACTATGCTTTGTGATAATAAATTCCATAATTTAACTGTGCACAATTACAAAGAACGTTCTTTTATCCATCCTGAATTTCTGACCATGGTAGGAACCCATGTTACAGTATTATGGAAGGAGCAAAACAAAGCATACCAAATAAAGAAGGAGGAAGAGGAGAAGGAGAAGGTGAAGGCTCACTTCTTATCCACTTGGCTCACACCATATATAATTCCAAACATCTTTCCCATGTCTTCCCTTGTTTGACTTTTATCTAAACTGAATAATAAACACTGTAACATTTTGTCACAAAATAATTTCTCCTGCTCCTTGATGATTTTAATTACCATATAATACGTATTTTCAGGATGGGATAACCAGAAATTCACACATATATTGTCATTTATAATATTTTCTTTAGAAATAGCTTGAACCATTGTATCATGTGGAATGGGATAGCTTTGAACTGGTAATGATCTGTTCTCTCACTCTGTCTATAGATGGATAAAGAGAGAGAGAGAGAACAGGTTCTTGTTAGAGAGGGAAATAATAGCATCAAATTTGTAGCTCCAGGCAGTATTTCTCAAAAGGGGATATGTTCCTTTGGAATTGCTTAAACAAAGTTCAGATCACGATGAGAAATGTGTAGCAGATGTACTTAATTTATCCATCTTATTTTCTTTCCTTTGAGAAAATCCACAAAATCATATCAACTTGCCTCAGAGGCATTAATGCAAAATCAAGATGGCAGTACCTAGAAGTTCCCACTCCACTTTCTACCTGTGTGTAAGAAAAATATGTAAAAATCTCAATAAACACAAACTGGGAAGAATAAGCAGTGGCAGTGCACACCACAAAAACTACCTGCCCCTTATCAATGGAAATGTTGAACTGTATGAAGTTGGGCACCAGGAAAATGAATGCTACTGAAAATGATGGCCATGCCACAGTAAAAGTATGGTTCATTTTTATTATTTTTATCAAGTTTTAATAGTGATTTGAAACCACCTGAGTGACATTTTTGGTAGAAAAATAGGATACACGTTTTTAAAAAATCAATGACATAAAATTAGCCTATGAGTCTTGGCTTGTATTCCAAGAGGCCTCCTGTGAAGACTTTGGTAACTTTTCACTGCACTGGAGCGTTCTTAGATCTTAGGTGAATGTAGTGTGGGCTAGAAATGTCCTAGGTGATGATAGTTACGCTTGGAGACCTGGAACCTGCTGGAAAATAGCACATTCTGGGTCAGGATGAGCATTCATTCTTTCATCCATTCATTTTTTATTCTGCCTTTTCACCCCAATAATTCCACTCATGCTGACTATATGTTTCCATCTGGACAATATGTTAGGGTGAACCATCCCAGCTTGCAACCACGTGAAAAGATAGCTGACTGTAGTCTCTTTTAGGGAGGCAAGACTTGCTATGAATATCCATATAACTGCTGAGAAACCCAACGAATGCAAGAGCATATTATTGGGTCTACAATTTTAACAGAGAGCAAACAATGCAAGCTGCTACAGTTGCTGATCAGCATATTTTAAGCAGTTACTGTGTGATCCCAGTCCCTCTATATTGAAAGCATTTTTAACCAAATGTTAAATGTAGCTCTCCATTTCAACATCTTTGCACTTTGTAGCTTAGGAGCCTCTGAGACTAGAAACTATTTTTGTACAGTGTAATACTTTAACCTGACCTGAGCACCTGGGAGAAATATGAGAATAAATCTACATTAATGATGTAAATGCCATTTGTGTCTCTGAAAATCTACCTCCTGATCCACTTTCCAATTGCTTTTGTGTGTGGGTATTATTTACAATGTGGAATTACCTGTGAAACCAACTTCACGGGTTAGGAGCAGGAGGATCAAGGATGGTGGAGATCACTGCATATCTTCTTCCTAAACATCTCCAGACATGTACATGACTGTGCCAATAAAATTCTGAACAGGAGGAGAAGGTGGGAAAAAGGTACAGAAGTGCTTGGGGAGCCCAAACCATCTCCTGTGTTTCCTTTTCATTTCTTTTCCTAAAGCTCTATGATTAGCATCCAGGCATCCAGATTCAGTTCAGGTAGTTATTTGATAAAAGAGTCTCTCTTGTTAGGTATGGAATGTTTGACATGAACATCTAACTTCATGAAAAAGTAGCTCAGCTATATGTGCCACCACTAGGTTTTCAGTGCATTTCCATGCATGTTTGTTTGGAAGTAAGTTTTTATGAGTAACTTATGTCTTGATGCATGAGATCATAGAATTACAGAGACATGGAATTTAGAGTTGAAAGGCACCTTGGATGTCATTGCATGAAACTCCCTGCTCAGTGCAGGATCTGCAATGCCAGATACAACCATACCATCTCTGAAAGGTGTTTGCCTAGCCTTGGCTTAACTAACTGCAGCAAAGGAGAACCCACCACCTCCCAAAGCCATATTTTCCACTGTTGTGTGGATCCTGAACAAGTTTCTGCTAAAGTTTAGCCATAATCTGATTTTCTACTAGTTCCAGCAATGAGTTCTGGTTTTTCTCTGTGCAACTATAGCAAACAAGCTCTCATGTTTTACAGTTTCCTATCTTTTCTGTGGTATTGAAGGCAGTTTTCCTGTCTCCCCTCAATCTTCTCTTCTTTCGGCTAAATACACCCAAAATTGTCAACAGTTCCTCACAGGACTGTGTTTTCTTTTCAGACCTCTTTTTGTTTTGTCTGTCCTCCTCTAGATATAACCAGGTTTCTCACCTACATTTCTACATTTGGTCTTGCCTTCTTACTTATCTATTGGACACAGATTCATATGAGGACAGTAAGTCAATGATACCAAGATTAGAAATACACTCCTCCTTCGTACTAACAGCAATAGAATTATTTCAATGATTTCTGAAAAGAATAGATAAAATTGCAAAGTGCTGCCTGTTTCACCTGAGGCCTAGGTCTAGGTATTTTCCACAACACTTTATTTCATTTAAATTTCTGCACCTCTGTACATTAATTTGGGGAAATCATTGCAAAGGATTCACAATGTGTCTACCAATTATCGGGCAGGATCGGCAGCATACACAACAGCAGATGAATCAGCGTGCGTCAGAATAACATTAGTCCACCTCCGAGGTCTTTGTTATCACGGTATCGAAGAAGAAATAGAAAGTGTATGCTTTGAAACAGCAACTTCAAAACATGACCTCTGTCACACTGACAAAGAACTGTCTTTTCAGTGCTTTTTCAAAAGGTAGACACAGGCAATTGGTGTTTCATCTCTTCACAATCTCTCAATAGGTGTGACCTGCTGCTTCACATTTAGCAACTCCATATTGCATAAAACATGAGGTGGATTCAACGGTGTTGCAGTCATGTCTTCACCCCCTTTTCGGATTTGGTGAACTACTAAAAGTGGGTCAGGAATGCAACTCGCTGACACCCAGGACATCATCACTAGGCAAAGAATATTTCAATAGATGGCTTAGAACTACAGACCCTTCATGCTATTTCTATGCTCTTAGGTTCTCTTTTTTTACCCTGGGTGTGATATGTTGTGACTGTCCATTGTAAAAGTCTCATTGCCAGAAACCCCTTAAATATACTGCTAGTGCTACTTCTTCTAACATCACAGCTATTACTGTTATTTTTCTCTTTGTTTAGGTATCCCTCCATTACACAACCCAAAGATCAAAGCCCTCTAGGCACTGTACTAGTATTAAAGATGATATATGAAATCACACTAAAAATAATAAAACTGAAAAAGGGAGAAAGTAAAACCAGCAATAAGAAATAAAAAACATAACGAAATCAGATAAAACTAGTGCAAAACAGAAAAAAAGCACACACACCCAAAAAAACCAACAATCCACCACCAGCAACAAAACTGTCCGGAGGCCTAAAAACAGTAAAAGGTAAAGGTAAAGGTTTCCCTTGACGTTACGTCCAGTCATGCCTGACTCTAGGGGGCGGTGCTCATCTCCGTTTCCTAGCCGAGGGAGCCAGCGTTTGTCCGCAGACAGTCTCTGTGGTCATGTGGCCGGCATGACTAAACACCGAGGTGCACGGAACGCTGTTACCTGCCCACCGAAGTGGTACCTTTTTATCTACTTGCATTTGCATGCTTCGAACTGCAAGGTTGGCAGGAGCTGGGACGGTGCACGGGAGCTCACCCCGTGTGCAGATTCGAACCGGCGACCTTTCGATCAACCAGCCCAGCAGCACAACGGTTTAAACCACTGCGCCACCTGCAGTCCCTACAGTAAAGCAATTCTCAAATAAAAGGATCTTTATGTGGCACTAAGAGGACTGCAATTTAGGCACGGGGCAAGTCACTCTGGGGAAGGCTTTCCATAGATGATGGACCACTATTGTAAAAGCACCCCCTTTTGTGCTACCCATCACGATTATCATGTTAGGCCTAACACAGTAGGACAATCCCAGAGAGAGATTCATTCCAGCAGTCTGGTTTCAAATGAAATTTTGGAATGGACAAAGACTTGGTTGATTTAGTGCATGGTATCATTATAAAACAGATGGAGGATGTGTAACTTTGATAGTTCATCTGGAATTTTTGCACTTTCTATACCATTAGCCATGGTATCCGTCTGATATCTTGGCTGAGCGTAGGAAGCACAGTGTTAGATGTGGTGTCAAGGATGCACCAGCCTTAGGAGGCACCTTCCCAGGTTCCATATCCCAGCAAGGGTGCCTTGGTCAGTCCTGCCTCCCTGTACGTGTGTCCCCTCTTGATCATTACATTCTGTTTGTTCACCTGCTCAGCTCTTTCTGGCTTGGAGAAAACTACACTAAGGACAAAAAGACACCAATAACTATCTTCTTGCTGGCTTTCTGCCTATCAAACAAGCAAGTGGTAGCACTGGCAAGATGAAAGATGAGGAGCAACAGCAGCTGGAGACAACAGTGATGAGAAGGTAGCCCTACTGAGGGAAGGGAACCCTCACAAACTTGGAACTGGCACTTGCATGGCATTGCAAATTTCAGTCCTCCACTAAGGTTCCAAGAAGGTGGTGCTGGGAATTGGTATTTAACCCAATGAACCTTCAGCTTATGGAGCAAACAAAGGTCTATCTTCTCCCTTATGCTTTTAAATATCTAGTTACAACTACTGGAGATACCAGTGGGAGACCCGGGATAAGTTGACCTCTCTATGCAGAGGGCACTGATCTCAGCTTTACATTTTCATCTCACATCCCAAAGAGGCTGTGGAACCTGACCTGATGGTTCAGGGTGCTTTGTGGATAGCTGAGAGCAAATAAGCTGCGGGAGATATTGCTGGTGCGGAAACTACCTACCATGGATTAGGTCTTGCAGGTGACTCTGCACTTGAATGGAGACACTTCCCAGAACATGGATGAGGCAGGCTTTTCAGTGCAGGTGCACATTTGAGAAAGACCATTTTTTAAAATGCAATTCACACAAATTTTAGGATGAAGTGTATTTAAAATGTGCAAATTGCCACCATTTTTAAAAATATGGACAACTCTGCTGACGTGACTCAGTGCAGATTGAGTTGATGACAGCGTGGTGGTGGTGGGAAAAGAAGGACACGAAGAAAAGCCTCCATCAGGTTTTCTTCTCCCAAATGAAATTCTCATACATCCCTGAATCAAATTGCTATTACTAGCCAAACAATGAGAAATGTGGATTCTCTTTCTTACTTTGTACTGAGTCCCCAGCAGACCAGTATTCCTCCTGGTGTTAATTTTACTACCAGTTTCCTAGAAATGAAGCCTAGAATATTAAACATGCACTCACAGTTTCCTGATCTCTTATTCCCTCACTAGCTATCTCTGACCTTTGCTTTGTTTATCTTTTGTGCCGATACTAACCATTTTACTGTCCTTATTCTAATGCTATTGGATATCAATATTGCCGCATATTTTACAGCCACTAAGATAGTTCATGGAAGAAATAGAAATGGCTCAATAATTACGAACAATGCATTACATGAATCAGGGAAATTTGATGAAAAGAAGCACAACTGTTGAAGGTTTGGTCTGTTTCCTAGCAAAATTCCCAAAATAAATTGAGTGGGAAGACTTATCACTCCATTGTGGAGGGGAGTGTGTGCGTGTGCACATGATATATAGATGATGCTGGGAATTGGGCATCAGGCTTGAAATTTGATTGCCCATGTGCCTGGCTTGAGATTCCTAGGCCATTGACACCACATGAGAGCCAGTACGGTTTAGCAGGAGACCTAGTGTGAAGTAGTGCTTTGTTATTGTTGTTGTTGTTAGTTGCAAAGTTGTGTCTGACCCATCATGACCCCATGGACAACATTCCTCCAGGCCTTCCTGTCATCCACCATCCCCCGGAGTCCACTTAAGCTCACAACAACTGCTTCAGTGACTCCATCTAGCCACCTCATCCTCCACCATCCCCTTCTTCTTTTGCCACCTATTGTTCCTTCTCATTAGGTGGCCAAAGTATTTGAGTTTCATCTTCACTATCTGGCCTTCTAAAGAGCAGTCAGGGTTGATCTCCTGTAGGACTGACTGGTTTGATCGCCTTGTGGTCCAAGGGACTCACAGGAGTCTCCTCCAGCACCACAATTCAAAGACCTCAATTCTTCAGCGCTCAACCTTCTTTATGGTCCAGCTTTCACAATCATACATTGCAACTTGGGAAACCATAGCCTTGACTATACGCACTTTTGTTGGCAGGGTGATGTCTCTGCTTTTTAGTATGCTGTCTAGATTTGCCATAGCTTTCCTCCCCAGGAGCAAGCGTCTTTTAATTTCTTGGCTGCAGTCCCCATCTGCGGTGATTTTGGAGCCCAGGAAAATAAAATCTGTCACTACCTCCATTTCTTCCCCATCTATTTGCCAGGAAGTGAGAGGACCGGATGCCATGATCTTAGTTTTCTTAATGTTGAGTTTCAAGCCAATTTTTGCACTCTCCTCCTTCACCCGCATCAAGAGGCTCTTTAGCTCCTCTTCACTTTCTGCCAGGAGAGTGGTATCATCTGCATATCTAAGGTTGTTGATATTTCTCCCGGCAGTCTTAATTCCAACTTGTGATTCATCTAACCCCGCCTTTCTCATGATGTGCTCTGCATATAAGTTAAATAGGAAGGGTATACCTTTGTTGACAGTATACCTTTGTTGTGATCCACACAATCAAAGTCTTTAGCATAGTCAATGAAGCAGAAGTAGATTTTTTTTGGAACTCCCTAGCTTTCTCCATGATCCAGTGTATGTTGGCAATTTGCTAAGAGGACAGTAATGTGAGATCCAAGCTCTAGTCCAGATTTGGCCATGGATCTCACTGGGCCCAACCTACCTCACAGCGTCACTTTTGTGAGCATAAGATTGAGAGAAGGTAGAGAATTATGCAAGCTAACTTGAATTTCTTAAAAGGAGAAAAGGCATGATATACATAATATACACACACACACATAAAATAAACAGTAGAGGGTGATCACTTTGTTATTATTATTTTCAGTTATCGGAACAAAATCCTCTGGCATTAACTCCAACCTGGCAGCCTTGGATCTGTGCAATCCAAGTCATGACTGAGTTCAGTGAAATTTATACCAAAGTGTGGATCTCTAGGACTGTAGTTTTCAAAGCTAAAGCAGTACTGAAGAACTCTTTAGCAAGGAGACAGGAGGTGGATGGTTCCAGACCTCTCTTAATAAATTGTTTGGCTTCATTTTATTAAGGGCTCACACGGATAGTGTAAATAAATGGTATGTCACATTGAATGGAGAGACCCTCTAAAATATATATTTAAATAAATACTTCATGTCATGGGAGTTAAATGAAAAGGAAAATCACATACCTAGCATGCATTTACATCTGTAGTTTTTCATCCAGTTAAAGGTACTGATACAAAGCCTGTCTCACCCTTCTCAAGCACCTTGGGAGACTTTCCTTGTCCAGGTTCATATTTTGTCCTTCTATGACATCATGACCTACATGGTAGTAAACTATTTCCCAAAATTTCACCCATCTGTTTTTGTTTAGTTTACTCAAGTTGAACATAAAGTATTCCAATATCTGCATTACAATGGCCATTGAGGTGCTTTAGTTACCCCATGCAATGAAAACATAGAGGGATGCAACATGTTCCATGTGCCTTTGAAATCCCTGCTGCTAATCTTACTCCATTTTGAGGGCCAGGAAGCACAACAAACCCCTCCCTCATTCTGAAACTGAGAACCTGAAACCTTTCTTTAAATCTGAAATTGCTATGCTGATTTGGGGAAGATTCCAACAAAAATAGGCTTTCATGAGGAAATCAGTCCCACTGGGGCAGTTTTGGGTATGGGGAGCAAAAATGACCCCCCCATAAATAATTCTAATATTCAAAATTATTTATCTTTTTGTTCTAGTTTGTTTCATTTTAAGTTGGTGTTCAGACTTATTAGTTCAAAAACATTGGTTTTATAGTTTATAATTGAATATAAAAATAATTGATGTTTGAACATTTGGAAATGTTGGTTACTCCATATGCAAAAAAATAAAAATGCAGGGTTAATATATATTCCATCCAAAAACCCCAATATGCTGTGTTTTTTGGCTCTGGATCTTTGGGTATTTCAAAAGCACTTCACCATAATGAAATCAATCATGAGTAGTAATGGAGGAATATATTATACCCATGAAATATATTGGAGTTCATGTTGGAGTCCACAATAAACTCCTAAAATGACTTTTGTTTAGTTTTTCTAGAATCATGCTAAAGATATCAGACTATAGAAGTTTGAAATGGATTCTTAAATATTAGAGGTCTCCTTCTAGATTGGTTCAATACATAGAATATGTACATAATATATAAACATTCCTATCCATTCTTCCAGCTTTAAGCATACAAAAGCACTCCTGTATTGTGCCAGCATTTTTTATGATGTACTAAAATGCATAATGAAAACAGATATTTAAGTAAGTTCAAAACACAAAAAATGCAGCATTTTTACACTAGGTAGTGTAAAGTTATATTGCAACTCAGCAAAGCGCTTAAACATGATAATAACATTAAGCATTAAAACAGCTCCACACTCAGCTTGGTGGGAAATTACTGCTAGTTCTTTGTGCATTAAATTTTCCTACAATATATATTTTATAGGGGCTTAGATGCTTACACTTATATTCCTTGCAAATAACAAAAAAGTCTCTTGGGGCTTGGATGCTTATGCTTTTACTCTTTGCAAATGGAAAAAAAAGAGTTTCTTGCATTTTAAAAGGTAGAAGAAAAGAAATCAACAAAACAAAAGCACAAACAAAAAACTAAAAGTTTAGAATTGATTGCTAAACGTTAAAAGGAACATTCTAAGTCAAAGCAAATGTTCATTTTGATTCAATGTGACTCTTTTTACAGAATGAAAGAATAAATAGTTCAATCTACCTGGAGTATCTACAGTATATATACCTGCGAGGAAATTCAAGTGGCATAACCATGCTAGGCTGTCCTAATAAGCACAGCAAAAGACTTTGGGGGGAAATTGAAGATTACCAGATTTATTGTAGTACTTATGCATGGATATGAGGTGGGGTGAATAGTGCCGGAAACTCAAAATGAATGTTTATCAGACATTCTGTATAACATGTCCCAAGGAAATTCTAAAAATGTAGGCAGGTGTGTTGATCCAACCCAGATGTGTGTTTGAGTGTGTTACATCTAATGGGTCTTCATGATCCATTGAAGACCAAGCCAACCCAAAATTCATCAGGAAAAGCTCACAATATATTGTTGCTCAGAAAAGCTATTCCTCCAACTCTACCCCAAAGGAATGGCTTTTCTCAGCAACAATATATACAGGGTGTCCCAAAAAAATTGACATTATTGGAAATGTGAATATCTGAGTAACTACATGTCCTAGGCAAACAAAATTAAATAGGCTTCATGTTGAACAATAAAAGATTTATTTATCAAAACTTGAACAAGAGATTCAAAGGGATGTAGATTTTATAATCAATTTCACAAAGCTTCACAAATGTTTAATATGCACGCCACCTGTGAAAGTCGGTAGTCCACTTCCTGCCAAACACACTGCAGCATTTCTTGCGTAACATTGTGTAACTAACATTAGTTAGTGTTTACACATTTTGTTAAAATCTGAGATCATTTGAGCAAGAATTGGCTATGTTATTAGACTACGAAATGATGTCAAATTTTTTGGGACACCCTGTATAACAAGGAATGGCAGGAGTCATAATTCATTTATGAATTAAATGGATTAATTCATTTATGAATTAAATGGAATTAAATGCTCCAATGGAGCAAAGCTCAGGAGCCAAGGTTCAATTTGGATGCCAGGAAGCACTTTGACAGTTAGGACGTGGAATGGGCTTCCACGGGAGGTCGTTGAATTGTTCAAAGATAGGCTTGCACATGGTGGGCATGTCATGAGCGGAGCCGGCTGGTGCCCAGACTAGATGGCCCAGGACTTCTGACTCGCTCTGCTATCTATGGACATTTGCTAATTTTAACTTCTGTTAACACCCCAGAGAACTTCAGCTATTGGGAAGTATAAAAAAGAATCAAATAAATAAATAAAATCCTTTCTAATCAAAGGTCCCAGTGTTTTACATCAGGGAGCCAAATTGAAATTCACCATATTCCAAATTCCACTTCCATCTCATCTCTCTATCAGATTGTGATCTTTGCTTCTCTTTTCCTTTTGCATGAAGCCTATGTTTATTTCCATACATATTTTTCTGAATATATATGCATTGACTATCTGCATATCTTCAATATCTTTGAAATATTTGCATTCTTTGCCCACCGATCGAAGTCAAAAGTACTGTGCTTTTCATGGGCATGACTGGCAAATCACATTGCAAGTTCAAAAGCATAGATAGCACGTAAGTCTGTGTTCAGTTCCACATGTGCATACTGGAGTAAATCCTGATAAAAAGGAAATGGAGTTAATCTCTCATTGCTGCCATTAGGTCTGAGACATGTCAGTTCCAGCACTACAGGCATGGGCAATCTGCAACATTGTCCTAATTTCATTCCTTAACAAGAAATGAGGAGTACATGACATGATTCCTCTGACTGATTTTCAGCCATTTGCATGATGGCAGAAAGTTCACAACTCTGCGCTAGCTCAGGAAACTTATGTACACCAGCCTAGAATGCAGAGCTAAGAGTTCCTAAATGCTGAAAATTGAGGGCTATGAGGGCACTTTTGGTTCCATTCTTATTTTTGACATACCTGCTGAACATGAAGTTTCATTGAACACTGACCACATCTGAGTGACCTCCAAAGCTGTTTCATTGTTGTGTCTACCAAGACTGTTGCTCTTGATATGTATAACAGAGGCGTCCATTTAGCTACCCAAACAGAAACATGGCCCTAGAAGTTCAGACCTAGCAAACAAGTTACTTTTTTATTTGCTGACTCAAAGCATGCAATGCAAGGGAGCACTTACACCCCCTGCCAATTCCCTTCTGCTACTGGTGGGTTCTGCTCATATTCTATTTGCCTAAGCAAGACATGCTGCTTCTGAAGGAGATGTAGCACTTCCTGGGGAATGTCCCAAACAAGCAGAAATGCTCATTTCAGGAAGGAGGCAGGCCAGCTGAGTTCCTTCAGTGTTGCAATTCATGCTGAATTGCCCACAGAAGTGCTAAATCACTGCTGAGAGAACAAGGACCACTTGCATAATGCAATGGAAAGGGTGGAAGAGAATTACAATGGAAGAGAATTGTAGGGCATGTAAAAAGGAAATCACATGTTTAGTCCTTAAGACTGCACTCTTAAACCAAGAGTCCTAGTAAACTCGGTTTTCATAGTTTTGAGTGAACTTGTATTGAACTGTGCTGTGAGATGCCTCACTCTCTCCATTTCCCTTTCTTTCTCTAAGCTTTGTTGGAATGGTAAATGTCAATTAGATCAATGCTGTTCTGGGTAAGTTAAGTTGAAGAAAGATTTGACGATTATCAAATGATGCATTGAAATAATAGGAGTAATATGGAAACCAGTTAAATTTATGACTAAAGACCTGTTTACTTTGGAAGCAGAACAGGCAGTGCATGCAAGTATACAATGCAGAGGCAAAATAATGGACATATCTTTTATCAAGGTGGCCTACAACCTTACACCCTATGGTACAAGCAAAAAAACAAACAGCATTTCCATGTGATACTGCCTTATAAGGAAAATCCAGTCGTTTGCATCAGTCAGATAATTGGAACATCTGTGTATTGTTCTAAACTTATCCAGTATCTTGCCCTGCAGTGTTCTGTTTTTAAAGTTCTACTTTGGTGGAATAGGTAATGTGATTGCATTTTCACACCTGTCTGAAGAGTCTTGAGTTCCTTGGATAATATTAGTGTGAACTGTTTTGGCTATCTGCTTCACCAAGTGATAAATCTTTCTCAACTTTCCCCCCTTTCCGTATTATATTAGCTCAGGATAGAAAAAATATACTTCAGCCATAACCATCTGTTTTAGCAGATCACTAGGAAGTATTTTAAAGCTACCTTGGCACCTTTTGACTTTTCAATAACTAAACTACCACCAGTGTGAGAGCATAATCTAGGAGCTAAATAATTGGATATTATGCAAATATATGTTCCTCTTGGCTTTAAAATCAAATTAGGGTTTAACAAGAGGGGTTTTTTTAATAAAAAGAAGTATATCTGCTGACTAGATGTAAATTATGACCCTTTAATATTGAATGCAGTGTAATAAAAGGCTAATCCATCCTTAATTGGTTTTTTTGCATGACTTGGTTAAAAGTCCATATTGTAATAGATGAAAAAGGAATAAAATACCGGCTTTCAAAACTACCATGACGAATTCACCCATCATTTGTGGCCAAAGACGTGGCCCATCTGATTTGGATTCTCAACCATTTGCATGGCTTCACAGCTCTGTGCTAGAGCCAACAGGCAGCAAGGTTATGTACACCAGTTACTGGGGAGCATGACTGAAAGGGTGTGGGCTACTCATGGCCTCATGTGGGCTACTCACAGGCAGTGGGTTCTCCAATGTGTGAACAACCTGTTGGACTGAGCTGAATTATAAGCAGAATGCAGGCATGGGGGAGAAATTCCTTCAGTACTCACTTCAATGCGAATTTAGTAAATGGCACATATTCTAACCACTATGATAACCAAAACTCACTTATCCTTCAAATTTAGTATTTTATCAAATTATTTAACAGAGTTCTCCAAATCTCTCTCTCTCTGTCTGTCTCTTAATCTCTCTCTCTCATTCTCTCTCTCTCTCTCTCTCTCTCTCTCTCTCTCTCTCTCTCTCTCTCTCACGCACACACTCAATCAAGAAAATGATCTGTACAAAATGTGCATATCCAAGAAAATAATGCTAAAATGTGTCATCATGAACCTTGCTTGGCTTGCAGAAAAACTGTGCATATTAGCCAAAAATGCATAGAAGAATGAATGTATTAAAAGAAACATACACAAAAATTGTGTGCAAATTTTGAAAAATGAGAAGTAGAAAGAAACTGGCTTTAATAAATGTACACATCCCTAGTGTTTACTTGAACTTCCAAGTGACTTTGATGAAGTCTGTCACCTAAGAAAACTTGGCAGTCTTGGAGTAAGAGAAGTGTTCTTATAGATGAACAACTGGTTAAAAACAGAAAGCAGAGAAGAGAAATAAGTGGCTTTTTTAAGTGAGGCTCCACAAGGATATGTTTTTAAACCAATGCTTCTCAACTTATTTATAAATGATTTGGAATTAGGTGAGATCAGTGAAGTAGTAAGATTTGCTGACAACAAAGTGTGTGGCCTGGTTAAAACAAAATGAGATTATCAGAAGTTCCAAAAGAACCCCTCCGAACTAGAAGAATTAGCATCAAAATAGCAAATGAGGTTCAGTGTAAAACAATTAAAAGTGAGGCACAATGGGGCAAAAATGCCAAAGGTAGGTATATGCTGATGGGATCTAAGCTAAGATGACTGACCAAGAAAGAAATTAAGGGGCTTGGTTGACAGTTCAAAGAAAATGTCAATACAGCATGTGGCATAAATAGGAATGAACTGAAAATAAAACTGCCAAGATCATACTTGTGATCATACTGGTGTGACAGCCAGTGTGGTGTAGTGGTGAAGAGCATGGGACTGGGACTCAGGCAACATGAGTTCTAGTCCCCGCTCAGCCATGGAGCCAACTGGATGACTTTGGGCCAGTCACAGACTCTCAGCCCAACCTACCTCACAGGGTTGTTGTTGTGGGGATAAGATGGAGGAGGAGAATGATGCAAGCTGCCTTGAGCCCTTTGTAGGAAAAAGGCAGGACATAAATCAGGAAATAAATAAATAAATACTTCCCTTAAACAAATTTCTGGTGTGCTTACACTTTGAATACTGCCTACAGTTATGGATACTGTGCCTAAAAGAAAGATGCTGTGTAATCAGGAAAAACACGTTCTTGATCAAGAGGTTGGAGCAAGTTCCATACTAGGAAAGGAAACACCATCAGTGATTCTTTGGTTTAGAAAAATGATAAAGATGATAAAGACATGATAAAGATGTATAAAATTATTCATAGCATATACAAAGTAGAGAGGGAGACATTTTTCTCCTGCTCCCATAGCACTCCCTCTCCCACAGTCATCCCATAAAGCTGATTCAGGACAGACAAACTGATGCATTTCTTCACACAGGACATAGTTAAACTATGGAATTCACTCCCCCAGGTTGTAGCGATGGCCACCCAAGCTGGATAACTTTAAAAGGGCATTGAACAAATTAATGGAGGAGAAAGCTATCCGTGACTACAAGTCCAGATGACCAAATGTTATCTCCAAGATGAGAAGGCTATGGGTACCATTGCTGGGGAGCATGGGTAGAAGGGTACTGTTGTACACATTACCTGCTTGTGAGTTTCCTGTGGGTAGCTAGTAGTGCACTGTGTGTGTTAGACTAGATGGACCCTTGCTGTGGTCTGGCATGGCTCTTCTTATGTTCTTACAATATAAAAACTACACCTGTGCACACATGCACAAACACATATTGGAACATATAATTTCAACAATAAACTATGAGGAACCTAAGGAAGGAGGGAGGGAGGGGAAAAGTGGGAATCAGGTTAAGGGTTCCCATTCTGAAATCAGAGCAGGAATTGTATTTTCTTGTTCCTTAGACAACTGCTTTTTAACTCAGTTAACATGTGGAAAATGTGATGTCCAGGATAGAATTATTAATGGCTATTAGCCACTACTTAAAGTGAACATCAAGGTTCAGGGGAATTATGAGACCAAACAAGAGGATCATCCTGCATGAAGCTTTTTTGGAATTTTCTGGCCAACCAGTGTTAGTAACATAAAGATGTCCAACTTCTTGGATATTTCTGGCCTGAAGAATTCATGAGGGTTTCTGAAATGCTTTCTTCAAAGGCCATCTGTTGCAGTAGTGCGAGGCTCACTTCTAGTTTAGCCAAACTATCTCTTATGAGGATAAGCATCCACAACTATCACATATATGTTAAGCCTCCCAAATGTTACTGGTATCCTGCCTACTGAGCAGACTTTATTTTGGGATTACAGAACCACTATTGTGCAATACTGCTATCAACTTTATCCCACTTGGGTGCTTGTATGAGACCCAAAACTATGCTTGGTGGAAGAAGAGAGAATAAAATTTGAAACTCATGCAATCCATCTGGACAAGGTCAAGCAACCAAGGAGATGGAATGTTGTCTGCATTTAGAATGGGCAAAACATTGCTTTAGTGTGAACTGAATGAGGAAATTAGAAGTTGGAATGGAGGGCGAATCAGAGCCTCAACAGTTATTTGAGTATTTACTTATTTATTTATTATGGTGTTGTATGACTTTCCTGTAAAGCAGCTTTCTTCAGATTCTTCTCCTTGTTAGAACCACAACACAGATCAGTAGTCAAGTCACAAACAGAAGATGTTTCATTAAGACTTCCAAACTAAGTGGGAAAGAGTCTATTAATCGATTGTTTTAGAGAAAGCTTTTGCACTGGATGGATTCTCCTGAAATAATGGATGGGTCCCACCACAGCCATATGTAGTTTCTCAAGCCCAATAACCTTTATACTTTTGAAACAAAACAAAATTTAGATCCTGCAGTCGAACTCTCTTGCATGGTCGATGCGAATGTATGGCACAAGAAAGAGCAGAGCGTGAACATGCTCCGTGTGCTGCAGTGTCCTTCAGCCCTGGGGATCGACCTGGTCTGACAACACCCATGGGGAGCTGCCATGTTGGGTGAAGCCAGCACCATTTCCTCAAAGCGGCAATGGAAGAGTCAGCGCTCTGCAGTGTTGCCCGACCAATTTGTCACCTGCCACTGAACACTGCCATGTACGGAAGTCATCTGGGCTTCAGTGTTGGACATAGACACCTGGCATTATGCCAGACTGGCCTTTCCTGCATGTCACAGGCATCCTTTGAAGCCATGGCTCCAGGAATCAGGCCCTTCATGCAGCATTCAGATACAGAAGAACAGAAACATGTTTCAGTTTTACAAAAGCAAGGGTTACAGTTAGGGTTACAATGTATACATGCAGTATATGTTCAGTATTAAGGTCCCCTGGAGTAAGAGAACATCCTGCATGCAACATCTTCAGAGAAATTTTGCATATGTTGAACAATGCCTACCTATCTGGCATCATCATTAAGGAGAATTCAAGAGAAGGAGCAAGTAAGTCTTGCAAGAGCAAGTGTTCCCTCAGGTGACAAGGGCAGGGAATTCTGCACATGTGCAGATCTTTTATTTGCCAGGAAGACAGAAAGAGTTCTAAAATCATCAGTGTTTTTTAGCATGGCATACCAAACACTTACTGTCTCATAGGGCAGATTTATGGGTGTTCACTTTAAGGAGTCAGGTCGAAGTCATGACACTTCTGGAACTGGCCCCTTGCAGGTAAGTCAAACACACTGGACTTCTCACACATCTGTACATTCAGGTTTTTGGAGGGCAGAGAAGGAGAGGGAAGGGAATAGAGAGCAATTGCTACTTCCAGGGCTGACTGAGAATGGAGGGCTTGCATGGGAAGCGGGATGAAATCCACTTCTCAGGAAGATAAATAAAGCAGTGCCCTAAACCTGAAACAACCCATTCCTCAACCAAAGTCTATGTCAGGGTTTACCATTGTTATTGCTTAAACAAGTCCAAGCAAGTAGGAATCTGTCAAGGGACACAAGCATTGGAAAAGGCAAGGCACACCCAGAACATTCAGCAGGTCAGCAGTAAAAAGTCTGCTGTCTACCAAAGGAACAAAGAACTGCAGGGTGTTAGCTAAGCCACAAAGGGTTTTGGAATACATGCAGGGAGTGGGTGGGAGGAGCAAAGTGGAAATGAGCCACAACAAGCCTTGGAAATGCCTATTCACACACGGAAGGTTCCTGATTGAATAACCGACCCAAGACAGCTTGACTCTCAGTGGCTTATCATGACATGCAAACCCACCCACTGGCTTTTCAAGAGCTGTGCCACTTAGAACGGAAGCCCTATTCATGTGCTTCCTCATGTGGTCGCTTTGAAAAATATGCATTGCTGCTCATTTTGATCTTTTTTTAATGAATTGTGTGCACACAGGGGGAACTACCGCCACAAAATGCTTTGGGGTCATTTTTGGTTGTGAAATAACAAATACATTTACTTTAGGTTAATGTATCACTTTAGAGTTCCCACTGATTTTTTTCCAATTATGAAATTTGAAACAAATGGGGGGATTTCTCTTCATGCAAAACACGAGGAAGCCTGGAGAATGTTGCTAAAACTAGCAGAATGTATTCAAGGGGTGGAGAACAGCATTGCTGCAAATACCTACTTCTACTGCAGGGCTCAGAGTTCTGGATACCTTCCTGCACAGCAAAGCTGACTTTGTGTCACCCATTGCTTAACAGTATGAGATGAGTTGTAATCTGTCGAGCTCTACCTTCAGATTTAAAGTAGGATTTAAAGAAGGGAAGTGCAATTTTAAAAAGGTGAAAATAACACCAGTTCCTGTGCTAGAAAGAAGGGGAAGGGCTGGTTTTGCAAAGTAGAATGAATAAGATGGCTCAGAAACAAGCAAATATGGTGGACTTATGCCTAAAACAAAGCAAAGCAAGAAAGAGACTTAGCTGTTTATCAGTGGTGACATATAGACTTTGGTGAGTTGACTCCTGAAGCACTAACTATGAAAAAGTAGCCTTTCCCTGCATTAAATAAGTTAGTAGAAATATGACAAAGATAGACCTCATGGGAAAACAGAAAGGCTTCACTAGATGTTTTTAAATGAAATAAATTTCGGTTTATTGAACACTGATTTATCCCTGTAGCAAATGGCAAAATTTCCTTATCTCATTAGCCTCAGAATATACTTACCTAAGGAACTGCTTCCTTTTTCAGATTAGTAAACTTGCCCAGGGCTGCTCAGCAACTTCATTGCTAGGACAGGCTTTGAATCCAGGTCACTTGGGCCCAATGGCCACTAGACAAGGGCAGCTTAAACTTTCAAACACTGTTATCAGGCAGAAATAACCAGCCATAATCTGTATGAAACATAGGAAAGTATTTTGTTCACATTTATTTGCATATAACAAGCATAGTACCAAAGCAGTGGGCCATAAAGAGAATTTGTTTGGAGAATCGAGGGTCAAAGCGTTCTTCAGTTCTAAAGCCCACTGGATGCTCTAGGACTAGTCATGTTCTCTCACTCCTTCCCACCAAGACTTGTACTCTTGCACCACTTGAGGGACAATCCTGTAGAATTTGGATGAACCCTTCTGGAACCTGTCTCTCTAGTATCCATGGCTTTCTTCTCATACTCGGTTCAGTCCTGCAAAGTGAGCAGAACGAAGAGGAAGTGCAGAAATGCTTATGGATCTCCAGTTGTGGAACTGGCAAGTTCCACCCAAGTGCAGCTGGCCAAAGAGCAGTTGCAGGACATGGAAGAAAGGCACTACCAGCAGTCGCACAAAATCCCATTCCCAGTGATCCCAGCCACCACTCTTCCTCTACATTTCATTCAGCTGGCAACAGCCATGTCAGAAGAGGGGCACTATATGTGTGGAATGTGGGGCTTGATTCCTGGTGAGAGCTCCACAAATGCTGGGCATGCTGCCCAGGAATTCAGACTCAGGGCACTTTGGGCAAAGTGGACCAGAGTTTGGGGATCTGAGCCCAGATTATCCCATGGATGTCTACCCCCAAACAGACCCCTCATGCATGCATAATACTACAGTCTCACAACATTATCTGGGAGGCCACAGGATTTTTCATCTTCTTGGTGCTTGGATTCCAAAGGCCAGGCCCTCAGTACACAGCCTCACAGCTAATGTGAAAAGAACCTTTCATGCCCCTTCCTGGAATCACAACCAGGAAAGAGGCTGTGCCGGGGCAGGAGGAGGTGCAGACTTCAGAGTTGCACCAGTTCCAGTCAGGACCCCAAACTCCTTTTCTCCCAACCTCTGGTCATCTAGATAAAGAGTCATCTAGATATACTGCAGGGTGCAAGCTGCAATGATGGTGGCACTCGCAAACCTCACACAGAATGTTTTGCAAGCTCCCAATTTCAGAAGCTTACAAGCATCTGCCTTGGGGGTAACAGGATCACACCCTTGAGGTGATCAAGAACAGCATCAAGTTGGGCACTGTCAAAGGCACCCACACCTGCAGAAAACACACCCACACCTACCAAAATACATACATACATACATACATACATACATACATACCTGTATTTGCTCCTCCTCTTCTCCATCGCAACTGGTTTGTTCAAGTGCTCCTCTCTCAGATGAGCAGTTGAACAAAGAGAAGGGTGTTGGTAGACAGAAAGAGCAGCAGGTGCCTCTCTCAACTTAGTCATTGTAGCAGCAATGTAGAAACAAACAGACAGACTTTGGGAAATAGAGTCTGTGCTACAGTCATTGCCAATGACGTGCCATGTCTGTGAACAGTTTTAGAGAACTTCTCCTCCCACTAGAGAAATTTGTTGATCTTGTCCCCCCAGCCTCTCTACCCCAAATAGGTGTGAGAATTTGTGCACAGCTGTATTCCACTCTCCAATCACTGTGGCAACGGCAAGCAAAGGAAAGGAAATCTATGAAAAGGGCTGGCAGGTTTCACTTTGCCTGTGCTAATTGCACCTAAAAAAAGGAATCCTTTTGGAAATCTGTCTAAAGTTTAGCAGGCTGATGCTCTTAAGAAGTTCTAGATACCTGAAAATGCCACATCACTGGAGCTGAAAACACCAGAATTGCAAGCGGCAGGTCAATAATCTGGTTCTGCTTAGAAATCAGTGGTAAACAGAAATGCATGAGTTACTTATACTCTCTTTCTGAATCAGTGATTTTATTTTATTTATTTATTTAAATATTTATATGCCGCCCCTCGCAGCAGCCTCGGGGCAGCTCACAACCACCCAAAGTAATGAAATAAGCGTAATTGTAACAAATTAGTAAAGAAAATGATTACAGTTTTAATATGAAAAATGGAATAAGGATTTTTCCTGCAGACTTTATCACAGGACAAAAGGAAAGGAAATTTTTCCCCTGCAATGGAGGTTTTAAGTCAACAGACTCTTATGGGATAAGAAAAAGGTCTGCAGGCATATATTTTTGTTCTCCTGATCTTTTTCAAAAAGGAAATTTTGAAAGTGAGACCAGTGAAACAAGCAGGTCTGTTGTCACCCAATGGATACATAAGGTGTTAAAGCATCTCCCTTTCCCTTCATGAAAAATGAAAGGATATGAAAATCAAAGGTTTGGATTTGCCTCTTAGCCACTCATCAGAGGGTTCTTCTGCTGTCAGTGGTCCTCTGTAGGCCTGCGCAACCGACAGCTGTCTCCCCCTATTGCTCCACACTGTGGAGCCAGCCTGGATTTCCTTATATTTCTTTAAAGCACTGGGAAGCATTTGCTATTTTGTTTACATAAATAATGATGTGAAACCAGGTAAGTTCTACCTGTGCATTTTTGTAACTGCCTGAGGATGGATACACTGCTCAAATTTTTGGCACTTGGCATTATAAAGGACAGGGGAGAAATTAATTTTGTTCATATTTTGATAGCATATTTTCCCATTTGGAATAATCGGCAATAACACTGTTCTCAAATGCCTTACATTAATGGCACTTCATGCAATAATGTGTACATTAGGCATAGAAAATGCAGACAAAAATGCATGAGTGAGGAGAAATGCATAAATTAAAAATGCAACACTATTCTCAATGTTCAGAACAAGCCGAACACTGGAATGGAGACATTGTCAACATTTGAGATGCATCCAACTTCAGGGGAAGGATGGTGTTCCATTCAGTGTGAACCCATCAATCTACTCCCCACCCCAGAGACCTTATAAGTGAGACTGTATTTTGGGAGGTGCTGCTTCAGGGGAGAGAAGCTGCTCCATCAGGAGTGAGCCAGATGCCTGATCCTTCTGGGAATTTACTGTGTTACTGTTAGCAAGTGATGGTGTGGTGGGAGGACAAACTTCACAGCCTTGACAAAGTGATGTGAACTTAATTTTCCACATGTTTGCTGGGGACCTGCTTTTGTTATCATCCGACATAGCAAAAGCCCGGGTGTGGGATAGCCAGATCCACTGCCAAGCTCATATCCTGAGCTGGAATCAGTTAGGATCTTTTCCTGTAGTGTTTAACCACATCAGATTCCAGACACATGCAAGGCAAAGCCTTGGATACCAACAGAGCAATCTCGTGGCCTCCTGGATGCTGTCTGGGCCAGGTAATTGCTGCAAACTCACATCCAGGGATCCATTCTTGGCTCATCCGTCCATACTCACAGCCATCATGCAAAAGACCATGTCAGCAGATTCTCTGAGATCAACAAATGTTCCAGGGGTGGAGCACGAAGGACACCAGTGCCAACAAGAGTCAAGATATGCTAATGGCATCTCAACCATCTTATCTACCCCTGCAAAGCACCACAGCTGAGCATTCAGCCTGACCAACTAACCACTTTGTAGGGTGGGAGGAGTGCAGAGAGACCTTCACCTTCTTGTTCTTCCTCCTTTGCTTAGGATGCCCTGAATCTGCTGAGTGTGAAACCCCCTTTGTATTTAATTTTCTATCCCACCCATTAGCCAGATACCTCTCCTTCCCCTCCTCCTCCTCCCTCCTCCTCTTCTCTTCAACATCCACATTATTGTTGTTAACAGGTCTGGAGGAAAAGGATGTTGCAGTCCCTCAGGCTGTTGGTTGGGAGGGACCCTCCTTACTCCATCGCTTCTATCAGCAAGACCACAGTCAAAAGGTGTTTGAATGAATTTTAGTGAAGGTTCCCCAGTTAAACTATTTAAACTTCAACAAAAAAGGAGAGTTTCTGTTCAATAAATAACAGCATGCTGGTTTGTATACATCAAACCTCTTCCCTCAAGGAAATAACTGTTGCCTTCTGGAACCCCTGTATGAGTAATCCGAGGTAAGCCCAGGGCTGCTGCTTGCTTTTCCTTCATGCTGCCTTGTACCTAATGCACAACTCTCTTCAAACCCCAAGTCGCCCTTGCTCTCTGAAACAAAACAAGCAAGGTGCTAAGGAAGGAAGGAAGGAAGGAAGGAAGGAAGGAAGGAAGGAAGGAAGGAAGGAAGGAAGGAAAGGCTTTCTTTCACCCAAGGAGGCAGACTTAACTAGCCAGGTATCTGACTTCAGGCCCCAGCCAAGAGCAGCACATGCATCGGCTCTTGGTCTCCTCCAGTCATGTCCTCCCTTGTGCTCCCTCTTTGCCTGTCCTTCCATGTGCTTTAGATTTCTTCCACCATCAGTGTAGCTTTTCCTGTTCATTATCCTCTGGACCTGTCTCCAGACTTTTTTCCTTCCCCCTTTCCCTTCTCTCCCCTTCACCCCTGCCCCACTCCAGATGTTGGCCAGGATAGAGAACTGCAAACAAAACAAAGCATCGGATGTCACTGGCTCAAGAGAGCTCTCAGTGTCCTTTCCCTGCCCATTGGGCTGGCCTGGGAGCCTTTCAGGCTACAGGCACTGTCCATGAGCCTAGGTGCAACTCACTGGGTGTCTGGTAAGAGGGAATGAGCCCCACTGGCCCATCGCAATTGCTTCCTCCAGAGAGTCTTGCCCTCTCGTGATGTGCCCAAAGTGCAACAGAATCAGTTCTGTCACTTTTGCTTTTGGGCAAAGTTCTGGCTTGATTTGATCTAGGATCCACTTATTCAGCTTTCTGCCAGGCCAGGCTATTTGCAAAGCTCTCCTCCTGCACCATGTTTTGAATGCATCTGTTTTCTTCCTGTCAGCTTTCTTCACTTTCCAGCTTTCACACCCTTACAGAGCGATCACAAAAGTGGATGATCTTGGCCTTAGCCTGCTGTTAAATGTCCCTTCATTTGATTTCCATTTCATGTCCCTTCATTGCTGCCCTTCCAAGTCTCACACTTGTTTCAATGTCTTGGCTGTAGCGTCTGTTCAAATTAATCACTGAGCTAAGATATGCACAATCCTTCACAGTTTCAATCTCTTCATTGCTGAAGAAACTACCCTTACTGGCAAGACCTGAGAATGCTCCTCTACATGTGCTGGCCCAGTAAAATGTTGGGACAGCCCCTTGATTGTCATGGAGACTGTGGAATCCTGTACCGCCCCAGGAAGTATGTCCTGAGATGAAAGCTGAAATCTTCCAGAACCAACAGTCTGGTGGACCCCAGCATCACATTTGCGACTACCTCCATCGGCTCAGGTAAAGGGACTGATGGGTTGTAGCTTAGGCCATACAGTAGCCCCAATCTGTCCTGCTGACCCAGCATGAAGTGCAAACACTCCAGATTAGCAATCAGACAGACAGTGTGCCTGGAGATAGAGACTGTATTCTTATAGACCGTGATGAGACCCCCTCTCTGATCCTGATCAAGTACCCCAGAGAGTGCAGGTGGAAGATATTAACTCCTCCTTGTATTCCCACCCAAGTCTCAGTTATAAATGCCAGCCTGGCCACATCATCCACTATCAAATTGTGGGGATGAGGGGTCTTATTCTGCAGTGATCTGGCATGTAAAGGGAGCATCCAGAAACCTGAAGGGGGACTGACATGGCAGACATCAAACCTGCAGGTAAAGAGGACTGGAACCTGGCACAGCCATTGGCTATCTGAACTGTGCCCACCTTACTTGGCCAGTCCTCCTCCCGGTGCCATATCTTCCTCTCTCCATCACCACAGTGATCTTCCCTCCCAGGCACAATCCCAGGCTCCCTCCCAGGCACAATCCCAGGCCTATACAGGCATTATCAGGTAAAAATCTTTGGGTAAGTGAGGGGCAAAGGAAAGGCAACCTCATGACAACCTGAAGGGGCAGACCAAAAGGGCTCACCTCCTTCAGGGGTATCTCACCACCTAGCAATGGGCCTGCTTATATGTCCCAGGATGCTGCTGAGAGCCAAGTATGGGAAGGAGTACTGTGTGGAAGGTCAAAGCACACTCAATATCCAAATATGCAGAAGACGCCTTGGGGATCTAAGGAGAAGGCAGATGTTACATCAGAAAAGATATTGCCCCTGTGTTTCTCCACAATAGGTAAAGCAGGAATTCTAATGCATGTTTAATTATTGTGCTTTAATTAATCCAGAGCTCCTAGGCAGTTCTTGTATGAGGAGTAATTCTGAGCATGAAGAGTAATTGGAACTCAGCCCATCTTAAAACATAGCAATATAGCAGCGAGTTTGTTTGGGAATTAGCTTCTTGTTATGTTAAGCTAGGAAATTGCATCAAAGCTTTCAGGTGGACTAAGGGAGCAACCATCTAATTCATCTTTAATCATTAAAAATAAATTAGAAAACCACACAGGAGGGCCATTGTATTGCAGCCTTTTTATATTTTATTTATTTTTTGGAGTGAGAAGGAATCCAAATGAGAAATGTTTGCAAGGAGTGAAAACCGAATTCTTAGACAATCCAGTGGGATTTCTAGGTTTTCTTTTCTTCTGGTAAACATTCAAGAAAAGCCAACATATCTGACAATTATATACACCAGCATCATGTCAATAATGGCCCTGAAACAAAGAAGCTTGGGAAAAAGTAGGTATTAGTCAAAATCTAATGCATATCTGATGGGATTTAAGTGTGTTGAAATCTGTGCTGGATTACAGCCATCAATTAGAGGTAGTAGCATGCCCAGAAAAAGTGTACACAGTAGCATAGTTATGGGATTAATATCCACTTCAAGAGGCAGATGGCATTAGCTTTCTTCATGCTCCAAACTCTTTGTTATTGGAAATGGATAATAATATCTGGGGTGGGCAGATTTTTGTTGCTGTTGATGCTGTTGTTAAAGGACATATGATGGGTAATCTGTCCGAGGTGCAAGGGATGCATGATAGGGATATACAAACTCCATTCTGTCTGGGATTCTGTGGATTGTCAGCCACATTTCCTTCTGTCGCCCATTCAATAATGGAACTGGATTTGCACAGATGCATTTGTTTGCTTTTGGGCAAATTTGCACTGGTGCCAATTGGTATTCCTGAAAATATGCAAACCACAACCTCAAATATGCAAATCCCACAAACATGCATTTTCATGCTTTAGCCTATGAGAAAATGCACCATTGTGGTTGGTGTTTTTTCATCATTATTATTATTCATGCTATTCTACAACTAAATTTGCATTAAATTATGGAAATACTTTATTTTTTAAAAATGGTCTGAAAGCCCGCAGAATTTGCATAACTTGGAAAAAGGTGGTCTGCTGTGGAATCAGTGAGTTGAATTCTTAGAAATTCAAACTCATTTATGTGTGTTGCAAATACCTCTGGCGTGCCTAGTCTATATGAGCACTGGAGAAGTGGCTGAAGAGTCTGAAAAGTGGAGTGGGCGAGGGCTAAACTAAAAGTGGGTCACTCGTGCCTTTCCTTTTCAACTTTCTGCCATTCCCGTTCTCTCCCACTCTCTTTCTGTCACACTTTTTCGCTCTTCCTCTCTCCCTCTTCCTTCCCACACAGCGGGATGCCAGACAGCTTTTGTGACTAAGCTGAGGGCTCCAGGAAATTAGGCTGTGGATGGCTTGTGCCCATATGCATACATGTTGCCTTCTGGAAACTTGGGGAAAAGCAGTGACAGGAATCTGTGGGAATCTGTTTTGCGAGTAAGAATTCATCACTGGATTTCCTGGCCTCAGCTCACTGGACTCCAGTCTTGTTCATAATGACCCTAAGCCCAAGTTCCTGGTGAATGCACTGAGGCCTTGCAGAATACTTGCCAGGACTCAAACTCCACATGCAATCCAAGCAGCAGCATGTGCATCAGCCTTTGTGTTGCTACACCTGATGTGGAAGAAAGCTGTTTGCATGGGGCCCACCAGGGACAGAACTGCACACAACTGTTGCCCAAGCAGCATCCCTCTTCTCCACCACATGCAACAATGTTGCTGCACCAGACATGGGAGATGGATGTTCACACAGGGCTCACCAGGTATGAAGGTGCGCAAGCAACACCCCAGTTCCATGCTTTTGTGCTGCTGCACCTGACTTGAAAGAAGATGGCAGGTTGCACAACCTTCAATCCACAAGCATTTGCAGACTTCCCCTTGGCTCAGTTCTCTTTCTAAGACCGGGCTGAGCATGAGAGAAAGTTTGCAAATGCTAGAGTGATGGAGTCCACAGATTTGACCCCAATACCAGGCAGAAGATTGCCAAAGTATTTTTAAACCTTTTATAAAAGAATATTAATGGAGGGAACCATCTACTACAAAGAATTAGGGCTGAACATACACAGTGGGCAGGAACTGATGAGGAGGAGGAGATGGAAAACAGTGGGGCGAGAAGGAGTGCCTTGAAACCAGAAGAGGGGACACTCCACACTGCAACATTTCGTTGTCACTTCTTCCCTCTGCTCAGGCAAAATGCCACCAGCATCTAAAATGCGTTTCCTAATGGGAGATCCCCAGGTCAGCCTGGGGAGGTCTGGGCATGTTCAGTAGACTTGGAATATTGGCTAATGGTGGGGGGAATTATAGCAATCTGTGGGGGAAGGAAGACTGTCATAGAAGGATTTGAATCATGAGCAGCAACACGTCACACAGCAAAATTTTGTTGCAACACCTGTTCTCCTCTGAAAATCACATGGTCTGGCTGATGGTAGTGTCTGATTCACTGCAAAAGAAACAGGGAGAGTATTTATTTATTCATTTATTTTATGAAATTTGTATGCCATCCAATTACCAGCGTCTCTGGACGGCTAACAGCATAATTATGGAATGCTTATGGAATTACGGAATGCTTCCATGAGGTGGGAGATTCCTGTATGGATTGTCAAACTCCATGAAGGCATGAAGAGCTGTTTGTCCTGTGCAAAATTGCTCCTCATCTTATGTGCATTAACCATGCACACATCACCTACCACGCCACATCCATGCAGATGGCACACTGCACTATCTTTGCAAGGTTGCTACTCGTGATTTGTGAAGAATCCAATTTCGGGGTGGGAATCCACTGAATCAGCTCCCTGGCCTCCAGTCCTATGTCTCTCTGCCCTACTTCTCACCAAGTGTTTTCATGGGCACCTAGCAGGAAGTGAGTCTGTGGGGTCGACTTGCACACATGCCCTGCACACACCTGCTATGCAAGTGTTTTTCTTCCACAAATATGACTTATGAGCTTTGCATGCTTCTCACACAGATTTTTTTACTTTGCACAAAAAATTACATACTCAGTGCCGAGAAGCTGCTAGCATTCCTGAGCATTCCCTGACTTGATCTTGGCTCAGCTTACTTCCTAGACAGGTCTGAGCATGGGAAAGAACTGCAGCAAGCACAAGAGGACCAGATAAGCCTGGCCTTTGCATCCCTGGTTGCCACTATACCAGACAGATGAGTGGTGGGATGAGATGCATTAGTATGAAGTGAATTTCAAGGGGAGGCCCCAAGAATAAGAGGAATGAATAGGATGCATTGGCTTGCATATACTGCTGTTTTTATTCCTTTATATCTGTTAAATATCCCATCAACTGAGCTCTGCTTTGTATAGGATGTGAATGATGGAAGATTAATGGTCCACTTTAAATGGGTGCATTAAAATATTTTATTTTCCCCAGCACAGTCTTCAGGCTATTCATCTGATCTAAACCCATCTCATAATAAAATCTGGCAGCTTATGAGTTTTACATGATGGAATGAATTTGGTTGTTAAACAAACATGATGAGATGCAAAACAAGAATATAATTGACAGATTAGAAAATTTCATTGCATCCAGCATCCATACAGTTGTACAGTCAAAATGATCACCTGGTTGTGTTTTCTGGAACTTTTCCCATATCTTTTGGTGTAAGACTTACAGTATTTCAGGGATATGTGGGAGCCCTGAGAAAATTGACCAGGGTTCACCTGAAATCATGTTTTAAACTTCATTCTTTTTATTTTATTTTGTTGTGGCTTGGATCCTAAGATGACTTACAGACCTCAGGATAAGAGGTGGATTTGACCTTTGCTTGTCCAGCTACACTTTTCAATTTGTACAGCCTGAAAATATGGACAAGAGAGGGGAGAGATGAGACCTACCACTTATGTGCTGGACCCTTTCCCTTCTCAGCTAACAAAAGCAAGTACAGTTCTACCGGAAGAGACTTCTTTATCCAGGCATGACTTTAGAATGTAAGCTGACCTGTTGGTGAAGGAGGTCTGAATAGCTTTGGAGCTGTGTGTTTTTGTAGTGCTATTAATTGTGTCTTTTATCAAGATGGGAGCAGAATTCAGCAGAGACCTTGCACCTCTACTGAATCTGTCTGCCCTGCTGATTCCCTTCCACAAACAGTGTGTCCAGCAATTATGTTGCACAAGCAGAAGCTACTTCTTATCCAAGGGAAGGTAGTTTCTTCCTAGCAGAAGCTCTCAAAAAGTGGAAATGCTTCTTTCTCCCTTATGTGAGCTCTCCAGGCTTGCCTCCTTCCTGATACAAGTGCTTTTGCTTGTTTTGAGTTGCCCCAGAAGTGCCAAATCACTGTCATGAAATGCAGTTCACGGGGCAGAATGGAACTGATGGAGTGGAAGTACCCTGCTGAATTCACCTTAGATTTATTATGATTATCATTTATTTCATTTCTAATACTTCCCAATAGCTGAAATGCTAAGTAGGTAACATCATACAATGCAACACAACACAACACAACACTACACTACACATTCAACTTCTTCCACTATTTATTTATTTTACAAATTTATATGCCGCCCCCTTGCAAACAAGTCTCGGGGCGGCTAACAACATATAAAAGGCAACAATATAAAACAATCCACAATCTAAAACTGGCCCATCTCATAGTCAAAAAGTAAAAAAGAATATATATAAACATAAACAATAAATAACAATACATAATTAACAAAATACTAAATTAGCAGTTAAAATATTTCTTAAACAAAAAGGTCTTTGCCTGGTGCCGAAAAACAAATGAGGACAGCGCCAGGCGAGCCTCTCTGGGGAGTGCATTCCATAGGTGGGGCGCCACCGCAGAGAAGGCCCTCCTCTGGGTACTCACGCTCCTGACCTCTCTAACAGAGGGTTCCTGGAGGAGGGCATCAGCTGCCGATCGTAGGGGAACCCTCTGTTAGAGAGGTAAGGAGCTTTTCTCTATCTGCACTTATAGCTTTTCTCTATAGTGCCTCCCGTTCTGTTCCATGGAGCTATACTTGGAGGTGCTAAGCAGGAATCATGTCAGCTACGTAGATCGCCCCTGTTGACCAAGACGCAACAGGACTCCTGGCCCTCTGAAACCATCTGGTCAATTAGCCTCCAGGGCAGAGCATCTTAACGGCTCCCTACCCTTACAGATGGGGACAGCAGGCAGCATCTGACCATGACACAGGGATAAATCCAAAGTATCCCAACTTCAGATCTATCCCCATCTCCAGTAGGAAAGCAAACGAATTCCAATCTGGAGTGTGCCCTGCTATACACAGTAGACCATTGCCATGTTGGCCCCATGAAATCCATGAAATTCTGAGGCACCCCAGATAAAGTGCCCTCAGCATGCTCCCCAAAACCAACGTGTGGATCGACCTCAGCATCACAGGTGAGACAGTGTTCATCAGTACAATAGTGAGAGCTGTGAGCACTACACTGGCAGAATCACGGTCTGTCCCACTGGCCTGACACAGGTGCAGACTAGTACTCAAATCGATCTGAAGCCTAAAGAGAGGGAACTTATAACCACAGCAACTTCTTCTCCCAGACCTCAAGTATACTATGAAGCTAAACCAAGTCCCCAGGGGGCATCGCCCTTTGCCCACTCGGGTCCCTCTCAGTAATGCATGTCAGATCAGCGCCCTGATATTGTTAAATCATGAAGGACTTAACTGGAACCTTTTAAAGTACTTCATTCTCCTCTTCCTCTTCTTCCTCCTCCTCCTCATCTGAAAAGTACAGTGTGGGTTTGGGAAGCATAGCCGGAATGGGGGTGACTCTGAGCTCCAGCAGCTGGTGTTGTATCTTTTCATCAAAAGAAAGTGGAGAATCTTGTTGCATGAGAAGAGCAGCACACATTTTCTGTAAGCTCTGGGGATTCTTTCTACCAGTAGAATTTGTTCTGCTAGAAAGGCCATAACTGACTGAGGTTTATGTAGGTCACCATTTAAAATAGCCAGGATTGAACAAGCATGGCAGTTCCTTTCAATTTAAGTGTGGGAGGGTAAATTGCAACTTTGCGCTGCTGTATACTGTCTGATTGACACAGAAAGGTGAGTGGCTTTTGCTTCAATGTTTGTATTTAAAGGAAGTGGGTTATACTTCCAGGAGAGCCTTTGCATTCATCCAGTTCATTAGGAAATGCTGAGCACCATGCATGCTGCTCCCAGAGATGAGAGTCTATGTATACATCCACCAGATTGCACAATTAGCAAACGCCTCTTTTTAATCGTATTGTGGATTGGATTCAGAGTCTTTGATTCAGAGCCATGGGAAATGAATTTGTACTTTTAATTTTTTACTTTAAAAATTACTGACATACCTCCCAACTTATCATGAAACTCCTGAGAGTTAGAAAAGTAAAAACAAACTAGTCAAGATGCTTCAAACGCATTGTTAGCACTTATAGTTTTTTTTAAAAAAGTGCAGGGAAGCCTAATCTTCCTCCAGACCTTAATGAGAGGAGGTTTAACCATTTCCTCCCTCACTATGGTTCCAACAAAAATCCCCACTCATGCACACCAGCAGAGAGGGAATACCATGTTGTTAGCAATGGGAGTTTTCCTTTAGTGGCCAATATTATGGGAGGTTTCATGAGCTTCCACAGCTCAGACTGTGGATCTTCAGTCTTCTGCACAACATTGTCATAGCCAGTGAGGTACTGGACTGCTCAATGTAGCATCTGTCTGGGCAGTTCAGTATCCTCAGGCCCTGCCTGGACTGAATCTATAGAAGCTGACCACTGGATCCTCCGGGATAGGAAGGACCATAAGAAAGCTTTCTGTTTCAGTGAAGGTTTCCATACTCTTTGGATGTCTTTTGGCCCTGATTTCTGGCTTAGTAGTAAGAACTGTGGGGTGTGTCCTGAGCAAGTCCCTGAGGGGACCCCACATGACCACTAGCAATATTCCTGTTCCATGCCTCAGGTTGTGCAGAAGAGGGACACTGCTTGTGTGGCACATGGGGCTGAATTCCTGATGAGTCTGGGTCTATTTGTCAGGAGCTCAGACTCAGGGTCATTGCAAAATGAATTGGAGTCCAGGGAGCCAAGCTCAGGGAATCCAATGGATTCCCACCCCAAGCAGGTGCCTCACACATCCACACATGGGCTAATACTGCTCTTTAAGCCTCATCCATCAGCCAGTGCAAACGTCCACTTGCCTCTATGGCCTCTATTCCTCCTCCCTGCTCCTTGTGCCAAGGCAAGTGAAGGGCAGGGGATGCTGTTTCTTTTAAATGAAGGCAACGGCAATATATAGCTGCCCTGCAAACCCAGGCAGGTGAGGAAACCATGCACTTAGAAAGCTAGAACATAAGGGGAAAACAATCTGACTTATTACAGGGCA
The DNA here is from genome assembly GCA_023646645.1 of Varanus salvator macromaculatus. Lineage (NCBI taxonomy): Eukaryota > Metazoa > Chordata > Lepidosauria > Squamata > Varanidae > Varanus > Varanus salvator. The sequence continues at coordinate 14,842,327 of JAIXND010000771.1, read as the reverse complement.
CAGAAATGCATTCAGTTCCGTGGAAGTACTTCCATTAAGTATGGAAATCATCCCTGCCAGTCTGCTGGTCTCTTTTGACGTGGCTCTCTAATGAATGTTGAATAAACAAAGGGAAATTAGCATTACTGAACACTAATATTCTGCAGAATAACTTATAAGGCATTTATAATAGCTTGATGTTTTTTTCACAAAATCTTTAGTAATGGATATTGCCTGTTAAAATGAACCTGAGTATGAATATGCAAAAGAAAATGTCAGGTTGGATGCAAACATGTCAGATAAATTTTTTCTGCTCCCTCAATGCCAATAATAGCCCAAATTAGTTCTCTCATTTTTATTTTTTTGTCGATGGAGTTCCATAAATCAATGCAGCCTTAATATTTGAATGCTAGTTTGGTTTAAAAGTTCCCAAGTGAGTTAGAGAGAGTGTTTAATATTCTTATAAAGCAAATCGCATGTCTATAATGCTTTTCCAATATTATACTAAAAAGTATGCAACTTATTTCTCATCACATAAACATTATGTGACCCTGCATTTTTATATTAATGAATGTTTGAGCTGATCAATGATTAATGATCAATAGCTTTCCCTGGTTTGGTTTGGTTTGGTTTGGTTTTAATAGAATATGCTGTTAGCCTAATGTCAATGTTTTATTACTTCAGCTGGATGTTTTAATTGCGCTAGAAAATAAAAGAGAAGAATACCAAAGATGGTACATATTTTCAAATATTTGATTAAAAATGAGTGCATTTCTTTAATTATTTTTATTTCAAACCAAATGAGGATAATATTTCCTCAAGCCTAAAGGTGGGTCTTTCCCATACATTTTCCAAAGTTATCCTTAATAATTGGGATGCAAAGGCTAATGGGTTAAATTGGTAGAGTTATCATAAAAAATGAAGACTGTTACTCAGTGGGGATTAAACAACAGGACTTTAAGTTAGAAGTCTGGCTTATTTCTTTGTTTATATCCTACTTTGTCCACACTTGTAAGGAACCCAAACCTCACATAGTTCTCTTCCATTTTATCCTCACAACAACAAGCCTGCAAGGTAGATTATGCTGAGAACAAGTGACTGGCTCAAAGTCACCCAGTGAGTTTCTAGTCCCTACTCCCTTCTAGTAGGGACTAGAACCCAGGACTCTCGAATCCCAGTCCATCACTGAAAAACACTTCAACACAGCAGCTCATGGACTGTTTCTGTTTCTTGTGTTGGAAGTATTCTAGCAAACAGCAAGAAAGAACAAAACATGCCCTTGGTATAGCTGAACATCCCCAGGTCTGATATAGGTTGCTTCAGAATACACAAAGTTGTGCTGTGTCTCTCTCTCTTTCATATGCACATCAGTGAAAGGATGCAACTTATTTGGAGTCAATCCATGTTTGTTTGTTTGTTTGTTTGTGAACAATGCCTACTCATCAGCTTTTGTTGTGTAAGCTACACATCAGCTTTTGTTGTCTGGGTGGTAAGCAATCAAAGGTTTATCACCACCAAATTAAGAATAAAGCAGCTGAACAGAACAGCACATTTCAGAAAGAGAAATAAATACCACTGCTACCGCCAGCCAAAGCACACAAGATCTTCAGACTGAAAGGCATCTGAAGCATTGCAGTAGTGCAACTGCTGAGCAATAGAGGGGGTTGTTCCTACCTAGTTATTCTTGCTGCCACATCCTGCTCCAGCTGAAGCCAGCTCTGTCCAAAGGGTTCTTGGGGTGTTACCAGGGCAGATCAGTGGCTGCATGTAAAAGCAGGTGACATTTGATCTGCAGTAATGGGGATGGGTTTTCCACCATTCAGAAAAAGGCCATGGATGTCTCTCTATTTACAACTAGTGTTGCTTAGGAGTATTGCATGTGGAGGAGGGTATTTTGGTGGCCGCACCATATTTTGGTGGACAATATTTAGAGAAAAGCCTGCAAGGAGTATTTTTTGTTTCTGCTTTTCTATTGGATGTAATAAAGAAAAACATCTCAGGAGAGAAATGTCCCCTGAGAAATTCAGGAAGAGTCTAGATTCAGACTCACGGGATGCACGTGTGTGGTTTTGCCCTCCTACAGGTTTACTGTGCACATGGAAGCATGCTAGGATAACATTTGCATGACTTGCCCAAGGCCATGCACGGAGCTCAGCAAGCATAGGTTTCCCATAAGCAAATCCAATCTCCTTTAGCCGTGGGTGTTACATATCAAACTAAATGACTAGATATCTCAAAACCACCAATCTTGCTTGTTCTAACTGTTCCTTCTGCCAAAGCAAAGCAGTAAATACACTGTTATGCATCATTACTTACTTTGCCTCTCTGTAAATATGAATTATTATTAGTGGCAATGTTGTCTCTTCTGGGGAAAAAGGCTGTGTGTGAAATCAACATTTACTGACATTTCTTAATAAAAAATGTATAATTCTGCCAAACCTACTGATAAATTGGCAGAGTTTCATTAACTTTATTAACATACTTTATTCATAACAATGCATGGCCTTTTTGTATTTAAATGCTTTTTTTTTTTTTTTTGCATTTTGAAAGCAAAATTCTAGAACTTTGTATGAAAAAAATGGGGAGTAATGAAACCACTTGTGCTGAAGATGCTAAACAGGAATACAGTGATGAGATATGAATGCAGGAAATAAGCAAGCAAAAGAAAATGGCATTTCCCCTATTTTTGGCCATGCTGGTTCCCTGAATAGGTCATGGGATGCTGCATCAATGTCCAAAGTTGCATGGCTAGGTGACACACCAATTCTTCCTAAGTCAAAAACAAAAGACAAAACCTCTTGCTATGGATTTCCTAAAGTTCATTACTCCCCCTGTTCTGGAAACAGACAATTGATTCAGTTTCAAACCTTCCTCCTAGGTGATGGAGTACTTCAAAGTTGCTTCACTAAAGCAAACTGATTCAGTTCTTCTTTCAAAAACAGCTGTTATCTAAGGAACATACTTGGGGAAGGCAACTTCAAAACAGTTATCTCCCGTGGTCTTCCTAACAAGTTGAAGGCCATAAGGCCTTCAGAGACTATCCTGGCATTTGGACACTGGGCAGGTATATTACATTTCCTCTTGAACCTTAATAGACCGTTTGCCATTATCCTGGTACAACCCAATACACAAAAGTTAAAGAAAAACTAGAAGGCAAAAAACCCTGACTTGGAGGTGCCATTAACCTCTGCAGCCCATTCAATATATCTCACATATCCAGAGCTGTCACCTCAGCAACTAGAAGGCAATGCTCCATTTAGGTATTTCCAACAATATCTTACAGAGGGTCTGAGCTAGGTTTATAAAGGGACAAAATGCCTGCTTCCTGTGGAAAATGCCTGGATGAAAGTGAAGAAGGTCTTGGCTCAAATCCAGTCTTGTCTAGTTCAGTAGAAACCAGTAACACAGTTCAAACCACTGGAGACACATTATGTGAGGCAATCGATGAAAACAAGAGATTAACTTTTAGCTGCCTTATAAGTCAATGTTACAAGCAAGGAAAGGAACTTTGAATTTTCAATTACAGAATACTCCTCCATGGGGAAGAGCTTCTGCAGTGGAGAAACCACCATTTCCTTAGCCCTGCCAACTCACATCAGCCTGGATGGAAGCAGAGCTTGGATTTTTCATCCTCTTCAGCCTATTCAGGCACTAACACTCATGAAAGACAAGGTTAAGAAGCCAGGGGCTGGGGGACTTGCCTTCTTTCAGGCTTATTGGGGAATGAGGGAACTTTGCATCTCTTAGATTCAAGGTTTCCCATGAAATACCCCTGATATGCTTTTGATGTGCACATTCTGGGTGATGTCTGGGCCCTCTTTTGTGGGGGAAAATAAGTGGCTGTCTTCAGTTCAGTTGTTTGTGGGACACAGAAGCAACCAGGTAGGGGCGAGCAATGCTTAAAGTTGCTGGAATTCTCTGAACACCATCTTGCTGCTTATCTCATGCACAGTTCTCATTTGCAGTTGCCGCTGCTGCTCATTTTGTGCAAATGGGAAACTCATGATAACTGAGCAGGGATCAAATGGGAAGTATGAGCAAATCTCTTCAAAATTCCTCTGCAGTGGGGTTGCATCAATCTCCAAGTTTGCACAAATTGAACTTGGTATCAGGAATGAGGAAAAAATGCAGGCATGTGCTCCAAAATGTGTGTATTGGTGGGTATTTCCAGAGGGCTTAGGGCTTCCAAAGGGAATTGCTCACAAGGTTTGCAAGCAAAGTTTTCATCGTATAAGCAGGTGTCATCCCTTGCCTTTGGGTGAAACCACACTGCTCCCGGTCAGGACATGGAAATGCAAGAGTTCTCAGAGCCTTATGCAAACTTTAGCCTGTGTTAAAGAAACAGGGACTATTTCACAGGGGATTCTGTTGAAGAGAAAGGTTAATGCTTTTTAAAATAAAAGCCAAAGTGATACTAGAATATTTGTTCAGTCTATATTAGCTAAAGGCCCTTTCCATAATCATGTTGGGTTTATGTATAGATTCCAACCCTGACCTCCTTCAAGGAATTGAAGACTGCTAACATGCTTAATTCTCTTCCTCCATGTCCTGCCCAATTTTATACTCACAGATCACTTCTGTTAGAAGCTAAGCTCAGACAGCTAGTGTGATTGGTTCACAATTGCCCAACAACCATCATCAATAAATATGGATGTAAACTTAGATTTCCTCCATCATAGCCTGATATTCTAGCCACTTCACAATTGCTCTGTGCCACTAGTAAAATAATCTAATAAAGCTAAAATGATTACAGAGATGGTCTGCCAATTTCTAGCAAATGTATATGCTCTATTCTTTTCCTATAAATGTTAGCTTTAATGCTGAGGTTATTTTAGTTTTCTTTACAAAACAGAAATGTTAATGTGACTCTTCCTTTGTTTATAAAAATGCATTATTTCCTTAAAAATAGTAAAGACTCCTGGAGCTTATCAAATGTTAACAATGGTAATATCGCATTTACTTTCATAAAACTAGAGACCACTTCATCAGATGCATGAAGTGCTATTCTCAGGTGGCAAGTATATGGTTGGAGGGTGGTAAGAAGTAAACAGCAGGGTCAGATTTCATGAAATGCAAAAGAATTACAACCCGTGACAATTCAGCTGAAGTTTACATCAATGCAAAATAAGCATAGTGAGCACAAAAGCTTATGCCTTAATAAATGTTTAAAGTGCTATGAAACAGTGCCCTGGTGTTTTTCTTGCAGCAGATTAACCCTGCTATCTCTCTGGAACATTATTTCTACTTTCTTTTTTCCACAGGATGTTAGCAATGTCAGTTTTGAAGAAGGAAAGCTTAGCATCATCATCATCATGTTTAACATCTGGCGAAGCTCCACTACTTGAAAAGACCCCCCCCCCCCAATTCACTCCTAATGTCATCAGCCTAAGAAGTCAACCATTAATCACTAATATTGACAAGATTTGCATCTGGCTTCTCAGCTAATGGCAGTGGCATTGTGCTTGGAATCATGCATCTTGATCAAACAAATTAAGTTGCATTGACTACCTTAACTATCTTCGAAGGATCTGTCCACCTACTGACATGCTGTTCCCCTTCACTTCCTGACACATGTAAAGTAGGCCCTGAAAAGCACTCTTCCATAGTCAAGGCATGGGTATGTATAATATAGTGAGGACAGTCTTAACCTGTATACATCCCTAACTCAAAGACCCATTTAAGCTGCTGACACAAGCCCCAATATAATAATAAACTAATTCAATGCCCTGTGGTAGAGGACAATCTGGACCTGGCACTGAAAAGATGTTAGAACTGGTGCCAAGGAGGCCTCAGTGGGGAGATCATTCCATATCTGAGGGGCCACCATTAAAGAGACCCTTCCGGTTGCCACCAGCCAAGCCTCCCATGGAGGTGGCAATGAAAGGTAGGCTCCAGACCTTCACAGTAGTAGCCAGGTAGATTGTGCTTGGGAAAGGTGTTCCACCAGCCATTGTGATTCCAAGCTTTGTAGGGCTTTTTATAGTTTTAGAGAAGTATCCAGAAGACCCATCTTCCTCCAGGGGTTATGCTGTGCTCACAGGAGTGACCTCTTACTCAGTAAGGCTTTCATGCTTTGAAGCACATTCATTTTTATATCAGGACTTCCAGCTGAGTGCTCTTCTGCTACCTCTGCTGATCTTCCACCTTCTGGAAGCAAGCCTTTTCTCTCTGCTGGGTCATTTTAGAAGCAAGAAAGCCATGTTGCCTGAATGATTTCTTCCATGAGTGTATGGGCAGAATAAGATACTAATGGTAGTGAATTTTGACTTACGCTGTGATAACAGCTCCACAAGATTAATTTAAGAGGTTTAATTAGTTTAATCTTGGACATTTTGTGTCTAAGATTTGTCACAGAAGCAGTTGCAGTCTATGCTTAGTATCTTACAAGACTCCTGCACCAACCTGCATAATAGGCTACCTTGCAATATTAATTCAAAATAAAGATATTGGTCTCTACAAATCTCATGAAATGTAAGATATTAGAAAGACATTTCCTTATGAAGACTGAATCAATTTGACCATAGCGTTAATGCTGACATACCAGAAGTTTACACATACATAATGGCTTGCTATTAAAGTAGCATAGGAAAACTGAGGATGATTCTCCCCCCCCCCCACCCCCTGGCCCGGCCCCATGTAAATCTGGAAAAGCCAGTGTGCTGTAGCTACTAACATGTTGAACTTGGACTTGGATAATCCAGGTTCTAATCTGCACTTAAGAGATTATTATGAGGATAAATTGGAAAGTAGTGGGGTTATATAAACTGCCCTGAGTGATAATTAATTACCCTAATAATAAGAAATGACTACTTGTATATACTGTCACTCACACGTACTGCTTCTGATCTAAATGAGTGAAGATGACATAAATCTGAAAAAAGCTCAGGGCTAAGCTAGCCAGAAAAAGTAGAAGGTGCACAAAAGAGCAGAGATGGGACTTCGAATCAAGCATCCTGCTTTGAGAACTTAAGGAAAGGTATTGCTCAGCATTTCTGACAAGACTATCAGATAAATATATTGTTTCCCAATAATAACTAGGCACAGTGAAAAGAGATGCTAGTTAATTGTTCAAAAATACTACCTTTGAGTTCTTTGTCAAAGCAGCTTGTAATCAGCTCATAAAAATAAAAGACAAAACAGAAAAACTTCAGGATCAAACATCTGTCCTCATCTTGCCTCTCTATTCCTTTTGTTATGCCTCAAAATGTTCCTTGGGCATGATCTTTTAATCTTGTTTTTAAGGAGAGGCAATATCCTGAAAAGAGTTCTTTAAAAGATATTGAAATGTGTTATCCTTATTACAACACCGTATTTTGTATGCATTCTGTTATCTTATATTGTATGTTGTAAAAGTGTGCTAAATATTTTGAAGTTAAAGGTAGAATAGGGATATCTGATCTCGAGAGTTCTGTATACAAAGGATTCCTGTGTGTCTGTGCTACAAGTAGACCTATTTTCCATTGTGGCACTTTGTTCCTGGGAAGTGGAATGGCCAAGCTCAATGTAACTATCTTGGATCCGGGTCCAAGACCAGAAAAGTGCCATGAAATGAAAAACCTGATATACGGATTACCTGTCTGGGATCGTCATTGGAATTCAGCAAAACTGGGCACCTTCTGTGAGCCTGTGGGTTCAGAAGGGGCCATTCCTGCCAACTCCTTAAACCTTCCACTTACTCTGCCAACATCTGTGTTTCATCACCAGAAGAAACTGGATGATGTGTTTCTTCAGAGAACTGACCAGACCCAACCCCTGGCTCTGATGGGCTCCTTCACCAAAGCCAGCTATTATGAAGATAGGAGAAGTTTTCCAGGAGATCACCTGTGCCATGGATGATCTCCAGGACACCTCTCATCAAGAGCAGCAGTCTGTCTTCCAGGAGAGTTGCCCATCCTCTGTTGCGCTAGACTGGAGGGTGATGCAAATAGATCCCAAGGAAAGGGCGGACTGGGGGCAGCAGGGCATGGGGGGCAGTCTCAGGCAGTGATTAAGGAGGGAGATGGAACAGGGGTAGTGGGCAGCAGTCCTCTAAAGCACCATGCCTGAAAGCAGCCAGACACATGGCAGTGGCCCTGTCCCTGATATCAGCATACACTTCCCAGTGATCTTACCAAAGGTGGTGGACAGTGGGGGGACCTGATCTGCAGTGGACCACCTTTTTGACCCTCCCTCCCAATTCCCCAATGCACTATCAGAGCACCTGGCTGGCAAGTTCAGCAAGCATCAGCTCCAATTTGGCCTCCAGCAACTACTAGGGTAGCCATATATCTATGTTACAGAAGAGGAAAACACTCCCGCATTTGAAGGTGCATGCACAAACATTAAAACATATACTTAGAAATAATGTATTTTAAATAGAAGAGTAATTTTTTTGGGTGGGGAACTATGACCAGGTGAGATTGATGTCTGCATAGCCTGTTAGTGAACAACCTCAAGGACTTTGCACTCTGCCTACTTCGTTCTTTATCATTACCCAGCCAAGGACCACACAGTCCTTGAAATACAGGATGGGTTCAAATAGAGGATGGTCTTCTATAAAGTAGGACACATGGCCACTTTCACTCAACTTATTCTTATTCAAATAAGAATATATTACTTACTTGTATATATAGATATCGTTCAAGGGCCTATTAGGAATGTGTGGATTGTTCACTTTCATTTTCTCCTGAATTCAAAAGTTAAAACATCAAATTTTTTGTTCTTTGTTGTTTGTTAGTCGCGAAGTCGAGTCCGACCCATCGCGACCCCATGGACAACATTCCTCCAGGCCCTCCTGTCCTCCACCATTCCCCGGAGTCCACTCAAGCTCACACCAACCGCCTCTGTGACTCCATCCAGCCACCTCATCCTCTGTCGTCCCCTTCTTCTTTTGCCATCTATTGTTCCCAGCATTAGACTCTTCTCCAGGGAGTCCTTCCTTCTCATTAGGTGGCCAAAGTATTTGAGTTTCATCTTCACTATCTGGCCTTCTAAAGAGCAGTCAGGGTTGATCTCCTCTAGGACTGACTGGTTTGATCGCCTTGCGGTCCAAGGGACTCGCAGGAGTCTCTCCAGCACCACAACTCAAGGGCCTCAATCCTTTTGCTCAGCCTTCCTTATTGTCCAGCTTTCACAGCCATACATTGCAACTGGGAAAACCATAGCCTGGACTATACGCACTTTTGTTGGCAGGGTGATGTCTCTGCTTTTTAGTATGCTATCTAGATTTGCCATAGCTTTCCTCCCCAGAAGCAAGCGTCTTTTAATTTCTTGGCTGCAGTCCCCATCTGCGGTGATCTTGGAGCCCAGGAAAATAAAATCTGTCACTACCTCCATTTCTTCCCCATCTATTTGCCAGGAAGTGAGAGGACCAGATGCCATGATCTTAGTTTTCTTAATGTTGAGTTTCAAGCCAACTTTTGCGCTCTCCCCCTTTACCCGCATCAAGAGGCTCTTTAGTTCCTCTTCACTTTCTGCCATGAGAGTGGTATCATCTGCATATCTGAGGTTGTTGATATTTCTCCCAGCAATCTTGATTCCAACTGGTGATTCATCTAGCCCTGCCTTTCTCATGATGTGCTCTGCATATAAGTTAAACAGGCAGGGTGACAGTATACAGCCTTGCCGAACTCCTTTCTCAATTTTGAACCAATCAGTGGTTCCGTGTCCGGTTCTCACTGTTGCTTCTTGACCTGCATATAGGTTTCTCAAGAGACAAATAAGATGGTCTGGTACTCCCATCTCTTTAAGAACTTGCCACAATTTGTTGTGATCGACACAATCAAAGGCTTTAGCATAGTCAATGAAGCAGAAGTAGATCTTTTTCTGGAACTCCCTGGCTTTCTCCATGATCCAGCGTATGTTGGCAATTTGATCTCTAGTTCCTCTCCCTCTTCGAAATCCTGCCTGTACTTCTGGTAGTTCTCGGTCCACATACTGCTGGAGCCTAGCTTGTAGGATTTTGAGCATCACTTTGCTAGCATGTGAAATGAGTGCAATGGTGCGGTAGTTTGAACATTCTTTGGCATTGCCCTTCTTGGGGATCGGAATGTAAACTGACCTTTTCCAATCCTGTGGCCACTGTTGAGTTTTCCAAATTTGCTGGCATATTGAGTGTAGCACTTTAACTGCATCGTCTTTCAGGATTTTGAATAGCTCAGCTGGAATGCTGTCACCTCCACTAGCTTTGTTGTTGCTCAGACTTCCTAAGGCCCATTTCACTTCACATTCCAGGATGTCTGGCTTGAGGTCAGTGACCACCCCATCGTGGTTATCAGGGATGTTAAGCTCTTTCTTGTATAGTTCTTCTGTGTAATCTTGCCACCTCTTCTTAATCTCTTCTGCCTCTGTTAGGTCCCTGCCATTTTGGTCCTTTATCATGCCTATCTTTGCATGAAATGTTCCCTTCATATCTCTAATTTTCTTGAAGAGATCTCTGGTCCTCCCTATTCTATTGTTTTCTTCTATTTCTTTGCACTGTTCATTTAGGAAGGCATTCTTATCTCTTCTAGCTGTTCTCTGGAATTCTGCATTCAATTGTTTGTATCTTTCTCTTTCTCCCTTGCCTTTCGCTTCCCTTCTTTCCTCAGCTATTTGTAAAGCTTCCTCAGACAGCCATTTTGCTTTCTTGCCTTTCTTTTTCTTTGGGATGGTTTTAGTTGCTGCCTCTTGTACAATGTTGCGAACCTCCGTCCATAGTTCTTCAGGCACTCTGTCTATCAGATCTAATTCCTTAAATCTATTTGTCACCTCTACTGTATATTCATCAGGGATATGATTTAGGTCATACCTGAGTGGCCTAGTGCTTTTCCCTACTTTCTTCAACTTAAGCCTAAATTTTGCCACCAGAAGCTCATGATCTGAGCCACAGTCAGCTCCTGGTCTAGTTTTTACTGACTGTATAGAACTTCTCCATCTTTGGCTGCAGAGCACATAGTCAATCTGATTTCTGTGTTGACCGTCTGGTGATGTCCATGTGTAGAGACGTCTCTTGGGTTGTTGGAAAAGAGTGTTTGTTATGACCATCGTATTCTCTTGACAAAATTCTACCAGCCTGTGTCCTGCTTCATTTTGTACTCCAAGGCCAAACTTGCCTGTTATTCCGGTTATCTTTTGGCTTCCTACTTTAGCATTCCAATCCCCCATGATGATAAGGACATCATTTTTTGGAGTTAATTCTAGCAGGTGTTGTAGGCCTTCATAGAACTGGTCAACTTCAGCCTCTTCAGCACCAGTGGTTGGGGCATAGACTTGGACTATTGTGATGTTGAATGGTTTGCCTTGGATTCAAACTGAGATCATTCTGACATTTTGGAGATTGTATCCCAGTACTGCTTTCCCTACTCTTTTATTGACTATGAAGGCTACTCCATTTCTTCTGAGGGATTCTTGCCCGCAGTAGTATACCTGTTCTTACCTGAATACAAAGAACTTTGCAAAGTTTGGGGAATTCTGATTTTTAAAAGATAGAAAAAGAACTGAACTGCAATTTCACCCAGCTGCAGCAGCCAAATTCAATAAATTCAGTGATGCTCGGAACATGAATATAATTTACATCAATCTTTCCATAATTGATAAAGACAAGGAGGTACCTGCCTGCCATATAGCTGTTGAAGACCGGGGGGCAGGGAGGGGGGGATCAGCACTGATGTGGGATACTACACAAGGGTCCAAACCCAGATTGTGAGGGCTAAGCACTCAAAGCCCTGGACCTGAAGGTACAGATTTCTTTCCATGTGTGTGCGCATGTGTACACATGTACTCTGCAGTTCTTTTCATTCTGAATGTGGAGGATCTTATGACTTCTTAAAAAATCAAAACCAAACTAAAATTAAATTCCCAACCATCCTTCTTGTTGGTGGTGTGTGTGTGTGTGTTACAATAACTTAAAATTGCAATCACTTAAAATTTATTTACAAATAAATTAGCGATGTCCCATTGAGTTCAATGGTGCATAGTCTGAAGTAAGTGTGTATAGGACTCAAGCCTTAAAGTACAATCCTATCAATGCCTACACAGAAGGAAGTTCAAATGGGACATGAATTCAACAGGGCTTTTTCTGAGGTAAGTGGGGAAGGGATGGCAGCCTAAACTACAATCCAAAACAGAGAAAAAACAAAGAAACAATTTCAGTCACAAAGACAGCCTCAAACTAAAATAAATGGATTGTACCTCCATAGTTTTGTTTGGAGTTATTTAAGACCCCTGTGAAATTGCATCTGAAGGAACATCAGTAAAAGATTGGCAGCAGGAGGGGGGGACCCTTCAGAAAATAAATGTTTGGTAATGAAAAACGTGAGGTGTAACAAGTCTCTGGGCTTAATCAACCCAGTAATTAAATGATTCATTTGCTTTTCTTTTATTCAATTACTTCAGAACATCCTCCCGCATGCTGTTCATCATACAGCAAGCACCACCATTGCATCCTAATCCCCCACACCCCCGCACTTTCCATTCTTGGTTTCATAGGCTTCATTGCAGTGCACAGCTGCGGCTTCTGTATGACAGATAGAAAAGTATATAAAGATGGAACTGCGTCCGTGCATGGGTCCCATGTGCTCTTGACACCGTGTTTTTACAGTAGTTGTGGTTATTCTTACTGAATGGCTGGCTTCAGGCAACTTCAGCAACAGTTGTTGTTGATATTGTTGTTGTACCACCATTGGTCCAAACCCAATGGTGCTATTTCACCATGGTAAGTTTTGGTCTTTAGAAGCCATGATAAGAAACATCACTTTGTTCTATGGTTTTTCAGTACTCCCATGGTTTGTGTGTTGTCTTAAGCCAGGATCATGGTTTCCATAGTCCTACTACGCAAATACTAGAGTCCCCTGGAAAGACTGGCAACTGCAGAGCTGTTCCAGCCATCCAGCATCTATGTTTAGACCAGTGAGGAGGAAGCAGGCATTGGAGGCAGGCAGTGATGCACCTTGGGATTGGATTTCAGGCAGAGGAGATGAGGGGCTACATGTGAACAGTGGGAGAACTGAGTGGGGAAGATGGAAACCATCACAATATTGAAACCACTTCATCATCTGTCGGGTAGATCATGGTAAAAAAATGTGAGCCATGGTAACCATGCAGGCTTGCTTGTCATGTCATGTAAACCTAGCAACTGGGTTGAATGGCTAGTGAAAACTTCTGTCAAGGAGATCAAGAGCCTACTGAGAGCCCTACTGAGCAAAGGCTAAAGTGAGATTGCCTTTGTATCAAGGAAATCATGGCATTTGGCGTGGTGACTGAATGATGGACTAAACTGCCATCCATTGGGCCCTCCCTAGGAAGATAATGTTCGCTGCTGAACATTCTCACTGATACCTGTGGGCAAGGCCACATGTACTAGCACGTCATCTCACTCCCAACCATCTTGCCCCTTCTCCAGTCTCTATTCTCTCAGCCCAGAGTAAAAACTTGGCTGTCACTGGGAAGACTTATATAAGATCTTTAGAAAACAATATATCATCTTTGTCCTTTAGCCTCACAGAAAAGCAGCAACCCTGCTTCACCCTCAGTTTTTCAGGTCGCGTCACTTCCATGTTTGATATTCCTGATTCTTCTGTAACATTTAGCATGAGTAACCAAGAGGCACCAATCGGATCTGCAATGGGGGCTCATCCCAGATGATTCACTGCAGAGCTTTTTTTAAACACCCCCTTTAACACAGATGTTTCTGTCTTAATGCATGTTTGTTTCTTTTTGCTATGCCAGGTGTATTGGCACACTGAGCACCATTTAAATCCTTAGCAATACCCTTGGTCTTGCATAGGACCAGGACATTGCGACAAGGGGAGAAGACAGGTTACACACACACACAAACACATACACACATAGAGACTATCTGCTGAAGATTCAGCAAAGATGGCTTCTTTTTCTAACAAGAGTTAAAATAAACATTTCTGGGAAATTTGGGCTGTGCTTTTGGGATACACATTTGTCTCAGCAATTTAGATCAGATTTTTCACTCCTTTGAAACATGAATGTAACTATAACAAGGAAGGGAAAATTTGGGGGATAATATCACTCACAAAAATGTCCATTTGATTTAGAAATCAGCAGGCATGTAATCAGCAGGTATGTAAGTGAGTTGCTAACTCAATTAATTACACATACCTGGCACCTCTCCAAATAAACAGCATTCATCCCCTCCATTATCTCAAATTGCTTCTGTCACTTCTTAATCAACTCTTCAGTCATAATTCTATAGATCTGGTTATGCTTACACTTTATGGAAAGATTGATGTAAATTATATTCATGTTCAGAAATATTCTGCATAAAGATTAAAGTGGCAGAAAGAGTCACAAGATACTTAAATATGGAATTTAACAAGAGGCCAGACAGGAAAACAAAATCCTCTCCTCTCCTCTCCCTCCTGCTTTCCTTTCCATTCTCTACTTTACGGTAACACTGTACTTTAACCACCCAACAATTTACAGTGGTTGCCATAAATGACCATAATGAAATACTACAACATATTTCATTTTGGTCCTTGCAGATCCTCTTTCTTGTGGTACTGGAAGGTTGGAGCACTTGATAAAGAACCAGGACCTGCAAAAAAAAGTTGTATCATATCCCTGAGCCAGGCACCAAGTAATACATTTTCCTCTACACTTCGCATGCCCAGAAATGTAACACCAAAAGCTCAAGGGGGAAATGCAGCCTCCCAAGGCTCCCAGAAGGCTACTCTCCCTTCTCTTGTCCCATTTCCTGTGACCCCTAATTGTCTGGTGGTTTCTCAGGTTTTGTCCAGGTTTTCTCCTCATCTAGGTTTTCCTCTAAACCTTTTCCCATGGCTTCAGTGCTCCCTACAAGAACTTTGAAACTTTTCTATTATGGCTGCACCACTTCTACCTTCACCCCTGCCCACCATGGAACTACAGTCCTTGAGAACTCCTCCAAAAGGGAGGTTCAACACCCCAGTTCTAAGGAGGAACATGGAGGATCACCTCTAGCTGGTGCCTATTATCAAACAACAGGGGATGGGCTCTCTCCTTGTTGGAGACCACATAGGTTTTTTCTGAGCTCAGGGGCGACAGGAGAAATCTGATTCGTTGGGGTATCATTGGAAGCTTCCAGTAAAGCAGAGCTCTCCACTCACCTCCAAGCTGGCACAGATGCTGTTCATTTGCAGGTGGGCTCAAAACAGTGCAGTGATGTCTTCTGTTGTGAGCCAGGGTTCCCTCTTCACACCATCAGAGCCAGAGACCTTTCTTGGGAAATGCCCTTTACTAACCAAAGTATCTTCCAGAAGCACAAACCCCCAGAATACATCTCATTGAACCCCATCTAGTTCATCTTCTGGGAACTCTCCTAACTGGTATGTTTGGGAGCCAACCTTTCAGGGAGGGGAGCCTTTTGGAAATGAGCACACTCCTCTCTGCATTTCAATCCTCTAACTGGGCCACCCTCCTCTGCCGATGTCATGTTGTGGGGTTGAGAGCCATACCTGCCTCATTGGTCTTTGAGAACTCTCCTGTTCTGAGCCTCCTCCAAATAATTGCATCTTAGTCATTTTCAGAGGATGCCAAAGCACCTGGGGAGACTGACCTTGACATAAGCACCTCTGCGTCTCTCATCTCAGCATCTGGAATTGACCCACATTTCAAAGCATCCTTCTGCTCCTCTGAATCCCAGTCAGGAGACTTTGGGAATGCATACCAGAAGCAACTTCTTTCTCACTCCCAACACTCCCCTCCCTCTAACAAAGTGCACCCCACTTTCGGCCAACCTCATTCCCTCCTGCCCACCTGTTTGCCTGACCTGGTCAGGTCCTCTTGTTAATCCATGCAGCATGCGCTCCCTCCATTTCTCAGTGCTGTAAGAGCATGCAGGCATGACTCTCAGTGTATCACTTTTTGGGAAGACAAATTGGAATATTTTAAGCAGCTATTAAGCTCTGCATTTCTCTGGATTTTCCTGGCATTCACACTCTCCTGTCTTGTTTTTTGGGACCCCATATCACTCCCAAAACTATCAGCACCAGGCTATCTTGGAAGGAATTGCTTCTTTTAAGGGTCATAACTTTGGGGATAATGCACACATGGAGGCCTCCTCCAGCTACAAATGCCCTTGTGTGCCCCATTGCAATTCAGTTTATGCAAGAGAAGTAGCCTCTTTATGGTCTGGATTGTTCCCTCTTCTCTTTGGTAGTTCTCATTCTGTATATATCTGAACATCAAAAGAAGATTTGTACAAAGTGCATTCAAGCTTTTTTTCCTTATGGGGCTCACAGGCGGTGGGAGGAAACACCTTGGAGCTAAGCAAGATATTGCAACGTAACAGCTGCTTGTCAGTAAGAGGTCCATAAAATGTGTCTTTGGGTATATTCATACACACTAGGTTAAAAAAAGATAAACTTTAAGAAATAAAGCCGCACTTGGTGTCCCTGCCTTATCTCTCTTGGCATCTCTACCCAGTCAGCTATGCTGCAGTCAGCCTTGTTGCATTCAATAAAACTTGTTTTTCTATTCGGAAGCCTCATGTGCCTGCCTGGTCCCTGCCCATGAGAACTGCCTAGGAAACAGCATCACATATATGCCTTCCTAGTGCCTACTGAGGTTACAAGAAAGTGATGAAGAATATTGCATGGGAAGTTATTTCTCCACTTACTGTGAGCTCTGGGCGCCAAGCAGCTGTACCTGAACATGTCATTCCACCCTTATACATATAATGTCCACCTCCACACCAGAAATGCAAGCTAGAAAACTATTGACTATGGTCTGATTCTCAAAAGCCCCAATAACCCAGACAGCACTGATAAGCCTGCCTTTACAGTGTACCACTTCACACATAACAAAATGTGTTTGTTCACATAACAAAATGCTGTGCAATCCCACCCCAAAGTCCTAAACATCAGATTTTTAGCATGTTCCTGAAAAAGACTAGGGAACAATAATTCCCTATAACACCTTCTTTTTCAGAGTAGATGAACTTTCCTCAATATGATTTATCCTCTGGAATCACACCACTCAGTTAATTAACCTAAAACTCTAATTGTGATCTACGGTTAAAGAATGGCTGTGCAACCTATTAATCTCTCACACCTGTGCAAAGGTTTGGTCCCTTAGGATCATATGGGACCAAACATATGGGCTAAGCATGAACACTGCCCACAAAGTATTGCAAGGAAAAGTAAGTTTAGGACTTCATAAAAATGTGTAAAATACGAAGCACAAGAAGAGCCCTGCTGCATCAAATGAAGGGTCCCTCTAGTCCAGAATTCTGTTCACAATGCAGTCAACTAGCTGCCTGTGGAAAATTCATAAGTAGGGCAGAAATGCATTAGCACCATCCTGTTTCCTGTCCCCAATGTACACATGATACTGCTTCGGATACTGGAAGAAATAGAGAACTAATAGCCATTGTCTCCTCCATGAATTTTTTCTTCTAGAGCTGCTGAAATTGATGTCCATCACTACATCTTGTAGCAGTGAATTCCACTGCCTAACTATGTACTGCATGCAGAAGATATACCTTTTATATTTATTTATTCATTTATTTTAAATTTCTTATATACTAATTATTATAAAATTTCAAGATATAAAAAGCCAAAAACATAAATACATATTGAAACCATATCACAATGATAAAGGATGAACTGAATGACCCACCAATCAGCTTTTGGGGAAGAGTTTTCATTCTAATAATATGAGAGAAGAAGAGCAATGTTTCTTTCTCCACTTTCTCTACATCTGGCATAATTTTGTACATCTCTGCTATGTTTTCGCTTGAATTCCTTTTTGAAAGCCAAATAGTTCCAATTGTTGTAACTTTTCCTCATAGGGGAAATGTTCCTTTCATCATTTTGGTTGCCTTCTTCCATGCCAAGTGTAGTTACACCATGGCATTTTATTTTATTTTTTATTCCTAAGCTAATGATCCTCCAACACAGAATTTGATTTTTCCACAGCTGCTATACACTGGGTCAACATTTTCATCAAGCTTTTTATCATAACTCAAGACCACTTCCATAGCCAGTCACCATTAACTTTTATCCAACTTCTGTATATGCAAAGTTGGCATTTTTTTGCCCCAACATGCATCACTTTGCAACATACGGCACTTTAAACTGAACTGCATTTGCCATTTGGATGTCCATCCTCCCAGTTTGCAGAGATCCTTTCAGAGCCCTTCATGATCCTGCAGTTGTTGCTGATGTTGTAGTTACATGCCATCAAGTCATCTCTGACTTACACTGACCCTCTGAATGAATACCCTCTAAAATGTCCTGTCCTGGACAGCCCTGCTCGGCTTTTCTATATTCAAGGCTATAGCTTCCTTTATGGAACTGATCCATCCCATAGATGGTCTTCCTGTTCTTCTGCCTTTGATTTTCCCTTTGATTGTCTTCTCCAGTGAGTCTTGCTTTCTCATGATGTGACCAAAGCTTCAGTTTTGTCATGCTTTGCTTCCAGAGCATGTTCTGCTTTATTTGATCCAGGACCAAGTTGTTTGTTTTTCTGTCAGTCCAGGGTACTTGCAAAGCTCTCCTCTAGCAGCATGTTTCAAATGCATCAATTTTTTCCCCTGTCATATTTCTTCACTTTTTTCCTGTCAGTGTTCACACGCATATATTCAATGAAATACTTTTTTATAGCATCCTACGTAATTTGTGGCCATCAGCAAATGTGGCCACCTCACTTGTTTACTCCTAATTCCAGATCATTTATGAACTTTTTTAATGCCAATACAGATCCTTGTAGGACCCCACTTCTTATATCCATCCAATTTACAATAGACCCCTTTGGGAACTAGATAAATAGGTGATGATCCAAGTGCCAGAGGGCAGAGAGAAGCTGAACATTGTTTGTCCATTATTAAAATATTTAGAGTCCAATAAAAATTTCTCAGAATCTGGAATGAGGCTTTGTCAAGGACGTTGTAGAGAAAGCAAAATGATGGCCCAGCTGCCAACACAGTTGTTGTTGTTGTCCCTTGTAGTGGCAGCAAAACTAAAACCAAATCAAAAGAATCACTTAGGAAAAGAAATGTTCCACTGCCATTGCTGATGGTGAACTCCATCCTGGAGTAACAGCTGGAGAATTTCATCCTGGACAAATTTAGTTTAATGGTCAATCCAATTTCTTTGCTCCAAAAGAGGGTGAATTGTTATGAAAGGCCCTCTGTGCACAGTGCTAGTTCAAATCAAACATATTTGTCAAGTAATGATATTAATAGTGTCTGTTTTCTCTGTGTTGTGAGTATGCGGTGTGTATTTTTCTGCAGTAACCATTAATAAAGCAGGGAGTTCTACTATGACTCACTCCAGTCGGGGACATTGAGCAGCAGAGCTGGTGGCAAGTGCAAAGGGTGACAAAAACAAATAAGAAACAAATTCACCAGGAAATAAGCATATAATTTAAAAAGCTTCTTTTATCTCAAAAATTTCATTAGAAACAATGAAACTCTCAAAGATATATAGAAAACAAGATTTAATTAAATTGTGTTTCCTTTGCCAGCTCAACATCTAGCACATTTTTTCTTTTTTCTTTTCAACAGTCCAAAAATATTTACTCCGTTGAAACCATCCAACTCTAGCATCTCAGATTTTAAGCCACTGACAAACTCCCACAGAGTCAGCAAGACACCTTATCAGGATCCTACTGTGGGTGTAGGGGATCCAGCAGTCATATTAGTTCCTAGATTCACAATCTCGTCTGCTTGACATTGCTGAAGCACCATGCAAAACCTCTTGGGATATGTCCCAGGAACCTTTGCACAGATGTAAAACTTCCTATTTACATTGATCTCCCATAAAGTTGTCGCTTTCCCAAGATGTTCAGATCCAAAGTCCACAATTTTGATATCATGTGGAGGGCTGGAACTGACCTTCACATGATGACTTGCAACACTTGCAGTGGGTTGCACGGGTCATTATGGTTTATTTTGTTTGCCGAGATGCACTGAGGGTAAGGGGAGGGGGAGGGATAAGTTAATATTGTTTATTTCATTTTTGTATTTTAATCTTGTTGTAAGCCGCCCCGAGGCTTCAGTGCAATGGGGCAGCCTATAAATATTTTAATAAATAATAAATACTAAATTATGGCGGCCAGTATAGGACTGGCCATACTACATGAAGCTGCTCTTATTCATAAATCAGACCACTAATCCATCAAGTCCAATACAGCTTGCCAGCATTGGTTCTCCTGATACCTGAGCACAGGTGTCTTTGATTCTCTTTGATAGCTACCCCTTTGACTCAGTGAAGAGAACTTAATCTGGTCTGCAAAGGTTCCTTATCAGGCTCATGAAGGCTTGGGTTCCCTCTGCATGCCAGGCTACTCCATTCAGCAAGGCTCAATTCCTGTTGCTGGGCAATCCAGAAGGCGGTGGGCAGAAGAATCCCCTTGTTATCTCCAATTAGAAATGGGAGCAATGCACTTGGTCAACACTTGCCATCATGCCCCCTGATGCAATTAGACCTGTGGGAACCAATCCTGCTCCCTCTCCTGAAGCCAGTTCCCCACTCCTGCTTTAAGATGCCAACAACTGAGCCTGAAGCTCTGCTACCTACTAGCAATGGAAATGCTGCTGTGGAGCTCGGTGTTAAGCTCAAACAAGCATGATGGCAGGGACTACATACTATTGTGAAAGAAGGAGCCAAGTGTCACCTGGAGGCAGTTTCCTATGTTCTCTGCCTTGTGTTGATAGTGTATTCCAGCTGTGACTCTCCAGAAAGTGGAAGAAATAGATGAGGATTCCCCTTTCCAGACTAGAGAGGGTTAGAGAGGAGAAATAGAAGAAGGAAATGGATGAGGGAGAGGAGCAAAAGGAGGAGGACAAGGGAAATATCCTTTCATTCCTACATCAAACTCATAAAACAGGTAAGCCATCCTACTGTCCCCAGTAAAGAGGTCCATTTGCAAACTTCCTTACTCCCTTACATTAGCTGGGGAAGTAACCATGATAGTACTATATATCAAAGCTTTCTGTACATGCCAGGAATTTCTGAGTCACAATCAATGTCAGTTCCAGGTCTGGAAGGAAGGCTTGGAGGACTCATCCTAACTAGCTTCCCTTTCCTTTCACTGTTGCTATTGTCCATTTGCTTGGTCTGGTCCTCTGGACCAAATTCCACCACAACTCTACCAGGGACTCATACATATACATCTGTATACACACAACCTCTCATTTGGAATGTTTCTTGGGTCAGATATCTGCAAGGACCATGAACACAGGTAACAATGACTGGCAAACATAAATTGCCATTTGTATACAAAGCACTTCCATGAACACAGGGCAAAGTGGTCAATATTTAGATTTAGCAGCAACCTTTTATATTATGGAGAACTGCCTAGAAAACACATGGCAGTCAAGAAGGCTTGCACAGTGGGTCTAGCAAGAGGAGCCTAGCAAGAGGGGAAACACAGAAGGCCTGGTATGGAGCACAGCTTTGGAATCACCCTCATCTAGAGTTGGTTTAGGTGGTTTCCTTTCACACCAGTATAAGCTGATGAGAAAACTTAAAATGGGTTGGGAAATTTTGTGAAACTGGGCAAAGGTGTGATTAATTCACTTTTAGATTGTGGTTTCGTCACTTTAAAGGCTTGGGTCCTTTCAGTTCTAACACAAACCCTTTAATTAATGTGCTGACACTATGCTGGAAAATATTTGTATATTGCCTCATATGAGCTTACATTTCCTGAAGGATGGAGTAGAGCAAATATCAGGTACTTTGCCTGCCTGATTTCCTTTGATTCTGTCTTCTGCATTATTTATCCATTTTCACCCTTCAAGTGTTTTCACAGCAGATGTCTCACCAATGTCCTCCATAAATCTCTGCATTTTGTTCCTCAGATGAATTTGATTTGAGGTATTACTTTAAAGCACATATAAGAGTAGATTTAATACTTTCCCCAAAGATTCTAGATTTAAAGATTAATAAATGGACACAAATGTGTCAAGGATAACTCCAAGTAAACTAAACTAAAAAATAAAAAATAACAGTGTTCAAACAAATTGTTTTCTCCTAGTAAACAGGCTCTCTGATATAAAATGACAGGTACTTTCTTCATAGAAAGTGACAAGTTAATACCCTGTGAGTATTCCTAGCTGAGCCATTTGTAATTGAAAGGTGAGTATTAAGCACAGTACTGATTGTCTTCTGCTCTGTTGGTGACTGATGTTTACCAAACATAGGCTTTTGTTCTGATATTCCATCACCTGCAAGATACTGACAGTGCTGCCCAGAGCAGGGAAGCAGCTTTTTGGTACTCTGTCCCAAGTGAGGTCAAGTTGCATCCATGTGCTGTGAATTACTGTGCAACGTAGATTCCACCCCAACCCAGCACAAGTACCACTGTACTAAGTGAAATCCTGCTGCAAGTCTAAGTTAGGATCCCTGCCAGGGAGCTGCATATAATCTTATAAATAAATGAATTTCTTAAGGTACTAACTGCTGCATGGACCCTGAATTTAATTCTCATCAAGGGTTCAGCAGACAACTCAAAGTTGGGGCCCTCTGTGGAGTAGAGTGGCAGGTATGCTACTTTAAAGAGGGCAGTCCTATATTGGAAGGTCCGTTAGAGGATAATTACTTGTTTGAAGGCATTGTCTATTTGATGGAGGCCGGGCCAAGTCTGGCTTAAAGATTTTTAAATCCCTTGCAAGAAGGGCCTTAACTCTCAATACTTAGCACCTAGGGGAGAGATTAAACATTCACAGAAGTCACTGGTTCAATTTGTAAATGAATGCTGTATAAGAATGAGGTGTTAATTATCTAAATCTCCACTCTGTAGCCCATGAAATGAAGTTGCTCATATCATCACAGTTTAATATAAGCTGCAGAATTTTGTTTTCTGATGGGCCCATGAACCTAATTTAATTTAATATGCCTTTTCTAATGTGGGTGAATACAAAGAAGATCTCTCTCTTTCCCTCCTTCCCCTCTGTGTGCGTGCTATTTTGCTATTTTGTCAGTGGTAATGAAGCATTCCCAGAAGATTGTAGGAGCGTCTTCCATCAATAAGCAAAGAAACGGACCTTATATTCTGGCACAAGAATCACCCTGTATGCACAGGCTTTTGTACTTATCTCAGCTGTTCTAATAACTTGGTGAAGTGGCCCTTTGTTCCATAGCTTATAGCTACTTTGCTTTTAAACGCGAGTAAGAGAATGCTATTTATTTACCATGTTATGCTCGGCAGATTTTAATCCACTCAATAAATGCTAAATTGTGTGAATATTGTAATGGTGTACTTTTAATGCTCTAACCAAGAATTCCAACCCCACTTCCTATTCAGATATCCTGCTCTCTTCATTTTCGAAGGCACTGGGAACAGATTTGTACATATAAAGAGATGTGCACACAGGTCTAGGTTTTCTATTGATATAAATGGGAGAATACCTCTGAGTATCAAAGCTTTGTGTATATGAAAAAAATATGCATACCCCAATGAATGTATGTGGGTTGAATGAATAAATGATCTGCATTAAAATGATATGACTCATTCTGTTTAAAACATATAACAAAGCAATTAACAAGAAAATAAACCACACTAATACAAATTAACCAATTGAGTTGTTATATGCATAGCAGTTAAAAATAAACTAGTCACCTGTTCTATTTTGTATTGGTCCTGATCTGATAAATAGAGCATAACTATCCTTTTGTCTGGTTACTCCAATAAACTAATCAAAATAGGATTATACCAGATCTTAAATCAGAATGGAAGGTACAATGTAACAGTATATCTGTTAAGGTTTCAGGCTCCAGAACTACATAGACTCAGCATATATCAAAAGAGAATGATCATACTTTTCCCCTGTAGGTATGCCATTCACTTCTGCAAACATAAACAGGTAAAGTTTTATGAGCCATAATGAGTATCTTGAGAACATAAAAGGAATGATTCTAGATCCAAACAAAGACCGGTCTAGTCCAAAATTTGGTTTGCACTGCAGCCAACCACTCTTAAGGAAGTCCACAAGCAGGCATGAGGTTAAACTGTTGTTTAACATCAACTGCCATGGCAGGGCATACTGGGAGTACAAAGTTTTCCTTCCAATAACCTTATTTTAAAGCATTACAACATCTTTGCAATTAAAGCTCAGGATTTTGTTGCCTTCCTATTTTGATAACTTCCCCAGCTTAGCAAATTTGCCTATAAACAAGACTGAAAGAATGCAAGAAGAGAAAAGTAATGTGGGAGGAAATGAGAATGACAGGTTCTTCCATCTAACTTCGAATTCTTGTGTATGGAGCCATTTGTGATGCTAAATTAAGGATGCTGACATTTGTTTCTGAGATGCTCCCCATCTTCAGCAGCTATATGGGAGGCAGGGTAGTGTGGTCCTCCCATAGAAGAGTGAGAATTTGATGCTTGAAATTGTTTGTTCTTTAATAAAAATGTAATAAATATTTCTCAAATTCTCTGATTTCTTTATATGCAGGATGGAAAGATGTTGCTGCAAAGGGCACGAAAAGTGCAAAGTTTTGTTCTGCCATGGAAGAACACATCTGGGGGGGGGGGGAGGTAGAATCATTATATTGATTGACAAGTGAATTATATTTTTGAGACTGAAGCATCCAATTATAATGTCCAGCCATAGGCCAGGAGTTCAGTCTTACAATCCCTCTATATATTTTCTTGTCACTCAAAATGCAAGCATGTGGGTGTAACTCTTTATATCCAAGGATGCTGTGAAAGACATCAAAAGCACAAGACATGCATGTTTAAAGCAAGTTTCTTTAAGTTTTGTGGGATTGTCTCCCAAGAAACTGTGATAGCACTAGAGCCTAAGAACTCGAACCTTTCAAGATGAGTACAAACCGCTGAATTTGGAGGCGCATGCTTCATCATTGCAGAGTGGAAAGAGCAGTAGAGCTAACTGTTGTCACCCTGTTCATCCTACTCTGCATTTTTGCTAGATGCCCATTTTGGCTGTCTGGTGATGGCATCTTGAAGGTGAGGAAGGAGACTGAAGTGGAATCAGAATGTCTCATATCCTCCCCTCCCTGCCCCCTGAAATAGCCCCTGCAATCTTTCTCCAAGGTCACTAGCTGCCACAGAAGTTTTCTGGTGAGCTACAAAATGGCGAATGAGATCACTGATCCCAAGCCCTGAAGCCAGAGCACTGCCTCTGCCCTTAGAGAAGGAAGCCCCACTATCTTACAGGGGCCATAAGATCATTCCCTAACCCATCTAAAGAGATTAATCTTGCATTATTTGATTATGAGCTGAATGAAAATAGAAATATACAGTTTGGGGTAGTTTTATGATTCATCAAACTAATGGATGCGCTAAGCTTCTGAATGTGACCAGTATGTTCTGATCTACTAGCCTGTCATGCCAGATTTCATTATTCCAACCAGGAATGATGTAAGAACTAATGTATGAAAGACTGTCAAAAATAATAAGAAAGAAACTGTCAAATAAGGATATACAAAGCAAATCAAGGTTCCCTGAATTCTTCCTTAATGCTTTGATTTATATCAATATCACCTCGTGAGTCATATTTGTTGCTTTCCATGGAAAAAAAATCATTTTTGTGTGGATTCTTTTTTCCAAATGTATGCACTGATTGTGTACCATTTTGAAATGTACAAATGGATCCAACATGCTCATTCCTCAAATGTAGCTATTATTACATGCACAGTGTTCAAATGTATTTTTGCTTGTTTCTTATTCAGTGAATCACTTTGCAAGCATAGACATGGGCAGATTTTAACTATAGATAGTGTATGAGTTCAGGTTTGGCTCCATGAGGTGAACTGTCCAAAAACAAAATAAAATAAATTTATTGTGCATTCCTACTTTGTAAGTTATTCTGCCCTCAAGTGAAGAGTCAGTACAGTGTGATGGCAAAGTGTTGGATTGAGAACCTGAGAGATCCTGGTTGTAGTCTCCACTCACCCATGAGACACACTGGTTGCTTTGGGCCAGTCATGCTCTCTCAGCCTAGCTTACCTCACAGGCTTTTTGAGGCCAGTATAAAAATGGAGTAGAAGAGAACTATTTAGGCTGCCTTGGGCTCTGGGAAAGAGGAAAAAATGCAGGATCTAAACACAATATATTCTTACTATCCAAACCATCTAAACGGCTTTTCCTGATTCATTCTGAATCACTCCACTTCTTCAAATGTTTTGAGAAGTAATAATTTGTAAAATATTTGAAAAAGTAGCTAATCTTATGACGTTGTGGTCCAAAAACTCCCAAATGCAGACTTTACCCACACAATCGTTCCTATACCTCTACGAAAAAACAAAAACAAAAACCAGCTCACATTGGAAGCAAAACAAAACACAATGCAATGATACCAGACAAGTAGAACAGAAAAAGGCAGCTATCAGATGTGTTCCTTTTCTTTATTTCTACAATAGGATCTACTTTGTTCTTCCTCCTCAGGGCTGACATTCTTGGCAAAATCGTTGATGCAGAATCTCCTTGTAATATAGAGATTTTTAATACAATACCAAAAGCAAATGTAGGTGAGTACTTATTATCATAGTTTGTGTAATGCTGAGGTGTTAAGTGGAGGTGGCATCTCTAGAAGACTTGCCTTTTATACGTGGTAGGCAGGAGTGATAGGCTTTAGATGATTTGTGTGTGTGTGTGTGTGTGCCTTTTCTCATTCCATTGAAATGAATAGGGAAGTCACAGCAAACAAAAAAGTTTTGTGCATACATCTCCCACTACCACCATCAGGTCTCAGGAGGATTTTTTAATATTACATAACTTGGAAGCCAAGGAAAGGAACAGGTTAAAAATCTGAATTTTAATGAGTTACTCCTGTAAAGAGCTTGTGCAAAAAACATTGCAGAATTAGCCCAAAATTGTCAGTCTTATGTTGGAGCTGACAATCAGAATTCACAATTACATCCACATAAGTTATCATTGGTTTCCAGATTCACCCTAAAATGTAGGTGTCAGCCATCACAAATCCCTTAGGTTGCCATTCTAATAAAAATGAAGTAATTTGAAGTCAATGTAAGTTTCTTCTGAATATTCCTGAATCAACTGCTTGTGATTGAATCACTTGTAGATGCATATACTTCCATATGAACTTTTCTGCCTTAAAGAGCAATGTCATAGGTTGTGGCAAGAGCAAACGTGCCATCAGTTATCTGAGACTCACTTTGTCTCGGCCCAAACTTACAGAAGCCCTCAGGCATGTGCATGTCAGATGTTTTAGCCACCTTACCCTTTAATTGGCACCCTTTTCTTGCTCAAGCTATGACTCTCCATGCTCAGACCCCACACCCAGGTACTGGGCTCCTCCCAGGTATCCTGCTTTCCTCTTACCTCAGATGAAGGGAAAATGCTCAGCCTCTCACACCCTGGCTGCCTTTCCCCATCCTCAAGAGACTCCTGCAGCTGCCTAGGGAAGTCCTCTCTTACCACCAACTCCAACAGCCTCAGCTGACCAGCCAATGGCCCTTGGATCTTGTTTCCCAGCTTTCTTCTCTCCCCCCGAGGCTGCTTTCAAAGATGTGCATGTCCTTCCTCCACCAGTGCAATGCTATAAAACTCAGAGGCTTAGAAGCATCCAGTGCAAGCAGAAAAGCACAGAGGGGACAATCTGCTGTGCCTTGCACCCTGGGTTTTCTCTAGGTGGCTGCAGAGAGGAAGGGAGGAAGGAACAGACAAAAGGAAGGAAGGAAGGAAGGAAGGAAGGAAGGAAGGAAGGAAGGAAGGAAGGAAGGAAATGGGGGCATCAGTTGGGTTCATTGTAACTCAGCAACCCCACTTTTCTCCACTCCAAGTGCTGTGATCGGTTCTAGATTCTCAGGAAGGGAGAGGCAGAGGTGCAGTTGCCCATTACAGAGGCCCTGTTCTCTGAGCCTTTGTGATGGAAGAATGCACGGTTGAGTACAGAAGGACCTTTTGAGTGGTAATTCCCATGATGTGGAATCCATGCCACCCCCAGGGACTATCCACTTGGATTCCATTCTTTGTCCTTTCAATGAATTCTATTTCAAGATACTATTTAGTGTTCTGTTTAGTATTTAACAATCTGCTGCTTTAGGGTATCGATTGTTTTTCTGATTTCACATTTTGCATCTAATTTTGTATTTCAGGTTATTGTATTTTGCATTTTGATTTTTTTATTGTATAATGCTCTAAATGTTTTCCAAAACAGTGAAATAATTATGATGATGCAATGTTTAAAAAGATGTGTGGAAGTCTGCAGCACCATTAGGGAAATAAAAGGAATGCCCTCCTTTCTTGAAGACAATATAAATACATTGAAACAAGCAAAGGCCCTCTTCCTTTATCTAAAGCATTTGCAAGAATTGTGTTAGGTGTAAGTCTGAAGAGGTAGAGAACTATGAAATATATAAGGATGTCCATATTCTTTAGTGATGCTCTGAAGCAAAACCCATCCTTTTGAATCATAAATTAGAAGATCATAAAAGCCAGGGAGCTAATAAAATCTAGCTGAGCTGTGTGGCCTATGATTTTCCTATCTGTCTGGCTCTGCTCTGTATTTCTCTTTGAGCTTTAGCAGCTCAATATCTTGCAAGAAGTGGGGTTCTGATTCTGATGTCATGAAGATATTCCATCTTTGAAGACTGAGTTGAACACATGGGTTGCCCAATCAAAACCCACTTAACCTCCCTGCCCTTTAGTTCAAAGACCAAAGTAACATCAGAGAATGGAATCGGGATGCACAGTTCTTTCTACAAGACCCAAGTATGTGATGTTCTTTTTGTTCTCACCCATAGTAGAAGAAAAGTTGGTGCAGCAGTAAAGCTATTGATGAACACCCAAATTATGAAGAAAGAGAACAGAAATGAATAGATACACCTATTTCTGGTCTATGTGCATTTTGCACATATTCATTCATAAATCCAACCCATCCTGTTCCTGCATTAATCTACTTATAAATATTTTTTTAAATATCTGCACAAAATCAGGTCAATATGAAGAAATCTATGGAGATGTTGTAGCTCCCACAAAAGGCAGCCACATGCAGTGATTTTGTGTTCTTAATTGTAGCCTCAGAAGTGCTTGACACTGAATTTGTTTTCATCAGACTCCTTTGTGTGTGTGGCCTAGTTTTCAACATATAATAGAGAAACTGAGTCTCATGGTGTTGTTCTTTCCACATATATTTTAAGAGGAGAAGACCGAGTAATGTAGACTTAGGACAAAAATCAAACTTGAAATGTCCTGTATCAAATGGTTCATAAAACCAGATGAAGAAACAGTCCCAAACACAGAAATGCTGTTAGAATTCATTATAGTCAAATTCCCATCCTAAGATGCCCTTTCCAATTTGTTCATGGGTTGGCCTACACTCTATCATAACCTTTGAGTAATGGGAAATAGTAGGCCCCTGACATTTGTAGCCCTCAGTACTGATCTGTGATAGAAGTCAAACTGAGCAGTCTACAAATAATTTTTCTTTTTAGTTCAGGATCATGTAGCTTTGGTTTAAACACATGCACCCAAACATGGAAATCACCCTCTTCCCTTTGAAGTTTCACACATAGTCAGGAACCAATATGGGTGCATTGTGTATCTAAGGATTTCAAGGCAGTGTACACATAACTCTCTTCCTGTCTATTTATCAACCCTGTGGCATAGCTGAGGATGTGAGCCAGTGAATGGCCCAAAGTCATCCACTGGGGAATATAGCCCAGGTATTCCAAATCCCAGTCCATCACTCTAACCTGTCACTGCAATGGGAATATTCATGAAGGAGCTACAACAGTTGTTTCAGTCATGCAGAACTTCAGCCTTCTACAGTTGCCTTGATGGTCATACTTCTTCTTCTGGCCGCATTATCCTTCCACTGGCCACCAATAAGCCGGCAGTTACCTGCAAAGTCCTGTTTATACACTGGGACCAGGTCCACATTTGAAGGGACTGTTAGGATAGGGCTCTTTGGTGGGCCTTTTGTGACAATAGCCCCCATTGCACAAGGCATCCATTCTATCTATTGTTTATTTACAACATATGTAGGGATGAGTGAGGAGAGGTTCTTGGGGAGGGGAGAAATGTTCCCCACTGATAAGATGCAAACACTGCTGCCCTTTTGTCCCTTTCATGAGGGTTTTACTGATTGTTCACTGGGTGAACAGAATGCTGGACTAGATCTTGCATGGCTCTTGTTACTTGCTCAGAAGCTCTAAATATATTTTAAAAAGAAAAGAGACTGTGGTACTTGATTTAAAGTTGTTGTTTGGCTCAGGATTTGGAATTATAATTGCTCAAATAGTAACTAAAAGCAACAACACAATTTTAATCATTGTGGATGCTTGCCATCTCTTAGAGGTATTTTTCTAATGCAGAAAATGGAATTTGTATCTAGAGTACTTGAAAGATAGTATTAATTTGGAATGCTTTATCATGCATGAAGAATGGAAATAATCAGATGGTGCAGCAGTTAGGTAATGAAAAGAATGATTTTGTATGAATATTGTGCAAAGACAGGTACGGGCTGTGGCAAAAATAAGATGCGTCTTTCAAAGTTTGGCCAGTTAACTCTCTTCTGCAAGACCAACAATTCCATCCCTCCCACCCCCCACCCCCTGCCTGCACATTTTCTTTGTCTGCAAGAAGTGTGTGTGATTATGGTTAGGGAATTAAGACAACATTGCAGACTCCGACAACCTCTTCCTTCTCCTTCACTGAGGTCTTTCTAGATGTTTTATTTCTATTCAGAATCTATGTATACTCACATGTCTACAGAGTGAGGTAACACATTAATATAAATTTCTTATTTTCTTGACTTTCTAGAACTAGAAATTTAAAGCTCCCATGTGCTTCCAAATTTCTCCTGGAAGTAGGAAACTTTTCCAACATTTCCTCACAACATAACTTGTTTCACCTTTCGTAAGTGATGTTTGTTTTTTGTTTGTTTGTTGTGGTGTCAGAACAACACAGTCCCCATTTTGCATCTTCCAAAATTTTGGTGCAAAGGTGGACAGTGTTTTTCCAGCTCTAGGTTAGAAATTGAGTTACTGCAGTACCAAAATCTAAGCTTCAGTTCTTGAAATTTTCTTTATCCATGGAAGAGTAAATCATTTTTTGGTTCACTCTCAGGGCGTTTTGTAAATGATTTTGAGTTTACCTCGTGGTGTTCTTGTGGTTGCTCAGTTACTGTGAGATGCCGTGTCCTTCCCACACACATCTTCATTGCTCTTCAGCCTCCAAGGCTGCCTTCAGTTCTTGGCCTAAAAAACCCTGTGGGAAGAATGCCAATTGATGTTTTCTACTAGTCCTTAATTGGTTTGGGGAGCTAAGGATGCTATAGGCTGCTAGGGGACTGATGGTACGATGAAGGACAGGGCATCTGCACACTCATCAACTACTTCCTAAGTAAATTCAAGAAGCTCAAATACAACCATGAACATTTCTCCATTTCTTCTTCTTCTCTAAATTTCTTTTCAAAACCCCTTTCTTTTCCATCAGTCTGAATGAGAACGGTCAAAAGGATGTGGAATAAATGTTTGGTGCAGCACTAATCCGGACTAATGATTACAATTCAAAATGATGTACTGAGCCTTAACAAATCATCCTGTATTGATGGTCAGTTTCCTGCACGTTTTAGAAACCACCAGCTTGTATGAAGTCTGAATAGCCTCTTTACCAAGCTATAGAACATCATTTGCTTGCTTCCTCACTGCTCACCACATGCAGTGAGGAAGTGCATGCGTGCAATTTCTTGCAGTGCCTGCAGCTGCAAAGAAGGAAACCACAGCAACTTTGGAATTGAGGGAGAGGAACAGGAGAAATGCAAGGGATTGCTGGACTGGAGTTCCCTCACCAGTTCTAAAGTCAGAGTACTGTCCCTGATCTCTCAGATCTGGGAATCTGAAATCATCAATGGTGAATCAGATGTTGCCTAGAGACCAGAAGGTGGCTCCCAGATGGCTGATAGCCTATCAAGGGGAAGCCATAACCAGTTTTGATTATGGCAAGTTTTAGGGGATATGTTAGCAATATAACACTCTTTGTAATGCTAACTAGATTAAATAATCTAATTAACATTATGAAGAATGCCATATCATTAACATATCCTCCCAGTTTTCAAACTGTTTAGCAATAAGTGTTCCTAACAGCTGCCACACTTTTACAAGTCTATATTCAATACAATTTATTGCTTTGATGGTTCCCTGATCTCCCAACATGAGTAAAGTGGTTGGGTCTAGCAATTCAACATGCTGAATAGATTTAATGGGCAGGCACCACCCCCAAGCCACAGGAATGCATCCCGATGATGACGATGACGATAATGACAAATCATTTTCACACGGCTATGGTTTTCCTAAAACTGTTGAACCTGGTGTCACTTGGGGAATGTCAAACAATGGTTCAAGAGAGCCCCAGTTGGAGTTAGTAATTCCATAGCCAGTGGAAGCTGGTTCTGGTGCCATTGCTGTATATGCTATGGAAGCAGGATCTGGTAGACACGTTTATTATTTCTAAAGAACATAGGTGGCTTTATCCCACATTTTTAAATAAAAGCCTAAGGGTGGCTTCCAAAATTTTAAAATACTATGGATCAAATAGAAAACTTTCAACTGTTTGAACAGCTGTCACACAGATGATAGGTTGGGGGGTCTTAAATATTGCACTAAATATTGAGGTATGAATTAAAGGTCCAAGTTACAAGAAAATAGATTTTTGTTTCCACACTGAGAAAAAATTTCTGATAAAGGCAATAGGCACAGTTTATAAATTTAATAAATAAATAAATGTTCAGCACTGGAATAAGATGCTGTCATTCACCTGCCGGTCCACTGGCTTTTGGGCATGGAATAAGAGGAGATAGCCCCTTGATCTTGCCTCAGGGCCATCCCTGCTCAGTCCAACATGGCTTCTCTTTCCAGCATTCAGGTTGAGAGTTTTGTTGCATGTAGCCAAACAGCCACTGCTCAACAGTGAAGTATCTGCCGGCTTGAGGGAACCAAGAGCAAATGCCTTTAGGAGGAAAGGGAGCACAACTCAGTACAAACTGGCTTTACTCAGTGGCCATTTAATGCTTGATGGAGGAAAGAAAAACTGGACTTGGGAGGGGAAATAGAGTTACTGGAAGCCTGTACATGGAGCAATTCACACTGCAGGACCCACTTGCCTCATGCAATACTCATTGATGGAGCCTTTCCTCCATTAATTTATCTTGTGAACTCAACTGAACTTTCAGAGTGAGACAGCAATCCTAAAATACTTGGATGCAGTCAATTTAAATTGACTAGAAGTCAATACAAAGCAGTGCTTATAGACAAAGCTTTGGGACTTCAGCCTCTAAAAACAAAACAAACAAATGAAAAACCAGACACACACTATTCTATGGATTATTTTCCACTTAACTGACTCATAGGGATGCACAGGCACTCAGTAGCTGAACAGTAATGCTTTATGGTCTTGGCTCCTCCATTGGAAATCAATGGAATGGAGAAGTCTTCTTAAGAGAGCCTTAAGCTAGGCTGGATCTTGCCCACTACTTTTAAAAGTGACACTCAGGAACCCAACACCCTAGTTCTACTGCTTTTTAATAGACCCATTCTACCTTAATGCTATTTATTTATTTATTCATTTTTTTTATTTTTAGTATTTGTATCTGACATCTTTAGTGCCACAATGCTTACACAGTAGTTTATATAAAAATATAGAATACTGTTAATGAGCAACAATGATTTAAATAACAACTGTAACACCTAAACAGAAGAAAGAAAGAAGAAGAAATTACAATTGTTGTTGTTGTTGTTGTTGTTAGTCGCGAAGTCGAGTCCGACCCATCGCGACCCCATGGACAACATTCCTCCAGGCCCTCCTGTCCTCCACCATTCCCCGGAGTCCACTCAAGCTCACACCAACCACCTCAGTGACTCCATCCAGCCACCTCATCCTCTGCCGTCCCCTTCTTCTTTTGCCATCTATTGTTCCCAGCATTAGACTCTTCTCCAGGGAGTCCTTCCTTCTCATTAGGTGGCCAAAGTATTTGAGTTTCATCTTCACTATCTGGCCTTCTAAAGAGCAGTCAGGGTTGATCTCCTCTAGGACTGACTGGTTTGATCACCTTGCGGTCCAAGGGACTCGCAGGAGTCTTCTCCAGCACCACAACTCAAAGGCCTCAATCCTTTTGCGCTCAGCCTTCCTTATTGTCCAGCTTTCACAGCCATACATTGCAACTGGGAAAACCATAGCCTTGACTATACGCACTTTTGTTGGCAGGGTGATGTCTCTGCTTTTTAGTATGCTATCTAGATTTGCCATAGCTTTCCTCCCCAGAAGCAAGCGTCTTTTAATTTCTTGGCTGCAGTCCCCGTCTGCGGTGATCTTGGAGCCCAGGAAAATAAAATCTGTCACTACCTCCATTTCTTCCCCATCTATTTGCCAGGAAGTGAGAGGACCAGATGCCATGATCTTAGTTTTCTTAATGTTGAGTTTCAAGCCAACTTTTGCGCTCTCCCCCTTTACCCGCATCAAGAGGCTCTTTAGTTCCTCTTCACTTTCTGCCATGAGAGTGGTATCATCTGCATATCTGAGGTTGTTGATATTTCTCCCAGCAATCTTGATTCCAACTGGTGATTCATCTAGCCCTGCCTTTCTCATGATGTGCTCTGCATATGAGTTAAATAGGCAGGGCGACAGTATACAGCCTTGCCGAACTCCTTTCTCAATTTTGAACCAATCAGTGGTTCCGTGTCCGGTTCTCACTGTTGCTTCTTGACCTGCATATAGGTTTCTCAAGAGACAAATAAGATGGTCTGGTACTCCCATCTCTTTAAGAACTTGCCACAATTTGTTGTGATCCACACAATCAAAGGCTTTAGCGTAGTCAATGAAGCAGAAGTAGATCTTTTTCTGGAACTCCCTGGCTTTCTCCATGATCCAGCGTATGTTGGCAATTTGATCTCTAGTTCCTCTCCCTCTTCGAAATCCTGCCTGTACTTCTGGTAGTTCTCGGTCAACATACTGCTGGAGCCTAGCTTGTAGGATTTTGAGCATCACTTTGCTAGCATGTGAAATGAGTGCAATGGTGCGGTAGTTTGAACATTCTTTGGCATTGCCCTTCTTGGGGATCGGAATGTAAACTGACCTTTTCCAATCCTGTGGCCACTGTTGAGTTTTCCAAATTTGCTGGCATATTGAGTGTAGCACTTTAACTGCATCGTCTTTCAGGATTTTGAATAGCTCAGCTGGAATGCTGTCGCCTCCACTAGCTTTGTTGTTGCTCAGACTTCCTAAGGCCCATTTCACTTCACATTCCAGGATGTCTGGCTCGAGGTCAGTGACCACCCCATCGTGGTTATCAGGGATGTTAAGCTCTTTCTTGTATAGTTCTTCTGTGTAATCTTGCCACCTCTTCTTAATCTCTTCTGCCTCTGTTAGGTCCCTGCCATTTTGGTCCTTTATCATGCCTATCTTTGCATGAAATGTTCCCTTCATATCTCTAATTTTCTTGAAGAGATCTCTGGTCCTCCCTATTCTATTGTTTTCTTCTATTTCTTTGCACTGTTCATTTAGGAAGGCATTCTTATCTCTTCTAGCTGTTCTCTGGAATTCTGCATTCACTTGGGTGTATCTTTCTCTTTCTCCCTTGCCTTTCGCTTCCCTTCTTTCCTCAGCTATTTGTAAAGCTTCCTCAGACAGCCATTTTGCTTTCTTGCATTTCTTTTTCTTTGGGATGGTTTTAGTTGCTGCCTCTTGTACAATGTTGCGAACCTCCGTCCATAGTTCTTCAGGCACTCTGTCTATCAGGTCTAATTCCTTAAATCTATTTGTCACCTCTACTGTATATTCATCAGGGATATGATTTAGGTCATACCTGAGTGGCCTAGTGCTTTTCCCTACTTTCTTCAACTTAAGCCTAAATTTTGCCACCAGAAGCTCATGATCTGAGCCACAGTCAGCTCCTGGTCTAGTTTTTACTGACTGTATAGAACTTCTCCATCTTTGGCTGCAGAGCACTTAGTCAATCTGATTTCTGTGTTGACCGTCTGGTGATGTCCATGTGTAGAAACGTCTCTTGGGTTGTTGGAAAAGAGTGTTTGTTATGACCATCGTATTCTCTTGACAAAATTCTACCAGCCTGTGTCCTGCTTCATTTTGTACTCCAAGGCCAAACTTGCCTGTTATTCTGGTTATCTTTTGGTTTCCTACTTTAGCATTCCAATCCCCCATGATGATAAGGACATCATTTTTTGGAGTTAATTCTAGCAGGTGTTGTAGGCCTTCATAGAACTGGTCAACTTCAGCCTCTTCAGCACCAGTGGTTGGGACATAGACTTGGACTATTGTGATGTTGAATGGTTTGCCTTGGATTCGAACTGAGATCATTCTGTCATTTTGGAGATTGTATCCCAGTACTGCTTTCCCTACTCTTTTATTGACTATGAAGGCTACTCCATTTCTTCTGAGGGATTCTTGCCCGCAGTAGTATACCTGATGGTCATCTGAACTAAATTCACCCATTCCTGTCCATTTTAGTTCACTGATTCCTAAGATGTCGATGTTCAGTCTTGTCATCTCTTGTTTGACCACGTCCAGCTTGCCTTGATTCATGGATCTTACATTCCAGGTTCCTATGGAGTAAAGATCTTTGCAGCATCGGACTTTCCTTTCACCTCCAGATACATCGGCAACTGAGTGTCCTTTCGGCTTTGACCCAGTCGCTTCATTCTTTCTGGCGCTACTAGTACTAGCCCTCCGCTCTTCCCCAGTAGCATATTGGACACCTTCCGACCTGAGGGGCTCATCTTCCGGTGTCATATCGTTTTGCCTTTTGGTTTTCATGTCCATGGGGTTTTCATGGCAAAGATACTGGAGTGGGTTGCCATTTCCTTCTTCAGTGGATCACCTTTTGTCAGAGCTCTCTGCTATGACCTGTCCGTCTTGGGTGACCCTGCACGGCATAGCTCATAGCTTCATTGAGCTACGCAAGCCCCTTCACCACGACAAGGCAGTGATCCATGAAGGAGGAAATTACAATAGAATGAGTCCTATTTCCAGGGCTTTTTTTGTCATAGAATGCGTTCCGGCACCATTTTTTCCAATGGATTTTATGAAGTGATTTTGAATCATGGCAGATCAGCAGCAAACATCATTAACATAGTGCCTGTGGGCTGCTTTGTTGTCTGCTACCTGCTATAGTGAGGGCACTGCTCTTGGCTTGGGACACTGCTCCTCTGCTTGGCTTGGGATTGGTGTGTGTGGTTGCGCACTTACTGCCGGTGACGTGAGTTCCAGCACCTTTTTTTTACAAAAAAAGCACTGCCTATTTCCATCTGCTTAAAGGCAAAACCCTATTGGGATGTCCATAACCCTTCAACCTCAGAGGATTATAGGCAACTTACGGAGGACAAGAGGAGCAGAAAGGCAAAGGTTGCCTCCATGGTTCTCTTGTTCAGCAAAGCACATAAACAAACAATTCCAGCCATTCAAGCTTTAAATAACCTGCATTTAATATGAAAAGGAGCATAGCAATAGTGGTAGAAGTGGCAGAAGGAAGAAGGTGGAGGCATTGTCACAGTATTTAGCATTTTTGTGTGCTGTTCTTTTCCCATCCCTGTCTCTGAAACCCCATCCTTTTACTCCAATGCTGAGGTTGCTCTTATGATCTCAGAAAAGCAATCAGCATAGTTATTTCTTTGCCAGCTGAGAGACATCTGAAGAGGGATCTTCCCTCCATGTCTGTGACTCTTGCTTGTGCCCAAGATTCTGATAAATCCAGAACTGAGTGTCCGTATATGTGCCCATAGTAATTGCTTTAAAAACTCCTGGAACAAATTTGTCCTTAGTTTGCGCCTTTATTTGCACCTTACCATCACAGTGCCAGCATAAAGTTCCTGTTCAATATTCAAGTGACTATGAATCTCCGAAGATTCAAATTTCTTCCTCAAGTCATTAATGAGAGAGCAAGTTTCAGAAGCATTGTGTGGTGGGATATCCCATTGTCGTCGTCATTGTCGTCCTCACCATCCCAAACTACTTCCAAAAAGAGAAAGTTAATAAATGTACTTCCATTTTCTTAATGAGATGGCAAAAAATTCCTCATCCTCTTTATTTCCAAATGACAGTTTCCTACTTTTAATAATACAGAATTTCTCACCACCACCAAAGAAAGCCAACCAATAGCTTTGTAATTGTTTCCTTTTATCAGGGTGGCTAATGAAATGTGCATAAAGTGCCACACTAAAAGTCAAATGAGAGCATTAAGAATTTTTGATATGTCAAGAGTTTCATATATTCAGTGAGAGAAATTAAATTAGACTTCAGACTTATGGAAATTTATAACTCAGTCCATGTCATGGGCTGCAATATTTAATTAAAATGATAATATATTTGGCTGCAAAGATGTAAAATTATTTTAAATGAAAGCCTTTTCTTTTGGGGTCTTCTTTGGGTGGTGAATTAAAAGATGTAGATATGTACAGATAAGTAATAAGACCTTTGGAGACTCTGACCACTGCTTGTTGTCGTGAGTTAGCTAAAGTCAAATTAAATCATCTATTACATTTAATACTTTCCTGTAAGCACAATTAATGCACTGAATTAAATGCTTTCCTACATTCTGTACCCCACACCCATGCCAGATCTC
Organism: Varanus salvator macromaculatus; assembly: GCA_023646645.1. Lineage (NCBI taxonomy): Eukaryota > Metazoa > Chordata > Lepidosauria > Squamata > Varanidae > Varanus > Varanus salvator. The sequence goes on along the minus strand of JAIXND010000771.1, from coordinate 14,803,875 downwards.
ATTAGAAGTATAAAATTTTGCTTCAAATGTCATAAATCCTAGTGGAATCTCCATCAATTTCTTTTATTCCTGAGCCAAGTGAAAATGTAAAACTCTTTGTTGAAAGACACAGCAATTGAAATGACTTATGCTGACCAGTTCCAATTTTCTCTCCCTGTAAAGTCTGTTTAGTGTTACAAAAACAATTCAAAGGCAGATTGTTGGTGCCACACATCTCCTCTGACCTTTAAATCAAATTTAGTATTTCAGTCTGTAGTAGGCCACCAAGCAAAACTTGACAGCTTAATAAAGTGGAAATTTTCAGCAATAAATCTAAAAAATTCTTCCATCATTCATGAAAAGAGAGATCAGAGCTTTTGGGTGTGAGGGACTTTTCTAAGAAATATCTTCTAAACAACTGTATAGATGGAACAGGAATTTGTATTGTCAGAAGCGCATGCTGCACAAAATTCAATAAGGGGCCGCTGTACCTTTTTTTTATTATAACACTTGGCAAGGCACAGATAATGCGCTGCAGTCACCTCAAGTAAAAATCAATTAGTTGGATGCCGAGCCTTTATTATTGCTGATGAACTGCAAGCGGTTGAGCATGCTGAAATGAGAAACTAATGTTGACTGAAGCTGTTCTTCAGGCAACCCAGCCTCCTGCAGGGAGTTACACAAATTTAGATCAAGTGGTTGTTTCTGAGCAACATTTCTTTCACCTGGATGGTGCTATTAACTGTCTCCAAGAAAGAAGTGTTCATGGCAAGCATCCAGGTCCAGCTTGGTGTTGCATCTGGTTTTTTCAGAGACCATGAAAAGGAATGGGCAAATCAGTCAGATTCATTTCCTTCAGCTTTTGGCTCCCCGCTCCCCCAATTTCAAATCCTTTCTTTCCTGAATATGAATTTTGGTAAACTCTCAGCGCAAATGAACTGAAACAAAGTTCCCACCAATATGTACATTCCAAAATCGGTAATAGAAAGAATGGATCCCAGCGTGAAAAGGACCATAAAGTATTGTATCATTGTTAAAGATGAAAGGCCTATCAGGGAAAGGAAAAAGAGAAAAAATAAAAAGGAGAGTTAGGGTGATAACCTAACTCAGCACCATCAGGGTTGAATAGACAGGGATCCAAATCCAAATTTTTGAGAGATAGGCATTTAAACCATTGGGCTTAGATGTTCAAATCCCTCAGGTTTGTTTTCTTCTGCATTTGAATTTTTAAAGTCTCAACTTCTTTTTGTTCCAGTGCAATGGCACTGGAAAGCAGAATTCTGGCTCGATGGACTTCGGTCCAGTCCAGCAGGACTCTATTTATATTCCTTTATCTGCTCCCCAAAATGTGCCAGAATATGGAAAACTTTCCAGAAAGTTCAAGGTAGCTGAACAAGTTCAATGCGGAACTGACTAATCTGATCTCATTTTTGTTCAGGTAAGCTCCCTGTGAGAATTCTGTGGAAATAATGTATCTTGACTTCAGGAAAGCTTTTGACAAAATGTCCCATGTTGTCCTGACTAGCAAACTAGCTAAAAATAAAAAACAAGCTGGATGGAACAACTGTCAGTTGCCTAGCGAATTGTTTATCAACGGCACCTTCTCAAACTGGGGAGAAGTGCTGATTGGGTATTTCAGGGTTATGAAATCTAATCTAATAGGGACAAAAGCGAAGTTCTGCACCCAGGATAAAGAAAGACAATGCATCATTACAAAATTAGGGATTATATCATCATCATTATCATAATTTAATTTAATTTTTCTATACTACCTAATAACTGAAGCTCTCTACATGGCTCAGCAATACTACAAGTGCAAAGATTTTGGAATTTTTATAAATCACAAGCTTATTATGAGGCAACAATGTGTTGGGGCTGCAAAAAGGGCAAATGTTATTTTCCACTGTATTATTGCATCGCTTCCGAATCACACAAAGCACTAGTTCCCTGCAACTCAACCCAGATTAGGCCTCATCTTGACTATTGTGACCAGTTCTGAGTACCACAGTTTAAGCAAGATGCAGACAAATTGGATAAGGTTGAAAGGAAAGTATGAAGATAATCATGGTTCCAAAAACAGAGCCCTAAAAGGAGAGACTGAAAGAACTGGGCATGTTTAGCCATGCGAAGGGAAGATTGGGGGAAAACATGATAGCACTCAATGCTTGAAAGGTTGTCACATAGAGGAGCCCAGGATTTCTTCTCAATCAACCCAGAGTATAGGACATAGAATAATGAGCTGGGGTCACAGGCAGCCAGCTTCCTGACTATTAGTGCAATATGACAAAAGAATCAAAGACCTAGGGAGGTTGCAGGGCCGACCACATTAGAGCCATTTAAGATGCAGCCAGAGAGCCATTACTGTGGGGTGGTCAAACTTGGAGTCCTGCACTGAACCCAGTGGACTTATTAGACTCTTCCAGCTCTGAAATTTTATGTAAGGAAAGAGTTTTCTCTACTCATAACAATGCTTAAATTTGTATTACTGGGATAAGAGTCATGCTGAGTGCTTATATACCTCTGTAAACTCTTTGGGGTTTTGTTTTCTGGAGGGGGCATCATGGTTAAAGGAAGATTGTGATATCTTAACAGAGACTATCCTAAACTTGGAAGTGTTGCTTATGGAAACAGTATTATACAACTGAGAACATAAAAGAATACTTGAAAACAAAATCAAAATTCCTGAGGATTTTGGTCCCCATTAACAGAGAACATTGTGTTTGGTTTTTGAAAGCACTATACCTAATTCTCTGAATATACACTTGACTTCAATATAAAGTCAATATAATTTCCTGTACAATTCAAGAGATACACATTTTCAATTCAAGAGATCCTTAACTCTCAGGAAGATCAAGTCATGTTGTGCTGATACTTTACAGTAGTGAGCCTTGGACCAAATATTGAATTCTTAGCACTAATTTGTGTTAAAGTATACATTTTACAAACGTGGAAAACTACTGTATGCTGAATCATACCATTGGTTGATGCAGCTCAGTATTGTCTATGCTTGGAGTGGGAAATGACTGACCTCAGGGTCAGAAATGGTCAACAGAATATTTGCATCTGGCCACTGGCCTCCCTTCCCACTGCCTCTGCTAGGAAGCTAGAAGATCTGGGGTACAATCCAAGAAACTGTGCCCTTGATAGCATAATCTCTCAATTTGAAGGCATGTGTGATTCCAGTACTGAGCAGAGGAAGCGGCTAAGGTAATCTCTACTTCCTCCATCTCTGTGAGCCAGTTAGATGGTCAGATTTGGCCATCCATCTCTAATGCTTCAGACAAAGAAAGAATGAGTCCGGAATGCTGCCAGGAAAGCTTGCATCATGGCAAACTTGTTCTCTTTCACTCCTCACCATGCAGAATACCTCCTTGACCTCTTTTCTGAGGTTGGTTTTCCAACCTTGGTAAAGTAGACAGTGCAATTCTTTCCCTCCTTGCTGGGAGGCACAGGGAGAGAAATCTAGCTGCAAGGTCAGAACTCTGTTTCCAAGATCTGAAGAATCCTCCACCTCACCAAACACATACAATTGCTGTCCAGAAAGGAAGAAAATTACTCTCATCCTCAAATTAATATCATAATTGGATCAAGCAAAAATTGCCATTACTTGTGTTTCTTTGCATCTCCTCGCTTCTTTACAGATGAGCATCTGTGCTTGACCAAACATGGCAAAAAAGGTTGTCTTAATCCAGTCAAATATAGGATTTCATACATTCTTTTGTTCTAGTGCAATGTGTCTTTGCACTTAGGCTTATTGATGAAACACAAGATAAAAAGACTTCTGATACTTCACAAAATTGTAAACCATATGATATAAACCACAGCTATCCATGATAAACAGGGATATTTGAGAGTGTTGTCCAAATAACTTCTGTAAAGTTAATGTTTGGAAGATTGGATCTTAAGTATCCAAATTTGGGGATCACAGTGCTATCTCTGTGCTTGAGATGGAAGATTGGATCTTAAGTATCCAAATTTGGGGATCACAGTGCTATCTCTGTGCTTGAACTTGGGCAAAGCCCAAAGTCTCTTCTCTCCCTCCCTTTCCTGCTCCAAAGGACCTCTCCATCTCCTTCCAACATTATAGAATGCAGGATTAAGGGCAGAGTTTTTATACAATTTCACATGTCCAGTTATTTATTCCATAGTTAATCTTGTTTGCAACACTCTTCTTTGCTAATATTGATTTATTGGAGAAGGAAACTTACCTGCCCTTTATAGAAGACAATATTTTATATTGTTGGTCCATGGATATTTAACTAAGCTTTCAAAGGGGGATAAGATCTTTGCTCTAGATGTTTCTCATAAGACAATAGCAGATGAATATGCTCCCAGAGTAAAGATATGTTATCTCAAATTGGCCTTATATTCAAATCAGAAATGAGCTGGCATTTTGTTGTGTCAGCTAATGAAACTGCTGGGGAAAATCTAGGGATGAAAAATAGACAATTAAGTAGTTTCTCTGGAAACAAAAACAAAACCAAAAGAGGGAAAGGATTTGTATATCCCTTCAAAATGATGACTTTGCATTTTCCCTATCCTGAATATAGGCAAAGGGCAAATGTAAATCTGGAATAAGTGTGAAAGCTATTTCAGGTTATTAGAGTTGCTGGTGTTAATGCTGACATTAGCAGAGGCAGACACTTCAAGAAGGGTAATGTGTATGTATACACGCCCCTGCCTGCCTTGGGAAATCAGTTATAAGAAAATTTAAGTTTCTCCTCTCTGTCTCTCTCCCACCCCAGCAATGAAAAATGTACAGTGTACCTCCTGGGTATGATGTAGTTGTGTCTGAGTATATATGCTAAAAACAGATTCCCAATCTTAAGACTTAACCCTGCACAATTCTGGGGAAAGTTATTTTATTATTGATTAAATGTCCTTTTTGCATAATTTGTATTTGCATGTCTTGTTGTCTGGATTGATTTGCATGTATTTGCCCCCCCCCAAAAAAAAACCCAGGTGTTTAATTCTCAAATATTGTTTCTTAATATCCAAAGCACTCTTACTCTCACACCATATTCTATAGAACAATCTTCCCCAACCTGGAGACTTCTTGATGTTTTACAGTAAAGATCCCAGTTTTGCTGACTATTAGCCATGCTGGCCAGGACTGAAAGAGGTTAAAGTCCAGAAGGTTGGGGAAGGCTTCTATGGGGCTACACTAATCTCTAACATAATTTCTCAGTGCTGAGATGGGGCTCCTATCACCATCAGTACTAATTTCTAGTTGTACCTGAACTCTCCGTATTCTACATAATGGCGTATAGATCAATGTTGTGCACAGGTAAGGACATAAGTACATCCCTTCCAGATCCAACTAAAGATTCATCTAGTCTCGACCTTCTGACCTGGCCAAAGTGAGATGGAGGCATGGTAGATCAGCCTTATTGTTACCCACCACCCCAGTCACGGTTGTTCTGTTACAGTGTTTAATTTAGCTTCAGCCACAGAGAGACTTTTACTTCTTCACTTGTTTGCATGTTCACTTTTAGTTATCTGTGATATCTCAAGAGCTCACTTGGCATTAAGTTGCAATGAGGATTTAATTTCTGTATTGCAATCTATTGGGTTGGGTCCAGATTTCTACAGATGAAGCACAGAGACAGATGTGCACTTCCCTCTCCTTCTCAAATCTGTACCTCAAGCACATTAATAATGCCACATGGTTGGGGCACCATTACGGATGGGTGATGTATGTGATGGGGTCCGGGGGGGATGCCCAGATATTGCAGGGGACCTTCAGCAAACAGAGTCCTTCTCCCTTTTGCAAAGGATGTTCCTTCCTCTCATTGCAAGCAGATTCAGGATCTACCCCATCATAGTTTGATGCATTATACATGGAGGATTAAATCTAGATGCTGCCCTTTTGCAGAAAGGCTACTTTCAGTGGTGAAAGGGATTGAGTTCTAGTGGGAATGCAAGAGAGACAATTTTCACTACTTCCCCTTGAAGTTTCCCAGCACCACCTCCCATGATGTTATGCAGCAGATATTCAAGGGGCATAGCAGGCTACAGATGAAAAAGTAGATAGCTGAAGAAGTGATTGCTAGCAAGAGAGTCTCATGAGTGAAACTCCTCTCATGGTAGTTCCAAATCATAGCTTGTGCTGTGTATGAAAGTTTGATATTTGACTTGGTTTAAAACTTACTTCTTAATGTACAGTACAGCAAGAAATTTGAAGATGCTGAACAGCCATTTGAAACATTATTCTGCCATTTAAAATGCATATGTCAACATCTCTATTTAACTGGTTATCAAGGGACTGAGTAAAGATCTAAAGAAAACTTTCATTGTTGCTGTTAAAAAAAACTTTGCCAAACTTTTGTGGCTAGATAACTCCCTAGCAAATCTTATACAATTTTAGTTCTAAGGCATGCAACCTATTCAGGTTAAATATCATTTTAATTCAATAGTAGAAGTTTCAGCATTGGATAGAGACTGAGCTGGGTTTTGAAGTGATTTGATCTAAAATTTTCAGCTCCCACATTTTCCTCAAATGGCTCTACCAATTGAGACTATCCATTTCTGTGGTTATTTATGTCTGTGGATCACACTGACAATCAAATCAAGCAGAAAGGCTATGGGGACATTTTGAAGATCGGGAGAAAGGAAGAGATGGACTTACTTCTTGCATTATGGTAAGCCATTGTGACTTGATTCAGCTAAGGCACTCCAAGATCTAATCTGCATGCCATTTTGCATATGCAATAGAGGAGACATCCCATGGCTTCTTGTATCATGTGAATTCAGGCATCACACATAATCTGAAAACATTAGCTTAACCCTTGGTAACTCATGAGGATGGAAACAACCATCCCATTCTGAAATTGACTTCATTTAAGAGTAGCCACTTTGAAATAGTAATGGTGAGAGAAGTTTGAACTGGAAGAACTTGGAATATGCATAATCTGGAGTGCCAGGTACTTCTCCTAGACACAGACAGCCTTCCCCAACCTAATACACTCCAGATGTATTGGATTACTTTTCTAACCATTTTTGGCCATGTAGGGAAAAGCTGATCTGGCCCCAGTTATTCCTGCATGGTGGTAACGTTAGGCTAGACTTCTGCATTGTGTTGGTAGAGATCTGAATTTATAGATTGCTCGATAAGTTAATTTAGTATTAAATGAATAGCTTCATAGACTAACTTGAACTAAAAATGGGTGATAAATTCATTGCTGAGAAGTTTGGTTTTGGTTGTTAACTTTTTTGTATTAATGGATTTACCATATCCATACTTCTTAGAAAAAAACTGTACAGACATAGTTTGCTATTGGAGTTCACACATTTCTGGCTTGCAATACATTGTATGAAAGAAAGAAAAAAGTGTTTGACAGCCATACATTTGGCAAAGGTACCAAAGAGAGAGAGAGAGAGAGAGAGAGAGAGAGAGAGAGAGAGAGAGAGAGAGAGAGAGAGAGAACTGCATATATTTATAAAATTCAGGTGGGCCAATGGTAGTTATTCAGTACTAATCATGTCATGGAGGACATCACACAGTGGACGAATTGAAGGAATTCATCTTGCAAACATTTATCAACATTGGTGCTAACCAGAATTTGTGTCACAGTGTTGGGGACAGGCTTCAGGAACGTTGCAACATTGATGGACAATATTTCGAGCACCTGAGAAACTAAACATGATGCAATCAGTACTTATATACATTCTTTTGGCCCACCCTGTATATGCAAGCACATTGTCAATGAGAGCCTGCATTAATTAATGCATCTTTTTAAAAAAATGCACCAAAAAAGACTATGTGGTTTTTTCCCTGAGGAGCAAAAAGTCCTTAGATCACTGTCATGGAATAGACTGGCAGGTGATCTATGGAAGTGCATGGAAATGGGACTGACAGATCCGCTCATCCATACCTGGTACCAGTTATATGCAATGCATATTGCCTGTTCTTAAACAAGCACATTGGGCCTCAGCACAATTCAAAGTGCTAATCATTGCCTATAAAATTCTCCCATGTGGAACCTGGGTACCTAAAGGACAGATGTTTACAACACTATGGTGCCTGTTACATTTTCCATAAGAAACTCTCCTGGGAGTAGCCCTGTAGTTAAGCAGGTTGTGACCAGACAGAGGCTGCTTTCATTCATGTCAACCCATTCATGCAATGCCTTCTCCAGAGAGGTTTCTCTAGTAGCAACTGTGTTGTCTTTCTAGCATCCCATGAGAACATTTTTATTTGTCCAGGTTTTCCATTAACAAAATGTGAATTGGCTGGCAAGCTGTTTTTCACCCTGGGCTGAATCTGTTTAAAGCTTTTTCTGAAACTTTGTACTTAGTTTGTTGACATTTTAATTGGGTACTTTTATTAAAGTATAGAAGAACATACAAAATACCATGTTGGGTTGAACCAAAGGTCCATCTATTCCAGAGTCCTGTTTCCCATGGTGGTCACCAGATGCTTCTAGGAAGTCCAAAAGCAGGACATGAACACAATAACCCTCTCTCCAGTTGCTGTTCACTACCTCTGAAATCTTAAGGTAGTGTGAATTCTTCCAATGATGTCCTATTGAAGTTAATCAGCTAAGACACTGGGACAGGCTGTTCCATCTCCAATGGTTTGTAGCCCCAATATCACCGTGATAATGATGATCACACCTTACCCGATATTGGTCAAGATGGGTAGCTACGGGGCAGAGAGAAGTAGTCACCATAAGCTGGAGATGACTGGACAGCAAGTAGCAACAACTTCAATAAATAAGCCAAGTTAAAAATGGCCTTTTAGTCCTAGCCAAATTCCCTGTGATTCAATTGGCTAAAGGAGAAGAAGCTACCCAAGATAGAGCTAGCAGGAAAAATGTGTGCCAGAAACTCCAGGGAGCTGTTGCCAGTGGTCCATGGACCCTTTCCTACGTTCAATAACTTCACTGCTAATATATGACTGGGAACAATTCAACCACATACACCTATGCTTGTCCTGTAATGCATGAGGGGGAGACAAGGAATGGCCTTGCCCAGCATGCCAATCAATCCAGTTGCTTAATATTGCCATAAATATGGAGAAGCTTTATGTGTGGATTCAAGTTAGCTAGAGAAATGCTTGTCCCAGGATACAGACGCATACATGCTGTGAATTGTTTAGAACAAAGTCCTGCTTAATTTTTCAAGCAGAACACTGAAAACCCAATTCATGCTGCCAATGATAACTCATTATTAACTACACATAGAAGTTAAGTACCTTGCAGACACACCATCTAAGCAGATGTGTGCCAGGCGATTACAATAAATATTCACACTTCACTCAGCACAGCAGGGAATCACTAAAAATGTGTATACAACCTGCTACTATATCCTGCCTTCCCAATAATCCTAGGCAATATGCAGTGATGCCCTTATTTTTGAACAACCTATAATTTTAAGCCCATAACTGCAAATATGCAAGAGTGCAAATGAGTGTGCTTCCCAAAATTCTCTTCAAAATCTTCTTCTGTAAAATATCAACCAAATAGCCTGTGGATTGTTGAAGAGTATTCATGAATATTGCTTATTTAAAATCACTGGTTGATACTTAAAGATATTTGATAGCTGGCATGTACATTTTGTGCATCCAGCTTCATTTTTCTAGGAGCTGGTTATCATGCAATGACATTTTGCAATTGATCAGTTCAATGTATTTTCCCCCTTCCCACCTACTCAGCTGGCCTGCTTGCTTGACCAGCTGCCTGGTCCTTCCACTTCTTTCTTGGCCTGGCCCAGCTGCCTGGCCACTCATTCCTGCCTTGTATGCCAGTAATGTGGTTTCATGAGTAGTCAACCAAACTATTGTAGCAACCCTGAAGCTAAAGCTGGGGCACATGGTGGGAGTGAGTAGGTGCACAAGTGGCCAGCTTGCCAATCATAGAAGAGAGCAGCTAGCCTACCAGCCAGTCAGCCAGGTAGGTAAGTAGGATAAGTACCCGTGATAAGATGAAGCACAGGTGGCAGCTGGGGGTGCACTCACCACTAATAGTCATTCTTCCAGACTGCTCTGCCAGTTCTCTTGCTGCAGCAAATGTCATATTGAAGAACAACTGGTGGGTCTCTCAGAAACACCCACTGGAAGTGACATGAATGCAGCACTGGAGCCTTCAGGAAAGAACAGGGGTGATGAATGGCACAATTTAGCCCTCCTCCTGCTATGTTTTCAGATGAAGGTGCATCAGCCCTCTTTATGTAAGGGCCAGCCCTACAACTGGTATGCCTGTTGGTAACACTCCATACCAAACCATCTCTGAAGAGCAGCAACCATCTCAATCACCTTTTTGATGGACTGAGGAAGAAAATCAGATTCTGCCATTGTACTTCCCAAAGACCTTGAGACCCCATAGAGATGCACTGAAACAGGGAAATGCAGCTCCTGTGAGCTTGTTGGATTTCATGCCCACTTCCAGACTGAAGTGGCAGGCATGTGCATGCAAGGAAGGCCATGACTGGTGCATATTTTGGAAGCCACCTATAGAAATTGCTGCTGAGAATATGTATGGTTTTAATGAGAACTGTGATTTTTCAGAAGGCATGGATATTCCAGGTGCTGATTTTTGTGTAAATGGCATCTGGCAAACACATGGATGAGTGAGATTTGCTCAACTCTCACTAACCTGCATGTTTTCCAGGTGCTGTAGCATCAAGAATGTATATGGTTTATCTGTTTATCGGATTCTGTTTTGCACAAAAGGGCCACTTTAATGCAAAACTGCACTAAAAAGCCATGTGTTTCAGTGGGATTTGCACAAATCATACCAATCCCATGTCTTCCTCACACTTGTTTCCATATACGCCCTTGACAGATTTTTAAAAAAATCAAATCATGTTTGTCTTACTCATGGAAGTCTGCAAACCAGCTCAGCTCTTCTGCAGTGAGTTGGCACCAGCACATGGGCAATGAACCATAACCCAGGGGGCTTAACTGAGGAAAGTCAATTGATTTATGTTTCTCAAACAGATTCCTCACACATTCTGCCTGAGAGCAGTAACTGCTTTCCCAAGATGGGCCCAGGTAAGCTTTGAAGTGCAAATACTAGAATTGTGCTCAAATGCATGCCCAACTTTCACACAAACAGCAACTGAATATTAAAGCTGAATTTCATTGTCTTCACTTTTCCAATTTTAATTAACTTGATTTATCCATCCCTACTGGTTCCCACAGTTGTCTCTTCAGTAGGTGGCTATATAGCTAATGCAGACTGTCCCCAACCAAGCAAGTGGAACCCCACTGAGTCCCACAACTGGAATCAAGCTCTCCAGCACTTAATCTTTGGCTGCTGGTACAGGTAGCAGATGATGCCATCTTCCTGCTGAATGTGCCACCTGCATGCAACTTCTAAGAGCTCCAGGACATCAGGGGGTGTAGCTGACCTCATGGAAAAGAAGTAATCTTAGAGTCTCAATGGCTGAATCAGGGCAGGGGTCGGGGAATCACACTGCAGGGCCAATTTTGTCATGCAATTCTTCATCCATCTAGGGCACGCATTCACTCTAAATAAATCCTGACTTTGGGACAGTCTAGAATTTAGCTGGAGCAAAGATGGTGTTCCCTGAAGTACTGCAAACCAAAAAAAAGCTGTTCCCAAAGCTTTGGGGATCCTTTGGAAAGACAGAGCTCATTGCAGGTAGGTAATTCCACCTTCCTGCTAATGGTGGCACCTGCATGGACTTCTAAAAGCTCCAGACAGGTGAGGAGTATAGATGGCCAAGAGGAAGAGAACTAACCTCATCACCACTCCTACCTTCTCTTTTACTAACTGTGCTATAATTCCCAGTGATTGGATGGGCTTTTCTCTCTGAGAGAAAGAGGAAAGACATCTCTGTCTGAAAGTATAATGGGCATGAACTGCCTGAGGGCTTTGCAGGTAGGAAGGGCTTTAAATAGACAATTGTCCACTTACCATTAAAGTGGATCCACAGTGATGAACTAAGCTTCTTAGCTCTCTAGGAGCAAGAACAGTAATGTTCTCAGTCAGGGATGTATGCAAATTTCATTTCTGTTTGCGAGTCATGCAAACATGTCCTGTTCAGAGTCCCAAACAAAGGCAGGAGTTTTTGCTTTTAATAAAATTTACAAGTTCTTAGATTTGCAGTTGCACTAAAAATGTCATTTTAGTATACTTTAAAACATGCATTTTTTAAAAGAATAATCAATAGGCTACATACTTAAAAACACACAGAAATGCACTTTTCCTGTTTGAAAGAGCCACAAAACAGGTTTAGACTAAGAGTGAACTAAAACAAGCTTCTAAGTAATTTTAAGAGAATTCTGGTGTGGTTGAAAAGTGGTGGTTCTCCTATGCCTCTCTCTCTCTCTCTCTCTCTCTCTCTCTCTCTCTCTCTCTCTCTCTCTCTCTCTCTCTCTCTCTCTCTCTCTCACACACACATGTGAGCTTTATAATCAGGATTTCATAGCTTCAGTAAGCACAACCGTATCAGTGTGTGTTTGAGTGAGTAAATATAGCCACGCACCATGCATAATCAATATTGTAAATTGCTCACAAATGTGTGGAACCCCTTTCAAAAATAACTCAGGCTTTTGAGGCTCCCCGACCCACTACACTATATTATGTACAAGCATTAGCACTACAAGGTTCACATCACCAAACTTTGTCAACAAGGTGATGCCCATGCACTCTGTCAGGGATGGAGCCCTTTCTGTGCCTTTTGTGCTGATTTTGAGCAGAAAGCAAAAGCAGATAACAAGATATTTGCCTCAGATTTGTCATGGTTCATCTGCTGTGAAGGGGAAGCTAGGGCTAGGAATTCTATCTCCTTCTGTACAAAATGAAAATATTGCAGTTATCTGCTTTAATAGACCTTCAAATGTTAAAGCACAAAAACCTTTACACCTCTTTTCTGAAATTTAGTTGAGTTCACCCACAGACAAAGGGCTAATATACCTAAAATGTAATCCAGTTCTGCCCAAAGGTTAAGTTAAAGGTTCTCATTTCTTTATGATGGACAATGGAAAACTATGAAGCTTCAAAATGTCTGAAGTGAAGCTCTAATTGGGACTTAAGGTCAATAGGCCATACCTGAAGATTCAGGTGAGGTGGCCTGCCTACCTGAAGTGGGTGCTGCACCTTCATTTTTGCATAGCCCTGGATTGCCCACAGAAGCTTGAACCCATGCACATATAGTCCCTAGCTGTATTTTGGCAGCCAGACATATTTGGCATAGTATAATGCACACAATCCAATCCAGCAATACCTCTGATTAGCTGAACACCCTTGTAGCTTCCCTCCTTCACCACTTCCACCACCAATTTCAGTCAGGCCATCCGGATAAATGGAGTGGATCACTGAGTTATTCATTTGAACTACCTCCAGAGCATTATGTATTCACAATAGGTTCGTATCATATGGCTTAGCAGATGCACTCACATGTGAAATTGCTCAATTTGTGTGCAGTCACAGAAGTTGAGCTTATATGGGGGGAAAACGAAGTGGTGTGACAATTATATGTTAGACTATTTGAGCAAAAGTCAAAGACTTGCATGCAACAAGCTGGGAAAACAACTGTGATCACTGAGGTATTTATTAGAAAATTTTTCCTCCCCCACTGGCAATGAAAAGGTCGCAACTCATTTTACCGAAGTCAAGATATGAAATCCACCCCATTGTGCTACACCTGCTTTCCTCAGCCTGGTGCTTTCCATTCATTTTGGACTTCGTGATCAGGAATTCTGGGAGTTGTAGTCCACAAAACTGGGAAAGTCCAGGTTGGGGAAGTCTGTGCTATAGTCTTATTTGTTGAAGTCATCAGTCTTGCCACCTGAGGATCAGGGAATTAGCTCTGTATTGTGAAGGGACACAACTATTGTCCTTTTTAAAATTCAAATCTATATTAATTACTTGGTTTGTTTTATTTCCCATTTTTTTCCTGGTCAGTTTCAGCCAGAATGTTTGATATAAAAGGCTTAGTTAGATCATATGAGTCAAGATACTTGCTCTGGAACCTGAAGGTTTCTGTGAAATTAAAGAGAAGATGAGGAAGAGAAGGAGTTGTTCAAGGATAGAAGAAGAAGAACTAAGTTGACAGAAAAATAAGTTGCAAAAGTGGAGGAAATACTCCCTCCTGGGAGGTTAAAGGTAAAACAAAACTTAAGATGCAAAAGCCTAGGAACAGTGAAAGCAAGAGAAGAGGCAGGCTGGCTGACTGGTTGGAGTCCTCAATGGGTGAGTCAGAACTACTGGTTCAAAGACTAAAATACTGTTCAGATCAGGGAGGAGGGGCACCATCCAGGTAGGCTATTTGGATGCATTTGTCCCTGGTTATTGTATTAACCTATTTTTATTGTTCGTGTGCGTGATTTTGCAGAATTTTACATATTAGTTGAAACACTGTGGTTCTTTTTTTCCACTCACAAGCCCATAGCTAATAACCCCTGGCTGCCTAAAGCACCTGAGATGCAGAAGGTCTGATTTTGTAGAGGCAGATGGGACAAATGGGTGGGAGCAGGTTGCACCTGTGTCAGTGGAAATATCTAGTTTGGTCTTTCCCCCCTTCTAGTCATAGAATAAGGTATTGCTGGTCCATGACAACTAGCATATTTGTTAAGCTATAGTCTCTCCAATCATACAAAGCCAGTCACCATCCTAGCCACTTTTTTGTTTGTTTGCAGAGGGTTAAAGTACAGGGAAATACCATTTCTGCTTTCTGAACTGATTTCTATTTCTTTCGGGGCTCTTCTTCCACCAACTGCACAAATGCCAGGCTCCCAGTCTGTTATCAACAATGACTTTTAAGATCATAATTACTGTCCTTGGAAAAGTGTGTTTATGAAATTAGCCAAGGGTCTGGTCTGAAACATTGCCAGTGGTTCATATTTTAACAACAGATTTGGAGTCACTAGCCTAATTTCTCATGGTAGTTCTTGTTAGCTAGAGTTGGACAGCAACATTGAAACATCTTGCAAGTTAGGTTCTTTCTGCCAGCCATCTGCAGGAGCCATGAGGGGGAAAGCATCAAAACTCAGAAGCATTTCCTTGTGATGTATATGATGATTTCTTCATGAGCTACTGGAGTTGGATGAGAGAAGATGGAAATTCTTTGGGGAGCATAGGCTTTTCAGAGTGTTGCTAAAGTAGTTCTGCAGGAACAAAGAGAGAGAAGTATAGGGTGGCACAAAAAGTTAAGGGCTACATTCAGGGACGTGTGGCAATGGAGGCAAAATCAACACTCTATTTCTGATTCTTCATCATCATTTCATTTTCTATGGTGTCCAAAAGCTCTTTGTAAAGTTCATAGCAAAAAGTATGGAGCATTCATGAGGCCAAAGTACTTGAGATGCATAATATTGTTGACAGCTTTTTATAATATCCCTGAAAAGGAATTACAATATTATCCCTCATATTGTAAGTGAGTAGACTGAGGCCAAAGAAGTGTAGCTTTCTGACAACAACAAGACCAGGGATAAGTGACAGTGCCTTTGGGCTATTATTTAGACTTAAGTTTCCATAAGTCCCAGAAAGCCTGAACTGTGCTCAGAGATTATGGAGCTGTAGCCCAAAACATGCAATGAGAACCAGGTTATATACCTGACCTAGTGAGTGAGATTTGAAACAGACTTTTTGATTCATAGTTTAAGGAGCTTTCAGACAGAGAGGTCTTAGTGCTATCAAACAAACAAACATTCTGTAGCTGTTCCATCTTCCTTCCATGTTGATTATTAGAAAGACCATGGTGATTGTGGTAAGAAAAGAGTCATGAAACTTTCACAATAAAAAGCATATCTAGAATCACCCTTAGTCTCTTGCCCACTATGATACACCATTGATCATAACTTCCACAAGTCGATTCTGGGTTTTCTTTTTAGTTCACACTTGAGTGAGACCAAAAATCAGGAAGTAGCACAGTGCCTGTAATGCTTGCAGACATGCATCCTGAATCAAGACCCCAGTGAGTCCAAACTCACATGCTCTGACTTCCTGCATCCTCAAACCTCATTTCGGAAAGCAGATAGGATGGCCTCCAATAAGACTTTTTCTACAGAATACTGAAGGTTGGAAGAAACAGACCATAATTTCATGGTCAATAATTTTTATAAGGAGATGATGGAGATGATGATGATGATGATATACAGATTATTTATTTATAAGAGATACAGTGTGTAGTAAAGTGTCATCTTCCATGAATAAAGGAAAAAGTTGCTCCAGTAAAGCTGTCAAGTAACATAGAAACATAGAAACAGAGCAAGTCAGAAGGGGCCTCCTGGGCCATCTAGTCTGACCTCCAGCACCAGCCGGCTCCACTCACGACATGCCCGCCATGTGCATGTCTAGCCTGTCTTTGAACACCCTCACCGATGGGGCCTCAACAACCTCTTGTGGAAGCCCATTCCACGCCCTCAGGGTCCTAACTGTCTGGAAGTGCTTCCTGGCATCCAAATGGATCCTGGGTTCCCTGAGCTTTGCTCCATTGGAGCGCATCCTGCCTTCCTCTGCAGGGGAGAACAGGTCTCTACCCACCTCTGTGTGACATCCCCTCACATACCTGTATGTCACCAACAGATCCCCTCTGAGTCTCCTCCAGGCTGAAGAGACCCAGTTCCTTCAGTCTCGCCTCATACGGCATCCCCTGCAAACCAGCCACCATCCTTGTGGCCCTATGCTGCACTGACTCCAACCTGGCTATATCCTTTCTGTAATGAGGGGCTCAAAACTGAACACAATACTCCAGTTGCGGGCGCACCAGAGTCGTGTAGAGTGGTAGTAATACCTCTCTTGATCTAGAAGCCACACTTCTGGCTATGTAACCAAGGGTGGCATTCACCCTCTTGACCACCGCATCACACTGCTGACACTGCTGACTCAAGTAAGAAGATGCTAAAGTGCTCTTCTGAGTACGTATAATGACAGGATCCAGCAAGCATAACAATGGAATGTAAGCCATGCCAATTTTGCTGATACAGAAGGAAAAAAGAAACAATTAATTTCAATGGGACGTAAGAGCAGAGAGTTGTTCAAGGTCCTGGGACCCAGCAGGAAGTAGCAGAGGGAAAGATTGGCTCAAGTGCAGGTGGGAAGGCAGATCAACCCAACCATGGAAATGTTGGGGAGTCACAGTCTGAGGGAAGGATGATGACAAGAGAAAGTCTTCCAATGGAAAAATCCTCCCCCATGAAGAGATAGGCCATAGAGAAGCCCAATTAGGGGCACAATGAGCCAAAACGCCCTGCACAGTGCTCCTCCAGGGCGAGGCACAAGGGCTCGTAAGGGGAATTTTGGTTAGCAATCACCAGACTGGGATGAACAAACTGCTTTGTGCATGTTCAGAGACTTGGCTAGATGCTTCATATGTAGAAACAATAACAAGCATTATGCAAAAGAGGGTGTTCAAGGCTTGTGTTTGTGGTGGGACGAAACACAGCTTGCGACAAGCGACAAGCCTTTGAGCCTAGAAATTGCTCATAAATGTTTAGGACTCCCTTTAAATACAAGAACTGTGCACTGTCAGAAGGTGGATAACATATTTCAGAGACGCACTTCAAGGTTAAACAAACCATATTGTGAGAGAGTGAATTACTGGCCTCTAGTGCAGAATCTATTTCCATACGCAAAGCTGCCTTGCCTATCACCTATGCTGTTGTTTGCACTCCTCTGTGACAGGCTACATGTTTCAAACAGCATTCAGTGGAGCTATAGCTGTGCCAAGTCTGAAGATATTCATTCAAACTTTTTGGTGTGAATATAGCACACTTTTCCCCACCATTGTTTTTTGGTGGTTTCACTATCCAATCAGCACTGCCTTGTGCATCACATTATTGTTGTTGATTAAACAAATTTCTGTTTCTTGGCTACATGTTACCAACCTACCAGGAGCATTAGATTATGTCACAGAGTCATCTGCAACCAATCATTATGTTATCTGACCACACAAGAAGTCAATTCAGAGAGAAGATATGAAGTAGAAAGGAGTGACACCAACCCCAAACTGGGTTGCTCACCCTTCCCTACTCCTGAGAAGAAGGCTCAGCTGGTGGCAATAAGGAAGAGAACCTTCTCCGTGGTTCCTCCCCAGTTACTGAGCAGGTTCCCCACTGGTGCCTGTCCAGCACCAACTGTTCGCTTTCCAGAGCAAGGCTCACCCTGTCCTCTGTGGGAAGGGATTTGATGACATTTAATGGTTTTTAATGGCACTTGGAGGCTTGTGTCTGGATGTCTAGTTTATTGAACATATTAATAGCTCCTCAAATGAATTTGAAATTTGTTTTGAATGTTCTGCTGGTTTCATTGCATTTATAACTGTTTTTGTTGTATTTTTATGAATTCTTCTTTACTACCCAAAGAGCTTTCATTCATTTTATAAATGAAATAAATAATAATAGTTTCTGGTGTCATGGTTGGGAACAGACAATTTGCACTTAGGTGAGAGGTGACAAAAGAGAAAGAAACAAGAGGTATATAACGGAGGAATGAACATTTTTGGAAATCATAGCAGAAGAGATGTCTGCGATTTCCCCCATGTGACTCTTCCTTTCTCATGGAGAAAGAAATGAGCTATGAACTAAATTTATATGGAGCACAGTTTTTGCAATTTTGATACAAGATAATAGTATTCTCCTTTTTTTCTCTCTTTCTCACACACACACACACACACACACACAGATGCAGGGATTAGAAAATAGCTACTATATTTCAAAATTCTCTGTATGTTGTAAAACACTCCCTGATGTTAACAATGGACCAAAATGCATTGAAAATGCTTACCTTGAAATAAAACATATTTACAAACATGTATTTTAAGAGAAAATAAGTTTCAAATATATACATAAAAGCATATTTAAAGATGAATCTGTGATTACAGCAGAAATGGAATGGAGCAGAGTTATGAATGAGCATACATCAAAGCGATATAAATCAGCAAATCTCTTGATAACTTATTTCCTCTTTTCACAGATACCTTGGTTAGATTCTAGTTAAAGTGTATCAGAAATGGACAGCCCAATTTATTGATTGATTGATTTTATTGAAACATTTATGCTCTGCCTTTCTTCCACAGCAGGACTCATGTTGCCTACAAAGGTTTTCTGCACAAAGCACTTATCAGACTCAGACTTCCTTCATTTCAGAAAGGTGGCAGATTCAAGTGTCTTCAGGCCAGACCATGCGACTCATTTTAGAAGCATTATGAAATTCCAGCCAGTTTTGACTGCTTGGAGGTTTCTGTTGTGCTGGAGGCTCAGTGATGAGAGAAACTTCCGCTAGCAGTGCATATACAGTGGAGCCTAACAGCAGTAGATATCTTTGTACCTGCAAAAGTACAATGGAGTCAATGCTCACAAGGAAAAGGATGCAAGCTTTCATGACTGGTAGGGATGACAGCTTCATCTGGCATTCAGGATTCCCCATATCTCCTGCAATACTGACAGTATGTCCACAGCAACAATATATTGTTGTGGATCATTGCAGTTGCAAAGTATTTGGCAGTGGCTTGGTCTTGAATGGGCAATTAGTACCCATAAAAACTGCTAGAAATTCTGTTGAGCTGAATGAGCACACCTGGCCCGTTTTGGGAGCAAGGCTTGGAGGATATCATGCTGAGTGCCTGCCTTTCTCATTACACTAGTGACCTGGAATCTGTGGAAGAGTCCAGCTACAATGGAATATTTCTATTCCACCATCCAGCAAACTTGTCATCCTGCAACCAAGAGTTTCGGCTCATCCTTATTCCTAAATACTCCCTACAGATGTACCTAACTATATTCACCTTTGTAGGGTGAATGCAGCCTCAAATTACATTCTACAGGATTAGTAAAACTTATGGGTTTTTTCCCAGTCCAATGACATGCCATATTTCCAAATGTCATGCTTCCCTGAAGAAGTAAATGTTCAACATATAAAGTGAGACTTTTCTCTGAAAATTTCAGGCAGAGTCAGCAATGTTTTATCTTGAGGTGGGTGTGAAAAATCGTAAGCCGACTTTGGAAACTGTTTTTTTGGTCCATTTTGCTGACTAAACTACTTTCTGATTTGGGGGAAGGGAAATGAAAGTCCACGTTGTTGGTAAAAGAAATCAAGCAAGCCCACATTTGTTAGTTTTATCATTCTCTTTCTTTCCAATGTTAAGCTATGAGAATTATCACTTATGTAGCCAAAGATCTGTGTTCCCAAGACAGCAGCAACAGCAGGATTGAGTCCAAAGGTTTGCAGAAGTACATTTCAACATACATTTGGGGAGAAGGCTCCAAAACAGCCCATTTGGGGGAGATGGGAAAGGCCAGGATAGAGCTAAGCAGGCTTAGTGACCATAGACTGCTACCTAATTTGGGGCAGGTAGTGAAAAACTGAGAGAGAGGGAGTAGAATGGATGGAATGCTTGGACCTCAATAGACAGGACCCCATTTTGAAAACTTGTTGCAGGTTCCAATTCTTCTAGCAAATATAATTTCAGAAATCTAGAAGTGAACACATCTAAGCATGTAACTAAAACAGAGTTTGTGTATTCTGCTATAGTTCCCTCTCATTTCTCCTCCCCCTTTGTTGTCATCCCTGCTAGAGGAATTTAGATTGTTAGCTGCTCAGGGCAGGGACTTGATCTCTTGCTTTTCATATCCTGTAAATTGCCCTATGCACCTTTGGCACTACATAAATATTGATAAAATAATATTTTAATTCTTTGTCAAGAAATGGCCCTGATACATAGCACTTATACCCAAATGTGTTGACTCAATG
The DNA here is from genome assembly GCA_023646645.1 of Varanus salvator macromaculatus. NCBI lineage: Eukaryota > Metazoa > Chordata > Lepidosauria > Squamata > Varanidae > Varanus > Varanus salvator. Next base: position 14,783,236 of record JAIXND010000771.1, on the reverse strand, counting down.
TTAGGTTTTCAACCGTGTGACATGGGTGCAAAAATGCATAGTAAATACTATGCATACTATGTATATACCTGCTATTGGCATGTTCTCATTATTCTCAATTGCAAGAATGCATCTTCACAGTTTAAAATTCTCTATTTCTTTGTTTCTCTATTGCTGTATTATCTCGACTACTTACTTTCATTTGTTCAGGAAAAAACTCCCAGTGCATAAAAAAACAGATCAGAGAAATTCCAGACAATGGAAGAGCCTAGGAAAAATTTAAAAATGCAATACTTTGTATTCAAATCTGATTGCCCTATTTTTATGTTAATTTTTCCCCTTATCATGCCAAGTCTCCCTCCCACCTAAATATTCTTATTTTGTCTCTTGTTTATTTTTATTTAGCATACATCAGTAATTAAAGTCTTGCAAGCAAATTGTTAAACAAAATTTTCATCAATTATGTCTTGATTGTCATGCTATGGGTGAGCCTTCATTTTCTCGAAACTAAATAGACCACAGAACCATAATATATTCTGTATTGGGTTACAGCTGGTGATGCCTTCCCCAATGCTTTCCATAAGTGCTGAACTACAACTCCTCCCATCTCCAGCCTGGATTCCCATTAGTTAGGGCTCCTGTGCATTATAGAAGTTGGAGTCCAACCCATCTGGATGGCATCAGGTATGGGAGTTAAGGTCCATTCAAAATAGAAATTGTATCTTGTGTGTTCTCTGGATCAGGTTGTTTTGGCATCTTAAAAACATTTCATCATGATAAAAAGTGATATCATGTCATATTTTATAATCCCCAAACTGGACTTTTGGGGTTCAGGTTGGAATCCAAAAATACCCTACTCTAAATATGAACATTATTTTTTTCTAGATACTGATAAACCTTTTCAGAGAAAGGAAAAATGCAGGGAAACTAAAAATCATACTGACATTTAGGAATACCACACTCAGAGATTGCCTTTAATTACCGCTTCAGTCGTCTTCTACTTTGGTAAAGACAGTGAGCTCATGAATTTGGCCTTGACCAAACTATCCCAGTTTAAGATTTCATCTGAAAACAAACTCCTCTGTATTATAAATTTGGGGAGGGGCTTAGGGAACATAAATAGTCTAGGGCAGTGTTGGTGAACATTTTAGAGATGGAGTGCCCAAACTGCAACCCAAAACCCACTTATTTATCACAAAGTACCAACACTACAATAAAACCTGAAAACTGAGGTTTTCGTTTAGAAAAAACAACTCACAGCCAGTCCAAGTATACACACACACACAGACACACACACACACTTGTCAGCGCACTGACAGGCCATGCGAAAGCTTGGACGAGTTGCAGTTAATGAGTAGCGGTTCATGATGTCATCGTCTGGCGCCGCTACTCCTTTCTGAGCATTTGCATGGTCCCTATGTGCGCTGGTATCCAATGCTCAGCAGCTGGGGTGATGCTGGCGCAACTTGGCTTGTGTGTTGACAGAGAGGGCTCTGTGTGCCCAATGTGGAATGCATGCAATAGGTTCACCACCACTCCCCTAACCCTATTGAAAAGGGAGCGATTTTGAAAAAGTCTTCCTTGAGTGGCTTTTTCTACACAGCTCATCATTTCTGCCCATTCTAAACACATTCCAACCATCAAAACCATGCCAGGACACCCCATTTTTCTAACCCTAACTCAGTGATGGTGAACCTTTTAGAGACTGAGTGCCCAAACTACAACCCAAAACCCACATATTCATTACAAAGTGCCAACACTACAGTAAATCCTGAAAACTGAGGTTTCACTTTAGGAAAAACAACTCACAGCTAGTCCAAGCAAATACACACACACACACACACACACACACACACATATCTCCTTGGCAGCACACTGACCAGCTATGCGAAAGCTCGGACGAGTCATGGCTAATGAGTCGTGACTTGTGATGTCATCTCCTGGCACCACTACTCCTTTCCAAGCATGTGCATGTCTCCTATGTGCGCTGTCATCCAATGCTCAGCTGCTGGGGCCATGATGGGGTGACTTGGCTTGCGTGCCAATAGAGAGGGTTCTGCATGCCCACTGTAGCACACGTGCCATAGCTTCACCACCACTGGTTTAGGGTGTGTTTATTAATTCCTCCCTGAGGGCTACTCCTTCTAATCTAGTCCTTTACTTTCAGAATTTTCTTCCTATTAGATAATCAAGGGAAAATCTTTTAACTCATTCTGTAAAGGACTATCTGGAAACCCATTGTGCAATACCATTGGGGTAGGTATAGATAATTTAGATTTAGACATAGATGCAGGGATGCAGGTGGTGCAGTGATGTAAACTTCTGTGCTGCTGGGCTGGTAGATCAAAAGGTCGCCGGTTCGAATCTGCACAACGGTGTGAGTTCTCATTGCTCCATCCCAGCTCCTACCAATCTTGCAGTTCGAAAGAATGCAAATGCATGTAGATAAAAAGGTACCACTTCAGTGGGCAGGTAACAGCGTTCTCTGCACTTCGTTGTTTAGTCATGCCGGCCACATGACCACGGAGACTGCAGACAAATGCTGGCTCCCTCGGCTAGGAAACGGAGATGAGCACCGCCCCCTAGAGTCAGACATGACTGGACGTAATGCCAAGGCGAAACCTTTACCTTTACCTTATAGATATTTTTAACTGGTTGGTGGGTGATTTTTTCTGCTCAGAAAGGGGTTAGGGTTAGGGCTTCATACTGAGCTGCACGTACTAGGAAGAACGAAAATTAGGCTTGAGTTACAGACTAAGCAATCAGACATCTAACTATTATTCTTCTAGGGCTGTTTTATCCTTTGCCATTCAAAGTCCTCAAGCAAAAGGAGTAGAAATAGTCAATTGTACATATAGCAAGTATTTAAAAGGCTAAAGGGTAACTTAGGAAAGATTTCTTTTTAGATTGCTTTGAATTATCTCTTCATTTTACTCCTTACTAAAAAGGATCCAATTGTGCCCTACTTGTCATAACAGCTGCCGAACAAATGCACTCTTACTTCTCCATGTAGGCAAACAAACTTGTTTTCTTATTGGTGGCTGGGTAGAGAACACAAATGAAACTGAAACTGAAAGGCAGGGTACATGTAAATCCAAGGAGTGCTGTGTAACTCTAGCCCATCATGAAACACTCATGTAGGCAGAGTGATTCCCCCCCCCCCCCCCCCGCAGAATTACTTAATTACTGTCCTGGGACTTTTTAGTGAAGGATGGCATACAAGAGCTCTAAACAAATAAATAAATTATAATTAATTAATTAATTAATTAATTGGCTTAATAATTCATTAAATTATTGTAATCTTGAAAAATCCAGCAACATCAGGGAAAGTCCTGACTGAGCAGATTTTTGAGGGGCTCTTCCAGATGAGATTTTGGTTGCTTGCCCTGCTTTCTTCACTGATTTTTACAGATAGTCCTATTCTTAAATTCTTAAATCTTCACTGACTTTTACAGAGTCCTCCTCTTCTTACATCAAGCTGCCAGTCTTGATGGAGGCAGTCATGGTCATGCCACAAATTAAAAAGAAAATGTTTACAAATTTAAAAAAGAAATTCGAGTGGGGGTGAGGTTGTGCTCATTCTCTGCACTCTGGTTTAGAGCTGTCCTCTCCACCCTCTTTGTTGCTCTGCTGTCTGGTGGAACTGTTGTAAACTGTCACAAGATGTCTGTGGTGGGATGGTATAGAAAAGTTTTAAATAAATAAATAATCAAGTAGTGCAGAAGAAGGGGCTTGGCTGCAGAGACCCACTGCTGATCAACATTTCCACAACTCCTTCTCACCCCCTGGCCACCCCCTGGCCAAACTTCCCTCTGCACCCTGCTGCTCTGTTAGTGATGGGGACAAATGAGTATCTGAGAAGACACGTCTAGCTGCAGTGCCCCACTGCACCCCCCACCCCACTTTTCTCATTGACCAGCTGCTTCCTGCTGAGGAATAAAGGAAGGAGATTAAAAGGTGTTTTGAAACCCCCTTCCCTATGGTTGGCCCACCCCAGTTTCTCTCCATATTTCAACTCAAAAAGAAGGAACTCACCCCAGTTCTCAAATATTTATCCTGTCTCCTTGCTGAGCTTTGAAGTGTGCTCAGGAGTTCAACACATTCTGAGTTGCACATATTTTCATAGATATACACACTTGTAGGTCTTGTAGGTCATGCAGGGGGCTTACAGGTGAGGCGTGAACAATTGGGACCACAAATTAAAACTTAGCTAGTAAAGCCAGATAAGATTTTTGGAACCCTGATAATGGTTTGTGGGAGGGTGAAATAGGAGCTTGGCAGGCTATGCTTACACTTTTTATTGCATGTATTTATTTAATGCTATTTCTATTGCATTCTTCATATCTATTATATCTATCTATCTATTGATCACCCTGTCTCCCAGGATGTTATCTCCCAGGTTGCAATATCAAAACAATAAAAGAGATTAAGTAACCTTAAACCAATAAAATTTGGCAAATCCAATAAAACCACTAATCATCAGCAGAGGGAAACAAATACATACCATGTGCATTGACTGCGCAGATGGGCAGGTAGGCTTGAGCTTAGAGTCAAGGGAGGCTTTTTTGGGAATTTGGAGGGGAGAAATGATTCATGTGCATGAAAGGATTAATCTTCCCCTCCCAGAGTGTGCACAAGCATGCAATGGCAAAACACAATGCACACCTCACCTAAACAAACAGCATAACATGTTGTGTGGCTCTTAGCCTAGTGCCAAAATATTGATAGAGATGGTACCAGGTGTCCCTCAGGCCAGGCTACCATCACAGAGACATGAATATCTCCCTGTTTTTGTCCTCCCTGGATGGCAGCAGGTTAAATAACACCAATCTAAATAAGTCCACAGAAAGAGCTTTCCTGCTTAGAAGAAGCAGTCATCACATATTTGTGTTTGTGAATTCTTACTGGATGCTCATAGCAGTGGGACAGATATGGAAGGAAAAACATCAGCAGAAGTAATCCCATCCATTTGCATTCATGTTTGTCATCTGTTTGCTTTTTGCTTTTCCTCCCCCCGTGGTGTCTGATGAATGGCAGCATGCTTGCTGAACTGTGGGTAAACAAGGCAACGGGAACGCCAGCAAATCAAATTATGAAGCTTCATTCACACCAGTATTTGAAAAGTCTTTGCCAAAACCTCTTATCACAATAAGCCTTTTCAGCATGAGTAAATGCATGAAGCCTCACCTGTTTTTCTCCTGTGGCTTCCATGGAGAGGGTCTGTGACTCACGCAGATGGTGAAAATAAAAAGACTTAACAGCAGTAGAAACAGAATTGTCAGTGCTGCTGCCGGGTTGTAAGGAAAGATGGGAGAAAATACGCATTCAACATGGAACAGCACCTTCCCATGCTCTAACTTTCCTTTTCCTCAAGGACAGCGCTTACCATCACCACCCTCTTCTTCATCATCACCACCAATCCCATTGTCCTGCCTTTCCCCTATCCATCCTCCTTTTGAAGAAACTCTTTATTAAAATTTTCTTGGCATACTATGGGAACTCCCTGCTCAGGATTTCTAGAAGTTATATATCCACATTTATTTATTTATTTGTGATATTTATATGCCGTCCTATTGCAAAAGCCTCAGGATGGCTTACATAAATAAAATACAAATATCAATATACATAAATTATAACAAAATATCAACATAAAAATCAACATACACAAATCATCCCACTCTGGCTGTAGTTAAAAATATAATATTAAAAAATACAATATTAAAGCTTATTAAAATACTGATGAAATAAAAAGGTCTTAACCTGGTACCAAAAAACATATAATGATGGTGCCAGGCAGACCTCTCTGGGGAGCGCATTCCATAGCTGGGGCGCCACCGCAGAGAAGGCCCTCTTCCAGGTGCTCTGCCTCCTAATATCTTTCACAGAGGGTTCCCGGAGGAGATAAATATGGGTGCACCTTATTTCCAATCCCAAAAGACTAATACCCATTTAAAACAAGGGAAAATAGGCTATTGCATGTGCATAAGAATGGAAACCTTTCAAGATCTTGGTGTTTACCTTTATGCGTCATCTTCCAGATAATTGCCTGCTCCTGAAAAGCCATGGGACATAGAAGGAGAAACAAGTCTGAGGCCAAATCTAGCCCTCCTGAGGCTCCAGTCTGGCCTTCTGGAATTCTCAAAAGAGCCATTTCCTCTACCTTTGGCCTTTCCACCTTTCCCCAAGCCAGGTGATTTTCTGACTTTTCTATAATTATTTCACCCCTTCTAAAAGGGAACTCAAGGATTACAGGAAGTCCTCTGTGCCCTTCCTCATTATAGTTAAGGGAAGCAGCCTTTCTTCTGGACATGCTGACTTTCTCATCTTTCCTTGTCTTCTCCCACATAGCTAAAACAATTTTCTTCCAACAGCAGTAGGCATTTGGCCTACAGGACTGAAGAGGATTCCTGGTCACTTCTTAAGATCTTTTCCCTGTAGAGTGGCTGCTTGAATACTCTATCACTGAAAAGAGGCTAAAAGAGCATAAATTTACACCAGGCAATCTATATGTATAGATTATTTTCACTGAGATAGAAATATGATTTGTGTCTCCACAATGGGGTAACCACTGTGCTTTCTCAAGAGGGCTAACTGTTGATGGCTGTCTCCTGTCTTATGATTCTTTATCCCTAAGATGGACTGGAAAGCCTGTTGACAGAGGATAGCTCCAGAAATGGCTTCTCTGTAGGAAGACATATGGTTTGCCCTTCTCTCTAGGAGCAAATTTCAGTGACAAAAGGGCCAATCTGAGCTGAAAGTACAGTACAATGAGAACTCCCTCTCCCCACACTGCATTCCTGACCTGAATTGGTACCCAAACACTGCTATTTAATGGAGCAAAGCCAAGTGCACACCTAGTCAAATGGCTGATGCAAGGGTGAACAACTGTGGTCTTCCACAGATAAAGCCTACAATTGCCATCAGCTTTCACCATTGGCTATGCAGGCTGGGGCTGATGGGAGCTATGACCCAAAGCATCTGGAGGGACACAAATGGTCACTGCAGCATCAACCACTTGCTTGGACCTTGCATGCTTAGTACCACGAGTTATACAATCTTAACTAACATCACATCTAGTTTGGCCCACAGATTGCGTTTTCTCAGCAACTATTTTTTCCAATATTCTTGAGCACGAGTGAGTTTCTTGGATTTATACCCCACCTTTCCAGCAAAGAATTGGTGCTAAAGTAGGATCTTCCCACACTTTGTATTGTGGACTGCTGGGTACGACACCAGCCAGCAAGGCCATACAAGAGAGCAACACCCAGCTGACACACTGTGGCAAAATCAACCCTCTTTCTACTCCACCATTACAGAGCTGAGAAAATTGCACATCTTGATTGGAAATGCTTTTGCAACTTCATGTTGTTATTACTTGACAAGCAAACCAGAAAGGCACTGTTTTCCTAATGGCCAGGCATTTAAATTATTTTTTTTCTATTACCAAATGGCCAAAAAAGCACATGGATTTAATATCTAATCAACTCCAGTTAAATCTCAGGGGAGAAAATTCCTACCCACACCAAAAGGCACTGGGGTTTGCACAAAGCAGTTATCTTATAAATATTTATGTTGGACTAAATCCCACTAAAGTGAGAGTTATTTACTTCTGAGTAAACATGGCTAGAACCAGGCTGCAACTTTTGTTTTTATATTTAAAGTTGTTTTCATTTCAGTGTTCATGTCTGGGCTACAGAAATAATATTTTATTGATAGTAGGTTTTCCCTGCTGAACTGAAATCTAGCCCAGCTTCCCAGGCTCAATATATTTTTAAATAACTATTTTTAGTCTTTGGTGCTCTTAACTGTGTATCCTCCAGCCTGCAATAAGAAAATCTACTGCAAATGTAGCAATATATATGTAACAAGGTGTACAGCTTGTGGGTATTTCTGCTCTCAGTGACTTTTTTTACACAGGGTTGGATCCAACTTGGTTCTACTTTGACTAGATTGTTGAAATCAGTAGGATACAAATGAAGCCATGGCCAGCTGCAGCCCCATTGATTTTAGTGGGTTTACTCTAATATGGTAGGGGCATCTTCAACCTGCTTACTGATTTGGCCCAGGAGGCCAGACCACCCAGCCTGCAGGACATCAGGTGAGATCCCACCACTTCCTTGAAGCCCCCACCCCCTGGAGGCTAGCAGAGAGGCACTTTCCTGCTATTATCTCCAATCAGTTATGACAAATAACAGTCACATCCCCAGGGGGATTCCCCACTCTTATCTCCAATCACTGACTAGATATAAGAATGGCGATTCTTCTCCACGCAGCTTGCTATCCCAACTGGGAAACTGAGTGCACTAACAGGGAACCTCCACTGTTATTTCTGAAAAATGTTTGAAAGGGACAACATCATTCTCAAAGGAATTCCTAATCACTGATCATAGATACCAATGCAGATTTATTCTCCATGCTAGATTCAAGGTACACTGCCTCCCAACCCAAAAGAATTCACATGATCTGAAACATTGATTGGAACCCTTCTATGCTACATTAGCTGGATTTCTTGGCTGGGACCTATCATTTAGTTCTTAAGTGTTCACACTTTGTGTTGCAAAGGACAATATCTTGACCTAGATACAGGAAAACTGCCATCATATCTCAGTTTAGACCTATATCTTACTAGATGGCTATTGGATAGCCCACTAACCTGTGCAGTGACCTACACAATGTAACAAAATGTACAAAATATGATCAGAAGCAAAAAGTTATCAGAATTATAAGAACAGGCATGATTTGTCAGACCAAAGACCTATCAGCATTCAGTTTACATTGTGGTTGACCAGCTGCTGATGGAAACCCCACAAGCAACAGCATCCTTCCAAACATCTTCTCCAGCAGCTGGTGTCCATAGGTATCCTGCCTTTGATACTGAAAGTAGCAAATAGGCATAATGAATATTAAACATGCATAGCCTTCTCCTCTATGAACTTGCCCAATCCCTTCTGAGGGCCATCCAAATTTGTGGCCGTCACTACATTTCATGGAAGAGAACGCCAGAGTCTAATATTATGAGAGGAGAAAATACCTACCCATGCGTTTTCTCTACATCATAATTTGGTTCAGCGGTATCATACTCCCACCCCGTAGTTGCCTTTTTGAAATTAAACAGTCCAAGACATTGTAACCTTTCCTGATTGGTTAGGTACTCCAGGCACTTAGTCATTTCTGTTGCCCTTTTCCATATTTTTTCCAGTTTTAGAATATCCATTTGTTTGGTTCAGCGACCAGAATGATACATACCCCAAGTAAGCTTGCATGATAGATTTATATAAGTCAGCAGCATGTTGGCAGTTTTAGTTTTGATTCCTTTGTAATGATGCCTAATATGAGTTTGTTTTTGCTTCTGTTTTTCACAACAGCTGCACACTGGGTAGGCATTTTCACTGAGCTATCCACCAGAATCCTCCAGATCTCCTTCTTGGTCATCACTGGCATATATGTGAAGCTGGAATTACCAAAATATTCACCTAAACTGAGCTTAATTTCAAGAATGCAATCCCAAACAAGTTATAAAACAAATCTTCCCCACTCTCTTGCAATAATTAGATTTTGGAGCGAGGACAGAAATAATTTCTAGGTTGCATAAATACGGAATTTGGCAGTCAATAGATTCTTAACATCAGTGCCTCCAAATCCATTAACAAGATGTATGATTTATTTTTTCTAAAACTTCCCTTCAAGTTCATGTCTTAACCTTTAGATGAAGAAAATTTAAAATGCCACCTTTAAAACTCATTAGAGTTGTAAGGCCTCCTGGGTGTTGCCTTTTTCCTGGGGAAAAAAGTTGTTATATACTTTTTTGGACAGCAATCTTGGTAACTGGCCTGTAAGAAGCCAAGCAGAAGTATTTCCTCAACTCCTGCACTCATGCCTGCAGCCAGTTCTATTAAAATATTCAACATGGAATCACAAAAAGGGCTCAGAATCAGAACGGAACCAATTCTGAATACATTTGGAAGCTTAGGACACAACATATTCTCCCAGTTCCTTCACCAAAATGTGCCTGTAGTTTGCTTTTTTGGTGGCTGCTCAAAATTAAAGAAGCAAGTCAGCCACACAAGATACTTAGATAACAAGGTGATTCCTTGTGTATTCGGGAAGCTTGCAACCTATTGCAAGAAGACACAAGAGCTCTGTCCTGTGTCCTCTGTCCAGGAGACGCAAGGCTGGTCACTCAGTTGTCAAGGGAGGCAGAACCTTTTTCAGTCTGGGGGCCATTTTGAAGAACCTCTGGAAGCAAATTCCAGTGGTGGGCAAAGCTGCTGGCAAAGCGGGTGAGGGTCAAAATGCCCCAAGTAGCTTAAAATCTTGCAGCTGGCAGTTAAACGTTAAGAGAAGCATTTCAGCTATTTAATGTGAGGAAGAAGCTGCACAAATAGTGGGAAGCCCTCCAACAAACAGTGCTTGGGAAAAGGATAGTATTCTGGGGAAACCAGGGTATTGGGATCACTGGAGGGCACACACGGACTTGGACATGGACACGGACACACACACACACACACAGAGGGAGAATGAGAGAGAATATTATGTTCTGAATGGCCATTTCTGATCATTTGTTCCTAGCAGCTGGTCATCCCCTAGAACTGATAAATGGAACAGGATGAAGAAGTACTTTGGAATGGAACAGGGCCACTGTAAGAATGTGGTAGATATGAGAACTACCAGAACCAGATGCTTTTGAACATGGAGGATCCATGCTTTCAGTAATAATAGCAACATTCCTGAGCATTTGTCTAATTAATGTTAAAAGCTGCTGAGGACATTTTCTAAGTGAATGATGAGTGCATAAAGGTGTACTTCCATTTAACTGGACCAAACTAGTTGATTTCATGAAGAACTATATGAGGGTTAGTATTTCATGAGATAAATGTGTCTATCTCTGCACCATTCACAGCTTTAGCCATTTCCAATATACCATATTTTCCTCTTGGTTGTCATTTTTGTTTGGTTTTGCTGAGCTTAGCTTAGCTTAGCTTAGCTTAGCTTAGCTTAGCTTAGCTTAGCTTTGCTTTGCTTTGCTTTGCTTTGCTTTGCTTTGCTTTTAAAAATGCAAACATCTTTCATTTGCAGAAACATCATGGAAAATAATGCTGGGTACATGAGATGCTCAAATTATTCTGGAAGAGGTTAGGCAGCCATTTATATGGTTGCTGAGCAAATACAGAGAGCATCTTTTCCCCCACCTTCCCTAGAACTAGTGAAATGGCTAACTGGGTTAGAACAGGGCAACTTTGAGCATTGAGATGTGAGAGCTTCCAGCAATTTGTTAGAGATGCAAGGATGGGACCAACTTATGTGTCTCCCCCAAAAGTCGGTAAGCATCATCAAAGAGGAGACTGAAAGGGAACATCGGATTGCATAAAATCTGCATGTGTTAATGCATATGCCTAGGTACCTATTGAGAAAGAGTTATTTCAACATGAATAGACAAAGTATATTGATATTGATACATGATAGTGGAAAATACTGTGACTAGAAGCCCAGTTTCCTGTTTGGGTATGGTTTGTGGGCAACTTCAAGGTCCAGTTTCCCTGTCTGGTGGCTCTTTATCTTTAAGGAAGGTTTTATAAAGTGCTGTATTTGTCTTTTAAATTATACTACTATAAGAATTTGCACTTACTCATAGAAATTACTATATGCAAAATTGCATAAAGTTTCTTATAGACATGCAAATTCATATGCAATTAATGCAATTGTGCAACTTTAGGTAAATCCTGAAGACTCCCTGTAAAGATTAGTTTTAAAGATTAGTTTTTTAAAAAGAATGGAAAGGAAATGAAAAATAGCTTTCTATAAACTCCAGTGTAAGAGCCTGTGTAGAAAGCCATCAAAGTTTTATGTGAAACTACTGTCATTTCTTTCCAGACATCTTGACTAAAAAATTGGTCACTAACCTGTTTTTGAAAGTCCATGTTTGACAAGGGAACGTTCTTTGGTAGCAGTGGGTCCAATTTTTGTATTTAAACTGTTCTTTCTAACTTATGGAAATTTTGCAGGTCTAAAAAAGACTCTTTATGACAACTGAAAATTTCAGAAAGCTTGGATATACTATTTTGAATTAATAAAGGCTAGAATGACCCACTTCAATCATGTAGAAAATGGTAGGATGCTCATTTTACTCACTGCCTTAAGAGTAGCAATAGTGGCATATAATCTAGGTATGTATCTGTCTACACAGTTTAATCTACCTAATTCTGTGTGAACTTTAGGAAGATCCCAGACAATATAATGTTTCTTTCTGTGATCTCCAAAGCAGGGATTTCTCAGATTCCTAACTGTCTTCTCTTTGGGCATAATTGACAGGTTTCATTTGAAATTGTGCCCTTCCTTCCTTCCTTCCTTCCTTCCTTCCTTCCTTCCTTCCTTCCTTCCTTCTTGTCTGCTAATAACAACAAATGGGAGAAATATTTTAAAAATATGATAAATATAACTTGTTCATCTCTACACAGAAATGGCAGAACTAACTATAAAAAGGAAACAAGAAAAGAGAAACCATAAGGGAAAAAATATTGGCTTCCAGTGTGTTGAATAAATATATGTAGCAGTTCAATTTTCTCCTAATTATGCTTGAAAATAAAGATCCATTTTAATAAGAAAGAAATGAGATGGGTAACATATTTCTACTGACACACACACAGAAGCTCTGTGCTTTGCATAATTCTTATAAAGCAATACAGTAAAGCAATTGATTTAGTGTATTAAATAAATGATGAAAGTGCAATAAGATACTGATTGTGGTTTGTAAAATATTAATCCTCCTGAAACATCTCAGATTCAGAATAAAGAATTAGGATGGTTGCACAAGATTTCAGATTCCATTGCTCAGGTTGAGCTGATTTTAGTGCATTCTAACCACCATTCCTTGTTATTTAAAATGGAACTGCTTTTGATTTTCAAGATGTCTATGTAAAACACAGTTCATCTAGTCTCATTCAGTGGTGCATTTTTTTGAAAAAGACAGAGATAACATAGTGTTAAGAATGCTAATCACAAAACTAATAAATTGAATCTGGACCCCCACCAATCTTTGCTAATGCTAAAAGAAATGAGAAGATTAAAGTTGATACAATCATTTCAGTGGTGTCTTGCAGTATATATCATGCCTTATCATTATTTTAAACCTTTATCTTAAACCGATGAGATCTGTATACATTTGGATGAGAATGACAATCACAATGAGTGAGTAGCAAACAGCAACCTTTGATAGAACAGAATAAGCCTTGTAACCAATTTGTTCAAATTTTTCCTTTCTTGTCTGAACCATATCCCCCAAAGGCCAGTCCAAGCAGGTTGGCATTAAAAGATATTTGAAAAGTGTTCCATGTACATTTCTCTAAATATGTCACAGCACAAGTATGAAAGCTGTCTTTCCAGCTTTGCAAAGTTCAAATGATCATCACCACATGAATGAAGCCAATCATGCGGACCTCTCTTAAAAGCTTCTCTTCTACATACGTTTGGCAATAGCTGTTACCTTTTGGAAAGCAGTATTATTGTAAAGGGGACTGCAGGTGGCGCAGTGGTTTAAACCGCTGTGCTGCTGGGCTGGTTGATCGAAAGGTCGCCGGTTCAAATCTGTCCCAGCTCCTGCCAACCTTGCAGTTTGAAAGCATGCAAATGCAAGCACATAAAAAGGTACCACTTCGGTGGGCAGGTAACAGCGTTCCATGCACTTTGGTGTTTAGTCATGCCAGCCACATGACCACAGAGACTGTCTGCGGACAAATGCTGGCTCCCTCGTCTAGGAAACGGAGATGAGCATCACCCCCTAGAGTCAGACATGACTGGACGTAACGTCAAGGGGAAACCTTTACCTTTACCGTTACCTAATATAGTAAAATGGAGAAATGTAGTTATGCGAAGTTCCTTCATATGTACAGATATACATGTTCTTATCTATCCATCTCTTGGGATTTAATAAATGGTCAGTGTAAATGAATTTTCAGCTCCCTTTTGAGAACCGAAAGACTTATGTACAACAGTAGAAGAAAAAATAGTAACTTTCAAAAGGACAATGGATGGAAGTCTTGAAAGTTTCAGCTTTTGAACAGGTTTTAAAGTTCAATTTACAAATGAGCAAAAACATAGTTATTGGGCTTGCTCTGCTGAAGTATGTCTTACTAACAAAATGTACAGGGGTATATACATATTGACTGTAATAAATTTATGTAAATTTCATGTACGAAAATTGCAACATTTAATTTTACTTCTTTTTTATTTTACTCTTCTTTGTGGCCTGGTTTTAGCTTTGATTTCAAAATACACAATAAAATAATTTAAAAATTTTGATCATTCCTGCACAATCATTAGCTAGGTATGATTGGAGAGGAGATAACATGTGGCAGTAGGTCTTTTAATGTTACAGAGTGTTAATGAATGAAACCATACAAAAGTACTTCCAATGTGGTTGCTGTAATATCAGCTGGGTGCCTTATATATCATTAGATCCATCCATGATTTGCAGGGAGAATGACATAAGATGTAGGTATGGAAGTGAATAAGCATTCTTTAAAGTCCAGCTTTAAAAAGACCATCTTTTTAGTGTTCAGTGACTTATACAAGGCCGCTCAGGATCAAAATACACTTACTTTAATGACTTTGTGGGTAGCTCTACAAAATAAGCTGGTGACTCAACCTAAATTGGAACTGTACTGTGAAAAATAGTTATCTGATCTTTATACTTGATATTTTACCCCTGTGTGTCTTCTCAATCCAATTGGAAAGAGAGGATATCTGTGCAAGATAGATTTCAAAATAGACCCATTGAATGGATCCTTTTCTGTTTATGTAAATTGCCAGGGGACTTTCAATCCATGTTTGGACAAGGGCATTAAATCAAATCCCTATCCCCACTCTTCTGGAAGCAAAAATGGCAGAACTTGCCATGAGAAGGCAAGGCTCACTGAAGAAGACAATAGTCAAGTTGCTGAAGGAAAGCTGAAAGGAGAAGAAGAGGAGGAAGACAAAAAGTGAGATGGATGGATTCTGCCAAAGAATCCACAGCCTTGAATTTACAAGAGCTGAGCAGGACTGTGAAGGGCGAGATACTCTGGAGGCGTCTCATTCATGGGGTTACCATGAATTGAAGATGATTTGATGGCATGTAGCAACAACAGCTTCACATTCTAGGATTCCAATCAAGATTAGGTCTTCCATGCTTACTTCAAAGTAAGGCAAAAAGATCTGACTACTAGGTATACATAGTCTGACCTGCACTGGGCTTTATTTTTAAGTCAGTTCGGACTTGATATTCCACAACAACAACCAACATTTGATCCAGTGACCCTTGGCATTCAGAGTAAGAAACACAAGTTATTTTAGTAGCCTTCTTGTTCTTACAAGTGTCTTTTTAAAGAAATAGTCACTCATATCTTTCAAGAGAAGTCATTGTATGTTATTATAATGGTGTTTATTAATTAATTAAAAAGGTGGCAGACGTGTGTCTGGCAGCATGCAAATGTGGCAGTTCAGCTTTCAGTAATTCTTATTGCAGTCTGTTAAAATGAATGGCAACAATTTATGAGGAGGAGCACAGTCAAAAGATGTACTTTGTTTGGTTTTTCAAGCCTTGGAGGAACAAAATCAAACTGAGGAAGAACTGCTTGGATTCTTTCCATGTATAGTCTTTGATACAGTTTCTGGGGTCTGCAGATTAAAAAATGATCTCATCAGAGGATGCGAAAGGCCTCTACTGCTGAAGAGCTCCAGCCAATCACTCAACTGAGCTGCATGGATTTATTATTTGATTCAGTGGTAAAATCACATTCTAAACAATGTAGTGGGTAGGAAAGAAAAAGGGAGGGCAGAGCTACAAGGGAGTCTTATAACAACAAAAGATTTTAACAGCAATTGATATCCAAATAACCTTGGAAAACAAACCTGGAGAGACATAGATAGATAGATAGATAGATAGATAGATAGATAGATAGATCCTTTAAATCTCAGTTAAATCAATTAATGTTATCTTCTACTAAGCAAGGTTAGGATCGCTTACAGTGAGTATGTGTAGATGCCACAATGTTGAAGGTTTTCAGTGCCCCTCTTTAAGCTTAACCAAGAGTAATTCTGCTTCCTTCATCATTCCCATATATTTCTTTTCTGAAATGTGTGTGTGCATATGTGCATGCAAGCACATCTGCTGAATTAGCTCAATGGTCCATCTAATCCAGCATCCTGTTTTTCCAACCAGATGCTTCCAGGAAGCCAACGAGCTAAGCCTGAAAAAAATAACATTTCCTTGGCAGATGGTACAAGAGATATATTGCTTCTTAACCCTAAGGTTCCACAGTACCCCTTTGAGCTAGTAGCCATGCATAGGGACATAATTTGGCTTTTTTTGCCTGTTGACACTCAATGTATGAGCAACAGTTGCTCAATGTATGAGCAACAGTTGCAAAAAGTTGTTTATAAATATGCAAGGAATTCCCACTTTTCCATGGGAAATGAGATTGAAGCAATACTATAGGTCAGAAATCCACATTGGCGAATTCTAAGAACAGGAAATGCAGCCAGAATATTGGAGTGAGGAAGGTACATAATGTTAAATGGAGTCAGAGACATAACTCCAGGTGAGACCATTGAGAAGTTTACAATATAATTGATTTACTTATTTACATATATTTAGGAAGGCCTCGGCTATTATAGGTGACCTATAAATATATGCAAATAAATAAATAAAGACAGGAAGAATATTCCAGATCACAGGAAATCTGCAGTTAAACATGTTCAATAAAATCCAGTCAATAGTAAAGGTAAAGACTGAGGTCTTAGTATATTCAGTCTCATGCTAAGATAAGGTACTGATGGTATTGAATCTATAGCCCCCGTGTGTATCACAGTTGGATCGCATGGGCATGTTTTGCTTCAAACCTATGCTCTTTTATTTTTATGAGTTTTATGAGTATATAGGATGTGCAGCACAAACAACATTGTAGATGACCACCTTGGGTGAACATCGCAGCTACCAACTATAATGAACAAACATTTTCAATCATAAGACACAAAACAATATTTTGAGATAGGTCAAGCTTGCCAGTTACATTGGAATACTCTCATTCCAGCAATATTGACTACTTAATCATTGCTGAGAAGTGAAAGCAGCAAGGAATGCTTCAGATGGAAAGAGCATGGAATATGTAGTATGGATCACCCCCATGAACATGGAGCCTGAATCAACTAGCATGTGCATTATACAAGACTGCAAAGAGAGACAAATGAAGAGCAGTGTTTCGACTGTATGGCTGAGGGCCAGAATCTTCACTAAAGGAAAAGTTCCATTTCCAAGTACAAGAAGGAGCTATGAAAGTCTAACACTGAAAGGGAGGGAACCAAAGCTAAACAAAGGTACCCAAATCAGAAAGAAGCACAAGAGGAGAAGCACATTTTAAATTTGTGGAAGACTAAGATTTAATACAGTCCAGTTAGTTTTAGAATTAGAACTGTGGATATCAGCAAAACGTGAGCTTGTCAAGGTTTTCTGAGTTTCACTTGAAGATTGATCCAATCCATTTCCCCATTAGATTTTGAGTTCTTTTGTTCATTTGCATGTGAGAAATGTAAAGCACTTAGGTGTGTACTTGGGTGCACAGTGCAGTACGCATTCAAAAATACATTTTCTTCTCTCATTGATATTTATCCATATTTATTTATTTATTGTTTTAAAACTTTTATACACTGTTCATTTAGCAGACAAGCTCTCAGAACAGTGTACAGCCAGGGTGAAAAGCACAGAATAACATAACATATACTTTGATGTCAATATGGCATCTAGAACATTGATCAAAATGTCATATCATAAACAAAAAATAACAGATTAATAATAATAATACATAACACAAACATAATAGCTAATCGCTCGTATGCCAATGACAGTATGAATAAAAACCAGTATGCTAAAATCATATTTAGCAATTAAAATAAAAGGAAGATAAAAAGGTTTTGACTTGGTGCCAAAATGCATATTTATGAATATTTTAAATTGCATATACATATTTAAGATTGTTTGTTTGTTTGTTTTAATGCAACCCGCTACCATCTCCCACAAAAAGC
Source organism: Varanus salvator macromaculatus (assembly GCA_023646645.1). Lineage (NCBI taxonomy): Eukaryota > Metazoa > Chordata > Lepidosauria > Squamata > Varanidae > Varanus > Varanus salvator. The sequence goes on along the minus strand of JAIXND010000771.1, from coordinate 14,765,203 downwards.
CTTCACAGAATGCATGTGCTTACACCTATATTTGGATTCAGGAGATACAAACTGAGTAAATTCATGCATCCCTTTTTGAAATAAGCTTCTTTTTCAGGGCCAATCTTATGCATCCAGATGCTGGAAACAAACAAAGTCATTTTACAGAAATGGTGGTCTTTCTCTGAGTTTCTCTGATGATGCAATAGGTAGAATATTTCTAAGCTGGTTTAGTTTATTTCCAGCATCTGAATACATAAGATTGCCTATGAAGAAGGTGTTTATTCCAAAATGCATTGGGGTGCATTAAATTTTCATCTCTTGCTCATCAGAGAACTTGTTTCTCCCCTTACATTCCTACTGAAGGGAAAGGAAGCAGGAAGCCTGGAAGTTCTCTCCTGGGGGCCATTCCAAGTTCTTTTGCAGCTTGGATGGTTTTAAAGAGGTATTAGACAAATTCATGGAAGATAAGGCTATAAAAGGCTGCTACTATTTCTACATTACCTCCAGTAACAAGAGGCCATATATGTCTATCTAGCAGTTGCTGGGGAACATGAGTGCTAGGCAACACCTACAACCATCTGGAATGATAGAAAAGTTGAAGTTATGGGATGTGTGTGTGTGTATTAATTACTTCAACAAAAGTAGCTTTAAAAAAGCCTTTTTTACTATCTTTAAACTAAGTTAAATTTTAATGAAAGAATTTATAACACATGCTACAACAGTAATAAGAATTATCAGCATAAAATCTCTGAATGTTTAAATTTAACAATAACAAGAGAAGTCTTGCATCATTCAACGCATCTTGTATTAGCATCCTACTTTGCAGAGAGTTTCCTGTCTCATTATCTTTCTTTGGTTAGATGCACTACTAAAATTTCTTTCCTGTTCAGTTCTCCAGTTCCCATATTTCCTCCAACAAGATTTTAAACTAAAAACTAAAAAACATCAATCATCAACTACATCGGACATACTGGGTCAGTCCCCTATAACATATCCTTTTAACATTCTGTAATCATATTCAAATCGATTTATAAAAATTTAAAAACATCTTTAAATCTAAGCCAAGTCCTGTTTCTCCAGCCAATCGTAAAAAAAGTCCCAAGTTTGATAGAAGTCAGTATCTTCTTTCTCCTTCAGTAATAGAGTAAATCTATCCATTTCTACACAATCCAGAATCTTTTTTAAAATCAGTTCCTCCGTGGGTAGTTTATTTATTTATTTATTTATTTATTAAAACATTTCTATGCTGCCCCATCGCAACTAAGCCTCGGGGCGGCTTACAACATATAAAAATTCAACAATCTATATAAAACCTATCCACCCTCCCCACCCCGGTGCATCTCAGCAAACCCAAAAAACGATCCAAATTAAATATACACAAATTATAGACAATAAACCACACAATTAAATAAATAAACACAAATAAACTATAAACAAATCATAACCATTAACTAAACAATAAATAAATTCATATCAATCAACTAAAAAAAAAAATTTAACAATTAAAATACAATTTAAATAAAAAGGTTTTCGCCTGGCGCCGAAAAACAAATAATGACGGCACCAGGCGGACCTCTCTGGGGAGCACATTCCATAATTGGGGCGCCACCGCCGAGAAAGTCCTCCTCCGGGTACTCACCCTCTTAATCTCATTCACTCTCACTCACTAGTTTCTCACTCTTCCAGTATGCAGCAAGCACAATCCTCTCCGCTGTGATTAAATGTAGCATCAAATACATTTCTTGTTTGCTAATATTTTCCGGTATGATGCCTAACAAGAAAATTTCAGGTTTAAAAGCTAAGGGTTTTTGTAGCATTTTCTCAAGCCATTTATGTATTTTAATCCAATACTTTTTCACGTATTCACAGGTCCACCACATATGGTAAAAAGTACCCACATCATGTTTAAATTTCCAACATACGTTTGACATATTTGGAAACATCTTAGCTAATCAACTTGGCAACAAATACCATCTATAAAACATTTTATATAAATTTTCTTTATACGAAGTTGCTAAAGTTACCTTAATATTTCTCTCCTATAGCTTTTGCCACTTTTCTAATTCAATATTATATCCAAAATTTTGTGCCCATGTTATCATAGTTTCCTTAACCTGTTCCCCTTCCAATTTCCTGTCAAGTAAGAACTCATAAATTCTTTTAATCATTTTCTCATCTGGTTTTAGGATCACTTGATTAAAGGCTGTTACGTCTTTATAAAACCCCCATATTTTGCAGTCTTTAGCATATCTTGATTGCATCTGCACCTTATACCACCAAGAGACATTGAGTCCCTGTTCTTGTATTTCTTGATCTAGTTTCAGGCCTCCATCCTTAGCCAAAATATCATCATATCTTATGATCAAAATTCAATACATTTGGATACACAAAGGCTTCCATAGGTAAAAGCCATCCAGGTAATTTATTATACAATTTTCAAAACATTCAACAAGTATCTAAGGATGCACTGGAGAACCCAATTTACCCCACTGAACCTGCACTCAGTTTTTTAAGATAAAAGATTCAAATGAAACACTCAGGAAAACTATGAAAGAACCTTATGGTGTTAGTTCTATTTGAATTTATTTTATACTCCTGTTCCCTCATGTGTACTCTGTCCTTCCCCTTACATGGCCTGCTTTCAGAAATATTTCCTACTTCAGTATTAGCATGTGTTTTCAGTGTCAGAATCCCAGACAGCAACCCCAGAACATACAAAATATATAAAGATAGAAGGGTGCTGAGAAGGTATAAGGTTCATTTGATTCGTTTCAGGATAACGTAGAAACAGAGTGAGTCAGAAGGGACCTCCTGGGCCATCTCATCTGACCCCTGGCTCCAGTCAGCTCTGCTCATGACATGCCTACCATGTCATGTCCAGCCCCTATCCTTGAACACCCTCACTGATGGGGCTTCAACCACCTCCCATGCAGTGAATCTATAAACAATGATCAGATAATAGGAGAAAAGGATCCCAGATCAAACAAAAATCAAACAAGCTTTGGCATCAATTTTTGTAGAAATGAAGATGCTTCCTTCCCCAAGCAGACAGTGTCACTCACTGTATCTCAGCAATAGCTCAGCAGTTTTAGCAATATTTTAGCAGGGGAAGAATACACCACACACATCAATATATGAAGGAACTGGTGAACCACACAGCCTATCCCTGACTTTTGATGCCACCAACCTTTAGGGACACATTCCCGTGCATTTGGTCCCATTGAGAATTTTGCCTTTCCAATGCATGGATTTACCCCCCCCCCACTTTTGCAGGGGAGGGGTCTTTGTAAATACTCTGGACCGACAGACAACAAACAAATATGTCCCTGGTCAAATCAAGCCAGAACTTTAACCGAGAAGCAGAAATCATAAAACTGAGGCTGTCGTACTTCAAATACATCATCAGATGGCAAGGCTCACTGAAGAAGACAATTGTGTTAGGGAAAGTCAAAGGCAGAAGACAAAAAGGAAGACAAAACATGGATTGACCTCATAAAGGAAGCCACAGCCTTAAATTTATTATAACAGTTAAGCAGGGATGTCATGAATAAGTCATTTTGGAGGACTTTCTTTCATAAGATCATCATAACATCTATTACTTGAACAGCATGTAACCACAACAACTCACTTTGGCCACAGAAGGAAGATGCAGAGAAATGTAGCACTGGTTTCCAAGCATGTGTGAGTGCACTCTGCAGACATTCTGGGCCACAGCTCCCATACACCCTAGCAAGCATGGCCAATGGGGGTTGAAGATCAAAACATGTCAGGGTCACAAGACAGCAAGTCTCTGGGTTAGATGGCATAATTGTCCAAAGCTGTGCACGGAGGGAGTTTCCCTTACTCTGCTCTCCATCAAGCTATGGAGTAAGGGGTCAGGATCTTTTCCCAAGTAAAAGTATAAAGGTCCCCAAAATACAGTTTCTTGTCTTTTCATCCTCTACTTTTTGATCACAGCTCTCCTACTCCATGGATTAAGTATTTGCACATGAGGAGGTGGACAGGACTGTACACTGAATTGTATCTGGAATCCTACCATGGAGCTGCAGGTAAAGAGATGCAATGCAATCAGCAGTAAAACCAGTGTGGGCAACACACTCAGCTGCATGATTATTCTTGATAGCCAAGAGATATAATATGATGAATATAAGAAAGGAAACTGAAACCTCTCCTTCCATCATTTTCCCATCAGCTTTGCATGTTTTAAGTAAATTCCTAACAAAACAGCCGAAAAGGCTAAAGAAGGCAGATAAGAAAGAAAATTAGAGATGAGACTGATGCCTGAATATTTATGTTAGTGAATTATCCTGAAGTGAAACTAGATCCACCCCCCCTCCACATCTTGTTATATCTGGTGAGACACAAATGGAGAATAGTAATAAGCACTGGTTTGCTAGCATGAGGAGGAGAATTTTCTACTGCTTTGGCCAATTACATGTATCCTGCATTTAAAGACATGATAAGAGTTGATTTATGAGCTGGATGGAAGGAAGGAGAACTTCATCAGGTGTTATGCACGTCGCATGCATTATAGATAGAAGACCTCACCCATATCAGATATGAAAATAGACTCCAGGGCAACATTCGAATGCATTTCCAAGTGTGAAGCTGTGCATCTTATTTGCATGTGCAGTTATAGTAATTGTGCATGTAAATTGGTAACTGAAATATGCAAATTGTTATTTATGTTTGCAATTGCCTGATTGGGATGCACAGCCATGGGAATTGCTCATTCAGATTAGGAATGCAATTACACACACATTTAATGAACATAATTGCATGGCTGAACTGTATGAAAATCAGTCCATTTAATTCATCTAATCTACACCCTGTGGACTGATACAGGACTGTTCTGTTGTGTAAACTATACCCGCTCATGCCTCTAGGATGCCTCTGAAGACTGAATTATGTCCTCAGTAGTATATTCCATCACTGCTTTCCAGATGTTCATTTAATTAACAGTTACTGAATACTATTGAAGAAATTCTTATCTGCTCAATTCTTTTTTCCTTTAAATATAAATCGTACTCATTTAGGCAATGAAAAATGTAACACCATTCACATTACTTTCTAGATCTGGCTGCAACATGAAATTTCCATAACATGTTATTACATTTAGGCAATTCCAGTAATCTTGGCCTTATTTTCAATCCAATCTTTGTTTTTAGAGGTTGTGTAGAAAAAGAGAGAGAGAGAGAGAGAGAAGAAAGCAAGCAAGCAAGCAAAATTAAGCAGAAGGCAAGATCCAGTTTTCAGATATGCAATGCCATCATCATAATTGTAAGATACTGGGTGAAGATTCAAAGAATAATAGAATAGTAGAGTTGGAAGGGGCCAGAAGGCCATTGGGTCCAATCCCCTGCTATTGCAGCATACTAAGATGACTGCTTCATTTGTTTTTTCATGAAATATTTAAAGATACAATAATGCTCTTGAGTTTCATCCCACTAAACCAATGGCTTCTTTATAAAGACATGCCTTTGGGAGGTGGCAGCAGAGGAGGAAATTATATTTAATATATCCATTCTTTTTTATTATATTTCTTATTTATGAACCCAGGAATTCCAGTTTCTCCTCTCCATTTCATCCTCACAACAAATCTGTGAAGTATGTTACACTGAAAGTCTGTGATTGTTTCAAAGGCACACAGTGAGATTCATGGCTGTGTGGGGATTAGAACCTGGATCTTCCAAGTTCAGACCAACACTCTAACCACTATGCCACACTGGCTTCCAGTGATTAGTGATGTTTTTCAGACCATATGCAATTCTTCTACATGTTTTTACCTGGTTCACTGATTCTTAACCTGAAATTATTATTATAAACCAGTGAGTGGGCTTTGCTTTCTACATTGATTCAAAACTGTAAAATTTGGCAGTCGACTAAAACATGAACCAAGCAAATTTCTCCTTCATGCATGCCTGCAGTCACCTCAGTTATCCTTTCGAATTAACATATAGCCACATTTTGCAACAGTGTTTTCCAACTGAAAAAAATGCATTCAAAAATATTAGAGGAAAGGACACCCAGAATTCATACTTTCATGTAATGGATATTCACAATATTTATTTATTTATTTATTTATTTTACATATTTGTATGCCGCCCCCTTGCAAAAAGCCTCGGAGCAGCTAACAACAATAAGAAATACAATTAAGAACAATACAATATTGGAATAATTGCTTGCAAAAATCTGTTTATAAAAAAGTACATATAAAATACATCTTTTATGAGCAAAGGACACACAAAATTGTAGCAATTAAAAAAATTTAAAAATCCAGGATGAACTTATGAATTCATAAGTAATGAAAGGAACCTGAAACTGCTTGACAGATTTGTCCATTTCTCGCTTCAGGAGAAAAATGGCAAAAAACTGAGAATGTCATACTTTGAACACATCATGAGAAGGCAAGACTTACTGAAGAAGACAATCATGCTAGGGAACATCAAAGGCAGAAGAAGAGGAAGAGGAAGAAGATCACCAAACAGGAGATGGATTTAGTACATAGAATAAGCCACAGTCTTGCACTTGGAAGGGCTGAACAGAGCTATCAGGAATAGGACATTTGGAGACTTTTTATTGATAGATTAGAGATGACCTGGTGGTTCTTGACCACAAAGTTTCAGGAGACCTTGATGCTTGGCTTTCCAGGGTCTCTGAAGTGGATACAGCACCATTTTCCTTAAAACATTTATGGAGGATGGGTACGGTTGCAGGCCAGCTTCCCTTCTCCTGCAGCTAACATAGAAACCAAGCAGAGAGGTAGAGAATGAATGGAGAAATATCTCCTTCTTCCACAGGCCCACTCATTCAAATGCCTGGAATTATGTGTACTTCCCTGGAAGTGACTACACTAGGAGCTGGCAGCCTTATTCTCTGGACTGATATATGTCCCATGCCCTAACATGTGGAAATGAAGCAGGTGGAGAATAGTTTACTGAAGGGTAGCTTCTGCTGTGTGGAAAACATTTTACAGGAGCAATTATGTAAGATACTATTCTGCAAGTAATGAAGATGCAAACGGCATAGTGCAAGGACCAAGAATGCTGAACCATTGGCCCTGTGATCTTTCTGAATGTGTACATCAGGTCGATGCTAAAGCCAATCTTGATGAATTTGTGTTCTATCTATGAGTCCCACTCTGGTTTGCTCCAGGATCTATGTGTGCTGCATGGTCAGTTCACTAATTATGTATCTCCTACATCTAAGCCGAATAAGTTAGCAAGTTAGGATACTGCCTTTTCCTTCTCTAGCCCACTCTTTTCAACTAGAATTGCATAGAGAATCATTGATGATGTACCAACTTTTTTTCTTTTAAAACTCTTGCTGCTGCTGCTGCTGCTGCTGCTGTAAATTAGAGAACTTGAATGGTTTCTCTTCCAAGTGTCAGCCTGATCTTTGCTGGCTACAAGGAGGAAGCTCTATTTAATTGCTAGTGCAGAAGATCGACAAACCCTATTGATTTCTTAGAAGCTGATAAGTGATCCTTTTAAGAAGCTAATACTGTAAAGATAGTGTCATATGTGGTCAGCTAGCAAGCTGTTGCATAGAAGGATACATGGAGCTGAAACCATCATCATAAAAAAGGAAGTTTCTGCATATTTCAGGGTGCACCATTAGTTGGTACAAGTAAATTAGCAAATGGAGCAAACTAGAGACCCACAGGCCTTGGAAGCCAGTCCAAATGTGCCATTGTAAGAAGACTCCATCCCAGGGTTGGTTGAGGATTTTGCTTTGGTTTGTTTTGATAAGAATTTACTGAACTCCTCAACAATCTCAGACTCAACTTTTTTTCCCTTCACAAACTGTTCCCAAAGCACTTTTCACATTTTAGGCATCCTTCAAATTCATGGGAGAGGTAAGGTTGTCATTAACTGAATTGCCTGCTTCCCTTTTCCAATCAGCCTTTAAAGTCCTTTTGGATGAACCTCAAATTCTGTCCAAACCATTATTTGCCACCATTTGCTTCAGAGAAAACACTGATAGAAAAGTCTACACTTTTGGAATGCTCATTACTTTCTCCTATTCCCACTCCAATTGCAAGGATCACCTACCCTGAGATAAGGTTACAATTTAAGAGAACAATCCCATAGTCCAATAATGAATGCCCCAGGGACCATAGGGTAGTTCGAAAAGTCCCTGTGAGGTCAGGGATGGCATTCCATACTCAGACGCTGGGGCAGGAGATCCAGCCCTCTCAGCTGGTACAGAAGAACAATGCAGGCTCTCTCCCAGGTCAGAAAAGTAAAGAAAAGGGTGTGTTCTGGTGCTTGGGATGGGAAGGGGAGGAAACAAAAGAAAAGGAAACCCTAGGATCAGTTCAGGCAGCAGAATTACAAGGCTCTGTGGCCAAATGAGTTCCAGCATGGCAAGATCAAAGGAGAAGGGAAATTGCACCAAAAATGAACCATGCAAACAGGACACAATTGTGTCTGCTGCGATTGCAGAAAAGCTCAGAAAAATACCTAAAATGGTGGGTCCTTTTCAACACTCAGGAAAATGGACTTGTCGTATGGTAAAGAGCTTCATCAGCAGTAAGAGTACTAAGATTACAGGTGGAAAATAAAATAACCTACGAGACCCTACCTAGGTTTTAGCCATTAGAAGTAGCTCAGATAAACTCAAGACAATTAGAGGGAGAACTTAGCTGAACTTTGAAAAGTCTCACAGACTGCCTTCCTTCCTATTCCCTTTATCATGACTATTACTCAGGGTGAATGAACCTTAACCCCCAAGCTATGCCCAGCATGACTCATAACCATCACATTAATGTCAATAAGAGTTATTCACACCCATGGACAAGAGGGCAGCTTTTTCCTGAGTTCTTTTCATGCGCAAAGAAATCTTAATATATTCTTTAATGCCATGATTTAATGACAGATCTCATTTTTGTCAACTGGACCTGGCAAACAGCAGTAGTCCATAAAGTCCTCAGGAATGCAGTCAGAATGGAGGAAAATCATGTGGAGGGATTTTGTGTATGTACATGTGATTAAATTCATTTGTGACCAAGCACAATGCTTTAGCCACGCTATAAGGGGATTGGATAAGCATTATGAAACTATTGAGATGATGCAGAAGCAGGGCAAGAAGACAACAATGACCTTTACATTTATTTTGCCATGGGTGAGTATGTTTCTACGCATGTGCATATCCATAAAGAGTGTAGACTGTAGGGCTCTTGCAACATTCAACACTTTCCTTTAAAATCGGATAACAGACCAAGTCACAAACCAGTTAAATGATGGATGAATTTGGTCTTTCTTAGAGAGCACTTTATGGACAACCATATTTGAGGACTGTACAAATCCATACAGAGGTCACATCTGCAAGTATTTGTGTGCTACCAGATTAGATAGAAAGTGTAGGGATTCGAGTGCTAGACTAGGACTCAGAAGATCAAGGTTCTAGTTCCCATTTGGCCATGAATCTCATTGGGTGACTTTAAACCAGCCACTCACTCTCAGCCTAACCTACTTCAAAGGATTGTTGTGAGGATAAACAATGGAGAGGAAGAGCTTGTTAGCTATCCTGAGTTCCTTGCAGGAAGAGGGAAAGCAGTGAAATAGTAAAAATCCCAGTAAAAACAAATAAGAGAAGGATGAAAGTTGGAAAAACTTCTTTCATGCCTTTCCCAAATACACCTACACCTGTGTTCTGTACTTTATACACCTGCACATTCCAGATTTCCATCTAAATGGGAATGTGACTACTACCTTCTTGCCTCACAGTTACAGAGTAGCCAGAAATAAGGATACTCTGGAATGTTTCACATATGTCTGCAGTTATGGTGTCAAATTTCTTGGAAGGGCCATAGTTCATCAGTAGAGCATATAGCTTTCATACAGAGTAGCACAGACTTATTCTTTGAATATCTAGGTAGTACTAGGAAAAATTCCACCCCTAGTCTAGAAAAGCAAACAGCACTGAAAGGGAGTTCTCATAATTTTTCATGATTGCAGCACAAACAGATGTTGCCCCATGGTTTTTAGCCTAGGAATGGATGAGAGTGGCCTAGATAGCAGATTCTGACTGGTAGCATTTCCAGTTCAGACCACTAATTGAATTTAGCACCCCCACTAATTTGCCCCAAACACTATGTACTCAATTTTCCTATAGCCAAACAAGGAAATGCTTCAAGTAATGCTGCAAATTACATCTACAATGTTCATGTTTTGCGTTTCAGATTTCCCTAGCTGCCGATTTGCACAAAATGCTTACATTTATGCAAATTTCCTTAACAGTTTTTTATATGCAAATTGTGCCCCTTTTAAAAACAGAAGTTTGCAAGCCGGCTTGACTTGCACCAACAGAGAGATGGCAGCAGTACAAGGCTGGCAAACCAGAAGTACATCTAAGTCATGAAGAGTCAGCCTTGCATCCCTCCTACTGGATTCTTCACACATTTTTATTTGGATTTACTACCCGAAAGACATTAACTGCCGCTTCTCTAGTATTCGTCTGGAGCCATGAAGCTGGTACAGACTCTTCGACTTTGTTCTAATGCATACAGTGTTTTCCAGTAAGAATTACTAAACCATCAATTACCATTAGCAGTCTCCCATCTTATGTCCATGGCATATTATTTATTTAGAGTAATTCTGCTTATAATTCCTGGAGCACGGTCAGCATTTTCTGCAACTTTGTCTCAAATGAGATGTTTGTCAAAAATCCAACTATTACTGGAAATCTGTGTGGCTTTTCAAGCCAGTTGTGTCAAATGTCACTCTAAAAAGTGCCACTGGAAATATTAACTTTGTCCCCCACACTCACCCACCATCAACATCCTTCACACATACAAATGTTTTGGCCTCCCAAAGCTTCGCATTGTGAAATATATTGATATGCTGTCAACACTTTGGTCATACCCAGCATATTTCTGCAGGGGCTGACAGAGAAATCAGAAAACAGTGAAGGATCTGGAATGCAACCATGTTTTATTGAAAAAGTAGCAACACAGAGGTATTTCTGTACCTTTATTCTCCCTAATAATTTCCTTGTCTCTGTGCATTAACCATGCTGGTAATTTCCTAGACTTTGTGCTACATATTTTATCTTTGTCTCAGTTATAGTTATTTTAATAATCTCCAAACACTTTTAACTTCTTGATTCCTCTCTTTGGATTTTTCTTTACCAGTTCCCCCATCGTTCAAATGTTTCTCCTTAGAAGTTGAATGCAACTGTGTTGGCAGTATTCTACTGAACTCTATATTAAATCTGATATCAGCATGGTCATTGTTGTCTAATGACTCAACAGCATTTTCACCCAGTACTATGTCCTGGGCAACCCCACCTAGAGCTAAATCCAAGATTGCCTCCCCTCTGTTTGGGTCCATGACCAACTGCTCTATAGCACAGTCATTTATGACATCAATAAATTTAACCTCTCTGTCAGAACTGGAACATGCATTCATCCAGTCAATTTGCAGGTTGATGAGGTCCCCCTTTTTACAGTACTGCCTTTGTTGGAGGACTTCCTGATTCCATTTCCCTTCTCAAGATCACCTTGAGCATTCTGGTCTGGTGGACAATAAAATGCCCCTATGATTAAGTTAGTTTTGGAGTCAGGAATTTTCACCCATATTGCTTCTATGGAAAAGTCTTCACAGTTGAGATTGTCTAGTCTGCTGGATTCTATGCCCTCTTGAACACAGAGGGCAACAGTTCTTCCAATATGTTCTTCCCTGTCTTTCCTGTAGGATTTATATCCAGAGATGACCGTATCCCATTGGCTACTCTGCTCCACCAGGTTTCTGTAATGCCCACTATATCTAGCTTCTCCTTTATTACCAGGTACTCCAGCTCTCCCATTTTGGCCCTATGGCTTATACCATTTGCACAAAAACACCTAAACACAGTGCCCCCCTCCAGCCCTGTGCAACTGTCGTTCTGGCACTGTATCCTCTCCAAAAAAAATTTTCATGGCTTATCATAACCTCACTGCCTATCTCCTCCCCTCCAACACTTGGGAAATTTTAAACTCCATCCCCCTTCATCTGCTAGGAATGGTTTGACCCAAACCAGATGCTTCCCACCTCCCATCAAAAATATTAATACATTTTCAGACATGTGCTTCCATTTGCCTTGTTTCCACTTTCCAGTTTGACCTGCATAGAGTTCCCAGTTTCTGCAAAGTTCCTTGGTAGTCAGAATCAGCCCAACTTTTGCCTTTGGAAGAAATTTACACAAATCTTTCATTTGATTGCTACTCAATTTCTTAATGATGTTCCAAAATGGATTGCTCCTTTATACATACCTGCTGTAGCCTAGCCCAGACTTCTTTCTCCTTCTTTGTGATCTGGCCAATCATTTTCATCAAAACATTTGGCATAATATTTTTTCCCTGAGCTACTGATTCTCTGATTCCCAATCTTGCTTGTTCTTCCCTGAAAGAGAATTAAACCTAATCAAGTAATTAAATATGCAACTTTAGCACACTTCCATGGAGTCCTCTTTTCATTTAATCCTTATGCCGTGAATCACAGGCTCCCAGGTCTGAGAAATGAGCTTTTCATCTTCCACCCCTCACTCATCTTTCCCTGGTTTCCATTAGCTCCATCTCAAATCCCTCACAGTGCATTAGACTGCCTTGTTTTATTTATACCAAAGCATCCATGCAATCTTACATATCAAATCCTTCAGGAAGAAAAAAACAAGCTCTCAGTTGCCTTCTTTAGCTGCGGATCGGGACAGGGTGCATTAAGGTTAATTACCTTATAATCTAGAGCAGAACATTCTTCTGCAGACATTTTGATTTCCACTAATTGTGACATGGAACAAAGCAAAGAAAGACTTTTGCTGGCTCACCAGCTTCAGGAATGTGCCCTAAAATTCTTTGGTAGAAAAGGTGCTGACTTGTCTTTGCCCTTCATTACAGGTGAACTTGATGGCATTTCCCAAGACTGACAGCCTTTTTGAGGGTTTTTTAAATAGAACTTATGCTCTCTGCAGCAATAAACCTCATTTTGTTATAGGTGTACATTGAGACAGAAACAATTAATTTATCCTAATAGATATTAATGTTTTGAAAGGATGCTTTGTCATTTCATTTTGATATTGTCATTTCATTTGTCATTTCATTTTGATTTGTCACACAGGAAGTCCAGAGAGATCAACTTATTAGCATTAGTATTAGTGTTATTTATTTCATTTCTCTACCATCCCACAAAGTTCCCTGGGTGGTTTACACAGTTCATAAAAACAGATGATAAAAATACCATTAAAGGTATCATAAAATAAGGTAGAGGAGACATGCTCCTAATTCTTTCTCTTGCAACAGTGCAATCCCAATGCAACTCAGAGGTAATCTAACTTTTGTAGCCAAATGTGGTTTCCAAAATCTACCCTCAGGACTCTTGAGCGGCCTGGCCTAGCAGAGTATGTTTTCTCAATACTCCTATGGCTAAAACAGGGATTGGTAACCACATGAGTGACACAGTCTACTGACAGGTTTGTTTTCCTTAAATTCTGCAGCTACAATCTCCAGAAAATCCTTCATGCAGAGATTGTTGAAGAAGAAATGGGTATGGGACATGCTCTTCCCAACTACTGGCACGCATTTCCTTGGCAAAACACTCAATCATTTTAATTTCTTGCTATTGTGTTTTCTATGGGAAATCCACACTGGTTCTTATCTGCAGAAAATAATTAAAAATGCTGGGAGACTAGCAGATTTCATAATCGCTTTTTACAGAGCATCTTTTATTTCATTTAATCAATAGCATTGATTTTCCATTAAACAGAAACCTGGCACAGTTAGACTCAGATTGCCAGAGCTATATCTGTGGCGGGGGGGGAGGGGGGAGCTGCTGCCAGGTCCCTTTAAAAGAAAACATCCTCAGCTTCACAATGAAGTTGCAAACACTTTTGTTCATAAATTAGGCTTTTCTCCACCTGCTTTTAATAATAAGAACTATGCTTTAAAGTGGGAATGATCAATTTATACCATTTTATAGATATTCAATTTGTAGTGCAGGATGAGGGAACATCTAGTCTGCAGACTTTGTTGGCCTGCACTCCCATTATCCCACACCATTGGCTATGCTGGCTAGAACTGGTTGAAATATCAGTGCCTGGCCATGCACATTTCACAGCCATGCTGAAGTAACTGCACTGCCTACCTTTTAGCTACCAAGCCAAGCCCAAGGTCTTGTAGTTGACATAAAAAACTTGGACCAGGTTACCTGACTGATTGCCTTCCCTGAAATAGACCTGCACTATCATTAAGATCACTGGAGGAGGCCTGGCTGGTTGTGCCACAAGCTGCAGTCTGTCATCTTCCAACAGCCTGGAAGTGGGCCTTCTCAGTGACAATCCCTACCTTATGGTCTATGAGGTGCTAATTTTGGCACATTTTGGGTGCCAATTGACAGTTCTTCTCTTCATTGTTTATCCAGACCTTCCATGATGGATTGCTCTGCCCTTTCTGCGAATTATGGCACCTGGAGTTCTTGGTGTTAATATTTTGCATTTTCCAACTGCTCCTGAGCAGGGCAGATTAGCCCAAAGGTCACTAGATGCACCATGTTCTTCTGCAATCCCGCAGTGGAACACACTCTCTGATGGGATCATTCTCCCTGCCTTTCTCTAGCAGGTTCCATTTGTGTACGTAAGAATTTCTGCAAGGCACCTTCAATGGGGGTAGTATTTTGGGAAAACTGACTTGGTGGGATTCAATGTCAGTGTCTTCACCACAGTTTCATTAAGCAGAGCAGAAAGAATTGAAAAGGACAACTGTCCCCTGCTGGATATAATTAGCAACCTGCACCTACCCTCTAAATTTTGCAAAGTATATTTATATGAAGGTTTTGGGGCAACCAATTTGGAAACAAGATTCACACAGTGCCCTTATACTCCTGAAGTGTTGACGGGGACTGGGCGTGGTTCTCATATCACCCCAGTTCTCCATCAGCTACACTGGCTTCCCATTGAAGTCCTGGCCCAATTCAAGGTGTTGGTTCTTACCTATAAAGCCCTTAACGGCTTGGGTCCTGGTTACCTAAAGGAGCGCCTGTGACCATATATGCCCTCCCGCCCCCTACGATCGGCAGCTGATGCTCTCCTCCAGGAACCCTCCGTGAGAGAGATAAGGAGGGTGAGTACCTGGAGGAGGGCTTTCTCTGCGGTGGCGCCCCACCTATGGAATGCGCTCCCCAGAGAGGCTCGCCTGGCGCCGTCATTATTTGCTTTTCGGCGCCAGGCGAAGACCTTTTTATTTAAGAAATATTTTAATGGCTAGATTGTTAATTTTGTTATTTATTATTATATTTATATGTTTTTAAATTTTGACCTTGAAATGGGCCAGTTTTAATATTGTGTATTGCTTTTAGATTGTTTTTGCCTTGTTGTTAGCCTCCCTGAGGCTTGTTTGCAAGGGGGCGGCATATAAATATGTTAATAAATAATAAAAATAAATAAATAGATGAAATGGCACTGGAGTAGAGTAAAGAAGACAAGGGGCTGGGGTATTTTTGGGAACTTACACTTTCTGAAGGCGAGGCATTCATTCTGTATAAAACCCATATAAAACTTTCTAGTTCAAGACAGCTGAGCACTACTGTGGGATTAAAATACATGGCAGGAAATGAAGGGATGCTGTGTTTTTAAAACCAGTGGAAAGACAGAGACAGAAAAACAGGCCAGCTCCAAGGTCAGTCTATTGAGCACTACTACACAATTCTCTGCCGCTAAACAACAACAGGTGGCAATCAGGATGAAAATAGAACAGCTGTAGGGGAATGGGAACAGTATAAAGCTTGTAGAAGCAAAGTCAGCCATGAAGTCCTGACACGCATCTTGCTGGAAAGACATGGATAGCAGGCACTGAATGAATGGACCAGCCCCTACTTTTGCTGCTGCTTGCATAGACTCTGTGCTAATGCTCTACTGCTCAGGATAAGCCTATGCTCCAGGATTCAGGATTCATGACAAGCCATTGTGCTATTCAGAAACCATGCAACATACTGTTGGTGCTTCAGGATAAAAAACTGTGCTGAAATACCATGAATA
The DNA here is from genome assembly GCA_023646645.1 of Varanus salvator macromaculatus. Lineage (NCBI taxonomy): Eukaryota > Metazoa > Chordata > Lepidosauria > Squamata > Varanidae > Varanus > Varanus salvator. The sequence continues at coordinate 14,749,213 of JAIXND010000771.1, read as the reverse complement.
GGTTTGCATGATGTGACAAGCAGAGAACAAGAAACCATGGTGACAACTGCATCCGACTCTAATACTGTCTCCTGTCAAGGAGAAGTGCCTCTTGCCCAACAGGGAGACTGGACAATGAAGTAGTGTACCCAGGAGAAAGGAGAACTTAGTTCTCCTTGCCTTAGGCTTAACCCCCTAACTGTGATTGGTTTAGAACAGGGTTGTAGAACTTCTTTCAGAGCATGAAGAAGCTGCCATTTCAGACAAGGTCTTGTAAACTGTATTCCAGTGGTGGGTTAGGTCAGTCATAAAGGTTATGGCCTAAGGCATTATGTGAAAATATGCCATCAAACTTCATTTTGAAGCTCTCGCTGTCCTTAACTAAGCCATGTGAGAGGCACTTCAGCCTTTTAGAATAGGAGAAAGAACTGTGTAAAAGCTGGGAACCCAACAAAGTGTTTGATGGAGAAGGGTGGAGACACAGGAAAGAGGCTTTCAGGGTAAACATGAAGGGTTGGACTGGGGCTTCCAGAGGGTCAGATTTGGCCCCTAGGCCTGAGGTTCTGCACCTCTGGCCTAGAAAAACCTTTCCTAACCTAGTACCTGATGCATGTTTTGGACTGGGCCAGTACTGCATCACCTCTGCTACTGGGATGCATAATTGTCATGCCCCAGATTGTTGTCTGTGTTCAGTAGGAGCACCATGCCATTCTCTGCTGTGCAAATTTGCCATTGTATTGTTCTATGCAGAAGGTGAGATAGGCGCTGGGTTACTATGATAATAATTAGGCACTACAGTCCTAGGTTCTCAGTCCTTGCAACACTACATGTAGGTGACCTTATTTGTTGTTTTAGAAAGGCTATTTTTCTGTTTGAAGGAAAATTGTATTTAAAGAGTTGTCCAGTCCAAGTCTGATTTAAAAATTAAAAGGCCCACAGATCACCTGACCATAGTGTTGTGAGTCATTATATTTTTTATTTATTTATTTATTTATTTAACATATTTGTATGCCGTCCCCTTGCACACAAGCCTCGGGGTGGCTAACAACAATAGGAAAATACAATTTAAAACCAATACATTATTTAAAACTATTCAGAAAGATATCTTGGAGCAGTTACAGTGGTACCTCAGCTCACAACCAAATTGGGTCGTGAACAGGTATTTCATAAAAATTATGTTACAGGTCATGAACTCTGCATCAGGTGACAATCACAAAGGCGCCTGCCTTCCCTGCACAGGCATGATCATGTTCATGCTGGGAGGAGGAGATGGCCGCGATTGCACCCGTGCCAGCCCCCCTGCACCCGCCTCCCCCTCAGTGCACCCATGATCACGCCCGTCTCCCCCCACTCCCTTCACACAATTGCTGGGGTGGGGGGAGATGGCTGCGATCTTTGTTGTTCTTTGTCACTTTGCTTCAAACTTTTGTGAGTAAAAACAAGAGTTGCAGAATGGATTGACGTTATTTACATTGACCCTTATGGGAAAATTTGACTTGGCTCATGGCCAGTTTGGGTCACAGCCAGAGTCCTGGAACGGATTAAGTTCATGAGCCAAGATACCACTGTATTTGGGTTGAAAGGCAGCTCATAAAATTCCACAAATAAATTAATAAATGAATATATCCAAATGAGTTTCTTTAAACTATATGTTACCATATATAACTTCTATGAAACTCTGTGTCCACATTTGTGTGGCATCACTTCCTTTATAGAGGTGCTGCATTTCCTCTGTTTTGATGTTAAGTGGGCACCATCACCAGTCTGTTGGTACCCGATTATATGAGAAAGTTGGGGACAAACTGAAAACCAGTAAATCACCCAGCCTGGATGGTATCCATCCTAGAGTTCTTGAAGAACTAAAATATGAAATGGCTTACCTTCTTACCAAAATATTTAATATGTCCCTAAGATCAGCCTCTGTACCAGAGGATTTGAGAATAAGCAATGTAACACCAAGTGGGTTCTGGGGAATTTCAGGCCAGTAAACTTAACATCTGTTCTGAGTAAATTGCTTGAAAGTGTTATTAAAGATAGAATCAGTAAGCACATAGAAGGACAAGCCTTCCTAAAAGAGAATAAACATGGTTTCCAAAAGGTAAGTCCTGTCTCACTGATCAATTAGTTCTCTCTAAGAGTGTCAATAAACAAGTGGACAAGGGCGATACAGTAAACATTGTTTACTCAGATTTCCAAAAGGCTTTTGACAAAGTACCTCACCAAAGACCTCTCCACAATCTTGACAGCCTTGTAATTTAAAAAAAAGGTGGGGGAGTCTTCTCATGGATCACTAACTGGTTAAAGAACAGGAGGCAGGGAGTGGGAATAAATGTTAATTTCTCCAATTGGAGAGATATAACCAGTGGAGTCCCACAGTTCTGTATTTGAACCATTAATCTATTCATAAATGACTTGGAATTAAAAGTAAGCAGTGAAGTAGCCAAGTTTTCTGATGACACCAACCTAGTTAGGGTGGTTTAAACCAAAGGGGATTATGAAGAGTCCCAACTAGTTCTCTCCAAGCAAAGAGAATGGGCATCAAAACGGCACATGCAGTTCAGTATAAGCAAATGTTGAGTAATGCAGGTTGGGGCAAAAAATCCCAACTTCAAGCATAAGCTGATGGGATCTGAGCTAGCAGTGACTGAGCAAAAGGGGATCTTGAGGTGATGGTGGACAACACAATGAAAGTTTCAACCCATTGTGCTGCTGTTGTGTGAAAAAGTCAATCTCCATGCTAGGCACAATTAGGAACAGAACTGAAAATCGCACTGCCAAGATTATACCTTCCTTATTCAAATCCTTTTTGTGAATGTATTTAGAATTTTGTGTCCAGGTCTAAGAATGTAAGAGCACAAGAAGAGCCATGCTGGACCAGATGAAAGGTCCATCTAGCCCAGCTCTCTGTACACATATTGGCAAATGAGCTGCCCACAGGATCACTCAAGCAGGATAGTAACCTTACTTGGAAAAAATGGCATTACTGAGTTGGGAAAAGTGCTGAATAATGTGATCAGGAAGATGGAAGCAGCAAGAACAACTGGGAGTATTTAGCTCAGAGAAAAAGGTGAGTAAGGCAAGACATGGAAGAGGTGTATGAAGTTATGCAGGACAAGGTGGGGAGAGAAGAATGTTTATCCTGCTCCCATAATGCTAGAACTGAGGGTGATTCCATAAAGCTGAATGTTGAGAGATTCAGGATAAAAGGAAGGACTTCTTCACACAATGCACAATAGAATGTGCTTCCACAGGAAGGAGTGATGGCCACCAATTTGGCTTTAAAAGGGGATAGGACAAATTCCTGGAGGAGGAGACTATCCATGACGCCTAGCCTTGCTAGCTATGTGCTACCTCCATTATCAGAAGCAGTATAACTTTATACACCAGTTGACAAAGAGCTAGTGCAGAAGCCTTGTACCCATATTTCACAAGGGGTCCTGTAGGCAGCTGGTTTACCACTGTGTGAATGGAGTGCTGAACCAGAGGGTCCATATGTCTGATCCAGCAGGGTTCTTCTCATGTTTTCAGAACAGTGTTCCTCCACTGTGCCGATTGAGTCCTGGTTACCTTTCCTTGTTTCTCACTGTGGGCAAAAGAAGATCCTTCATCAACAACCGACTGGACATTTGCTGGGGGCAGGGGGCTGAGCTGGTGCTTTCAACATACTAGTACTTGCATTGCATTTTGTTGTTAATGGATTTATCAGCCTTATGGAAACAGCGATGAGACATTTAAATTGGCAGCCACGTGTGCAAAGTGAATATGCACTGGGATAGTTAAAGGAACGTAATGAGCTAAATTATGCCCTTGCCTGGCATAAAAACAAAACATTTATACTGAACAGAGTTGCAGCTGTACAAAATTGGTTCATAAGTTTAGGTTTTGTTGGAAAAAAAAGGAAAAAAGAAAGAAAGAAAGGAGGGAGGGAGGGGAGGGAGGGAGGGAGGGGAGAAAGAAAAGAAAAGAAAGATCCATTTACTAGCATGCATTTAATTTACATTCACTTTTTTCTCAAGAAGTCATACTAAGAGGACTGATTTTTTTTTAATGTTTTATCCTTGAGGACACATGAACCTTGCTTTATATTAAATCTAATGATTGGGACATCTACTGCAGTGTTGGCTATTCTGAATGGCTACAGATTGCATTGTGTTTACCTTGCCAACCTACTAAAATCCTAAATCCTAGACAAAAACAGGCTAGAACTTAGATCTAGGGGTCAAATCAAATTTGATCTATGGTGTGAGATCAAATCAAAACAGAGCTTTCCCTAGAAGCAAAAATGACAAAGCTGAGGCTGTCATAGTTTGGGTGCATCATAAGAAGGCAAAACTCCCTGGAGAAGACAATTATGGAAAACTTTATGGCAGAAGAAGAAAAGCAAAGTCAAATAGGATGTGGATTGGCTACATAAAGGAAGGTACAGCCTGTATTTTACAGGGTTGTCACAGGACATTTTGGAGAGCTTTCATTCATGGTATTGCCATATGTGACTTGATGGCACATAACGATGACAACTTACTGAGGATCCTTTCAGTGAAGATGCTACTGTGCTGTCCTGCAGGTGTGCCTTTGACCCACTCTTCCCAGGATTGGCAAGAATTTCACAACAAATTTAGTTGTATTCCTATCAGGGAAAGGTGAGGATCTCATTTCAGCTCAGTTTTGTAATGAATTTACCAATATTTGCAAACTCCTTCAGAAAGTGAAAGGGAAAGAACTTGCAAAATTGACAAATAAATCAAGTGTGGGAGAAATTGAAATGGGGAGATTTCTCACTGACTTCTACATCCAGGTGCTAAATCAGTAACGTATCATGATTTGATTTTTTTTTTTGGTTAGATCTCCATGAAAAAAGGAGTTCCTCCAAATATTGTACTAAAATTGGGTTTTCTATCAAATGGAAGCCATGCTAAGATAAATATGGTGTATATGGTGACAGAAATGTATCCTGTGGGATCTGAAGGGTATATGCTTCATTGAACAGATTGAGAGAGGTTTGTGGAAGAAACTGTTCTGAATCTATTTAGACTGTTTCAGATCTGGAACTCCATTCTAAATCTTTGTAATGTATTTGCTAATTGTTGTTTTTATTTTTTATATTGTAATTTAGCCTGTTTAAATGTGTATACTACATTTTATCACCATATATTTTATGCTTTTTAATCACTGTGAATCATCCAAAGAGCTTCAGTTTTTAGGTGAGATAGACATGCAATAAGTAAGTAAATAAATCAGGGCAGGTCTTTGCTTGTGAGTAGCTTTATCGTATTTGAATGAGTCTCATCTAGAAAATATTCCTGTTGGATCATGTCCATTATGTTCATTGTCACAAGCAGGAAAAAATTTCCAAAATGTTTACAGTATAAAAATCTACCTCAGATAAGTCCTTGGAACTATTAAAGGGCAAACTATTGTGCAAAATTCATCAGGCAGCTCATTTTATGATGAGCTAAACGTCCGCCTTTGGAGTCTTCTATCTCAACCAACAGCACTGGGCATTCGCAGAAGTCCCTAGTTGATACATAACTGGTGCCACTGGTTTGCAACACTATGCTCAAGAGACCATCAACCCTCTTGCAGCCTCCTGGGCATGGATAAGATCCTTCATCTCCCAACCTCATGGTGTGACTGGGGGAAACATTGAATTTTTGGAGGCTGCCAATGCTCTGCAGAGAACATAGGAATGGCCATTGCATGTCTCTGATGTCATCTGGGGAAGTGTAGTGTGTTTTAGTGGGTAGAGACCCACTGTGGTATAGTGGTTCTCATGTTGGACTGGGAGGTTGACCTGCTCTTATGTCCCTACTCAGCTGTGAAGCTCACTTTGGGCTAGCCAATAACTCTTGGTCTAAGCTACCCCACAGTTACTAATAAAATGGAGAGGAAGAGGCTCATGTATACCACTTTGGTCTCCTCTGAAGAAAAGACAGGATATAAATGTAACAAACAAAGTAATAGTGCTTTTTGAGAGAACACAGAGGGGTTCCTTTTTGCTCCATACAAAACTAGTTTCCATCAAATTTCAATATCTGTAGTGAGTTGTACTATGTGGATTAAAGAAAGCCTGCCATCAAACTCTGCTCTTTCATCCCTGTCTGTCCCCACAGTGCCAGCACACACACAATTGCACTATTGCTTGTGAAACCACACCTTACCCAGGGAAGGAACAGTAAAATTAAGTTGAAAGCTAAAAGTAGCAAGCTGATGTTTTATAAAAGCATAGTGCAAAATTAGGCAAAGCTAGAAATGTTTCAAGTGGGGCAGACAGGTGTTGAATGATCTTGCCACAGTATCAGGTGAGCACATACTTGTTAATGAGCCATTCCCTCAAGATTCCACAAAAGAATAACAGCAGCATCACATGAATGTGCTGTTATATCGCCTTGCCCTGATTCATCTTCAGCAGATGTGCCCGGTTGCTGTGGCGGCAGCTGCTGCTGCTCCACAAGCTACAAAAGATACATTCCAGTGTAATTAGAAGTTAGTACAAGCTGCTCACTGTTTTTTTAACAGGGTAGAAACCTTCACGTTATTCTCATTCTCTTAATCCAGGCCACTGATGCTGAATCAAAATGTCATCAACTTAAGTCTTGCAAATTTCTCCATTCAGAATCATGACTTCACACTTCAAAAGGTCTGTAATGCTTGGCACTTTATAATACCAGATTGTCCATTTCAGGACCCTAGTTCTGGCAGTTCACTTTCCCCCACTCTTCAGTTAGTCCCAAAGTAGTTTACAGATCAACTAAAAAACAAGGTAGTCCAAGCCACAGGCTTAGGAGCTAAAAGACAGGTCACAAAAGAAAGGGGATTGGGGAGGCAAAAGAAAGCAAGCAAACACAGGGACCAGTTCTTAAAGCTACACAGGTCACAAAAAACTTAGCTAGAAGTGGAATGAATGAACCACTTCTGAAGAAACCCTCCCTGAACCTAGAAAATCTTAATAAATTTAGGGTGGTAGCTTTCCTGCGTAAGAGGCTTCAGAGGCTATCAAATCAGAAGACTGACTATCTGACTACATTTCAGTCCAAATTCAGGCCCGGTTTTGGTGCAGAAACAGCTTTAGGCATCTTATATGATGACCTATCCTAGAAGACAGATTGGGGAGTGCGATCTTTTGGATTCTTCTTGATCTCTTTCTCTTTGATGGTTGAGAACACCGGTCCAGGATTCAAAAGATCTGGGTTCTAGTCCTCAATCAGCCATGGAGTTCACTGGGTAACTCTCAGAACACTCTCAGCCCAACCTACTTCACAAGGACGTTGTTGTGGGGATAAGAGTGAAAGCAGGAGGAAGAGAATTATTTAGGCTGCTTTGAGTTCTTCAAAAAAGAAAAAGGTGGGATATAAATCAAATAAATAAATGATATGCTTCCAGAATGATTGTCCAAGTAAGGAATGGGAAGCACTGCAGTGCAGTGGATTTGCTTCTTCCTGGATGGTTGCCTCCAGAAGGTGGTACTTGGGGAATATTGCCCATTCCAGTCAATTCTGCAGAGGCCCGACTCTGACAAAGGACTGGATAAGGGTTAATGAGCCCCACAGAGAGCTTTAGGTGTGGAGCAGTATAGACATGCTTCTATAAGGAATTTTAAAGTTTATTTTTGCTCCCCGCTCCCCCACTTTGGCTGTTGGGGGTATAGTAATGTAATAAATTAAATAATGAAATGAATTGGCAGGGATGGAAAGATATCCAGGGAGTTAAGGAACTAAACGAAGGTGGTCTCTTAGCAGAGTTGATGGAATGGCTGAAAGAGTGGGACTGACAGTTATAGAGTGTTTGCTTGAAGTTGAAGTTCAAAGGAAATGTGGTCAGAGACAAATCCTTTGGTACCCTGGACAGAGCCCAGAGAAAACATCATTTTACTAAACAGACATTTCTACCATGGTCCAACTTGTTGGACTGCATGACCTATCATCAGTCACCATTGGTATATTAGCTAGGGATGGAATTCAGGAATACCTGGAAATCTAAGTTCCTATTCTGTAGAGTCCCTAAGCCTAGCTATCTGCAACGTCCTCATGCCCCCACCCCATGTTGGAAAAATAGTTCCTTCAAGGGACAGCCCTCTGGCATTTGGTTGCTGCTCCATCGTTTCTTGCTGCCTGTGGTAATGAGTAGTTCTGCCATCCAGGGACCTTGAGGGCAAAGATACCTGCTTTGTAGTGGTGTCTCATTCATAGGCTGCAGCCCCTGGAGCTCCTAACTAAGGGTTCACGTTTGAAGGGACTCCTGGAAAAGCAATGGGAGGGCATCACCAAAACTGTTGATGGAAAGGGTTCATTTGCCCATAAAGTCATTAGCAGTCAGAAAAGAGTCAGTGCATATGTTGCACTAATGGATGCATCAGAGATTTTTGGCTGCAGACATAAATGACAAGAAGGAATTTTGCTTGGCAGCCAGGAAGAGCCTGGGGTTTCCTTTTCTCCTGGGTTTCTTAAGTTTGGAAAGACTGGCACATTGCTTATGCTTTATCATTGTAGTGGTTGCTCTGTTGTGTCCAGGATATTGTCTCTTTCATTCATTCCATTTCATTTATTAAATTTCTAACCTGCTCCATTAGCCATAAGCCCCTCTTACTGTTTATGGTGCAATAAGAGCTTTGCCCAGCCCTTCACTTTCCTGATTCAACCTGCTTTATTCAGCTACCTGTTCTAACAGAGATCTCCAATCCTGACCGTCCCTGGTTACTGAACTTGGGCTCAGTGTCAGGCCACAGAGGTGTATTGCAGAAAGATATATTCAGAGCACACTAGCCAGCTGCCTAGAGAGGTCATGGGCCCTCCCACACTGGAGACATCCAAAAAGAAACTGGACAGCCATCTGAGTGGGAAGATGTAAATTGGTGTCTTGCAACAGCAGGGGGTTGGACCCAATGGCCTTTGTGGCCCCTTCCAACTCTATTATTCTATGATAATAGACTATTTGGAGGAGCTCCTAAAACATGAAATGGTTCACCAATGGAAAACCTTCCTAGCATTCTTTGCAGTTCCCCAGAGGCAAGATTAGTAGCCTCAGATAGAAGCATCCTACAGCTCGCAGTATTCCCTACTGAGGCATGTTGGGAGATATAGGATTTCTTTTTCTTCTTGAACATGCACAGAATTGTCTGTCACTTTCCTGCACTTTCTAGGCAAGTCTACTCCCCATAGCCCCAGACTCCTTATTTATACCTAAATTCATCTGTCATTCTACCTTACTTGCAAAAATGTATAAATACACATGCCTTTGTTTCTCTCTGCAGTGATTTTTAATAGATTTACACATTTGTTACATTTTATAGTGAAAGTTTAGGATGTAAGCCATTGGGAGCCCAAGGGATTAGAAAGATAGAAATGTAACAATTTAATAATAAATATTAAAATCCTTGCTGTTGAATTTTCATCTTCCAGTCTAGCTAATCCATGCTTTTGTGTTATATAGGTAGCTAGATAATAATTTATCCCTTCATTTCTCATTCAGTGAACCATGGCATCTCATTCCTCCAATTGACATTGATTGCTGTTAAATATCATTTGTTGTGATATTATCTATGAGTGTTATTATGCAATTAATTACCAGGAAGCTATCAGTATGTGCTGTGCATTAGATTTTTAATGTTCATTTTAGCAGACATTTCTGATTGAAACCTCACTGCATAGTGAAATCTCTTTAAAATTTAGCCTTGAGTAGAGAATTTTGCGCCAGGGCTAGGATAGCATTTTCCTGGCACCTGAAGGGCTGTGACAGAAGATTGCTATAACCTGTTTTCTACCATCCAGGACTTTAAGACATAAAGTAATGGGATTAAAGTACAAGGCAGATTTTGATTAAACATCTGGAAAAACATCCTAATGGTCGGGGAACTCAGACAATAGAGACAAACAAATAAACTGACTACATGATGCTAACAGGCAGCTTTAAACAAATCCAATAGGTAAGGTAGGTAGATACTGGATAGTCATGTGTCAGGAATGTTTATAGAGGGGATCCTGCACTGAGTAGGGGGTTTGATTTAGGGTTTGACTTAAATGGCCCCTTCTACTCTGTGATTCTGAGTTATTGAAATCTATTAAACCTAATTTAGATTTAGTTATGTTCTAGTCATGAATAATTTAATAGATCTGCTCTGGGTATTATGGATATCCATGAATCTACTGTTTAGCATAACTTAAGTCTGGACATAACTGAGTTGCATAATTAATTGCTTGGTAACACATGTGATGCTTATCATTTTGAGGAGAGTTTTCTCAGCTGTCCAAATAAGCTTCTTCCAGAGCTTCAAGTCTGAACTTACTTTTTAAAAGAAGAAAATAGATGATCTAAACTAGACAATCGCTTCTTGTGACAAATTGAAAACAGCAGTATTTGCATGTCTCGTCTTGATCCAGAAAGTTCTGAAACTGCAGCATTCTGGAATTATCTGAGAGAAGCTGTAGTTTTCTCACCTGGTAGTGGTGGGCCAGGACAAAAGCTGAAATGCAGGTCATATTATAGTAAATTCACTTTTGTTATACTTTGAACCAAGGCCATAAAATAGATTGTTTGGAGAAGTGTCTCCATCAGCATGCTTAGGCATGCTTGACTGTATTGGTTTGTGGCCAAAAATTTCTAAGAAGGTTGATTCTGAACCCACATAAAATAAGCTTTCAGTTACATAAATATTGTTACATCTACTATTAAAAAACAGAAGAAGAAGAGTCTTAACATGAGGAGAATTGCTTTCATGCATTAATTCCAGTTAATCTCTTAAAATAAGGCAGAGACATTCCATTTGTGGCACCATATCATATTATAAACTTAGGGATATTACTTTGCATTATTCCTGTTTGGCAACATCTTGGCTGCCAAGTGCACTTATGCAAATTCCGTAGCACCAGCACAAGGGGTGTCAAGCACACCAGGTTTTGCAAAGCATCCTGTCACTCCAGCCAACACTACAATATAAGGTGTGCTGTTTCTTTCCCTGATTTGGGCACTTCTCATCCATTTTGCCATCTGCATTGTTCTTGTTTTAATGCACCATCCCATGAGGAGGGAAGTGAACAAGACAGCAGCCAGCAACTTTCTTTCCATGTCCATACTGGGTTGGAAGCCCCCTTGGGCCCTGCCCTGCTCTTGGTGGGAAGGCTTGCTGCTCTGATCTCAAGCTGAGGCCTCTGCCCATGTGGTGGACAGAGCCCAGGCAATCCTCTGTACTCCCTGGAACCACCATCGGATTCTCAGCCCCACCTCCAGTGCCCACACATTGGAATGTGCAGCATCTTACAGGTGGCACGGCAGAGTCCCCCAGTCCCTGTCACCACTCAGGTTCATCGGGTAGAGTCCGGCAGCAAAATAAGAGGGGGCAAAGCCACCTTTCCTCCAAATGGACCATTACTTAGCTGTGTGAAGAGAGAAGAGTGGCACTCAGGAGACTTCGCCACATGAGGACATTCACCCACAGTGACCTAGAATAGCCCCGTAATTTGCACAACTGTGCTACCACTATCCCCGCAACAAATATCCAGTCTCGTCGTCGGAAATAGGAGTCAAAACCATGCAAGCAAAAGAGGCGCTCTTCTGGCATCAGATGGCATGGCTTCAGTGATGTGCCAGTCATCCTGATATCAGCTCTATTTTTCCTTCTTTTCATTTATTTTTTCTTCATGCTGGTAAGGCATGTACTGTGCCTCCCCTTTAATATGTTCTTCAAAATATACACAAGGAGTTGCGGAGTGGTACGGACAGAACATCCCTCTCTTTTAGATGTTAAACGTTTGATGAAAGCTTTTCCTTCCTATTAATTTCCCCCCTAAATTGTTTGTCTATGAAGGAAAGAATTAATCCATAAATACATGTTTCTCTGCACCCAAGGGTTGTGCACTAGAAAACAGAAAACACCTTTTCCCTTCTCAGCATACTTCTTAACTTGTTCTTATCCCATTTTTGGTACTTGTAGGCATTTGAAGGGATGAATCCTTCTTTCTGTCTTGCATTTGCAAATTCAGAAATGATGTTTATGTTGAAATGCTGCTTTATTCTAAGCCCTGTAAACAAATCTTGGAAGCTCTTGCACTGGTAGTTTTTGATGGTCTATCATTGGATTTTGCAATATGCTGATATATTTATGGTTCTTTCCTGCGAAACAATCTATTGTGTGGTATCCTTAAAGGATCTCTACAAATTATTAAAAATACAAGTGAAAGGGGATGTGGAGTGTGATCCTGCCATCAGCTATGCATGGATAAGTCTTGGCTACTTCAACATGGCTTATGCATGAATAATGGCAGCTATGATTGCAGCCTAAATCAATGTGTTTCTTTTATTTATAGCCAGTTCTATTATCTCAGGAACTGTGATTTTCAAAAGGACGTGTGCGCACATGCACACACAGATTCTCTCTCTCTCTCTCTCTCTCTCTCTCTCTCTCTCTCAATAAGGCCTCATACTTACCATCACCAAATTAAAAAAAAAACTTACCTTGCTTTAAAAAGAAGAAAAAAGAAGCACCCTTTCATTGCACAGAATAAAACATGAAGACCATTCTAAATTCACTTCCTGATTCGCCAAGGTTTTTCCCCCTCTTGGAGGTTATGGTGCATTTGGGGTGCTACATTGTTTATTTACAGAGACGGACAGATGGACAGACAGCCACTAAGTTGAGCAGAGTTAGAGATCCACAGCATTAACACTCTATCAGATTTCTGTGCCTTCGTTAGGATTTTACTAAGGTATTTTGTATGCTAGACTAGCTTTTCTCCAAGGTGCTCTTTTCTGAATCCATGTTGACTGCCACACTATCTGCCTCCAAAACGAAGCTTGTGACTTCTTCACAAAAAGGCCCAATGACCTACTTCCTTCAAGGAGAAGAGAAGGTACACCCCTCTTTCCCCACTTACTGCTGTATGGAGGACTCCTTGTGCCTAGTCTAGCATGAGTTGTGCTGCTTGGGAGTGAAGTGAATTACAGTCCAACACTCCAAAGGGCACCAGGTTGAGGAAGGCCAAGCTTATCTTCTAATGAAGGGAAACAGAAGCTCACAAATAGGAGCCAGCCCTCCTACTCTCCTGAAGTAGCCCTCCTACTCTCCCAATTCAGCACTCTGGAGTTCCCCTGAAAACCACAGTCCCTTCCTTGTGTCACCATGTTTTCCCTCACTATCAGTCCTTTCATGATCTGTGCTGTTGCCCCATTCTAAAATGTTGTGATGTCTTGCCTAAGGCTTGGGCATGTGGGGTAAAACCTAAGCTAAAACAATGTCCTGGGTCTGTTTGAGTCCTGCACCTTTTTCCTTTGGTCCCATCCACCAATACAGTGCAGCCCCTGAGAGGGGCTTCCAAAGGATATTCTACCCCAAGGCTAAAAGAGACTCTGAACCCACATTATAAGGTAAAAAAGGTGAAGGTTTCCCCATGACACTAAAGTCCAGCCATGCCTGACTCTAGGGGGTGGTGCTCATCTCCGTTTCCTGGCCGAGGGAGCCAGCGTTGTTCACAGACAGTCTCCGTGGTCATGTGGCCGGCATGACTAAACACCGAAGTGCACGGAACGCTGTTACCTGCCCACCGAAGTGGTACCTTTTTCTCTACTTGCATTTGCATGCTTTCAAACTGCAAGGTGGGCAGGAGCTGGGATGGAGCAAGAGGAACTCACCCCGTTGTGCAGATTTGAACTGGCGACCTTTCAACCAACCAGCCCAGCAGCGCAGCAGTTAAACCACTGCACCACCTGCATCCCTCAACCTGCATTATAAAGACTAGTAAATGGGTCTCTCTTCTTCCAGAAAGGTTCCAATACAAATCCCTTCAACAGAAGAAAAAGTGCTTGGTCATTATTTTACCAAGGACCTATTGGGCAAGTTTGACTAGGCAAGCTTGCCCTTTGTAGTCCATACTCCAACTTTACAAGCATAGAATCACTGAGCCAGAAGAATTTTAACTTCATCCAACTCTATCTCTCCCTCCAGATTAAAAAATTAAACTTATTCAGAGTTATAAGTATGGATGGGCAAACAGGTGCTTTTGTGATCACGCAGATTCTCCAAAATACAATTTAAATCCCTTTGCATTGCATTTCCTATATGAATTTGCACACTTTTTCATTTTATTGACTGGAGAAAGTGTGCATTTCAAATGGGAAAAAATCATTTTGGAAAGTGCACTTCCCTCACAGAGTGAAAGTAAAAATGCATATATCTTCTCAATCATTCCAGAGTGCAGGACATGGAATAATGGGCTTAGGTCACGGGAAGCCAAATTCCGGCTAGATATCAGGAAAAATTTCCTGACTGGTAGAGCAGTATGGCAATGGAACCAAATACCTACGGAGATTGTATTTGTTTGGAGATTGTTAGGCTCTCTAACACATTCAGGAGGCAGTTGGAGAGCTGTCTGTCAGGGATGCTTTAAACTGTGGTTCGGCGTTGTTGTATTCAATGGCCTTATATTCCCCTTCCAACTCCACGATTCCATGAAATGCATAATTTTCAAACTTTGCATTTTTAATGCACTGAGGTGGGAGTGCATTTAATACATTTGGATATTTGCAGATTTTTAAAAGACTTGGTCTTTTGCTCACATTTGTGCTTGAGGTTATAACCATGGTATGTTTACATAATTTGCAAATATTCTTGTACATGGAATTCTTGTACATGGGAACACAATATTCCAAATGTGTTGTAGCATAGATTTCTATCTTAGAATTTAACAGGCAATTGCCAATTGGCTAGATATATTGCTCCTCAAGGGATATCTGGAGTACAGTATCTACTTGGGGTCCCCAACCCCAAGTGTTCATCAGCATCACTGGGCCCACAGACCTCTTGGTGTTATCAGGGCTTCTCACCTACTACTTTTTAATTGTATTTGGCCATTTTTTCTATTTGGCGGCTGGCATATTGCAAACTGCAGTGCTGACCTCTAACACCACCTTTATTTTCAAGAATAATATGGCCCTCAAAGGCATCATGAAAAAGGAAAAATGGAGGTGCCAGTTTGCCATCTGAAAAACAGGTACTGGACCCAAATACTGTAGGTACAAAAGAGTGGTTTTGGATACCATGCCTTATATTTAGGATCTTGGGGAAATTTCTTTTAATCTCACCCATTTTCCTTCTGGGAAATAGGTGTTCTGTTACTGGCCCCATGACCCATACCAATTATGCTGGACAATGCTTCCTAGCTGCCATTTTGTAAGAATTACCAAGGCACTGTCTCAAAATTCCTGATGTTCACACTGAACACAAAAGGCTTGATAGGCCCTGCATGCTATGGATGGTTGATAATCCAAAACACAACTATGCCTTCAGTGAGAACAGGGATCAGCTCAGTACATGTGTGGTGCCACCATTCTGTTTTCCATGTAAAAGTTAAGAGAGTACCTTAAGATTTTACTCCACTTAGCCAGTAGCTAATAAGGGATGGTGCTCATCTCCATTTCTACTTTTCCATGTCATGGCACTAATTATGATTCCACTGTAAGGAATACTTCCACTAGTTTATAGGGAAGAATAAGGAAGCCCTTTAATATTTGAATCTGTACAGACATGGGGATCCCAGGAATCTCCAGTTGCTGGTAGCAGAATTGTTACTACATTCCCCATATACCCTGCCTTTTTCCTCTTGCAAGGGCCTCAAAGTCACCTACATGACCTTCCTAACCTCCCTTTTATCCTCCCAACAAACCTGTGAGGTAGGATAGGCTTAGACACAGAGACTGGTCCAAAGTCACCTGCTGAGCTACCTGCCCAGTGGTACTAGAACTTGGGTCTCCTGGATCCCAGTTCAACATTCAACATCCCACTGTGATGTAGCCAGTACATCACAGTGGCCTTAAACCTTTGAGTTCAGTAGTGGGCAAGGACTAGCAATGACCTGACATGAGATGAGGCAGCCCAGTGTGTTCATATAATTGCACTGGAGCCATTAGACTGAGACCAAGTCAGGTGTGACATGGTTAAGGAACTCAGAAGAGTCTCCTCCCCACTCCCCATAGAATTATGGGGTTACCAAGTGTCTCTGCTTCACTGCATGTAAATGAAACTGTAAACTTTTCTCTCTGTGATATAGACTAGGCTTCCAGATGATTGTTATTCTGGGGATAGCAGCCAGGATGAGTACACCAACAAGCTATTGGCACATAAATTGCACCTTGTCTAAGAAACAATTCCCCCAGTATCATTGCAAAAGTGAAATAATGTTGTTTCACTTACAGAGACTTTTAGAAGGCTAAACTGGTTTCCCTTATCTGCTGGTGGGAAATGAGCTTCTCGAAAACATGGTGCATAAATACATAAATAATCCATTCCCTAACTATTTCAAAGATAAATATCAGCTGCTAACCTCAATTCGCTGAGACAACATCAGATGGAATGCTAAAGGGAATATGAGTTTTTCCTGAAGCTACTATGAATTTTGACAAAACATCTTTAACAAACTAAACTACACTGTGCATTATAAGCCAGTCTCTGACAGCATCCCTACATCTGGATGTTTTGGAGAGGGGGCTGAGTCCTATGGTTTAAAAATCTACCTACTAGTGGAGGCAGATGGGACAATGCTACAGCCCTAAGTGATCATCACCAGTTCTGAAAAAGGTGACCAGGACCGGATATAACCTGGCTTTACAAAGTCAGATAGCTGACACACAAAAGCAGTGGTGTTGATTACTGACATAAGCCCAGCCCTGATTAACTCTGTGCTTCTTGCCCTTAAGGAGGCAGTAGCAGGAAGCTCATACTTTCTAAGAGATACAGCAGTTCCATTTGAAGAGCAATAGGACATGGGACCCCATTAAAGAAAACTCATTCTTAAACCCTAACCCTGAATTTAAGGATACAGATAATTCCTGGGAATTCTTCATTCTTCCAAAGATTTCATGTTCTCTGCACATTCTTGTATGATGTAGATAAATAGACCTTCCCAAAGGCTACAACTGCAGATTACAAGATGGCCTTCTCTCTGCAAAGGCTTAGGTTTGGGAGCAATAACTTGGAATTCCTTCCAAGTAATAATGCAGGGATAGACAAGATGGTGTTAGTTCTTTTGGACTATAACTTCTATCAGCCCCAACCACCATGGCTAATTGTTAAAAATAGGGGAGGATATCAGGTTGCCTGTCCCCAGTATAAGCTTCCATATGTTCTCTGGTTCATTGCAACAAGTGGACCACTGAGCTTTGGATTTCTCCAAGTCTAGCATGTTTGTTGTGAGATACAAGACTGTATCGCTTATCCTGCTCCCAAGTAGTCACATTCCCCCACTGCCAGCCACTGGTCATCTGCTTCAGTGCCCAGCTAAGCCTCTTGGACTTGCATCCAGAAATCTCAGGTCCCAATGGCCTGAAACAGGGCAGTGATGGTGTGAGAGGCTTGGAAGAGGAATGAGTGAACAGAGAGGCAGACAGCTTCCCAATGGCTGTTTGAAGTCTGTCCCAATCCTAATCTCAACAGTGCTGTCCTGGTGGTTCATTTGGCTTTAAAAGGTCTGCATGGGTAATATAGCAGACCGATGAAACATCAAAGCAGGATGTATTTGTTTGTCTGATTGCCTAAAACGTGTAAGCTGCTTTTCTATAGAGAGATGTGGGAACCGTTGGAGCTATGCATGATGGTCCCAGTGCCAGAGCAACATCCTAACACAACTTATCACGTTGCACAGATGTCAGCTCTGTATTGGGCCTTTTACAGCAGTCCTGTGCCATTTTTCCTACAAAGCAAATCCTTCCATGCTGAAGAGGACGCCTCTTTCCATTCTGATCAGGCCAGGCCTTTTGATACTTCTGCCTGCCATTGCCTGCTTTCATGCCAGGGAATGAGAAACCCTTGTGTCTCCATGTATGAGGAACTCAGAAAGACTTAGAAAAGAAGATTATGGGGGGATGGAGGATGACCATGTGACAAAGAAACTGGGGAGCAGCGTAGCAGAACAGCACAAGTGAAAGAAGGCAGGAGCTGAGAGGTTGTGTTGGATATAATTTCTTCTTCAGGTGGTTACAAACACCTTGAATAAGAGTGAGACATCTCAGGCCTGGGGCCAAATCTGTCCCTATGGTAGTCCCCAAATCAGGCCCTTGGGGACCTGCATAGGGTCATGCCTACTTCTCCGGCACTACTTCCTTTCCTCCAATAAGCATTAATTTGACTGTCACCCAGCTTTTGTGCCATTTCCCCTAATCTAAAATGTTGAAATGACTCTTCTAAGATTGGCAATAAGAGCTTCAATGCACAATATGCTGGTTTTGTACAGGTTTTTCAGGATCTTTTGGCTGTCTTTCCTTTTGCCCTCCCACTTTTACATTTGACCTTAACCACCACTAGAATGCGGCCCCTGAGCACTACTATGAAATGGAATTGAGCCTTTGAGTTTCCCCAGCCTAGCTTTAGAGGACCACAGCATCTTACTCAATAAGACTCACCTGAGAACACACTTCTGTCTACAAGGACTAGAGCAGAATAATAGCTGCTGTAAGCCAGCCTCAGCCCAGCACTCAGATCCATCAATGTATAAATGAGACGTGAAAATGGCCAGTAACTACCTGTGTCGGTGTGATGCTTACAGAGGAAAAATGCCAGTCATCAGCTTTGGAATGGCCCTCACAGAACCTTGAAAGCATGTCAAAGAGAAGATGTCTGGAAAATGTCCCAGGAGATTGTGACTCATTCACTACACCCATCAGTGAGTAACATTCTAAGGTGATGTCTGCTCTGCCATCTCTTCCTCAGATCCATTGGGAAAACTGCTTAAAACTGGACCACTATCCATCATCAATGGGAGAGGTAGCAGGTGTCCACAGGGAATTCATGTGGCTGTTACAGAAAGGCTGCAAGGTAGAGCAGTCCCTTTCAACTGCAGGAGTTACGGGGTGAGACCAAGCTGCTGGAAAATCAGAGTGACTGGTCAGAAGGCTGCATCGGCGATATGCATAGGGTGGCCTCTTTCACTTCACCATCAAAGGAAATGCCTCGCGATGGTTTCATCTTCAATCTGAAAACAGCTAGAAGGACCTCTGAGCCTCTCTTGTTGACTCACCTTTTAAGGGCAGGCTGAGGACTAGATTGGCTAGGAAATGCTCTGTTTTCTGCCTTCTCCTGTCCTGCCCACCAGCACACACCCCTTTCCCTCTTTCTGATGTGTATTATGAAGTTGCAGTTGGAAGTTGGACAAACATTCCACAATGGCTGAGAGGTTGTAAGCAATGGAGGAGGGGAAATCCATACGTGGATCTGCCTCTCTGTGCTCCTACCTTTGCCAATGGGCATAGAGCAAAAGATCCACCCTACCCCACTGTGCCCAGTTCTGTCTAGAGACATAGGGTTGCTTTCTTGATTTATTTTAAATGATTTATTTTATTTTATTTTTTTCAGTTTGGAAGCTTGTCAGGACAGTGTACAAGATAAAAACCACATGATATATATATATATATATATATATATATATATATATATATATATAGTTAAACTGAAAAAACATTTTACTATTCCCCTTAGTTTCCTAAGTGCAATGTTTTTCTAGTCATTAGGAAATACACATGCCCATCTATATGATTTATGAAGCAGAGGAGGAAGAGGAAGAGCCAAATCAAACAAACAAACAAAAGGATTGATGCTACTCATGTTCCTAGACAGGTCTTATGAACATTTTTGCTCTTTTTCCACCCCTGGGTGTGTGAAAAACATCACATTTCTTCTGTAAATCTTTCCATTATACCTTTACCTACACAAAGAAGCTGTATCTCTGCAGAATTAATCATATGTCTGTGAAGTGAGTGTTCCAGGCCACAACTATACCAGACCACAGGTGGATTGAACTTCATTATATCACCATCACTATCACCATCAAAATTCACATAAATTGTGTGCCCCCAAAAGAAATTTCTCTAGAACAATTGAAGTCTTCAACATTTGGCATTCTGTCACATTTCCCAGACCTTGTTCCCATGGCTACCCCAAGGCCATGCATCTCAATCCTTTTCCTAATCCTTTCCATCAATGGGAGGCCTACACCAGCATGATAGGACACCTTCTTTGGATGCTGAAAGCTCCAGCATTTGTCCCTGGCATCTCCAATGAAAGCAGAAGAGCTGGAAAAGATTCTCAGAGTGATTTCTTAGAAAGCCAGTAACAAAGCAGTGCTCTTGGATGAGAAGAAAATAACCCACGGAGGACGAGCATCTAAATCCAAGCCCTGCCAAGCTCACATGGAAGTTTGGACTGGCTGGCTGGCTGGCTGGCTGGCTGGCTGGCTCTTCCTTCCTTCCTTCCTTCCTTCCTTCCTTCCTTCCTTCCTTCCTTCCTTCGAATCATTCATTCATTCAAAAAATGTCCATCCACTCACTTCCAGGGATCAGAGAATCAAGGATGCTGAAGTTCAGTCAGATCTTCTGAACTTCACTTTGAAGCTCAGTTTGGCTTACTCTCATTTTCATAGGCAACATGTTTGTTCATTTGAATAGGGAAAATATGTACTTTTCTCCCATTAAAGCATGAAAATATGTATTTATTGGGAAATGTACATTTCAAAATGTACATTTTTTTAAAATACACATTTTTAAATGCAAGTCACAAGTTCAAGAATATGCAAGCCTTTTTTTAAACTACCCATCTGTTAACATTCAAGGTTATGAATGCAGAAAATTCAGGTGATTTGCAAACTGAAAGAAAGTTCTCAAATATCCCTAGCTTCAAGAGAAGGTCAGTGGAAGAGGGAAAGATAGAGAAAAAAGAAACCTAGTTTGCAAAAATGAACAAAAAAAACCCCTACCTTCCTGATTGGTTGGGGGTGAAGATAAAGCAAAAGCTAATGTTAAGAATAACAAGACAGACAGACAGGGAAGTCCTGGGAAGAAGAAGAAGGTAAGAGACAGGAAGGAAGGGGCAAAAAGCAAGCAGCCTGAGCATCCCAGAAAAAAGGAGTTTCACCATTGAAACTGATTATGAAAGCGAGAGCAATGACACAAAAATATTAATTGGAAAAGCGGCCTGTATAAAATAAGGACACAGTCCAGTTACTTTAACTGCTTGCATTTTTCCTAGTTGTTTAATTACTGTGTTGTGCATGGGTGAGTGTGTGTGTGTGTGTGTGTGTTTCCATTCAGATTTTAAAATGTTTTCTTTAGTAAAAGTGTAAATTTTGCTCATTGAAACTTCATGTTCCCTTTCTACTGGGGCTAACTATCCCATGTTGAATAGCCAAAACGTACACTGCATCTTCACCACCACCACCACATTACAATTATATCCCATATTTGTTTTCCTCTTGGGAAGAACCCAAGGCAGCTTACACAGCTTCATTCTATGCTCACAACAACAGAACGGAGGTCGGTTACGCTGCAAGGCTGCGGCAGGCTGCAAGTCACCCAGTGAGCTTCATGGTCAAGGAGGGACTAGAACCCGGATCTCCTGGGTCCCCTGTCCAGCACTCTGACCTCCACGATACACTGGCTTAAGTAGATACCCAAGACCTGGCAAAGGTTATGGCCAGTTGAGCAGGTAATCCCCCTGCTGGCAGTGGTGGAACTCACAAGAAGGCAAGGGCAAAAAGGAGGCAAAGCTATTAGCTTGCCTGTTTTCCCTTCTAGCCATGGCACATAGTTTTGCTGGCTTATGACCATCATCATTATGGGTACTCTTGAAGTGTTTGGAGTAATGCAAGAGTCCTGAAAGAAAGCAGTCCCTGCCTCCAGGGAACAGTCAATCAGGTTCTACTCACCCAATTATCAGCTCCCCGGGAGGGAGTCTAAAAAATCAATGGGAAAGTAAATCAATTGCCTGCTTATTTCTCAGCTTCCAAATCTTGCTGAGGTGGCATAGGAAGAAGCTGCAAACATATAAAAGAGCCCTGAGTGACTGAACTGAAGCAAAAGAAGGAGGAAAGCATGAAAGAAGGGAAGACAAGAAGGGATGAGAGTAGGAAAGTCAGGGAAGCACAAGTCCAAGTCCAGATAGGTGTACTTCCTGAGAGAGTACCCATTTTCAAACCTTAGTTCAGAAAGTTTCTCTGTAAAAGAGAGATCAAAAGAAGTCTAGGATTCTGGGCAAAATGGGGTGCTGGGAGGCCACAAGAAGTTAGGATAGATAATTTTGCTGGGTCTACATTGTTATGCAAATTCACCTAAATCATGTCCCCCAAAGTTACATGCAGACTGGGAGAGTTATACTCTGTATATTAGAGAAAGCGGTATTAAAATTCATATATTAGAAAAGATATATAGGGCAGTATAAAATGAAATAAATAAATAAATACCATTTGTGTATATTACACTGAGCATTGCATACAATAGGGGAAATTGTAAAATAAAATAAATACATATTTTTGTGAAATTACTATTGTTGGGGGAGTCTTTCTTCATAGGGAATCAGCTAAAGGTGTTAGTTCTCAGCTCTAGTCCAAAGTGGTATAGTCTATTTTGCTCCTGTACACCCAGCCTACAACTGATTGAAACCTATGATACAGATTTCCAAGAAAATGTTGAGAGTTTTGACTGGAACAAGGGTTCAAAACAAAATAAGAATTTCCTTCTTCCTATTGACCATGCCATGCAAACCCCTGAAAATATAAACAATCTTCATTTTGAGCCAATTTTACTTGGATGTTGCTTGAATTTAAGCCTCATGGCCAAATTGAATCAATCTTCATTCTTTGGTCAAAGGTGCTAAATTGTCCAGTTACTTAAACCACTATTTCCCCAGGAATTCTAAAAGAAATATTACATTTATTTAATAAAAAACCACCTGTATTTACCCTACCTGTAGCAGTAAGCACTTTTCACTTTTCTAAAGATAGATTAGAGTTGACTACATACCTTTTTTAATTTCTTTATTACGCTACAAGTGCACAAGTTTACAAATCACAATTGAATTACCACGCTGAAGGAAAGAATGATTATTCCTGGGGGTACTGTGCAGGTTCCTGACTTGTTTTCTTCTTAAGAAGAGTTTAAAGAATTAGCAATAAATGTTATCAACAGCAGTCAGAAAATGATGCTGACTTATTACTTTGTAAAGGCCTTCAGGGGCACCATGAAAAACAAATTTGCTAGGCATGCCTTCAAGAGGAAAGAAATTGACATGTGTGCACAAACAGATGCAAGGAGATAGTTCCCCGTGTCCCATTTTGTGTCACATGTCAACATTCTGGGATCAATCCCTTCTGGTTAAAGCTGAAGTTGGTGGCTCATGATGGACACACTCGATAGAGTGGCACTGGAACAAGGCCGATTACAAAGCATGGCACACCCAACTGCTTGCTCATACCTCATGCTTTTGTCTGAGGCACAGCACCTTCGTCATACATGAATTTAACAGTTTGTCTGCATTTCGTATGCTGGTGATTGATCAGTGGTCATGGAGTCATGGAGCACAGCTCAAAGAAAGCCTCAACCTAGTTTGTGGCAGCTGTGGATATGGGGAATCCCATCCTAGGAAACATAAAGACATGCATGAAAATAAACTGCAATGGAATGCTGTGTAAAATTATGGTTGCCATATCTCAGAAAAGATCGGAGAGCTGGACAAGAGACACATGAGGACAGTCAAAAAGATGATGGCACAGGAGCAACTTTCCCATCAGGAGAGATTGCAATACTTGAAACTTTGTAGTTATGGAAACATAGAAACATAGAAACAGAGCGAATCAGAAGGGGCCTCCCGGACCATCTAGTCTGACCTCCGGCACCAGCCGGCTCCACTCACGACATGCCCACCATGTGGCTGTCCAGCCTACCCTTGAACACCCGCACCAATGGGGCCTCAACGACCTCTCATGGAAGCCCATTCCATACCCTCGGGGTTCTAACTGTCAGGAAGTGCTTCCTGGCATCCAAATGGAAACTTGGCTCCCTGAGCTTTGCTCTGTTGGAGTGCATCCTGCCCTCCTCTGCAGGGGAGAACAGGTCTCTACCCATCTGCATGTGACACCCCCTCACATACCTGTATGTAGCCAAAACATCCCCTCTGAGTCTCCTCTTCTCCAAGCTGAAGAGTCCCAGTTCCCTCAGTCTCGCCTCATACGGCATCCCCTGCAAACCAGCCACCAACCTTGTGGCCCTACGCTGCACTGACTCCAACCTGGCTATATCCTTTCTGTAATGAGGGGCCCAAAACTGAACACAATACTCCAGTTGCGGGCGCACCAGAGTCGTGTAGAGTGGTAGTAATACCTCTCTTGATCTAGAAGCCACACTTCTGGCTATGCAACCAAGGGTGGCATTTGCCCTCTTGACCACCGCATCACACTGCTGACTCATGTTTAGCCTACGGTCAACCAGTACCCCGAGGTCCCTTTCACAAGTGCTGCTCTCCAGCCACTTGTCACCTAACTTGTACTTATGACAGCCATTCCTATGCCCCAAGTGCAAGACCTTGCACTTCTCCACATTGAACGCCATCCTGTTGTCTCCTGCCCACTTCCATAGTCTGTCCAGATCTTTTTTTGGATCTGGAGTACCTGCTCCTCAGTTGTGGCCACTGCTCCAGTTTTAGTGTCATCTGTGAATTTGATCAGCAGACTGTTCACCCCTTCTTCCATGTCATTAATGAAAAGATAAAACAGGATCAGCCCCAGGACAGAGCCCTGGAGGACCCTCTTGTCACTGGCTGCCATCCCGATGATTTCCCGCTAATGGTTACCTTCTGCTTTCGGTCAGTCCACCATGCCCTAATCCACTGGACAGTGCTTTGGTGTATCCCAAAACTCCTCAGTTTCTCCACCAGGATATCATGGTGGAAGAGGATGAGTAGACAGTGATATGGCAGAGGCTTCTAGTATTCCCCAGATAGAGGCTTCTCTCTATCACTCATGACACTGGAACTTGGGACCATCCAATGAAACTTACTCATTTAGGACAAACAAACAAAATTCTTGCACCATGCCTAGTCAACGTATGGAATATGTTGCCTCAAAATGAACTGGTGGCTTTTAAGTGGGATTGTGCAAGTTCTTGGAGGATGAAGTTACTGATGGCTGCTACTAGTCAAGAAGACTTTTTGACACTTCCACTTTCAGAGGAAGGCCTCATTTCCTACTTATGTATGTCCTGTTGAAGGGTTCTGGAGAATTACAAAGTCTTTCTCCGATTCATGTAATTTTTATTTAGCACTTTCATGAATATTGTGTGGGGGAATGCACATAATTCCCCATTGAAAGGTATGTAGAGTATGTAATTTTTACCCTGTCTTCCCATCCAAAATGGTGCTGAGGCAACTGACACTAATAAAGCCAAAAGTAAAAGAAAAGAAACTTAGTTAAAAACAGCACAATTAAAAGAAGTGTGGTTTATAAAACAGTATCACTGTGGGTCTTTTATACTATTCCTCTAACGCATTTCAGTGAGGCCTAAACAAGAGCACTTTCAGGGAAATGGCATTCTGAGATTTACTATATCAAGACAACGCATAAGCCAAGAATAAATGTGGCCACCAGTGTTGCAACACTTACAGAGTGTTTCTCTTTATTTAAACATCTCATTGCTATTTGTGTCTAACAAGGCATTTGGGGAGACTTTTCCACAGCTAAGTAACCCCTATAAACTGGGAGGCAACCAGCTGTTCATTCTTCCCCTTAATACCTCCAATTAAATGAAGCTGCACTTCAGTTTCCTTCCAGACCATCTGAAGCCGCACCAGCTGCAGAGTTCCTTTCTAAACATCATGTCCACCTTCTGTTCGGAGCTAAATTAAGAAAGACACTGGGGGCTCCAAGGACATGGTGACATATGACTACTAGCAGAGACTTTTGTACCTGCGCATTCAATTTT
Source organism: Varanus salvator macromaculatus (assembly GCA_023646645.1). Classification (NCBI taxonomy): domain Eukaryota; kingdom Metazoa; phylum Chordata; class Lepidosauria; order Squamata; family Varanidae; genus Varanus; species Varanus salvator. The sequence goes on along the minus strand of JAIXND010000771.1, from coordinate 14,723,518 downwards.
TTCTATACTTTTCCCCGATCCTTGACTGCTCTGTGTCAAAGGCTGGCCCAAGACATTTTGCTGCCTTATGGAAGCTGACTTAGTTCAACAGTCATGATGGCATAGCAGCCCCCACCAAAGGCTGTGTTTAGGCAGTCCCAAACAGGTTGTCTCCCATAAATGACTCCATCCTCCAACTGAATGGAACAGCCAGGGAGTTCCTGACAAGACCAGGCAGCTTGTCTTGTTGCCCCTCAGCATCTGCTGCTGACTTGACCACCTCAGTTTGCCTAACGGATGAGCCGGCCCTCTCTGTGTCACTCTGGAGAAACTGAAGGCATGATCTTTCCCCTCTGCTGAAAAGAATCTGAACCTTAAGTTGCTCGCTTTTTGCAGATGGTATTGACCTCATGTTACTAGATATGCCTCAATCAGAGTTATCAAAGTTCACTCCAGGCATACTGTTTCTGGAATTGCTTCATTGGAGGCCAGACGTACATTAGCAACCTAAAACTAGTGGGCCAATTGCACCCATTCCAGAGAGATCAGGTCGAATCACAGCAATGAATGCCTTGTTTTCTACTTCTTTGGATTACTGTAATTCACCACCATGTGGAATTGCCTTTGAAAAGTATTTGGAAAGTTCAACTGGTCCTTTCCAGAATACTGTGCCCAGACTATTGACTAGGAGATATTATGGGGAGTGCATCACTCCCTTATTATAAGAGCTATCAAGTGATTTCTGTACATAATCCAAAGGACTGGCTTGAATATATAAAATCCTAAATGACTTAGGACCAATATATTTGAAAACCTCATTCTTCCATGTAAGTTCAAGTATAAGATGATTGAATTAAGCCCTTCTTGAAGCTCATCCCAGGCCCAGAATTTCCCTCTTTTCATGATGGTCAAAAATACCCCCAGAAAACACACTCCAAGGCTGCTCTTGAGACCTGAGTCACAGCAGGTATGTGTGACTCCAACTGCAGTGTAAGCTTCTGAGATCAGAGCTGAGACTCCATATTCTCCTGTGGCCATCTAGATAGCATCTCGCCTCCATAGGATAGTGTCCTTGCTGTATTAAAATGCCCTCACATAGAGTCATCTGTATATCTTCAAAAAAAGAACCCTGAGGATACTTTCTTGGATCAGATTTAGCTTTAACGGGACATTTTCAACCCAAACAATTGCATTGTCTAGGACAAAAAGCTACCTGAATACAAAATTTTCTATGATTTTTTTTCCTGGTTTATTTCTATTTTCAGAAAGAAAACTCTCTACAGGCATATAATGTACTTCCATGGAACAATTTATTATAAAAAGGGGATCACAATAAAAATGCAAGATTCATGTACCAGGTAATTTTGTGTACAAAAAGAAACCCACAAATAATAAGTGGCTAGAATTTGGAGACATTGCAATGAAGGTGATACTGTCATAGAAGGGCTATATCATAGATAGAAGCAACAAAGTACATTGTAGCACCTCAAGGACTAGTACATTTATTCTCATCGGAAATGGGGCACAGCCTAATTCATCAGATGCAAGATGTTATAAGTTTCTTTCATGCTAATTCTGAAAAGAAAAGTGTTTGTGAAGGTTTCTGGTCCATGTTCATTGAGGAAGTTTTAAAGACCCCATTTTACCTTATCTTTAGTAGTACAAGTGCTACTCCAAAGCGTTTCCTTGCTTTTATTCTGTAAAAGCAAAAGTCTGTTCTTATACCCCCTGGAGATAGTCTATTATCCAAGAGGGATCTAGAAGAGAACATTTGTGTGGGGGCGTTTCTAATCTGACTGAAAACATCTGGCATTAGCAAGAACCATGAGGTTATCCAGAGTGCCAGAGGCAGGCAAAAGGCAAAGCGAGGTGAATGCCCTGGAAGTGCATGTGGGATGTATCGAGGGTCAAAGAACAGGTGAAAGACCAGTGCAAAGAACTGAAATGGGGGTGGACTGAGCAAGCATGCAGCAAGCACCAAAATGTTCTCAATTCATCTTGCAAGGTACTGCACGGAGGGCCTTCCTACTCCCCCACTAAAAGCACCAACAGTGCCAAGTTGTAGGGTCTGATATACTACAGGAGAAGTGCCACTTCGATACAGCAGGGTGAAAAAATTACAGGTGGGCAAAATGCATGTTTGTAAAGGGCCACTATTCAGTCTTTATTTATTCATGTATTTATAGGCCGCCTGTAACTGCCAGGGCCTTCCTGAGAGTAGAGCACTTGTTCGCTTGCTCGCTCACTCGCTTGTTTTTACTTTTCTGTCCAGGTTTTTCATATGCATACATGGATATGTATACTCCCAGAAAGAGGAATGCAATGTTAATGTGTGCCCAAGTGTGTGTGTACATACAGCTTTTTAAGCATTATCTTTCAAGAAGATAGCCAAACATATTCATTTGAAGAGGATGTCTATATGCCACTGGTTCAAGTATTAAAGGCATCATAAAGTTCTCAATCCACTGTATTGTACAAGATGAACCTTTATCCTTCCAATGTTGTAATATCTGTCTTTTAGCAGTCAATGGGGTGGAGCATCCATATAAGATGAACATTCATTACATTCCATGAAGTAGGGAACAAAATTTAAAAAAGCATGTCCAATAATGAATGTTAAAGTCTGTTCCAGTACAAAATTTATCAATATAATAACCTCCTTCCCAAAAAGAAGCCTCATCAAAGCATAACCTGAACAAAGGCATTGGGTGCATTGCTCCACCAGCAATTAGCCAAATTAGATAACTCCTTATTCAAGGGATGTTCTGGTGTTCCAGTCTTGAAACAAATGGTTTTAAACATAGAAACAGAGTGAGTCAGAAGGGGTCTCCCAGGCCATCTAGTCTGACCCCCGGCTCCAGCCAGCTTCGCTCATGACATGCCCAATAAATAACACACAACTTAAGCTCCATAGATGAGACAGGTCTAGATGTTTAAGTGGCAGTCCAATGACAAAGCTTTGAATGGAAAAGCATGCAAGTTAAATCCTGGGCATGTTTAACTGAGATGGAGAAGAATCCTATCTGTGAGCTTAGAGCATTACTGTCAATCCATGCAGGCAGTACTGAGCTGGATAGACCAAAGATCTGACCCATGCAAGGTAGATTCCCAAGATCCATATTCATATGAGTAAATCAAATTGAATACATAGAACACACAAAATGCTGCACTGAACTATCCTTCCAATAAGAAATGAAATATGTTAGCTGAAAATGTTTCATATAGACAAGACCCAGATCTTTTCCTCAGTTTATAGAACACCATCTTTCCACATGTAGCTGCCCTTTCTTGGACAGAATATCAGTTTCATTTCATTTCTCCACTCAGTGGGGAGCACATGGAGAGGCATGCCGGAAGCACAACAAGATGTTATGGAGGCTGACAGTTACGCTGCTGTGCATGCAAACGGGATTGTACTCATACATCCAGATAACATAATCCTCATTTACAAAGCCAACCCGATGTGATGAGCCATCATACAACACACCAGTAGTGAGATTGCTAATGTACTAGTGAGATATATGTGGGTTTATATGTATTATTCATCATAACCAGGTGAAGTCTTCAATCTATGTTAGCCCCCAAGTCTGTTATTTCAAATCCTGGGTTACCCAGTCAGGCCAATGTAATTAAATGGCAACAGCAGAGTCTCTCAGTGACCTGGAAAGAAACTTATTTCCCATATCATTTTGCAAAATAATTTGTATGTTCATCCCCAAATGGACAGCCAAATCAAGCCTGACGAATCCTTGTTTAGCAAAAAGTAAGCTCAGACTATTCTTGTTTAAACTGTATTGAATATGAGGCAAGGAAGATAGATAATCTGTGAGTTATCTTCTTTGGAAGCTTTTTATTATGATGACGATTTTAAAGAAATCTATTTCAACAGGCCATCCAAGAAAAATGGGGAAAGAGGATGATGACAGCATGGAGTTTATTTTTGTTCTACAGCAGTAAACTGCCCTCATCTTTCTATGTTTTTAAGAACCCATTAATCAAAACTCGGTTTGTTGGCTTGTAGCTTTTTGCTTTCTAAAAGCTAACAGCAATGTCTGTTGGTTGCACAAAATGTCTTTCACATTATGAGTCCGTTAAAGCTGTGTAACGGGATTTACAAAGTGCCACCCTTTCCCTCCCTAGCTATAAATATCTGCTCCACACTTTGATCAGACTTTTCAAACTGCAGAGCAGTTGTGACTAGGATGCTCACTGCACGATACGCCATATTACAGGATGATGCGGAAGGCCAAATCCAGATTTCAAAGTTGCACAAATCAAGGAATATTTCAGCAGGAGTATTTTAAAAGAATAAAATGAGGTGGCCTGCTGGTGTGCTTTGGGTTGAATCCATGATCTACCTTCCACAAGAGGAAAGGGATCATGCTGTCGGGAGCTCAGTTCCCACCTTCTGGTTTTTCAGCCAACAGACAAAAGCTCTTTATTTCCAATGTACATCCAGCAGGCTATAGCCAGCAAGGGAAGAGTTTCTGAACATGAATAGAGCAGTTGGATGAACCCAAACTAGAAACTATTTCTCCTTTTGAATAAACCTGCACCCCAATCCTCTGGGAGTGCCCTCTGGAGATGAGTGAGCCTCCTTGCTGTATGCTGGCCCTCTAGTTGCCTAGCCTTTCTCTCCTAACACTGCATCATGGGCTCAAGGGTCAGACCAGGCTCCTCTGGCTCCTTTCTCACATCCCCCTTGGTACTGCCAGACCATGACAGTTCCCAGGGTCTGCCTGAACATCTGGAGATGGCCTTGAGATAAGTTCTTCCTTTTCCATCATCTCTGTGCCTGTAGGCCTCCTTTCCCAGACTTCACCCTTCTCTTCTGAAGAGTTGGTGTCACCCTGGGCCTGAAACCCATTCCAAGAACAACTGCCTCTTTTCATTCCCGACCCATTCATAGAAGTATCTCTGTTAATTTTGAAGGATTTCTCTCCCCCTCACACTACAACTCAGCAGGGTCTTCTGATTCTCTCTGGAGGACTCTCGAGGGACTAGAACTGCTGTTGGAAGGAGGCTGTATGGAGCTTGATCTCCAGCAACACAGTTGATCCAGTATAAATCTGATCCAACCACAACTATTCTTATATTCCCTGATTTATGACAAGGCAAGAATTAATATACCCTTTGACTATTGCTATGAATCTCAACCCCTTCCAAATACCCCTTGCACGTCTTCATTTAAACTCCACATGATGTCTTGGAGAAGCAATGATGGAAAGAAAGTAGAATGGGAAAGAAATTCATTCAGTTCATGTATTAATATGAATTTACCTGATGTGGTCCTTCCAACTTTTGAACTGGAACGTGAACCAAAATTCAGTTATTCTTCAAAATGTGCACTTCTCCAAATTTTGCAGTGGAGTTTTCCAGTAGGGAAAAGTGTAGATGAACCAGAGGTAAATTAGGGGAATAAGTCCAATATAATTTATTGGAAATAATGCATATATTAGGTAAAAATTTATCTGTTTGAAATGTGCATCAAAATATTTGAGTTTTCATTTAAAAAAAAAACTCAAATCTGAAACAGAGAGAAACCAAAATAAGTTTGTCTCTCCCCAATGCAGGGTGTGATGAGGCCAAAGAGAATTCATCGATCTCCATGCAAGGAGATTCATCGATCTCCATGCAAAAACTCTTTAGGAAAAAAAAAAGTTGAATTACTGAAAAATTGATAAAATTACCAGGGAAATGGGATAACTGTTAATGTAGTTCAATAAGCCAATGCATCCTGGCCACCCAAAGGCAGGCACACAGTGCTGTCCATGGTCACTGGAAGAAGGTCAGACAATGGTGGACCTTCGTATGTGTTCACATATTCTCTCTTCAAGACTAAGTCAGAACTAATGTGGGTGCTCAGTATAAGGTTAGCCACCTCATATCTCACCCCATCTGACTTCAACTACCCTGCAATAAGCAGGAGTGAGAGAAAGAGGAACCGATTGAGGGAACTCCAGAATCTGCTCCAGCTGAACTGTTTCCTTCTCCAGAAGATCCGTTCCACCAGCCCTGCTGAAAATCTGGATTCCCCACACCCTGCCTTTTCTCCTTTCCCTTTTGTCATGTCTTTTTTAACTTTCAAACCTTCAGGCAGGAAGCATTGAAGCATCTTAGTTTCCTCATTGATTTCTGAAACACTTTGAGGGGGACTGAGAAACAGCATAAAATGAATAAAAATACAAGAAAAGGGCTATAATTCCCAGGATATTCTCACCACTTATGCTGGCTGCAGCCTGTTGGAAGTTGTATGATTTTTTGCCTGCAAATATATAGGATTGCACTTTAAATAAACAAACTAGCATAGGTGCTTCTCCTCAATCAATTTTCTACTCACCGGGTTCCAGCATCTTACCCAGCTTTGGCAACTATTGAGAGGTCCAAGTCATCCATGTTTTTATCACCAACCTAGCCCCTTGCCTTGCCTGTCTGGCCTCTTCTAACTGGTTCCTTATCTCTGATTCCACCTTAAGTCTAGTCTACTTGTTCTCTTCCTCCCAAATATTGTAGCTTCCCCTCTTGCCTGTTTTCCTGCATACAGTGTCTCTCAAAGTCATCTTCATGACTTGTGGCTCCATCCTCCCTTGGACACTTTGGGTTGGACCCTGACTAGGGAGCAACCTTACCTTTCAGTTTCCTTACTTATACTACCTACTCTTCCATCTCCGATCAACTCAGGAATCATCCAAAATCTTCAAACAGACAAATAGAAGATTTTAGATCATTTTTAGAACATCTACTCACCCGGAAAAATTACCCACATTTCAGATTTTTAAAGCTGCCCTTATTCTATGGAATGAAAATATTTCATACAAATGCATTGAATTAGGGAAAGCTGGGTGGCTTCATGCTCCACCGAGTGCAGGGCCCACAGCAGGGAGGACAACCTCCAGTCTGTATTCCAAATCCAGCTGACATGGTTGTGCAATCTGGTCCATGGTGGATAAGGCTGGTTAACATTTGCATAAGGTGCTCCTGCATGCACAGGAGCACACACAGGAGAGAAGGAGCCGAGTCCTCAGAGGATGAAGCACCTTTCAGACACCGGGAAAGAGCTTGCTGATTTGGACTGTGCTTTCCCTGAAATGCTTACTGTGCTTGTAGCTAATGAACCGGCTCTTTTCTCTACCAGCCACCTCCCTAGCACAGAAAGATTCTTGAGAAGCTGTTGCTTTTGCTGGCTGCCACCAAAGGACCCCCAGGCTGTTTGGTGACTATCTGTGATGAACCTTCTGCCAGAGTCTGAGTGGGTTCAGACGGCAAGATAACCCACACTCAAGGATTGAGTATGAGTTGTCATTGAGCTGTGGGTTGTTGTTAAAATGGGGGTTATCATGCTAATTGTACCGAGCTGTGCTACTAGCCATGGTTTGTTAATTCAGGCTATGAACCCATGGTTCATTGTTAGAACTATGTGTTGTTTGGTGTGATTCCTTACTTCAGCTGGTTTCAAAGAACATAACCCATGTTCCAACAACAAACCAAATTCAACCCTTTCAATGACAAAACACGCTCACCACTGCATTGTGAGTTTTTCTATATTACCAGGAATACACCTTACTGAACCTCGCTCCCAAACATCCTCCCTCCATGCATGTTTACTCAGAAACAACCCCACAGTGTTCAGTGGGGTGTATTCCCCACAGAACACAGCGAGCAGAATTTCTGCCTAAGGTTAACTGGTGGTTTAAGTTTAAGAACACTCCAGTTTTAAGCATGGTATTATTAGATATTTAAACAGATAGCCAGATAAGCAAGCTTAAGTTAAATATCTTGAAAGTTTCTCTAGGTGTTATGTCTCTTTCACTCACACATATGCACAAACACTATTTTTAGTTCCTGATTCTAATCTGTTTCTAAGACAGGAGAGAATTTTGTTCTGACCTGAAGGCAGAAATCTAAATTTCTTTCATCTCAGAAATGTGCAATTAAACACTATCTCTCAAACACCTGACTGCTGCTCATAAAGTATTTTTTGTCTTTGTTTTTCAAAACTCTATTTTTGTTTAGTTTCATTGTTTTCCTTAAGTGTTTTGCTTGACACTGGAAATGTTAGGGCTTCCTCTTTTTTAGCAAATAAGAGTGCAATCATATACATGATTAGGCAGAAAACAAGGCTACAGTTCCCAGCTAACATTGCTGGCTGGAGAAAGCTGGGAGTTATAGAACATCTTCCTGTAGACACATCCATTGGATTGACTCCTAAGTCAACCTCTATTATTGGAAAGTCTATAATTTCAATAGCTGCAGTAAACATGAAATGAGGGCATGGAGGAAGATATCAGGATGGTTCTAGTTGCTTCTCTCCAAAGATAATTAAGGGCACGGTCATACGAATATAAGAGCCTGTTGAATCAGACCAATGGCATTCAGCACCTTGAGTAGGGCCTATGAAGCTCAGAATGAAAGCTGCAATGGAGAAGGATCCCCACCTTCTCCATCCCCACCTTCATCCAACTCCTCTGCTAAGAGCCAAACTGCACATTACACCAATTCATTCATGTCACTCAGCATTGTGTGTTCTGTATTCTAATATAAGCATGTCTGGTCCCAATCTGAAGATTAAACCTTTCCCTGAACACACACACCATTTGCTTTCCAAAACTCCTTCCCTACACTCTGGGTGCAGGGAGGCATTAATGAAAGTGAAACATACTCCCTTTTCATGGGTGGACAACTGTTATTTTTAATGCCTCCCAGAGAGACATTTCAGGATCTGCTTGAATCATCCTCTCCCAGCGCACAGTGGCTAGACCAGGGCCACATTTTGTACGCTAGACTAAATAGAAAGAAAAGTCTGAGCTACATGTAAAGAAGTTAGTGCAGCCTACATATAGGGTCTAAGAGTGGAAGTAATGAAGTCATAGTTAAAACCAGATTCAGACAATGGCAGTTAGTATTTTTCCTTTGGAAATATGCGTGACTGGATTTAACAGAGAATTCCATAATGGGAAGCTGAAGATTTTTTGCATCATGGGAGAGGAAAGGGGGTGGGGGGAAGCCTGTGATGAGTAGATGAATAGCTTAGCCTGACAACAGACAGATGTGGGAAGCGTGCCAAAATCACTTGAACTGCCTCATGTTTAACTATATAGAGAAATGCCAGTATGCCTTCCGTTTGTTCTGCTTTTTGTTTTTGTTTTGCTTCCCTGCAGCCCACTTGCCGTTTAATTGCACATTCCAAAGACGAAAGTAATTTAGCCTGGCTGTTTACAGAAAATACTATTCTCCAAAATTTATTTTAAGAAATGGCTCATTATATATACATTATGTATATATGTATAATGCATGTAACACCATGGCTTTAATGTCCTACAGACTTATTATAAATAGATGACCATTTGCCCACACACACACAGAGCCATAACCATTATTTTAAGCATAATGCCAGAATATTGTCATATTGACAGGCAACATCCAAGCAGTGCTTACAGAGTCAGTTTTTAAAGCTTCGGAATTACTGATCCCAAATTCTATTTACATTTTTATATTTATATTTTAAGCCATTTCCCCAGATTCATACTATGCTTCCATGATAAAGACATCTAACTCAGGATGGACTGCACCTCCTTTCCCCAGTCTAGGGCCTTCCAGGTGGTTTGGATTTCAGGTTCCATCATCCTCAGCCATCAGGAATCCTGGCAGCTGTAGTCCAAAATATTAGGAAGATATCAGGTTGGAGAAGGCTGGGTTAGACAGTGAAAAGTTTGGGAATATACAACCAGGAAATGGATACATTCTCAATTAGTGTGGTTCCCAGTCTGGAAGCAGGTATGACTACCCATCCCAATGACTTCTTCAATTTCTCTCATGGAAAAGAGAAAGGTGAAGCTGGGGATGGTCTTGACTTGAAGGACCAAGCATAGCTCTCAGTAACAACTATTCTTCAATGTGTCTCTGAGTAAAGAATTCACAGAGATGTGTGATGCCTATAGAAACACAGGAGACTGTATCAGCCAAGTCCAACTGTTGGTACCTCTTGCTCAGTCTTGCTCCATCAGGGATAAGAAACATGGAGTGCCCCCAGGTGTTTCATCCCTCATAATTTCCAGCCAGCACGGCCAATGCTAGGTGTTATGGAAGTCGGAGTCCAAAATATCTAGAATGGACCAGGATGCCCACCTTTGATCTACACTGAGTGGCAACATTATCTCAGAGTGTCAGACATTATTCCTTCCCAGCCTTACCTGGACATACCTGGGATCAAACCTGGCTAAACATGTGTTCTACCAATAAGCCATGGATCTCATTCTCAAGGTTTCTTGCAAAATATCATCCTTCCTTTTTTTCCACACATACCACCCATGGTGTGTACTTCTGGTGAAATATGCTTTTGATATGTTCTTGAAAAAGATGCACTTCTTGAAATGAAACCTTCAGTGTGGTGTCTGTTGCTTGGACCTTTTTTTTTTTTTTTTTTGCTGCTTCTAGAGTTTTAAAGAAAGGCACTGGATGGTCGGAGCCAATGCCCAACACCTCGTCAAGCCCTTGTCTTGTATAGGGAACAGTGACCCTCTCTGGTCCCTTTCTCCCACATTTGAATTCTTAAACCCTTTCTCTGGTACAGATGAATTGCATGAATTTGGGTGCATTTTTGTCAGAGTAAACTGAAATGAAATTCTCTCCTACCTGTACTAGTGAAATTCAGTACATTTCATAGCATAGAAAGAGTGGAGTTGTACCTCTTTGCCATATAGCTGCTAAAGATGAGGGGCCTATCAGATGAAGCAGGTCAAAACCCTAATTCAGCATCACAAAAGCGTAGTAGGAATTCAGACCCAGGCTTTTAAGAATACCACTTAAAGCACTGAGTCAGGATAGATTGATGGATGAATTTGTCCATCAGGGCTTCTCCCATATTGAAGTTTGTCTCTTTTTTAAAGCTGTAATTCTTTTTGTCCAGTAAGTAGAGAACTTGATTGATCACATATCTATATTGTTCAATACCTGAAGCATTCTTGGTCATTCACAAGTTGAAAAAACTACTTCACAGGGAAAAATAAATGATCTCAACCCATAAATCTGCCCCTCCCTAAACACACAAACACACAAATTTGGGTGCATGGTCTGCTGCTTCAGCTTGTTGTCAGCCTGTTATTTCTCTTCTTGTCTTCCACAGTTTTTAATAAAGGGCAAGTGGTACAGCAAGAGAATAAAAGAATATCCATTCAGCTGAGAAGCCACATCCCACACTTTTCCCTTCCCCTTCCCCTAGCATGGTTGCACTGCTCCAATTCCCCCACTGCAAAAATGCATCCATCAGTGCATCCTTCTGACCATCAGTGCCTGGCCTTGTCTGAGCAAGGGGAAGGGGTTAATTGAAACAGCCATAGAAACCTGAAACCTCTGCAATGGGCAGGCAGCTCTCTCGCTCTTGCTCTCTCTCTCTCTTTCTCAAACCAAAATAAAATGCAATTCCTACTCCTTCCTAGTCTTATGTACTTCCAGCATAAGGCAACTGCTAGAGACATTTGATAAATCAGTCACATTAATGCTTCCAAGGGCCTAAGTAGATTAGACAGAAAAACCTGTTTTCAGAACACACAATATTGATGACCAGGTATCAAATGGGAGGCTAAAGAACATTCCATGCAGAGCGAAGGTGGGAAGGCGAAGGCTGCAGAACCATTGGCCTACCTGTGCTTCCTCCCCACGAGTTTTCCCCATATTATTTTCTGGCCAGATTCTGAGACTAGAAGGAATTCTTTCTCCAAAAAGCAAATCTAAGGAAGTTGATTTTGGAGAGCAATGAGGCAAGAGTTTAGCATTCCTCCCTCTCCTGCAACTAATTCAATTCAAATTGATTCCTCACCTGCTTTCTTATGCTACTTCTGCAAAGGATATGTTCTAGTTCCAAGCGCAGTCTCTAGCAGAGAGGGGAGAACTACCAGTGAGTGGACCTACCTGCAGCTTCTTCACCTTTGTGTCCCCCTTCACCTTTGTGTCCCCCCCTACACTAAAAGAAAGAAACAGCATTTTTTCTAGCTTCCCACTGATGCCCCATGGCTAGACCTAAATTAAATTTCTTATGTTTCATTCTTCTTTTCACTCTTCTAGAAAAAGACTCCTTTGCAAAAATTTCTCCAAATCTTCTTTACTTTTCTTTGTGGAGGCCACAGTTTGCCTGTACAGTGGCAATTCCAGTGCATTGTACAGGATGCAAAATGTTGACTGGACTGACACAATTGCAGGCAATGCTGCTACTCAGAGGGGGGTGAGTTAAAAAAGAAGAAGCAGCTGTGCCAATGTCATTCTACACCACTACAGAATTTTTCATCCCCTTGGATCAGTTCAGTGAAATTTCCCCCCAAATTTATTTGTTCATAGATAGGGTAAAGAATTTCAAGAAGCCCTTGTGCACAACATCTCAGGATAGTCTCTTTTTGACCTTCAAGTAACCATTGTAGAGCAAAGGAACTTCAAACGGAGATTAGAACTGCTGAGTTATAATTCATTAAGATGTTCGGTTCTGCCTCCAGGGACATCAATGAGGAGAATGTGGGGGTGGGGGTTATAAATCACGCTGCATGTGTTAATTGGCTTATCTAATGCCAGGATGTTGCTGTTATCAGTAATGACTGTATTATGAATAGCCACTGTTAATAATGTGATTATTTCCATCAGTACTTTCCGCTTTTGTTTCTCTCTTGCTCCTTATAACTGCACCCATCTCTCTCAACTTGGAACTCTCGATCACATATGCATCTAATGAAGTTGACTATAGTCAATAAAAGCTGATGCCATAATAAATTTGGCCATCCTTGAGGGGATGCAAAGCACTTCGCTGTTTTCTTGCCGCAACAGGCAGTCATGATTTCCCTTCTGGAAACTGGTTCAGTATAGCTCAAATTCTAATTCACAGATTGTGTGCCCATCACATCCATTAACTGTGGATAAGGATGCACAGTTTTTGCTGTTGCTATTTTAAATGGGGGCCATCTGTGTTGCATGAATCATCAGACATCTTTCATTCCTCTGTCTGCACATTATCAGAGTGGAACTTTCCAAACAGAATTTCATGTTGCTTGTATGGCTTCACCTTAGAGCTAATGTGCATTAGCGCATCAGTATGATTGCAGAGAAGCATTAGGGTGCACCTGTGCACTTGTGCCAATGCGCTCATGCACGTTAGTTATTTGAATTAGCAAAATTGCAAGAGAGATCGATTCACACTCAAGCAAGCATGGGTAGAATGCACCTTCAAAGGAGCAAAGTGAGGAACTGCGAAGATGAGGACTAGTTGCCTGAGAAGATCGGGGACAGGGTGAAAGTGCCTATTTCTGGTCCTCTGGACATTGTTGGCCTCCATGTGTTCAGGGAATCATATGACTGTGTGACATAAAGTGGTTATCCGCCAAGTAGTTCAGAGAGTCTCTGTGAACTACTTGGCAGCTTGTAAATATGAAATGAAATGAAATGAAATGAAATGAAAAACCAAATACTTCTGGGATAGTCCAGTCAATATGGTTGGCCTTCAGCCACTTAGTCTGTTGCTCTGGTCTACTGTACACATGGATTGTAATTGCCATGTAGGTAAAGAGTGTCATTCAGATTGTTGGGTGATGGTGTTCTTTCTGTCTTAAGTACACTCATCACCATGCAGATTCTGTTCCTACCAGTTATGCAAAACTTTTGATTGAAAAAATCAAGAACTCTTGAAACACACTTTGACTTAGGTAGGGAACACTCAATTGTCCTTACAGAGGAAATCTGCATTGGGCAAGGGGAGGTCTAATGAGAGACCCTTCCTACAAGTCCAGTTCTGAAGCAACACTGCACTCAAAATAATCCAAAGATTACAACAGAAATGCAGCACTGTGGGGTCAAGGGCCAAATCCATCCTTCCTGAGGTCCCAATCCGGCCCTCTCACATTCTCCAGGTGACTGTGACCTAGCGCTTGGCCTTGCCTCCTTCCCCTGACTGCTGGTCATCTTTCCTCCCATCCTAACAGGGTTGAAACGCCACCACATTATTCTTGCAGTAACAGCCTTAAACTATAATATGCAGGTAATCTTGATACATCACCTCTTCCCCTTTGCCTCTGACCCCACCCCTATTTGCCTTTGGCCCAATAAAACTCAGCTCCCCAGAATGAATCCAGTCCTTGAGCTGAAAAAGTTCTGCATTCTTCAACTGCAATGTATGATCCACAAAGTCCAACTCAGTCAACAATGCATTTGCAACAGCCCACAGGGACCTGAGAGACCTGTTCTTGGTGACTATGTAGGAGTGCAGAGTACAGATGTTGTGACAAATCTGGAAGTGCCCAGGGACTGGCCTCAGTTTGTGGAGTTTTGATGTGCCATGTGAGCAAGATCTCAGCAACCTGCTTCCATGATCTTATATGCAGAACCAAGTGCATATAAAAAATGCCAGTGAGTGTACATGCAAAAACGTCAGTGTTATTCACAGAATTTGTCTCCCAGCAGGTTCCCCTAGCAGGGACTCCTAATGTAAAATTCCCCTGATCCTTTAAAAACACTTTTCACTTTTTCATAAGCTCTGTAAAATGGAGGAAAATTAAACAAATATGCATATTGACAGGGGCCAGTCTCCCCCACCCCTGCTTTCCCTTTCCTAGCAAATCCAGAGAAGAGGCTTCAAACTACAGACTTTATTATGTTAAGGCAGACAGCCAGGCTGGCTATGTGATACAAAACAGGCGTTGCAGAGGTCATTAGCAAAAGGCATCCATCCAGTTGAGTAACCAATTAAATAGGAAGATTGCCACTCATTCCAAGAATTTGATTCCAAACTGACTCCCTCTTCTTCCTTCCCAACCAAATGGAGTTAGCTCCACCCTTAGGGAGGTTGTCACTGCTTGCGTGCCAGATTGTGGGAATATGTGATGCTACACAACTCTCTTGAATTGCCATTGACAATGCGACTAATGTTATATCCCTCCCTCTCTTGGAAAACTGTATTTTGGAGGAAGTGGGCCCAGTCCCTACAAACAAATGAATTCTTCAATCTATAACCCAAACTGCTTTTTAAAAAAACCCTCAAAGCAAGCAACAAAGCTCAGAAGTTTAGGGAGAGAAAAAGCTATTAAGGACCTCATAGCCTACCACTCAAACTAATTTCTTAGACAAGTATTTCTTAGACAGAGGCATCCCATGACACAAAGCAAGCTGCTTCTAGATTGGGTGGTGGTGGTGTCAGGGAAGTAGTATATTGTAGCACTGAAATAGCATAAGCTTTTAAGTTTACCTAAAGTACCACATTTGATACTGGTTACTAAAAATAATCTAGGCCATACCATGGATCTTTGAGCATAGATCACATCTGTTGCTTATGTGCTTCTACATTCCCACTACTGCACTAGCATTGTGCTCCTGGGAATCGTATAAGTGGCATTGCTCTGCAGTGAAGCAGCAGTCACAGTAACCATCATAGATGCTTATTTAGTAGCCCAGCAATCTGTTCGATAAAGTACTTAACAGTGTCCATAGGGGCAGCCATGATAGTTTGTAGCAGTAAAAACAACAGAGTCTTGTTGCACCATAAGGATGAACATATTTATTTATCTTGGTGTAACCTTTGGTGGACACTGTCCACTTTATCAGATGCATAAAGTGTCAAACTCAGACTGGCTGATTTACATATACATGGACGATGTGGGCATAAGACAAGTAAACCTTATTATCAGAGGAAAATGAAATACAAATGAGTACAGACAATGATAAAACCCTCAACAGTTGCCATTCACAAGACATTTTGGGGCGATAATGCAATCACTAATAATAAGCTGATTGTCATACTGAAATGGAAAACTGCAGTGTAGGAAGTATATGCCATGATTATTACCTAACTAGTTGTCATTCACAAAATGTTGTTGGGTGATTTGTCAATCTTTAAGATGCCACAAGAGTCTCCAATGATTTTCTTTAATTATGTGTGTCCTTAGTTCATCTTTACTCTCATTTCTATCATTCTACAGAGGGATGAGAACATTACTGAACTGAGGATGAAAGTGATTGGTCTAAGACAGGGATGGGAAATCTCCGAGGTTTGGGGCTGCCTTTCCCCTTGGGACTCACTGGAGCTGCACCTGCAAAGTAGCTATTCAGAACTGCTATGGTGCAGTGGGGTAAAGCAAGTTTACAGAGACAAGGTAGACAGGAACGTTTATGCTTACAGGAGCGTGCTTCAGCTTGTAGACAAGGCACATGAACCCTGGGCCTCTTGTTTCCTGATGAAAGTTCAACATTCCTTGCTACAGCAGCAGCCAATTTGGCAACAGGAAGTCCAGAGAAGCTGCAAAAATGGCGCTGGGGCTGTATCAGGTCCTTGTTTGCATGTCACTCCCTCCCACTACCTCATTCTAGTGCTACACAATGGCTCCCTAGTGAAGTCATCAGAAAGCTCGTAGTTTGTTTATTTTCTGTGGGGGCTACACTGGATATCTACTGCTCCCATTTAACAAGAAGACATTGTATACATGCCACCTTCAGCAGAAATTTCCAGATCACTTCCTATCTAATGACCAAAGAATTTAGTATAATTGCTGTATAGGGACCACTTCCACATGGATAGATTCCCTGCCTTCATCCCTGGTAATATTCCTTGGAGTGAACCATATGAACTGGGTCACTGATATAGTTTTTCCTCTGTCAGCACTCTTCTCCCAGGGTGCAGAATGAAGCTGCATGGACTTTTGTTGTCATCATCCTTTCCAAGCCAGCCAAAGTCCCTGAAATAGTCAAATATGCTAATTCCCAGGAACACCAAGATATTTGATTAGTCTGATGTTTAAAAATATAACTAGCCTTTCAGATCCCCAGGGTTTGAGATGGGGTTGTTCTCACAATTTCATCTCACAATATTGAAGAACAGGACACGAGCCCTTATATGATTGCTTGTCTGCTTAATGACTTGATCTTTCATTTCAGTTTAAATTTCCAGTCAAAATGCCCACTCCAGGTGGCTTACAATACCATAAATACAACAAGAAAAGAGAACAAAAGATAGACAATAAACAAACAGCAATAAAAATCCTATGAAACAGAACAAACTAGAAAGCAAAACAACAGTCAGGAGAAATGTAACTGGAATGTCCACCCGAAAGTCCACTGCCATTGTCAACAGCAGCAGAGACAGCTGAACTTCTTGAGGGAGAGCATTTCAAAACAGAAGGTCCCCATGGAAAAGCTCTTTCCCTCTTCCCACTGATTAAATTCCTTCTGATAGGGAAAGGACATCCAATAGTGTCCTATTGGGAAGCCTACCCATTCCACTCGTGAACCATGGACCTGCCTGGTTCCTTTTAACTATGGTTCAGACATGCATACACAATATCCCTTGATTTCTTTGCACTTGCTTACTTCAGACATGAGATGGATCCACACTGGATATTCATTGCTTGATGTAGCAGCACCAAGTGATGGCATTTGGATTTCAACATGGCATCACAACTGTCCATCACAGATGGAACTTCTTAGGCCATCTGATTTTACTCATGTCACATGGCAGGCACACATTCTAACAGCCAGCCATCAAGCACACAGTAACTGTGTGTCAAGAAATCTCAGGATTATACACACACATCTGATCGAACAAGAAGTTGCCCAGGTGATATAGGAAAAGAGTCCCTTCTCTGCCCTACTTATGAATCAGTACACAGTTAATATATTTGTTATGGTACCAAAAAGCTTTCTTCTGTCCTGCAAGTAATACCAATACCAATATTGCTACTAATAATGATAATAATAATAAAGTTGAATAAAGAGAGCACACTTTTCCACTTTGGAAAGAAAACATTTTCTGAGGATTTCATTTGATTTATACCCACCTTTTTTCAGCTGAAGCACAAAGGGGAAGGAAAAGAATCTTTAAAAAATGCAAGCATTCTTTTCCTTCCTCAAATTGCAAAGACAGAGATTTCTTTCATCAAATGCCATGGATCACAGCTTTTGTTAAAGGAGACTAGTCAGGCCTCTTGTCCCTTTATTCTTACCACCACTTATATAACAGCATCTGATTTTATCATCTCGCTTTGTGTCCCTTTTCCTTAGTGCATAAAGGATAATAGGTAAATAACATCTTGGCTCAGCGTCGGTGACAATATGTTTCCTCGGAGAAGCTCTTTGTGCCTGGACAACATTGTAGAAATATGCTATTGAGGAGGGTTCACCTGAACCATAGATTGTCCCATCTCTTCCAAGAATCACATTTATGCACACACTGCACCTTTTGTTGAAAATGTATCTTCCAAGCCAAATATTTAAGTGCGATAAAGAGCCTTTGCTACACTATGGGGAACCATAACAGATTGCCAGTCAAACAGAACCCGCACATTCCAACATGGTGCTGGGGCTTCCATTATTCAGAGATATTGTGAGTAAATTGTACATTGCACCTAAGTTCCTTCTGAATCACACTGGATAGCCAGCTTATAAGAGATAGTCAAGACCAGAGCTGCAACCCTCTTTCAGCCCAAGGGCCAAACTCCCTTTCAGACAAGCTCTTGGATGCCACGTTTCAATGGTCGTAGAGGATGGAGGCAAAAGGGGCGGGACCAAGAATGCGA
Source organism: Varanus salvator macromaculatus (assembly GCA_023646645.1). Taxonomy (NCBI): domain Eukaryota; kingdom Metazoa; phylum Chordata; class Lepidosauria; order Squamata; family Varanidae; genus Varanus; species Varanus salvator. Next base: position 14,705,006 of record JAIXND010000771.1, on the reverse strand, counting down.
AATGAAAGCACAAACACAGCTCAGCATGTTTTCATTTAAAGGGCATGCTTCCAGTAACTAAACCTCAAAAGAGGGATTTCAACATTTTCAAATGGATTTTTAAGAAATGCCGAAGACAGAATGATTAGCAATTGAGAGAAGGGGGTAGGTCAGAGGAAGGGGAACCCAAGAGGTCCACATTGGCCTTGAGCCTGAAGTTCAACAACCCTTTGCTAGCAGGTCAATTTTAAAAAATGAAGTTTTAAAATAAAGTTAGTCATATCCCCTTTGGTATGACCTTTTGGGCACTCATTGAGATACCTTGCACTCCTTACTTACCTTACACAAATTGGCTCCCTCCAGATGGCTTCATTTGCTCTGTCCAGCCGCTAAGTGTGGTTTGGCAATTTCAGGGCCCCTACCTTCCTTTCTTAAGGTTCCTTAGTTGAAACTGAACCAAACAGTCCTTCAAAGAGAGTATCTTTGAATACAGAGGGCTGGTCTCAGCTTTTCAGAAAAAAGGGACTGTCCTATATACATTGAACATATCCCCAGCCTACCCATAACATATCATGGATGATGATGATGATGATGATGATGATTTACATTTCAACAAAGCGATTGCTGATTTGCTAGATTTTTAGTTTGAATGATCTAGAAAGCATTGTTTACAACCTCATGTGATATCATCAAAACATAAACAGATGAGCTATGAAAATCATGGTGCTACCCCACTCATGTATGTTCCCAGATTCCCTGGAATCATCAATGGGTTGATCACTCCCTGAATCCAGTGATAAAAACATCAGCAGCCCAGAGAAAGATTAGCACCAAAAAAGGTTATGAAAAGCCTCCTGCACAAAGAGATTCTAGGAGAACATTTCTCTATTGAAATAGCTATTTCTTTACAGCCTCAACATCAAACTATTTGGTTCAGCACTTGTGAAAATGTAATGAGAATCTAGTAGCATCTAAATTCTTAGTAGCAACAGTGTTTGAAAAATAACCCCCAGCATGATGAATCAGGAATGTTGGGGAAGCCACAAGAAATTCAAATGAGTTTGGATTTCTGTGATTCAGATGTGCAGAGTTTGCTGTGGAGTTGCTTTTTTTCCAAGTTGAGTGGATTCCAAGGAACTGAGGACTATTCCCTTTTTCACTTTGGGAAGGAATTTGCACTTGTGTCATTCTAATGTGTACATTAGTGCAAATGAGCAGTTGGAAACAGCAACTAAAGTTTGCCTTTCCCTAAAATAAGAAAGAAATAGTAGATGAAAGACCAAAGATTTCTGACAAGCCACAAAGCCAAGAAGAATGGATTCAACAAAACCCGTGCATATCTATGCTGAAAGTTGTCTGCTTCAAATATGTGAGTGTACTCATATTTGTATGTAGTGACAACTAACTTCCAGTATTGTTTTTCAGTCTCAAAAAAGGGTACATTGTATTTTCAGATGCACATGTTTATAACTGATTAGCAGGGTATAAGATTTATTCTTGATCATAGATTTGAAGATTTGCTTTAGCTAACCCCCATTGTCTTCAATCTATTACATTTCTTCCCTTTTTTGGATATAATGTTCTGTAACAGTATTCCGCAAGGCGATCAAACTGGTCAGTGCTAGAGGAGATCAACCCTGACTGCTCTTTAGAAGGCCAAATCCTGAAGATGAAACTCAAATACTTTGGCCACCTAATGAGAAGGAAGGACTCCCTGGAGAAGAGCCTAATGCTGGGAACAATAGATGGCAAAAGAAGAAGGGGACGGCAGAGGATGAGGTGGCTAGATGGAGTCACTGAAGCAGTTGATGTGAATTTAAATGGACTCAGGGGGATGGTGGAAGACAGGAAGGCCTGAAGGAATGTTGTCCATGGGGTCACAATGGGTTGGACATGACTTACAACAACAACAACAACAACAACAACAACAGTATTCTGCAGAAGTCAAAAATTGTCATGCCTCATTCCTCATTCAATTACGTGTTGCAATCCTATTTTAATCCTTTCAGTATATCTTTTTAGGACTTGGTGATAAAGTTGGATGAGATGCCAGTATAAATGTGTCAGTGTATATTATTATTATTGTTGTTGTTGTTGTTGTTATTATTATTATTATTATTATTATTATTTAGATCAGATATAATTCAACCTGTAAGTTTCCTTTCTAACCACAGAACTTTCCTGGCAGATAATGATATATGTTTTATCTTTCCATGTCCAAATCAGTAAATATTATCTGAAATTGCTTTCATACCAAGTACCATAATTCACATTTCATACAGAGATATTTTGTTGCTTTTTCATTTGTCTGCTATAGCCAGTAAATCTTTATATGGGCAGGTTGATGCAATAACCAGGCCTTAAGTATGTGCTAATTCGAAAATGGTATTTAATAATGAACAATATTCAGAGTAACTTTCCAGCCATTGGAATAGTGTGTGATTTCAAGTTCAAGGGTGAAAACCAATATAATGGTGAACCATGAACTGCAGAGGTGTGAGCTAGTCCAGCATCAGTATCCATGGGCAGCTGCCAAAGTCCCAGTCAGCCCAACACTAGCATATGCTCTTGCTGTCCGTTAATAAATCAGAATGGAGATGGATTCTAGGGAAGAGCAGAAGGGTAAGAATGCATCACCTAGCGGCAAAACAAAGCTTCTCTCTCTGGTCCCCTTGCCTTCCAAGGAAACATTCAATGCTCTGCTAGGCTCCCTGAGAGTAACATCCACCATCTGTGGTTGTTGTTGGTCCTACACCTTCCCCATCCTGACCACTTACCCCAGATATCTGGGGCTCCTGTGCAGACTGAGAACCATCATTTCCATCAGTGCTAGAGAGAAAGGCTACATTTGTGGCACAACTAAATCATGGCTCTCTGTTTTCTAGAGCCGACACAGAGCACCACTGCGGCCACCACATCAGCCTTCCAGGATTGCACTACTGCAGCTCCAATGTTGTCCAAACCCACCTTGAAACTATGGCCTAGTATTGGCCTGTTTGGGGTCACCAGGATGTCACATGTTCTGCGACAAGCATGCCTTCCATCCATGCAAACACTGACTGAGGTTCGTGGCAGGAACACTCCAGCTCCTTGTTGTTCAATGTGGCTACCTGCCATTTTTATTTGGTAAAATGCAGCATGCATATTTAACTGTTTACTATTCTTGTATTATGCTTCTTTTCAAACCATGTTTACAGAGCTACAAAACCCTGGCATTGGGGAGGAGTGTCACAACGGATACACGATAAATAACTGTCCAAAGCCATCTTTCCCTCACACAGTTAACAATTTGGAAAATGTTGCAGAATGTCGCTTGCATGGAAGCAGACATTATATATGTAAATATTATTTGGTGACATGTTCTCCAATGCATCCTAATGCTATAAATGTCACATTTGTCATCACCCTACATCACTTCAGTTTAATCATGTGAATATATATATTACAGCCTTGCAGCCCCTGCTGAATCACCATCTGCACGAGCTGCTAAGAAGCCATGGCTCAGAGCAAGAATTAAAACCTAGCACCTCTCAATTGGATACACACAAAGGGAACCAATATTTGTACAATCATCTTTGTCATATGGAATTAACATAAGCCTGTGCATATATTTATGCTCTTTACCACCAACCTAACTAGCAGCTCCCTCCATATCTGATATCACTTGAAGGGAACTCAGGAAGAAGAGCATGTAAGTTCAGCACCCACAAACCAGCTATGTACAATGCCAGCGTCAAAAAATGACTTATTTTGTGGGTGTCAGTTTCCTTAACAAAGGTTCTAATTTGGAACTGAGTCAAATCATGGAAGGGGGAGGTTTGGGGACCCTTTCTAAAACACTAAAGTGGGATCCATGGTGAATGTGGCATTCAGTACACACTCAACCATATTTATCTTGTATAATTTAGAGCTGTGTATGGAAATATAAGAGACTCGACCTCTAGCATTTGATATCCTTCGAGAAGAAGGTGTGTGTGTGTGTGTGTGTGTGTGTGTGTGAGAGAGAGAGAGAGAGAGAGAGAGAGAGAGAGAGAGAGAGAGAGAGATCATATAATGCATATATAAGGAAAGTTCTATTCCATCCCAGACCATAGTCTGGTCTTGACCAAGTCTCTGTCCTTCCACCTCCATGCCCCAATCGGTGTAACAGGAATCATAGCAACTTAACTGACAGAACTGCAGCACTTCTTGTCCCACCTATAGGTTGTCTAGATTAGAGTCCTCCAAGTTCAGGGGATAAAAGTCCACCTCACTGGATTGTACCTTATGAGTCGGTTGCTTTTATTGCAAAAGTTTCCCATGGTCACACCCTGGATTATTGCCACTGTGTGCCATTTTCCTTGACCCTACATGTTTTAATGCCATGATCTTAACCTTGCATGCATGAAAAGACCTGGCACTGGGATGCATGTCATTCTGAAAATCAATATTCGCTTTAGTTTTATGTATTTATGTATTTATTTATTTATTTTTCGATTTAAATCCTGCCTTTTTCCTACAAAGGGCTCAAGGCAGCTTACATCTCCTTCTCCATCTTATCCCCACAACAACAACCCTGTGAGGTAGGTTGGGCTGAGAGTCTGTGACTGGCCCAAAGTCACCCAGTTGGCTCCATGGCTGAGCGGGGACTAGAACCCAGATCATCTGAGTTCTGGTCTCATGCTCTTAACCACTACACCACACTGGCTAAAAAGTTTAGCCTTTTGAATTATATACTTTTAATTTTCTAACGTTTAACACTTTTTGACATTGTTCTTGTTTTGTTTTGCTTTGCATAATTCTTCTGAGTTGTTATTGTTTGAGGCTGTTGTCTACTTCCTTCTTTCCTCTTTAGCAAATCAGGTAATATATATACATGCACACTAATAATAAATAAGAAAACATGACAGTGGCAATGCTGGACTCAGGAATTAAGCAGATTTATACTGTAGTCATGTTTAAGTCCCAATTCTCAAGCCTATGCAAAGAGTCTGGTGACCAGAGAACATGCATCTCCATACAACAGCCCTTATATTGCCTCTAGTTCTCCTGCATTGTTCCATTGACTACAGCTTGCCCTGGCATGGAGGACCATACTTGGAAAGCATCTTTGTGAGTTCTCTTGCAGCATCAGTGCTGATGCTGGTACATTTTTGCTGCTAGGTACAAGGCAGCAGAATGTGTGTGAGATCAAAGTCCTTATGTCACAATGGATGACACAGGGAATTAGATGACATAACTCTGGAGCAGGTGCTAAGGAATTCCATTCACAATGCCCATACAAATGCCTAACCATGTGTCATCTGGCAGATGGAATTGGAAGAGGAGCACCCTGGCAGCAGTGGGACATCAGAGGTGCTCACCCCACAAAAGCTGCATCCAGCATGTTGTTTACTCATGTGCAGCCCCATCTGGATGATCCGTGCTGGCAGGAAACATTGGCTTGGCAAATCCAAGTCCCTGCTCCTTGCTTTCACCCTACCAATAGAAGCCAAGTGAGGGTTGGAGTGCTTAACTCAAACAGCTGGGTAGAGACTTTAAGTGGTAGAACTATGATGAAAATGACTTCATGATACATTTATCATTTATTACATTTAAACCCCTAAACCAAGGAATTTGAGCAGGTTACATTAGCCTCTCATTTATCCATGTAAGAACCTGTGAGGCACTTTGTGGAGTTTTAGAGGATTAGTAAAACCTTAGGAACAGCTAATGTCCACTGCCGCCATAGCTTCCACCTCACACTTCCCTCCTCCAAGGAAAACAAAAACAAAACACAGTGGAGAATAGGGCGATGACAGACATTCTCACAGACCTTTGAACTTGCACCTTTTCCTCCAGGAACTGGAACACAACTGCAAATCCCAGGATTTTCAGTGGGTCTGCTTATTATTTGTTGCCAAGGAACAGGATCTTCCAGAGCAATAATTGCAACTGAAAAAAATGACTTAGCCTACACTGCAATGAACCTTGAAATACATTTTTGCTTGGCCTGACTGACCAATTCTGCACAATGTGGGTTCTTGAACCCTCCATCAGTTGAAGGGATTCCATCTCAGTCTTTGTGATAGAGTCATGTGTGGATTGTATCCTGCAGACTGACATATCATGTGGTGTTGGCCAAGTCTCTGTCCTTCTACCTCATTATACAGATCTGTCCCATTCTGTATAAGAGTAATCATAGTAGTTTAACTTACAGAATTGAAACACAAGAATGATTAGAAAGATCTCACAAATGAAAGGTGCTTTGTGGGTTATAATTTGTAGGTATTGTGGCCACACATTGATTTTTTCAGAACAATGAGCAAAAGAGAGGAATAGAGAAACCACAAGCTGCTTCCTAGAGCATAGTTTAACCTTGCATAAAATCACTGTTCAAAACCCTGTTCAAAACATAATATTTTTTCCCAAAAGTCCAAGGTTTTTTAAAAAAGGATACACTAACATATATTAACTTTTATTATGTAACAGCAACATAATAAATAAATTTATGAATTCATATGGCCTTTACAAAAAGACAGAAAAGATATTGCACCAAGTTTAGGTACTGGCCATTTGGACCAAATATTTGCTAAACAAATGAGGTACAGAGCAGCCAAAGTCAAGCATGTCTAAGTCCCATGGATTGCAATGGAAGTGTTAAGCATGTGCTTCAGTCCCTCCCATTGAAATCAATAAGTCCTTAGGTAATAATCCTAGACATACTTACTTGGAAGCGAGTCCCCTTGAACTCAGTAGGACTTACTTCTGAGTAGACATGCACAGAATTGCACTGCATGGTGCTTAACTTTGTATGGACGGTACCCCCAGTATCTATCATCATTATATACATTTGTGGAGTTAAGGCAAAACCAGATGACACCTCAAACACAACAGAAGGCTTGAGAAACAGACATAATTAAAAACAAGAGGGGAGAATTTCCTTCTCCGACTAATGAATTACCTGTGTCTAAGGAATAAATCCCCTCGGTTTTTTAATAAAGCAGTTATTATCAATCATGTTAATTAAAGGTGAAGAACAACTGTAATTTTCCTATGGAGCAAAGCAGTTTTGCAGAGGTTTGCCAGAATGATCCCATTTAACCCTGGTAAGCAATTTTTGTTAACATGATTATCTCTTTCCATTACTAGAAAATACTTTATGTAGAATATAAATTCCTTCAATGTGCAAATAACATCCAACCATGACCTACAACTTTTCAGTAGAGTGGTCCTCTTTGAGATGAATTATTTGAAGGAAAACATCTAAGTGAATTATCTACCACACTGTACAAAGAGAAGTACTGAAGTCAATTGCTTATCAATAACCATGATCTAGTCTTTCCCAACTGAAAAGAATGAATTTATGTTGATTTTTCAGAGTAGATGGAACAAAGACATGATGTAACTAATATATCAATGAACAGTTCTTTGGCAGCTATGTATTAATCTTGATTGAAGACTGAAATCAAAGATTCTTAAATTATAGACCTGGTTGCCAGTCTTTTAAAAATATATTTGGGGGATGGGGGAAAAGACAACAATAATTATCCACTTCTCCCACAAATCCAATATGTCCAGTAAAGGAACTCTGAATAAATCTTGCAGGCAGCTTTATTCTTTAACATCAAGCATAGATATTTATTGTCTGCTTTAAGTCTTAATCCAAATGCACCGTATTTAAACACACAAAAGTTGGCAATCTCAGAGAAGTTCAAGATAGGGTCAAATGCCATACAATAGAATCCATATTCACCCATGAGAAACCAAGAAAGAAAACACCGATCCAAAGGATGAGGAGATGATCTTCAAAGAACAGAAGCAATGACCGGTCCACACCTGGGTGAATGTCACAGGGAAGTTGACCTTACAGGGGAAAGACCAGGAAGCCAGAAAATGTCGAATACTGCCAGCCGCCAACCAGATTACCTTTCTCCAGTTTCAGGTAAACTTTATCTTCCTTGTCTAGGTAGAGTAGGACGCCATTTGTAGCAGCTTCACGGGTGACATCTTTGTCCCCAGCAAAAGCGGAAATGACCGGTTTTCCATTTAGCATCAAGTTAACCTGCAGGAAGAAAAGCACTAGAAAAGCTCAAGTTAACCAAGAACCATCTGCTATGAATGGATCGTACACAAAGGACCGTTAGAAGTCACATGTAGCCTGGGGACTAGACACAGTTTGCCACTCTTTCAGCATCCTTTCAAAAATAGCAGTACCAGATAATTAGCTGCTTTGCAGGTGGGAAGGAGCAACTGTACAGTTTTGTATATGGAAAGGAGGGAGAGAGGAGCAGGCAGACTGCTCAGGACTCTGTTCTTCTGTATGAACCTGCCCAGGCTGTAAGATCTGGGGAGGCACCTCTCTTGGTCCCACCACCCTCAGAGGCATGCCTAGTGGGAACAAGAGAGGGGGCATTCTTGGTGGCTGCCCCAAAGTTCTGGAATTTCATCGCTAGGGAAGCTAACACATTCCCTGTTGGATTTCCGAAAGACTTTGTGTTCCAGCAGGCATTTTGGAATGCTCTGGACCTGTGAGTTTGTACTACATCCATTTTACTCTTTATATTGTTAGTAATATTTTCAATCTGTTGAAATTTGTTCAGTTTTAATATTTAACTGGCTAATTATATCTTAACTTAGTATATTTTTTAATTTTTAAAATTGCATGAGTTTTAATGTTGTGAATCACAATTACTGCCAAAAGGAGGGATACAAGTACAGCAGCAGCAGCAGCAGCAATAGTACCAATATCATCGACAAAAGAACATCAGGGCCATCTCCACCTGGACTGACCCTCTAGCCTCGCAGGAGCAGCTGACTATTGGTTTAGTGATTTATGTATTTATATGCCTCATCTCAGCCAAAAGACTTCTTAGAAAGGCTTGTGTATAAATAATTACAATATTTTTTGCTCTATAAGACGCACTTTCCCCCCCTCAAAAGTAAGGAGAAATGTCTGTGCGTCTTATAGAGCGAATGTGTGTGTGCAGTAAGTCTGCCAGATGTGCAGCCCATGGGGAAGTGATGGGGAATGTGCCTGTGATTATGTGCCCATTTGAGTCAGAATATTTTTTTTCTTGTTTTCCTCCTCTAAAAACTAGGTGCGTCTTATGGTCAGGCGCGTTGTATAGAGCGAAAAATATGGTGCATAGTATTATTAGTGTGCATTGATATCCTTTTTTTCATTTGCAAAGAACCCAAGGTGGCTTACTTAGTTTTCCCCCACTCCTTTTTTTATCTTCACAACAACAATCCTTTGAGGTAGGTGAGGCTGAGAATGATGCGTAACTCTAAACACCGCTATCACAGCTCCCTTTACTTGCTTTTTGTCTAACTGACTGAACAGTCCCGGTTGCTGTAGCCACTCCTCATAACAGAGTTGCTCCAGTCTCCTGATCATTTCTGTTGCCCTTTGCTGTACTTTATCCAACTCAATGATGCCCTTTCTCAGGTGAGACAACCAGAGCTGAATGTATTATTCCAACTGTATTTGCACCAAGATTCATATAAGGGAAATGAGATGCTAGCAGTTCTATTTTCTGTGGTGTTCCTAATGATGCCTGGGATGATGTTTGCCTTTTTCACAGCAGCCGAGCACTGGGCCGGCATTTTCCTTGAGCTGTTCACCACTACCCCACGATCCCTTCTTGCTCAGTCAGCACTAGTTCAGATCCCATCGGTGTATACTTGGAGCTGGGATTTTTTGCCCCAACATGCATTATTCTACACTTGCTTAAATCAAACTGTCTGTCCCTCTTTGATGCCCATTCTACCAGCTTGGGGAGAACACTTTGGAGCTCCTGTCATGAGCTAGGCATCCCCTCCTGAGCAAGACAATCTCTCCAACACTTCTTGTAAGAGTCTTTATTCTACACAGAACACTTTGAGCAATTACAAGCCTCTGAGCATACACAGGAGATGTTTGACCCCTCTCTGTCCTCCTTCACCCAAAGCTTTGCTTATGAAACTTCAGGGCCTGTTTCTGGAAGGAGGGGCTCTGTGAAAACAGATACATCTGCATTCTGCACTCTGAGCCCCTAATTGGTCCAGCCTGTGGCTGTGCCAGCAGGGCCTCAGGTCCACATCTTCAGGACGCTGACATTCTTCATCTCAGAACACTGAGATGAATTCTTCATCTCTTTCCAAATCTCCTCCCCCTGTCTTTCATCTGCTCGATTCCCCCACAGGCGGGACTGGAGCCCGTGGGTGTCCTTGAACTACTTTCATCCAGAGCAGGCTCGAACTGGTACTGCGGGAGGGAGTCTGCAGGGACAGGCCTATCTGTTACAACAACAATTCCATTATCAGAGTGTGAGCTCTGAGCCTGATCTGATTCAGCCATCCCTGCATCATCCTCATAGTCTGAACCCACCAAAACAGGCCAGTTCCTCACAATCCCATTTGGTTTTAACCTTCCTAAAACATGTAGTGACATTCTCACCACTCCCACCACACTGGCTCCCTGAGTCACACTGAGCCTTTAAATACATAATAAATATATTCTACGTACAAACATGTTTTAGCATGTTACAGTTCTACAGCATTCCCCCTTCTTCTTGGTACTGTACCATAGCTTGGCTCTGGTATCATTATTTCAGTTTAATTGTGGCTGTGCTGGGACTTGGGGCATCGATTTCTAATCCCTGCCTAACCTACCTCACAGACTTATTGTGAGGATAAAATGGAGAGGAAGAAAAAGATTGCATAAGTTGTCCAGGGCAATTTGCAGGAAAAGGGTGGAATATTAAAATAATGTAGTAGTAATAGTAATAATTTCTGAAATTAATTGCAGAAGTGGCACAACTACAGTTTTCCCTCACAACTCCACACACATGCATGCACACACCTGCAGGATAAAGGTAAAGGTTTCCCCTTGACATTAAGTCCAGTCATGCCTGACTCTTGGGGGCAGTGCTCAACTCCGTTTCCTGGCCAAGGGAGCCAGCGTTTGTCCACAGACAGTCTCCGTGGTCATGTGGCCGGCATGACTATACACCCAAGTGCATGGAACGCTGTTACCTGCCCACCAAAGTGGTACCTTTTTATCTACTTGCATTTGCATGCTTTCGAACTGCAAGGTTGTCAGGATACTGATGAACAAATGCACATATGCATAATGTTTCAGTTTTTAATGTATGTAATGATGGGCCAGTTTTTAATGTATGTAATTTTTAGCATTTGGAAATTTTAATGTATTAGAAATTGTTTGTATTATTGTTGTGAGCCGCCCCGAGGCTTGTGGCAAGGGGCGGCCTATAAATTTCCAAATAAATAAATAAAATAAAATAAATAAATAAAATGTTTCAGTCACTGCTCAAAAATTATCTCTCAGCCATTTGTGGCTTCACTTCAAGATCCTGTTGGTTAAGAGTTTTAGACCAAATGTGTATGTACTTGTACACACTGGTGAAATGGTAAACAGGAGAAAATAAGCATGGTGAAAATTTGGTGGACATCATGGTCTCTACTAAGAAAGATATTTTGCAAAGAAGATGAATAGCTAACTTAGCAGGACTGCTTTACAGACAATTTCAGTAATTTGGAGGATCCAAGTCTTGCAGAAAATTGAATGGAGAGACATTGTTAGTATCTTTAACTTGCACAATTTGGGATCCACCAAGCCAAACACAAGCACCCAGTAAGAGAAACTGTGCATGGCAGTCCAACTGTGGCTTGTTTTATTTACTCTTCCTGGGACTGCAAAAACTGGGCAGGTAAAGGTGCATCACACCTCACAGATCACAATATATGGACCTTGCTGTGAAGGAGGAAGGGAAGGTTTGCAGCTCAATGGCTGAGCACCAATCTGGCATGCAGAAGATCCCAGATTCAGTCCCAGGTATGGCTGGGAAAGAATCCTGTCTAAAACTCAGCACTCTCCTGCTGGTCAGATCTGGGCAAGAGGGACTAAGTGTCTAAACAAGTATACGACCACCTCCAAGTTAATGAAAAATGCTTCCATTACAACCAGCAAGGCTTTTCCATATAAATGTCAGGCTCTACAGAGCTTTCTAATAGTCATAAAATGTGTCTAGCACTAATATTTTAGATGTCTTGATTAAACCAGCTGCCCCTGATCCAATGCCTTGGCATAATTCTTTCTTTAAACCCTTCACTGCATATCATGTTACTTTTCATCATTTGACTTTTGGCAGATACAAAATATAATGACTCACAGATGACTGTGTGAACTGACTTCATTACAAGGCATCAACATTGATTGCCTTTTGCAGGTTTGCACGAAGCTTTTTTATTATTGTTCTAGCAGAATTTGTCAGGCTGAATTGGTGATTTTAGTAGGAAAAAAATGCTTTTATCTGTCCTTCACAAATTTGTTGATGTTACTGCTGTGCTTTTAACTTGTAATTGTCCCATGGTGATTTTCGCACTGCTGAAAGGTATTGTCCTTATATGATTATGCTGTGATTTTAATTGATGTGAGCCATGGGGTATATTTACCTTTTATTTTTGTTGGGATAAATAAAATGAAATCCATTGAGGCACTGACAGGTGCCCCACTCTTTCTTCAGTGTTTTACTTGTTATTTAATATATGCATGCATTCATTTATTTCTATTTATTTATTACCACCCAATAGCCAACGCTCTTCAGGCAGTTTCCAACATGATTCATTTACAATTACAGGTCACGCTTGATTACCATGTCCATCAAGACATGGGTGTGTGAATACGTGAGACAGACATTTTGGGATTATATCAAACCCTGACTCACATCTGCCAGTGGAATGGATATTGTCAGAGGAATACACTTCCCTTGAAGCTCTCCACATGCCCCCCCTCCCAAATCAGTTCCAGGATTTGGAGACCCATTGGAGCAGATCTGGAAGACACAGGAAGTCACAGATCTTCTGGGCCGAAGTAGGTGAAGAACCAGAGAAAACCCTGCCATGCAACATGGAATCTAAGCCAGAGAAAATGCATTAAATATTCACTGAATTTACTACTTTCTACTCTTTCATACATTTTTCATAGCTGAACACAACCATTGCTTCTGCTAGCATGCAAGGTATTGGAGAAATAGAATTGCCCCCATTATCAAGGAAGGCAGGTCGGTACTCCATCACATTGCCTGAAGACCCTCTCCTGGGAAGGGTGCACTACCCAGTTTGCATCAACAATGTGCCTTCTCCTCCCAACACTCAACCCTTTGTGAACCCTTTGACACCTTTCCATGGCGTGTTGGAGAAATTGCTGAAAAGGTGTGGCTTGTTGCCTTGGGGCGAAGATGCTGGCAAAATGCACCATCCATTTCGGCTCAGTATGAAAAACCGTCTGCTGACTGCTAGCTTGCTGTTCTAGGAATGCCATTGTGTTCGAAGATCCAGGCTTAACTCTTAAGAGCCTGCCTTTGAATTTCTTTGATTGTGGTGCTGAATTAGAGCCATGTTTATGTGCTACTTAGGCTTGCCACCTCTTTTTCCTCTGGCAAATTTGTCATCTTTATTATGACAAGGCAAATTCAACACTATTGAACATGGTCTATGCAGATGAGTAAGTTCACTCTTTCAGTTCAATGTCTGATAAGAATGTACCAGCATCTTCATATATAAGACTGAAAGAAATGACAGAGTTATCTTTGTCTTCTGTCTAGAAAAGCCAGATTCCACAAGTATATAGTGCTAGGAACATATTATTAATCCATCTGAACCAAAATGCTTATAAGGATTAAGAAGTCACAGATTTATGATGCTTATATCTCAGCTTTTCCTCCAAGGAGCTCAAGGCAGTGCACGTTCCTTTTTACCCCACCATAACCCTGTGGAGTAGGAGAGGCTCAGAATCCATGACTGGCCAAGTAGGGACTCGAACCTAGAGCTTCAGAGCTCCTAACCACTACAGTGCAATAGGTCTCAAATAAGATGCAGAGGATGGAGATCATGGCTCAGGGCTCCTTTTTCTATGAAGGAGATCCAAAGTCTAATCCCAACATCTCCAATTGAAAGGATCAGCTAGTTGGTCAGGGATATACCTCTGCCTGAGACCACACAGAGCTACTACCGTGCAGTGCGAGCTCCAGGATTTTGAGAGCCCATGGGCAAGCCATTCTCAATGGGCCCCGTCCTCACTGAGTGTTCCTTCTTACTGCCATTGTCACCAGCTGCTGCTTTCCTTGTCAGCATTGGGAATGCATGGCCATCGGAAGTGGTCAGACTGTGACATCCAGTAGCCCTCCCAAGGTGAGGAATGATGGAAGCTGCAACCCAACCAGTGCCAGCTGCAGGTCTTGGATTGCCCATCCCCAGTGGAGCTACCTTCTCACTGCCACCATCTCCTGTTGCTACTGCTCTTCCTTCTCGTTCTCATTAATGCTCCCACTTGCTGGTTTGACAGGCAGAGGGAGATGAGCAAGCAGGTGTTGATGTGTCCTGATCCACCATCCTACCACCACCCTGCCTGATGTCAGAGTAAGATGTGAGTGAACAAGCAGGTTTGGAATGATGGGGGGGGGACTTTAAAATGCTATAATCAGTGGGCTTCTGCCACTGCGTAGGCCAACAGAAGGAGCCCAACCATCTAATCTTAACTTTGTAATGCACCCAGGGAGCTTAATGGCTAATGGGGTGGGATAAAAATCAGGCAGGCAGGCAGGCAGGCAGGCAGGCAGGCAGGCAGGCAGGCAGGCAGATAGATAGATAGATAGATAGATAGATAGATAGATAGATAGATAGATAGATATCTTGGGGCTATTGGGCAACTACTGGAGTAAATGGACCTATGATCTGATCTGATATAAGATCTCTTCCTGTGCTCTGGATGGTGCAAGGAATGCAACATTGAAAAAAGGCTAAGAAGTTATGACTTCAGTGGCTCCCAGATTGTCTCATGATGACAAGCAGGCAAACAAATAAGCTTAAATGTGCTTAACTCTAAATTGATCTGTGCCCCATATACACTGAATGTTTGAGCTTTACGAAATGAAGTCAGGGAGCCAGCAACAAAGAATGTGAATCTCAATTTAATCCTAAATTAGTCCCAGAACAAGAACAAAATGTAAGCTTTGTTGAAATTCCTGGAAACAGTCACCACAGTAGTAACTAATATAGGCTGTGAGAAAGTCTTATCAGAGTCATATTTAAATTCAAAGGGGATCCTCCCCACCCCCCACCTACCCAGATGAGAAGCTTAACTAGAAGGAAAATAAAGTATTTCATTAGAAAGGTTGAAAAATCTCTTCAGGAAGCATATTAATTATTTTAAAGTCTGATAACAGGAGTTCAAATAAAATGCACCACACACTGGAAAAGACACATCATTGTTTAAAAATAACATGTCAATGTGGTTACTCATAAAAGTGTGTAAGAAAGCTTTATTTTGAAATCAAATCTGAAAGGCTAGGATGATGTAAGGCAATCATAAAGGAAACACAACCTCAGGGAAACTTTAGTGAAACAAGCCACAAATGAATGTGGCAAATGGTGGGAGCCACACCAGAGGAGGCAAAGCGGTTGTCTAATAAGGAGAAGAGACTTTCAGTTACAACACCTTGGCTGTGCAATACACTTTCCAGAGATGCTCACCTGGCATCTGAACTGTGATATTTTCAGTACCAGGTGAACACATTATTCTCTTCACTAAAGCATTTTAGGCCTTTAGTGTTTGTTTGTTTGTTTGTTTGTTTGGAAAAAAGGTCATTCTAAAGTTTCATATGTGAGGATTTCTTGTGCACTCATCAATAAACAGCACACAATTCTTTATAGGTTCTTTAGATAAAATTGTTGACCTTCTGTTTTAAATACCGCTTTCAAAGAGTGTTTTTAAAGCAAAAACAAAAAAACCCCTTTATAATTATAAAAAGTGAAAGAAAACACCTTTTCTGCTTATATATTTGCACTGTTTGGCAATGTCACAGCACCACATAGTGGTGATAAAGCAGAAAATAGAAAAAGGCTTGACTCTGTAATGAAAGCCAAACAGATACAGTGGATTAAACTCTTCACATAGAAAAGTTCTATATCTTTAAACTTTACACTGCTGCTGCATTTTACTTTAATTTTATTTTATAATGTAGAAAAAAATACCGTGTTTTATCACGCTTCATTTCATGGCTTTTATTGTTGTCAATCTCCCAGAGAGCTTCAGCTATTGCATGTAGCATAGAAATGTAATAAATAAATAGAGTGCAGAAGAAGCTTGAAATCAGACAGGCAGCAAAGCCATTAGATGACAAAAAAATATCAACACAAAGGGCATTGTAGAAATGAAAAGTGTAGAGAAAGCGGCCTCTCCTTCACTTCCTGGGGCTCTTAGGCAGAGGCGGGTGAGCAACCCACCCGGGTTCTTCGAGATGCATCTCACACTTATTTTCCATTGAGTAAAGGATTCTATGAATCTGTGAACTCTTCCTTCACTCTTTACTGCAGAATCTGTTGAAAAGTTGGCTTCACCTAACTGTGATGAATTATTATGAGGCTCATTCCCCCTCCCAAAAGTGCCCATTTGGGCAGAATGCAAAAATCTTCACAACCACCCCTTTGACCCAGTCCTGCACTTCTGTGTACCTCAGCAGCCTTTGTTTCCTTCAACTGCTGCTACTTGGGTTTGGGTAGAAGAATAGAACTCCATTCCCTAGCAAATGGAAAGATCTTGCCAGATATTGTTCCCATATCGCCTTTGAAAGGAGTTTAGAAATGAAATCATGGAAGAAGCTAAAGAACAGTATTTTCTTTCTAAGGGCCTACTACATGGGGCAACAATTGCATAATTAACAGCTCTGCCAATTTAAAAAAAATAGCAGATGGAACATTTTCATCAGGAAGTCATCATACGAGGAGGGAAGATCTACTCTTTCCCTCTCCAGCTGTGATCTCAAAGAAAATTTCACTTCCACTCCCTACAAACACACACTGCTATTAGCTTCAGGAAGAAAGCTGCAATTAGAGCCAATTTGACTCCTTCCCCCACTAACTGATAGCAGTGTGCTAAAGTAGACATGTTCAATGGAATCACAGCTGGATACAGAAAGCCTGAAGAGCTCTTTCCTGTGCACTGCAGTTCTGATGAAAGTTGGGGTCCCCACACCTGCCATTCCATTTTCTCAGAACCTGGCATACTATTTTGTCCTTTAAACAAGAGCAGGAGAGCAACAGAAATCATTTCCTCACTCGCACCAGGCACATCTAAGTTTACCACCATCTAGTGGCCGAACTAGATTATGACATTATCCACACAAAGGATATCTGTACCAGAATGTGCATCCAAATGTTGTTCTTCTACAGCATGTTATTTTCAACTGGATCCACTTGAAGAGGATGTGAGGAGGTATCACCTTAGTAAGAGATCAGTATCTTCCCCCTTCCTCTTGATTCCTATCCCTTTGGAATCAGAATACCTTAGTAAACGATCAGTAGTTTGCACCCATTTACAAAAGGGTGCACCTACACACCTGGTGAAAGATGGCCTTTTATTTGGGATGAAGATATTCAAGACATGTTCCTGTGTCCAAGTCAGCACTAACCTGAGCAATTGTTTTCTGGCAGTGCATCAGAGGTACCGTGTCAGATAAAGATGATGGAAAAGGAAGCTGTAGCATTAGCTGAATATTAAAAGTAATGTGTCACAGGGCCAGATGACATTTGCTTAAGCATTCTTAAAGAATTCAGATGTGAAACTGTAGACCTTTTAGCTGAAGTGTACAACTAAAAGCAGCCTCTTTATCACAGGAAAAGAAGCTATAGCAATTTAGAAGAAAGAACCCAGGGATTAGTCAGACTTCTATCATACATTGATATGAAATTAATGTATGTCTAGAATTGTTAAAAATATAGACATGCGGACATGTCCTGCTTGCTTGTGAATATCTTTGCCGCTGGAGCTTGTTTCTGAGTAGACATGCAGAAGCTTGATATTTAGGATGCTCTTCAAAAGTGCTGCTGAGTAATTCAGTCCTGCTTACTTCTGAGTAGGCTTAAAGTGAGCAAGTTGGCCACACCCATTCTGTCATTGGCATTGTCCACTTCATCTCTGGGCCTGCCCACAAACGATGCTATATAAAATCTTCAGTAGCATCAACAGTATGCAGTTGAGTTCATCCAGTGGACTCTGTATAAAGGGAGGACCAAAAGGTTCCTCATCAAATAATCTAAGGTGGTTACTTCTGAAGTGCCAAAAAGAAGAACTACATCACTTATAAGGAGTATTATGAAAGGGCAGTGATCCACATACAATATGCATGTGCCACTTTTTGTGTATAGAGGGTCATATATTAATCATGGTCATCACGAAAGTAGGCTACATCTCAATAGTGTGGGAGTCTGTAACCTGGTCACCTGTATTGTTTTCCTAAGCCTGCTGCCCAGGTGCTGTAGATGGGCAACTTCAAGACTCAGCTCTTCTTCCTGATGCTTCTTTACCTTTATAAAAGAGCTGAACCAGGCAACCCTACAAATATAAGATACCTTCAAACAAAGGACAGCACCTCTCTGGCAGCCCTTCAAAGAGGACTGTTATCTGTAAAAGAGAACACATGGCCTCCCTACAAAGAACCTAAGTAGATTCAGAAGTCAATAAGTAAGAGGAGGGTCCTCTTGGGGTGTAGCAAGTAGTTGTCCTTATCATTAAAGCCAACCACACCTGGATTGCAACGAGCCAATTCTTCTTCACTCTTTCTATTATTTATGGGTATTTCAAAAATAAAATGCTGTGTTTTGTAGTATCTGCATTTTATCACTCAGTGCTACTACAGTGGTGCTTGTGCAGCTAACAGCATTATAGCCGTGCCCATTGACAAATTACAAGTACTTTCTCATGCAACAATTAACAATGTGATGACCGTGCAAATGTCCAGTCCTTTATCATTAATTCTTTGTGGATTCCATCCAGTTCTATGGGAAAAGAATGTATTTTTGCATAAATATATGGGCCATAGTGCTCATATTAGATTACCTCTTCTGAGACAGGACTACACTAGCCTTCCTAAAGATGGTGCCCTCCAGACATTGTGGACTTCTAATCCTGTCAACTCCAAGTATCGTGGCCAATGGTCATGAATCCTCAGAATTGTCACTCAAACCATCTGGGTTGCCAACGGATGGCCTACTCCCATAGGAGGCTGAATGGAAGCAATCATTTATCCAGGGACACTTGAAATATGTTGAACAGAACTTTCTTCAATGATGTAAAGCAGGGTGGAGAGCCTATAGTTTGCAGGCTTCACCTGATTCATGAAAGATACCCATTCAGCCTATGGTGCCTTCTTAGAATCCTCCATGTGCAGAGGTTGACCTACAAGCCCCACACATTGGAAGAATCCCTACTGTTATTCCTAATCTATGATCAATGATAACAGCAGGGTTTCCCCTGTGCATGGAGGACATGCATGGCCATCCCTGCTGCTTTCTATGAATATGACTTGGAGAACAGTGAGAATTCCAGTGGCAAAGAGCTTGGCAAGCACTGGATGCAGCAGCTCTTCCCAGTGCTGGCCAAGTCTGTCTGTGAACCGCATGCTGTCCCTGTGTGAATAACACAGTGTGCAATGCCCTGGGTGCTTTTCACCACTGTTAAGAACAGTGCAAGCGTAAGACATCTCCAGCTGAGACACCGGTGAAGTGTTCCTCCAGGCAGCGCTTAAAGATGTGGGCTTTACTACAAGAAAGCTTTCCCCGGTTGTGGGAAGCCCCATGACCAGCAAAAGGTTCCCAGAAGAAGTGCCAGCTCGCTCTCCCACCAGTACTTCGACCAGGAAGGAAATTACATGTGGGAGCAGATGACCCCTGGAATCATCTTACCTGCAAAGGGCTGGGTGGGTGAGGGCTCACCTGGGCCCCCATCCAAAGCTATTATCTACTACTGAGTTAAAGTCACCCTTAACTTACTAAAGAAAAAGGAAGCCAGTGCAAGTGTTCTGCTCTGCTGCATTTCTGTGTGGACAAGCTTTCTCATTCATTTCGATGTGTAAAAGGTCACCTGCATCTTCTCCATTGTGCTGATGATAAAGCAGGTCCATGCAGAGAGAAGCCAATCAGAACTGGATGCAACTATACTTAGGCAGAGCAGAGGGTGAGAAACACTGTGCCTATGGTAATTCAAAATTGCTTTTAAAGGTGCAGTCCTACGCATACAAAGACAAGGAAAAGGTCCTCCAACTCCCAATATGTCCTGGAAAGTCCTATTGGAGATGTAGGACTTATCCTATTTAATCATGAATAAGAAGCCAATTTCATAAACAGAATACTGACATCATTCTTTGCTTTCTGGATATTCAGAAATACATGATACTACCACTAATAAGATGGAGGATGAATCCTGATAACTCCATGGAGCTCACTGGGTGCCAGTCACCTAACACTTTAGCCTAACATTCCTAACAGGACTCTTGTTGTGAGGATAAACTAGTGAGGAGGAGAACCTTGTACCTTGGATTTCTTGCAAGATAAAAAAAGCAGAATATAAAAGGGGTGGGGGGGAGGGGGGGAGGACATGCAAGTCCTCTGGAAAACAAAGGAATTGGCTGTTTGTTCTGGATGTTTCTTGCCCACTGAAGAAGCAGGCAAATCACTTGAGACAAATCCAGAATCCAGCATTGCCACTGGAAACACTGCCATAACCAAGAGTGCCTTTTATCAGTTCTGCTGGTATGCCAGTGATGGGTAATCCTGGACAGGGATAGCTTGGCCCATGCACTGCTGTATGGAGATCAGTAGACCCACATTGTGAAGAGCAGCTTGCACAAACTTCTCACAGGTCTTCGGTGTAGCCATAAATTCAATGGAATTGTTAAGCCTAAACCACTGTGAGGAACCTGTGGGGTTCTGAGGGCCTCAGCAGCCTCTTTCCCACTAGAGTAATGACTTGCATTTCTCTTTGAATTACAAACACTACTTCTGGATTTCCATCTATCCATATCAATTATCATGTGCACACATTATGCAAATTTCTCTCTTCTTTTGGAGTGGAGTCATAAGTGGGCCTCCATACAGTGAGGGGGACCTTTTATGTGGTGGCACTCCAGTTGTGGAACGCCTTGGTCTTGGAAATTCATCAGACACCTGACAAAAACTTTTCCTTTTTGGTGCACTGATGGTGCTACTTAAACTATTTATAGCCAGCACTGGTTTTAATTTTTATTTTATTACATTTTATTAATTTACTTTTTGTTTGATTGTATATATTGTGCCTTATTTTCTTATATATTATAGCTTTTAACTGTATTATTTTATTAATGTTGTTATCGATTTTAATTGCAATGGCTGCCCAGAGAGCATAATGCTAATGCAGTGGCTTTCAAACAAATTTAATAAATAAAAAAGGGGTAAACTACCATGTGGAGGCAGTTCTCTAAGCATCGTCTGAGTCCCTCTGGATGCACAGACAAAATGAAAATCTGGGGACAAGAGATGGTATCAAGGAGTCGGAGAGGCCTGGGAGAAAAACACAGGCAGCAGGAACTCAGATTGGGCCAGGATGGGAACTTCCAAAGGTGAAATTTGGCCCAATGGCAAGTGGTTCTCCACCAGGGAGCTGTAGGTTAGCAGCCTGTGCCCAGAAATGGTCAGCCAGATGAATCAAAGATGTCTGTTGCAATGTGATCTACAGTATGTACATTTCAACTGGTTCAGAATGATGCAGGAGGGGCCGGTGCAAGCTCAGCATTTGAAAATATCATCATCATCATCCGATTTTTAGCCTGCCTTATTAGCTCCCTGTGCAGGTTACAGAAAATATTGCATTAATTGTGGTGACTATCTAGTTGCTGCCAAACCAGTTCAAAATGCTGGCATTACCCTTACAGGCATTTACACTTTGGGACCAAGGACTTCTACACGGGGCTCTTCAGCTTTTGACTTCTGGACATTTTACACAATTAAAATCTGCTCCTCTTTCTCTGCTTTCTCTTATGTTCTATTATGCAATAGTTATGGGAGTGGTTGTAAGGCATGGGAGAGGCAAATTACTGTGAATGAGGAGTTGCAAGCATATAATGCTTCATACAGAGAAGCCCCAAGTAACTGAAATAATTCCGTATGCATGTATGAAGCTCCCTGAACATCCAATTATATGGGTTAGGGCTATGAGAGGCAGAGTCCTTTTAGTAATGGCCCCATACATTGGAATTCTTTCTCCAGGGAGATGCAATTAGATCCCTTCCCATTTTCTTTGAGGCCAGTCCAAGAAATGTTCTTCTTTCAGACTGTTGTTAATTAAGAGTTGGTGGTTGGTGGTTCTATTGTAGTATATTCATAGTGTTTTTTTTAGAAATTGCTGGTAAATAGGCTGGCTTGCAAAGAAATAACTGCTCTTTTAAAAATATTGTTTTAATTATTTTTCATGTTATCTTAATATGCTTTAATTGTATTTTTGTGCCACACTTTGGATCATTAGCCATTTGAAAAGTGAGGTAATTGTCTTCAAGATATATATAATACAGAACAGGAAAGCAACAGGTTTTGCCTATTATTTCCCCCCAGGATCTAGTATTACATCCCTGTGAGGCCGTGATGATGGTTGGTGAAAGATTCAGGAGAGAATGCAAAAAAGTGTAGAGACAAGTAGAACTAGGTATGGTGTGGAGAACGTGGATAAGGAAAAATTGTTCTCCCTCTGTCATGATACAGAGAAAAAGAGAAACCGAGCAAAAGCGGGGTCATCTAGTCTGACCCCAGGCTCCAGCAGGCTCTGCTGATGACATGCCAACGAAAACCCGGGATCATCCTAAGAAGATGATCAATGGAAGTTTCAGGAGAGATTCAGGGAAGTACTTCTTGTGCAGCATACAGTTAAACCCAAAACCACACTTTCATTGGATGCAGTGATGGCCACCAATCTGGATGGCTTTAAAGAGGGACTGGAACAATTCCTGGTGGAGAAAGCTATCCATGGATGCTAATCCTGATGGATCTAAGCTACCTCCAGTATCTGAGGTGCTATGCCTATGCACCCCAGTGACTGAGGAACATGGGTGCCAAGGTGCTGTTGCATGGCTGTCCTGCTGGTGAGTTTCCTATGAGCTTGTTAGCTGCTGTGTGAACAGAATGCTGGACTGGATGGACCCGGGGGCTGATCCAGCAAGACTCTTCTTGTGTTCTTCTACTCTTAATATGCAGCTGTAGCCTGACCAGGGTTGCATGTTTTAGAAATGAGTGAGGGGGAGAGAGACTGTAACAACACAACAGAGGACAGAGGTTTGCATAAAAGTGCCCTATTCTCCTTCGCAGTTGGAAATGCTTGGAAACACTTCATACAACTGAAATGAAAATGTATTGCATCACACCCTAGAGGGGAAGACTGGGAGCAGGTGACCTGAGTCCAAACTTCCCAGATGCTAACTGCTGATTTCCAGTTTTGAGCCCTCTGCTTCCCCTGTCCTTTCTTTAATCCTTAAACTGGACTTAGACTAGACAATATTTCAAACAAAGGATTGTCCTCATTTCATTTTCCTTTCCTCTAGCGGATCTTCCAGTAAAGAACTGCTTTTTATAAAATAGGACACTCAGACACTTGATACTGACTTGGAACATGGCACTTCCATTTATCTATCATTATGGACTCACTTTTAAGCATTAAAAATGCATCCTACACCAGCACATTTCTGCTTGTCATGGCAGAGATCTCTGTGAGTTAAGGCCATGCTTTGTGCAGAATGATGTCCTTTTATCTGTTGCCCATCAATTTCAGAGTGAGGGCGATAAAGGTCTGCCTTGTCCAGCATTGTGTTCCTTCAGAAGACAATCAGATCCATGTAAGAAACCCACAGCAAGGGCATAAGCACAATATCACCCTCCCACTCATGTTCCCCAGAAAAGGGTACAGTGAACCATCCCACCCCTGGCTCTGAAGGCAGCATATAGCCATCACACTTGTTTTCTTTGTTACTAAATTTATATCCCACTTTTTCACCTCTTGCAAGAAATCCAAGATGGCGTCCATGACCTTCCCTCTCTCAATTTTATCTTCACAACAACCCTGTAAAGTAGGTTAGGCTGAGAATCTGTGACTGGCCCAAAGCCACCCAGTAAGCTTCATGGCTGAGCAGGGTCTAGAACTCTATCAGCCCTTGATAGTCTTATCCTTCTTCAGTTTGTCTCATCCTACCACTGTTAAAGCCATCCACATCAGCAGCCATCATTACTTCTGGTGGGAACGAATTCTGTAGAAGCATAGGAAGCTATCATGTACTGAGTTATATCATTGGTCCATTTAGCCTAGTTTTGCTGAGCAGTTCTCCGGGATTTTATTTATTATCAATTGATTATATGTCGCTCCTGCCTTTTCTCTCTCTCTCTCTTTTCTGCAAGGAATCCAGGTTAGTTTGCACAATCCTTCTCCTTTCCATCTGATCTTTTAGGTGACACTGAGAGTTAGTGATTGGTCCAAAGTCACTCACTGAGCTTCATGGCTCAGTGGGGATGAGAGCCTGGTTTGCCCGAGTCCAGTATCCAAGCACTGTGCCAGCTGGCTCCCAAGAGTCTTTTCCAGCCCTGCCTGGAGATGCCAAGGACTGAACCTGGTCCTTTGCACACCAGTCATGTGAGCCCCTGAGTTCTGGCCCTCCCAAGCCATGGTCCCTCCCAGGATGTAGCTCAACCAGGCATTATGTCCAGAAGCACAGCAGCAAGCAATGAAGTATTTCCCCTTTTCTCCTCAGTCCCCCAACATTCAGATTCAATGGTTGACCTCTGGTTCTAGCATTATGAGAAAGGGAGGAAAACATCTCCAGTGACCCTGTCCACAAACAAACGTATCCCCTCCCCATGGCATGGACTATCTGTTACCATATGCATAGATCTCAAAAGCACCTTACTGAGCAATCCCTTCCCTCCCATTGATCTCACTGCATGGGCTCTGCTAGTGCCAACCAGAGTTCTCAGTCATCCTGCCCCAAGGTCCCTTAAGAGGTATGCAGTGTGTTGGAGGCTTTAAGAGGTGAACCCACAGTGATATATAAGGCTCAGGAAAGCTTCATATTCGTATCCATGGATGGATGTCTTCAGTGCAGATCCTGCAAATGAGTTGCTGTCACCTGTATCCATAACAATGATGACTATCTCTTTTTTTTTTTTTTCTTCATTTGAGGTATAGGCAAAAATTAAGCATATCCAATCCCTGTTGATTCCAACAGGAAAGGTTAAGGACTTGTGTGACATCCATTGGATTGTTTTCATGGTACCTGAAACTCTCCAATGTGAGAGTCACTAAAATTTTGTATCATGTAATGAGAAGGTAGAAAATATTTGCTTTTTACACTCTAGGCCATATCTAGATGTTATGTATAGCTAGGGATGGTGCAATGCCAGCTTTCCACTAGTGCAAAGCACACCACTGGTGGATCCACTCCACTCCACACCAATATCCACTCCCATATAAACCCCCAGTACTCCCCAAAACTTTTCTAGAGGGCTGTAAGACTCTCCAGAGCAGTTCGGGCGTCTGCTCACAGGGCTATAAAGGTGCAGAGGGGAAGGGAAACACTACAGAAGTAGAAGTTGCTTCAGGCAATTCTGTGTGTGGCCCTTTGTCAGATCAAACCTCACCGAAATCCAGTGGTACTGGTCAAGCTGAGCACTGACTTGGTCTTCATTTTCTTTCTAATCCATTTTATACAGAACCCTTAAGACATTTGATATATTACTTCACTTATCAACATGGTTACATTTAAACTGTTCCATTTACATCAACAGTTTGTCAGCCATCACCCATCTATTAAAAATAGAAAGAAAGAATGGATAGAAATACTAGCAAAGACAATCCAACAAATTTTGAATCAACATACCTGGATTGTTTGGCTCTGGTAGACTTTAATTACATGAAAATTAAAACTGTAAATTCCTTTTCTTGGCGCTACAAAGACAGACTCCAATGTAAAGAAATTTCCCACATTTACAAGGATCTACAAATTAAAGAAAAAACAAAAATTAATGGAAGCATTCAATATTCCAGAAAACAACTGAATTAATCTAAAGTTTTATTATAATGTGAATTCAATATGATGTCAAGAAGTGGTGTGTTTGTGCATGTATGTGCTTTAATGTGTGTGTTTATACTAATATAAATACTTTCCATACTAATTAGTATAATTATATGCTAATGTAAATGATGATACTCAAAATTTGGTAAAACTGGTATTTTATACATTCACTTGTGTGTTACTGACACATACACATACAAAATATTTTCAACCAGATTAAACTGGCCTAGAAATTCCTTTCCAAGGCTAAAATTCTAGTTAGCTGACAGTAAGCCTCAAAAAAATCCATAGGACTTACTTTTGAGTTGCCTGGATAGAATCCATTGCATGTGCTTTCTACTGCTAACTAAAAAAACTCCTGGGTTTCTGCTAAGCTGTTGCTGAGTTTGAAGCATGTG
Source organism: Varanus salvator macromaculatus (assembly GCA_023646645.1). Classification (NCBI taxonomy): domain Eukaryota; kingdom Metazoa; phylum Chordata; class Lepidosauria; order Squamata; family Varanidae; genus Varanus; species Varanus salvator. The sequence goes on along the minus strand of JAIXND010000771.1, from coordinate 14,678,749 downwards.
CACCATCCTGTCACACTGGGTGGGCTTGTGTATTTAAAATCCATCTGCAGAGCAATTCTCCAAGCACTTTGGTGGCAATGCCTCACCATCCTATCCAGACAAGCCCAAACAGAGCAGAATGGGAACCAACAGCTGCATCAGCAATGGTATAATGTTACATCAGCATTGCAGTGTTGCTGAACATTTCTCCTGACCATGCAAGATCATCTACACCAGATCAAGAGCAAATATTTAGAATTAGGGCACAAAATTGAAATGCCTCATACCATTTACTTCCAAGTGCTGCACTTTGCTGGACAAGAAGATTGACTGATCTCAGTGGAGCACAGATTCAATTCAAATAGTCCCTTATGCAATAGGAATCACAGGGATGTGTGCACACCCCCACTCAGCACATGAAACTGGCAGTGCATGTGGCTTGCATATCCCATTCCCAACATCTGTCTGCACACTTTTTGAATTTTTTCTGTGCATTTCCTTGTGTATAGCATATTCATCTGAAAATGCATATCAAAATATACATCTGTGACATCATATATATGGTTCCCATTCATGCATATGCCCCTTCACCACTGGATGTAAGTCTTGCAAATCATGAGCCAGTTCAGGATCTTTTTATACATATCAAAGCAAGCACAATGTTCTACAACCAGCTAGAACCACTAGAGCAATTACGATTAACAGGGAATGTAGCCATAATCAGCTACAGAAAGGTAAACTCTTTGTGTGACTCTTTAAAGGATGTACTCTGGGCTTTCTATAGCTGACTGTGGAATCCCATACACTTGGCGGGTTCGTAACTAATATGTGCAATCCAGAGAAAGTCAGGCTTGTTTAAGCCCTATTGATTTTTTATGGAATTTATTCCTCAGCCCTAAACACAGCCCTTAAACATTAGCCTTATTGATTTCAAAGGAAGTGTACTTCCAAATAACTGGATTCAGGCTGCATTCTTAACTGAATGAACAACTCATCAATTCCAAGTTAAAAGCATGTCTACCCGTTTAAAGGAATGGCTTCTGATTTTTAAAACTCCTAGTTTTAGGAGCTTTAGACCCCGATAAGGTAGGATTTGTTTGTTTGTGTTTGTTTCTTTGTTTCCTCTTATATGTGCCTGCCTATGTCCTGTTTTCACACAGACTAAATTTTAGATTGAGCAAAATGGGTTCTCTTCAGATGTGTGGCTCAAACATACTTAATGAGACCATAAGAACCGCTATGTTGAATCAGTGCAAAGGCTTATCTAGTCCAGCATCATATTCAGCCAACTAAGTCATGTGTAGAACATGAATCCAAATGCACCTTCTCATTAATGACATTGGTGGTGAGTATTTTGTTTTCATCTTTGTTTTCATTTAACAAATATCATGGACTTCTTATGTTCAGTCAGTTTCCAAGATGCCAAGAAATTGCAGCTGTTAAGGACCCGACTCTTAAAACATGTTTCATTTAGACAATATGCATAAGGTTTGCTATGTGGTTAGGTCCAGCTTCACCACTACCTTGCAATTTGGTGGCTCTCAGTGGCAGTGAATCCAAGTCCCCACTTTGTCTCTTTGCTGGAATAAACACAAGGAGCTTTTACAAATGAGACCACCATTCAATATTTCATGTACTCCACTCTCTGTCAATACTATCTGCACAGAATTATAGAGCTGGATGGAACTTTAAAGGTCTTCTTAAGGGACTGCAGGTGGCGCAGTGGTTTAAACTGCTGTGCTGCTGGGCTGGTTGATCGAAAGGTCACCGGTTCGAATCTGCACATGGGGTGAGCTCCCGTGCGCCGTCCCAGCTCCTGAACCAATGCTCCTTCGAAAGCATGTAAATGCAAGTAGATAAAAAGGTACCACTTTGGTGGGCAGGTAACAGCGTTCCGTGCACTTCGGTGTTTAGTCATGCCAGCCACATGACCACGGAGACTGTCTGAGGACAAACGCTGGCTCCCTCGGCCAGGAAACGGAGATGAGCACCGCCCCCTAGAGTCAGGCATGACTGGACTTAATGTCAAGGGGAAACTTTTACCTTTACCTTTTAGTTTAACCCCCGGCACCCTTAAAATATTTGAAAGCATTTTAAGTTTTCACAGGTTGAGGCTGCAATGCTATACTCATTTACTCAGGGATAAGCCACATTAAACTCATGAAATTCCCACACCATCCTCCTAAAGTGTTCCTGCGGCACCTCATTGGGTTTCCAAAGGGCTGAGTCACTGGCATTCCACCCAATGAGTCCATTCATGCTCCATTCTATTCTTCCTTTCATTATCTTTATCTGAGCTTCTGAATTTCCTAGTCTGAAAAGGAGTGAAAAATGCATTTTTTTCAAAGCCTACCAACATCTTATACCTCTGGAACATAGTGTATACTATACTTCCCTCAGTTAAGATAACAAATTGTTTTCCAAAAGATGTTGTACAATCAGAGAAAAGTAGCTACAAACTGAAGCTCACAAACGGGTGGGTCGAGAAAATGGACTGCATCTGTAAAACTGCTGGAGGGCACTCAACAAATCTACATTGCTACATACAGCCTTTTTGTAGTCCTTTCTATCTCAAAATCAGCATGGCGCAAGCCAACCTCTCCAACGTTGCCGTTTCAAGCCAGTCTGTTGCACTATTTCCTTAGTATATGCCACAGAACCTACAGCCCCTCTCCCGGTTTCTGGTTACAGTGGTGCATTGTGATTAAACTGACTAACTCTTAACATAGGACCATTAGCCATATAATTCAGGACATTAGCATCAAACTGCCGTGTGTTTGACCTCCCTATAAAGGTTTCAACAGCTGCGATTACAATTCAGTACCATTCAGATCAACATAAGTGGGGCCACTGGTTTCAGTAGATAGGATCTCAAACAGTTATCTGCTAAAAACCCAGGTATTCTTCAGCACCAATGTAATCCTTTGTGTAAGGTTACATGACCTAGCACTGACCTGGCATGTTCCATCTTGAAATATACTTTCTGTGTTTAAGAGGACTACATACCTACTTAGCATTCTTTCTCTTCTTTATTTAGCATAGAAATTGTTTAAAGCAGCAAGAACAGCCCTGGGCTTTCTTAAATAGAAATTCTCAACATTCTTGCACAATGACTGTTAGCCTGTTTATGAGAATGAACCTCCGTTTTGTGGTTAAATTGCTTGCAACTTTCTCTTTGGATTTCTAAGCAACTTCAGCTCTTTCTTTCCCCTTCCTACACCACTTCCTATTCCACCTTGTCCAGGAATCCTACAGTTTAAGTCCTTCTCCCCAGTGAATTGATGTCTAATTACAGATAGTTGCACTTTTGCACAACCATTCCTTTCTTTCCTTGCTGCTCCTTCATCTCTTCTTTCTGTGCCTGCCTTTGTTCCCTACCTTAGCTAGGGCAGCTGTCCTAAATCTCCACTGAACTCAACAGGACTCACTTTGGGAGAGGCATTGATAGCTTTGCTCTTCCCTTCCCTTCCCTTCCCTTCCCTTCCCTTCCCTTCCCCCTTCCCTTCCCTTCCATCCCCCCTCCTACATATAGCCTTTTTGCAGAACATCTGGTGTTCAATCTTCAGCATCTCCAGGTAGGGCTAGGGAGGTATCCAGCTGGAAACCCTGGAAATGTACTGCTGCTGATCCATGTCAACAGATGGGCGCTCTGGTTCAACTCAGTGTAAGGCAGCTTTTGAGGTTCCAAAAGTGTCTTGCCCTCCACATGTTTTGGACCAACTCTCACCAGTCCAAGCAAGTGTGCCTAATAATCAGAATTCTGGAAATTATCCTCCAAAATTTCTAGAGGGTTGGGGAAGGTGATATTAGTGCAGTACTGTAAAAATGAGGGATAAATCAGGGAGTCCTGCATCTACTACAAGCTCACCAGGAAGCTTGAAGTAAACTGCCCCTTTCTGCAATGGTCAAGAATGCAGGACTGGTACTCAGGAGACCTGGGTCCTAGTCCCTGTTCAGCCACCAAGCCCACTGGATGATGTTGGGCTAGTCATGGGTTTCAATCCAGCCTACCTTGTGGGGCTGTTGCTATGATGATAAGACTGGGAGGAGGAGGAGGAGGAGGAGAATTATATAAGCTAAGGAGGAAGAGGAGAATTATATAATCTGCCTTGAGAAAATAAAGGCAGGATGTAAATTGCTGCCGTAGGAAATGGTGATGGTTTTAAAAGGGGGTTGGACAGATTTGTGGAGGAGGTGGCTATCAGTGGCTACCAGCTTCCTGGGCTATGTGCTACCTCCTTTCCCAAGGGTGTCATGCCTGCATGCACTAGTTGCTGAGAGCTTGGGCAAGAGAAGGTCTTGCATCCATCCTGTGTATGCTGGCTTGCCACTGTGTGTACAGAGTGCTGGACTAGGTGCACATTTGGATTGATCTGGCATGGTCCATCTTATGTTCTTCTAAATATAATAAATAAATAAAGCAGTCCTACTCTGCAGGTTTGTCTTAAGAACCTCAACCAGGTAATCTGTGTTAACTGGTTTGAATAACTCCCTAAGGCTCAACCCGCCCTTTAGTATTTTAATACTTAATGTATTATTCTGTATAATTGTTGTTATTCATCTAATTATTATACCACACAATATCCAAAGCTTTCTGCATGGTTCTCAACAATCCATATTTTTAAGCAGTTTGGAAGTTTCCTTCTGGACACCACTCTGATATGTTTTGATGAAAAGTCATTTTTAAGCAATTTAAATTAAAGCTGATCTTTTGCCATTCCTCTGCTTTTTATATTCTAGTAATTCAGGAAGGGAGCTTACATTTTATGTGCATGTTAATTTGCAAAGTGTCCTGTATGTGTTGATGGAATAATAATACCATTTGTCCTTTAATCTGTAATTAGATATATAGGATGCATTAGTTTATTTATGCTGGGATCCCTTGTGGATGGAAGATGATTTGGAGTTGTTTTTTTAAATGCATGAAATAAAATAAATTCAATAAAACTTTGCACATAACATCTGTGGCCCAGTCTCTACAGGACCTTTCATGGAAGACTGGAAAGGAAATGTTCCTAGACCGTTGCTGCCAGGCTAAATTGACTGTGCTGCGCTAAATGGTCCATTAATATGACATGGCACAAGAGAATTCCATCACATATCCTGCTCTGTAGAAATCCAAAAATAATGTTTGCCTTGGTTCTACCTTGGTCATTTTTGGTCAATGCACTCTACTGGTGAAAATGATCAGTCCAAAACATCTCATTCTGTGAAACATTTACATGAGTTTGCTGCTAAGTTCATTTAGGCAGCGATCTTTTCACACACTTCCTTGAGAGAAAGTCTGAGGGAACTCAGTGGGGCTATGTGTGAGTAGGCATATAGAGGGTTGCACTGTGAGCTTGCATTGCCATCATATTAATAAATGTGCTTGGAGATAATTTAGTGTGGGGTATGACCTCATTTGGAGTAACTGAAAAAGCTTTCACATACTGTATGTTGACTCCAGTTTCATTCTTGATTGGCAAGAATCTGGAAATATGAGAGTAAAGCGTGAATGCTGGTGAGCTGATGGTTTCACACAGGAAAGCAGGAAGTTAAGAACATAAGAAGAAGATAAGTAATTAATTATGTGCAATTTTAGATGATTTTTAAAACTGGTGGAACAGTTAGCGACAGACTAAATTCAGATAAATTCAGGGTGCATTACCTGTTCCTGCAAAATGAAGGGAAAATACTGTATCTTGTCATGCATTCCCTTCCCATAGACACAGGCAGATGTCTGGTTTGACCATTTCCAAGTCCCTTACATATCCACCTGTCTCCTGGCCTCTTGAAAAGGTTAATGGCAGAGTGAGTGAGTGAGGTACATGATTCCCAGAACTCTCTGTAGTCATGAGAGAGGCAGAAGATCCATCATTCTCTCTGAAAATATGCTTGGAAAGACTAAAAAGTAACTTGCGGTGCTTAATTAAAGCACTGGGCTAATATTTGCAAAGACAGGTTCTTTCACCTGCTGTCCAGCATAATAAGAAAGGGCTGATGAAGAAAATAGCTGATGGCAGAGCATTAGACAATTCCCAGGAAGACAAGAACGTTTCACACTGGAGCTGGTACAACATAATTGCAATGCCTCTTTTCCCTTCCCTTACATGTGAGTCTGAGTCTACCAAAATTATACCCTTGCAAATTGTATAGATTTCAATGGGAGAGATCGACACACTTGCTCTGAAATTAATGGGCTTTTTACAAAGTGATTGTACAACAGATGGGTTGATGAAAGAGAGAGAGAAAGAATATATTTCTTGTGTTGCCAAAGGAGCAAAATATATAAATGACTTGAGGAGGGGGAGGAATTAATTTCTCTTTCTGTCTTGTAGAGAAACTAGATAAAAGATTTATTGGTGTGCACCTCTGAGGTTAGGAAGAAAAAAAGGGGGATATAGGAAGGTGTCACAATATTGCAAAATTCTGCAGTGATGTAATGAAGGTGCAGTATATTTTTCACCCTGCTTTACTCTCTTAGTGTTAACTGGCTCAATCTGAATCCTATATGCATACTATATGCACACCATATTCATGCCACTGTGAATGTGAGGTTGTTAGTTACTAGCTGTGTCTAAAGCCCAGGTGTGGATTTCAGTGCCTTATAAAGCTATAAAAGGTTTGAACTGAAATATGGGGAGATATACAGATGCCAGCCAAGAGGAATCTTCCAGGGAAATTGAAAATATCTTTGGACATTTTCACTTCCTCCACCACTCCCACCTTTTCACCTTAATGAATTCCCATATACATACATGATTGCAAGATTGCAATTATAAGCACACTTGCCTGGAAGTAAGTCCCATCTGAGACTGACTTCTGAGTAAATATACTTCCGATCAGATTACAAAAGTGTAGAAACAATGCAACCTCTTCATTCTTCCATGCTCAGTGCTTCTATTAACTTTAAATCACCTAAACTTATTGAATTCCTGAATTTTCTGCGCTCCCTTTTTCTGACCTCCAATCAAGACAACTTGTTTATAAATTTTGAGAATGTGGTGTAATTAAAATGTAGGTGGCAGTGACTCATTGTTTGCCAATGTCTAACTTAAAACTCACTTTATCCACCATGAGCCTTTCATATCAACCAGAAGAAGTCAGACTCCATAAGTAGTAAAACAAGCGGTTGCCTTCTCAAAGAAAAACAGCCCACATGCTCCTGGTCACAGTCTTCTGATTCATTCAGTTCCAAGACTTCTAATGTGCAACTGCAGCCTCACACAGTAAAATGAAACAGTTATCAAACTTCACTGGAAAGGCAGAAGACTGTGAGTTGCAAAGAGGAGTCAACTGCTACCCAGAGTTTCTGCTACCACTTTGTAAGTTTCAGCTTACTGGTTTCAAAGGAACATTAAAGAGTTCACAGATCGACTCTCACCTGTTGATCCCACCTACTCTCCTGAACCGATCTCATCTCAGTGTCATGACCAGCTACCTCCCAATGCACACATGCATGCACGTTTCCCACCCACCCACATACCCTTTCTTACTGATTCCCTTTTGCAAGACTGAATGCATTTCATTCCTTAGCCAAAACCCCACGTTCCAAAATTCACTTCCCTGCTCCCTCTAGCATGAGAAAATAATTAGAATTTCCTCCTTTGGAATAAAAGGTATCAAGTCTTTTTTTTTTTTTCTTTGTACCTGATCAAAATAGATTATCCTGGTTTTGTTGCTCATCTCGGAAGGTTCATGGTTGGTACTCCTAACTGCCGAGAAAGCAACCTTGGAATTAGCAGCCCGTACGGAGATCCCCAGAGGAGAAGAAGAGGAACCTTTAGAGTCGGTAGCCGGGTTGGAATCGCAAACCACCAAGCATTTCCCTTCTAGAACGATAGGCTCTGTGTCATTTTGCGCCCAGACGGGGAACGTGGGGAGAGCCAGAGCCAGGAGGACGGTAGGTACCATGGACAGCGCCCTGCTTGAAGCGCCCATGTTCAGCACCAAGAGGGGCGGACAGCGACAGCCTTTGCGCGAGTGCCCCAGCGACGCCTCTCCTTCCACCTCTCTCCACGCTTGCACACACCACGCCACAAAAACAGAAATAGCAGCCCTAACAGTAGCGGGGGGGGGGGGGGGGGAGGAATTCCTCCACTCGCTACCAGAGCGTCGGCATCAGTAGCTTCTTCTGCTGCACACTTCCAGCATTTCCAGAAAAAGTCCGTCTTCTATCTTGCTTTCTTCTTTCTTTCTTTTTATCTCTTTCTTTCCTTCCTATTTTCCCCTTTAAAATGCGCTGGAAAATACCCTTCCAAACACCACCCAGACAAAATCAGCACTTCCCAGTGTCTCCTGCTTCACCATCCGGCCCCTGCTCCACATCCAGGAGAAGGGGGGACCCCTAAGGCGAGTTAGTGATGAAAGAGGGAGAGGGAGAGGGAGAGGAGAGAGGGAGAGAGAGAGATCAGGAGGAAATAAAAACATTTGACGTAGCCACGATTCGTTCCATTGTGATCTTGTCTCTCCTTCTTGTCCTGCAGGAAGCTAGCAGATGCTCCCAGCTGCTGACAGCAGGTGCTTGCCCTCCAAACTGGCTCAGACATGGGCAGAGCGCATTCGCCAGGCTGTTTTGCAAAAGCGGAGTTCCCTCACTCTTCACCACTAACACCCCCCCCCCCCCTGGCGTCATGGCATACAAAAGCCCGCCCAACTCTCCCTCCCGCAATCCCTTCCTGCATGACCATTACTCTAAAGGTATGCAAGTACTTCTGGATATCGGATGTGCCTAGGCTCTTCTCCTCCCAGGCATAACTTTTCAAAGCATGTTAAAGACTATGCAGAATAAGAAATTCTAGTCCCACAGAAACCATTCTGTCCACAAACTATGTACACTGGATTGTTTGGTGCCATATGCATAATAAAGCTGTATAAGATGTGAACCTTTCCAGGACTGTGGAAAATTGCACTGCCTTACTGAAAGCTAGGATGCTGTGCAAAATATAAGGATGTTTAAGAAACACCTTCCTCCCCAAGGCATCTTCCCCCTCTCTCTCCCCTATATAATCTAGATAAGAAACACTGCATATTGTGTCTTCGGTTTCTTGATGAAGGGACAGAGGAAGAGAATAATGCCCAGTCGCAAACTAATCAAAAGTTGGTAGCCCCCCTTCCCAATGTTCTCAGACTTTCGTGATAGGCTTCGTGCAGCCTACTCTAGTGCACTGTCTAGTGGCACCTTTGGAAAATGTTACCAAGTTACCAACTGTTCATTTCCTTAATGTATGCTGAATAAGAAGGCAAGAGATAGCTGAAGAAAACTGACAATGGCAGCGTAATTGCTTATCATTGCATTTCAAGTCTGCTTTGTTTTTCCTACCTGTGCCATTCATTCTTCCCATTCAGCATCCTTCCAGCCATTGACATAAACAAGGTTAACATATGTTTAAGTCTTTGAAAGAGGTAGCAGGGAGTGCTTATTTATAAAAACATTTATACCAAAGATTCCCAAGGTGACCAACATATATTAAGAAATAATAATAATAAAATCCACAGTAACATTTAAAGGGAAACTCAGCTTCTCAGCCACAGAATTAAGATCACATGTGGTGAGAATAAAAGTATCTTTACCTGACATGCAAACAACTATTTTTATGTACCCAAAGAAGGAATAAGGAGAGGAATTCCAAAGGTGAAGTGCCACATCTGACAAGGCCCAGTTCTTTTTTGCTACCATTTGCACAAATACCATTTGGACAGAACTTCTCTTATGGGTCAGACAGGAGCAAATAGTCCTGTGAGCATGCCATTCCCCAGACCTTTCTGTTTCAAAAACAGGGCTTATAACTGTGCCCTGAAACTGAATGAGAAGCCATTATTTAAGTTGCTTGACAGAGGTTTAGAAACAAAAGACTTTCTTTATTAGGAAGACTAGTGATGACACTAGCACTCCCTAACTTGGTCACCTCTTGATATGTTTAACCAGACTGTCAATTGACCCCAGGCACTCTCACCATCACAAGAGTGGCATGACAGCCAGCTGAAGGTCAGCAGGGAAAGGAGAGTGCTCCACCAAGAGTGTTTGAGGGTCCCTCCCTCCCATGGAACTGTTCTCACCTAGCTCTGCACAAACATGGGAAAGATTGAATGTGCCACTAGTCAATGGTAGGCAGGTCTTGAGTCAAATAAAATCCACTGTTTTTGGATTGTGACATTCCGGGTGAGACCTGTGCATTGTATTTCAGATCTGATCTGGCAGCCATTGGCCACTGAAAAGGCTGATCCAAGATCATGTCTCCATTCCTGTGACACCATTTCTCCCAGCTGGTACTAACTCTGTGGCAGATCCAGTAGAAAGCAGTTCCAGTCCCTCTCTTCCTCTCCCAAAGGAAATCAGTCTTTCATTCTGTTTTGTTGCTGCTGTTGGGATAAGGAAATGTTTCATGCAAAAGTGGACCAAGCCATGAAAAAGTTTAATCCGGCTTCCAACAGTTTTTATTATAATTTTGAAACTCTCTATACCCTTTCTAATCTTCATCAATTTCTGTCAAAGTTTTTCACTCATGATTTGACTCATGGGACTTTCCTGAGTTAGATATTCATTATGTACTTAGAGAAGTTTGTGAGGACTTTGCTCAGAGGCGTTTTCTTCCAAGGTTTCTCCCACATACCCAGCCACTTGGGGTGCTTATTTAAAGAGGATAATGTAGAAGTTTCTTAGATGATGCCTTTATGCACTATGGAGGCCTACTCTAAGGTAACAATTCCATATCATGCTACAACACCACCTTGTGCTCTGTAATGGAACATATAAGAACATATAGAAAGGAAGAAAAGAAAACCCAGGGGCAGGGCGACTCTTGTATAAAAGGACATTCTTCCTACCACACACAAATGTGAAGAAGCACCAGGTTAAACAGAGAAGCAATGCCGACATGCAATATCTCCTGTGCATTCTGGAAAGGCAAAGGACTACTACCAATCCACCTATTGGTGAAATATAGGAAGTAGGTCTATTAGTCCAATGCTTACAGTATCCAAGCACATGTCTCCATTCCTGTGACACCATTTCTGCCAGCTGGTACTAATTTAAGGACAAATCCAGTGGGAACCAGATATTCTTCTCCCTGTTCCAGCCTCACAATAGTGTCTTGTAGAATGGAGGGCCCCTTTTGAATGTGGAAAGTGGGGAGAATAATGTTTTGGCTTATTATTTATTTGATTTTTAATCTCACCTTCTTTCACACACACACACCCCCAAAAATACATTGGTGTTGAAGACATGTCTAACCAAATGTATGCAAACTCTACTTCCTATTTCCTGCATCGCAAGCCTGTAAGGTCATCAGAACTGTGAAATCTAATCTATTTAGATACCAGATTATGGGGGTGGGGTGCTCCTTTTTCTACAAGTTGCAAACAAACTTTACACGTCTTGATTTCATGTGAAATTTGTTCTTGAAGATGCATCTTATTATTCCAAATTGGAGAAATGTACATGCTATTGCAAAAAATAGAATTGAGTCAAGTAGCAGCTTTTTAGAAACTTCTAAAAAATTGCCCATTGTCTTCCAACATGCAATGTTGTTGGCCATTCTCTTCCAAAATGGTAATTAATAATACTGTGAATAGGTAGACCCCACTGAATTATCCAAGGTTGGCAGGGGTATATGTATGATTATACCTCTCATGTCCTGATTTGATTTTATATGGTCATATTACAGTAAGGAATTGGGTCCATCCTCCGGTACTAGTGGGTTGTTGAAATACAAATAGGCAAATGATCTTCTGGGGAACCTCCTTGGTCTCTTTCACTCCATCAAGTGCCAAACATGGTCAGGAGTAAAATCCATTATTTCAAGAATGTTTGCCTTCAGAAAATTTGCAATCTGTGCCCCAGACACTTTATATGCCATCTATTTTCTTTACTTGATCACTTTTTATACAGTTTTTCCTCCAAGAAATAGATCATTGCATGTGTTTGGCACAAACAAACTGTGTTAGACTAAGAGCTCAATGGCATCACCCTTGCCTTCAATGCACATAATCCTCTGAACTTTGAACTGATGCTGTGCTCTAAATAAGACTCAGTGGTGGAGGTTACCTTGGCCATCATGACCTCCTGCCCTGATTTTTTAATTGAGACAGCAATTTCCTGGCTGTCTAGAAAAAGTACCATGAAAGGGGAGGGAAGGAGGCTGGGCTGCTGATAGGAACTGGAGTAAGTCCTTGGGCCCAGACTCATCCCTTCCCCGGACTCATGCCACTTGTTCTCTCCTCCAGGGTGCATTTGCAATCTCAGGGGAGGCAGCTTGGCACATTTGTTTCCTCCTGGTTCTGAGGGTGGGGGTGGAGTAGGGACTCAGTTTTCCATCTCTCAGTTCCAAGAACTCAGCAGGGACTCCTGCTGCTCCAGTCTGCTCCCCACATCCAGTCTGCTCCCCACATCAGACAATCTCAAGAGGCCATAAAATTGCGCCCTTAAAGAGTAATGCTGTGGTCTTGCAATGAGCATCCTAGGGAGCGAAGAATAGCCCAAATTCCCTCTTCCAAGACTGAAGAGACCCATTTCAGAGCATTGCCTCTCCCTTGCCCTTCCCCCCAACCCCCGCTTGGAATCAGCAAGGAGAAAAAAAACAGTGGCTGTATTCTGAGGTTGAAAAACTGACCTTGGAGGAATAGTAAAGAGGTGTGTGAGGACTAGAGAAGCTAAGTGTGATGTGTGAGGACTAGAGAAGCTAAGGTATTATTTATCCTGGGCCTCCTGTTGTTGTTGTTGTTGTTGTTGTTGTTAGTCGCGAAGTCGAGTCCGACCCATTGCGACCCCATGGACAACATTCCTCCAGGCCCTCCTGTCCTCCACCATCCCCCGGAGTCCACTCAAGCTCACACCAACCACCTCAGTGACTCCATCCAGCCACCTCATCCTCTGCCGTCCCCTTCTTCTTTTGCCATCTATTGTTCCCAGCATTAGACTCTTCTCTAGGGAGTCCTTCCTTCTCATTAGGTGGCCAAAGTATTTGAGTTTCATCTTCACTATCTGGCCTTCTAAAGAGCAGTCAGGGTTGATCTCCTCTAGGACTGACCGGTTTGATCGCCTTGCGGTCCAAGGGACTCGCAGGAGTCTCCTCCAGCACCACAACTCAAAGGCCTCAATCCTTTTGCGCTCAGCCTTCCTTATTGTCCAGCTTTCACAGCCATACATTGCAACTGGGAAAACCATAGCCTTGACTATACGCACTTTTGTTGGCAGGGTGATGTCTCTGCTTTTTAGTATGCTATCTAGATTTGCCATAGCTTTCCTCCCCAGAAGCAAGCGTCTTTTAATTTCTTGGCTGCAGTCCCCGTCTGCGGTGATCTTGGAGCCCAGGAAAATAAAATCTCTCACTACCTCCATTTCTTCCCCATCTATTTGCCAGGAAGTGAGAGGACCAGATGCCATGATCTTAGTTTTCTTAATGTTGAGTTTCAAGCCAACTTTTGCGCTCTCCCCCTTCACCCGCATCAAGAGGCTCTTTAGTTCCTCTTCACTTTCTGTCATGAGAGTGGTATCATCTGCATATCTGAGGTTGTTGATATTTCTCCCAGCAATCTTGATTCCAACTGGTGATTCATCTAGCCCTGCCTTTCTCATGATGTGCTCTGCATATAAGTTAAATAGGCAGGGTGACAGTATACAGCCTTGCCGAACTCCTTTCTCAATTTTGAACCAATCAGTGGTTCTGTGTCCGGTTCTCACTGTTGCTTCTTGACCTGCATATAGGTTTCTCAAGAGACAAATAAGATGGTCTGGTACTCCCATCTCTTTAAGAACTTGCCACAATTTGTTGTGATCCACACAATCAAAGGCTTTAGCGTAGTCAATGAAGCAGAAGTAGATCTTTTTCTGGAACTCCCTGGCTTTCTCCATGATCCAGCGTATGTTGGCAATTTGATCTCTAGTTCCTCTCCCTCTTCGAAATCCTGCCTGTACTTCTGGTAGTTCTCGGTCCACATACTGCTGGAGCCTAGCTTGTAGGATTTTGAGCATCACTTTGCTAGCATGTGAAATGAGTGCAATGGTGCGGTAGTTTGAACATTCTTTGGCATTGCCCTTCTTGGGGATCGGAATGTAAACTGACCTTTTCCAATCCTGTGGCCACTGTTGAGTTTTCCAAATTTGCTGGCATATTGAGTGTAGCACTTTAACTGCATCGTCTTTCAGGATTTTGAATAGCTCAGCTGGAATGCTGTCACCTCCACTAGCTTTGTTGTTGCTCAGACTTCCTAAGGCCCATTTCACTTCACATTCCAGGATGTCTGGCTCGAGGTCAGTGACCACCCCATCGTGGTTATCAGGGATGTTAAGCTCTTTCTTGTATAGTTCTTCTGTGTAATCTTGCCACCTCTTCTTAATCTCTTCTGCCTCTGTTAGGTCCCTGCCATTTTGGTCCTTTATCATGCCTATCTTTGCATGAAATGTTCCCTTCATATCTCTAATTTTCTTGAAGAGATCTCTGGTCCTCCCTATTCTATTGTTTTCTTCTATTTCTTTGCACTGTTCATTTAGGAAGGCATTCTTATCTCTTCTAGCTGTTCTCTGGAATTCTGCATTCAATTGTTTGTATCTTTCTCTTTCTCCCTTGCCTTTCGCTTCCCTTCTTTCCTCAGCTATTTGTAAAGCTTCCTCAGACAGCCATTTTGCTTTCTTGCATTTCTTTTTCTTTGGGATGGTTTTAGTTGCTACCTCTTGTACAATGTTGCGAACCTCCATCCATAGTTCTTCAGGCACTCTGTCTATCAGATCTAATTCCTTAAATCTATTTGTCACCTCTACTGTATATTCATCAGGGATATGATTTAGGTCATACCTGAGTGGCCTAGTGCTTTTCCCTACTTTCTTCAACTTAAGCCTAAATTTTGCCACCAGAAGCTCATGATCTGAGCCACAGTCAGCTCCTGGTCTAGTTTTTACTGACTGTATAGAACTTCTCCATCTTTGGCTGCAGAGCACATAGTCAATCTGATTTCTGTGTTGACCGTCTGGTGATGTCCATGTGTAGAGTCGTCTCTTGGGTTGTTGGAAAAGAGTGTTTGTTATGACCATCGTATTCTCTTGACAAAATTCTACCAGCCTATGCCCTGCTTCATTTTGTATTCCAAGGCCAAACTTGCCTGTTATTCCGGTTATCTTTTGGTTTCCTACTTTAGCATTCCAATCCCCCATGATGATAAGGACATCATTTTTTGGAGTTAATTCTAGCAGGTGTTGTAGGCCTTCATAGAACCGGTCAACTTCAGCCTCTTCAGCACCAGTGGTTGGGGCATAGACTTGGACTATTGTGATGTTGAATGGTTTGCCTTGGATTCGAACTGAGATCATTCTGTCATTTTGGAGATTGTATCCCAGTACTGCTTTCCCTACTCTTTTATTGACTATGAAGGCTACTCCATTTCTTCTGAGGGATTCTTGCCCGCAGTAGTATACCTGATGGTCATCTGAACTAAATTCACCCATGCCTGTCCATTTTAGTTCACTGATTCCTAAGATGTCGACGTTCAGTCTTGTCATCTCTTGTTTGACCACATCCAGCTTGCCTTGATTCATGGATCTTACATTCCAGGTTCCTATGGAATAAAGATCTTTGCAGCATCGGACTTTCCTTTCACCTCCAGATACATCGGCAACTGAGTGTCCTTTCGGCTTTGACCCAGTCGCTTCATTCTTTCTGGCGCTACTAGTACTAGCCCTCCGCTCTTCCCCAGTAGCATATTGGACACCTTCCGACCTGAGGGGCTCATCTTCCGGTGTCATATCATTTTGCCTTTTGGTTTTCATGTCCATGGGGTTTTCATGGCAAAGATACTGGAGTGGGTTGCCATTTCCTTCTCCAGTGGATCACGTTTTGTCAGAGCTCTCTGCTATGACCTGTCCGTCTTGGGTGACCCTGCACGGCATAGCTCATAGCTTCATTGAGCTACGCAAGCCCCTTCGCCACGACAAGGCAGTGATCCATGAAGGAGGGGCCTCCTGTAGTCTCCTTCTTTCCCATTTGCTAGATGGACTAAGAAGCCCATCTAGCAAATCCCCTAAGATTTAGAGAAATAAAGTTCTGGGAAAGGGCAAGGAACTGAAGAGAACCTCTGTGCTTCCAGCTTCTGTCTAGGAGGACATAGGAATTTCAGGAGCCTCCAAGCACAAGGGATTCTGAGCTGCAAGGGGACAATCAGTGGGATTGTCCCCTAAGACAGCATTCAAATAAGGTTTTTACTTCACCTTTGCTATGCCTTATTCACACAACCCTTTAGGGGACCAGATATAATAGTTATCTAGTTGTAATACTCACATATCTTGCCACTCCCTTTTCCATCTTGTTTGATTAAAGAAAATAAAATAAAACATGACTTTCCTTCTCAAAGCATCATTGGCTGTCCTTGCTTGCCAAGGCCATTCATTCCAGGCATTAAACCAGGCTCTGGTGAGAGAGGGAAGTGAATCAGTTCTGCCGAGAAGCCAGATCCATCAGGCCTTTACTTTACCTCCACCAGTATTGGAAAGCAGCCATTCCATCAGGGTGAAGCAAAAGGATAAATAAGGAGCAGGGTGACAATATTGGCTGAGAGGCCAGCTATGTTCACCTCACCTTCTCTTTGGACAGTTCCAGCTGGTGACTATAAGAACTAAGCCCTGAATTTTCTTCATTGCTCATAACCCCACCCAGTATCAGTGTCCAGTTCTAGGCACCAAGATTTAAGAAAGACACATATTTCCTTCATGCAATGCATTAAAGGGGATCACTTGCAGCACGTATGACTAGGTTCTCACCGGCTATTGATTGGGCTATTTGAAATTTCCTTCCCTGGCCCCCAGACAGGAGGAGCTGTGTCTGTAAAGGAAATCTCCTGTGCCTTCAGATGTTGGCAAAGACTCAAGAACTTAAGAAGAACCTTGATGGATCAGGCCAAGGGTCCTTCTCATCCAGCATTCTGTTCTCATAGTGGCCAACCAGCTCTTCCCAGGAAACTCACAAGCAGGACAGGAGTGCAAGAACATCCTCTCAGCCATGTTCCCCAGCAACTGATGCATAAGTATTATGGTCTCTGTTACTGAACATAGCATAGAGCCATTAGGACTAGGAGCCATTGATAACCATCCCCTCTGTGAATTTGCCCAATCCCCCTTTAAAGCCATCCAAATTGGTGTCCATCACTACATCTTGCAGAAGTGGATTCTTTAAGTCAACGATGTGCTGTATGAAGAAGTACTTCCTGATTTGTCCCAAATCTCCCCTCAATCAGCTTCCTAGGATGACCTCACAATTCTAGTATGGTGAGAGAGGGAGAAAAATGTCTCCCTATCCCTTTTCTTTATACCACGCATAATTTTATTCTTCTCTACAATTTTCCACATTCTGGATTTACAAGCACATCTCAACTTTCCTCTCCACCCTGGGTCCTCTGAAAGCTGCTTTGAAGAGTTACTAACATAATCCTGGCACTTGACATTAGTATAAAAAAAGAGCAGGGGAACAAGCTCCCTGCCCCAACACACCATTCAACATTGGTGGAGTAGAGGAAGCATAGAAAATGTTGGGAGATAAGGATTACAAGAGCTGGATTTAAGGTAATATGATTGCATGCCATTAATTATGGTATTGTGAGCACTGATATTAATGTTTTACAAGTGTTTTATATAAGTGTATTTCAACATATGTCATGATAGGTTTTAACTTTCCTATATACTGCATGGATGGATGGATGGCCAGATAGACAGACAGACATAAAGATAGATAGTAAATAGTATATGGATCTATTAAATGGATGGACGGACAGATGGATGGATGGACAGATGGTAGATAAGCCTTGTGCTTGGAGTGAAGGCTGTAAGAGTGACAGTGAAAAGGAAACAAAGGGGAGTTTTAAGAAGGCAGTCTAAGAAAGAGAGACCTCAGGAAAGCAGTTCCTCACAATGGGTGTAGCAAGAGAAAAATCTGGAGAGATTTAAGAAGGCAATGCCAACTGGTCTAAATGGACTCCACACATCCTCTGCCTGGAATGTGGTATGGCAGCACCAGTCTCCACCATTGCCAAGCCTTGTGCCAGACACTATATAGCTTGGCACTATATAGAATAGATATAATTCTAAGCATGGAGGCTGGGATGCCAGTTAGAATCAGGGTTGGCCTTGGAGCCCGGCTCCATCCCTCCCCACCCCACCCGCCCCAGGCATGCCTCCTTTATCCCTTCCAAGACACACCTGCCATGTGGTTCAGGATAGGGCTGGAGCTTGCTTGCAGAGTTCCAAGGTATCCGAATCTTGGAGCTGGGGCTGCAAAAATGTTGGGAAGCCATGGGATGCACCCCTTTGCAGGTTCAGAGGATGGCATGATGCCTCCCAGGACCTGGAGAATAGAGTCTGCCTCATTTTCACACACCTTGTGAGTATGGGGTAAGGAAAATCTCTGCTGATGGATAACAGCTACCTGACCTGTGATGCTCCGGTTTGCCTTCAGGGTCTCCATATCAGAAGAGCAAAAGCTCAGTCAATTTATCAAGATAGACAATTTCACAATTACCTAAGTGGCTCATGAAAACCTAATGAGTTCACAGCCAGAGGCTGAGTTTCCTGTCAAGAAAAAATGTGTGTGTGCATGTGCACAGAGAGAGAGAGAGAGAGAGAGAGAGAGAGAGAGAGATTACCTATTCTGTGCAGGGCAGAAAAGACTACCACCTGTGAAATTGCTGTCTAAGACAATGTCATTCAAAACCAAAAGCTGAGTAGCATAGTTTAATCTTCTCCTAATTATTTTCCACTATTTCAAAGGTGACTGCTTTATTTATATATAGACGTATATGTGGGTATGGGTGTAGCAAAATAATAATCACCGTCTGCATGCACAAAACCAAGTTGATAAAGAATAATTGGTAGAGATAAATATGCTGTGGTCGGGTGCAGGAAGAATGGAAGTGGAATAGCTATGCTCTTGATTCTTCTGATTGTTGGTCTGTCTTGCTGCTAATTCTCTTACTCAAACTCTAGTGCTGCTTTTCGCAGCATCTGCATACCAATCCATGCTGCTGTGTGCTGTGTCTCTAGGCTCAATGCCTCTGCAATGTCCCGGGTCAGTCTCACAGATGTGCTCTCTTTGGTTCTTGCTCACAAGGGCAACAATGATAAGAACTATTGTACAGAGACAAGATCAAGGCAAGGCCCCATTGCATGAGGGATCCTTTATGCAGGACAGTTTTGAGGCATCCAGATCACTACCCAAGTTGAAACTGAACATACTGAATTGCTCTTCACCTGCTTTAGGTCTCTGGCACTTGGCTACACTTGGATAGAAAGACTTGCTGCTCAGGCCAAGTGGCTTTGATGACAGTCACCCAAAGTATGCAAGTGGCATTTGGGGCAGCTGTCATCAGCTTCTCTGGCACTTCAGAAGTAGGCTAATGAGTAAGCTGAAGTGACAGACACCCCCACTTCCAGGTGCTGCTATCAAGTAGTAATAAGGTGGGAGACCTCCGTGCTCTTGCAGAGTCCCCTGGAATACCTGCAGGAATGCCAAGGGAAAGTAGAGGGGAGGTGGCTCCATAGCCACCTGTGCACAATCATCTGTCAGGTACATCACAAGCTCCAGCATAGGCAGGTTGTTTCATCAGAACCTGCCCAATGATTAAATTCAGCCAGCACAATAATTCCCACTCATGGTTATTGTTAAAATGTGGGTTGTGTTTTCTAAACCTGGCAGCTCCTAATCCTATGGCAAACTGTAGGTTCTCTTCAAGGGCTGTTCATAGTTAATAACTCATGGTTTACTACTGCTGTTGGGTTTGCACAACATGATAACCCACACTTCAACCACAACCCACATTCAACCTATACTCAATTTTTGGATGTGGGATAACAAGTTGTCTGAATGCAGCAGCTGTTGCTCAAGCCTAGAATAGTCAGTCCATGGCCAGAAGGTGATTCACTGAGAAGCTGCTATTTGTAGTTCAGTGGCTGACCCCACAGGGCAAACTATTATAAGATCCCAACAGCTCATAGAATCCAGTGAGGCTATTTTGCTAGTACAAATGATGTTGTGTTAGTGAACACTAATTTCTGAACTATGCAGAAGAGGAGAATCCCACCAACATTGTTCATGCAAGTGAGGTTCCACAAGAGGTTGTGCATTATGCTTGTTCAAACTGTTGGGCAAGCCAGTATGTAACTAGATGTGCAGCTTGTTGCACAAGTATAATGCACAGATGGAAAGACTTGGTGAATTTCTGCTCGCACAGTCTGATTTTGAAGAATGATACTGCAGGATAGCAAGCCTTGCTCCCTAAGGCTGGATGACGGCAACAATATTACTAAAGTTATGGTCAAGTTTGCATCATTTTGTTGTCAGGTGCACAGTAAATACTTCCAAAGACAGCTGTTAAAAATGAACATATAAGAAAGCAACAATGAACAGCAGTGACATGTTTAAAAATCATCATTGACAGGGAGGAAGAGAAAGCCCATCAAGGCTGTACTTTCAACTGAAGCCACAAAGTAAAGCATTCTACTCCAGAGACATGGGATCAATGAATTTTCTGCATCATATAGCAAGAGTTTCAAACTTTCAGGATGCAGCAAGAAAGGAAAAAGCTAAGGGGAGAATTTGCTTGAAATGCATTCCTTGTGACTTGCATGCCCCATTCTATAACTTTGTGATAAAACATTGTTCAGTGTTAGCAGGGTTCAGTATCCTTTACAAATCACTTGAGAAATGCTTTGAAAAATATCACCTGAAAGGCTAGAACCCTGAAAGCCCCTTCCTTTGAAGAAACCTACTGACTTCCAAGGATGACTTGAGTAAGAGGCTTGAACTCATCATGGATGTTTTGCGCTGCAGAAAGGAATCAAACCCAAATTTAACTTTCTGCATTCCATGATCCTAATTTGTTCTCATGGACCTTAAAAATTCTGCTTACTTTTTGCTGCCACCATACTTGGTAACTACCTTCCCACCACCACTGCAAGTGACTGTTTCCTTTTATCTGGATACATTTCTTGCCTGTCAAGTTGCAAGTTTGTAGACATGCTGAATTTTTAACCTCACAGTAGCTGTGTGTCTACCCAGTCTGTCTCTAGTATGCATGAATCGACTTTTGACGGAGTTGCCTTTGTTTTTGCACTGCATTCAGGATGGTGTCTATCCAAGAAGGATAGTGGCAGGTGCAAATATGATGTGGTGGTTAATGTTTCAATTCTGTGCACACTTAATTGAGAACAAGCCCCAGTGAATCCAGAGGGTCCCACCTATATATTTATGGGATTGGGTTGCACATGTGTGAATGGTGAATCTGAAATGCAACTCATACAATGGTCAAAAACTTAGTATGGGTAAGGGACTAAGCAGCAAGTTTTAGCCCCATGGACCTGGTCCAGCCAAAGCACATTGATTTAAGGATATTTAGGAAGCAACAAAACCACTGTGTTGAAGATGGTATACAGTCTATCAAATACCACAATAAAATATGGATGCAAAATATGAACAAGTGGAAGAAAATTTGCACTCCACTTTACTGTGGATGAACTGGTATGTGTTCTAGGTCAAGGGAAGATTTGTGGACACAAACTAGAAATACATTCATTTGTTATTTGACTAAGAGAAAAATGCAATGCCTCATGCTATGGATTTTATCATGTTCCTCCCTCACAGTATTTCACAGTTTCTCAGTAGGCACACAGGCTTCATGTCCTCTTCCCAGGAGAGTAGGAGAGGTGGGTGGCAGTAAGGCAAACAGTTTTGCTCTCACAGCAGAAACAGCTCTTATCTACGGAAAGATTATGGAAAGCATTTGGAGGCAAATATCTGTGGTGCTCTTCCTAACTATTTGAAGGCTATAAGAGTTTGGCAGGCCTTCAAGAAATTATCTTGCCTTTTGAACACTGAGGGAGTTCTCAGCACTGCCAGTTGAGTCTTCATAACCTCCACACCATTCTTTTCGGAGAGCCCATACAATGCATAGTCAAAGGATTTTGCAAGCGGATATCAGTGTGGAGGGAAATAGCCATTTCCTCCCTGGTAGTGATCCCTCAAAATCTATCACCTCCCATCCCAATTAGACTTTTTATAAAGCCTCCAGTGATACCAGATTTGTTTAAAAGCCAAAACACAGCCTAGAGAAGAAGGGAAGATCATGGTGACAAAGGTATCCTTACTGGTTACTTGGTAATCCGAGATAAGAAATCCCCCACTCTGGGGGAAAAGAGGACAAAGCTTGAACAGGGACACTAGCAGGTTGGTCCTCTCCACAGAACAAGGGGGTAATAATGCTGAGGCTTAGCAATTTCGTATGCAATTTTGTATGGATTCAAAATTATTGTGCAACGCCTGTTGATCCACACAAGATTATGCATTCATAAAACTGCTTAAACAGCCTGAATGCATTACATGGGTTTAGCAAAGGAGATTCATCTCATCGGGTCTGGGAATTTAGGAAGGCAAGTTGGATTTGCTTTACTTAAACTTCAGCTCTTCAGCTTGCTTTCACTACCTCAGGTGCATAAACTTCACCATGATCTGCTGTATTAACAATATGCCCAGGAATCAGCCATTTTAATACATGGTGTTTATATGGCACAATTTGGATATTCAAACCAGCTTTCATGCATCTCTGGAATAACCCTCAAAATAGAGCCAATAACATTATTCCCAAATTATGGATGGGAATAGTGAGGCTGGAAAAATGATAGTTTATCTGAAGCTACCTATACCTAGATCCTATGCATTTTTATCAGGGGAAATGTATATACAGAATCAATCATATTCTTGCAACCTTTGCATTTCTATGCACACGTTGTTTGCTTGATATTGATTTATGTTTTCCCTTTCCACTGCAACATTGTGCTCAAGATGGTATTTTATTGCATTTGCATTGTTATTGTATCTTTTGTATTTGATTAATTATTGTGAATTGCCCAGAAAGCTTTGATTATTGGGCAATATAGAAATGAAATAAGGGTTTGTTGTCTGAAGAGCGTCTCACTTTTCCAAACTTTCTCTAGATGCTTCGGAACATGGAAAAGTGTGAGCCACAGGAGACTTCTTTTTGCAATTTTTTTTGTTTTTTTAATTCAGCTTCTCAAGATCCCACACCCGCACAGAGGGGTGTATGTGTTCACATCTGTATATGTTCCTTTAGATAATCAGAGGCAGTTCTGTCAAAAACCCTACTAATTTAAAAGGAGCCAAAGTTTTGACAGCTTGCTGTCCAAACAGGGAGAAGATGGACATGAGGGCCCAATCATCTGTCAAGAGCACCATGTCTCATTGCTAAGGTGGGTTCTCACGATGTATGAACATACACAACAGACTAGGTGGCAGAATACCAGGCAGAAGAATGAAAAGAAGCACAGAATGGTGATGATTCTGCTTCTTGTCATGTCCATTGCTGGTCAGAAACCATCATAGGCTGTCATCTTCAGTCAAGTGTATGTGACAAAGGTGAAATTCAGAACTTTCCTTTGCTTTGGGTTGAACTTCAAGAAGATTCTTACTTTCCCAGACCAAAGTGATTACTGGCTGATAGCACTGGACATATGACAATGATTTCAAAGCAAATATTGCTCATTAGGCTTCACTTTTGAATATATTTATATATCTTGTTTGCTTTGCAAACATGAGTTGATGATGATATGTGCAAAAACTGGGATGAACTGGTTTAAGTGGCATGGATTCCAAACAGCAAACTTGAGACACACCTTCTGTCAGGTAAGTGTTATAACAACCACCTCCCTCTGTGGTGGGATTTTTGGGGAGAGGGGAAAAAAACTATTCCAGGAGAGTGAAATCAGTCAGAAAACTAATTTTACCTTGTAGTCTAGGTGTGTCCTGAGGCAGCTGCTTTGACCCCATTTGCAATATTCTTCTATTAATTTTTATCTCACTCTGAAAAGCAAGGAACTCAGAGACATGTACACCAGGAGCGGGCAGATATTAGACATGGGTCTACTGACAGATCTTTGGATGAATCACAGTAGATCAGAAAGGATTTCTAACTTTCAGGTGTTTAAGTGTTGCAGAAATGATATGACTATCATCATGTCTGCTTCCCAGAATTGCTAAAATAAAGAAAGCTTAGGGTGAGTTGGAATGGAGTGTGTGTGTGTGTGTACATGAATTCAGTTCATTTCTACAATTTGCCACAAATTTCAGATCAAATTTTAAGTGACACACAGTTGCAACACTTGTCTGCATAGGTGGAAGGCAATATAGGAAGGCAAGTCTAATACTTCTATTTTCTTTTCCCATTCTGTGATCTTTTCTGTTTGCACCAGATGGAAATCTTGATTTCTCTGGTTTCTCCAGAAAACATGTTCACACATCATCATGGGTCTGTTTACATCACCTCTTGACTAAGCCATTGTGGGTTGGTTGTTCATTGAGCAACCCACAGTTGATAGATGATCAGGCATACCATGGGTTGTTTCCTCCCTTCTTCCTCTTCAGCTCTCCAGCCAAATATGGTATGTATCACAGTGACTGGATTCAGACAACTCAAGAAGCCATGGTGGGTTTTTACCTTTCTTGGTCTGTTATGTTTCAGGAGTGAGTCACGGTATTTCACCATGGTAAATTTGGTCTTTAGAAACCACAGTAAGCAAAAACACTTTGTTCTATGGTTTCTGCTTCGCATTATAGCCTATCATGTTGTCTGAATCCAGGATCGTAGTTTCCATAGTTCTGGTATTCAACTACCACAAAGTCCCCAGAAAGGACTGGAAATTATTGGAGCTGCTGCAGTCATCCAGCCTCCATGTATGGATCAATGAGGAAGAGGCAGGTGGCATAAGCTGGGAGTAGTAAGCCTTCAGACTGAATTTTGGGCACAGTGACTGATAGGATACATGCCAGAAACAGGAGGACAGAGCTGAGAGGATGGAAACCACAATAACATAGAAGCCACTTGATCATGTGTCAGGCAGATCATGGTAAAAAACTACCAACTGTGGTAATTTTGCATGGTTGCTTTTTGTGTTATGTGAACCCAGCCAGTGTCTTTCATGACAGAATCCATCTTGTTTCTCCACTCCTAGCACTTCCTTTTTCATTGACTACCAGTGTTCTTACTTTTCAGAGCCTCCAGCATAACTGAAGTCATACCTTTCTCCCTCCCCACCCACTCAAAAAATACCTGTGCAACTGTATTTGTAATATTTTTGTTTGCCTGATTATATTTGTTGGTCTTTCACAAGTGCAGAAAGGTACCCTCAGGCAGTCAGATATGGGTCATTTTGCCTGGTCAATTTCCTTGTCTGTTTCAGCTGTCAAAGAGAATAGTGAAGCAGAGTAGCAACAGCTTGACAAGGTGAGACTGCATATTGGCTAATTTGCACATAGTTGCCAGGAACCATTTGCCAAGTTGTCAGTAGAAAAGCACCAGTAAAGGGGGAAAGCAGCAAAGAAGGTGCACCAAAAGGGAGGGACAGAAACTTCCCCTTAGCAACACAATCTATCAATTATAAGTATTGTACTGACAGTTCTCAGTGTCTCTGCAAGTCTCCAGCTCCTCCTCATACTTTTTCTGGGTTCTGCTCAGAACTCTTAGTACTGTAGTTACTGTAGTCGAAAAGCTTTTCAAAGGAATGCAAGAATATATGCAAATGTAATGCCTGGGAAGTAAATGGAGGAAAAATATATGCCAGCAGTGATGCAACAGATAATGCATTAACCTCCCTGCCATGAAATTTGCATTCATTTCTGCATTCTCTTTTTATCATCAGGGAACCATAGAAAATGTTCTGAAATGAATCTGCAAAAACAGGGAGTTAATAATGCCACTTTCTGGAGTAGTTGAAGATAAGAATGCAAAGATCTGGCTGGAATACTGCTCTCTTGCGCTCACCAGGCCTCTTTCCCATGTCCTGCCCCGGAAATGAGCTGAGCCAGGGTGTAGTCCATGAAAGCTGAGCTCCTTCTTTGCACAAAGTGTGCAATGTCTTCAGGACCCGTGTGCAGAAGCAGAACTCTGCTTGCACGGCAGGCAGGCATGTG
This sequence comes from Varanus salvator macromaculatus, assembly GCA_023646645.1. Taxonomy (NCBI): domain Eukaryota; kingdom Metazoa; phylum Chordata; class Lepidosauria; order Squamata; family Varanidae; genus Varanus; species Varanus salvator. The sequence goes on along the minus strand of JAIXND010000771.1, from coordinate 14,652,836 downwards.
GTGGTGAGTGGTGTGAGTGCAAGCCAGGCTCGTGGACTCACTTCCTGCCAGACACCCATGCAAACACTCAGTGTCGGGCAAAGAGAAATCTGCCTGGAGTCCAGGGAACCAAGCTGAGAAAATATGATAGATTCCCATATCCAAACTGGATTCCTCACACATTGCTAGCTCAAGATGCAGGAGAGGGTTGAAAGGTGGAGGAGACTAAAGAAGTCTCGGCTCGACTCTAAAAAGGGTGGGTCATTGAAAGGATGTGTTACATTTGAGTGCGCTTACTCTTTGGCTTTCATTTCCACACACCCATTTTCAGTGCTTCTGACCTGTGCAGCTGGGTGCCTCCTTTCTCTTACTGTTATTTCTCCCCTGGTTCTTTGCAACTGTGTACAAATTAGCTAGTAGGTGCTTCATGATGATCTCAGATAGTCATAAGTGCACACTTGTGCACTTGTAAAAGGCCAAGAATATTACTCCAATTGTGCATTTTTGATGCACTAAAAACACTTTTAAACAGCTGGGAACAAGTGATGATCCTTTCAAAGCACCATTTACGCATTGGTGAAAGGGCCGTTCCTGGCAAATCTGCAAAGAAGCAAACAGCATGGGTTTTTTTCCAACACTGCCCAGGCAGTTCTACAATCATTTCAAGCACCCTATTTGTTTGGATGATCAGGGTTATCAAGAACTCTAATACAATCAGTGAGTTTTTAGGATGGTGTTTTCATATTTTTGTGTTATTTTGAGTTTCATAATTCAAAACGAAACTCAAAACAATAACAAGAGAGAAATAAAATTAAATGGTATATGATTCTGGCAAAATGAATGTGTATATACTATTGCACTTTGACATATTTCATGCAGAGCAAAAATGTACTACTATTCTTAGACATAGTTACGCATTGACTTTAATAAAGACAGCCAACATGTATTCTGCCACATGTTATCCATTCATGAATTATGCCTAAAGACAACCCATTCAAAAACTGAAAGCTTCATCAAGTCCTCAACCTGTTGTGCTATCAAAAGCAGTCATGTGTCCTTCCAGTATTGTAAGATTATTTTAGCTGTCAAAAGTGTGAGGAAAATCCATTTACATTGACCTTTTACTAAGTTCCAAGAGACAAGTAAATACTTAGGAAAAGAATGCATTTGTGTAAAGATAAAATAACTTTGTATCACAAAGTTTATTTGTACTATTATCTCCTCCCCAAAAGAAGGCATTAGACATTGCCAAAGCATGTGAATGGGAGAATCACTAGCTGCATTACACCTCTAACCATTGGCTAATTTAAATAAACCCTTATTTTTAAAAAATTATCATGGCATCCAATGTACCTGAAACTTCAAGTTTTCCTGATTTAAATATAACCTGAGATCTATTATCCCTCTGAGAGAGAGAGTGGATTGTTTGTGTAAAATAAGTTACCCTGAAGAACCACACTGGGTTTGCATGATATAGCAACCTGCTGAGCGCCCATGGTACCTCATGATGCCACATCACCCAGGTCATTGTCTTAGGTCTTTGTTCAAAGAAGAAGATGGAAAATAATGTTCTGAATGTTTATGTAGCAGAAGCAGAACAGGCTGGGGTCTATTTAGTGTCTTGATGGACTGAATTTCCTTGAGTTCCATCACAGAATAAAATATACATCACTGTAATAAGATAATAAGAAGTTTTATCAAGTCCTACCCTGATGATCTACATTTGATTTGGCAGATTATTTGATCTGCACGCAGTTGTCCAAGAATAGAAGTGGTTAGATGGAGTCACTGAAGCAGTCGGTGTGAGCTTAAGTGGACTCCGGGGGATGGTGGAGGACAGGAAGGCCTGGAGGAATGTTGTCCATGGGGTCACGATGGGTCGGACGCCACTTCGCAAATAACAACAGCAAAAAAGTTTTTCCAGGACAGATTAGTAGATCAACATAGTTATGCTGTGGTTGAGATAAGCTAGAAGAGATCTTGCAGTTGGAAAAGGAAAAAAAAAAAAAACCACATTCACCTTTAGCCTCATGCTTTTAACTTTTGTAATTTATTGTACATATATAGGTGTTTACAAATGAGTCATCTGAAAAGTTTTGCACATTTTGTGTGAAGTGAATGTGCTGTACTACTTGCAAATTTCAATGATGTATTTATAGAGATCTTTTTCAGGTTTTCTTTTAGACTATAATTAAACCCAATCTTCTTCTTGTTTCTATCACTTTAAATCCAGGTGAAGGCTAAGTAGCTGCTTTTGTCAATGGCAATATGTAACAAATAAGTTGAGAAGTATAATAATTTTGGTTTTATATGGAATCAAGACTCAGACATGCAAGCCTGCATGAAATTGAAATTGTGCCAGACCAACATTTCACAGTCATCTGGGCCATGTTTCATATAATATGAGAAGCTTTATGGATACCTCCCAAACTAGAGGCAGTTCAGAAAGGACTGCCAACAAAAGCTGCTTATCTGGGTTCAGTATCTGCATTCAGGTATGCTTTGAATGTTATACTCTCCAGCCAAGGTCAGTGCCTCTGTGCTTAATATAATGGCTGACTTCAGATGACATGATAACTTAAGGGTTGGATATGGGTTGAGTGGAGGTTGTACCTGAACTGTCTAAACCCAGCCGTGCTAACAAACCATGATTGGTTAACCACAACCAACCCATAAAGAGAGTCCTTGTAGTTTTTGTTGTGTTATGAACCCTGGGTTGTTGGTGTTCAACTAACCATAGTTTATTATCATGACTGGGAGCAGACAAAGCAATAACACTTTTTTCAACAATAGCCCACCATTCAAGGGCATCCTAAATGCAACCCTTCTGAGTGAGGCATCATGTTATCTGAACCCAGTCATGTTCAGCCAGGAGGTAAAATAGCACAATGCCATCAGCTGGAAGATTTTGAGTCCTATTGATAGAGGCAAATGTGAGACAGAAAGTTCTGACTCACTGGCATATTCCACTGGGATGACCTCATGTCTAAGCCCCACTGAGGTAGGCTTCAGTGCATATGTAAAGCCCATCGCCAGGTTCAATGTGCTTCCATTCCATACCTTCTCTGAACTGTACAAAAGCAGAGGATAGAGCAAATTCTCCTTTCCTCAAAACAGGGAGATGCAGAAAACCAGCTTACCACTTGGTTACATGTTCACCATGGTAAAATTCAGTACTTTAGAAATGTCAGGAAGTATTCCGCTCACAGTCATTCCTAAGCATTTAAAATTCCAGAAGATGATGATGATGATGATGATGATGATGATGATAACAATGATGAATCTAAATTATGGGCCTGATATTGTAAAAGAAGTACATTTGTCAGGGAAAAAAGTTATGCTTTGCCTTCAGTACCAAGACGGCCCATAGCGCTGCATCTCAATGGATCAACTACTTGCAAACAAAACCAGCCCATTGGAGTTTACATTTAGAATTCAAAATACTTTTGTCAGTTCTTTTTTGCTGCAGACTTCATCTGTGTTGCCTCAAGAAGGGACCTCATTTGAATCAACCAAGGAAAGCACAAACTAAATCCATGAGGAGGTGCTTCACTCTACCTCAACCAGTTCAAAATCTTCTCTGCAGCATTTTGTTTCTTGTTTCATGAATGTTGCTTCTGAAATCCACAAGACACCACCACGTACAGCTCCTTTCCATGAGTCATTTCTGGTTAACAATGTAAGATGTCGGCCCTAATTGGATGTCAGGATTCCCAAACCACCCATGTGAATATGGTTCAATTTCTCTCTCTCCCTTTCCCTCTTAAATCTGCTTAGATGCACTCTGTTGTACTTTGACACATATTGAAAGAGTTGGACTTAATATGTCCTTCATCCTCTTAACATAGTTTTTTCCTTTTGTGGATGTCTATTGTTCTCATTTTCTATTGTACTATCTTACATTTTCACAAAGTAATTTGACATTAAATAAAAAGTTATGGTACAGCATATTCATTAAAAAGGCCACATTATAGGATCATAGAAAGCTGCCTCATACTGACTCAGACTATTGCTGCATCCATCCAGCGTGCTTGGCTAATGGAATACTCTCTAGGGCCCATAGAATTATTTTCCTATAATAATTAGGGGGATTTAGTCCCATGTTTTAGTAGAAAGTCATGGCATTAAATAAATAATACATAAATAAATGAGCTGGGTTGGTCTGAAGGCAAAATAATATGACAACCCAATTTTTGGTGCCAGGGTAAGATGGCCCTCTTTTCTGAGGCTTTTAAAGACTTTGTTGGCCACCCAGGGGCTGAAGGAAGATTGCCAGGTATTTCACAAGGTCATTTTTTGTTATTCCTTGTTACTATTAATCTGTCTTTAGCCATGTAAAACTTTAATATTTTTCTGAATTTTCTGATATTTGTATCAAGAGTCTTCTTGGACTGTCTAAAACACAAAGAGAGCTTCGGCTGCTGGGCACTATAGAAATGAAATAAATAATTCTAATTCTTTCTTCAATCGTCAACAATTCATGAGCACTAGCATTATTTTTCCTAATGTGAATTTGCTCTACTGATTCACAGATGGCAAATCAGGAACATGTCTTTTAATATTCACACACAGTTGCATCTTGCTGTTTGCAACCATCATTTTCAGCTAACATTTGTATTTTTATTATTTATTTATCTTTTCCTGGGGAAAGAATAGCCAGCACCTCATAGCAAGAAGAAAGTGATTCATCTGGTGAAATATTATCATGGGTTTTTTTTCTTTTTCAATCAAAGCAAAAGAATGCAAGACTTTCCAAAGTTTACTAGCCCCTGGCAGGCCTTAAAGATTGGCAGGGCTTTGTATCTCTCTTACTGAATACTAATACAATGGCAGCACTTTTGTAGCCAAAGCACTCAGCACCCAGGCAAGTAATATGCATATTTGAGTTCTTAATCCACATGTGCAGGTTTTCAGAAATTTTCCAGTAATAAAAGAGTTTTAGCAGCAAAGGAAAAGAAACATAATTCCCTCATTTCCCTCATCTCTCCTAAAAAAACATCACTATAAAATAAATATATGGGTATGCTTTGAATTACTTTAGCTAATGCGCATGTGGTCAGGGATGATTATAAGATTATATTATCCTTGAATATATTGAATATTATGAGTATGCCTCAGAAAAAGCTAAAACCATTTTAAGTTCAAGAAAGGGATCTTGGTGGACAGCTCGATGAAAATACCAGCCCAATGCTCAGTGGCTGCAAGGAAGGCAAGCTCCATCCTAGGCATAATTAGGAATGGGTTAGAAAACCTCTCTTCCTGTATACAAATCTTGGCGTGACCACACTGGGAATATTGTGTTCAGTTCTGCATGAGTTACCTGGGAAAGGACATTGTTGAGTTGGAAAAGGTACAGAGAAGGGCAACAACCCTAACCCATTCTAAGCAATCCAAAATAAGGAGGAAAAGAACAGGAGCTTATTAAATCTTATCATAAGTTGCCACATTAGAGGGGAGTCTTAACCTGGTGCCAAAAGGATAACAATATAGGCACCAGGTCAGGCCTCTCTCCATAATTGGCCTCATTCCATAATTGAGAGGCCACCAACAAAAGACCTTCTCCATGGTTGTCATCTTCCAAGCTTCCTTCATGAAAGCCACCTGCAGGATGTCCTTCTTTTACAAGTGAAATCAATGTATTTAATCCTGCAAGGCAATTGAGGGTTCTCCATGTGTTTTCTTTGTATTGTATTTGCTCTGCAGCACCCCAAGCCTCCTACACTTCCTGATCTGAAACAAGTCCTATGGGAGTGTAGGAACCTGTGGAAGCTACTTGCTTCAAGAGAGGAGATTGCAAAATGAAGATAGGACACCGGCTCATTTGTGCCCAAGTAATGCAAGCACAAGAGACCAAAACCTAACCCATCAGAACTTCTCCCACTTTTTCTTTGCCACTGAATTTCTTTTCAAAAAGTGAAATGTGATAAAAATGTTCTGGGAAAAGTGAGAGAAATTCAGCAAAGTGCTTGTTTCTGTACCAAAACCGGGCAACACAGTCCTTTCACAGAAAATTCCGCTCATTATTTTCTTCCAGAGACCCTCTCTGTGTCTGTTGTTTGAGAAAAGGAAGGAGGGAACCAGTTTGCAACACTAAGTTAGGCTAAGAAGCAGTGAATGGAAATCACAGCATGAGTTTCATGGCTAAGTGGAGGCTTGAACCCAGATCTCCTGAGAATCAATCTAGTGCTCTAAGCACTGCAGCGCACCGGCTTTCCCAACACTGTTTATCACAATTCTAGTCTCTCATAATACTCACACACTGGTCATAATGCATACATTGGAGGAAGCATATCTTGAACAACAGTTGCTTGGGAGCCCTGAGGTGCTTCCTGGAAGCATTCATTTGCCCACTGGGGGAAGAAAACACTGGCTTAGGCAAACCTGTGGTTTTCTACAAAGTGCAGGGCTTCTTGTATCCTTTAGTCCTTTCCTTACAGTCAGGATTGTCCAGGGCTCCCATTCATGAGGAGGATGCTGCATACGTGCAGCGACAAGTGGAGGACCCTTTCTCAATACTGCTGTATGTACGGCCAGCAGGGAGTGTGACCAGCAACTGTGTCAATACTGGGAGGAAATGGCCAGGGAGAGAAATGCTGCTTGATGAATGCAGTAAAGCGGGATTCTGGGAAACATTCTCCACTGCCACTCTGCTTGGGCAACTGGCACCTAGCACTCCAACAATGGCACAAACTGACAATGGCAGTGCAGTATAGTAGTGAGCGTGCTGGACTGACTCAGCCGTGAAACACTTGGTGACTTTGGGCCAGTCCTCAACCCAATCTACCTCACAGGGTTGTTGTTGTGAGGAGAAAATGGAGTGACATAAACCACCTTAGGTTTCTTTTAAGAGGAGAAAGGGCAGGATATCCATGTAATAAATACATAAACAAATGGCAACTTGTCACACCTGCATGCACTAGTAGCTAGCATTAGAGGTCACTAACCTTATCGCTCTGCCAATTGTGCAAGTAGAGTGGATGGGCTGAATACGGTCTTATGCATACATTTCCTATGAAGGTTGCATTCTAATATTATGTAGACACATGGCTGTATCTTATTTTTTCCTTGGTGCAATTTCTAGGCTTTGCATGGGGCATGTACACTCTTGACTACGTGCCAAGGAAATACTTTTGATTTTTAAATAAAAGACATATCCATTGCTTGACATCCATGGTAGAAGAAAGCGAACAAACATTAAGCATTAAATTCTTTCTTGTCTGTTTATCAGAGCTGATCCTTCCACTCTGCTGAGCAATGGGTGCATTTCGTCTCCAACCTTTCCACTCTCCCTCTCCTCCTGAGCTGCACTTTTCTGGGCTGGGCATTGGCTGCTGATGGAATCTATTTTTAATTTGCAAGCAGCACCAGGAAGCATCTCGTTGACCCTCTTCTGCATCCCAAGGGGAGGAAGTCACACCTTAAACTGTTGGAAAGCTTGCACAAGGTGTTGATGTTTGCAACATGTGGCATTCTCAGGGACTTCGAGTCAGCTCTGTGACCTGATGCTGCGTGATCTGCATTGCTTAAACATGTGAATTCACTGGCAGATGATGGTGGGGGGCGGGGAATCCTTCTTGTTTCCTTTATGTATTTTTGTTTCCTTTATGTATTGCTACAAAGCAGCGTATTTTCCAGACAGACAGACAAGAAACATAATAACTGGCTGTAAGATAATTTAGAAAACTGTTACCATTCCCCATGCCAAAATTCTTCTCTTAAAGAGATCTCCGGCTTGTCTTGATCTAGCCCAGGAGATGAACGCAATGGGCATGAGGTGACAAAAGAAAATACTCATGACCTTTTACAGAATTCCCATATAAATGAAGAGCTTTCTAATGTGAAGGAATTAAAGAGACCCAGAAAATAGTGTGCATGTTTAAATCAGCTTCACTTTGATGGTAAGTGGCATATGCCCAGTGAGTGGCCATAAACACTAAGGCGGACATGGCAAGGTCAGAAGGCGTGTCTTGCATGCAGTAAGTGGCCATTCTGACCTGATGAAGGGCAAGCATTTCAATATACACTTGCTGATGAAAATTAAAGAGTCTTTTCTTAAATATTGACTGGACTCAAACAATACTAAGGCATGTGGTTTGTGTGATGTCTGAACCCAACACTCTTCTTGTAGGGTGGTTTATAAGACACCCTGAGGTGGCTTCTACATCATGCCAGGTAGCCATGACTTGTAGTAGGATCTAATAAGCCCACCTTGGCTATTGTGCTGCCAAAAGCAGGTGATGAAATGAGGCAAGGCTAAAAGCCAGAAAGTTTCTGGGCAAGTATACCTGAAAGGCTTGCTAAGGGGCTAACGGGCAGCCAACTTTCCTAGGCACCCCAAGGGCCAAAGTAGCACTTGGGAACAGCTTGGAAATGCCCCCCCCCACAATAGCAGGTAGAAGAACGCTTCAACAATTGGGGGTACTCTGTGCAGGCGGGGACAGACTTGTCCCCATAAATCACAAGACTTGAACTCCCCCACAGCAAGCTTCTCTCAGATTTTGCTACTTCCCAAGGTGCTCTCCATTCAGAATATACTTCAAAACCAAGTTGACACTTGGGGCTTTCCGGCATCCCTCCAAACCCTGAGGATCCTACTTGAAACTGGGGAGAATAAGGGGATGTCCCATAAACTCTCTTTTTACAGGTCCTTGGGGCCCTGGAAGGCAGTTTCCCAGAGTTTCTCTGAAACAGAATCCAGCCCACAGGATGAAAGAGCTTCAACACCTCAGATGGTGTAAGAGGCATCATATTAGGGCTGGAGTCCCAAGTATCAGGGGCCATGAATGTTGTTTCAGCCTGGCTTTTTGCCCACATGAGTGCAACTTCTTGCTGCTTCCTCTCAAAATAAATCTTTCTGCTTTCCATTTCATTTAATGGAATGAAATGCCCCCCTCTCTCCTATCCACATATCCTTTTTTACAATCGGGGTGCCCTTTGGAGATGGGATCCTTTGAAGATACACAGGGATATATTGTGCATGACACACGGTGTCATCTATCAAGGCTACCAAAGTGGTTCCCATCCACTAACCAGCTCTGAAGCCAGATTGAAATGGATTTAGTTTCTCTGTCTCATCCAAGAAATTCTGAGGTTGGGAGGCCACCACAAACTTTAACGCCTTGCCCAAAAATGGAATATTGGAGACTGGTTGATAATTATCCACTAGGGCAAGATTTGTCTACATGGTTCCCACCACTGCCTCTTGCAGGCAGGCTGTGACCCAGTCTGTGCACACCCACTCAGCCAGTCCCCCTTGGCTGTTTTTATGAGCCAGGAAGGGCGACGATCCAGAATACCTGAGGTGCTTCTCACCTCCACAAAGATCCTGTTAACTCCTCAGGTCATATGAATTGAACAGTATCCAATAACACTAGACAAGCAGGAGCCAAAGTTGCATCCACTGGGTTTGTATCAGCTACAGCATCCAGGCTGGAGCAGGTCCAAGTGACTTCATCTGGACAGTGCTGAGCAAATTGTTCACAGTAGGCTGCCAAAAGATCTGCATCCTCCCACCATGGTTGGCACACAAAGACCCCCGACCATCCAAAGCAGCTCCACACAGCAGTTCTTCGCAGACACAATAGTGACAAAAAAGCCTTCTTTGCCGCCCATATTTCTGCAGAGACGGCAGTGTGAAGAAATGATTTCACTTGGGAGCAGCCTTCACTCTTCACTCCTCATCATGTATCACTCTGGCTAAATATGACTTTGCCCAAGATCAGAGGGGGAGAACCTTAGGCCTGAGGGACCAGTCCACACCTGCTGAGTAGAAGCCTGACTTACGATGTTTTGAGGATTTAGAAACATAGAAATAGAGCGAGTCAGAGGGGGTCTCCCAGGCCATCTAGTCTGATCCCTGGCTCCATTTCTTTCCTTCTGAGAATGGACCAGAGGCAGGGCTTCAGGAAGAAAACAGGCCACACTTCACAAGGAAGCAGTGCACTTGAGGATGAGCAGTGGGGACCTTCCTCCTCCCCAGAGGGACTTGGAAAGACAGGATGATCACCAGTCCCCAAGCACACTGCTACCTAAACTGAGGAACACATTTCCCTCTTGGGTGAAGGGCCAAGTTGCAGTCCAGACTCCTTAATCAGCTGCAGTGGGAGCCTGGGCAAAATTTCTTCTGGACTGATTCTTGTTTGACCTTAGCCTGCCTTTGACTATGCTGTGATGATCTCCAAGAAGATACTAGACTTCCAATGCTTGTTGGCTTTGACCCTGGACTACCTGACTATTTTTCGGCCTTTCTCCTGAAGACTCAATTATGGTAATTACATGACCTTGGAACTATTTGTAACAAATTGTTTTTGCCACAGATCTATCTTAATTAGCAATTCATTTGGCTGGGTTCCTGGCTGGACAGCAGCCTTGTTATTCAGACTGGGTGAAAGGCATGCAGGGTCTTAGCACAGTGCTCCAAGGCTTCTAAGAGAACCATCTCCTCTTTCCTAGAGGGTCGATCATTTGACTCCCCAGCTTTTGTGCAATTTCTTCACACTCTGAAAGGTTGAAATGCCTCTTCTAAGGCTGAATTGCTGTCAGCAAGAAAATAAAGCTACAATAGGAAGGAATGTCATTCATGCATTTATTTATTTTGGTCCTGTCCCTCTTGCCTGGGGCCCCACCCACCCCTGAAATTCGTCCCCTGAGAGCTTCTCCAAATTTGAACTCAGCTAAACTGAAAGCTGCCTCCACCCACTGTCCTTGGAGTATCCTTCACCAGGCAGCCCACAGTTCTTCACTACACACATGACATAGCATTGGGCCAGAACTGGCATAAGCAATCTGCCTTATCCAGGTCAAGCTCTTTGCCCACCTTGCCCAGCTTTGCCTGCTCAAGCGGGGTGCCGAGCCCCAAGTGGCTCAGGCACAGGCCTTTCCTAACATCTGCCGCCTGCTCCATTTCACTGGAAATGCTAGCAATTGAACCTGGAACCTGCCACGTGCAAACCATATGCTCTCTACCATTTAGTTAGAGCCGTTCCCCCAGGATATGAGCTATGCAAGGATGACAATACAGCTGAAATGAAATGCCATTCTTTGGCATTCAGTATACAAACAAAAGTAAAAGTGGGAAAAAACTCTGATACTTAAATTTGGTGCTTGCCTGATCCGATTAGTTCAGCAAAGGATGTAAATATCAATAGGCATGCTATCCATTAGACTCTGTCAAATACTTACTGCTACCATATGTCGACAGCCAGCATCTCAACTACACTCTCTTGGATATATATCTTACAGCCACATCCCATGATTGCAGAGGTATACATTCCAGTTGTCATGACCACAAGAATTCCTGCCAGGGGTCTTTGGGGCCACATGGTTCACACCTGGTGTTTTCCATGAAATAAGCCACAGAGGTGACCTAGTTTGCTCGTTGCTGAAGAAAAGATGTTGGAGGACCCATCCTTTAGTTATAATGGCATTCAGGGGAGGCTGCCGACTCCAGTGTCAGTGGGAAGTGTATTATGGCAACCATCAGAGGACATTTGAAATTTGGATTCCTTGTTTGGGAGAGGAGGAGGAGGAGGAGGAGGAGGACTGAGATTCAGCACCATGGGTAGCATCTTTAAAGAGCAGGCTCAGATCAACTGGATCGCATCATTGATGCTGGTAAGGAGGAACAACCTGAAGTTTGCTGTGAGAAGTTTGCGAAACATTTCTCCTGCTGAAATCACTTGCATCCGCTCCACCTCGGGATCTGTGCTGAATATTTTCTGTGATGAGATGACTGAGGCAGATTTGTGTAGCTTCCATATAGCCTGAAGTGCCTGATTCTGCCTAATCTTGGAAGCTAAGCAGGGTTGGGATGGGTTGAAATCTGGATGGGAGACTTAAATGTTGTGAACCACCCAGAAAGCTTCAGCTATGGGCAGTACAGAGAGATGACAGTGAAGTCACAGTCATGGTGACAACATGGCCAGGTTTAAAGAATGAGTAAGGGGAGACAGGATAGAGGTGTTTAAAATTATGCATAGTGTGAAGAAAATAGAGAGGGAGACCTTTTTCTCCCTCTCCCATAGCACTTGAACCCAGGGTCATCCTATGAAACTGACTGGTGGGAGGCTTAGGACACATAAAAGGAAATATTTTTTTCACATGGCATAAACTATGAAATTTGCTGCCATGGGAAGTGGTGATGGTCACCAATCTGAATGGCTTTAAAAGAGAATTAAATTCATGAGGAAGGAGGCTATCAGTGGCTACTAGCCTTGCTGGCTAGGGCTACCTCCTTCACCAGAGGTTGCATGCCTGCACACACCAGTGAGAAGCTTGGGCAGGAGCAGGTCTTGCACCCATCCTGCTTGAGAGATCCTGTGGACAGCTGGTTTGGTTCCACGTGTGTGGAACACTAGACTAGATGGACTTTTGGTCAGATTCCGCATGGTTTTTTTATATCCTTATGAATTTCAGCCTGTTGTACTGGATACATTACTTGCTAAAATGGTTGTTATATTTTCCTTTATGCTATCACTCCTGGATCTAATCATAAGCACTTGCAATGACTGACATGCACTGCATTAACTGAAAGGGCACAGTTGCACATTTTCATCATCATCACCACAACAACAAGAAAGAACAAAAATGAGCAACAGAATGAAACTCAGTACTGCTATTTTTACAAGTGAAGATGCACTGCCTGTAATATTCTTGTAGTATTCTGCTGAATTCTCTTGAGAAACCTATATGCGGGTCAAGAAGCAATGGTGAGAACTGGACATGGAACCACCAATTGGTTCAAAATTGAGAAAGAAGTTTGGCAGACTGTATACTGTCCCCCTGCCTATTTAACTTATATGCAGAGCATATCATGAGAAAGGTGGGGCTAGATAAATCACCAGTTGGAATTAAGATTGCTGGGAGAAATATCAACAACCTCAGCTATGCAGATGATACCACTCTAATGGCGGAAAGTGAAGAGGAACTAAAGGACCTCTTGATGCGGGTGAAGGAGGAGAGCGCAAAAGTTGGCTTGAAACTCAGCATTAAGAAAACAAAGATCTGGTCCTCTCACTTCCTGGCAAATAGATGGGGAAGAAATGGAGGTAGTGACAGATTTTATTTTCCTGGGCTCCAAGATCACCACAGATGGGGAATGCAGCCAAGAAATTAAAAGACGCTTGCTCCTGGGGAAGAAAGCTATGGCAAATATAGACAGCATACTCAAAAGCAGAGACATCACCCTGCTGACAAAAGTGCGTATAGTCAAGGCTATGGTTTTTCCAGTTGCAATGTATGGCTGTGAAAGTTGGACCATAAGGAAGGCTGAGCACCGAAGAACTGAGGCCTAATGAGAAGGAAAGACTCCCTGGAGAAGACCCTAATGCTGGGAACAATTGATGGCAACAGAAGAAGGGGATGGCAGAGAATGAGGTGGCTAGATGGAGTCACTCAAGCAGTCAGTGTGAGCTTAAGTGGACTCTGGGGAATGGTGAAGGACAGGAAGACCTGGAGGAATGTTGTCCATGGGGTCACCATGGGTCGGACATGACTTCGCAGCTAACAACAAGAAATTTTGCTGAATGGACCATTGATCAGTGGCCACTTCCAGTGCCCAGCACCTTCCCCTATCCCAGCAGTTTCACATATATGTTGAAAAGGGGGAGTGGAGGAATGGAGCGCTGTTGAGACCTGCAGCATGCTGCCATAGGACAGCAATAATCCCACAACACCATCTTCTAGAATTGGTCATGGGAATGAGGGGTGTAGAACCACAGTAATATAGTAACCCACATCCCAACTCAGGGAGCCTATCCAGGAAGAAACCATGGTCAATAGTATCAGAAGCTACAAACAAGTTCACCAGAACCAATAGGAACTCAGTCTTTCCTCTTCTTATAAATAAGGGTCTAATAAGCAGACAAGAATGAATTCAGTGCTTTAAATAAGGATTGTCAAATCAATCTCAACCCAAGATCCAAATTCAGTTTCAGTGAAGATAGCAGGTGCTGCTTTCCAAAGGCAAAGTGTGCATGGCCAAAACTACCTGGTGCATTTTAGTGGGAAGTTCTTACTATTGGTAACATTTCAACTTTTCAGAATGAGAAAAACAGGCAAAGGCTGGGAAACTACTAAATGATTGATAGTTGGGAAAAGGAGGGGACATTTGGGAATTCTGAAGGGCCCCATGGGGCAGACAATGCAGAAGGGCAGACTATGACCCCAGGTCAGCTGCATGTGGCCCATTGGCAACACCAATGGAATAGGTCACCTACCAAGATGATCAAAGATGCTTCAATCTGCAAACAAGGCTTGAATCCAGATGTGAGAATTCTCAAGGGTGACGGCAAAGAACAAGGAGCTTTGCTATACCTCCTGGAGGGAAATGGAAACATGGCTCTCTTTCATCAACAATCTCCACCAACAAACTGAGCAGTCTTCCTGTGTGATATAACAGGATGGCCATGAGGCTGGACCGCATGTGTTCCAAACCCTCAAGAAACTTCCCCACCACTTCAGAGATAGATAGTTGTGTGTCTCACTCCCTCAATTGGATACCACTGCAACTTTAACATTATTTAAGGCCCAATCCTGTGGTCATTGAAGGCTGCCTGGATGGCTGTAGGAAACGTCAGAGTTCTAGCTCTGACCTCAGAAACATGAAGCTGAAGCTTAAACTTGGAACATGCTCCTTCTCTAACAGCTGATGCAGTTCTTTCCACTCTGGCTGCCATTCTGAGGATGGAAAACCAATCTCGCAGCTTGGGTTGGGGGAAGGTGAGAAGGTTTGAGAGTCAAAGTAACCTCTGAGGAGTGATGATATGATATATCCTGGCAGGGCCTCAGCTTCTCCTTCATGTGAGCAGGAGCAAAATATTGGCCAACTAAGTTTTCTGAAAAGTAGGAGAAGCATTGAGGTGTCCTTCACCTCCACACTTCTTCCACCTTTGTTAGGATGCCCACAATCCCCTGAGTTCAGAGCCTTATGGGTATCCTCACTTTTGTTGTTGTTAGTCGTGAAGTCATGTCCAACCCATCGCCAACCCATGCTCAACATTCCTCCAGGTCTTCCTGTCCTCCACCATCCCCGGGAGTCCACTTAAGCTCATGCTGACTGCTTCAGTGACTCCATCCAGCCACCTCATCCTCTTCTGTGCCCTTCTCCTTTTGCCGTTAATTGTTCCCAGCAGTAGGGTCTTCTTTAGTGAGTTGTTCCTTCTCATTAGGCGGCCAAAGTATTTGAGTTTCATCTTCAGGATCTGGCCTCCTAAAATGGAGTCAGGGTTGATCTCCTCTAGGACTGATCAGTTTGATTGCCTTGCAGTCCAAGGAACTCGCAGGAGTCTCCTCCAGCACCACAATTCAAAGGCCTCAATCCTTAAGCGGTCAGCCTTCCTTATGGTCCAGCTTTGTTCATCTGTTGTTACTGCACCAAACATTCAGGATGAGGAAGAGGGAAGGAAGGAGGAAGACTACAGTATTCCTGGTATGGTACTTGTGCCTTGGCAGTAGGATGAGTGATTCTGGAGCTTGACTAAATTCTCCAAAAAACAATTTTCAATTCACTTTTTATTGTTCTGTTGTTGTTGTTTTGTTTTGGGCTCATCTGAACAGGAAGAATGTTCCTTTGGCATTGAAAAGTATGTGTTTCTCTGCCAATATTTCAAAAGTAATTTTTGAATGCCCATTTCAAAGTGCATTTTTGGAACATGAGCACAAATTAGGAAATTTGCTGACATTTCTCAGAACAAATGCTTCTGATCACATTGTTGAGGACATAAAAAGTCCCCCTAGTTCATTGCCTGACTGAGAGAGGCAGGCAACACAAGCAAAGTTGTTTTATGAGTGAGCTCATCTCCAATAGGGACCAGCTTCAATGGTAGCACACACACACACATACACACACAAATATAATATTTCTGTAATTGTTAGTAGTAGAAAACATCATAGCAGGGAACATTACTCAATAAAAGCAGGACACATCCATCAACAAAGGGTAAAAATAATCAGCAGGAAACATTCATTTTTTGTACATGGTTTTCTTGACCCACATCACCCCTTAGAACATCCAATATTAAAACAACTGTTTCCAGGTTTATCTTTACAACTCTGACCTGCTTGACACAAGTTCATTTCATACCTTCAACCCTCTTGTCTCTATCAGTTAGAATACTAAGTGACCCTTGTTATTTGGTCATCAGAAAAACATGTTTTATTCTTCAGCATTCATATCTGGCATCATAGACAGGACATGCTCATAGTATTTGCACACCAAAAACTTCATACATTCATAGATGGCAGGGATGATGGCAAAAGCACAATTTTTAAAAGCTCTTTAAGACATGGGGATGCCACCAAAAATGGAATTTCTCTCTCAATTTGTCATTCTCAGGATTCCTAATTTCAGGAGTTGTGTGTGGCTGTTACAAGCCATGCTATTTGGGAACACAGGGATGTTTGGAGATAAGAATGAGTGTTCACATGCCTCCTGTCCCCATTTCAGCTGTATATGAGATACTGGTGAATGCCTGTGTACTTGTCTTGTTAAAGACAAGGCAGGTATGTATCCCTCCCCATATTAGGAACAGCTGTAACTGTTTAAATTTGGCTTGTGCAGATAAGTGAATGCTTTGTCCCAGTCAACATCCTCAAAGTTCATCAACATTCTCAAAAGTCTTCATATTCAGGAGAAAAAAAACACTTTGCCCACCCCTAAGTGAACACGATTGTTTATGCAATCAAGCGTGATTTGCTTAACATCCTTAAACAGATCCTCCCTTAAACAGCAAGATAAATAGTCCCCTGGCTAATAGCAATAAATTATCTCTAAATTAAATACAAAAATTGAATGGACTATAGGGACCACATGATTTAATACTGGAGATACTCTGACACACTGGTTAAAATCGTAGGACAGAGCCTTTGTACCTTCTTTGCTCTCTCTCAAATACCAGGGGACTGTTCTAAATGTTTTGCTTTAAACCAAGACCAGCTCCAAGCATCTCTGTGGAAGACTGCACAAACTGGAGTGCTAAGGAGCTGGCTATTTATTTGTCCAATTTGCCTCCATGCAAGCCCTCATACAGCATTTGTAGGTGAATCGCATAAGCAGATGCTTTGTTTTAAATCACTTCCTGGGGTGTAATTAAGGAGACATGTCACTGCTTCCAAGGGCACCTGCTTAATACAATTGATACAACATGGAATGCAGGTTGACAGAATTGGCTTTGTAATTGATTAAGGAAGGTCCTGGAAAAAAGGAAGAAAAGGGAGCAGGGAGCAGGTCTATGACTGAGGACTATTCTGAATTGTACTGCAATACAATGTGTTTTTAGATAAGTCATAAATTACACTTGGATATTACAATGAACCACAGTTTATTGTGACAAGAATGAACTGCAGCAGGTCTTGGTCTTGGGCAATCCCCTTCTATCTTCTCTGACACAACTGCAAAGAGGGTTCTGAAGTGTTCGATTACATTCTTCCATTAACTGCAGTGTATCATTACATTAGTGTATCATAAGTGGTTAATCTTAACTATGGTTTGCTTGAAACAAGGCAAATCAACTGATTTGTGAAGTTAAGATGAACTT
This sequence comes from Varanus salvator macromaculatus, assembly GCA_023646645.1. Taxonomy (NCBI): domain Eukaryota; kingdom Metazoa; phylum Chordata; class Lepidosauria; order Squamata; family Varanidae; genus Varanus; species Varanus salvator. Next base: position 14,635,323 of record JAIXND010000771.1, on the reverse strand, counting down.
AGAACACAACATTCAGTTGGAGTCAATCAAAACTGAAAAAGGAACATATCACAGTGGCTGCTCTGGAGAAGAGAACATGGGGAGCTCAAGTCTTAGGCTCACTCTGGCTCTTATCTACCATGAGGCTGACCTGCATCCTATTCATGTTATGAGACACACTGTCAGTGATCTTCACTACCAAAGTGCCTTGCACCCTGCCCTCCATCTAGAGTGCCAATTTTGACTATCTAGAAGTACTACAGAAGGAAGGGAAGAAACCTGGGGCATCATTTAGGAACAATGGAAGCCACTGACCCTAGGCAATATATACATTAATGCATACATTTCTGGATGCATTTTCTTCAAGTACAGTACACTGCAGAAATCTGGTTTTTGCACTTTTTTCCTTAATATGGACGTTTTGGGGGCATAGGACAGATTTACAATGCTTTCCTGCACTGAGAAGCTTGCAAAATGCAGATGTTGGAATGGAACTCTGCCCTGGTTTATTGGAGGGCTTGGGGGACATGAATTAAGTAAATCTGTCTGTCTGTCTGTCTGTCTGTCTGTCACAGAGTTTTTTTTCACCCATCCATAGTGAGTGCACATTTACTTTTTAGGCCTATCAGTGGCTACTGGCAAAGATAGAAAAATAAAGTTTGCAATGGTCTGAAGCAATGTGCCAATGAATGCCAGTGGCTAGGATGACAGCAACAGCAGGAGAAGTAGTTGGCATCACACATTGTTTGTGGAATTCTGGAAGCATTTGGCTGCCTACTACCAGAGGCTGGATGACATGTTTGGATACAAGGAAATCTTACAAAAACACAATGTCTCTGAGACTCTCTCATCCTAAGCAAGCTCACACACTCTAACAGCTTTCCTTGGAACATGTCCCCATCCCTGAGGGAACTGAGGAGAGTGAAAACACTTTATACCCTGCATCTCTAAAACAAGTCATTTAAATAAAGTCTTCTGACTGCTTGTTCCAATGGTCATTGCTAATTCACTTGCACAGTTTCTCTGTATTTTACCATATCAATAAAAGGTGTAAACTGAGTACAGGAATCTTAGGGGGACCCAAAGCAGAGAGCCACAAATCATTCCAAATCTAATTCACTCACCAATCAACCAAAATTCATCTATCAGGGACTGATCAATAGTTCACACACTGAGCTCCTAATTGTACCTCTGCAGCTCTGGAAGTCTGTATATTTTAATATAGACTCCAGCCTGCAGGCTTATCCAGTTCGCTGATAATTTGAGCACTAGTGAAGGCAGGGAGACAAAATATGTGCCAAGTTGCCAAATATAAGGAAAGAGATGACTTCCAAGAGGGCATATTGAGGCCATTTCCCTTTACATCAATTGTTAATCCCACCATATCTCCACATTAGGGCACGAAGAAATTAAGGACAAAAAATGCAGAGACCTAAAGATGCCTGCATTATTGATGATGTTGTCTCCACTGATCTCTAGCTGCAGGATACTCTTAGAAGTATTGACATGCTTGGAAATTCTATTTCTTGTTAGGGTTATTCAATGGAAGTATCAAAACAGAGGTGAACAACTTGTGTCCCTCCGGATGTTTTGGCCTGCAACTCTTATCAGCCCTAGTCAGCACAGTCGTTGGTGAGAGATGACAGAAATTGTAAACCCAAACATTAAGCTGCCCTCGACGATTCTAAATATAGTGTTTAGTTGGCTGCCTATCTGTCCTTTATGAGCATCCTTTTCCTAAATTGGCCTTCTGTTCTGCAATGTGACTTCACACAGCATGAGTGGCCAACATGGGACGCACAAGTATTAACCTATCCTGAGACACCTTAAAATCACAGACTTCTAGAGTTGGAAGGGGCCAAGAAGGCCATCAGGTCCAATCCCTGCTATTGCAAAAGACCCAGTTATACCGTCCCTCTCAGATCACTGTCCAGTTGCATATTGAATGCCTCCTACTGTGGGAGAACCCACGACTTCCCTAGATCATTGGTTCATTGTTTTACTACTCTCAGAACATTCTTCCTGATATCTAGAATCTAGTTTCTTGCAACCTGAAATCATTATCCCATGTCCTTCACTCTGGAATGATTGAGAAGAGATGCTGGCCTTTGTGCTTGAGATCCTGGCCAGCCTCTCAAGTTCTTGTGAGCGCCATCATGTCCTCCCCCAGTCTTATCTTCTCAAGGATGAACATGTCCAGTTCCCTCAGTCTCTTCTCATAAGACTTTGCTTCCAGACCTTGAATTATCCTTGTTGCGCTTCTCTGAACCCCTTCCAGCTTCTCTGCATCTTTTTAAAACTGCGGTGCCCAGAACTGGGCACAGTACTCCATATGAGGTCTGACCTGTATTGAATATAGGGGCACTATTACTTCTTTAGTACCAACCAATATAATCTACTCCTCTTAATTTTAATTTAAATATATTTATATCTTCTTAGTGGTAGCTAGGAGTTTTCATAGAATCAAAGAATCATAGAATAATAGAGTTGGAAGGGGCCTATAAGGCCATAAAGTCCAACCGCCTGCTCAGTGCAGGACTCGAAGCTGAAGCAATAAAGCAAAGAAAGGACCTCTAGTTCTACTTTCCCATGAATGCCTCTAAACAGCCATGTGATGGTTATGCTCAGGTTAGTTTCTACAAATTTTGGAATGTGCCCATGGGCCCAGCGACTGCACAGCTTGGCATTTGATGACCTCTGAGCAGCTGCTGTGTAGATGTTCCATAGCAGATTTTTAAACATATGTTTCAGGCTGAAGGACATCAGAACATAAAGTGAGCCATGCTCGCTCAGACCAAGGTCTGTTTTGTTCAACAGTGGACAACCAGCTGCCCACAGGAAACTCACAAGCAGATGTAAGTGCAACAGAAGTGCCCCAACCAAGTTCCTCAGCAACTGGTGTACATAGGCACTGAACCTGTGACACTAGAGGTAGTTTATAGGCATCAGAATGACTAGCTTTTGATTGCTTTCTTCTCCTAGAATTTGTCCAAATCTCTTTTAATGCCATTCATGCTAGTGTCCACCACTAGATCTCATAGAAGTGAATTGAATAGATGAATTATATTCTATGTGAAGAAGTACTTCTTAGTTTGCCTAAATCTCTCACCAGTCAGCTTCATGGGATTGTTTTGTCATGGAATTGTTTTCTGTGACATTGGCCTGTTTCTACCAGTCCAATATCAGGGGTCCATCCCTATGTACACCACTCGAAGAGGACCTTGAATGAGGAGCTGTTACTGCAGTCATGTCCTGCAGGACACCAAGCTATTTATTGTGGTTGAAACCAGATAGGATTGTGAGAAGCTCCAAAGGATCTCTCCAAACTGGGAGAATGAGCATCTGGATGGCAAATATAAGCAGTGTAAAGTAATGCATGTTGGAACAAAAAATACCAGTTTATACCATGTATAAACTGCTTAGATATGAGCAGTATTGACTGGCCAAGAAAGGGATCTTGGGGTTACAGTGGATAGCTTGATGAAAGTGTTGACCGAGTGTGAAAAAAAGCAAACTCCATGTTAAGGCATAGCTAGGGAAGTAATTGAAGATAAAGCTGCCAATAAAAGTGCCATGCTACTTTTCTACAAATCTATGTTATGACCACAAGTGCAATGCCGTGTATAATACTGGTCCTTTTTTTTGTTTCATCACAAAGTCATGCCCGACTCATCATGACCTCATGGACAACATTCCTCCAGGCTCTCCTGTCCTCCATCATCCCTTGGATGATGACTTGGATGACTCAAGTCCACACCCACTGCTCCAGTGACAATACTGGTCACCACACCTTGTTGTAGAGCTGGGGAAAGGCAACCAAACTTATCCAGGGGCTGGAGCAATTCCCATGTGAGAATTTTTTTAGCTTAGAAAAAAAAGCAACATGATGGAGGTATGCAGAATTTGGCATGATGTGGAGAAAAGGAAGACAACATTTTTCTTCCTTTCCCATAATAGTAGAACCTGGGGCCATCCCTGGAAGCTGACGGGAAGGATATTAAAGGCAGGTAAAAGGAAGTGGTATTTCATGCAAACCAGGGTTAAATTACTGAATACTACAAGAGGTAGTGATGGCCACCCATTTGGACAGCTGTAAAGCGGGCTTGAACACTTGAAAGAAGGCTATGGCTGCATACTGGTCCTGATGGTTGCATGCAGCCTCCAGCAACAGAAGTAGTATCCCGCTCTGCAGCAGCTGCTGGGAAACATGGGCAGGAGGGTACTGTGGCACTCAAGTCCTGCCGGTATGATCTTGTGGAAGCTAATTTATCACTGTGAGAACTGTGCTGGACTAGAAGGTCTGATGCAGCAGGGCTCTTATATTCATGTAAACACTTTAAAATATATATATGCACAATCTCCACTTAGGCCAGCCACAGGTCTGAGCATGATTGCCTTCTCACATGGTTTTTACACAAAAATACTTCATGCAGGGGAAATGAGGCCTCTCCAACCTTTCCGTGCACCGTATCTGAAGAAGCAAATGATTAAAGTAAGTCTGGACCAGGAAAATGCAATTAGTGAGTTTTTACTGAAAATAACCTTTTCATAATAATGTACCAAGGTCTGTCTCAATGTCTCTCAGAGGCTTTTTAAAATAAACTGATAGCCACACTGCAGCATAACAAATTAGGTTTGAGAATTGTCATTCGTGAACCAAGGCTGCACCTTCAGTACTTACGATCCAAACAAATGCTGAATTCAGGTCGCTATTGGGCAATTCAATTACAGTTTCAGACAGTGACCCAGCATGCTACCTGGCACATACTTTCCTATGGCTGCTGTCTGCATCATCTTCATTCCAGCTGAAGAGGGATGCTATTCAATGACCTGAGGCCTCAACATCAGGTCATTCCTCTGAAGCCAAGGATAGGTCTCTGCTTCTCTAAAACTGCAGCTGGCCCTGCACTCCCTTGCTCTAAACAGCTCCGTAGCCTCTGCAGAAATCGGAAACCGACAGGATGATAGCTTCTGCTGTACCAGCTATAGAAAAGTCTGGAGGCAAAATGAGCAGATCCCTCATAAGGCAAAGGCCGGAAAGAGACAGCAAAGAGCTGGAGGCTTGCCCTGAACTCCCAAGGTTAGCTTTCTGCCTTTGGGTGCAGTGAGGGAGGTTGTCCCAACATCAGCATCAAACCAAGATTCAGCCGCCAGCTCAATTAGCTTTCATATATGGAAAAGGGAGAGGCTCCATCTTGCACTTTGCCTCTGGAGGCAAAGTGTATTTGAGCTGGCCCTGCCACTGTAGGACTGCAGTCAAGGTATCTCAAAGCTGGCATAAGTGGTTTGCTTCCACTGGTCTTGGCATCAGGAGGCTGGCATGCATTCCTGTGCCTTTCTACATAGATGCAGCAGTTTGTCAGGGTCTACAGCCAGGATGTGGGCAGCCAGAGACAAGGCAAGAGCAACAGGGGTACTAGGACCAGGGCTACAGAACTTCAGGAAAGGCAGCAACCAAAATAAGGGTTTGATGGAAAGGCCAAAGCATAGTCATGGTACAAGCTGGGGTCAGGAACCAGAAGAATGCCTGAGGGCAAGACAAGGACATGATGAGGAACAAGCCAAGGGTTGAGAATCAAGAACAGAAGCAGAGGTATGGGGCCCTTGGACAGAATAACAGGGCTGGAGACAGGGCATGGCAAAAAGCACAACAAGGCAAGAGGCAACAGGAACCAGATCAGGCAAGAGACAGCAGCTGAAGCACCGCTCACAATAAACCCTGCATTACAGAGGCAACACAGCGAGGCAGGATACACGGACAAGGCAGGATGTAGGTCAGACAAGAGGCAGACCCAAAGCAAGGAAAATGGAAAGGCAGGAAGCAACAGCAGGAAGCAGCTGCAGGAATGGTCAGGCAGGATGCAGGCACAACAGCAAACAGGCAAACCTGTGATGGCAAGGCAGGAGACAGAGTAGGCACTACAGCAAACAGGAGAACCAACGTTGCTGAGGCCAGGTCTGGAGCGAGGAGCTTGCTCTTGCATAGCTCTTCCCCAAGGACTCCCAGTTGGCACTTGTCAGTACAAGGAGAGACCCAGCAGGCCTTGGGACTGATCCTGCAAAAGCAGTGGTCGTTGTTCCGGTTCTGACCACCAGAACAACCCAGATCCTGACACAGTTCATGTGAAGAAGATGTCCGTCCACTCCCAGCACTTTTGTTGCTAGAGAGAGAGAGAGAGAGAGAAGGAAAACACAGCTTGAGACAGCTGTGCTTATTAAGCCAAAAAAAGCTTCAGAAAGAGGGTCATTGCTTTTACAAACAGCTACATTAACCCACCAAAAGCACAGGCAGTCCCTCAAAAGCCTGCCTGATGCTTATGTGCTATGTTCACACAACATTCAGAGAAACCATGAACGTGTAGGCCTTTACATTTATCAGAGAGCCTTTGCATTGATTAGTACGGGAGCAACCACAGAGGCAGCAGAACCCATCTGGGCAAACCTTTGCACAAAGCAGAGACTCATCTAGAACCTTTCATGTGTTTTGTTTCTTTTCTCTCCCTCTCCCTCTCCCTCTCTCCCTTCTTTTGTTAACTGTTTTATTCTGATTCGTTGGGCTGCTTTGAGTGCTTCCACTCAAACTTATAATGATAATGATTTATTGCATCATCATACACTGACAGCCTTGTGAAGATGATCAGGATAATGCAATTTGTTAGTAAGATCGTAACAGTGGTACTTAAAAGCCCTAAATGGCTTGGGACCTAAATATCCACAGGAAAACTCCTTCTTTATCAGCTGACTGTGCTTTAAGTTCTGGGGACAATCTCTTTCAAGGGATAAAAAGACATATTTCCCATATGTCCCTTGTTGGCATACAGCATATCATATGCCAACACGGGACAGAGCCTTCTTTGTTGTGAAACACCCTCCCCACAGGGATTCAACTGGCACCAACATGGTGCTCTTTTCATGCCCAGGTCAATGTATATTAGTTTGACCAAGCCTTTTAAATCAATTGTGCATGGGGAAACAGCCTAGATGTTACATTCCATGCTCTCATGCAATAGCAAATGTTGCTCCAAGAGGTGCTTCATGGACATGTGGAGATGGAGTAGGAATGGGACCTTAAAAGTCATCATGAGCACTCTGAACACCATGCATAGAATCAAATCCCAGCCAATTTTAAAAAATCAGCTTATACATGGACATCAATGAACAATTATTCGTATTATTGCTCCAGCGGGTGGTGAGCCTGACCAGGCAATTATGGCACAGAAGCAGTGTTTTGTAACTGAAAGACAATTACTCAGATCTTCAGTTTAAACATTCAGGAGTGTAATCCGATTTGCTCCACTTAGGCATTACAATTGTTCATTAATATTCGTTCACATTTCAACAAAGAATGACAAAGCACTTAAAAGCTTGCTTTTTCCCTTCAGTTCTGAGGTACCTTCCTATACTGTTTGGTATTCGACAACAGTCTGAATATCAAAAATGCCAAGTGCCAGCAGTCCTGGTTGACATAAAAGGAAACTACAGGTGCAAAGCATTTTTGAAAACAGTTCCATAAGACCCTCAGGGGGGAGAAATGTGCCAATGTTCATTTTGTGCAAAAATATGCAGATCTCTAGAAATATTTGAGATTTGGCTTCTCAGCCAATATACAAACCTGAAATACTTAAAGAGAGGTAAAAGATTTATTTTCAAAATGCTTATTCCCGGCTTTCAATAACAAGGCCCCCCAAGGTGGCTTAGAGCGATCTGAAAAGCCAATGTTCAAGAAAAAATCTCATTCATAAAATTCAGTTCATAATAGAGTGCTGAGATAACCAGTGGCAGCACAATCCAAAACTGCAATGTCTAAAGAAAACCAGAATAAGGGAAACAGTTCATGAGACCAGAACATCTTCACTGCTCACTAGAAGGCCAGAAAAAAGGTAGTCGGAGAAGGCAATCCCACAGACTTGTTGCCAGTGCTAAAATACCCGCCTTACCCATTGCTTTTTTACTGATATTTTTGAATCATTTGTATTTTTATGAAACCTATAATGTACAAAACCAGTTCTTCATTCAAATAAAAAGAACATCCGTGAGAATGCCTGACAAAAATATCATGTTTTCTTTAGGCATCAAAAAGACCAGAAGGGCTGCTGCTTGCCTTGTTTGTGACACAAGGCGGTTCCAGAGAGTGAGTGCTACAAAAGCCATATTCTAAGCCATGGTGGACCAGAAATCAAGCAGACTGAACGGATGGCCATGGAACTGTTATGCGTCCTTCCCTTACACACTCTTTTGCCTTAGCTGTGCATTCATCATATTTTTAATTGGTACAATCTCCCCATGAAAAAGAACACACAGATAATAATGTTGATGCCAAGAGTCACTTGGTTCAGGAAATACATTATGAATTTCCACACAGTGAAGATTTCTTTGCATCCTTGAAAGAGAGAAAAGCTGCTGATACTTTAGTCAAGCATCTTTAAAAAAAAACCTTACCAAGATACTTTAATATTAATAGCATAAATTGGTTGGAAACAAGGTAGGAGAATGATTTAAAACATGTGCAGGGGATTTTTTACAATGTTTCACTAAGAAGTATATCCACAAGCACAACCTTATAGTCGTGACACCAGGTGTGGATGGCCACAGTATTCTTTGGAGTCCTAGCTTACCTGAGAAACTTGCTTTGAATTTGGAGAGCAATACCCCTACTCTTACAGGTGCCATGGCAAGAACCATGCTGGTTCTAGCTCCACTGTCACAAGGGTGACTTGTAATGCAGAGTAACCCCAACCTCTTCTTCTTGCACTCTAAGGAGTGACACCTAAGTAGGCCAAATCAGTCTTTCAAGTTCCTTGCAGGGAGGAATGAGAGGAGATCAGCCTTTGCCTCCATGCTCCTTTTTCCCTCCATGGATGCCTGTAATTCCCTGGGTTCAGAGGACTACAGGCAACTTCCCTGGATTGTGCCCCAACTGTCTGAAATAATGTTAGTCCCATATCAAGTGCATTCCAGACTGCAGCCTTAAGCAAATGGCACAGTAATCCAATGCGCATTTCCTCAGATTCCAGCCCTACTCTGTTCAGTGAATCTTATTCCCTGGTTTTAATATTTAGGATGGCACCTTAAAAGCTGCACTATGAATTGTGTTAGGCTAAGGTTAGGAAGATTACTGTGTGTTTCTGGAGTTTTGCAAAAGGGTCCTATGTCAAAGAGGTAGTAAGCAAGTATAAGTATTCATTTCAGAGGTGGGAGGAACCCCAACTTCAAGTGTAGCCTGATAGGGTGTGAGCTAGTTGTGAGTGATAAAGAAAGGGATTTTGGGGGTGGGGGTGGACAGCTTCATGAAAATTTCAAAGCAATGCATCACTGCTGTGAAAAAGGCCAATGCCATGTTAGGCATAATTAGGAGAGATATTGAAAATAAACCTGCCAACACTATGTTGCCCTTAGACAAATCTATGGTGTAACCACACGACATCTAAAAAGGATATTGGAGAGTTGGAAAATACAGAAAAGGGGAACTAAAATGATCTAGGGGTTTGAGCAAGTACTCTATGAGAAAATCTTACAAGAGCTAAGATTGTTTAGCTTAGAAAAAAGGTTAACATAGGGAGATATAACAGAGATATACAGAATTATGCATGTTGAGGAGAAAGTGGAGAGAGAGAAGCTTAATAACTGGGATCATCCAAAGAAGCCGATTTCTGCAGAATGTAAAGCCACACAAAGAACAGATTTGCATTACTGAATGCAATTGTCCATGAACCAGAAGAACTGTGGATTGAAACCCAATACATTATTAGGAAAGAATTCAGAAAGACAATTTCTGTAGCAAAAAGAAAGAAAATGCCTAATGGATGACAGAAGAAAAACTCACAATTGCTAAGGACAGGTAAGAAGCAAAGGCGAGTGGTGACAGAAATAGGGTCAAAATCGTGAATGCAATTTTTCAGCAACTATCACATACTATACAAAAAGAGACCTATTGCAATGGCCAAAGAAAAAAAGCAGAAAAGCAGGGGGGAGGGGGGAGGAATCGCTTCCAGAATATTCAAGAAGTGAAAGGGAAATTCAAAGCTAGAGTAGGAATGCTGACAGACCAAAAAGGAAACCTTATACAGAAGAACTTGCAATGTTAGAAAGTGAAGTAAAAGCTGCTCTGAAAGCACATGGAAAGAACAAATCAGAACTATTCCAGGCTGCAGAGACTGAATTGGTCCAAACCCAAACAAAATTATTCCAACAAATGAGGAAAGCAAAAGAATGGACAGCGAAGAACATTGGCAGGAAGAAAAATGATGTGTTTGAAATGTGTATTTGGAAGGATGCTTTGCAAATGCCCTGGACCAACAGAAAGATGAATAAGTGTGCTCTAGATCTTATCAAGCCAAAATTTTCCCTGGAAGCAGTAAAGATGAAATTCAAGTTTTTATACTGGGGGCACATCAGGAGAAGGCAAGACTCACTGGAGAAGACAGTCATGCTAGAAGGCAAAGGCAGAAGATGAAGATGACCAAATATGAGATGGATCAATTCCATAAAGAAACCCACAGTCCTGAGTTTCCAAAAGCTGCACAAGGTTGCAAAGGGCAGGGAATTTTGGAGGGCACTCATTCGCGTGGTTGCCATATGTGAATGCAACAAAAAACAAAAACAAAAGCACTACCTGTGAAAACTTACAGAAGTGCTCCAAACTAACTTTGCGTTTTTCTGTTACTTGCTGACTAACAAGCAGAAATGGAATGAGAAAAATTTTTGTCTGGAACTTTTGTATAAATGGCTACCATTATACCATCTTAATTATCTTATGATGTGTTTTTCTCTCACTTCTTCTATGGTACATTTATAATCTATCATTTCAGTGTTAAAGTTTCTTGTTCAAGCTGGCTAAAGTAAGTCTGTCAGCTGCATCTTTCCTCACTTGGGGGATAAAGCTGAGCCAAGAGCTGTATTAAGAATGGGGAGTCTCAGACTTGGGACCAAATATGCTTCTCCCTAAGTCTCGATGCCATCCCTGGAGGCTTCCCAGAAGACCACGTATCCCTTCCAATCCTTATCTATTTCCCCCAGCCATGTGTCACTTTAAAAATGGCAACCTTTTCCCTTTTCTAAAAAGTTGGGATGGCTTGCCTATGACTTAGTTACTGGAAGCAAGAGCTTTAAGCCAAAATATGCTAGGATAGTTTGCAAATACCACTCCCCAATCCCATCTGTGAAATTTCAAATAGAATACACTAATTCCCAATCAAAGCTACCACTCGGTCTGTGGAGAGCTGTGACTCCAGAGTTCCTATCTTGATAATCTTGGGGTTTGATTAGTCTTCTGTACCCAGTATAGCTTCCTAATCCATTCTGTAGAACTAATCACAAAATGTAAAGGAGGGAAATGAGGCATTTTGCCTATAATGGTTCTAACTTAATTCATTCTATTCATTTCAGACACTAAGCATTCTCACCCACTCCAAGACAAACCATCAGAGACACACAGAATCCTATTTGCAACAGAATCATGTCATTTTATGCGGTAAAAGTCTTTCACGTGCATGAATATGCAACAGCAAATATCAAATGACAGCTGGTCATGTGAAGCTTAAGCATGTGTTGGTTCTCCCAGTAGTATCCAATTCACCACATGCAGGAAGAGTGCAGCAAAAGGTGTGCTTGTGTATGGTGACTATAGAAACATAGAAACAGAGCGAGTCAGAAGGGACCTCCCGGGCCATCTAGTCTGACCTCCGGCACCAGCCGGCTCCGCTCACATGCCCACCATCTGCATGTCCAGCCTATCCTTGAACACCCACACCGATGGGGCCTCAACGACTTCCTGTGGAATCCCATTCCTCACCCTCGGGGTCCTGACTGTCAGGAAATGCTTCCTGGCATCCCAATAGAGTCTTGGCTCCCTGAGCTTTGCTCCGTTGGAGCGTGTCCTGCCTTCCTCTGCAGGGAAGAACAGGTCTCTACCCATCTTCATGTGACATCCCCTCACATACCTGTATGTCGCCAACATATCCCCTCTGAGTCCCTCTTTTCCAGACTGAAGAGACCCAGTTCCCTCAGTCTCGCCTCATATAAACATAAATAAATCAGTGCATCCCGGTACTACTTATATTGCTGGATTATTACTCCTCCTGGATATTCGCCTGTCCATCCCAATTTGAAGTTCTCTAGATGCCTTGTGTCTTTACTTACTTTGTCTGCAAACAACTGAGCATACTCTCATTGGAATCAGTTCTGTCACTCGTAATGGTCTTTCACTTTGGTATGTAATTCTCTTTCACAACTGTCCATTTGATGAGCAAAATAGTTTCCTACTGAGACTGTTCATGGTCAGATACCACCACTAATGCAGCTTGGATAGTTTTTGGCATGATATGTGCATCATCCCTGGTCCTTCCTGGGACTCTGACAGCCCGTGCCGAGCTCATTCTAGAGTGAGGATAAGAACTTGCCTACAGTGAAATCTTGAAGAGAAACAGGAGGCTCAAAAGGAACAGCTGAGAAGCAAAATAGTTTCAAGAAAATTGATAGTTTTCTCAGGGATGTTTCATGCATCCCTAAACATACTTGTCCTCCTTATATAGCAGTATTGCCTTTCTCTAATAGGATCCTGAGCTGCAGGAGGTTGAGTATCCACTAAATTCCAGGAAGTGGACACATGACACATCAGCCCAGTGGACAGGAGAGCTCTTGGCCACTTAGCAGAATATTTCCATTATGTCAGTGCCTAATTTAAGTCTTGAATTTAATTACTGATTGAGTCTTTATTCCCCAACCACCTTGAGCTGCACCCTGCCTTCCATGTGCCCTTTGGAGGTCAATGGAATACTGGTTTACAGCAAAATTATATTTAATCCCCCATTTGTCCAAAACATCTGTGTACAAACACACACACATAGGATATTACTTAAATATTTCTTCTCAAATTTCCTTGAAGCTATATGAGAGGTTAAGAGATTGCCATGGCAACCACTTCTCTCACTAGTCTGAACTTTAAAAACCTTCTTTGGATCCTACAAATGCAATGTGATGAAATATAATTTCAAGTGGTTTTTCCCAACTTGGAAAATGCTTTTGCTGAACCCAGAAAGTGTATTGTTTCTGAAGTTCTAGTTCCTGTCCTGCTGAGCAGGAAAATATTTACATACCTTCAGTTTCAGCACTGAGGCCTTTGGTGGAAGCTGTAGCAAAACGGGAACAAGGCAGAACAAGAGGTGAACAAGAAAGATGGTAAAGACAGATGAAAAACCACAAATGCAATGTGGAAATTGGTGTTTTGAGAAAACTGGCATTGTATGTGATTTTTGAAGGAACTGTTACAGTCCTCTCCCCACCAGAAACCACTTTTAATTGTGTCAACACTTGAAAAAATAGCCAATTTAGACTTGTGCAAGAACAGCCATCCCCCAAGGTCAGGCAACAAGATGAAATCCCATCCTTACCTTGGAACAATGTTAATTACAAAGAGAATACAGTGTTGTAATTGACAGACATGACTACATTTATGAAAGTGGGGACAGGGAGAATGTTATCACTTCAAGATAAATGTAATCTCTCTCTAAACTTCTGTTCAACTAAAAGTGTACAGAGCAGTTACTGTGCAAAGTACTTTGCACTGCCTTTCTAATACCATCCCTACAGAGGAGACCATAAGCTGTCACACCCGATAGATTCAGGACTGAAGCTGTAATCTCAGACATATTTACAGGGGAATGAGTTCCGCCAAATACATTGAGTTCTACTTCTGAGTGGGAAAGTATAAGATTCCACTGGGGCAAAGAAACCAGCTGTAGCAGAAGCACCTATTTGGATCTCACCATCTTGTCCTGAGGATCTTCTACAGTCCACCTTCCAAGGTATGGGGTGTTCTCAGTTGCCCTCCCCAAGGAGGCTTGTCTAGTGCTGAACTTGATGCATGCTTCATGTCAAATGAAGACCTTTTTCTTATAGCAGTCTTTTCATATCTTTTGTTTCAGGGCTGTATTTTACTGTGCATGAAACTCTCTTTTTAAAGTCAATGTTCTACTCTTCTGATGTTTTAATACACTTTTATTGTTGTGAGGCTATGATGAGCTGCTCTGAAAGTCCACTTGAAGGCTGAAGAGAGTGATACCAGTGTTCAAAATAAATGCACTAAGACACAGCAGGAATACAGACAAGTCACGATGTCTCTTGAATAGCATCAGACCAGAATAGGTCTCATCTTCAATCCTAAAGCAGGATTTAGCATTGGTCTGTACAATGGGAAGGAGGGGTGAGCAGACAGATACTTCACCAACTCCACACGAATCCAGACTCTGCACATAGCTGGGCCTTGAGTCACCAAGCAATCCAATGTCCTATCTTACCTTTTTATAAAACCCATTTATCTGTGCAAGATACTCAGAGGCTCAGGTTGCTAGTCACTTTTATCCCACGCTTCCTCCAAAATGCTAATTGCAGTCCACAATATCTCTGCCATCCCCCACCCCATTCCACACACACACACCACATACACACACTGCTGTTTTTGATGGATGTGCTTCAGCTCTAAGATTCCTTTCCCCTGGCAACCACAGGGAGATATTCAAAGAACTGTTCCCAGACATTGACAAATGTGGGAAGATGAGGGAGGATTCCGTTTGACCAGGGTGCAAACCTTCAGTCCAGGCACCGAATCTGCATGACCCATGTCCCAGATTTGCCACCCAGAGCTCCCTAGATAGCCCTGACCGTTTCAACTCTTCCCTGACCACTGATCAATGGATCGTTTCCCAGCACTGGTGCAGTTTTTCCTCACTGTAAAAGGGAAAAATGCCTCCCCTACAGCTTAGTTACTGGAAGTAAAAGCTGTAAACATAAAGGAAGCCACAGTCTGGAGATGAGGAGACCTGAACAGGGTGTCAAGGATATTTTGAAGGGCATGCATAGAGTTGCCATAAGTCAAAGAAGACCTATTGTTATTTTGTTGTTTAGTCACAAAGTCCTGCCCAACCCATCACAACCCCACAGACAATATTCCTCCAGACTATCCTGTCCTCCACCATCCCTTGGAGCCCATCCAAGCTCACACCCACTGCCCCAGTGACTCCATCTAGCCACCTCATCCTCTGCCTCATTCTCCTTTTGCTATCAATTGTTCCCAGCATTAGGCTCTTCTCCAGGGAGTCCTTCCTTCTCATTAGGTGGCCAAAGTATTTGAGTTTCATCTTCAGGATCTGGCCTTCTAAAGAGCAGTCAGGGTTGATCTCCTTTAAGATTGACTGGATTGATCTCTTTGCAAAAGACTTGACAATGCATAACTGCAAAAAATGCAAATACCTTTGGCTTTCTGGCTCCACCCCTTTTTACTTCAATTCTGCCTGGTCACCTTCAACCTCAACCACCACTGGAATGCTGCTACTAAGATTTTTTCCTCCCAAATTCAGCCCTGGGGCTCAAAAGGGTTTATTAGGCAGCCCTGTAGCCCAACAGTCATATAAGAGGCCCCATATACAGATAGATACTTGCTTGAAGAATCTCTTTTGCACAGGTGACAGTCATGGCTAGTCAGGGTTCAAATTCCATGGATAATCCCCTAATATAGTGCAGACACATTCTGTTCAGCTGAATGTGTCCATCTTTTCCCTTCAGACCTTCAACTCAGCACCCAAAGACTGGGGTATAGCTCACAGGGAATGGGGTCAACATATGTGCCTGTCCCCCCGCACCCTGCATTGTTGGAACATGTGGAGGAAGAACTTCTGAAGAGGTTTAAAGTAGGTGAGATTGTGCACAGATAAAGATAGGAGGCGTGTGCATACCTGAGAGGGACACAATAGCCAATTTAACACTGAAATGCGATTTCCCTGGATAAAGGCAAAAGGTTTTGCACCCCAGTGTAAAATTGTAAGAAGAGTCCATGTAAAATAATGCTTTAAGTCTCCTTAGTGGAATCAAGGAAGATGTTGTCTGGCACAGAAAGCTTTTTCAGACATTTTTCATAATGATAGATGTGGTATTTCAGCTGTTATAAAAAAGGGAAAACATCCAAATTGGGCCTCTGAATTGTCACTTGCATCATAAATCATTCACTCAACATATTGAAATCCCTGGGAAGAGAGGAAAAAGATAACTTCCTCTTCCATTTAGAGCTGTGGCAGAATTTGATAATATTCTTAAAGGTTCAAGACTGCCTAGAGAATATGTACTCAGTAATGGGAGCAGCCGATCACCGTGTTCAAGGCAGGGAAAAGTGTTTTTTCTGCCAACATTTTCACAGGCAAGTTATAAGTCCTCAAAATGGGCCATAGAAAAAGCAATCAATAAGTCACTTAAGGAGCAATTTAAACGTTAAAAAATGGCAGGTGGTACAGTCCTCCCAGGATTGCACCATTTGTAGAAGTTCACATTTTAGATCTCTAGATCCTTCTTCTTCGTATATTAGCAATCCACATCCAAAGACTTAAAATACACGAGGGGGGATTGAAATAGATAAAAGAGAGCCCACATGGTGATGAACACATGAATCCAAATTAGGTAGATCCAAGCTCACTGCACACAATTCATGACGCTCCCTGGGTGACCTATTGCACAGGGTTGTTGTAAGGATTTCTAAAAATAGGGGCAGCTATGTATGGGCTCCTTGAAGTTGGGAAGATTAATTCATCCCCTGCTAGAAGGAGATACTGACAGGAGGCACAGAAAGTGACGCCCATGTGCACATCTAAATTGCTACAAATATGAACCTTTCAAGTCTGATGAATTAAATACCAAATTTCACCATATGAGGCTGCATCAGAACAAAATATTAGTGTTGTAAGATTTCCATGAAAAAATGTTTGTGATCCTATGCACATTGGAAGTCAGTCTCATTAAACCTATGAGAACTTCTTTTTATGAGCTAACATGAGTAAGATTGTGCTACTGGTCTGAGATAGATGTATAGAAATATACACATATACTGTTGTTGTTGTTGTTGTTAGTCGCGAAGTCGAGTCCGACCCATCTCGACCCCATGGACAACATTCCTCCAGACCCTCCTGTCCTCCACCATCCCCCGGAGTCCACTCAAGCTCACACCAACCACCTCAGTGACTCCATCCAGCCACCTCATCCTCTGACACATATACTATATGTTCAAATTCTGGGTTCTTTCCTAAGGTTGGTGGTGAAATGCCAGGTTAGAACCCACCCTAAGATTCTCTGTACTTCTGCTATCCTTGAGATTCTTCCACGTCTGTCAATTCCCCCCTCTTCTGTGTGACTAGTGCCATTTTTGGTATATTTGGATAGCATTCAGTCTCACTTGTAGAAACAGAGTGGATAATGCTACCCATAACCCTGTACAGGGCATGTCAGCAAAGTCAGATCCCTGAGTTTATAATCAAAAACTAATCTATAGAATTTGCAGCAAAGCTGTTGGAAACCTCCAGGAGAACTTTGGCTATTAGATGGTATAGAAATTAAATAAATAAATAATAATGCATTATTGCCTTTCTTGTCACTCCTCTGCAGGTTTGGAGCATTAAAAACAAAACTCTAGGGTATGCCAAGCAGCGCACCAACACTTGAAGGAAATTGAATTCAGGGCACAATTCCATGCATGCTTAGATAGAAAAAAGCCCTACATTTTTTCCCTAAGTATGCATAGATTACAGCCTTAAACTCTTTGTGAGGGAAATTGTACTCAACTAAAACCTGCCCTTTCAGAACAACAGCACTTACTTTAACCAGAGAAAACAGCTGAAACCTTTGGCCTTTGCTCTCCAAGCCTTTTCATTTGAACAGTTATCAATGGTTAAGACATACTCCAGCAAAGCAGCAAATCTTGGGCTCTCCTGCTGCTGTTGGCATGCTTGGGCCTTCTGGTTTATTAGCTGGAATACCAAAAGACTGTATGAACTAAATTGCTAAGGGAGACAAAGCCAGCTCCCCATTTCTAGTCTTGCCTGTCAAGAATTAATCTATAAACACAGGGGCTCAAGCTGTAAGATGTGTTTCTTCCTACGGATGTGGCATGGAGACATCAGAGGAATTAAGATTGCTCCAAATCCAGGTGTTTTCATGCATCTCATTCATATGGATCAGGATTTTGCCTTGGAGGTAACTGGTCATTGTCCTTCCTCTCATACCATGGCCCAAGATTATCCTGGGCGCCACATCTGCTTTTACAAAAAGAAAATGATTGCATAAGGATCAGGCCCAAAGCCCTGATTTTCAACCTCTCATTCAGTTTCTGTCTGGTTATAGAGAGAACTGGTCTCTCATGCATTACCAACAGATAGATAAAAAGGTGAAGGTTTCACCTTGACGTTACGTCCAGCCATGCCCGACTCTCGGGGGCGGTGCTCATCTCTGTTTCCCAGCCGAGGGAGCCAGCGTTGGTCCGCAGAAAGTCTCCGTGGTCATGTGGCCGGCATGAGTAAACACCGAAGTGCATGGAATGCTGTTACCTGCCCACCGAAGTGGTGCCTTTTCATCTACTTGCATTTGCATGCCTTCGAACTGCAAGGTTGGCAGGAGCTGGGACGGAGCAACGGGAACACACTCTGCTGTGCAGATTTGAACCGGTGACCTTTCGATCTACCAGCCCAGCAGCACAGCAGTTTAAACCACTGCATCACCTGCAGTCCCTAACAGATAGATAGATTTGTCCAATTCTGAGGAGGAATTTGCACTAGCAGACATCAAGACTCTTGCTTCCATCATGGCCACTTGCAATATTTGGTGGACTGGAAAGGATAGACCTGAGGACCACTTTTGGGAGCCAGCTGAATATCTCCACCACCACCACCCCCATCTAATCAAATAGTTTCATGATTGCTACCCACAAAAGCTTTGGGAGAAGCACCCTATGCAATTAGAGTATCTCCACTGTTCCCACCCTCAAGCTGAGCAGAGTCCGAAGCTTTAATGAAAGGGAGGAATGGAAGGGACGTTTTCCATTTAGATTCATCTCCTACAAGGGCAGATGCCTCTTCCTCAGCTTTCAAAGAGGGCTATTTAGAGTCCATACTCTTCCATACTCTGCTAAGTTTCAATAACAGAATTGCACTTCAAAGGTTCATCTTCAGTTTGATAAGCAGAAAGAAAAGAGAGAAAGGGGACAGGCTAGGGCATGCTAGGAATTCTAGGGCTTTCTTCTGTCTAAGTATATCTAGGATTGTACCCTTAGAGATTTGCTTGTTTAGTTTCAATTCGCTTCAGAACTGAAGTTTCAGTCTGAAACAATGTAGGTATTGAGGTTCAGATTTAGTTCAACGTCCTGTTTGAAAGGCCTTCAGACGGAATGACATGCCTTAGCTTCAGATCATGCAGTCCTTGCATTATTATGTAAAATAGGATAGTCAAGTCTGGATGCACTTGGGCTTCTAGGGCAAGTTTCAATAAGTAAACAGGAATGACAAATATCTCCAAAGTGAAATTTCAAACACTGTCTACATGGTACCAGCTATTCTGATTGGCATGGACCGTGCCATCATTCATGAGGTATTACCTTCTGGAGGTGATATTTCCACTAATGAACTCTCTCAGGTTTTGACTTGCCCAAGGCTATTTTAGATACCCCAGCAGGTAGCACAGGTTGTATTTCAAATCTAGACTATCTCAACTTTACTTTCATGCTAGTTATGACTCTCTTGGCTATAAAATCCAGCAACAACATAGATCATCAAAACAATTTCCCACATTTCTTTTGAATAATGCAGTGAAATGACAACTTATACATCAGGCTGCCTGCTTTATTACAATATGAATGATGAGGGACTTGCTTTTCCAAGGAAAAACTCACCTCGCTCACATACATGCGCACACGCACACGCACACACGCACAGTCATGTATGCAGGATTTTAAAATTTCCACGGAGGACATCTGGTGCTTGCTAGTTGATTTCTGTGCTTATTTACTCAGATGTAAAACCCAGTGTGTTTGACAGGGCTTGTCCCTGGTAATTCATAGGATTACAGCCACATTCTGATAGATCTAGAATGCAGTCCTATGCATGTTGAGACATTCCTTGGTGGAAAATGCTAGGAACTGTATGATTTTCTTCTGTCTAGACATGCATAGGACTGTGCCCTTAAGGCATGCACACATGCACACATGCATGTGCACACACGTTCTCTTACCCACAGAAATCAAACCATGACATTCACTGGTTCTTGATCCGCCATGGACAATCTTTTCCATGCAAGAGGTTATCTTTTTTCATAGGTCAGGCGTTTCGCAGCATCTGCATAAGGAAAAACATCTGCGTAAGGAGAGCCAGTGTGGCATAGTGGTTAAGAGCATGGGACTGGGACTCAGAGGATCTGGGTTCTAGTCCCCGCTCGGCCATGGAGCCAACTGGGTGACTCTGGGCCAGTCACAGACTCTCAGCCCAGCCTACCTCACAGGGTTGTTGTTGTGGGGATAAGATGGAGGAGGAGAATGATGTAAGCTGCCTTGAGCCCTTTGTAGGAAAAAGGCAGGATATAAATCCGAAAATAAATAAATAAATAAATAAATAAAAAGGCCATTCAGAAAAGAAGCTGGTGGTCCAGATTTGAGGCTGCCCGATACTCACTAGTCAGCCTAATGGTCCATCCAACCCAGTCTACCTGCATTTGCAACAAAGCCCTGCCTTAGGCAGATCTGTTGCACCTTTGCAACAAGTTGGGTTTTAGAGGATGATGCTGGGCCTGAAACCTGGGATCTGATCTTGAGCTGTGGCCCAAGGTCAAGGCCCCTGTCTCCCAACATGGAGCATGGAAGCTACACACATGCATCTTCAAAATGCACCTTTCATTGCTCCTCTGTACTTTTCAAAACACTAATAAAATGCTTAACACATAAAGGGAGTATTATTCAGTTCTTAAAAGTGTACTCTTAACCAGCTGATAGGGTCAGAATGTGAGAAATTTGCCAAAGGGTTATTGACTCTGGTGGCAAGTGGAGTGTCTAGGTGATATATGTGAGTTCCGCTATATTTTGAATGGTCCCCAAAATGCTATATACATCCTTAAGTATTATCCTTACAATGCCAGAGGCCCTTGCACATTCCTGGCACAACCAGATGCTTTTTGTAGAGCATGGTCTTATAGATATTTAAAATTCAGGCATTTTTCCAAATCAAGATGTTAGCAACTTTCTCATGGTGGCTTCTGTCCAATGATGTGCTAACCCTCCATGAGTGCCCAAGGACTGATGCAGCAGAGGCAAATATTACCACCTGTCACCACCAGAGGTAAAATGAACCCAGCCTCCTCAGTCCTCAGAGTCTAGTTCCACTTGGACAGGATCCCACTGGGTTCTCATGCTGGACTTCTTTGCAGGTCTCCTTTCCTCCTTGTTAAGCAAGCACAAGTAGGTTACTTTACCCAGCACAACGCATGCAATTTGGTGGTTCAATAAGCAATTAATGACAAATAAAATGGTGTGCCCTTTTGTGAGCATCCCCCTTTCGCCCCAGTGAGAACAGGATAAAAGATCAAGAAAAAGCACAGAAGGGCAAAAGATGCGTCATAGTCAGAGCACAGGTAGTTGCAAAAGGAAGGTGTCTTTGCCTTGGACTTCGATAAGATGGAGTCAATAAAATCGAATGAGTGGCCCACTCCAGGCCAAGCATAACAGAGAGCAAGAAGCATCTCTTAAGATCCAGAAATCCTTTTCCATACAGCGAGTGAAGAACAAATAATCAATGGTGCAAAGCTAATATACCTTGTGGAATTAAAGGACTTTGGGGAATTAAATTTAAAATTAAAAAAATAAAAGCCAGAAAAATTTGGTGGAAAATAAAGCCCTCTCTGCAGTGCCCAAAGTTCACAGCCAAAAATTCAAATCCTATATAAGCATGCTGTCTATGGCAAGATATATTTTCTTTTTTGTTACCAATCCTTTTTGCTTTTTATATCATGTCTCTTATAATGTAACCTGTGATTATAAAAAGTAAATCAACTTGAGTGTTTGGCAGAAAGTAATATATAAAAGAAATTAATCAATGAAGTCTGATCTTTCCACATCCTAAGTAAGTTACCTCATGGCTGGCCCAAGATTCTGTCAGAAATCAGAGTCTGAACAGATCTTTTAAAGCATTGAATCATTCCTGTTTCTGATGATTTAAGACTAAGCCTCCAGCATAGCTTTCTGCATAAGACGACAGTTTAGGTTGCTTGAATGAAGCCAACCAAACAACTGCCAACATTTTCTTCTGTTCCAACAAAGATTGGTAAGTTGTATTTTCCAAAGTTCTCAAGAGAACACAAACCACCCATGAGAAGGAAGAATTGATAGGATGTGCACAGGTATTTTAAGTCAAAGATAATGGTTCATATTTCCAGAATGCACAGATCCCCCAGATGCAGTTCTGAAGGAGATTCTTTTGAAGGACAGGTAAATTTTATATCCTTTGCAGTGGGTTGGTATCTGCAGGAAATCAACACAAATTAGAATTCCTCATTCCAGATAGGCAACAACAATGACAGGCAATGGCAATGACAATGACAGTGGAATAAAATCTGCAGGTTGCTTTTAAGAGATTTACCTCCCCACATTTACCTCCCCAGGATCTAGAAGTGGGAGAGAGGAGTCCAAGGGCCTGACAGTGCGCCTGGCCTGCTGTTTGTGCAGGCCAAGCAAGGGTGGAGCATCACAGGGTGATAATACCCTTTGCAGCCCCACGCTTGGCTCTTTTGATTTTTGGCCCTCCTTTTACATAGTATGTGCTTTGCTGGCCCTCTGTCAGAAGGCTGGGTAGGCATTTTGTCTCCAGATGGCCAATTGACCTAATAAAGCTGCTGCTGTTTTTACAATAGACAATGTCAATTGATGGTGATTAATGTGGTCACACCTGGTGGCTAAGTGCAGGAATAGTCAGGGGGGATGGTGAGTATCTTGTGGTTGGTGATTCTGAGGTCTCTCCACTCAGTTTTCCAATCCATCAGGGAGATGTAGAGCACTTCTAAGGCAAGTACACCTCGCTCATTGTGAGTTTCCAGGCTCTGGGTAGTGGGTGGCATAGGGAAACCCTCCCAACACCAGATCATGTGGAATGCGGGGTTCCATCCCACAGGGTTTGGATGTCTTACCTGTACATCCAGTGGCAAGGGACCAGTCTAATCCGGACCACTCACTAGCAGACCTGTCATGGAAATAAATGTGACCCAAGTGTATACCAAACTTACCTCTCTGGACTCCATATTTCTACCCCTTTTCACTTACAAGGTGCATTTGTGTGTTAATTCGATTTTACAACAATAATAATGGTAAATGTTTGCTTATATTTAATTAACTGGGAAGAAGTGTGGTACAGTGGTACTTCAGTTCAGGAATGCCTCAGTTCACAACCAAATCAGGTCGCAAACAGAAATTTCTGAAATTTTTTGCTCAGGTTGCAAACTCCGCATCGGGTGATGATCGCGATTGCGCCCATCTCCGCCCCCCTCCAGCGAACCCACAATCGTGCCTGTCTCCCCCCCCCCAGTGCATTCATGGTCGTGCTTGTGGTGCGGGGGGGGGATGGCCAGGCTCATGCTCGGGGTGGGGAGAGGGAGATGGCCATGATCTTTGTTGTTCTTTGTCACTTTGTTTCAAATGTTTGTGATTAAAGAAGAAGAAGAAGAAGAATGGATTAACCTTATTTACATTGGACCTTATGGGGAAATTTGACTTGGCTCACGACCAATTTGGGTCACGACCAGAGTCCTGGAACGGATTAAGTTCATGAGCCAAGGTACCATTGTATTTTTATATCTTCTGTAGTCAAATCCATTAACTACTTCGATGTTCAACACACCAGATCAAGAATATTTTTATGAGTAGCATGTCCACCATGACTGGCCGAACCCATGATGAGTGCCCCAGGACATAGAATGAAAACCCCTGACTTAATCCACATTCAGGTGACCTGAATATCAGATCACCGTAATGAAACCTATCCCAGCCTGATGTTGCCCAGCTATCAAAGAATATGCTAGCTGGGGCTGATGGGAACTTAAGTCTAAAATGTCTAGAGGGCACCAGTTTTGAAAAGACTTCTGTAACTTGGAGAATCTATGGCTGACTCTGCAGTTAGTTCATAAGAGGAAGAGGGCTCCCAGTCCATTTCCAGGCATAGTTCAAGGTTTCACAGCTTGACCTTTTGGGACCTTTTGGTATGTTAAGGATCTCCTGCCTCCCCATCAGGTTGTCCTTTCTTTGAGGGCTCTCCTTTGCATACTGCCATCATATGAGCAGGAAAGAACACTGGTAAGAGAAAGGGCCTTCTTGCTGGTGTCACCCCAGGTGCTGACTGCCCTTCCCAGGGTTGGTCCCTTGATACCTGCTGTGACATCACCATTTGCTGCCTGAAGCAGGTGACGTGCTGAGCCTCACGCAAGACAAGCTCTCAAATCAAAGGGCATAATATTCAAAGCCAAGCACAGAGTCAAGTGCATGCGTCCAAAAATCCCACAAGGGCCTCACCCTGTCCCTAGTAAAACTACATCCATAACAAATCAAATAAGAATTGTCTGCCTTTATATGGCTCATGAAATCTGACAGTTCTGGGTACCATACAAGCCCCATTTTATTTGTAGGCTTTTCAACAGTTTACCCTTCAGAAATTGGATTTATGCTGCTTTTTATGTTGTTTCTGTTAACCACATAGTGCTAATACTGAATTTATTTGGATCATATATATATAAGTTTGAACATGCTGCAATCTTCCCTGGGAGAAGTATTTTGAAAGGTAGCATGTACATCTTATAATGCATACTAAAATAATATGTTTGTATCAGGGAACTTAACCTACTAGCCATCCAGAATTTAAAACACCGGCAAGCCCAGTGTGAGAGATGTATGCTTGTTTTAGGATATTATACTCTATGCTTTGGATCACTGATCAGCAGTTATCCACTGTATGCATATTCAGGGTACAAAAGGTGCTATGTAGAAAATGTACAGTTGCAGGATCCCTGTCTTTAATACTGAGGGTTATTGTTGGATTGTTTGTTTGCTTTGGAAAGGGGGGCCTCTGGCATGTCTTTTTTATCTTTTTTATCCTTTACTTCAAATTTTAAAGCAGTTTTTGCTTGTCATAATGTAAGAGCATTAAGCATACAAAAATACCTAGTAGTTGAAAAGAAAGCACAGCTTTCTTTTGTAAGCTGTCCAGAGACCTGCTGGGTATTGGATGGGGTAAAAATACCCAAATAAATAAACTTAAGCTTTTTGAGAATAATTTGGGAGCATTGCCTTTTTAAAGATGAAGGATGCAATCCTACTTCAATGGTCATAAGCCCCCAAATGTGGAAGTTTGCAGGGCAGGAGCAACAGCAACAGTTTTGTGCTGCCTCTCTGTTTTGAAAAGTAAACAGGGAGATGACACATAACTCATCCAATGTGAATAGAATGGAGAATGACGCATCTGTTTCTAGGGAGTGAGTGGAGTAGAGATAGAAAGCTAGAAGCAGCTCCTTTTGCAGTCCTTCTTGCCAGGGGATTCTATGGTATTTCAATACCAAGAGTGCTAAAATGGCCATCCTGAGACTGGATGACCAGACGATGCATGATGCAGTGTGGACACATGGAACATTCATTCTCTTCATGGTTTCACAAAGCTAACCCTACCCTGCAGGAACTCTGGGCCTGAGTTAGGATAACATGAGAGACCCTCAAATGTAAGATTTCACAATGAATTCTTCTGTCCTTTGAACCCACCTATTCTCTAAGAGCCATAAAAGTTTTCAGTATCTTATTGAATGGCTTTTTTGAGCAGGTAGCAACCCAGAATAGAGAAGTCCAGAGGACTGATGCCAATGCCTTCTTGAGAACAAATGAAGCACCCTGTGAAAATGGATGTTGAGTCTGTGAGGGCAGCTAGAACATCTTCCAGTTTCTGTGTTTTGCCACAATTGTTCCCTTTCAACAGCTGGCATGTTTCTTATTAAATTTATTTATTTATTTATTTATTTAAAATCATTTTTCCCAAATTTGAAACTTGGAAGCAATATAATGGTTCTGGGTCTTCTCAGCAATCCTGACCAAATTACTTTTTACACCTGCTTTTGTGGGGGTGGAGGTAGGGATTGGTCCTGTTTATATTTTATAATATTTTATGAACACTTGCATCGTAATCTAGACATGCACCTTGTTTAACAGTTCTCCCAACTTTCTTGTCAGAAATGTATTTTGTATCTTTGCCAAGTTCAAATGCAAAAGCTCATTTTTCCCATAGCAGGCTCCTAATTCAGTAAAAGTGACAAAAGTCACAGTTTGTCACCATGAATGTTTCTGTTGGATTGCTTAGTTAGACTACAACTGATCCAACCTTTATACAGGAATGTATATTTTGTTTCTAAAGTATAAACTTATGAGAGAGATAGTAATCTTTTACTGTGGGTAATTATTTGCCAAATATCCTAATAGGTAGGTTGGAGCAGGAGTTGTAGAAGCTTTTTGCTTTTTTTATTTTTATCTTTATTTTTTGGTCACACCTATGAATTGCAACTGAATTAATTTGCATGCAATGCAAACAAAGCTAATTTGACATATATAAGGTGTATACTTCTGTAACGGGAACTGTTGCAATCCCCGTACTTCTTTCACCTGCCATGGGTATCGTCCAAAACAATATCACTGAATTTTTCCAGTCCAAGCAGATAAATAAAGTGGAGTGAGACATTGCATATCATGGAAGTGACACAGTGAGGACTTATTCTGTGGATGAGAGAAAGAACACGCAGAGTGCCCCTTAGTCCTGCCAACCTCAACAGGATCAATTCAGTTTAAATCCAACTCATTTTGCTCAGCTGGGTCCTGGATTGGGCTGTTTTTCTCCTTAGCCCTCCTAAAGCTCAGCATTACAAGCAGAAAGGTGCTTTATGGTATCTTTCAAGAAAAGAAAAGGTAAAGGAAAATAAAATTTTGAGCTTCATCCCTAATTTTGATGCAGTCAGAGGGCACATCAGCTGCTTCAGTAAACACATCCTGTCCTTCTTCTTTTCATTTGCCAAAAATGGTTCTGTTTTCAAATGTAATATCTATCATAAATAAAGAATTTTACTCAAAAGGTTACCCTCTTAGCATTGTAATCTGCTCATTGCTAAGTCCACCACTGTCTTCATGTATAATGTATCATTTTTTTTCTTTCTGATGGCTTGGATTTATGCAGACACTTTTAAGAAAAATGCCTTGGAAAAATAATTCTTTGATTACTTGTAGATAAATGCACAAGGAAAGTAGGGTGGGGGTGGGGGGGGGGAGACAGGAACATTAGGCAGTTGCTTCCCCCACAGAATTATCTTGTGCATTGTGCCAGCTAAAAGCTAAAATGAAGTCAACCTTCCAGGATCCTTAAGTACACATATCAACAATCTATCCATATGTATTTATTTGATTGAAGCACGATTGATGCATTAGACAGAAGAACCATTGAGATATTGTCATCTGATGGCACTCAGAAGCTTACTTCTAAAATCGTTTTATTAAAGAACTAAAAAGTTGTGTTGCCAGAATAGAGAGCGAGCTTGGCCAAGTCCGCCATTTTCTTTTTTCTGCAGTGACTAACCAGAAAACACTGGGCAATATCCAATGCTGACTGGTGTCAGCAGAACGTATTGCTTGTGCAAGAGGAAACCAGTGCTCCTTAAATCATCCCAAAATAGGCAGACACATTCATTTCTACAAGAGAACAGGTTAGCAGAGCCAGCAGACTGGAGCTCCACTGACCTCTCCTGTTCCAGAAATGAGCATGCTGGCGCCTTTCTGGGGTTTCTGTAAGAAGTACAAGCCTCCTGTTGCATTAGCAGGGGGTCCTGCTGGCACAACACAGACAGAGGAAGGGCAGCATTTGATACTTTACATTGTCTTTATCACACTGATCTGCCAGTTGCCAACACAAACACTCTGAAACAGCCTTCAAAGGGATAGTTCTTTGTTCTGACAGCAAAGCAACGCATGGTATCCGCCCTCCAACCCAGGCATTGTATACAGTCCTTTTCATCTCACTCCCTTCAAGCACAAAGCTCTCCCTCTTTCACATGCCCAACCTTCCTCCCCTACAAGGATCATGGGGATCTAGGTATGCAAGCCAGCAGGTGAGGGAGGATGGCAGAACCATGAAGGGGGTGAATGGGAGAAGCCACTTCTATTTTAGGGAAAGGCTTAAAGGTCTGTGTCCAGTGTCTGGGTTACACATTCATTTTAAAGCCCAGTCTATCTTTCAAAGCGGAGGGATTTTACCGGAAATCTGAACCAAGACAAACCAGCACAGTGCCTCAATTCCAGAAGCTCAGAGCAAAATAGCTGAAAACAGTCTTGTTCAATCTGCACAGAAGAAAGGAGTAATTTCCTGGAAAGAAAGGGACAAAAGTTCAGGATGTGGATGTACTGTTAAAATATGTTGTCTTTTATCCTCATGAACAACTTCTCAACAAGCATGTCCACTCCAACACTTTCAACTGCTCATCCATTGTGACAGCAATTTCTAAATTTGTAGCACCTTATCTTTGAATCCAGTTGTCTATATAAATGTTTTAAATAAATAAATAAATAAATAAATATGAGCAAACCTAGTTTGCTGATGACCCTAAGTTATTTAAGATAGTTAAAACAAAAAGGGATTGCAAACAGCCCCCATGGGTTTTCTCCAAATGGGAAGAACAGGCATTAAAATGACAAAGGCAGTTCAGTGTGAACAAGCATTAAGGCAAAAAAAGTCCCAAGTTCAAATATAAACTGATGGGATCTGAGCTAGTGATGACTGACTAAGAAACAGATCTTGCGAGTAAGATGGAACCCTCAATTGCAATGTTAACCCACTGTGATGCATCTATGAACAAGGAAAATTTTATGTTAGACTTATTTAGTGAAGAATATAATTTTTTTCCTGATGACCAAACAACAAGGGTCAGTTTCTTAGGGTTCTATTACAGAGTCACAAGGGGGTTGAAAACAGAAAATAAACCTCTGTCCAGGAGGTCAGCATTTGTAAAGATAGGGGAGAAAAACAATTGTTCAATATGACAACCAGGGTGACAAGCCAGACTACCTTCTGTTTCTTACCACAAGACTCCTCCATTTGAAGGAGGGTGAGAGGACCTTAGTCTTTGTTAAAAGTGAATTGGAAAATTAACTCAGTGAACATAAAATCTCAGTAGTTGACTATGTGATAACACTGAAGGAAAATTGTTACAAGAAGTGGCAAGTTTGATGGGAAATTACCTGAGTAAATCTCAGGAGGAACTAATATTGCGGTATAGCAGAGCAATGAGAAGTAGCATGACTTCATTAAAAAAAGTCATGGTGCTTTTGTCTGATTCAAAGGCCAAATTAAAAGCAGCCTGAGGAGGACCTTGGTCCTCCAAGATAGATGAGAAAAAGGTAATTAGCTTGTAAGGGCTCATAAAAAGTCAAGAGGGGTTCATATGGAGTTGTTAAAGCCACACTGTGATAGAGCATTGCTGCTATGTGGAAACAGAGAGGAATTCAAAGGAGTGGAGGTGAAGGTAACCATGCTGGCAACATGCAAGAAGGAGGCAGGGATGGAAATTTCATGAGTGGAAAAGGAGAACATGTTGAAGTGAAGCTGATGGCCCACTGCATCTACATCGATAACCACCTTCCTATTAACATACAAAGAGAATATATTGCAATTAAAAGCATGTGGTGAGAAATTTCTGAAATGTTGGAACTGTAACAAATGCAGTAAAATTATGTAAAAACAAAAACAAAAAAGCAACTGTTAATGATAAAATTAATTTTTAAAATAGCCATTAAATAAAAAGGTTTTAACCTGGAGCCAAAAAGAATATAGATTCAGTGTCAGGTGCTCTCCAGGGAGCGCATTCCATAACCTAGGTACCACCACAGAGAAGGCCCTGCTCCGGGTAGTTGTTCTTTTTATCTCCTTTAAAAGGGTTCTCCTGGAACAAAGCCTCTCCAGCAGATCTTAAGGGGCATGAGGGCATGTAAGGGAAGAGGCACTCCTTCAGGTATCCTGGTCCCAAGCCATTCAGGGCTTTATAGGTCAAAACCAGCACCTTGAATTGGGCCTGGACTTCAACTGGGAGCCAGTGGAACTGGTAGAGGACCAGTGTTATATGAGAGTAATGGCCGGTCCCCATCAGCAGCCTAGCAGCTCTGTTCTGTACCAGCTGAAGTATCCGGACCATTTTCAAGGGCAGACCCACATAGAGCGCATTGCAGTAGTCCAAGTGGGAAGTTACCAGAGCATGTATCACTGTTGCTAGGGAGTGCTCATTCAGGTAAGGACACAGTTGATGGATCAGTCAAAGTTGTAGGAAAGCACTTCTTGCCATCGCCGCCACCTGGAACTCCAGTGACAGCTCTGGGTCAAGGAGTACCCCCAAGCTGCAGACCCTGTCCTTTAGAGGAAGTGCTACCCTGTCCAGAACTGGGTCAAAATCACCTACCTGGAGACCCGCACCACCCACCAACAGGACTTCCATCTTATCTGGATTGAGGCTCAGTTTATTGTCCCTCATCCAGCCCATTATCTCAGCCACCACCTCACCTGGTTCAGTACAGCCACCACCTCACCTGGAGCAGATGTAAATGAGAGGTAGAGCTGGG
Source organism: Varanus salvator macromaculatus (assembly GCA_023646645.1). NCBI lineage: Eukaryota > Metazoa > Chordata > Lepidosauria > Squamata > Varanidae > Varanus > Varanus salvator. The sequence continues at coordinate 14,604,887 of JAIXND010000771.1, read as the reverse complement.
TGTCATCAGCATACTGATGACTCCGCAGCCTAAACCTCTGGATGACCTCTTCCAGCGGTTTAATGTAGATGTTAAATAGCATGGGGGACAAAATACAGCCCTGCAGAAGTCCATGGCAAAGCTGCCATGGCGCAGAACTATAGTCACCCAGCACCACCATCTGCAATCAACTGGCCAGATAGGAGTGGAACCACTGCCAAGCAGTGCCTCCTACTCTCAAGTCAGTCAGTCTATCCAGAAGGATACCAAGGTTGATGGTATTGAAAGCTGCTGAGAGGTCCAGGAGAACCAACAGGGATGCACTCTCCCTGCACAGGTCATCATACAGGGCGACCAAGGCAGATTCAGTACCCAAACTGGGTCTGAAGCCAGACTAAAATGGGTCCAGATAATCAGTTTCATCCAAGAGTGCCTGGAGTTGTCCCGCCACCACCCGCTCTAACACCTTGCCCAAAAATGGAATATTGGCCACCAGTCTAAAGTTGGTGGCCACCTCTGGGTCCAGGAATGTCCTCTTCAGGACAGACCAGATCACCACCATCTCCAAGGAGGCTGGGACCCGGCCCTCCCTCAGTGAGCCATTAATAACCTCCTGGACCCAGGGACCAATCCCGTAACTGGCCTCCTTCAGTAGCCAGGAAGGGCAAGGGTCAAGAAGAGAGGTGGTAGGATGTACCATCCCAAGCACCTTGTCCACATCTTCAGACCACAATAACTGAAACTCATCCATTAAAGATGGATCAGATGGAGCTCTGGACACTTCCTGTACTAGAACAGTATCAACTGTGGAGTCCAGATCGTGGCGAATCTGAGCGATTTTTTCCTTTAAGTGCTGAGCAATGTCATCATAGCGGGCTGCCGAGGGTGCAACCACATCATTTTCCTGGCCAGCATGTGTTAGGCCTCACACTATTCGGAAAAGCTCCACCGGACGGCACTGTGAGGAAGCAATGGAAGCGGAGAATTGCCTCTTCGCTGCCCTCATCACCACAGCACAGGCTCAATAATGAGCGCACAAGTGTGTTCAGTCCGATTCATCCTGAGATTTCCTCCACCTGTGCTCTAATCATCTCCTAACCTGCTTCATCGCCCACAACTCAGACGTATACCATGGTGCCAAGCGGGCTCTGCTAAAGTAGAGCACTGTGTTCCTATCATTCATAAAGGATGGGGGAGAGATGTAAAGAAATGCCTGCACTGTTGCTCTATATTGTATACTCTGCCCATCCTCTGCAAGGGAATAAATTCTCTGGCTAAGCTTGAGGCCTTATTTTGTCACAGCAAAGCCTTGTGTAATAGTTGCCAAATGACATTCTGAAGGAAGTGAAAGAGCCAAGTGCATTGAATAATGTTAGACAGGGCCTAGATCTGACAGATTCAGTTCTGATTGGCTGGGACACTTAGTGAGGTGAAACAAGAGCAGTGGAGAAATTACAGGTAATGTATGACATATGACAAGTAGGGAGTGAGTTAGATTGTGGAGACAGCAAGATCTGCTAGCTGGTATGGTGTCTGAGGAAGACTAAGAGAAAGCTAATACCTATCTTTCATTCTGAGATAAACATAGGTGACTGGTGAAGATCAAGAGAAGGGAGCAGGTGGTTATTATATCCCAAAAATATTTGTTTCACATTTATTAATGTCAGAACATCTCATTATTAATGGTTTGTCTAAGTTGGTAACTGCTGGAGATGTAATACTGTTAATGCTTCTTTTAATAATGTTCTGGCAATGTCCAGTAATTACCTCTTTTTAGTGGAGTTATGATAAAGATAAACTTGGACTGGGATTTTTTTACATATTCTTTTTAACTAACTACCTGTTTTATGGAAGTTAAAATATGGTCGATGCAAACAGATTTTTCAAGACTAAGACTACAACACTGGAAAAATAAAAGCTCACCCGCGATGGTACAATAGAACTATAAGTTGTATTGTCTAAGAGTTCCTTAGGCCAAGAAATATAAACATTTGTTCTCAATGGGACGGCCCATTGAAGGCGAAATAGTGGTACCCACATATTTCTGACCGATGGTGACAAGAAAGCCTGCTCCTATAGCTTTAGGGTAGCAAGAGTATTTGGATCGCCAGCAGCTCTGGGGTTTATCATTAGTAAGTCCGTTCCCAGTTAGCAGCAACCTGAGAGTCATGAGAAGCTATGTATTCCAGGAACTCCACCACCTGGGGTGCCACTCTGCAGTTCCCAGTGAAGTGCAGTTTCCAAGGGACTTAGGAAGGGACTGGAGGCTGCATACTTACTGGGGAGCTGCGCTTTTCAGGGATTGCGGCACTCACAGTGCTGCTGGCAGCCACTCTTCTTATCATGACAGTCGCACATGTTTCTGTAGGATGGAAGGGCATAGCTCTGGCCATGGAAATAGCTGACTCTGGCACCAGGGCCAGGCTAATTACGAGAAGCATCCAAACAGCAAAGAAGTTCAGATTTGGCTTGTAATTATCCCAGAAGTGCTTAACTAGAGATGTTTGTATTCAGAATTCCCCTATTCCAAATAAATGATTATACACGAGATTATACACGACTAGCCAGTTCACAGCACAGTCACTTAGGAGGAGAGGAGGGGAGCATGAGGGGAGGGAACTGGGGGAGAGGGGTAGGAGAGGATCCTCAACAATGTCTCAAAATTCCAAATGTGCCCATTAATCCATCTAAAAGAAAAGAGAGAGAGAGAAGAATAAAAAGTTGGAGATCCCAGCAAAACGAGACCTGCAGAAGACTTTGTATGAGCTGAATGTAACCTACCAGCCACATTAAATGAGGAGGAGAGGAGAGGAGAGGAATCAGCCATTGTATGCACCCTAGAATAATGAAAATATACACCGTAGTGAAGACCTTTCGTTCTACTTGACACAGGAGACTAACTGAATAAACCTGGCAAAGGGGACAGGTCAGTCATGCCTGCCATCACTGCAGGAAGCTGAAGAGATGCTGAAATGGAAGAGCAGCCTTCCCTGGAAATATGGTTCAAAGTCCTGGCCAGTGAGCCTGTAGGTGAATCCTCTCTGAAAAAGGGATGCTCTTCATTTTAATTTAAACCTTCTTCATATGCAGCTTCTACAGCATTGTTCTGCACCAGGGATCCCACCTGTGTCAGCAAGTAAGCTCTGCCTATGAGCATTATCCACTTATTTCAAAGCTTGCTAATGTCCTCTAACTTGCTGTTCTGGACAGAAAAGGGTATTTGGAATCTAAAATTCAAAAATAGGGTGCATGAGCTCAAAACGGTGAACATGAAATGCCAACAAGCATGGCCATTTCTGCTTCCTACCTAGAGATGTTAAGACAGCTTTGCTTGTCAAAAAAAAAAGAGCCAGCATTGCTGATTCTGACCTTTTCGGGCTGAGTTAATTGCTTGGACTTCTAAGGAAAGTGTGCTGAGATAGATACAACACATACAAACAATTTCCTCTTAATTTTCTGGCCTCTGGGGTAAGCAAACTATTTCTTTGTGTTTAAAAGGGCATAGTTAGACACTGTCTCCACTATCAAGTTTCTCCACTTGAGCCAAACAAAAAATAATCTTCTTTAGTGTGTAAAGAAAGAAAAAAATCCTTTTTGCCAACTGCAGCATACGATTCATTTTGTTTTTTGCTATGTTGAGAATCACAAGTTCAGTTGTCAGGGCAAACCACTGGAACATGCTTCTACCGCCAGAAACCAAATCTGGTTTTAATACTAAGAACCAAATATGTCCAAGACATTGCCATTGAGCATGTACAGAGTGCTGTCTTCTCTCACTGATATGGGATCAGCAGACAGATTTCCAGGGTAGAAGGTGTAAACTAGGTGGACATGACTCTGATTTCATGGAATAGTAGAGTGGGAAGGGGTCAAGAAGGCCATTAGGTTCAACCCCCTGCTCTCTGCAAGACTCCAAGTTAAACCGTCCCTCTCAGATGGCTGTCTAGCTGCATCTTGAATGCCTCTTGTGTGGGAGAGCCCACAACCTCCCTTAGGCAATGGTTCCGTTGTCGTACTGCTCTAAAAGTCAAGGAGTTCCTCCTGATGTCCAGCCACAATCTAGCATCCTGTAACATGAACCTGCTATTTTGTGTCCTGCACTCTGGGATGAATGAGAAGAGATCTTGCCCTCCAACTTTGTGACAGCCTTTCAGGTACTTGTAGAGTGCTATCATATCTCCCATCTTCTCTTTTCAAGACTCAACACATGCCTCTCTTCATAGGGCATTGTTTCCAGTCCTCAGAACATCCTTGCTGTCCTCTTCTGTACACTTCTCAGCTTGTCTGCATCTTTCTTAAACTGTGTTGCCTAGAACTGGACACAATACTCCTGATGAGGACTAACCTGTGCTGAGTAGAGGAAATCTTGCACTCCACATATTTGGGAAGTGATGCTTTTATTAAAGCAACCCAGAATATTATTTACTACTTTTGAAGCTGCACCAGGTTGTTGACTCATATTCAGCTTGTGATCTACAACAATTCTAAGATCCTTCTCACTTGCAATATTGTTAAGCCAAGTATACCCCATCTTGTAATGATGCATTTGGTTTCTTGTTCCTGAGTGCAGAAGTTGGCGGTTGCCCCTGTTAAATTTCATTCTGTTGTTTTCAGCCCAGCTGTAGTTTCCCTGAAGAATCTTTCTATGCAATGAGCAAGATTCATGTAGTGAGTGCTACTGATACAGGCAAGGATAAAAGTCTCAGTAAAAATTGCAATCCCTACATGAGGTGGGAAATCTATACCAGCTATTAAACATGGAGATGAAAGTGACCCGAACCCCAAGCCTTCCAAACTGGAGTTGATAACCAGTCAAGCTGAGATGGAAATGATATCATAAACCGATTCGGCCCATAACACTGGGATCTCCAACATGATGCCTTCAGGCACAAATGTGTCTTTGGACAACTCTTCTGGTGCTTGTCAGACTCCCCATCTCTTCTGATTTTTATTTGATTTTTATTACTTTAGTTTATTTAAATTTGGCATGCTGCACAATCAAATGAAATGAAATGCTGCCCTCCAGTGTGAGCATTAGTTGGGCTCATGTTTTGGAGCTCAGACCTCTACCTTGTACTCAGGTCCTTGGGCAAACTGTCTTCTAGTCTCATGAGTTTGTCCTTCTGGGAAATGAATGCTTTGTAGCTTCCTAGGCTGACCATACCAGCCATTTTATGATAGGAAAGCCCCCACCCCAAGGATCATGTTGTGAGAGCATCCTCAACAATCTCTCAAAACTCCAAATGTGCCCATTGATTGATCTAAAAGAAAAGAGGGGAGAGGGAGGGAGGGATGAAAAGAAAAAGTTGGAGATCCCAGCAAATCTCCAATCCCTGCAGAAGACTTTGTGTGAGCTGAATGTAACCTACCAGCCACATTAATGAGAATCCAAGAGCATAAACTAACATAAACTAGTTTGTGTTGCTTGCTGGGACAGCAAGAAAAGAGAAGCCAAATCATCTGCCAAGCCAATGTTTAGTCCTTGGCAGCATGATTGCCCCGGTGCAAACCTAACGTAGACCCTACAAGGTTTGCGTGGCTGAATTTCGACCCTACTTTGTACACTTACAAATATTTGGCTTCCTTGGTCTGAAGTGAGAACGCTCTACAGCCATCCTGCTTGCTGCCAATTGAATCTCTGCTTGACAAGTTCATTGTTTTTGCTACTGGAACTGCAGTTTCCATCTGGAATTTGCTTGATGCAATGGAAGCTCGGCTCCCATTCTTGCAGCCACTGAAAGCATGCAGAGGACAAAAAGGTGACAATGGAAGCACATACTGCCCATCAAGTACACTGATAGATCCTTCAAGTCAATGAAGCATCCACAGCTCACATCGAGAAAATAGATAGATATTGTGCATGTGGGTTCTCAAGAAATCAGCAGGATTTCCACCCTACTTCCCCCCAGTGAAGGTGAGAACTATGGTGCCCTCCAGAATGATGCTGCCTTTGTGGGAATGCATTTTCCATTTCCCCTGGCCAGTAGATCCAATGGCAAGGAAGAAGGGGAGTTCCAGTCCAGCACTGTCTAGAGGGCCACATGTTCCTTAGCCATGCCCTGTATCTCTGTGTGGAAAGATGTGTGTTCTGTCCAGATCTGGTTCTTTTAATTCTTTATGAAAATGGTATACCTTTTGCACCTGCTTCTGATCAGTGTAGGAGGGCAGGGCAGGGCAGGAGCTGCAGCCCAACAGCATCTGCAGGCCCACAAGTTCCCATCTGTTTTGGCTTCTTGCCATTTCTCATTTTTCCAGTCTTAAGTCTGCAACATTTTGTTATTTTAAAAAATCCACACAAGAATCGGTGTACATTTTCAAGTGCCTTACGCCTAAGATAAACAGTTCTACACAATTTTACTGCATAGGCCTATTTTCAAGAGTTTTTCCTCTCCTATAGTACATTTTGGTATACCATTCACAAATACTTTGTACACAATCATCACAAATTTATACCCTTACATATACATTTTTGGCATATATTGATATACACGTCTTGATTTATGAATTGTGCCACAGATTCATAACACTGTAAATTAGAAAAGGTTGGCTGTGTTCAGTTCCAGGAACTCTTGGCCTGCCATCTGGAGCAGCATACTAAGGACCCAGCCTGCCTTCTTCCCAAGGGGCAGGTGCAGGGCAGATGAATGTGTCCTGACCAAGGTGCCACCTGGAGTAGAACTACAGCATCTCTACAAGAGACAGCCTGGGCACAGCAAGGTTGGTATCCTACTCAAAGTGGCATCCAGAGATGCTCCAAATGGTGCTTCAGCCAATGACTAGATGGCACCAAGGCATAACCTGCCTTGAAATCATTTAATACTAGTGTGTAAAGCCCCACACCAGGATTCCCAAGAGACTGTCTTCTCCTTTACGCATCTGCCCAATCTGGTGGTTCCACATTAGCCTATGGCTCAGCAAAAGTCTACCCTTCAGCAGCATAGCTCCATTTCCACCTCTGGAGAACAGGCAGGCACCAACACATATTATTCTCAGCACCTCTTGAAACACTGATTCCAGGAAGCCTTCCTGATCTAACCAGCCACAGTTTTATTAATATAGTTTTACTGATCTCATTTTTAACACAGTATAATTATTTTATCTGTTTAATCTTTTATTATCCACTGCTCTGAAATCTCCATCCTACACAATAGAGTGATATAGAAACCTTTGTAAATAAATCAATAACTGAGGCCTCCAGATGGCTCCAGGGTAGACCCCACAGCCTGATTCATTTTCCTACCTCTAGCCTATTGGTTCAGGAAGTGCAAATTAGGTACATTCATATTAAAATGCAAAAGAACGTTCCTCCATCCCTGTCTGTAGGCAATAGTGAGCTACATGCTCCAGTGAACCAACTCCCTATAAGGCAACTTTTTGTGTTTCATTTCACTTTCATTTCATTTCATTTCATTTATTACATTTCTATACGACCCAATAGCCAAAACTCTCTGGGTGGTTTACAAAGATTACACTCCTAAAAATATAATATACTAACTTAAAGGCAAGTAATTTACATGCAGAAATATAATACAATTTTAAACAATCACCACTAAAATATTCAAGACCCATTAAAAACCTTATCATATGCTGCCAAATCCGGGAAGTAGAAGAAGTCTCAAGCTGGCACTGAAAAGACAACAATGCTAGTCAGGTGGTGAAAATCCAGGGGACTTTGGCCCACTGAAATTCTCTGGACTTGACTTTAAAGCTCACCTCATCTTACCCCTATTCTCATTTATATCCTGTCCCCACCCCCAGTTCATTCAAATAGAGAAAAGTTGTGTATTGTACAATCACAGCTTGGGAATTTGCAAACCCTTTTTGGAGAATATGAACTGGTGATGCTATACAGGGCATTTTCAAGTAATTTACTAAGTGTAAGAACATTTTCCTACACTGCTAAATGTGACTTCTTCAGTTGGGATACTCTTCACTGAAGGGATTGTTCCATAAATAGGGGTCACCACCAAAAAGCCTGTTTCCCTTGTTGCCATCTTGTGAGCTTCTGTTAAGGGAGACTCATGGAAAAGGACCTCAGATGATTACCATAGCTCACAAGTAGGTTTACATAGATGAAGAGAACCTTGTAGGCCACTCTGAGTTCTTTGCAAGAGGAAGAAAGGCAGGATAAAAACATAATTGTGGTGATGGTGATGCTGCTTACCTGTATGGAATGGATATTTCCTAACCTGGGGCCTAGCGCCGGATAAAGTCACGTTTCATGTAGGTGAACCTTTTTCTTGTTTCATGGTCTACTTCAATTCCTCCTAAACCTTCACTCTTCCAGTAATTAAGTATAAATACAGGTGGGGCAGAAAGACTCAACAGAAGCATTGATGTGTTATCCAAAGGAGCGCTTGAGTCCATATATGCCCTCCCGCCCCTTGAGATCGGCAGCAGAGGACCTTCTCCAGGAATCCTCCGTGAAGGATATTAGGAGGGTGAGTACCCGGAGGAGGGCCTTCTCTGCGGTGGCACCCCACCTATGGAATGCGCTCCGCAGAGAGGTCCACCTGGAGCTGTCATTATTTGTTTTTCGGCGCCAGGCCAAGACCTTTTTATTTAAAAGTTATTTTAATTGTTAATTTATTGATTGTATCTATTGGGTTTTTATGTATGTGTCGAGATGTTTCCGGATTTTTAAGGCTAATTATATAATTGTTTATTTATGTTGTAAGCTGCCTCGAGACTTTTTGCGAATGGGGCAGCATAGAAATTGTTTAAATAAATAAATAAATAAATAAATAAATAAAATGTGGCAGAGCTGGACCTTGGGTGCATTTGCTGCACTAGGTAAAGCTTTAGGTCCTCTCTCTCCGAGACTCCAGCGACTTATTGCTATATTCTAGCTCTGCCAATATTGCATATTAATAAAGTGATTTTTAAGTAATACAATGTTTATGCATTTAACCAGAGACCATAATTGTTTTCTGTTGGGGTAGGTGTTTATTTTCCTTATCACTAGCAAACAAGTGGTATGGAATCATCATTAATTATTATTTAAATGAACTCTGTGAAACAAATGTAATTTGTATTCAGCCCAAGGATGAGCCATCGCTTAGTGGTAGAGTGCATGTTTTGCATGCTGACATTTCCAGGTTTGTAGCTTGGCATCTCCAGGTAGAAGGTCTGAGGTAGCAGCTGCAAAGGAGGATGTCTATCTGTCACCCTATTCTGGACTAAATAGACCAATGAACTGATTCAGTATAAGGCTTTATATTCCCTGGGGATTTACATTGGACTAGATGACTTCCCAGGATACCATCTCAACAATTGCAAAGTTAGAGCCCAGAGAAGAGAATTAAGGTAATTAAGTATATAGTTGGCAGAAGTTAATTGGAAACCCTGGCCAAATATCCCCTTATCAGGGATACATGAAAATTTTGTTTCAGTTCAATTTTGAGAAGAATTTACCAAAACTGTAAAGTTCAAGACAAAATGTTCAAGTTCAAGACATTCAAGACAAAAGGAATGTGAATTAAAAATTGCATGCAAGAGAAAATGAGATAGATTCTTCATCTAAGCTCTTGACTGCTAAACCCTTAGAAGTCTGAGTATGAATCACTGTGTATTCAGGCATTGTAGTGCTGATCTAGAGATGCTTTGCACTTCTTCTTCTTCTTCTTCGAGAAGCAAGAGCATCACAGCCCTTTCCCTGAAAACAATAGCTATTTCCATTTAAGGTGCCTGGTACAGATAGGAGAGAATTTCATTTTGGTTTGAAGTTATAAGAATGTTCCAAAATTCATGAAGTTTATATTCGGGAGAAAAAGAACTTGAGGTTTTACGGTCTGTCTGTCATGGTGTCTGTGGGAATAGAGACTGACATTTTGAGTCAGGTTTTAAAAAGTGGGGTGCAGGGAGAATATCGAAGATCCTGAATCTCAGGGTGCAAACTGATTCCCTGGAAATTTGCTGCTGAAGCAGATTTGGGTAGTACGTTGCCGTGCTCCTCCACCTGTGCTCCTACATATGTATTTGTAAACGAATGCAAAAAATACAAAAATGCAATAAAGAGTCACTTGTGGCCCATTTGCACAAAGAAGTCAAATCTAAGTCATCATTGCACCTCTGGAAATTCGCGTCATTTGGAGGATTGAGTCAGATATAAAAATGCATCCATTCATGACTGGCTTCATCCATGCACAGACTAGGAAAGGTCAGAGAGATTTGTGCCTCCCCAGAAACTCTAGTTGCTGCCTTAAGGAAACCAAAGGACTAGCATTGAGGCTTCTGGCCTATACACAGTTTCTGGGATTGAGACCCAATGAACTCAAAAAGACACACAAGAGTTATTTTTCCCAACTTTCACTGTGAATTTTTCACACAGAACAAACTGGGCTACTTCTTCAATCTGAGAATTCATTTCTAGATCTAAGGCATTTATTTAAAACATTGGGGATTGTATCCAGATCATCTGCAGTGGCAGAAGTGGACTTTCTCACCCCACCCATCCCACAGCATCACTACCCCCTACAAATGCTGCACGGGTGAGTTGTGGGATACGTTAGGGCTAGGATCTCCAAAAACTGAGAGGAGGGACCTCTTCTGTAAATGGAGCTCTTCTTCCTGCAGAAGACAGATCCTGGCTCCTATTGGGAATGAAAGGGGCAGCTATTCTTGATACATGTTCCAAGGCTGGTTACATACAGACTCATCAGGTGATGGGGATCCTGAGAAACAGAATGCTCAGACCTCGAAACAGAAGAAGTGGAGGAGCTTATCTCAAGGGCACCCTCCTAAGATGTTCAGGTGGATGTTGAGAATACTCAGCTGCAGGGAGGGGGTGTGGGGTGTGCTGTCTGAACCCAGGATCATGGATTCCACAGTTTGGGCATGCAACGACCTCATCTTATCAACTACCCAAACCCTAACCCTGGTATGCATCCAACTAACTGGCCTGCAATCTCCCAGATCCATTGCAGTGGTTCTACTACTGTCTCTGGAAGATGGTACTTGGGCAATATTGTTCAGCCCCAGGGATTCTCCACTATGGAATTTCTCAGGGGTCTATTCTGTCCCCCATGTTATTCCACATCTACATGAAACCACTGAGTACAGCCAAGCAGAGTTTTGGCGCACATTGCTATCAGTATGCTGATGACATGCCACTCTGTTTCTCCTTCCCATCGTCAGTGGATGTTTGGCTGCCAGACTGGATAGACTGGATGAGAGCAAACAAACTGAAACTCAGTCCAGAAAGACTGAGATGCTGTTGCTGGTTGGTTCCTCAGACCAGATGGAAAGTGTTTGCCCTTCTCTAGATGGGGCTACACTGCCCCTGAAGGAGCAGGTTCATAGCCTGGGGGTACTCCCTGACCCATCTTTGTCACTTGAAGCTCCAGTGCCCTGGATTTTATTACAGTTTTATTGTATGTTTATCTGCTGTTTTTACAGACTGTTGTAAACTTCCCAGAACTTCAGCTACAGGCAATATAGAAATGATACTAATAATAACAACCACCATAATAATAATGGGAAGGGTGGAGTTTAAATCTTTCCACAGCATGCTATTTTTTAATCCACTGGAACTTAGATTTGTTGGGTTTTTTTTTAATGAGCTGGCACATTCAGGCAATCAGTTTCCACCTACTGTATTGTCTAACAACAGATTCAACACATAAGTCTTCTGACAGCGTATTTTAGTTCTAATTCTTTTAGCTTTCCGCCTTAAAAAGCTTGGCTGGAAGATAAAGAATCTAAACCATTTTGGCTCCTGTTCCTGAAACTAAACTAAAAACATCCATTATCGCTGTGTCTAGGTACAGAATCTGTTTTCTGTGTATTGTTTAGCCGAGCTGGCAATCCTATTGTTTTCTACTCCTTTCAAACTGAGAATGTACAGCCTAATCTCCCATTGTTTACCAAAAAGGGATGGATGGAAAGTGGCTATGATATGGGAAACAAACTGGGCTTTCCACTGTGAGAGGAAAAAAAAGAAAAATTTGCTTGCCCTGACCAGCAAGCTAATTTGTAATAACCCCAGCCCTTCCCAAAACCCATCAAAATTTGGTTCATTCTTAAAGCATCTTTTATACAAGAACCTTCTTCTTCAGGGATGCAGAATGTGTGACCCTTTGAGGTTTTATTGAACTACAATTCCCATCATGCATCACCATTGACTAGGGATGATGGGAGTTATAGTCTACCAGCATTTGTATGGTCCACCAGCTACATTCCCACCCCTGCTCTTGTTGGAAGCTTGGCTTCTTTATCTGCTCTGATAGGTACATACTTAGTCTTAGCTTAGTCTTGGTTCCGGTAGGGTATTGCCACAGGTTAATGCTGACCTCAGGCCTAGGTACAGAAAGCTAACCTTTTGCCTGTTCCCTGATAAAAGCTGGGCATTCACATAGAGTAATACAGTGATAGAGAGAGATTTCCTCACATTAAGGAAATTTGAACAGAGGGAATTCTGGAGTGATTCTGCCTGTCCTTGGGGCTTGCATTTTTCTTCTGACTTTTTGCAATGGACCAGTTAGAAGCACTATCTGGGAGAAGGCCTTTCACCCTCTCTATTTCAGAGGACATATGAATATCCCTCAGGAGCATCTATATCACTGACCAAGTCCCACTGTCTTCTACACACTGACTATTGTTATAAATAATGAAATGGGCCTATGTATGCCCAGCAAAGGCACAGATCCCCTAATTAATTGTTTCATAGGGAAGGGCTCTCTGGTTTGAGTTGATGAGATTGCTATCATTACTATGTGGTGTTCTTTGGAGTAACCTCATAGGATGGTATCAAAAATACACTGATTTCTGGTTTTGCGAGGGGGGCATGAACTGGAGCTGAGAGGAGAGAGTTACAAAACACATGCCTACTCGAAGTGCATCACGTTCTCTTCAATGGCCTTACTCACAATGAAATCACATTGATTTTGATGGGAATAGCATGTGAAAGAGCACAGGAGGGAACCATACCTGATTGTTTTTGGAAGGATGGAGAGAGGGGGCTGGTATTACTGGATACCAGCTGGTATCACTGGCTGGTATCACTGATGGACAGGTGCCTTCACCCTTTTAGCTTCTTCACGACTCGGGGAGGGCAGGGAGAAATGCTGTCAACATTTCTTCCCCTTTGTTGAAGTATGGCCTCCTTTCACAGAATGATAGAACAGTAGAGCTGGAAGGGACCATGAAGGCTGTCAGATCCAACACTCTCCTGTTGCAGGACGCCAGCGGCACAGTCCCAACTTGGGGATGACTTGTGCAATATAATGAGACCAGCAAAGTACAGTGTTCCAGGCACCCTCCAGATTGTTTGGACTACAGCTCCCATCACCCCTGCCCATTGGCCATGTTGGACGTAGCTGAGAGCACAGAAAAAAGTAGCCTTCAAGCTTTGGGGACCAGATTAATTAAATGGAAAAGGGCTGTTTCTGCACAGTACTGGATGCTCTTGGGAAAACTATTATATAAACAGATGGGTAGGATAACCCAGATGATGGCAAGATTTTTCCTTCCCTGGTGCCCAGAATGTGTCTGAAGGAATGCCTGATTCAATGAACCATCATCTGTACTGCAGCACACAAAAGAAACAACAAGATCTCCTATGGCTTCCATTAGAAGAACTTTGCTCCGGTAACTCTTTTTTCAGCTGTATTTGGCTTCTGTGCTCCAGTGCATTAAAACACAATGTTTAAATCAGATCTGTGGAAGGAGATCAGAGACTCAGGGCCGAACTAAGTCTCTAGTTGTATCAGAGTGTGGAGGAGGTTGATAATTAATGGAAGCACTGGGAGGGGTTCTAACCCTTTCCTCCCCAGCATCAAGGAAAAATCCCCCGCTGGTATGCAGCCCATACCTCCTCTGAGCCCATTCATCACCAGCTCAGCCCCCTGCAGCTGTTGCAATTTGCATTTCAAAAGGAAAAAACTGCCTGTATTTGGCCCTCTGCCCATATTTTATCTGTGCTAAGAGCAAAAATCTTTCAGAGATTGTAAGAATGCATGCCTGACAGTTGAAGTTTTCTTCAGATGCTTTTCTCCAGGTGTTGCAGCATTCTGAGGATGAGTACGTGGCAACTGAGAATGTGTGGGTCTTCAGCTGTGCTTTTGCTTAAACATGTTCTACCTAGCAACATTTGCCTAGCGCCAACTCTATTAAATTTCAGACCCCAGAATGTTTTTCTTTGGGGGCAGGGGGAGATATTGAAGGGTTGAGTTTTTCTTAATTAATGTTGGAGGCTTTATTTGTGTTTCTCAATGTGATTTGAGTTTTATCCTGTTTCATGCTACCCTTCTGCTTTTTGCATTGTTGTGGTTTATCAATAAAATAAAAATAATACATCAGTATAAATTATTGTTAATATATGAATGTTGTTATATTGATTTGATGTTGTTGTTGTTGCAAGCCACCTTGGAAATTTCCTTAACTGAAGTGAATGTTTAAGATATTCCTATATACCAAGGGTGGCCTTCCAGATGTTTTTGCCAATAAGACCCCATCTGCCCCAGCTCTAGAAAGACACTTGATGTGTTCAAAGCATGGTGTTGGAGGAGAGCTTTGCAAATATTCTGGACTAATAGAAAGAGGAATGAGTGGTTCCTAGATCAAATCAAGCCAGACCTTTCTCTGGAATTAAAAGTGAGAAAACTGAAGCTGTTGTGCTTTAGACACAAGAAAGGCAAGACTCCCTGGAGAAGAGCAAATATGAGATGGTTTAACTCCATAAAGGAAGCCACAGCCTTAAATTTAGAAGGGCGTAGCAGGACTGTCAAAGTCAGGAAATTTCGGTGGGCATTCATTCATAGGATATCTATAAGTTAGAGATAGCACATTGCAACAGCAAGCTGTAGTCAGCAAAACTACAGACCAAGGTAGTTGGTGCTCCACATATTTTAACCCGTAAGTTCCATTCTCTGTTCCCTGAAACTGTACTCCTATGCACCTATTTGCCTATTTACTAGGACTTACTTCAAAGTATATGCACAAGCCACTGTAAATGGCTTGCTATCCCTACTTCGGGGACTGCAGGTGGCGCAGTGGTTTAAACTGCTGTGCTGCTGGGCTGGTTGATCGAAAGGTTGCCGGTTCGAATCTGCACACGGGGTGAGCTCCCGTGTGCCGTCCCAGCTCCTGCCAACCTTGCAGTTCGAAAGCATGCAAATGCAAGTAGATAAAAAGGTACCACTTTGGTGGGCAGGTAACAGCGTTCTGTGCACTTCGGTGTTTAGTCATGCCGGCCACATGACCACGGAGACTTGTCTGCGGACAAACGCTGGCTCCCTCGGCTAGGAAACGGAGATGAGCACCGCCCCCTAGAGTCAGGCATGACTGGACTTAACGTCAAGGGGAAACCTTTACCTTTACCTTTTATCCCTACCTCAATTAACACTAGATTTAGTTCTTCATCCATTTAATGGTGGACAGCAGCATCTAGAGCTATAGTTCCAAAAACTCAAGTAGTACATCGTACATTTTATGTGACCAACCATAGCATGACACTGCAGAACCTTTACAAGCACTAGTCTGTAGGAGCTTACAAGTTTGTAACTACAAAATAAATGATGGAAAAGGAAATATTGCTTTACACGTTAAAGTCTCTGGTACAGCAAACTTCACAACATCAGAGAATTTCCAATGATTGATATTTTGTATACTTGGTACACACACAGTGTAAGGAAATTATGTGAAATTTTGACAGATTATGTCAACTTACCCTCTTGAGATGTTTAGTGAAAGACGGGATAAAAATGTTTTATCGAATTAAAAAAATTAAAATTAAATTGACAGAGTTTTTGGAGATCAGAAGACTCACTGGACAAAAGTCATGATGAAATCTTGTTGTTGCATGTCCATTGTGTCATCCAGAGCAGTTCATGAGTTCGTGAGTAGCATAATTAGTTTACTGAAACCAGAAAGATAATCAACAATCTGTTCTAAGGTTTGCACACTTCACTGCAGCTTCTCCAGTAGTCCTGACCCTTATCACCATTTTACCATTGTTAGTATAGAGCCCCTTGGTCTTGGAAGTAGGCAGTTCTAGTCTTTAGTCTCCACTACCCTCCCTAGCAAAAGAAACAGTTGTATTAGCAATGTGTCTGTCTTCCTGTTTCCTTTTGGAAACAGAGAGACATTATGAAAATATCTGGAGGGGAGAAAGGGGTAATTATGGTGGATCTGTTTATTTTCATTTAATAAAAATCTCCACGGGGGCTGGAGTGGCCGGAAAGTGCTGCAGATATTCAGGTGCACTCGGGAGGAGGAAATGCAGAATGCTGTTCAGGACCACAGTGGAACAATCAGGAAGAGACTGCTGCAGTCCATAGGCAAGAATGGGGAAAGTATGGGAATTTCACTCATGGCCATTCCTGCGATGCATGGAAAGACCAGGAGGACAAAGCAAGAAGCACGGAAATGACACTGCCTAAATAACCATGTGATTGTTTGTTTAATATGTTTTGGACAATAATCTACACACCATGGAAATATGGCAGGGTTGGTTGCCATGCTGTGTGAACTCAGCCACTATGTAGAATACATGCTTGTCAACATCTCCTAAACTTCTAGCATGTTGTGGTTAGGCTGCAATTGTTTGGCTAGAGGAATCTTTGGTTTGGTTCAACAGGGCAGTCCTGAAGCTAACTGCCATCTGCCCGTCTTCACCATGATTCAGGAGGGAAGATCTACGATTAAGCGTATATATGAAGTTCCTTGGTCAGACCGTGTACCACACATGAAAACAGAACATGTCTGTGCTAGAACAATCCTGAAATTTCTCTGAGAAAATTTGTGTGATTTCCCCCCCTCAACTTTTGGCAATTTTTTCTCAGAATATTCTCTACTCATTTTTATGGCAGGTGTCATCCCTGTCCCCACCACCACACAACCACCGTTGTGGGACTAGGCCTGGTGCTTTGCCAAGGATGCATCACTATGACCAGGCTGACAATGTAGTGAGTGAGCTTCTCAGTGCTGACTTCTCTTGATCACCCACCTTAGCAGGAAGCAGAGGGAACAGAGGCAAGTAGCCATCCCTGCACAGGCTTTTGTCTTCTTCCTCTGGAAGTGGGGGATCGCCAGCTGCCCAACAGTGCTAAACCTGAAGGCCAGCCTGGGATTCTGACTGCCCCCCAGACAAGGGTACAACTGGCCTCCTGAGGTTCTCCAGCATAGGAGGGGGTGGACATCAGCATATTTCTTCAAAAGGAAAACAAATTCCCTGAAAGTTTTTCAAGGGAGGGCACATCAGTGGGAAGGTTTGCAGAATATCTTCTTTCTTTTTGGTTTTCTTACACTGCCACTGCAAGTGGCAACACCACCTGCGTGGGTAGCTGGGCCCCTAATTTGTATTCCCCACAAAGCAAAGATAAGGAGGGGCATGTTGCGTTCAGCTCCCAAGCAGAGGTCAAAAGAGCACTGTATCAAAATCTAGCCTCCGGTGTCCTGAAAGTTTTCTCCCCCCAGGAAAGAGGATTCTCTTTTTCTGCCTCATTCTCAGGGCATTTAATAATTTATTGAGAATGTATTTCGGTGGTGTATCTAAAGGTACTTAATCACTCGGAGGTGAATTTGTTGTTGTTGCTCTCCGTTTTTAAAAATGGTTTGTATTTCACATGCCTCCATTGCTCGGAAATCTCCCACAGCAACTATTGGGGTGGGGGGACAATGGGATGAATCCCTTCATGATGTCTTCTCTTGGCTCGAAGTGAAATGTGAAAAGCTAAGGCGGCTGCAGGGGGGCAAGGAGATGCTAGTTCAATAAAAGCTAGGACTCTTGCACACACTCCTTGGCCACCTCCAAATCTCTTCAAAATGGTCTTCCCCTTTGAATTCCTTTTTGAAGCTGGTTTCTTTTCTATGAATCTAAGCAAGAATGATCAAAAGCAAAACAAAAGAAATTTCTGATACAACACGACTGCCTCCCAGAGCCTCAGCCACACAGAATAACAGGACAATATCTTGGGGATGGGAAGCTTCAGTGGGTTGTGGGGGTCATACAGACCCTTCTAGAACCTCCCAAAGGCCAGAGTTCTCCCTTGCTGCCACCAGAATTAGCCACATCACTGTTTTTCCACTGATTCTGCTGGGAAATAAGGCATGTGGAGAGTGTGTGCCTTCTTTATTTATTTATCTATTTAATTGATAGATTAAAAATGACACTCAAGGCAAATGTATCCCAGAAGAGTTGCATTTCTGTAGTCCACCAAACATTTGTGTCTGCTTGCAGACTTCTTGTGGATTTTTACAGGCTCTGTTGGGTTTCCTGCTGCCCTCATGCTTCATGATCCCCAGCATTTCTTCTTGGAAACAAGGTATAGGAGGATCTCATGCCCAATTTCTCTGCTGAATCATACTATTCCAGGTTGCAAGATGCTCACTACACACCTTGTTTCCCAGCAGGGTTGCTGGAAATCCAACAGCACAGTGGCAGTACAGGACCCAGGGGTAAACTGGAAAAAAAAAAATTCCAACGTATGTTCCCCTATACCACATGTTTCCAATATGGATCAGGCCTCTTTAATTTACCTTATTTTTCTTGTCCATCTGTGCTGTTTCCGGTCTTGACATCCATGGCCTTCATGGTATGCATGGGATTTAACTTGGCAAAATAGACATTGGTTTTCCAAGATTCCTTTCTCTATGCTTTTTTAAATGTCTTCATGCACAAATCAATCTGGAATAACAACAATTTTCTGGGAGAGACCTTTTTCATGGCCATCTCTTTCTCCTTAGAATAGAGCCAAAGGCCTCTACTTGTATAAACCCCCATGGGCATTTGGAAGGAAGGAAGGAAGGAAGGAAGGAAGGAAGGAAGGAAGGAAGGAAGACCAGCTGAGAAAATGTATCTTTTTATTGATGATTATAATCAAGACTAACCTTCTCTTCATCACTTACCCACCATACACCATAACATATTTAAGTTAGTGACCAAATAAAGATTGATTCTGTCTTCTGCTTCCTTATTCCCA
This sequence comes from Varanus salvator macromaculatus, assembly GCA_023646645.1. Taxonomy (NCBI): domain Eukaryota; kingdom Metazoa; phylum Chordata; class Lepidosauria; order Squamata; family Varanidae; genus Varanus; species Varanus salvator. Next base: position 14,585,988 of record JAIXND010000771.1, on the reverse strand, counting down.
GCTCCCTATATATTGCTCTCTCTCTTTCTCTCTGTTTGATAAATATGCATCAATTTATCATTCTGAAGTGTTATTTCCTTCAAAATTTCCAATGCCTTGCTCTACCTAAGGCAAGAATCTCTTCTTGTACGGAAAGATATTTGCTTGGATGCCAAGTGTTGCTTTGGTCTAATACTCTCATTCACAAAGTGTGAGACGGGCATGCAGTTAAAAGTGGAAGCATTCGCAAAGAGAAACAGGAGGCTTCCTTCTGTCCTCCTACTGGAACAATGATATATCTCATTCTACACCTTCTATCAAGCTGTCAGAAGTGCCAAAGCCACCCTGTCACCAACCCCTCTGCTTAATGCTGACCCAGTTGTGCTGAAGAAGATGGCACCCAAAACAGGCCTTCACATAGGAATGCCATGGGGAAAGAATCCACAATGGTTTCAAATTGACTCCAGCTTTCTGTGAATCTGACTCATGGATTCCACAGTGGACCATCAACTTCTGATTCCAATGGGTTCCTCCAATTTGTGGACTGTTTCTCCCTACCATCACTTTCCAAGATAGTGTATAAATACAGTTATATGGAACTTACCAGAAAACATCCAATATTTATGCTACTTCTTAAATATACAATATTTTATACATCTCTAATGTCTGTAATATTTTGTACCTAGTATGTAGCACAGTTTTTATGTTATTTTTGTATGCTGAGCTGAGAGCTGGAGAAAGCCATGTTACATGCTAGAGAAAGCTATGCATATTGTGGTGCTCTTTTTCCTTACTCTTGGGTGGGAAAATTGGGTGGAAAATCGGATTGCCAATGAATAGATGACTGAGCAAGAGAAACCTGTGTTGTGAGCCATGTTCTCCCCGCAAGCAAAATCAGCCCCATCAAAGTTCCTTTGCTAATGAGTTTTATTGTGATATTTGAGCCTCTGAGCATACACAAAGTGAAGTGTTAAATCCTTTCTACCATTCGTCTCCCAAAGCTCTCTCTCATCTATGTTTCACTCTGGGGAGGCAGGAGGGTGCTGAGAAAGTGGGCATACCTCCCACTTTGTCTGCTTAATTGAGTTTCCCCTGATGGTGATGGAAATATGCTTTCCATATGCTTTTTGGCACCAGGTCAAGACCTTTTTATTTAACCAATATTTTAATGTTAATTGATTTTAATTGTATATTTATTTATTTAACTTATTTTAACTATTCTATTTTATGTATTCAGACATGGTATATGTAATTTATTGTGTTTAGGATTTAGATTATATTATATTGTAAGCCATCCAGAGAAGACAGTGATGGATGGTCTATAAATGTCCTAAATAAATAAATAAATAAAGGTGATGGTGATGGTGATGGTAAGCAACTGGGTTTACTGCTTCAAGTGGTAGAGGTTCTTCATTTTTTATTTATTTTATTTATTAACAGATTTATATGCCACCCCTTGCCACAAGCCTCGGGGCGGCTTCATCAGAGAGGGATTTCCCATTTCTCTGTCCCTTCCCTCATCCTGTAGTTCTTCCCTGTTCCCCTGACCAGGTAGACTGATTCTCCAATCTGACCCAGGACTAATCTCCCCCACTAGACTTTCCTGTTGGGTCTCAGGACCTCGAATTGTAGCTAAAGTCTGAATCATTTCATAAACTCTCATAGTCATAATCTGAATCATCACTCTAGTCAGCACAGGGAACCTCCGGGGAGCACACCAGAAATTTGACAGGATGCACATGCACAACAGCAAGACAATTCATGAAATGCAGATGGATAAATCAACAGACAGATACCTGCAGGAGTGACTTAGGCATAATTAACAGTCATCCCAATTCCCTCAGAACCCTGGGAGTTATAACTCTGGAGCAAACTAAAAGTCATTGTTAGGGTTCACACGTCATGGCAAGCAACCCTGCATGGTTTCTATGGTGCAATTTTCTGTCTAGATGTGCCTGACAAATTATCAAGTGGTGTCCACTCTAGTAGGGATTCCACCATCTTTGCTCACTTCTTTGCTCAGCTGAGATTCTTCACAGCCCCTTAACTGGTACCCACCATCTGCATACATACATTCACGCACTTCTTTGGGCAACAACACTGCTTTATACTGTAGGATCATTTCCAGAGAAACTGAGGGAAGGAAAGATGGTGGCTGCCAATTGGCAACAAGAGCACCAAAAGCACCTGAATTTTGCCCCCTTTCTCTCCTCACAATGATGGGTACCAGTGGTTTGTTCCTAGAAAGGACTGTAATCTTGAGAGAACCCATGTTAACACTTTAAATTGCCTGAGGCCTGAAATCAATTTAGGAGAAGCTTCAGGAGCCACATTTCAGTAGGAGAAAGGGTCCAAGGTAGGAAGGAAAAACAAAAACAAGCCTAGTTTAGCTCTTACCAACACTGAGCAAGACAGAAGAGGAATTTCAGCTTTTCATAATGAGGGAAAACCCAGACAAAGATCCTAAAAGTAATCCTGGGATGTTTTGTAAAGGATGGGGTATAAATATTGTTAATTGATTGATTGATTGATTGATTAATTAATTAATTAAAAATCACCTACTCATTAGTGGTTGGGAGAAAGGGCATGGCTGTGCCAGGAAACCTTGGAAGTCAAATTAGGACTCCAGGAGGGTTGGATCTGTCCCTAAAGCCAGTTCAACACTCCTGTTTTCAATATGTTATTGTATTTTATCTGCCATCACAAACTGCCCAAACAGCTTCAGCTACTTAATAGAGATATGATGATGATGATGATGATGATGCCACCGCCTCCTCAAAGGGGAAATATGAAACAGTGATTGACCAAGGACAGGGCAGATACCAGACAAAATGAGACTTGGTACATGGCATGCTGGCTGCTCCATCCTGGTACATGAACATGAGCCCAGGTGTTCCATGTGGCACAGTGGGCTGCAATGCTAAGTTATCCTCATCGAAGGCACTGGAGGCAATGGAGTAAACTTGCCCAGGATCAGCCCATGTCTGCCTCAGAAAGGAGGTAAAAATCTACAGCTGCACGAGCAGCTTCAGAGCAAGGCCTGTATCAGCGTGAACCGAGGTCCTTCAGATCTTGGGTGTCCTCTGCACACGTTTACCACCAGTAATGCTGAAGGGCAACCATGAGCTGCTTTGCTTTTGCTTTGATGTGTAAAGTTGAGCCTCCCTGCTGAGCTCAGATGGGAACTAACTTAACCCTACATGTGTTAGAACGTGCTAAGCATATTGGTAAGTGAATAAGCATTGCTGAGAGTGAATTAAGCATGCATTTACCGGAGATAAGGCTTCTGATTTTGGGGAAGAGAGGGAATGGAAAAAAAATTAAAGGATGGAACACATACAGTTGCCGTTGCTCTTCCTTTTCTGCTCTGCAAGGCTGCTGTGCCTTTCACACCTGCCTCAAACCCAATAGAGACCAGCTGAAACTTGACCAGCCATGGAAATTTAGCAATGGTGAATTCTTACCACTTGTGAAACAGCCCAAATATACAGGGGCCCTGCCAGGGGAGCTTATACTTGAGCAATTTCCTCCTCTCATTTTTGTCAGAGCTGCCTGCTAGGAAATAATTATGGTGGTGGCGGTGATGATGAATGGAGCAATAGTAAATGGGAGAAGGATGTGGGAGTTAACCAGGAGTGGGGCCTCCTGAAACTCAGAGATTGACACTCTGTGGCACCTTCAACAACCTGGTGGCAGTCCAAAACACCTGGGAGGCACCAGGTTGAGGAAGCCTGTTCAGTAGAAGGTGGGAGAGAGAACCCTTTGGGCTTCATCTTGTGTGTGAGGTATGGTACACTCTTGACCCCTTCATGCAGCTTAGGGAAAGGAGGGCCAGCCAACTAGAGGATAGGAATATGGAAAGGAGGTTGGCTCACTCCCAAATTGACCCTTCGGAAGGGATCAGACCCAGACGTATCTCAAAGTAGTTGTTTAGACTGGGTTCAAAACACATCTCTGTGCATGCACAGGGATACCTTCTGTCAGGGTTGCATTTGCTGGGTATCCTTTGGTGAATAAGGAGCTTGTGCAAAGAAATGGTCTGTTGTCTTTAATGCACAAAGGGAAGAAAACTTGGTGCATGGCCAGCTATGCTATGGCTGGCTATGTCTCTGTAGTCCTAGGCTAAGCATGGGCAAATGCAAGGATGCCAGTTAGGCAGGCCCAGTATTACCACCAAGTAGAGGGCTACCACAAAGCAGGTCTGAGGCTCACCCAGTTGACCAGATTGCTTCAGAAACTGGTCGTGGCTTGTATCCTATGTCAGTCAAATTTAGGTCCAGTTCATTTCATTGGATCTTCTCTAAGCACAACCACATAGGACACCACTGAATTCAAGGGGCCAGAATGACTGTTCATTCCCGAGAACCCACTTTAAAGAATTGACAATAAAATGCTGACATCACTTTTGCCCTAAGATGGTTTTCTCCTCTCCAGGTGTAATTTTGCTGGGAAAAGACCAATGAACAAAGACTGCAGTGGTCTCTTTCAGGCAAAAAATATTCCTCTTTCAAGGATTTGTTTGTGCAGCAGGATACAGTCAGAGATGAAAATCACAGGCAGGAGTATGGATTGTCTCACTCCGGTACACAGCATTGATTTCTAATCATGTGCGAAACCGTAGTAAGTGGCTAAAGAAGGAAATACACTGCAGGCTCCATGGTTAAGCAATATCACTAAATCTGCAAACTGTGATCTCCTGTGAATCCACTGTTAAATATTTCTAATTTTTAGCATCCAGGTAGACAGAACAGCTAATGAAGATGATGGCAGAGGTAGGCTTGGTTGTTAAGCTCATTGATTTGGAATGAATTAGGAGTTCAAGTACATGAAAGGCAGGGGAGATATGCAAAAGGGAAGCTGGGCTGTCTGTGGTGGAGAGCTGTCGTGGCCTGGTGGTAAGAGAGTTGGACTAGGGACCTGGGGAATCCAGGATCTAGCCCACACAAGGTCATGGAGTTCACTGGGTGACTTTGGGTCAGGCAAGCACTCCCAGCCTAACCTACCTCACAGGGCTGTTGTTGTGAGGATAAAATGGAGCTGTGCAGGCTGCTGTGAATTCTTCTCAGGAGAAAAGGGGAGGGATATAAATGCAATGTAATAACAATTTGGGGATGGAGGGGTCATATGTAGTATCCATGGTTGTCCCAATGCTACTGCTAATAGTGTTACATGAGCATAAACCGCCATTTGCTCAACAAAACTAACACAGTAGCAAAAAAACAGCTATTCGCTGCCTGATTAGGTGGCCCAATAGCAAGAAACCCTCCCCTTTCCTTCATTGCACTAATTGCAAAAGTGTTGGTTTGTACTAGCACAGTATCATCAGCACTAGTGCCCAGAACAATACTGGGAAATCCCAGGAATGTATATGTCTCAGTGAATGTCCAACATTTTGTGAATGTCAACTTTAAAAAAAATCAGGTTAACTATATAAATACCTCCATGGTATTACACCTGTCTACGTCAGGTTGAGGTGCATGTTGACGTTCACCTCAGCACTGCAGGACAGCTTTCTGAATTTCTGAAAATGCACCCAGTTTTCCCAGAGTTGTGCAGCATTCACTCATGAATTACTTAATTAGTAATTAAGTATTATTTAATTACTAATACTAATAAAGTATTAGTACTTAATTAAGAACATTTGCTGTAGCAATTTTTTTTCTTAAAAAGAAAAAATGAATGCCATGCCCCCCCCCCCCCAAAAAAATAAAAGGCCCAAAGAGGCTTTCTTCAAAGGCAAACTCAAAAAGTTAAAATGCAGTTCAAAGGCTTTCAATTACTGGATGAATATCAAGATGGGGGGGGGGGGGAGTTTGAACATGTTTTCTCCCCAGCCCAGCTAAACAGTCATCCACTGTGTCTGCATTTGCTTAGTGCAGCACTGAGCCATGATTTATGCTAACCACCATTTGTTGTTTTAGCTGTGAATTGTCTTGCAGATGATCAGCAAATCACAACTTGTGTTTCCTGTTTTTGATTTAAGAAAAGACATGTGATCACAAGAAAATGTGATGCCCCTTCTATGGAATGCGCTCCCCAGAGAGGTCTGTCTGGCGCTGTCATTATATGTTTTTGGGCACCAGGTTAAGACCTTTTTATTTCATCAATATTTTAATAAGCTTTAATATTGTATTTTTATTATTATATTTTTAACTGCAACCAGAGTGGGTCGATTTGTTTATGTTGATTTTTATGTTGATATTTTGTCATAATTTGTATTGTAAGCTGTCCTGAGGCTTTTGCAATAGAACGGCACCAAAAAAAAAAAAAAACGCAAATAAATAAATAAATAAATGAACTCTGCATTTTGAATTCTTAGAGGACCTCAGAATAATATTTTCTTAGAGAATAAAAGGATAGCTACTCTACTTGTCTATATCTCAAGACAAGTAACTTTATCTCATAACTTGGCTTCACTAGTGATTTAGAACAGAATAGCTGATTCTGTGGTAGGTGAAATGGCTGAGAACTCATCCTTGTTGATCCACTAGTGTCTAGCAAACATTGCAGCTCAATTTATTTATTTATTTATTTAAAACATTTGTATGCCACCCCCATTGAAACAAAGTCTCAGGGCGGCTCGAGGCGGCTCAATACATTCTTCCATCACCAGTCAAAAGTGGTTTAGCCCAGGACAAGCTTTATCACTAAACTATGCCAAATTTAGATATATCAGGATTTTGCCAATCCATCATGATGGATGTCCCATGGCTAAACTCCAGGTTAGTGTACATGATTCATGGGTGTTTCTCCCATAGGGAAAGTATTTTAAAAAGTGAGTGGTAGGATTCAGAAAATTACCTGTAAGATCAATTTCGGTGCATGTGAGAGGTTATATTTGTAGATAATGAAGTTGAATTGCAAGCTATTTGGCAAGTCCTGGGAATCCTGCAAAAGATTAGCCTACTTGAATAAGTCATTGCACGCCTTCTGTTCATCTTGCTGCAATGTTCCCTTTTGTGTCTCCCTGATTTGTAGCCCATCTGCCCTGGGATGAATTGTGGCACCTTAATGGATTGATTTTTGGAAGTGTTCAGCATCCACAAATCCTAATGATTTGTGAGCAGTGGGAACTTGTAGTATAAAAGAGAAAGGAAGGAATATGTAAGCAAACCAGCCAAGACAGATAAAGGGTAGGCTGATAGTTTAGAGTAATGCAGAAACAAGTAAAGCATTTCATATTCACAAATCAAAGTTGCCCATTTAATCCTATTTATATTTGTAATCTGAGCATCTTGGCAAATAATAAGCACTTTCAACAACTCTCCTAAGAGCTATTGAAGGTTCTTCTGATTCCATGGGTTGCTGTACCAGCATGTTATCATTTTAAGTGAAGCACAATGACTGCCACAGCAATGCAATGGCATAATTTAATGCTCTGAGCTTGTAACTCGAGCTGACCCAGGGCTGCACGGCACCAACCATAACTTCCATTCTCAAATACATTTCAGCAATACTACCAAGAGCAATGAAGACCTCAGATTACGCAGCAGTGGATGCTGTACACAGCTTTCTCCAACCTAATGCCCTCCAGATGCTTTGAACTCCAGGTCCTATCAGACCCATCCAGCAGGGCCATTGGTCAGGGATGACAGTAGTTATACTCCAAAAATTCTGAAGAATAGCACGCTACTCCATTGCATAAAAGTCCATTTGGGTGAAGAGGAAATAATGACGTCCTGAGAAACATTGCATTCTTCTAAGCAAAATGTTACAGGTTCAGGTTAATCATTAACAGGGTAATAATGAAATAAAGAAACAATTAATCATCCATGATACATTTACATTTTAGGAATTAAGTAGTACATATGCCTTATATGAAACTCAAATACTTTGGCCACCTAATGAGAAGGAAGGACTCCCTGGAGAAGAGCCTGATGTTGGGAACAATAGATGGCAAAAGAAGAAGGGGATGGCAGAGGATGAGGTGGCTGGATGAAGTCACTGAAGGTGTGAGCTTGAGTGGACTCCGGGGGCTGGTGGAGGACAGGAAGGCCTGGAGGAATGCTGTCCATGGTGTCGCAATGGGTCAGACATGACTTTGCGACTAATGACAACAAATGCCTTATATTGCATGCCCAGGAAGGGTATTGTACTGGGAGTGGGGGATTATAATTGATAAGACATACAGTTAAGATGTGGAACATGGCAACAGTTGTTGTTGTTGTTGTTAAAAAAAGGATTCAAGTAATTATATACAAGGCATGAATTTAGTGTGTTTGAGAGGCAGATCCACCTCTGGAAATTTGTTTTGGAATTTCCAGTTTTAGAATTAGTATAGAATTACATTTTGTGCTGAAATCTAGCATTAACATTGACATGTTTTCAAAACATCTTTGCCCATCTGTCATAGAAGCCAGGCATACAGAAACATAGAATCACAGGACAATAGAATACTAGAATTGGAAGGGGTCAGTAAGGTCATCAGGTCTAACCCACTGTTCAGTGCAGGACATTGGAAAAGTGAAACATTTGGAGATACGTAATTTAAAAGTCCTCATTTGCTTAATTTCTTTCTGCTGAGCTGCTGCAGGGCATGTTATCAGAGCAAGGTCAGTTAAAAGAAAAAGATGGCTATTCTGAACAGGTATCATATATCATTTCAGGGCTAACCTTAGAAATTGGAATGGTTATGAATAATAACTAGTAAACCACCCACCATTAGGATGAGCAAAGGTATGTGTGGTGGGAGCTGTAGATCAAGCGTTACAGAGGGGATGGGTGAGAAATTTGTTCGGTTCAGACTTCAGTGCAACTTTAGCCAAGTCACATTTCCTGAACCTAAACATCGATCAGCACACTGACATCAAAATCCATACTTTTCCAAAAGTTTGTGATGCAGTTTGCAAACAAACAAATAAAAACCATACCAAATACATGTACATGTTGAGAGTGTGCACAAAAATGCATACATGTGAAATGGTTCATTGAACACAGAACTCCTTTATTCAGTTAAAAAAAATTGCTTGCCAAAAAAGGTGCTTATTTGAAAATTGCATCCATTTCCCAGAAGTTCCATGCAATTCCTTCCCCTCTCCCTCATTTTCCATACCATCACTTTTCTGTTCCTTCCACCATGCCTGCCACCACTATCAGCATATTAATTCCTCACAGCACTTTGGCCAATTTAAGGGTTCACTCAATCCACTCTTCCCTTCCTTTCCTTTCCCTTCCCTTCTTTTTTGGTGTTTCTAAAAAATTTGTTGGTTCTATAAACCTATTCTCCTGTTGTACATATATGGTGCTGTTTAGCTATACATGGATCCATGTTCAGAAACTTGAATTCACTATGTTGTCATCCACGACCAAGTCATCTCCAACTTTATGGCAGCCCTATGAATTATTGCTGCCCAAAATCCTGTTTTCATAGCCCTGCTCAGCTCTTGTAAACAAAAGACTGTGGCTTGAGTTTTGAGTTTATGGTTTTCCCCTTCTCTCTCTCTTCATCCCTATCTTGATTGTCTTCTCCTGTGAGTCTAGATTTCACTATAGATGTATCAATTTTGTGTAGCACTTCTTGCATCTTCAAATGCTTCACATCTGTTCTATGGCTGCAAACCACCCAGTATCTTGGCTGAAGGGTAGAATAGAAATAAGTCTCCAAACACAGAGGTTCAGGAGCTTCCACTGCAAAGCAGGAGGAGGAGAAAAGGCTGTGCTGCTTCAGAGAGAGATGCATCCTCTCCTGGTGGCCCTAGTTTCCCCTCCTCCCCACCATGCCCTCTCCCCACCAGGTTCAACCCATATCCAAGGTTCATCTTCTGACCTTGGAGATGCACGCAGCTGCATGCTAGCTGCAAGGAAGAAGGGCATCTAGAGCACAGATCTTCAGCACAAAATCAGAGCTCTGCTGTTGACTTTGGGTCTGGGAATCCAAAGTATCCTACAGCTGCCTAGCTGCTGTCTTGGGTCCATGGGATCACTTGCCCCATAAATCAAAATCAAGATACATTCCACTAGTGAAATTATTACCCAAAAGAACAGGAGTGGCAGCCTTCCCACCCAAATGCCAGCAGTTCTTTTTCTTCTATACTTCTTCTTTTCTTCCTGCTAAATCCATAGCTTCTTCAATGGTCAGGTCTTTGTTTTTCACCCTCTTCATAATTTCCAGGATTTTCCTTGCCTTAGCCTGATGGGGTGATTTTCCCCACTCACTCAGTAAGTCAGGCTAGAGCAAGGCAGCTCCATCTGCAGTATCAGCCATACAATTACTATTTCATTCATATTTTATGTTTTATCGACAACCTGCCCAGTGAATATAATCTCTCTTTGAAGCCAAGCAAGAGCCTACAAGATATCAAATAGACACGGCTTTGTACATTTTTGAAATACAGGGTGGTAGCATTTGGTGCTCCGATTGCTAGGAAGAAATCTCTCTGACTGGCTTGAGCCTAGCAAGACGTAAGCAAGGATATCAATTCTGAATGCATTGTGCCTGGTCCCTCCGCAAGCACAAAGCTCTGCATAGCAGTGAAAAGCTAAACCAGTATCATCAGATATTTAGAGGGAGCTTAGCTAGCTGGTGAATGAAAATGCATTCACCCCAGGTTGTAGCGGTCTCTGTTGCAATTTGACCATAGCAAAATCTGACACTCACCTTCTGCATGAAAACAAAGCAAGGGGAGCGGTTAATAAGCTTATGCACTGGCATGATTTACTGCTTTTCATTGACAGCAACTAAATAGAGACTAATTTAGGGATGCGTTAGGAGTTCAATCAAAATGACTTCATCCACACCTCTTGCACTGAAGGCTGGCTCTGAGACCTGCTGGATTTTCTGCTTCTCCAACTATGGAAATGCATTTGTTTGCAATTCAGAGAGCCAGTGTGGCGTAGTGGTTAAGAGCATGGGACTGGGACTCAGAGGATCTGGGTTCTAGTCCCCACTTGGCCATGGAGCCAACTGGGTGACTCTGGGCCAGTCACAGACTCTCAGCCCAGCCTACCTCACAGAGTTGTTGTTGTGGGGATAAGATGGAGGAGGAGATGTAAGCTGCCTTGAGCCCTTTGTAGGAAAAAGGCAGGATATAAATCCATAAATAAATAAATAAAATGTATCAAGCTATGCATTTCAATATGCACATTTATATTCTATTTGAAGGCAAACTTTTGAGATGATTTAAAAAGATGAATCTGATTAATGTGAAAATTGAACAGAACAGAATCACAGGTAAAACATAGAAGATAATGCAGACCTAGAACAGACAAATGAGCCCACTTCACAGCAAGTCAAATATAGAGTATGGAGTACAACTAGATATTATCTGGGCAAAAATGTGGTCCTACTGTCAGAGCTCAGGGGACACATTTGAGGGAGGGCGACTAGACAATAGGAAGGCGTGCTTAGCCCAGTATTGGAGCTTGGCTGGGAGAAAAAATTAAAAACTACAGTGGGAGGATTAGTAGATGAAAATTTGGAGAAAGAAGACATAATCATATCATGTGAAACTTCTCATCTAGCAGATGAGATCTACAAGCGCACAAAAGTTCAAAATAATCTGATACAAATTGCCACAAACACAGCAAGCTAAAACGTGTTGTGAAGTGACACATTTGTCTTGTTTATTCCATGCTGTGATTCAATATATCACATTTTCTTTTCAATGCTGGAGAAAAGATTGGTGCATTTTATTCACGTTTGTCAGAGAGATGTGCCTTTCATTGGTTCGGTGGAATTCAGAGCAGCAATGCAAAACTTTAGAACAAAGTTTTCTGCTCCACAAAAGCCTATGGTAGCAGCTACTGGCAAAGTCATGCTGGGCATGCTCAGTTTTACTCTGAAGCCAGCATGCTGCCAGTATATTCCAGTGTTTTGAGAGGAATGGCTGTGTTCCCATTCACATTCTGACAGTAGGGAATACTGTCAACTAAGAAAGCATGAAGTCATGTCAAGTCTGAAACAATCACATGCCCCGATTGCCAGATCACTGCATTGTTGAACATTGCCCATACAGCTTCAGCTTTGGGGAAGTATGATGATGATGAAATGAAATGAAATGAAATGAAATGATAAGGGCGGCGGTGGTGGTGGTGATGATAAATAGGAAGGGAAGACACCATGCTGACATCCTTGCAGACTTACTGAGAAGTAAGCTGTTCCGAATGTAGAGACACATTTGTGCTTTGTTTGAACATATGTGTTTGTTTTATTCAAGAGCACATAAATAAGAAATTAAAACCAGAAAAATTCAGTGATTTCAAAAACCTGTTGGTTTAAGACCAAAGACACGTTGGCTCAAGCTTCAGAAAGTCTGGGTGTTGGAAGTGTAGGCTGCTGCCTTCACAGGTTTGCCCTGTGGTCAATGACAGCATGAGACATGCCAGCCGTGGCACTCGGATACAAGGCATCAGCCTGAACTTCTGATTTCCTGTCTGTATGAATCTTGAGCCAACACAAGAGAGCCTCAATTCTGGACTTAAACCAAAAGTCAGGAAATGTTTGATTAAGTCGGCCCTATTTCGCTGTGGTATGAATCCAACCAGTCTTCTTAATTCCCTTCATAATGTATGAAGACAAACAATTTCCAGGGGAAAGCAAGTCTCTTCTTTTGTCAATGGTATTTTATTTACAAAAGATTACTTGCAAGTTTGCTTCCTGCTGTTTCATGTATCCCCAGAGACAGAGCAAAAGAGAACAATGCAGAAGTTGACTCCCTTGAAAGATGTTACCTTTTGTTCACAGTCTCTCTGCACATCTGTAACCAGATGTTGACAGCATAAGGGAGTGAAGTTTTGTGGGTTTCTTAAGAAATAAGAGAGGAAAAATAACACTTCCAATGGAGAGTTTTCTCAACATTATCTGCCTGAAACCTTCTGGTTTAACTGATCTGAAAGTTAATTTGGTATTTTTGTTTGGGAACAAATAGCAAGTACCCATCTTGGCATTTTTCATTTAGCTTCTCAAAAAGGGTTGCTCCCATCCCGCCTCTCTCTCACTCTTTCTCTCTCTCTCCCCCCCCCCCCCCCCATCCCTGTCCCTCTCTCCATTCTCCATTCTGTTATGCTCAGGACATTTCTGCTTTTTTTAAATGGGTAAAAGATTTCTTCCAGTGAAATATCACAAAGATGGGTGGTTGCTCGAGGGCCTAACAAAATGTGACTAGTGAAACCGAATGCTACGGCCAAGGTATAATGCCATGGACAAGTCTAGGTGACAACATGTTTCCAACCACAGGAGTCTTAAACCACAGGACTGGAATGGACCTACATGTCACTAAGAACAACCCCTGACACTGACCCAGGATTGAGCACACTGAAATTAACCAGGGCATCAAAGCACTATCTGTGTGACAATACAATACGGCAGTTCTGCAGCTTCTGGCCAAATTCACCTCTTATCTTCACCTGTTATTTCTCCTACTTTTACCCCTGCTGGCCTTTTTTCTCTTGCCCTCAATCCACTGGACCAGTCTTTTCCAGCCAAAGCTGATTATTGGATCTTGTATTGGATCACAAGTCATCCATTTTATTATTTTTATTATTAATAATAACCTTTCTAATAACAATGTTATTACCAAACAATAATAACAATTCTATTTATAATAATCAATAACATCAATTATATTATTATTAATAATATTATTATTATATGTAATTATATAATATAACAACAACAACAACATGTCTATTCCACTATGCCCTCCGGCTATGGTATGGCATACAAATGTGGTAAATAAATAACATTTGCCTGAGAGTAAAACTTATCACACTCAGAAAATTTAGTGAGGGTTACTGCACAATAGATAGGCCGAGGATTGCACAGTAAGATTCCTTTGACGGTACACTGAAGATTTCCTACCACATTAAAGCAAGAACTAGTGAATACTGCACTAGCTTAGAAAGGAAAGGGGCCCGTGTCTTTCCGCATGACCCAACCCATGTAGCCCTTTCCTCCATTCAAACTCACATAGCATCACACCTTTCTTTATTACAGTTTGAAACAGAAGTAGATAATTATTCAGAAAATAATAGCAATTGTTGGTGAAAGGATTTCTTCTTTCTAGCATAATGAGACTTAGCATAAATTTGTTAAGTAGGGGATGACTGTTTTCAACAGAACACACCTATGGATATTTTACATTGCCAGGATAAAAATTGCTCAAATCAGCATAAACAAAGGAATGTATTATTTATTATACATTATCAGTTGTTACTATTCTGTTATTGTCTCATCATCATTATCTTTCTTTTCTTTTGTGATTGAGACCTTTATGCTTTTATATCTCTTCTTGGGACTGCAGGTGGCCAGTTCGAATCTGCACATGGGGTGAGCTCCAGTGCGCCGTCCCAGCTCCTGCCAACCTTGCAGTTCGAAAGCATGCAAATGCAAGTCGATAAAAAGGTACCACAGGTAACAGCGTTCCGTGCACTTCGGTGTTTAGTCATGCCAGCCACATGACCACGGAGACTGTCTGTGGACAAACGCTTACTAAAAACATTATTCAACCACAAAAAAGCCAGAGTTACCATGTAAATAAATATAAACAATAAAAAGGAAGAAAAATGTATTTTGAGTCATTAAAAATGACTGAAATAAGTCATAATGTCTTTCCAGGAATATAGAGGTGCTACATTCTGGACAGTTTTCAAAGACAGCTGCATGCAGAGATCATCAGAGTGTAGATAACTGAAACCAGACTATCTGTGTCTAGATAGAGGAATAGTTTAGCTATCAGGTAAAGATGGTGGAAGATACCCCATGCCACTGAGGCCACCTGGGCCTCAAGTTTTACTGTTGTAAATCGTCTAGAGTTTTTCTATGGAAATATAGGCACTATAGAAAAGAATTAAGTAATAAAAAATAAAATGTGACAGAGATGAATCTGTTCCTCCAAGGGGAGAGTGACCCCAACCAGAACAGGATGAATTCCCTCTATCTGGTCAGAAGAACCAGCCACTAACAGCATCTGAGTCTTGTCTGCGTTGAGCCTCAGTTGGTTAGCCCTCATCCAGTCCACTGCGGCAGCCAGGCTTTGACTGAGCACATCCACAACCCCACCTGCTGCAGATAAAAAGGAGAACTAGAATAAAACTAGAATAAAAAGAATAACTGCATGTCACCAGTTATTATGTTCAGTTAGATGTTTGTGTGAGGCCTCAGAGGAAGAAGACAAATCGTGTGTCAGTGCCCTTCTTCACTTTTAATGCTCCATAGCATTAAACATATTCTAGGTACTACAAACCATTCATACGCTGCCCTTCATAGGAAAGCATCAATCCAGACTGCATCAGATATCTGACCCTTTCAGGTGTATCAACCAACAAGTTGCTGGCAGAGGATGAAGTGAACTGCACATCTGCAGAAATACAAGTTCTAAAGTTCTAAATCAGGCTGCAAGTTCTGAAACATTTCCCCAAACCCTACAGTTAGATACATCTGGGTATGTTCTTTCTTACCGCTGTTAACTTAATACCATTCCTCTCCTCCACTCACCACCCCACCCAACATCCCAATATTGCTTCCAAAGAGAAATAAGCAGAAAGATCAAAAAGATTCATTTTATGAGTCATACTTTTCTTCAAAGCCACAATCTTCCAAAATGAATGGATCAGGTAGTACAACAAAATGGTCCCACAGAACCAAATAAAAGTCAAAACTCCAGAAACTATCTTAAAGTAAAGAGATATATAGTAGTTTCAGCCATAAAATGGGTGTGTAAAGCTAAAAACAAGACCTAAGAACCAAGTAGCGGAGTCATACAATGTAACCAAATTTTAAATAGACCTCTGTGGGAACATTTGTCTTCTGTGTTGAAGTGAGTTTTTCTTAACTTCCCCTACAGTAGCCTGTTATAGTCATTTCCTACAATAGTGTGATATTTGCTTTGGTGTAACTGGGTGCTTGCATCTAGGAAGGGTCAGAGTGCTGTTTCAGTCTGGTTTTGATAAGAATTTGCCAACCTTTGCAAGGTTCTGCATATGAAGGACAAAAAAACCTTGAGATTTTCTAAAACATGAATGTAGGAAAACACAACTAACACATCCATCCATCCAGGCCTTCATATACCAGATCACAGAGGTGTTAAGCATATTGCCTAGGAAATGAATTATGGGATTGCTGGTGCTATGCATGATCCAGACTATGTATGCAGAAGTGTTCTAGCCCAGCAGCTGCTGCTGTTGCTGCAATTCATTTCGCGGCCTTGCCAATTTCCTTTCCCCCATGGCCTGACCAGACAGGCTGTTGAGGGGATGCAGAAGGAGAGGCTCAGGATAAAGATCCTTCCCAGCACAAGTTTCTGCATGCTGTTCCCTTTGCTTTTTTCCTCCTGTTCCCTTCAGCACAAATGAGAAACCTCACTTGGAGAAACCTCACTTGGAGGAGGAAGAGCGAGACCAGAGCATACAGGCTTACAGCATGACTTACATTCAGCATGGGAAGAATGTTGCCAGGGAGCATCCTTCTGCCTGAGCTTGTGTCTCTGGTTACAGAGCTTCCAGTCATGCGCTCGACTTCAGGCTCTGTCAGTCTCATGCCCATTTATACACCTAAAAGGACCAGCATAGGCTGTGCAATCTGGATTGATGATTTCCTGTGATGGACAGCATGTGAATGGTCTGCAGGAAAAGTGTATGTTTAATGCTGCAAAATCCAAATGAAAGTAAAGGACATTCATACTCTACTGTACTATCTGTACTATCTGTATTTTTCCTCCAAGGCCTTACGCTGGGATCTGACATAGTTCATTAAAAATCCAATTTTAAAACCTTTTTGCTCAAACTAGGAACTGGTGTAGATATTATGGTTGTGGCTTGTGCACCAAGTAGGGCAAAAACACATGGGAGATAGTGCCTGAGGGACATCCATGTCTGAATGGAGCTCCTGACTCTTGCAAATGTGGTACTTGGGCCATGAAGTTGGCAGATACCTTGCCTAAATTTTCCCCACATCAAACCCTGTTTAATGAAAGGAAATATTAAATCAAAAAGTAAAAGTAAACTCTCAGCCTGAAATTAAATCCCGTTCCTAGCTGGGTGCCCATTCTTACACCTCTGAACCCCTCCAGATGGACAATAGCTTTGCCCAGATGAACATACCCCAAGACCCTGAGAACTCGTTAATTGCAAGATCTAGCTAGCAGCTGTGTCTGCTTGTCCCCTTGCCATCTTTTTTCCTTACTCTAGTGTAAGTAAGTGGGCCCTTATCTGGATTAAGATCTTTCGCCAGTCCCCTACTATTATGGACCTTATCCAGACTGAGGAGCTCCATGCCTGCAATATATAATGCTCAAAATTTAGCAATTTGTTTTAACCTCAAAAAGATTCCACTGGTTTTTGGAACACTACTAAAGGAAAAAAATGATAAGAAAGGGGCTGTAGATGGTTATTACTTTTGCACTGAAGAATCAGATAACTCATAGCAACATTATGATGACAGATAAAAATGGTGTTTGCTTCTGAGGCCTGCATCAACTGCCGCCTTCTGCATTGCCATTTGGGAGGGTCCCAGGCTGCAGGGCCCCAGCGATCGGCCAGCCACTCTGGACAGCACTCGTCAACACTGTGCGGGAAACAGAAGTCCACCAAATAACCTGCATTTCATCATTCTTTGAATCTGAATTAAGACTCAAACCAAATCCTGTTCTAAGGTTGTATATTTCCCCTACCCCCACCCCAAGCAAAGCTTCTAAAGGATCTTCCTGGCAGATCTTCATATATCAAACTAGCATTCATTCGCTCTGGGCATTGCATGCTGTCAGAGCAAGTTGCAAGAGAAAGCGTTCTTTACAACAATAACAACAACAAGAAGGGTAAAACGAAAATAAAAACCCAGCTGGTTACGATTGGAGCTACACACTACTTCATCAGAACTGACAGTGCTTGCTTGGGCATTACGCAGCCTCAGCATTACTGGAATGATGAAGTACCAAAGAGCAAGGCCCGTGGAGAAGCCCTCTGTAGCAAAGGGACTCATCCCGAGAAATATGCTGAGGTTTCCCTGATGCTTATTCCACACAGAGCGGATCCCATTTGAACGCGGCATGAAAAATCACCTGGGCAAGAGGGAGCAGGCAGAGGGAGATGCTCCCTCCCTCCCTCCCTCTCTTCCTTCCTTCCTTCCTTCCTTCCTTCCTTCCTTCCTTCCTCTTTTTTGCTTGCAGTTTTCTGTGGAGCAATTTATACAGGTGATCTATTTAAAAATAACCTCCCCACAAGCAGACAGAAAAATTACAAGGAAGATAGACTAGGGGGAGCTTGCAAATTGTGTCCATTTTTCCTTTGCCCTTCTATCACAGGCTTAAATGTGCCAAAACACTATCCAGTTGGACTTGGAAGGATGCCTTACACTATGTCTATTTGCTATCATGTCCATTGTTGTCTCCTGTGGGGACAGCAATTTTCCTCCCCAACATTTTCTCTTTAGCCACTCGCTTCTCTCTCTCCTTTGGCCACCTCCTATCTCTCTCTTTCTCCCTTTTCTCCACTCAGTGGATTGTAGTGGGAAGAACAGACAGCTCTTGCCAGAGGCAGGAAAGTAGGAATCCTTATGCAGCCAGGCCCTTAGTCCAGTAGCCAAGCACTTCTGACACTGACTGATAGCCATGGTTCTCCGGCATTTCAAGCAAGATTCT
Organism: Varanus salvator macromaculatus; assembly: GCA_023646645.1. Lineage (NCBI taxonomy): Eukaryota > Metazoa > Chordata > Lepidosauria > Squamata > Varanidae > Varanus > Varanus salvator. The sequence continues at coordinate 14,567,437 of JAIXND010000771.1, read as the reverse complement.
TTCCTAGCCCGTCATGAAGATGACACAGAGCAAACTGGGACCTTCCGCAGGCAAAATAGGTGCTTTCCTGCCAAGCGATGCCACCCCGCCCCCCGTGTTCTGTTCAACTTTCAGCAAATAGATCAGCCCACACAAAGCAAAGCATAGTATGCCACCAAGTAAAGAGTGCTTTGCAGAGCAAGGTGCTCCAAGTAATTTGTCACACAGAGGAGACAAAAGAAGACAAGATTGAATATTATCAATGGCGTGAGTGCAAGTGCAGTGATGTGATTCAAGTGATGGACTGGGACTTGGGAGATCTGGCTTCTAGTCCGCACCCAGCCATGAAGGTCAGTGGGTGTCTTTGGGCCAGTCACGGACTCTCAACCTAATCTACCTCACAGGGCTATTGGAGGGATGAAATGGAGAGGAGGATTATATAAGCCACCTTGATTTCCTTGCAATAAAAGGGTGTAAATATAAATAAATACAATTATGTATTTTCCAGCCCCATTCCTGCACCAGGTGAATTGCTGGTTAGTAGTCCAGAATGGTGCATTAATGCACAAGTAGGACCTGAAATTTAGAAGACACTTGCCTGACAGGTGAAGTTTCTCTGTCTATGTTAGAATAAAATATCCTTCAGAATGTGAGACAGATGCAAGTGGCTCATGAAAGAGACAGACTTTTGGCACTTTGGATGGATGGATGGATGGATGGATGGATGGATGGATGGAAGGAAGGAAGGAGAGTGATAAAAAATTCTTCCTGTAATTACATAGAATAGGGGTGATACTCTTGAAAGCTTTCAGCCCCTACAAAATTTAAATATGTGTGAGCAATACAAATATTATGAAGATAACGTCTTTCCTGGGTGCTCTTTCATCTGAATCAGCAAAGTAGGCCCAGAAATTTGGGAACATATAATGATTCTACAGACAAGCTGAATCTGCCTTGAAAAGATTCAGTTTGGACACTGATTAAGTATTTTGGAAATCAACCAAATTGGGCCAGACTAGTTTAGAGTTCATCTGCTCCAGCACAGGTCTATATCTGATTCTCAGTTTAGAAATCCAAATCTCATTGACTATCATTGGAAATCTATGCAACAGCAGGATGCAGTTATTAGTTAGTTCTGTTACATTCTGCAAGACAAAAGAAACAAGATGGACTACACAGGATATAGTCAACAAATCCAGAATCAGGCATAAGAGTCAGGGGACTGAACTAGCTCCCATCCCAGTAGTATGCCCTATATAAATTCCCTCCATATATAGGAATGATTATAATTCAGTCCTATGGGGAAAAGTAAAACATTGGATTATATCCAATGCATCGTAGCTGATGTTAACCCATTCATTTCAATGGGTCTTCTCTAAGTAGGACTAACTCTGGATATATCCCATTGCATTTAGGAATGGGCAACCCATTCCAGACCAGCACAAAATCTCTGTGGAGATATAGGAGGCACATACCTTATAGCCCTGGTGCTCACTGATAAACATTGCCACACACATCCAGCCCATAAAAATGATAGTCAGCAATCGAATAATAAACAGTCAAATGACTATTGAATTACCAAAATATTGACCTAGCAACATGACTCACTTTCTAACACTCCTTTGCTATCTCTTTTAATCCAGTTTTTGGGATAACATAAGTTGTGCCAATTTTCTTGGAAAAGCTGTCCTACCTTCGCAACACTGCTTGTTTCTTTTGAGCTCTTAACTCCATCTCTGAGGCAGAAACTGTCATTCCATCACTGTTTGCAAAATGCCATACCTTCTGGTGCTGGGCTCCTTCAATGCCTTTGCAGAGTTCCCCTGTGCAATTTTAAATGTTTATTACTTAATGAACTATGCATAAAATAATATTGAAAGCTGTTGACATATCACTGCATCTGTTCATTACCAAGGTAATAATGCCTTGTGCCTTTTAATGAGTAATTAAAATTATCCAAAGTAATAAGAACTATATTATCATATTGCTTATTAACATGATAATTCAATTAGCCTTGTGTTGAAACAATGATTATCAGGCTGTTAAATGATGTCACCTAATTATTTTAGAGGTAGTTCAGAGTTCTTCTGTTCACAAGTTCATGCACCTACTTCACCTTATCCAGTGTTAGACACTGAATATTTATGGGGCTGCTTCTCTCAAAGCATCCATCTCATGCTCTGAGCCATGAGCCATGGCCTTTTGTGCAGGAGGAGAGTACTGGGCAATTGCCCCAGACATCAAGTAGCAAGGTGACCACATCACCCTGGAGGTTGCTGCATGGTTGCCAGCTCCTCTTTCAGGTTTATGGAGATTTTCTCCATAAACCTGATGGGAAAAATTCAAAATCAAACTCTACTGGCGGTCCACTGCGGAGTCCTCAACCCAGTGCCTGCAGGAGGACCCTCCAGGATCTCTGTTCTCAACATTGCACAGTTATGAATTATAACAGTCACCAGCTTCACTTCACTCTCCAATTTTCTCAAGCCCTCTTCTACCATTCCACAACTGTAATACCATTCCACAACTTCTACCATTCCTGGATCCAGAGGTGGCTGCCAATTATAGACCGGTGGCCAACATCCCGCTTTTGGGCAAGGTGCTAAAGCAGGTGGTGGCGGGACAACTCCAGGCACTCTTGGATGAAACTGATTTTCTGGACCCATTTCAGTCTGGCTTCAGACTCGGGTACGGTACTGAATCTGCCTTGGTCGCCCTGCACGATGACCTATGCAGGGAGAAAGACAGGGGGAGTGTGTCCCTGTTGGTTCTCCTGGACCTCTCAGTGGCTTTCAATACCATCGACCATGGTATCCTTCTGGATAGGCTAGCGGGATTGGAAGTTGGAGGCACTGCTCTGCAGTGGTTCCGCTCCTATCTAAACAGCCAATTCCAGAAGGTGGTGCTGGGGGACTATGGCTCTGCGCCATGGCAGCTATGCCATGGAGTTCTGCAGGGGTCCATTTTGTCCCCCTGGCTATTCAACATCTACATGAAACCGCTGGGGGAGGTCATCAGGAGGTATGGGCTGCGGAATCATCAGTACGCTGGATACCCAGGTCTACCTCTCGTTTTCCACCAATCCAGGTGAGGCAGTGGCTGTGCTGAACCGGTGCCTGGCCGAGGTAATGGGCTGGATGAGGGCCAATAAACTGAAGCTCAATCCAGACAAGACGGAGGTCCTGTTGGTGGGTGGGTTGGGCTTCGGGGTGGGGGACCTGGGCCTTGTCCTAAATGGGGTTGCACTCCCTCTGAGGGACAGGGTCCACAGCTTGGGAGTGCTTCTCAACCCAGAGCTGTTGTTAGAAGCTCAGGTGATGATGGTGTCGAGGACTACTTTCCATCAGCTTCGGCTGATCCATCAGCTGCGTCCCTTTCTGGAGTACAACTGCCTGGCGACAGTGACCCATGCGTTGGTAACTTCCCGATTAGATTTCTGTAACACGCTCTATGTGGGGCTACCCTTGAAGACAGTCTGGATACTTCAATTGGTGCAAAATAGAGCTGCCAGGTTGCTGACGGGGACTGGGCGTTGTTCTCACATAACCCCAGTTCTCCGTCAGCTTCACTGGCTTCCTATTGAAGTCCGGGCCCAATTCAAGGTGTTGGTTATTACCTATAAAGCCCTTAACGGCTTGGGACCTGGTTATCTAAAGGAACGTCTGCGCCCATATATGCCCTCCCGCCCCTTACGATTGGCAACAGATGCCCTTCTCTGGGAACCCTCCATGAGTGAGATACAGAGGGTGAGTACCCGGAGGAGGGCCTTCTCTGTGGTGGCGCCCCACCTATGGAATGTGCTCCCCAGAGAGGTCCGCCTGGCGCTGTCATTATTTGTTTTTCAGCACCAGGCGAAAATTTTAAAATACTTAAAAGTTATTTTAATTGTTAATTGTTAATTTATTGTATTTATTGTATTTATTGTGTTAATTTATTATTACTGCATTTATAGGGTTTTAGTTTATAATTCGAGATGGGCCATTTTTAAATGAGCCAGTTTTAAATGTATTATATATTATATTGTTATTTTATCTTTATGTTGTAAGCCACCCTGAAGCTTTGTTGCAATGGGGGCGGCATAGAAATGTTTTAAATAAATAAATAAAAATAATAGGCACTGCCACCAAAGAAGAAATCGAGGCCAGCTGGAGCTACTCCTAGTTTTCTCCAGTGAGAATACAAATTAAAACTTATAAGATATTCTAATTGGGTAGGACCAGCTGAGAGAAGAGAGAGAGAGAAAGAAAAAAAAACAGACAACTGGAAGGTATTGACAGGTTAGTATGTGAATTCCAAGGAGGGAGAGGAGGAGCCTTGGTGGAAGAAGGAATGCTATGTTGAAGTCTGGACCCAATTCAAGGTGCTGTTTTGACCTATAAAGCCCTAAACAGCTTGGGACCAGGATACCTGAAGGAACATCTCCTTCCTCACATGCCCTCACACCCCTTAAGATCTATGGGAGAAGCCCTGCTCCAGGAACCCTCTCTAAGAGAGGTAAAAAGCTCACCTACCCGGAGTAGGGCCCCTTCTCTGCTGTGGAGCCCAAACTCTGGAATGAACTCCCCAGAGAGGTACGCCTGGCACCAAGTTTATACTCTTTTCAGCACCAGGGCAAAACCATTTTATTTAAACAGTATTTTAAACTTTAATGGTTTTTAAGTTTAGTCTCTCTGTTTTGTGATTTATTGTTTTTTCTGTTTTATTATTTATTGAAATTGTTGTTTTAATTGTCTTTTTAAATTTTGTAAGCCATCCCGAGATCTTGTATAATAGGACAGCATGCAAAAGCGTTAAATATATAAGTAAGTAAGTAAGTAAGTAAGTCTTGGGAGGAAGCCAGAGGAGAAGATGGATGGATGGGCGATGGTCCTCTTGATCCTCTGTGCATGCGGGTTTGTTGTGGTTGTTTCTGTGTGCCATCAAGTCATCTTCAATTTATGGTGACCCTCGGAGTGAGTGCCCTCCAAAATGTCCTGTTCTTCACAGCCCTGCTCAGCTTTTGTAAATTGAAGGCTATGGCTCAATCCAACTCACATTTGGCTTTGCTCTTATTCTTCTGTCCTTGACTTTCCCTAGTATCAGCTCCAGGGAGTCTTGCCTTCTCATGATATGCCCAAAGTACTACAGCTTCAGTTTTGTCATTTTTAATTCCAGAAAAAGTTCTGGCTTGATTTGAGCAAGGACCACTAATTTACCCATGTATGTGTGTGTGTGGACAGTTACTTGATTTATAGGCAGTTTGGGGAAATAACTTGCTTTCTGTGAAATGGACATAAAGTTGGGGCGGAAGACTTAGGAGTCAAAGAGAAGACTTTTGTTTCGGATAGTGGAAGTCCAATTTCCGTGTGTGTGTGTGTGTGTGTGTGTGTGTGAGAGAGAGAGAGAGAGAGAGAGAGAGAGAGAGAGAGAGAGCTGTCCTGCAGTGTCACCTAGAGGCTATGTAGAAGAAAAGCAGCAAAAACAATGGCCCTGCAGTACTCAAATCTTGATTCTGTGACAAAAATGAAAATAGATGCTTTCAGTGAGGGATAAACAGCCCTCATAGGATCCCCATAGGATTATCCAACTCATGCGGTTCGTGGTGGTTAAAGTGTTGGACTGGAGACTGGAGATCCAGGTCGTTTTTATCCAGTGATGAAGCTCACTGAGTGCATCTGAGGCACTCACAGACCCTTAGCCCCGTCTACCTCACAGGGTTCTTATTGTGGGAATAAAATAAAGCCATGGACTCCTCACATGAGGGAAAAGGAAGCATATAAACACAATGCAATGATGTAGAAAAGACCACTGACTGTAACAGCCCCTTTCTGACATCTTCCAATCTTCACACAAATGAAACAGAGGACAAACAGTTCAATGATTCTGTATATGCTTCTGATTCTCCATTTTCAGCGTTCTAAAAGCATTCAGATCCTATCCCAGTGGGGAAAAAATATCCCATAATTTCTGAAGGCCATTTAGCAGGATCGCAGTCCACATAAAGAAGGGTGAAAACTCAGCTGATATATGAGAATTAGGGATACTCTTCACTGCTGTAAGAATTTGCGAGTTCTGAGCTACCAGCACATTACGGTTTTGAAAGGATGTGAATCCTTGAAGAGGTAAAGGATATTTTCCAAAGCCTGTTGTTACATTTTCTGAGGCAGGATACATTGGGAATAAAAATGAGTAAGTTTGCAGTGTTTCTTCATTGCTTCTTCTTTAAGTCTCTTTATCTTGCTTCTGGCAAAACAATTTTCAAAATGTTGTAAAGACCATGGTAGAGGCAGGCGCATCAGGACAGCACAAGACGAATATTCTGAGGTTGGCATGAAAGGGGCAAAGTATATTTATGGATGGGCAAGTTGTGTGTCATATTAAATTTCTCCAAGAGATATAACTAGGACTTTCACAATGCCTTAAAGAAGAAGCAATGAAGAAACACTGAGAGCTTATCCTTCTTGAAACTATCCCTAAGGATTGTGATGAAGTGTATGTAGATGACATAATTATAGCAAAATATAGCAAATAATAAATAGCCATCTCTTTTAGACATTTCGAATGCCTTACTCATAAGGTGGGTGGCTAAATTGTACATATGCCTTTAAAAGCATAAGAACAATAATTATTTTTATAGTTATGCATGTCCCACCCTTTGAGGTCCATATCTGAAATTTTGAGAATGTACCCTGAGCCATGGGCAGGGCAGGGGAACTCACATGCCACAGTGAATGATTGCAACAAAACACACTGTTTGCATAAAGCTAAAAGACACAAGCTGCCCAGGTGAAGGCAGAGAGAAAGACATTGAGTAATCAAGTGGGATCCAGATATTCAGGTGAAAGATCAATAGTCCAAAATCACAAATCAATTTTCCCAGATGGAAAAAAGTAAATTCAAACTAACTGTCAGAGACAAGTTCAGTGCACAGACATACTGCAGTGTGATGGATAAACTTTAAATGGAACTGGAATAGCACACATGTGCTTACGCAGAAGTTGTGAATCTCTCTGGACTCCTGGCAAGACTAGAACGTTCTTTACAAAATTATGGTACACTGGAAAAGGATGAAGAGGCTTTACATGAGCTTACCCAAATGGTCTACAAATTCGACTATCTTCTGAACTAAAATATTTTATACATGTCTTGGAAAACTGCAGAGGGATGTGAGGTTGCTGTGCATAACTTACAGAAAGAAACTGGCTGAAGCTTTTCCAAATGTTACCAGAGCTCTCTGCATTATCTGAGTCTGTTAATTTCAATGTGAGAAGGAGAAAAAGCCTTTTCTAAATTAGCCATTGTTAAGAAGTAAGTTATGCTTCATAATGCATTTCAGTACTGTCATCATTTCCTGAGCTATCCACAGAATGGGCTCTTCTGAGAGAAATATCATTTTACAATCTCTTCTCTCCATTTACTGACAAGAAAAATAGAAAGATGAAATAGCTTTTAAAATATTCTGAATGCTGTTTGTCATTGTGTGTAAATATTTTCCTTAACTTTAATCATAAAATCTTAACATTCTGATGTCAGATGTAGCTGAAGTTTTCAGTTTTTTAAAGCATTATATGCATACATTTTTCCAGCTGAGGAAGAAAAAGATTACACCGATGCAAGGTGATATGAGAAATGAATATTTGACTCTGGGTCTTTCAGTGTCTTCAAAAAGTACTGCAAGAGGTCAAGGACTCCCGGAAGATCACCTTGACTTCAATCAACCTATTTATCTGATTGGCCCCTAATCTCAATATACACCTTGACTGTGCAGCTGCCAGCAGACTTGAGTTTAAATTGGGGCTTTCCAGACAATAATCTGCAAGGCCCTTTGTGCAGAAGCTAATATGCAGAATGTCCCAGTTCCCAGCATCACCAGATAAAGCTGGGAAATATGTCATCTGAAACCAGGGTCTATCTGAAACTAGTCCATGCAAACCAAAGCGCAGAACCTTGAGGTCAGGGGCCAGATTTGACTCTGGTTCCTGCATGGCCATATCCTCTCTTCCTTGATGCAAACCATGTCTTCCAATCACAGCAGAGTTGGTGGCTTTCATGGTTTATAACAGCTGGTGGTTTTGGTTGTTTGGAATAGTTTATTTCCTATTCTAAAAAAGAATCATAGATTCATAGAATAGTAGGCTCAGAAGGGGCCAAGAAGCCTATCAGGTCCAACCCCGTACTGTTGCAGGACACCAATTTGCACCATCCCACTCAGATTGCTGTCCACTTTCTTTTTGAGTGCCTCTAGTGTGGGAGAGCCCACAACCTCTCCAGGTCCAACTGTCATATTGCTCAGACAGTGATGAAATTTTTCCTGATATCTAGCCTGAATTTGAGTTTTTGCAACTTGAATTAATTATTCCATGTCCTACACTCTGGTATCAGCAATGGGATGCTTTCCCTAAGGCTTAGTTGCTAGCAGTAAAAGTTTACACCCCACCCATTCTGACTTTGATCCCACCTTCCACCAGAATGCAGCCATTAGAAGCTTCTCCAAAAGGGATTCAACCCTTCCAAGGATGAAAGAAATTTAACACCCCTCATACAAACAGTGCCAAGCTAGCTGGACCAATGGTCTGATTTGGTATACAGAACTTCCTGTGCTTTTATATATGGATAGCAAATGACCCAAACCCTGACTTTGGAACAAAAGGCAAAGAACATCCAACCAAACTAGGCAAACCAATGAAGGTTGGACATTCACAGTTTATCCACTGCATAATGCTGACCTCAGATCAGGCTCCCAACAGTCTGCTCCGATCATTTGGTTCTTCTTTCCCTGATGCATGTTGTTTGCCAGAAAGGAAGTGGTAGAAGCACGTGCTTTGCACACAGAAAGCCCTGGATACTATCCCTCATTCAAAGGATTTTTGGTAGCATGTGCCAAAAAGGACCCTGCCTGAGAACCCAGTGACCCATTGGCCACTCATGGAGGTACAAATGTGCTACATGAACCTCTGGTATGGCTCCACAGGAGGCAACTTGTGAGCCAGTGTGGCATAGTGGTGAAGAGCATGGGACTGGGACTCAGGCGATTCAGGTTCGAGTCCCCGCTCAGCCATGGAGCCAACACGGTGACTTTGGGCCAGTCACAGACTCTCAGTCCAACCTACCTCACAGGGTTGTTGTTGTGGGGATAAGATGGAGGAGAAGAATGATGTAAGCTGCCTTGAGCCCTTTGTAGGAAAAAGGCAGGATATTAAAAAAAAAACATCACATGTGCATATATACACACCAACCTGAGTTTTGGGCATCTGTTCAGTGTCCCTACATGTTCCTGCCCTTGTGGCCTGCCAACATCTCTATTCTTGGTGCTCTGGCCTCCTCCAGTTTTTGCCATCTTATCTGTGCATGCCTCCAGAGTACAGTCCTATCAGTTGGATCAGCTTGGCTTCCTAAAGACAGGTGTCTTCCCCTGGTGTGTGTCTTCTGCTCCTGGTATTCAAAGATGTGTTGAATAACCACGTTAGCTGTACCAGTGCTTGGCATCACTGCCAATAATGTAATATAATGTTCAACCATGGCTCAAGCAGTCAAGGGAATTTTCAGTCAGAAAAGAAGATGAAGGAGCATGTGATCTCACCACTTCCTCTTTGAATGCCAAACCATCTGATCTGGGTCTACAAGATCAGTAACGTGGATCTTGCTTCACCTTTCTTAGCTGATAAAGGCTTGAGAAAATCCAGCCAGTGGTAATGAAACTGGAACCTTATCATCTGCTGGAACACTGTTCTGACATACACAAAACCTCCATTTGTAGTGACTTGGTGCTTGCCTTTCTGACACCAGCAGGAAGCAATTTTCAAGGAGATGTTTGATCATTATTTCTTGCTCGGTTTACTAAGCACTTTAGCTGCCATCTGCTTTGACAAAGTGCAGCTGCCGACTAGTTCAGCAGTATAACTCCACTCATGGAATGACCCCATTCAAAAGAGCTTATGACACCTAACCAATAATAGTCACAGTCCATCTGGCTTGTGAACATCACAAAATGTAAGTAAAGAGACAGGGAGGAATTATCACCTAGCCTAGTGCTTTCTGTTAGCTGAGTTGGTTTGCAAGTCAGTCAGTCAGTCAGTCTGTCTGTCCGTCCATCGGTCCATCCTTCCTTCATCTCTCTCTCCCTCTCTCTCCCTCTCTTTCTTGTCAAATTTAGACATTTCTGCAAAGGAGAGCTCTGTACCCAACTTGATGTGGATGTACAGATCTGCAGTGTGGATCTTATCCAGTCCTCAGTGGAAAAAAAAAATAAAAGACTTTGATGCAGCTGGGAGTGTGTATGATGGAAGATAAGCCTACTTAGAGTGAGGTAATAGTAGTGGCCTGATGCATCCACATACAGATGTGGTACATCACCAAGTACCAACTCTCGCTAGCAACAACAGGATGGATGATCATCTTTGTACCCTGCTTGCAGGTTTCCTAGAGACTGTTGGCCTTTAGTCTGATCCTGCCAGACTTTTCTACAGTTTTATATCCCCATCAGAACCCACTCATTCAGTGCCCCAAAGCATGAGATTTGGAGCAGAGCCTTAAAGCATTTCACAGCTGTTATTCCATCAAATCTTCCAACCTTATGAGAGTTCACCAATATTTTCACCATGGGAAGTTCATTATGTGTATTCTGTGTAACCTGCCTTTGTAACAAAAAATGTCACTCAGGGCAGCTATAGGCCCTGGAAAACAATGATGGCTTTACCAAGGCGAGCACTTTCTTAGCTGCAGTGAGATCAGGGCTTTCTTAGCTAAAATATAAGATTCTCTTAGGTGCAAAGCAGCTGTATTAGCTCCACTAATTCTGACAGCTGTTGCCAGCTGATCCCAACTGTAGGCTCTACTGATATAGTGAGCAGGGATCTCTGCTTTGCCAACATCCTGTTAGCAAGCTCTAAACCTGGCTATTTAGAGCATCCAGTACTTGGCTGCTTCCCTGGGTTAATAATAACTCACTTGGCATATGCTTCAGATGCCTCAATGGGTGTTAATAAATTGAAAGCCTACCTGTGAAAGATAAATAAATCCCATGGATGTCAATGGAGTATACTTGGGATTACATCTTTAGTAGTGCCATGCAGATGCAGACAGCTTCTGCAAAGAGCATTAATGCTTCAAACCAATTCTGAAATTCTTCTAACTAGTAGCCTTCTAATGCTGTATCTGTATGAATCAATGCATAAGTAATTTCTTAAGTATGCATTATGTATCACACAATCTCCTTCCAGCCTTATTTCTATTGCTGATAAAACTTGGGCATATTCCCTCACCTTTTTCTTGACAAGTGTGCTTAGGAAGAGAAATGCCTCTGCTTTGTCATTTTGTTTCAAAATCCCACTTTTGCATCTATGTTGTTAATAAGCAATGCTTCTTTTTAAGGATGCAGAATGCAATGAACATACTAATGAGTGAAGACTAAAGATTTTATTAGCTAAAACAAGCAGCTTAAAATAATGCAAAAACAATGCAGAATAATCATGGCAGCAGAAAAGAATTACAGAGCAAAGCACTGTCCTTTTTGTCTCTGGGATCCCCATCTGATCTGTGGCAAACATGACTCCACCAATGGCCTCTGATACATAGCACTGCCTGGCTGAGCCAGCACTAGTGTTCTGAACTGGGAAGGGCTTGGAGACGCATGCATGTTATTGTGCTCCTATGAATCCCTCCACTGTCCTGTTGCTCTGCTCTAACAACTTTGGGAACATTTGGCAGTAACCCAACTTAGAGAGCACTCATTCCAACTTCGACACAGGTAGCCCTCGTTCCAGCTGCAAACAACACATGAGCTGCCCTTGTGATGTCACCAGCAGCTCTCTCAAGTAGCCTCAAGAATGTCCAATCTCCAATAGATAATTGGCCCTGGGAACCAGCAGAGCTAACCAGTTCTATAAAAAGGCCTGAGTGAATGCATCTCTACAGATGGGCAGAGATTGTGTTCAGCACTGACTCCTTGATATAACCATGTTTTTTCTCATTTCCCACTGAAGTGCCCTAGTTCAAACAACTTTCAGAAGACAGAGCCATGGTACCCTGGTCTTTGTTGATATGGTACCCAAGTCGCAGACTCACAGCACCACAAACTCAACCATCAGCTTCGGGCCAACAAACTTTTTTTTAACTCAGCAGAATGATGATGTAAACTAGACATCTCTGTGTGTGTAAATGAGACAAACATAAGGCTCAGTCCCATAGGCTGGGTTTAGGTTCTTCTGCTTAACTTACTTCAGAGGCCAAGGCATGTCTGTGTGTCTTGAGTTATACTGCAAACTCATTGCTCTGGCAGCCTGCAGCCACCATAGCTTCCCACACTTCAGCTGAAGCCCAGGGGAAAACATCATGTGATCACTCCTCCTTATAGGGCTCTGTTGGATTGGGAGATGCAGGCAGCCAGGGAGACTACAGAGCGATGGGAGCATGTGTAATAGAAAGAAAGAACATGCATGGCTCCTTTAGCCACCTCTCAAAAAGGCAAGCTGAGAAACACCACGAAATGGTGGCAGTGCAGAAAACAAAAACCCTTGCAAGAAAAGGATGGAAGCAGTACCATAATCGCTACTTGAAGAAAACTGTGTAGAATTTCTCCTTTCATAGTAGGAATGTGGTGAATTAGCCTCCCAACAACACCACTACCCTGCCGCTAAATTTCTCTGTCCATTATACAGCTGAGAGTTTTGAGATGTCATTTGGGCACAACTATATAACAAATTGTGTTGGTATTTGTTTCTTGGCTTGCTCCATGGATTTCTCTTCTGCCAGTTCTGCTGTATCTCACAAATGCTGGCAAGGTTGCAAGTCTTGGTGTCAAAGCTGTGTGCCAGTTGGCCTGCTTCTCCCTTTATAATTCACTTTGTTTTAATCAGCCACTTTACAGCACTGTGTTCCCCAAGGCTTCTTATCAATTTTGTTAGACTTTTAGTTAAAGGCCACCTCTCCCATGCAATTGATCGGGGAGGGGGCTGGTCCTTTGCAAGGTTGTTTGAGGCTGATTTTTCACTTTATATACTCACATACCCCAAGTGATCAATTGGATTTAAATAAGAATCTATATCTCTTGGCAATTGAGTTCTTGGGCTCTGAAGGGAATTTTACTTATTCATTTTTGTACTTCACCATCAGTTTCTTTTTCATCACTGTTACATTTCATATCATCCTGATATGGATTGGAACAGATTTTAAATAAGGCCTTCCAGAAAACTTCAATGCATAAGAAAGTTGAATGGGCCAGGTGTCCTATTTCACAGTGGACAGTCTTCTACTTGAACAGCTGTTAGGGGACAATCCTCTATTTGAAGAGGCCGACTCCTTGAACAGCTGTCCAGTCCAAGTTTTGACTTATAGATGATGAAGCATAAGAAGGACGATCTGGGGACGCAGAGCTCTCCATCAGCAGCATCCACCTGGTCATGGTCCCCTCCTTGACCTGAAAATATATTGCATATTTCATGTGCTAATGTGGTGCAGATTGGTGTCCTCTTTTTCTGGGGATGCATTTCCTCTTGTTTCCCAAAGACTAAGGGTGCTACACAAAAGTCTTACACTTTACCTGTAGGGATGCTCACCACTCCACCTTCCCAGGAAAGGCATCATCCAGGTGTGAAAGAGCAGAAAGTGTGTGTGTTTGATGTAATATGTTTCTTTAAGCCCATTTGGCCCTGCTACAGTTCAAATTGCTTAGAATGACTCCAACAGGTTCTGCTTTCCAGACTCTAAGAGGAGCCAGAGGGCTCACCTACTGGATGAACCTTCAAATGGCCACTCAGTTTTGCATACACTTGACCACAGAATGAAAGATGATGTTCACCTTGATGCAGCCAAGGTGGTCTGTGTGGAGAAGCAGATTTATGCTCATGCTCATTCACCTGTAAAGTTCATCCGGATGCATGAGCTTTACAGGGGGAGAGAGCAAATCATCTCTAACTGAGACCACTCAGCATTGCATCGGAAATAGTTGTGCGCAGCTAGATCCTGCAATACACTGTGAATTGGGGTGTGAGGATCAGGCCAGAATCTGGCTCTCACGCACTCATGCCTTTCCTATGCTTACTGCTGCTGAGGAAGCAATCTGAGCCAAGATCAAGTCTGCACATGCTAAGGAACACTTGAGGCTTCTTTGCACAAGGTATGCTAGGATGCAATTCATTGCACAAAGTATGCAAAGGCCAAGAGTCACGTGTGCAGAAGCAGAAGCAGCCACACAGGCAGTGTGTCAGCCAGCTGGCCTTGCAGACTCCGAGGGACACACTTCCTGCTGAACACCCACGTGAACAGTCCATGAAGGTGGATTTAGGGCAAAAAGAAAGCAGGCCAGTGCCGAGGGAGCCAAGCCACAATGCTACTGTGACTGACAAACGCCATTCCCTCGGCCATGTGTACATAAATGAACAATTGATCATCTGCCTTTTGCCAGACAATTCATTTCATCAATTGATTTAATTTGATTCATTTATCAATGGCACTGAAACATAAATTGCATCCATCCAGAAGTTCAATAAGGATTCCTTTTGAAGAGAGTTTCAGGTACCTTCTATAAACAAGGCAAACCTGTCTTCAAGTTAAACTTGCTTGGAGGAATGAGATCATTTCCAGACATCCCTGTGCTGCCACAACACTAAACAATTGCACTGGTATATCAGCAGTCATGTGCCAGTGGGAAGCTCCCCTGGTATAACCCTTGCCCTGGGATTATAACCCTTACACTAGGATTCCAACAGTGCAGAGAGAGAGACTAGGTAGTTCTGGGGGCTAGCTGGTTTCAACATAAGGCCTGTCCAGGAACCTGCCAGGGACCCATACACCAAAAGGGCCCCACTGAGAAGAGTTGCTCCCCCTCTTCAGCACCAAAACCTGCTTCCACACCTGCCTCTTGCTCTGGCCCAGATGATGTTGCTGCCAATTCACTCCCTGGCTCTTACCCTGTCTAGTAAGCAAACAGTGTCCACAATGAGCAAGAGGAGGAGGAGCTGGTGATACTGGGAGGGGAAGATAGACTCACGGAGGGAGGGCAGTGCCTTGCACAAAGGCCAGCATGTGTTGGGATTCTGGTAGGGGAAATGAACTGGCTTGCTCATAGGGTTTGTTGGGGCGACTTGGACTTCCCAAGAGTGGGCATGTTAAAACACTCACATTCAAGGCAATATTCCAACAGATGCCCATCCACTGTGTCCATCTTTACAGCCTCAAGTACACACAGAGCCAAGCTCATAATAAAGGATTCCCAAAGAGAATCTCACCATCTTCACTCTTTACTTCCTAACCATTGTGTACTCCCATAATTAAAATGCCCTTTGGCAGGGATGGGTCATTTCCAGGGGTCAGGAAGCCATGTTGGTTCAGCCCTGTGTACCACCTCTGTCCCTGCCAAACAGCAGTATGGCAGGAATGCAGGCAGGTTGAAGCAGATGTAGAGATTCCTGAGGAGAGGAAAGCGAATGAAAAAGAAATTCCCTGGAAAGAGGTAACAGGAGCAGAAGAACCAAAAGGCACTTTGCATCAATGAAGCCACTAGCGCTAAGTAACCCCTTTCAGCCACTGGAGGATGAGACTGGAAGGTGGCCAGCAGTGAAGTCAGTGTGGGAGACTCCTTGTTGCATGAGGTTGGAACCCAAGTGTGCTACAGTGACCCATAGACTCACCAGGTCTCCCTGGAGCTCAGATTAGAGATATGGCAGAAAGATTGCCAGAGCTCATAAAGCCCATTGGCACATACCCCTTTCTTCTAATCCATGCGGGAACAAATGAGATTACTAAATTTGAGCTGCAAAGAAATCACAACAGAGTTTGAAACTCTGGGAAGGAGACTGAAGAACCTTGGGGTCCAGATATTTTTCTCATCCATCCTATCAGTTCTTAGAAAAAGAACAGAGAATGAAAGAAAAGTACTCTGAGTGACTATGAAGGTGGCGCAGATGTGAAATATTCAGGTTCTGGAACCACAGACCATGCTACTTAGAAGATGGGCTGCTGGCAAGGGACAGGCTGCATCTCACAACAGCTGGAAAGAATGTGTTTGACCACAGCATGAAGACTTTCATCTGGAGGGTTTTAAGATAAATCCTCCTGGGGGAGACATGAACTTGGAGGCAACAGTGAATAAAGGATGTCAAGAATAGGACACTTTGGCGGTGGCGGCGCAGTGCGGGGAGGATTCATGTATTGGGTTAGCATAAATTGGAGAGAAATTGACAGTCCATAACAACAATACGTAAACTAGAGAAAAGAACTCTCACGTACTCCAAAATAGTCTTCACAATGAAGTAGAAAAGAAGCTGGACCATAAAGCAAATGGACTGCAGTGTCTATTCAGAGTGTGGGAAACAGGATACACTTAAACTCTTGTTCCATGAAGACAAATATGACTTAATAGGTATTCCTGAAATTTGGTGGGGTGGCTCTTATGACTGGAATAAAGCAACTGAAGGGTATAATTTGTCCAAGCCTGGTAACCTCATCAAGAGCATCTGGGTTAAAATAAATGTGTCAAGAAATGGAAGGAACATTCTACTACCATCCGTCCAGTCAAGGAGAAAATGAAGATGAATCTTTGGATAAGCAAATTTCCAGTATTTCAAGCAAGTGTGACATAGTAGTAATGGGGGACTTCAATTACATCAATATTGTTGGGAAACACATTCTGTCAAAAGTGGTCCCTCCAAGAAATTCATGGCTGATAACTTGTGTCTACAGAAACTGGAAGAAGGAACTACAGTCAGCCATCCTTGCCTTAATACTGACTACTAGGGATATCTTAGTGAATAAAATGGAAGTTACAGGAACTCTGTAGAGGAAATGACCTCATCATACTTGAGTTCTTCCTTTTAAAGGAAGCAAACACTGAGCATAGCAATATACATAATCTAGATTTTGGGAAGTACTATTCACATTGTACTATTCTTACATTATGTATAGCATTTAGTTTTATTCCTATTATTGTCTGATTATAGTTTATATTAATATGAAGTCCACCATGACCCTGTTATATCAATCTCTGTTGTGTACAGGATTCATTTTGAGAATATTGGGGGGGCTTTTTTCAGTGGGAAGCAATGACTAAATTTAATTAATTAAATTACTAACAAAGCTTGATTTGTCTACTGCTTAAACTGGTTGAACATTGCAACCCAAGTTACACCTGCTGGAATATATGGGAATCAAGCCAGTATGGAGTGATTGCTTTTGATGAGAAGTGAAGAATAGAACATCTATTTGATACATGGTAGAATCTAGACATTCCCTGAGTTTGTATTACTATGCAAATTAGTTGTGGTAATTTAAATTAGTGCATTTTATAGCAATAAACGGTATTTTGTTATCCAATCAGCTCATTCGCACAAATCTACCACACAAATCTATATTACACAGTACTAACAGAGTACAAAACACACACTTCCAAAATTCTTTGCAACCCCCTCTGAAATGCATTGCCTAAATCAAGAAATGTGTGTTCCCTTTTTATGACACTGCCTCCTGCATATAACACTATTTCATGGGTAGACAATTCCGATTAAAAACGGTCATTCAGTCCTTTCTTTTAGCTTGTGTTTAATTAACTATTTGACACACTGCATCACTTAACAAAACAACATAATCCACATTTTGTCCTGCACTCTGACACACATTCCCAAAGGCAAGATTTAAAAGTGCAAGCAATATCAGAGTTCTGACATCCACAAACAAGCCAAGAAGACTGTTCCAAAAAATCCAGTGGGTACTTGGGTTCAGACTGTATAACACAATCTGAAGCAATATTTGTTTTTTGCTAAACTCCTCTCAGTTCCACATAGCAAATGCAATTTGTAATGGGGCAGTATGAGGGGAGGTAATTTTTCCAGCAACTTTGTATTCTCTGTAGCTTCTCTTTGCTTCACCAGTATCCCATAAGGCTCCCTGCAATGGTTTATTCATGAAGAACACCTGCTTTTCTGTAGTTCTGCCCTTTCACACAGTCTCCCTTCCCTCCCTGAGTCTAGGAATCTTTCAACTCTTACACTTATTAATTAATTGACTGCAACTTCCTTATTTCGCCAGATCTCAAAAAAGAAAGGAAAGTTGCCTGCACTTCCCTTGGGCAATTTGCCTTTGAAGGGAGGGGATGACAAAAGTTGTTTGCTTTTTCTTGAATAGCTCATTTGTCTTTGAGTAACTTCCTTTTAATTGATTAATCGAAACTGCGGACTGGTATTAAAGTGAAGGTATTTCTGAAAGCAGTGTCTGTTGGTTGCTGCAGCAACGGTTTAAGCAGAAAAGGCTAATTTCTAGAATCTAGGAGGCCACTCAGTTCTCAAGGCAGTGCACTAAGGTCCAGGACTGATCAGCTTTATAGAACGTTGACACACCACTGAGCAGTAACAGCTTTACCATTCAAGTGTGGATGGACAAATATATGGATCTTTGGCCCACCTTTTCCAAAGCTTACACAGAGCTGTTTCTGTCCATAGCTCTTTTATCATAGACTTACATATACTGATGGACATACATTTCATACACGTCTATTTTAAGTTATTTATTTCTAAGAAGATTGCTTGTGTGCATTTTATACCATTTTTGTGAGATTTAAATAGAAAAATAATTTTAAAACCTCTCTAGAGTACATGTGCTATTTTGTATTGCATATTACATAATGTATTTTGTATTTTTGTAATATTTTGTATTACATACAAAATAAATGCATATTGGGCCAGTTAACATGTCAGAACAACCCAGTTAAAATTATTCTGAGTTGTTCTGAATGAATCACATGGACTGATAGCTCTCACTGCTTGTAATGACATATGAATGAGGAACTCTAGTTTGTCTCTTCCAACAAGCCATAGAAATAATCTTCAGAGAATTCCTGGGCTGTTTATCCACTCCCACTAACAGCCAGATCAATTGGGCACCATAAACATGAACACTCATTTCTCCAGTCATTTAAAAAGCATGCAGACTGAATTACTGTGATGTGTTAACTGGACCTTATTAATATAAGACAAAATCCAAAGGAAAGGTGTGGCATTAGCATACAGAATTTCTATTAGGACAAGAGCAATGTAGCATTTACACATGGAATCTGAGGTCCCAAATCTCGAAAAGGTGTTTAGTGGAGCTGGAGAGTGACTGACCGAATCGCTCTGGAGGCTTCCATCAGTCCAGCAGCTGTCTGTTGGCTACCTTGGATTTAGAAGAGACAAAGACTTACAGCATTTTCACAAATTTAGCCTTGATCGACCTCATGAATGTTATTGTTAGGGGACTTGTTAGACATTACTTTTCATCCTTCTCAGTGCTTTAATGTTTATGCCACTTTTCCTCATTAGGTGCACAAAGCATCTCATCAAGGACAACTCATGAACCGTTCCATGTACAGAAGACAACCAGAGAGTCAGGAGAACCTTACTTTGACACTGGCGATTGGATGATGTTCTTCACTGCACCTGAAGGCAGTAAGCTGGTTTAGGGAGCACCGGGCTGCCACCTGGCACACAAAGCCGTGTCCTTCGACACCTCACTGATACTGTGCTGACATTTCATATCCTCCAGCATCGTCTGCCAAAAGTGGCCACCTCACCCTGTCTAATGGTAGGACCAGCCCTGCTATTTGCTATGTTAGCCAAATACAACCTGCAAAATTGTTAATAAGGCATGCATTTGGGCACCACAGCCCAAGGGCCTCCTGAATGATCAGAAAGTGGCAGGGGAATTCTTGCATGCTTAAATCAAGCACTGTGTTCTGTAATCTCTTTTTCTCTTTAAACTGACAGTGATGTCTTTAAGACACACTGAGAAATGCCTCTAAAATAATCCCTAAGAATGTGGATATATGAATATACCAAGTCATAGCTCTTTAAGCTTGGCAGCTTTAAGAGAATCTGCTCATTTCATAAGCCAGACATTGTTCAAGAGATGGCCAGTGCTAAGCAAAGCATCTTGGTTTATTTGGTTGCTTGAGTCTTGCATGCCTTGTGCTTTGGCATTCATTCTATTGAAAAGTGAGGGCTTTTGTAACTTAGAATATTTAGGCATTTTTATGGAGTTTCATGAACCATAAAATGGCTTGGACATTAAATGCTTTGGACGCAAACATTGCAGCTTAGTCTGTGAGCTTGCAGGTCACGTGTGCATTGCATGTCCACATGAACATATGCACAGAGAGGCAGAGCAATGGCATAACCAAGTTCCCCTCACAGCCCTAACCCTAACCCTAATCCCACATTGCCAGCATAGAAAGGGAAGCAAGCCAGTAAGATTTGGTGCCTGTGTGGTAGCAAGATAGAACCCTCAGTGGCTGATAGATCATCAGGGATGGAACCAGAAAGTGAAGCACCAGAGTGAGAGCTGTAGCATGCAGCTTTTACTCAGGGCCTCCAAAAGCCCATGAAAGTGGAGCTTTGCGGGTGGCTTGGCTTATCACTGACTTCATCCTGCACTGAGCAGGGGGATGGACCTGATGGCCCTCTTGTCCCCTTCCAACTCTACTATTCTGTGATTCCTCACCCACCTATCACCACTGGGCAACAGTAGCTCTTGCAACGGACAAAAGCCTGTTGCCAGTTATCAAGGCCTGGGAAGGAATTGCACCTACTTTCCACCTGGCAAACAGGATGCTGGGTTTTCACTTTCCCCCTGTAAGAGTATTCAGTGCAGATAACCCACCCTGCCCCTTACCCTGTAGGTTAGGCTGAGAGTTGGCAGCTGGTCCAAGGCCAGCCAAAGAGCTTCAAGACACAAGAGAGATTGAAGGCCAGGCCTCCAAATTGCTTGTCTAGCCATTTCACCATGCTGGTGGAGATAGACACACCCAAAGGGCAGAAGGGAGAGAATACAGGAGCCTTAAGAATGAAAGGTGGCTGTCCCGTTCTATCTTTATTTCAGTTATTGTTTCCTGGAGATTGTGAAAAACAAAACTCAGCTAACAAGGATCAGGACAAAATGGAGTGGAGGGGACTCAGTGTAGTGAACGTGTACTGCCTTTGCAAGAACCCAGTGTCAGCCCAGGCTAATGGGTGCTTGCTGAGTTGCTTGATAACAGTACCACAGGACTGTAGGTCTCCAAGGACAGCAACATCACAAGAAAAGACTGGCATAAACCATGCACCATACAAAGCAAAAATGTTTGCATTGAACTGCAATGCACACTGGAGAGGAAGGCAATACATTCAGCGGCTATGCATCTCTGGGGCAAGATAAAGAGGCAGGTCAAGCAACATTTACAGGAAGAGAGAGTGCAAGGTCCTGTTGCATTTAAGTGCCACAGTATTGCAGTCTGGCTCCCACTGGAGGAAAAAAATCATTGTCCTATTTCTTTAGTGAGGTAGGAAGCAGTGTCTGGGCTGTACCTCTTCAGATGGAAGGTGAGGGCTTCCATGATTTGATTTCTGTCTGAACAAAATTGTTCTATATGTAGAAAATTAGCATGCCAGAAAGGTGGGAAGGCCAGACCCTTTATTTTTCCAGATGTCTGCTTTTCATGTGGGGGTATTTTATTTGTCAATGTTTTAATGGAGAAGCAGTCAATTGCGTGAGCTCCCCCTGCAGCCCGAAGTGGAACACTTCACAAAAAGGCAGAGAGGAGAGGCACAGAAGCTCTATATTCAGACAGCAAACTCATGCATATATGTGCATGAATGCATAGGAGCAGTTCACCCATTGCACTATCAGAAGCAGAATATTAAGAGTGCAATCCTATCACTCTTGTGGACAAGTAATGATTATCATTGCATTGCATTTATATCCTGATTCTTTTCTTCTTGTAAGGAACCCAAAGTGGCTTACTTAGCCCCTTTTTAACTGAACAACAACGACCCTGTGAGGAAGGTTAGGCAGAGAGTGAGTGACTAGCCCAAAGTCACCAGTAGTGATTTGCATGGCGGAATGGGACTAGAACTGGGATTTCCCAGGTTTCCAGTCCAACACTCTATCCACGACGCTACAGTGGCTCTCTCCACAGCAGCCTCTGAATTTGGAGGTTTCCAAAAGTCCAGTGAAAGGCACAAGGGGGGATATCTCTACAGCCCCTGTGCCTCATGCCCTGCATTTTATCTAGAGGTCTGTTTTCAGCCATCTAGATTAACTGCCAGCTATGGGGAAAGGAAAGAGGCTGGAAAGCTGACTGGAAGCAGTGCAAATCCATGGCCCTAGCCTTCTCCCCACCCACTGACACAACCCCCCAGGACCCCCTGAAAGGGGCAGTCAGCATGGCTCCTTCCACACTGGCCACACAGGGTCAGGGTGGGGGCTCAGCTTCAGCATCAAAGACCTCGGGGCTCATACTCTGGGAATTCCCAAATATGCCTGCGGCTTGGGATGCTTCCATCACAGCTTTCCAGCTTGCCAGGGAGAAACAGAAGCATCACAAAGAGACCTCTCCAGGCCTCCTGGCTCTACCTTTTCCACCACTGGATGTGCTTGGGATGGAGGCCCAGCAGGGCATATGGTGAGGGTGAGGCAGCTGGGTGGCTCATGGGAGCACTTGGGGCTTAGAAGATGAATGGGGGCATTTGGCCCTACTGTCTGTAGCTAAAAGTGTCCTCTGTTTGAAGGGCTGTCCAGCCCAAATCAAGTTCAAAGATAAGAACCATGCGGAGGGAGAGCCTCAAAGTTTCCCATCCACAGTTAGACCCTTGGACCGCAGACCAGGAAGCACAAAGGTCCCTGGTCACAGTCCTTCCCTAGTCTTGTGAGAGGTACAGAATTACTAGTTAGATCCCAGGATTTCTTTCCAAGTTTGCATATATTAGCATAGCGAATCTGCATCCTTTGTCCTCTTTCTTGAAAATGTATTTCGCCTGTTTTTGGTGTGCCATGGAAATAGCCACCCTATGTCTCCATGGGCTCGGTAGTTTCCGAATTTCAGAATGAGCCTTTTTCAAAGTCTCGGGGCCATCACTTCAATCATCCAAGCCCATTGCAGAGTCCGCTTCAGAGGAGTTTGGATCAGCAATGCTACCTTGTCTTATACCAGCTGTCCAGCAGGGGCTCAATAGACATCCTCCCTTTGCTACATTCTGCATAAATAAATCAGCATGGGGTTTCAAGCATCTGTAAGGCTGCAAGACATGGCAGAGGTGCATTTGGCTAAGGGATTGATTTCATGTCTGTATTGCCCAATAGCTGAAGCTCTCCGGGCAGCTCACAAACCATAGTCGCTTGCAAGTTCTGTAGCTCTGTTTTACAGTGTTAATATTCCAGCATAGATCTCAGTCAGATCATTAACCTTGCTGAATTCAATGGGTTTAAACATCTATCTGTGTGCAGTATTAGCCTTGGGTCATTTTAGTTCAGGCAAAGCATGTGGATTTCTACCTGCATGTACCTAGCTAGGACGGAAAACTAGCTTACCTTGGCTTGGTGCATACCTTTCGCAGTTATCAGAAGGGTCTGCATTATAGTTAATAATTCATTGCATTTAATTCATTTCATTTACACTGGTTTGTCTTCTCCGTAAATACTCAGAATGAGGTCACAAGGAAAATCTCATTCATGTGTTTGGGTCCCATTTTTTAAGCAAGAAAATATTTTGCATCGCAGCTGCATACAGGTGATTGGCTTGTGTATTCTGGGAAGAAAGGAGAGGAAAGTAGCTGGTAATCAATTATTTAAATGTTTGGTATTTTACACACACACTGACACTTACCTGCATGCACACACACATTCACACACTCACCCCACCCCCCTTGTGGCAGAAAGCTTAAGAGAGCAATTACAGAAAGCCAATAGAGACATCTAGTGGACAGGGCTTGCCATACAGTTTTATGATTTAACTCATTTGCGATGATGAGTTGCAACAGGAGCTGGGCATTCCATGCCACTGGGGATGCAATCTTGCCAGCGTTTAACAAACTGGCTTACTCAGAAGTCAATTGCACCGTCCTCAGTGGACCTTCCTCCCAGGCATGTATTC
Source organism: Varanus salvator macromaculatus (assembly GCA_023646645.1). Taxonomy (NCBI): domain Eukaryota; kingdom Metazoa; phylum Chordata; class Lepidosauria; order Squamata; family Varanidae; genus Varanus; species Varanus salvator. The sequence goes on along the minus strand of JAIXND010000771.1, from coordinate 14,543,610 downwards.
ATAGAATTACAACCTTTTTTCCCATAAATATAGTGAGTACGTTTAACTGAGTGCATGTGCTTGGGATCCACCTGAACTGTTGTCTGGAAGAAAGTAGTTAGTGGCTCCATCTTTTCTCATTTACACTGCAACATGACATGTTGCAGCTTGTTCTGAAATCCCACTGAGCTCAGTAGCCTTAAAAAATACAGGCATTCTAGATCTAGATTACTTCTGCTAATAATAACGACACTCCTTGAAGAAGCCAACACCTTCTACTTGTCCTCACCATCCTGCCAGTCTACCAAACAGCTGCTTGGCAGGGCCATGGGAGCAGTTTCAGATGCAGGGTGCTGAGATTATAAAGGGATACGTTTAAAGCCTAAAACTTCCTCCCAGTTCTCATCAATTTAGTGGGACTGTTGGCAGGAAGAAGAGGCTGGAGCCTCACCTTGCTCCCACTAATCATGGTCCTGGTTGCTGGGATTGCAGAGGGGAGGGGTGAGGTTCAAGCTTGGATGATGATAACTTGGAGGTGCCCAAGGCTTCCCACGTGTCCTCCTCACAGCTTTCATTTTCCAAGTCACTGTGGATATTCAAAGGCATGAGGAGGAAAAAGTGTGTGGGGGTGTGATTCTGTGTGTGCATGTGCATGAGCATGGCTAAGTGCACACATGGTTGTGGTGGGTCTGCAGTTCTTGGAAGGGGGCTGGATATGGCCCCCAGAACTCCCAAATCTTCCTACAGCCAATCTAGGTGGTTAAGAACAGGTTACCTTATTTGTGTTTCTCTAACACAAGCTCTAACACAGCCACACAGTTCTTCCTAGAAAATTGTCCCTTAAAATAACTTTAAAAGCCAGGAGATGGCACCAAACACAACTCTGTTGTCATGAAGACTGGTAGGAAATTTGAGCTGCCAGGAAAGGCTTAGAACAGCTTCTGTTCTTTTCCTTTCCTTTCTTCTTTTTGCATTTATTTCATGCTTTTGAGGCAAGCATACCCTCAGATCAATGCATACTTCTGATGTTCATGTTGCAGCTCTGTGGAAAATACATGCATTGCAAGCAGCAGCCAACTGTTACCTAAATCTTCATTTCCAGCAGCATATTGCTCTAGATAATTATTAGCCAGCAGTTTTCCTCTTAACAGCTTACAAAGATATAATCAGTCAGTTTCAAATAGTTATGAACACAAAATTCATTCCAGTTCATTTTCTATCAAAATTTATCCAGTTTGTACCTCCACAAACCAAAACATGGGCCTGAGTGCAATCAGCACCTGAATTTCATACATTTTCAAGCTTATGAAACAATTCATCAAGAAAGCAAAAACAAAAATCCACTCTGTTAAAAAAGTATGTGAATTTGAAAAATGTGCATAAGCAAGTTTTAATTGACGGGAGAAATACTGCATACATGGGCTTGGTCCTTATGTTTGGAAGCTACATCAGAAGCCCTTTTGGCTAAAGAGTGAGATGAAAATGCTGTAAATACACTAAAATATGTACCATTGATGCATAAAAGTATGCATGCATTTTTATGCAAAAAGGAAACAAAGTTTGCTATATGATGAGGACATGAATCACAATGACCTTGGAAGTAGAATATGGAGAACTCAATGAACCTGAGGTCTGCTGATTCACATCATATATCAATCATATTATATCATATCATATCATCCACCTTTTTAATTTGTTTTCCACACAGTTGCTGAAACTCTCTGGGTGGTTTACAACAACACATTTTGCATACACTTTTCCACCTCTACATCCTTTCTGAGATATCGAGACACAATATGCCAAATGTCTTGTGACGTCCTAAACACTACACATTTATTCTGGCATAAGACACAAGACTGTGGTTTGGGTTTTGCTGCCCCAGGCTAACATCTCTATCTTTCTGGAAAGTATCCCAAATGTGACTGGACCAATTGGTTGTACCCATGTCAGTCCTTCTCAGTCTTGTTGTTGTGTGCCACCAAGTCATTTCTGATTTATGGTTACTTTATAAACGAAAGCCCTCCAAAATGCCCTGTCCTTCAAAGCCCTGTCCAGCTCTTGTAAATTCAAGGCTGTGGCTTTGCTTGAGGGAACCATCCATCTCATATTTGGTTTTCCTTTTCTTCTTCTGCCTTTGACTTCCACTACACCTTAAAATAAAAGGAGTTTAGACTCACACTGGATACAACCCATAAACTTCTATACATCTTCAATTCATTTGCAAATTCCCTAGCATGGCGTACTCCTTTCTCACAGTTGCTACATACTGGGTCAACATTTTCACTGAGCTGCCCATCACAACCCCAAGAGGTCTTTCCTGGTTAGGCACTACAAGTTCAGATCATTCAGTGCCTAAGTGAAGTTTATCAGTTCACACTTGCTTGCATGGCTATAATTGCCATTTGTCTATTCATTCACCCACTTTGGAGAATTCCTTTTGAAAATGTTTCTTGATCATGTTGGATGTGACAGAACACTGGAAGACTGGGATGGAACGTTGGGAATTGTTGGTGCATAGATAGATATTTATTAGCCATACTAGTCCTTTTAAGCCTTCTTTTAATGCTCCAGGACACCCCATCCCACACTATCATCACATCACATCATCAAATGTGGTGGGTGACAGTCGGAGCAGCAGGGCCTCCGACACCCCATGGAGGGTCTCCACGATAGACCAGAGTGTTAACACAATGGAGCAGGGCTGAAACACTCCTATCCTTATGTGTTCTTTCAGCATGGTAAGAAAAACATGAGGAGGACTGCTCATTACACTTGAAGGAGGCCCATTCTGAAACATGCTTTGGATCAGTAGTCATGTTGTCTAGAACTTAACATCTATCCAATACCATTCTGTGATCTGCCTCTACTTGTTAATGCACTTTGATAGTGTGCAAATCTTTCAAAGGAAAATTATTGTGCCTGCATCCTTTTAAAATCAATTAATTGTGATTATCTCATTGACTGCAACAGAGACTAAGAAGTCTGAAACTAGAGAAGTTCTTTTCTCCTCCTCCTCCTCCTCTTCTTGCTGGATAAAGTCCATTGAATTTAAGTAGGGTCATTTAACAATTGATCGCTACATAATTATACCTTAACTAGAAACAAGGTAAATGCTTTGCTTTTTGATAGCAGGATTTTCTGGGTGAGCATTGTCATTGTTAGTTGTAAAATTTTAATCACTTGACAAATTAATTGTGCTTGTTATTTAAAATGATTGAAAAATCAATAAGATTTAAAAATTAAACTTGATCACTACATGTACTACTCATATCCAGGAGGAGAGTTGGAATTAATAGGCTGAACATAAGATTCCCAAACTCCTGCCTTAATCCTCCACCACAAATTACCATTGCTTTACGGTTGCAACCATATGCTTGTTTAGACAGAAGAAAGGCCTCCAACTCCCAGCATGCCCCAGGCATGCTGGCTTTTTTCCCCTGTCCTCCTACATGCCTGCCACAGACTTGGGATTTCCTGATCACAGCGCGCAGCTTTCCATGTCATTTGAACCTGGTCAGGTGAAGCAAGAATGGCTCCATAGCCACTCTAGAACTCCACAAAATGCCAAAAGTTCTAGGCTGCTTTTGAAACCATCCTTCCCAGGATTGCCAGGGTTGGATACATGGGAGTATATCTAAAGGCTAAATTGTGTGACATGACACTGTAGCTTCTTTTCGCACTGATCATCGAACCCCAGCCAGTGGATCTTATTTCTGAATAAACATGGTTAAAATCAGGTTCTAAGGAATACATCAGTGATGAAGTTAAACATAAAGGCATAAAGGAAGGTAAACATAAGAACACTGTTGAATTCAAATCATCTGAAGAGGAATCTTTCTTGTTACAATAACATCAGTGAAGTGTTGTCCATTCAGAGCAAATCTTCACTATGGTTCACCAAGAAAAGTCATTCAAATAACTATTAGCAGGCTCTAAATCAGGAAAAGTGGTCCTTGAGCTTATGTATGTTTTAAATGATCAAATATGACAGTCTCAAGAGGCCTAAATCCTAACTTTGAAGCACAATCGCCCCAAAACACTTCATCTGTACAGACTCAGGAAACAAATGTTATTTCTGATTGTTTGTTTGTTTGTTTGCTGTGCTTTGATCCCCCTAATAGCCAAAGTCCTCTGTGTGGTTCACAGCCATTAAATCTACAAAATGCAGCAGCATGATAAAATGTAATATGAAGTTATAGAAATTTAAAACTATGGTATAGAACTAGAGTAAAAAAGCATTAGACAAAACAAGAAATACCATGTTCTGACACATTCTGAAAGTGCTTTGGCATCATTTCTTTCCTTACAAGTAAGAGAGAGGGAGAGAGCAAGAGATCATGATGAATGTTCAACATTCGTTACTCAAAGGCTTTTGGGAAACCTTTGAATTTGCCAACAGATTCTGTAGGGGCAAGCAAGGCTGCATCTGCTTCCCCCGCCCTTCAATCCAGTTTGTTTGGCTTTAATTCAAAGATGATGGAAAGTGGAATTGCACGGAGTCCAAAGCTTGTCAGCTGTGTTTCCTTCTTTCCTTTATTGATTAGCTGCAGAAATAATCTTCAATCAAATAGTCTACTGCTCACCACCTTGAGCTACCTAATAACAAAGACACAAACACATAAAGAAATACCAGGATCATATCTTCCCTTTTTCTCACCTGTTAATGTGTACCAAGCCATATGAGTTGGTGGTGACATACGTAGTGATCCTGATTCTAAGTTCTTAGTAAATTTAGTAACAGTACATCATTCAGAAACAATTAAAGCACACTTTGTTTTTTTATGTAAAGGAGTAAATATGCTTTTAACTAGGAAAAATATTAACAGTTATGTAATTCCTATCAATATTACTCTAGCAAATGATTGGATCCGTCACTGCTACAAAGTCAGAGCATGGAAAGCGAGAACAAGAGTGACCAGGCACACTAGAGGAAATGGACAGAACTAATCCTAGGATGAATTGGCAATTGAAAAGAGAGATCAGTTAAGAACTACAAGACTCTCTAAGGAGTTAGATCTTAACCAACCTTAAAGGTGGGGTTTTGACAATGAGTTTGGAATGGAGGAGGGCCCTTCAGGCTAGAATCCATGAGGTTACATTTCCTTCTGATTGGATTACATTTCCTTCTGATCTGATTGCTTAGAATTCTAATTAACTCTTGCTAATGGTTTCTGCAGTAAAATGAATTTGTAATTTAAAGTCAGCCTTGCTGGTTTACATTGCATAAAAAAGCTTTTGATTAGCATATGAGTGTTTGCCCCTTCAGAAGGAAGGTGTGATGACCCACCCAGAAGCATCCTTGGTATAAGATTTTAATTTTACCGGGGAATAGAGCTTTGTTTATAGCAATATGTTCTTTTTTTCAAATGTGCTTGCTGAAAATTGAAAATACAACAGAAGCAGACAACAAGTAACTATTTATCTAGGTGGGACACCTAAGGGGTCTATCCAGTATCTAATGGGTTGGAAGTTAATACTCTTCCAGTTATGTTGTGCAGTTGTGTCAACCGAAAAGAGTGCCCTCCAAAAAGATGTGTATCTCTTGAGAGCTAAAGGGAGATTCAATAGAAGTGTCTAAAATGCAGTTCACAAGAACATGAGTAGAGACATGCTGGACCAGACCACCTAGCCCAGCATTCTGCTCACACAGTGGCCAACCAGCTGTCCATGGGCAACCGTGAAGCAGGAAATGAGGGCAACAGCATCCACCCATTCACATACCCCAGTATACTGGCTTGAGTGCTGGAGAGACCATGCAGCCTTCAGGACTGATAGCCATTGATAATCTTATCCTCCATTACTTTTCCCAATCTACTGTTAAAGCAATCTGAAACAGGGGCCATCACTACAGCTTCTGGAAGTAAATCCATGACTGAAGTATGCAGTGTGCAAAGTTGTTCCTTTTATCTGTCTTGAAGCTCCCATCAATCTGTTTCATGGGAAGATGACTGCTTCTAGCATTATAAGTGTTTGTTCCCCCATCAGCAAGTATTAAGGGGTATGCATGTACCTCTTGTGTACATGGAAGTTCCATTTAGCTTGCTTGACTTCTGCTTTTCTGTGAATTTGATTAATCCATCTGCCCAAATTTTAAAACCATCTAAGCTATTCGTGTATTTACAACACTTATAGAAACATAGCAATTCAGAAGGAGCCTCCTGGGCCATCTAGTCTGACCCCTGGCACAAGCCAGCTCCCTTCATATAAGGTCTAATCTGTCCTTGAATGCCCTCATTAATGGGGACTCCACCAGCTCCCCTGGAAGCCCATTCCATATCCGACGGGTCCTGACCTTCAGGAAGTATTTCCTGACATCCAACCTAAAGCCCAGTTCCTTTAGCTTTGCCCCACTGGATCATGTCCTTCCTTCCACCACAGGGGAGAACAGGTCATGGCCCTCTACTTTGTGACACCCCTTCACATACCTGTAAATCGCTATATGATCCCCTTGGAGTCTCCTTTTCTCCAGGCTGAAAGGTCCCAGTTCCCTCAATCTCATCTAATATGGCATCCTCCCCAATCCATGGCTAGTCAGTCAAGGGAGGCATCTGGAAATAGAGTTGGCTTCAGCAGATGCCAAAGACTCACTTCAAGAGGCAGGGAGTTCCACCAGGCTGAAGGCACCACTCCAAGTAGATCCACCAGGGACATGTAGAACCACCCTATAGAACCACCAGGGACATGCCATCTGATGACCTCAGTGATCAGGCAGGTTGATAAAGGAAAAGGCCCTTCTCGAGTATCGGGGTCCCATGGTGTTTATAGCATTTCATATTCAGAGAAAAACCTTGGACTGGTGGTAAATAGGCATACAGTGCAGACCCCTCAACAAAACAGCAACATGCTGAAAAGGAGGCAGCTCCTACCAAAAGCTTGGCTGCCACTTTTTGTACTCATGCCAGCTTCTGGAGCAGCGTTAAGGGCAGCCCTATACAGAGCACAGTGGAGTATCCACTATAAAGGCCACCCCCCCAGGTTGTGACTGTGACATTCTTAAAAATGTTCTGCATTGTGGAAAGAAATGCTTTCTTTCACAGCCAATCAGGTCACAGGAGGACTCGAGGCTCTATGCCAGAGCGAGAGCGACTCTCACCTCGTCCATTTTTTTCCATACAATTCATGCAGCCCTTAATTAATCTGATGCCTTGCTTTTGAAAGCTAACTAATCTCAGTGCTCATTTCAACTACTTAAACTATTTCACAAAACGATCAGCAATTATCCTCTCAGGTGAACTACTTTTCCATCTCAAAAGATGGTTAAATTCAGCTACTGTCATATGCCATCCATTTATTTGACTTCCCAAACTAATGGATGCATTGTTAGCAAAGCTGGATTTTTGCTGCAGCTGATGCATGAAGCCTATTTCAATCTTTATCTTTTCTTCCCTTTGATTCACAGATAAAATACTTTGACTTTTTAATTTTTTATTTTAAAACTCAGTACATGAGATATTGGAAAGTAACATTGGATGCTTGCATTGCTCCACAATTAACAGCACCCCTTTTGCTCATAAGCTTCCAAACTTGGAGGCTTAAAAGCACCCACAGCGATGCAGGAGGAGCAGCAAAGGCAGTCTTCACCTCCCTGGGCCTTCCACTCTGCAATGTCTCATTGTGGCATTTTGGAGGGAGGAGGAAAAGTCACAGTGCCATCAGGGTATTTCATATCCTGGAGCAGCCATAGTCTCATCCTTTCAATGACTGTCCCCAAATGCTCCCTTAGCTTCCCCTCTGAGGTTAATTTTTCAGCTTCAGAGAAGCAAGGGGGATCAAAGCCCAGATCTGCAGCTCCATCTCTGACCTCTGATCTGAGAATCCATGTGTCCTATGGGCCTGTACAGGAGGTTACAGAACTGTTGAAGTCCTATGTCTTGCATTTTCAATGTACATATGTCTTGGGGGGGAGTCTATGTGCATCTTATGTCTGGACTGCAGTTCAGCATCCTCATTCCAGGCATGGAATTACAGAATTTCACCTAGACAACCATTTTCAGCTGTCTAGATTGAGTGCTAGGAAGAGGGAAGAAAGGAGGCTGGGATGACAATAGAAGCTGGTGTAAGTCCACAGCTCCAGCCCCCTCCCCTCCCTGTCCCATGGCAGGCCCTTTTTTCCTCTCCAAGTTCAATTATGACCATGGGTGGGAGGGAACAGCGTGGTTCTTTCCATGCTAGCTGGTGTGGGGGACTCAGCCTTTGGAGTCCCATCTATGAAAATGTGGGAACTTGAAGCTGGGACTCCAAAGAATCCTATGGCTTCCCAGATGAAATTCGGAGGTCATAGGACTGGATCCTGAAAGATAGTATATCACTGTAACTATTACATTCAATATCTTTGGGAAGTGAATAGATTTTAAACACTTCACAGCATGACACTGCAGCCTTTCTTCTTACCTTCACATCATTAGAAATGGGGAATTATTAGTTCCCTGTACATTTTTATGCAAATCTATTAGATTTGTACCAGTTGAACCAATAAGGAAACCCAAATAGAAGTGTTTACCAAAATTGATACTTTTCTGATTGTAGCACAACAATTTTCCACTAAAAATGCTCACAAAGTTTGCACTACAGAGAACTGTGCTTACAAAAGCCCAACTTTTATGGAAATATGTGCACAAAAACATGCACACTGTAGGATTGTTTTAGGATATGTGAATACTGGGAAGTGGGACTTATTAAAGCCATCTTTCAAATTGAGGATGAATATGAGTAATTGAAAGCAAGAACAAAATCCCAGAATACTGTATATCTAGTTGGCCAAATATGTGCTCAGTCCATTTTGCCTAGACTCTTAAATCCCTTTTCACGATACATCTGGAAAATGGTAAGACTGTGGTTTTCTCAGCTTAGAAGAGAATCAGTGATGATTCATTTGTTCTTGCTCTTGATACTGGAAAGTTTGTAAGGTTAGGGTTTTAGCATAATTAAAGTTATACCATATATTTTCCCAAAATAACTTGGATGTTATTCACACCACAATTCTCATAAAACTAGGAGTGGAAGAACAGCCTTACTACAGCCACATTTTGGGGTGCATAATTGCCTGTCTGCAGCTTTCCCATCTCTTTGCATTAACCTGAGTTGGTTGCACTGCAGCAAAGGGGAGAAACGCATTCAGCCCAGAATAAAAGGGAAAAGGCAAAGGAAAGGAAACCATAGGCAGAGATTGCTACAGGAGAATAGATATCCTTCTTGTACTTGCCAAATTTCCTGAATTTTAAAAAGGTGCCTTGAGAAGATTACATCAAGGCACCTGCAGCTTGCAAGAATGTAACATTCCAGGACTGCATCCTTTTTCTTACTTATCTGGGAGTAAATCCCATGGAATCCATCTTCTTACATCTGAGTGGGCATGTATTGATTGCACGGTTGAATATCTAAGAGAAAAAAGAAATTGTAAAACTATTTGAGGTGTTCTCAAACTGTTCTAAACATGAGACCCAACCCACCTCTAGTCACACAGAACTAGTTGCATGCAACAATGAGATCTGTATGCCGGTCCACATGGAAGTACTCAGTCTATTTAGTGGGGTTCGGATAGCTGCCATGACCTCAGAGCCATACATAGGATGCTGCCCTCTATCTAGCTCAGTAGTATCTAACACTGGCATGGAAAGGTAAGAGAAGAGCTACTGAACTGGTATGTATCCTGCTCTAAATTGGGTCACAAGAGGAGCACTGGCACCGTATTCTTCTATGGTAAAGAAGGTGAAGATGGAGACCAGAGGGTCTGTGCATGAATGCTGAACTTGTGCTGAAAGTGAGACCTGGATCTGAAAAGCTCCAGGGTTCGTTCATCCAGCACTGCCTGGTCCTGCAATGCCAGGAATTGTGCCTGAGAACTCTGCTCCCAAAGTATGGACTCTCCAGTTGAACTGTGGTCCCTTCCCAGCACACATGTGCATCTGCTATACATGCTCAACATTCCTTCCACACACAGATATCCTACTCAGTTCCAGTAACCCATTTTCCTGATGACAAAATAATTGCTCTTTGAAGGGGCGGGGGTCACAGTAGACTAGAATTTCAACAAAATAGTGTGAAATGGCATTCTGCTATTGTTTAATATTGCAGACTTCTCTTTTGTGCTCAGCAAGGGCTGATGATACATCTCTGAAGTTTTGATTGTCAAGAAGAATCCCACCACCACACAAAACTTGCATTCAGCTGTGAAGTTGTTGTGGCTTTGAGAAGCAAACTAGATATGGCATTGATCACATGATTGGCACTTGTGTTCTTGTTTATTTTAGAAAAAAGCAGACGTGAGCATCACCAAAACATTTTTTTTCTGTTTGAGTTATTTATTATATGTCATTATGGAACACTGCACTATTCTGCATGATAAAAGGTTCATTGCTGGCATTTTACCTGGAACCTCTGTTGAAGAAGTGCAATAGCTATAAAGCTGTGCAACATAGTCCTGCAAAAATAAGAAGATGCAAGAGCTCATCAAAGATAGAATGTCTGCCAAGATAAAATAAAAGAAAAAGCCAAGTGCAATATGCAGATATGATCAGAGGACAATATTTAAATAAGATTTTTAAAAAACCATAAAATGCCTTTCACATTTTCTGTTAAGGTTTCCCTGGAGAATCAGAATGGAGACAGACTAAATGAAAGATGTTGGCTTTACAGCAAAAGGTTAAGGTTGTAACAAGATGTTTTGATTTCTGTAACATGCTGTGCATGAGGTTGCCTTTGAATCATTCAGAAATTTCAAGAGGGTCAAAATGCTGCAGCCAGACTATCGACCAGGGCTAATTAAGGTAGTATGTGACTCCCATCTTTTCAGTAGCTTCACTGGCTACAGCAGAGATCCTTAATGCTTTGAAACCAGTGAATATATTTGGAAGGTTGAGAGTATTGTGCATACACTCACCAAATGGCCACAATGGGGAGGAAGTTTGCCCATTTGTAAAATGGCTACTGTGATGGGCATCTCAGTCAGAAAACACTCATTTCCAGAAGTCAGAATAAAACGGAGGTAAATATCTCCAGAGGCTAATCAGAATTAGAATTAGCCTTGATGGGTCCTGTACCTCAAAACTATAACTGAACCTAAATAAAGATGTTCTAGAAGAGAGCATGCTACTTCCCAGTCTGAGAGAGAGAGAGAGAGAGAACCCCTTAGGAAATGAAATGAAATTCAGGAGAGGTGGGAAGTCTGGCAGGCACCAAAGGAGGTGTCTGGGAGTAGACTGATGCCCACAGGCTACCAAGTTTGTTTCTGGCCACCATTCATTGCACTGGTTATGTCCTGCAAGGTTCTTCTGTATGAACCTGCCCAAGCCTTAAGGTATTTTGGAGACTTTTAAGAGTGCCAGCAGGACCTGAGGAGAGAGCCTTCTCAGAAGTTGCCTCGAGGCTCTGCAAATCCTTGGCCTTAGTCCTTCCTCCCGTGACCATCCAGTGGCAGATGGAGACATTCTCATTTAGACAGGCTTTGGGCCTGATATGCTCACTTCTCATGGACTCTGTAATTACGTTGCAACACATTCAACTGCCTATGAATAAACTGGTGTTCCCTTTGTTCCATCTGCCTTGTTTTGATATTTGACATTTTTGCATTCTACTGCTATTTGCCCATTTAAATCCCATTTGGTGGAAAGACAGGATAGAAATGCAGCAAATGAATTAAAAATATTTTTCAAGAAGCACAGAGTTGTTCCTTTGTCCCAATTCCACATCAAGTTTAGGTAAAATTTTAATCTCAATGTAACCCTTATGATCTGGTTGGTGTAGCCTGGTAGGGATGGAGTTGAAAGAGAGAGAGGAAGAAAAGAGTCAGTTTGTTCTTGCTGCAGGGCTGACTAATAACTTGGCTCCTACCAGGTTGCAAGATAAACTGAATTTATATGTGTGTGTGATTGATTTGCCAGAGGATGGGAATCAATTTTTGTATCTCTGGGGTTTGTTGTATTTGCTTAGTTCTTGCAGGCTTATGCCTGCAAGTTGTCAGTTGCAATGCATCCCTGCTACTTGAAATCTGATTGTCTGTGGAAAAGCCCAACACCTTGGCAAACTAAATGACCTGTTTACAGTGGTGCCTGGACAAAGTTCCAGGTATTTGGGGAGAGTTCATTCAAAAGACAAAATCAAAGGGCTGTCCTGGATCCAAGCGCAGAGAGACCCAGGGCAGTAGGGAGTTCAAGGTCCCATCACAAGGTGGTCCAAAGCAAAATAAGGCTTGCAGAAGAAAACAAGGCAAGAATCTAGGAAGTGGTACATAAATATAATTCCAGCACTCTGTGCCAGAACTGAAATTTTAAGCTGAGCATTAAACAGATCCACCCATGAGAGCCACCTGAGGCTGATCTACTCATGAATCCTGCTCACGAATAAAATCTATTCATGAGGAGTTCTTATTCCTTGCATGGGCAAGTCTACTTCTGGTAGGCAGTTGAAACTGCATCTTTAAGCACTGGTGCTTCTAGCAGCTAGTGGCCAGTTATCATCTGCCTCAGAGCTCATAAGAGGACTTACCGCCTTTTGAGGGAAAGGTGTAAGAGCTATCTCCTGCAAGGACCCAGGATCCACCACACCTGTCTCAAGATGCCTCTGCAGAGGCAGTTCTTCCATGATGGGTTCTGGGGACTCCAGATGAGGCACAGTACCAAAGAACTACTGGGACTGGCAAGTAAGAATGCCATTTCTCTTGGACCAGAAGAGTCTAGTCTCTGCGTTGTCCTTGCATTAAATACACCACTTCTGCATGAGCTCAACTTGGGCAATTGTTGTATTGCTTTGTGGTTCTAACTAAAAATGTTTATTGAATTCAAAACTTTGCAAGTTTTCTTGCAAGTACAGTCCCAACCTCACAGCAGGCAGCTCCTGATGTGATGCATAGGTGGGATAATATTGTGTTTAATTAGACTTCATGAGGATGAGAAAGACAGAACTGTGGAGTGGAGTGGAGTGGACTGGCGTGGACCTTCTTTATGTGAAGGTCCTTCTTCCTTATTTCAGATACTTTTACTGTGTAGTTAAAATAAAGCGTAGCCAGAAGAAGGTTTCATGTACCATGTTGGACCCTCCCAAGAACATGTTTTTGCTTCATATCAAAAGATTTTCCCCCCTCAAAAGTACATGAGGCAGATTCTTGCAATTGTTTTGCCCTAACTTTAATTGCTAGTCCAAATAGAATAATCATGAAAATTCAAAGCCACCAAGAGGTATCCAAGGAGCCAGTGTGATTTGGGAACAAAAGTTAGACCTCTACAGATGTTGAATAGCCTTGAGAGGAGGTAGGGGAACACACAACACTCACCCAAGAGCATCTTGGGGATTTGCTATTCTTTATCAAATCAACTGTAGCAATGTGGAAAAAATAATAATAAACCTACAATTGAGGACTGATGTGAGACGCTATGCAAATGAGGTTGGTTTCAGATAGATGTGTTTGGCTAGCCAAAGTTGATTCAGTTCTATTCTTGAAAACTTGGCAAACTTTTACATCCTTGTGCAGTGAATGCAATCTCAAAGAAGACTTATGGTTGTAAAAATGCTTTAAATGCAGTTTGTTTATTAATCATTCACTCAGAAAAAAAGGTTTTCCTTATGCATTGTGTTTCTGTGTTGTTCCTGGTTATAGTACTTCTAACTGTTCAATACCAGAGTCAAAATTTGTCAAGATTATCTTTTTGATCTGCAGAGGGCACCAAATAGTTTTGTTTCTAATTTCAGAGTCTCAGATAAATGGGGATTCTATGGCTTGCAATTCTGGCTGTCTGTCAAAGAGGAATTTGCTCTCCAGTGGTCATTGTGAAGCACAGAAGATTAAGTAGGAGCATGTGTTTTTCTCCATTCATGAACACATAAAAAGCAATGCTTTTTCAATATACCATTGCTGCTCTCTCAGATGAATGAAGAGGCGCTGTGAAGTGTTTTTGAACCTTTGATCCTGCAGCAGTCCCGGGACGCAGATGCAGATTGCAGACCCATTCACTTTAAATCAACAGGTGAATTATAAAATCGGGGCTGTCATTACCACATTCTCATCATTCAATTTCCTTTCAGAAACGTCCGTAGCATTTGCTGCTTCTACCTGATTTCACTAGAGGGAGAAAAGAACTGAACATTGAACTACACGGACTTTTTTCCCGATCGAGTCGTGCTTGATCTCAGTCAGTAAAGAATATATAGGCATTTCTGATGGACTTTCTCCTTTGAGGAAGGTGTTTACATAATTGCTTGTCCACTTGAACTCTCTTCAGCTTCAACATGAACACAACTGTATACTGGGCTCTAACATTTCAGCCTGTGATAGTAAACACCACTGAACAAGTCAATGATTCCATTCTCTTCAGCAGCAGGAGTGACGGTGGATTCTGTGAACAAGTCTTCATCAAGGCTGAGGTCTTCTTGACACTGGGAATCATCAGCATTCTTGAGAACATCTTGGTCATCCTTGCAGTGATCAAGAATGGAAACCTCCATTCACCCATGTACTTTTTCCTTTGCAGCCTGGCAGCAGCAGACATACTCGTGAGTATGTCCAACGCCCTCGAAACCATCATGATCACCATCCTGAGCAATGGATATTTAATCATTGATGACCATTTCATTCAGCACATGGACAATGCCTTTGACTCAATGATCTGTATCTCTTTGGTTGCCTCCATATGCAACCTTCTGGTCATAGCTATTGACAGGTACATTACCATTTTCTACGCACTCCGTTACCACAGCATCATGACTGTGAAGAAAGCTCTGACTCTCATTGGCATTATCTGGATTGCTTGCATTGTTTGTGGCATCATGTTTATCGTGTATTATGAGAGCAAAACTGTCATTGTCTGCCTCATCACCATGTTCTTTACCATGCTTTTCCTCATGGCCTCACTTTATGTCCACATGTTCTTATTTGCACGCTTGCATGTCAAGCGCATTGCAGCCCTCCCAGTGGATGGCGTTCCCCACCAGCGTACTTGTATGAAAGGGGCGGTCACAATCACTATTCTCCTTGGGGTCTTCATCGTCTGCTGGGCACCTTTTTTCCTTCATCTCATCCTGATCATTTCTTGTCCCACCAACCCACACTGTGTTTGCTACATCTCTCATTTTAACACCTACCTGGTTCTTATTATGTGCAACTCAGTCATTGATCCTCTTATTTATGCTTTCCGGAGCTTGGAAATGAGAAAGACATTCAAGGAAATAGTTTGCTGCTGCTGTGGCATAAGCTCAGGACAGTGCATGCTCTGAAGTGTTAACCCTCTACTGTCCTGGGAGACATTAAATGGTTAACCCTAACCTAAACACTGTTTCAAAACTGCCATATTGCTACTGCAGTGGAGGTTTGTGGCATCAACATCAGTGGGACTTTGTATCCACTCCAGACTTTACTCTGAATGTTAAAGGAGCTATCCATGGAGCTGAGACTATTTTGGGGTTGCATCAGCACCATGGATAACTCCATTAAACCTTGGAGTAAAATTTGGAGTAGATGCAGAGTCCCATTGATCCTGGAGCCACTAACCACTATTAATTAGCAGTGATCACAGAAAAAGTAAAGGACTAGGACAGATAAGAACCAGAAATGTATTTTTTTTCTTCTTCCTTTTCTACCAGTTTGTCAAAGAGTACATTTAAGCATTTTGCTTCTGTGTGTGCAGTGATACCAGAAGCAAAATCACACAGGTTTTGAGGGGGAAGAAAGAGTGCCCATCAATTATATTACTGGAAGAAATGGGTGTGTGTTTCCATAGTGGGCATCCTACATTTCTCACATTTAAGTAGGAAAAATAATGTCAGGACATGTGCTTTGAAAACTTGACCAGGCTAAACTCTTTCCTCTATACAGCTATTCAGTGCTGGGGACTTCTAACACTGAAAATATGGCCAATTCAGATGGAAATGTTTCCTTTGAAAGGGCAAATATTGCTATTCTATGCACATTTCCCTGGCACTAAGTTCCATCAGACTCAATGAGATCTACTTCCAAGTAGATGCACATGGAATTGCACAGTAAGGCTGTGATCCTATCCACACTTACCAAAGTAGGTACATTTGAAAACAGTGACTTAATTCCAGGATAAGAGCCAAAGGGTTGGGTTGTGTGACTGCAAACCTATGCAGCGTGAAAGCATCACTGAAGTTAGATGTTCCATGTAAATCTGTTTAGGATTGCAAAGTTGTAATTCTATTATCATCCTTCACTAGTGATCAATTGCTTCTTTAAAGATAAGCATGAGTATCATTTAAGAAAACAAAGCTTGAGCAACCTGTATAGCAGGATCCATTTTTGTCAGAAAAAGGCAAGCTAGGAAAAGAATTGCTTTGAAAGAGATGTTCAGTAATTAATGCTGTGCTCTTAGAACAAAGACAACACAGGTGAACAATTTTCACTGCTCACCACCCATTCTGGTTGCTTAAGAGATGCAAGTAAATTCCAGAATATAGGAATTTGGAATCGTGTCATAGGAGTATGTCTTTGTCTTTCAAAGTGATGTGAATAGCAACTCTTGGAGAGGACAAAAAAGAATTGTTACTTTCACTGTTCTCTTACTTTCACAAGAACAGATCCATGCAATCATTTTTGCTAACAGGACTACCAAAATATCATACACACACATCATTGTGAGCTAAAGTATGGGATCAGTTGAAATAGTTACTTTAGAAATTCTGGACATTTTATTCTGCGTTCTGCATCTTGATATTAGGAGTTAAAGCTTGACAGGAGATGCAGGGTTGGAAAGGAATCCAGACAAAATTGGCTGACGTATGACTGAATTGTGAAGGAATACACCTGCCCTCTCCAATCCAATACTATTCCTGTCATCCCTAGGGAGCATGGCATTGGCTATACCAGTTTAGGATAATGGGAGTTGCAGTGCAAAACATTTGATGAGCACTAGAAGGAAGTGGCATACCCTAAGCAAAAAATAAACTGAGGAAAGAACTGTTTCCAAGTTACAAGAAAACTTCCATGTAGCTATTCAACTCTTCTATCCTTTACCTGGTACAGAGGTACCCACCACTGAATTCAGTTGGACTTTATTCCAACTAAGTGAGCGGATTGCAACTGAAATATATTATCTCCACCCATTTATCCAAAGCTGGCTGCTTGCAGGTTTAGTTGGATTATGGGTCTGATCGAGTCTAGAATGTTCCCAATTTTTCCCCAGTTTCCCCAGTTCTGCTGCTGAAACAGTTTGCTGTGTGTGCTTACTTGCATTGCACTGTGGAAAGGCATTGCCCAGGCAGAGACATCACAACAGGAAACTGATAGGAAAGGAGAGCCCTCACTGGGAGAAGAGAAGGCGATGGTCTAATCCTGTGCTGTTTCAGTGCATTGGAAGATTTTTACATCTTCATAAGTGCATTGTCAAACATTTCTCTCACAGCTTTTTCAGTGGTTCTAATTCCATTTGATAGAACATAAACTTCTTTGAAAATATATTCAATGGAGAAGAACATGTCTGAGAAATTCTTATGGGGTATGTTCTTGTGTTCATGAGGTGGCTGAGGATTAGGATGCATGAATGTCCAGTCTTTCATTTGGCAGCTTGAAGCCTCTGCAGCTACCAAATTTCCATTAATCTTATGGGGTGGCCACTTTCCTTCTCTTCTCCCATAAAACCCCAGAATACTAGGTACAGGAAATTATGGGGGATGCAAAATGGAGCTAGTACTGTTGCCAGTTAGAGCGGCAACAGAACACACATTCACAGACACATCACTGAGAAATTCAGTGAAATTGTCTCCTTAATATCTCTGCCAACAAAAAAGGTGGAATTTTGAGAGGTACACAGCAAGGACAATGTAATAATTCTTAAAAATGGTTTCTCTGTCAGCTGAAAGCCTGGAACTTTTTGTTCTTGTTCCCATACATAGGGTTAAACAAAGGCTTAAAAGCACAGATTGGTGATAGCTACAAGCCCTTCATTTAAAGCATTGCCCTTTTACTTCTGCACTTAGGAGTGCAAACTTAAGACCTGTAGACCAAATGCCACCTTCCTGGCATCCCACTCTAAGCTCGTCCTGGGTGAGTTTCTTGGTCTCTGGACAGTTGTTTCTCCATGCTAAAATGCTTCCCTTGAGGCTTGGTCACCAGCATCATTTGTATTTGGATTCAGGGGAGCAGCTTTGTATTTCATAGCTTAGACTCTACCCTTGCCTTGTACTTTTTCCTAAGGCTGTAGGAAGATGCTTTCCTTTTAGCTCTCCACTTTGCCTTCTGGAAAACTGGTGTCATGTCAATAATGGTAACTATTTTATGAATGGTACCTTTCTTTCGGGACTGCAGGTGGTGCAGTGGTTTAAACTGCTGTGCTGCTGGGCAGGTTGATCGAAAGGTCGCCAGTTCGAATCTGCACAACGGGGTGAGTTCCCGTTGCTCCATCCCAGCTCCTGCCAACCTTGCAGTTCGAAAGCATGAAAATGCAAGTAGATAGAAAGGCACCACTTCAGTGGGCAGGTAACAGCATTCCGTGCACCTCGGTGTTTAGTCATGCCAGCCACATGACCACGGAGACTTTCTGTGGACAAATGCTGGCTCCCTCGGCTGGGAAACGGAGATGAGTACCGCCCCCTAGAGTCAGGCATGGCTGGACTTAATGTCAAGGGGAAACCTTTACCTTTACCTTACCTTTCTTTCATGAAAGCCATTTTGTGAGAGCACCCATCATGACAATTTCTCTAAATCCTAAATGTGGCCAATGAACCAGAAGGTTCAGGGAGCACAGCCTTGCAATGTCCACAGAGAGGGTCCACATTCATAGGGCCATCTTGGGATGGATGTCTGTAGGGCAGAGAAGGTGCCAACAGTGCTTTCTCCTTTCTCTCTCTCCTCACACATTATATCCAGTTTGGAATGCCTTGTGAGACCATCAGAAAAGTAGCCTAAGATGTTTCTATGGCTACCCTATTATTTTTGAACATGACTGAAGTCATGTTCAAAAATTCTGACTTGGGGGAACCCTTTCCATCTTTGTCCCAGGAACCTCTGTAATTCTCCCATGAAGCTCTGTGTAGCAAAGGATTCTGGGTACTATGCTAGGGTGAAGACTAAGCTTACAAGGGGCACTGGCCAGGGCTTTTGCCTAATGTCTGAACTGAGGGTGCCAGAAACTTACCCCTCCATATGGCAGTATTCTTCATGTTGAGAAAGATTCATCATGCTTTTCCAATAATTTTTTAGAGATTTTGCCATAAACTGAGCCTCTCCAACTATGAGACATACTTAATCAGTAGGATGGGAGACAGGAAGGTGTGCTGTGGTGACCAACCTGGTATTCCTTGGATGAAAGAGTTCTCTACATGAGGAATTCATTTTGTGCTCATGTTTCCCTACATTGCTTGTAGGTGTTTTGCATATTGTTATCCTCCAAACTTGTGCTTGTGCAAAAGAACATAAGGTAGAGAAAAACCCTACAAAACAGGCATATGTAAAGGAGACAAACTTAAACCCACAAAGTGTCCAAAAGCAGAAACCTCAAGTAATGTGGCAGACTTCAATTCTCATGTACAGAAGCTCAATGTTATGGACTCTATAGGACACCAACAGCCCAAAGTTAGCCTTTGAAGAACTATTGCTCAATGGAATAATACCTGCCTCACATTCAATTGCCAGCATCTGCAAATAGGGCTGGGAAAGACCCCTGTTTGAAACTGTTGCAAGCTGCTCAGGGTGGAAGGGGAATTTGCTTGAGCATCAGAGTACAGAGTATGTCACAGTTGTTCAGTTGCTTGATTGTAATCTACTCTTTTCTGTTGAACAATTCCACCTGTTTTGATATTAGACCTCAGCATGGTTACTTAAGGTACCCCATCTATTGTATTTTACTTGGGCAGTTGTCATTTTAATGTCATTGTTGTAAGTTCGTTTACTTTGTACTCGACATTCTCTGCTGAAAAAGTAATTATGTCTCAAATAAAGCTGATCTGTAGTCATCTGCCAGGTGCTCTGTGTTTTACATGATATTAATGCTTATGAACTCAGCAAATGACCAGGAAAGTGACAACAGGGATTGCTATTCCATCCCACGGAAACGAAGTCAATGGCCACTGGATTAGCTTTTGAGCAATCTTTGTGCCTTAAACCAAGCCAAACAAGCCATTTAAAATGTACCTGTTTGCAAATATCCCTTTACAATATGGCACAATCAAAATCACAGATTTCACAGGAAAAAGGGGCTCTTTGTAAGTCTGAAAACTTTGTAATGCATCCTAAGGCCAATTCTGTGCCACTTTGTTTGCATGATTGCATTTAATATGTCTGGATTTTAAACATATATAGACTTCATGACCAGGGAGTTGCTTTGTGCACAGGAGCAGAACACACCCTGAAAGGATTAAGCCTTTTCCATTATTGGATGACCTGTGAAAACTATCTCACATACATGGAAGTGGCTATTTGTTGCAATGGTGTGGGGGGGGGCTGCACTTTTTAAGGCAAATGGCAGTTCCCAGGGACAGTTTTTATTCCAAATTTAGCATGAAAGAGTTAAACTCCCCTTCCCTGCGCAATGTGGTTTGAGTCCTTATTAAATTGCCCTTACCTCCAGCATGGCTGCCATCACAGAAGAGCTCCCCCACCTCCCCATTCCTTAGCTACAACTATGCATTTAACCAGGGATGGGGACAACATGAGGGGTCGAGGGGCTGGATTGCCGGCAACGTTAGGACCTCTGTTCTCACTTCTTTGAAACAGACTTGGACTAGTCAGATGTTGAAATAAAAGATGTCTTCTAATACAGGACCATCCTCTGGCAAGCCCTCAAATGGAGAACCATCTGCTGTAAAAGGAGGACACACGGTCACCCTGCCACATTTGCCAAAACAGTGACCTGTTGTCAGCCTCTTTTGAGGTTTCTTTCTGAAGCAGATACAGACTTCTCTGTACTCCACCATCATCAATACGAAAGACCCACAGATTCCCTGGAGAATTATCTTTCAAGCCCAATTCTGTCTTCAGCAGATCCTTCCCTTCATCAGCCAGAGAGGGAGACTGAATGGTACTGGGGCAGGTAATGCACTATGAGAATCCCTGCTCTGTTCCCGGTACCCAAACAAGATGCAGGCATACAAGGTTGGGATGCAAAAGGACAGGAAGCCTGGAGAGAGACCGAATGCCCACAGGTCTCAGTGACACTCCCGTCCATGAAACCCCAAGTCAAGGTTGGTGCTGCACATAGTAACCAGAAGGGCACAGCTGAGAGAGATTAACCCCTTCCAGTTCCCCCAGTAGCATCAAGCACCAGGTTAGCCCCTCTTCCACAATTAAACTATGGATGAGGGAGATTTGCTATTGGACCAACCTGGCATTCAGCAGCACTAGATCCAAGGGAAGCTGGTAAGGCGACCAGAAATCAATGCCATATCAATGACTAGCCATTATCACAATGATCTGAGTGGCCCTTTCACCCCTTAGCTTATCCAGTGAATTCCCTGGCACAAATCAACAGAATAGTATGGGTGCCCTAGCCCTCAGTGCAGTACCTGACAGGAGCAGGTGAATGTCCGTATTTGCTCCTCTGTTCCCCAAGTCCTGCCCTCGTCTGCTGCTGATCGCTGGGCTGCATTGATCTGAATAGTGTCCAGCTCTCCTAGTATCTGTGATCTTCCCTAAGCAAGCGGACAAGAGTCTGAAGGCAACATGTTGGGAATGAAAGGGACAGTTATTCTTGGCATGTGTTCCCAGGGAGATACAGACTTGTAAAGTGACGAGGGGTCCCGGAAACCAGAATTCTGACATTGGAATGCAAGAAGCAGAGGGACTGATCTCAAGGGAACCCTCTCAGTACATTCAGGTGGACCTTGAGAATAGGATTTACAACTGCGGGGAGGGGGCATAGGAGAAGAACCCCTGCAGCCAGCCCAGCCTGGCTCCACTCCTGACCTTGTGGTGCAATGTTGGGAGAGATGGGCTGACTATTCAGAGGGGTGATGGACAGACAAGAGCCTTGCCCATCTCCAAAATGTACCTTCCAGAGGGGTACTCAAAAGGAGAGTGCTGGGAAGTAGTTAGATCAGGTTCAACAAACTGCTCTGTGCATGCTCAGAGATTCATTCTTTTTTGGTTGTACTTGCTAGAAGTGCACTGGAGCTTTTGCCAAAAAATGGTCTGTGTGTTGGAATGCAAAGTAATGGAGGAACACAGCTTGTGATGCAAAAGATGAAAAGTTCCTTCTACCAGCCACGTTCCAGTTGCCAGTCTGCTCTCCCCAGCATGGTCTTGGCAAGCTGGTTCCTGAACCCCAGAATGAGGCAGTGGACACACACAACAGTCTGCTCTGGGAAGATAGTACAAAAAGAATGGCAGTAGGTAATGCAGAACCACTAACCCTGATGGAAGCAGGAAGAGAAAGGGGATACAGGGCTGAGATGAGAGCTGCGAGTGAAGCAGAGGAGCAGGTCTGGGGGAAAGCTTGTGATCTGGCTACACCCAGCATGCACCCATTCTAGGTTGCAAAATTACAGGTAAGGACCCACTTAGTGCATGTAATTTATAAATTGCAATTTACATACACCTCTGATGGCCCCTTGCCTATGAAAACCTCTGAACCAGCCCCTAGAGGCTGTGTCTAGAGATAATTTCTGTGAGGAATGTGTCTAGAACAGTTGGGGGATGTGGGGCAAGGGGACACTAGAAGTGCTACTCGTATAGAAGGACCTCTGTTATTATCCTTCCCCTGGAACATAATGAATCACTTTCCAGTCTCAATCAGAGATGGCACAGGTGCTCCTTACTTGGCTCCTCCATAACCAGCTCAGCTTGCACAGTACGAGTCTTTCGTAAGCGGATACCAATTGTGTAGTGATAAAACATCCACATGGCTTCTTCTTCATTGACCAGGTGGTGTTAGAAGGCATATACCTGGCCATGAGTGTATCTACATGTACTACCTTGTGCAGTGTTGTCCCGGTGCTGCACTCCTCAAAAAGCTAGGGAGAAAGAGCACTTCTGGCAATATGAGCCCAAGAATAAACATCTTACTGTTTCAAGCCTCATCGTATACCATTTTTGAGAAACTGAAGCTGGAAATTTTCTTTTTATGCCCCCCTCCTTTTTCCTCTTGTCCTTTATGAATTTCAAGCATGCAGGAAAAGCTCTTGCTGAGTGAGGCTGGGTGGGAGAGCAAGTAGCATGGACAGGTGGCCTGTGTGAATCAGGAGATGAAGCCTGGGCTTCTGATGTACTGAGGAAGCTGGACTCCCCCTGGGTTAGAACTTGAGTGAGATATCATGCATGTGAGCCATCCTGGCACTATCAGAAATCCCTGTTGTGAGGGAAGCCAAACAGGAAGGGTCACTGCCTCTAGATCTGTTCTGTTCCAAGTCCCTCTTTCTTTCTTTCTTTCTTTCTTTCTTTCTTTCTTTCTTTCTTTTTCTTGTTTGTTTTTATTTATTTGTTTATTTATTTTATTGAAGTTTTTGTATGCCGTCCCATTCGCATGAGCCTTGGGATGGCTTCCAACACAATAAATAAACAAGCATAAAAATAATACATATTAAAATCCAGATTCACCCTGGCTGTAGAAATTAAAACCAATAAATAATATTACCAGTTATTGAAATATTGTTTAAATAAAAAGGTCTTGGCCTGGTTATTATGAACTAAGATCACAAGGACTTCTGTGGGACAGAAGTGCAGCAGCCCAGTTTAATACCCAGAGAAAGCAGGATGGAGATACACCAACAGAGGGCACACTTCCAGCTTGCCAGGCCTTCTTTGCTGTTTCTCTTTTTAAAATGGAACCCCAAGCCCATCCACCCAGAGGCAGCTACAAAAGCCATACCCCGAGAATTTTAAAGAGCAGGATCTCTCTGCATATCCATAGTTTCTTTTTGTTTTTAACTTTCAGAACCAGAACTAAATTCTTTCACATGTTCAGCAGCCAAATTCCAGTAGTCAAATTCAGCAGCCCAAGTCCATTTTATGGCTATTGTCAAACAACTGGAAGTCAGACACCAGCTCTCTTGGTATGCTGCAAATCACCCAGAAGTCTACCATCTCATTTGCTTGTGGAATATATACCCTGGAATTGGTTTAATTTGCCTAAAATCAGTGGGACTAAACTTTGCATAAATTCATATGGTTCAGGGATGGCTTTGTCAAAATCACAATCAAAATCAACATCAATGTAGAAATAATTTGATTAAATGATCCAGAGAAAGGCGCTTGGCTGGCTGACAGTGCATGAATTATGATGATATGAAAGAAATAGTCTGTTAATATTCATCTCAGTGTTGAATAGCGCTCCTGGTTAGAACAGTGCATGAATGTCATTGCCTATTTAAATGAAAGTTACATTTTGCACTCTGTGAGATGTACCCCAGTCATAACTCAGAATTAGTTAATTTAGGGCACTAGGTATTTCCTTCTTCTTAACATGCAAAGGGCTCTTTCTGTCATGCAGCCCTGTATTCCTATCATAGTCTGCCCATGCCTTGCTAACTAGCAATCTGTTTGTTTTCATAATGTTTCTAGTGACACAAAAATTTCTAGAGGTATCAAGAGGCCTATGCACACAGAGAAAGTGCGCATGAACTGGGAAGAAACCTGCTCTCACTTGCAGATGCCTCCCTTTGCACCACACAAAATACCGCTCTAGGATTTCCCCAGAGCTCTAAGACTGCTTTTTCAAGGATCAGGAAGACCTGCAGCAGGAAGCAGAGTGACCACGTGCCTTACCTGAAGCCCTATCAAAGAACAGTTCTTGGTTAGCTTCCAAGTTAGGCATGATGATAAAGAACCATTAAAATGGCAAACATGGGCCTGAAGTTACCAATCAAGACTTAGCACCTGAGCAGTGGATGGAGCAGACAAGTCACCTGGTCTCAGTCTTCTCCACTGTGATGAAATTATGTACCTATTTATTTAAAATTGATGTGTCTGAAATTATTTCTAGGCAACTTTTAAGGGTGTAACTCTCTCAAGGGTTGCCCCATCACAATATAATGGATGTATTGCGGATATATTTAAATTTGTTTGTTAGATTTACAACCTGCTTTTTCCTTACCATGTACTCAAAGTAGCTCACAGAATTCTCCTCCTGCTCACAATTTGTCCCACAACAACAATGTTGGGAGGTAGGTTCAGCAGAGAGTCTGAGACTGGCCCAAAGTCACCCAGTTGTCTCCATGGCTGAGCAGGAACTTGAACCCAGATCTCCTGAGTCCCAGTTCCATTCTCTTAACCACTACACCACATTAGTATTTAAATTATAGGTCAGTATTCAGTGGGACACATACCCTCCCTCCAATTCTCCTGCACACTTCCAGTTCCAATGCATAAGCAGCCCCACCGCTTGTGTAAGGACAATTTAGTGATTCCAAGGGAAACACAAAATGAGTGGAATCATTTGTTTCTGGGATGATGCAGGTCAGCAGAACTTGGATCTACTTCCCACCATAAACATTTTGACACATTTAGGGGATTCTGGTAGGGGCCAAACTTCCTTTACACAAGGAGTGGCTCGTGGCAACGCAAGCTCCTTGACATGCCAGTCCTGTTGTGAAAGGGCTCCTTTCAACATTTCTAAAGCGGCCCTTCACAGACAGCCCTTTAAATCCTCCCCCAGCCCACCAAAGCAGCAGCTTCTGCCAAACTCTGAAGCTTTTGCACATCAGCCAAGCTACTCCTCTGCTAAACCCTGCCAAATAGGTTCACTGTTAATCAACAGCTACCTGCCAACAACTTTCAGTGGAAAGAAGCACTTAAAAAGGAAAAGAATGAAAGGTGAAAATTACCCCAAAGCTCTCACTAGAAGAGGCTTTAGTCATGCAGAAAAGCAAATGAAATTCAGAGTTCAAAAAGAACATTTTGTGAGAAGCTGACTGGCACCAGATCTCCAACCACCTTGAAACACCTCCCTCCATGATCCATCACCACAGCTATGACAAATGACTTGCACATTTCTGAGACTTGGGTAATCTTACACAAATAGCCTATTACGTGAAATGTAGATTGGAAATTCTTATTGTCCCTGGCAGAGGATCAGAGCAATCTCAGCAGCTTTGCATCATGCTCTTCAATCAGCAGCTCCTTGATTTTAGTAGTGCCTATCAAAGTGAATAACATATATTCAAAGAAAGAGTCCTACTGAAGGCCTCCATTAACTGATGTGGAGACTTCACTGTAAGAATATTCTAGCCCATCCTCATGCCCAAAGCCTAAATCATGGGGATGATTTTAAGAAATCAAAACCACCATTGCCATAATCAATGGGCATAATTAAGTAAAGCCAAAATCAATGCCCTCATTGAAATCTATCCATACAATGGGATTTCATTAAGTGTGCCAGACATTCTCACTAGCAGCGAATAAGAGTTATTCCAGAACAAGACATGAGGTGCTTGATTTCAGAGAGGATATTTTCTATAAGGAACTTGAAATTGTGTTGGGACTAATAAACTTACATGGCTGTGACTGATGTAGGTGCTTGGTTTTTACCTTTGTTGTTGTTGTTGTTAGTCACACAGCTGATCCATCATGACCCCACAGACAACATTCCTCCAGGCTCTCCTGTCCTCCACCATCCCTCGGAGTCCACCCAAAGTTTTTACCTTAGGTTGGCTTATTTGACAATGTGCCCTTGGTTCTTGTCCAGTATTGGGGGTCTTAGAAACTATGATTAACATCTGGTCATTTGATGGCATTTCCTTTTCCTCTTCTCCTGTTTGTGCTACTACAACCTTCCAAATCAGCTCTGGAGAATCTCTCAACGTCAGGAGCAGATTTAAGTGGGGCTTCTTGGAAGACTGTCATGAGGAAGGTCAGTGGTGTCCATTCCACTGGTAGATGGACATAACTGGATTAATCACAGTATCTCTACTAAAGAGTAAGGATACTCCTATTCACATAGTAAACTTCTGCTGATCTGCCCTGCCTCTAAAGTAACTGAGGTGTTTTCCCTTAAGGGGACCTAACTGGTTTTAACAAACTCACATTGGAATAGCCATGGCAAGAACGTGTCCATGAGCCTGGAATGTTCCAAATCCAGTGACGGTGCGGCAACCTGCTCTGGACACATGTGTAGCAGCCCCTGAGCCCCTTTCTCAGTGTCTGAAAGCCATTGTGGTGAAGTGGTTAGAGTGTTGGACTGGGACTCATGAGATCTGAGTTCTCATCCCCCCTCAGCCCTGAAGCTCTCACTGGGTGACTTTGGGGCAGTCACTGCCTCTCAGGGCTATTGTTGTTCTGAGGATTAAATACAGAAGAGGAGGGAAATTATGCAAACTGTCGTGGATTCCATGCAAGAAAAAAACTGCCAGGATAAAAATGTAATATAATATATGGGTCATGGGGAGGAAGAAGCTTCATGATAGCTTTCTGGGACCAAGTCCTCACCCTGAAATATAAACACTCCTGCCTCTTCTTTGGAGACAAGAGGGCAGATCATCTGAGGATGAGGGTTTGGGTACTGGTCCATGATACTGATAGTGAGGAGACAGTCTGCTGCTATAGGTTTAATCAGGCTATAGGACAAGGGTACAGAGCCCCAGATCTGGGAATCCAAATCTTCCTGTCTGGAGCAGCAATCCAGCTCTCTGGGTTTCTGTAGAAGACCATGCCCTTTCCCCATCAGCATCAGCATCACCTTTATACTGCCTGTAGCTGAAGCTGTCTGGACAGTTCCCTTCACAGTTCCCCCAGTGCCTTCACTGGGTGATCCCTTAGCTTGTCTGCAGTATTACCCCCATTCTAAAAACCTGGAATGCCTCTCCTAAAGCTTAGTTACTGGTAGGAAGAGTTTTGAGCTTATAGGCTTGGGTTTGGTTTGATTTTGCTCCTGTACGCTGAAATATGGACCCTGCAAAAACTTGTCTGAAATGGAATCTAGTCCTTGGGCTAAAAATGTTTCAATATGTCTGTCTGCTTTAAAATGTCTCAGGAACAGAATTCTGGCCACTGTCAGCATTGGAAATTTCTAGTTCCTTGTGAACACTGGCACTCAGAACAACACTGCAAAGTCTAGGGAAAGCTGCAGCATTTACTTCCAAGTCTCCCTTTACTTCCATGCATCCAGATTGGCAGCATTTACTTGCAAGCATCCAGTTACTTCAGAGGTTCTAAATATGCACAAATGTTGCCCTTTTTCCAACTCTGACCTATGTGGAAGCACACTTGCCATCCTGGTGCCCATTTTCTCTGTCCGGAGAGATCCTTTTAGAACTCTTTGCAATCCCATTTTTAAAGCACCCTAAATAATTTGGTGTCACCAGCGTACTTTGCTTCACTGCTCACTCCTAATTCCAGCTCATTTATAAACAAATTAAGAAGCATTGTGCCCAGGTCAGATGCTTGTGCTGTGCACAGTTCTCCATAGAGAAACTGATTCCTACTCCCCATTTTCCGTTCTTCGGCCAGTTATGGATCCATAAGAGAACTGCCCTTCCTTTTCCTTGACTGCCAAGTTTTCTCAGGAGTCTCTGGTGAGAAAGTTTGTCGAAAGTCTTTTGGAAGTGCAAGTAAACAATCGCTACTGAGTCACCTCTGTCCACATGTTCATGCAAAGTCTGTGCTACTGAAACTTAAGCCCAATATATCACCTACTGTGTACCCTCCTTCCTCAGTGGACTCCAGTGGGATTACCTGGCAGTACTCTGTGTGGCACAGACTAACAGCCTCACTACATATGTAGGTATTTCATTTTATCCCACCTTTTTTCTTTCCAAGGAACTCAAGGCAGTTGCCACTCTCATTTTCCTCTCAATCATCCTGCGAGGTAGGTTGGGCTGAGAGTCTGTGACTGGCCCAAAGTCATCCAGTTGGCTCCATAGCCGAGTGCAGAGTGAAGCCCAGATGGCCTGAGTCCCAGTCCCTTACTCCACTACACCACACTGCCCTTGAATTTCCTACAGTTCCCTGGACCAACACTATGTTGCCTTCCAGAGTTCAGGCTGCTGGGCCTAGAAAAATTGCAAAAAGAGGGTGTGAGGCAGGTGTCAGGCCTTGCTAAGGGCCTATATAAACAATGAGAATTTCAATTAGAAAGATGTGTGGGGGGTCATTTTTAGCAGTTCTTAAAAAATGCACACAAGTAACATTGCAGATGTGGATTGAATTTCTCTTGTGCTTGCCAGACTGCAGAGCAGTGAGAAATCTGGGTTCCTCCACACACATGGTGAAGCATTGGTATTCTGCTTGTGTTTCAGATCAAGCAGGTCACAGCACAACACGCTGCAAATGTCTTAAAGGCTTTCATGAAGCCAGGCAGAAGGATAGAACAACTGCATATGAACAAGTGCATTTCTGTAGCTCTGAAAGAGCTTGTTCCCCTTCACTGACAGAGCCCCAAAGAGTTAAATTGCAATTGACTGGCCATTTATGAAGGCAGGCTGATCAAAGTAGTTATCTCAGAACACTATTTCCCAGTGTTTAGTGCAAAACAACAAGCACGCAAGCAAACAGAAGAGGAACTAAACACACACTGGAGTAGTGAATAACATTTCCCATCATTACTACCCTCTGTTGCCACAGTGTACATCCATTTTCCCTCAATGTACCTTTCCTAATGATCTCCTTTGTACTCGCATTGGGGTAAACAGCAGCTCTTTGAAGTGTTGCTATTTTCAGACAGCAAGAGCCAATTTTAAATCACCATGGAGAGGTGTGTGATTTGATTGACAATTAAAGGAAGGTTTTCAAGTAAAAGGCGATCTAGATTGCTCTTTGGCACAATAACTTACATGTCTTTGTGTGGGGCGGGAGAGAAGGGATCCAGACTGAGAACACAGGAGGGGTCCCTCCTATTCCCCATGCTAGAGTCCTTGAGTCATTCCAAATGCCATATGAAAACAAAATGGCAACAAGGTAAGAGTTGTATGCATACTACCTTCATGCAGAATGCCTAGAACTCAGATCCTAGGCAAATTTCTCCTCCGTTTACTTCTCAGCCTCTAGATTTGCATAAATGTTTTCCTTTTTCCAACTCTTACAATGAATTGCATTTGCTATTTTGATGCCCATTCTCCCAGTTTTGAGAGATCCTTTTGGAGCTCATCACAATCCTTTTTGCTTTTAACCACCCTAAATAATTGGGTGTTGTCAGCAAACCTGGCCTTTTCACTGTTCACTCCTAATTCCAGATCATTTATGAATAAGTTGAACAGTGGTGGTCCCAATGCGGATCCCTGTACAATTCCACTTTTTACATTTCTTTTCTGGGAGAAATTATTATTTACATCTGTCTCTCCGATTGCTGTCTTTTAACCAATTCCTCATCTATGAGAAGATATCTCCTCTTATTCCTTGACTGATAAGAGAACGATTTTGTCAAAGGCCTTTTGGGAGTCCAAGTAAATGACGTCTACTAGATCACCCCATCCACATCTTCACTGACACTCTCAGATAACTCTGAAAAGTTATTGAAACAGGACTTGTAAGACCTGATTTTTTCTCAGCAGGGCTTATACTTCTATATACTTACTAATTTAACTTTAATAATGACTTCAACTTTTTTACCTGGACGAGACAGGAAGCTAACCAGCCCGTAATTATCCCAATGTCCTCTGGATTCCTTTAAAAAATGGTGTTGTACTGGCTATTCTCTAGTGCTCTGGTACAGAGACTGATCTTAGAAATGTGTTATCTATTTTTGTGAGAAGGTCAATTTCATGTTAGAGTTGTTCAAGAATTCTGGGATGGAAACTATCTGGGTCCAGTGATTTATTTATGTTCGGTTGGTCAGTAAACCTGAGAATTTCATTTTTTTTTTTGTCACAATTTGCCTCAATTCCTCAAGCTCCTTTCCCAAGAAAACCATTTCAAACACAGGCATCTGCTCATAGATCCTTTACAGTGAAGAAAGATGAAGGAATTTGTTCAGCTTGTCCACAGTTGCTTTATCCTCCCTTAGTTCTCTTTGAACTCAATTATCACCCAATGCTCTAAATACCTCCATAGGTAGTTTTCTGCTTTTGATATATTTAAAAGACATGTTGTTGTTAGCCTTGATGTTGTCAGTAAAATACTTCTCAAATGCTTTTTGCATCTGTTATTGTCTGCTTGCTTCTCTTTTGTACAAGTTTGCATCTCCTGATTAGTGCAAAAGTTCCATTTTCTGAAAGAAACCTTTTCTCTAAAGCTTCCGCCACCTTGCTTGTTAACCATTGATGACAATTTGGATTTGCTGCTACCTGTTCTCAGCTGCAGTATACATTTCTAGCGGAGCTTATACTATTGTGGGTTTAACTAACATTTTAACTTCCAAACACCATGTTGCCCAGGTGCAGGAAAGTGTATTTGTATCCTGATACCGCTTCAGCTAAACTTGGTCAGAGACAGAGCTG
Organism: Varanus salvator macromaculatus; assembly: GCA_023646645.1. Classification (NCBI taxonomy): domain Eukaryota; kingdom Metazoa; phylum Chordata; class Lepidosauria; order Squamata; family Varanidae; genus Varanus; species Varanus salvator. The sequence continues at coordinate 14,512,392 of JAIXND010000771.1, read as the reverse complement.
AATCCAGTTCAGTTCTTATAAAAAGAGGGATCAAAGCTCGTTAGTCTTTCATAGTATTTCATCTGAGTTGCCATTATTTTGAGATGGTTACAATTTGTGTTTCGCAGAAAAACAGCAGGTTATAGGCTAACATCAGTTACTGTACCTCATTTTAAGGAGATGTGAAAAGCCAGGAAATAAGTGGGAAAGCACAGTTCTAATGATGCCAACAGTTACACAATAAGTACCCAGGAATAAATGACGAACAGCTAACAGAAGTAAATCAGTGAAGGCAAACAAATTGGCTTTTCTGTCAGCTTCAGCTTGAGGATGTGCAAAAGCGATCATTTTCCAGAATAAACAGAACACTGAGGTATTTAACGGGGGGGGGGGGGAGAAAATGCTACTGGTATAAATTCTATATTGCAGTATAGTTTTCTGCCCTCCCCATACACAATTATTTTAACTCTTTGTAAATCCCACTCTAAAGATGGCGTGTTGACAGCTGTAAATGGAGTGATCCATACATTTGCTTGCTCCCAGCATAGCTACTTCTGCTAAGAAGTGCAAAAATGAGGACATCCTTGAGACGTGTGAGTCCCCCCAAACACACATGAGAATTGTGCCACAAAAGGGGTGAATTGAGCACCCTCCTCCTTGTCACAAGCTGAGATCACTCAAACCTTTGATTACATTTGACAACTTACCTTTTGACAGCTGTCAGATGAAACCAAAGGGAAGAATAAACTTACCAGCAGTAGCACTTCTCTTACACATTGCCCACCTGCAGCTCCCCTTTCCCACAACCACCCCATTGAGAGTGTTCACAGTTACAGGTGCATATAAAAAACAAATATAATTTTCATAAGTATTTGCAAATTGAGCAAAAATAATCTTCAGACTGATGGGGCACTTGGAAACGACTTCCCATAGCTGTCAAAGTAGGAATTATAAAAGGTGGCTTGACAGGTGGCTTCCACAATCTCCAGGAGGAAAAACAGCAGTTAAAGGAGCCAGAAGTCACAGAGAGCCTGAAACTGCTTGAGATCGAAGCAGGGAGAAGGGAGAACGTGCCAGCTGCCTCCAAGAACTGCTTGGGCACGTTAGGGGTGGCTGGGTTCTCGCAGTTGCCCAGGCACTATTTTGCAAAAGCTGCAAGGGCCTTTTTGACTCTCTGCTAAGTGCTTCCATAGCCAATTCCCAGCATCCATGGTGGGGTTGAGTGCCCAAGTTTGGACATGACAACCCACTGCAGGGAGAAGCCCTACAATAGTTGTGGCTTCTACATACAAGCCAGGCACCCCGGGGAAATCAGTCCAGGTTCACATGGCATGACAACCCATCATGGGCAGGAACCCATGACAGATTGCTATGTTGTGCAAACCCAGTCACTGCCTTTACTATCTGATGCTCACTAGAGCAGCTTTTCCAACTGGTCCCCTCCAGAAATGTTGTACAATTACTTCACACATCTGGAAGTCAACAGTGGGAAAGTCTGCCCTAGAAAACCTCAGATCCTCCATGAGTGAAATGTCTTTCTGTTAGCTTAGCATTTATTTACTTGTTTTGATTAAAAATAAAAATTTTAAATGATATGAATAAAACTGAACATTAATAGATGCTGTAAAAAAGAGTATTTTAAAGTGAATTCAAGGATCTAACTACTTTCTTTTGTATAAGAGATTATTTTGCTCAAATACAAAACGTAAATTCATTTGTCAGTTTGTATTTGCTTTCCTCTGCAATGATAGCCTTCAGTAATTGCATAGAGGTACAAAATGGAAGAGAAAAATGCTTTCCAAGCTAATCACTAGCTAAACGGTAAGAGACAAGTGCTTCAGTTTCATCCAGAGATATTTCCTGAACCAGAGAGGGAGAAAGCAGTAAGACAAAGCAATCAGAGCACAGGAACCCAATCAGACACACAAAATGACCCACCATTTCAAAAATGCTGCCAAGCCAATAAAGAGGTTTCCATTTAGGTTACACATCTGGCTGAGTCCATCCATTAAGAGGCCTCTTTCTGGACAGAAATTAATGTTCTGGATGGAGCAACTAAAAGGCTTAACAGTCCTCCATCCTTTGGTCCTTTTCCTGCTATTTCATTGCTTTTCAGTCAATCGACATCACCTTATTAAGTAAAGATAGACAGGTATCACTCTAGCAAAGCACAGGGTGGCCAAAAAAAGGGACAAATGTGGTCCTTTTTCTGCCAAGAAGTATGGCTAGTTCTGGCTGAGAGAGATAGAAATATAACCTTGGACATTCTGTCTGTGCAAATTTCAGTGGGTATAACTTCCCTGTCTCTCTCTCTGATATATTCTCTCTTACATGGTGATGGGTTCACATGGTAATCACCATTCAGGGTGGCTTATCTAAGCCACTGTGGGTTGTGGCACATAACAGCTGCCTTCTGAATAGTCAAGCCAAGTCAGGCAGTCACTGTGGCTGACCATCCTGTGTGAAGCTGTGTAAAGCTGGCTTATGAAAGGGCTGAACAATGATCACAGAACCCTAAAACAGTCCCTAGGTGGGTTCACTTGTCACAGCAAACGACACTGTACTATTTGCACAGCAAGTAGATTTTTACCTTAAGCTACTGGTCAGATGGTCCCCATGGCCAGCTGCCTCTTGCTGCTTTTGCTGCTGAGGTTTGAGGTGGGGCCTCCCTTTTCCCCCACCCAAGTGTACCTACATCTCTGTAATGCTTCCAAGCCATACCACTCCCAGAGGACTTTTTCAATTTTATTTATTTATTTATTTAAAACATGTTTATCCCATCCTTTGCAACAAGCCTCATGATAATAAATGCGTACCACCTCAGACATTTTGCAACAGTGCCCATGAGACTTATTCAAAATTCCAAATGTTGCTACCAACTAAAAATATTTGAGGATTACCTAATGTATGGTCGCTATTCCAGCATAGGACCAAGACTTGAACCGTAGGATCATTTCCTTATTCTAATAAATGAATGGTACTTACTCATTACAGATAAGGAAACATCCATCGACATCAGTCCGAAATGATCAAATATCATTGATAGAAGTATTTATTTATTTATTTATTTATTTAGAGGTTTTTGTATGCTGTCTCCTTGCTATATAGCTTCGGGACAGCTTACACAAATAAATGAATATAATACAGATACAGTTAAAACCCGGAAACACCCTGGCTGCACAATTAAAACCTATGAATATTACATGTTAAAATATTGTTTGAATAAAAAGGTCTTAGCCTGGCACCGAAAAACAAATAACGATGGCGCCGGACGAACCTCTCTGGGGAGCGCATTCCACACATGGGGCGCCACCTCAGAGAAAGCCCTCCTCCTGGTACTTTGCCTCCTGATGTCTTTCACAGAGGGTTCCCGGAGGAGGGCCTCTGCTGCCGATCTCAGGGAGCAGGAGGGCAAATATGAAAGCAGGCGTTCCTTTAGGTATCCAGGTCCCAAGCCATTAAGGGCTTTGTAGGTGATAACCAGCACCTTGAATTGAGCCCAGACTTCGATGGGAAGCCAGTGAAGCTGGTAGAGGACTGGGGTTATGTGAGAGTAACGCCCAGTCTCTGTCAGCAACCTGGCTGCTCTATTTTGCACCATCCAAAATATCCAGACTGTCTTCAAGGGCAGCCCCACATAGAGCTCATTACAGAAATCCAACCGGGAAGTTAGCACATGCATCACCCACTTTGAGAATTAGTAGCAACTTTAGCTGAATCTGCTAAAATATGACATGACCTCTGATTTATGTTAACATTCCTGATTCATTGTAGCAAGTAAGACGGCTGGTAACCTGAAAAGGAAGTATACAGAGACAAAGCATGCTATAGCAGCAAACTCACTGAAAATCAAAAGAAATTTCTTGATGTAAACAACAACCACAACAACAGAGAAAGAAGACAGACTAACTGTCAGTATAGTTGAAAACATTCTGTGCTACGGCATCCTGAGTAAAATAAGGGCATGGTCTCCTCCCACACATAAGTTTAGCAACTGCTGCTAATTATCATGGCAAATTATTGCCAGTGCTAGAAATCCTTGCAGGAACATAAATGAAATTTGCAAATAGAAATTCATAATTCTCCAACAGGTATATTCTGTCAGCATCTGAAGGACTGTGAAAAATATTCCTCAGAAGCTTTCATAAATATGTGATTATGTTGCTTGGTTATTCTGTAGAAATCTTCCTTTAAAGATTATTGCTAAATTTACTGAACAGTGATGGCTGGAGATGGGGCAGATGGAACAAACCGAAATATGGGGAAGAAGAGATGAAGGAGAAAGAAGAGGAGAAAGACAAGGTCCTGGTTTACATGCGACAACAACCCAGAACAGGGTGGACATTAAATTGCAGGTTGTTGCTACATGCAAACCCTGCACTCTGGTTTAACTATGTGTTGTTAACTACAAACAAACCTAACTTTGCAACCCAAAAAACATGGGTTCTGTTCCTGAGCTTGCCAGAGCAAATATGATGTGAGCAGCCCCTGCAGATGAGCTAGTTTCTTTGTTTTTAAGTTAGAAGTTCAATTATGTATAGTCTGACATAACTCTAAAATTTGGTCTACAAATGCAGTTGTCCAAATGTGATTCTCTGTAGCTTTAGTAACCCATTCACACTTGGCTACTCAGTAATATAGATCATGCAGTAGCATTGATTTCCTTTGTGAATAATTCTCCTTCAAGCAATGACAGCAAAACTTTTTCCTTGTGTGCTCATTCTCAGCATGCTAACACAGCACATAAAGGCAAGGTAACCTAGTTCAAACAAGATGCCAGCTGCAACCAATATGGAATGGACACATCCATGCTCACCTGGATTCATATGTAAAACAGGCCAGAGATGTTGGTGGAAGAGTAGGGGAATGGACATAGAGTTGCAATGTGGCATTTAGGGTGTCTCCACCACTCCCAGTGTTTCTCCATCTTGATCTTGGCACTAAGCCACGCACTAAGCTGTTCCACTTTACACTAAACCATGTAAAATAAAGGTAAAGACATTTTTTCTCCATGGTCTAATAAGACCTTGTCCAACTTAGCCCCCTCCAGACATACAACTCCTATCATTCCCTAGCCAGCATAGCCACTGCTCATCCTGACTCAGGAGTGATTTAGAGCTGTAGTACTACACATCCAGAAGTCTCCAGGCTCATCTTTTCCTATACAGTATATTCAGTACCTTCTTGTTGAGTAAGGAATTCATCACTTTGGCAAGGTGGCACAGATAGCTTATCTTCTCCTGACCAGGAAAGTTCACATCTGAAGAGCAAATCCCAAGCAATTAATTCATTTCAAGAAATATAGACACTTTTCCTTGAATGTTGTGCTGAACAGTGTTCCTTAAAGTACAGTTCCTCATCTCTGTGTGTACTGAGTACACCTGAGCATAAGGCCTGTGGAGTCCACAAAGTTCTAAGAATACTCAACTTCATTAAACTGATTACCTCAACTTGCTTCTGAAATGCTGATTAGGAACAGAGTCAGGGATTTAAAACATTACATATACCCAGGACTCAGGTTCTGGTGCCTTTTAAACACTGTATTGTGATACCATTAAGGTTATTTTGAATAAATGCCCCTATACAAATAAATAAATACAGATACATGATCAGAATGGAGTACCATGAATCAGTACTTTGAGGACAGGTCTGAATGCCCTGGGGAAAGCAAGACACTCCAAAGAAATGCTGGGCTTCCATAGAGATGCATTAGAAATGAACGATATTTTTCTTTCTGTTCTGTCCGTGAGCATCCTTGCGAATACATATTACCCTATCACACAGGCTATTCAAAGAGGAGGAGAACTGTCAGAAGAATAACTGACAGATGACTGGCTGTGTTTCTTAGCACAGCTAAAAGCACAGCCCCTGATCCTGAGCAGCTGCTCTACATAGGTCCTATGTGATGCAACTCTATCATGTTTGGGATAGAAGGACAGGGATTAAAAAGTTCCTTTGCCCCCTGTATCAGCATAACACCATACCCTTCCTTTCAGTTCAGGCAACCATAAGCTAAAGACAATATTTTTCCTATTGTGCATTTAACACATGATGATAATCATGTTGCGTGTGCTTGTGTGTGTGATATTTGTTGCGTGTGCTTGTGTGTGAGAGCCAGTGTGGCGTAGTGGTTAAGAGCTGGGACTGGGACTCAGGCGATCTGGGTTCTAGTCCCCGCTCGACCATGGAGCCAACTGGGTGGCTTTGGGCCAGTCACAGACTCTCAGCCCAGCCTACCTCACAGGGCTGTTGTTGTGGGGATAAGATGGAGGAGGAGAATGATGTAAGCTGCCTTGAGCCCTTTGAGGAAAAAGGCAGGATATAAATCCAAAAATAAATAATAAATAAATAAATAAAATATTTCAGGCTGAATTTTCTTTCAGCTGCAGAAAAAGTGGGCACAACTTCTCCCCAGTCTGCAAGTACCTCCCAAATTTTTTCTAAATAGTAAAAAAATATGAAAGAGGAAAGAAAAAATGGGTATTAGAAAAATTAAGAGAGGGGAAGGAGAAAGAAGAAGGGAGGCAGGGAGGTTGGAAATGAAGAGAAGGAAAAACAGAGCTGCTTTGTCCAGAATGTATGAGATTATCTGTCCTCCCTGAACTATAACTGAGACCTGAGATTTCTTCCCCACAAGAAGTACAAATGAATGGCTGAGAAGCTTCTGTTCTAAGAGAGCCAGAATGGTGTAGCACTTAAGGATGCCACTAGTGTGTATCCAGGAGCAAATGGAATCACACAAAGGGAAGCAAAACAATGAAGGCAAACAACCTGGCTCTCCTGTGTTAAAAGGGTCATTTTCCTGTAGGAGCAGAAAAGTGGAGCATGGAATACACACACACACACACACACACACACACCAAGATATTTCCTGTCAAGAAGAAAGAGAAGGAAGAAACTGGTTTTAATCTTTTTGAGTTCCAAATGGGAGATAGGTGGTATATGAACATAATGCATAAATAAATAAACCCACTTTAAAAGTGGAGCTTGGACTTTTGCAGCCATAAATGGAGAGGCTATTAGCTTAGCATGTTCCTGAGATTGTAGGTTCTCAGGATCAAATGCAAAAGTGAAGACATCCTTGGAACACATAAGCTGCTTATGAAAGGAGCACCTTGAAAGGATTGTCCACAGCTGTCAAAAATACCTTGAGGTTCCAAGGAACAGATTTTAATTTTAGTGGTTAAAACATGTTAATAAAGGATCAAGATCTGAATGGAACACACAACACACAAAGGACCTCATTCACAACAGGGCAATAAAACAACCAGAGATAACTAATAAATAAGTAAGTAAACTATATTCAGCTAACTTTAGGCTGAGCCTCTATTTTGTCCAGGATCCATATCCAAGCAGTAAGCTATTGTCATTGGTTCAGCTCTCTGGATCCATCCTTCCTCTACAGTGCCAGCCTTTTTTTCTTTCCTGCTATCTTTTTTCTTCCTTTCTCTTGTGGTCTTCTAGATGCCTTGGTCTACAATTCCCAGCACAGATAATCAAAATAGATTGTGGAGGTAGATCACGGGACTTGCAGGCCAAAACATTTGGAAGGCTATACCTTTTCCACCCTAACCCAATATCTGACAAGGAGGCCTCAGCACATATACTGAAGTCCCCAAAACAATAAGCCTCCGGATCTTCAAAACTGCCATGCAGACCTGCTCCATCTGCTCAGGCATGGAGACTGCCAGGAAATGGAATGAACAGTAACAGTAAAATCCTTGTTATATTTCCATAGCCCAGTTTGAACTGCCACGATTCAAAACTAGCAGAATGTGGAAAAATAAGCTGGATAGAAAGGAGGCCTCTCTAAGGATCACACCACATCCAACAAATTACATGCAGCCCAGATGGACAAAAGGATAGTGCAACAAATAGAGGTACGGAGGGTATCTACCCAGAGGAGGGCCTTCTCTGTGGTGGCGCCCAGACTGTGGAATACGGTCCCCAGAGAGGCCCGCCTGGCACTGACTCTCTATTCTTTCTGGTGCCAGGTAAGGACCTTTTTATTTAACCACCATTCCAATAATGAATATCTAATATTCTAATAATTGATAACAATTAATATTAACAATTAACAATTGTAAGCTGTCCAGAGACGACAGTGATGGATGGCCTATAATTGTCATAAATAAATAAATAATATCAATAATTTTAATAATAATAATTTTACACACTTTTCTTCTTTCTTTTCTTCCTTTTCTTTTTCCTTTAGTTATGAATGGTTGTTTATGCCATATTATTATTGAATGTTTGATTGTATTTTATATTACTATTTTTATCTCTTCTAAGCCATCCTGAGGCTTGTTGCAAAGGACGGCATAGAAATGTTTAAATTAAATTAAATTAAAATTAAAAATTAAGCAAATACTACAGTTAGTTCAAGAACAGCTATCTTCTACTCTGTCCTTGCAGCCGAACCATGCGTCACCCGCCTGTTGTCTTTTTCCCTCCTCCTTCCTCTCCAGCTGCTTTCCTTGTGTCTTTTCAGATTGTAAGACTAAGGGCAGGGACTGTCCAGTTATTGATTGTTGTAAGGCACCCTGGGAACCATTTAATGGCACAGTGGGATAAACATGCTTTTGATCAATAAATCTCTGCCTCCCTGCCCTTTGAACCATTGTTGTGTTGCACTAGAAAACCTGAAGGAAAACCTGAAAACCTTATTTGGAAAAGAGTCATCCCTCTATGTAACCAGTACTTCACAATAACGCACAAATAGAAAATATCCATCCTCTCTATTATCAGAAGGATGTGAAAGAAACTTTCTGATCAGTTAGCGTGGTTGCAGAAATGACTCATCCACGAATTCATAAATAACTTGAAATGAATCAGACTGAAGACCAGAACTTGCCTCTCAAATGGCAGAGTGTTATTAATATTCATGGACAAAAGACAGTATAAACTGGTTCATACAAAGGGTGCTTTTGTTCATAATTATGTCCTCTGAACAAGTGCAATTCTCAAGTACTGAGAGTATTGTGGTCTGTCTGATTGAAAGAGTATTACTGCAATTAAATTCTTCTAAGCTCTGGACCCCACATTTGTTCCACTTCAGTTGGTCTCACCGCACAGACACAAGTCCTTCTTAGGGAGTGGGTTAAATCTGGGTGTTGGCAGCCTCCATAATGATACTCTGACCTGATTTGCACAATCACCACATCTCCCCATGGCTTACAGAGGTGCAGCAAGATGGGCTGCAGCACCCATGAGCTCCACATGAGCAGTCTGAGCATCTGCAGATACTTGTTACATGCAAACCTGAGAATGGCTTATTGGGGTGATTGACATGCCACCCAGAACCAATGGGCTGTTTTAGGTTTGTTGGAGGAGCTACCAGCCACCCCAACAATGCACCCACATTGGCTTCACACATAATTAGAAGCTACAGTGTGCCTGTAGGATGTCTTCTTATTCTAATGTTGGCCACCACCACAATGAAAACCGTGCAGGAAAATCAGCCCATGGTGGCTTCCTCTTACAAATCAAGCAGGCCTTTTTCACACCCTGACCTTGCTGAGTAAGTTTGCTAACTCCACAACTAGTTTAGTTTTGCCTTTATTTGCAGCTTGATGTGTCTAAACCAGGTAATCACACCTATCTCCATGCTGTGAAAAACTTTAGATACTTGTTTCTGGAGTCAGTCAAGTACCTGTCAAATGCTCCATTCATCAACTGGCTTTGTTTGTCCTCAAATACCATCAAGCTGCACTGTTTTAACAAAGGAAACACCATTAAACAGTGGCCATCCAGCACTATTCAGCTTGCTCTTTGCTGGATGAATTTTATGCAAGGATTCATGAGAGCACAATGCTAGAGAAGCAGGTTCAGGATGACTGTAAGTGCTAATGGTATAAGCTTCGATGTAAAGGGCAGATGTCACAATTCTCCCTTTGCAAAGAAATTAAGAATTGCATAGAATTGTGCCCTGAGGTGGGTAAAGGTACATCTGTATTTGCTTTGCCCCTCTTTCTCAAAATGCCTCTGCACTGCACTCAGAATAAAATCGAAGTGTCTGTAATGTATCATAGAATGTATAACGTACCATAGAGTCATAGAGTACTTGAGCTGGAAGGGTCCAGAGGGCCATTGGGTCCAGCTCACTGTTCACTGAAGGACTACAGCTTAAGCATCCCTCCAGTTGCATCTTGAATGCCTCCACTGTGGAAAAGAACCAGCTTCCCTAGGCAATTGCTTCTGCTTCATACTGCTCTAACAGGCAGAAAGTTCTTCCCGCTGTTCAGCCAGAATCTGGCTTCCTGAATAACCTGAGCCCATTATTCCATGCCCTGAACTCTGGGCTTCTTCTGCATGACACACTTTCATACTTGCAGAGTGCTATCATATCTCCCCTCAGTCTTCTCTTCTCCAGCCTAAACATGCCCAATTCTTTGAATCGTTCCTCATAAAGCTTTGTTTCCAGTCCCTCAATCAATTTTATCGCCCTCCTCTGAACCCTTTCCAGCTTGTCCACATTGTTCTTTAACAGGACACATTACTCCAGAAGAGGCCTAACCAGTGCTTAGTAAAAGGGAACTAGTACTTGACATGATCTGGAAGTGACACTTCTGTTAATGCACACAAAAATAACTTGTGCCCTATTTGCAGCCATATCACATTGTTGATTCAGCTTGTGATCAACAACAGTTCTAAGATCTTTCTAACTTGTAGTATTGCTGAGTCAAGTATCTCTCATCTTGTAACATTGCATTTGATTCCTTTTTCCCAGCTGCAGAAGTTGGCGTTTGTCACCTTGAATCTTCTTTCTGTCTTCCAGGGTATTATCTATTTCACTGAATTTTGTATCATCTGCAAATTTAATAAGTATCCCCCACACTTCCTCATCCAAAACATTATTTAAAAAGTATCCTTGATGATAAATATATATGCTTTTTTAAAAAGTATGACTAGGTCATTACACAGCTGAACTGATTTTCACCTTACTTTATAAGGTTGGCATGGAGCTTTCAATATTGAAATGTAACTTTCCACATACTATAACGTTCCTCTCATTATCTGTTTATTGAGGGCAATATGTGTGTATCTGCATATCACAGCATAACCTAACACTCTCTAGGGAGCTTGCAATAAACAGAAATGAAAACAGAAAATAAAAGGCAGCAATAAATATGACAAAGCAAACATTAAATGCACAGATTTTACAGTGGAGAGGGACAGATCAATACATTATTTAAAAGAGTTGGATAATAGATAAGTTGTAACACAGTGCCCAAAAGAGTACAGGAATAATGCCAAGCTAGCCTCATCAGGAATGCTGTCAAAAATTACTGGGGTGCCACTACCAAAAGACCCTCTTTCTAGTAATTACTTACTTCACAAGATGCAGCGGAGCCACTTAGGGTAAGGCATCAAAGGAAGGTTTTTGATTTTGGGTAGACACATATGACAAAAGTCGTTATCTCAAGTTAACCTGTTTGCAGGCCTTTTGGGACTTTGACGGTTTAAACCAGCACATCAAATTGGATCCAAAGACTGATTTAGAATTAAATATATGAATCTTCCAGACCCGTGGCCAGCCTCATCCTGTTTTTTCACTGGTAATGTAAATCAGATGCCCCCAGCACCCCTAATGTTAAGTGCAACATACAAAATAGCAGCACCTCCTACCCTCTTTTGTATTTGGGGAAAAAATATGGTGTTTCTTTTATCATAGCTTATTGCAAACAACCAAGAGCCTCAGCTATTGGGCAGTATGGAAATGAATAATAAATAAACAAGAACCATCAAATACTAAATATCATTGCATGTCAACCCCTGAATAATATCAGGTGCTGAAATTATCTGCAGGGGGGACTGTAACTCAGTAGAAGATGAAATGTGTCTCTGCTTCAGTCTCTGGCATCTTTAATACCAGATGTTGGGGCAGATGAGTTGGGGAAAGGGCTATCTGAGGACTTTATAGTCAGAGGAAGCAGTACTAAGACCAACGATCATCAGTTCTCTAATAAGCGTACATATATTATTCCTTCCCAAAACACTTTGGGATGCAGTTTTTTGGCATGTCAATCATTTGCCCTTCATTCTTTTTCCAAGTTAAGAAAAAGGTACTGACAGAGAAACATGGGAGAGGAATTGAAAACAATCCCTTCAGGACCCCACATAAAAGTCTTTGCTTGAAGCAGGGTAATGGCATGGTCACCGCATCCATCTGGAAGCCACTAGAAACATAATTTTCTGTGAAGGAGAGCTTAAAATAGAAAGAACTTCTGGATTTTGTCAAACTAGGTAGGGATAAATACTGATTTCTGCCAAACTGTTGTAAGAAGGAAACAGAGAGAACAAAAGCTGTGCTTGTTTCTGCTCACCTTTTCTGCAGAAGTCCCACATGGAGAGTAAGAGAAAGGCTTACTTCATTCATCCATGCAGCTTCCAGGCTACAATCAGGTGGGGGCTTTTATCCGCCTCCCTGATGAATTCAACAGGATTTAGACAGACAGCTTTGATTTGGAGGTTCACAAAATACACACAAAACCAATCTGTACAACTGCCCAAAGAATCTGCTCATCTGCAAGGAGTTATTTTCCTGCTCTGGAGAGAACAGCCAGTGCAGAGAACATGATGCATTAAAGTCTTTTAGCCTTAATGCGAGGGTTCTTTTAACCAAATCAAAGACAAAACCGGAACTTTTTAATGCTGACCATTATCACTATTTATTCTAAATCCATTTTGCATAATAAAAGGTTCCATGTGACCCATTCCAGTCTACCTTTTATTCAGTCTAGAGAATGAGAGCATACTATTTAGTAATTTCTGGTAATAGTAGACAATTTCTGAAAATTACATTTGGTCTTTTCACACCAGCCTATTATGTGTACATTGGATGTGTTCATAGAAAGAACTAATTATCATATGCATTTGAACTTGAGTTTCACTTCTGAACTTCATCTATACTCCTCCATCAACTCACACCAGAAGCAAAACCTATGTAATCATCTCTTTGGTGGGTACACAGAGAGTTTCACAGGCAGAGGTGGATCCTGTTGCAAATGTATGGACCAGAATGCATGGAGCACACTGATAAGAAGGATAATATTATCTGTAGATCCACCACGTGGCCTTCAGCTTATTCAACTCAACTGTGTCACATTGGCAACTGAACCTTCCTGGAAGATCTAAACACTCATCTGAAGGCCAGGACTGAGCAGGTGCTGTTTTCTGCCAAAGGTAGGCCTCACATTTTTCATTTGGAGCTCCAAATCTCTGGGGAGACCACCTGCCCCACCATCCCGCTGCCCTTGGCCCTTGCTGAAATAAAGGGACAGGCCCCTGATGGTCTCCATGGCATATGAACCTCCTGGATTAGCTGGTTCATGAGCCACATGCGCCCCTGCCCTTGAATCTTTCAATCAGGGGTGTTTTTAATCAAATGCTCTCCTCTCCCCTGTAAATGCACCTGTTTTATAAATAGAGGTGTCTTTATAAGACAGGATCCTTTAAAGACACAGAGGGGGGCTGCTATGGAGAATTGTACGTATTTATATTTTTTTGTGGGCCTGAGCTCTGGATGTTTTCATTCTCTAGCACTACCCTCTGCCTTCCATTGCTGCTTGAAGAGCTTTCACAGGGGCCTCAACAAAAGAGGGAGGGATACATTCCTGTGGCCATCAGTCTCATCAGAGCTACTACACAAGGAGCATAGGAAATTGCCAGGTCAGAGAATTCAACCACATAGACCCATTATCATCTGCATGGTTGGGCAGCAACTCTCAAGGTTCTCTGGCAAACGTGTTTGCCCCTCTCCTGCCACATCGGAGGGGCCTCTACCCCACCCCCCTGGAGCACATAAAATCAGCAAAACTGCAGAAACTGCAGTGCTACAATGTGGTCTGTTCGGTTTCCCACCACCAGAGTTTGGTGAAAAGCCCTCGGTGCTTTCTCAGTGCCTTGCAGACTCTGCAGTGCCCTTTGAAGTGTGGCTCCTGGGAAGATCTGGGGACAAAAGAGCTGCCCAGCATGTCCACTGCTGCGCTACATGATCTTTGCCTTTCATGCAGGAGGACTGGCCAGAGACCGTCTGGATGCAGCACGTGTGTCCTCCAAGCCGTATGACACCTCGAGTAAAATAGTGGGGGGACCCCTTTCAGAAACCCATCACATTTCCAACATCTGTGGAAGTGGAGGGAGTGAAGACACTGGTCATGGGGATGTTGGAAGCTCGCTCATATGGATTTGGACCAGGATGATTCACACTTACTGTTTCTTTTTATTTATTTATTAGGTTTTTCTCACCTCTTTAGCCAAAATGGCTCTCTGGGCAGGTTACAAGATACACCTACTGGCAGCAGTGGCTGTCCGGGGACCAAGTCTCAGATTTCTTCCACGCGGCTCAGGAGCAGCACCACTAAGCTGTGCCTCCTTCCTAGTCATCCAAACCTGAGCCCAGTGATGAGAGAGAAATGTGGTGAACTTCCTCGTGCCAAGTTCGCATGGTGCTTCTGAGCTTGTGATTGGCATGTTATTAATAATTTCCTGGCTCCCCCACAATGTGAGAATAAATCAAGGTCATACTTTGCATCCTGTCACGTTGGAAATGTAGCACCTGCAGCTATTTCAATTAATGCTATCACAGTTTTTTTTAATGAAAATCAACTCTAATGGGGGGCAGGAATGGGTTCTGCCCAAGTTCTTTAATAATAACCAAAACAGCTCCTGAGCATTTGTAACTGCAGCCTTGCACACAGAGTTCCCAAGAGAAAGCACATACAAAGCTGTCCACAGGATTATTTGCTCTGTGCTTCAGCACTCAAGGGAGAAAAAGTCTCCAATGAAGCCTGTTTTCCCCACAGGAATTTCACTGAAGCCCGGCCCTGGTACTGTGGCAAGTGCAAGTCACAATCTGATCAGGATGGAACACAAGTTGCACTCCCCAGAGAGGTCCACCTGGCGCTGTCGTTATTTGTTTTCTGGCGCCAGGCGAAGACCTTTTTATTTAAATCATATTTTAATTGTTAATTTGTTTAATGTTCATATTTGTTAATTTAGATTGTATTTTAAGGGGTTTTGCCGAGATGCACCGGGGGGGCGGGTGGGTTTTTAACTGCAGTTACATGTTTGAATTTTTACTGTTGTAAGCCTCCCCAAGGCTTTATTGCGATGGGGCGGCATAGAAATGTTTTAATAAATACGTTCTCAAGGTTCCCATGGCTTCTGTAAAGATAAATAACTTGCCTGCGATGTATGAGAACTTCAGAATCTCCTGTCCACACTGGCTCTTCAGCTCTTGGTACCGGCTGAATTCTGCCACACTGTTGCTGGCGCTTGAGAAAGTGATGCTCCCATGTACATCCCAGGTGGCAGGCTGCTGTGGCACCTGTCCCCATGGCTGTTCTGTCCGCCACAGTTCAGGTTTACCTCACCTGGGAACAGGGAGAAGAATGCCAGGGCCCCGGAAAAGTCTGGCTTCCCCCTCAGCTGCACCTGCAGTCCCAGCTTTGCAGACAAGGGTGGGAAACCCCTGACGCTTTGCAAGTAGGTCGGAGGGCCCCTTCCCATGTGGGGCAAGAGTTGCTCAGCCCTCTCTAAGGAAGCAAGTGAAGGCTGAAGAAACCCTTCAGCATCCCCAGACCCCTCGGTGTGCAACCAGCCACCTTCCCCAGCCTCCATTCGTAGCAGCCGCCACCTTCGTCATTTGCTGCCAACAGAGGCGGTGCAGCACCCAGGTCTGCCGGCCACCATTCCTGGCGGCCTGCCCTCCTCCCCACTCTCAGCTGCCAGCAGCACTAGCAGATGTGGAAGAAATGCGTTGTGCGCACGGCACGCAGGGCCCGATCCCTGGTGAGCGCACTGCAAACCCTGTTGCTGCAGGCAGACTGGAATCCAGGAAGCCAAACACGGGAATCTGGTCGATCCTCCTCCCAAAGCGGTTTCCTCTCATGTCCCTAGATAGGTCCTTGGCAGACAGAAGAAGGCTGAATGAGGAGGCCTGCTCGCTTGTTTGCTTATGTGAAACGTTTGTACGCCATCCCTTATACATGGCTTCTCAGGACAGTTTACGATCCTTAAAATCAAAATACAATAAAACCACCATAGCTATAAATAAACAACATAGTACCAATAACCATTTAAATCAAAATCAAACGTTAAAACGTTAAAATACTATTTTTTAAAATGACAATTAAATATAAAGGTTTTGACCTGGCGCCGAAAAGAATATAAACTCTGCTTTAGGTCACACTCTGTTGCCAGTTCTGATTTTAGACCACAACTGCCTCTCCATGTGGCTCAAGATGCTTTCCTGCCTGAAGTGGAGGGCGAGATGCCCCAATCACATTCTTTGAACTACAGCCTGCACTAGCGCTTGACTCTTACTTCAGCCGTGCATCTTCCATCGCACCGGGGATTCAGGCAGGTTTGGGGGACTGCACTATGTCCTTCGACAGCTAGGGGAGTTGGTGGCTTCTGCCCCTCTTCCACCCCCAGCATCTTCTGTCTGAGGCAATTGGCTCGCCCTGCCTAATGGTAGGGCTGGCCCTGCTCCATGGAACTGGCTCCTGTCTTAATCAATCCACTCTAAGGGATCCAGCAGCACTCGCTTTTTCCCTTTCCCATCATCACACCTCTCCAATTATTTCAACTGCCTCTCACCTTCCCTGCAGACTTTCAGACCCCTTGACAACAGTGGTGCTGTTCTGGCACCTCTTTTCCTTCATCCTGTGCCAGAGAACCTACCTACATTTGCCATAAGTAAGACGGAGGCATAGGAAGCAGTCAAGCTGCTGTCCAAAATATCTAGGGAGCTACTTTCTGCCCAACAGGCATATATGCCACTGTTGGTGCTCCTTAAAGCAAGGGTGAAATAAACACACACAGTTATAAGCCAGTAGCCATAGAGCAATACAAACAAGCATCTGTATCCAAGGAAAGCTTTTATGCCTGGAAGTAGAGGGAGAACCTCCTCTAGGGGGGTTTACTGGCATTTTAGTGCCTATGTCACTGGCACAGTGCTAAATAAATGTTACTTGACACGGACCCCAAACTCACCTCCTCACACTGTTTCTGCCATTATATCCTGGATTGCTATATTCCAGTAATTGCATGATACTCCTATGCATTGCTTCTTTTCAGGGTATATATTTCAGGGTGTGCTAAGCTTGTGGTACAATTCTGGATGTGGGGAGAGGCTTCAGTGGGCCGAGGGGGAGAGGCTATTGGAGTATCCTGTTGTCCTTTTCTTGTTTGCTTTTAGCCATCCTCAACCCACTGCTTCATGCTCTCTCTCTCTCTCTCTCTCTCTCTCTCTCTCTCTCTCTCTCTCTCTCTCTCTCTCTCTCTCTCTCTCTGCCTCTCCCTCTTTCCCTCCTGTGACTTGCCTAGTGAATTGTAAGTTAAGCATGCCTGCCCTGCATGCTTCATAAAAAAAGCATGGAATGTCTTTGCAAATCTTTCTCTTGCCTTCTTGCCTCAAGGAACAACCAGCTGAAAATGCACCAATATGCCTATTTATTTAAAAGTCATTCACATTCTTGTCTATGGCACCTACTCCGGAGAAAGTCGCATATGAGAGGCATTGCAGGTGCTTTTGGAAATTGCTTTTGGAGGGAGGGGGAGGGGTGCTGATCCCCCTGGCTTCACCCCATGGGAGGTGGGAGGGCAACAGCAAGCAGCAGCACAACCTCACTCCTGCACACCAGCAAACCTGCGCACAGCTTAATGGAACAAAAATAATAGCTTTGTTATTACTATCATTAGGTAAAGAGCTGCTTCCCTGCATACACCTCCTTTCCAGCTCCTCCTGCTTCACCCACAATTGCATTTATGTGCAACACAAAAACCATTTTCAACACAGCAGAAACTGTGCTGGTTTTCTTCTCATGGCAGATCCATTTTCATAAACACCAGTGCATCTCTCCCAGAGAGATGGGGCTCTAGCATAGCTCACCCCCGGAACCCACAGCTGTGCCTTCCTAACGTCACTACTCCTTTCAATCAGCTCTAAGTAGGAAATGTTCTGCTGAGTGCCAGCCCCATAAGAAGGATAGCAGGGCACTGCTGTGGTGTGAATAAGTAGCTGAAAGGTTTGTAGATTCCCTGTTTAGCTCCGAAAGCTAGAAGGGAGAAAGAAGCAGCTCTTGAAATGTCTCTCCATTGCACCAGTGCTCCCCAGAGAGATTTCATTCACAGCTGCCATGTTTGGAAGCTGTCACTGGACAGCCTTATTTGGCAGAATTTGGCTTCCTCCAGATGGCCGCTCCTGTCCGAGGCTTTGAGGTTATTGCTTGTGACTGCAAAAGGGTGCCCGAGCGAGCATCGCACTTTTTGAGGAAAGTCGTACAGCTCCAGCTCCAGAGGAGAAGCAACAAAGAGAGAGAACTTGTCCCTTGAGCTTCATGCTCATTGTTCAAATAAAAATAAACAGGTGGGACAGAGAGCAAAACCTTTGAGGGCAGAATGCGCCAGTTCAGGGTCCCAGCGTGCCATACACTTTCAGGACACTTCATTGAATTTTACTTCGCTCCTGGCTTTCCTCCCTCCAAGAGTAACCCAACATACTGTGCTCACGGACATGCTTCATCTTCATCAGACTGTTTGGGAGGAGAGGAGGAGAATTTGCTAAGTCACCCTGTTTTCCTTGCAGAAGGAAGAAAAGTAGGGCATACATGTAATGTATGTGGCAATAATAAAAATAATAGGCATTTGGGCTTAAGGGAAGGAGCTGCAGATTTTCTTACTTTGAAGACATGCGTTCCACCTATCATGGAAAGGTGATTACAACCAGGGCAACATCTGTGGTGCAATGGAAGGACATGAGCAGCTTCCTCTTGCTCAGGAAATGTTTTCATGTTCTGCCATATCCTATAGACGTGTCATGGGATAATAGGATATTGGAACAAGGCAGAATTAACACCTTTCTCCAGTCTGGATAAAGTTGAGATAATATGCATATCACACAGCAGTTCTACAAACAGGTTGCTTTGTCCAGACAATATCAGAGCCTGCACTGCCACCTGTTGACTGTAATGTGAACAACACCTGTCTAAGCAGGACAGACAGTATGTGACTACTCCACTTGCCTTCCTACTGGCAGTAATAATTCACAGAGATCAGTTTCTAGAGGCCGGCATTTCAATAGCGAATGTGGGAATTACAGGCAGTACCCGACTGTGACATGCTATTAGCATAACTGAACCAAGTTTGTGAACTGCACACGACAGGGGAATCCATCTAAAGTTATACTTGTGTAACCACTTCACGATTACACTTGCACAATCCATTGTGTAGCCAGTTGTGCATTACACTTGTGCAATTCATTGCCCAGCAACTGTGGGGCATCAATAACAGGCAAAGAAGGTGCACAAGTCACCCTGCCACAGTTTTGTTCCACTGTCGTGAGATGCAGTGTATTTCTATTTAAATTCAGATACTCTTCTTTTGTCCTCTTCGTTCATTCACAGATGCCAGGTACCAAGATGATCTAAGGTGCAGGCCCACAGGACAAAATGAACGCACAGATTTGCATATGCTAATTTGCATTCCCTCTGAGGTCTATCTGTGTGTCAGTCTCTCTAAAGGATCTTGTCTCCTAAGGATGTGCCTGTTTGTAATAAAGGGACACATGGACAGGGAGAAAGAGAGCAGGAGGATGAAAGTGTGGAGAACAGCAGCAGATGAAGAACATGTGGGCGAGAAACCAGAGAACAGAGAATCCAGAGGGATCCCACGCAACACAGATTAACAGGACCCCGACCCTTTACCTCAGCAAGTGTGCATGGACTGCAGAGTGAGAGGACAGATGGCCTCCCAAAGATTCAGGGCTCCCACCTTAATGATCCAGCACCTAATATCACCTCTGCATAAATGGCCACCCTAGTCAATGCATTTGCCTTAGTGGGATCTAGTTCCTTCCACTGCACAATTTGCTCTCGGTGCAAGGAGGGCACACGCTCTCTCGGCTTGTGTCAGGAAGGACGCTTTTTTTGCTTAGCTGTGGCTCACGGCTTTTTCTTCCAAACAGATTTGGCTTCATTCTGCAGCCAACACTGCAGATGGAAGACATCTCAGTTATTTGCATTTCCTCCAGGCAGCCTTTGAAGGGGCTCAGAAGCACCCTATCAATTTTTTATCTGATTTCCTCAGCTGAAATGCCAGCTGAATATATATTGTGCAGCACAGCCAAGCAGGTGTTCTGTTCTTCTCCCCATCGCAACCCAACCCAACCCACAACACATTTCTTCTGCTGTAATCTTCAATATGCTAAAGGAAGCAAATCTCAACTAGGTAATTTTAGACCCCAAAAGTCAGTGTGGTGGGGTGGTTTGGGTGTTGGACTGAAACCTGAGAGGTGAGAGTTCTAGTCGCAACTCAGCCATGAAGCTCACTGGGTGGCTTTGGGCCAGTCGCTCACTCTCAGTCCAACCTAGAATAGAAGCAGAAGTAGTGTTGGAAGGAGCCTTTAAAGCCATCGAGTCCAACCCCCTGCTCCTCTTCACATATGGTCACACACCTGGCTGCAGGCCCACACCTTTCCAGCTTAGCAAAGGTGCCTTGACATGATAACCTACCTCACAGGGTTGTTGTTGTGGCAATAAAATGGCCATCTTGGGTTCCACACTAGAGTCAAAAAGGCAGGAGATAAATGTGATACAGTAATAACAACAGTTGCATTGGGAGCCTGTTTCAATGGCCAGGTGTATTTCTTATGTTGTAATGCCCAAGTCTTCTTGCCTCTTTTGAAGCCTCTGCCATTCTGTGCTTTATGAGAATGTCTTCATTCTTGATACATTAGAAGAACAACAGAACTGCTTGCCTACCTGAGCAAGTCCAATTTTACCTTTGAGATTTACTTAGATCATAGCACCCTCATGACTACAGGAATCAGAACAAGCCTGCATTCATTGCCTTCATCACCTGTCATGCTCCATGCAGTCACTGGGGAGAGTGTGGCAGGACCAAGGGACCCCGAACTTGGACTCTAAGATCGAGTCCTAGCTGCACCACTGAACATATTGTCTTCTATTTCTCTATCCTTTCCCATCACTTCTCACTGGTCAACACGATGCAAAAGGATTAAATCCATTTTCCCATTGATTTCTTTCTTTCCCCTTTAGGTCATATCTGTATCACCCTGTTATAAATGTCTTGCAGTATTGTTATACTCACCACACTTTTCTAAACAGTGGGGCATTCCAGCACTGCCCTAAATTTGGTTTCCTTTGGAAGGAGGCCTCTGAGTTTTGGTAATATGACATTTATTCCTTGCAATTATGAAAGAAGGGTGTAGGTAGAAGCACAGCCTAAACACAGCCAAAGTCTATTTCTCTCATACCTCTTGGGCAGCATCCAGCAAATACCATTAGTTTACAGAATGCAAACTCTGTATTGCCTGATCACATCATCCTGAGGAGAGGTATTCCCCCTTTCAGGACAGGGAGGCAAATCTGTACTGCCCAGTTGTTTTGGCCAAGCTCTGAACCCTTAGCCAGCCAGGCCAACATGAGGGATTCTGGGAGTAGTCCAAAACACCTGGAGGGCTGCAGATTGCTTCCAACCCTGTCCTAACCCTCCAGAAAACCAGCAACTAAGAGCAATCAGCCAATCTCCCTTACAAAAGGAAGTATCTTGACAATTTCATTAAGACTATGAGGGCTCCATTGCCCCTTTATTTACACAGAACACCAAGAAAAGGACATTCAACTTATCAAATGTGGCTTCTTTTCCCACCCACCAGTTCCTTCACAGCTCTATCTTTCTTCTTGAATTATACAATATTATATTCCTCTGATGAATGTGATACCTCTACACATTCGTTACTTTGAGAATTGCTTCATGAAACAAATGCTGTTTGGGGAGTGGTAAGTATATAAAGCTATTTCTTTAATATGCGTTCTTCATTTATCTGAAAAATGGGCTCCATGATTTATGGTAAGGACAACTTCCCTCGCTGTGTCGGAGACAAACATCTAGACTGTAAGTTAATAGAAAGATCCGTCATTTCTATTGGTAGCCTTATCTTCGGCATCTGTTAGCATTTGCCATTCATAATCAGGTACTGATTGGTATTTCAGGCTGAGTTAGGGCCAAAGCAGATGCAGCCAGGGCTGCTGAATTTATTTCAGAATGAGGATCAAATTCCCTTTTGGAGACATTCTTGGGACTGGCATTTCAGCCGTGGGTGGGACCAAAGGCAAAAGGGACCAGGTCTAACCATACCAGAAATAGCTAATACGGTAGCACATTTCATCTTAGAAACAGAAACAGAGCGAGTCAGAAGGGGTCTCCCGGGCCATCTAGTCTGACCTCCGGCTCCAGCCAGCTCTGCTCACGACATGTCCACCATGTGCACATCCAGCCTATCCTTGAACACCTGCACCAATGGGGCCTCCATGACCTCTCGTGGAAGCCCATTCCACACCCTCGGGGTCCTGACTGTCAGGAAGTGCTTCCTGGCATCCAAATGGAACCTGGGTTCCCCGAGCTTTGCTCTGTTGGATCACACCCTACCTTCCTCTGCAGGGGAGAACAGGTCTCTACCCACCTCTGTGTGACACCCCCTCACATACCTGTATGTCGCCAACAGATGCCCTCTGAGTCTCCTCTTCTCCAGGCTGAAGAGACCCCGTTCCCTCAGTCCCACGTCCTACCCCATTTTGATGCTCATCTTTCCAGTAACTACACTGCCTTAGGAGAGGGCTTTCTACCTTTTAGAATGGGGGAAACTGAACAAAAACTGGGAAACTACCGCCAATGTTGGGGGAAATGGGTGGGGCAGGAGCGAGGGCAGAGCCCTGTGAAGAGGCAAAGCTGTGATTCCAAACAGGTTGGGCTTGACCTATGTGCCAGAGGGTCAACTTTTTGCAGTAGATCTACAAAGAGCTTTCTGTATGTTTTCCTCCTGGATGCAAAGAGGGGCAGTGTTCAGATTGGAATTGTAGTGCTAAATTGGAGGGTGTTTACACTTTTCTTACCTTGCTTTTCCTGATGAAAACCCCAACCCTTGGCAGCGGCTCTTTGACCATTCTAGGAAAACACACAGGAATGTCTTTAGGGGAATTGGGACAACACTGGAGCAGGAAGGCCTTTTCCCCACTCCAGTCATATGGCCTATTTCAGAATCAGGTTCTGTTTGTAGCTACTAATAGTTTAATATGTATTTATCTTGCTGTTGTTTTAATGTTTTATTTTGTTGTTCAGTTGCAGTAACTTGCTGTTTATGTTTTAACAACTCGCTATGCATTTTATTGTAGGTCTCTTTGAATTTTAAATATGGAAAGAGAGGGTATAAATTAAACAAATATTTTCAAAAATTACCCTGTGTACATTGGCATCTTCAGCTCCCAGTCGGAAGAGGAGGGTGAAAATATTATTCCATTTGTCTTGGGATTTTTTTAATGATTATTGCCACATCATCCTCTTATCTTTTCTCTAATGTATGCTAAGGGTACCATTCAGAAAGAAATTAAGGATGCAGCATTAGACATTTATATCTGTAGTGGGTGCTGGGTGCTGAGCAAGTACTAAGATGGGGAAATAAAACGGCAGCATAAAATTTAGATGATGGAATTAACTCACTATATTAAATTTTTCCAAAGAAGATTTGGATCTTCTCCTGGAGCAAAAATATTAATGCTGAAATTCCAAAGAAAATATGAGTTTTGCTTTCATTATGATGACATATAAATGATGTTAAAGCACATGCAATTTGTTTGTTAATGCAGTAACATATCCTTTGTATCTGTGATTTTAAATAAATACTTTTCTACATATTCTATTTCTGTCCATGCATTCATGTATAAGGCTGTAATCCTAGGTATGCTTACTTGGGAGTAAGCCCCATTAACTGGGACTTATTTCTGGATAAATGTATAGAAGTTTGAACTGTCAAAAGCAGACCATAGTTTAAAAAAAAATGACTCAAGGGGTTGTCAAGCTCTTTGGACACAGGGCATTTATCATATTTACAGTCACCACATATACATTATTTTTAAAAAGGAAATACATCACCAGAATGGGAGGAGTTAAAAGGGGGTGCAAACTTGCATAAAATGAGCATTTGCTAATATATAGGTGTAGGTGCACACTTGGAAATAATTGCTGTAATTTAAAAAGAAATTTGCGTGGAAGACTGTGATTGATGTGTTGACTTGTACGTGTGCTCAGTCAGCCATCCAGGTCCAATAATTGTTCATGGACCTCTTCAATGTCCCCAGATAACCTTCTGCTGGCTCTAGTGGTGGGACTCCAAGCTCATCTTTGGAGAAGCTGGAGCCTCCGCCCGGGTTCAATTTCAGAGGTCTTTACAAAATAAAAGTATTTGCCACATTTAAAAATGCCAATTTCTTGCATGCATGAGGTTAGTGCCATAGAGCAGTGGTAACTAAAACCAGTTCCAGTCTAACACCCTTTATACACTTTTGGTAGCCTTCCTTAACTGTTGGCATGACCCAGGTGTGGCTCCTATTTGGAACGCAAAGGACTTTTACATTTTCTGATTGTCATTCCACATTAATCAACAAGCACACTTCTTAGCTCCTTTTCTATCTATTGGGCCACAATTACCATTTATTTTCCTTAACATTCTCTCTGTTCAGACTTAACTCTTATTAATCCTTTCCTCATCACTCTTCATCTTTAGACTGAACTTGGACTGTACAGCCCTTCAAATATAGGACTGTTCTCTGCAAAATAGGACACATGACTACCCAAATCACACTCATTTGTGTCTCTGCATCCATGTCCATTCAAGCCCGGCCATCGCTTGTGAGGTTATTGAAAACTGCAAGAAAAGCTGCATGAGCCTTCCTGGTAAGGATTAGCAACTTAGCTGGAAGCTGAAGGATTCCACACAGAAGGGGACTGGAGTAGAGAAGGGAAGAAGAGTCAGGGGTGGTGAAGGTTCACAGTGATGTTTAAAGGGTAAGAGGGCTGGCATCAAGAGTAGGAAGGGCTGGAGGCCCACACCCAGCAGGGGCCTATGGACAAGGGCTTCCTGGAGTTGTTCCTCTTTACCATTACAGCTTGATTGTCCGCCTCTCACTCCCTCTGGCCCAGACAAAGAAGGTGGCGGTGAAGAGAAGCAGTGGTAGATGCCCTGGCCACCTGCTCCTTCGTGCTCTGCTATCAAGCCAGCAAATGGAAACCGTGTGGAGGAAGAGGAGGAGGAGTGATCGCAGGGGAGTCAGTGAAGAAGGGGATCTGGCCCAGAGGACACCCACAACACAATGTTGTATGTATCTACTGAGAAGGAAGTCCAAAGAGACTTACTCTGCTGTGGCAAACGTGGTCTTGTGACCCCTAAAGGACTAAGTCATTTATTCGGGCATAAGCATTGCTGGAAGCTGTCTATTTCAACAGATGCATGAAGTATTAACCTCAGACTGGCAGATTTACATACACATGCCGGAGCGGGTGGCTGAGAGATGTAAACTCTGCTGTCCAAGGGAGCTGAAATGCAGAGCGTACAGATGGTGATAATTATCTTAACAGTTGCTGTTCAGAAATATTACTGAATGATATGGAGACATTATTGAAGTGGTAAACTGGTTGATTTATGCAGTGTGATTGAAAAGCAAAAGCAATCTCCGCTGTTTTTCAGACCAAAGGAAGCTGAGCTGAATCTCTTGATGAAGGGCACTTCATTTCACATGGATACTTGCGGTTGAAATTCCTTTTATTCAAGAATGGCCACTTTAGGGTCATGGAAGGGGTATCTTGGGCAGCTTTTTTGCATACTTGTTCCCGATGTCTGTTCTGTCCATGGAGGTCGGAACATGGATGCCTTTGCATATATCTATTGCTTCCTCCAGCTTGATGTGGTTCTGATGTGTTGAATTACGACTCCCATCACCCCCGGGGCAGCATGGCAAGTACTGTGGGCTGCTCAGTGTTTGATGTCCTTGAAATCCCAGGGAAGAGGCAGCAAAACCCACGAGGCTTATGGCCAAATTGCACATCACACTACAACAGACTTACTCCAGCATTCCATCAGATCACAGCTGTGATCCTCACCATAAACTAACATGAAAGAAAAACAATGATTTTATTAGAACGGCACTACAGAAGCACGTGAGTGACAGTATGTGAGAAAGCAGGTCTCAAAACACTGTTTCCATTTGACAGCCTGTCGAGAATGTATACATGTCACAAAGCCTAAGAGAAAAGCATAGTTAAGCACATAGTAATTTTCCAAGTTCCTCGCTCTGTATTGTTTTTCTAAACAAACCTTGCCATAAACAGCAACATTTTACATTCCTCAAGAGTTGAGGTTACAAGCATATAGGCTTCCCATCTCCTTTCTCTGATTCTTCTGCACTGTTACAAAGTTCATGCCATCCTGACCTGATGCTGTTCCTTATGTGGATTCCTGCCAACACGCTTGTTGGTCCCATTTCCCACCCCACACACACATACAAGCACACAGAGCTGTTATTCAAAAAAGTTCTGAAGCTGCAGTCGGGATTCGCCTCTGCTGAGCTCCCTTGCAGTGCCAGATGTGACTACGTTGGGTCTGGTGGACACGCTGTGTACAAAAAGAATGAGCAGCCCATCCATGTGCACAAGTGTAGGCACCAGCAGGCAGCCTGGGGCTACGCCTTGCATGCACAGGGGATACATATACGGCTGCGCTGAAACGATTGCGGGGGGTGGAAGGGAGGCTCTCCCAGGGCTTGCTGCTCAGTGGGGCAGAAGAAGTGATGCCAGCTGCTTCAGGGTCACCCAGAGGTGAAGAAGGCTTTATCCCAAAGAATCCCAGTGGGGCATCTTGCTTTTGTGTCCCCGTTAGTGGCATGGAAGGTGCTGCAGTGTTGCCGGGGCAGTAAGAGGCCTTCTTGTTTCTACACCACCATTAAGCAGTACAAAAGCAACAAAAGGGGGGTGAGGAGCAGCACCACAGGGCCTCTGTTTTCCGAGCTGATCACTCTTCGCACCTAACCCTTCCTGGCTGTAAGGCATGCTGAAAGAATTGCTCATAGCAGAACCTACTGGGCTGTGCAGCAGGTGAAGCTGCTGAATTCATCTAAGCACCCACCATCACAAATTGAAGCACATGGTTGTCAGAGTGCAAATGATCCATGTCATTTCTCTCCAGCGGTTTGAAACAGCATGTTCCAAAGTTGCAGGGTCTCTTAAGTGAAAATCTCTGGAGGGACAGAAAGACAAGGAAAGAGCACAATTTTTTGTTTTCAGCAAATGTAGGTTAATTAACTAGAAGGCAGGCTAACTATAACAATTGATTATGTTCAGTTTGTTCTGAGCTCTCTGCAGTGAGTGGTTGTTTGCTGATTCATCCAGGGCCCCACTAAGGTTTTACTCCCAGAGATATGGAAAAAGCCTAAGCAGAGGGGGTTTGTTTGTTTGTTTCGGAGAAATGGTTCCCCAACGCCTTAGAGCTGTGCTAATCAGTGCAGTTTGCTTCTGAATTCTGTGCTACAGCTGCAGAGCAAGACAGCCACAGAAAGCAAGCCTGCATTCCATTTATTCCGGATCGCATAAACACAGTACAAACTAAAATCCAATAATGACAGGGCCCAGGGCAAACTGGCCCACAAGCAGTGACCCAGCTAGCATCAAAACAATTCATGGTCATGCACTGCAGCTTGCCAGATGCTTTCCAGGCCTTGTTCTTAGCACTCCTGTCCAGTGGGAAAAGGAGGAGTTCTGCTGAGTTCCTGGCATACCACCATATACGGAAGATCAAGGGACAATCTGTGCTACAGACCCCTCCATGTGTCAGCGAACTGTTTTGGTGTGTATGCAAAGAACATTTATTGCTGTTGGGGGAATGGTAATAAATGCACTGCAGTTTCCACTGTGTTGAAAACATGATCTTATCTCAGAAACAAATACAACTGCCAAACAATAGAAATTGAAAAGACTTGAAAACCTGCCCTCACATACACATCCATTAAGCCTATGTACAAGTCCATTGCCATGAAGGAGTAGAGGGTTTTTTAAGTAAAAATGGGTGGGGGAGTGACTCCTCCTGTCCCCTCCCAAAAATCATGGAAAAGGAGAACAGGCTAGAGAGAAAAAAGGAGGAGTCTTTGTTGTCACGCCTCCACCCCATCATTTCCGATGGGGTGAAGTTAGTGGGACCAGCTTCCCCAGTCTTTCCATTCAAAATCCGCCAAAGCATTGTATCATCTCTGCCATGCTGACTTTCCCAAGAGTGATTTACTTCCCCACCACCACCATAGTCTGCGCCAGACTGAGAGGCATGGGAACAAGAACATTGCTGAACGTACTGCTTTTCACCATGCAATTCCATCACGGGAGAAACTGCAGCAGTGGACTATTCTCTACCAGGCCAGGTTTAAAGTTCTCATGCACACTAAAATCCCAAACAACCTGAGACCAGGACACCTGAGAGTGCCTTCTCCTTTAATGAGGCTCCCTGGCGCCATCATTATTTGCTTTTCGGCGCCAGGCAAAGACCTTTTTATTTAAGAAATATTTTAATTGTTAAATCATTAATTTTGTTATTTATTTTTATATTTATATGTTTTTAATTCTGACCAGTTTTAATATTGTGGATTGTTTTTGAGATTGTTTTTCGATGTTGTTAGCCGCCCCGAGGCTTGTTTGCAAGGGGGCGGCATACAAATATGTTAATAAATAAATGAATGAATGACCTGCCCAGTCACGGAGATCATTGGAGGACATTCTCCAGGTGGCCCCACATGGCCCTATGCCCCGACTGGAGAAGAGCGGTGGCCCCATTTCTATGGAATTTCCTTCCTCTGGAAGTCATGTTGGTACCAACAACCTGCTCTGGACATTTTCATCTGTGAACTCTTTCTTGCCAACCATCCATGCTTTTAATGTTACCTGGTTTTTCATGTATTGTTTGTATTCTTTTATCTGTTGCAGGTTTTTACTGTTCACTGCTCTGGAATGAATGAATGAATGAATGAATGAGCAAACAAGCAAGCAAAATGTCCCAGTGCCCAACCATGCCCACTGCTGATTCCAACTAGATCACACC
The DNA here is from genome assembly GCA_023646645.1 of Varanus salvator macromaculatus. Lineage (NCBI taxonomy): Eukaryota > Metazoa > Chordata > Lepidosauria > Squamata > Varanidae > Varanus > Varanus salvator. The sequence goes on along the minus strand of JAIXND010000771.1, from coordinate 14,483,474 downwards.
CAGGGGTGGGATGGTTATATGCTCTCAGTTTCCAAACATTCTCGAAGAGGCAGGCTATCATATTTCCACAAGACACGCAGCCCCCAGGAAAGAGAGAATCATGTTTGCCCTCATGAATATTCAGCAGCCAGCTAGCACATTTACCATCAGATCTGCATTTTGAATTTCATGTTTCCCTCTGGGATCTGTAGCATGAAACCTGCTAAATACTTTACATGTCCAAGGAGAGGCTCTGGACACGAGGGAGCAGCATAAAAGCTAAGCAGAGATTACATATGAATGGGTTTCACTGCTGCATTTAGTAGTTAGAGGTCACATACCTCATTCCTTGGGAAATGGATTTCTTTCAGGTGCCCCAGGGCAATGTCTCACAGTTAAGTCAGTACAGATGTTATGCAGTATGGCTTGGCACACTGTAGTATTTCACAGTTTCCGCTACTTAGAAGAGAAGAGGCTGAGTTTAAGCTTCGTATCATTTCAGAAAGACTATACAAGCTTTATGGGCATTTTACCATGATAGATAGCTAGTGTTTTAGAAGCTTCGGATAGAGGTATACATGAAAGGCATTGCAGAGGTGTACAAAATTAAACATGGATCAAGAAAGTAGCGAGGGGAACATTTCTCTCCCTCTCCCATGGTACAAGAACCCAGTGGGGTCATCCCATGGAGCTGAATTGTGGGATATTCAGGACAGAGAAAAGGAAGGGCTTCTTCACACATTGGTTAAACAATGCAATTTACTACCACAACTTGTATTGGCCTTTAAAGTATTGGCCTTTAAAGTGGGAGCAGTAAGGTTGCCAAAGTCTACCACTTGTAAAGGCCATATGCTGCCTCCAGTATGAAAGGCAGTGTGCCCATGTACACTAGTTGCTGAGGAATTTGGGCACTCATGTCCTGCTTGTGGGAACATGTGAGTGGCAAGTCAGCCACTGTCCAAATGTAATGCTGGACTAGATGGCCCCTTGATCTGATCCAACAAAGCTCTTCTGATCTTCAGCGCTTTTCCCTCTATTGGTTACATTTTTAGATTGGTCATAATAGTGCAAGCCTAGCGGGTCTAGAAAGGGCCGTTCTTTTCAAAGAGCTCTCCCCATCCCCCATCCCATCATTACGTACCAGTTCTTAAGATTTAGCAGAAATAGCAGCACGGGTGGAATTAAAACAGTTCAGGGAATCAAGAAAGCAATTACAGCATGATCTTGTCTTTGTTGATGTAATGAAAAATGTAGGTATAATCTTGACAGTATTCAAGACTGTTCATTCAGTTTGATATGGTATTAATTGGGTGAAGTATAAGTAACTTTAGATAGGAAGAATCAGAATCCGAATGCTTTTAGTTAGTACAATGTTGTTCCTATTTATTCAGTCATGTGAATTGTACTTGGGTGCTTACTGGCAAGAGAAGGGTCATGGGAAGCAGGTGGAGCTCACAGTACTGCACATGCTTTGCATACAGAATGCCACCAGCTCAGTCTCGGCGATCTCCAGGTAGGATTTCAGGTAGGAACCCTGGGGAGCCACTGCCAGTCAATGTAAGCCAAGGAGAGAGAGAAGGTTGCTCTCCAGATGTTTGGCCTTTGGACTCCTCCACATGAGGCGTTGTGCTCTTGTAATCCCACACTCACAAAGATTCAGGATTCTTTTCGCGGCATCACCGTTCTCAGGGCCTCTCCCATGTTTTCCAGTCATCTGTGCAGCATTTCTTAGATCTGGGAAGGTCTGGTATTAAATAGCTTCAAAGGTGTATTTTTCCAAGTCATACTTTACTGCAGCACCACCTTGTGGTTGTTTGATAAGACATACAGGAAGGCAGAGGAATTAAACCTCTGGGGGAAAAACATGTGAAGGACACTAACTTCCTTGTTTAATAAAAATGGAAGAAGCCACCTCAGTAAAATGGCATGCATTTGCCTAATCCTCTTTTAAATCTAAGTCTGCCAGTGTGGTGCAGTGGTTAAAGCACTGACCGAGGGTCAGGAGATCCAGGTTCTGGTTCCTCAGCTATGAAGCTCGATGGGTGACCTTGGGCTGGTCACAGACTCTCAGTCTAACCTTCCTCACAGGGTTGTTGTGAGGTTAACATGGAGAGCAGAAGAACTTTCTAAACTGCCTTGGGTTCCTAGCAAAAGGAAGAAAGGTGGAGAATAATGCAATGTAATGACGATAATGTCAATGTGTTCTTCTACAATAAGAACAGGATGAAAATTTACCTCTCACCAGTTTCCTCACACCAAGTATGATATTAGACTTTTCACACTAAAAAGTCCCACATTGTGTAACCTTTCCTCTATCCCTCCCCTCCACCCAGTAAGTAGGAATTAGGCCTAACAGCTCTACAGATGTGCCATAAGAAGACAAGGAAGCTGATTTGGATACAGATGGGGGCTGTTTCCTAAAGAGTCAGGTGCGTGGAAGCAGGGCACCAAATCATAGGGAAGACAGTGAGGAGAAAACACTGCTGCTGTTTGTTCTTTGGAAAGACATTAGAACATAAGAGCAGAACCTAACATAAGCCCTGCCCAATCAGGCCAAAGGCCTATTTAGTCCGGCAAGCTCTTTTCACATTGGCCAACTAGATATCTAGGAGAAGCCGACACAAGGGATTTGAGGACAATAACTCACTCATAGCCCCAGCAACAGGTAACTGGGGACATCCTGCCTGATTTCGGAGATAGCCCATAGCCATTGTGATCTCGTGGAAGCAAATCCCATAGCATAACGGTACATCTTGTAAAGAAGTTCCTTTGGTCTGTTCTGAATCTCATACCAATCAGTCTTCTGAAGTGCTAGAAGTCTCTCGATCCACTTTCTCCACCCCATGCCTAATTTTATATATCTCTGTCATGTCCTCTTTTACTCACATTTTTCCTAAGCTCAAATGATTATCACTTTAGTTGCTCTTTTCAGCACTTTTTACAGCTCCTCTTAGAGACAGAGCATCCAGAACTGCACACAGTTCCAAGGACTAAGTGCATTTCTGGTCACATCTCAAGCATTGTGTCCATCTAACAGCGATGGGAATTCTTTACAGCACTTAAGTGGTGCAATGTGGTTTTGTCCATTACTTGTTTACTTGAGCAAAGTCTTTCACTAAACTCGTACTATAAAGGCAACCATGCAGCCTGTAGGCTTTTTATCAAGGCTTCAGGTTCACCAGTTCCAGCATGGAGGGCTTAGATAATACCTCATTAGGCAACCTCCACCAATGCAACCGTCAACTGATACTGATGCTGCAAAACAACAAGAAATGTCACCAAATAGAATTTTCCTCTATGAAATAATAGCCATGAAAATGTTACATGAGAATATGAAATAGATTTCTGTACGGCTTACATTATTTCAATCTTCAATAAAATAAGGTAACTATTCCACACAGAGCATTATTTAAAATAAATTAAATAAGTCTTACACAATTAAAATTACTATATGTTAAAATATTGGCCAAATAAAAAGGTCTTGACCTGGTGTTGATATTATTTATTAAATTATTAAATTTATATCTTGTCTTTTTTCCTCTTGCAAGGCATCCAAAGCAACTTCCATAATCTTCCTCCTCTCCATTTTAACCTCACAACAACCCTGTGAAGTAGGTTAGCCTGACAGTCACTGAGTGACCCAAAGTCACCCAGTGGCGTTCATGGCTGAGTAGAGACTTGAACCCTGATCTCCTGAGCCCTAGTTCTTAACTCTAGATCACACTGCCCCTGTACATGATAATACAGTAGTATTGCAGTGATATCAGTATCCAAGAAATCATGTCTCCTGCTTATGCATCAAGTCTGCAAAATTAACACCAAACACACATTCTGGAATCTTTTCTGGATATATTCATCCACCGGAGAGTCTTTTTGCAAGAAAAATATTTTGTCAAAATTAGCCTTTAAAATTAACATTGTCACTATTTACAGAAATGTACATCTGTAAATGCTATAATTGCAAAAAAGTGCTTTTATTGTAAAAGCAGAATGGATGCCATTATTGCCTGTTTTATCTCATTTCTTTTTATCTTTTTGAGCTTTTTTAATGCTTTTATGTCAAAACTGAACACATTTCTTTGAAACTATAAATTGTTATTTTCTATTTTACATATTTGGATTCTTTTTATTTCACTCATGAAAACAGAATGATTGAAGATGAAAAAAAAACATAATGTGGAGGTGGTAACTTATCATGGAAATGATAAAGTCATTCCCATTTATTGCCAATTGGGTGCCCATGTATTTCCCTGTCCTTCCTTTTCACATTGCCACAGAAAATGCTTAATGAATTGCACTTGTTTCGCATTCCCCTTCCTTCTATTGTAGCTTTTGATGACCATAGTGATAGTAGATCAGGATCTAATCATGTGCAGTAGATCTACCAAGATTTCTGACTCCTAACTGCCACAACAAGGCAGTGAGGACGCTTCTTAAATTAAGATTCAACTGAAATGAAGAACCAGGGGCAGGATCTTGTGTGAAAAGACTATGAGCACAGTTCTGAAACTGAACAGAAAGTATTGGTGTGGCTTCAGATGAGGCTTTCATGGTGACATAATACTTCTTCATTCACAGAATGCTCCAATTTCCCTATGACCACATTATGGAAAATCCTTTAAAAACAAAAAGAAGGAATAGATGTCTAATGTTTTCTAGTTGTTAGTGCTAAGACTCTTTCACCTAAAAACATCCTGGACCTGGACCATGTGCTGAGAGACATGTGCCTTCATTCTACCAGGGTTATAATTGCTGAGGAATTATGTTGTAACTGACTTCAGTTGGTGGACCTACTAGTAAGAAAGAAGAGAAGAAAGAGGCAAAATAGATCCCTGAAGTCTTCCCAAGCAGCAAAAACAAATGGTAAAACTTTTCCTGGGCTGTATCACTTCTGGCTACTAGCTGTGGGTTGCACGTTTGACTCATCATGGGTGGAATTTACCTCACCTCACATGTACAAGACCTTTTTAGCCGCACCCTCTTGCCTGCAGGTTCTAAGAGCAGTCCCTGAGACTTCTTTGGGGGTATCTATAATCATCTATTACCAAAATAGTACAGTCTAGGAAAGCAGCTCTCACACGGGTTTGGGTTGAAATTGGTGCAAAGATGGACCGAGAATGTAAACAATCAATGTATGACAACTAATTGTGGAAAGGTGCTTTGTGGTTTACAAAATGTATTTATTACAGAGGTGTAGTTGGAAGTAAAGAGCGCACGCGTGTGTGTGTGTGTGTGTGTGTGTAAGACTTAAGCAAAGATTGAAGAAACTAGTAATGCAGCAAGCCAGGACTTTTTGGAAATACACTATATATGTATCCTTTTCAGAAAGTATCTAGGTATCGGGCACCAGAGTCACAGACAATGCGTAAAAGCCCTAATCCAGTACAAGCAGTTCACAAAGTTTGTGAACAGTCTCTCAGTTAATGAACGCACAGTGCCCTTGATGTCCCTTTTCGAGATCTGTCTGTCCTGCAGTGCATTCTTGCTCTGAACACAGTCAAGGACTGACACATCAAGCCTACTTTCTCACCATGCTGTTTGAGCATTGCATCTTCTCATGCTGATCTCTGTGGCTATCTTGGACTGTAAGGCCGAAAGAATTTTCAGGCACCAAAGTTTTTCTTTAGGTTAAGCACATCTTCCTTGATCAACAAAAAGATCAAAAGGATCCCTTTGAAAAGTCAACACCTAAAATCCACTGTTTTGGTACCACTTTTGCTGAAGTACTAATCCCTTTGAAATCAGAGTTCACCAAGATCCTATTCCCCCTTGCCTTCCTTGCCTATGGTGATGTACTCATCTCAGGCTTGGCATTTTGATATATAGTTTTGCTCACAAGCTAAATAGATACCATTGCAAATACAGAGACAGTCATATGTCATGGTAACCCAGCCTGACAATAAGACTGCAGAGCTGTGACCCCAAGTCCTGTGGGGGCCACAGACAAAATGCACCCCGATGGGTCCCCTCCATTGTCAAAGCAAGATCTGATAGCATCTGAGCAGTCCCGGGTAGCTCCACCGAGGCCCTTGATACTTTCCACAACGCCCCAGAACGATGCTAAAAGGGGGACATGGTGGAGAAACACATGGATCCCAGAGATCCACGCCAAAAACTGATAAATGGAGGTGGGGCAGGGGCCAGCCTCAGCCGTGAACCGAGGCTGCAGGAGAAGCCCAGGTCTGCCCCACGGAGCTGGGGCTCCCTACGCAGGCTCCAAAACTGAGCAAACCAGCCTTGACGTGGGTCCTGATTCAAGGCAGCGACTTGCAGGGGAAGAGGGAGAACGGGCGGCTTTCCTGTTTTGACCCCGCTTACTGCCCGGGAGCCTCCTGAGGGCGAACTACCCGAAGTAAAGGAACGGCCTGGAGGCGGGATCCCTCCGAGCCGCTGCCCCGTCGCGGAGGCAGGGCAGGCGGCGCGGCCCCTTTAAGGAGGAGGGTGCCGGGCGGGGTGGGTGGCTGTTCCTCCCGGGGCCTGATCTGCCGCCTCCGTGCGCAGGGGCCGCTCGGTGGCTCCTGGGGAGCGGAGGCGGAGGCGGACGCGGCCGCGCTGCCGCTGCCATGCTTTGGCTAGGCCAGCCGTGCGCCCCGCATGCGCTTCTCCCCAAGGGGCTGCTCCAGGCTGCGGGCGGGAGCGCGGCCCTCTGGGAAGCCGCCAGGAGCCGCCTGCAGGCGGCGGGGGCGCCTCGGGGCGGGGGCGCCGCTGCTGACCGGGGGCGCCTCCTGAGCGGGCAGGTGCAGCTCCGTTACGCGGCCGCGGCCGCGGCGGCGGCGGCGGGGAAGGAAGCTCCGCGCGGGAGGCACCCCGCGGGCGGCCACCCGCTCCCCCACTGCCGCCCCCCGCGGGAGTCGCTGCTGCCCAGCCCTGTCCGCTTCTGGGTCGCGGTGGCTGCTCCCCGCCGGGCCGAGAGCGAGCGGCTGCTCCTGCTGCTCCACTTGGGTGCTCGGGAGGCGGCCGACCCCCACCGGCTGCGCTCGGAGATAAGCCTGCAAGCAACCGGGAGTCACTTCCCCGCCGGCGGCGGCGGCGGGGGAAGCAGGGAGAACAGTACCCTCGGATCTCGAAAGGTGGGTGAAGAGGGCTAGACAGCGCTTATTTTGGTGTAAGGTCGCTTCCAAGAGCTGTTGGACTACAACTCCCAGCATTCCTGGACTGTTGGGAATTGTTAACGAGCACATCTGGAGGGCGCCAGGCTGGGGAAGGCAGGAGCCTTAGTTCCGTGATGGCAGAAGCCCGGGACCCTCTGGAAAGCGCAAGAAGGGCAGGAGGACCCTCGAAGGAAGCAGATGAAATGCAAGTGGTGTCGTTTTGGAGAGGGATGGGTGTAAACGCTTTAAGGCTGCAATCCTGTAAATGCATATTCTTGGGAGTGAGACGCATCAAACACAGTGGGAGTTGCATCTGAATAGGATTGCATTGTAAAGTCCAGAGCCTAATATTCCAAAGTGCACCACTGGCTTGAACAGGGGAGAGCAGTGAAGGAAAATATTGCTTTGTTATTATTCTTCTGATTTTATATCCTGCCTTTTTTACATGTGCGAGGAATCCAAGGTGTCTTGTTATGTGCCATCAGATCATCTCTAACTTGTTGTAACCCTATGAATGAAAGCCCTGCAAAATGCCCCATGGCATCCCTATGAAAGGTGACTTACATAGCTCGAAGTTCAAATTTTTGCATTATCATAAGCAATGCTCCTGAAATCAAAAAAAGTAGTTGTCTGAGCAGCTTTATGCTCTGGCATCACTTATAAATATGTGAACTGTGCCTAGATTTGAGGAATTGACACTCGGGCTTTTAGTGTGACTTTCATTTATAATAATAGTAGTATGCATTTAGGTACAAGTTTTGAATATAGAAGTGCTTCATGTATTATCTTGGTAGCCTGTACAAGGGTCAGATTTATGACATTGTCATCGGCTCATTGCAGATACGGTGCTGGAGTAGAGAAGGCAAAACAATGCTCTTTCTCCATGAGGCCTAGTTTGCCTAAATGGGAATTGAGGTAGCAAACCAATTGCAAGCTTGTACTTGTGAAGACATGGCTGATGAGCAGTGGAGCAGGGTGGGTCCCTTTATATCTGAGGCTACAGTCTTATGCCTGCTGAAAGACAGAAATCCTAGAATTCCCAGCCTGCTGGGAAGTTGTAGGACTTCTTTTCTGTCTTAAAACATACATAGGATTGCACCTTAAATCCTGGAAAGGGCTTAATTAGAATTTTTCTTTCTGTGGAGCTTTTGTTTGGAGGAGTCATGCTGTTCCCCACATAGGTGGAAGAAGTGGGGCAGAAGGAGCAGAAGTGGTACAATCCAGGGAGTATCTGTATCTCTCCTGCAGTTTGTGTGAAGTGTATCTTGATGAGAGGCAGAAGACAAAAACCGCCTGTATGTTCTGAAGCTATCCTTCCATTAGTTACCTTAATCTCAGTAATAGCCCTTTTTGTTTTCATTCTTCATTTAATTTATTTCAGTAGATAGATGATAGATACATTCAATGCCAGCCCATAGAGTACCATCCACTGTGGCTGCCATTAACACTCTGAACCTGAGGGATTATGGGTGTTGCGTTCTAGCGTGAGAGGAATCTGCAAAATAGACACCGATGACTGATTGCAGCTGTCTGTGTCTTTTGCCCCTTCCTCAGATCCTACAGGAACCACACTCTTCCCTACCTCTCCAGCCATGCCCTGTTTCTAGAACAGCGCTTGTGATTCATATCTGAAGCCAGCATAGAAAGAACTGCACTTGCTGTAAGCTCAGAGGAAGGGTGCTCCAAGGTTGGAATCCAACCTCATAGTGTATCTCCTAGACAGCATCTAGTGGCCATAGCATTGCAACCTGGATAACAATTTTATATAATGAGAGACCACTGATTGCAAAACCTACACATTTCACTTCACTAAATCCACATAGAAAAGATTGATTGATTGATTGATTTCAAGCTTTTCTATCCCATCCCCTACATATGCTCAGGACGGCTTACAATGAATAAGTAGAATAAAGCAAACCCCACAGAATCTGACCACTAATATACCAAAACTCCAGTTAAAATTAATTAAACATTAAAATAGCAGGAAAATAAAAAGGGTTTTGCCTGACACCGAAAAGATCCTATTATATTTTTAACATCTAGAAATCATGTATACCAGTAGTTAGAAAGCAAACATATTTCACTTGGCTAAGTTGCAATTGAAATGTTGTTTAAGGAAAAAGCAGTTTATCCAATCTTTCTAGATCAAAAGGGACTGTTAAAATTGTACAATCAACTCCAACCAATACAAAAAGTGTCTATACATCCCATCCTATCTGCATTTTTGTTCCTTATTTCAATGAATTCTAGAATAGCACCTATTACAAACAATATAATTATTTTCGGACCAGGACGTATGGATTTGTTTTCAGGCAACATTGTTCTTAACTCATTTTTATGCATGTTTTCTTTCACTTTCATGCTCAATTGCCACATCCAGCAGCTGTTGTCACCATCTTCCTTTTGCTTTTGCTTTTTTGCTCTGCTGAACCTTGAAAGCTTGCCTGGCATGATTTTTGAGAGCTGATGACCCAAGCCTTGAACCCGTCCCTCATATTCATTCTTGGCTGGAAGCAAAAGAACTTGTTGGCTCATTGAGGCTCTTAAATCGCCTGCCTGTGTTTTTCTGCTGAAGCCACTTGACACTGTATGGAGCAGAAGTGCTGGAGAAGAGCAGCATAATGATGAGAAGTTGAATAGCTGCCAGTTCCCATCACTGAATGCTCTTTACATGGTTTCCTTTCTTTCTCTGTTTCTTGGACCACCTATATAGACTTGGCAGGCTTTGATCCATCTGCCCTCTCTTGTGTTGGGTGAAAATACTTGGTCAGAGCCCCTTTTATGATCTTTGCCTCTAACACTTTCAGATATTTTGGGGAAATGTGTTTTCTGGGAGGCATCAGGAGATTAGCAAAGTTAACAAAGTGTATCGTTAACAACTACCTCTACCACCACCAGCTTTATAGAAAGAAAGAATTTCTCTTTATAGTCATGGGTTTTTTTTAACCATGCGTAACATTTGGGGCCTTTTGCTCAAACATGATGTTTAAACTAGCCACTCTTACTCAAAATCATCGCATGTTGCAGTGCAGTCCTATGCATGGGGATGCTGGGAGCTGTAGGACTTTTATTATTTATTTAAAACATTTGTATGCCGCCTAATTGTGCCACAGCACCCTTTGCTGTCTGAACATGCCTAGGTTTACACCCTGAAATGATTGATCATCTGCTTTTTAATAAACTATGTTTTAGAGGAGTAAACTTACTACTATTACACTTTTATACTGCCCCATAACCCACTGGACTTTCTGGGAGGTTTACAGATTTAAAAAACTGTCGGAATAACAAAATAATCATGTTTAGAAAGCAATAATAAACAGAACAACAAATCAACAACCCATGACCAAAAGACCCAGCCCTGTTATCCAACCCACCAGAAAATTAAATGTGTATTGATTTAAATGTGTATTTAATTTTCACATCCACCACCTAAAATGTACTCCTGCCAGTTAATTAACAAAAAGCTTTAGTTGATTGCTCTGTTAAAGAATGCAGAACTATAAACAACAGAATTAGGTTAGACAAGGTGGACAGAGGCCAAGAAACTCAAAGAAACATGGTGTGTTTTCATAGTCCTAGTCACCTGTTTGAACTTGCCATCTGCTACAAAACCATGTTTTGAGACTTTGATAGGCTGGGCAGACCAAAGCATTGGTGATGTTTCTGCCCATAACGCTTGCTTTAAGATTGAGGCAGACAAGGCATTGGTGAAGAGAATGGCAAAGGCCTGACTAATGCCCGAGGATGGTGTCAGAATGGTGACTGGACCAGTGCCTGGAGGCACTTATGGCTGGGATGAGGGCTAACAGATCGAAGCTGAATTCCAGTAAGGCAGAGACTCTGTGGACTGCAATTTCTGGGTCTGGGAACTGAGCAGTTTGTTCTGGAGGAGGTAGTATTCTCTGCGAAGGAGCAGGTGTGTAGATTGGGGTTGCTCCTGGATCCAACTCTGTCACTGGAGACCCCGAGCATTGGTAACCTCATGATTAGATTACTGTAATGAGATCTGTGCGGAGCTACCCTTGGGCCTGGCTCAGAAGCTGCAGCTTGAGCAGAATGCAGTAGTAGCTGGACCCAAACTATGCTCACATCTAATCTGCATTAAAGAACTGCACTGTTAAAGGTTATTACTGTGTAACACATCGCCTACCCTTTTATATACCTAGCTGACCTTTAAGGTTTTCAGAGAAGGCTTTGCTGGTCATTCCAAAATTAATGGGATTTGACTTTTGCAGGCCTTCTTAGTAGTGGCACCCTTGAGAAAGCCTTTATAAAGCCTTCCCCTTGAGAGGCAGAATTTGTGGCAAGGCACAATTTTCCAACCTGGTACCCTCCTGATCTGTTGGACTACAACTCCCAGCATCCTGTAGATAGCATGTGGTGGGTGCTAGGGTGGAGAAGGATGGGGTAAGACATGTAGAGACAAGGATGAGAAGGTGAGATGTGCATGCCTTCCTTCCCACCCATCCTGGCCATGGATGTTGAACAGACAAGGAGCAAAGCCCTGCACCCAGCCCAGCAAACACACTGCCCTTCACAACTCTGTTGTCCAAGATAAGCACCCTGATGAGCGAGGATCAGATCGTGTCCCAGTCTGGTACCACCAAACGCACTGCTGCATTGAAAAGATTGCCCTCTGTTTTCTCCTCGTGACTTTGAACAGTCAGTGCAATGTCCTACCGTCTCTTTTGTTTTTGTATTCATGTGTGCTTAAAAAAAAAAAATCAAAACAAATTAGCCTTTCTTCAGCTTTCTTGGCAAGGGTTTTGTGGCTGATGAAATGTCGATAAACCTTTAATGCTCAGAACTGCAAGTGCTACTGTTAAGGGAGCTCACCCGGCCCACCCAGCGTGATGCCACCGTGCCCCATCAGGCCCCTGGAATTTGCAGCCTTTAGAGTAGTTCAGAATCCAGTACAAGGCGGTCTGCCAAATGCCTAAGAAAACAAGAAGCTGTCTTGTACCAGCTTGGACCATTGGTCCATAGAGTCCAGTACTGTCTTTTCAAACTGCAATCAGCTGTCCATGTTCTCAAGCAGAGGTTTCCATAGCAACCATTACCTGATCATTTCAGTGGGAGAGATCAGGGACTGAACATCCCTGGGACATTCTTCATGCAACCTATGCGCACTACTGAACTACAGCCACAAATCTCCTCGAGACCTAGAAGTGCGATAGCATCACTTAACTTTCTACCATAATTGGGCACTTTCTCCAAAACACCAAATTACATCCTAAATTGCTTTCTAGATAGGAGGTGGCTTCATATTGCAGGTATATGTGCATGTGCAGCTGAGTGAAAATGCTCAAGGCACATGAACTGTGTTTGCATATAACAGGAGAAATTGTGAATTAATTAACCCATGATTAATCTGTTTCTGGGTTTGGATGTCACATAGCAAGCCCTGATTGGGGGGGGGGGGGTTGAATATTCAAAAAGGCCACAGAACATTCCAAGTCCCAGTACCTTGCATGACAAACATGCGCCTTTTCATAAAAGTACCAAGTGTATACTATATGCCATGTTTTGAATAGCTGAGCAATGCTTTACCGATTGCAAGGGGCGGCATATAAATTTTTAAATAAATAAATAAATAAATAAAGGACTGCTGTAATTCAGCTCCATATTATTTCTTGCAGTAGAAGCATAATTTTTCTGATCAAGCTAAGTTTCCATTAAAAAAACAACTTCAGTGCAGAATTTCTTGTTACTTTTTTCTGTATCTATAAGTAGCCTAATAGTGTACAAAATACAGTGTTGTGGTGGTAGTGAGTTACATTCTGTTTCATGGCCCATATGCTGTACAGATGATGTAAGCTTGTTGCTAAGTACTGTCCCTTTTTAAGGTATGTTCCCCCCTCCTGTCTCCCTAGCTTAGATAATGTGTTGAAGCACTCCCTCCCCGGATCCTTGAGAGGAATTCTGGGTGGGGTTTGGAGCTTTCTTAAATGCCTTGTTTCACCACCTGGGGTCTGTTTCTCCTCTGTTGATTTAAATTAAAAAAACAAGCAGGATTTGCTATCTCTGGTTCATGTCTCCTCCTGTAAAATGGCTTATGCAATGGAGAGAGGCTCCATTGGGAATTTGCTCGAGGCTTTTCTCTGGATCTGGGAATGCGAAACAAGTTCTTTCAGCATTAAGAGCAAGGCACTTATGAAATTGAAGGATTTTTCTACATGAGGCTGTTAATCCATTGCGTTTACTTTTGGTTTTATTGCAGAACTGAGATCCAACCACTACATGAGGAGCATTTCTTTTCCTACTTTTCCACTACATAACCTCTAAGTGATATGGTGGAATAGTGCAAATCCATGAGGCAAACCACCCTTTTTGCCATCAGATATACCATATTTTTCACTCTATAAGACGCACCTGACCATAAGACGCACCTAGTTTTTAGAGGAGCAAAACAAGAAAAAAAATATTCTGAATCAAATGGGCACATAATCACAGGCACATTCCCCATCTCTTCCCCATGGGCTGCACATCTGACAGACTTACTGCACACACATATTCACTGTATAAGACGCACAGACATTTCCCCTTACTTTTGAGGGGGGAAAAAGTGAGTCTTATAGAGCACAAAATACGGTAATATCCCATTTTTCCTGCCTCAAATGAAAAACCTTGTGGAAAGTATTGCATACACTGAAGCAAAAAAAAGAGGGCCCTGGCATCATCTATAGAGCTTATAAAGAACAGTGAGTAAGGAATAATGAGCACACAAGTTGCATGTAGAACAGCTCCAAAGGTTCATGGATTTGTAACTGACCTCTAATTCTAATAAAAGAGAACGCAGCAGTGCAGAAACTCAGCCTGAAAGCCCAGTCCAGATTCCCAAGGGGCCACACCTGTTCCCCATTCTAAGAGGCTGAAAGGCCTCTCCTAAAAGTTAATTACTGCTAGTAAGAGGTTTAAGCAAGAGGGAGGGAGGGAGAGATGGTATTTTTGACTCTTGCTTCTGCCTCACCCACCACAGAAACATGTTCCCTCCCCCAACTTCTCCAAAAGGAAATTCAGCCCTTGGACAGAAAAAGATTCAACATGCCAGACTGTAGTGTGCTGTTTTGGCTCCAGCACTAGCAAAACTTCATCTAGTGTTAACTTGTCCTAGTCAGCTCTGTTAGCTGCATATTTCAGCAGTATAGCAAAGCACATTGTCAGCAAGACATGTGCAATCCCTTTCCTGAGTTTTCCATGTTGCACATGAACGGGGTGCGCTGGGGGACGGAAAGACGGGCACGAACGGGGCCCGCTGGGGGACAGAGAGATGGGTGCGAACGGGGCCCGCTGGGGGACGGAGAGATGGGTGCGAACGGGGCCTGCTGGGGGACAGAGAGACTGGCACAATCTCAGCCATCTCCCCCCACCCCCAGCAGGATCGCAGACATCTCCCCGCTCCCCCAAGCATGACCGAGATCACACCCATCATCCCTGCACACATCCGTCATCCTGGTGCGCTGGGGGGGTGGGGGAGAGATGGGTGCGATCGTGCTGGTTGTGTGGGAGATGGCCAAGATTGCATCCGTCTTCCCTGCATGAATGTAACTGCAATCGTGGCCATCTCCTCACTCGGCGGAGGGGGAAGAGATGGCCTTGATCTTGGTCGCCACCCAATGCAAAGTTCGTGACCCATGTCAAAATGTTCATGAAATTTTTGTTTGCGACCTGATTTGGTCATGAACCAAGGCATTTGTGAGCCGAGGCACCACTGTATTTCTTTTGCCTTGGAGGATTTGCACATTCTGGCAAAGTTGCCGAAACTTAAAACGCTTGAACCAAAATTCATTATGATACAGACTTAGGTTCAGGTTCTGAGGCTGCTCCATTTTGATCAGATGCATGCTTCTGTATAGTTGTAAAAGTAGGATTGAAACTCTGTTTTCAAACCCTATGTTAGCCTTTGTTTATATTCTATTTATTCTGTATATCAAGGCATCTCACACAGAATGCAAAAACAAGTATATTAAAATCAAATATAACAATATACCCAGACAGCTGCTCACAAATAGAAAATCCATGAAGTGACTCAGTCGTTTTGAAATAGGCAAGCCCCGGTTAACAAAATGGTAACCGCAAATAGATGGATTTTAAAAACCTAATTGAATATTGGTGAAACTAAAGGCAGACCTATCTCAGTGGGATGCTAGAACCCCGAGGCTACCCCTGAAAAGGCCTTGTCTCTCAGGCCCACCAAGTGACCCTATCATACAGAGCTGCTTACAAGCAGGACTTTTAAGGCAGATCTTAATGCTTGGGCAGTTTTGTATGGGGGAAGGTTGGCCTTTAAATAAACCCATCTGCAACGTGATGCCTGTGTGCGCAGTGCACTTGTAAGACGATGATAAGGCTGTTTTCCAGTGCAAGTGAATGGAGTGAAAAAAGCAGTTCTGCCAGGAATTGGCCAAAGGAATCCCACCCACCCTCTCAAAGACTCTCCCCAACCATTTCTTGGTATGGCAGCTAGTAAAGAATATTCTATTTCTTTGCATCCCTTATTCTATTTCTCCGTTAACTTTTGTTTGGTGGGATGGGGTAATGGAAAACTTCCCTTCTGAAAAGGGCATGGAGGAGATCTAACTCCTGCGAAGTCTGTTGAGGCCAGGACAGAGGCTGGGTCTCTCCCATATCCCCCCAGTCCTTTGATAGGAAAACTTCCTGTCTCTTCAAGCAAATTAAAAATAAAATACATGCCAAACTTGAGCATTTTGGCATACTGGAAAATACATAGCCATGAATTCATACATCCCCCAAAATGCAGCCTCAGGGGTGTCCAAAGTAACCTATATGCAGCCTTGTTTTATCAGTATGTATGTATATCACCTACTATAGTGTTATAACAGAATATTCACCAGGCATTGGCCAGGCAAGATTGTACATTTCAGGCAACTGTAAGTGCATATGTGCCAAGGATCGAAAAAACAAACCTGATTTCAATTTCTCTCACACATGTGTGTGTTTTAAAGGAAATGAGAGGGCAACAGTTGCTGCAAAGTGCCATTCAGGTCTCAGTGCAGTAGCTGTTGATGGGGGTGGGGAAGATGCCTGTTCAGAAATTTCATGTATTATAGAAAAAACTTGGTTCCAGAAGTCTACAACTATTGGTTATACTTTCCAAATATGCTTTAAAGGATCAATAGAATCACATCTTCTGCAGCACAATGGTGAAAGACATTTGTTAAAATCATGTATTTTAGTTGAGGTGCCACTGGTGCACTACCTTTATTATTGCTTCCCATATTTGTGCCACAATTGTGCAAAGATGAGTGTGCCTCCAAGATACAGAGGAAGAAAGGCCAACAAGCAAAAAACAAAACCAAATAAAATCTTCCCTTGAATCCGAAAATGCACCACCTCCCCAAAGCAGGTCAGAACTTGATGTTTCCCAGATGAATTTACCTAATTGGTCTCATTTATAAATATTAAATCACCAAACAAAGACTGTCATACTTTGGCCATGTCATGAGAGCTGACTCACTCGAAAAGTCAATCATGAAGGGAATGATCAGCGGAAGAAGGGGCTGCCCCAGCACCCGTTGGCTGGACACTGTAAAGGAAGACATGCAGATAACCATGGTGGACTTGAAGGAGGCAATGCGAGACAGGGAGGCATGGAGAGCAATGATCCATAGAGGGGTCAGGGGCCAGACACGACTGAATGGCTATGACGAAGACAATAAATATTAAATGCAATCATCTCTCTTCCCCATCAGAACCTCTTTGGAAGCACAATTCTTGTGCTGGACTTTACCGCAGTAGTGAAGCCCTAGGCCTAGCTTTGGAGTGTTGAAATGCTGCATCACAACATCAAAACAAAATATAAATCAGGAAATAAGAAGTTTTTAATGGTAACTCCAATTGTCTTCTTCCCATCTCCACAGGACACTAGTGGATCCCCAGAAAATGATCGGACTGATTCCAGCCAGGAGGATGGAAAGAAACCAAACAAATCACAACAGCTGAAGAAAGTTTTTAAGGAATATGGAGCTGTAGGCGTAGCATTCCATGTTGGGATTTCTTTGATATCTTTGGGAATATTTTATCTAGCAGTATCAAGGTATCTTTCCTATCCTTTTTATAATTACTTTTGTGGGGTTGGTAGAGGATGTATTTATTTATTGAATATGGGGGAAAGGAAGGGACAAAGCCTTGAGGATATTGTTACATCCAGTGTAAGTGAAATCCTGTGAATGTTGAACAAAAGAATTGCCTTAATGGATCGGTCCAAGTTCCATTCACTCCAGCATTTATTTTTTAATAGTAACAAAAAAAATATCTCTGGAAGTCCATAAGCAACAAATGGTTGTGTAGGTATTCACTGATTCCATGTATTTACAATCATTTCTTGAAAACAAAATCTAAATTGGGCACCGACATGGTATCATGTGATATTGAACTCCATTCAATTCTGCACCACCTTTCACAGCCAGAGAGCTCTCCAAATGCTTTAGATTGTACTTCAAACCTGCTCAAGTATCCAACTGAACAGGAGAGCCCACAATTGTGCTAATGTACTTCATGATCGTCTCCCAAATGATTAAGGATTTTGAAAGGTGTACCACATGCTTTTTCTTCTTTTTAAAAATCATCTGGAACTGGCTAATGGGGGTAATATTGCTAAATAGGTGAGATTTTTTGATTGCATTTTCTTTCCTGACCAAGAGCCAGTACCCCATTCCATGAATGTGTTTAGTCTCTTTTACTAGCACATGTGCCATAAAAAAAATTAACAGCTTGTGGCAGTAAATTGCATTAGTGGAGCATGTGGTGAGCTAGTTTTTTGAAAGAGCAGGACAGCTCAGAGATTGTTGGCTCAGAGTATCATGCTGAAACAATTGTCTATATGCAGCAATCTGAGAAGCAGAGCTTTGTGAAATGTGGCTTCCCATGGGAACTCTTGCTCTCCTTTCTCCCCATCCCCCTAGATTAGCTGCCATCTTGAAAATGCTACTTTATCAGGGGCAGAGGTTTGGGTTTTTTTTAAATAATCCAAGTTTAAAATATTTTTTTTGAAAATTCATGATAATTTTTAATGTTACTAAGGTACAGTATGTTTTTCCCCCTTTTAGTGGAGTGGACATGACTACTATTCTCTCCAAGTTGGGACTCGATGACGCTCTGGTACAATCCAAGTTAGCTGCTGGGACAAGTGCTTTTGTATTGGCCTACGCTATCCACAAACTCTTTGCGCCTGTCCGAATCAGCATCACCTTAGTCTCTGTGCCATTGCTTGTCCGATATTTTCGAAAGATAGGTTTCTTCAAGCCTCCACCTTCAAGCCCATGATTTTAAAACCGTGGAAGGAAAAAGGACATTGCCCTGCTTCTTAAGAAACATTTTGCAGTTGCTGCACCTTGGTGATGCTTCTGTATGGATTCTAGGAATGCCCCAATGGATTGTCTCTTTTGTGGAGAGTGAGGAAGTGGTTTGTTGAGATAAACAGTTTTAAAACTATTATTTGATTTCTTCTCGTGTCTGTTGCTAGCTCATTGTGGTAGACTAAGAACATTTTTGGGAAGATAGGAAGCTGCCTTATATCCTATCAGATTATTGACCTGTCCAGCACAGGCTTCTGATCTCTGACTGGCCAGGACTCATCACCTGCTACCAAATCCCTTTAAATGGCAGCTATGTTGGGTTCTTCAACCTGCAAAGCATGTACAAATGCACGTGAACTTGGCTTCCTCCTCACATATAGAAAGGGCTCAAGCATTTAGAGCCCCTTATATTAAGTGTGTAATTCTGTACATGGGGTAGTAGAATTATCAACACTGATTTTCCCATTTGACATTTGGGAAAATATTGACTAGTTCCTCTAAAGAAGATTAGCACTCACATTTGCTAGGCGCCATTTAGCTGGAGCAGTCCAGTGGGCATCTGCACCAGATGCCTTCTTGTCAGATCTCTTGTTCCATCCTGCTTGCTGAAAACTCTTCAGGACATAGTGATCTAATTAGCAAATAAATCTGTTTTGCATATATGAAACCTGCTTGATACAGGAGAGCAGGGTATTATATATAATCCAGCATTCAGATAATACATGGTTATTTTTATCAAGTGGTACCTTCTACTGTTGCTTGAATTTAGGGAGTAAAATAGAATCAGTTTAGGTGTAGGCATGAGAAAGCTCTGTCTACTGAATGAAGTCTCACTGATGCTTTAAATGGGGAAATAACTTATTTCTAGATTTTATTTTAAATCAGTGAATCATGCAGTAAATGCCATGTCCATAGAAATATGAGCAATTAATTCAGGGAACCTTAAACCTGTATGTATACATATGCCCCCACACATGGATGTGAGGTTGTAGACCTATTATGTAGACCTAGAATTTGCATCGGCTCTAGCTAGTACAACCAGTGATGAGGTCTGATAGAAGTTCTAGCCAATGTTTGGCCCTCCAGAATCTAGCCTACTTGTTTGAAAAGATTATCACCAGCTCCTTAATTTGAACCCACAAGCTAATAGGTAGTATTATAAACTACCATAGAACTACCTAGCTCAGCCTTCATCAACTTGGTGCCCTTGTGAAGTGTTGTGCTGTACTTACTTTGACTAGCATAGCTGGAGATGCAGTTCTAGCCCAACACACTGGGGAAGCATTAGCTAGCTATATTGTTTCCTGCACCTAAGCTCCTAAATATCTGTGCAATACAGACCTTTATAGAACTTTAGGCAAAAAAACCCCCTCAAGGTAACAAGGTTTTCTACAGCACTGGCTGTTGCTTTTGGAAAATACAGATAACCACTCCCTTGGAAAGGAAAAAAAAATTCCTTCCCACCAGAAATACCAGCACACACTCTATACAAGTTTAAGCACTAAGATTGCCAGGGTGTAATAAACATGTTAACTACGTCGGTAAAACATTCAAGTAGTAAACTGCCATGCAAGTATGGCTTAATCAGGTTGAATGCTGTTAAATTAGCACTTACTGTATATACCAGTTATAAGAGGAGCCTTGAAACTAAAAATAGCAAAGCAAAAAACTGACACATAAACAACCCAAAATAATATCCTTGTCTTATACACAGGTCACCTCATATGTCACAATATGTGGCTATACTTCTGAAACATACTTTCTGGTCACCTGTTCCATACATTATTACCATATATACATATCGATGTATAAGACAACCCTTACAACCAAAACTAATGAAGCAAAAATGAAGCATCTTATATGCCCAAGCATATGACAAACACCAGAAAAACAACCCCAGGTATCTACTTATACATGAGTCACCTTATACATTGGTATCTATGGTAATTTACACTCTATTTGAGTATTAGATTCCACATAGTTTCCATTCAATGAAGTTATGATGGCAACAAGAATTATTGCCCATTTGTGTTGCATAGATGGGTTCTGTGCCATATATTGACATAGCTTCTGCTGTCTTGGATTTTTCTCCACCCCAGCAGCCATAGGTTTTGAACATCCAATTTGAGAACACCAAGGGGCCTTTTAAGCCACTGAACAGTGGTCACAACAGCTTTGCTTGTCAGGCCAACAGTTCATTTAACTACAACATCCCTTGTTAGCCACTGTGAAATTCAATGTGTCTAGCAAGTCAGAAGCAGATCATAAAGGCAAGAGCCTCCATTCATTACTCCCTAACTGGTATTCAGCAGCCTGCTACCTGTATACACATTTATCTACCATGACTACTTGCTATTAAAATGCCTATTTGTCATGAATTTATCTAATCCTTTTAAAGGTATGACCACTGTACCATATGGTAACCAATTTCATGCACTATGTTTTATGAACAAGTACTTTTGACTATTTGACTTACCACAGGCAGTGGATTCAAAGTATCATGGAAGTCAGGAGATAATTCTAGCAGACTGCTCTAGCTAACCCACCATCCAGTGGAAGTCTGAATGGAAAATCATCTTCTCATTATTTACCATTTCTAGGCCCAGGTAGGACCTGCTTATATGTTAATACACAAATGAAGCCCTATATTCTTGCACATCATGTTTTAAAAATACCTATAAAATACAAGATTTCACTGCATTTTTTAAATTAGTGACAGGGGTCCTTCATTAGCTTTATTTATCATTACATAGTTTTAAAAATATAAACAGCCCAACATCAGTTTGATTTTCTGAAGCTTTGCCTGAACTCTTCACCACTATGCCCATTAACAGCAAGTCATCTGTTTACTAAGTCTGCCATATATACAAATAAATAATATCACAGTCAAGCGACTATCCCCGCCCCCAAATATTCTTTTAGGACACAGAGAATTGACAGGGAGGCTCTTTCTGCCTTCATATTTAAGACTGGTTCCAAATTGCTCACATTATTCTACCCTGAACAGTTAAAGGTGACTTTCAAGCTAAGAATGTAGTACTTGGATTCCAAGTCCAAGAAAATAGACTTAAATACCACTCAACTAGAAGCAGTTGCAAGTAAAACATTAAACAGATGATTTTACAGAGAAATTGTTGGTATTGGTAACAGTTTAAGATGGACAATTGTATACTCTGTTAAGTCCAGCCAGCACAAAACATTAGCACCTTGGGGCAGCTAAAGAAAGAAATTGTCTCAGAATATTGGGATATTGCCTATAAAGAATTTATTTAAAAGAACAATTTCAAAATGCCTCTTAACTAAAGGCAAGACAGACAGTTAGGGACTGTAGTTAGCGCACATTACAGACACAGGTTCCACCCATTTAAAATCACTGTAGATGTTAACTTCAGCCTGCAAGGACAGGGGTATTATTGCACTGTTCCAGGAAGCCATGACTCAATCTCACATGTTGCTATCCAGCAACTAGAAGGACTAACACAGGAAAAACAGCCGTTTCATAAAGAAGGTCTTTGATGCCTGCACTTACATTATGTGCAAAACAACTTCAAGTAAGTGAAATACTCTTGAACTGTTTCATGGTAACACCAATATGGACACGAGAAGGATTTGCATTCCAAATTCCATAAGGTTCATAGGTCAACAGCTCATACTTCAATATATATATATTTGTTTATATGCTTTTTAATCCAATTTTATGCTGGCTATCAGTCTGCAGTACAATAATCGCCAAAACAATTTTTGCTACAAACTGCAAAACTGCAGTATTCACCATGCTAGGACTGGATTTTGTTGTCATTAGTAGTACTAGTAGTAGTAGAAGTAGTCACTGGATCAGCAGCAGCTTCAGCAATTTTATGCTTGGGAGGTTTTGTAGAGTTCGCTGTAACCCATGGATGTCTGAGCACATCCTCCAGTGGCAGCCTGTGGTACGGATTATGCTTCAGGAGCTTTGAAATCAGATCCCGAGCTCCCTCTGTTACAAAAGAAGGTAATTTGTACTCTACCTTTAAAACAAAGAAATAGTTGCAATTAGTTAGCACATAATGTCTGCTTTTAAGATCACAAATCATTTGGGTAGAGACCTGTTCTCCCCTGCAGAGGAAGGCAGGACGCGCTCCAACGGAGCAAAGCTCAGGGAGCCAAGGTTCCATTTGGATGCCAGGAAGCACCTCCTGACAGTTAGGACCCCGAGGGTGTGGAATGGGCTTCCACGAGAGGTCGTGGAAGCCCCATCGGTGCAGGTGTTCAAGGATAGGCTGGACGTGCACATGGTGAGCATGTTGTGAGCGGAGCCGGCTGGTGCCAAAGGTCAGACTAGATGGCCCAGGAGGACCCTTCTGACTCGCGCTGTTTCTATGTTTTTCTAACCAGTTGTATATACCTGTAATTTTATTCACTAGCCTTTATCCTAAAGTAACCCTATTTAGTTTGCTATGTAACTAGTACTCTCTCAACTTTGCATTTCAGGTGCTAGCTCAGAGTAGCAGTCCTCTTACTATATAAGCTGGTCTGTCTCAGCTTGTTTTCCTACTACTGTGAAAGCAAGTGGGAAAACATACTGGAGTAGGCATTCACATCTCAGCAGGAAATCAAAATCTCTAAAAACTTGAAGTCTTCAACTGCTAGTTGATTATTTATATGCAATGAAATAATCAATGTAAGCATAGAATCAGCCAACAAGCTAACTTATAATTCAACTTACCTTTGAAATGGCTCTGTATGTTTCCTGGTATGTTTTTGCTTCAAAAGGAGGCTTTCCTACTAGAAATTCATAACATAGGACACCAAGGCTCCACAAATCCACCTTCTCATCATGTGTTCTCCCTTCAATCATTTCTGGTGGCAAGTAATCAAGGGTACCACATAAAGTTGACCTCCTAGAATTGAAAAATCCAATTCATGAGCCACTGAACTACAAAAAGTTGACCTCCTAGAATATGAAAAATCGGATTCAAGAGCCACTTAAACTAACCTAAAAAGAGCAGTCAAAGCAGGTGTAGCTACTGAGATATTTCCTTGATCTATGTCAGCATTCTTCACCTTGATTAGCACATTTGCAAAGAATTGTCTACCAATTTGGGATTGGTGTTATAGCAGGTTTATGTTCCACATAAACATTGCTAATTGTGGTTAAGTGAGCCAGGGTGATGTAGAAGTTAAGAGCACAGGACTGGGACTCAGGCAATCTGAGTTCTAGTCCCCGCTCAGCCATGGGGCCAACTGGGGGACTTTGGGCAAGTCACAGATGCTCAACCCAACCTACTTCACAGGGTTGTTGTGAGGATATGATTGAGAGGGGAGAATTATGTAAGCCACTTTGACTTCTTTGTAAGAAAAAAAGGAGGGATATAAATCTGATAAATATTCAAAGCAACACCTCCTTATGGGATGAATTCAGCATTTACTGTGGACCACTATAACATTTCATTGGTGCATGTACTCTAAATTGTAACACCTAGGTTGTAAAAAAAATCAAGATAAAATATAGCTAATGACAGATAAGTGTCATGCTTGAGAAAGCCAAGAGTCTTGAAAAAAGTAGTTTTAAAAAAATAACCCAGTAAGGAAGCAAACTATGTTGCCAAGTGTAATGTAATGCTGGAACCAAACAAAGGACAGGATTCTATTTTAGATTTAGAGGAGCTGAAGAGAAAAGTCTGCCATTCCACAGACCCTAGCTCAACATAAACCTTCCAGACTGGGTATTATCACCCCTTCTGGCAATCTTTCGTCACCTAATCCATTCTCTTCCCTCCATATCGCTTGTTTAGAGTTGCAATAAATAGTTTCTTCCTAGTTATCTGAAGCATAATACAATCTACTTAGCCACTCTTCGCTGGACCTCATAGAAGTTCAGTCATCACTGTTGATCTTACTTCTGACTTTTATGTTTTTATACCTTTCAGCATTTTAATCACACAATTAGGGAATAGTAACACATTAATTTTAGTTTTTCAACACAGATACAGAGACAAAAAGCAAGAGTCATGAACTGTTTCTCTCAAGAATCCTCAATATGGGGTTACAGTCTTCGTGACACTGAGCCTGTTATACCTTGCCTATTTTGTAGTCTGAACACATATGCTTAAACTAAGTCCTGACCTTCTCCTCAGTCAGCCCATTACCTTGGTGGAATGTTTCTTCACTTTTTTTTTTTTTTTTAATTAAAGGAGTCAGTTTTTTGTTTCACTAAGCTTTGTAAGCTTCAGGGAAATAGGAACTGTATTACAGTTCCCATCCATCAGTTAGGCTCTTTAATACAAACATTTCTTGCCACCTTTCTAGTCGAATTCTTTCTATTCATATTTCTACCAAAATTCATTGTCTACTCCCACTTTCAAAATGTATTTCCCCTATTCCCAAATCTTTCTCTTTACAACCACTACCCCCAATCTCTCTTTAGAACTTCTCTAATGGGGAGTGCCTTCCCTACTCCTTTCCCCCTTCTCATATTTTCTTGGTTTTATACAGTATTTCCTTACTGTTTCCATTTTACACCTGTTTGATAGGCTTGTTTGTGTCTGACAGTTTGGACTCAAGTATTCAAATCTAAAACAACCTTTTCCTTGTTTTAATTCTTAACAAACGGCACAGCCTGTTTTACTAATAGCTCTATTGCTTCAATTGCACTGGTGCCACTTAAGTAGGTATCTGCTGGCTTTTGGCAACTCAAAATTAAATATCCCTCAAAGATATGCTCAGGTTCCATTGTATATAGTATGCACATGTATATCCACCAGCACAATTCCAGCACAGCCTGATGATGATCAAATACGCCCTATATCCAAGAAGTGTTGCATTTCAGTTAGAAAAGAAAGCCAGATCAAGGGAGGGATAAATTGCCCCACCTGAGCTAATTATAGTGTAAAGTACTATGGAGGAGGATATGGCTGCCTGCTAGCCTGAAACAGTACTCCCTAGAAGCAAAAATATGATTGCTAACAACTGAGTGGGGGACAACTTAATTTATGAATATTTTGTATCATAAGGGAACCTGCCACAAAGTAATGCAGAGGCAAATGCTAAGCTATTTTCAAAGAGATCATTTCCTGATCAAATCAGCCAAGTTCTTATGGCTGTATTTTCACATACTTTAAACTCTCAGAACTTAAGCATTAAATGTAACCTTACCTAGATGATGGAGCATGCACAGACCACCCAAAGTCAGCAATCTTTAGTTCTCCATTTGATCCAAGCAGCAAGTTTTCAGGTTTTATGTCTCTATGAATTACTCTTTTTGAATGACAATACAATAAAGCATCTGCAAGTTCTGTCATATACTGTAAAAGTAAAGATGTGCTTATACACTAAAGAAATTCAAAGCATCTAAGGACAATATTATGCTTTAGAATAGCAGGTTATACATGACTAAACATTTGAGGAAAATAGTGGGAAATATCATATATACCAGCATATAAAATGACCCTTGAAACCAAAACTAGCAAAACAAAAATCAGGGGTTGTCTTATAAGACTGACATATAAAACCAGCCCAAAATACTAACCTTGTCTTATATGCAAGGCACCTTATATGCCCATTATTATATGGGTATTTTTCTGAAACGTATTTCATGGTTGCTTGTTCCACAGGTTATTACTATGTATCAGTGTATAAAACCAAAAATAATGAAGCAAAAATTGGGGTTCAACTTAGATACCCAAAATATGAAAAACAGTCCAAAATATCAACTTCATCTTATACATGAGTCACCTTATGCTAGTATATACAGTATTTCAATATATTCATCACACTGCATTGTTATGAAAAACAGCAAGTCCTCATCATAGGACAAATGTTTGCACAAAATATAAAGCCTCCTTCTCACTACCAGCCAAAAGACTAAATTGGATTCTTTTTTTTTTTTTTTTTGCAACCACCACTGTATATATACACACACAATAATTGCTTCACTGTTCAGTGTTTTAACATGCCCCATGATTATTATATGAAGGGCTTTATATATGCTAAGTGACATCACCAAATGCCTTTTAGCCAAAACAGCTGTTTGCACTATCCCAAATGCTTGATTATCCTTTCTTCCTAGTTATCTTAGTCTCCTCTGCTTCTGAACATTTGCTGTAGTTTAGCTTATTCTCCAAATGTTTCAGGACTTTCATTTAGGTTAGGGGCAGGTAACCCTTTTTTTTCTGAAGGGCACACGCACTGGGGAATGTTATTCACACTCATACCTACTCTCACACTTACTTTACCCATATCTTACTTATTTAAAGTGGGTTCTTCCCCACACTTCCCACTTGTTCTGAACATAGAAAAAAGGAAAAGTCAGTTTTCTGTAATTTTGCTTACCCTGTACTCATCTCCCCCAACTCATTGTTTTTTTAAAAAAACCTTCAGGACTCATTGGGAAGTTTGTGTAATTTAACAGAAGGCAAAAACATCTGCCAGCCAAGCAAAGCAACAAAGCTGCCTTTTTTTGAAAATAGGCAGAAAAGGCTAATGCCCACCTCATACATTTAACTAAGGCAAGAATGGAGAGCACACTGCTGTTCCCTCTCACACAAAATACACTTACATAACAAGGGGAAGCATGTAATAAGATTGAGAAAATTCTATTAAATGCCCCCACACCACTGCTCATCTGGCACTAAGAGCAGAACACCCTGATCAGCAGACTCAGCTATTTTCAGTGCCAATCAGCTGAAGGCAAAACCTACTGCAAATTTGCCATATGTGATCATGAACTATTTAATTCCATTTTAGAAGCTGCAAGTGCACTACAATATTAAGCAGAAAAAGATAATCTTTTCATTAAAAAGTCATTCAGCTCAGTGGAAGAAACACATCCTATAACAAGTTTTATCTTAACTCTAGGATGGCTATACAAAACAGCTACCCTTCCAGCAATGTCTCTTCCATTCTATTTTGGGATGATTTTCAGCAAGCTATACTATTATGGTGAACTGAGAAGTAATTAACATGCTATGTTTTTAGGCCAAAGGACAAAACTGTTCAGTGTAAAGCTTTCTCATCAGTGGAAGGAATAAGTGCTCCAGGATGTCTTTTACCGCCAAGGAAAAGTTCAGATAGATATGTGCAGTATTCCAAAAAAGATTGCATAGACAGAGTCAAGGAACATTCACAAGATGACAACATACTGTAGCAGTCCGTTGCTCATCAAATTTGGTAAGCTTTTGGAGCTCTTTGTACACTTCTCCACGAGGTGCGTGCTCTAAGATTAAGTAGACTCTTCCTGGATCATGGAAGTAGCCATATAACCGAAGAATGTTGGGATGCCTACAAATATAATTTATGAATGAAACCATGATTGCAAATGGAATAACAGTTCTCCCTGACTCCTACCTACCAGCCTCTTAGTAAGGAAACCAGATATGATTGAAACGGTATTCTCTTGAAATCACCAAGAAACTTTCTCATGAAAGTCAGATGGAGTTTGTTAGTACTCAAACCACTGGTAGGTATAAAAATAACTGTTTCAAGCAGTATACCAGAAAGTTAATCCTCAAGACTGAATAGCACCTGCTATTAAGCAATTGTGAACTTGGGGTATAAGCCTCTATCTAATTTCACAAATGCTTTCAAGCTCCCATCTTCCACCCAAACTGCTTGTATAATATAAGCTTCATGTGTTCTGCCTTTACCCCACTATTCTGAGCCAGTGATTGCAAAAGATGAACTTTCCCCACCAGCTTGGTTCACAGCCTGTTCTTTGTGGTGCCAAGAACCCCTCAGTTCCTAATCAAAGATGCCTGCTTTCACCTTTGAAAAGGGATATTTACCATCACAACTATTAAGCTTGCATAACCAGACAGCAAGCAGCTCATTATGATATCAAAATTTGTTGTAACCCACAGGATTAGTGGACATACTTCTCCACAAACATTTCCTTAAATAACAGTTTAAGTCAGTAATTCCATAAACACATTCAGACACATCGAGCTATTAACACGATCGCTCCTAAGCTCCCTCTCCCTCCTGGCAGAGCCTGTTCATCTCCTTGGTATGCACCTGAATTACGGGCGATGAAGCAGGTAGGGAGACGACTAGAGCATAGGTGGAGGAAATCACGGGACGAATCTGACTGAACACACTTAAGAGCCCACTATCGGGCCTATGCTGTGGTGGTGAAGAAGAAATTCTTCTCTGCATCCATTGCCTCCTCACAATGCCGTCCGGCGGAGCTCTTTTGGGTGGTGCAGGGGCTGATAAATCCTGGCCCAAAAAAAATCTGGTGCCACCCTCAAAGGCCCACTGTGATGACTTTGCCAGGCATTTCAGGAGGAAAATCGCTCAGATTCGTCACAAGCTGGACTCTACTATTGACTCAGATTTTACTGGGGAGGTGCCAATGACGCCATCAAGTCCTCCATTGATGGATGAATTTCATTTACTGCAGCCTGATGATGTGGACAAGGTGCTTGGACAGGTACATCCTACCACCTGTTTACTAGACCCGTACCCATCTTGGCTACTTAAGAGTGCCAAGGACGTGACTGTGACCTGGATCCTGGAGGTGATCAATGCCTCTTTAAGAGACGACTGGGTACCTGCCCCTTTAAAAGAGACAGTAGTCCAGCCAGTCCTAAAGAAGGCATCCCTGGATCCAGAGGTGGCCGCCAATTATAAACTGGTGGTCAACATCCAGTTTTTGGGCAAGGTGCTAGAGCTTTTCTGGACCCATTTCAGTCTGGCTTCAGACTCGGGTACAGTACTGAATCTGCCTTGGTCGCCCTGTACGATGACCTGTGCAGGGAGAGAGACAGGGGGAGTGCGTCCCTGTTGGTTTTCCTGAACCTCTCAGCAGCTTTCGATACCATCGACCATGGTATCCTTCTGGATAGGCTAGCTGGATTGGGAGTTGGAGGCATTGCTCTGCAGTGGTTCCGCTCCTATCTCAACGGCCAATTCCAGAAGGTGGTGCTGGGGGACTATGGCTCTGAGCCATGGCAGCTATGCCATGGAGTTCTGCAGGGGTCCATTTTGTCCCCCTGGCTATTCAACATCTACATGAAACCCCTGGGAGAGGTCATCAGGAGGTGTGGGTTGCGAAATCATCAGTACGCTGATGATACCCAGCTCTACCTCTCGTTTTCCACCGAACCAGTTGAGGCAGTGGCTGTGCTGAACCGGTGCCTGGCCGAGGTAATGGGCTGGATGAGGGCCAATAAACTGAAGCTTAATCCAGACAAGACGGAGGTCCTGTGGGTGGGTGGGTGGGTTGAGCTTCGGGGTGGGGGACCTAGGCCTTGTCCTAAATGGGGTTGCACTCCCTCTGAGGGACAGGGTCCACAGCTTGGGAGTGCTCCTCGACCCGGAGCTGTCATTAGAAGCTCAGGTGATGAGGAGCACTTTCCATCAGCTTCAGCTGATCCATCAGCTGCATCCCTTTCTGGAGTACGACTGCCTGGCGACAGTGACCCACGCGTTGGTAACTTCCCAATTAGATTTCTGTAACACGCTCTACGTGGGGCTACCCTTGAAGACGGTCCGGATACTTCAACTGGTGCACAATAGAGCTGCCAGGTTGCTGACGGGGACTGGGCCTTGTTCTCACATAACCCCAGTTCTCCGTCAGCTTCACTGGCTTCCTATTGAAGTCTGGGTCCAATTCAAGGTGTTGGTTATCACCTATAAAGCCCTTAACACCTTGGGACCTGGTTATCTAAAGGAACGTCTGCACCCATATATGACGTCCCGCCCCTTAAGATTGGCAGCAAATGCCCTTCTCCGGGAACCCTCCGTGAGTGAGATAAGGAGGGTGAGTACCCGGAGGGCTTTCTCTGCGGTGGCGCCCCACCTATGGAATGCACCCCCCAGAGAGGTCCGCCTGGCGCAGTCATTATTTGCTTTTTGGCACCAGGTGAAGACCTTTTTATTTAAAAGTTATTTTAATTGTTAATTTATCATTATTGTATTTATAGTGTTTTAGCTTATAATTCGAGATGGGCCAGTTTTAAGTGTGTTAAAGATAAAATACAATGTAATATATATGTTGTAAGCTGCCCTGAGGCTTTGTTGCAATGGGGGCGGCATAGAAATGTTTTAAATAAATAAGGCATTTAAAATCAATTTTACCTGAGATGAGATTGTATTTCTACTTCTCGCCGAAGTTGATGCTCTACACCTGCTTTTTCCAGTTGTGATTTAAATAAGACCTTCAGAGCCAAAATAAATTTGCTCTCTTTTTCCCGAGCTAGGTACACATTTCCAAATTTGCCTTTTCCCAAAGGACGACCAATTTCAAAATCATCAAGAGACCACTGTTTTCTGGAAAACAAAAAGTGATATTTAGATTGCTAAACAAGAGGAGCAAGGAAAATTTTATTGGGCTTCAACTGACTTATCTTCTACACCTGCTTCTCTTCTGCTTTCTACCTATCCAGAAACTTGTATATTTCACCTAGTGCATGATAACTCAAGTTAACAGATGACTTTGTTTTCAGAAAAACGGTCAGCCATGACTTCCTTGTCCCCCACTGCCAAATGTAACCCATTACCTGCAGCACCAAGTAGTGACTAAGTAAGAACCCAATCTCTATCTTAATACATTTCAAACCATGAGGTTTGAAGTTGCAGATATTATGGCTCTAACATGTGTCCTAGGCTCTTGTATCTCCCACCCACCTATAAAAACAAATGAAATAGAGATTACTTTTTGGTCTCGCTTTTTGAATTTGTCTCCTCTTTATTCTCATTCTTTGAATTTGATACTCCTTTGATCTCAGTCTGGTTTTGCACACTTTCTGTTCCAGATTTTTTTCCTGCATATATGAAGATAAATATATGATTGAATTATATACACAACTCCACATTCTAACAGTATGTACTTTAAAGTGTCCTTCACCATAGCACACTTAAGCTTATGTTTTGCAGAGGGAATAATTTTAAAAACATATGCACATTCGTATCCAGACATCAACACATAAGCTAACATTCTGAGGCACCAGAAAAAACTATAATGCAAAGTGAAAAGATTCCTATGGAAATGACCATTTGCAAATTAAACTAGTGCCTTCTATGTGAAATGACACTTGATTGCACTAAAGAGTACCTGCTGATTTTACATGAATACTAAGATATGCAGCTCTTTGAATACTCAAAAATGCTCTTTCACACTACCTATGGTGTTCCCACTGTCTTCCCTCTTGGGAAAACTTGGGTTAACTGCTTGTCTATAATTTCATGTCTGAGCAGTTTTTATACAATGTATCCTCTGTATATAAGCCTCATTAGTATATCTACAAAGGTGGACCAGTCCATACTATTTGGTGCTGCCCTGAAGAGAAAAGGCTATAAAGCAATCAAAGACAGGAAGAGTGTGTCCCCGCTGGTTTTCCCAGACCTCTCAGCAGCTTTTGATATTATCAACCATGGTATCCTTCTGGATAGGCTGGCCAAGTTGGAGATTGGAGGCACCGATTTGTGGTTGTTCCACTCCTACTTGGCTGGTCTATTCCAGAAGGTGGTGTGGGGGATTGTGGCTCTGTGCCATGGCAGCTTTGCCATGGAGTGCTGCACCATTCCACATTATCCCCCCCCCCCCCATGCTCTTCAACATCTACATTGAAACTGCTGGGAGAAGTCATCTGGGTGTTTGGGCTATGGAATCATCAGTACACTGATGACCCCCAGCTGTACCTCTTTTACATCTAGTCATCAGTATGCTGGTGTGGCAGTGACTGTCCTTAACCACTGTCTGGCTGGGGTGATGGGCTGGATGAGGGCGAACAAATTGAGGCTTAATCCAGACAAGATGGAGATTCTGATGGAAAGTGGTTCAGCCTTCCAGGTAAGTGGATTTTAGTCCTGTTCTGGACAGGATTGCACTCCCCCTAAAGGACAGAGTATGCAGCTTGGAAGTGCTCCTCAACCCAGACTTGTCCCTGGAACTCCAGGTGGCTGTGGTGGCAAGAAGCGCTTTCCTTCAGCTCAGTTAATCTATCAACTGTGCCCTTACCTGGATGAGTAGTGCCTAGCAACAGTGACCCATGCTCTGATAACTTTCCAGTTGGAATATTGTAATGCGCTGTACATGGGGCTGCACTTGAAAACAGTCCAGACACTTCAGTTGGTTCAGAACAGAGCTGCCAGTATGGTAACAGGAAGTGGCAGGCATACACATATAACACCAGTCCTTTGCCTTCTACACTGGCCACCAACTCAAGTCTGGG
Source organism: Varanus salvator macromaculatus (assembly GCA_023646645.1). Taxonomy (NCBI): domain Eukaryota; kingdom Metazoa; phylum Chordata; class Lepidosauria; order Squamata; family Varanidae; genus Varanus; species Varanus salvator. Next base: position 14,450,933 of record JAIXND010000771.1, on the reverse strand, counting down.
CCCAATTTAAGGTGCTAGTGATAACCCATAAAGTCCTAAATGGTTTAGAACCTGGATATCTGAAGGAGGGTCTCCTTTCCTGCTCTTTAAGATCTGGGGTACAGTCCTTTTTCAGGAGCCCTCCTTGAAGGAAATAAGGAGGGTGACTACCCAGAGAAGGGTCTTCTCTGCAGTGTCACTCTGGTTATGGAATACACTCCCCAGAAAGGTTCACCTGTCACTGTCACTTTATTCCTTTCGATGCCATGCTAAAACCTTATTTTTACATTATTTTAAGATTTGAGTCTGATTTTAATGTGGGGTTTTATTGTACAGAAAATCAATTTGGATGCTGTGTTCCACTTTGTTTTATTATAAGACCGCAGTAGTGGACGGTATATAAGTTTTAAATAAATACATAAGGACCAGATCAAAGAGATTTTAGTTGATGTGATTTGTGTGTACATATAATTTTATAAGAATATTTAATTTGGGACAAATACAGTACAGGAATATGTAGTTTGGAACATTATATAGAACATGGGAGGAGAGATTATTCCTTATTAAAATAATGAATCCAATCAGACTCTGATGTCACTGATGAAGGTATCCTTTGAAACATGTCAAGCAGTTTACTATTAAAACACATTCTATTTTCCAATACCATTATGAGGCTTGTCTGTTTTTGCTTATTAATATACAGATATAAACAATATATACAGATTTGCTACAAAGTTACAAGACAGAGGAACACAACTATTTACCAGACACAGATGGCTGATGTGAGGCTGCACTGGATTTACTTGAAGCTAGACTCCTAGATGTTGGCTGAACAAGAGATGTTGGTCGCTGCTGAACTGACTGGTTGGAACGTTTTGGACAGGAAATGTGTTTCTGTGCCTGGGACTGAATAGGCACTCGTTGGGGAACATTTGAAGTAACTAGAACACGCTGTGCTTGCACTCCACATCCAGGTGTTCGGTTCTGGGTTGCAGGAATCCGCTTTGGAGCATCCACAGTAGCTACCTAATTTTTTTTAAAAGAACAGACCTGTAAATATAGTCACCCTCTTCTGAAAGCTTTGAGGTGCTTCAGTGTTTATATAGATTCCATTTCCTTTGTAATGAAGTAATTGAAAGCCTATTAGTATAGGTTGACACTCACAGATAAAAGACTCCAAATTTCACTGATCCCACATTTTTTAGCCAGCATATTCAAATCCTTACTCAACCTTAAACCACCCCCGCCCCCACAATCTCTCTCTCTCCCAAAATTGTTTCCTGCTTACACACAAATCTGGATAACCACATTTCTTAGGCAGGAGGGAAAGAGGCATTCCAATCAAATATTTGATGAATATTGATAAGTTATTTTCATACCATATGATTGTCAGGCTAAATTTGTTCATCAGTTTCGACCATTTCAGCAGTATTTTTCTTTTACAGATACAAGAACACAGTGTTAGAAGGCTCTCCAGAGATAACACAGCTCAGCTCACAATAGTTTAACATTGTTAAGTGCAGTAGGCCAGAAGGTCAAGCAACCTAGTCTGTCTGAACTAACCACAATTAGATTTACTATTGCTTCTCAAATTTGGATGCAATTATAAACTGCTGGCCTACCTTGTAGTGCAGAACTGCCTTTAGCACTTCTTTCAACTGGCACAACCTTGTAATCTACCTAGTAAGTGAGGCAAAATGCTCTGTGGCTCATTCTCATTTAAAAAAAAACAGCATTGCATCTGATCAGGGTTGCACAAAATTCTGAGAAAGTATTCTATAAGATAGTTTACTCAGCAATGCATAAAATTAGTGATATTAAGATAAAATATATAAAGTAGCTAAGCATAAATTATTATTATAACTAACAAAGCAAACAGTTAGTCTCTTTGTAGCATCTGCAAAAAGTCACTTTACCTTCACATTTTGACAGGGGTGCCTACTCAGGTTCTCCTTACCAGTTTTGTCCATTATCACCTAGGGAAACATGAAATTTAATCACCTTTCATGTACAGCATACAACACTTCAGTGATTTATGCCCTCATGCCTCCTTCAGAAATTTGACTCACTTTCATGTTTGAGAAATTATGACAAACTACTATGCTTTGAAAAGTATTTGACATTAAATGCATTCACCATCCTATACCTGTCGGAGAAGCAAGACTCCACATAGCATTAATTGGATATTATCTGGGCAGCATCATCAGCTCAAAAGAAGCAGAAAGGAATAAGATCTCTCAATGGAGCTCATACTACATATGACAAGTTCCTGGAGTCTTCACTGCCTAAAAGGCAATTTCATTCTAGGGCTTCAGAGGACTAGGTTATACATACAGCTGCAAGAAAGATGACTGAGAATACATGGATGCATGCCTTAAATGAAATCACCTTTCAGTTTCAAATCATTGGACAAACAACTATGCCCAAGGCTATCAGATTTGGAAAATGCTGGCCTAGACACATACCCTCAAACTTGACCCCATAAATACACTTCTCCTACATTTTATAGGCCTTTTATTTGAACTCTCTTGTAACAATCACAGAAAATACACCACGCAATGCAAAGTTTTTGTTTTCAAGAATTTCTAAGGGTGCAATCCTATGCATTTGTTGGTCAGAAAATAGTCCTACAACTATCATAATTGCCTAGGCAATCCTGAGAGTTGCAGGAGTTTCTCTAAACATGCATGAGATTGTGGCCTTAAAAACTCCCAGCTTCTAACAACCAACGAACTGGGAATTTCAACTTCAGCTATTTTGCTCCTTGAGTGCTTCAGCTTCTTTTCTGTCGGGCCAATGGGAGAAGCAGCACGATCCTGGCAATTGGTTGAAACAAACTCCAGGCACAGTCAACATGAACTGAAGCAGGCTTATAACATTCTTACTTTCCATAAACCTGCTTCACCCTCCCTCTGCTTCAAATTTCCCCCAGCTACATACGTAACATTAGTGTCTAACCCTCTCCCCCGCCGAGAGAGAAGTGCTCAAGATCTACCAGCTACTCTACTGTTTACAGCCTACTAGCCCAGGGTGCCAAACAGGAATTTCCCCCTATTTTATCCTGCAAGGTGGGCTCCAAGATAATGACTGGACAAAGTGAGCACAGGACTGAATGCATATGTGCACGCAGGTCCCTTCTGCTATGACCAGATACTCTACTCGGGCACCATGCTGCCTCTCATTGCCCACTTCAGTAAACATTAACTTCTAGAAATGTCTTTTTACACCCTATAACCAAACGGGGGACACACGCCTATGGTCTCGTAGCCCTAATTGCTTACTTCCGTCGTATTTTTCTTTAAAGCAGCTTTCCCCAACCCTGCACCCTCCAAATGTTTTGAACATCAGCCCCCATCAGTTCCAACCAGCATGGCCAAGAATCATGGATACTTGGAGTTGTAGTTCAAATCATCTGGAAAGAAGCGAACTGGGGACGGCCTTATTACCTCACGGCCGGGCCAAAAAAAGTAAGGAAAAAAGAGAAAGGAAAGCAAGTACTATCGGACAACAGTAGTAGAGGAAGACAAGCTGCCACATAAAACTCCTTTCAACGGAGAATAAACTGGCTTTACCTCATACCTCCCGCCCCCCCCCCCCGCAGCGGAAAGCCGAGAGAAAATCTCTGCAACGTTTAAGAAGCATATTCTCCCGCGAACGGAGCTACAAGGGCGGTAGCTGAAGACACAAGCTGCAGAATCCCACAGTACAAAAGAACGCAGCCGCTTCTGAGCCATTACCGGAGGGGCCCGCCGCGAACGCTCTCGCACCTCGACCACCCGCACTCTCTTCCAGCGGCCTCTAACAGCGTTTGAATTCAAATACTCACCCGCCTCTTGCAACACCCTTTAAACCGCCACCACGCTGCGATTGGCGAATCTCTCCCCCTTCCACGCCAAGGCAGAGTTCTCCGATTGGCCTCTTCCGCAGCAGCGCCCGCCCATCCACTAACCGTCCTCGCTGGGGAGAACGGCGTCCTCGAGGGCTCGGGTCATTTGCTCATGCGCGAGACAAAAGGAAAATAGGGAAAGAGGGCGTGAGACGGGCTCTTCCCCTCGCCCTTTCCTATTGAGAGTAGCCAATCAGGATACGCTTTTGCGTGCGCCGCCTTTCGTTTGAGGTCGCGCCCTACGTAAATTACGTAAGGCTGTCAAGCGCATTTTTTCGTCGCACTTTCTTCCTCCGAATCGTGGCGGACTGTCAGTTTTCGTTCTTACGCATGTTGCGTATCACCTCACTAGGCAGGCAGCCCCAACGATGGCAGCGAGCAGCACGTCTCCGCCTCCATTCTTCTGAAGAGATTTGCGATGGAGGCTGGCCAAGACTGAGAGGGCCTTAGAGGTGCTTATCCCGCCCTCCACACACATTTCTGGGCCCGAGACCTAGCCCTGAAATTTGAGTGAAGCAGCTCCTGCACCCCTCATGAGGGAGCCACGCATATCAGGGCCTTGCTGTAACAGGGCAGCCCAGGACAGAGGCCTGCTCTGTGGGGAGACTCTGATCGGCTTGAATGCATAGGGAATCTAGGGCTGTAATCATAGTCAGTTACTCGGATATACATCCTAGGATAAGTGTGGCAGACCAGCAGGAAAAAGTGCCTTCTCTTTGTTCTTTGTGCCTCCATTTTAACAGTAAAAAGCAGGAAGAGGACTGTTGTTGTTTTTTCCTTAAGGAGTGGTTCCACCCTGCCCCAAAGCATGGCTTTACTAGGCCAAATATGAAAGGCCATTACTAAATGACTATTTTGGAATCTACAGTAACTTGTGAATAGAGTTGCAAGTGGCAGGAAATTACTGGACAAACTCTGGTTTGGAGCACTACTAACCTATACGGTATTTGTACAGCCCATGAATTCAACCAGAGCAGCAGTATGTTGTGTTAAGAAGGACTGGGATTTGCCAGTCACTATAAGACTGATCTTTGGAGTCAAAAAGAGCCTGAACAAAGAGGAATTTGCCAACTTTTTGAAAGAGTACTGGTGTTTATATGTTGTACAATCGTGTTACTTAGCTACTGAGCTGAGCAAGGGGCAACATGCAAGCGGATGGGTTCTTAGCCAAGTGTGAAAGAAAGTTGAGCCAGGCTAGATTTTCTACAATGAGAGTAAATGTTATAAGATAAACAGTGTACCATTGACTTACCAAGATAAAAATCACTGTATCACACAACGAATAACTTGTTGACAGAAGCATCTGTGGACTTAAGAAGCAGATCCCACCACCTATGTGCACTGTAAAGCTGGTGTGTCAGGAATGAGTCTGACCTTGGGAAACTAGGGCAGACATCAAATTGATGTGCTCTTATGAAGGATGGGGTTGAAGATTATTTACACATAATTGGAACTGTGGACAAGTGTGAAAAGGGAATTTAAGAGGGCAGGGTGAAGAACGTGTGATAGTTCTATGAGGAAGAATGTCAGGTCGTCGTATCACTCCAGCATGTGATAGGCGGCAGCTTCCATGGAGCATGAGTAACATGGGCTCACCCACGAATGAAGCACGGCCAATGCGGTTACCATTTCTTGAGGCTGATGTGAGTAGAACTTTCCTTGGGATTGGGGGTTTGGGCCAATTGGTCATTAGGACTGATCATAAATCCATAAGGACTTAACATGGGGACACACACAGTGTCACGCTGGATCAGATGAAGCGCTTATCTAGTCCAGCATACTGTTCCCTCAGTGAGCAACAAGATGCCTACAAAAAGCCCTCAGGTCCTTCCTCCCATTCATGTTCCCCAACAACTGGTAATGTGAACCATACTGCCTCTGACACTGGATTTATATCAGCAAGAGAAAGGGTCGATTTAAATCAAGTTTCCCAGTGAAAAATATTGCATAACTTTCCTGAAGTGCAAATCTGACCACTAAACTGTATTAATTTACAACAAAATATTGTGCTGGTTTGCACATCCTGGTAAGTTACTGTGAACTACTTCACCCACAGAGCACTGAGATGCATGCCTGTGACCATCTTTGAATATGTGAACTGCCATGGAGTTATGTTGCAGTTAATTGGTTATTTAAGGGTTATTTGAAGCGGCTCAATCCTCCGATAACTCACAATGCCCACTGTTCCACAAGATGACAAGTTCCGGTAGCTCAGCCACTCTGCCTTGCATATTCAAAATGTCAACTGGCACATGTTGCAGTGGCTTATCATGATGTGTGAAACAGTCCACTCTTACGTGCAGTGATTCATTTTTAAAAGCACGCTTTATTTCCTCTCTAACTATATATGGTTTGTATGCTTTCCTTTTTTTACTTACAAAGGGAATATCTTTAAAATTGTCCGATACATGGTTTTTTTTATGATCAACAATCATGTCAGTTTGAGGTTGAGTTAGTGTAAATTCTATACATGTCCACTTAGTTCAATACTATACAAGTCTACTTAAAAAAAAGTTCCATTGAGTTCAATGGAATTTACTCCCAGGAAAGTGGTTAGAGGCATGCAGCTTAAGCATGTGAATACAGGAAGATGCACACTGGATTTTGTCTCACAGTGAAATACCCTTAAATAATAGAATGAAGCAAAATTTGATTGTTGTGGGTAGACCAGAACAGTTTATTTCATCAGGTGAAAATTAAATGCTTAGTTTTTATGCATATGGTGTAAATATTCATTTTAAAATTACACTAATTCTTCATTTTGATAGAAAAGCCTCATTTAACTCAAATTATCTGACAGAGGCATTTATTAAATTTGGATAGTAAATATATGACTAACTGGATGGCACATAGCAGCAACAACATACAAATTACTTAATATTTACAGTTATCTAAGAGACGATTACTATTTACATTTGTTTGAAAAACACAGTTTTTAAAAAAACTTTTCTTTTTTGAGTATCCCTTTTTAAACCATTTAATCCATTCAGCTGTGCTGTTTTTCTGTCTTAGCTACCTGCTTTGCTAGATCCAGGTCCACCACTTGCACACAGAACAACAATTCTATCCAGTCCATGTCTTTGCAAATCTGTATTTAGTCAGGGAAGCTGAAACAGATACCAGAAATTTCAAGCAGCAGCAGCAGCTTGTAAGTAGGCTGGACAGAGTGATTTTCATGACATGAGAAACAAACATGAACAAATGCTCATGTTAGATTGCATTCCCTACCCATGTGTGACTGTGACAACACTGTTAATTTTATAAGACTAAGTATAGGTTTAACATGTTTGAGACTTAATTATAACTATGTTATTTAAAAAATGAGATTAGTATTATGAGTTTTATTTTTTTTAAATTATGAGTTTTATTTTTTTTTAAATCAAATCTGTGTTTATCCATCCACACAAGGTAATACATAGCCATCATGACTAGTATCCATAGGTGGTCTAACTCTTCTGCTCTGCTACAAGCACATCCATGATATCTTATGTAAATACTGATTTACGTCCTCATGTATTATCTGAATTTGTAGCCTGTTGTATACTTACTTTGGAGTAAACTCCCTTAAACTCGGGAGCATGGCCTCCTCAGTAAACATGAACAGGAGCAGGCTTTCCGTTGCAACTACACTTCTTGTTGTGCTCAGTTCCCATTGAAGTCAAGAGGCCTTATTTCTGGGTAGATGTGGATTAAGTTTAGTATAAGTTATCACGGCTTTCATGAAATACTTTCTTTGAAAAATGAGTGAAATAACTACTGTGCAAAAAGTGTTGTTGCTGATTCTCGGTGCGCACTGAATTTGTAATTACGGTTGCCATTCTGGCAATCCCAATGATGCTTTAAGCTTCACTTCTGGAATTTCTGCAATTTATACAGCCCTTAAAAGCACAGGAGGCATGCTTGAAAAAGAGTTGACAGTTCAGTTTTCGACGAGCTGCATCAAATCCCAGTTCTTTCCTTTCTTACCCTGCTGCTTCAACCCCGAGCTTGATTTTAACGAAGAAAGTGAGATGTTTCTGGGTGATTGAAAAAGTAGAGTACCATTGGCGCATGCGTGTTGTCAACTATGTGACTTGCTGGATTCATTTCCCTTTCTAGCTTCGGCTTCAATCGATGTGCGGGGGCTCGATGCAGCAGCCTGTTCGACGGAGCGGCCCTCGGTCTAGGTTGTTGCTGCCTCCGCCGCCTCCTCCGCTGCCTGCTCCGCTCCCGATCCCTTTGCCGGCACAGGCACCAAACGACGTTGCTGGGCCCCCAGCAGCCATTTTGACCGGAGATCGAGCAAGGCCGAAAGACGGGCTGGTAAGGATTCCTTTTCTTTTTCCAGACCCATCAGTTTGGGGAGTTCCCGCCGTAGCAGTTGCGCCCACGTGGGAGGCTAAAAGAGCCTATGCGTTCCTTTCCCTCTAAGAGCCGCTCCACCCCTATCACCACGATCTTTCTCGCCGTAATTTTGGGGTTCTGAGTATGGATTTCAAGTGAGGCCAAATAACCACAGCTTTACCCTAAAGAGCTGCAAGAGTTATGGAAAGGAAAGAATGTGAATACATGGAGATAAACATGAGTATGTTTTTATTGTAAATATTTTTATTTGCTATCCTACTTGAAGCATGTTAGGCAATTTAGAAAAGTTTTTAGCGCTCCCTGCTCCCAGCATCCGAGCACAACAGCACCGCTCGATCAAATCACACTGGCCGTCTAATCCTGTATTTTGATATGAGCAGTGGCCAGATAAATGTTTCCGTATTGCCTACAAGTAATGCATGAAAGCAATAGCCCTTTTTTGCCGTGTAAACATATGTAACTGGCATCCCAAAATATATTGTTTCTGAACCTGGTAGGTTTTTTCCTATAGTTAATGAAATATCCGTTAATTTGTTTGATCAGCCTTCAAAAGAAGGCTCTATCCCTGGAGGTGCATCTAGACATAGTAACATAGAAACAGAGCTAGTCAGAAGGGACCTCCCAGGCCATCTAGTCTGACCCCCGGCTCCAGCCAGCTCCGCTCATGGCATGCTCACCATGTGCACATCCAGCCTATCTTTGAACACCCGCACCAATGGGACCTCAACCACCTCTGTGGAAGCCCATTCCATACCCTCGGGGTCCTAACTGTCAGGAAGTGCTTCCTGGCATCTAAATGGAACCTTGGTTCCCTGAGCTTTGCTCCATTGGAGCGCATCCTGCCTTTCTCTGCAGGGGAGAACAGGTCTCTACCCACCTCTGTGTGAAATCCCCTCACATACCTGTATGTCACCAACAGATCCCCTCTGAGTCTCCTCCAGGCTGAAGAGACCCAGTTCCTTCAGTCTCGCCTCATACGGCATCCCCTGCAAACTGGCCACCAACCTTGTGGCCCTACGCTGCACTGACTCTAACTTGGCTATATCCTTTCTGTAATGAGGGGCCCAAAACTGAGCAATACTCCAGTTGCAGGCGCAGCAGAGTCATATAGAGTGGTAGTAATACCTCTCTGGATCTAGAAGCCACACTTCTGGCTATGCAAACAAGGGTGGCATTTGCCCTCTTAACCATCGCATCACACTGCTTACTCATGTTTAGCCTGCTGTCAACCAGCACCCCGAGGTCCCTTTCACAAGTGACAGAGCCCTGGGGGAACCCCGCTTGTCACTGGCCTCCATCTCGATGATTCCCCACTAATGGTTACCCTTTGCTTTCGGTCAGTCAACCATGCCCTAATCCATGGGACAGTGCTTTGGTGTATCCCAAAACTCCTCAGTTTCTCCACCAGGATATCATGGGGCACTTTGTCAAAGGCCTTGCTGAAATTCAGGTAAACCACATCCACTGCATCCCCTCCATCTAGCCATCTCGAAACCTTGTCGTAGAATTCCACAAGGTTTGTCTGGCAGGACCTGTTTTTGTGGAAACCGTGTTGTGTGGCTGCCAGCCTCCCTTCCCTATCTAGCATCCCTAGATTTTTTGCTATTATGAGTCTTTCCATTGTTTTTCCTAAAGAAGACAAGAAGTTCCTAGTGCTGACAATTAAATGACCTTGTGCACCTGTTCTGTCCTTCCTTCCTTAACAAGTTTTCTGTGCTTAGGGAAAAAATACAGCAGAAATTGTGGGAAAGAATGGGAGGATTACATGTGGAAGACAATTCCATATAGAACCTCCATCAAATCATGTATTTTGAGTGAGGTAATGGCAAAATGAAACCTGGAAAAATCTTTTGACTTGCGACAGTTAATTCTAAATTAGTTGCATTATTTCTGCTTTCTCAAGCTGGTGTCCTCCAAATGTTTTCCACTAGAAGTCAAACTGAGGTACTGAGGTTTTCCATCAGCCTCAGCCAATAAAACCAGTGATCAGGGATAATGGGAGTTGGAGTTCAAAACAACCAGTGGCATCAGCTTGAGGAATGCTACCTATTTAACTAATAATCCCTCACTCTTTTATTGGTGATATCTTCTATGGATGTTTTGTGTCTTGTGCATAAGATTGTAAAATCCATTTTTAAATTAAAAATATTCTGAATATACTAATCTCATCATCTTTACTGGCCAAGTTCTCTTATGTGTCGCATCAGCATCTGAGGAGTGCTCAGATGAAACATGAGAAGGCCTTTTCATAGTCGTGTCCAAGTCTTTAGAACTCTCTTCCCAGGAGAATCAGTCCAATCCCCTCTCTGAAAGCAACATGTCATTATTAAGTTTTTGTATACATTTTATAAATATACATGTTTATATACCATATTAGGCATAATTCTGAATTATTTTTTCTGCCTTTGTCTTCTTACTGCTTTTGTTGTTGTTGCTTAGTTAGTACCTCTGTTCGTTCTTAAGGTAAGCTATAATGAACTTGTTCCTATAAACGGGAACATAGCAAATTAAGCTTTTAAGAAATAAAAAGTAAATCATATGTCTCCTACACTTAGAAGTAATTGGGTTTTTTTCTTCTTTTTTTCAGACTGCTGGAAGATCACCCATGTTAACCATGTACAGACCAAAAGTAAGCCTGAAAGATAGGCAACAACTTTACAAGCTGATTATTAGTCAGTTGCTATATGATGGATATATCAACATTGCTAATGGTCTTATAAATGAGGTAAAGCCACAGTCTGTTTGTGCACCCTCTGAACAGCTGTTGCATCTTATTAAACTGGGTAAGTACTGATACCAAGCACAAATTTCAGATGTTCTTTTTGAAGTAAATTTGAGATGCTATACTAGTATGATATCGTTAACATTGTTAAGACCCTGTTCTGGATGGCATGTCAGAACATCAGTAATAAAATATCTCTTCTCTGGATATTTATTCCCTACAATCTCATTATCCTAAAATAATACTAAATACTAAAATGATATTAAACAAATAAACCTATATGTTCATTTTTCCAGATGAAAAATATGTCACTAGGGATTACTGAAGAAAAACATTTTCTAGATCCAGACCTATTTATACATAGAGTAAAGCTATTGACTTTATTGGGTCTGTTCTAAGTTTGATTGAGTGTGGATCCAACCCTAACAATATGCTTAGAGTAGCATAGTAAACAATAATGCATATACATGATGGCCTCCATTCCAGCTATCTGTGCTACACTGATATTGCAAAACTAGCTTAGCCTCTCAGATCTGACTGGTGAACTTGTAGTCATGCAATATGTTAACTCCCTGCTAGCACTACCATCTCTTTAGACCATATGAATGAGAATTTATTAGGTCCTATGTGCCTCCATGAGATATTAAAAGTTGTTTTAGTTTGTGGGAAGAGAGTTTGGAGAGCCTTAACATTGCACGGCTGACCCCTCCTGTAAGATGAAAGAGTTGTTGGGAGTGCCATGGTACTATTTCTGGTGGTAATTGTACGAGTTTTACTATGTATTTTGAAATTTCTACAGGCTTGTAGTAAGAGAGCTATTTCTGAGATAATTTTACTCTTCCATTTGTATAAACAAGACCATTGCCTCACTCCAGATTTAAGGCCATACTTTAACATTAGACTACCATTACATTAACATCTTCCCTTCCCCTATATCTCCCTTTCCATGTTCCTACTACCATTGTGTTTTCTCTAACTTCTTCTTTCATGATTTCAAGTTCTGGTTTACAAGCAAACTTTGTTACCCAGTTTGAATGCACAGCCAAATAGATTTCACAAGAGAGTAAGTGTGTCGGGGTGTGGGGGTGGGGAAGGAATTGGAATTTGGGGAAGAAATCTTACAAGCCTAAGATTTCTTCTTATAACCCTAAAACATAGTTTGGAATTACATTAGATGGAAGCAGACATCTAGTGTGCACCTGAATCTTTGTGGAGCTTTGTTTACACACATGATAGTTTTTAAAGTTTTAGTCATTTTAATTGTTCAATTAAGCACAAATCAGTTGGAAACACACTAATACAGAAAGCATGCTATTAAGGCTGTGGTAAGTCCAATCTTCCCTGTATGCCCTCCTGCCCCTTAAGATCTGAGAGGCCCTGCTCCGGGAACACTCCTTGAAGGAGGTTAGGAGAATGAATGCAAGGAGGAGGGCCTTCTCCGCAGTGACACCCTGACTGTGGAATGCACTCCCCAGAAAGGTTCACCTGGTGCCAACATTATATTCCTTTCGGTGCCAGGTAAAAACCTTTTTATTTGCCCAGTATTTTAATATTTAAATATTTTAACTAGGTTTTTAATATGATCACTCTCAGTCACATTCTATTATGCTTGTTATGTTATTGTATTTTGTTGTATTTATTATTATTTATTATTATTACTTATTTAGAACATTTCTATGCTGCCCCATTTGCAAAAAGCCTCAGGGCAGCTTACAATAACATATTTATTTATGTTGTAAGCCTTCTTGGGACGTTTGTATAGGATGGGGTATAAATATTGTAAATAAACATGATGGGGCAAACTTTTGAGCAGACATGCAAAGGAATGTGTTCTTAATGATCTAAAATATGTTTCTGAGGAGCAAGATTTGGGCTGCTATGCTGACTTTGCTTAAAGGCATGCTACTGATATGAGACCTGAAACATCATTTGATACCACTTATCTCCCTCAAAGAACTCAAAATAGACTTGAGAAACATTGTAGTAACTGGAGCCATCTTTCCTGTTTTTGGGAAAATAAGACTTTTGTATGCCCTTCCAGGAATGGAAAATGATGATAGTGCTGTTCAGTATGCCATTGGGCGCTCTGACACAGTAGCTCCTGGCACAGGAATTGACTTGGAGTTTGATGCAGATGTGCAGACTATGTCCCCAGAAGCTTCTGAATATGAAACATGTTATGTCACATCTCACAAAGGACCATGTCGTGTAGCTACATACAGCAGAGATGGGCAGTTAATTGCTACAGGTTCAGCTGATGCTTCAATCAAAATTCTTGATACAGAGAGAATGTTGGCAAAGAGTGCCATGCCTATTGAGGTAAATATTCCAAAGAGTAATCTGTCCATAAATGTTCATATTTTTGCTTTAATAGTTCTGTGGTCATTAGGATTAGCACAAGGACACAGAAAGCTGCATAGAGTGGACCTGTACCACAGCTCAGAGACTTAAGAGTGTGTAGCAGGAGGTACATGAACGTAAGGTGAACTCCACCTCCTTGTTTCTCCTGCTAAGCAACTGTGGCACTTCAGAGGATGAGGGAAGGAGAGTGAAGTGCCATCAGGCAGGGAGTTCTGTGCTCTGCTTCCTTTCTGAGGTAGATTTTCTGATCTTGTGGAAATAGTTCTTTCCATGCTGCCTGCAAAACTATGCTGGGGAAACAACATGGGTCTCCAGCTCTGAGGTCATAGCTCTATTCTCAGATCTGGGAATCCAAAGTATCCTTTGGCCCCTTGGATGCAGTCTAGGGGCTGAAGGATTGTTCTCCTTGTGGTCATTTGCTTTATGCTCACAGTCCAATGTATTTGAGGTTAGGATTGAGGGTTGTCTTATATCAAAAATGATTGAGAGGTCTTGCCACATCATTTGCATTGGGTTCCCTGAATTGCATATAGTTCTTTTTCTCCCATTGTGAGTCCAATTGTGTGGAATACGTTTAGGAGAACTAATATGTTGAAGGTCCTCCTTTTAGGCTTGGTTATATGAGACATTACATTTGTGTGTGCAAAAATTTAACTTTTAGAAATGCGTTGTTTTAATATTTTGATCAGTTTTACAGTGAGTGGATGCACTGCCAGTCATATTGGAAACTGGAATAGATACAGTACTAGTTATAGTGAGAATTGGAGTGAATGCAATTCCAGTCAAAATTGTAATTAAGTTGTTTCAGTGGATTATCCCTAGGATACAGGCACAATTATGCACACAGCTTTTTGGGCATGCTAGTATTACTACCTTAAAGGTGTTTAATATTCCACTACAACAACATCCAAATAAAGCTTTGAATTGGACTGAAGGTAATATTTAAACAGTGCTAACACTGTAGTCTCTTCAAAGAGTAAGTTTCATTAAAAACATGCTGATTTTTCAGTAAAGAACAGTCAACAGTGCAGAAGTCAGGAATGCAAGACAATGGATTCTAATCATTTGTTATGTATACATTTAACTGTTCAGAATCAGCTAAATGTTTACAATAAAAAATGTAGCAATATATTATAGTATATCACAGAAGTGAGTGCACCCCTCACATTTTGTAAATATTTTATATCTTTTCATGTGACAACACTGAAGAAATGACACTTTGCTACAATGTAAAGTAGTGAGTATACAGCTTGTGTAGCCGTGTAAATTTGCTGTCCCCTCAAAATAACTCAACACACAGCCATTAATGTCTCAACCACTCGCAACAAAAGTGAGTACACCCATAAGTGAAACTGTCCAAATTGGGCCCAAAATGTCAATATTTTGTGTAGCCGCCATTATTTTCCAGCACTGCCTTAACCCTCTTGGGCATGGAGTTCACCAGAACTTCACAGGTTGCCACTGGGGTCCTCTTCCACTCCTCCATGATGACATCAGGGAGCTGGTGGATGTTAGAGACCTTGTGCTCCTCCACCTTCCGTTTCATGATGCCCCACAGATGCTCGATAGGGTTTAGAGCCAGTCCTTTACCCTCAGCTTCTTTAGCAAGGCAGTGGTCGTCTTGGACATGTGTTTGGGGTCGTTATCATGTTGGAATACTGCCCTGCGGCCCAGTCTCTGAAGGGTGGGGATCATGCTCTGCTTCAGTATGTCACAGTACATGTTGGCATTCATGGTTCCCTCAATTAACTGTAGCTCCCCAGTGCCAGCAGCACTCATGCAGCCCCAGACCATGACACTCCCACCACCATGCTTGACTATAGACAAGACACACTTGTCTTTGTACTCCTCACCTGGTTGTTGCCACATATGCTTGACACAATCTGAACCAAATAAGTTTATCTTGGTCTCATCAGACCACAGGACATGGTTCCACTAATCCATGTCCTTAGTCTGCTTGTCTTCAGCAAACTGCAGGCTTTCTTGTGCATCATCTTTAGAAGAGCCTTCCTTCTGGGATGACAGCCCTGTAGACCAATTTGATGCAGTGTGCGGCATATGGTCTGAGCACTGACAGGCTGACCCACCACCCCTTCAACCTCTGCAGCAATGCTGGCAGCACTCATACGTCTATTTCCCAAAGCCAACCTCTGGATATGAGAGAGCCAGTGTGATGTAGTGGTTAAGAGCATGGAACTGGGACTCAGATGATCCGGGTTCTAGTCCCCACTCAGCCATGGAGCCAACTGGGTGACTTTGGGCCAGTCACAGACTCTCAGCTCAACCTACCTCACAGGGTTGTTGTTGTGGGGATAAGATGGAGGAGGAGAATGATGTAAGCTGCCTTGAGCCCTTTGTAGGAAAAAGGCAGGATATAAATTGAAAAATAAATAAAAATAAATATGATGCTGAGCACATGCACTCAACTTTGGTCAACCATGGCGAGGCCTGTTCTGAGTGGAACCTGTCCTGTTAAACCGCTGTATGGTCTTGGCCACTGTGCTACAGCTCAGTATCAGGGGCTTGGCAATCTTATAGCCTAGGTCATCTTTATGTAGAGCAACAATTCTTCTTTTCAGATCCTCAGAGAGTTCTTTGCCATGAGGTGCCATGTTGAACTTCCAGTGACCAGTATGAGAGAGTGAGAGCGATAACACCAAATTTAACACACCTGCTTCCCATTCACACCTGAGACCTTGTAACACTAACAAGTCACATGACACCAGGGAGGGAAAATGGCTAATAATGCCCAGTTTGGACAGTTTCACTTAGGGGTGTACTCACTTTTGTTGCCAGTGGTTTTGACATTAATCGCTTTGTGTTGCATTATTTTGAGGGTACAGCAAATTTACACTGTTACACAAGCTGTATACTTACTACTTTACATTGTAGCAAAGTGTCATTTCTTCAGGGTTGTCACATGAAAAGATACAATAAAATATTTATGAAATGTGAGGGGTGTACTCACTTCTGTGATATACTGTATGTCATGCTATGAAGATAGCACAGGCTTGCTGAGCTTTCTGACTTACTGTTCACAAGCATGGTGTCAAATACCCCTTTCTATACAAGGGCTCTTCCCACCACTGGGAGAGACTGAATGAACAAGGAAATGGAACTTCTCATTATGTCCTGACCTAAACTTCTGGAAATGGAGCAACTGGTTTGTTGCTCCTCTAACAGATTAGGTTCTAAAGATAAGCTTTTCAAGTTGATTTCCTGTTTTTGTGTTGAAAGGTGCAGGCAAGAAACCAAATAATAAATGTGTAATAATAAATATTCATGTATTTACTTGTCTCTTAGGTCAGATAGCTAAAAGGCTATGATTACAGTGCTCTCTCTGTTTCTAAACATTTTCTTTAGGTTATGATGAATGAAACAGCCCAGCAGAACATGGAGAACCACCCTGTTATTAGGACTCTTTATGATCATGTGGATGAAGTGACATGCTTAGCTTTCCATCCAACAGAACAAATCCTTGCTTCTGGTTCAAGGGATTACACACTTAAATTATTTGACTATTCAAAGCCATCTGCAAAAAGAGCCTTCAAATATATCCAGGTTAGATACATTAATCATAATTCTATAAGGAATCCAAACAATAACTGGTTTGATGTGTGTAGGTTTTCACAGGAAAGTTTTCCTGATGTCACCAAATGAAGTGCATAAATGTTTGCAGGATAAGGACCGTGCTGAAGTTCACAAAAGCTAATTTGTAAGTTTCAGTCATAAGGACATAAATCAAGCTTATATATGTAGCCACTGAAACTACTTTGCTTTAAGCCTAACTTCATGTCATAACTAGCTTCCCCGACTCTTTTTACCTGGAAAACAGTTGCAGATGCTGCATCTTAGAATGGGAAAGACTGCTAAACTTTTTCATTCCAGCTTTTCCTTGGCTTAAAGTCTTATCACCACTAGGGTTATGACAATGCTTCATGGAATTCGTCCTTCTAGTATTTACGGACTTCCTCTCATGCTCTGCTCTGTCACAGAAAATGAGCTGAACTGAGAGAAAGTCCATAAAGACTCATGCAACAAAGGCAGCCTTTTCTGCGTCACATGTCATATCCAGCACAAACAAATCCTGTTGAACATGCCATGGAAGAAGGATGCTGCTTGCACAGCATTTAAATGGGGCTCAGTTCCTAATAAGTGCAGCATCAACTCAGACTTGCAACCTCAGAAGAGTGGACTGGAACCCAAGGAATCCAGTTCTCCCCTCAGAATGGATTCTTCACACATCCCTAATCACCACTGTTCAAACCTGCTTAGGGAGAGGGGAAAAAGATGGAGTACCGCTATCTTTTCTCACAAGGGAAAGGCAGTGGAGAGAAGAGGATTAAGCAATCACTCCCTACTCAAACTTACGGTCTGCTAGGACTGCTTATTTTATTATTTATTTATTTATTTATTAAAACATATGCCGCCCCATCGCAACAAAGCCTCAGGGCAGCTTGCAACATATAAAAATACAATAATACATTTAAAAGCATCTGTCTATCCCCCCCCCCCGCCCCCGGTGCATCTCGGCAAACTTAAAATACAATCCAAATTAAATATACCAAATCAAAAACAATAAAGCACACCCTATAAATAAATAGACACAATTAAACTATAAATAAATAATCATTAACTAAACAATACATAAATACATAACAATATACTATAAACCAAATAAACAAATTAACAATTAAAATACAATTTGAATAAAAAGGTCTTCTCCTGGGACCGAAAAACGACGGCGCCAGGCGGACCTCTCTGGGGAGCGCATTCCATAATTGGGGCGCCACTGCCGAGAAAGCCCTCCTCCGGGTACTCACCCTCTTAATCTCCTTCACTGAGGGTTCCCGGAGGAGGGCCTCTGTTTCAGATCTCAGAGGGCGGGAGGGCATATAAGGGCGCAAGCGTTCCATTAGGTATCCAGGTCCCAAGCCGTTCAGGGCTTTATAAGTCAACCAACACCTTGAATTGGGCCCGGACTTCAATCGGGAGCCAGTGGAGCTGACGGAGAACTGGGATTTTATGAGAATGGCTTTGTCCAAACCAAGAAGAAAACATGGAATGCCATGTTTCATCTGCTTTCATCCTAATGTGTAGATTGTAGAAAAAAATGAAGATGGATATCTGACTTTCCTGTCCACTACTCAAGAAGCATATATTGGGAGGGGCTATTGGTAGGTGGAGCCTCAGTTCAGTGGGAGAGTATCTACCCTGTTCTGGATGGGGTTGTGCTCCTCTTAAGAACAGAATGCAAAACACCAGAATGCAAAACACCAGGTGGCATCTATGGCCAGGAGCAGCTTTTATCAACTGTGGCTGATATATCAGCTACATTCCTATCTGATGGGCAGAATCTAGCAAGGGTAATTGATGCCCTGGTAACCTCACATTTGAACTACTGCAACACACTGCACATGGGGCTGCCCTTGAAAATGGTCCAGAAACTTCCGTTGGTACAGAACAGGTCTGCCTGTCTGCTAAATGGGATGGGCCAGTATGAAGATATAACCCCTGTTCTTTATCACCTCTGGTTACAGTTGAAGTCTGGGCTTGCTTCAAGGTGCTCACATTAACATATAATTCCCTAAATGGCTTAGGGCCTGGATATCTAAAGGAATGCCTCCTCCCATATATACCTCCCTGGACCCTAAGGCCTTCTGTGGATGTCCTTCTCTGCAAGCCACTGCCAAAAGAAGTAAGGGAGGTGGCTGCGAGGGGAAGAGCCTTCTTGGCTATGGTGTCCCATCTATGGAATCGATTCCCCAGGGAGGTGCACCTGGCACTGATACTGTCTTTTTTTCAGTGCCAGGTTAAAACTTTTTATTCTCCATTATTTTAATTGTTGAACAAGATGGTTGTGCTTTTAGTTTGGTTTTTATTTAGATATAGTTTGATTGTTGTGGATCAATGTCTATAGTTTTTTTAACTGATTTTGTTATTCTTGAGTTGTTATAATTATTGTGTTACTATGATTGTGTTTCTGCTGTAACTGACAGCATTGCTATAGATCAGTCTATATAAACTTTAAATAACTAGATAAATAATATATCCTGCCTTGAAAAATGGTCACCAAGGTGGACAGCAGTAGACCTAGCAGAGCTGGTCGGGTGTGGTTAGAATGTTGGACTGCAGCTTGGGAGAACCAGGTTCTAGTCCCCACTCAGTCACGGGGCTGAAGTTTACTTGGTAGTTCTGGGCCAGTCATTGACTTCCAGGGCAACCTAACTCACAAATTGTTTGTGAGGATAAAATGGAGAGGAGGCCCATGGGAGTCACTTTGGGTTCCTTGCAGGAAGGAAAAGCGTGAAATAACAGTGTCATAATAAATACATATTAAATTTTAAGAAACAAAGCTGTTCTCAATCTCCACCAGTTTTTGGTGCATGTTATCTGTCTTGTGGGAGGGAGAATAAGATTTCAAATGTATGAAGTGAGGAGTACTTTGTGCACACGACATCTTTACAATCACTTCCTTTTTCTTCAGAGTGTTGTTAAGTTATAATAGGGTCACCACTCATGCATTTTCTACTTAGTACCCCCCTTTTTTTTCTTTTCAAATCTTGTATTGAGCTATACCATTTTGCTTTGTGTCCTTTCTGGCTTGTTCAGAAAGCAGTGTCCTTTAATGCAAATAATTTTATTCTGTGCTTTACACAGCAGCTGATACTAATTAATATCTGGACGAGTCTTAACTGGATAATGCCTTTGAATGTTAACTGTGTCTTTTCAACTAAACAGGAAGCAGAAATGCTACGTTCAATCTCTTTCCACCCTTCTGGAGACTTCATACTTGTTGGAACCCAGCATCCTACCCTGCGACTATATGATGTCAATACTTTCCAGTGCTTTGTATCTTGCAATCCTCAAGATCAGCACACTGATGCCATATGCTCAGTTAATTACAATGCAAGTGCTAACATGTATGTAACGGGCAGCAAAGATGGATGCATCAAATTGTGGGATGGCGTTTCAAATCGTTGTATTACTACTTTTGAGAAAGCACATGATGGAGCTGAAGTCTGTTCTGCCATTTTCTCCAAGAATTCCAAGTATATTCTATCAAGTGGAAAGGACTCTGTAGCTAAACTATGGGAAATATCTACAGGAAGAACACTAGTCAAATATACAGGTGAGTAAAGGCTGATCCAAAGAACATATTTCTTTTTCCATAGGCTATGCATTTAATTAAGTGCATGTAGTATTTTATACTGATACTTGTTTGGATTTTGGCTTTGTGTAAAACCAAACTGCTTTGGGTGTAATCATCATTTTTCCATGTGATTGCCTGGTCTAAAATTACCGTATTTTTTGCTCTATAAGACGCACCTGACCATAAGACGCACCTAGTTTTTAGAGGAGGAAAACAAGAAAAAAAAATTCTGAATCAAATGGGCACATAATCACAGGCACATTCCCATCACTTCCCCATGGGCTGCACATCTGACAGACTTACTGCACACACATATTCGCTCTATAAGACGCACAGACATTTCCCCTTACTTTTGAGGAGGAAAAAAGTGAGTCTTATAGAGCAAAAAATACGATAAAAGGTCGCTTTGTAGACCTCTTTGCATGTTATCAGCTTTGAGTTTTATTAGCACAAAAGTGTAATTTTGATAACCAGTAAAGTGCTACACTGGAACTCAAGGAAACCTCAGTATGTTGTTTGCCGCTGAGCAAGTGGTGGTCGAGTATCTTAATGAGGATACTCTGAAAATGGCAGAAAACCTAGATGCTATATGAAGTCTATAAATGCGCCTATAAGTAACTTCAGAATTTCTCAGTCCATAAATCAGTAATATTTTAATACACCATTAAGCACTTCATGTCTTCTAGATATAGGAGAGATACAATGTATCTATGATTTTTTGAGAGTATGCTTGTGTTCTTGCATGGGTCAAGCATCCTCTACTTGGAAGATAGTCTTTGTATTGGAATATTGCTCTTTTGGTTTTTCTTTTCATATGCCTGGCCCAGTAAAAGCACCATGAAAATGTACCATTGGGCTTTTTCTACTTAGTACTTTTCTACTTCTCCAGTGGGAGTTTCTGCTACAGTAATCAGAAACCAACCATTTGAGCTTACTTTTCTATAAGAACTCAGAAGATGATAAGGTCTGACTTGTAATTTAAGGATTATAATATGTTAAACCAGCAGGGTGCAGCCAAGTCCTGGCATACAGAAAAATGTCTTTCATTGTTATCTGCCTCTTTGACAAAGAAACTGGAGGAAAGGGTAGATCCCCTTCGTATAGGATCTTAGTAAGGGTAGATCCTATTGTTCCCTTTCTGAGTAGACAATGCATAAGTATGATGTTATGTTACTTTCTCATTAGATAGATTGTTACCTGTCAAGCCATTTTAATTGGTACGCTATTATTTTGTCATTTTTACTAAACCAGTATTTCATAATACTCACTTATGCAATAAGCAGCAAATATTTTGATTTGCAAAAGGTTTGTGTACAACCGTAATTTCAGTCATTTCATTTCAAATCATTAGAATCTGTCTATTTCAGTGAGATTGCCAGTATTTTTATTCATGGACATCATTCATCATAAACCAGTGCATCTAATAGAACTCTTCTGATACTGTCTGTATATACACAAATATGTATAATTAAATTCATTATATACGATATGTATAATGAATCATGTTCCATTAAATTTTGGTACTTTCTGGTATACATTTGCATTTCTATCTCAGTTCTCAGAAAAATTGAAAGCTATGTGTAACTACAGGTAACTTATACTTGGGAAGCATTAAATCTTAGCTTTGATGAAGGCCTTGAGACAATCTGAAAAAAGGAAAGGATTTGTGTACCAGCTAATGGATAGTATATAGTTGGTGTGAATACTTAATTTCTTGCCAGTAGATGTGTGAATGTCTAAGCCTTAAATTATTGATAATCTGGATTTTCTGTTTCAAAGGTTATAATCCATTGACACGGCAATCCTGTATATGTCTATTTGGAAGAAAGTCCCAATGATGTACCTAGAATTTAGATCCAAGTTTATGTATAATACTTTGAGGTTTCAGTCTTAGCTGATTGTTTCACTGATATAAATTACTAGATGTACTTAACAATTTGACTAGCAAGGTATCTTATTAAGAAGTTTATGACAGAGTTAGAACATGTTAGAACCCATCTAGAGGTGGGTTACCAGTATTGCTACATATTTCTCTCAAACCCATATGATCAGGGAAAATATATTCCTCCTCTCTCACATATTATGCAAATAATATCTTAAATATTATGTATATTTTGATGGCAAGTGTAGAATAATGTGGATTCAAAAAGTTGCTAATTCACTATTCCTGACTGTGACCTTACACATCCCTCTTTCAGTTCTCCAGCAACAATGGACCCAAATGTAGTTCTTAGAATCACAGTTTTTTAGTACCTTGTCCCAATTCATTTTACCTCACAGGCAAGCCTGCCGTATATTTTAAAAACATTTTTTTAACAATGCTTCATCTTTTAACAAGAATAATCTTATGTTAAAATACAGGGTTGTAATAACATTGTGTCTTGGACAGATTTTTCAGTTGTGTTTATACTAGAAGATTGTCATGTGCCAGTTTTGTGTAACACACATCCTTGTTTCATCTGGAATCAATTTTCCTAGATCTTGTTATTGTGATAAAGCTAATGCACATTTTTTGGTCTCCGTTACATTTCAGTGTAGGTCTACAAGGGCCTGGTGTTTTGCTATCCTTAATTCTCTAATGGTTTGCCTTACTTTCTTTACTGTCATTAGCTGGTTCAGTGTATTCATTTCCTCATCTGAAATTTTAGAAATCTGGACGTTAGAAAGAAAGACATCAAGTTTTTTTTTTTTTCCTTGGGGTGAGTCAGACCTGTGTAACTATGAGTAATATTTAATTCTGCCCAAATTGGATTTATATCAATTTCTCCCCCACACCATTAATAGTTTTTAATAGTTTTAAAAACTATATTAAAAATACCCTCTTCATGCTTGACCCTAGCAGTGAGAGCTGGGTCAACATTAACAGTGTAACATCTGGATTTTCTAGTCATTCATTAAAAGTAGTCTCACATCGAGTGCATCACAGTAGCCTAGCATTCAGGTGACAGACATATGACAGTTGTTAGATTTTGATCAGATAGAACAGGAATATCTCAAAGCTATAAATATGCTAGTTTAAATTTGTAAATGAAAATCTTCATCAAGGTGCATAAGAACAGTCTCATATGCTTTTGTATGTAGAAGATTGATATCCAGTCTGGGGGCAAATGTCCTTGATGACCTTTTTCAAAGGAAAAATAGAGAAATATCAAACTACATTTAAGATCCAGTTTTGCCTGCCTTTTTAAGGAGCCAAACAATTGTAGCTTCAGGCTACCATCACACAAACTTCTCCACACAAGGAAATAATTTTCCTAGTCTGCAAGATAACCCAGTTTATCCTTTTTATTTTTTAAAGGTATAGACACATACCTGCTAAGTGACTTGTTTTCTTTACACCCTTGAGTGATCACACACTACTCTTACTGAATCTGAGCCTTCAGTACCTCAAACTGATTGTTTCTTGAAGATGGCAGCTGCCATGAAATTCAGACAGTTTATATCTACAAGTAGATAGTGGGGTATGCATAAAATACATTAAATGTATCTGTCGTGGCACGCCACTGAGAATACCTTGAAAGACACGCTACAGATGTAATGGCAGCCAAGAAAAATGTTCTGGACCAAAATTCATCAGCTTTGGCGTAAGTCATGCCACCAATAAACTAAGTCATCTGCCTTTTCACCTGAGTGGCCCTTTATAAACTTTGGGACTCTGCTATCATAGTGGTGGGAGAGCACCCTTGGGAGCAACAGCCTGGACTGGCTGATATCAACCTCCTATGACATTTCTTGCTTACAAGAGCTGAGCAGGGCTGTGAAGGACCTGACATTTTGGAGGGTATTCATACATGGGGTCACCATAAGTTGGGGACAACTTTACAGTGCATAGCAACAAATTATGCTAGTTAACAAGATGTTAATTAACAGAGAAGGTGTCCTAAGTCCAAGAAGGAACATATTTTTGAATATTTTAATTCATTCTGAATTCATTTGACTCTGTATAACTCCAGAAAAGGACAAGTCTAACTGGTCTCACAGTGCCAGTAGGAATATAAGGTGGACATCTGTACCTTCTGATTTTGCTTTCAAAGTAGTATTGTCTTGGCATCTTTTGCATCATATGATCACATTATAGTCTTTGGGAATAAATGGGCAAAATCATTGTTTTCTCCTGATGCTCATCAGTCTTTTAATAATTCTTGTCTGGCTTTGAGAATTGTTGTAGAAATAGTGCTTCCATTACTCATCAGCAGAAAGCATAACAGACATTTGTATTCACCATGAAGCCTATTTTCTTGGTGATTGATATTGTACTTTAGGAATAGAAAGTTATTTTAAAAGCTTGAATGGTTAACTGAAGAACACCTGAATTCCAGATCAGTGTTAGTTTTTGAATATGAAGACAGTACTTTTCCTTTTCCTAACCTTGAATCCTTTACTGAAGGGTCCAGCATCATTGTAAATTCCATTTCCATACTTACAAAATATCCTCCTTGTTCTTTCTTCATTCTTGTAAGTGGTTCTTCAGTCTGTTGCCTTCTTTGTGTTAGGACTGTTGTGGAAATTCTCTCTCAACACTTTACAATCTTCTTTGTAGGACTGTCAGGAGAATCTAGTTCTGCTTATTTGTAGCTGCAGCTGGCTGTATACAATACTGCTTGGCTAGTGTCTGTGCATTGACAGATGCCCTAGCTTTTCACCTTTCACCATTCTTTCTAGAGCCTTTTAATCGAATAAGGTGCTAGATTAACTTTGACATTTCAAGCAGTGTTTTCAGCAGTAAACATCCCCATGTTCACCCTAAACAAAAAAAGGTGGTGGTGCAGGGTACAGGGGCAGCAGCAAACCCAACTCCTTGGTGGTGTTACTGGCTTTTTTTCTCCCCAAGAGTGAAACGATTATCTGGCTAGCTTCCTTCTAAACTTCCAATTTCACACAGTTTTGAAAACAAAGATACTTCATTCTGTAATGGATTTGGCCTACAGATTCCTTGACTTCTACTTTTGCATTTTTATTGTTTACATAGCAGTATTTTAAATGATTCTATACACAGGAGATCACTAAACTAAAAGTATCATTTTAATTTAATATCTTGAGTATAGTCCTATGGATTACACTCCCCTTAGAAAGAAGTCACCACTCTGTGTAACCACTGCCATGCCAGGCTGCTGCCAGCAGGGCAGGAGGAATGGCAGGTCATTGTCATCTCCCTGGCCTTCTTTTTAAATGCTTTGCTCTAGATGGACCTTTCAGCCTATCTCCAACCACTGGCAGAGGTTGGAAAAATAAGTTGTTACCTGCAAAAGTAATAATCCAAAATCAAGCAGTAATTTAACATTAATTCCTCTTCATCTGGTATCACTTTTTTCTCTAGCTTCAAACTTTTACAAGGTTTAGTGATCACTGATTTCTTTGCCATTTGCGGTTGATACAAGGCTGCTGTTGCCTGAAATACTTAAGTAGGACAGCCGTCTGACCAGGAAAAATCATTCCTGGGCCTTTTAGAATTCCCATAATTTCAACAGGTGATACGATGGAGATAAACATGATCACTTGCTGCCAATAGATCAGTTTGCTTATCAAGCTACAATATTAGATGCACAGGAGCAGAACATTAAAAAATGTTTATTGCGAGTGAGGAAAACTGTAACATCTTTGAAAGAGGTAATCATTTCTGCTTTGTTAAAAACAAGCAAGCAAACAAAAACTCATCTTGATGCTGAATTGAGAAACACCAGTGCTGAACCAGTGTCTTGTACCTCTTGTTAACTAGATGAGGGGAATTATCCAAAAACTGAAAGTCAGTAGTAGTCTGTTGATGAATCTGGTCTGAGCTGTTTTAATCAGTCAGTGTGCATTAGAGAGGAATCATCGATAATCAGGTGGAGGTTGATGCTCAGAGAGTATGTTACCACTTGGCTGATCAACTGCTCCATTACTTGGCAAGCAATGATCTAGCGAAGCATCGTTCACATTTTCATAGTAACTGATTTGATCACTGCAATGTGCTCTACATGGGTAGCTCTCAGACACCATACAGAAGCTTCAGTTGTGCAGATCGCTGCAGACTGACTCCAGCTCGGACGAGCAGTGCAGAGGAAACATAAGGACCTGATACCGAACCATTGCACCGTCTGCCTGTTTGCTTCCAGATACAATTTGGAGCATTGAGGTAGTCCTTGGAAGCCCTAAATGGCCTGATCCCATGAGCCGGGCCATCCAAGGAAGCCCTGCTCCCAACTAGTATTAATTTGCAGGAGGGTATTTTCTTTTTTGACCAGGAACTGTGGGACATGTAAAGAATTTGTTCCAGTCTATGCAAAAATGTCTTTTTATGAATGCTCTTGCTAGCTTTTTGTTCATTACTAAGGACATTTTTATTATATCAATGAATTTTGGGAATCAAGTACTTGCCAATGTGAGTCAGGTGGCAAAGTAGAATATAGTTTATAATGAAGTCTGCTATCTTTATATACTTACTTTGAAACATTGAAGCCTTTTTAATGGTATATGTATGTTGCTACACCTGCAGGAGCTGGTTTGAGTGGACGCCAAGTTCATAGGACACAGGCGGTCTTCAACCACACAGAAGACTATGTGCTTCTTCCGGATGAAAGAACCATCAGCCTGTGCTGCTGGGATTCACGAACAGCGGAACGAAGGAACCTTCTTTCCCTAGGGCATAATAGCATAGTTCGCTGTATTGTCCACTCTCCGACCAATCCTGGCTTCATGACATGCAGTGATGATTACAGAGCTCGATTTTGGTACCGAAGATCAACGACGGACTAAAGCTAAATCTGAATTGTATTCCCTTTAAATATATGTATCAGAGGGTCTTCCATACACATAACCCTTGAACTCAAAGGCTTATGTACATCCTATTCCAGGTGGAGATGATCTCCATCACACCTTGTACCAAATATTTTCTCTAGACAGCCGTGTTTTGCCATCTAGATTTAGTTACAGGGACAGAAGGAGGCCAGGACACCCGCTGGAATCAGTGTAGGTCAGTAGCCCCAGCCTCCTCCCCTCTCTGAATGCCCCCTTTCTCCCCCTCTGAGGCCCAGTTGTGACCTCTGGGAGCAACCAGTGCTGTTCTTTCAGGACCATCTGTGAAGGGGTTGGGGCAGTGACCTGGCCTTCAGAGTCCCTTGAAGCTGGGACTTTGATGACTCTTGTGGCCTTTAAAGCAATGTTTGGGGCCATAACTGTGTTTTTACTGCAATTAGTTTTAAGTAAAACCCTGCCTAAGAAGGAGGATGATTTTAAAGTTATGTCCATATATTGAAAACTGGAACTACTTAAAATGGTTTTTGATCCCTTCTCTAGCTTCTCGCTCTTACTAGAAAAGTTGGCCTTCTGTTTTTTAAAACTTATTTTATTTGCTGTATGCTGTTAGTTCTGACTTCTGCTGTGCTTTTGTGTTTTACAAAATTATTTAGATAATATAGATCTATTACTGTAAAGTTCTCATTAAAATGAAGTCTTTAAATGCTGTCTCTTAGTTTTCCCATAATTAACTATTAGTTTATTTCTGTTTCATAATTTGTATACAGAATATTTAAATAAGGATTATAAAATATAGTAATGTCTGAAAGCCAGTGATTTGCCAGGGCCTTGTCTTAACCTGAGGTGGGTTTGAAGGTAAGAATGTTAAGAAGAAATCAGTGTATTACTGATATACGTGATGAAGCATCTCAGCCCCAGTGACACATCTTCAGCATATAAATGAGTTACACAGCAGAGCAAGGAGGTCACGGTAAAGATTCTTTCCTTGTTTTGCATAATATATAACTAAACTGCAAGCTAACAACTGTCAGTTAATTGTTCCCCTTCTGCTAGTAAACAACCTTTTCCCTGATAAAGACAATAATGCCAGTTAAACAACAATGAGGTAAAAATCCAGCATGGACGTGAGAGCTATCCAGTGTAATATACTGTCATATATATGGCTGCCAGCTTTGTAGTTGTGTGCTGGGTGTAATGATGTCTTGCCTCTTAGACAATAAATTATTTCCCTCAAATCCAAGGTTACTGATCTGGAAAAATCAAGAGACAGAGAAGTTGGCTGATGAGACCTTCAAGAACCAAAAAAAGAATCCCATTCCTTGAGTGACAGCTTCTCTGATGTCATGGAAAATGGTTATCTTGGGAAAGCAGGGCATCATTCTAAGGGAGAGGGAATTCATCCCCTAGAACAGGATGTGGCTCTTGAATGCCTTTGCTGAGGCTCCATCGCTCACGTCACAGCTGCTGCCAATCTGCAGCCCATGCCAGCCGCCGCCGATTCGAGGCCCGTGCCAGCTGCCGTCACTGATCCAAGGCCCGTGTCTTCACAGCGCTTGGATAAATTGAAGAAAAATTTCTGAAGAAAACCAAACGTTTAATGGTATGTGGGTAGATTCATTTGCTGTTAACTGCTGATGAACTTATGGGGTTCGCTGTTTAATGCATGCAGCCCTTTAGCACTGACTTTGACTCTGCAGGAAGCTGTTCTCCTATTCAAAATATATGAAAGGAGTCCTACTAGTTTATAATGTAAGATTAAAAATAACCGTTTTTAGTGACTGAACGAGAACTGCAGCTAAATCATAATGAAGATATACATAGAATTAAGATAAAAAACAATATATGCAGTGTTATCTTCATTTTAGATGTCAAAAGGGTTTTGCAGCTCCCAGCATTTTCTTTTGTGTGGGAAATGGGTCCAAATGGCTCTTTGAGTGTTAAAGTTTGCCGACTCCGGCCCTAGAAGGACCAAATTCCTCGGAAGACAAGTAACTGTCCTTTTACACTGAGGATGTGCCTCTGTGGGGTTGGAGGGCTTGCAGTAATGACAGAAGCACATCTCCCCCACCTTACCGCGCCAATGGACTTGGATGAAACCTTAGAAACATGGTCTTTTATGCAGTTTTACAGATTTACAAACAGCATAAATCAAAGTAATTATCCCTTTGCTCCCTTGGAATAGCATCTGCCCATGTGAAGTGCTGAATCTAAATTGAAACATTCCCTCCTTCCTTTTTTGAATATGATCTGAATGGCAGGAACAGCAGACAATACTTAGTTGGCCCACTTTCTTAGCCTGATGCCTCCTGATAGGGTCTAAGAACTCCCCTTGATCTCTACCCCTCTGTTTTAAACAGAGGTGGTTTGGTTTGGCTTGGTTCAAATCCATTAGGTTCCCAAGTTCCCAAGCTTCTTCTCTACAGGTGGTTATGAATGAGTTCCATTCCTGAGAACAGAAAATTGTCTTTAAGTCAAATCACTGTGTAAGTCAGATTCTGTAGTCAGCTGTCCACATTTGCAGGTATTAGGAGTGCAAGACCTCATGAAAGTGGAAAAACAGTTAACATCTCTATTCCTCACTCCAACCCAAACTCACCAGCATCTCTTGGCAGCAAGGAAACACTGGATGGGCAGGGCAGGAAGCCATGCTTTGGAGGGCTCCCTCTCTCCCCTTTCATTTCCATTCTGTGATGATGACAATTTTCCACAGTAATTTTTAAAAATTAATAGGCGTTAGGTGGCGCAATGTGTCCTGCACAAGACGTCAAGAATAGGCATTATGGTAGCTTGTTTGCAAGCAAGGGTTGTTTATAATTCAGACATTCATAACTTGGGGACTGCCTTTAATAGTTGATTCAATCATTAGACAAATACCTGGGTTTCTGATGGGCATGTAGGCCACCAGGTAAATTGTTTGCCTAATGGGAAGGTAGCAGATATCAAGCACCATCTAGATAACTTTGTAGTTAGTGCTGAGCTAGAGTCAGTGGCTGCTTCTGTGTTGGTACCAGTGATGTGAGAAAATGTATCCATGAGTTTCTGGGAGCCAAATGTATGATGTTAGGTAGAAAGTTGAAATCCAGAATTCCCAAAATGGATGTCTCTGAAATGCTATCTGTTCTATGTTCAAGGCAAACCAGACATGCAGAGCTGAGAAGTCTCAATGCATGGATGTGATGGTGGAACAGGGAGGAGAGGATCAGATTGGTTAGTCACTGGGGAAAATTTTGGGACAAGGCAGACCTGCACAAGGTGAATCAGCTCCACTTGAACCAAAATAGAACCAGGCTGCTGTCCCAACTTAAAAGGTGACAGAGCAACTTTTAAATTGTACACTGGGGAAAAGCCAACAGGAGCTGAGAAGCATCCAGTTTGGGTGAAGCTATCTGTGGGGGATGAAGATGAAAAAGTTTGTTTGCTCAAGTGTAGAAGGGGAAGAAAGTAGGCCATGAGTGTATGGTGAAGCATGATAGGCAAAGATGCCTAAGTGCTGGAAGAGAAGCTGCACACAACAGAGATACCTGGAGAAAGTCAGTCTGTATAGGTGTTTCTGTGTGAACCTTAGAAACTTCCAAGCCAAAATAGAGCATTGCAGTGTCTGGTTTTCAAGGGGAACCTAGATATGATGGGATAAACCTAGTGGAATGCAGAGAATTCAGTGGCATGCATCACCTCTGGATATAAACTCTACACAGGGCGGAAAGGAGAAAGAAGTGTTGCTCTTCACATCGAAAAGGGCATGGAGCCCACCAGACTTGGAAACCAAGCACAGAAGTACTGTAAGTGACAATACCTAGTTCCAGATCTTAATTTAGCACTAGGAACATGCTATCAGCCCGTAGACCAGAGGTCGGCAACCCGCGGCTCCAGAGCCGCACTTGGCTCTTGAACCCCTCTGCTGCTAGTTAAGTAAATCGCTACATTCCTCTGCTAAGCGAGCTTCCTGCAGGCTCTCATGTTACACAAAATGCCGCTGAAAAGATTCTCTTTGTCCCAATGTAATCTCCATCTGAATGTTAAAAGCTGCACTTGCGACCTGTCACAATTCACATCACTTGACTGTTTATCTGCTAATCAGTCACTAAACACACCTATATCTGCCAATTTACTGAGCTTTCCCAGCTCCAACCGTGGATAAATCCAAAGAAAAGAAAAGTTTCTGAAGAAAACCAAACGTTTAATGGTACGTGGGTAGATTCATTTGCTGTTACTGCTGACGAACTTAAGGGGTTTGCTGTTTAATGCATGAAGCCCTTTAGCACTGACTTTGACTCTGCAGGAAGCTGTTCTCCTATTCAAAATATATGAAAGGAGTCCTACTAGTTTATAATGTAAGATTAAAAATAACAGTTTGTAGTGACTGAACAAGAGCTGCAGCTGAATCATAATGAAGATATAGATCTACTTCTTTGTTTTAAGAAGATTCTTATAAAAATTCCAGCAACATGATTACATTGGGAGAGGGATGTTTGTTCAATATTTCACCACGTGATAAAGGATGAGGGCACACAGAAGCAGACGGAATGTTTGGTTTGCTGCTAGTGGATAATATAAGTTCGGCTTTTTATTTCATAAATACGAGGAGGACTCAGACATTGAGTATTTTATTTGAAAGTACCTTTCAACCCAGCGTCTTTTTTTTCGGAGTTCAAAATGTTTTTGTTGCATGCAGAAATAAAAAATTGTTTTCTCTTAGTAGTTCATTGATTTCATAAATGCAACACACTATAGTTTTTTTTTATACATAGCATAAAGGTAAAAAACTATGCAGTGTTATCTTCATTTTAGATGTCAGAAGGGTTTTGCGGCTCCCTGTGTTTTCTGTGGGAAATGGGTCCAAATGGCTCTTTGAATGTTAAAGGTTGCCGACCCCTGCCCTAGACCATAACATTCAGGTTATTTTGAGATAGAGAAAGAAATCAGGGAGGCCTTAAAAAGGTGGGTGAGGGAGAACAGTCCTGTAATAATTGGGTGACTTAGCTACTCCAACATCAACCAGATAAGTGTATGTTCCAGTTCCTACAAAGAGACTCCATTTCTCAATGCCTTAGGTGACTGTGCCCTAAAAGAGCTGGTCATGAACAACCAGTGACCACAGTGTTATCCATGGTTGTATATATATATGTATAAGATTGCTAGGGCAGTCCAGAACAATCACATTAGAGCAGCCTTTTCTAAAATGAGGGAACTGATAAAAGGAAGATGAAAGAGGGAGTCAGGAAGCTTGACTGTCTTCAAAATGTCTGGAGATTACTCCATACACACCATAATAGAAGTTTAGATAGTATGTATGATGCAAGTTAGGAAAGGTAGCACCAAGTCCAAGAGGTTACTAGCATGATTAATGAGTAGTGTCTAGGAAGCAGAAGGCTTCCCACAGAAAAACGGAACTAGCAGCTGTAAAAAGAGATGTAAACGAACCTGTACACACTAAGGGATGCAAAAATGCCTTTTCAGGAGTATATCACTATCAACTTCAAGCCCAACAATAAATGAATTTGATATCAGAAGCAAGAAACCCATTAGAAGGTTAATTTGATCATCTGGTGATAATAAACAAAGGAGTACTGATGTGAGGGATAAGGAGATTGTAGAGTACCTGAGCTGATTATTTTCATCTGTGTGGACTGCAGAAAGCAAATGACAAATACCCATGGCTTTCCTGATATTTTCAGGAAAGGAGTCTGAGGAACCAAGGATCTATATTGGGACCAAAGCTTCTCAATTTTCTCATAAATGATTATGAATGAACAGTGAAGTGGCAAAGTATGCTGATGATACCAAAGTTTACAGTGGTCAAAACCGAAAGGGATTGCGAATTGCTCCAAAAGGATATTTCCAAACTGGGAGATGAGGCCTCAGTGGCGAATGTGATTCAGTGTAAACAAGGGTAAAGTGATGCACGCACAGGTGAAAAATCCCAACTTCCAAGAATACATTGGTAGGGAGGACCAGAGCAGCAGCTAAGTCTGGAAGTTGCCTCATGTGACAGTCCTGTTATTCTCACAGGATCTCCTGCATATCAATTAGAAAATAGAACAAAAGGAGGTGGACGTAGAGAGCAGCTGGTCACTCTCTTTCTCCTGCTGGTAGCTGTGCTATGAGCCTGGCTTAACCAGATGTGCCCAGCAGCAGGGAGATAGGGTAAAAAGAATGGGGGGAGGGGGGATAGTCAGAGATCATGGATAAAAAACCCTATGAAAACACTTTGTTATCTTATGCCGTTGTTATATCTGTTTCTCATATTGAGGCACGTACGTTGTCCATAGAGCCAAAATGGCATTACACATGGACTACAGGAAGCTATGAGCTAGGCTGGGAAATCCCCAGGTTTGCAGAAGTACAAAAATGGGGTGGGGGAGGGAGAGGGATAAAAGCATAGATGAAGTGCCAGACTAGGTGTGCTCAGAGATAGAAGATGCTAATTGCAGAATGGAAAACTGGGTGAGAAGGGGAATGAGATAGAATATCCTGGAGGGAGGCTGGAAGAAGAAACAGGAGAAGAAACTGGAAGAAGAAACAGTCCGTACTGCAACATTTTGCACGCACACCCACCCCTT
Organism: Varanus salvator macromaculatus; assembly: GCA_023646645.1. Taxonomy (NCBI): domain Eukaryota; kingdom Metazoa; phylum Chordata; class Lepidosauria; order Squamata; family Varanidae; genus Varanus; species Varanus salvator. The sequence goes on along the minus strand of JAIXND010000771.1, from coordinate 14,417,193 downwards.
GCGATAGAGTTCCTTCGAATTCCTCATGTACCTCAGCCTCTCCAAACTTGAGCTCTTCTAATAGGATTCAGACCTATCAACATCAGCATATTGGAGGGGAATGAGCCAAAAGGGGGGCAGATTTTACTGAGCATGTGGGAATTAGCTGGAGGCTGCTTCTGATCCCTCCTCCTTTGTCTTCTCTACATGAGATTGAGTTTGTCCCCTAGGGTGCTCTGCAGTGACTTGGGCCTGCTGTGGGAAAATAATAAAGTTATCATAACTGTGCTGCATAGGTCCTACTATATTTGGTAGTAATTACTTCCGAAAAGTAGGTTGTTATTACTATTGCTATCAGAATTTCTTACAGCAGGTTTGTAAGGAAAAGCAGCAACTTTATTAATTGTTGTTGTAAAATATTAACAAAGCAAAAACAAAGAGGAAAAACCTAACTATAAATGTTTCTATGTTTCTAAATCTGTGTAGATATTTTTCAATGTGTGCATATGAATTCTTTCTGTATGAGAAGATATGGCTTTGTTGTTGTTAGATGCAAAGTTGTGCCTGACCCATCGTGACCCCATGGACAACATTCCTCCAGGCCTTCCTGTCCTCCACCATCCACCATCTCCCAGAGTCCACTGAAGTTCACCCTAACTGTTTCAGTGACTCCATCCAGCCACCTCATCCTCTGCCGTCCCCTTCTTCTTTTGCCATCTATTGTTCCCAGCATTGGGCTCTTCTCCAGGGAGTCCTTCCTTCTCATTAGGTGGCCAAAGTATTTGAGCTTCATCTTCAGTATCTGGCCTTCTAAAGAGCAGTCGGGGTTGATCTCTAGGACTGACTGGTTTGATCTCCTTGCAGTCCATAAGCAGTGCATATGTAAGCTTCAACTAAAGGAGGCCAAATATCCAAACACTCTGCATTCATCAAAAGTGGACCAAACACTAAAAATGTGGAAAAGGTCAAAGGAGATGCTGTGGTTGGCCTAGAGTGACCCATTCAAAAAAGCTATACTGACTTCATCTTACCCGGAAAAAGGAATCTCACTTATGCAAGTGGTTCTCTGCTTAAAAGACCAAGACACCAGATGCTGGCACTGTAATACAGATGATCTGGATGGGGTCCTCTGAAGTCCACCACTTAGCCAATCTCTTCGGCAAAGTAAGTCCAACTGAGGGTCAATGTGGTGCAGTGGTTAAGAGCAAGGGACTGGGAATCAGGCGATCTGGGTTCTAGTCCCCGCTCAGCCATGGAGCTCGCGGGGTGACTTTGAGCCAGTCACTGTTTCTCAGGCCAACCTACCTCACAGGGTTGTTGTGAGGATACAAGTGACAATTACATAAGCTACCTCAAGATTCTTGGAAGGGAAAAATTGGAATCTAATATAAAAAAAACTGACTGGGACTTCCGTCTGAGTAGGTGTGATGCTCAAAAATGCACTGCAAACATTTTACATACTTCCTTCTCCCCTTTCTTCCAAGAAATGGCTCATGTATAACATGTACGTGCAAACTGTGCTTTATACAAATTGTAAATCTAATTAGATTCTATCTCTCAATTTCTGACGGGATGCATTCCCAGCATGGTCCACAGTTGAATGAATGGATCACAAAGTTTACATCAAGGGAAAAACTTGCAGTTAATAATCTGGTCAAATTCTTACAAGATGTTCAGCAGCCATTCTGTTCCTTGTATTGACTTGTCTAAAATAGGAACTACAGGAAGATGAAGCAAAGCATTTTTTTCCTGTCTGTGGTTATTTGCAGAACGACTGTGACAAGTCATAAGAATTCAACTCATTTTTAAACTAGATTCCCTCCTCTGCCTGAACTCTTTCTATTGACAGGCTTGCTGCCTTGAAAATTCCTTTTTCTAGAAACATACCTTTCCACTCCTGGCAAATTTTAGCGAATTCAAATTCGGCATCTTTTTCTGAGAAGTCATTTCTGGCCTACTTTGCACTTTGCAAACCTAACGACCAATTTGATGATGGTACAGGAAGTGGTGCCAGTTATTGGTAACAACCATGAATAGAAGCGTTGGACCCAGCATGCTTACAAAGGTAGGACAGTTTCGCTTTGAGCAAGCAATGCCACAATAAGATTTAAGAGTTGTGCTGTGCAATCCTATGTAAATCTATTCTGATACATCCTGTGTTGAACTCAATAGGACTGGTTCCCAAGGATGCGAATAGTGCCTATAATTTTGTTCATGGAATTCCTGGGAGTAAGCCCATTAGACCCAATGGAATTGACTTCAGGGTAAATTGGCACAGAATTGTACCGTTCTGCTGCAGTCCTATACTTACTAGAGATTAAGTCCCACTGAAATTACTCCTGAGTACACTTACATAGGATTGCTTTGTATGGTTGGGAGAATTGTTGAGGAATCCTAAATCACAAATGCTTTCAGAAATGAACTGGGATAGAATGACCTGTCCTCCTTCATCCTCTTCGTTGAAGGCTGGTGAAAGTCAGTGAATCAATTTTCTTTGTGCGGGTATTTCTTGAGCAGACCATTTCTTTGAATGATTCACCTGATTATTTCAGAAAGTGACAATACAAAATGTATCACATGGATAATGCTCTTTATGAACTGAACCAGGTATGGGGGAGCTGTGTCTGAAAGGACATCGGGTAGGAGGAGAGTCTTTGAAGTCTGAAATGTTAAGGAAAGTTGGAAAGAAAGCTGAAGGGGACTTGGAGAAACAATTGAGATGATAATTTAGTTTATTGACAAGTTGGAAGAAGGAGGCATTTCTAGTACACACATCTTACATTTACTGTGGAACTGTTCACAGTCCAACAGATAAACACCCAGGCTCTTGTCAATCCTGAGTAAATGGATGCATGTCAGTGAAGCTGCAGGTAATGCTTTTTCACACCTATCATGTACCTAGTGCTACATGGTGAAGCATGTGTATCTCTTTTAAACCTAGTGTGTTGGTAACAAAGCTTGCCACCTTTACTTGTGAAAACCGTGTGCATGACAAAGCTGTCCTGGGAGCTAAGCCAGTGGGATAGAGTGTACCTGCTCTTAAATCATGAAGGTAGTAATACATTGTTTTCCCCTGTAACCTACACAGGGTGTGACCCGGTGCTTTTAATCCCCATTCAGCCCTATAGCTCACCTGAGGCGCTTACTACCCCTTACTCTTACCTCCCTCACAGCATTGTTGTAAGGATAAAAATGGAAAGGGGAACTGTATGCTGCCATAAGCTGCTTGGAGGAAAGTCTGGATCTCCAAATGTATGACTGGATTCAGATCACACAGAAATGGACTTCCCCGCTGCCTCTTTTCTATGGCAGCCCTTGCAGCACCCTGAAAATACTGCATACAGTCCACAGATCCTGCTTAGGAGGGGGATCTCCTGAAGAGAGCTCTTCCTTTCACAGAAGGCAGATCCTGGATCCAATGTATAATAAAAATGGGGCAGAAAGTTGAGTGAGTGTTCAAGGATCTCCCATAGCAATCAATGATAACTGAAAGCACAACGTTTGGATGGTTCATGCCTCTGGGCAGTGGTGCCTTACCTCTCAGGATGAAGAGAACTCCTGACAACAAAATCCTTGCCATGCTTATGCAGAACTGATTTTGAGTAATGGTGCTTGGGACTGCAGATGCAAGAGCACATGGAATTGGATCATGTGTGGCCTGAGGCTATGTATGTTGGCTCAGCGAACTTCACTCAGTTCAACCAGGCTTATTCTGAAGCACATGTGTATAGGGTAACCTTAACCCTACACATGTATTGCTTTAGGGTGGATTAGTGGCTCCTGAACATGTGTTTGCCTCCTCTTAAGGCAGGATTTTAAACCTGGACTTCAGAAACCATGTTTGTTGTGAGGCTTTAAGAGTTAAAAGGAGAGTTTAATCCACATAAGTTCTTACCGATGTAGAATGAGTGATAGTATTTTCTTCTTCCAAGTAAAATTAAAGAATATAATCTTATTCTGAGTGGATAAGAGTGGATAATTCTTATGTCATGAGTGGAGTCTGCTGGAACCAGGGGGTCGAACTAGATGGCCCAGGAGGCCCCTTCTGATGCACTCTGTTTCTATGTTTCTGTGCTTCCAATTTTAGGGAGTACAAGAAAAGCTTGAGGACAAAATGATCAAGGAGCTTGGGTAGCTCCCTCAATGAAGAATGGCTACAAGGAAGGCTTGTATTTAGGTTAGCAAAATGCATGGAAAGTATTGTTCATTTGCAAAGCATGTTTATGGCTGCAGCTGCTTTTTCTCAAAATTATCTGGTGCAGTGAGTAATAGTAGCCCTGTTACCAAGAACTCAGGGTGAAATATGCACAATTGTGCACCACATTTGTGATTGCTCAGGGAGTTGCTGTGCTAGCACTCAGCCATTAAGCTCTCTAGCTGCCTTTGGGCCAGTTGCTGGAGCATCTCTCTCTCTCTCTCTCTCTCTCTCTCTCTCTCTCTCTCTCAGCCTACCCCCATCTTGCACAGATGTTGTAAGGAAGCAACAGGGGATACAAGATAAAGGGAAATGGTAGTGAGTAAAGGAACCCCTGAGCCTTTTGAAGAGATTAGATGTGGCATTTGAAGGTGACAAAAATACATTTAAATCACATCTAATCTTGCTCAACCAGTCTGGGCCTGCCTACCTACCTACCTACCTACCTATCATTTTTGTGATCAGTGGCATGCCTGAGAAGACACAAATGGGATATACAACAAAATACTGCAGTGTATTTCAGCTAGCCATCCATTCCCTCTGGTAAGACACTCCATTCCATTGCCTTTGAGTTGTTTGGGAGATGCACTTCCTTGAAGGTCCTCCATTCCATGAAGATGTTTTGTACTTCTGCAATCTTTGGGATTTTTTTCACAAGTCTGCTGATACTTGTGAAGGAGCTCTCACATATATATATATAGAGAGAGAGGGAGAGGAGAGGGAGAGAGAATGGTGCTCAGTTTTCTGTAAAAAAGAGGAAGGTCACATAAAAAAGGGGGAATACAGAGACAAAGAAAAAGGGTAGTGATTAAGGAACCAGGGAGAATTGCACCAAACCAGAGAATGTTAAAAAGTGATTAAGCAGCAGATTCCAGCCAAGACCAGATGGTCAATTTGAATATCCAGGCCCCACTGAAAGTATTTCATTTTCATGGGTTTGTTTTGCTTTGTTCTTTCCAATTCATTCTTTCTCTGTGCAAAAGATGTCATTAAGCAAGCCTTTATTTATATCTTCTGAAAGGCAATCACTGAGACATTACAGGAACGGGGCGGGGGGTCAGCGGGGAGTGCACACTGAAAATTAAGAACCACCACACATAAGACAACATTAACACAAACACACACACAGATGCCACCAGCACTAACTCACACAAACAAAAAGGGTGCTTGGAAATGTACAGCTAAAATAGTCCGTAAGGGCAGAAAAATCTGTCGTGTCGTGTCGTGTGCAGCTGTATCGCATCACGTTCATGCTGTGATGATACTTTATAGGTGAGATTTAAAAAGGGGTCTTACGGTGGCTCCCCCCGCCCCCCAGCCACGGCTGCTGCCCCCTGTGCCTGCTTCTCTCTCCCTTGATATTGGAGACACCAAGCATCCATTTGCATGGAGATAACGGCAAGCCAATTGCAACGCTGGATTATGTGATCAGGTCCCTTCATCCCTGCAGGCTGTTCACTTCACTCAAAAACTCCTCCTCCAGGCTGGGGAGGACAGAAGCAGCCAAGGTTCACAACCAAACCTTACAAATATTGAAACTGTGATTCATAGTTTGCCCTGCTTTTTTTTTAAAAAGGCAAAAATAGGGAATCAATTCTGGAGTGTGCATTAGGTGATGGACCCATAGAGGCTGAAGGTGAAGCCAGCAAAATGAAAGTGAACGTGAGTATCAGATGTCGCTTTTAGCCCTGCTTTATAGTATTTATTTGTTATGGTATGTAAGTCAGCTTCAGCTCTATGGACAAAAATAAGAGACACAGAGGTGCAATCTGTATCAATTGGGAAGGAATGTTTCATTCTTTTTTATTGTTTGCAGTTGTTTCAATATGGTATTTTACATTCTTAACATTTTGGTTTATTTTTCTTGATCTGCAAGTTGATTGGCAGTCCTATACATTTAACAAGACAAATACAATCAAACATTTATAAGATACTTTCGCTACAATCCTAGGCACCCCTCTTGGCAAGTATCATCAAAGCTTCCTTCTGAGTACACATGTGCAAACTACAGCGTTTTAGGCCACTGGCTTCGTTTATAGAAGTTTGAAAATCAAGGTAGACATACTGGACTATGAAGAAAGAAACAACCAATCCTTCATTGGGCTACACTTTTATTAGAACCACCAGAACAGCACAAAAGACTGGGGCAACTCTGTTGTGATTGTGTGATGTTTTGGTAGGTCTCCCAGGAAAGGTATTGCTCAGCTGATGGTTTTGAATAGTTCAGGTGCTTTTAATTGTTTTCATGTGCACAGTGGTTTAAACTGCTGTGCTGCTGGGCTGGTTGATCAGAAGGTCACTGGTTCGAATCTGCACAACAGGGTGAGTTTCCGTTGCTCCGTCCCAGCTCCTGCCAACCTTGCAGTTTGAAAGCATGCAAATGCAAGTAGAGAAAAAGGTACCACTTCGGTGGGCAAGTAACAGTGTTCCGTGCACTTCGGTGTTTAGTCATGCCGGCCACATGACCACGGAGACTGTCTGCAGACAAACGCTGGCTCCCTCGGCTAGGAAACAGAGATGAGCACCGCCCCCTAGAGTCAGACATGGCTGGACTTAACGTCAAGGGGAAACCTTTACCTTTACATGTATTCATTGATGGTGGGCATGTCGTGAGCGGAGCTGGCTGGAGCCGGGGGTCAGACTAGATGGCCCAGGAGACCCCTTCTGACTCACTCTGTTTCTATGTTTCTATAAGTACTAGTTCAGTATAATTATAAAAGTCTTCCATTATCTCTACCCTTCAGCTCAACCCATATGACTATATATATATATATTTGCGAAAGAGACGAGGGATGTTTATGAGAGAACAAAAATGCCGCCCTCTAAATTTCTTTGCTCTTCTTTCAAAAGTCACATTGCGTGCAGCATGTTCTGTTCTTGGTTTTAACCAGACTCTCTTTTAGACTAAATGAAATAGGATATTTCTGAAGGAATGCAATATTTGCAATATTTGTGCAATATTTGAGAACTATTGAATGTTTTTCCTCTGATGTTGAGAAGGAAGTGAATTATTAACAGCTGCTGACTGACACTGTGCTTAGAACAGATTGGTCCAAACTTTCCCAACCCAGTGTCCTACATATGGACTGAAATGATGACCATCCACAGGCAGCATGTATGGGGAGGATGGAGATCATAGTCCAGTGCTTCTGGAGAGTATCAGATTAGAGAAGGCTGCTCTGATGTAATTCTGTTGTGATTAGCCACATATTGAATGTTGCATGTTGAATATCCAAACCTCAAAGTGGATATTGTAGAGATGGAGAAATTGCAGAAAAGGGCAGCTAAAACAGCAAGATACCGGAGCACATCTTTTATATAGAAGACCTGTGTTTGGGACTGTTTAGTTTAAAATAAAGAGAAGGTAGTTCTGGGGAGCATCATGAAGATTTATAGCATTTTGCTGTAAAAAAGTTGGATATAAATAATTTTATGAGAATGAGAAAAAATATCCTCTTTTTTCACAATGTGCAAACTGTTATACACTTCTGGGGTCATTCCATAAAGTGAATGCTGGGAGATTCGGGACTGATAAAAAGAAGTATCTTCACACAGCAAATTTGCCAGCACAGATGTAATGATGGTCAGTCATTTGGATGGCTTGAACTAGGATAGATACATTCATGAAGAAGAAAGCTATTCATGGCCACTATCCTGTGCTACCTACAGTGCAGAAGCAGAATGCCAAGGTGTGAAATATGAATAGGAGGGGGCTTTTGCTGGCCTTTTGGGTTTCCTTGGGTTTTGGGTGGCTGGTTGGCCATAATGGGGGAAAAACTATGTTTGCCTAGACAGGCCTTTGGTTTGATGTCAAGCAGGTACATTTGCAGCAAGCCAGGGATGTATGAGGACTGTTGTCAAAACAGCACAAAACAGCACATCGATCTTGCACAAGCCACCTATAGATGAACATCATTACTTTTTTCTGGAGACTTTATATTTCTCTTTCCCCAACCTGTTTCCCTCTATATGCACTGGACTAAGCTCCCAACATCCCTCAGCCAAAGGGGATGCCAGGAGTTGTAGTCCAACATGTCTGGAGGATAACAGGCAGTAGAAGGCTGTTTCAGGGGCTATAGAACAGTGTTTTTCAACATTTCCACAGCTGGGGACTGGTGAAAACGGGAAAACCACATTGGGGACCACTGAGGCAGAAACAAAAAGCACCATATACATAATACACTATTCTGTGTATTAGTTTCCAAAGACAATACCGAGAGAGGGAGAGGGGGAGGGGGAGGGGGAGGGGGAGATCTCCAAAACAACCAGAAACCAAGCAACATAAAATGCCAGCAGAAGAACAAAATACCAAAATTGGCATGACATGGCTGGCTCCCACTAAGCTGTCTCTCCCTCCCTGATGCCCTAGCGCCAGCAGCACCAGCTCACCTCCCAGGAACACGATGCCAGCCTCCGTGGCAGTCTGCAGCAAGCGGATGCAGCCCCCCGCCCCCACACAGAGACAGGCAGGAAATAGTCCATGAACAGGTGCTGGTCCACAGACCAATGGTTGAAGGCCACTGCTGTAGAAGATGACATGCTAAAGCCAACTTACAGTTGTATTTAAGGGAAGGGCCATGGCTCAGTGGTACAGCACCTGTTCTGCAGATGGAGGGACCCAGGTCCCCTTTCTGGCATCTCCAGAAAGCACTGGAAAGGTTCTCACCCAAAACCCTGGAAAACTGTTGCTGCCAGCCAATGTGGATAACACTGGGCTAGACACCAGATAAGATAGCAGCTTCCTATGTTTGCGCTTCATCCTCCTCTGGCTTCAGTGTTTCCTTTTGTCTTTGTGTGATAAAAATGTCTATATGCCTGCCAATCGAACACTGAATGAAGTGCACTGTAAAGCTCATGTTATAATAATGTGTTGAATATGACAGCACCATAAAGCTCTGCTTTGATTCAGTGGGCTTACTTTCAAGAAAGCAGACAGAAAACTACAGCCTTAAAAAAAACCTGGCATAATTTCTGTGGCTACAACATTTGACCCTCCCCACATTAAGCCACTTTTTCCTTTTCTGCTAATAACTGAGTATTGTTAAACAAAATGAATGGATGGAACTTAGGATGCCACTTGAGTTGGGCTTGTCTGAGAACTGCGGTTGTTCATAGATCCCAGTTCAAATGGTAACACTGGTCTGTTTCAGAAGGGTAGTCATCTTCCAGCAAAAGACAAGTAGATCAATTGCAAAATAAGTGCTTGTTGACTACGGAACCCACTTCATCAGATGCATAAAGGGCTGTCCAAAATAGACTTAAATATTGCAGGGGAAGGGAGAAAAGGAGCCATAAATATACTGTAATAATTCCAGAAAGTAGCTGGATTAATCTAGTTCAGCAAATAATAACTACATGTGCAATACTTAGGAGGTTTAGGTAGATCAAAGGCCCGTAACTTCCAGCATGACTGTCTGGGGGACTTAATAGTCCTTTTTCTGTCTAAGCTTATGTAGGGTTGTACCCTGAGTGTCTCGGAGCACCCGTAAATTTAACACATCTATTCTGGCACAAGTCTTTATGGACCATGAGCTTTTCTGCATGAGGCTGTTAATCTATCGCATCTGCTTTCTCACAGAAATGAGAACTGAGTGCTCAAAGAGGAGCATTTCTATTTTTGTTTCTCTGCTACATAAGTTATAACAGTCATTGTGGCATAGCAGACAGTGCAAATACATAAGAAGAACTTATATTTCCTTTCACTTTCACAGTTAAATGCTTCATTTTTCCTGTCCTAAATAAATACTCCTTGAATGTACTGCTGGGACACAGAATAGAAACTGGAGGGTCTTAATGTTGTCTTAAGAACCCATAAAGAACTATGAACAGGGAATGATAATATATCATATAAGAAAAGTCCTGCAGCCCACTTCATCAAAGCTTTAATGCAGCTCATGAACTGGGCTATCGTTTCTGAAAGCTTACACTAGAATAAATTTGCTGGTCTTTAAGGGACAATAAGGCACTTCAATGAATATACTAGCATGCTGCAGAGTAGCCTTTTTTCAACAGGGGGTCTTGCAGATGTTCACTCTCTTACAGCCAGCATAGCTAATGTGGTCTACCGCATCTGGGGTGCACCAGCTCGGGAAAGTCTTCCTTAGAAGGCTGCACTACCATGTGAATAATGTAATGCTAGAATTGTCCAGAAGACAGAAGCTGCCCCTGCAATTAAATGAAATCACCAATTAAATGAAATTGGTGAGGTCCAAGTACCAAAGCTCTCTGGCCAGCTGGACCAGGCTATGATCAGGGATTGAACTCTGGATGGCTTTTAGTGCCGCTTCTTGGCAGACAGAACCTTTCAGTCCATGGTGGCTGGGATCGTGGCATTTGCCTGGCAGATAACAATGTCTCACATGTGACGTGGTGACACAACGCTCTTGAGGAATTCTTGACTGTATTTCCTCTTGGTGTGAAACATAGTGACTCTAGGGAAACAAACAAAGGCAGTACTATGCCTGGTTGCACGTGGCTGGTTTAATAAGCCACAGCCTGCCTTCACACACATGTGGGTAGATGAACACCCACACTCTTGTGGTAGGATGGGTAAGCTGGGAACTTGGGTGTCAGGCACTCTGTATTCATCAGGCTGGGTCACCAGCCACTGTGGCTTATGAACTACCCTCATGCCATAGAAACAGGGTCATTGTCAGTCCTGAATGAAACACTGAAAGTGCTTTCAAGACACGCAGTGCCAGCTTGCTTCAAAGCCCAAATTAGGAAAACAAAAGGGAGTACAAGCTCCCACAAGGAAGGTGCAAACAGATGATTAAAGATGTTAAAAAGTACTTTGAGCAGCATATCAATATCAAGGCTAATAAAGAATTTTTAACTATATCAGAAACAGGAAACCAGCTAGGAGGATGACTGAATGATTGGATAACAATGGAATTAAAGTACTAAAGGAGGATAAGGAGATTGCAGAGAAGCCGAATGAATTCTTTTCATATGTCCTCCCAGAAAAAGATATAGGACAGATACTGTTCCTGCACTGATGATTTCAGAAAGGGGATCTGAGGAACGAAATCATTGAGCTTAGATGGTATCCATCCTTTGCTGAAAGTTTTTTACAAAAATATTCCTAAGATCAGTCTCTGTACCAGTGTACTGGAGAATGGCCAATGTGACACCAATTTTTAAAAAGGGGGAGCCAGGGCATCACGGGCCAGCTAGTTTAATGTCTCTTCCAGGAAAATTCACTGACAGTGCTATTAAAGACAGATTCATTAAGCATATTGGAGGACAAACCCTGCTGAGAAAGCATCAACTTTCTTGATAATAAGGGTAATCCATGTCTTACTAACTTTTAGTTTTTTAAAGAGTATCAATATGCATGTGAATGGGGTGATCCAGTAGAAACTGTTTATTTGGACTTGCAGGAGTGGCTTGCCAAAGTCCTTCACCAAAGTCACTCAACAAACTTAGCAGTCATGGAATAAGAAGGGGGTTAAATTACAGAAAGCAAAGAGTGGGAATGAATGGTAATCTCTCTCAAAGGAGGGGTGTTATCAGTCGGGACCCAATTGGATGTGTATTAGGACTGATGCATTTCAACTTATTACTGATCTGGAATTAGGAGTGGGCAGTAAAGTGGCCAAGTTTGCCAGCGAGACCAAACCATTTAGGGTAATTACAACCAAACAGAATTGTGAGGTGCTTCAAAGGGATCTCTCCAAGCTAGGAGAATGGGAAATGCAGTTCAGTGTAAAATGTAAGATAGTGCATGTTGGGGCAAAACAATCCCAACTTCAAGGATAGGCTGATGGGATCTGATCTGGCAATGACTGATCAATAGTAGGATCTTTGTGCTGTGGTTGGCACCTTAATGAAAACATTGACCAATGTGTGGCCCCTGTGAAAAAGGCGTAATTAGGAAAGGAATTGAAAATAAAACTGCCAATGTTACACTGCTCTTACACAAATGTGTGGTGTGACCGCCATAGAATACTTTGTAAAGTCCTGGTCACTGCACATTTAAAACCCTATTGTGGAGTTGGAAAAAAGGCAGAGAAGGACAAGTTAGGTGATCAAGGAGTTGGAGCAACTCATCTATAAGGAAAGATTGCAACAGGTGAGATTGCTTAGCTTTTCCGACACCTGCCATGCTGATTTCCCTAAACAAAATTTGGAAAATTACGATTACAACCAAATTAAATGTTGCATGTAAATATAATAACTCTGACCAAATTTCACACGTGTGTGAAACTCTGTTCCTGAATTTATACTCCTAATGTTCTTGCCAGCTAAATACAACGCGGTTGCCAAAATCAGCTTCCATTGTTGGATCTCAATTGTCTGCTTGGATAGTGACCCCATGTTTGTTATTATAAGGCGTATGAAACACTTGGCTGCCTCCTCAAATGATTCCACAGCTAAGCTAGGTTACTGTTCCAGCAGTCAGCCTCCCATTCTCTTGAAATAAAGTGCCCACTGAGTTCAGCACAGAGCCATTGTCTCCTCCGGTGTCCATCCCCTCAGTGACCATGGGAAGAGCTGCTCTATTAAGTGGAGCTGTGCTGCAAATTTCCCCCACATTTTCCCTCATTCAATTTGATAGAGGAGAAAGTGCTTTGGAAAATCATTCAAAGGAGAAGATGATGCCAGATCAATCCTCATGAGAACAGTTCAGCATTATGAGGTTTATGAGGTGGCCAAGGAATAGGCATGACTTGTGTCCCAGAATCTCTCTTGCTTGTAGCCCCCTGGCCTCTCATGCTTCAGTTCATTTTATGTAGTGGCCGCCCTCCCTGTTCGCCCCCAAACTGCCCCAGAATATCACTTGGCAGGGGGCATTATGGAGGATGCAAAATGGAGGCTGGGCAGCCAGCTTGGCACCAGCGCTTATCCTCCCAGCCTTAAGACCATCTTTTGATCTCAGAGATTTGACAGCGTATGATGACGACAAAACAGACAACCAAATATGAGATGGACTGAATCCATAAAGGAAGCCACAGCTCTGACTCTGGAAGAGTTGAGTGGAGCTGTCATTAACCGGACATTTTGCAAGGCTGTAATTCATTCGGTTGTCATAAATTGGAGTCGATTTGACAGCACATAACACACATATGATGGAAGTTTTAATAAGATCTTAAATATATCTCATTGCTTGTTTAAACTTGTTTTAAATATGTGTGTTGCTCTCTCTGTTGCATTTTTACATGTTTGTTCATACATTGTTTTTTTACAATGTTTTGTTGTTAGTCACAAAGTCGAGTCCGACCCATCGCGACCCCATGGACAACATTCCTCCAGGCCCTCCTGTCCTCCACCATCTCCCGGAGTCCACTCAAGCTCACACCAACCACCTCAGTGACTCCATCCAGCCACCTCATCCTCTGCCGTCCCCTTCTTCTTTTGCCTTCTATTGTTCCCAGCATTAGACTCTTCTCCAGGGAGTCCTTCCTTCTCATTAGGTGGCCAAAGTATTTGAGTTTCATCTTCACTATCTGGCCTTCTAAAGAGCAGTCAGGGTTGATCTCCTCTAGGACTGACCGGTTTGATCGCCTTGCGGTCCAAGGGACTTGCAGGAGTCTTCTCCAGCACCACAACTCAAAGGCCTCAATCCTTTTGCGCTCAGCCTTCCTTATTGTCCAGCTTTCACAGCCATACATTGCAACTGGGAAAACCATAGCCTTGACTATACGCACTTTTGTTGGCAGGGTGATGTCTCTGCTTTTTAGTATGCTATCTAGATTTGCCATAGCTTTCCTCCCCAGAAGCAAGCGTCTTTTAATTTCTTGGCTGCAGTCCCCGTCTGCGGTGATCTTGGAGCCCAGGAAAATAAAATCTGTCACTACCACCATTTCTTCCCCATCTATTTGCCAGGAAGTGAGAGGACCAGATGCCATGATCTTAGTTTTCTTAATGTTGAGTTTCAAGCCAACTTTTGCGCTCTCCCCCTTCACCCGCATCAAGAGGCTCTTTAGTTCCTCTTCACTTTCTGCCATGAGAGTGGTATCATCTGCATATCTGAGGTTGTTGATATTTCTTCCAGCAATCTTGATTCCAACTGGTGATTCATCTAGCCCTGCCTTTCTCATGATGTGCTCTGCATATAAGTTAAATAGGCAGGGTGACAGTATACAGCCTTGCCGAACTCCTTTCTCAATTTTGAACCAATCAGTGGTTCCGTGTCCGGTTCTCACTGTTGCTTCTTGACCTGCATATAGGTTTCTCAAGGACAAATAAGATGGTCTGGTACTCCCATCTCTTTAAGAACTTGCCACAATTTGTTGTGATCCACACAATCAAAGGCTTTAGCGTAGTCAATGAAGCAGAAGTAGATCTTTTTCTGGAACTCCCTGGCTTTCTCCATGATCCAGCGTATGTTGGCAATTTGATCTCTAGTTCCTCTCCCTCTTCAAAATCCTGCCTGTACTTCTGGTAGTTCTCGGTCCACATACTGCTGGAGCCTAGCTTGTAGGATTTTGAGCATCACTTTGCTAGCATGTGAAATGAGTGCAATGGTGCGGTAGTTTGAACATTCTTTGGCATTGCCCTTCTTGGGGATCGGAATGTAAACTGACCTTTTCCAATCCTGTGGCCACTGTTGAGTTTTCCAAATTTGCTGGCATAGTGAGTGTAGCACTTTAACTGCATCATCTTTCAGGATTTTGAATAGCTCAGCTGGAATGCTGTCACCTCCACTAGCTTTGTTGTTGCTCAGACTTCCTAAGGCCCATTTCACTTCACATTCCAGGATGTCTGGCTCGAGGTCAGTGACCACCCCATCGTGGTTATCAGGGATGTTAAGCTCTTTCTTGTATAGTTCTTCTGTGTAATCTTGCCACCTCTTCTTAATCTCTTCTGCCTCTGTTAGGTCCCTGCCATTTTGGTCCTTTATTATGCCCATCTTTGCATGAAATGTTCCCTTCATATCTCTAATTTTCTTGAAGAGATCTCTGGTCCTCCCTATTCTATTGTTTTCTTCTATTTCTTTGCACTGTTCATTTAGGAAGGCATTCTTATCTCTTCTAGCTGTTCTCTGGAATTCTGCATTCAATTGTTTGTATCTTTCTCTTTCTCCCTTGCCTTTCGCTTCCCTTCTTTCCTCAGCTATTTGTAAAGCTTCCTCAGACAGCCATTTTGCTTTCTTGCATTTCTTTTTCTTTGGGATGGTTTTAGTTGCTGCCTCTTGTACAATGTTGCAAACCTCCGTCCATAGTTCTTCAGGCACTCTGTCTATCAGATTTAATTCCTTAAATCTATTTGTCACCTCTACTGTATATTCATCAGGGATATGATTTAGGTCATACCTGAGTGGCCTAGTGCTTTTCCCTACTTTCTTCAACTTAAGCCTAAATTTTGCCACCAGAAGCTCATGATCTGAGCCACAGTCAGCTCCTGGTCTAGTTTTTACTGACTGTATAGAACTTCTCCATCTTTGGCTGCAGAGCACATAGTCAATCTGATTTCTGTGTTGACCATCTGGTGATGTCCATGTGTAGAGACGTCTCTTGGGTTGTTGGAAAAGAGTGTTTGTTATGACCATCGTATTCTCTTGACAAAATTCTACCAGCCTGTGTCCTGCTTCATTTTGTACTCCAAGGCCAAACTTGCCTGTTATTCCGGTTATCTTTTGGTTTCCTACTTTAGCATTCCAATCCCCCATGATGATAAGGACATCATTTTTTGGAGTTAATTCTAGCAGGTGTTGTAGGCCTTCATAGAACTGGTCAACTTCAGCCTCTTCAGCACCAGTGGTTGGGGCATAGACTTGGACTATTGTGATGTTGAATGGTTTGCCTTGGATTCGAACTGAGATCATTCTGTCATTTTGGAGATTGTATCCCAGTACTGCTTTTCCTACTCTTTTATTGACTATGAAGGCTACTCCATTTCTTCTGAGGGATTCTTGCCCGCAGTAGTATACCTGATGGTCATCTGAACTAAATTCACCCATGCCTGTCCATTTTAGTTCACTGATTCCTAAGATGTCGATGTTCAGTCTTGTCATCTCTTGTTTGACCACATGCAGCTTGCCTTGATTCATGGATCTTACATTCCAGGTTCCTATAGAGTAAAGATCTTTGCAGCATCGGACTTTCCTTTCACCTCCAGATACATCGGCAACTGAGTGTCCTTTCGGCTTTGACCCAGTCGCTTCATTCTTTCTGGCGCTACTAGTACTAGCCCTCCGCTCTTCCCCAGTAGCATATTGGACACCTTCCGACCTGAGGGGCTCATCTTCTGGTGTCATATCATTTTGCCTTTTGGTTTTCATGTCCATGGGGTTTTCATGGCGAAGATACTGGAGTGGGTTGCCATTTCCTTCTCCAGTGGATCACGTTTTGTCAGAGCTCTCTGCTATGACCTGTCCGTCTTGGGTGACCCTGCACGGCATAGCTCATAGCTTCATTGAGCTACGCAAGCCCCTTCGCCATGACAAGGCAGTGATCCATGTGTTTTAATCCTTGTAACTCCCCTGGAGATCTTTGGCCATTGGGCAGTATAGAAATATAATAACTGAAATGAAATGAATGCATTTGCAGCTGTTGCCACTTTTAGTTGCCATTTGTTTCCCTGCTGCATAAAAAGGAGAAAGAAACTGTGCAAAAAGGAGCAGCTTACGGTGAGCACTTCTTGGAAGAAACTGCCAAATGTCTCTTCTCCCTATGCAGAAATTCAGTGAAATTCCCCCCCTCCCCCACACACACACACTGGTGAATTTTCAGGTGCCAGTTCTAGTGTTAAGTGAGAGGGCACATCCAGACAGAGGGCTCCAAGCACTAGCCATCCTATACAGCTGTTCCATCTCTTACTCCTCAGTGGGTTTTCTATGTTAAAGGAAAAAGACAGAAGAAATGGTAAGAAAACACAGATGGGTCACCAGGAAAACTTAACATCTACCCAAGGCTGTGTCTTCCTTTCTGGAGTCAGTCAGTCTCATAGCTAGTCTTCCCTTTTGTCTTCTGCCTTCAACTTCCCCTACCATGACTGTCTTCTCCAGGGAGTTGTGCCTTCTTGTGAGGTGTCCAAAGTAGGACAGCCTCAGTTTTGTCATGCTTGCTTCTAGGGAAAGCTCTAGTTTGATTAGACCGAGGACCAACATGTTCATCTTTCTGTCAGTACAGAGTATTGATGAACAATGCAAAGATAAAATTCTTGTGATTAATATTGTTATTTCTATGATGCTCCATAGCAGAAACTCTTTTGGCAGTTTACAGCAGCACCTAAAATACAACAAAAATACAAAACAGCCCTTTGGAGATTCTACCAAGGCTGCCTCTGATTCTGCCACCCTGCAGCTAAGATGCCAGACCTGGCTGCTCCTCAAGAAGGGATCTGTGCTAAACAAGCAGATTTGTTAATTCTCCTTCTTTCGGTGCTCTTCAGCTTTCTTAGGGCAGTATAAGCCACTGTGGCTGAACCAGAAAGGAAATGAAAGGGCGGCGGGTGGAGAGATAGGTGTTTTACCATCCTTATTAATAAAATAGCGAAGTAGAAGAGGCTGGGGCAGAGATGGAGTTGCTGGCCCAGGCCTTTCTCTCCCAAGATAGGAAAACAAAGGCTGTTCCCTTTCCTTGTCCAGTGTAGTCACTGTAGCCCCCAAACAGTGCCCCAAACAGCACCTTTGAGATGACTGGAAAAGCGCTCTTGATTATGCAGTCTTTTGGGGATGTGTGAGCCATCTTTCTAGCGAACGCTAGGATGGAGAAGTCGGCAATGGATTTCACAACCACTTTGATTTGAAGAACGAGCAGGGGAAGATCCTGCTCTTGATACATTTTTCTGGTTCAGTCAAAGGAAGAGGCAGGGCGGTGTTTCAGTGCTAGAACAAGTGGAAAAGATTGCTAAGAGGTTTGGGTTGAGCGTCTCTGCCCCCTCAGATCTTAGATTGCAGCATTTCAGAGACTAACAGCACTTACCATCTTCTTACTGTGTCTTCCTACTTGTTTTCCATGTGCTCAGTTTGTATTCTGGGAAATAAAGCATCACAAGATTTCAGGCCTCCCAGGGAATTGGCCATATAACACTGACCTGTAGGCAAATGCGCTTCTTCAAAATAAGAGCTTTTTTAAAAAGTGTGTTGCTATGCCACTGATAGTCAAGGCTATGGTTTTCCCAGTTGTAATGTATGGCTGTGAAAGCTGGACCATAAGGAAGGCTGAGGGCAAAAGGATTGAGGCCTTTGAATTATGGTGCTGGAGGAGACTCCTGCGAGTCCCTTGGACCGCAAGGCGATCAAACCGGTCAGTCCTAGAGGAGATCAACCCTGACTGCTCTTTAGAAGGCCAGATCCTGAAGATGAAACTCAAATACTTTGGCCACCTAATGAGAAGGAAGGACTCCCTGGAGAAGAGCCTAATGCTGGGAACAATAGATGGCAAAAGAAGGAGAGGACGGCAGAGGATGAGGTGGCTGGATGGAGTCACAGAGGCGGTTGGTGTGAGCTTGAGTGGACTCCGGGGGATGGTGGAGGACAGGAGGGCCTGGAGGAATGTTGTCCATGAGGTCGTGATGGGTTGGATGCGACTTTGCAACTAACAACAACAACAATGCCACTGATATGGGGGGTGGGGTTGAATTTTTAATTGATGAAAATAGGAACACGCTTGAACATCTCTGCTGTCATGCCCAAGATTATTACCTGAGCCCTACCCTCCTACCACTCCTATTAGGCTTTTCTGAAGGCTCTACTCAGGGCTTTTCTACACAGGGTTTCTACTGTGTGCACCTGATTCCTTACTCATGGTGGTTTATGAGTACTTCAGAGAATGCCATGATCCTCAAAACCTCAAAACGATCAGCCTAAATTGCAAGAGCCAGATTCAGGCTAGATATCAGGAAAAGTTTCCTCACTGTCAGAGCAACAAAACAGTGGAACTAGTTGCCAAGGAAGGTCATGGGCTCTCCCACGCTTCAGACATTAAAGGTGAAACTGAACAGTCATCTGTGTGGGATGGTGTGAACTGGTGTCCTGCAATAGCAGGGTGTTGGACCTGATGGCCTTCTTGGCCCCTTCCGACTCTACTATTCTATGATTCATACATGTTTCTCTAGAGTATTTCCTGGTTTTTTTCTTTTTAAAATTTTTTCAAGAACAGGAAAAGTAGGGTATTCTTTTTGAAAGTGCTATTTCTACCTGTGTTTTTGTATAGCTATGCTATAGCCTAGCTCCAGCTAAGGGTTCTGTGGCAGAAAAGCAGAAACGGAAAAACCTTGTGTAGAGCTCAGAACTGAATTCTGTGAAAAAGCGACAGCAGACATGGCAATGAACCACCTTCCGTAGAAAAATTCTTGCTTGTATGATGTGGTCAAAACCATCTCCAACCCCAAAGGCCTGAAATCCCACGTCTCTGATGTGCTGTGTCAGTGGGGCTGTGGACTTACTTGCTAGGTAAGTCCACAGCCCTGGACTTGCCTATCAGCTTTTCCTGGCAGCTTGAATGCTCCGTTTTAATTTCCCATAATGCCCCAGAAGGCTGCTACATACATTGAAGCCATTGAGGGAAATATACACCATGGCTTCAAGCAACCCAGTAAGTAGGGGCAAGGTAGGGAAGGTCTCAACAGAGCAAAGGAGCTATACTGAATTTCCAGTGGTTGCCCAGGTATGCTGTATGTTCGTGGCTGCACTCAAGTTACCCTGCTATAATTCTACCCTCTGCTGTTTGTCTACAGTTCAAAATAGACCTCAGCAGCACAGTAGATGAAATAGGAGACTGTGCTGTGCTTTCTGTCTTAATGCTCATGTGCATGACCTTCCATGCATTTGCACTAGTGTTGAAACACATTTCTGGATGTTTCGTCCTGCTTGGGGTGCTGGTGGATGTAACTTCTAAAAGATGCTGAGGAGGGAGCTGAAACCTGAAAAATGACAACGGCAGCAATTTTGTACTAACAAGATCTTGATAGGTGATCCAAGATTGGGGCTACCGCTGGCAACCAAGGAGAAAGAAAGCTTTCCTCCACAAACCTGTTAATCTGCTGTTGATTCATTGTAAGCTTTGTCACTGAATTAAATCTGAGCGCCATACCAGGGGCACGCTCTCTCCTGCTTTTCCGCTGCACTGCGATATAGCAGAAAGGAGCAATTATAGAAGAGGAAATCATGCTTTCTTTTACTGTCACAATTAAACATTCCATTTCCCTTGCTTTAGAAAACTGAGGGTCTGCTTTTCTGGGGTTTTTAGAAGTGGCATACTGGCATCAGGATTGGCTGCACCATCTTTTCTAGTGTCACAGTGCATGCGCGGGAACACTAACCATGCAATTCTATTCACGTCTACACAGAAGGAAGCCCTGTTTTTCACAGTGGTGCTTGTTCTCTACTAGGTGGATGTATACTGAAGACACACTCTGCCAAATTCACGCAGTACAATCTAGTGGAGCATATTTTGCACTATCAGTAATGTACAGCGGTACCTTGGCTCACGAACTTGATCCGTTCCAGGACTCTGGTCATGACCCAAATTGATTGTGAGCCAAGTTAAATTTCCCCATAAAGGTCAATGTAAATAAGGCTTAATCCATTCTGCAACTATTTTTTTAATCAGAAAAAAGTGAAGCAAAGTGACAAAGAACAACAAAGATTGCAGCCATTCCCTCCCCCCCCCAGCACAACTGAGATCACGCCCGTAATCCCTGCACGTGCCTGTCATCCCAGCGTGGGGTGGGGGGGAGAGGGGCACGAACAGGGCGCACTGGGGGAGGGAGAGACGGGCGCTATTGAGCTGGTTGTGGTGGGGGGATTGCGCCCGTCTTTCCTTTCCTGCAGGAGCGCGCCCGTAATCACACACATCTTCCCTGCATGAACGCAACTGTGATCACGACCCTCTCCCCACTTGGGGCGGGGGAGGTGGCTGTAATCTTGGTCGTCACACAATGCGGAGTTCGTGCCCCACATCAAAATTTTCATGGAATTTTTGTTCACAACCCAATTTGGTTGGGAACCAAGCTGCTCGTG
The DNA here is from genome assembly GCA_023646645.1 of Varanus salvator macromaculatus. Classification (NCBI taxonomy): domain Eukaryota; kingdom Metazoa; phylum Chordata; class Lepidosauria; order Squamata; family Varanidae; genus Varanus; species Varanus salvator. Next base: position 14,396,107 of record JAIXND010000771.1, on the reverse strand, counting down.
AGCCAAGGTACCACTGTACTGTAGGAAAGTGGTGTTTTTCTCATATTAATTAATCTAATGAACATCCTTCAGGCTTTCAAGGGAGCAGCAAAACAGTGATTGCCATAGAAATGAACATGACACATAGACGGCAAAGAGTGGCCTTCCATAATGTGTAACAGTAGCGTAGTATTGAACTGTGATTCTTCAGATGGCAGTGGGTACACCTGTGACACTGTTGTTTCCTATAAAATGTTCCAAAGGCATAGTGAAGGAGCAGAACAAGGGGTGATCATACACGAACTGTTTTCCCACCAATGTTTTCTCTCCCCTAAAGAGTTTTTTCAGCTATTTTAGTCCCAGTTAGACTTAATGACCCAAAGTAACACTCACCAGGAGGAATATGGTTTTAAGTTCTATGAAGGAAAAAAAATCTCCCTCTAACTATCCATATTGTACTTTCCACACATAATTATTAGTCTAGGGCTGGATTCTGTCATGTTGTGCTTGGCCCGGTCTTTGTGTCTCTGCTGCTTTGGCTTACAGGGCTGAGCTGTTAGCTTGTCGGTGGTAGGAAAGCTTGCTCTTGTTGGCTGTAGCATCCAAAAATATACAGATCCCTCAAGTAACAGAGCGGATGCGCTGTTCTCACAAGATAATATGTCAGCGGAGGCTAGGAAGTCTGAGCATAAGAAGAAAAGCACATGGCAACAGAAATAGACATGGAAGTGACCCAGGGCGATCACCACAAGTGACAGACACTGAGAAGCCCAAAAACAGAACCCAGAAAACAGAACATGGTGCCTGCCATTTGACCCTCACACCAGCAATCGTGCTTCCCTCAGGTATGACAGACATTGCTTTACCACAACTGTTGTAGTGAGAGCCCACCTGCCAGTCCAGATGGCATTTGGGTGCGGAGTGGAGAGGCGCCATCTTGTCCTTCCCCACAAACAGCAACATGGCTTGGTACTCTGAACTCAGCAGCCCCCCATCCCCCAACCTCACAACTTTGGGGCTCGGTGGACACATTGGAATTTTTGAGTTTTGTGGGTATTCGCAGAAAATGGTTGTGAGGGATGTGGGCAGAGGAGGTTGTCCTGGCATAACTTGACTGCCGTGGTGCTCACGGGCAGGTAGAAAACAGCCCTTTCCTAGGAGGCAAATTGTAAAGATTTCCGGGAAGCTTGCTCAACAAAGTGCAGGACCATGGCGGGGCCCAGGGTCCCATGAGCTCTTTCCAACCCAACTGAGGACGGCACAGGAGGGCTGCCCTTTGCTTTGCAGCCTGCCAGCCTCCTTGTTTGAAAACAAAAACCAAAGCAAAATTGAAGACCCACAATAAAAATTGGGAGAGGCAAGAAGCCCAAGGGGCACCAAGGGAGCTGCCTGTGCACCACTGGGGATGATGGGAGGCCTCAATGTTAGCCTGTTTCGAGAGCCTTACCTATAAATTTCAGCCTGCCCAACTAATATCTTTGCTTCCTAAACATGACCAGTTCTTCCTCCCAGATTTTTCATTAGCATGTTGTGGTGTTCACCATGTCTTTCTCCTGAATGTTTCCCAGTTAATAAATGATGAGCAAAACCCAGTGCCAAATGAGGCTTCCTCAGTGCTGGGGATCTGGTTACTTCTTGATCCAATGAAATTGGCACTATTGTTAATACAGATGTAAATAGTCTGAGTCATTTGCACATTCTGCCCCTGGGGTTTTTTTTAGAGGTACTTCACATGTGATTGCCTTATCGAATTTAGGTTGCTTAACTCATTCCACATTGTGGGGGCCCTTGCTCACACTCTGGGGGAAATTCTCACTTAAGTAGTGAATTTCACCCTACAGTCCAGTCCTTTTAGGACATTGTCACAATCTGCCCAGTCAAAGCAGTCCCAAAATTCAGCCTCTTGCCTTTTGTACTTTTCTTTCTATAAAGCAAACATTGCCCAAAGTGAGGGTGGGGTGGGGGGGACACTTTTCATAAGAATTTTTTATGGGATTCTTTTTACCCCAGACAGGTTAAGTATAGGTCATGGCAATCTCTTTTGACAATAACGATTCAGAATTAAACCCTCTAGTGAACAGAAGCAAAATTCATTAAGGGAAAGCTTTTTCATGCTGTTTTAAATGTTGTAGCCAGACAATGTTATGTGGAGCTAAGGACATAACATTGATTGCTATGCATATCTTCGGAAAAGATTAAACATTAAATTACCTGCACTTGCTGAAAGTTAAAAGCCATTCTTATGCTTACTGAAACTTCCCAGAGGAAATGACCAGCACAGGGGGCTCTCATATGTAGCATTCTCCTTTTCTGGGGTGCTTTGCTTGCGGTAACAAAGTGCCCCCACATGCAACTACTGCTGGGTTTCATATCGATGCAGAATTTTCATATCCACGGTTGATGCAGGGGAGCTTCATTCAAAAAGTGCATTCTGAGTGTGGGCTTCAGTGCCAGCTCCCGGTTTCTGAGGGCCCCTCCACGATCTCCCTCCTGTCTCCCTTCATGCTGCTGTTGTCACCAGCTCCAGTTGCTTCTCATCCTCTTCCTTACCATTGCACCCACTTACAGAATGCCAGTTGGACCCGGCAGGCATTGCTGCTGCTCCCTGCCAGCGCCATGGTCTTGGCCAGAGCCAGAAGACGGGGAGCAAGCCGGCTGCCATGATGGAGATGGGGAACACTTCCTGGGGCATATTGTCGGTGGGCTCCTGACTGAGTGCAGGTTCTCAGCAGATGCCCAGCCATACCTGTTCTTGACAGTGGCCTGGACAAAGCCCTATTTGGGCTCGCTGAAGCCCCATTGGTGAGGGCTGGACATGCACATGGTGGGCATGCCATGAGCAGAGCCGGCTGGAGCCAGGCGTCTGACCAGATGGCCCGGGAAGCCCCTTCTGACTCGCTCTGTTTCTATGGGCATTCTATGAATGGACAGAGAAGAAGAGTGGAGTTCATTGTCAGCTGCCTTGTAAACAGCCCTGGAAGCTGTGCTAAGCAGCAGTATCTGCATATATTTGTACAGATACATTTTATATCCTGCCTTCTTTCTTCTCAAGGTACTCAAGGCAGCTTACATAATTCTCCTCTTCCTCTCAATCTTATCCTTACAACAAGAACACTGTCAGCTTGATAGGGCTGGCCTAAAGTCACCCTGTGGCTTAGTGGGGACTAAAACCCAGATCTCAGCACCAAATGTTGCTCAGTTTGGGCAAGCATTTTGACAAATGCCTTTAAAACAAACTGAAAATCTAAATTGTGCTGCACTCAGATAATGCTTCTAGCAGTTGTTGGACCAGGTGCTGGCATGCTCCGAAAGGGATGTCAATCCTTGATGTCAGTTTGCAAGCTATTCAGATGCTACGCAGGAGGGAGACAAGCACAAGAAACTAGAGAAGGATGGGGAATTTAGGGAAAGAAAGATAGGGAGCCAAAAAACACATTAGACTGTGTTTGAATTATTTTGCTGGTTAATGAAATTCCATGGTGTCTCTCTTCCTGACATCTACCATGAGCTTTTGTACACAAAGTTGTCAATCTGCTGTATCTGCTTCCAGTTTCATCACAGAATCTAAGCATTGCATTAAAAGAATGTTCTTTCCTGCTTCACCACTGTGCAACCTCTAGGTGGCATAGTGACATTGAAGAATAGCACAAATCGCACAAATATACAAGAGGCAATCACGTTTTCTTTCAGCCTCACAACTAAATGCTGCATTTTCTCTGCACTACAAAAACTCATGCAACCTGCTGGTTAGACAGAGAAGTGGCAATGGAAGGTCGTGGCTTAAGAAGAGCCATGCTGGTTCAGATCAAGGGTGTGTTTCGTCCATGGTACTGTTCACACTTTGGCCTCCTATAGGTAACACATAGTACAACAGCACCCCCTGCCAAAGCTGCCTAGGAAATGGTGCTCCCTATCTTTGCTAGCAGAGGTGCCATATATTCTTGAGGAGTGGTAGCCCTCGAGAGCCTTCCCCTCCGTGAACTTGGCCAGTCTCCTTTTGAAACTGTCCAAGTTGGGGGCCATCACTACTTCAAAAAGAAGTGACTTCCTCAGTGTAATTGTGGGAAGAAATACTTCATTTTACCTGTCCCAAATCAACTTTATGGACGATTCCAGGTTTTAGTACAATGGGAAAGGAAGAATGTCTCCCTCTCCAATTTTTCCATGACTTGCATAATGCAACATCGTCCAAAGAACCTGTAAAAAATGCAAATAGGGAATGCCATGTACCTGAGGAATCCCTCTATAGGAAATCCCCGAATCATGCCCTTAAAAACAGCAGTTGAGGAAACCACAAGGCAAGCTGGCAAGGGCCTTGACTCCCAAATCCTGGTTTTTGCGGAGCCCAAGCAGAGCAGATTTACTGGATGAAAGGTTAGAGCGGCGCCCTGCCTCCTTTTCAATAGGTGTGTGGAAGTTGTATTGGCAGGCTGGGGTGCAAAGGGCTGAACCAGATAAAATTGCCCTTCCACTGAACGTCAGTCTTCAGACACCGCTCCCAGTGCCATTTTGGCTTTCTACTAGGTCATGTAAGAGGCAGGAAGGCTTGGTAAAGGAAACACATGGGGCTGAGAGGAAGGGAAGGAAGACAAGCGGAAAGACTTTGCTGACTGGGAGGAATCTAGAAATGGATGGCCAAAAGGTTGAGCTGAAGTACAATTTTCTACAGCTGCCCAAGTGAGAAGTTCATATTCTTCCTGGTGTGAAATGACTTGCCAATGCTTGGACTGGAGGCGTTCAGTTTGAATAGTTGGTTAAATTCTATTCTTGTTTTCTTATGAAACTCAGAAAACTTTACAACCTAAACCCAGCCTTGGGCCTATGTAGGTCTATTTAAATTTCATCATGTAGTTCCTCTTGGGCAGGTTACTTCAGCTGTGACTCAGTGAGTAATCTGCTTCTGCAGCAGTTGCTAAAAACTGCTTTTGCTGGCCAAATTCCTTGGATTCTGTTAAGGCACACATGAGTGATAAAAAGCTTTGTAATCCAGGTCTCCTGACAAGTCGCCCCACTGGGAGGAATTACATGATTGCTGCTCCCCATTCCCCCACCCCAAAGGTCCCTGCGTAGACCCTAGCCACTGCTGCTTGACCCACCTGCTGTCCCCACACCAACTTCGGGGGGGCGGGCCTGTCAGGGGAGAATGAGCTTAAGCATAGTGAAGACAGTTAAAGCAAAGAAGCTTTAAATAGCTTTACTGAAATCCATGGTGCAAAGTTATGTAAGAGAAAATAAATTCAGGGTCTACAACAGTACTTTGTAAGTAAACAATATAAAAACCTAGGTTTGCTTTAAGCCAGACTTTGCCAATTTGCGACCCTCTAGAAGTGTTGGACTGCAGCTCCTACCATCCCCAGCCAGCATGATGAGACTGCAGAATCAAAGCAAATGAAGTTTCATAAAACAATATGAAAATAATAATTGTGAAAAAGTCATGTCAAGGAGCACATAAACCACATATATACCTAACACGTTTTTTCCAGAGGGTAAAAGAGACCCATTAAAGCAGCTTTAGCAAGGTTGAAAGCATCCTGTTTTAAAAGCTTGGGAGAAATCAGAAGCTTTTTGCCCAGTGCTAAACCACTTCCAAAACATGATGCAGCCAAGGGGCCACTACAGAAATGGCCTTTCTTTTGTGCCCACTTGATCATGGCGGGGTGGTGCAGCAAGCAACAAAGCAGCCTCCTCTCTGATACTTTCAGGAACTATGTAAATGTTCCTTGCAAGGATGGTAAGAGCCACAAACGTTTTACCTGGCTGCCTTCGTGCTCCTTGTACCTCTTTCCAGATTCTGCTCCCGCAGCGCCGCGTGTGGTCGTACACTGCCCTTCTTCCTGAGCTGCCCCTTGTGCCTGGAAGCAGCTCCACAAAACCTGCCTGACATCCCATGGCTTATTCCTTCCAAACAACTCCTGAAAACCCACCTTTGCCATGAAGCCTTCAGAACAGTCCCTTAGCCACAGCTGTACTGCAGGCTTCCCCAGTCAGGGGACCATTCCCCACTGGCATGCTGGGAAGTGTTGTTCAAAGCATTGGGGGTGCATCTTGCTGGCAAGGGGTGCTCTACAGTAAACTGAATGCATGCATATTCTACCCCTTTATCTCCATCCTCCTTTTTCTATTGTCTCCCTTGTGCTGAATTTTAGGACTGGGGTCCGATGCTTTGCAAAGCACTGTGTATATTGATCGTGGATGATGATGATGATGATGATGATGATGATGATGATGATGATATAAGCATCTCCTAGAGGAGTTCACAGGCAGAAAAGTGATAGCATTCACTATTGAAAGTGCTTCCATTTAGCTAAGATGACTGTAATTGTTAACCCTGTTTCTTCATGAACTTGCTTAATCTTTTGTTAAAGTCATCTATCCTAGTGGCCTTTGCCACACAACTTATGAACTGTGTTGTGTTGTGTTTTTGTTTTGTTTTGTTTAAAGCTTTTGTATACCGTCCCATTACTGGCGTCCTATTGCAAGCGTTACTGAACTTGAACCCTCCATTTTTAAAGCATTGAAGTGGAGTTGTGCTGAATGTCTGTGATGGATTCAGTTGTGAGGAAAGACTCTGGAGGAAGCACTTCACCAGTTCAAGAAATACTTGTGGTGGTCAAAATAAAATATTGGCTGCAATATTGGTTAAAAGAAACCCGTTTGGAGGAATTGCTACATGAGATAACCCGGACTATTACTGTGTGTTTCTGTCAGCTGTTTGGGCAGCCAAAGAGGGAGAGAGTTGCCAAGTCAGGCATGAGAAGAGAGCCATTGTTCTGAGGGCCATCACAGCAAAAGGAGTGGATGCTATCGGCAACAGGCTGCTTTCATCATCTGAGCTGGCAAACACATTTCTTCTTTTGATACTCTGGAGCAGCTGTTTCTTTTCAGCAAATGTTGTGGGTAAAAATACAAGCCTTCTGTTCCTTAATGTATTTTGCCCCCCAAGGAAGAAGCCAGTGCTTTGGGTAGCAAATTCTTCACAGTCTTCTGAGCAGAGTTCAGTACTGGTGCAAAACTTTGCAGTTCACCTCTTGCTTTTCTTGGAAATTCATATATACAGAACTGCTCTCTCCCTGCCTCACATAGATGCTCTTCTAGCACAGATGCTGGCTTGTAACTAGTCATCTTGATGCCTGCAACAGGCTCCCAATTCTCTGTTCAGCTCCTCCTCTTAGAAACCACTACAAGGGAAACTTAAAAATAATTTCGGTCTGTTAAGGGTCCTGAAGCTGACAGTCCTCCGTTTCTCATGCAACACTTTTACTATGTGCCTTGTAAGAAACAAAGGAAAGAAATGGGGGTTCAGCTACTCAGTGAGTCTTCTCCCAAAAGAGGGCCTAGGACCTCCCTTGCAAAAGTGGAAGGGGCAGAATTGCAGCTTGAGACTGACAGGCAAATACTCATAAATGGTCAAGGAACCCTAATCATTTTGAATGAGTTCAGATCTCCAGGCCAGATGAACTCCATCCTAGAGTAGTAAAGGAATTGGTGGAAGAACTCTAAGAACCACTGTTTAGTTTCTTTGAGAAAATCTTGGACGATGGTTGAAGCACCAGATAATTGGCAGAGGGATAATATTGTCCCTACCATCCAAAAGTGGGAAAAGGACGAAACTGGGACTGTGGACCAATCAGTCTGACATCAGTCCCTGGGAAACTTCTGGAGCAGATTATGAAGCAGTTGCTCTGCAAACACATTATAAATAATGCAGTGAATATGAGAAGCCAACATGGATTTGTCAAGAACAAATCCTGCCAGACTAATATGATCTCATTTTTTGGCTGGGTAACCTCCTCTTGTAGACTGTGGGAATGCTGTGAACAAAATTTAACTTGACTTAAACAAAGCTGTTGACCAAGTGCCCCATGTTGTCCTGATTAGCAAACTAGCTAAAAGTAGGTGAGATGGAACAACTATAAGGAGGATCCATCAGTGCCTACAGATTGGACTCAAAGGCTGGATTCATATATCACAACAAGCAGTACCATGCACCTTCCACTGTGTGTGGTCATTTGTGTGGATGTGCCCAAAAGACGACCAGGCTCATCATGGTCGCTCTTTCCCCATCCACCTTTTCTTGCTGCTCAGTCCTCCAGGTGCTATTGCAGGAGGCACCATGGGGAGGAATTTATTTGTTTATTCAAAACTTTTGTACCCCCTCCTATACATAAAAGTCTCAGGATGCTTCAACAACAAAGGCACAGCATAGTATCTGATAAAAGCCCCCCACCCTAAAATAAAAAATTAAGTCTTAAAATAATAGGGAAAAATAAAAAGGTTTTGGCCTGGTGCCAAAATCAGGAATCAGGCTCCCTGCTTTGATAGCCACAATTGCAAGCTGAGTTTAGCTCGCCATGGCTGTCAAGGTGACACAAAGAGGGCTCATGCCTTGAAGTGCAGCAAAGAACAAGGAGCTGGTCAGGCAACTTCTCCTCTGCTCCAGAGAGAATGGCTGAAACAGGAGGGGTTGCCCGATCCATGCTCAGGCGAGGGAGTTGCAGCCTTCTGGGCAGCATGCAGGAAGGACCAGTGCCACTAGACTGTCGCTTAGTATGGACCAGAGTGAAGCACCTTGCTCTGCTCCTTGTGAGTCAGTGGCAGGGGCAAGATGCAGCTGGGCAGCACTGTAGAAAACAGCAGCACTACTCAGTTGATTCCCCCTTTGCCCCTTGGCGAAGCAGCAGGGCAGGCAGGCTCAGCTGGGAGCTGGCTGCATGCTGCAATGGATTCCACTCCCCTTTCTCACTCTGGCTTGCTGAAGAGGCTTCCCCACACTGGTACCCACATGTGATTTCCAGTTCACACAACAATTTTAGCACCAATACGCCATAGAACGGATAATTGTTTATAGTCAGGGTTTCTCAAAACCAATGTGCCGTGCAGAAATACCTTGAGGGAGTTCAGATGATACAACAGACCAAATCATGGAATAGTAGAGTTGGAAGGGGCCACGAAGGCCATCGGGACCAACCCTCTGCTGTTGCAGGACACCAAGTTGCCAAGTAAAGGTTAAAAACCCAGAGTTGCTTGTTGTGCCATGTGAACCCACCCAAAGAGTGCTTATCAGTGGCACCTTCTCATACTGAAGAGAGGTAACAAGCAGAATATGGAAGGGTTTGATCTGGGCCCAGTGCTCTTTAACCTTTTTATTAATGATTTGGGTAAGAAGATACAAGGACTGCTTATCAGATGTGCAGACAGAACAAAATTGGGTGGTATAGCTAATAGTCTGAAAGATAAAAATACAAATCAACGTGCTCTTGATAGGTTGGAGAGCTGGGCTAAAAACAGCAGAATGAATTGTAAGAGCGACAAATGCTAAGTGTTGCACCTAGCAAAAAGAAACCAAATGCATAGTAACAAGAACAGGGATACTTGGCTCGATGAGACTACAAGTAGGAAGGATCTGGGAACTGTAGATCACAAGCTACAGATGAGTTTACAGTGTGGTATGGCTGTGAAAAAGGCAAATGCTATTTTGGGCTGTGTTGATAGAAGTATTGCTTCCAAATCACGCAAAGTGCCACTCCCTCCTTCTCATCTGAAGTACTGCATCCAGTTCTGGGCAGCCACAGACAAACTTAAAAAAAAATCAGTAGAGGACTAGAGGGGATTGAAACAAAGCCCTATGAGGAGAGACTGAAAGAACTTGGCATGTTTAGCCTTGAGAACAATAGACAGGGGAAATTATAATGCTCTACGAGTACTTCAAAGGCTGTCACAAAAAGGAAGGACAGGCTCTTTTCTTGTTCATCTTAGAATGCAGGACATAGAATGAGGGGCATGTCTTAGAGGATCAAAGCGTTGCACATCACCAGGTAAAGTTGGGTCAAGGCTTCAGCTCCTGACACAGGACAACTCATCAGGGGTAACTAGCCATGGTGGGTTGTCGTGATGTGAGACCTTCAGCTGCTTCCTACAGGGTGGACTGTTTGTTTGTTTGTTTGTTTGTTTTTTGCAACAAGCCAACTTGAAAACCTGTGGCTTTTTCTAGTGGTTCTTTAGTGAGGATATTTTTGAGGCTCCAAATGTTTTTCTTTTTCAAAGTAGGAAATGAAAAGGGGTAGTAAGTGGAGCAGGGAGGAAGAGGCGACACAGGTTCTCCCATGAAGAACACCCTGAGATACCAGCTGGAGGACCAAAGGGGAGAACAAGCCACAGGGAGCCCAAGTGTCTCTTGAGCACACTGTGGGTTGCTTCTCAAACCACCCCCACTGCGTAGCTCATTCACAAGGTGACTTAGTGCGTGGTGCAAGCCCGCTACTCAGACATTCCCATGGATGAAAAACAATGAAGAAATATATGAGCAGTGAAGGAACTAGCTGGAAGGCAGATTGCATGACATCCCATGGTTTCTCAATTGCACAAGCAGCCAGAGAGTGCTGTGGCAAAAGAGTGGTTACTACAGCCTAGAGCATAGCTAGCAGATGCAGTGAGATGTAGGAAGTGCCAGTGACTTCCCTTTGTTCTTGGATACATTAAGATTAAACTGTAAACAAACAGAATGTTTTCAGGGCATTTCTTGCCAAGGGAGAATGAAACTCCAGGTACAGAATTAGATGGAAGGAAGATGTTGAGAGATAGAACTTGCTTATTTTTTCATATATGCTTTCCATATTTCATGTGTTCGTGTCATCTCCACAACCAAGATTAGAACTTGGTTCAGACAACACAAGAATCCCCAACGTTTGTTATCATAGGTGGGTTGTTGTATCATGGGAATACAGCCCAGGTCACCAAGGCTGTCTGTCTGTTTTTGAGAGAGAAAACCCACCCTGGAAACCCATGTGCTGTTCTAGGGCTGTTGTTATTCACAGTAGCTTGCCGTGTCAGCCGAATCTGGACAACATGAGCCACCATGGATGAGCCACAAGACCCAGCGACCTGCCTGCTGCAAGTGGCAGAAATCCTTTGCTGCGCCTGATAAGCCACTGCTGTTGGAGTGCCACTGAGAGCAGTTTCCAAAGTGCCCACACTGCCCTTGGGGGCACTCAAGTCCCTGGCAAGGGGCTGGGCTCTGTGCCACCTCCCCAAGGGGTGTGCACCCCACCTGCAAGGAGAAGAAGTGGACTTCCTGGCTGGTGGCTGGAGAGGTCTTCTCTCAAGCCACCCGCAAGGATGGCCGGGATCTGCTCCTCCTGTCCGTCCTCCCACTGCACCTCAAGGCACAGTTCCTGCTTGCATCGTGGGAACAAGGAAGATTTTGTTTTACAGTTCTTTTTTGTCTCTGTTGCACAAACAAGACTTGTGTCCTGGGGTGCCAGGGGGTCAACATCCAGCTTTGACTGAGGCACCGTGCAGGGGACTGTCTACTGCAAGGGGGAGGTAGGTAGCCCCCTTCCTGTTATCCCGGCCAAAGCTGTTGTGCTTCTGGGCACACGCTCTGTTTGTGCAACAGTGACTTTCTGACAGCTGCAGTGAAATGAAATCAGCTTGTGATTGTGGCTGTCAGAGAGGAGACTCAGTTCTCCTGAAGGAACATGCGGGAGGAAGGGCGCAAACTAGTGATGATGAAGCTGATTCTCTGTTGGGTTCATCATGAATGCTTCACAACAATTCACCGATGGCTTCTTGCCAGGATGGGTCATTCTGTTGTGGGAACTCAGCCAGTGTCTAAGCAACTGGTCAGAAGAGGAATTCTGTGGAATAGTGCATCTGGTCCAGCACCTTGTTTCCTGCAGAGGCCAAGCAGATGCCACCTGGGAAGCCCACAGGCAGGACATGTGGGCAACTGGCTTCGTCTCTGCTGCTTCCCATGAACGGTCATTCATAGGCATCATGCCCCTGGCTCTGGAAGGAACCACCAAGCCCTGCCATCTATCTTGCTTTGCTCCAATTTCTGGAGTGAGTGGTGGGTGTGCTGTCCTGCCAGCAGGCCCTCCACTCGTGGCCTGGCATCTACACAGTGCCTTATGGCCCTTAGGCTGCTCATTGCTGGTTACAGGATTGTATCTGGTCTGTTTGCATGATTGTATGCGTATACTTGGCTTCATTTTTCTTCTCACTGTGGCCAGAGACAATGTTCTGATATACCTTCCTTGCCTTCAGCAGTTTCACTGGCTCTGCTTGGTAACCTCTTCCTTTTGTACTGAATCACACTTCTTCTGATCTGTGGTATAGATTCCGGCTGAGCTATTTTTGTGGTTTTGAATAACCAAGAGGTATGGAGAAATGTGACTGTAGGGGCAGGCATGGGTAACACAGGAAGACCACGATGCCTTTCCACCTGCATGGTGCGACTTCCTGGCTGATACCATAGCAGAGGTCTTAAGGCACCTCTTGCCCCTTCACCACTCGGTCCTCCCTCAGAAATTGCAGAAGTCACCTGGGGGGCAGCAGGGATTTGACAGCCCTCACCCAGATGTGTGGATAAACCTTGCAAGCCGCAGGGAGGCTTGCTGCAGGTGGCTTGCTCGAGCCATCTTTGCCGAGCTGTTCCACTGTGGTGATCCTGTCTGGCGCTGGAGCTGCTGGATGGTGGTGCTGTGCAAGGCATGAGATGAGTTCTGCTACAGCAGGGAAGCCCTCTCTGGTAGGATTGGTGGCGGCAGCCCCAGACTGGGGAGGGGCCGAGCTGCACTGTGCTCAGCCTGCAAGGACAAGCAATGGGCAACCTATACCCTCGCAAACACCAGCCCTTTCTGCTGGTGGCTGTGGTAGCACAGGGACCGTCTGACAGCCATCCTCAAGTGCCGCTTGGGGGCACGTGTCACCCAGCTCCCCCTGGCCGGAGCAGCGAGCTCTCTTCTGCCACACTTGCCAAGCAGCTCTGTAGCAGGGTTGGCCACCCCTGTGCTTGTAGTGTCATTCAGGTTTGGATGAGACTTGTATTTCATTTCTGTACCACCCAATAAGCAAAGCTCTCTAGGCAGTTAAGAACAATTTATACAGTGCAGTAAAATACAAAAGTACAATACAGTCTGTATCAATTAAAAATTAAAACAGTTTTTTGTTAAAATTGAGCAACTATATCAAATGCAGGCATTTGTCTTCAATAGCAGTGCCTCTCAAAGTGCAGTTCTGGGTTTCCTTGTAAGGTCTCCAAGGATGGGAAGTAGGTGCAAGTAGGTGCTGATGGGGCAGCATTTTTCCCCAAAGCAGTGCCACTGTAAGCCCGAGAGTGGCTTAGAAACCCTACCACAAGTCGTGGATTCTTGGAGTGGCTTATAAACACTGACCTTGTAAGCATCTCCAAATAAGCTATGGAGGATTCAGACAGCATGCTAAACCATCGGCGCTTTCAAACCTAAGTAGTTTAATATGTCATGGAAACTCAGCCTCTCGATGTTCCTTTAGAACTTATTTTGATGCAGTTCCCTGATTTTTTAGGGAGTTTCCCCTTCTGAAGTCAAATGTGTGTTGGACATGGCAATTATCTGGTCACCCATACCTTCAATTTGATAGCACTATGGTCAGTGTTTCAAATTAGCCTAACAATGCATCTTACACAAGGTCCTAAATGCTGGTTAGGATTAAGTCAAATTCTCCCCTTTTCTGGCTGGTTCCATGACCAGATCTTCTAGGGCACAGTCATTTACCTGTTAGGGTATCTGGAAATGTTACCAGTTTGTCATGTCTAGAACACACATTTATCCAGTAAATAAGTTTATCCAATAACCATTGCTACAGTTTTTCTTCAGGTGCTTCCATGATTTGTTTCCCCATCTTAATAGCATCTTATGCATTTTCGTCAGGTGCGTGTGATACTAAGCCCCTGCAATAACTTACTGGTATTGTGACCAACAGGGATGCTGTGGAAGGGACTGTCCCCTTGGGATTTTTCATCTGCTTCTTTGACATATACAGTGACAACATCCTTGTCTTTTGTACAAAGTTGATGTCCAGAGATAATCATATCCTACTAATTTTCTCTAGTCTCATTTGCATGATGCATTTCTGTAGTATTTATATATATATCTAGGCTGTTCTCCTATAAAATCAAGCACTCTGTACTAACAGTAAAAGATAAATACTATGCAGTAACTCTCTCAAAATGTCTTTGATGTGTGTGTCTTCTGCTCACATAACTGAATGCCACTCCATCTTGCACGCGGACATTGAGCATGTTAGATAAAAACTTTGGCGTGAACTCGTCTCTTTGACATCCAGGATTTGTTTTTAATGTGTAGGGAATATGGTTGTGTATGGTGGAATATTCAGTCATGCACCCCCTCATTCATTCTCATGGCTCATCCCAATCATGGTTTACCATATCTGTGAAATCTAATTGTATAATTATTAGCTCAGAAACATCAGTTCTGTGAGCACGGTGGTTAATTTTAAATGAAGTAGGTGCTGGGTTCAAATAGGTTCTGAATAGGTGACTGGACCCTGGTCTTCCTTAGATCTTACCTGGGACATACATAGGAATCTAGTGATAATGAGTGCAGCCCACACCTAATCTAATATCTTCTTCCCCTCAGAGCACCTTGGCCAAAGCACTGTATGACAACAAAGCCGAGTGTCCAGATGAGCTTGCCTTCCGCAGGGGAGATATCCTGACGGTGCTCGAGCAAAATCTCCTGGGGAGCGAGGGCTGGTGGAAATGTTCCCTCCATGGAAAGCAAGGCCTGGCCCCTGCCAATCGCCTCCAACTTCTTACTCCTTTCCAGACATCCTCCACCCTGCTTAACTCCCAGGGTCTGCCAACCAACCCACAGACTATCTACCAGGTTCCTTCAGCACACAAATTTCCTGCGGCATTACCCATCTATGAAAAAATGGATGGTTGGATCATGCCTCCTCCACCTTCTTCCTCCGCTTCTTCCCCGATCACACAAGAAGAGTGTAAAGCACCAGCTTTGGCTGCAAAATTGTTCAGTGAGAAGACCCAAAGTTCATCAAATCAGGTACAAGCGTAAGCGACTCTTCAAAAGGCAAAGGGACACTGAAAAACAGATGGGCACAAATGGAGGTGCATGCTTCAAACTTTTCCTGTACCCTCTCCTCTCTCTCGCTTTCACTCTCTTTCACACACCTGCATGCACATGCACATCGGTCTTAGAAGGAGGGTTTCCTTCCAGCTTTCCAACCAACCTCTAAACAAGCTCACAAATTCTGAGAGAAAGCCGAACACCAACTGGCTCTCCAGTTGAAAGTTTTCTGCCACAGCCTCTACCTTCTCTTCTTGTCCGCATCCATTTCCAGTGAAGGCCATGTGGTTCTGTGACAGCTGGGTTGTCTTAGCAATCACAATGAGGCAGCCACAGAAGTCACTACTGGGCTTGTATATGTCAGCAGGCTTGTGTTCAAAGGATTCCTTGCTCTTTTTTAAGAGGGATGTTTTATTTCCTCCACAGTCTAATACAATGATCAAGCATGTATCTCTCTAGAGAAAGGGCTAAATAATTTGGACCTCTGCATTGCTGAAAAGAGGATAGAGTGTGAGGGGGACTTAGACAAATTTATGAAGCTTATCTCTCTCAACAGCAAAAGCTGATGGCTAAAATTGCACTTCCACAGACAGTATCAGGTGCTGGAGCCAAACAAACACTAGGGTTGTCATCACCATCAGCTCAGCTTTCTAGAGGTCTTGGCTACTTATGGATAGAGAATGCTGAATGAGATGGAACACCGTCAGATCTAGCATGGCAGTTCTCATGAGAACTGGTAAAAAGGAGTAATTATAGCTCCTTTACTAGATTACTAATGGGTACTTTGAAACAGGTAGTACATCTTTCAGATGTTAATCCTGAGAATGTGAAGTTTTTTGGGGTTACGTGATATACACATCACAGTTGTTGCTACAAAGAACAACTGTGTCACACTAATCTATCACACTGCACTCACACACACCCCTCACAGAACATGGAGTGCAAACAGCCCAGCTGAATTCAAGAATAGAAACAGGGTAGATCCAAATCATATGGGGACAGCTGGAGGGCATGATCAGCTGTTCCCAGAGCAGCTGGTCAAAGCTGCTGCTCGTCTGTTGGAGGGTCTAATACAGAATCTGGCCAAGGAAACACAGTACCTCATCTTAATACCTCTCTTTTAAATATTGCAATGGTATATTTTTTCTGAGCAGGACACAATGGACACACAACAAACAGGGGCATCCAGGTGATACTCAATGTGTGAGAAGTGGGTTGGCTGAGTGGGGGTCCACTGGCATCTCCAGCATCATCATACCGGCTCCAGCCTGATACCTGTATGTTGAGTAGGACATGTGAAAAGAGGCCACTACATCTCTGTGTAGAGATTGGGTCCCTTGACTATGCAGAGTTCTGGATAAGGAGAACTTGCAGAAGGACATGTCAAAGGGGCTTATTTGCTAATCCACCTAAGAACATAATAATCATAATAATCAGGTAGAGCGACAGTTCAAGGACTGTGCCACAAGTTGTGCTCACTGATGAAGCCGTCTCTCGGGATCCCTGAACGGGGCTTTGCACACAGTTCTCCTCAGTCCACTCTTAGGAAGGGGAACTTAGGTTGAATGAAATCTCGTGCTTGGATCTCACTGGGTGAGATCATCCTAAGGTCCTAAGAGCCTAAGAACACCTAGTGAACTTACTGGCATTTGAACCCACATTTGTCCAGTCTTAGACACTTGGAGTGCTGAGAAATAAGAAATAAAGCTCAATGCATCCCAGATTTCTGAAGAAACTCTCCTGATGCTTTTTATGGGCTAGGGTTGCCTCGAGTGCCCACCTCAGTCTGCTGAACTGGAGGGATATCATGAATAGTGGTATTATAGAGCAGCTGAGGGGTTTAGGAGAGTGCACAGCATCGCACTGTCTCTCCTTAATCAGCTGGCACCGATTGTCTACCAAAACCAGGCCTGGAATCAGATTAATATGGATCAAGGCATCCCTTCCATCCAGAATTCTGCTGCAAAGGGAGGGCCCAACACAGGTACCACAGAAACTGCATTACGGAGTCTGCCTGGTTCCAAGAACCAGGTTGGTAACTTAATATAGGGCTGCCGTGGATAGACTGGGCTTTTCTGTTGCATTTGCCACTGAACTGCTACTTTAAACCACTTACTGCTTTGTGTTCTGAAACTGACTAACCCTTTTCAGTTCTGTACAGACCCAGACTGTGTGATCTGAGGAGTGAAACTGGGAAACTCACAGTGCTATACCACATTATTGGCCATGTTCATGCTGGCTTAAAAACCAGGTTAAATGCAACAGGCTGAGCAAGTGCTGCAACCCAGACGTGCTCTCCTAAGGATACAAGGGGGCTGCAAAGAAGCCCAGCACCTGAGACTGCTGGATCTTTGGTCAGCAGTTCCCAAGAAACCAAGAGCCCAAGGAATTTTGGGGACTGAGGAGACTGGCCTTGTTTTTATGTCAGTGGTGGCAACCATGACCAATTGCCTTTGTTGCACCAGGCCTTGCACCCATGGCCAGGGTGCCTGTTAGTTCCAGGTCACCACACGCTGGAACAGAGGAATCAGATGAGGCATGGCAACTGCCGTAAGAGCCAATTTCCTTCCCAGGGTCAAATGCTGACTCTTTAGTGACCACTCCAGCATATTTAAACTAAAGCAATTGGCAGTAGGCTGTCTAGGAGCTCTGTTTAGTAACCTGGGAGGCTTCCTAGTTTCCCTGGAACTGGGAACTTACTTGGATGCATTCTGTGCAGAACCCAAGACTGATTAGGCCTTTTGTTGTGATGTTCATGAACTGATTCTTGTCAAGGAACTACACTGTCATCTGTCACCTGTGGATTTTTTGAAACTATAAAGGCGTATGCCTAATTACTAGAATTATTATGATTAAAAGTTTTACTGGAACTGCTGCCTTGGCTTCAGGAAGTCAGGTTCCAGTAGTATCCTCATTGCACCTGCATCCAGAGGACATCTCCTAATATTTAGTATTTTGTATCCAACATTTAGAACCAAAGTGGTGTCATGATTAGAGTATTGGACTTATGATTATTTTATTCTTTGAAGCCTTGCATACCCAACTTTTTATTAACCACACATTTCTCATTCTTTTGTACCTGACAAACCTTTTTGATCTGCCAGTCATTCAGTCAGGCAGTCAGACAACATTAGCAGCAAGAACAAATCAACATGCCAAAACCCAACTGGGTTCCACACACAGTAATTTTCCACTTCGCTATCATATTTGGCAAAGACAAAACACAGAAATAATGGCAGTGGCTGAACCCATGAAATGCTTGCAGAACCCTTAAGTTAATTTCAACCTTTCATTTTTCTTTCACCTCCCCCGCCCCCCAGCACCTCTTCACTCTTCCCAGAGCGATGCTGGCATCTGCACCGGAAAGCAAATGTGATATATATGATGTCCCATCACCACAGCATCGTGTATCCCTGTTCACTCAGGTGAGTCCCTCCCCCACTCCCCCAGCAAATAAGGGAAGCCAGCTCACTGAAAATC
This sequence comes from Varanus salvator macromaculatus, assembly GCA_023646645.1. NCBI lineage: Eukaryota > Metazoa > Chordata > Lepidosauria > Squamata > Varanidae > Varanus > Varanus salvator. The sequence goes on along the minus strand of JAIXND010000771.1, from coordinate 14,377,778 downwards.
ATTGCCAACCATTCTGTGTAGATTAGGATGGGTAGAAAGAAAATCTCCAGACATGATGGATTTCAGCTCCCAGCATTCCTGACTATTCACCAAGCTGGCAGGGCCTTGAAGTCTGAAATTTCTGGAGATCTACCTTCTACTCGCCCATTGTAAATCAACCGTAATGAAATTTCTGTGTCTCCCAAAAGGAAAACAGCAAGAATGTTAAACAATGGGTAGATTCATATGGTACAACAAACCCTGGTGGATTTTTTTTTTTCCACATCCTTGGTCTGCCATGTTGTCCAAACCCTGATGGGATGTTTCAGTGTGACATGTTTGGTCTTTGTCTTACCCTACAAAGTTACTACTCCTGCCCTGCCTCCTTAGTTTGAAAAACTTGTTGCTCAACACAGCCTGAGCTTTTGTCCACCCATTTTCAATGACCCAAGCCCTGCACTGCATAGCCATATGTCTGCTTTCTGGACTTGTCTACAGACTGCCAGGCTACTTTTCATTGTCTGCTTCATTGGAATATGACCTTTCTGTGTTATTCCTTTATTGTACAACAAATGTGTTTAGCTTACCACTTGCTGAAGAATATTTAAATACCTTCCCCATAGTGAGCACATCTATTGGAGGAAAACAACACTTCTCAAGCAAAATGGCCTTTCCAAACATACGGCATTCAATGGCAAATGTAGTTCACTGCAAGTGAGCGCAAAGTGATGTACACTAGGGTGAAAAGACCCACCTTCTTGTATGTTTAGATGGTGGTGACTAAGTGATTTTGATATTGTAGAGGACAGCTGAATCTATTGTGGAGCTGCTGTTAAGGCAAATTCCACATTGGGTATAATTAGAATACCTGAAATACAGTGTACATTTCTGCTCACTGCACCTTAAAAATATTAGCGTAGGGTTGGAAAAGGTGCAAAAAAGGGCGACCAAAACGATCAAAACTCCCTTATGACAAAATATTGGGTCTGGGACTGTTTGGTAAGGAAAGAGGTGACTACAGAGACACATGCTTAGAGGTGGGCAAAAGTACACATGGAATGGATAGGGAAACATTTTTCTTCATCTTCCACCATTCTAGAACCTGGGGTTTTCCCATGAAACTGATTGGTGGGATATTCACAAGAGTTACTTAAATCTTCACAGAATCAGTTGAACCTATGGAATTTGCTACCAGATAGAATTATGGTCACCAATTTAAAAGGAGATTAGACATATTCATGAGGCTATCAGTAACAGTAGTCCTGATGGTAATATGTCACCTCCAGTATTATACACAATAAGCCTATTTGTATCAGTTGTTTGTGTGCGCTTGTGGGCTTCCCACCAGCAGCTGGTTGGCCCTGCCATGAACAGAATGCTGGACAAGATAGTCCTTCAGTCTGATTCAGCAGGTCTCGTTTTTCTGCAGAGTTTTATTTAGAGAATGACCATGTCATGCTGCATCACTGCACTGAGTTTAAAAATTTATTTGAACCCAGATCTTTACTGAGCCACTCTGCCATCTACTGCTCATCTTCCTTTAGTGCATCATTGGAATAGCTCCCTTTAGTCTTGGATTTAGAACCATATTTTTGACAGCTGTTAATGTCACAAAGAGCCATGAAGGCCTGGCCCACTTTGACACTGCTGAAGGTCCTGCTTAGACTAATATGGAGGTTTTGATAGTCTCTTCCTACACACTTGCATGTTTATCTCTCCAGCCTTAAGGCATAGAGACAGCATGGCATAGAGAACGGAGTGCTGGACTGTAGTTCTGAAGATCCAGGTTCAAGTCCTCACTCAGCGTTGAAAGTCACTGGGTGCCTCTGGGCTAGCTGCAGACTCTCTTCCTAGTCTACCTCACAGGTTCTTATGGGGATAAAAGGGAGTGGAAAAGAACCTTGTAACCTGCTTTGGGATCCTTGCAAGAGGAAGAAAGGCAGGGCTTAAATACAGAAGAAGAATACAAGAGCAATAAAAAAGAAGCAGACTCTAAAACCTTTAGTGTGAGATAATCCAGGGCTGCAGACCACTATGCCTATACACTGTGCTCACTTTCCCTGCCCAGCCTTGCACTGTCTCTGAAAGTACAGATCTCTAGCTCAGTGAATGGGGTGCAGGGACCAGTAGATGGTGTGGGAAGCACAGCAAACAGAAGGGCTGGCTTCTCCTATTTATTCCCCTGGCCTGGCCCATGACACTGAAGATGCTACATCCTGTTCCATCCTGATCCCAAAACTTACATGGAGCAATCACAGAGACAGAGAATGTAAGAGATCCTCAATACTGGGGTTCCTATTTCTTTTGTTCTGTTTTCATCTGGGGAGGCTCACAGGGACCCAATCAACTTCTGCTTTGCTGTGCACAGATGAAAGGAAATGTATAAATTATTTCCTTGCTGCTAAAAAGACTAATTTCTTTTTAAACATTTAATTAGGGTCTTGCCACTCCACCCTCTTCCAGAAAGGGCTCCTGTCCATTCCCCACCACAGAACGTTTCCTGGAAAATGCACAGCAGCTTTATGACATCCCACCAAACCCAGAAAAAGCAAGAGTTCACACATGGCAAGACTGTCCTTTGGACAATGTAAGTGCAGTTCACATGGAAACTTGACATCAGTTGCTGGAGCTGGAGGTTTGAGTGGGAATCAGAATGGCAGCAAACAGAAGGGCAGGTTCCTGGCATTTCTATCCGACCTGACCAATCCAGAGACCCCTTGCTGTCTGTCAGTCACAAGGGCTGATGTTACAGAGTGAGTGTGGTATAGAACAGGTGCCAGCATGTTACCCTGGAAGACGAGCAGGTGAGTGAGCCTGATATTGCGGCTGATGTTAGTAGATCCTGTGAAGTGGATGTGGGGACAAAGTCGGCATCTGGGCTTGCTGCATGCCCTAGTCCCTATTCGTGTTATGAGGCCTATTGCTGTTCTACATTAGGCTAGCCTATTTTAGGTTAGGCTAGACTAGCTTTGGGAAATCTACTTTTCTGATTTCTGCTCGTTCTTCCATGCCTAATTCTGCTGCTACACCATTGCAGTGGCCTATGTGAAATTCTCTTGCTTTGCAAAAGGTTGCTCAGGTTGTTAGTAGGACAGCCCACTTAGAATTAAAGATGGAGATAAGCCTCATAGAATCAGGATTTTGGCATTAGATGGGGATGGGCATCCTCCAGACTTTGTGGAGCCACATGGCCCCTCACCCCCAAACCCACTGGAGGTCAGATCTCCACAACAGCATGCTCTTGCATGCCTTGTTTGCAAGGAAAATCACTGGGTTTCGTTTGCTTTGCTTTTGCCACTGCTACACACCAAATTCAAAGGTACAGGTGTGGGGATGCAGCCCAGTGAGAACAGATGCAGCTTGTGTTTTACTCACTCCTCTACAGATGACTTCTCTCCTTAGCACTGTTTTAATTGGAAAGGAAGTATATAAATTAAACCAGTGACTATTCCCAATTCTATATAATTTCTGAAACTCCTTGAAGGTGTCCGAAACATTCCACTGCTCTGCCTGGGGAGATCTGCCAAGCTGCATCTTTCTCAACCTTGGGACACCCTTTAAAAAAACCAATTTATAAAATAGCTTTTAAATGTTCAGTGCTCTGCTGTTTGTTGTTATTTGAGAATTACAGCTTAAATTTTTAATGTAGGATTTGTTTTAATGCTGTTTTGCTTGGATTAACTGTCCATGTGTAGTTTTGTTTTCTTTGTATTGTATGCTGCCTTAGGTACAAGCACTCTAGAAAAGCAACATATAAATGAAACAATAGCAATAGCAGTAACAATAACAATGTGCATTTTTGTGTGCTGCTACTCAGGTGTATGTCATCCCTGACAGCTTCAGAGGAACCTCCCAGAGAAAACATCCAGGTCATTTCAAAACTTTACCAAACCTTCGGAAATCAGAATGGATTTATGATATACCTGTGTCACCTGAAAAAACAGAATTAAAACAAGCTTCTCAGACTCATTCGCCAAATAAGCATGTGATTTATGATACTCCACCAGCTAGATTTGATTCTGGCATGCCGAAAATTCCATCATCAGATAACCAAGATAAATCAGCTGGTTCAGAAATATATGATGTTCCACCCATACAAAGGAAATGTGCTTTTCCAGAGACTCCTCTTTATGATGTACCATCCACACATGATGTGTTACTGCAGCATCAAAATGGTAACTATAACATTCCTTCAGCTGCTCTCTCCTGCAGGACTGAGAAGGAGAAACATCAAGAGAATCTTTATGATATTCCAAAAGGAATGCCTAGTGCTTTGCTTCCAAAGAAAGAGAACACGGTTAGCAATTATTCCGGGGACAACACGTGTGTTTGTTCCCCACAGTCGTCCACAGATGGCAAAGTGGACCAAGACAGACTGTCTGTCTCCAGTGTGGACAGCAGAACCAGCAGCATTTCAACACTGTCAAGCTCTTCCACTGAGTCCTTTTCATCTACAGTGTCATCATGTACTCCACCTTCATCTTCAGAAGAACCTATTAAAGAAACAACCATGGACCTTGAGTCGGCCATAGAAACTTTGACTAAGTTACAGCATAGTGTGTCCAGTTCAATTGCAAGCCTAATGATCTTTGTCAGCAGCAGGTGGCGACACCAGGAACATTTGGAGGGAAACATTGAGGAAATCCATCGAGCAGTTGATCACATAAAGGTCTCTTTGGGAGAATTCTTGGACTTTGCTCGAACCATTGAAGGAAATGCATCTTGGAGCTCTGACAGTAAGCTTCAGAAGAGATTTAAAAAACAGCTGGATATCCTCACTGACTCATTTCAGATACTGGTGGAAACTAGAGATGCATTGAACAACTGCAAATGGTCACTTAAGGTTCTGGTTATTAAGAAGCCTCAGAGCAATCCGGATGACCTGGATCGGTTTGTTATGGTGGCTCGTACCATCCCAGATGATATCAAGAGATTTGTATCCATCATCGTAGCTAACGGGAAGCTACTTTTCAGAAAGAATGGCAAAGAGAAAGATGCCAAAGCTCGGATTGCTGGTGCAGAGCATAATACGACAAAGTGCACTGTGGAACAGAAAGTAGAAGACAGTTCTCTGAAAAATAGTTTGGATAAACCAAAAGAAGATAGCCCATATTTGGAGAAGGCAATAGCTGACATCACCAAGGACTGTGATTATATCCAGGTACAGGTCAATGAACCTAAAGATTATAGCAGGGGTGGGCAACCTTTTTGAAGTCAGAGTCTGTATCCTCATGGTCTATAGAACTGGAGGTAGGAGTGACTAAAGCCAAAAGTAGGAAGGAAAACCCCCTTTCACTTTCTCTGGCTCTGCCACTGTCCTTTTAATCTCTTTTTCCCTTCTTTCCCTCTCTCCCCCTCCTTACCCTCATTTTCCTTTTCATCATCTATTCTCTTTCTCCCTTGCCCTCATTCATATCTACACATATCATATACACACACAAAAGCACATACCACATTATTCAACTGCCTATGTCTTTCCATTGTTTCTCTACCTCATCTCACTCTTTCTCTCACACACATAGATAAAAAATACAACCATATTAAATTTTTATTTGGTTCCCATCCTATTTCCTCAGGAAGTTCTGATGGAACACCAAGATAATACAAGATGAAAAACAAAATTACAGGTAGTTTGGTTCCCAGTTCAGTTCCATCTCTCTCCGAGTTTAGACACCATGCTAACACACATCCGATGATTGAGTGTGTGTGTGCTATAGGTGTTCCAGGAGTAGTTGTTGAAATGTAGGTTACCATGTTGTCTCAACCCAACCAAGACAACAGATCAAGGTGAACAACTTACAGTTCACAGCCTAACAAGAAATCATGGGTTCTCTTGATGGGATGTCTCTGGTTAAGAAGCCATGGCTTATTAACACAGTTGGGTTCAAACAACACAGTAAGCCATGTTTCAGCAACAACCCACAGTTCAATCCATGCTCAACCCTTGAGTATAGTAATCATGTTTGCTCTCAGAAGGCAGGGAGGGAACCCCTGATGCCTCACAGCATCTTTTCTACCTTTGTCTTTATCAAGCTCTCGTTGGTGCAAAGTGTAATGAGAAAGAAAAAAGATGCCTTGAAGGGGCAAGAGTGAACTCAGAGACCAAACCACAGAGTATCACATCTAGGATATAATTCCAAAGGACATAAGTCACTCTATTCACCACACTCTGTGTTTGGGTGTCCAATCTCCAGATTGCCTGCTGGCACCTCCTCTTTGTTACCATGTGGGAGAGGCTTGATCAAACTGAAGATACGTGGGGCACTGGGGCTTGCACAGAGTGAGGCTTCCTACCTCTAGATTAATACGAATACTCTCAAGATGCACCGTAAATAAGTGCATGAACACTATCACATCAGCCAACATATTCTAAAACAATAAACACTTTCAAAATATCAAATATTAGGACATTAGCAAAATAACTAAAGGTCCTGGAGTGGAGCCTTGAGTAGTGCCGAGGAAAGTGCTTCTCCCACACTCTTCCCACAGCCAGTGTTGGTTTCCCCACTCCCATGGGGTGGGAAACCAACATGGAAGAGCTGGAGAATGGGGAAGCTGAGTTGGGGCTGGGTACCTTCCTCTCCACGGGCCTCCTCACACCTACAGCTGACCCTGGGTTCAGGTTACAGGAAGGAGCGCATATCTTTACATGTACTTATCCATACATTAAGATGTGCATCAGATGCCCTTCTGTGGGTTCCAGTAATGTCCAAGCTACAGTAGTGCATAGCAAGTTACTGGGGAAAGGACCATCTCAAAGGAAGCATCCTGATAACGGAATGCTTTTCCTAGAAAGGAACACTTAGCGCCTACACTGATAGTGCTGGTGCCAAATGAAAATTATTTTTATTTTCTCAGGGCCTTTTGAGCTAATATGCTTTACTACAATTGAATTTTTCCTTTTATGCTGCTTCTAGTGATTTTACTTTTGCGGGGTATATTTTGTGTGTTTTATACTTGGGGTTTTTGTGTGTATTTTTTAAGTTTTGTGCATTGCCCTAGAAAGTTTATTGAAGGTTAGGTATAAATCCCATAAATCAAATAACTATTAATAGATTGCTAGATTTGGAGGGTAGGGGCATTTTAAGCAGGTCCTCAAAAAAAAAAAAAAAGTAACTGAATGGTCTGGCAGTTCTTTAAGGAGACTTTAGGTTCAGGTGAAAAGAAATCCATTCTTGAATGTAACAAAACAATGACTAAAGTGTTAGTAAGTAACCCATAAGCTTTTCTACATTATTTATCATTCCTTACTCATGATCAGTTGCAGGTTTCTTAGATGACTCTCCTGTTTGCTTCTGTTCATAAAAGGCACTTTAAAAAACAAGAAGGAAAAATGGGGTATTATTTCTGATGGTAAAAGAAAATGCTGTTTCCATTTGTTGTACAGTGGTACCTCGGCTCACGAATGCCTCAGTTCATGACCAAATTGGGCTGTGAACAAAAATTTCATAAAAATTTTGACTCAGGTTGCAAACTCAGCATTGGGGGGCGACTGTGATTGCAGCCATCTCCCCGCCGCCTGAGTGGAGAGATGGCTGTGAATGTGCTGGGGGCGGGGGAGAGATGGCCGAGATCGTGCCCGTCTTTCCTGCAGGAGCGCACCCGTGATTGTGCCTGTCTTTCCTGCAGGAGCGCAACCGTGATCTCGGCCATCTCTACCCCCACAGCACGATTGCACCCTTCTCCCCCCCGAGCGTGCCTGTGTTTGCACCTCTCACCCCCCAGTGCACCCGTGATTGCGCCTGTCTCTCCCCCCCAATCACGCCTGCGATCGTGCCCATCTCCTCCACCCCCAGCATGCCAGGAGGACGGGCGTGTGCAGGGATGACAGGTGCAATCGCAGTCCTGCTGGGGGGGAGGGGGAGACTTGGCCGCGCTCGGGTGGGGGGAGATAGCCACAATCTTTGTTTTTTGTCACTTTGCTTCACATTTTTCTGATTAAAAAAGTAGTTACAGAACGGATTAATCTTATTTACACTGAACCTTATGGGGAAATTTAACTTGGCTCATGACCAGAGTCCTGGAACGGATTAAGTTCGTGAGCCAAGGTACCACTGTATTTGCAGTATATGACATACCACAGTGCCACCTAGAGGTTATGCAGCTGAAAACAAGGAAGAGACACACTCCTTGTATCATGCTGGGAACAGAAGTCTGCAATGCAACAGAAAGTAGATTTGTGATGCAGACTTGTGTAAAACAGCCCCATATGTAGTTTTTAAAGAGTGTCATTTGTTTAATCTTCTGCTTTCATCACAACTGCACTTGGAGTGTTGTATGCTGTATTTCTCATGCATAACCCCTACAGCAATTATAATTTCAAAACATATTTAGGATATTTTGGTTTGGATACTTTCCAAATGTGCAACTGGATTCCTCTAATAATTTAGGGAATCCCAATTTCAAGGTATTGCCACCTGCTGCTGACAAAGATCTTGAAATATCACTTAGAGAGTCCTGCTGGACCATTTTGCAGCATATAAATAAATAAAAAAATAATATAAAACAGCCTCTTGAGAACAGACCCCCAATGATTCCATTGGGATCAAAACTTAGAAATGAGAAGAAAGCTGGAAATGAATTGATTGTTCTAGAAGCAAAATGTCCATGATCAGAAGCTCACAATCTTCCACTTTTTAAGGACTGTGGCCTCCATTTATGCAGAATGTTCTACTGACGTCTTTTCCCCCCACTTTGTAGAAGCCATTAGAATCGAAACAAGCACAACCGTCTCTTTCACCTACCCAGGCACAGAAGAGTGCAAAATTTAAAATAAAGGTAAATTATTTGTTACTACAAGGCTCTAAACCAATTTGCCTAATTCTTGAAAAAACACCTTCTTCATAGCATAAGGGTTGCAACAGTTAGTTGGTTTGAGAGCAATCCTATAGTCCTGGGGACACACCCCTAAGACTGTAACACTGACCAGAACACCTTGGAGAATAGGGGATGATGGGCCCTGCACTCAAACAACTGTGAAGACAACACATCCTCCATCCCTGTCTTAGACTAAGCTTTGATTTTGACTTTTTGTCTGTCCATCCGTCCGTCCGTCCTTTCCTTCCTTCTGAACCACCCTCCTGCCCTCTTCCAAGCACCATGGAAGTTTCTCCAAGTAGCTCCTTTTACAAGTGAAACCTCAAGCCCAAATCTAATCATTTTGGGTTCCCTTGGCTGCCTCCCAACTGCTGGTCATTTGGTGATTTCCTGGTTTTGTGCAGCTTCTGTCTATAATACTCAGTTGAAATGCATCTCCTAAGGTTTACTTACTGAAATGTATGCTTTACACTCAAATAAGCTAGTTTTGCCCCCCTCCTTTTTTCCTACATCCCTATCCACCACTGAAATACAGTATCTGAAAGATCCCCAGGAATAGAAAACAGAAGAGAAAACCCTACTTCCCCTCTGATATCCATACTGCCTGCAAAAATCTACCAGGACTCGGATATTGGGAGCTCCAATTTCCTACCTTAATCTTTGACGTACTCCCTTAATCTTTTAGATCAAATGATTGAAAATAATGTGATTAATTAAAATTGTGCACCCTCTTAACCAGGCTGCATATTTTAAGAGGTTTTGTTAGTATATTTGTAATGCATGTACTTACAAAAACTGAATATGACAAATGCTGTTTCAAAGAATTGTTCATTCTTATATGAAGAAGGAGGAATGCTGCTTCTTTTGCCAGCATAATCATGCATAATCTAAACCAAATAAATTATAGTTTTCATAGGCGAATTTCACTGCTAATCAATGGTTGATCAACTAGCAAAAACAAATAATCATTTGATAAATTTCATTAATTGGTGACATTTCTTTTTAAAACATGTGCTGTCGGGTTGTCTCTGACTTATGCCAATCCTATGAATGAAAGTCCTCCAAAATCCTGCCCTTGACAGCTTTGCTCAGCTCCACACAAGGCTGTAGCTTCCTTTATGGAATTAATCCATCTCAAATTTGCTCTTCTTCTTCTTCTGCCTATGACTTTTCCTAGCATGATTGTCTTCTCTATTGAGTCTGGCCATCTCGTGAGGTACCCAAAGTACGACAGCCTCAGTTTTGTCATTTTTGCTTCTAGGGAACATTCTGTCCTGATTTGCTCTAAGACCCACTTGTTCATCTTTCTGTCTGTCCAGGGTATTGTCAAAGCTCTCCTTCAGCACTATGCTTCGAACACATGCATTTTCTTGCTTTACTATCCAGGTTTCCATCCATCCATAGTAATCAGAAATACAATACAGTGGATGAGTTTGGCTTGGTTCACAGTGAAACATCCTAACATTTGATGATCCTTTCTAGTTCCTTCATTGTTGCCCTTCCAAGTATTAGTCTTCTTCTAATTTCTTGGCTGCAGTCTCCCTCAGAATTGATGACTGAGCCAAGGTATGTAAAATCTTTCAAAATTTCAATTTCTTCATTGTTGACACTAAAGTTCTGTAATTCTGTAACCATGAGTTTTGTTTTCTTAATATTCAGCTGCCATCCTGCTTTTGCAATTTCTTCTTCCACTTTCATTAGTTTTTTCAATTCATTTCTTTCTGTCAATAATATGGTATCATCTGCATAACTTTAATTATTCATGTATTAGTTTTCACTCGTTCCTCTGATCCTCATCCAGCTTTCCTTACAGTAGGTTCTATGTAGTTTGAACAGATAGGGAGATTTTAAAAAAAATCTCATCTGATGTGCTATCCTATAGCCTATTGTTTCTCCACATTCTGTCCTAATAACAACTTCTTAACCACAATACAAGTTACGCATCAGGACAAGCAAGTGCTGAGGCACAGTCATTTCTTTCCGCACCAACCATAGCTTCTCAAGGCATAGTCAAAAGGCTTGCACAGACTGCTCTTCCTTTAAGCTTCTGAAATATGTGTGTGCTCTACTAGCCAATGTATATTTGTGATACGATCTCAGGTGCCTCTTCCTTTTCAGAACCCAGGCTGCATATCAGGCATTTCGTTTTCCATATAGGGTGTTCTTTGTAGTGCATCACCCGGGCATCACCTTGCTTGCATGGGAAATGTCGGCACTCTCTTGCATTGCTTTTCTTGGAATTTGGAATGCATATACTGAAAGTTTCCAGTCTGTGGGCCCTGGTTTTGTTTTCCATATGTGTTAGCATAATATTGTTAGGATTTGGACAGAATCAGTCTCTGCAGCTTGAATTAGTTCTATGGGTATCTTATCTATGGCAGGTTCTTTATTCCTTCCAAGTGCTTTCAAAGTAGCTTTCACTTCATTTTCTAATATTGCAGGTTCTTCCTTGTAGGATTGCTCTAAGTCATCCTTTCATTTCCTTTATATAGTTCTTCTGTATAGTGTTTCCACCTTCTGTTTTCTCCTCTTAATCTCCGAGAGCTGTAAGTGGGCGCCCGTGGGCAGTGGCAGCGGGCAGTGACCAGCAAGCAGGTGCCTGTAGGCAGCGTGGCAAGTGGGTGCCCATGAGCAAGCGACAAGCTGCAAAATAAACATAAAGAGCCATGTGTGGTTCCTGAGCTTCAGCTGGGCCACTCCTGATATATACAGTTGTCTGATTGGTTGCCTGAGTAAGTATTTGTGAAAAACAGATTGTTGGCTTCACAGAATTCTTTGCGTTGTTCTCCTGCTTCATTAGCCCCACTCATCAGTTTCATGTAGATATTAAAGAGCATGGGGAATAAGACTGACCCCTGAGGAACCCCATACTGGAGAATCCACGTGGCTGAGCAATATCCCCCAAGGACCATCTTCTGGTGCAGGCCCTCTAACAGGAGTGAAACCACTGCAGTGCAGTATCGCACCACTCCCAACTCAAGGCAGTCAAGTGACTGCTGCTTGAAACCTTGGAGACATGCTGACTGTCAGAGTGAATCACACTGGACGAGATGGGCTGACAGTCTGGTCTGGTCTAAGGCATCCTCCTGTATTTTTAACTATTCTATTTCTGAGTACTTCAGTAGTATTTTTGAATGAATATTTTAGAGTTACTCAGTCTACCCTAAAGCTTTCAATGGCTTTCTTGTTTTTTCCCCTTTCTCTCTAGGGTTCTCCACCTACAATGAAACATAGCATTTTGAACAAGCAAGATTCAGCTGAGAAAATGGTGCTGTCCAATATCTGCAGACTGTATTTTGGTGCTGTTCAGAAGGCCATTGCTGTTTTCCTCAAAAGCCTTGACGCTGATCAGACCCCTGAAGTCTTCATAGCCAAGAGCAAACTGATCATTATGGTGGGCCAAAAGTTGGTTGATGCCTTATGTCAGGAAGCCCTTAAGAAAACCAATCGAAATGAGATCCTGTGTGGCAGCTGTAATTTCTGTGCCTTGCTGAAGAGCTTGGCAGTTGCCACCAAAAATGCGGCGATGCAGTATCCAAGTCCTGAAGCAATGAGGGAACTTCAGGATCAAGTCGATGGCCTGTCAAAGTACATACAACAGTTTCGAGCAATGATGGAATAGTGATAACTCTGCTGCTTTTCTGACAATGCATCTATTGGCAGGACTCAAAAGTGGCACAAGAACTGTGTTTCATTTTTAGATGTGATAGAGACTCTTCATATATTAAAGAGATATGTGTCAGTCTTCTGCCTCCTCAAGGAGGATAATAGCACTGTAGCTCCCTACTTCACAGGGGTGTTGTGAGAATAAATTTATAGGCATTTGGTAGAATATGTTGAATCCTATAGATATAAATAGTCTGGAGTTGTCCAGAAGGCCATTAGTGTATTCAGCAACAACACTGAGCAGATTTCTAAGCCTAACTTGTTGCTAACATCTTGTTGGATGAAAGTTGGCAGACCCTCTTGGGTGGTGGTAAGTTAAACATGGTTAATCACAAATCATGGATTAAGTGAGAGGATCATGTGCTCCTTTCTCCCCAATCCTTTTGTATATGTAGCAAAGGGGAACATGCATTCCATGAAAAAGACAGCATTCCCTTAAACAGAATTGACAATGGTCAGGCATACCCATCTAACTTGCTTTTGGATTAAATGGAGATTTACAAATGGAGGGTACAAGGCAGGAGCACACAATTCTACATGCTGTTTTTGGTTCCCAAAACCAAAAATAATTGCTGTGTATACATTAGTCATATTAGGGACTCTCAGAAAATAGCTTTGTAACAGTCGTCATTTTTCTGGACCACTGAAGTTCTAGCTGATACACATAAATTTTCACTGAAGGGATTGTGTTGCATCTGAGGCATGGGTGTGTCGATATGGATTATGGAGAATTGCAATCATTAGTCAAGCCACAGGTAGTTCCACATCTCAAGATTTCATTGCATCTAGGAAAAACAGGTAGCTATCCTAGGAAGTATAAGAGAATGGTTTAATATTAGTCCTTAGATACTTAAAACAGTGGTTACACTCATTATGCCACTAATAAATCTTCTAATGTCTCAGAGTTACACCTTTTCCCTAAACATTGGACTACTCACACTTCATTTCTTGCCACACCATAGTGTCCCTCTTCCATTGGCAATCCTAGCTGGGGAGCCGCAGCCTTCATTCCCCTTCCCACCAGCTGCCTCTTGCAAACATGCAACAGCAGTACTCTCTACGGAACGGGTCCTCAAACTATGGCCTGCGGGACAGATTTGGCCCACCATGGCCATCCAACCGGCCTGCGTCGCTGTTTGCTGCCCGCAAGCGCTTGCTGTGAGGGCAGGGAGGTGGTGGCTCACTCACATGGAAATGGTCTCCGAGCAAGCAAGCCATCGCCTGCCTCCTGTGTGCACGGGGCGGGGGGGGCAAAGCTGGTGGCTTGCTCGATTGGAGATGGTCTCTGAGCAAGCAAGCCGCCACCACCACTTGCCTCCCATAGGCACACGCTCGCCTCTGCCTCGCAGTGCAGGGAGGGGGGGAGGTGGTGGCTCACTAGATCAGAGATTGTCTCTGAGCGAGCAAGCCACTGCTGTGCATGCCTGATGCTGCCTCACACGCGCCCAGCAGTACCTCACTGGCCCACACTCCCAGGCACCCCCGCCTTACCAGCCCACACATGTAGCCACGGCCTTTCAACTGGCCCCCTGTCGAAAAAGTTTGAGGACCTCTGCTCTATGATCTTCCAATCATCCTGATCCAGACTATTGAGCCCAGTTCTTATGTCTTCCACTTGTCCTCTTCATGTACTTCTTCCTTCTGAACTCCCCACCTCCTTTCATATTGGGGCTATAGACTCTGCTGGATCCTTGCATCCCTTTCGATAAGTAACACTTTCCTGACTCTCCTTGTAGTTCAGCCTGGAATCCAGCTGGGCTTCATTACTACTGGCCATTCTTCCACTTGTCATCGGGCTTTATTTATTTATTTATTTATTTAGAAGGCTTCTATGCTGCCCCATTCGCCGAAGCGTCGGGGCGGCTCACAATAATAAATAAATAAACACAGTATAAAACAATATAATATAATATGAGTTGACCTGGCCCAAAAAATAAAATAAATAAATAATATTAACAATTAAAATAACGTTTGAATAAAAAGGTCTTTGCCTGGTGCCGAAAAACAAATAACGACGGTGCCAAGCGGACCTCTCTGAAGAGTGCATTCCATAAATTGTGCACCACCACAGAGAAAGCCCTCCTCAGAGTACTTACCCTCCTAATATCCTTCACGGAGGGTTCCCAGAGAAGGGCCTCTCCCGCTGAACTCAAGGGGTGGGCGGGCATATATATCTTTCTACCTAGAAATCACAAGTACAAAATCAGCAAACTAGAGACACACTCTCACGAACAATTTGTAGTATAATCCCACAAAAGTCTGTATGGCAGTACTAGAGGAATTACAGTTAAGGCCTAGGGTAAGTATGGGTAGTCCCATCCACACAGCAAAAAGATTGCACACTGCAGAAACTTTTATGCATAGTACTGCTTCACCCATTTTTGGCTTTGTGTTGCACTGCTGAGTCAAAGTCTGATGTGCAGATATATTAATTACTGATGATCTAGGCTTTACATGGTTCATTTCACCAACTACCCAAACAGAAAATAACAGAAAATCAGTTTCCCAATTTTTTTCCAGCTGGCAGCAAGCAAGAAACTTGGGAAGCTAACATAAATACAAACTGTGATTATTAACAACAAAATATTAACAAAAAACTTAAGGGTATGGGGGGGGTTAGGTAGTGGTATGCCCATTCATGCAACCATACACCACATAATGTGATACAGTCTAAGTAATGACTGCACCAATTTATAGAGTACCTAAATTTCCTACCTATGAGGTAAAACTCTTTGAATGCAAAAATATCTCAGTGGAAAAATTAAAGAATTGGGAATAAATGCACATATCTTGCTCAAACTATCAATGAATGAAGGTTGGGGATACTCCTAGAATTAGAAATGGGAAACCAGAATTGGACAATTACATGTACTACAAATCCTTGCTTTAAAAGGAAAGAACTACTGTAAAAATATGCCTGAAATTCTGTAGCAAATTATATAGAAGAAAGCTCCACTAAATTCAGTGGGATTTAATTCTGAATAGCTAGATATAGGATTTCCATCCTGACCTCTTATTCTTGACATCTGAAAGTGATGTATTTCAACAGTACCACATGCAGTAATAATTTGGGTCATTATTTCTGAGTTCCATTACAGTAACAATGTATCTCCCTCTTCCTATAGTTTGCAAAATAGATTGGGAATCACGTTTGCTTTGAGCATATCACTGTGTGGAGAACCAGAATTTATTTATTTATTTATTTAAAACTTTTATATACTGTCCACTACCAAGACGTCAGAATGGTCTTAAAATAAAACAGAGTGAAGCACAGCATCCAAATAGGTTTTCTATACAATAAAACGCCACATTAAAATCACCGTATCTTGAATACTCTAACATGGAAAAAAACTCCTTGCATATTGGGAAACAGCATAACGTGGAGAAGACTAACACATTTTCAGTCTTTTCTTTCTTTCTTTCTTTCTTTCTTTCTTTCTTTTTCTTTCTTTCTTTTCATTAAACCCATCCTTTCACCCCACCATGCATATTTTTGAGAATGATAATAGGTAAAATACTTTTAGGTAATTGTAGCAGATTTGCCATCAAAGGTAACTATCATTGTGTTCAATCAGGCTTTACATAATCTTGGGCAGGGTGCAGACTACTGCATGTTTGCTTGATTTACAGGGATTTAAACAGAGAACTTGTGATCCTTCAGATGTTTTGGACTATATGTCCCATAGCCCTCATCCTTATTTTAGCAAGGACCAATAAGAGTTATAGGTCAAAACATCTTGCGATCCACAAGGTGCCCATCCCTGATGTAGGTAATAAGTTATTTTAATAGATCTGGCAATTCATTAATTTTGTGGCAGGGGGAGCTTTTTTTTTTGGAAACCTTAGGTTTGAAAATCGCCATGCCTTTTATGAAAATCTTTTATAACACAATCCCCAAATCTGTTGCTTATTTCAATGAGTCTCACATAACATGCAGTTTTTACATTTCAACATAACTTACATTATTTTTGCCAGAGTAAATGCTAGAATCCTACCACACATGTAGGCACAACTGGAAGAAGAAAAATGCTCCCAAGTAAGGTTTTTATTGTGCCCTGCCTTATTCACAGAATTTTACATGGGGTCCAGAAATCTTCACTTTTCATTTTTACCTTCCTGTAACTTCCTACCACTTCCATCTTTTTTTTTTTCTTCCCACAGAGATTTGTTAAAGAGGAAAAGATGGAACAGTGGCACAATGTCTTTGCTGTACTAGTGCCGAGCTGCCCATTTGGAGACACTCGTACCTCAAAACTACAAATATATTGCGATATACTAACAAATGATAGAGCCGTGGTACACATGCTCATCATGGTACCTGTGAAGAGGCTCCCAGTGTAGAGCCGGTGGCCTATCTCCTCCTCAGAGTTGCTGCTGCTTTGTGGAGGCTGCACAGGCAGAGCTCAGGCAGGAGCAGCCTTGCTTGCCCAGCACCTGAAGCGATGCGGGCTATTTGTGCTATTCACAGATTCACACCTCCCGCTACGACAAGTTTAGCACATACAGTACTGGAACAGGTAGATTAGAAAAGGTGCAATTTATGAGAATACAACGAGAATGTAAGAAGAGCCATGCTGGATCAGAACAAGGATCCATTCTGTTTACAATGTGGCCAACCAGATACCCATGAAAAAACCTATGAGCGGGATATGAGCGCAACAGCACCTTCCCACCTATGTTTCCCAGCAACTGGTACATATATGCATATTGATACTGGAAGCAACATATAGTCGATGAGGACTAGTAACCACTGATAGCCTCCTCCTCCTCAATGTATGCAACCCCCTTTGGCTGGTCAGTGATATATCTGGTCTGAAGTCCTTTGGGATATAATAACAGAAATAAAGTAAGAAGCTCATTTTGCAGTTAGGTTCGTGCTACATGTCCACTGACTCAGACACTGCAATGCCAATACGAAACCCTTGTGGAGCTCCTTGGAAGTAAGTCCGTGAATCCCACTGAGCTCAATAAAGTTTCCTACTCCCAGGTAAGTGTGCCTAGAACTCCAGCCTTACCGCTTAAGAAACGTGCTTGCGATCGGCCTCTTTCTTTGGACCAGAACTTAATTACAGGCAAAGACTGACTCAAAAATACCCGTGGACCTCAGAGAACTCTGCACGCACCAAAACAACCTCTTGCCCGAGCCACTGCCGCCCGGGCGACCTTACTGGTTGCTAGGCTACCTTAGCAACGCGAGGCGCTACGTCACACCCTGCCCCTCCTACTTCCGTTCTGCACCGGAAGGGCTGCCTCGGTGACCGGACCTTTCTTTGTTTTGCGGAAACCCGGAAGTGCGGCGAGGGAAACTTGGGGGCGAGATGGGTTGTGATGGGGGAACCATCCCGAAGAGGCACGAGCTGGTGAAGGGGCCGCGCAAGATCGAGAAGGTGAGGTGCGAGGGGAGGCCTTTGGACGGGGTGGCCTGGGGGTGGGGTGGGGTGGGGGGGAGTTGCTTTCGAGGCCTCCCGGGCCCTGGGAAGCGTGAGTCCTCTTAGTTTGGGACCTCGAGCACTCGGCCACAAAGCTGCCATGAGGCGCGGGTCATCTTGTAGCAAGCAATCGACTTTTGCGAGATGGGTGACCCACAGGAGAAGAGAGAGAAAAACAGAGCAAAACACCACTCATTCAGTGACTCCCGGCTTCTGAGAAGTTGATAAGACTTTTGGCTTTTCCTGTTTTCGTTCAGTCTTTTCAGTCTCCGCCTTCCCAAACCCACCGTGTGGTTCTATCTCCGTTTACATCTTGTCTGTTTGTAATCGTGTACGTGCTTAGACAGAAAACAAGACCTAAAGCAGTGATATTTTACCCTATTCCTCGCCTTCTGTCTAGATATACATAGGACTGTGCCTTTAAGAGAGTGCAGGCTGATGACAGTGACGGGATCCTTGGTCAATTTACCCTTACAACACTTCTTGTTTCTCAGCTGATGAAGCAGTAACCTAGGTATATGCCCCTGCTGGGTAGTCGTGATCTTCCAGCACTTAACATCTTCATGTTAAGATCATTCTTTTGTAATTAAGACAGGTAAACAGGGAGGTAGAACCTGGGATGGGGCAAAGTAAAGCACCATGTCCTATCAACATATAAAGAATGCTGTTGCATGGCATTTTTCTCCTCACTATCTCTTCCTGTAGGTTTTGGTTGCTGCCTTGATGCTCAGTTATGCCCATGGGAGCTCATAGAGTGCCTGTGCAAAGGAGCTGATGGCACAAGATTTCTGTTTAGACAGACAGGATTCAGAATCTCCTCTTGAAAGTAGCAAAGCCTTAAATGAAGCATTAGATGGCATTTTCAGCCATTTCCAATTACTGATTTGCATGAGTCCCTCTTCCATTATAGTGGATTTTATGGATGTCTACTAAAATAATCCTCTTCTTTACATGCCTGGTTGTAAGAGTGATGAAAAATGTGACTTAGAAATCCTTTCTGCTCATTTCAAATTAGAGTTTATCACCTGAATACACAAATCAAAGACTGACGTTGAGTCCAGGAAAGGGTCACATAAATAGTCACAATGTCTCTTGAGGTTAAGAGCTGAATATGACAGGTGGGTCTTGAACTATTCAGAAGCTTGGTTTGTAGACTTTCTTTCTGCTCTGGAAAGAATGCTCAGCTTATGCATAAATTACCACATGTTAAGGCACTGTGTTTATCATTTTCATTGCATGTATGATGTGTATGCACCAAGGACCAGCCAATTCTGACTTTTTGCCTCCTTGTGATCAGTAAAGGTATCTACTTCTCTAGACACCTTCTTACCTCTCTAGGCAGATAAGGGGCAGAGATATGGAATGGGGCTGTATGGAAATGGATGATAACCTGAAGTGTTATTCTGCTCTCATGAATTTGGAGGACAGTGCTAGTAATTATGAAGCTGCCTCCTTTAAGAAGCACAAAGAGTATACTTGTTCCTTGTGTTCCAATCTGGTATGGGGAACTGTTGGGCCACAGGCCATGTACAGTACATGGGGGTTCCCTCTCTGGCCCCCCAGCTTATTCTCTCCTGTCCATTGCAAGGAAAAGTTAGAAGCCACTGAGTGTTTCAATCCTGTTTACTTCTGTGATTTGTATTTCAGTATTGCTCTGCTTAGTTCTGAATAGACATGCAGAAAATTGGTTTGTTGTTGTTAGTCACGAAGTTGTGTCCAACCCATCGCGACCCCATGGACAACATTCCTCCAGGCCTTCCTGTCCTCCACCATCCCCCGGAGTCCACCTAAGCTCATACCAAATGCTCCACTGACTCCATCCAGCCACCTCGTTCTCTGCAGTCCCCTTCTTCTTTTGCCATCTATTGTTCCCAGCATTAGACTCTTCTCCAGGGAGTCCTTCCTTCTCATTAGGTGGCCAAAGGATTTGAGTTTCATCTTCACTATCTGGCCTTCTAAAGAGCAGTCAGGGTTGATCTCCTCTAGGACTGACCAGGTTGATCACCTAGCAGTACAAGGGACATGCAGGAGTCTCCTCCAGGACCACGATTCAAAGGCCTGAATTCTTCGGTGCTCAGCCTTCCTTATGGTCCAACTTTCATAGCTATACATTGCAACTGGGAAAACCATAGCCTTGATTATGCGCACTTTTGTTGGCAGGGTGATGTCTCTGCTTTTGAGTATGCTGTCTAGATTTGCTACAGGTTTCTTCCCCAGGAGCAAGCATCTTAATTTCTTGGGTGCAGTCCTTGTCTGCGGTGATCTTGGAGCCCAGGAAAATAAAATCTGTCACTACCTCCATTTCTTCCCCATCTATTTGCCAGGAAGTGAGAGGACCAGATGCCATGATCTTAGTTTTCTTAATGTTGAGTTTCAAGCCGACTTTTACACTCTCCTCCTTCACCCACATCAAGAGGCTCTTTAGTTCCTCTTCACTTTCTGCCATTAGAGGGGCATCATTTGCATATCTGAGGTCGTTGATATTTCTCCCCGCAGTCTTAATTCCAGTTTGTGATTCATCTAGCCCTGCCTTTCTCATGATGTGCTCTGCATATAAGTTAAATAGGCAGGGCGACAGTATACAGCCTTGCCAAACTTCTTTCTCAATTTTGAACCAATCAGTGGTTCCGTGTCCAGTTCTCACTGTTGCTTCTTGACCTGCATATAGGTTTCTCAAGAGACAAATAAGATGGGTTGGTACTCCCATCTTTTTAAGAACTTGCCACAATTTGTTGTGATCCACACAATCAAAGGCTTTAGCATAGTCACTGAAGCAGCCATAGATGTTTTTCTGGAACTCTCTAGCTTTCTCCATGATCCAGTGTATGTTGGCAATTTGATCTCTAGTTCCTCTGCCTCTTCAAAATCCTACCTGTACATCTTGTAGTTCTTGGTCCACATACCACTGGAGCCTAGCTTGTAGGATTTTGAGCATAACTTTGCTAGCTTGTGAAATGAGTGCAATGGTGCAGTAGTTTGAACATTCTTTGGCATTGCCCTTCTTTGGGATCGGAATGTACTGGTACTGGCCATGGGGTTTTCATGGCAAAGATACTGGAGTGGGTTGCCATTTCCTTCTCCAGTGGATCATGTTTTGTCAGAGCTCTCTGCTATGACCTGTCCATCTTGGATGGCCCTGCACGGCATAGCTCATAGCTTCATTGAGCTATGCAAGCCCCTTCACCATGACAAGGCAATGATCCATGAAGGAGAGAAAATTGGTAACTGGATGCTATTTGAAAATGTTGCCAAATGAGTCAGCCCTGCATATTCTGAATAGACATGCAGAAGTCTTGTCCTGCTTATTTCTGAGAAATCTTAAAATTGATAATAATCTCTTTTGGCCATGCCTGCTTTGCTTTTTGCCCCACACCCAGATGAATTGTGGCCCTGAGACCTTTCTTAGCTTGGAAGTCAACCTTTGAAAAAGGTTCCCCATCCCTGGGTTAAAGCATGTTGAACTTTCAGTATTTTGAGGGAGTTGTGTTTCACATACAAAGTATAACTGGAGATAGCTAACAAATGTTTTGACTTTAATAGAAAAAATGGGTGTTTCTGAAATTTATAAAATTTTATATGTTCCTTAGGTTGATAAAAATGCAGAATTAGTGGCCCAGTGGTACTACTGCACTCTAAGTCAAGAAAAATTAAGCCGGCCTATAGTAGCATGTGAACTTGGCAGGTAAGATTGTAATTTTAAGTTCATTTTCAATGAAAGAATCCAGGTCTCTAAATAAATTCAAGTCATTAAATGAACTGATTTTTCATTTATAGGTTATATAACAAGGATGCAGTCATTGAATTTTTGCTGGATAAGTCTTCTGACAAAGTCCTCGTGGAGGCTGCATCCCATATTAAGAGTATTAAGGTAAAATTGCATGTTTATGACCTGTATTAACATATTAGGTATTGGAGTTTGTATCCATTAGGCTTGATTCAGAGAAAGTTAATTCTGATTAATTTCTAAAAATCTCATTGATTTTAATGAAACTTTGATGCCCCTATTTACTGTATCATGTGCTTGTCTTTTTTAAATTGCGGCATACTTTAGATACAATCTCTTCTGTATAACAAAAGTTCTGCTTCTTTGACACCTTTCTTGTACGTAGGTTATTGGCCTACTCACATCTTTCATTCCACCACAGTTACTCTTTCTGTCATGGTGCTCCTTATGCCTGAAATTACCTCTCCACTATACATGTCAATTTCTCCTCAAAGTCCTCTGTCCTTATCAGTGGTTCTCAAACTTTTGTTCATCTTGATAGTCATCCAACATTTTTGGTTACTGGTGCCCTGCCTCTCTCCCAAGTAATTTGCTAACTTTGTGTTGCTCTTCTGAAACTAAATCAGGGTAATTCCCTTTGAATTGCTAAGCAGTGTGTGTACTTTCACAGTTGTACTATGCTTTAATGTTGCTTCAAGCGACTGACAGCTTCTCCCAGGTGTTTTGGACTCTTACTCCCAGCATTTTTGGCCATTGACACTGCTGGCTGGGGTGGTGGGAGCTGAAATTCAGAATGTAAAGAGGATGGCAGGTGGAGGGGTGCCTTTTCCTCTTCTGCATTATCCTGTGATTCATCCTTATTTTCTTTGTCCTGTCTTCATTTGTTCCTCCCTGTCTTTACTTGAAAGTCATATTGTCATGATAGTGCAATTTTTATTCTCTCCCTGATTCTTATTGAATAGCAGTATCAGAATTGTGCAATATAAATTCAGTATGCTATGCCTTTGCAAACCTGTAGTTTAACAAGTTTAATTTCTATTGGTCTGTTACAGTTGAATTATGCATAGAAAAGTGATTGATTCCCATAGCAGTTTTTTAAAAGAACTTCTCAGTCCTGAGTAGAATTTTGATTCTAAATATTTCATATTGATATAGAATGATAGAGCGAAGAACTGAATTGTTTCAGGAGATCATTTCACCTGATTTCAGTTATACTTTTTACATGCAATACTCTCTTTCCTTTCAGAATGTCATAGAATTGAATCTGACAGACAATCCAGCTTGGACCGGTGACAAAGGAAACACAAAAGGGGATAAATATGATGACATCCAGAGTGCACAATTTATTTGTCCTATAGTTGGGTTGGAAATGAATGGAAGACATCGGTTAGTATTTTCTGTTTGATTAAATTTATTTATTTATTTTCAATTTATATCCTGCCTTTTTCCTCAAAGGGCTCAAGGCAGTTTACATCATTCTCCTCCTCCATCTTATCCCCACAACAACAACCCTGTGAGGTAGGTTGGGCTGAGAGTCTGTGACTGGTCCAAAGTCACCCAGTTGGCTCCATGGCCGAGTGAGGACTAGAACCCAGATCGTATGAGTCCTAGTCCCATGCTCTTAACCACTACACCACACTGGCTCTCAGTAAATTAAATGTAATAATAATGAATGGTTTTTCATTCTGTAACTAATTTTATAGTTCGTCAGCTATATGAGGACCTCTGGTGTAGGCCCATTTGTCATCCGCATTTATAAATTAGAAGGTAGGTCTGCGTCCTAGGGTAGAGTAAAGATGCAAGAGTGGTTGTATCTCCATCACTGTATTTTATAGTAAGATCTTTAGGAAGTGGTAAGCTTTGCTTTGGGTCCCTTGTTGATGATCTTCAAGTTATTAGATACTCATCCCATCCTAGAACATCTAATGTAGGTAACAAAAGATACCCCAATGTATTTATTTAATTAAAGCATTTTTGCTTGGTGCTTCAACTAAAAAGATGCCCAGAGCAGCATCAATCAATCAAACAATCAAAACGAGTCAGTTATCTACTACCTTATATTCTGTAAAACACACACACATTGTAAGGGCAGTGGAAGAGTTAAAAGAAACTGTTTGAGGAACATTTTAGGGTCTGGGCTTGGTAATCTGGACTCAAACCATTTAAGGCTTGAAGTTTTCATCCTAGCACTTTGAATAAGGCCTGGGCATGGACTTGCTGCAATGTGGATGGAAAAGTGCTGGCATAATTTGATCATGGTGGCCAGTCCCTTGTTGCCCGTTTTTGGCCCATCTGAAGTTACCAGGCCAATTTCAAGCATAGCCCCATATGTAATGTGTTGCAGTGATCCAGGCAAGAGGTTACCAGTGCTAGGCTGTCTCTGTCTAGGTCAGAATGCACTTGATATATCAGCCTAAGTTGATTCAAGATTTAAGTCCACCTCTGCCTGTAGTAACAATGCTGGATTCAAGAGCACAGTATGAACCTGATCCTTTAGGGGAATTCTAGTCCTATCCAGGACATGTTGAACATCACTCAGTCAGGCAGGCAATCACTTATCAACACTACCTCTATCTTGCATGTATTGAGTCTCAGTGTATAGGCCCTCATCCAGTCCATGAGCTTGCCAAGGCAGTGGTTCAGAACAGCCACTGCCTCAGTTTGATTTAATGAAAAGAAGATGGGTACGATCTGCCCATCAATGACACTTCAGTCCACAACTCCAGGTAACCTCCCGCAGCAGGTGTAGGCAGGTTTTGAACCCTGTAGGGTAATAGAATAGAGATTTGTCCTGACTGTACTCTGGGCATCTCTCCTAATGGATCTTACACTAATTGTGTTACCGATGTTGTGATGGATTAGGCCAACTTTATTTTCAAAGCAAACTTGTCACAAATTTGCTTTTCATGGCCTATATGGTAGCAGTCCATGAACCACTTGGAAACACTTTGCTGGAAAGTACTGAGAAGATGAAGTGGTAGAAAAGAGCTCCCTTTTGCCACCATCACTGCTACAGATTAGGCTTGATCATAAGCTCTCTGTTATTTTTCACTCAGTGGTAGCATGGGTATTCTTTTGACTGTGTTCTACCTGCCTTCCATTTTACATCATTGCCTTCACCTCAGGTGGATTCCAAGGAACTTGCCAGGTTTTGCTCAGAGGGAGAGGATTCTCAGATGTGATCATACCAATTCAGTCACCTCTGAATTGCACAGAATGCCTGGTCATACCAGCAGGAAAATTCCCCTGAGCCTTCTATAATCCAGTGTAATCCATTAGCCTCACTGGGTGAATCCATTTAACAGGTTCCTCATCCTTGCACTCTAAAGCTTAATAGGAAGTGATATGCCATGATGATGCAATAGCTGTTAATTACCCCACTTTCCACTTGTGGTTTGGGGTAGAAAAGAAGTAGGTTTCATTATTAAATGTTTTAAATACATCACATGCATGTTGACTGAGAAGTATATCCCCCTATATTCTTTAGTGTTTATTCCCAAGAAAATGTGCATAGCATTTAGACCAAAATCCTAACACATTCAAGATGTTATAAGATGAAATCAAATTCATGTCTTTGTGTGCTGATTTGTCAAGGGACAATTTTCATACCTAAGGTTGGGAAATATCTGAATGTATGCTGATTCTCAGCATTATATTATTTGATCCCTATCTCAAAATAAAAAAGTCAAGGTGTTGTACAGCAGGAATTAAAACACATGATTACTTAAAGCTATTTAAAATAGTTACACTATTTAAAATGCTGAGACCCAGTAAAACAATTAATTAAGGAGATCCATTTTTAAGGATTACAGCTTAACAAGAAACCACCCTATAAAACTTCTATAAAAGTAAGCATGTACTATGAATGGGTGTGCTTATTTTTATTTGCTACATGGAATGGCAATTACTACAATAATAAATGCTGCACTGTGCACAGATCTTTTTTAATGTACTGCCTGGGTTAACCACTTGAGGGCATTTTGGAACACAGATTAAATTGCTGCATGGTGAGGCTGGTGTCAGTAGCAAATTAAAGTTAGTTTTAAAGTCTGTTTAGAAATTCTTGATCCAACCTAGTGTGTAGTAAGCTATAGTAAGCTCAGAAGTAAGCTGTACTGAGTTCAGTGGGATATAGTTCTAGGTAAGTATGTATAGGAGTGCAGCTTTAGTCACCATTGACTTAAGTTAGATTGGGGCCTGTGTGTGTTTAACCTGTTTTTATCATCTCTTCTCTTGCATCTGCAAGGTTTTGCTTCCTGCGCAACTGTGGATGTGTATTCTCTGAACGTGCTCTCAAAGAAATTAAAACTGAAACATGTCATAAAGTAAGTTTTCTTCTTTCCTTCCCTTTCTGCCATAAGTTTGTGCTGAATTCCATAGTTAGATATGCTTGCATCCTACTGACTTTAAAAATGCTGTAAGTTTTAGGGCTATATTGAAGCTGTGAATTAAGGAAAATTTATCTGATTTCTCTTGATCTCATCTTTCAGCCTTATTTGTATTAAAACAGAGGATTGGGCAGGGGGTTAGCTATAGAGTCTTCAGGCTTCTGTTAAATATGTTGTTGTTTTCTTATGTGCCATCAATTCATCTTTGGCTTATAGCTATCCTATAAAAATGCTTCGAAAAATGTTGCCTGCATCACTAACCATCACTAAAATACAGTTGCTGAAAGATTCTAAAAAATGGTGGTATTTTGGAGAACAAAAGAGAAAATCCTACTTCCCCTCTGACATCCATGCTGTCTGCAAAAGCCTAGCATAACAATGCATTTACAAATAAGCTAACATTAAACTGAGTCTAGTGAGTAGGAAAGACGTCCTGAAACAAGGCTGACTTTGATGGGCTCCTGATCTCCAGAAGAAGGGAATTCCATAGATAGTTTATTTGGCATTGTTACCACTTAACCCAGGAAAACCCATTTTCCTGGGCTCCAAGATGACCGCAGACGGGGACTGCAGCCAAGAAATTAAGATGCTTGCTCCTGAGGAAGAAACCTATAGCGAATCTAGACAGCATACTCAAAAGCAGAGACATCACCCTGCCAACAAAAGTGCGTATAGTCAAGGCTATGGTTTTCCCAGTTGCAATGTATGGCTGTGAAAGCTGGTCCATAAGGAAGGCCGAGCACAAAAGGATTGAGGCCTTTGAATTGTGGTGCTGGAGAACACTCCCACAAGTCCCTTGGACTGCAAGGCGATCAAACCGGTCAGTCCTAGAGGAGATCAACCCTGACTGCTCTTTAGAAGGCCAGATAGTGAAGATAAAACTCAAATACTTTGGCCACCTAATGAGAAGAAAGGACTCCCTGTAGAAGAGTCTAATGCTGGGAACAATAGATGGCAAAAGAAGAAGGGGACGGCAGAGAATGAGGTGACTGGATGGAGTCACTGAAGCAGTTGGTGCAAGCTTAAGTGGACTCTGGGAGATGGTGGAGGACAGGAAGGCCTGGAGGAATGTTGTCCATGGGGTCGCAATGGGTCGGACATGACTTTGTGACTAACAACAACAGCAACCACTTAACCAAATGTGAGCTGGTTCAACTCCATAAAGGAAGCCACAGTCTTGAGTTGGCAAGAGTTAAGCAGGGCTATCAAGAACAGGACATTTTGGAGGTCACCATAATTTGAAGACAACTTGAGAGCATGTAACAGTGACAATGGACAACTTGATGTACACAAGATACTCAGCACTGTGAAGGTGCAACGTATTTTTATTGTGACCCAAAAGTTTAGTAAACAAGCAGGCGGGCACTTGTTAGCAGCATTACTATTTACCCTGCTTAGTCAAGGCTTGGTAGAAGCACCGTTGGCAGCAACCTTTGCTGCAAGCCTTCTTGGGGACATCTCTGCCAGCTCCGTACATTTGGGTCCTGCAGTGTTTGCCAATTCTTCCTGGAAAAACTGCTCCATCAACTTTTGAAGGTTGCTACAGATTCTCAGTCAGATTGAAGCTGGGGTTTTGAATAGGCTATTTTAAGACTTTCAGGTTCTTGTTTTTAAAGCATTCTGGTCATCCTTTGCCTGTGTGTTTAGGGTCATTGTCCTGCTGGAAGGTGTACCTTTGCTCCAGTCCCGGATCTTTTATGGCCAAGAAAACATATCTCCACAATGTGATGCTGCCACAACTGTGATGCTTCATCATGGGGATGATGTTCTCAGGGCAATGAGCACTGTTGACTTTGTGCCGTACATAACATTATAGAGCAAGCATGACCAAAAAGTATAGCTTTGGTTTCATCAGGCATGAGAATCTTTTTCCACATGTTTGCTATGTCTCCCATATGCATTTTTGCAAATTCCAAACTACTTCTCACAACTTATCCATAAAGCCCAGCTTTGTGGAGTTCCTGGATGATAGTTGTCCCAAGGATAGTTTCTCTCATTTCAACTGGAGACTCTCTGGCACCTTCGGAGTTACCATTGGCTTATAGGTTGCTTCTGTGACTATTGTCTTCCTTACCAGTCTTCAAGTCTTGGTGGACAGCCTTCTCTAGGCAGAGCTGTGATCAAGCCATCTTCTTTCGATTTCCTCACAGCAAATAGGGAGAATATATATGTAACCAAGTGCCTTTTTACAAAAAGTTATGTACCATACTAAAAATATTTTGCACCTTCATAGTGTGGAGTTTCTTGTATGTAACAAGTAGTAACAATGCCAATTAAATCCACTTGAACTCCAGGTTGTAACGCTACCAAATATGGAAAACTCAAAGGCAGATAAATACTTCTGCTAGGCACTGAACCTGTCTGGCTCTTATACCATCTAAGTTACTGTTGCAAGATGGATCAGCACTGGCTAAAGCAGTGGCCAGGGACTGGTTGATGTCAGGGCAAGGCCACATCACTGGCAACATCTAACCAACAAAAGACTTAATGGGTGTGGGTATAATTCATCCCCTTATCCTGAAAATATTTCCCACCTTTTGTGTGTGGGTATAAAATTCTGGAGTAGTATCCCTGCATTCGTAATTAGAAAAATGTGTACACATCACTAAGTTTCAGGAGAGTATTTTATTCAGAAATGAATCTGTTGCATTTAGTCTGCTCCCCAACTTGTGAGCCATTAAGCAAATAATTTATCCTGTATTTGAGTTCATGCTTTATGGGGATGGGTGAGAGTGTTTCTTCTGAAACTTTTTGGTAGCCACTGTGGGCTAAGCAAAATGGGAGAAGCCATAGAAGTTAAAGAAGTAAACATGGTGTTTCGAAGTGCTGCTTCTGCCACCATAACAAAGGTCAGCATGCAAAGTTGTGACCCCCATTCGTTTTCTGAAGGTGACAAATACCCTAAAAGTCGCTGCATTAAGAGAAACTAAGCCTATCTCACAAAAATGTGCTCACAGATCAAATAGCTCTGCAAGACTCAGGAAAGGGAGGCATGCTACATGTGTGTACTATATTTTCCAAGAACTGATAGTGAGTCTTGAAACCTGTGTGAAATACTTTCCTTATCCACATTATTATGATTGGTTGAACTCAGTTACAAAGCTACTTAATGCTAAGGTTATTTTTGTTTGTTTTTGGTTTTTGTTGCAAGTGAGGGGGACTCCAGAAGCACTTCTGCACTTGATCTTAATACCAAGCAGGTCCCTCAGGCCTTAAGCCATTTAGCATCTCCACGGTTAAAACCTTGAATTGAACCTGGAAAACATTTGGCCACCATTATAAATCTTTCAGTGTTGGAGTGAGATGGTCACAATACCATGCACTTGTCAGCAACTTAGCTACTGTATTGCACACCAATTGAAGCATCCAGACTATTTTCACAGATAGACCCACGTAGAGAGAGTTGCAGTAGTCTAGCCATGATATAACCGAAGCATGGATAAGTGTTCCCAGATCAGACCAATTTGGGGCTGGTCACAGCTGGCACATTGGATGTACCTGTGCAAATGCATTCCTTGTGACCACTGCCACCTGACGATCCAGGAACCGCATAGGGTCCATTTGCAACATGGAAAGCTGCCTTATGCAGACCATCAGTCAATCCATCAGCTTAGAATAGAAGCTGGACATACACATACAACAGAATATCGTATTTCATTACCTCTCCTCTCCTGCCTCTGGGCATGCACCCTGGTAGGCACCTTTTTCCCCCTTTTAAGCAGGAGCCATATTTTCAGATGATCTAAGTCTGCAGTACAACAAGACTTTGTCCACATGATTCATACCTTGGGCAAAAGATGATTTCATTGTCTCTCCTCCATTATGACCAGCAAAGTGGCTTTGAATGAGCCCTTGCTTTTGCCCAGAAGTGGTAAGCATGTGGCCTATCGGAGGGTTGCCTGTATCTGCCATCATTCTTCACCAGTGGCTATGCTTGCTAGGGCTGATAGGGCTATAGTTCAGCAGCATCTGGTAGGTTACCCATTCTCTACCCCTGCTTTAGCCAGCTACCTGTGTCCTGTAATCATGTATGGAGAAGAGCAGTTGGGATGTTTAGTAAGGAGAGGCTTTGCCAAAGCCCCTGTTGCTATTGCAGGAAAAAAAGACCAATGGCCCCTTTGTGTGCAGCTATCTCAGCTTGGAAGAAAGTGACTTAGGTATATTGTTTCTGTTGTGTGGAGGTGGTTCTTTGGCCCACAGGGACTATGCTGGGAGCCACATGGGACGCTTAGGGTGCCAAACTTCACCTTTGCATTCCTGTCCACTGTCTCTGGCTTGTTAAGATATGTAATAAATTAGTTTGGCTAGTAAGTTCATGAACTCCAACTGGACCTTTAACTACTGCAGAAAATGATCAGGGCCTTCCCAACATGCTTTTCATCCTCGGGCAAAGGACCTGATTCCCATTCCATGTACAGAAGATAACTGGATTGACAGCTTCAACACAGATGATGGGGTGGGGTTGTCCACTGTTCTGGAAAGCAGCGAGCCAGTCACAGGGAAGCTGTGTGACACACACAGCTCTGTTCTCCATCAGAGGGGATGGCTGGGAGCTTAAGAAAAAAATGTCAGGGAGTTGCTTGCACCTGTCCCCCAGCATCTGCTGCCTGAGGTGGTCACCTCTCTTTGCCTAATGGTAGCGCCAGTCCTGGTAATGATAACACTCAGATGGAATTGCCACCTAGAAGGCTAGTAGTGTTGGCAGCTGGAATTTGCTGGCAGGAACTCCCATATATAAGGGAGATACTTCTAAAATTCAGTATTAGTTACCCTTGCATCTGTTTGTCTGGAGATTTGCCCTCCCAGGAAAGTCAGGACCTTGCACTCCATATGTAAGGGCATCATATGTTGATTCAAGCTGCTTCTGCATCTTATCACATGCAGAGCTTACAAAATATTTCTTGGCTCTGGTAACTGCTTGGTGAGTTCACAGGAGGGGTCATTCAAATATTCCCCATTTCTCAGAAATGTACAAGACACAGTCTTCCATTACACACTACCAATGTGGCCTTCCCTGAACTGGTGCTGTCAAGATGTCTTGCCCTACCATTGTGGACTGTGGGTTTTGGGAATTGTAGTCCTGGGCATCTAGAAGGCACCAGGTTGCAGAAGGCTGTTTTAAATGTATGCATTTAAAAAAAATTGTCATACTGGCTTTCAGTTTCTAGAACCTCCTAATTCTGAAAACTGTATGGTAGCCTGAAAATGTTTTAAATAAATGTTCACAATTTTGTGGCTCAGAATATTCCATAAGAACACTATTGGTGGCAGCAGCATGCAAATCCAATCTTAAAACTAGTAGAAGTAGTACTACAACAAGGGGATCCTAGCCAGTAGAAATGGTACTTTTCTCTCCTAACTCACAGGGTACTTCTGAGGATAAAATGGTGGGGAGGAAAAAGCTAGGTATATAGTATGAGCTACTTAGAAGAAAAGTATGATATAAATGAAAAAATCTTTCCTGAATGTGACATTTAACACTACATAGCTTTCAGAGACAAGTCAATGTCTCATAAAATGGGCCAAGTCCTTAAGCTATTCACTGCTTGGTTGCCAAGAGTTGCTATTCACTGGTTGATTGTTGGAACCATGACGATTGGCCATGCTATCTGAGGTTGATGGGAATTGTAGTCCAGAACATTTGGAGAGTGTTGTGTTGTGGAAACCTGCACTACACCAATCACTTCCTCTGTGTGTATGTGCCCTCATGATATCTTACACAGTTTTCAAGTTTAAGGTAGAAATGTACATTTCTACTTGAATCAAAGCCAGCTTAAATCTCTCAGAAATCAGAAGCATTCATTTGACATTGGGGTATATTTTTGATTTGCTTGTTTCTGAGAAAGATTTTTGTGCCAGCTTTTCCTTTAGACTCAAAGTGACATACAATAAATAATAAATCATAACCAAATAGGACTTTCCACAATACTTGGACACATTTCAGATTCTTCTGCTGTTGCTTAGTGCTTCTAACCTTTATGGAACAGTCCAAGGATGCTTGTGCCTTTTTGTTGTGCTATGCTTAACTGTGCCCATCAGGGTTTACACAGTGCAACGGCTACAGAGACACCCCCCCCCCCCGCACTACCTATTGTCACTGAAACCTGTTGGACCAGCTCTAGCAACTGCTACTGGGAAATAGGCAGCCACAGACTTACAGCCCCCTTGGGGGATGGTTATGACTTCTCTAATTGTATGTTGCCAGTGTTTGCACACAGTTGAATTGTATGGATCTCAGTTTGGGACCTGCTGGGACTTGTGGGCTGAGAAAGCAGGGCATCAGCATGGTGCCTCACAGGGATCCAGCAGTCTCACCGGCTCTAGGTCTTCTCAGTTATTATATTGCTGTTATATGTTTAAGTTTAAACACTAAGGGTTAAGGGATTTGTCAGTTGGACTGTTGGCATTATGGTACTAGAACTATATTTTAAATTAGCCTGTTTATACTATAGTCTAGACCTGCATCTATCTGTCTAGCTGCATCCATTGATGTTTCATACACAGCAACATCCTACATACTGTTTTTGGCCATTGATTGCAAGGCAAAGCTGAATTTATTGTAAATATCTAATCAAGGAGGTGATATGTATGCTGTATTTTATGAACAGTGAGAGTTGCTGTTTTCTAAATAAAAAGGCGCCAGTCTTGAAAGCTGTCCAACCAGCCTATTCATGAAACAGTTGGATGAATAAATTTGGATTCCTCTGCTGATGTCTGAGAACAACTGGCACATATGATGCAGAAATAAAGTGACCTTTGAGGAAGATGGCAGCATCCAGAATAAAATCAGGCACTAATCCTTATAACTGCTTAACCTGGAGTAGTTGTACCTAAAGTACTGGTAGTGATCTATAATTAATTAGCTAAAGATTGCTTGTTGATTGTGTATAGGATTGTAATATGAGCCAAAGTGTAGATTCTAGGGCATAGGTCCTCAAACTACGGCCTGGATCCGGCCCGCCATGCCCATTTAGACCCGCCACGTGCGTGCCCACTAACGTGTCCGCCGCCTCCCACCTCACCCCGTGCATGGGGAGGCAGCAGTTTGCTCGCTCGGAGAAAACGATCTCCAAGCGAGCAAGCTGCTGCCTCATGCACCCGCCTCATGGCGCGTGCCTGCCTCTCCTCGCCTCCTCTCGCCATGTGCGCCCGCACGCCCCGTATCCCCCCTTGCCAGCCCGCATGCACTGCTGGCACCACTTTTCCGGCCTGTGCCTAGCACCGGCACCTTTCAACTGGCTCCCTGGTGAAAAAGTTTGAGGACTCCTGGTCTAGAGAAATGTAATTGCAAATAAAAGTACTTCCCAGTTCTGTTTCAAAGTGTTGAAGATTAATTTTTAATTTTAAATAAATGAACTTGTATCATAGGATTCTTTCTACAACTTTAATGTTCATCCTATGTAAATGTGTTCTCTACTTCAGGCTGATCTTGCAAAGGCACCTGCATGTTTTGGTTTAAAAGAATGCATCCAAAAGTGTCAGATTTAGACATGAATCCATAATTCCTAATCTGCTGCTTCTGCTCCGTTAAGACCAAAAACAAACCACACGTTACCTACAGAGCTATGACTGGTGACATCTGCTTTAAATGAGTAGGAGTTTGGCAAATGGGTCCAAAGGGAGCTGGTTGCTATGTTTCTGGTAGTTAACTGTTTGTTTGGTTTTTTTAATTGAAAGTAGCAATTAGTGTTATTCCCCAAGTATGTTTCCTTCTTCAAGGATTTACTGAGTTAAATTTGACCCACTGCACAGTTGTTAAAAGGAAATAAGATTTGAGTATTTTACATTTTTTGATATAGAATTTATGTGTGGTGCCAGCAGTTTTTTTCCCCCATCTCCCTCAGTCTCAGTGAAAAGGACATTTTCCTAATGACTGTGCCCTGCAGGAACTGAATTGAAGCCAGAGATGAGCTATTCTTTGTTGACACCAGACAGACGGTATTGAGGCTGCTCCACAAGACTTCATTACATGGTACAATAGAGGATAATTAAGCACTCTTGTTTTATTCATTGCTTCCTTTGCACACTTACCAGGATTTAGACTAAGGTTTATTGTTGTGATCACTCACCACTTCCCCCTCACAACAACTCCCAAGAAGTCTCTTGACCCAGTTTGCATTGTTGCCAGGCTTCTCGAATTTGGGAGATATTCATCCTGGACTGGGGTGCACTCTGTGTCCTGTGTTCTGGAAAGTTTGAGAAGCGATCCTAACCTTCCTGTATGTGACAACCTTTCCAGTCCTTGAAGAGTGCTATCATCTCTCCTCTCAAATATTCTTTAAGCTAAACATGCTCAGTTCTTTCAATCTATCCTCGTAGGGCTTTGTTGCCTAGTCCCTGGATCATCCTTGTTGCCTTCCTTTGAACCTTTTCCAGTTTGTCTGCATTTTTTCTTAAACTTTGGTGCCCAGAATTGAACACAGTATTCCAGATGAGGCCTAACCAGTGCTGAGTAGAGGGGAACTAATACTTCATATAATTTGGAAGTGCTACTTGTATTAATGCAGCCCAAAATAACATTTACCATTTTTGCAACCATACCACATCGTTGACTCATATTCAGCTCATGCTCTACAACAGTCCCAAGATCTTTCTCACTTATAGAATTGTGAAGACTAGTATCCTTCATCTTATAAATATGGAATTAGTGACATGCCGGGGGAGGGGGGGATATTTTTGTTTTGTTTTTGCTAGGTGCCACGTTTGGCACGTGTCCCTATTCAATTTCATTCCCTTGGTTTTAGTTCAACTCTAACCTATCAAGTTCATTTTGAATTGTGTTTCTGTCTTTTAGGGTATTGGCTATTCTACCCAATTTTGTGTCATCTGCAGATTTGGTGAGCATCCTTGGCACCACCTCATCCAAGTCATTAGTAAAAATATTGAAGAACACTGATACCAGGACCGAACGCAGCAACAGCCCGCTTGTTTCCTTTCCCCAGTATGAGAAAGTGCCATTTCTAAGCACTCTTTGATTCTGTAGCTAATGGTGGTCCATCCAGGCCACTTTTAGCTGACTTGCTAATCAGGCTATCATGAGGTAGTTTGTCAAAAGCTTTGCTGTAGTCAGTTAGATAATGTCCACAGCATTCCCACAGTCCGGAAAGGAGGTTACTCAAACAAAAAAATCAGATTAGAGTAGTCTGGCAGGAATTGTTCTTGACAAATCTGTGTTATCTTCTAGTAAACACTGCATTGTTTTCAAGGTGTTTGTAGATTGAGTGTTTCATAAGCTGCTCCAGAGGTTTCCCAGGGTTTGATGTCCAGTTGACTGGTCTATAGTTCTCAGGTTCCTCATTTTTCCCTTTTCTGGAGATAGTGACAACATGAAACCATTCCCAATCATCTGGCACTTCAGCTGTCTGCCATGATTTCTCAAAGTTAATAGAGAGTGGTTCTTAGAGTTCTTCTGCCTTTATTAATCTAGGACAGAGTTCATTAGGCCCTGGAGATTTGAATTCATTCAAAGTACTTAGGTTTTCCTTAACCATTTACCTCTCAGCCTCAAGCTGTAATCCTGGCCCTTCAGCCTGTACATCTCCCTGACCAGAGAGGTCATAGGCCCTCTTTTGGGAAGCACTGATCACTTATGTCTTTTCTTCTAGTATCATTTTGCTATCCTCTCTGAGTAGTTGAATTATCATTTATTTGTCTATTACTATGCACATATCTGAAGAAGGCCATTTTGATACCATTTGGAGAGAAGCATAGAAACAGCGAGTCAGAAGGGGCCTCCCAGGCCATCTAGTCTGACCTCTGGAACCAGCTGGCTCTGCTCACAACATGCCCACCATGTGCATGTCCAACTTTTTGGAGCACCTCACAACTCCTCCTGGTTTTAACCACCCTAAATAGCTTGATGTCATCAGCAGACTTGGCCACTTCACTCTTTACTCTTAACTGTTTACTCTTTTTGTTTACTTAACTGTTTACTCTTTTTCTTTTACCACTTTACTGTTTACTCTTAAATCCAGATGATCTCTGCGTGAGAAAATGGAATGAATAAAAATATAAGCTGAAAAGCATTCGTTCCAATACATACCTTCTTGGGACCCTTCTGTTCACATCCTTGTATTGAGAGAATTTGCTATTCGTTCCTACTCTCTGCTTTCTGTTGTTTAACCAGGTACTGATACATAAGAGGACCTCCAGTCTTGTTCTATTACAGCTAAGTTTGCTCAGAAGTCTTTGTGAAAGACTGTGTCAAAAGCCTTTTAGAATTCTTAAGTAAATACTGAATCATCCCTGTTAACATATTTATCAATATCTTCAGGGAACTCCAACAAGTTAGTGAGTCAGGACTTATCTTTGTGGAAACCATGTTGATTATTTTTCATCAGCGCTTGTCTTTCTATATGCTTACTAATTTTATCTTTAATAACACTGTCAACCAATTTACCCAAATATATATTAACGCCACCTTGTATTTTCCTGGCTCTTGCCTGGATTGCTTTTTAAAAATTGGTATTACATTGGCCATTCCCCAGCTATATGATAGAGGCTGATCTTAGGGACATGTTAAATATTTTTTTAAAGAAGATCAGCAGTTTCTTATTTGAATTCTGTAAGAACTCAAGGGTGGATACAATCTGGGCCTCAAGATTTGTCTGCTGTTCTGTGCTGTAAAGTCATCTCCAACTTATGGCAACCCTGTAAATGAGAGCCCACCAAAATATCCTATTCTTGACAGCCCTGTTCAGCTCTTACAAACTCAATGTGGTAGTTTCCTTTATGGAATTGATCCATTCCATATTTGGTTTATCACTTCTTCTGTCTTGGACTTTCCCTAACGTTATTGTCTCATGATTTATTAACTTTCAATTTGTCAATGATCTTTTCTCACTATCTGCCATAGTGTGTTAAACTCTTTTCTTGTTGACATCAGATCAGATACAGGTTCTGTCCTCTCTGCCGACATTCAGCTTTTTTGAAGTTTCCTTACTCCCCTTTAGTGCTCCCTTAACTCCATTATTATCTAACGGTCCAACTACTTCTGCATCTGTTTTCTTGGTTCTGTTATATTCATTTTTGTCAGCATTGACATTTTTTATTAGGGATATGCACTTTAGAATGCTATTTCATGTATATTATTGTCTGTTTGCATCTCCCCTGTACCAGCCTATATTCCATGCCCATCCTCCCCTTGATGAGAATGTAAACTGAAATGTTCTAAGAATTCTTTTTCAAGGGGCAGAGTAGAGTTTCATATACAGAATTTACAGCTGTGTTCACTGTTTTCTTAATTTCAAACAGACAAAACTCCTACCTAGTCTGTCTCTAGAGATTTCAAAAATGTTAGTTTTCTTCTAGGAATCCAAAGGTAATGTTGTAAAGCTCATTGTCTCGTATGTCAGTGGAGTCCCATAGACAATGACCTTATTCTGTCCAGAAACTAACTATATGCATTTACTTAGAAGTCAATTCCACTGTATTATTTCCCCCAGGAGTTATGGGAGAAACTGGGAACTTAGGAACCAGAAAGTCATATAACTGTAAAAATTCTTATCAAAGAGGGAGGTATAACTGCAGAAGCTTTATTGATATACTGATGGGATTTGTAGTACAGAGCATTAATCTTGTAAACTGTCCTGAGATGTGATAGTGAAGGATGGCATACAAATGTTTTGAATAAATAAATCAGGTCCCAGATTGCCTTCTTCCAGAGTCTTTTCAGGCAGGTTCATATATGTTAATGTGAAACCCTGGGGAGGGGGAAAAGGGAAGCAATAGTAGGGAAAATTTCAAAAAATGGCCAAATAACATTTGGAACAAATCAAAATCCCCTCACTGTTTTACTGTTTTTCCTTCCAGACCCTCACATATCTGCATGTTAATACCCTTACAAAAATTCATAGTTGCTGCAATGATGAGTATCCTGTTCTGCAAGTCTGCAGGCTCAGAGTTCATCTTTAAAGAACAAACGTGCTTATCATTCCAATCCCTCAATAATAAGGTCCTTCAATAGATGGTGTGCCTCTTGGAACCACGTAGCTCCTGTCTTCAAATGTCTCTCTACAGCTTCATGCAGTATTGGATGATAACCCTCCAGGCATTCCTTAGGAAATGGAAGGGTTGTTCCTGGACCCTTGAAATGCCCTCTAGTCATACCTTACACCAAGCTTGCTTTGCCAGACTTGCCAATTACAGTATTCTTTTTCGTCTGTCTTCAGGCAACATGGTGGATCATATTCTTGAACATTTTTACTACATAAGTATCTAAGGAAGAACTTGGTCTTGTCTACAATGACTGTGATGTTTCTTCATATCGCCATACTTAATTTATTTTGCAGTTTTACACCTTATCTTTTTACTAAATGATGCTCAAATTGGTAATATTGCAATAATACAAAGACACAAGAAAACAACTTGTCCTACACACACTTCCATAGTAGTCTTCCAAATAGGCTGCACTGCCCAGGAGGTACTTGTGACTTAACAAAAAGCTGTAAGCCATTCCAGCTCCAAACCTTCCTGTTCTCACTAGTGATTGCTAGTGCTCTGCTACTAATACCAGTACAGGGCATTTGTCTCTGTATCATTAAAAACCAGACTTTTGTTCCCTTTGGTTTGGCCCATCCTTTGTGGCCTTGGTAACCCATAGCTGCTTGGAAATTGAGCAACTGATGTTGATGCTTTCTGTATGTCACCCTTCACACGGGATTTTCCTCACTCTGAAAAGAACCTGGCATTTATTTGTCTTCTCTTATTGCTCCTCAGGACTCTTTGCTAGTATAATTCTCTATTGTATTTTGGAGTCAAGACCGTTTTGTTGGCCAGAGTTCCTCTTTTCTTTCCCATGCAATTGCTTCCTTGTTGCATTTGGCTGTAAAGACCTTGTACACCCAGAGACAATGCCTTACCATCTCTGGTAACATGTGCTTTGAATCTCAGAGTCACACAGTTTGACTCAGGTCATTGACCACTCTGTGAAACCTTGTGTGAGGAGTTGGCTCTGAGCCATAGAGAGAGGGTCATCTCTCTTTCTGGGTTGTTTCTTGACATGCAAACTCAGGAACTCAGTGTTGTTTCCGAGTAAGGCAACCCAGAGTTAACCTTTGTTGCTGATTGAAAGTAGAGATAGTGAGCACATGAGAGGCAGTGTGCTTACTGTTTTGCTTTTTCCTGACAAATCCTGTCTGAAGCAATCCCAATAATTGTTTTAATCCTATTGGAAACTCTAGCTCAGTTCTTTACCCAAACTGTGGAGACTCTGGGGTCTGTAACAACAGTCCATCCTCCATTCAGTCTCCCCATTCTCTCTTACCCAGTACCCTGCTTTTGAATGCCTTTGGGTAACATGGTGCAGCCTGTTGTCAATAAGAACAAAGTGCCTTTAAGCTTTTGCCCCATTTTTTAAATTCAGAAACTAAGGTGACATACGTGGGGTAGTCTGTGCCCATAGCTGTTTTATAACATTTTGCAGGCAGTTTGGAAGTCTTTTGGGTCAGTATATTTGACTATTTTAGCTCTATTTCTTTTGCTTTTCCTCCTAACTGTTCTTGCCCCATGGTCTAGCCTTTCCCCAGTACTAAAACTCTTCTGGTCATATAGCTTCCCGATGCTCTGCTCTGCCCTGTCCCTTCCTTATCTGTCAAACCCTAATCTCCCCAGTCTTTGCATTTTCTGTTAGTTAAATCTCTCAGAATTAGTATACTGTCCCATGTCCTAGAGGACAACTATGTCAACCAAAGTTATTTTCTCCTTTGAAATTATGAGTACACAAATCTGTAAGAAAATGACCTTTGTTAGCACATTTAAATGAGTGTGTTTGAGCTAATCCATTACACACATACAAACATGAGTTGCATGTACATGTGGATGAAGACGTGCTGTAACAAAGGGTGTGTGTTGGTCAATGCATGTGAAGGACCACATATTGGCAGGCCAATTTGTGAAATTGTGTACTTTTGCTTCAAGATGTAAAACTTGAGTGAAGGCAGCAAACTTCTTGAATGGCTACAAATTGCCCACTTCTGCGCTAAATGCACTTTAAATCTTTCCTGTTCCTCCTTTCCTCCTAATCCTGTGTATTCTGACCAGTAGTGGATCTCCATGCCCCCCCTCCAAAAAAAATTCTCAGCCTTTTTCCTTTCAGTCCTCACAGTCCACGCTTTCCTTTTAGAAATGAGGCTGCCATTTTCCTCTTGGCAGGGCGTATCCTAGGTTTGGACCAGATTAGTTTAATTCGGCTGTCATTGTGTTGGGAATTAGTATCTTCTTGAAAACAATGAAAGCATAGGTTGGACTTATTTGAATTAGTAGAAGTCAATGTAGGCAAGTTTTATTTAATAGTGTTTTTCTCAGAAGCTTTTCACTAGGCATTTTGAAGGGAAGTAGTGATTCACTCTCAGAACAATCTTTTCTATCTCCCTCCACTTTTGTTTGCTGAATTGGTTTTTTTTTTTTTACTTTAAAGGAAGCCTTTCACTCACTCTGAATTGGCTGTGGTTGAAACATCTGCATTTTAGTTTTTCAAAAGAAATGAATAGGTTTTTCCAAGTTGTGAATGGTTTTCCTGGCTGCAGCTAATTTGTAGGTCTCTTCTGATGTTACCTTTGCAACATGGGAAGGAAATAGGTTGCAGCAATTCTCATATTGCAAAGATTATGTCAAGTTGGATCATGTGTCCAGCTCCAGGTAACCAGCTCATGTTTACAAGCCCCAGTAAATGCTACTTTATTGCCACCATGTTCCATGCTTACTGATCCCAAAATAAGAAAACAAAAAAAGATGGATTGATAGAACCCTTGGAAGAAGTCCTTTTTACTTCAAAAGAGAAAAAAAACACTTGATAGAAAAGAATATCAACTTCAGAAAATATTCTTGTTTTAATAAGATACTCAACATGCTTTAATATGCAACTAGAACACAAGCAGAACATTAGGAGGAAGGGTCATTATTTTTGCTGTTGTATAATGTCCAAAGATAGCATTACAAAATTGCATGCATCAGTAATGATCAGAGGCCAAATTAACAGGATACAGTTCATCTATGAACTTAAATATATTTATCTTTAGTAAAGCAGTCTTATCCAACCTGGTGCTCCCCAAATGTGTCATCACTGATCAGTATTAAGAACTGAAAGTATCCACCAGACTTCATGTATGTTAGTATAAAGTTGTCCCAAAATTTTATGGTGGTAAATGCCTCATATTTTTGTTTTGAAATCTACTATGTGTACATTGAGTAAATGTTATGTAATATTTGGCTACTATTTAATTTTTAAACTTTTTTCCCAATCTGGTGGTTGCTTTTGTGTGCATCAGCAGTTGCTCTATAATTTCTATAAGTATGGTCAATGGCCACAATGGTTGGGGATGATTAGGGCTGTAGTCTTGGATGGTACCAGATTGGAGAAGCCTTAGTTTAGAGGTAATGCAAGGTGACACCATCATGGTTGACATGACTACAATCTCATACATTTTTTTAAAATTGATTGATTTCTGCTTGCTATGTATAGTATTGGTTTAAGATGTCTCTTAATTATCTGAGATCATTTTGCATCAAACTCTGTACAGATATATTTACAGATAATACATATATGCCACAGCTTTCAGCCAAAAATGTGCAAACTTGGAAAACTTTTGTGACACATGGAATGAGTTCGTATATTTGCACTTTGAATTATGCTGTTTTTGTTCATATATTGATGTAATAAACAGTAGCAATACTCAAGTCAAATTAAATCTCTACTAAATAGAGCTGGGTATGATAGATTATAGCTGGACATGCACATGGTAGAGCCGGCCAGAGCCAGGGGTCAGACTAGATGGCCTGGGAGACCCCTTCTGACTCGCTCTGTTTCAGTTATTTTCATTATGAATACTAGTCTGTCTTGAATTATTAAGGTGCATGCAGTGAAATGCACAACCACACTTTTGTGTTATTAGGTGTTCTAAATCCTGTCAAAAGTGTTTCAGTTCCTAAAAAGCCCCCAAACCAAGAGGCTTATGAGCAACCATTTCAAAGCAAGAGGAACAGCAGCCGTGATCTCTGCATCCTCAAACTGGGCCTTCATAGTGAAGGGAAGCCCAGAGTGGTGTTGGATACTTCGTACTGCAGTGGCTGCAGCCTCGTCCCCTCCCTGCTTCCCAGTACATCTCATTATCTCTTTCTCAAGGTGGGCCTGACTTCATAAAGGCAGCCAGATGGTTTATTCTGTTACAGCCTTGTGCAGTAGGGAGCTATCAGTGTGAATCCCTCGCTTGGTTGCCATACCACTGTCTGCTCTGGGAATCTGACAGTGCCAGAAGGCCATAGAATTGTTCTCTTAAGGTGCTCTCTTAAGGTGCCCTATATTTACTTAGCTAGAAGGAAGCCCCTTGAATTCAAAGGAACATCTGGAGATACACACACACACACAAACACGGATATGGGACTGCCCTTGTCAATTAAAAAGCAAAGACATTACAGTTAAAAACTGTGTTCAGAGAAATTCTTTGTTAATAGACTACTTGGCCCTAGGTACATGTATTTGGGTTTATTTTTTATATAATATTTGGTAGTTGCTAATATGTAAAATGGTTCCTTAAAAATCACATCTGTTGTGATTATTTTTTAAATTCTTAACCTGAATGTCTACTTCTATAGCAATATAAGGAGCAATTCTGTGCATGTTTAAACAGAAAAAAGGCCTATAGCACCTAGCATTGCCCAGTCAGCATAGTTTGTAGGGTTGGCAGTTTGTGGTCCAGCAGATCTTTGGCCAACAGGTGTGATTAGCCTTAAATAGCATTATGAAGAGTATCAATGAGGACAGTTGCAGGTGAAATCATCTGATGGGCCACAGGTCGCCCCTTGTTGCAGAGGATGCATCCATACCAGCATTTCATATCATGAAGTGCTGAGGGTAAGAGAAATCCCTTACAAAACTTTGGTTCTTCCACAGAAGCAAGTA
Organism: Varanus salvator macromaculatus; assembly: GCA_023646645.1. Classification (NCBI taxonomy): domain Eukaryota; kingdom Metazoa; phylum Chordata; class Lepidosauria; order Squamata; family Varanidae; genus Varanus; species Varanus salvator. The sequence continues at coordinate 14,334,878 of JAIXND010000771.1, read as the reverse complement.
ACTCCCACTTATTTATTCATGGAAAGTTTATTTGGGCAAAACCTGCCCCTGCTGTAGATGCTTCTACCCTGGTTCTCAAGAGAAACAGCATTTCTGTTCACTTGGTTAATAATCAAATTGGTGGTGGTGATGATGATTTCTTACATTTCTATACCTCCCTGTAGCCCACAGGGCTCACTGAACAGTTTACGGAGAAAAACATATAACAACAAATTGTATTGATGAGAGTACATTGCTGGAAAATTTAATTCCAAATTACTTTTGTACATTAGAAAAATACTCTCCAGTTAGTTTCCACCACAGTCAGTTTCTGTAGCTTAAATTCACTAAAAATTGTTTTGAAATCCATAGCTTTTCCTGAAGAAGGTGCCTTTCCATTTCTCTATCTACAATAAGCAAATAAACTTTGAATGTTGATACTTTGACATATCTCTCCTTTTTAAGACACTTGAGAGAACGGGAACAATGGTTAGTTTATCAAAGTAGTGGAACAGATAACAAATGCTCTAGCTAGATGTTATTTTAAATTAAGTTCTACTTCCAAGGAAAATTCTCTGAACTGTGGGAAAATGTTTAACAGCTTGTTCTAATGCCCTTTTGCTTAAACCGTAGGTCAAGAGCAGTAGGAGCTATTTTCTCACTGTGGTGGGAAGCCACAATCCATTTCCTGTGCTGTAGATCCAATGTAACTATCAGCCTGTGATAACTCTGGGTTCTCTTTAAAATTAGGTAGGGAATCTAGAGGAACACAGTGCACACTATGTTTCTTTGGCTGAGATTTACCATCTATAAATGTGGAACAAACCTCACTATTCTGTTTTAAGTAGTATTTTTCTATGTTTGACAGAAAGAAACAGTTACCAAAGTTCAAATTAATGATTCTAAGAATTTGCTGTAAAGGGATTTCTTAGTACCCATTTCCAGATAGTTATAAAAACACATCAGTTTCCATTTATAATCTGCTTATCTACTAAAGTACTGATATATGTGTATAAGTCTAAGTACTGATATATGCGCTGATATAAAGTCCTGTTATATGCGCTGTTGAGCTGGTTTAAGGCCACCCTTCCTCAGTGTCGTATTTTTCATATGTTTTAGACAACAATTCTCAGGATTCCTGACCACCAACCATGCCTGATGGGATCTCTAGTCCCCAACCTGGGTGCGGGGGTGGGGGCAAGTTGGGCAAAGCTATTCTGGAGCACTGATAAATTGTCATGGTGAATGTATTAGCTCTAGACTGTTTCTACGATCATAGTGCTTTTTTAAAAAAATGGTTAGATGTCCAGAAACAACATGGCATGCTTCTGTCACCTCTCAAATCTTGATAGCCCACTGAGAACCAATAGAATTAGGATCTGCAAGGGTTGTGCTACAGCTTGCAGGAAACCATGGATCTAATTGCAAAATTGAACTAACTGTGGAATCCTTGAAACAAACATAAAACAAGTTCCAAAGAAAGCAGAATCAGTGCTTGGATTGCATGGAGAGCTTTCTTCTCATTGGCTGTGCTGTTTGCTTTTTTCTTTCTTTCTTTCTTTTTTTCCAAAAGCGTGTTTTGAGGTTGAATTCAAGTGCTTGTCTACTTCAGTTTCCTGTTTGGTTTTCATTATGGTGGCGATAATATACATCAGCAATGATCTGGTTGAATGCATGCAGATTTCTTAGTCTTGCTATCACCCAGTCCAGAAAAGCCCACCTTAGGTTGCAACCCGGCTTTCAGCAGTTGGCTCCAAGCTTCTGCAATCAGCGTTTTTTGCTATAAAATATAGTACAGTCGTGATATTGTGTTTGCATAAGTCCAGTTGGTTCCACTAACAAAACTATGATGTCTAGTGTTTGTCAGTTTTTGTTTTCTCATACAAATTTTTAAAATTCTTATTTAAAAAATATATTTAAAAAAAAAAGGACTTCAGTTTAAATACCTGCTCTGGATTAAAGGCAGAAATGTATGATGTTAAAGGGGAAAAAACCCAAATTGGTATAACTGAAATATAATTTGTGTACTCAGGTTGACTATGACTGAGATGCATAGAGATGTAGCTATCAAGTGACAACTGTTTGCTTATGTTGATGCAAGACTTGATTTAACCATAAAATGAAGATGCAGTCTACAAAAGCAGATCTTGACATAGTGTAATGCCCCTGTAATAGACTTATTGTGACATAGTTACATAGTTGCTTTGGGTTGTAAATGCCTGAATGGTTTTTTTTATTATTATTATTTTTTGAGACTCTGTTAAAGACCATCTTTGCCGGTTTTGTACATCAAGTGAACTGATAGAATGTTTAGTCTGAATATAGTAGAATAAGTCTAGGCAACCTGATAAGTTCCAGTTATTCTAGACTTTAGTTCACACAGTTCCTTGCTACTGGCAATACTGTTTGAAATTGTAGAATTGTACTCCAAAACATCTGGAGGGCATTGGGATGGAAATGCATCTCATGAGGCTGTAGGTGGAGAGTATCAGTTTGTGAAAATCACAAAGAACAGAAGGCTGGGTATACCATGTAACTTTCTTCATGTACTGGTTTGTTTGTTTTCACTTGAAGGCAATTTTTATATGGGGAGGGTTCAGAAATATGCTTCCCTGCACTATGAAATATAGAAATATGGTCAAGTGAATCATCTCACTCTAAAACTGCATTCTGATGGCAGAATGCAATTTTAGAGTGAGCTGCACACCTAGTTATGCTAAACTAGTAAATGGGGATACAACGTATGCTCTCAGAAAGTGTGTGTGTGTCGAGGGGCAGGTTTCTCCAGATACTGGAATAAGGGAAGAAATATATTTTGCTACATGGCATGAACTTTTCATATCTACCAGTGGATATGGTGGAACCTCAATAATGGAGCACCTGAAGAGAGAGGAAACAACGTGTGGAACTCATGTGCTTCTCTACACTTCTGAAAATAAATTTACTTTCCCTTACAAGTGAAATTGTGGGTAATTTTTAACCTTCTTTATTATCAATGAAATTGGTTTTGTGGATTTTATTTCACTCATGGGATTCCAGTTGTCCATCCCTGTTCTTTAAAAACAAAATACGAACATACATTCCAGGAGCACATGTGGTCTGTGGTTAGGTTATTTGAAAGTTGTTTTCCCCACAACAAGCCATGCTGTTGCGTTTGAGCACAAGGCAGGTAATTAGGCAAATACTGCCTAACATAAAACACAGCTCAAATAAGCCACTGCAGCTTGTTTAAACTGCTGTGTTTGTGTGAGCTAGGTCAGTGTCAGCTCTTTACCCAAAGAAACACAAAACGTGTGTGCTAAGTATGGATCTTGTCATCTTTCTTTTTTTCCCTTTTTAGCAGAGAGTTGGAAAGGTGTTGCTCTTGCAATTGCTAGTATATCTGCAAACCTTCAATTGCAATAATTTTTGCTGTAATTAATGTCATAGTTTAATATAAAACACCTTGTTTATAAGATTGTATTTTCCCTGTTTAACTTCTTGTAAATTTTCCATTTCAGAGCAGATTTTTTTATATTAAACTGTCTTCCAAAGTATTGCCCTTAAATACCTTTATTTACCCTATCTATTTTTTGCATGAGCTTACTTCCAGTTCCTTAGTTTTTCCTCCATCTGAATCAGGACATTTGGAACAGTGTATTTTACTGTAGATTTTTCATTTAGGCACTATGATAATTTGGGGATATATTTGCATCTTTATTTTACAGTTAATCCTATGCAGATTATTTGAATTTTGGTGGGAGGGGAATCCTGTCATATAGTTAATGGCTGTGTAATCCTGTAAGTTTTAGCTGATTGAGTTAAATTTGCATATGGAAATAAATTCTAAAGTGATGGAACATTATTATTTATTTATTTATTTAGAAGACTTCTATGCCGCCCCATTCGCCGAAGCCTCGGGGCAGCTCACATTCATAAATAAATAATACAATATAATTAAATATAATTTGAGTCACCCTGGCCAGAAATTAAAATAGATAAATAATATTAACAGTTAAAATAATGTTTAAATAAAAAGGTCTTCACCTGGTGCCGAAAAGCAAATAACGACGGCGCCAGGCGGACCTCTCTGGGGAGTGCATTCCATAGATTGGGTGCCACCGCAGAGAAAGCCCTCCTCCAAGTAATCACCCTCCTAATTTCCTTCACGGAGGGTTCTTGGAGAAGGATCTCTCCTGCTGATCCCAAGGGGCGGGCGGGCGGGCAAATAAATATGGATGTAAGTGCTCCTTCAGGTAAGCATGCTTTAGGATAGAGCTAGACTTAGTCATGCTTAGAGTAATTCATTGACATCAGGGACTACATAGTCATGGCTAACTTAAATCCCACTAATTTCACTAGGATATACAGTAAATTTGACTATTTATGCATCCAGCCTTTAGCTGTTAAAGCATCATATTGGGACAGGCATTCTTTTCTGTATGAAGATACAAATACAATTTCTAAAGTGGGACTTAACTACCTGTGGATTTTTAAATTATTTGCATTAAAAATACTGTTAAGCATTTTAAATGTTGATACTCAGTGGTTATCAGAGAAATAAAAGGTTTTTAATTGATTAAAGGCTTGATCAACTAAAACTTTGCAACCTTGTTTTGGGATGATAATAAGTGAATAATGATAAAGACACTGGGTTCAGTATCCGTTGGCTCTTCACTTTGTTCAAAATCTTCTCTTTATGTCCACATATTCAAAAAATGGTACTGTATTGCACAAATTCATAATTTATTGTTATAAACTTCAGAATGTAGAGGAGTTCTAAAGTCCTTTTATGTTTTGCTTTGTCTTCCAAATATTAGCCATGGTTAATTGGTTTTTGGCATCATGTTTAGCAAAGAGTATTCTTGCAAATGCCAGTGTGGTTCCAGTGGGACTTCAGCCTGCTGGAGTACCTTAAGCCTGTGTTGCCTCTCCAGGCATTCCATAGCAAGTGGGTAGGTACCTGGCTCAAATTTGTTGGCAAACAAATGAGGAGAGTCAGTGATCCACTTCAGGTCCCCAAGTCCGTACACACAAATGTCTCTGACATAATGACCTGCAAAAGAAACATTTCAAAGTGACAGTCCCAGTCAGGGTGCATCCAGGAAATGAAAGAGGTGGGGAGCATTTTGTATTAGAGCTGAGGAGAAGGCCAAAATCAGGCCCCACGACCTATTTCTTCCAGTGACCCCAGGCTTGCTATTGCTATGCTAATTTGCTTTTGGTCCAGCTCCAGTGCCCTCTCTCAAGCCCTCTAGAGAGGTGGAGCTTCTTACAGACATGTGCAGTGGTGGACTGGTTGTGTTGTGGAAAGCTAACACGATTCCCTCCCCTGCCTTTCCATGAACCGTGTCACATATCTCTATGCATAATCTGTGCATGCAGATGAGAGAAAGGAAATGCTTCTGTGAGCACATGGCTTTTGAAGATGTGCATATGTTTTGTGGGGAAGCCCACCAGCAAGGTTAGTATTTGTAAAATTAAACATAAAAACAAATTTAAAGCTCCCAAATGAATGAAGGTTCCCTATCACTGGCATAGATTATAAACTATGTTTTGAAATCCAGCCCATTAAAGGTTTTTGCCATGTACATATGCTAATGGAATGTATTTGTTAATGGCACAATCTCACTCAGAAGTACATACCTCTGAGATCAGTGAAGCTTGCAACTGTTATTTACATTAGTGGATTTAAGGTATCTGGAATATTTATAGAGAGCTTTGGATAATGTTTCATATCTGGATAATGATTCCCTTTCTGAGCCATTTCCATAAAACATTTGCATGGATGAGGGCAAAACCCATATTGTGTCCTGGCATTTGGGTCCCAAATATGCAAACATAATGTGGTAAGACCTCCCTAAGAAAAATAAATCTATTGTTCTTTAGCATAATCTCAACCATCCAGTTTTGTATCTTCAGTTGTATCGGTTTCTTTCGGCTTCAAAGGAAGGCAAGTAAGATTTGAGAGTGGGGGCGGGAGCGCCTGCAGTGGAGTTCTTTCTGTTTATGAGTCATCATGCACAATATGTATCAGGCAATATCTTTCATAAATGTAGCTAGATCAGATTCAAAATGAGTGGATACTTTTTTAACATTAAATTTTAAGTTAACTATTTCCTCCCTCTTCTGCTAATCAGACTAGGATTTGAGACCTCTTAGGCATGTTCACTAGCATGCACCAGCACAGACAGCTGTGGACCTAAAATGAGGAGGGAAGAGCCACGCTGCTGTAAATTCCTTTGGGAAATATAAATATAAAAATGCAATATTGTAATTGCTAGTGGAATTGGAACCAAATATATCAATTGCATATGCTTATGCATGTTTCTTTTAAAGTGCTTTGTGAATGAATACTGAGATACAAATGGTAGATACATTCAGAACTGAGATTAAGCCAATATTGTAGCAAAAGAAGTAGGAATTAATATTTCCCAGAAGTAGCAATTCATCAATTCACCTGGTGCAGTCTTCTCATGTTTGCTGCTGTGAAGCCTCCATTTGCTTCTGCAGGGAATTTGTGGGTTTTACTGCTTAAAATACCATCGGAATGAATGGAGGCTGTGTATCATCAGGTCTTGGACAGATGTCTCTCTGTGCCTTGGAATTGGCTTGTGTTGTATGTACTTTTTACATTTACCTTTGCAGCCATTGTGGGCTTTCCCTTCTTGATCTCGCCACTTGATAGCTCGTATATTTCCTTCCCATTGTGCATCTGGTGTTGCGCCTGGAGCATCTAACAACCAAAATCAGAGTAAGGTTACTAAGATTTAATGGAAGTTTATTTGAATTTATGCTACTCATACAGTACTGTAGCCCCAACCTGTTTTCTCACATGTGTTGGACTTGTAACTCCCAGCACCCCCAGCCAGGGATGCTGGGGCCCGTAGTCTAATACATATGGGGTGCACCCAGAGAGGGAAGATGCACCGTTGCTGTTCCCAAGGTGACCAACAGGAGTGAATTTTTTACATCATGTGGTCTTCCTCTTTTAGTGTTAGTTTTTCCTCTCCCTGCAAGACATACTAATTGTTCCTCTCTACAAAAGTGTTCTGAGAGTGAAGCAGGGGCTAGGTTTAAACTTGGCAAAGCAAATAAGGCTACCTGTGATGACTCCACTCTGTTTCTCTTTACCGCTGTGGAGATGCAGAAATTCACCCTTTTGAGGGAGGCTATGAACACTATGAACCTTGAAAGTGGTTGTCCTGCTAATTGAGGCATTGCAGTAGCTCCAAGGGGGTAATCACTCAGAACCTCCCCATTTTGTCCTGTCTTTCAGAAGGGACCAACAGAGTAGTTGGGTGATAGATGTAGATCACCCAAGACCACCAAATTTGCAGGTTTTATTTGAGCAAAGACATTGGGCAGAAAGGTACCTAACATTAGTTTTCTGTGAAAGTTTTTTTCTTAGAAGGCAGAATATCATGCTGGTTTATTACAAAGGTAGAATCATCTGAGGCAGGTACCTCAGAGACCATCTGGTGAAAGGCTCTCTGGTCAAAGCCTCTGCACTGCTAATACCTCTGCTGCACTGCTTAGCTAATATCTGAAGAATGAGGATGTGTTATTTTCTTTTTGAAGCCAAAAGAGATTTATTAAGTTTCATGCAACACTGAAATAGGCCTTGGGTATTTAAAACCTTCTCCATGTTCCTTTCTTTTCTTAACTCAATCAGATAGAATTAGAAAGACCCTTCTAATCTAGGATTTCTCTGGCAGATTGTTTCAAATTTTAGTACTGAGTACTGTGAGTTCAGTATCTCTGAAATACTGAAGGGCTGGTGTGAATGACGAGAAAGTAGTTTTGGCAGCTTGGACTCCTTGCCCCAGTAAACTTCTCCTGGGCTCGGAAATTCAGTATAGGGGAACTCTGCTTACCTGGTAGACGGTTCAGGGTGACCCAGTAGTGCTCATCAGGACTGTAGGTGTCCCTTGACCATTGAAGCAAATCTTTTGCACGTACATCAGTCAATGTAAACTCTACAAATTTTCTGGTGAGTACGTAGTAAGCACTTCCAAAATATATTGTCAAATTATGCGGAGGCTCACTTTTTATATTCTTAGTTGGATACACATAAGATTTTTCTAAATGAACATATTCTTTGTAACTTGTATTTGTTCGGTGTTTCATATAAGATGGTTGAACAATTCCTGGAGTTATATTTTTACCATTCCACTTGGTTTTAATATATAGTACAAGTTCCTTGTTTGTTTTGATGGGATAATCCTGGCCACATAGGTTAATAACATAATTCCATTGAGTTTTTGAATGAATCAAGTCTTTCATGCAGTTGATATCTGCTTGCAATCTAGAAAATCCTGCATAGACAACTGTCTCCCTCTTGGAAGCAATAAAAATGTTTTCAAAGCAGTTAGCCAGGGTCTGCACAGACCTCTTATAATCCTTTGACGACTTTTCATCAATGTGTATACAGTAAACATTCTGAGGCACATAAATGGCTCTCAGTAACTTTATAAACATGTCCAGTTCCTTGTGAATGGTGATGATGTATGCCAAGGAGAAATTGCCTTCTTCTTCTGACAGTGGACTCGTAATGAAGTGGAGTTTCTCCTGAACAGCTGAACAGTTGCAAGGAGTCTCTACACAGGTAATTGTTCCCTTTCTGGGAAGAACCTGTTGGCACAACTGGCCAATTTGAGGAGCAGCATCTTTCCCTTCAAAGAGAGCTGAGCAAAGCTCATCAGGGTAAAAACCACACTCTACTAATTCTGAGAAGATTTTTTGTTCACTCTCTACTTTGGGCACTGTATTCCTTAGGTGGATAGAAGCATAAATGAAGATGCAACCCAGGATGCATACCAAAAACCCTGATTTTGCTGCCTCAAGTAGGTTCATCTTTTGTACTCCAGATGCTTTCGTCTGACCATAGTTCAGTGAAAAGATACTTGTTCTATCTGTGAGGAAGGAGGAGGAAAAATTAGAGCTTGATTACATAATCCTGTTACAGCTATTATGATTCTTGCAGTTGGAAGGAAGGACAGGGAAATGGTTTCCTTTGCATTGAATGGATTATGAAATTTCATTTCATGAATACTTGTGAAAAACAGGCTGAACTGTGCCTTAAAATTGTTTGGACTTTACTGTTGCATGTGATACAGGTGGAGGGGGTTTTGTTGTTGTTCTCAGTTAAAAACTATCAATTTCTATTCTTGGTCAATAAACATGAGGGAGGGGGGGTTGTATTGGCTCACATGTTTATTCTGTTCAGATGTTTAAGGGGTGAGCTGCGACTTGACATGAGCACATGGGAGGGGGTGCTGTGCCCTCCCTCCATACCTTACCTTACTTCATCTCCAGTCTGACTGTTGCTTTTCTTCCTTGCTCACTGACACTGGCAGTGAGCAAGGAAGAGAGCAGTGCTAGGAGCAGCAGACTTAGTGGATGTAAGGGAAGGGCTTAGAGCCAGGAAAGGATTAAAAAACAGCTTGAACAAAGATGGGGAACAGTGCAACAACATCTGGAGGGCCAAAAGTGAATAGTGTAGATACATTTTCAGTGTCTTTTATAGCATAGGGTAATTTTTTTCAAGTATGCACCCTCTGCAACAAAGTTTTGAAGAAGGCAACAATTTCGTAGCTTTTGACATGGTTTCTTTTCGCCACCCTGCTACTGTAAATTGGTTTTGAAACTTTTCCGAATTTGCCATTCACTATTTTGTGGGGTTCGGGCAGGGTTGCTCTTTGAAACAAATGCAGGCAGAGCTGTGTTTTTGGATAACTTTGTGCATAATACTTTGGAATCCCTTGCACAAATATCATATATTTGGTTTACAACTACACTGTTTAAATAGTTTTATTTTCTGTAGGAGTAAAGAGAAGCACTGTTCTTGTAATGCACTGGGTTGAATTCAGACTTAGTCAAGCTTAGAGTAGATCTACTGAAATTGGTAGGACTTAAGTTGCTCATGATTAACTTATCCCATTAATTTCAGTAGGCCTGCAATAAGTATGACTTATCCTGGAGCCAAACCATTATCGTTTTGGGAGCAGCTTGTCTTTTGGGATGTGAATAAAAGGCTCCATTTGTTTGTTTGTTTGTTTGTTTAAAACATTTCTATGCTGCCCCATCGCAACAAAGCCTCGGGGCGACTCACAACATAAACATTGTTTGCACCACCATTTTAATGAAATCAACACAGTGTTTACTTTCTGCTATTCTGCTTCCTAAATAAGCATTAAGAGTGCTTTTGAATGCAAAGTTCAAATGTATTGAACCCCTTTCAGATTTGTCCAGCTAGGCAGAAGATTCTGACCTTAGCCATATTGCCTTGACTTGCTGTGCTATTTAAGCTTATTCATATCTGTTCCAACAAAATTGTATCATTTTACCTTTCTGTACATGTTCTTATACAGACTTGGTTTTGTTGAAATAACCTAAGCTTCTCAATGCAGCAGTGTGTTTCCATAGAGTGAAGATGTGAATTCCCCATCCGTGAATTCTTAGATGCTGGATCTATGCGGCACTAGAAAAGAGGTTTAGCAAAGGGAACGGTCTGTTGTAACACATCATGATGCAGACTGACAGATTATCCATACTGATTTTACACGCTTTAGCACACACAAAAACTTTATTCAGTTGAAATAATTGTAACTTGTGTAGTCAAAAATTATTGTGGAATCACTGTTTTTTGTATCAGCATTGATGACTGAATTTTTCATACTTTATGAATCATCAGTATAGCATTGTCTATAGCTACTTATCGTGTTTTCCCATAGATTTTTCTCCTAAATGCAAGACCTAAGCTTTACTTTGAATCATTTATATTTTTTCAACCTGCATAGGCTTTCTGATTTCAGAGAACATGCAAAACAGAAACCATTTTATAATGCATGAATATTGGAAAGAATATATCTCATTTTTCTTACTGGCATGTCCTGGAATTCATCAGAAGACTGTCTTTTTCATTGCTGTGTTGAAATCTTTTATTTGGCAAGCTAGATGAAGGATGCATCCATTTTGCTGCTTAGTTCTATCTCTGCTTTAGTCGCAACGTTCTTCAATGGAGCTGCTTTTGCCGCACTAAGAAAAACATCAGGAAAAGCAATCCCAGTAGTATAGTGTTTGTCTAGAGGCTCATAAGGGATAGGCTTACTGCATAAACATGCACATAGAAGCAAGCAAGCATCTTCCTGGTACAAGCCTTGAGCATTAAGCATCCTCTGGATCTGCGAATGTTCAGCTCTTGTCTTAGTCTTTGGATAAAGGGGGAAAAAAGATGGGGGAGGGAGAGTCCTTGGAAGGTGGATGCAAGATTTTCTGAGCGAAACAGATTCACGCTTGCTCTGAAGTTGGAGCCTGCTGCCAAGGGACTGACAGAGCCAAGCGTAGATTAGCATAATGGACATTACATTCACTGTAGTGAAGGTTTGGAATGGCAGGGGAGTTACAGTAGGGTGGCATTGACTGTGTCACAGAGCCAGAATTACTGTGTTACAATGAGTGAATAATTTAAAAAGAAACAAAAAAAATCACTCTGAATTAGACAGGCTAAAGGTTGATGTCCTAACAACATTGTCATTGGGAAGCACATGAGCAGAACATCAAGGAGAGCAGCAAATTCTAAACTTCAGTAATGTTTAATACTGATTTGTTTGTTAACAGCACAAGAAAGCAGTTTGTGTCCTGAGGACCCGTCTTTCCCACTGAGGGGATATAGCCTTTCTGAAGAAGCTGAAATCTCTTGTAGCCAGCATTTATCTGAGCAAGAATTTTGTGCAGATATTTTGTGATGATATGTTGTCATCCTTCTTGAATCCAGCACAAACAGCAAGTCTTTTTAACCATTTGAAGGTCTAAAGGAATCTATGGCAGCCTTTTAAAAGAAGTCTCTACTGGCATAAGCTGCTGAGTGGGGAATAAATAAAGAGGAGGGATGTACGAGGAGAGTCAGCAACAGCTACATTCAAGGTGATGCCAAGGCAGGACACAAAGGGCAACCGCAGCCATTTTGGCAACCAGTTCTGTCCACACGGTCCTATCAGCAGGACTTTATGATATCCATAAAGCCTGCAACATTCAGAGGGAAATAGGGATGATCTTCTGTCCTTCTCACACCTGTGTTTGCACAGAGGTATTTCTGCATTTGCCACAGCATTCAAAACTGATTCCAATGGTCTTCTCTGTCTGCTGAAGGCTGTTCTAATATACTTTGCTGTGGTTTGTTGCATGTTGGTTTAAGAGGGTTTTGCTTAAAGCTGCATTAGGAAAACATAATTGTCCTGTGACAGTCTTCCACTATGTTCTGCCCTCCAGATGCTTTGGACTTACAAGTGCATGAGCTGCACTTAGTCCAATCGGTGGCTGGGAATGATGGGCATTGGCATTCATAACATCTAGAGGGCACCTTATTGGGGAAGACTGCCATATCAACATGTTAGCTAACAATTCAAAATGAGCCTGCATGTAAAATGGCAGTGGGGACATAATCTTAGTGTTAATGCACAAAGTTTGATTATTGGAAGCTGACAAATTCAGCCAGACTAACCTAATTTCACTTTTTTGATTGGGTAACCTCCATGCTGGACTGTGGAAATGCTGTGGACATAATATATCTTACCTTGACAAAAGCAGATCACAAGCTGAGTATGAGTCAGCAATATGATGTGACTGCAAAAAGGCAAATGCAATTTTGGGCTGCATTAATACTAATAACTTTGGAAGTCTGCTTCTCCTTTACTCAGTACTGGTTAGGCCTCACTGCAACAGGTTCTGGGCACCACAGTTTAAGAAAGATGCAGACAGAGCTTTGTGTGTCAAAGCTTGGGCCAGCCTTGTCTTTTGGATTCATGATGAAATAACTAATGTGACAATTTTGTGTCTGTTAAAATGAAGCATAAATTATGGCTTGACAGGGAATATGGCTTTTCTGCGTGAGGTGTTTAACATGCTACTTCTCTGAGGCTTCCTCTGTTTTATTTGCAGGAGGAAGAGTGCATCCTTTACACTTTTTTTTTTCTTTCTGGGGTTTTTCTTTTCTGCCTTTCTACATGTTGCATTATCTGACCACAGGGCTGCAGTATAGCAGAGCAGTGATAGTATTAATATTAGTACTAGTACTAATATTATTTTTTTATTTAAGAAATATTTTATTTCCTTTTTATTCCTTTTTATTTAAGAAATATTTTAACTGTTTATTATTGTAAATTTTGAATTGTTATATATATATTGGTTATTGTTTCTAACTTTGTGACTATGAGATGGGCCAGTTTTAGATTGTGTATTGTTTTAGATTGTGTATTGTCTATATATTGTTTTCCTGTGTTGTGAGCCGCCCTGAGGCTAGTTTGCAAGGGGGCGGCATAGAAATTTGTCAAATAAATAAACTGGAAAGGATTCAGAGGAAGGCAAGAGTAATCAGGGGACTGGAAATAAAGCCTTATGAAGAGAGATTGAAAGGATTGGGCATATTTAGCCTGGAGAAGAGAAAACCAAGGGGAGATATGATAGCACTCTTCAAGTACATGACAGGTTGTCATAGAGAGGAAGGTCAGGATCTCTTCTTGATCATCCCAGAGTTCAGGACATGGAATAATGGGCTCAAGTTACAGGAAGCCAGATTCTGGCTGAACATTAGGAAGACCTTTCTGACTGTTAGAGCAGTAGAACATTGGAATCGATTACCTAGGGAGGCTGTGGGCTCCTACACTAGTGAGATACAGCTCAGTAGGTTCTCACACACATTCAAGATGCAGCTTGGACAGCTGTCTGAGAGGAATGCTTTAACTCCTGCATTGAAAAGGGGTTGAATCCAGTGGCCTTTGTGGCCCCTTCTAGCATGGCTATTCTATGATCTTAGGACATTTCCACTAGAGAATGTAATTATCTGGGTAGATATTTAACTCTTTTAAATTCAGTGGATGGGATTGAATCTAAATGAATTCAAAGTGTTTGAAGTCATCGCCCCCTGTCCCATGCACACACTAAGGGATAGCTATTCACTAAATATACATACCAAGGGATTGTTCCTGATAAATAGGGACAATTGGTTTGTGAGGGTTAGTTATGCTGTAATAGATTAGCCTCGGTTTTGTCATTGATGGATTCTATCATATCTTAGCAACCCCCCCTGTCTCGTGTATACTCAGTGATTTCATCCTCTGAGCGTGTGTGATATAAGTAGGGTGGGAAAAACTTCACTGTTCATGAGTACTATTATACTCTAAGATTATACTTCTAAACATTTTTGTAAGCCTTTGGTTTCCTTATTAGTGGTATAAAATAATTTCTGGGCTCATTGTCCTGTATGTACTGTCAGAATTCAGTGGTTGATCTAAATAGAAAGTTGTCTGATGGCTCTTTCCACTGCAAAGGTACAACGTAGCTTGTACAGCAGTTGAGAACGCTGTACAGAACCTGAATAAATGCAGACATTTCTTCTTTACTACTTGTTGCAACTTTTAGAGAAGATCGTCTTTTATGTTGGTGATAATTCTATTAATAGTTAATGATGCTTGGGTAAAGCTCACTGTGAAAGCATTCTGGATGCTCAGCTTCAGGCTTTCAGGTAACTCGGATGGGAAAAAATTTTGCTGAGTGAATTTACGCGACTGCTGCAAGTTAGACAGTGCTCGGATAGTGTAAAGGTGTGATTCTATGCATGTTGAAACAGAAAAAATGTCCTAAGACAGCATGGCTTTAAGATGGCTTTAAAGCCTTTTCATATGTTCTTATATGCTAATGGTTACATTTCAAGGCTTCCTAATGTCCGTTACATGAAAGTAGATAATAGGTGGAGTGGCTTTAACACTGATCCTGGAATAGCTTATTGGTCAGTTCAAATCCAGTTTTAATCTTGTGTCTTTGCTTTTTTTTTTTTTTTTTTAAGAAAAGTAGGAAAATATGGAAGAGCAATAAGTGGCACCATTGTATCCAGTGATAAATCCTACTTAGAATGGACCTACTGAAATGAATGGCACTAAAGTTTAGGTTCATGCTAGATATAGGCCTATGAATGAGATAAAACTCTATGGCCACAAGCCAATGCACCATAAAGTTGGGAAACCAAGGAGGGCATCAACTATAGCTCATGTTCTTTTAAGCCACATAATTCAGACAACAATAAAAAGATGCCAAGTGAGCCAATGCAGGCTTGCGTGAAGAGACAATATCAACACAGAAATAATGCTTCCAGAAACTGGGTTGCAGTGGGCTAATTTACTTGAACCCTGGCATCCAAGGCTTTGGAAGCCATTCTAACTTCAGAAGAACATGTGTGTCTTGTCAGCAGTCTTTGGTGAGAATAAAAGAAAAAAAAATCTCCTAATTTGACTGTAAATGTATTTAAGAATGGCATAGTATAGAACTCTCACAGAAGAGAGAACCACTGGTTGACTATGCTTCTGTTTTTCAGTTGAAGCCCGTTTTAAATTAAAAAATGAACAATTAGTCACAACTGTAATTTGTGGCAATTTTAGCTGCCTTTTTGGCCTTGCCCAACATGCTTAAGAAGAAATGAGAGCAAATTATTTTAAGATCTGGTGTCAGAGAGCTTGCAGACTTGAGCTGTTAAGCAAAGATGTAAGCAAACTGCAAGGTTTTTCACTTTAGAATTAACTTTAAAGCCCTAAAAAAAATCGTACCAAATAAGGAACAATTTTAAAAAATTTAATCAGTGTTTTTAGCTAAAACTAAGTAGGAAGAAGTTAACCCTGAATATTTTTTTTTATTGTGTAGTCACATGTATATCCACTCAGAAGCAAGTCTAATTGTGTTCAGTGAAGCTTTCCCCCCAGGTAAGCATGCACAGGATTGTACTATAAATTACAATCTTAGTTGTAGCTCAGAGTTTCTTAAAATTTAAAATTCATAAACTCACCCATAGCTGAAAAAGGCAGACAATTTTGAGTCAGAGTCAAGAAATGGGACAGAGCGTTCTTAGATCCATTGCCCTTCAGGGAAGTTCAGATTTTTAAGTTCTTCCATTCCTTATGCCGGTCTCCGTCACATGAAAGGAGTTAATGTTTAACAGGAAATGCTTCTATTTTAGTGTTAGTTTTCCTTAACCACTTAAATCCCCTGTTTTGGGATTCAGCAGAAAAAATATTCTGGATAACTGAAACAAAAATAGCTTGCATTTTTCTTGACTTTTTCACTCTTGTTCTGACATCCTTTCAAGGTAATGAAACTAGACTTCGCAAATTAGATCAGTAGATACTACACTGCTGTTGATTATAAATAGTCTTGGTATGGTTTTAACCTCTAGATTCTGAGCAGAGTGCAGTGAACAATGTAAAAAAAAATCTTGAGCTTTACCTTCTTTCTTCCTTTAACTCACTAGTTGCCAAAATTTTCCACACAATGATAGACATGTGAGAGTAGTGTAAGAGACTTATTTCTAACGGTCAGAGAAATGTGAAAAATTAATCAGGCCGAGAAATTTAACTTTTGCAATTTCCTCTTAATCTAAATGTTTTCAATTCTCCTTTTGTTGTTTTAGCATGCAAAGGCTTTAATTTTTATTTTAAATATTTGGTTTGAAGGTTTAAATTGATTGTGCAACTTCTTACAAAACAAAGTACTTACTCTGTACTATGAGAGTAGAGAGGTGGGTTTTTAAAAATGCTATATAGGCATAATTCTAAAACTGTTTTAAATATTTATTAGAAAGACTAAAACCTAGTTTGCGTATCATGGGAATTGCAATCTCCCATGTGCTTGGCATTTCCACCTTCAGTTAACAATCCAGTTTAACAACTCAGGAATGTCTAGTAATGGGGTTGGCAGAACAATCCAAAATTTACTCAAAAGTTACTCATGAATTCTTAATTAAAACTAGAAACAAGTGAGCAGCTTGTGCTCTTCACTTGTCCCTACAATTGCTGAGTTAAACAACCTATCATGTAAACTAAATACCACTTTAGACACCCTGATGCAACCAGGAACTGCACCAACCTATCCAGTCTTGGTTCCCTTCAGATCTTTTGGGCTTCAGCTCTCATCACTCCCAACCAGCATGGCCAATGGCCTGTAACTGCCTCATCAAAAGTCTGGACAGTAGCAAGGGTGGATTGAGTCCTCTGCTCCTCCTTCCCTCTCCCTGCCAGACAGCTATTCACTATAATTATTGACTACCACAAAGGGCTGTGTTGGCACAGCATGATTAGGATTCAGAGTACTCCCAAAAGACTGTTCTAGAAAAGTAGAATTGTGTGTGCAACTTGCATAACCCTTTTTCTGCTATAGGGTTACATGAAGGTTGATTAGCCTCAAATAACCCCTACCAACTGGGTTTGCATGATCCAACAAGCCAAAGTCACAGCAACTGTAGGTTGGGAGTTGCATATTCATAGTGGAGGCTGGCATACACTGCATGGTAAATGAATCCATGATGAGTTGATATGTTGGTCAAATAAATGAATTGTATCTACTAAAAAACAAATTGCTACTAGTTGATATGAAATTCCTATTAGCAGTGAATAGTTGATGGCTTTTTAATTTGATGTTATAGTCAACCAAAGAGGAATATTTTTTTGAGACAACTCCAAAGCTGTCTGTGTCTGCATCAGCTGATTTTTCCCTGGGCCAAATGGGAGAGCTTGTTGGGTTCCTCCTTCATCCTAGTAATTGTACTAATGTCTGTGGAGGTGCCAGCCCCATGAGCAAAGACAATGGGCACATTATTTTTAAATACCTAGGAATTATTTTTAAACACCTATCCCATCTAAGGACTATTTCTGCTACAATTCCATTCTTCCAATTCATGTAGCACTGTGGAGGCGAACATATGGCACATGTGCCACAAGGGGCACATAGAACCCTCTCTGTCGGCATGTGAGCCAAGTCGTCCCAGCATCGCCCCAGCAGCCGATAGGGACCATGCACATGCCCAGAAAGGAGTAGTGGTGCCAGGCAATGATGTCACAAGCCACGACTCATTAGCTGTGACTCATCTGAGCTTTCTCATGGCTGGTCAGTGCACTGCCAAGGAGAGATTTGCTTGGACTGGCTGTGAGTTGTTTGTTCTAAACTAAAAACTCAGTTTTCAGGTTTTATTGTAGTGTTGGCACTTTGCAATAAATAAGTGGGGTTTGGGTTGCAATTTGGGCACTCGGTCTCTAAAAGGTTCACCATCACTGGGTTAGGATTAGAAAAAGGAGGTGTCCTGGCATGGTTTTGATGGTTGGAATGTGTTTAGAATGAGCAAAAATGTCGAGCTGGGCAGAAAAAGCGACTCAAGGAAGGCTTTTTCAAAATTGCCCCTTTCAGTGGTATTTTACCCCTATATTAGGGTTAGGGGAGTGCATCAGGGTAGGGTCAGGCCAGCAGTGGCGAACCTATGGCACAAGTGCCTCAGCAGGCACACAGAGCCTCTCTGTTGGCATGCAAGCCCAGTCACCCCAGCAGGTGAGCATCGGATAACAGCGCACATAGGGGCCAAGTGCATGCTCAGAAAGGAGTAGTGGCATCAGGCGATGATGTCACGAGCCATGACTCATTAGCTGCGACTCATTCAGAGCTTTCTCATGGCTGGTCATTGCACTCCCAAGGATATTTATATATTTGCTTGGACTGGCTGTGAGTTGTTTTTTTCTAAACTAAACCCTCAGTTTTCTGGTTTTGTTGTAGTGTTGGCACTTTGCAATAAATAAGTGGGTTTTGGGTTGCAGTTTGAGCACTCGGTCTCTAAAAGGTTCGTCATCACTGATTTAGCAGATCACTGTCCTTAACAATGGATCTTCTGGGGACAGGTTATAGCTTTTACTTTCAAGTGATCCTGCTACTTAGTAAACATTTGGAGCCTACAGTGTCCATAGGCGAACTGGTACCCTTCTCAGCTAGAAATCTACTGAGGAAGATTCATTCTGCCTCTTGAGAGAACAAGCTGTTACCCTAACAGGAAGCTTTCTTCTTCTTTGCGAAAGCATTGGTCTGCCTAACTCCATAACCAAGGTTCATACAGGAATCTGTCACAGCCCTTCCCAGAGGTACTGGGCTTTGAACCTGGGATCCTCTGTATGCAAACAAGAGCTTTTCTAATGGAACAGCAGCCCTTCTTGCTTAACAAGTAGATATTTATTTTTTTGGTTCTACTCTGCAAAGACAGTCAATTCCTGTTTGATGAATCAATGAACACACACACACACATGTTCGTGCGCTCTCTCTCTCTCTCTCTCTCTCTCTCTCTCTCTCTCTCTCTCTCTCTCTATATATATTCTGTGTGTGTAGGAGGGGGGGTTTCAGTCTGTCTGTCTGAATTGGTCTCACATTGCAAGGTGACCCTCATGTGACCACTTTTGTAGAATGTATCTTCCTTATCACACATCCCACTTTAATGTACTGGGACTGTCAACTGAAACTTCCATGAAAGGCATGAGCTTGGAACATATCAGTGTTTCTTAACTAAATGGCAGACTCTACCAGAGAGTACACTCAAAATGACAAACCAGCTGTGGAACAAGACTTAGAAAGAGGCTAGAAAACTGCAAGACCACTGCAAGTGCTATGCATTATTCTTCCCCCACCCCCCAAATTTGGTTTTTTTCTGGAGGCACAAGAAAGCACAGATATTATAGGTTTCCTGTTGAGAGTTTAGCCTAGTCATTGGACTAAGTCAGTCATTATATGTGTTGGACTGAGAGACAGAAAACTGTTGTTTACAATATTGACTTTTTGGAGGGTCACTACTGTAAGTAGAATAAGTGTGTAGTTATGTAAGTTCAGTGATAAGTCATGAAGTTTAAAAAGTTCATTCTAAGTACACTAAATACAACTTTATAAGTATAATATAATATTTCTAAGTTATGCGAACAAGCAAAAAACTACATGATGCGGTATTCATATCTGCCCTCTTTGCTTTCTTTGATCTCCTTGTTTTATAATTCCAACTAAGTCAGCCTTTTTCTGTTTTTATGACATGGAAGCAGTATTTGAGCCTAGAGATAGCATTGCTTTTGATGAATGCTTATAATGATGGTTTTATTTGCTTCCCTGCCAAATGGTTTTTCCCCATTTCTGCTTGAGGGCACTGAACAGTTTTACTGTCTAAGTGCATCCTTTGTTGGAGAGTGGCTGGACTGTGTGAATAGTAACTTGTTTTCTGTGGCCCTGCTGCACAAGATAGTAACCTTTAGGGCAGCACCAGCACAGAGCCACATAACCCTGTGTCTTTTGCATTTAAGTTGCAGGAAATTCACTTGCTGTAAGCTTAAACAGGGTGGAACCAGCAATAGGGTCTGTGGGTCTTAGGAGGGGAGTATCTTGGAACAAATGGAACAGGCATGAAAGAAATGTTCCCCCACTGACCTATTAGCAGTGGAATAAGACTAGGACTTTCATACAGACTAGGACTTTCATATTTTGGTTTTAATTCTTATGGGAGTTCCTGGGGAGCAGATGGGTGGTTATTGTCAGGGGAAGATATGGCATTGGGGGTTTAACCTGTTGTTCCAGAAGAGAGAGGGGCAGAAGTTTAGTTTCTGTCCCCCACTCTAGTTTCTCCCCCAGCCAGAAGGTTCCTGGAAGTGATACCAACCAGCCCTCAGACTTGGTGCTACTGCTGTTGAATGCCAGGTTGACCCAAAATAAGACATCCCTCATCCACAACTTAATCATGGATGCTCAACAGACTCCCTCCCTGAGCTGAAAGAGATTGCCTTGGACCTGATGTTGTGGACCCCCAGGATGTTCAATCTCTATGCCGAGGCTGGTTTGTCCGGGGCAGCTCAGAGCTTCATGGCTGCCATGACAGCTGTGGGACTGTCTCAACATGTCACTGGCCCAATGCATGAAAAAGGCCATACTCTGGACCTGGTTTTCTCAATGGGGCAGGAAGCTGGTGATCTGGAAGTGAGGGGTTTGACCTTAACCCCTTTGTCATGGTCAGATCAGTTCCTCATGAGGTTTGAGGTTGGGGCCGGTTTCCCCCTCTGTGAGGGAGCAGACCCTATTAAGGTGATCCACCCCAGAGCCCAGTGGATCCTGATGTTTCCTGAGGGCTTTGGGGGATTTCTTGGTTGATAGTGTGGGTGCTCCTGTCAGTGCCCTGGTTATTTGTGGAATGGGACAGTGGTAAGGGCAATCAACACGACCACTCCTGAGCATCTTCTCCTGCCATGCAGGGCCCGCTCAGCACCATGGTACACGCCTGAACTGCAGGCGATGAAGCAAGCTGGAAGGTGACTAGAGTGCAGGTGGAGGAAATCCTGAGACGAATCTGACTGAACACACTTAAGAGCTCATTATCAAGCCTATGCTGTGGTGGTGAGGGTGACAAAGAAGAAATTCTTCTCTGCATCCATTGCATCCTCACAGTGCTGTCCAGTGGAGCTCTTTCAGGTGGTATGGGGCCTATTACACCCTGGCTCCAAAAAGGATCCTATTGCACCATCAGTAGCCCGCTGTGACGACTTTTCCCAGCACTTTAGGGATAAATTCACTCAGATTCTCCATAAGCTGGACTCCACGGTTGATCCAGCTTTGGTCCAGGAGGCGTCCAGAGCGCCATCTGGTCCACTTTTATTGGATAGGTTTCAATTGTTGTGGCCTGAGGACATGGACAAGATGCTTGGACTGGTCTGTCCCACTATTTGTCTGCTTGCCCCTTGCCCCTCATGGCTGCTTGTCAGTGGCAAGAGCAGGATATGTACCTGGGTCCTGGAGGTCATCAACGCCGCTCCTTTTAAGTAGGCAGTGATCAGGCTGGTCCTGAAGAGGGCATCCCTGGACCCAGAAATAGCTGCCAATTATAGGCCAGTGGCTAATATCCCATTCCTGGGCAAGGTGCTCGAGCAGGTAGTGGCTGGACAACTCCAGGCACTCTTGAAGGAAATTGACCATCTAGACCAGGGGTCCTCAAACTTTTTTGATAGGGCGCCAGTTGAAAGGTGGCGGCTACACGCACGGGCCGGTGAGGTGGGTGTCCCTGGGGGCATGGGCCTGTGAGGTGCCATCGGGCATGCGCGGCGGTGGCTTGCTCGCTCAGAGACCATCTCCGATCTAGCAAGCCATCACCTCCCCGCCTCTCCGCGCTGCGAAGCAGCAGTGAGCGCGCGCATATGGGAGGCAGGCAACGGCGGTGGCTTGCTCACTTGGAGACCATCTCCAATCGAGGGAGCCACCACCTCCCTGCCCACGCAGTAAGCATGCACGCAGGTGGTGAACAGCAGCATGGGCTGAATGGATGGCCATGGCGGGCCGGATCCATCCTGCGGGCTGTAGTTTGAGGACCCATGATCTAGACCCATTTCAGTATGGTTTCAGGCCCGGGTGTGGAACATTGCCCTCCCTGTGCAGGGAGAGGGACAAAAAGGAGTGCGTCCCTGTTGGTTCTCCTGGACTGCTTAGCAGCTTTCAGTAGAAACATAGAAACAGAGCGAGTCAGAAGGGGCCTCCCAGGCCATCTAGCCTGACCTCTGGCACCAGCCGGCTCTGCTCACGACATGCTCACCATGTGGACGTCCAGCCTATCCTTGAACACCCGCACCGATGGGGCCTCAATGACCTCTCGTGGAAGCCCATTCCACACCCTCGGGGTCCTAACTGTCAGGAAATGCTTCTTGGCATCCAAATGAAACCTTGGCTCCCCAAGCTTTGCTCCGTTGTAGCACATCCTGCCTTCCTCTGCAGGGGAGAACAGGTCTTTACCCATCTCCATGTGACATCCCCTCTCATACCTGTGTGTCGCCATTGACCATGGTATCCTTCTGGATAGGCTGGTGGGGTTGGGAGTTGGAGACACTGCTTTGTGGTGGTTTCACTCCTACCTGACTGGCTGATCCCAGAAGGTGGTGCTGGAGGATTCTGACTCTGCGCCATGGCAACTTTGCCATGGAGTTCCACAGGGTTCCATATTATTCCCCATGCTCTTTAACATCTACATGAAACCTCTGGGAGAGGCCATCTGAGTTTTTGGGCTGTGGAGTCATCACTACACTGATGACACCCAGCTCTACCTCTAATCAGGTGAGGCAGTGTCAGTCCTTAGTTGGTGTCTGGCCAGGGTATTGGGCTGGATGAGGGCCAATAAATTGAGGCTTAATCCAGACAAGATGGAGGTCCTGTTGGTAGGTGGTTCAGCTTTCCAGGCGAATGACATTTGCCCTGTTCTGGATGGGGTTGCACTCCCCCTAAAGGACAGGTTATGCAGCTTGGGAGTGCTCCTCAACCCTGGCCTGTCCCTGGAGCAGCAGGTGCTGGCAGTGGTGAGGAGCACTTTCCTTCAGCTTCAGCTGATACATCAGCTGTATCCTTACCTGGATGAGCAGTGCATGGCAACGGTGATCCTTGCTCTGGTAACCTCCTGTTTGGACCATTGCATTGCACTCTATGTGGGGCTGCCCTTGAAGATGATCCAGATACTTCAATTGGTCCAGAATAGAGCTGCCAGGTTATTAATGGGGACCAGCAGATACTCCCATATTATGCCGGTCCTATATCATCTACACTGGCTGCCAATTGAAGTCCAGGCCCAATTTAAGGTGCTGGTAATGACCTATAAAGATACCTGAAGGAATGCCTTCTTCCCTATCCGCCTGCCTGCCCCTTGAGATCTGAGGCAGAGGTCCTTCTGCAGGAGCCCTCTTTGAAGGAAATTAGGAGGGCAGCTACTTGGAGGAGGGCCTTTTTGGCAGTGATGCCCCGACTGTGGAACATGCTCCCCAGGGAGGTTCACCTGGCGGTGTCACGTTATTCTTTTTGGTGTCAGGCGAAGACCTTTTTATTTTCCCAATATTTTAACAGTTAATTGGTTTTTTCCTTGATTTTATCATCATTTATTGGATGCAGTGTGTTGTGTGTTGTATATGGTTGCTTTGTTTTTTGTAAGGCATCCAGAGACTTTTTAGTATTGGACTGCTTATAAAAACTTAAATAAAATAAAATAAAAATATCTTAACAATGCAAAATTGCTTATTTTATGGTCACACACTCATAATATGAAAGATATAACTTGTAATTTTCCTTTATACATGTGGGCAGCATGTCGTATTTTTTGTATGTGATCAACTTTTCTTTCTTCTCATTGAAGTGTGGGATTCCTTTTCAAGATGATGATGTGATTGCACTTAATGGTACTAAAGCAGATGTAGAAGTCCTGAAGAAAAGAATGGAAGAGAGAAGGCTTAAGAGTAGAACTGGGAAGGTAAGGTCTTTATGCCTGGACTGTCTATGGTATTTTCCCGTGTGAGCAGAAACTGGGCAAAAATGGTGGATTATATTTTTGCCCAGAAATTCTTGGTTCTCGAACAGAGAATCACTGTCAGAGCAAGATGTCTGGAATCCAAAGAGCTGCTGTCAGTGTGTTCCACAGCAAGGAGATTTCTAGTAGAATTCTTGACTTTCATATGACAGAATTTCACGTCCAGTTACAGTTTTGGAAAGCCTCCTACATTTAACCCTCCCCTGCCTCTTAATATAATAGTAAGAAACAGAAATCCAAAGCACACCTTAATGGCTGTGAGCCGCCCCGAGGCTAATTGCAAGGGGCGGCATACAAATATGTTAATAAATAAATAAAATAAATGGCCGTATATTCCTGTAGCTCATTCCTGTAGCCAGTATATTTTTCAAGTATAGTTTGTCATGTTTTACTTAGATTTTAATTGAGTTTAGAAGTACACTGTTAGTTCTGAGCTGGAAGCCATAAGGGAGCTATAATTGTGTTTCTTGTAATCAACGTTATTTACAAAGGATGTTCACGCAGGTTAGGTGCCAATTTAGCACTAATTTAGTGCAACTCTTCTTTCACATCGAAAGATTTCTTTTTCCTGCCCATTGCAAATATGAACTGTTTAGCAAATAAATTGCCAAGGCCTCATGGTATTGAATCTGATTTCATAATGGAAATAAAGTTAAAGCAAGCAAATGTTCCTGCAGCCAGCATTCCCATTCCACAGTGATACTAAAACAGCTTCCATGCTGGAGGCTGGATGCCGCCCAGGGATATAACGCTGCTAAACACCTCTGCACTGGGAATGTGTTAGCTCTTCTTCCCAAGTGGCATTTTCTTCGGCTGTTGAGCTAAAGAGCCCAGTATCGGACTGAGAGCTTTGACTATCATGCAGTATACAAATGCAGTGTATGCCATAAATGTGTAATGTAGTAAATACCAGTGCAAAATGTAATAAATACAAGCCAAGATGGTTTCCTTGCCAGAAGAAAAACAACACACTACATAAATGTGATGCAGTACTGATAATAATTTGACCATTGCAGTTTAGCTGTTGGAAATTCCTGTTTCTGAAGGATGGCTTTGCTCTCACCTTGGGGTACACATGGGGTTGTCTGTGGAAAGAAGAGTGTCGAAATAGCAGTTGTTGCTGTCTTGATGGGAAAGTTGTATGCAGCAGGCCTACTCAGTGTATGACCCACCAAATTGAATTCAAGCCACCAGCTGCGTGCAGAACCCGGCAGGGACTCCCTCTAATGCGCTGCTTTAACTGCCTGCCTCAGCTTGCCTAAAGAAGGGTGTTATCAGCACCTGTTAACCACACTGCATGCCAGTGGGCTGTGTACAGCTTGGAGGTCCGAATTTGAGCAGTTTTCACATACCTTAACCTGTTGGGGTATAGGCCAGGGCTTTGCAGATGCTTTGGCCTTCAGCTCCCATCAGCTAGGCTTCAGCTAGCTTGACTCATCACAAGGGATGGTGGAAATAATAGGCAAAAACATCTGGAGAGTTACGAGCTGCCCACCCGTCGTAAGAGGGGCAGCCTTGACTTTTATCCACAGTAAGATTGCCTAAGCCTCTGATGCTGTGGCGCATCATATTTTCTTGCATGCATCCTTTTTTCTTGTGGAACGCTTCCAGTGCTACATTTTCCTACACACTTTTGAAGGATACATGTAGGGAACAGGCCAGAAAATCAGAAATGACCTACATATGAGACTTGAATAATGGACGAGATTGATGAAAGATGAGTCTTGCCTTTGCCTTTGACCCCCTCAACCCAAGACATAGCTCTGAAGTTTCTTCCTGCATGTAGTGTTTTAGAATGCAGGTAGGATTATGTAACCACAGAAGCAACCCAGGTCAGTTTTGGAACTGACAAGCTGCAAAGTGTCTATCAGTGTCTTTTCCAAGTTGAGAAAAGACCCCATGATCTACCTGAGAAGGAGAGGAGTGGAAGCAGAGAAGAGGGTGGACAGACTGCAGCTTTCTCTACAACTTCTGGTCCAGCTTTCCCCAATCTGATGCCCTCCGGATTGTCTATTCTAAACTGGAAATTATGGGAGCTGCACCAGGCTGGACAAAGCTGGTCTTGCTATAGATTTCCAAAGAGAGAAGCCCTTTATTGCCACCTAGTGGATGAGATACAGAAGAGAAAATTGCTAAGTGATTTCTTTTTTACAACTAACTTTTGGTATCTATCCAAACTTGTTTTTATTTTATTTTATTACAATGTGTTTAACTTTTTTCCAGAATTTTATAACATTCTTACACCTAGTCTAGGAAAGGGGCACTTTCTTTTATTTTTGCTGTCATCATCGTCATCATCATCAACTTTCCTGTCTCTTAGAAAGGGGAGTTGCTCACTGCAGGCCTAGAAAATGAATAATGAAAAAGAAGGAGTATGTTATCCACTGCATATTGGTCAGGCAATTAAACAGCTTTGGTGCATGTATCACAACCTGATGTGAAAGCATTCTAACAGATGTTATTAGGGCCGACTTTTATTGGAAAGTTAATGCCAGAAGACCAAATTTGTATTTTACACTTTTTCTAAAATTCATATCCCATCCAACTAGCTAAAGCCTGATGCCCATGGTGCTTAACATGAGCAAGATAAACATAGAAAAAGTATCTTTGAAAAAATTAAAGCAGAATTTGGAGATCCAATAAATCACCTCAGCAGGTGTCCCATAAGTCAATTTAATCCTCCTAAATTTTTTAAGCTCCTCCATGGATCACTGCCTTGTCGTGGCGAAGGGGCTTGTGTAGCTCAATGAAGCTATGAGCTATGCCGTGCAGGGTCACCCAAGACGGACAGGTCATAGCAGAGAGCTCTGACAAAAGGTGATCCACTGGAGAAGGAAATGGCAACCCACTCCAGTATCTTTGCCATGAAAACCCCATGGACATGAAAACCAAAAGGCAAAACGATATGACACCGGAAGATGAGCCCCTCAGGTCGGAAGGTGTCCAATATGCTACTGGGGAAGAGCGGAGGGCTAGTACTAGTAGCGCCAGAAAGAATGAAGCGACTGGGTCAAAGCCGAAAGGACACTCAGTTGCCGATGTATCTGGAGGTGAAAGGAAAGTCCGATGCTGCAAAGATCTTTACTCCATAGGAACCTGGAATGTAAGATCCATGAATCAAGGCAAGCTGGACGTGGTCAAACAAGAGATGACAAGACTGAACATCGACATCTTAGGAATCAGTGAACTAAAATGGACAGGAATGGGTGAATTTAGTTCAGATGACCATCAGGTATACTACTGCGGGCAAGAATCCCTCAGAAGAAATGGAGTAGCCTTCATAGTCAATAAAAGAGTAGGGAAAGCAGTACTGGGATACAATCTCCAAAATGACAGAATGATCTCAGTTCGAATCCAAGGCAAACCATTCAACATCACAATAGTCCAAGTCTATGCCCCAACCACTGGTGCTGAAGAGGCTGAAGTTGACCGGTTCTATGAAGGCCTACAACACCTGCTAGAATTAACTCCAAAAAATGATGTCCTTATCATCATGGGGGATTGGAATGCTAAAGTAGGAAACCAAAAGATAACCGGAATAACAGGCAAGTTTGGCCTTGGAGTACAAAATGAAGCAGGACACAGGCTGGTAGAATTTTGTCAAGAGAATACGATGGTCATAACAAACACTCTTTTCCAACAACCCAAGAGACGTCTCTACACATGGACATCACCAGACGGTCAACACAGAAATCAGATTGACTATGTGCTCTGCAGCCAAAGATGGAGAAGTTCTATACAGTCAGTAAAAACTAGACCAGGAGCTGACTGTGGCTCAGATCATGAGCTTCTGGTGGCAAAATTTAGGCTTAAGTTGAAGAAAGTAGGGAAAAGCACTAGGCAACTCAGGTATGACCTAAATCATATCCCTGATGAATATACAGTAGAGGTGACAAATAGATTTAAGGAATTAGATCTGATAGACAGAGTGCCTGAAGAACTATGGACGGAGGTTCGCAACATTGTACAAGAGGCAGCAACTAAAACCATCCCAAAGGAAAAGAAATGCAAGAAAGCAAAATGGCTGTCTGAGGAAGCTTTACAAATAGCTGAGGAAAGAAGGGAAGCGAAAGGCAAGGGAGAAAGAGAAAGATACAAACAATTGAATGCAGAATTCCAGAGAACAGCTAGAAGAGATAAGAATGCCTTCCTAAATGAACAGTGCAAAGAAATAGAAGAAAACAATAGAATAGGGAGGACCAGAGATCTCTTCAAGAAAATTAGAGATATGAAGGGAACATTTCATGCAAAGATGGGCATGATAAAGGACCAAAATGGCAGGGACCTAACAGAGGCAGAAGAGATTAAGAAGAGGTGGCAAGATTACACAGAAGAACTATACAAGAAAGAGCTTAACATCCCTGATAACCACGATGGGGTGGTCACTGACCTCAAGCCAGACATCCTGGAATGTGAAGTGAAATGGGCCTTAGGAAGTCTGAGCAACAACAAAGCTAGTGGAGGTGACAGCATTCCAGCTGAGCTATTCAAAATCCTGAAAGACGATGCAGTTAAAGTGCTACACTCAATATGCCAGCAAATTTGGAAAACAACAGTGGCCACAGAATTGGAAAAGGTCAGTTTACATTCCGATCCCCAAGAAGGGCAATGCCAAAGAATGGAACCACTGATTGGTTCAAAATTGAGAAAGGAGTTCGGCAAGGCTGTATACTGTCACCCTGCCTATTTAACTTATATGCAGAGCACATCATGAGAAAGGCAGGGCTAGATGAATCGCCAGTTGGAATCAAGATTGCTGGGAGAAATATCAACAACCTCAGATATGCAGATGATACCACTCTCATGGCAGAAAGTGAAGAGGAACTAAAGAGCCTCTTGATGCGGGTAAAGGGGGAGAGTGCAAAAGTTGGCTTGAAACTCAACATTAAGAAAACTAAGATCATGGCATCTGGTCCTCTCACTTCCTGGCAAATAGATGGGGAAGAAATGGAGGTAGTGAGAGATTTTATTTTCCTGGGCTCCAAGATCACCGCAGACGGGGACTGCAGCCAAGAAATTAAAAGATGCTTGCTTCTGGGGAGGAAAGCTATGGCAAATCTAGATAGCATACTAAAAAGCAGAGACATCACCCTGCCAACAAAAGTGCGTATAGTCAAGGCTATGGTTTTCCCAGTTCCAATGTATGGCTGTGAAAGCTGGACAATAAGGAAGGCTGAGCGCAAAAGGATTGAGGCCTTTGAGTTGTGGTGCTGGAGAAGACTCCTGCGAGTCCCTTGGACCGCAAGGCGATCAAACCAGTCAGTCCTAGAGGAGATCAACCCTGACTGCTCTTTAGAAGGCCAGATAGTGAAGATGAAACTCAAATACTTTGGCCACCTAATGAGAAGGAAGGACTCCCTGGAGAAGAGTCTAATGCTGGGAACAATAGATGGCAAAAGAAGAAGGGGACGGCAGAGGATGAGGTGGCTGGATGGAGTCACTGAGGTGGTTGGTGTGAGCTTGAGTGGACTCCGGGGGATGGTGGAGGACAGGAGGGCCTGGAGGAATGTTGTCCGTGGGGTCGCGATGGGTCGGACTCGACTTCGCGACTAACAACAACAACAAAATTTTTTAAATTACTGTTTAAAAAATTACTATTTCCTGCCCTTATATCTGGCCTCCAGTGGTTTCCTATCCAAATGGCTAATTAAGCTCACTGTTACTTAGTTTCTGCTTTAGATGCTCCCAGATTTTTCATCACCCTCCAGATAAGATTTTACTAATTTTCGAAAGGACTCCAAAATTGTAGAGCCCTCCAAAGGGAGGGAGCCATTTCAGAAGGCTTGCTCCTTGTCCTGCCTTGTGTAATCTCATATAGCAGGGGAGTCTGAAGCCAACTTTGTTTTGCCTCAGGAGGAATAGGATGGGGTATATCTGAATTATATGATAGCCATGTAACACATGGATATTGGGGTATAAGACTTCTCTATCCCACTGTCAAGGAGTCTTAGCATTTGCCAAGGATCAGATTTAAAACAGCTTGACATTGAGGACTGATAGGTATGGCCTTTCTCCTCAGTGATGAATCCTGATTTTCTTCCACGTCATTAACTCTGGGCTGGACCATGACTAACTTAAGTCCCATTGTTTTCAGTGGGTCTGCTCAAAGTTTGGCTGAAGTCTGGATCCAGCCCTGTGTGCCCACTTTAAAGGATAACAAGGTAGACACAGAAATGTGTAAAGTCAACCTCACTTTAGCTGAGTGGATAGTATTAGCTCTGTGTTATGAACAGCATAGACTAACTTCATGAAAGTGTTCACTGTACTGAGTTTCAAGGTAGCCAAAGGACTTAAGTAGTTCTCTGATGCATCTTTGGTTGTTGCTGCCATTCTTCAAACTCCTGAAATAGACTCAAGTTTATCTCCACTGTTTCAGAAATCCAAGAAATCCAAACCAGTGGAGAGCATTGTGAAATCCAAAGCTGATGATGGTAAGTGAGTTACCATGTGTAGATTCAACCAGGGACATTTCAATTATTTCAGTACCATCATTGTGTAGCTATTCTGTTGCACACTTTCAATTAATTATTTTTGCATTTATATCCTGCCCTTTTCCCGTTTATATTATATCACATTAGAAAGGCCCAAACATAATTCATGACCTACCAGCCTTCCCCAACCTGGTGCCCTCCAGGTGTTTTGGATTACAGTTCCAGCATTCCTGGCCAATTCCTGGCCATTTTCCACACTAAGACTTACAGGAATTGAAGTCCAAAACATCTGGAGGGCAATAGGTTGTGAAAGGCTGACTTCAAAGTCAAAAGAATCAAACTCAGGCAGCTACGATATTTGATTCCCAATATATTGTTTTCTGGATGAATGTTGAGAGACTTCTGTGTTAAAGGTACCTGAAACTATAGTAAAAGAATTCTTTAAAAGGAAGTTTACATTTCTTCAGGAAAAAAAGGCACTGTTGCAGGAGACCCCTTGTCAGTGGTTTTTCCCAGCTGATGCTACCTGCTTATACCTTGTAGGATGCCTCCTTTTCCAAAGACAGGCAAAGGTGTTTTGATGTAGGAAGTGGTAAGTGAAAGAGATTTTGTCTGGTTTATTGTTTATTGTTGTTGTTGTTTTACATTTCTTCCCCACCTTTTTTCCTCTTGCATGGAACCCAAGGCAGTTTCCATGATCCTTGTCCTCACAAGCACCTTGGGTGTTGGTTAGGTTCAAAGTCATCTCGTCAGCTGCATGGCAAAGTGCGGATGTGAACCCACATCTCCCCAAATCTAATTCATCCACCACACCATGCTGAGTCATGGCAGAGTGAAGACTAGAACCCATGTCTCCCCAGTCCAGTGTGGTAATCACTGCACTACGCCAGCTAGGGCAAAGCTCATCTACCATTTCAACAACTTGGCAAACCAAGGCAACCTGCAACAGTGCTCCAAAAAGATCTGTTCATACCTTTTAAAGGTATAGTTAAGACTTACTAACTGTGTTTTTAAAAACAAAACCACACAGCTTCTTTTTTCCCTGAAGGGTTCTTATTTTCTAAGTAGCAACAGCAGCTATTGTTTTGGCAGTCTACTCTTTCCTTCCTCTTTTTTATTATTTCAATCACAGTCCTTCCCTGTTGAAGAATACTACCACTTTATTAGAATACAAGTGGCATCATTTACATTTTCTTTCACACATCCCTCACCCTTTATTTTTCCAGACCCGTGCAGTTCCTCTCAAATAAATACTGGAAAGGATGCCACAAGCACGAAATCTGGAGAAAAGAGAAGCAAGGGTGAAGGTTGGTGTCACAATTCTAATGTATTTGGACTTCCAACAGGTCTCTGACAAAGCTCCACACCAAAGACGCTGGAGCAAACATAGCAGTCACGGAATAGGAGAGGAGATTCTCTTGTGGATCGCTAACTAGTTAAAAAATAAAAATCACTGTAAGAATAAACAGTAATTTCTCTTGAAAGTTGGGGCATAACTTGAGCAGATCCAAAGGGATCTGTACCAATGAAGTAGACAAGATTTCTGGTTAACACCAAACTATCTAAGGTGGGTAGAAACAAAAAAGGTTGTGAGGAGGTCCATCGAGATCTCTCCAAACTGGGAGAATGGGTATCAAAATGGCTAATACGTTTCAGTATAAACAAAGCTAAAGTGAAGTACATTGGGGCAAACCATCTGAACTTCAGGTACGAGCTGCCCAGATCTGAGCTAGTGGTGACTGACCAAGAAAGAGATCTTGGGGCTGTATGGGGCAGCTCAATGAAAATGTTGCCCCAGTGCATGGCTGCTTTGAAAGGGGCCACTCCATGTCAGGCACAATTAGGAAAGGCATTGAAAGTAAGACTGCTAATACCATACTGCCCTATACAAATCTGTGGTACAAACCTCACTTAGAATATTATATGCAGTCCTGATTACTGTGCCAAACCCAGGATATTGTAGAATAGGAAAGACAGAAGCAAAGGGCATCTAAAATGATCAAGGGATTGAGCATCTCCTCTATGAGGAGGAAGGTCACCATTACCAAGATTGTTTAGCTTAGAAAAAGCTCAAGTAAGGGAAGCCATGATAGAGGCGTAAAGAATTATGCTTGATGTGGAGAAAGTAAAGGTGGAGGAGACATTTCCCCCTCTCTTATTATATTGGAAACTGGAGTCTTCCCATGAAACTGATTGATGGGAGATTTAGGAAGGATAAAGGTAAGCACTTCTTTACAATGAGTATAATTAAACAATGGAATTCACTTCCATGGGATGAAGCAACGGCCACCACTTTGGAGCCTAAAAAACAGAAGAGCCACCAGGCTTTGGGGACTTTCTGGACAACTGACTGTGAATGGTGTTTTGTGTCAGTGTCTTGGACAAGAACAATAACCTTAAAAAAAATTGAAAAACGGTTTCTATTTTTACATGGTTTTCAGAGGTTTGGGTTGAAAATACTTCTGTACTGGAGATGCAAATGTTGAACCCAAGTACAGGCATTTAAGAAAAGTTTATTTTTTTTACTTTAGTTTAAACCAGTCTAAAATTTAAGGTCAGTGTCATTTAGTATACATGGAGTTAATTTGTGGTCTGTTTGCTTCTTCCTGTCACAGTCAGTGAAAGCGTGTCATCTTCACTTGGAAAAAGCAGCCAGAATCCATCTGGGCCTCCCAAGCGGCCTATTGTAAGCAGTGAAGAGAAATCAGAAGCATACAAGTCTATTTTTACTTCTCACAGCTCTGCCAAACGCTCTAAGGAAGAATCTTCAAATTGGATTACACATACAGCCTACTATTTCTGAAATGGAAAAGTGATCTTGATTTCTAGCAAGACCTGTCCTTTCCCACTGTGCTGTTCTTCCTCTTACAAGGGAATTCTGTTTTACTTTATATTGTGCAGTTTGCAAACAATTTAAGACATCGGCCAATATAGCATTGTAGAGATAGTTAAGATAGGGCCTGGGTTTTGGTTTTTGTACAAGAGAAGTGAGCTCCATGATCATTCCCTGTTGCCCTTTCTCTCTAGGGACAAAGCCTGATTCTTTCATTGGTCCTGGTCAGTGTGAATAATTGAGTGGTATATTATCTCAATAGTACAGAAGTAGAATGCTGACCTGATTGCAGAGTTCAGGCTTCACGGGTGCCATGTGATATCTTGTAAACGGCATGTTGCCCAGCCCTGCTTTCATCAGGCATGTCAGGATTATGTCAGGGGACCTGGATGACTAAGGGTGGAGCCCAGCAGCCACCTGGGGAGGTTTCAGCCTGTGGAAGACCTTCCACCAGCCCCTTTCCCAAATGTGAGATGTGACTAGGATGTCCTGGTTCCACAGCAGATGCAATCCACTCATGTTCTTTGAGGCAGCTGTGGGATGATGAACCAGACACAAAAGCATTGTGGGCTCTTCTTGGCTTGGACACCTGTAATGCTATCGTTCTTACCAAATTTTTAGCTGTGATGCTGCTAAAGGTTTTGTGTTTTCATTCTTCCAGTTTGTCCAAGTAGCAATCCTTCTGTAATTTTCTGACATCTTGTGCTTAACCAGTAAAAACACAATCTGATACTGCCTCTTTTAATGTATTGCACAGTTAATCACTATTAAATCCAGTACACTTTCACCTTTTAAAATTTTTTGGAGATTATTTTGGCTTGGATAAGAAGAATGGACTACAGAGAGAAAATGGGTCAGTGTTCTTCGGTGAACTCTTGGGCAAGTGCTAGCAAAAGAACTTGAAATGTTACATCCCCACAGTGTATCAGCATCTTATGATTGATTATGGGAGGACTTCTGATACTTTAATGAAACAAGTGAAAATATCAGGCTGGTTCTTGATGACTCTACACTTCTATTTGGCACAGAGAAACTACAAGAAGCACAACCTAGAGTATAGCATAGGGTTCATTATATTTCTCAAATCAAGTAAATCTTCAAAGATACACATGATATCAATATAGAGTATCTCTTCCACCTGTTGGAGGGCAAACAAACTCCTTTATGAATGAAATCATAGGCAAAGCTGTTGCACCGGGGCCAGTTGCTTTTGGAGTTCGATCAGGCTGCTGGGCATGAATGGGCCAACTTGAGCATAAGGTCTGAATCATCCTTAACGGTATGATTCTAGGAGAGGTTTACGCAGACACAGCAGTTAATGTGACCTTATACTGGAATTCCAGCCGCCCTAATGCATGGAGACCCTCTTCTCTCACCCAACTAAACAATTAGCAAATGTTGCAGAATTAATAAAGCCTCACAGCTCCTTGGACCTTCAAGTTTTCTATTGATTGCAGAGTCCTAATTTAAATGAATCTTATTTTTAGGGATTACATGGAGACAAGGATTTAGACTTGAGTGGGGATTCTTAAAGATGCTTTCCACACAGTGTTACATTTCTCCCACCTTGTGTGCACAAAGAGTGAGGAGAAAAGGTGCTTGTTAACTTTTATTTTGAAAAGAGTCCCAAAATGCAATCAGAAAGAGTTGATTAGAAATTCAGATGATGACTGTGTTTACACACAATCTTTCTGGTCTGTGATTGCTGACTGATGCAACCACAGAGGCATTGCCATTTTGTAAGGATAATTAGTCCTATTTTTCACACACACGTCTGTGTCATGTAATTTGCGTAATATTTCTCTCCTTCCATGTTGTTAACCTATAAGAAGCTCTTTGCCTCCTTTGAATTTTTTCACTCCGAATCAAAACATGGTGCGGTTTTGCTGTGCTCCAAGGATGCATTCTGCCTTATTTTCTCCATGTAAGCAAGTGTCTGACATTTCCTTTAGCTTCATCTGTGCTTCTTCACTTTGTTACACCCTTTTAGGGTTGTCATTGTTTTGCACTGGGACAATAAGCTCATTGCACAAGGCACATTGCCATCTAATTCACTGGGTGAGATGGAAGAAGCACAGAAGACGGCAACAGAAGCGTTCAGGGGGCTGAAGCAGCTCTCCTATGAGGAATGACTACATCTGGGCCTGCTCAGCTTAGAAAAAAGGCGAGTAAGGGGAAACATGATAGAGGTGGCTAAAATAATGCATGGTGTGGAGAAAGTAGAAGGAGACCTTCTCCTTCTCCCATAACACTCAAACCTGGGCTCATCCCGTGAACCTGATTAGTGGGAGGTGTGGGACAGATAAAAGGAAGGGCTGCTTTATACAGCATATAGTTACAAACTCTGGAATTCACTGCCACGGGAAGTGGTGATGGCCGCCGATTTGGGTAACTTTAAAAGGAATTGGACAGATTAATGGGGGGGGGGGGCTACCGGTAGTTAGCGGCCTTGCTGGCTGATTACTCCCCCCCACACCAGAGACCAAATGCCTGCATACACCAATTGCTGAGGAGCTTGGGCAGGAGGAGGTCTTGCACTCATCCTGCTTGGATCCTGTAGGCAGCTGGTCTGCCACTGTGTTTACGGAGTGCTGGACTAGAGGGACCTTTGCTCTGATCCATCATGGCTTTTCCTAGGTTCTTATGGTGGGTCTGGACAACATCTCAAGTTCCCCCCAAAGTGCATCTTTGTCTTAGGAAGATGCTGGCACAAGCTGTCCCACCGCCTTAGGAAGGAGAGCACACGTGCAGCCACCATTCCCACATTCCTTCCATGTCATCTTGTCCTGCCTGCTCCTGGCCATTGCGCCATGTAGCCACATCTTGTCTTGCTCTTAGTATCCCAGGAGCTGCCTACCCAAAATTCAGTTGTTCAAATCTTGGCAACTTAACAGTATTTGGGCATGGTCCAGCCAAAGGCATGCAGTCTAAAGAACACAGTTTTAACTCGTCTAATCAGAGCTTCTCTTGTGCTGGACTGTATAACCTTCATTAAAACCTCCTTTGTTCATTATAACTATATGAGCAACAAGCCTGTGTTGGCAGCTTTACAAATGAATCCAGCACTACTTGCTTTAGCTATAGGGTAGCAGATATGAATAGACACCCTATGGCAAAGGTCTCCTGAGCCCAGGGTCACCTGCCTCTAAATCCAGTGCTGATCAAACCTGATACTTGACATATATTTTTTTATTTTAATCTTACTCATTTGAAGGATTAAAGGCAGTAGTAATGAATTTCTACAATTTCCATCTTTGAAGGCTGCCAAAGCAAGAGTTATCCAAATATTTGAAGTATTCAGATCCAGGGTTACATATGTCACTGTTCAAAATAGGAACTTGAGCATTGTTCCAGTTTTTTCTCATTTTGATGCAGATGATGTCGAGTATAATTGGACCATTTACCACATTTCAGAGGTCCCCAGAGCTTTGGTTTGTCCCCAGCAGATCAGTTGAGACTATTTTATGGGGCAGCAAAAATACAACCCTTTGCTATTTTAGCCTGATAGAAACTCCCTCAAGACTGACCAGCATCTCTGCTGTGGCAAGGCAGATGCTTTTCCTCTCTATTATTGTCATGTCGTTTGCTGGATTATAGGATCAACCTTGTTCCTTATATAAGTGACATGGCTTACTTCCTCTGCAGCCAAGGCGCCAGTTGATGTCAGTGTAATTCAAGATGAAGAGCTGTAATATGGTTGCCTGGGTGATCAGTTAAGTTACAGTCACTGGCCAAAAAGGGAACCGTGTGCTCTGAGAATCCAGGATATCTGGCATCATGACCCAGAAGTTCTTCTGTTAGGAACAGAAGGGAGTGGCAAGGTCAGCTTTATGCATTTTCCCATGAAGATGGCACTAGTTTCCAGAGATGTGTGAGAGAGCACAGAATAACTTCTCATTTCAACACTTAATTGTGTTTTCCCAGCTTTAGATAAAGGGCTCTGTAAGGCAGAAAAGGACAATGCATCTCTGCTAATGCTGCTGCTGCTTCTTTTTTCATAATAAGTTTTATTCAAAATAACCCTAAAACAAAGGAAAACTAAAAACAACATCAATCAGCAGAAACATCAGACCTGCTGGGTCAGCCCCCACATCTTTTTCTATTTATGATAACTTAAAAACATCTTTAAATCTATACGAAGTCCCATTTCTCTAGCCAATAATAAAAAGAGTCCTAAGTTTGATAGAAATCAGTATCTTCTTCCTCCTTCAGTGACAAAGTCAATCTGTCTGCTAATGCTGCTTCTATAAAGCCAAAGTTCATGGCAAAACTGCAGGGCAGTAAACACTTCCAATTCAGCTTGTCTCCAACTCAGCTTACCCCTTTTACTGCTACGTTGCCATTGTGGAGTGGTAACAAGGTCCAGCTTAGCCTGAGAACAGTCACTCAGTTACCTGTCTGCACCATCACTGCCACATTTGGAGGCAAGGCAGCAGGAACATAGCCCACAGTGGGGCTGAAAATGACTCCTGCACCCCCTGAGGTTGGCACCACTGCCATAAAACTTGAATTCAACTGGTTGTCCTTGTTTCTGGCACCACTGTTACGCAAGAGGTATTCAGCAGGCTTGAGGTTAGTATCCTGGCAGAGGGCAAGTCTTTAACAGGCCAGAATGGTCCATACTGCTGTCTTGTGTTCCAGGTCTCAACTGTTTTATTTTAAGAACGTTGACAAGTAGGAAAATATTTGGTTAAAATATTAGTATTTTTAAAATTCCTTTTTGATCGCTGAACAATAAATTGAATGGGGCATAAAATAAAAGGTCATCCATGGCTGCAGGAAAATGCTTGGGTTTGATACGTCTCAGAGGAAAAGAAATGCTAAAGGGGAGGGATCAGCCACAAAGAACATCTATTTATATATTTATAGAACTCAAGCCTTGCCTTTTGACATGAATGCTTTCAAGGATCATTCAAACATGAAATACAAACTTTTTTTTTTTAAACCCAACAGTTAGGAGAATTACAAAGTTAAAACCAGCAGAGTCAGCCAATCAAAATACCAGCTTCAAAATAATTAAACAAAGATAAATGCTAATTGAAAGCTTGAACTAGCTGCTTGGAGTTTTCCTAATTTCTAAAAGATAATTTGGACAATTGGATGTGTCTAGGTAGGAAGCATGCTATAATTCATAGCATCAATGCAGAAAAGTATCCCTTTCCCAAAGCCAACTGCTATCAGCCCTTAGGAGACACCTGGAGAAGAGCTTTTGGCCCACATTATGATTTGTATATGGGTTATTTAGAGGCCTTCATGCTGTTTCCTTTTGTTTATGGGGGCAATTTCACCAATAAGGTGCTATCAGCTGGAAGAAGCTATCGTGATGGGGCATGGGGAAGGACGAATCTCTTGAGTTTTGGGATTTATAGGCCAGAACTCCCATCTTTATTTCTACTGAAACTGCTGTAGGAAAGCTAGTAAGCCATACTGATGGGATGCTATTTTCCTTTAAATCATGGTATATGGCAAAATAATGCCTTGTTTTTAAGCAAAAGTATCCTCATTGAAACCCGCTGGGAGCATAGTTTAGCTTGCAAATGAGATGTGTGATCCCTATATGCCTTCTTTTAAAGAAAACTCTTGATTTCTTGTGGCCCTCCCACCAAATGGCTTAGTGGTGCTGACATTGCGCAAGCACCTGTTTATGCTGGCACATGGACTCCGTTGGGTACTTCTCAATGGCTCCCAGTTCTAACTGCTAATTGAGGGCTACCCAACATTTTCAGACCCATGGATACAATTTGAGAATTGTGGGCACCACCACGAAATGTCTAATCGGTAGATTGCCACTTTGGTGTATACTTGCCACATATATGGATCTTAAACTGCATCTTATTCAAGAACAACCTTTCTTAACTATTGGACACCACCGTGTTAGCAAGGGATTGCCTAATTCAACTAATTGCTGGCTGATGGTAATACATCTCTGAAACATACCTTTTGGCAATGTCCAAAAGTTGCTTAGTTTGGGAGGAGATTATTACTCAGATTAATTTTGTGCTGAAGCAGTCTTTAATATTCACTGATGTACACAAAATTTAAAATGTTTTATATTGTGTTTATTTATTTATGATTGTGAGCCACCCCGAGGCTTTGGCAAATGGGGCGGCATAGAAGTTCTCTAAATAAATTAATATAATATAATATAAAATATAATAAAATATAATATAATATAATATAATATAATATAATTTGCTTCAAAGAAATCAACCAATGGAAGAGGATATGGATTCTCTGTGCTGTTTTGACAGATGCAGGCCTTCTCTCTCCCCACACACACACATGTGTAGATCTACCTTGTGCAGATGATGACCCACAAGTTGCCGTGCACAGAAAAGGCTATTAAGGGAACCACAAATCATTTTATGCTCTTTTTATGATGAGTAAGAGGCAAGCAACTGTGCTAAGACTGCACAAAAGGGGCTTGTGTTGATTTCAAGGTTAATCCACTGCACAAAACCACATTCAGATTTGCACACTAAATCATGTTAAAACATTGTACAAGCAGAAGGGTCAAAGTACTGCATATCTTACTGCAGTTAAAAAGCTAGATGCTTTGTCACAGAAGACTTGATATGGGTGTGTAGAAGCAGTGCAAGCTGAAGAGAAATCCAGCCTTGGCAGAATGGCAGGCTTCTTGGTGTTGCTGTGTAGATTACAGACTGGAGGCGGGTGGGGATAACTGACTCCTGAAGCATCAAAACCATGTTGTGTGGGAAGGTGAATGCCAGGGAGAATGAAGGCTCCAGCTACCCAGTCTGTCGCTAATCAGAGTTTGATCACTGGTCACTCTTGCTGGATTGTGTTGACTTGAACCCATCAAGGATTTCTCACCCCACCTACTAGAAGCTTTTCCAAGATTCCAGCCAGTGGTGCCATCAGGATGGGACTTTGGAGCAGACATCCAGGGCTCCGCTCAACAGAATGAAGTGTCCCCAAACATAATGGCCCTGTTAATTCCAGTACCCTTAGACTCTAGAAGAGGCTGGCTCATTCCCAAACCTGTTGCACCAAATCCTTTAAAAAGGAAACAAATACCAAAACAAAACAAAACAAAAATAATGGAGGAATGGCTGCTTCATAGATTGCATAGAGAACCAAATGGACTGCTGTGCGATGGAAGCTATGCAGTGAAAGTGCATTGCCTATTAGCAATTATCTTGCATGGAAAATCTGAGGGAGAAAAATGAATTTTGCCTTGAGCAAAAGCTTTGCATCTCAGAAGCCAGCATTCATGTGCTTTTAAATAAAGCTTGAAACAGACCAGGCACCTGTTGGAGCTTAACTTCCATCACATGTGTCACATTTTCGTAGTAGGAGGCTCAGCGGAGCTCAGCTTAATTGGAAGAAAAGGGATAATTATCTTTTAATATCCCTTCACAGGTTTAAATCTGATAAGTGCTTCTCTCTGTTATGAGCTCTCGCAACACTGCACAAAATGACATGGGTGTAAATGATCTTTTAACTCGCTCACAGATCTGAAAATGAGGAAGGGGGAAGCAAAGCAACCTGAGATTCTTTTATGCTGACTTGCAAATTCATCTGAAGTTGGCAGCCTTTTCCTACCCAGTCCTGTAAGGAAGCAAAGCGAGAAGCAGGAATCAAAGGGCCAGTCCACCAGTATTTCTCATTCTGTGTGCATTAGTTATTGAGAGTGCAATTTCTACAGGCATGTTGTGTCCACCATGCGATGGACTCCATGGCCAGGCTTTGCCAACCATTCTGACATTGCAAAGGCTGGCCTGGAAGCGGAATATTTCCCCCATAGGTTGTCTGCTGCACTTGCCATTGGTGGCAATCAGATGGAACTAGGCTGCCTGAAGGCAGGAACAGGCAACGGGAAGTCCTCCAGATGTTTTTGCCTGCAACTCCAGTCAGCTCTAGCCAGGAAGGGATCGTGAAGGCTGTTGGCCAAAGCATCTGGGGGCCTCACTTGCTCACACCTGCCTGAAGGGATCACAGATACCCTACTTGAAGGGCTGTCAGATCCAAGTCCGGTGTAACAATAAAGAGCCATCGACAGAGGGCAGCCACAGGGGCTTTGAAACTGTGCCCCCATAGGTCCATCTTGGAGAGCAAATGAGGAAGCACACAAGACACCTGGTTGGTCTTCTCCACTAGGGTGTACTTCTTCAATTCTAGCAATCATTTCCGAATTCACGTCTAAAGAAATAAATTAACTTTTGCAAGTGTTACACCAATCATGTCCCCCTTTGTCCTTTTCCAGGGGACAATGAATTGTCCACAATTGTTACTGGCAGTGTTTCTTTTTTATATACTGTTTGCTTAAAACTAGGTTGCCTGTAAGGAGGTCAAGGTAGCTTCCCCAACAGGTGTTGCCAGGCCTCTTGGAATACAATTCCCATCATTCTCAGTTTGGTCATTGGAGTTTTACCAAACCCAGCCCAATTGGCTCTAAAGTTATAACTCACCACATGGGCACCCTTTTCAGGAAGCCTGGTATATATGTGTTATCACTCCTACGTTACCATCACAATGAACTTGCAAGGTAGGCTAGCTGCTTAGAGATGGGCTGTGGTGGTTCATGGAAATTACCGGCTGAGGGAGGATTGAATGTGAGTCTTCCAGTCCACGTCTGCCACGCTCAACCTGACACTACACTGCAAGGGCTAGATCAGGGGCAGCCAAATTGTGTCCCTCCGCAATGTTATTGGACAGCAGCTCCCACCAATGGGATTGGCTCCATCCTGCAGGCTTTTCCTTCCTTAGGCATACTTGGACAGAAAACTCCTGCAACTCTTAGCATGTTTTCTGTCCGAACATGTCCTTAGTAGCATGGAAAAGTCTACTTTGAATGAATTGCTCCGGTGGCATTTTCACTTACCCTCTTCAGTGAAAAGTGCCATGACAAGCCATGGGTCAACCTCTTTCTCCAAAATGATCTTTCTGAAGAGAACGTAAGAAGAGAAGATGAGCCCTGCTGGATCCGCCCACGGGGCCACCTCGTCCAGCATTCTGTTCTCACAACGGCCAACCAGCTGCCCTCAAGCAGGCCTTTACTAGCAACCTCCTGCCCAAGTTCTCCAGCCCCTGGAGAGCACAGACACTCTGCCTCTGGAACTAGATGTAGCCAGAGCCCATCAGGACTAGCAGCCTGGAGAGTCTTTTCCTCCATTAATTGCCCCAGCGCCTTAAAATTACTGCTTACACTGGCTGCCAATTGAAGTCTGGGCCCAATATAAGGTTCTGGTGATGACCTGCAAAGCCCTAAAGCCCTCGATACCTGAAGGAGCACCTCCTTCTCTATATGCCCTCCCACCCCTTGAG
This sequence comes from Varanus salvator macromaculatus, assembly GCA_023646645.1. Classification (NCBI taxonomy): domain Eukaryota; kingdom Metazoa; phylum Chordata; class Lepidosauria; order Squamata; family Varanidae; genus Varanus; species Varanus salvator. The sequence continues at coordinate 14,292,214 of JAIXND010000771.1, read as the reverse complement.
ATCTGAGGGAGAGGTCCTTCTTTGGGAGCCCTCCTTGCAAGAGATTAGGAGGGTGGCTATCTGGAGGAGGGTCTTCTCTGTAGTGCTGCCCTGACTGTGGAATACATTCCCCAGAGAGGCTCACCTGGCACCAACACTTCTTTCTTTTCGGCACCAGGTGAAACCCTTTTTATTCTCCTGTTATTTTAATATCTCATTGGTTTTAATATGTTTTATACTGCATACTGTGCTATTTTAATTTCTGTGTTGTTTTGTCGTAAACCATCCCGAGACACTAGTACTGTGGGACCTTGGCTCATGAAATTAATTGATCCATTCCAGGACTCTGGTCATGACCCATATTGGTCACGAGCCAAGTCAAAATTCCCCATAAGGTTCAATGTAACTAAGGTTAATCTGTTCTGTAACTATTTTTTTAATCAGAAAAATATGAAGCAAAGAGACAAAGAACAACAAAGATCCCGTCCATCTCCCCCCCACCAGCACGACCGAGATTGTGCCTGTCATCCCTGCATGCACCCGTCATCCCATGCGCTGGTGGGGGATAGACGGGCGCAATCGCGGTTGCGCCTGTGAAGGAAAGACGGGCATGATCTGGGCCATCTTCCCCCCACCCCTGGCATGATCATGACCATCTCCTCACTCGGGGGGTGGGGGGAGCTGGCTGTGACCATGGTCATCACCCAAGGTGGAGTTCATGACCTGAGTCAAAATGTTTATGAAATTTTTGTTCATGACCCGATTTGGTCGTGAACTGAGGCGTTCATGAGCTGAGGTATCACTGTATAGGGACAGTTTATAAAAGCTTAAATAAATAAATAAATAAATAAATAAATAAAGCAAGCAAGCAAGCAAGCAAGCAAGCAAGCAAGCTGCAGAAATTGGTGGCCATCACATGATTGGATGGAAAGGAATTCCCTCCTGTTATGATGTGCTGCATGTTTCCTGTTTTTGGCAAACAGTACTTCTGTTTCCCTGTCCTGAATCTCCCACCAATCAGTTTCATGGGAAAAATGTCTTGCTCTCCATTTTTGCCACATGATGCACAATCCTGTACACCTCTGCCATGTCTCCCCTTACTTGCCTTTTTCTAAGCTAAACATTCTTGGCTGTTGTAACTTTCTTCTTACCGGGAAGTTCCTTCATCCCCTCGATCATTTCAGTTGTCCTTCTCTGCACTTTTTCCTGCTCTTCCATGTCCTTTAGCAGGTGTGGTGACCAGAACTGTGCACAATATTCTAAGCATGGACACTTGGAATATTTTGGAATGGGAAGGAATGTTTCCCCAGGCAATTTCTAAATTCGATCAGGGTTTGCCCTAATTCAGTCCTGCGCTACAATTTGGGTGGCATGCATGAGGGTCATTTTATCAGCTGCTAACCATGTTACGAAGGAGGTGCACCAGAAGATGAGCCCCTCAGGTCAGAAGATGTCCAATATGCTACTGGGGAAGAGCGGAGGGCTAGTACTAGTAGCGCCAGAAAGAATGAAGCGACTGGGTCAAAGCCGAAAGGACACTCAGTTGCCGATGTATCTGGAGGTGAAAGAAAAGTCTGATGCTGCAAAGATCTTTACTCCATAGGAACCTGGAATGTAAGATCCATGAATCAAGGCAAGCTGGATGTGGTCAAACAAGAGATGACAAGACTGAACATCGACATCTTAGGAATCAGTGAACTAAAATGGACAGGCATGGGTGAATTTAGTTCAGATGACCATCAGGTATACTACTGCGGGCAAGAATCCCTCAGAAGAAATGGAGTAGCCTCCATAGTCAATAAAAGAGTAGGAAAAGCAGTACTGGGATACAACCTCCAAAATGACAGAATGATCTCAGTTCGAATCCAAGGCAAACCATTCAACATCACAATAGTCCAAGTCTATGCCCCAACCACTGGTGCTGAAGAGGCTGAAGTTGACCAGTTCTATGAAGGCCTACAACACCTTCTAGAATTAACCCCCAAAAATGATGTCCTTATCATCATAGGGGATTGGAATGCTAAAGTAGGAAGACAAAAGATAACCAGAGTAACAGGCAAGTTTGGCCTTAGAGTACAAAATGAAGCAGGACACAGGCTGGTAGAATTTTGTCAAGAGAATACAATGGTCATAGCAAACACTCTTTTCCAACAACCCAAGAGACGGCTCTACACATGGACATCACCAGACGGTCAACACAGAAATCAGATTGACTATGTGCTCTGCAGCCAAAGATGGAGAAGTTCTATACAGTCAGTAAAAACTAGACCAGGAGCTGACTGTGGCTCAGATCATGAGCTTCTGGTGGCAAAATTTAGGCTTAAGTTGAAGAAAGTAGGGAAAAGCACTAGGCCACTCAGGTATGACATAAATCATATCCCGGATGAATACACAGTAGAGGTGACAAATAGATTTAAGGAATTAGATCTGATAGACAGAGTGCCTGAAGAACTATGGATGGAAGTTCAGAACATTGTACAAGAGGCAGCAACTAAAACCATCCCTTAAAAAAAAGAAAGGCAAGAAAGCAAATTGGCTGTCTGAGGAAGCTTTACAAATAGCTGAGGAAAGAAGGGAAGCGAAAGGCAAGGGAGAAAGAGAAAGATACAAACAATTGAATGCAGAATTCCAGAGAACAGCTAGAAGAGATAAGAATGCCTTCCTAAATGAACAGTGCAAAGAAATAGAAGAAAACAATAGAATAGGGAGGACCAGAGATCTCTTCAAGAAAATTGGAGATATGAAGGGAACATTTCATGCAAAGATGGGCATGATAAAGGACCAAAATGGCAGGGACCTAACAGAGGCAGAAGAGATTAAGAAGAGGTGGCAAGATTACACAGAAGAACTATACAAGAAAGAGCTTAACATCCCTGATAACCACGATGGGGTGGTCACTGACCTCGAGCCCGACATCCTGGAATGTGAAGTCAAATGGGCCTTAGGAAGTCTGAGCAACAACAAAGCTAGTGGAGGTGACAGCATTCCAGCTGAGCTATTGAAAATCCTGAAAGACGATGCAGTTAAAGTGCTACACTCAATATGCCAGCAAATTTGGAAAACTCAACAGTGGCCACAGGATTGGAAAAGGTCAGTTTACATTCCGATCCCCAAAAAGGGCAATGCCAAAGAATGTTCAAACTACCGCACCATTGCACTCATTTCACATGCTAGCAAAGTGATGCTCAAAATCCTACAAGCTAGGCTCCAGCAGTATGTGGACCGAGAACTACCAGAAGTACAGACAGGATTTCGAAGAGGGAGAGGAACTAGAGATCAAATTGCCAACATACGCTGGATCATGGGGAAAGCTAGGGAGTTCCAGAAAAACATCTACTTCTGCTTCATTGACTACGCTAAAGCCTTTGATTGTGTGGATCACAACAAATTGTGGCAAGTTCTTAAAGAGATGGGAGTACCAGACCATCTTATTTGTCTCTTGAGAAACCTATGTGCAGGTCAAGAAGCAACAGTGAGAACTGGATACGGAACCACTGATTGGTTCAAAATTGAGAAAGGAGTTCGGCAAGGCTGTATACTGTCACCCTGCCTATTTAACTTATATGCAGAGCACATCATGAGAAAGGCAGGGCTAGATGAATCGCCAGTTGGAATCAAGATTGCTGGGAGAAATATCAACAACCTCAGATATGCAGATGATACCACTCTCATGGCAGAAAGTGAAGAGGAACTAAAGAGCCTCTTGATACGGGTGAAGGAGGAGAGCGCAAACCTTGGCTTGAAACTCAACATTAAGAAAACTAAGATCATGGCATCCGGTCCTCTCACTTCCTGGCAAATAGATGGGGAAGAAATGGAGGTAGTGAGAGATTTTATTTTCCTGGGCTCCAAGATCACCGCAGACGGGGACTGCAGCCAAGAAATTAAAAGATGCTTGCTCCTGGGGAGGAAAGCTATGGCAAATCTAGATAGCATACTGAAAAGCAGAGACATCACCCTGCCAACAAAAGTGCGTATAGTCAAGGCTATGGTTTTCCCAGTTGCAATGTATGGCTGTGAAAGCTGGACCATAAGGAAGGCCGAGCGCAAAAGGATTGAGGTCTTTGAGTTGTGGTGCTGGAGGAGACTCCTGAGAGTCCCTTGGACCGCAAGGCGATCAAATCGGTCAGTCCTAGAGGAGATCAACCATGACTGCTCTTTAGAAGGCCAGATAGTGAAGATGAAACTCAAATACTTTGGCCACCTAATGAGAAGGAAGGACTCCCTGGAGAAGAGTCTAATGCTGGGAACAATAGATGGCAAAAGAAGGAGGGGACGGCAGAGGATGAGGTGGCTGGATGGAGTCACTGAGGCAGTTGGTGTGAGCTTGAGTGGAATCCGGGGGATGGTGGAGGACAGGAGGGCCTGGAGGAATGTTGTCCATGGGGTCGCGATGGGTCGGACACAACTTCATGACTAACAACAACATCAACAACAAACCATGTTACAACGTGACAGTGTTGGGTATTACATGAGTGGAGCTGACTGGAGCCGGGGGTCAGATAAGATGACCCCTTCTGACTCTCCATGTTCCTATGTGACCACCAATTCAAGAATGTACCTGAGCAGCAAGATTTGAGGGAATAGGCTGCAATTGTTAACTTTGGCCATAAGGTGGCACCAGCAGCACAGCCTACAGAAGGTGGAATTACTACCAACTAGACTAAAAACCTTAAAAACAATTCAAGGGTGGAGAAAATGTGACTTCAGATAAACTCTCAAGTTCACGAGGCAGTGAGGTTGCTTTATACTCAAGACATGATGGCCCGATTCCACTCTGGATGATGGCAATGACTATGTGGATTCCTTCCTTTACAGAAATGTGCAGTGAGCCAGTCCAGCCGGATTTGCAGGCTCCCAAAGCTGAATGGGGTGCTGAACTTCTGCCCTGAATTCCTGCTCTGATGGTGCCACTGAGAACAGATGGTGCAGACTGTCTACCCCAGATAAAGGTTAACTACCATGTTGTTGTCACAGCTTAGTTCCACATGCTTTGGCGAGCAGGCAGATTTCCCTCCACCCTCTTTGAATGTGTAAAACTGATGTTGGGAGCATATTGTTACATTTTGGATACGCCCTTCCTTTAGCAAGTTCAGGATATGTTCTCCCCTTTCTCTTCTCACAGCACCCATGTGCACTGGACTGGTTTGGCTGAGACACAGCATTTGACCAAAGATCATCCACTAAGAAAGCAGCCCTATCAAGTGCACTGTGGAGAAATGATGGAAACACCAAGGAGGAGCAGAAGTGGCCAACTGCAGCAGTCCCCTATGCCTTGACCACTTCCAGGCAGGGCTCCAGAGAGCCTGTCATGCTGTGGCATCCGCTACAGCAGGAAAGGCAGGCTGATGGAACCCTGCAGAGCAGCTCCATGCTCGGCCACCCTGGCAGGTTCTCCAGAGACCAGCCGATCTCCCTCCCATGCGGCCCTGTGAAGGAGCAGCCAGTGTGTTCCTCCAGAACAGCCATTCTGAGGAGATCCTTAGAGTTGGAACAGGATGGACAGCCTCTCTCAGCCACTGGCTGTCTTGTTCACACAGAGAACCCTCTCAGCCAGAGCCAGCCTGGTCCGATGGCCTCTTTCAAGGGGCCACACTGGTCTCTTCTTCCAATACAAAAGTGCTTAGGGCAGGGCTGTGGGGACACACCCAGTGAGGTCAACGGTGCCATGAGGCACCCATTCTTTTCCAGAGGCATTCATCCTTTTGACAAATATCTCAGGCAGCTCAGTTCAATCCAGAGACAAATCTCCAGGTTGGACTCACTGCTAAGCCTGTATACTGACTAGAAAGGTTAGAAGAAGACTTGATCAGGGAAGCAGACAAACTGATCCCTTTTAAACAAGGTTTAAACCCATTGCAACCAAGCCCTTGTCACTGGTATTTTTAAAAGCAGCTTAATCTGCAGGCATAATAGTGATAATATTTATCTCCTTGTGGTGAAAATCTTCACCTGCTGATTTCTGCTGTTCAAGGTGCAGGACCATGACAAGACCTTCTTTTCCAGGTGAGTTAGCAACCTGAGTTTACATAAAGTGAAGAAATTGCTCAAGTGACCAGCTCTTTCTGAACCAGCCTTTCCTAGCTGGCTCACTGGCCAGGTGCAGAAGATGCTACAGACGAGAGCTGCAGTAATGAATGACCCATGAGCCTTGTTGCATTCTCTAGTGTTGGGATGGGCAAGTCCCATGACCAAGGTGATGTTTGCTACTGTTGCTGCCATACTTCTGTGCAGGGTTTAGCATCCAGGGAAGCAGTCAAGTGAGAGCCAGTGTGGCACAGGGGTTAGCTTGTGCTTCTCCACATGACAATTTAAAGAGGGCCCTCTATAAGACCACCGAGACCAGGATTTAGAAGGCACCATGGCTGATGCCAACCAAATGAGCATCCCGGCTGCCGTTCTCACTGATTCACCCCGGCCCTTCCCTTGCACTTCCTGAAGCTGGATTGTTGGTGCCATAGAATATTGTCCCATGACGCTGTCCCGATGAAGTCAGCTGCTAAGGAGGCCCTGCCTAAATCTGCAAATTAAAAAAAGTGTGCTCCGTTTCAACCCTTGCCAAGAGGTTATTTAGGCAGGCAGTACAAATTAAAAGAATGAAAACGCCAACTCTAATTAAAGACCACAGTGAATCAGCTGAGTGAGTGCCTGGTTCTGCCCCTGTTAGCTTGCACACACAAGGATGCTCCAGAGTTCATTAAATGTTCATTACGGGCGCCACCAAATTGAGGGGAGAGGGGATAATGGCACTTCACACTTGCGTTGGGTTTTTCACTCAAGCGATCGGCAAGCGGCTTTCCCCCTCAAATAATTGCCCCCCTCCTTTTCCAGAGTTTCGTGTTGCTTTGTTTTTTAAGGCACAAAAGCAGCGAAAGCAATTTGTCTGGAGGGTAAAGAGCTGGAAAGACAACTCCAGTGACCCCAGCTTCTAGGTCTCTGTCTGTGCAAAGCTTTCATTCCCTATGTGTATGTAAATATTTATTGTTATTTTACTACATTTCAGTTAAATCCTGTCTATTCACAGAGGTGTGCAGACGGTACCAAGTGGTCTCCCATCCAGGAGCTGATCGGCCCCAGACTTGCTTTGCTTGATAAGGTTGTCATGCTTATTATGTCATTATTATTATGATGTCATGATAATGACATGATTGATGTCATGCTGCATGCCCTAGACCAGATCGAGCATGTTTCATTGCTCTTCCACGTCAGACACCAGGTTAAAAAAAAGAACAGCCGCAGCCTTCAGGAAAACTGAATGGAGCCGCAGCATGCATTCATCCCCGGGTCTGCCCAGCGCACCTCTTGAGTAGAGCTGGGGAAATCTGCCCTCTGCCATTTAACCTTCCCTTCCCCACCCAGCTGGATTGCAGTCCCCATCAGCCCAGCTGTTGGCCATGCTGGCTGGCGCTGATGGGCACTGTGGTCCTGAACATCCAGATGGACCAGGCAGGGGAAAGCTGCACGCAGGCTGTGGATTTTCCTTTTCTCGCCAGTGAAAACCATCCAACTGTTACTGTTCTTCTCTGTTTGACTAGGCTTTGTGTGTATGTCACTGTTGTGTTATTTTACTGTATTTTTTTGTTTGTGCTCCATGCCGAGATTATTTTATAATGAAAAAATGGATAAGAAACCTCTGAAATGAAATGAAATGAAATGAAATGAAATGGCCCTTTCTGTATCAGGTCAGGATACATTTAATTCTGCATTTTGTTCCCATTGTTGGGGAGCTAAGAGTGTAGAAGCAGTCGAGATGTTGTTTGACTCCAAGCCCTGTCTGCCCCAGATGGCTAGAGGTGATGGGAGTTGTAGTGTAGAATCCTCTGGAGGTTCTCGGGTTCTCCATCCCTTCTTTGGGCATGCAGACAAGCACAACACCTTCTGTTGCTTGTCACTATTCAGAGTGTACATGCAGCCTTCTCCAAGCTGCTGTTCTCAGAGGCATTGGACTAAATGCCTATCATCCACAATCAGCAAGCCATGGTTTTGTAGTCTGATACTTCTAAACACCAATGCATTGGGGAAGGCCATTATAATGTACAGAGGGGCATGTGTAGGAGACATTTGGGTGCATAGAGGGCACTCACAACTTTGTCCAGGGGAAGATTTCTCCTGGGCTGGAGCTCTCTTGTCGTCTTGGGATGAAAGCCCACGTTGCATGTGAGTCAACCCAGCTTCACTCTCACTGTTTTACTTTGATATGCCAACATTCCTTTGGCAACTTTCACGGAGTAGCCAAACCTGCAGGTAAGAGGTGCATAATCAGAAATCAACATGTGTCCTCACAGCTTGACAGTGGAGGGGACTGGAGGGTATTAGAATCATAGAATAGTAGAGTTGGAAGGGGCCAACTCTACTATACAGTCAGAACAGTTTTATCTCCTTTCATCATCACCTGTTGTATGTAGGCACTGCAGAACATTTGGAGAGCGTTCCTTGGAGGAGCTGCTTCTCTGGAATGCCTGCTCCTGTCCAGTTTATGCCAGGTGCTCCCCTCATGGCAGTGAATGGCTCTGAAGTAGCTCTGGAGTTCTCATGAGGCTGTTGAGAATGAGAAAGAGTTGCTCTTGGTGCACATTCCCAAAGCTTGTTGACCTGGATTCAGAGGAGAAGAGGGAAGAGCAAGGGGAAGGCTTGGAATGTGGGCCAATTCCAGATGTTGAGATGAGAGAATCAGAGGAGCTTAACTCAAGGCCAGGCTCCCCAGGTGCTCAGGCAGCCTCTGAGAATAATCAAGATGTGTAGCTATTGGGAGGGGGCTTGGAACATTTGGCTCTTGACCCCATGATGCAATGTCAACAGAGCAGGGTGCCTCAGTTAGAAGATCCACATGCAAAGAGGATGTGCTTTCAAAAGCTCCCCTCCCTGAATGTATGGGGCCCAAACATACTCACAAGGAGAGTTCCTAGAAGTACATACTAGATTGGATGGGGGTGGGGTAATTTCTAGCAAATGAGGAATTTCTAGCACTGAGTTTGATGACATGCAATGAGGAATGGAAGACCTTTGGGACTGGAGGTGTGCTAATGGCAAACCAAATGCAAAACAGCAGTGCTGGCATTGAGCAGGGAAGATTCCAGATACTTCGGTGGCACGTGATGTGAGATGATGTTATCTCCCAGGCAGAAATGAGAATATGGCAGAAATGGTAGAGTGGCCAACCAGCCAGAAGCAGAGTGGTCCATACTCAGAATCTTCTTCAGGTGCAGAATCCTCTTCATATGCACTGGGGCAGCCCTTATAATTGGCAAGCTGCAAAGGGCCTCTCACTTCACCCTTCTGTAAGTACAAAGAGTACCCCTGTCTAATTTGCAAAGCCAGTCAGGGATAATCATCAGGGCCAAAGTCCAGGACCCACAGACTGGTGGCAGTGATGTGGGTGGGTGGGTCAAAACAACCACCCAGATGATGGAGGCAACAGTAAACAGGCTAGGTGAAGCACATGGGTTGGCAACATGGACACGCCACATCCCAGAGGGACAAGAGCAGAGGTGTGTGTGCCTGAGAATGGCCAGATGGACCTGTGCATAGTCACAGGTGCCAGACTCTCCCTTTTTCCTGTAGTTCTGACCATGGAGTGATTCAAATGAGCTTAAAAGGTGGAGCTGCTACTGCTGCTGCTGATTCCTTCTCCTGCCCTCCTCCATTATTTGATAAACAATTGAGGCTGTACCCTTAATAGTGACCTAAACATTCTTTTAATAAAACAATTTGTAATTACCAGCTAATGATTATAGTACTACTTCATTACAACAAACCAAAGATAGTTTGCTAACAGCCTCCTCCTCATTGGATTCTGGAGGTGGTGATGATTAAGGTTAGCAAACTCTCTCTGCGGCTGTTTTGTTCTCAGGTATCAGGAATGTAGCAACTGATACAAAGCATGCACATCCAGAGGGATTCACAACTGAACCAACAGGTACGGCCTTCTAAATGCCCCCTGCCAGGAAGGTGGAACAGAGCAACCCTAATCCCCCGGATGGTGTCCTGAGGGTCTCAGGATTCTTTTGGTTCCCAGTCCCAAGGTTAGAAAGACTCCAGACTGGGGGATGCATTCAGGTCCCCCTCCCTGCCTAACAACCAGTGTGGAGAGAACCCCAAAGTCCTAAGAGCAACCCAGGGGAAGGGCTTTGCAGGGCTTTCCGGGGAGGTGAGGAAAGGGAGAGACCAGTGCCAACAAATATGACACCCTGGTGGTACTTCAGCCTGCTTCTCTCCCCTCCAAAGGGCCACAGTTAGATTGCTGGAACTGGCTGTCTAGCTGCTTTGTGGAGTGGCAGGAGCCGGGATTTCCAAGCATTACGGGCATCACCCCAGGCCACCTCGTAATCCAGAATCTGAAGCTACCCATCTGTATCCTGGAATAGTGCTTCATCTCAACACTGCTCATGGGAAGATGCTTATACCAAATGAAACCCTTTGTCTATTCTAGCACTATCTTCTCTGATAGGTAGAAGCTCTCTGAGCCCAAGCTCTTTGTCTCCAGCTGCTGATCATTTTAAGTAGGATGCCCAGGGACTCACTGTTCCACCAGTGAACTTCTTTTCTCTCCAGCCTTGCAGCATCAGGTGCTGACTTCATGGACGCTGGTGTCTGAATGCGCACTCTACCTCTGGACTGTGGTGTGGCCTCATCCATGACCCTGGCTTGCCCTTGACTGGATATTGTGCAAGGAACAGCCTTTTTCACTAGTCTCAGATTGACTGCCAAGGCAAGCATTTCCTTTCTTACTTCTTGGTCCTGGTTACTGAGAGAAGGTCTGTGCAGCGACCTTCCCTTCCTGGTATCCTCCAACTAGGTTGGACTTCAAGTTCCACCAGTCCAAACCAGCAGGGACAAGAGTCAGGAAGTATATCCCAGTCCAGAACATCCACAAGAGACCAGAATTAGGGATTGCAAAAAGCTAGCATTAGAAATTAAGCACAGAACCCTAAGAAGTACACAGGAAAGTAGATCGGACAGAGTTTGGGGAAGATCAGAAGAGAATGACTGTCACATGGAAAGCTCACTGCAACTAGACAAGGGTAAGCCTGATTGGTGCATGGTTGAGAGACCTTTCAGTTGCCCTGTTCCCTATCTGGTTCCATGAGACAAAAACCCACATTAAATAACACTTTCACATACCAAACCCAAGGGGCCAGGATGCACAAAGTTCAGGTGTTCCAAAGGCTCACATTTTACTATCTGGACATCAAAGATGCACCTTGTTGACCATTTTCCAGCAGCTTTTCTGTATGTGTTTTCAAAAATGCAAGAGAAAAATAATATAGGGAGTGTTCCCTACAGTGGCGTGTTGAGAAAACAAACCCAAACCCTCCTAGTTCTGGAAAGTCTGCTTATCTCCCATCCCAAAGGTGACTTTGACTGTAACAGGAAGTGTTTAAACAAACATATCTAGGAGTGGATTGCACAATTGTGTTTTGTGCATCTGTGCTCAAAAACAGACAAAACTGCCTTATACCAAATCAAAGCATTAGTCCATCTAAGTATTGACGCCAGTCGGACTTCGCCAGCCTGATGACCTCCAAATGTTTTAAATTTGAAGTCCTGTCAGCTTCGGCCAGCATGATCAGTGGCCTAGGACTCTGAGAGGTGTATCTTCCTGAGTTATAGCTGAAAACATTTGGAAGTTACCTGGTCGGGGAAGACTGGGGAGAGGTGGGGAGGGGGTTTGCTCCTAATGCATGTGCCTTGTCTGCTACAGCCCTTTGTCCAAGGTGAAAGACAGCCCTGCACCTCAGAGGGGGTGCTCACCTTTGGCTGGGTCGCCTTTCTCAGGTCTGAGCTCATGTGGTGACCTTAAGCAAGCACCTGTTCCTTCATCTTCCATTTACCCTGCTCTCACTGTAATATTTCTACATGACAATAGTTTCTACGTTTCAAGGCATCTAAGGATACTGCCACAACTGTGGAAAGCTCTCCCCAGAAGTGCTTGCCTGCTGCCAAGTTGAATCATGCAACCATTTGTTTCCCTGTTCTTTGAGACTTAGCTGTGGTCCAGCGGTTGTGGACTTTGTGATGCTCCTTCTAGGCTGCTGGGTCAGCTGGGTGAGAGTTGGTTTGGCCCCACCCACTGACAGCATCAGTCCCACACATCTCCCATCCCTGCCTTATTCTTAATGTAGGTTGTAAATTTGTTGGGACGGACCTTTTTGACTCATATTACTCTACAAAGTGCCATGAATGGTGCTAGTCCATTGTTCTTGTGTTGCTGACCACAACCATTATGAGGACGATGATGGAGCTGGAGCTGGAGATGGAGATGTGAATCTGGAATGTGTGCTTGCAGTTCAGTTTGCATGCTGATGTTCCCACAATAAGGACGCCTACAATTTGGAGCCTGTTGTGACTCCCTTTTCACTGGTCTGATGTAGACCCTGCAAGACACAAACACCATCATACTTCCTGCATTATTGCCAACAGAGGCTGGTGCAGTTGCAAAAGATATCGACATACCTGCTAGCCTTTCTTACCTTTCCCCAGATTGTTACCTGAGCAGCAGCAGCAGAAAAACAACACCCAAAACTTGTAAGCAATATTTACTGCAACTCCAGATCTAGCAACGATCACATTCCTGTAATATTTCTTTCTAAATAGCCCCATCATAAAACTTGCAGCTGGAGAGTCACTTGCTACAGTGACAGTAAAAATTCAGAAGATATGTGGAAAGAATTTGTGGGGGAGGAAGAAGGTGAACAAACAAGTGAACAGGTTGTACCCTCTGACCCTTGTTTTCATTTTCTTTTTCCTTTTTTCCCCACTTTTTCCTCTTTCTTCTGTTTCTTCCTTCCTTCCTTTCCTTTTTGTAAGTTAAGAACTTGGTCACTGTAGAAATACTACTGGGATGACTCCCAGCAGTGCTGATAGGCCAATAATGAAGGCTTGCTGAATTAGAACAAAGGCGAGCATCACTTCCCACAATGGCAGCCAGTGCCTCTGGGAAGATGACATGAAGGCAAGGGGCCAGCTCCTGCTCCTATTCTTCTCCTGGGAAACTAATGTAGCCTCCTGATAAGGCTACATTATCTCTGAAAATGGAGGTTCTAATTAGCTAATCAAAGATAACAGTCTTTGATTAGCCTTCTCCAACCAGGTACCTTCTAGATGTGTTAGACTGCAACTCTCATTGTTCTCAGTCAGCAACACAGATGGGCAGTTCTTGGTAGGGGGAAATTGTAACAGATAAGGAGCAAGCGAGTAGTAAATGTGGACTACTAAAAAAGGACACATGTATGTATGTATATAATGCCTCCGCTGTGCTGCTGGGCTGGTTGATAGAAAGGTCGCTGGTTTGAATCTGCACAACGGGCTGAGTTCCCATTGCTCCGTCCCAGCTCCTGCCAACCTTGCAGTTCGAAAGCATGCAAATGCAAGTAGATGAAAAGGTACCAATTCAGTGGGCAGGTAACCCATGCACCTCGGTGTTTAGTCATGCCGGCCACATGACCAGGGAGACTGTCTGCGGACAAACACTGGCTCCCTCGGCCAGGAAACGGAGATGAGCACCGCCCCCTAGAGTCAGGCATGACTGGACTTAACGTCAAGGGGAAACCTTTACCTTTATATATTAGACACTAGTATAGGGACGGTTTATAAAAGCTTTAAACTGAATCTCATAAAACCATAAAGGCTAATTAAATCTAAAACACAAGTGGATTGGAACTAGCTTTACTCATATCTAGGACAACCCCAATAAAATCAATGGGGCTTAAGTTAGTCATGACAAATTTATCTCCCATTGATTTCAGTGGGCCTAAGCTAGGTATGAAGAGTTGGATCCAAGATCTGTCCTCTGAGAGAAAGGGGCCATCAGACAAAAGTCTCTGTTTTTCATGGACAGGGTGGAAAAGATCTTGGTGGCTAGGCACATGGAACAAAAACCAAAAATGAGCACATTCGCATATGCTACACTTCTCTGTGTATGTGTCTTTAAAGGACCCTGCCTCCTAAAGACCTGTCTATGTGTAAAAAGGGATGCATGTGAAAAGGAGAGGAAAGTGTTTGATTTCAGGCAAACCTAGCTGTGAGACTGACAAGCTGTCCAGCTTCTCTGATTCATTCTACCTGGTCTGGGGTGGGGTGAGGAACAGGGCCTGAGTGCCTAGAAAATTTGCATCCACTGTGGTTTGTGGTTTGCATGGCTATCTCTTTATTTATTTATTTATTTATTAAAACAAAGCCTCAGGGTGGCTCACAACAGTAAAAATTCGAAACAAATAATTTCAATTAAAAACCCACCCGCTATTTGTATTGCCTCTCTTTATTTCTCCTTTGTTTGACCTTATTGCTGGATTGTTTGGCAGCAATATCGAGGGATACTGGCTGCTTGATATTTTCTTGTGTGTGATTATTTAAACCTTGTTATGATTAGTAACTGTTAATCATTTGGAAATGATGTGTCATTTTTTTGAAATTGCAAGCCACTGTGAACATAGTTTTATGATGGCAAAGTGGCATACAAGTAAACTGATGATAATGATAATGCAATCAATAAGTCCTGCTCACAAACTTACAACAAAGATGCAGCACACAAGGAAAAGATAATGGGAAGGGAAGAGGGGGAAAAAACAAGTTGTTCATAAGCTGGGCTGAAAGAATGACTTCATCTCCTTCTACACAACCTGTTAGAGTGGCTACTGGGGGTGGTGCTGGTTGAGGGAGGAGAAGGCTTTGGGGAAGGCAGTCTTAGGACAAGGGCAGCTGTGGGGAAAGAGAAGCTACACTATGACCATTTATGCAATGCCAGAGTTCATTCCATTTTTAACCTGTGGTTCTCCAATGAGATCAGAACAGACTGTGTAGGTTTCTCCTCATTTTATTATCTCAACAGTCGTGTGAGATAAGGTTGAAATACCCCAGGAACTTTGAAATCCTCCTGTGAGGTAAGTTTGAAAGCCACAGTGAGTTTCACTGAGCCAGTGTGACATAGTGGTTAGAGTGCTGGACCAGGACTTGGGAAATCTGGATTCTAGTCCCCACTGAACCCATGAAACTCCCTAGGTAACTTTGGGCCATTCATGGACTCTCAGCCTGGATAGGAAGAGAACCTGGGAGACCAGCGTGCTAGGGAAAATCTAACGCAGAAGACAGACGGGAAGACCTAATACGAGATGAATGGCATCCATAAGTGAAGCCACAGTCTTGAACTTGGAAGAATTGACCAGAGCTGTCGCATGGTTTGGGTCCCCATAAGTCAGAGGTGACTTGACAGCAAATAGCAACAAGAACAATAGTAACTGAGTTTGAACCAGAGAATGGCTGGTGTGGAGCAAAGACTCTGTTCCACTTACCATACTTTAGATTAGCAGAAATAGCCTTATGTTCAACAGAAAAGGGTCCATGGTCCCAAATTGCATTTAAAATTGATATCAGCAGTGCTGGTGTGGCTGGACAGTGGTGATCTATTAGCGTCTGCTCCCGATGTTTATGTGTGAGATTAGGCTTTTGGGGAATGGCTGTATCAGGCTGATCCTGTAGGTCAGAAGAACAGAATACACCTCTGCACTGGAATGTAAAATGTTGCCCCACCCAAATGAAATTGGAAAAGGCATCCCAATAATTGTGTTGGATCATTTGAAATCAGTGGGGCTGAAACTTCATTGGTTTCAGAGGTCTGTTTGCAGCATGACACCATCTGGATCCAACACAATGTTTATGATGATTTTAAGATCCAAGACTGAATTTAAATACATGTGTATTGTGAGGATTCCAAGAAGACTCCACCCATGCAAAGAGTCTCTGCACCACCCACCCTGATGCATTATCTAGCCA
This sequence comes from Varanus salvator macromaculatus, assembly GCA_023646645.1. Taxonomy (NCBI): domain Eukaryota; kingdom Metazoa; phylum Chordata; class Lepidosauria; order Squamata; family Varanidae; genus Varanus; species Varanus salvator. The sequence goes on along the minus strand of JAIXND010000771.1, from coordinate 14,276,467 downwards.
CACATCCCTTATCTCCCCTGCCTTCCATCTTTAGCATCTTTGCTCATTGTCTTTTCAGCCTGATTTGCAGAATTTATTCCCCAACCTGGCTTCATTCCTCATGAGTGCTTCTCCCAGCCCACACCCCACCCCAGGAAAGGAGGACAAGTGTGACTCTCTGGGAAACCCCTGGTTTCCAGAAGCACCAGCACATTCTCACATAGATCGCATGTGAAGATTGCAGGTAGCGGCTGCAGTGCATGCTAAACATCCCCATCAGGTCCTCTGGAGGGGGCCTCTGACTGATATTCAGGGGTCCTTGCTTTCCCCCTCACTCCATTGAAAATGTTCCCACTGCCTGCTATTGTGAGTAGGCAGATATGGGAAATCTTCCACTAACCCACTTGCACATACCTAAGCCTGCAGGGATGGTGCTACGAGAAATGTGGAGGTCTGGGTGAAAGAAGGGGCAGGAAAAGCTGGCTGGAAGGAATGGAAACATTGCAGGAGAGGAATAGCTTTTCCTCTCAACTTTCCTGTTTTCTTTTTAGTTTGGGAAAAGAATACTTCCCTTGCCTCAGATTCCTCTGTCCTCCCTCCTTGTTCCCCCCACCCAGGTTTTTCCAAGACTTCACTCCTTTACCAGCTGCCTTTATTGAAGCCAAACTACATGTGCAGAGAATAAATAGTGGCATGGTTCCACTGACTTCCGGAAAGACGAAACCTGGCATAAAAATAATCCAGATTATGTAGTCATAGCAGACCCCCTGTTGTTTGCCTTTCTAAGCAGTCCTGTCAAATACCTGGGCAATTTCATGCTTCACAGTAATAGTCTCCAGTGTATTTGCAAAAGAACTTATTTTGTAATGAAGTATGGCCAAGGTTCAAAACTTTAGAAGGTAATTAAAAACAAAACAAAACCCCAACACTCAACCACTTTTTAAAGGCAATAATTTCTCTGTGACCGATACTGACCTCAGAGGTCAGAAGGTTTGACTTAATCGCCAGGAAATGTTCCCCCCATCCATCATTATTACCTAATTAGCAACATAAAATATGTCACAATAAATTTCAATGGCACTGGATGGGTGTTTTGTGTTGTTTTTACAAAGAAACGGCTTCATTTGCATCGAAATGGCCCACCAGGAGCTCTGGAGGAGCCCACCTGAGCTTCTGGTGCTGCAATTATGTCTCCTGTCTGGCTCTCCAGAAAATGGGTGAAGGATTTCTTCTCCATCCTTGGAGGGAAATTTCCAGGACTGCAAGATTCTTCGCATGGGCTCTTTTGCAATGCTTGATCTAGGATGTCAAGGTGTAGATTTTCAGGACTGAGGTAAGGGGTATCATTGCTGTATTTTTACAGGAAAACAAATTTGTCTGTTTTACATCAGATGAACCATGAGGCCATAATAGGGGAGCATCAACCTGGATGAATAAACCAGTACTACAAGGCCTGACGACAGCCAAGTGTTCCACTGTAAAATATCACTGCTGAGATGTTGCTTGCAAAATTAATATTTTGCAAACAGGATATATGGACATTTTATTTTCTGCAGGACTTACCATACACCGCATTTTCACAGTTAGTCATCGTGAGCAAGCACAATTCTATTGTCCGCCACCTTCTTAGGCAGCTGCTTTTGTTGTCTGACTGTCAACCAAAATTTGTGTTCTTGTAAATTAATCATGCTTTACAGTCTTGGATGAAAGAGAACAGGTTGCAGCCCTATTCTCTTGGGCAACCCTTTAGATACTTGCAAAGTGATGTCTTATCCCTTTTGGTCTTCTCAAGGCTAAACATACCCAGTTCTTTCACTCTGTCTGTTTAGGGCTTGCTTTCTAGTCATTTGATCATTTTGGTTGGGCTTGCTACAATTAATCTAAATCTGAATTCTTCATAAACACACTGTCCAGAACTGAACACAGTACTCAAGCTGAAGTCTACATCGTACAGAGCAGTTGGAACTACTGTTACTTCCCATGATTTTGGAACCATACTTCTGTTGATGCAATTACGTTTTGCCCCCTCCCCCACTTTTTTCTGCTGTCAAAAGCACAAAGAAGTCTCGTGTTTGGCTTTTGATCATCTCCAACCCCAGGATTTTTTTCTGATACATAATTGGTAAGCCAAGGATCCCCATCTTATACCTGTGCACTTGGCTTTTTTTCCTTTTTGACTAAATGAAGAACTTTGCTCTTGTCTCTGTAAAATTTCATTCTGTTCCTTTCTGTTTGGTTTTCTAACCTATCAAGATCATCTTGAAAACCAGTTTTGGTCTTCTAAGTTAGACTTCCCCCAACATTTCTCATCTAGAAATCTGAGACAGTGTTGTGGGCATCAGCACAAAATGGCTCCAATAGTGGGTGGGGCTAGTCACATCATGACTGTTGTGGAGGATCTGGACAGTCCAAAGTAATTCATGTCAGGAACTGAGTACAAGCAAAGGAAGGATCTAAGCTCCAGTTCATACAGTTGATCCTATAAAACACAAAACATGCCTATAGAATTCAATGGGAATTATTTCTTCATACCTTGCTCTCTATCTGAATGCCTGCCTGTCTGTCTCTCTTCAACCTGAAAGAAATGAAAATGCTCTAATCCACAAATGAAAAGAGCATTCTCTGTCCCCTGACCTGAGGTTCAGGCACTTTGTTCCCTACCTGTTCCCTTACACCTAATTCCTCTTGTGTCATCAGAGCCCCTGCATAGGTATGTGCTTGCTCATTGTGGGCATGTGTTACAAGGAGAGGAAAAGGCCAGGCAGGAGCTGGAAGGAGGAAGAAATAGTGAGTTGAAGGAGTAAGAAAGAGGAGCCAGAAGATGACTGGGTAAGACAAGACAGTAACTCTTTCTTGATGTGTTTTATTATTTGTTTGACTTGTACCCTGCCTTCATCCCAAAAATGGCACTCAGTGTAGCTTCCAATCACAAATAAATTTGATAAAGCAGTGGTCAAACTTATTCATTAAGCAGGATTAAACACACAACAGTAACAAAGTAAAAACAGCATCCAACCACAACCAAAAGCCCACTTGAATCAAGTGGACTCTCCTGCTGGCAGAAGGAGAGCAGAGAGCAAACAAACCTAGCCTCCTTCAGCAGGATGTCCCACAGCCAAGGAACCACCACCAAGAATGGCCTCTTTCCCTTCACCACCATAGGTGCCTCTGAAGCTGATCACCTTGAAAGAAGACCCTCTCCAAAGGATCTCAAGAACTAGGTACAGATGGTTGGAGCAGCTCTGGCCCATAGGCTTTATGGGTCATAACCAGCACTTTGCTTTTGGCTCAGAAAGGGATGACTCGTGCATAGGACAAGGGTAGTTTCTGCAGTGAGGGAGTGTACTCTTCATAACCGCTCATGTAACAGATTGAAAGAACTGTTGGAATCAGCCTGGGAAGATGGTGCTTTCTGGGACCAGGAAGTAATTCAGGGCAGCACCCATTACTTCTGGCCTGATGAGTGGGTGGCAGCATCCCAACAGAGCTCAGTGCCAAGGCTTCTTGGAAGTCTGTTTTGAAGGCAGGTCCATCCAAGTCTGTGACCTGCAGCCCCCCAACCCCAAATCAAGATTGCAGTGGTGGCTGAATCCTAGACAGAAGAACAGTAACAAACTTTGAGGAGAGAGAGAGAGGATGACAAAGAGCATGAAAATCAATCGGAACTTAGCCAAGGCATTGAAGACATAGAAAGAAGAGTTTAATCTTTATGTGGAAAGCGGAAGTCAAATTTTCTAACTCAAAGTCAAAGACGAGTTCATAGATGACCAGGGAGCAACACCAGTGTTAGGTCCTATGGCAATCACAGCATTTGTCTGTGAAACTGCTAAAGGTACAGTTCCAGAATATATTGACAGTGGATAGTGGAGTGATGGACAATCCGGATGAAGCTGGAATACAGAGTCAAGAAAACATTCAGGGGGAATTCAGGGATGTTTTTGTCAGAGATGGACAGCTAGATGGAGTTTGCAAATTAGAGAATGATACAAGTGCCAAGCCAGTTAAGTTGCACAAGAAGAGAGCACTGGTATCTTTAGCATAAACACTGGAAGACGTTCTGCATAATCTACAATGGTGAGGAATTAATTGTTCAATCACCACTGAAAAGTACAGAGTGAATAAGTAGTTTGGTGATCTGAAAAATTATCATGAATCATCAACATAGTTGTGAAGTTACAATGGGAGTGGACAACTATGTTTGTCATCCAGAATTCATTAGAAGAAGCATGGTAAAATAAATAAAAAACAACAACCAGCTGGGAAGGTCTGACCCATTGTTTCTGTACTGGAGGCTGGAAGATTCTACCTCAAGTGATTCTACCTTAGTGATTCTACTGAAGAGAGATCATACTTCACTCTGTCACAGTTCACACTGACAGACAAAACACAGACTCAAATTCATGTGTATGGCTGGAAAGTTCCTGTGTAATTGTCGTAGAAATCCAAAGGTGAAGGAAGTGCTCTTTGAGCATGTTCAGAGAGATTTACTCCTTTTCAACACTAACCCAGAGCTGATACTTGCTGTAAATTAAGCCCTCAATGATACATCAATGATCCAATGCCACAGGGCCAGAGGCTTATCCTGTGTCTGGCATTGAGCCTCCTTTGGTCTTCACTTGGCTGTCATCATAGCCTCCAGTGAAGGTGCTGGATGGTGCAGACTTGATATTTCCTAAAACAGCTGACTTTTGGTAATCTCATCCTTGGTCAGGGTTTGGGCACAGTTACCACATCCATTCATCACTAGCCACAAATGTGACAGGATAGATCAGGACTGTCAAAAGGACAAGACAGTCTCTTGCAACCTAGGATGGGCACTTATGAATCAGTGAAAAGAGGAAATGCATCACCAGCATCCCCCAAAGAATGGACAGCATTTACATGTGCTAATTGGTTCATCTATGCATGCATGTTGAGAAATCATAGTTAGGACTGAAGGAGAAACACAGTGCACCTCACTATGGTGTGAAAGTTGATGACTAGGTGGCCCCTGAGCCTTGTTCAGTTTGTCCACTTGTGTGCATCTTCAAGGCCCAGTTCTTTCTTCTGAGGTTCTTGATCTCTAAAGTGGACAACCCTTCTAATAGAGGCTTTCCTCCTGAAAGGAAGGACACCTGGCCACTCAAATATGTGTCTCTGAAGATGAGTAGACTGCCAAAGGTGATGCTGCCTAGAGGCAATGCGAGAAGTGGGCATACCAGTTTGGGGGTGGCTGGGTAGGCTTTGGGCCCTTCAGTCACCAGGAGAGGACTTTCCAAACCAACAGCAGAAAAAAGAAACCAGAAAAAGGTAATCATTTTTAGATCTCATTGTAGAAATCAATTACAGAAATCAGCCATTAGGCTAAGGGTGTGAAAGAGAGGCTTTGGTGGTTTTTAACAATGCCTTTTGCTTTTGAATGTAATAATCTATTATTTGCTTAATTAGGCAAACATATTCTGTCCATGGCCTTTGGGTCCTAGGGTGACTTTTAAAAATAAATAAATACATCTGAACAAGTGCAGATGAAATTAGACTGAGACAGACCTGAAAACCGCCAATGAAGGTTTGATTTGATTTGATTTTTGTACATGCTACATGGATATCCTGTCTTTCTTTCATTGAGTAAAAACTTACAGCGGTGGCCTACCAAGAATGAATGCAATATACAAGGGACATGGTAGTTTCCGACCAGCAGCAACAAAAAGACTCACAGAGTTCTTAAATTGTATGGCTGCAATGAGGAAAGCTTTCTGTAACTAGTGGAAGGACAGTAATAGCAACAGAACCCTCCCACCCATCGTCCCCAGCAACTGGTGCACAGAAGCATACTGCCTCAATTTTCTTCCTTGCCTGTTCTTCCAGTGCTAAGCTGGAATAGGCATTCCTCCAACTTGTACATATTTGGACCCATTTTATAACTCTTGCTTTTATGTATTTCTGGAGCTTAAAGGAATTGATTAAAGAATGTGCATAAACAGCAGACACCGTGGGGACTGAGCTCAGATGAAATGCAGATGGCCCATTGACTGTGCCTTGTCTCCAGAAAGGTTGAAGAATGCAAACAGCTTGACAGGGTGTCTCAAACCGTTGCCTGGTCACCATGTGTATGCTTCCCTTGCACACCATGCAGTCCACCAGACAATCTGTGAAATGCATCCACTAAGATCCCTTGAAGGTTATTCCCAGTTTCTATTCACATTGCTAATGTATGAATGTTCTCCACAATGTCTGGTGCTTCTCCAGCATGGTCAGTGAGCATGCCCTTGTACCTAAGAACCCAAAGGACTGTCACACTTCTTCGTCCCTATGATTCATGTTGCCATTGAGCATGAGAGTTCTTCCAACCTTTGAAGAGTTTCAGTTTGTAGACACAGACCATCTGCAACTCCCCTGCCACAGATCATGTGTCATGTGTCCACCTCGCCTGGCACTTTCAACATGGGCAGGGCATGGCTCTCCAGGGTTCAGGCAGGCGCATCTCCACTGAACTAAGCCACTCCCAAATGAGGCAGCACCTAGCAAAAAATGATTAAATTTGTTAATTTATTACAGAAAGGTGACTAAGTGCCAAATGCCTTTTCAATCAGTGATTGAATTAATGCTGATTGAATTAATTAATTTGAATTAATGCTGATTCACAGTTTGGGCTTGAATTAATGCTGATTCACAGTTTGGGCTTGATAATTTCATTGCTGATACTATGACTGGTTTATGCATTCAGTTCTCAAAAAAGAAGAAGAAGAAGAAGTTGATGCCACCCACTCTTTTTACATATGTTTCCAATGTCACAAGACAGACATTGCAGCTATGTGTAGAGTGTGCTCCTTAACTCTCTACTCAGAAGTGAACTCCAACAAGTTCAGTGGCTCTTAACCCCAGTGAGCCTTACATACACAGACTGCAGCTTACTCCAAGTCTGTAGTTGTTACCTGTAATGAAGACTACTTCTGTATGTTCTAGATTATTAAAGAGACACCTCTCACTTCTTTCCAATAATCCAGACTTGGCTATACAGTGTCCTATGCACCAGGGTTTTCTGGTTCCTGTCTTTAAGGAAGCATTGTCTTTACTTTATCTCTATCAGACCTTTCAGAATGGTGGCTGTCTTGCAAAGCTAGGTAACATCTGACCCTCCAGATACAACTCCCATGATCCACCACCAATGACTCTGCTAGTATGGGCTGATGGGAGTTGGAGGACAAAGGCCAGCATTTGCCCAGCTCTAAAATAGCCCTTCCCAACATGATGCCCTCCGAACACACTGGATTACAGCTCTCACTAACTCCAGCCAACTAGCCATAACATCTGGGTATGAAGGGAGTTATACTCCAACACATCTGGCTTTCTCAATACAGCCCCTTCCAGATGTGTTCAGTCTCAGAGTGATTTTTAATTCTGCTGTCCATGCATGTAAAATATAAAACCCATGCACATGGCTACAAACTGCCACTGATGAACAAAAATACCTCCCTGACCACCAATTTGCTCTCTCATTTGAAGGTGGCAAATTTGGGTTGCTGTTTCAGCAATGGGAACACTGAAGATTGCTGGGATCTTCTCAGGGGAACCTTTCTTTTTTCTAACCAATTTCTTTTCCTGGAAAGGATTCCTGGGATTGTGTTGGCCAGCTCCCAGAAAATGTTGGCCAATTGTGAAAAAGGCAAATTTGGATTCAAGAAAGGTATTGAAATTCAGATTGGTGGTATCCTATCTGCATGCAAGCCTATGGTGTGACCACCCTTGGAATGCAGCATAACGTCATTGCATCTTAAAGGGAAGGTGCAGACCTGGAACAGTGGCAGAAATAGCTTGGGCAACTCACCTTTGAGGAAAGGCTGCAACATGTGGTGCTCTTCCACTTAGAAAGAATTGGGTGACTAAAGCAATGAAGACATGATTGAGGGGAAGAAGCTTCTGTGGAGGAAGTAGATAGGAAGCTGTTTTCTCCCTCCCCTATGAGACTAGGATTCAGGGTCATCCCATTCAGGACAGACTAAAGGGCAGGCTTCTTCGCACACCACATTGTTATATTATGGAATTTGCTCACACAGGATTTGGTGAGGGTCATGAGTTTAGTAGGTTTTGAAAGGGGATTAGATGCATCCACAGGGCTACCAACTGCTACTCGCCATGACTAGTATATGCAGCTCCCCTGAGGGCCAGTCCCCTGGGTGCAACAGTGGAGAGGCAACTATTGCTGAGGCTTGGTTTGAGGGTACATGAGCCTGATTCAGCAGGGGTCTTCCTATGTTACATTCCTGGAGGGAGGTGGGTCTCCCACATTGTGACCATCAACACCGGTACGCTCACAGACAACTCTCTTGGTGTTTAGAAGGCTCTTGGTTCTACCTGACAGTGATTTTATTTCTTCAAATTCACATACACGCAAACTGTGAGAAGCTAGACTGCTGTAAAGCAAATTGTTGCCCTGAGTACCATCAGTACAGGGGCTCAAAAGAATTACGTTGTGTTCTGGAGTTCAGATTGAACTTTTGCTGGAATTAGGCTCATGAGAAAATTGCATTTATTTATTTATTTATTTATTTATTTATTTATAATATTTATATGCCATCCTATTCGCAAAAAAGCCTCAGGACAGCTTACGATATAAAATGTAACATAAATAACATAAATAAATTCCCGACCCACACTGGCTGCAACTAAAAACATAGAAAAGACGATATTAAAACTTATTAAAATATTGCTGGAATAAAAAGGTCTTAACCTGGCACTGAAAAACAAATAACGACGGCGCCAGGCGGACCTCTCTGGGGAGCGCATTCCACAGATGGGTCGCCACCGCAGAGAAAGCCCTCCTCTGGGTACTTTGCCTCCTAATGTCTTTCATGGAGGGTTCCCGGAGGAGGGCCTCTGCTGCCGATCTCAAGGGGCGGGAGGGCAAATATGGAAGAAGGCGTTCCTTCAGGTATCCAGGTCCCAAGCTGTTAAGGTGAGATTTTTCTTTTAGTCTCACCAGCTTGCCTTCTCAGAAATGGCTGTGTGGGAACTGGCTGTGCCCACCTTGGCACCCATTGTGAATGGACAAACCCTCTCCTGTGGTAGCTATTTTGTTAGAGTTCCCATGACACTTTCAAAGTCCATTTATCCCCATTGAGGGAATCTTACTAGAACTCAGTTGTCAGGTAGGTCCTGGCAGGCTGCAGAGCTTGGCTAGTGGCCTATATGCAGTTTGGTGGGTCCCAAGTTGGGCAGGCTTGATAGAAAGGTGAAGGCTAACCCTTCCCAACCGAGTGTCCTCAGATGTTTTGAATGACAACTCCCAGCATGCAGTTGAAATCCAAAATGCCTGGAGAAAGCCAAGCTGGAGAAGGCTGGTGTAAGGCCCAACCTGCAGGAGAAGAATGTCTCAAGGTCTCATCACCTGCCACAAGACAAATGTTTGCTTGAAAAGAGGTTTGAAGGCTAAAATTGCCTCTGATCAGCCTCTTTTCATTGGCTTGGTGGAGTTGCAGAGTTCTGAGTGTATGGGATGTCAAGTGACGCAATTTCCAGCCCTACCTGACTTTACTGACCGGTTGCAAAAGAAAACCAACCTCAGATTTTAATGGCTTCACAGCAGAAGAGGACATCTGAAACCTGTAACAAAGAAAAGAGAGGGGGAAAATGACTAGCCTGGTCCCAGTTCTACTCCTGAGCTATTAATGACAGCCTAAACAGGCAGAGACTTAGCTGGAAAAGCTCCTTCTAAAATGGGAATAAGTTGCAGGAAAAACTGTCATAAGCTTTATTTCTGTTAACTTTTCAATGTTAAAGGCAAAAGAGAAGGGTCAGTCAAAAAATGAAAAGTTACTGCCTTGTTTCACATAATCTCCACTTCTACATGACTATCAAAGGTATGTAATTCCCAAAAGTAGGCTAAACACATTTGCTTTTTATGATCACGCAGAGAAATCTGAAGGCCAAATGCTCAAGAAATGGGTAAAAAGAATTCAGTTTGCTATGCTGAGTTGTTGCTGAACCATGGGTTAAGTGTGTGAACCCACCTATACTAACCATGGTTTATTAACTTTGAACAACCCACAGTTCAAAAAAACAAAAACAAACCATGGGTTCTCTTTGTAGTTCATCATTAACAAGCCATGGATTGTTAGCTTGTTAGCACAGCAAGCACATTTCAACAACAACCATGGTTCAATGACAATCCACAGACTGCCCATACTCAGCCTTGAGGGAGTGGATTGTCAATTTGTATGAACCCAGTTACTTGGTCTGTCTGCTGCTACAGTAAATTTTTCCAGTATCTCCCCTCTGGGATTTAGCTCCTGAATATAAGTTTGTAAAGGGTTTCCCTTCTGCAGTTTAGCTCCCGTTGTTGTGCCATCGTTTAGGATTCAGCTGATCATTTATGAGTTTAGATGAATTGCTGAGTGAAAGTAATACCTAAATAAACAAGGAAACAGTCATCATCTGATCACAGAAGTGCTTCTCTTTTTATCCTGATGCTTTGTGACTGGGTCTGAGGCACTTCATCACTGAGGTTCTCCATGCGTGATCAGCTGTTTGCCTTTGCAGGGCCAAATTCTGGACTGGAAGAACACTTGGTTCTTACATTCTATTATAGATAAGGTTCCTTTAGGAAGCTCTCAGGGTATGGCATCTTAGTTTGTTGCTGGACAGAAAACATCTTAGTTCTAACAGTAAAAGGCATTGTATAACCATTCTGTCTTTTGCTGCTGCTGTTCTTCTTTTTGTGTAACAGGGTTTCCATGGTAAGAGAAAAGACAGAAATAGTCATGGGGGAAAATAAATGGGTTACCAAAAAAAAAAAAAGGACATATTCTAAAGCCCCAAGTAAAATTTAGTGAACGAGGCAGGGTGAGAGTGCCCTAAAAGCTTCATCTGGAGGCCCTTAGAATGAAGAGGCGTTCAGACATGCATCATGGATGCTTGCCAAATCCATAGCTGCCACAGCTTCTGCAGAAATCAATTGGTCTATTCATGCCTCAGGCCTCTATATGGAGTGCCAACATGTGGACAGAGTAGCCAGCCCGCTTGGCTCACCCATAAAGTTTTGTGTTTTGTTGCCCCTTAGTTGTCCACACATGCAGAGGGGATGCCAAGATGCACAGGGATGTATGGACATAGCAGGATTGATTCTGTTGTCGTGTGCCATCAGGTCATCTTCGACTTAGGGTAACCCCATGAATGAAAGCCCTCCATAATGTCCTATCCGTGACACCCTACTCAGCAGTTCTACCTTCAAGGCCACAGCTGCCTTTATGGATTCCTCTCTTCTCTGGTCTTCTTTTCTTCTTCTGCCTTTGACTTTCCTTAGTAAGATTGTCTTCTCCAGGGAGCTGTGCCTTCTCAGGATGTGCGCAAAGTATGACAGCCTCAGCTTTGTCATTTTGCTTCTAGGGACAGCTCTGGCTTGTTTGACCTAAGAGCCACACAACTGATCCTACTAACAGGCAAAGTGAAATATCAGACTCTGGCAGCTAATTTTGGGTGTCCCAGAAGGCCATCCTATTGCCAGTTGCATGTTTTATTATTGTTGTATTTTTAGCTGCAAGGAGGGACAATCACTTGTGAGATTCAAGGAATTTGAAACAGGAAGTACCAGTAAGGTTTTTGTTGTATGTCTGGTTTTCTTTTTTCAAAATAGATGTAGAGAACTATGAGTGGCTGTTGAGAAGGAAATGACTTTGCTTGTAACTAAGAGAGAGCCCAACCTGGCTTAATTTACCTGCGGGGTGCTTTTTTTGCTGTTCTGGGTGCCTCTGGGTCATTTTTGCATCATGCTAGTTGGTTGTCTGGCTTACTGTGCCTTATTGTGCCATATGAACTCAGGTGGTAAAGGTTGTTTAAGGGCTGGGCAACCTTCAATTAGCCCAGGTCTTGTTTCTGAGTTATTTGAGGCTTGTCTAACTCTCAGAAAACCTATATTGCCCTCTGGGTTTGCACAAAATTGTAAACCAGGTCTCATGCAGAAATGGCAGGATATGTCAGTTCCTTCAGGTAAATTAACCCATGGTGGGCTAGGCCAGTGTGATTCAGGAACAGCAGTTGGAAGCAGCTGGGAATATCTACTCTCCTGGTTTTCGATAGGATTCCTGACTCAAAGATGAAAGCATTAAGGTAGAGTAATCCTTGAGCTTATCAGGTATCACTGCAATTCCAAATGCACAACATTCACCATTCATCTCAAAAGGTAGGAATGTTAAATTGTGATAGCTACCTCCAATAGCATTGGTGAGAAACTTAATCTGTATGTCTCTGTTGCAATATTCAGGGCTAAATGGTCAGTTTAACTGAGTATATAATCAGGTGCGGTCTTTTAAAATGGTTGAGACAATTTTCCCAAAGAGCATTGTATGTATTTTGTAAGAATAGGGGCAGATTAAGAAAAGGAATTTCATTGAAATCTGAAAACAATAATATTTTTGAATGCAAATTGTTGATTTGTTCAACTTTTAAAAAAAAGATAATGATTGTTTTCTTAAGCATTCTTACTTTGCACATAGAAACAACTAAGCTATCAAGATTGCTTACCAAATTAAGGAAACCAGTTAATTAATCCAGATAAAACAATCTTTTCAGACTTGGAGAAAAAAATGGACTGCTTCTGTCAGTTACATTTATCATATGTACAAGCTTTTTATTCTTCTAGCATGTTTCATTTACACAAAACACTTTTAAAGATCTGAATTTTTAAAATGTTATGTGCAAATTGCATATCAGGTTGTGGGAAATAGTACAATCTGAAAATTGTTGAATGTAGGCTTGGAAAGACTTGTTTAAGCAAATTCAACATATTAAGTTGGAATGGGGTATTAATCAATTATCAATTATTTGATTAGGGGTTTTTTGTTTTTGTTTTCTTTGGCAATAAGAAAATTTTCTTCTGCTTACCTTCTTTGTTTAATGAGAAAACCACTTTGACCACAGGGAGTATTCTGTGGCACATCTCAAAAGAACTTAGTCCCACTGGAACTAATGAAAATTACACGCACTTAAGTATGTGGTGGATTGTAGCAAAATTATTACTCTCTGGCAATGGAAAACTGCTGTAAAGATGGTTAGCATTGCATCCTTTGAATTTGCTAGCTTTCATTATGGATCTGAAACTATTTTGCCTTTATGATCTGCAGGATAGATAAGAGTTAGCTTAGTGAAGTCAGCTTTGCCATGTTTTATTTAATGACCTCTTGACACATGGCTATTTAGCTGCTGAAACTTTTCCTGGTATTTACCTAATACATTTCTGTAGACCCGGCTGCTGTTAATAGCACAACAGTTAAGGTAGCTAAAAATCAAAGATGGTAACTCCAGAACTTTACAATGAACAAAACATTGCAAAATAGAAGGTAGTTCTATACTCACTACTATATTCAGTAGTTTTTCTAAAAAAAAAAAAAAAAAAAACCTCCTTCAAAATAAGGCTGCCATCCTACACACACCCATGTTTTGGAATAAAAAGCAATTTACTCAGTAGGGTTTACTTATGAGTTGATATTGTACTGTCAGTGAAGCATCTCCGATCTCTGACATTTTTCCAAGCAATTATGTTTTTACTATGCACATATGCAGTTTAAAAGTTCAGAGGAGCAGCCAAAAGAGTAGGCCCATAGTTCGCCTGGTTTGCAGGCCCTTTTAAGGACAAAATTGTAAGCTGCTTTTAATTATTTGTTTGTAAAAATAACTGGTGGAGTAAAGGTGGGGGACAGAAAATGTAGGGAAATCACTCTGATAGCACAGTTCTTACTTGGGCCCCAAAACTGATTTTGGAGCTTGCTGAGGATAAGCCTAGAAATTGAACATTTAAATAAATAAGGAAGCAAGCATTTTCATTTTTACTGTTAGTTTTTATATTATATATAATTTTAAATGTATTATGCACTGTATTGTTTTCACTGTTGTAGAAATATGTTGCAAGCAGCCTAGAGATCCTTCTGGCTAATGGGCTGGTGTGCAAGTCTAATAAATAATAAAGAACAATGTATTTTCTTGTTAGGCTTGGTGTTTACCTTTAACTTTGAATTTGGTAGCCAGGCTGAGAGTGTTTGTGCCAAAAGCAGCAGTGAAGAGGGGCTGTGGAATAAAAATGATCCAACAATGCAGTCCTACCCACTTACTTTGGAGTAAGCCCCATGGAACTGCATGAATGTTACTTCTGAGTAGACCTCCCTAAGCTGCAGCTTGCATAAGTCACAGATACATAAAGATGTAGTTCTATTCATGCCTAGGCACTGACTTGGTGTTGTAGGACTTTATCTATCTCAGCAGGCATATGATTGCCCCTAAATTATGTCTTGCAGTTAATCTGTTCTGTTCATGTCACTAAACCCATTTCTCTCTCACATGCTCACCCCCACACACTTGCATGCCCACGTTGTTTTTCCCATAGTTATCAAATTTTTCAAATTATACATCTCTTCTTGATCAAGTTTCAACAAAATCACAACTAGATCTCAAAGCTGGAACAAATAAATAAATAACCCACTTAAATCTTGCTACTGTTTTATACTGAAGTGGCTGTAAAGCACTTTAAATATTTTTAAAGAAAAGTAGCATGCTGAAAGTTTGAAGAATGAGGTTGCCACTTTTCCCTCTGCTGGCATCTCTGCATCTTGATGAAGTTCTAGCTGCCAAGCAAGGAGTTCCTGTTTTTTTACTGCCAGGCCAGGAAATCAACATTCTGCTAAACTTACATACTTCGGTCTGCTCTTAAAGGCATAAAGGCTGTGGGAAAAGCTGGCAACTGTAGGTGAAAGTCAAGCAACAGTGCGATCCTGTGCTGCTCAGAAGCAATCCTATGGAGTTCAATGGGACTTTGTCCCAGCTAGGTGAGTAGGACTGCGGTGGAATATGGCAATCCTCTGCATGTCGGAAGGAAGCAAGATCAACTGTGTTTATTGGGGCTCACTTATTGGTATGTGCACACAGTGATGCAGCTAAACCTGGTCCTTGGAGATAAAGTCTGACCCCAACACAGCAACTGCTTCTGTGACCATCCAGAGAATAGCAGTGCTTGGGGCAGTGGCTAATGTGCCACCTGAACCATCAGGTGCCCACTGTACGCAGGGCTGCCTTTCTAACAAGCATTTTATAGTCACTGGGCATATACAACGTGTGAGGCCTTCCTCCAAGTGCCTCAGAGTGGTAACCAAAAACAGGGCCTTCTTAGTGGTACCCCCCCCCCCACAGGCAGTTGTGGCATGCTCTGCCTGCTGAGCAGTACCTGGAACTCTCTGGCTCATAGTGTGCATTTTATCGGGTGCAATGGTTTTGTTGTTTTTAATATTGTATCTCAAAGTGTTTGATATTTTATTATGTTCTCTGCTGGGCTTGTAATTTTTGAGAACTATTCAAAATGCTTTGGCTATCAGGGATGAAAGCCAGTGTGGTGAGGGTGGGACTCAGGTGATCTGGGTTCTGGTTTCCACTCAGCCATGGAGCCAACTGGGTGACTTTGAGCCAGTCACTGACTCTCAGCCCAACCTCCCTCACAGGGTTGTTGTTGTGGAGAGAAGATTGAGAGCAGGAGGAGGCAAATGATGTAAGCCATTTTGAATGCATTAAAAAAGGGAAAGGGAGGGATGTAAGCCAACTAAATAAACAAATAGAAATGAAAGCAATGGAAAGAAACACATGGTTGCAGATTATTATTTTTATTGTTTTCAAGTATTATTTTCGGTAACAAAATGGTGCTTATTCTTGTCACCAGACACCTGCTAAATGTATGCTCCTGCCAGTACTCAACTTGATGCTAGTCCTGCTTGTGGCTTATCTAAGACTTCCTTTTAAGGAAAAGAGCAGGACATTGCAATACACGCATTTCCTTTACATGACTCCTAGCCTGCTTTTCAATCGCAGTATTTCAAGCAGGATGCAGCTGAAATGCTAGAATACAGAGCAAACAATAGGCTAGGAAAATACTTTGTAAAAGGGAAGGAGATTTCTTCTTGCTCAGGTGTTTCTCGCGTATTGAGGCTCGTCCAAATACAAGCAAAACTATTCCAAAGGTGACGACTTCGACTGAGCACAATTCCTAGCAGGATCTGAGTCAAGGCTTCTACAACAAAACCGATTTGGACAATTGATCAGTCTTTTACAGTCAGGGGCCATTGAAAGTAGTACAGCTCAATACCACGGTTTGTTCTTGACTTCCCTTGCTCAGGTGAAAGACTGGCATTCATACAAGTCCACTGCATTCAAAATCCGTGCTTGGGATTTTGCTGTGGCTTCTGCTGCTACTTCCTCCTTGTGTAGAAGAAATACTTCGGTTCTTAATGCAGATGTAAAGGCAGAAATGGAGGCGCAAGATGGAGGGGGTGGGGATGGAATTTTGGCTCCCCTCCCCTTCCTTTGTTCGGGGACTGACATCTTCGGGAGTCAATGGACTGTTACCTTGTTAAACCAGTCTTGCAGAAAACTGTCTCCAGTCAAACAATAGTCATCTCAGCAGAAGTGTCAGATCTTCCCCTCCCCTCCATTCCCTTCAAAGCCTCCTTGGGGTTTATGTAAATGCAACCATTATGAAACCGGGCAATCTACATTATTAAGCCATGCAGTCTAAGCACCGCTTCTCCCCATATTTTCTTTTAATTTGGTTTGGGATTTGATTGTGTGTGTGTTTTATGTTGGCCGAGTTAATTACCTGGTGGTGGTGGTATGTGTCGTCAAGTTGTCTCCGACCAGGGAGACCCAGTGAATGAAAGCCCTCCAACTTGTCCTGTCTAGGACAGCCCCGCTCAGCTCTTCCAGATTCAAGCCCGTGGCTTCTCCAGTGGAATCCTTCCATCCCATATTCGTCTCTCTTTTCTTCTGCTGCTTCTGACTTTCCCGACCATGATTGTCTTCTCCAGGGAGTTTTTGCCTGGATTTGGTATGGAGGTTTTTTCATCACTCCCAAAATGATAGAATAAAGCATTTAGAAATAACTTTTGGTGTCCTATACAGGTGTCCTATATAGGAAATCCCAGGTCTGGGTAGCACTTCACAAATGGTAAGCCTAGCTTGGGTCCTTAAAGACAGGCCTGAGTAATAACTGTGGCTTGCCTAAAGCTGGTGAGGGACATGCATCCATGCACAACTAGAAGATCCAGAGGGACAACTGCTTTGGGGTTGCAAACCCTGCTACCACGAAGGCTGTTAGAACCAGGCTGGCCTTCCTTTTCCCTTATCACTTATCCAAGAAAGAGCACAGGCATGTGCTTGGTCCATCCACCCCAGTACTGTGGACACTGGCTGGCAGCTCTGTGTAAACTGCAGATGGCAGAGTCTTAATCTAGCATCTTCTATATATAAAGCAGGTGCTTCACCACTGAGCCATGGCTTGCTTCTTGCCCCCCTGCCCAAAAGCAGACAGACCCCATCTGCTCTCCAATTACTGAGCAGAAAGGAAGCTCACTTTAGTGTCAGCTGCCAAGGAGCAAGGGCTGTGAAGGTTTGCCCAAAGCACAGGATGGTTGCACCTACCTCAGTTCCATGGTCCACAAGCCAACCAGACTGGCAGCTGAAGCTTTCTTGCACAGCTGTGGTCAGACAACAAGCCCTGTGGGCAGCACTTCCAGGAGAAACAGCCAGTGGGGCAGAAGGATATATGGGGCTAGATCCTGACTGAAGTGACTGATGTCCAGCCCCAAAATTCATTGAAGTGATCCTGAGACAGTGTTGATGGCTCAGCTTAGCTCACTGTGTGCAGTTCCGGTGATGATAAAACAGGATAAACACCTTCTTAAATGCCCTTGGACAAAGGGTTGGATATGAATGTGACACATGCAGCTGGATCCAGGAGTTCCCAGTTCACCCTCTCAACCACCGCACCAACTCTGGCTTCTCCTAATGCTCGTTTCAAATTTTTGGTTCCTGAAGCAATTGTATGCCACTTTTCACCCTAAATTAGGGTAGCTCAACCTGCAGCCTGCCAGCCATTTTGTCTACAGCTCCCATCATCCATCACAGCTGGCCATGCTGGCTAGGAGTGATGGGAGCTGTAGGCCAAAAAAGTTGGCTACAAGTTGCTTCCCTCAATCGTTATGCAAGGAGACTAGGTTTGCCCTGATTCCCATTTTACGGAGGGAGAGAGCGAACGCGTGTGTGCCATGGTGGTCAGAGAAGTGGGTTAAGGACCAGGGAGATGTGGCTTCTAGTCCCCACTTAGCCATGAAGCTCTCTGGGTGACTGAGCCACTCAGTCTCTCTCAGCCTAGCCTACCCACAGGGTTATTGCCATGAGGATAAAATGGAGCTATATAAGGGTTCCTCACAAGAGGAGAAAGGACGGAATAGAAATAGCGTAATAATGTAATAGAAACAGTGTAATAATTTTTAAATCCCTAATATACATGCAGGAAATTAAAGCTTTACTTTCAAGGAGGTAGAGGGAACTACACCATTTTAGACTAAAGGTGGGGGAAATCACCTTTTTAATGTTCCATTACATTAAAAATATTGCTTTCAGGAAATAGAATATGAGCACAGCAAAGAGAAATACCAGCCTGAACATTTCAGTTTGGTGTGCTAGATTTCTTTCCTTATTTGCTTGAGATAATAAAAATTAAAAAGAATACTGCAGAAACTTACAGCAATATGTTTCACTCTACCACTGAAGGGTCTACCATCTTATTCTGTTGATTGTATAGATCACCTGTCTATCAAACAGGTACTAGCAAGAGGCCAGCCCATGGCTCAAAGTTTTGCTGAGGTGTGAGCTTAACTTTCTCGGCTGCTGTGTAGACACTCTGTCCACACAAAGTGATTAAATGCTGCTCCTAGGAAGCCAATAACACTGTTTAGTTAATAGAGAACAGCCACTTAAGGGTTGATTTGTTTGTCCTGTGAAATTTGAAAGGAAAAAGTTACTTGTTGGCCAGTCAATCTAAAACCACTGGGAATTACATTCCCCGAATTTCTTTGTATCAGTGCTATCACCTATAGTTAGGTAGGTATCAACCAAAGTTGGGGTCTTAGAATGCTGCTCCCTCCCAATGAAGGATACCTGATGCCCCCTTTATTTTCTTGTCAGCACTATATTAATATGTTGGGAAAAAATTATCCCGGCTCTGAAAGTCTCATTGGACTTGGTTTTTTGTTGCTTCTGTCATGCTTTTATTGCATATGCATTTGGAACTTGTTTTAGCTTTCTATTTTAAGTTGGTTTGATCTTTTTTCCTCTATGTATTATCAGTGCTGCCCTGGAACTTGAAATACTGGTGTGTGCATACATATACATGCACATATATGTACACACACACACACACACACTCTCTCTCTCTCTAACTGGAATTGGAAGGGTCATCCTCTTCCTGGCCTGACTGAATGATTTAGCTGGGAGCATTATCTGTGAAGATCTCTTCCTATTTATGTACGAATGCTGGCTGGAGGTAGTGGGTGAAATTTATTTATGGATCAAAAACATGGCAGTCATGTCTTGTGTCCTCTCATCTGGCCCACATTTTGTGACTAGAATAAAGATCGTCAGGCACTTTGCACCTGAAAAGTACTGCTTGAAGATGAATAGCTCTCCTCTTATCAGACTTTTTGTGACCCCTGCAACATGGAAAGCAACCGCGCTCTCAAGCTCACAATCCAGCCAGCCCACACTGCTGCACTAGCAATGTGCTGCTGCTTTTGCCTGCTGTGCCAGCATTGGCAGACCTCCTTGCAACTGGTCTGCACCTGGTTGTGCGAGTGACACTTTGGTTGGATTCCCCCCTCGCCTGTAATGTAGTTCAAGGGTTTGCTGCTAGTGCAATGTCATTTGCACGAGTGGAATGACACAGTTGGATGCAACCTTTTGCGCCTCTAGGGATGCTCACTTTTGCTTTCTTGCCAGAGAAACATAGGCTAAGAATCAGAGGTGTTATGGTAAATGTGGCTATGCATGCATGGTTCTAACAGTCCCCATAGCTATGCCCCCCAAGGAAAGGCCAACAATTCAAGCTGCTGTGCCGATCCGGATCAACAAACCAGTTCTAGCAGTTTCAGTTTCCACTAGGAGGGGGTCTGTTGTGAAGCTGCTGGCTCTTAGCTGCCAAGTCTAGACCAACTCACGTTGCATTTTTTTTTCATTATGATGGCAACAATATAGTTTTGCTGAGAAATTTAATTTCTCTTGCTATGGTGAAAATTGCCACTCAACTCAGAAGCAATAAAGAATTCCACAGGGGTGGCAGTTGCCACCCATATCTCTGAAGAAAATAGTGCCAGCATTGCATGCCTCTTTGCCCTGGTTCCATTATACCAACAGAAGCAATGGACAGTGCATTTTACTCAGCCAGCCTATTGGTCTGTCTAGCTCTATATTGTCAACACTGACAGGCAGTCGCTCTTGAAGGTTTCAGGCAGGAGTTTTTCCATTGGATGGTGAGGAGTGTACCTGGATAGTTCCTGAGTGTACCTGGATGGTTCCATTGGATGGTGAGGAGGACGCAAGTGTACCTGGGTGCTTTTACATGCCAAGGATGTGTTCTGCCAGTGAACTATCCATTGCTTCTCATGGTCCAGGGCCTGCAATGGATTTTGTCATGCCAACCAAGTCAATAATGGATGACATGGCTTTATAATAAATTTGGCAGCACTGATCAGTAAAAAGCTATGCAGGACATTCCCTGCAAATTTAGTCACATTTATGCAGGATACACCTTTCACAATAAATAAAACACATCTCCCTGTTACCTACATGTATACCATGCATTTTGTACTGCAATAGGTAGGAAGGCTGCGTACCTGGTACCTCTCTTATTTTATCCTTACTACAACTCTGTGAGGTGGGTTAGGCTGAAGGGTAATGACTGGCTTATCAGATGAGACCAAGGACTTCTAGGATCCTAGTTCAAAACTCTAAGCACTACACAAATTTTAAAGGAAAGTGTAACATGGATGCTTAAACATTCATCCACTTACAACAGTTGAGAATAGTTTTCTTTCCCTTCCAAGTATAAAAGTACAGGAAGAGCCCTGTTAGATCAGATCAAGCATTGATTTTTTCCAGCATTTAGCTCACACAGAAGCCAGGCGGCTGCCCTCAGGAACCCCACAAGCAGTACAGGTGTGCTACATTACCTGATGCGCATAGGCACACCTCACTGATACTGGAGGTGGCATATAGCATCTGGATGAGCGGCCATTCCTAGGCTTCTCCTCCTTGAGCAAAACAGAGAAATGTCTTCTCACACCTTGGTTTTAAAAAATTGATAGACTTAGCCAAGGCCAGATAAAACCGGACTGAGGGCTGGACTTGAACCATACTCTGCCATCAGCCGTGGTAGACTGTTGATCCAAAAGTTCTTCTTAGAATCATAGAGCTGTTGCAGGACCCAAGTTACACCATCCCACTCAAAGGACTGTCCAGTTTTGCCTTGAATGTATTTAGTGAGGGAGAGCCCACACCTCTCTAGGCGTTTGGTTCCACTCTTGTATTGCCCTGACAGAGAGGAAACTTTTCCTGATATCTAATCTGAATCTGGGTTGTTGCAACTGGAGTTGATTTTTCCTTGTCCTACATTTTGGTATCAGTGAGAAGAGATCATGACCTTCCTCTCTGTGACAGCTTTAAGGTTCTTATAGAGTGATATGTCCCCCCCTTAGCCTTCTCCTCTCAGAGCTGAATATACCCAGTTCTCTCAGGGCATGCTGGGATATTGCCTCAGAGAAAACATAACAATATCAACATAATGAGTATACTTGTATCCGTATCCCTTAATTACTGCTGCTGGAATGACACTAGTACTAATTAAGTCTGACATGCTAAAGTATACTATAGGAACTTTAAACATGCTGAGTATGTTTACCTGACAATCAGAAAACAAATATTCCAGTGTTATTCTCATGAACCTGTTGGCAGGTGCTCAGGGCTTATTTTCTAGAAGGAAAGGGGCTTGGGAGAAGTTTGCCTTGCCAATATAGAAATCCTTCCCCTAATCCTAGGAGGCTAGAATTGACTATGGGGAAAAGAATACACTCTGCATAAGCACAAGAGATAACTTTTAAATTATTATTCTGCATATGCACTGAAAACAGTTTCTGGGGAGTTGCATGAGGGAATGGGATCAATATAATTCAGTTTTTTATATATATATATATATATATATATATACCCATAACAGCATATTTGCAGAATATTTTGTTGTTGTTTTTTTCTATCAAAATATCTGTAAGAATTGTAGAGCTAAAATGAATTCAGGTTGAGAAGATTGTCACAGGTTTTTTAAATGCACATGCATACATTGGAGTCTGAAAACCTGAATTTGAATTTGAAAAGCAAGTCCTTCAACAGGAACACACCTCTTTTAATGGCCCTGATCCAGAGAAACACAGAGGCTTATCACACTTCCATAGTAGGATTCTTTGATTTTTTTCACCTCTGTAACAGACAGTCCGCACCCATCCAGGGAAGCCACTTAGGATTGCCAAAAAAAGAGGAAATGCAGCACCAAAAAAGGCCATGCATTTGCATATTATTTGCATGTGTTCATTCATATGTATAGATGCAAACTGTGGAATCATTATTATAATTCAAATAAATATACCATAGTGTGGAAGGCCATGTGGGGTAACCTGTGTGCCTTACTCAATTTGTTCTCAGGCCATGTTAATGGCCAGCTTCCAGGCCGTTTTTCCTTCTGATCTTTAGGCTTTGAATGAATTGCCTTTCAGATACAGGATACCTTCAAACAGATGCCAATCTTCGTAGCCCTCCAAATACTGAGTTGTCCTCTGTAAAAAAGGAGGACACACAGTCACCCCAGTGTGCATCAGAAGCTGCCATTTTGGGCCACAACTGGGTGATTTTGGGCCAGTCACAGACTCAGCCCAACCTACCTCACAGGGCTGTTGTTGTGGGGATAAGATGGAGGAGGAGGATGATTAAGCTGCCTTGAGCGCTTTGTAGGAAAAAGGCAGGATATAAATCGAAAAATAAATAAATAAAAATAAATAAATTTTCATTCTTCCAGTTGCTGCATTGCTGCATCATCATCAGGAAGAGCTCCTGTCTCCTACATTCAGCAGTGATCCATTTTCATATGGGTAAACATGGGAGGTGGACCTGGACATGAGGCTGATGGAGAAAAGCCAAGCCCAGGCCACTGGAAAATGGGGAGGGCATGGGCTGGGAACAAGTGCGAGTTAGTGTGGTGAGGCTGGAGAGACCAGCTAGGCTGCCTGGTGAAAAAGAAGGCAGAAATAAAGATGTAAATAGCCTGACGTAACCACAGGGACAGGTGGGCCGAGAGAGAAGCTGTGGAACATCATGCACTGGGGGAAAGGTAGGATGACTAAATGCCCACTGCTGGTCAATATGTCATCTGTGGTTAATGCTGAACTTGGATATGGGTCACTGACGTGCAACCCATGCTCAGCAGGGACAACTCATCACACTGATGTGAGAATAAATGGGGGAGGGGAAAGAGCCATCTTGGCCACATTGAGTTTCTTGGAACAATGTGACCAAAGTTTGGATAATGTGCCACAGATCCCATGAAAATTTGCTTTCTTCACAGTGGTTTGTATTTTTACACCACTGTGAGGAGCTACTTCCCCATGGAACACCAAGCAGGGATTCTCTGCTTGCAGATGACAAACACGGGAACAATATATTATGTACAAGTGAGTTCTAACAATCTGCTTTAATTTGCTTCTCTTCCAGAGAGAGGTGGGCACCTTAGTGGCTGTCCAGATGTTTTGGCCTACAGCTTCCACCAGCAACTAGCCAACATAACCATGGTGATGTGAGTTACAGGCCAAAACATCTAGAGGGCTACAAGGTGCTCACCCCAGTGAGAAGACAAGTTGTGCTGACTTACCTTCCACTGATTGCAATGCACCTGCAATGGGATCATTTACTGGCTTACCTGGAAGTGTCATGGAGCTCAATGAGACTTTGCTTCTCTTTATACATGTATAAGACTGGGTGACTGACCTGCTCTCATTGGAGCAACAGACGTCCATGCAGACCGCAATGGCTATATGCATATTCTCAGGCTTCAGGTTGATGTGGTGCTCATCACAATTTGATGAAGGATTATGCTATAATGAATCATTTGGTCTTTAAGGTGCTTTAAGACTCTTTGCTAATTGCTGCAGGGGTTAAGGGTGACGTTTTGCGTTTCCTTTGTTGCAATAGACTAGCACAACTACCCCTCCAGAAGATGCTGCCACAATTTCTGCTTCTACGGTTCAATTTATTTGCAAGGCGAAGGTGAACTATATTTTCTTTAGAGTACCAGCAAGATGATCTGTCACATGGCATAGTATGGAGAGCTCAATGGGGAAAAATGTTCCATGGCCTCTATTGTTTTGACACTAAGTGCTCTTCTGGAGTACTTCAGGTTAACCTACTTTAATCCCACTGAAAGAGCCAGCTTGAAGATAACGAGTTTAATGGGATCATGCCCCAGTTCTCTACTCCCTGCACTACAGAGACCACTGGGTTGAGATGAGCAAGGTAGTGCAGTGGTACCTTGGCCCACGAACGCCTCAGTTCATGACCAAATCGGGTCTCGTACAGACATTTCAGAAAAGTTTTGCCTCAGGTCACAAACTCCGCATTAGGTGGCGTCCACAATTGCGCCCGTCTTCCCTGCCGAGCACTATTGCGATCATGGCCATCTCCCCACCCCACTCAGCACAATTGCAATCACACCCGTCTTCCCTGCATGAGTATGATCATGATCGTGGCCATCTCCCCCCTCCCTCCAGCTTGATCGCTATCGCACGATTATCGTTTGGACTCTCCCTCCAGACAATAACCTCCCCCCCCATCTAGGTTAGTGTTCTCTACTGTACTGTACTTTGTTATTTTGTTGTTGTTACTTTGTTTCAAATTTTTGTAATTAAAAAATATTTACAGAACTGATTATCCTTATTTACATTGAACCTTATGGGAGAATTTGACTTGGCTTGTGACCAAAATCAGAATGGATTAAGTTCGTGAGCCGAGGTACCACTGTAGTTCAGTTGAGCACAGGGCAAGACGCGGCTCTGCTCCTCTTGTTGGTTGGTAACTCCCTTCAGCCCCAGTCAAGCCACTGGTGAGAGATTATAGGAGCTGCAGTTCCAACAACAACAGCCACAACTGCCCACCTCCGGTCTGGGATAGTACCCCCATTGACCACAACCCTCTTATCCCTAGTAACTGATTAATTTCAGAGAACCCATCCCATGCTATAGTTAACTCTGTGCAATAGTTAACCTTCAGCTTATACTGTTTGCCCACCCCAAAGGATACAGCTAAGGCTGGACCTCACAACCAAGGTCCAGGGCTCTGCCAGGAAGCAACAAATTATGAAGGCCATGCAAGGAGACCCAGCATCAAGACCTGGCTGAGAGTGCTTCCCCAGCACCCTTTCTCTTTAAAGCACAGTCCTTACATCTAGACGAATGCTAGCTGGCCGGGGCACACTGGGAGTTGTAGGCCTTTTTTCTGTCTAAATACGCATAGGATTTCATCTTTGGAAACATGTTCTGGTTACAGGGGCAGATAGCCAAGCAGACACATAGTTACAGATGCTCGTTATTATTTTGAGCTTTAGATAATTGTTTTACCTTGAAATGTATTAATTGGGAATAAGAACCAAGATAGCACTTGTCCCCTAGTAAATGTATTTAGCATTAGGGTAGCAGAAGTGAATGCCACTTAATTCCTGTAGCCATGATATGCATGGATTTAAAGCACAAAACTGCCTAATTATGTCTTTGAATACCAGAATTGGATTCTCCTTCCTTTACTCTAATCTAACTCTAACCTTTGCTTCAGAAACCCTGGCGTGACAGTGGCAGAGGACAGAAGAGAACTATTTCTCATGTGCTTCACAGCTGGGGCCTATGCAGGGCTGTTTAAAGCTCCCACTCCCCATAAGGCCATAAGGCTTCCCATAAGGCCATAAGGCTTCCCATAAGGCCATAAGCCATAAGGCTCCCACTCTCCAGGGTGTAGCATCATCACATTGTAGGACTGGCTGCCCCAACCAGCTTGAGAAGCGTATTTCTCATGGGCATAACTAGGTTACCTCTTGGGGCTTACCTGTTTCTCTTCTTGAAGCCTCTTTGAATATTGGGGAGCTGGAGATCAGGTAGGATGGATTGTGCTGCTACTTGGGATGTTGGCGACTCACAGGATTTAGTTCACTGACTGGTACCTAAGCATGCTAGTTTCTGGGCTATGGCTTGGGTTTGTCATTAGCAGCCCCTGGAAGCCTTTTGCACAGAACTCTTGCCAGAGGACATATTTCATTTGCTGTATGGGCTGTCACTAAGCTGAGGAAGCAAGCATGGGCTTCACGTCTCGAGCCCACTCTGTAGATGCTGTTCCCCATTGGCTATCTCCCCCTCACTTTCCAGGCTTCGGGTTTTCCAATTCAGTAAGTAGGTCATATCCGTTAGGTTCTTTTAGGAGTGCTACAAGCAACTTCTTCTCCATGACAAGGCTGTGTGACGGTCTTTCAGAGAGGAATAATTGGCATTATATCCCCTGACATGCAGTGTAAAGTGACAACTGCAATTAAAATGTTCGCTTCTCAATGGATGGGTGTCTAGTTTTGTCATGTAATGTTTATGGGCATTATTTTAGCTGGTTTATGCGGCTGTTTTATTTAGTTGTATTTTATGGTTTTAAATGGCCAGCCCTGCCTTGAACTCATGGGATAGGCTCCTTTGGACCCCAGGCTACAACACAGGAAAACCATAGCAACTACAACACAGTTAAGAAGATGAGTGGCTACTAAATATGGAGGGAAGAGGACAAAATAAAAGCAACTAGCAGCTTTTATTTATTTATCTACTCCAAAACCTCTGGGGCAAAATATCACAGAAAAAACCCAGAAAATAAATATGAAAATGTAAAACGTGGGGATTATATAAAATGACCCTTTGTATTATTACTTTGCATTTA
The DNA here is from genome assembly GCA_023646645.1 of Varanus salvator macromaculatus. NCBI lineage: Eukaryota > Metazoa > Chordata > Lepidosauria > Squamata > Varanidae > Varanus > Varanus salvator. The sequence goes on along the minus strand of JAIXND010000771.1, from coordinate 14,249,650 downwards.
TTGAATGAATTTGTAATGTTATGAGCCAACTTAAGTCTCAATCACTGGGAAAATTTGGAATAATACTAATTTTATCCGGCCCTTTTGTTTTTTTGAGAAACTCAAGGTGGCTTATATAAAGCATTGTGAGGAGCCTGAAAAGACTGGGGCATGCTGGGAATTGTAGACCTTTTCTCCATCTAAACTTGCATAGGATTGTGCTTTATGGGATTAAGGGTACAATCCTATGCCTCTTTGGATAGGAGCAAGTCCTACAACTTGCAACAACTGGCTAAAAATGCTGAGATCTGTAGGACCTTTTCCCATCTAAACAAGCACAGGATTGTGTCCCAACAAACATTTTTATCTGTGTTTTGCTAATGAACCACAAAGCGCAAAGATTCCGAACTAGAATTCCTGCAAATTTCCAGAACAGCTAGAAACTTTCTTTAAACACACGCTTGATCCAGAGTCCCTGGACCTCACTGAAATAACGGGGATAGATTGTCCACATTTGACCTCTTTCTTGACTAACCACCTGTGATCATCTAATATGACCCTGAAACTGCTTTGAAAGAATTGATAGAGTCATGTGTTTGTTTGCAAACACAATTATGTTACCATCTGTCAGAGAAATGTAGTGAGATCCAAGCTCAAGGGTGTGTGCTACTTTTCTTTCTTTCACTTTTTAACAACTGGCACTTCATATTTTGTGATGCTGACAGCATATCACTGGTACCTTATTAGCGTGATTATATATGACAGTGGGAATTAAGTCTACCATTTTGATGGATTTAAGTTTTGCCAGCACTGCAAAAACTCATTCCCTCCCCCTGAGTATCTTGATCTTTCCTGCCATCTTAGGTTTCAGGGAGAGAAGAGGGAAAATGGGAAGAATTCCCAGAGTTGGTCTCTCCAGGAGATCCAAGGGAACTGTGCTCCAAGAAGACACTGTTTCTTTGTCTGCCAGGTAAGAACATAAGACTTAGCCTTAACATACAGATGAGAAAAAAGATACAGGAGATAGATTAGCATTTTCCCACTTAGTATGGCCTACTCCTTGAGCTGTTGTCACTTCCCATCTTGGCATGTGGCAGCTGCCACTGGAAGTCAACCAGTAGAACTCCTGCCTCACTGAGAAGCTTATGAAAATAGCTCTCAGATTTGTTACAGATCAGGGCATTTAAACCCACTGAAGCAAACAGGAATGAGGCAGGTGAAATGTGCATATTCCTGGTTATCAATTGGCTTTCAGATGGATGTAGGTCTGAACTTCAAGAGCCCTTTGTGAAAATCGAGCTGAGCCACCTGGCCAGAGGGACAACACTTTCTCCCTCATTTGTCAAGCTGCTTGGTAAGATCTGCAGCTTCAGCTGGGCCTGTGCCAACCAGGTTTGAATGGCAGAGCAAACTCAGGGTAGCAATGCAAGCCTACAGCAAACTTGGGTTGTTGGGTTGGTTTCTTAGCCACAAAGAAGCCTCTCCAAGGGGTAGGGTGGTACTCGATTCAAATAGCACGCTAGGTCCTGGTGGCTTAGCGTGTGGTGTGAACTCATTCCAAGTTTGTAAATGAAGTTGCATGTTCCATCTGGTTCAGGCTGGAGGACCCTCAAGTTTCTAGAAAAAGAAAGATAGATTCTATGAGTCCACCCCTGGTGTACACCTTCAAGCAGAGTAATGCTTGCAAAAGGATGGTTGTCACTTGGGGGGCAGTTTAGTCCTATATGTAAAAGATCGTCAGAGGTAAAACACCAGCTATTTCTTCTTTCCCCCGAGGGGGAACTGCTGCACCACTATGCAGAAGTGATGAATACAGCCATCTTTCAGACTCCTGCATTACACCCGTAACATGGCAGTTTGAAAAGAGCAATAAAAACAGAACAGTGGTCTTCATGTGCTATGTTTAAGAAGCATGGATAGTAAAAATGATAAATAATTATGTTAAAATTAGTCTTGCTTCTAACAACTTGAAAGTGGTGATAGCAGTGGAACACTTTGAAGTCCTGGAATTAATCCTGGGTGTGAGTCACGTTGAAATCCCTTTTCTTATGGCTGCAGAGCTTTTTAATATTGGGTGAATTTTGTCTTAAGAAACTAATAGTAATTCAGACAAGTTCTTGTAGGGTTGGCTGTAACATGCCATTTTCCACTTACTGAATTGACTTGCTGTACACTCTCAGACATGTCTACTGAAAGGTCAGTCCCTTCGAGTTCAAGGAGCTTCTTCCCAGGTAAGTGGGTAAAGGATTGCAGGCTTCAAACACAATCCAGTGATGCTGCCCATACACTGGAGGCTTACAGGCATCCTCTGCCTGGCAGAAGGAGTGCAGAGGTGAAGGTCAATTTGGTGCTCCTCCCACCTTGCTGCCTGTTGGTGTATTTATTAAAACATTATTACTTGATGCCTTGAACCGATGGACTTCTGCCTCACTTTTTCACAAGCACCGTCCAAGGTGCCTAACAACACTGGCGAACCAAAACACAGAACAGTACAAAAGACAAAAACGGCCAACTTGAAACTATATATGGGGATGCAGGGTGGGGGTTGGGGGAAGAGGGGTGGAGAAAGATCTGGTTTGAATTGGACTTTTTCCTTTTTGGCCAGGGTTGTACCCTGATGAAACCAAAGTACTGTAAACAAAGCAAGGTATTTACATTGTCTTTGAACATAAACTCTCTTCCTCCCTTCCAAAAAAATAAAAACAAAAACCATGTAAATAACTTCACAGGGCTGCCTCCTGAATGAAAATAGCTTAGCGGAGCTGCATGGCAAATTGAAACTTTCATGGGGATGAGGAAGGCAGAGGGTGTCTGATTTTTTAAAATGGAAATCATGGCAAGTCCTACTTCGTTACAGAAGGGGGAGGGATTAAACTATTGGAGAGCATTGGATTTGATTAGCAAGATGATCTTCCCAGCCCCACAGCCTCTTGTGTTTTTCACTCAGTATTATTTTGAAAAGCCTTTGCTCTTAAGAGTGGCCAGATCATGCAAAAGAGAACTGGGCTCATGCACTTTTCCATAGAAGAGGGAAATCTAGCAGGTGCGGCAGTCCCGGTGCTGCTCAGACACCTCCTCCTAAGGAAATACTAAGGAAGGTTCAGGAGACTTCTTTTCTCCTGCATCTGGCATCTTCTCTGAACACTGTAAAGAATTATGCAAAATCATTATCCTCATTAGTCATAGAAAACCAACACATCACTTTAAAAATGAGGAGAAAAAACTGGCATTGTACTTAAAGCAAGTTATTTTTAACAGTATTTGGGATTGATCATAGTTCATATGGAAGGGGAGGGGGCTGATCTTGGAATTTTTTTTTTGGCTACCCACCCTCCCTAGATGAGACAGGTCAATCCAAGCTACATTTTCCTAAGAGTAAGGGCGCTATGCCCCTTTGTGTCCTGAGTAAGCATGGAAGCATGACTAGACTCCTAAAAATTTGCCTTGAGGGAAGTTCCATGGAAATCTATTAGATTTCATTCTGAAGCAATACCAGGCTTGCTTTGTAAAAGCCATGCATAAGAGTGCAATCCTATACCTGTTCCATCAGGAAAAATAAAAAGAATATTCTGCAGATCCCAGAATTCCCAAGGCAGCCACACTTCCTAGGAAATTGCGGGGCTTTTTGCCATCTAAGCATATGTAAGCTTGTCCACAAAGAAGGTCCTATTTTAGATTGAAGAGAAACTGTACTCCTGAAATCAGTGGAGTGAACTACTTTCGGAGTACATACGACTGCACTGTGTGGCATTGGTTGAAAATGACATTCTTTCAGACAGTTACTTTGGGAAAAAATCATCTTGATTCATGCTGAACTTCCTTCCCAGTAAGCATGCTCCAGGTTAATGTGCATCTCTCAGCCATCAAATTTGAGACTTAAAGGTGCTTACTTTTGGCTGGATCATCCCTCTGCAAGCTTTCCTGTTTCCATCCCACTTGTCAGAAAATAGCAGCTGAATCCAGAGTTTCTTCTAGCCAGTGAAATCCACATCAAGGTTACCTTAGAAAGCAGGTTTTTGTCCAAACATGTGCAGGATTGCACCTTTATGCACAACTTTTACAAGGCAATAAATACATATTTTAGAAATAAATCTAGATGTAGCAATTCCAGCTCAATATGGAAAGGTAAGCTCCTGGTGGGCAGGGGCCTCATTTTGCCTAGCAAAATTGTCCAGCAATGGGAAACTTATTTTTTTACTTGGAGTAGTAGGAGTTCCAAAGCCTCTTTTGCTTTTCAGTCATTTGATTGAGTTCAACAGATGCCCTTCAGTTTGACAGCAGTTTGCTTCCTCAGTAATGTCTAAGATCCATAAAATTGGTGGGGGAATGTATTAACCTGTAACTTCCCCAGCCACATGAAAAGGGATCTTGTAGGTAAAGCATAAAAAATAAAATGAAAGCACTAAGAAACAGAAATTCAGCAGGTGAAACTTCCCTGACCTTGCCCATAGGTCTCCAAGATAGGAAAGATTTTGCCTGCAAAGTTTGGCAACTCCATCCAACCTCAGCCCCGGTAGTCAGGAAGGGTTGCCCCCTCCCCCATTTTGTTTTGTTTTTTGTTTCAAACAATTTACAAACTTAAAATGTTGTCCTTAAAGGCAGGTGAACTCTCCCCTACCCTCCAGAGCCCCAGGCTATGGACCTACAAGTTCCTTATTGTAAAAGTTTGCAAGCTTTTTTTTTCTTTCCCATAGAACAGGGTACAAATTCAACAGGTGAAGTTTTCTCTCTAGATTTACTGGATCTCCGTGCACCATAATGATAATAATAATAATAATTAAAAATGCACTCAGCCTCCCAACCTGGAAATGGTCCCAGAAAATGAATAATGAGAGTGATGGTGATGATAATATATGGAAACTTCAATGTAACTTGAAGTGCCTGATCCTGCCTCATCTTGGAAGATAAGCAAGGTTGGGCCTGGCTGAAATCTTGAAGGGTGACTTAAATATTGTGAACTGCTCAGAGAGCTTCAGCTACATGTGAAATAGAAATGTTATTAATAAAGGTCGACAAGGAGTTTCTTATAAAAGCAGCCGCGGTGCTAAGAGTGTCGGACCGGTATTCGAGGGTCCTGGGATCTAGTGCCCACTAGATCACTGGGTGACTTTGGGTCGGCCACTGCCTCTCAGCTCAACCTACCTCACGGGGTTGTTGTTGCGAGGATAACCTGGAGAGGCAGGCGGGCCACGTAAGCTGCCTGGGCTTCCTTGCAGGAGGGAAAAAAGCGGAATACAAATACGATAAGAGAAGCAGAGGGAGCGGGATGGGCGTGGGGAGAGAACGGGCGGCCAGGTAGATAATCATCAGCTCCAGCCCGCCACGAGGCTGCCAGACGCTGCTCCTCCGAGATTGCGAGCGAGCGAGCGAGCGAAGAATCAGAGCCAGCCAGAAAAACGAGGCCCGTCCTGCTGAGCAGCCGCGGGGAGGGAGCCGCCGAGCAGCGGCTCTGCGCAGGCGCCGGGCTCTTCGTCGCCGCGCGCTCAGGTGGAGCGCTTGGCCGGGACGCCGCCGCCGCCGCCGCCGCCCCGGGTTCGAGTCCCCGCACCTCGCCCGCCGCGGGTCCTGCGGGAAGGCCCGCCCGACCGGGCGGCTTATGGCTCTGCTGGGGACGGTCGACTGGCAAGTAGGTCTTCTTTCCACAGTGCGCAGCCCGCGCGATGGGGGCGGCGCTGGGGGGAGCCGGGGCTGCCCCGGGGCCGGAGCGGGGCTTTGCGCTTGGTCTCGCGTGGGGGAGAGCGGGCTCTCTGCCGGTTGCGCCGGCTCCGGAGACGCAGTTTTTGGAGCGTTCCCTGGTGCGGAAAAGTCCGTCGTCCGCCGCTCGGCGAGACGCTGCCGCCAGGGCACTGTTCCGAAGCGAGGGCGCCCGAACTTTCTTCCGACGCCGAAATCGCGTGGCGTTAGACCGAGCTTCTCCTCGATCCGTGCGCGCGTGCTTGTGGCGTACACGCGGCGACGGGCGCGCGCGGGGGAGGCGAGATTTCGATGCAACTGCAACTCCCATCATCCCCGCTGCACTGCCAGCCCGTTTCCAGCGCGTTTCTTCTTGGCATTTAAAGAGTTCTGGTTGCAGGGAGAGGAGGGGGGCTGCTGCCCTTGGAAGTAAGTCTCGGGGCCCTCGGCTGTAGCGCGGACCTTCCGTCGGCTCCTGGGTCGGACTGGGAAGAAGCCGTCCCGCTGACAGCCCGGGCTGTGCGCTCGCGGTGCCGGAGGGAGCAGAAGCGCGGCGGGAGTGGAGGAGCGGCCGTGCTGGCGGCCTGCATGCAGAGGGGCTTTCGCCCAGCGAAGCCCTTGCGGGGAAATCCGGCTTCCCCCGAACTGGCGCTTCCTCCCTTTTTTGCCGGGGGAGGTTACTACCTCTTCCAGCGTCCCTGAACACGTGGCTGGTGCTGCTGGGCTCTGTAATCCCGTGGGGACGGCAGCGGTTTGGGGAACGCCGCGGGGTTACAGCCTTGGGCAGAAATGCAAGCCGATCCGCTTGTGTCTGGGCAGGGGCGCCTCCTAAGTCTGTGCCCCCGACTCGATTAAGCCTGCGGGGGGTCTTGAAACTCCCCCATCCCCGCTAAAGGCCCTAAAGGAGCAAAATCTTGCTTTTTTATTGGGCTCGCCTCGCGGACTGTCGCTTGCTTCGCTGCATCTTCGGGTGGGTGAGAAAATTCTCGGAGTGCCGCAAACTCGCTGGAGCCCCAACTTTGCGAAGAGATGACAGCTCAGATCGGCCTGAAGCCAACACACTCCGGTTTCAATGAATTGACGATCGGGCTGGGAAGCCACCCGAGAAACTGAAGGTCCCCCCGCCGCGCCACTGCCGCGGTCCCTGCAAAATTCCAGGGGAAGCGCCGCCGAGCACCTGGGCGATCCCGTGCAGACAGGTTTCCTGCGCGAATTCGATTTCTCGTTGTCAGTCCAACTTCTGAATCCGTGGGATCTGCTCCGAGAAGGAAAGAACCCGTTGCAGTCGAAGCAAGGACGAGCTGCTTTTGCTAAGAAAGTATCGGTTTTCTCTCTGCAGCTGGCGGGCGGGTTGCCCCCTTTTTCTGCTGCCCCCTTTCCTGCGTTTTCCAACAACGTCTAACTCTGAGTGGGGAAACCTCTAAATTTTCTAGCATGGAGGGCAAAACAGCTTGCCCTGTTGCAATCTCTGATGGACATGCATCTTCAGGCGTTAGCTCCGCTGAATCTACTGTGACTTAGCATGGAGCACATATGAGAGAGGTCGCATACCGTTTCTGTGTGTCTGCTTGGTATGAAAAGCACAAAGGCAGCATGGGTGAAAAACGGGGCCACCCCATTGTGAGCTGTCTTCCATTAGGGGAATTGGCAAGTTTTAGAGCTACACAGAGCTCCTCATTCAAGGTGAAGTCGAATAAGTCTCCGTAGGAGATCTCTTTGCCCGGGCTTTTAATTTTACTGTTGAGCACCTCTTTCCAAAGAGCAGAGAAGCCGAAACAGTCTTCAGAGTAAATCTGCTAAGTTTGGGTCCCCACGTTGCAATTGAAGTGTAAATCCACTTCTTGCCTGAATTAGCAACCTTGCTGCTGCTTTCACTACCACGGTCTTGTCCCACCTTTTTCTTCCTGCAAAGAACACGAACGCTCCCCCCCTTTCTTTTATCCATACATTTACCCTGCGAGGTAGGCTCGACTGAGAGGCCATGACTGGCTCTAAGCCAGGCAGCACCCTTCAGGGCTGAGTGGAGAATTGAACCTGTATCTCCCTTGAGTCCAGCACTCTGTCCACTACACCACACTGCCATGTGCCACACCCTCACATCTCCCAAGATTTCACTATGCTAGTAAATTGCCCTTAGCTCTAGCAGTGGCAAATCGAATTTTAATTCTCTCTCATTCCTTGGGTCTTAGACCTTTCGCCAAGACCCATGCTTCCTATTGAAGGATATTATGTAGAAATGAATGGGAATTATTTCCAGGAGTACTATTAAGGGAGGTAAGGGCTGTGCACCTCAGTATTTTAGGGTTAATCCTTAGGTGCACCTGTATTTCTAGCTAACTCACTCACTAGCTATTACAATCAAGTAGCAGCCTGATCATCCACATACTCTCTCAGAAGTCCCAATGAGTGCAATTGTGCTTATTCCCAGCTAAATCCATACAGAACTGCAGCCTAGATGTGCATAGCAAAAGCAGAACTTTTTAAAAAAGCATACTGATTTCAGCGGTTTTCAAAAAGGACAGGGGACTAGGTGCTCTTAAAATCTGCGGGCACTGGTGCAAGGTGCAATGCTATTTGACTCCATGGATATGCCTTAGGACATCAGTGTGCAAGATTACAAGCTTCTACTCATTTACCTTGGAATAGACCCCACTGAATTCAATGGGATTACTTCTAAGTAGACATGTATCACTAACTAGAAAGCAGCCTTTGAGTTGCATCCAGTGTCAGTCTAATGAAACTGAAGTCCCATTCATTTCAATTGGTCTACTCTAGTAGAACTTGAATTTGCAACTATCAGTAGAAACAACTTTATTGTGAATATATGTAACACTGCTCTTGATGAGAATAATGATCCCCCTACCCGCCCACTCCAGTTTCTTATGTATAACTGTAAACAGACAGAAATTAATGGTATTTGCTCTTCTGTGGGACAGGGGCATTATTTTGTTTTTTATATACTGCTCCATTCACAGAAGATCTGGATAATTTATAAAAGTATACATATATTTAGGATGAAAGACCCCTAAGCAGCAATCCACACACACACACACACATATGTATATGTTAATTTAGTTAGTAATTGACTGACTGACACATTTAAAGCCAGCAGCATAATTGAAAGGGACCCCATGTGTTGGTCTGGACAAGTTATAAGCAACTATTTAAACAAAACTAATTTGAGGAGGAGGTATGGGAATCTTGACTCCTACTTGGGAAGGCATGAGGAATGCATTTGGGGGTCATTTTTATAATTGCTGTGCAAGCTTTGCAGCTCTTTATTTCTAGAGTCTTTCTGCTTCTTTCCAAGGTACAGAGAATGACCTTTAAATTTGTATTCATTTATCCACCCATGCATGTTTTTAATACCGTCAGAAAGATTTCTATTCATATTCTTATTCGGCTCCTGAAAAATTTAATATTTCCTTAAACCGCTTGTAGCAAATGGACCGGGAGGTTTTATTGATTCCTACCAAACAGATGTGTTTAGGGTTAGAGCTGAAGCTTACTGAACACCCATCTTAGGTACGAGTCCTAACTTACCCCCTTGAGAAGGTTTTATTGAATTCAGTGGGTCTTTCTTGTCAATAGAAATTCATGAGCTGCATTTTAGGCTGCAATGTTGTACATATTCCCTTGGGAATAAGTTCTACTGACCTCAGAGGGGCCTACTTCTGAGTAGACTTCTATAAGATTGTACTGCAAGGTTTGGGAGTAAAGTCCCATTGAATAAAGTTGGATTTACTTCTGAGTAAAAACAAAGGATTGGATTGCTAATATTAGATTTATAATAAAAAATCAAATCAGTTTTAAATATACTCTTAGCTTCTCAGGTAGATTAATACACTTGTTCTGCCTGGTCACTCTGTCAAAAGGGCAGGAAGCCCCAGAAATGTAAGACTGATTCTAAATCCATTTACTATGGGGAATCGTTCCCAGTGATTTTCACTTTTAGATAGTCTGTGGCACCTTGGCTTTATGCATACACATCTTTAATATTTTTTCCTTTTGACAAAGAGAACATCTTCATTATTAACCCAAGGCAACTCATGAAAATAAGCTGTATGCCAGTGTATTTTACTTTCAATTGGAGTTACTTCTCAGTTACTTCTCTACTTGGGGTACCAACCTTGCTTGAGATGTTTCATATGTGATGAAGGGAATATAATTCAAGTCAATTGTAAAAAGTGGGGGGTTAATTTCCTTTGAATGTTTTAAGGACTTATTCTAGCATTTTAAACATTCGATTTTAATCAGAAACTTGAAGCTTAAAATGTCAACAAGGATGGATGGTTGATATTTTATCTGCCTGTTTCCGAAGAATCTGAAATGTCCAGATTATGGAAATGTCCTCTAAATAAGGGGCAACCATAATTTTATTCTAATGCATTAAGTTGTCTCTTTTCAGGTTTTGCCCTTTCTCAAGTGTAGGCTTTTCTACAAGCATGATTTAATTTGACCTAAAACTAGTGACATTTGAAGAGAGAGAAATTAAGGTTTGTCACTCATAGGGGAACTGTAAAGGTGAACCGAGTCTTTTCTTATTGAAATGCCTGGTCTTAAAGACGCCAAGTGCTAGAGAGAGAGAGAGAGAGAGAGAGAGAGAGAGAAGTGGAGATAAATCTCACCTTTTTGTAGTAAATGCAGATTCTTTTGCCCCTCCTGGGCCCCATTCCGGGCTGTGATTCAGTACCTGCGTGCCAGATTGACAGATAAAGATAATGGCTCAGGGATTCGCATTCTCTCCTCCTTTCTCCTCCTCCTAGTGACGTCCTTCTTGGGATTTTCACCTGGTCAGTTTCAAAGTGTGACACATAGGGGGAGCTGTTACCACCAACATTTGGCTAAGGGTCTCCTGGACCACTTCCACATAGGACTCGAGGCATATCATTCCACTGACCAGTGGCAGGCAGACTTCAGGCTTCGTGGGATATTTTGATTTTTGACATTTTCCTTCTTCTTTTGTTTATCTTTCACATTAACCAGATCCCTTGTGGTCACCAGCCAGAGCCAGGTGCAAAATAGTGATGTGGGTGCTAGGAATTAAGGGAGCTGGTGCTCCTAAGATGAAGAGTTTTGTGATCAGAACCAGTACCGGAACCAGTACCAAGGCTGCTCGTTCTTCTAAAGGACTCCTGGTTTTTCGCCAAGCATATTTTTTCATCAGTCTAATTTAAGGGGAAGAGAGAGGTGGGGGACATATTTTACCAGAAATCCTTGATAATCTGTTGCAAGCGACATCTGAAGATCTCCTGGTAGATCCCCATTTACCTTTTGCTTATAATGACAACAATAAATCCATCAGTTTTGTTCCAGAGTTTCCACTAGGAGGCTTCCACGTAAAGGTCTAAGACAACAAAACCAAAGCCACCTTTTCTGAAAGAAACACTTTCTTTTCAGGGAAAAGTCAGGCACTTCCAGGAGCTCTGTACCCCACCTGAGAACACCCCCATAAATTCCTCATTTTTCTCTTTACCTGAGCCCAAAGAGAGCAGCATCTAAGCAAGAAAAGACAAGAAGCCGAGTAAAGCGCCATTATGTCTTATGCATCCCTCTTCAAAATGAGGTCCTTTTTTTCAGTAGGTCTGGCTCCCAGGCAATTGTGTACAGGAATACAGTAGAAGCCAAACCCCTTTAAGTCTACAGTCCTAAACATTCGGAAAGAAAGCCCATTGAACACAATGGAATGTACTTTCAAGCAGACACATAAAATCACGCTAGAAATACAAGATACTGACTTGAGAAAAATCCATGTCTAAAGCACTGTTTTGTTTCAAAAAAGTGTTTGATTCTCGATCTGGGAAAGCTAAGCAATGTGAACTTAGATTTTGGATTACTCTGTAAATTTCTTCCAGGTGCTGACAGAAGCGTTAAAAATGCTTAAATACATGCCCTCTGAAGTTTTCAACCCCTCCCCCAAGCAAATTCAAATCTGACTTTAAAGTTGTGGCTGTCTACTCAGAAATAAGCTCCTTCAAATTTAATGAGGCTGACTTCTCAGTGTTTATGCAAGACAGCAGTCTTGATATGCACAACTTGGAAAGAACTCGTACTGCTGGACTTCTCTCACAGGATGTGTGGTTGCAGCCCAATCCCAGCCGTTTTCTTTCATAATCAAGCTTCCCTCATTTCAGTGGGAGTTGTTTCTAACTCAGCGTGCTTAGAATCAGGTGTATTTTATATTGTCATTGTCCATCTGCGGTCATTGAAACGGAAGGAGAAGAATGACATACAGGGCAGCTAACACGTGGATTCTGAACACAGTGCTCCATTGAGTTTGGGGAGGGGGTCCTATTTAAAAGTCTTGGCCCCTGAGAAGAGGACATGAATGAAGGGAAAACTCCTAGATGTCAAAAGCAAAATAAAACCTGTCATTCTTTTGCTATTTAATAATCCACCTGGAATGCCAACTGCTCCAGGAAAGCAGTGCAATTCAAAATGCATAAATCTGAACACATTTCCTAGTAGTGGCCCAAGAAATGGAAGGCAGCTTTTATTCTGGATTACTGGAAAATGAGTCCCATTGCGTTTCAAAGCGCTTATTCCCACCTGCAGCTCTGCCCAAGAGCTGCAGCCTTTACCTCGTAGCCCTTCACTGTTTCCAGGCTGCCTTGAGCTGGTCAAGTCTATACGACAAATCGTCCCTCCATCCTGGAAGGAGGCGCTTCAACTGGTGTTTGAGCGAAACCCAGTGCAGGTAAAGTGATGGCGTGGTGGAAAGGAGCTTAGCTCTATTGCCAGAGAGTCATTTTCTGCCCGAGGTGGACAGAATGATGGTCCCTTTGATTTCAACTGGATGGTTAAAGAACGCCTTTTAAAATCAGTGGGTTTTTCCGCTGTCACCCCAGGTATTTCTGCGGCTGGAGAATTAGAAGGCGCATTAGATTCTGTACGCCTGCTTAGTGGATTACTGAATGTTAAGGCGCGTTTGGTTTTTATCCATCACTGTGGGACACGTTTATTTAAAAAGGAATACATTTTGTTATCAGTATTTTACCCTATCGCTTTCTCCATAAAGCTGTGGCGGATCCGGAGAAGGGTGTGGACGCAAACGAAACTTTAGAGACTTTTGTTCGCTAGCAATCTGAACTTCTCGATGTTTATTATTATGCTAAATCCGTTTCGCCACCTAATCAACCCACGCCAAAATTGCTGGGTGGAGGCCCGTAAAGCTCAGGGGAGCGATTGCACTCGCTTCAGTCTACGCTTGTGTAAAATTCAGTTGTGTGTGTGGCGTTCGGGGGTGGGCGGTTAGGCAATGAGATCCTGGAAAGAACGACTTTGAAGTAAGTCCCATCCTGTTGAATGGGGCTTATTTCCAACGATTGCAGCCCCCAAAAAATCTTGTAGCGCTCTAAACACTTTCAGGTGTCCTGTGAGGTACATTTTCGTCCGCGACGGTTTTGTGTGACTACAGGTCTGTTGATCTCGCAAGGTGCTATCACCAGATCTCTTCGGGTTTGCGCGACGGGTCTGCCCCCCTTGGAATTAAACGTGCTTACATCATCTTATTCATGCAATCCAATGGGGTCGCGAGTGAAGAGTTCGGGGGGGGGCGCTTATTCCTGCGGAAATGTGTCAAAAAATAAATAATTTGAAGGCTTTGGAATGGAGGGTTTGTTCCTAGTCGATGCGTTTAGGCTTAAGACGTCCGCTTTGTTTGCAAAATAAGCGTGAGCTGACAAAGCCATTCTTAAGCTTATTTGCGAGAGAGAGAGAGACGGCGCTGAGTACTGGATCCCAAGAACAATCGCGCAGTCTTGGTTCCGGGGAAAAAGGCTCCTGTCACTGACAGAGCTGTCGGTCTTTAAGGTACTCTTAGTGGTGTTTGGACACATAGACCTGAAGCTGCAATCTTATGCGTAGTTAACGAGGTATAAGCCCCGGTGAAAAGCAGGGCTTTTACACGCGAGTAAACGCGCCCTAATCCAGGCGGCCTGACTGCACGAGATCGGGCAGCAAAATTGCTGTTATCCTGGGATTAAAATGTCAGCGGTTCCTACACCACATTCCCGAAAATTGGGCTCAGGCCTTTCTCTCTCTCTCTCTTAAAAGAGAAGCCGAACGCGCAAGACTAGGAAAGCGGCAGTGACTGAATTAGGAATGCGCTGGACGGTTTCTGCTGCAGTGGCTGCACTCCGGAAAGCAGCCGCAGCAGCGGTGACATCCTCTGCGCGTGAGCCAGACGGAGCTGCCCCAGCGCTTGGCTGCAGCGGGTTGCGGGCACGGCTCCGCTTTCTCCCTGGCGTGGTCCTGGTCGCTCGGCCGCCCTGCCGCGCTCGCTCATGCCCGCGGGTGGGTTTCGAGGGAGGCGCGATCGCGCGCCCTCCCTTCCTCCCTCCGCGGCCACCAACGGGTTAACTCGCCCCGGCGCCGAGCGGCCGGGGTCCAGCGCGAAGTGTGCAGCGCAGCGTGAGGCGCGTGCATGCGCGCCCGCGCGCGCTCGCGTGCACGCTTGGCCCTTTCCCCGCCCCGCTGCCAGCCATGCGTGCGCTGCCTTTGGGCAGGCTGGCGCTTCCCCAGGCGCGCGCGTGTGCGCCCGGGCAACGCGCCGGGGAGGCGTGGCTTGCCGAGGCTCCTTCCCGATTGGCCGCTTTTGCACCGCCCGCCAAGGGAAGCCCGCACGTCCCGGGCCGTCCCTGGGGAGGAGCTATGCTAATGAGATTGCCATTAAGGCAGGCTGGGGAGGGAAAAGCATCCCAGTGGTTATTTTCCCGGGAAGAAGTTGTCTCTGCTCCTCTGCCTGCCCTTTGAAGTGGCTCTCTGAAGGTTGCGGGGAGAGCGACTTTTTCCCAGCGCTGTCCTTGGATTTACCGCACTTTGGGCTGGAGCCTGTCCCCCCGCCCCCTTTCCCTTCCTGGTTTTAATTTTTAATTTTTTTTGTGGGGGAGACTGGACGCCATGTTGTGGAAACTAGCAGACAACGTCAAGTACGAAGAGGACTGTGAGGTGAGCGCTTCGGGCTGCGGCTGGTTCTCACGCGAGGCTGGGTCTTGCCGCTGCTTGCTTGGGTAGAGAGGCGGGATGGGAGCGCGCTCGTAGACGCCCTGGGATGTAAGCCTGTATCAGACTCTAGCCTGCGAAAATGCGAAATTCAGCACTCTTCTGACCACAAACCTGTCTCCCAGGCACGCTTTCCCTTGAGATCGATGTGGCTTGATTTCCTCATAAACTAGAATAAGGCGCTAGTCCTAATGAGGCGTGAGCTAATCAACTTAACTGATTGGGTCACCGTTCAGTTAAGTGAACGCCTTAACAGTGCAATCCCCGAAAGAGCTACTCGGAAGTCCCACTGAGTGGTAACGAGGCGTAGACCTACATAAGTGCTATAGGATTCTATTAAAACTAGTTGGCTCAAGAACGTGGTATGAAATGCAAGCATTGTAACGAGAGAGATTGGGCTAGTTCAAAAATCGCCTAAATTCTGCTTTTAAACTAATGTGTGAATCGAACTGAGAGGTGATGCAAGTTCCCTCGATTTTCTCCCCTGCTTCCATAAGATTTTAGTCTCTGGATACTACTTCATTTTGGACGGGTTTCGGGTATTCGGCCGTGACAACTCGCAACAATAATGCCCAGCGGCTTAAAAATCCAGTGGCTTTCTCGATAAAAGCTGAGAAATGCCATGATACTGGGGAAGACGTAAGACCGAATGGGGTTACTTCGGCTACATTTTTATTTGCACGCACTTAGTCGCTTTTCTTTCTATGGGACTTGCTTCTGAGTAACCAAGCGTGGGCTGAAATCAATCCAAAGTGCCTTCCGGAGTAATATGCCATACATTTTTTTAAGAAAGCTCACTCCAGAGCAGCTGTGCAGAAACGGCCCGATTGCTCCCCTGTAACTGGTCTGCAAAAGACAGACACTTCCTATGGGAATATACCGAATGAGCTGCTTTGGGCGCGATCCCTTCTCCTGCTTGTCTAGTATGTTGTGAGCTAATGAATGGACTGTCTGTAGTGATAGCCCTACTTCGAGTACCGCCATTGAAGTGAATGGGGCTTCAGTGAGACTGGCATCGGAGGCAGCTGCTCGGTGCAGCTCCTGCATGCATCAGTTAGATGTCATTGTTTGTGGCCGAAAAACCCCTTTGCCTGGTTTATACAGTACCTGGACCCCCCCCCCCCCCGGCGCGGAAGGCGAGTGTGGCACCTCGAGGATCTATTCATGTTCAGACCGGAAAAAGTCGCCCAGCTCCCAGCGCTCCTGAGCCGGTGCTGGCAGCTGGGTGACTCCCCCATAGACACAGGTCTGGAGTTGACCCCGCAGCGAGTGCAGTTCCGTGCACATGGAACCATGCAATGGTAAGTGAAACCCCACGCTTCAGTCTTGCTTTTCCCCCGAGGGCTCTCCAGGAACGCCGCCTCGGGCCCTGCAATCCTAAATTCCCCGTACCTGGGAGTAAGTGGCGATCGAGCATCCCAGCGTGATTTACTTCTGAGCAGACATGTGCACGAATGCGTGGCATTCGCTCCCTTGGCTGTGCGGGTATCCTAATTCTCACCACCGCGGTAACTCCATTGAGGATAGATTCGCTCCCGCTCCATCGAGCCCCTCCCCTTGGTCTAATCGCCCGCCCTCCCTGCCGGTTTAAAGAGAAGCGATGGGGCTCGGTATTGACCGGGAGGGGAGGAACGCAGTGGTCCCCTCGGGGGCGGCGGCCGCTTGCGTTTTCGTCCCCGGGGGAGAGCGAAGCACACTCTTTTATGCAGAGTGCGCGCACGCCTCGTCTGAAGTCCGCCCACGGGCTGGGTAGAGGCAGTGGGAGGGAGAGGAAGAGCAGCGCCGGCGAACTGAACTCCGGGGAGCGAGTGATCCGGCCTGTCGGACTGGTTCCGCCGGCAGCGAGCGAGGGAGGAAGGAAGGAAGGACTCGCGCGTCTGCCATGCGGGGAGGCCAGGAGGTAGGCAGGCGGGCGGGCCGGCGAGAGGCCCCGGCCAGGACTGGCAGGAAGCGGGCGCTCCTGGGCACCGAAAGGACACCGACGCCCCAGCTCTGCGGGTCCGTTCCCGGGGGAGATGCCCGCACGCGCCCCGCAAGCTGCCCGGGCGGTCTGGAAGCGCCGCGGCGATTCGGCACCTTGGCAGGGCGGCGCCACTCGGCGGGAGAGCGGCTCGCTCGCCCTTCGCCGGAGTCGGGAGTGCGTGGCTGAGGGGTTTTAGGAGGTTGCTCCCTTCCCCCGCCCCGATTCCTCGCTTGTTCTGCAGCTCCTAAACTTGTAAGATGAAAGGAGCCCCCGCTAGAGGAGGAAGAAGGGGAGCCGGGGAGGGGCGCGGCGCTCCCCTAACTTGCTCCTTCGGCTGCTCGCTTTGCCCCAAAGAGGGCCGGCTGTGCGTGCGCTTAAAAGGACTCCCCGATTCCTGATCCTCCTCAGTCCTGTGAGTGGAAGATTGGCGCGGTAGTCAGTCCACCTGGGGCACGAGGGCTCATTGGTCCGCTTCTTTGGGAGCCGCAGCCTGGGGCTGCTTACCGGGAATGGCTGCAGGGCGCCTCGCTTCCGAAGAAGCGGGCATCGGAGCGGGAACTTCCCGCACCCACTCCCCACGCAGAACAGGCTGCTGCCCTTGGGGTCGGAATAAACCATATTACGGGTGGTCTTTTGGGCTGCACCGCCCCTCCTTGCATTGCGCTCTTCTTTTTGGGGGAACCCCGACAGTTCAGCGGGCTGCTGCAATCTCAGTCGTCCCGTCTCGGGCAAGCAGGAGCTGAGTTTATGGAGCGGTTGCGATTCACAAACCAGCGACGGGTTAGATTGTGCAGCGACTCCGCTAAGCATATTTACTGGGAAATGTATCTTCCTCCACACTTGGCGTGATGCTTTGTTTCTTGGAAGAATGACGGGGATTTCAGCCCGATTACCTGTGAATAAGGCCTCTTGTCCCAGTGCCTGCCCCTCCCCAATAAACCGGGTGTCGGGGATTGCAGCCGTAGGACCAACGAGTTTACGATTGAATTTCAGCAATTGCAGGGCTCCGAAAGGTGTGCACAGCCCTATCCTATCTGAGGTTTCGTTGGAAATAAAACTGCGTGCAGCTCAATTGGGTTTACTGCTAGTTAAGTGGCCGTAGGATTTCCTGCCTCGGGCACGCTGTTCCAGGCTGTGAAGTTTCTCCTAATCCTAGATGGACTTTTCTTGCGGAATACCTGGGCTGGGACTGGGGAAGGGAAGGGAAGGGAAGGGAAGGGAGAGGGCGCAAGGGTGTCCGTGTGACGTGGGAAGGCAACGAATGGATCTTCGTCTCCTGGATTGAAATGGACCAAGAGTCCATCTTCTAGGAGTCTGGTCCAATTTCCGGGGCGTTCAGAAATTGGAACTCCACAGGTTAGATGGGTAGCGCAAGTTTAAACGGGGTTCTTCGCAAATGGGCCCCACAAGTGAAGGGCAGAGGATCACAGCCCAGCGAGAGAAGAAAGGTTCATTAATAAATATTATTGGGGAAGTTTGTTTGGATCAGTGCTTAATTGCCAGGGTTCATGTGTGCATCCCCAACCCCGCACTCGTGGCATGGGGTTTTTGTTTGTTTTGTTTTGACTCCACTATGTCTAAACAGTTAAGGCCTATTGGGTCGGACGGGGTTTACTCCCAGGTAAATGTGGAGCCGGAGTCGTAAGCAGCAGAAAACCCAGCGGAGAACTGCGTGCAAGGATACGCGCATCGGAGGAGGGGTTTGATCCTCGAATCGTTGAGCTGCCTTGAGCAAAGGCGTGCGTGCAGAAGACCCTCCACCGAAAAACCCGCAAGCGGGACCCGTCCTTGGGGAATGGGAAGGCCTGGCTGGCGGGGAGAAGCAGCGTGGAGGCCCTGCGGGCCCCCGGCACCCTTTTCGCGAAATTGAGCCCCCGAAGGGCAGAGAGTCGGAGGCATTAAGGAAGTAGGAGGAAGTGCCAAGAAGAGAGCTTGCTTCTGAGTAGACGAGCCCCGGATGGCTTGGCGTGCAGGTTCCTTCTGAGTCGGCGAATCGGGCCTCGAGAAGTGGCGGTCAGGTTTGACCTCGCTTCGCCTGCCCCGTTCGGGGTTGTCCTGCTTCCGACGCGGCGGCCCGTCGAGCCGCGGCGTCGCTGGTTCCCACCTCTTACTCGCGGGGAAGCTGCCGCCGCTTCAGGCTCCAGCGGAGTCCCCCTCGGGCCTCCTTTCGCCTTCATTTAACCTGCCTGTTATTTTAACGCGAGCAGGAGAAGTCGGCTCAGCCTCCGGGGTCGCCCCTGCGACTTCGACCTCCTCTGCACGCTTTGCACTTTTCCGAATTTGCATTTAATTGGACCATAAGTGGCGATTTGGAACGACCCCTAGCGATCCAAGCAAGATTTTTATTTTGTTTTGTTCTGTTTTAAATCTTATTTTTGCCAAACTTGTTTTGGGTCTTCAACATTGTGTTATTCAAATACTAAATACGGCAGAGAAGCTGGGGTTTTTCTTGCAGGACATTTTAATAGCTCCTTTCCTCCCTTAGCAGGTGCCCCTGACAATGATTTCACTCAAGGATGGAGACAGGAGTGTTAAAAGTTGTGGCAAGACCCTTGGAGTACCAACAAAAATAAAGGGGGGAATTGACTAGGGTGCAGCCGATCTAACACGATCCTGTTAGCTACAGAGTCTTTCCAAATGTCAAAATAACTTTTGCAACAACTTGAAAAAGGGGCCTGATTTTCCTTCTTTCCACAATGTTAAACAAATTGATTTTTTAATTAAAAAGTGGAGTGAAAAAGTGAATAGGAATACTGCAATTACTGAGTACTTTGTTGGGGAAAAAGAAACTTGGAAATATAATGAAAGATACTTCTGTGGAAAGGAACTTTCGTTTAGTGTGTGCGCAAAATATTTTTAAGAACACCAAAATAAAATGCTGTTCTACATATGCTTATAAGCCTCAGTAGTACTTACTTCTGAGTAAACTTATCCAGGTTTGAATGTGTGTCAAGTTAGTCTGTGTGTTCTCTTCACTTCACCCCAAACATGTCCTCAAGTGGCTGTTACAAACTAATTTTGTAAAAGCATCTGGGTTTAGCACCTCTGATACTGGTTAGCATTAGAGATCATGTTTTCAGTAGAATTACATTTTTAAATGAGATCTCAGAGCTCTTAAAAAAAATCAAATGGTTTCATAAATACTGCTTGACAATAAGAGCCTTCTTGTTCAGTGCATACACCGGAGCAATGTAAAGATTGGAAAGTAAAGTTGCAATTCCAATGTAACATTTAACCAATGCCTAATTCCAGTACAATTTAATTGCCACCCTAAGCAGGATCAAAGTGTACACTCCAGAACAGATGCTTTTATTTTAGGGCACAGGAATTACATGGGAAGAACCGATCAAAGTTCTAAAATGCAACATTTCAGATTACTAATGGCATCAGAGAACTTAAGTGTGCCATCAGTGGAGCCAATGGAAGATTAGGATTGAGGACTGTGCCCAAAAATGGTCTCAAGGTAGTTTCACTCAGTGAATTTGAACCTTCCTTGCCTTGCAACTGCCGCAGAATGTGCTGACAAGACTCATTAATTGCAATGGAATTTTCTTCCAGCTTATGCTTTTAGTTCAGGATGCAGGTGTGTTGAGCTGCCCACCTGCTCCCCCTCCAGCCCCACCTTTGCTCTCCTCTTAATCCAGCCTCCCGAAGCTCTTGCACTGATCTGGTGTCTCTTTTTTCCCTCAGGACCGGCATGATGGCAGCAGCAATGGAAACCCTAGATTGCCCCACCTCTCCGCCGTGAGCCAACATTTGTACAGCCCTGCACCACCCCTTTCCCACTCGGGGGCCTCAGATTTCCAGCCCCCTTACTTTCCGCCCCCTTACCAGCCTCTGCCTTACTCCCAGTCCAATGATCCTTACTCGCATCTTGGGGATCCTTTTTCCATCAACTCCCTCCATCAGCCACCACCGCCTCCCAGCCAGCAGCAAACCAGCTGGCCCAGCCGGCAGACCAGCCAAGATCCTTCCAGTTTGTCCCACCATGCCCGGTCTGGCCTGGTCCCCCATCTCCCGGCTCTGGAGAGTGGCTCTGCTGGGGTGAGGAGGGAAACCTACAGGAGATCTGAGCTGCTCCTGCCCCATGGACACGGCCTTGATGCCTCCAGCCTGGCAGAAAACCTCGGACTTCATGACATGGCCCATCAGATGGAAGAGGTGCAGGTGAAGATGCTGGGATCAGGGTTGGAAGGGGTGAGGGGGGATGTCTTGGCATCCCTTGACATCCCTTAGCATAATGGGGGAGCTGGGTTGCTTCACCAAAGCAACTGCATTTTGAGGCGTTGTGGCAGGTGTCTCTTCTGTAAAATGAGCATCTCCAAAAGAGAACCAGTGTGGCATAATGGTTAGAATGCTGCACTGGGATTTGGCATCAGATAAAGTTCTCACGCCCACTGAGGCCATGTTTTGGGCCAACCGCTGATTCTCAGCCTAACCTACCTTACAGGGTTGTTGTGAAGTTAAAGTGGAGCAGAGAAGCACGGTGTAAACTGCGTTGTGTTCTTTGCAAGAGGAAAAGGTTGGGATATAAAAGTAATAATGAACACATAACCAAAGAAAAATCTAGAAACTAAGGACTGGTCCTTCTATTTATTTATCAAATGCATAGCCTCCCTTTTCTCCAGGGAACTTGGGGCTATGCAGGAGGTAGGTTAGACTGGGAGAAGTGAGTGGCCCAAGATCAGCCTGTGACCTTCCTAGTTTCTTAGGAGCACAGAGGGCATGTGGCCACACTTTCATGGACCCGATTCCCATGGAGAAGGGCCATACACCAGATGCATCGTTCCATGAACTTTGCAACATTATTTAGCATGCGCAGGGTGGTTTGAATGACACTGGATTGCCAGGTCTCTGTCAGACCATCAAGGTTCATTGTATGACCAGCATGTGTTCCACTGCAGAGGTAGCTTCTTGGACTACAGCTCCCATAACCCTGATAGTTGCCTCTGCTGGCTAGGGCTGATGGGAGTTGTGATCTAAAACATCTGGAGTGGCAACTGGGTTGCTATTCTGCTTAAGAGTAAAGCAAGCCACATGCCTTTGGATAATCTTTGGAACAACCTAACATGGAAGGTCTGTTTTTCCAACACTGCTGATGGAGGAGTGTTTCACTTAGAAACACAGAAACAGAGCGAGTCAGAAGGGGCCTCCTGGGCCATCTAGTCTGACCTCCGGCACCAGCCGGCTCCGCTCATGACATGCCCACCATGAGAACTGCCTTGGCGATATTTGTGGAATACAGTTTACACGTCTGTAAGTTCTACCACGTTTAACAGGGGCTACCCTTAAGTAATTGTGTCTAGGATTGCAGCCTTAGCCTTGGAGAAAAAAAGGAAACAAAGCTTCCCTCTTCTCCATTATCAGTCAAAGGTTCCTGAGACAGATACAGCAGATGCACCACACTTCCATAGACTAAAACTGTATGACATCCATGTGACCATTCAGTTATATTGGTTCCATTATAGTTCCATTCAGCACATCGGCCTCCAGAATTAGCCACCTTATCCGTGCCATTGAGAGGCCACTCGGACCAAGGATCCCCAACCCCTTTAGGCTGGTGGATCCACTTGAATGTTTGGACAAGTATCATGGCTGGTCATACAAAATGGCTGCCTTGTCTTGTCCATCTCAAAAACCCGCTGCTGTATTGACATTCCGTGATTCATTTGGTAGCCAGTTGCTCATTTTCTGGGTGACCCACAAAATCGCATGTCAAGAATCCAGGTTCAAGGTAGAGGTAGGGCCCAGACTCCAAAACATCAGGCCACTCTTTTGATCCTAAATAGAGATGGTGCTGGTGGATAACATTTCACGTTGCAGAGTGCCAGTCTCCCAGTCAGTATTTTTAATTACAAAAAATATCAGAAGGAGTTAAATTCTGGAAGGACAGGGAGCGACGCCAGGAATAGACTGTTTGAAACAATGTAGATCAGAATCTCATTGCCCGACAAGCTACGATATGATCCTTCTAAAACCCAAGTCCTCTTCCCTCCAGAAAAACCCTTGGCCTAAAGAACTTTGCAGTGTTCTTTTCTTGTTAATCCAGTATGCTGCAGTCAGGCCATGCTGTTAGGATATGGACAGATTGACCCTATATATGCCCATTCAGAAATAAGCCCTAGTGATTTCTGTGGAATGTGCTTCTACATTATGGTTATTGGACCTGTAATGTATCGCTGCAGGGATGAGTAATATCCCCCATAGCCTGGAGCGTGGCCCTCACCATCCCTGATCCTGCCTGTGCATTGCTGAAATTCAGCAGCACACTGGCAAAAAAATTAAAAATAAAACAGGCATTTTGCTGCTGAAATTAGACAGCAAAATTCCGCAGAAACTCAGAAGTGCTAAATGCAGTCCTTCATATCTGCTAGCACTAGTTTCCATCCTTTTTCCTTTTGTGGCTGCCATTGGTGGCAGGAGCAGTTCCCTACCTGATGGGATTCCAGGAGTGGGGAAGTCTAGAAATTGGCCCATGGACTCCCTTCCACCTCCAGCACTAGTGAGAACTGGCTTGGTGATCCTTAGGTCTCTGAGAGCCGGCGTGATCTTTGGTTTGGAACTCGGGCGATCTGGGTTCTAGTCCCATGGAGCCAACTGGATGACTTTGTGGGGCCAGTCACAGGATCTCAGCCCAATTTACCTTACAGGGTTGATGTTGTGGGGATAAGATTGAGAACAGGAGGAGAATGACATAAGCTGCACTGAGTTCTTTAGTAGAAAAAGGTGGGATATAAATCAGATACATAAATGCCCTGGCTGAAATTCAGCTAACGCTAGTAGTGTCAAAGTTCCTCCGAGAATCAGTGGTGTCCAAGTAGGAGCTGCAGTGTATGGGGGCTGCAATCCTAAACACTCTCACAGCCCTTTCCAACTTAGACTTCGTTCTGAGTAAGTAAAGACATGAACTGAATATATGTTGTTCAAAAGCTTTCAGTATGATTTGCTATCCCCCTAAAAAGGCTTTAGGACTGCAGCTTTACTGTCAATCCCATTGCTTTCAATAGGTTTTAGGCATAGTTACCACAGATTGCTGCCATGTGGAAACATACTGCAAAAGAGAAAAGCTGTTCCTGGCAGCTTAGGTGTTTCAGGTAGGCAAGAGCTGGAATGTAGTTCCCTGCTTTTTTGCTTATGTGGGAGCCATTAGGATAAAGATAATAAAGTATGCATCTGTCTTTTTGGATGGGGAAGAGGATGGGGAGGAGGGTCATAAATTTTATTCTACAATTCTGTTCTAAAAAAATCACATTCTCTCTCCAGAATGTGGAAGATCAGCATTTATTAATGCATGACCAGACAGTCATTAGAAAAGGTCAGTAAGTGCGCATTCTGCTGTTTGTTTTATGCTTGCTTTTTAAAAAATGCATTTTTATACTTCTAAATGATGGGTTTAGTTGGGGGTAGATTGTTTTGGAATAAGATTTCCTTTTATGTGACCTTTTTTAAAAGGAAGTTTCTTGGAAACAAAAGAGGGTTGTTCTCCCCAGCCCCCTTTTGCATGAGTTGGCATGTGTGCCTGAGGCTTGTCTTCCACAACCCATTTACTCCAAAGTAAGTGGGTTGTGGATTTGACTAGTGTGTGTTTGTTTTGCATACCAATGCCTAAAAAGGCCTTATTTATTCAAGGCATGCAATTTGGGTCCAATAAAATGGATTTAAAATGGGTTGTTAAATTTTCTTGTGTAGCTAGGAAATTTGAACTAGTTTGAACTGTAATTTCTCAAGAACAATTCTTAATCACTGTACCAGAACAGATAGTCTCTCATCTATAACCTACAAATTGGTTAACTGTTGCTGCCCCTGCAAACATTTACACTTTGTTTCAACCAGAGCAAATTCCTGTACAATTGCATTGGTTTGAAGAGATTTTCCAATTAAGAAATTATCTATGGACATAGAAGACAAGAATCAAATATTAGTGCAGATACTCTTTTAATATTTGATCTTTTTTCATTTCCCATGTAGTTTTGTTTCCAGGACTGTTTAGCAATGCAGATACAATATAGCTGAAAAATTATTTTTAAATAATTTTAAATAGTGCTTTAGTAATCTATTTTGGTAGCTGATTGGGACTGAAGAATAACTGTTATTCCACTAATCTAAGGAAGAGTAGGTATTGAACTCAGATTCTACAGAAGGATAGTATACTACAGAAAAGTCCAGTATTTATGATGATTTTAATTAATTTGTGCAAACCAATCAGGAAAAATAACTGCTTCAGGCAGAAATTTTATTTTTCGCTTGGACCCCAGTGTTACTTCTAGTAGAGTCCCTTCAGTATGAGAGAAGGAGAACTTATCGCCACTGCCATGAATAATTTTTTTAAAAAGTGATGGAATTTAGCTGTACATGCTCTTACAGGGGCTCGTGCAAAGTAAAATAGTTGGCAGACTTCCTAGGCAGGGAGAAATGAGTTAAACTACTAGATGCTGCTGAATGGATGAGAAAGGAGTTTGGTTAGCATTGATCCACACAGAAAAAGCTTCAATTGCTGGCATTTATAAAGCTGCTGGTAGGGTGGGGAAGCAAGGTAAATGACATTGTTTTGTTCCTTGTTGACTTCGCTTTCCCCTCCCTAGTTTGCATGTCATCTCTAAGTCAAAGGAGGGTTTTGTCTGAAACCTTAGGGTGACTTGGAGGGGAAAAATGTGTCTGAGAAAAAACAGAAATGTTTTGCAGCAAACTGCAGATCTGAGATTTTTGTTAACCACTTAACTATTCTC
This sequence comes from Varanus salvator macromaculatus, assembly GCA_023646645.1. Classification (NCBI taxonomy): domain Eukaryota; kingdom Metazoa; phylum Chordata; class Lepidosauria; order Squamata; family Varanidae; genus Varanus; species Varanus salvator. The sequence continues at coordinate 14,224,306 of JAIXND010000771.1, read as the reverse complement.
TCCTGTTAGTGCCATCCGCTTGAGAATCCTCAAGTATTGGGTATGTGGGTTTAAATACTTTACTGTTGGCACAGTCCAGCAGACTGGGGGGGGGGGCGGGGGGGAGAGGATAAAAATGAAAAAAGTGGGGGGAAAAAAAGGGGTTGGACTTCAACTTTCCAACACTTCACTTCTTCCAAAGTGTGTCCAGGTAGCAGTTAAGTTCCACTGCTTTTCTTCCTAGAATTTAATTTCTGTAATGTGTGGATGTCATTTCAGTAAGTGCAAGGGAAAAAGAGCCCTTGTTTGCTGTGTTTTGGTTGTTCGATGAACTGTGCATTTTTGTAGCATTAATAAAGCTGAACATTTCTGTCAAGAGTGGGTTGAACTCTAGATCTTAAAATGTCAATTTTGGGGTTTTTTAAGGCATGCAAACAGATCTGTTAAATTGTAATGATGTAGGTTTCCCTAAGAGGAGGGAGAAACACCATCCGTTTTTTTGTTTCCATCTTGTTTTGTATATCTTGGTTCTCTAGGTCCCATTTCATTAACGAAAAACAATGCATTAGGTCTCCCTTGCCAGAAGGATGGACTCATCGGGGTAGTGATCAATCCCAACGAAGTGTTCTGCTCTGTTCCTGGGAGGCTCTCTCTCCTCAGTTCAACATCTAAATATAAAGTGACAGTAGCAGAGGTTCAGAGAAGGCTCTCCCCCCCAGAATGCCTCAATGCTTCTTTGCTGGGAGGGGTTCTTAGAAGGTAGGAGCCCGTGCTTTGTTTTTTTTCTTTTCCCTTCCCCTCTGCCTCCAAACCATCCCTGTAACCGGACCCTCTTGTGCCAAACTGAAAGTGAATCCTTTCTTGTCCTTCAAACCATGTATGTCGAGAGAACACAAAATAAATCTGTAAAGAGAAATACAATCACTGCATCCTAATCGAGTTTATTTCCAAGCATTGTGTTCACACTTTCTCTCTTCTCTTTGCCACCCTTTGCATTTCCAGAACTGAAAAGTGCTGTAACAGCTCTAGAAATGCATTCTATTCCTGTTAATAGGATGCTTTCCCTCTCAATCAAAAAAAAAAAAAAGTGCAGATTGTGTTATTTATGTTCAGTTCGCTTTGCTCAACCATGTCTGCACAATATTTAAATGGCATTCACATAAATAAATTGTCCATTGATTTTATTATTTTTTTCCAATCGGGGTAACGATTCAAGAGTCTGTTATGAGTGCCAAGTGGCCAGGAAAAAAGACCTTTTCGGTGCAAAATTTGAGGTGCCTTTTATTTTACCAGCAATGCAATTAACATTATTGCCTGTTAATATTTCCACATTGAGCCATTGCTAAGAGTACAGGAGCTGGCCGCCCAGATTTCTACAGGGAGAGAACTCTGAGCAAAGTTCATAATGTTCTGGCAATGTATCTAAAAATAAACACATAAGTGCATTTAAAGAGTGTGGCTACTTTTTAATAGGGTGGCTACTTAACTATCACCAGAAAGAGGACAAGGTTGCATAATGCTTGCATGTGCTAAGTGAAATGTTCAGACACCAGTTTGAACAATCGCTATCATTTAAATAGAAATGGAGTACTTCACATGATGCTGGGGATATTCAGCATCTGGTGAGGCCATGTGCCGCCCTTTCTGTTGTCAGGTGCTAATTGTTAATGGGAACTTGTGATAGTTCTTCCTCTTAGCTTTGCAATTTGGACCGGACAGCTCTTTAAAGAAAGGCTGCCTTCCTTTCTTACAGAGGGCTGTTCTCCTCTGGAGGAGGATGCACAGTTGCTGTCCTTTTAAAATACCTTCAACATCTGTTGGTGTGTTTGAGGAATAGCCAGTAATAGCCTCTGAAAAACAGGCTGAGATGAGAAGGGAAGTATGCCTGTGTGTTTCTGTCCTTTCCCTAAATGGCACCATTCATTTTGATGGATTGCACATCAGCCTGCCCTATCCTGGTGCCTGTCAGGAAGGTTGGATTACAGCTACCCAATGCCTAGTATTTCCAGAGGGCACCGGGTTGGGGAAGGCTGATTAGGATTGCAGTCTTGGTTAATATCCCTCATCCAACAAAAGCTCACCTGATGCCCTGTGCATATACAAGGTTTTAATTTTCATTATATTTGGTCATAATTTTGACGGTGTAAAGGCAAAGTGTACCCTCTCCTCTGGTCCTGCTTTCTTTTTGATCTTGTTTTCTGATGTCTGTGTGACAGAGCATGAAAAAGTAGGTCAGAGCTTGTTTTGTCATCTCCCCTTCCCAACTGAACTGTATGAATGTCAGTAACTTGCCATTTTCCAATTGCTTCTAAACACAACCTCTTTCAGAAATGCAGCTAAATAAACCCAGCCCATTTCTTTCCCTGCATACAGGGCCAAATCTAAAAACGGTGGCCGATCACTAAGGGAGAAGCTGGACAAAATTGGCTTGAACCTTCCAGCTGGCAGAAGGAAAGCCGCAAATGTAACATTATTGACATCACTTGTGGAAGGTCAGTCTTGATTCTTCATTACTTTTTTCTTTAAAAAGCCTTTCCGGGTAAAAGAGTGAACTGCTTAAGTTCTGTCTGCAATGAAAATGTCTTTTGAAATGGAAGTATTTATACAAGGTTCCCACCTTTAGCTGAAGCACAGATTTGTTTATCTGATATGTTGTGGCCCACCAATTTATCTGAAATAGAAAGAACAAGGGGTGGAGTGGAGTACACTTTGGTGCACTTCGGGTGTACAGTCCTCAAATATTACATTTAATGGGCAATGGGCCATTAAAACCTTGCAGAATATGGATACAGCTACTGGGGACAAGGTGGTTGGAATTGTGTAAGTGTAAAGGACCCGAGAAGGAGGATTAACATCCTCAATGTGTTTTCATTTCTATACCATTCCATAGACAAAGCTCCTGGGTGATGTACCTGATACCTGTCTTACTTCCATGCAGTTCTCTTGTGAATGAGGAACTGATCTGTGCTGGTGTGAATTTTGCATTCATGGAAGCTTTTCTCAGTTTGTGCTCATGGAAGAAGCCTTCCTCAACGTGGTTCTCCAGATGTTTTGTACTACACCTCCCATCATCCCTGATCATTCATTTGGCAGTGATGGCTGAGGCTGATGGCAGACGTAGTAAAGAACCTGGAGGGTGCCATTCTGTGGGAAGCTGAGGTGCAGCTGCGTTTCTCAAAGCTTCGATGGCTGAGGCACACTGGTAACCTTCGCCTCCGGCTGTAACTGGAGCCATGTTGGAGTCGAATGAACCCCGCTCTTATGGTGGAACTGGACTTTGCTGCACCACTGTTCTCTGTACAAGTTACAGCATTGTTTGAAGCAGACTGTTTGAAGCCTCTCCTGTGGGATAGCAGGAACCATTCCATCATTTGACGAACATATTTTGTTGTCTTTTTTATTGTCTCTGGGCATATGTGTACCCAACCAGGCAGTTTAGAAACTGTTGTCCTGGTGTGTAATTTTTTAAAAGCTCTGTGCAGAGATGAAACATTGCTAAAAGCAGCTATTAAAAGCTGAGAAGAGAGTTCTAAAATTACTAATGAGATCTCCCCGACTAAAGACATACAGACGAGTCCAAAACAGAAGAACTTGTTCCGAAAGCTTACTTGGGAACGGAGAGATCTAAATGCCCTGGAGCAGCCAACTGCAGTGATGAATGATTCCCCAGTGGAATTCTCAGAACTCTTACTAATTTATTTATTTTTAAACTGAAGTTTAAAGGTTCTGATTTCCAGATGGGATGCTAATGGAATTAGTTCCAGTTTTCTGATATGTGGGCTTGTATTAGATGTTGTTACTGCTACTTGAATTTGGCAAGAAACTTGAAGGCAAAAACCGGGACCTATAGTCTATGGTCTTAAAATATTTATATTTGAATGCTAAAAATAAAGAACAGTGTTTGCAAATGAACATAATATAGCCACATTCTTGAGGCAGTTGAGATTGGCTGTGATCCTTGCTGGATAAAAGTCTAGCAAATTTGAATTGCTGCATTTAATGTGTGAAATGATCTCTGTTGTTTCGTTCACAGAGCTTATCTCTCTGCTTTTTAATTCTACTTTAAAAGTACCCAGAGCAACGGAAGACATCCTAAAACAATTTTAACTAAATGCAGCTTGTAAAAAAGAGCTAGGCAACTTGTGGCCCATCAGATTCTTTAACCTTCAGCTTCCATCATCCTTAGTCAGTGGTGAGGGACTATGGGAGTTCTAGGGCAAAACATTTAAAGAGCCACAAATTGCCCAATGTAAAATCAAACTCCCACTTTAGTATGCCATCTGATACATTTTTAGATGGGGCAGGGCAGATGTCCTACAGTTCCAGAAGGACTGTTTTCCTATCTAAAAGATGCACAGAACTACATTCTTACAAACCCAACTGAGCAGTAGCAATTTCTTATACATATTTATAACTGTATAAATTATTTCAATTTTACAATAAATTGCCACCAGTCTTTAATAACTTTCAGGGCAAAGAATGGTTTCTGGATAAGTATTAGCAGAGCTATCTTGCAGAAGAATGGAACAACTAGGGTCTTCCTTTCCCCAAAGGGTAGGACTAAAACCAATAGGTGGAAATTGCAGGAAAGGCAAGCTTCTGATAAATACTAGCAGGAATCTCTACAGCTATTTGGGCTTGGATCAAACTGCTGAAGGCAGTGATGGGTGTTTCTTTTAAGCAGAGTTGTTGACTGTTGTTAGAAATACCATAGTTGTATCCTGTAGAATAGATCTTCTGCTGATGAGTATTTGGACTGGATGACTTCTAAACATAACTTCCCAACTCAATTCTCTTTTTTTGGTTGGTGGATGATTTTAATGAAAGCTAAGCATAAGTACAAACAGAGATTAACAAAATTAGATTTAAATAAGTAAAATAGAGTAGATTTTTAAAACCAGGTTACATATTTATAGCCCAACTAAGCTGTAAAGTCAGAAATTAATAGATTTGCAGTTGAATTTTTAAGCATCCCTCCTTAAGAAACTGGAATACCCTGATCTAGTTCACAATGCATGAATATTGCTTGTTTGGGCGATGTGTATTGAATGTCAAATCAGTTCATGAATTGCCTCCACAGAAAACAGTTTTTAAAAGTTTTTTTTTTTCAAAGTAATACTTGTAGTATTTGATCTGTGGTATTGCAGTCGTACAGTCAAGTGATGAACTTCCACATGTGACTCCCTTCTCCCCCACCCCCCAATGTTCATCCTCTGAACTTTTATAGGGCCAAATCTGCCGACACCCTATGGTTTTTCAGTACCTAGAATGTGAGCTGGGTGAATTTCTGGGTGAATCAATCCATCAAAGGGAATAGTTGTTCCACCAGGTGTTTTGACGAGTGTCATTCATTCCTAGAGGAGGTGTTTGTTTCAGGCTGCATGAAGAACATGGAAGCTGATATTCTGAGTCATCCATGTCGTTTCAGTTCCTGTCTGACTTCTAAATATATTAGCTGTACTTGCTACAGATTAATAACTTTGTCCTCACTCACTGTCTAGCAGAAACACTGGAGGAAGATGTCAAGTATTTGTTGAAAAGACAGAATTTAGCCCACAAATGATTTGGAGACCCATATTAGACAGCCAGTGTGGTGCAGAGGTTAGAATGTTGCACTGGGAACCAGAAGATCCCAGTTCTAGTGTTCCCTTAGGCTAAGGTGACACAGTGATCCATCTCTCATAGGCTTGCTGAGAGGATAAAACAAAGAGGAGGACCATACAGAACCATTTAAGGTTCCTTGCAAGAGGAATAAAGACAGGATATAAACATCATAAAATATTTTATAGCAGGACTTCTGTTGTATATCTAGTATTACAGAGTAGAGTTCCAGATTTCCAGAAAGAAAGAAAGCTATTTGCAATGATTGGATATAAGTGATCAGATGATCTCCATAAAATGTTTCCTCTATTTTCTCCTTAGAAATCTGGTAGCATTTTAAAAATAACTGGCAAAAAAAAATTGTCATTGTTCTGTGCCATCAAGTCGTCTCCAAATTAAGTTGAATGAACGACCTTGGAAATGTCCTGTTCTTGGCAGCACTGCTCAGCTCTTGTAAATTCAAGGTTGTGGCTTCCTTTAGATGTTATGCTCTTAATAGGATCTATCACTGAGAAATAACATGTGCAAAGTTCTTGTGCAGACCATAATTGTGGAAGAATCAAGTAAGCAAATTTTTTCTTTTCCTACATTTGTCCTATTTTCAGGTGAAGCGGTACACCTTGCCCGGGATTTTGGCTATGTCTGTGAAACTGAATTTCCTTCTAAAGCTGTGGCTGAATACTTGACTCGACCCCATCTGGGTCGCAATGAGATGGCCACCAGGAAGAACATGCTGCTTGCTGCAAAGTAGGTATTTTGTCTAATAGGAGTCTCTTTGCTATAGAACAATCTGTGAGCGTTTGCATAGCACCCCTAAGATGTCCTAATGCTTAAACAACTTTCCTCAATAATCCTAAGGAGACAAATGTAAAGATTGTTGATTCCATAAATATGGTAGATTTCAGGACAGGAGCAATTCTGAGGCTTACTTAGGGCTTTCTACTAGGCTTTAGGCTACTCTGGCTCCAGGTTTGGTCATGGTGGGAAGTTTGATGTAGTGGCCAGTGAGGGTTAGGGCTTACCGTGTGGTAGCAGCAGCCTCTGAGTTGTCACCCTATTATAATTCCCACAATGCCCTGGAGTGCCCACAGTATTGTTGCTCTGGAGCATTGTGGGAAATATTTCTGCAGTGACTTGTAGCTGCCATCCCAGGGCAGTTTGAGCCTAGTTCTGCTTCTCATTGTGAGGGTGAGGTTTGAAGAGGAAACTCCCGATTCTTGGATTAGTCTCTTGGCCCGTGAGCTATAGTACATCTTGGTTTGTGAAACAGATGGTGGGCTCATTCCGTCTGTCTGCATGTCATGATAAGAGCCGGCTGGAGCTGGAGGTCAGACTAGATGGCCCGGGAGACCCCTCTGACTCGCTCTGGTTCTATGTTTCTGTGTCTTTTGTTTTTTTGGGGGGTTTTTTTTTGGTGAAATGTGTATGGGACTTCAGCAGAATACTTAAGGAGATCTTATTTCCCTCTTTGTTCTTTGTTTTTTTAAAAACAAAAGTTCGTGGTGGTTTTTCAGAGAGACAATATAAAACAGATGCTGCTTCTGACAGTGGTATACAGAGTTCCTAGGTGAAGCAAGAGCTGCAAAAAGGGCAAAGCTCTTGAGTTTTCTATCTCCCTGGCATCCAGTGATCAGCTCCTGCCCAAGCGCCATAACAAGGGGAACTTGTTTTTTCCCATCACCCACTCCCAGAACCTCCTCTTAAGAAGTAGACACACCAAGGACATGTCACGAATGCGAACCACTTGCCTGCAAACGAAAGCCGAGTTCTGGGCCAGGGCCAAGGCCTGGGCTCTCAAATTAATTTGGGGAGTAAGGAGCAATCTATACCAGAACTTTAGAAACATTTAAAATTGGCAAACTTTCCAATTGGTGCTTAAGTTTGGGAGGTTGGCATCTGATAAGATTTCACGGAAATATCTCTATTGCTTGTGTCTGCATATCTTCAGCAGGAGAACCAAAATGATCCTGGGCCTGGATGCCAGGGTCAGTTCTCAACTGTTGAGTGTGTCCCTTTACCACAATCGAAATGAGGCTTATTTATTTAGTTGTTTGACTTTTGCCCAGTGAGTTTCAGTAACAACGGTAGTGAGTATGACATGTTTCTGATCCAAGGGGACTACTGTTTTGAGACAGAGAGGAGTTCTGATATTATTTTCTTCTAGGAAATTCTTCTCTTGCTTTTTTAATATAGAGAGCAGCAGCTCTTAAGTGGACACACCAAGGACATGTGAATTCAAAATACTACCCTGCAAATTAGAGCTGAGTTCTGGGCCAGGGCCTGGGCCTGGGTTCTCAATTAATTTGGGGAGTAAGGAGTGACCACAGGTGGTCGTGGTACAGCCTCTCCCAAAATCTACAGCCTGTGGGATAAGTTTTTTCTTCCAGCCCCCAAATTAGAAGTTAAGTTGTGACCTGCATGCCATCTGACATCTGGAAAAGCCAAACTCTGCAATGTGGATTGTGCAAAGCAGAGTGACCTTTTTATATTACATAAGGAATTGAGCAATGCTTTCAAACTTAGCTCTGCAGCTGAAAGGACTGGTAACTGCCTTTTGAAGATAACAATAGAAGCATGGGTTCCCAAAGATGCTGAATGCATCTGACTAGAATGACTGGGTTCAGACAACACAAGAAATCATACTCAAAGGCTGACTATGGATTGAGTGTAGGCTGTTGTTGAACTGTGGTTTATTACTGGTCATTCTGTTGTCTGATCCCCACTGTGCTAACAAGCCATGAACAACCCATGGTCTGTTGTTGACCCAGGAATAGTGGGTTGTTCCCCATGGTTTGTTATCTCAGCTGGATTCAGAACAGTATGTCTCAACAGCCTGGTATTTAACAACATTCAATGCTCAACTGCTCAGTGAAGAGCAGATTGGGTTCCCATGATTACAGAACCCAGTAAAAGAGCCAGTTGGATGACTCTTGCTTAGGCTGAAGTTGAAGAGCTACCTAAACATGGATCATGTAGTGCTTTTTAAAGCAGCAAATTTACCCTCAAGCAAAATGCTGCTCTTCCCATTTTCTATATCAAACGTCTGTTTTTTGGGTTTTCTGTGGTTTTGTCTCAGGATTTTTGTGAATATTGAACTGTTCTATGGGTTTAGTTATTTTGTTAAAGAAACCAAAGATGTTGGATAGACCCTGATATTCTATATAACTCTGCCTTCTGTATTGCAGCCCTCTCAAGATGGGTTGAACTACAGCTCCCATAATCTCCTGGCTGGGGGAATCTGGGAGTTGTAGTCTAACACATCACATTAATTTTTTTTGTGGCCACTTTGGGGTTCAGCTTGTTTTATTTATGTTCACTGAATCTGCTGGTGAAATTTTCTTCCAAGTGAACTCGGAGGAGATACTCAGGAAGAAATTTTGAGGGCAACTTGCCGTCTCACTTCATTGTATGTTAGCTCTTATGAGGATTACAGCCTTTTCTGAACAAAAGAGTGTTGCGTGTTTTTTCATTTGCAGCTGGATAGAAAAGTGGTTATTTGAAAGTGGTGCTTAAAAAGTCAACGGGAGGAAGTTAAGTGGCTTTTCATTTTAATTGTGTCTTGGGAAATGTTTTGAGTTCAATAGGTACTATGTGCCTCTTGCATAATGGCACAAATCCCAGTGATCCCTGTGGGTTTTTTTTCCTAACTGTGGAACATTTAGAGCCTCTTGGGTACATCCCCTTGTGGATCTGATTGCATTAAATAAGAATAGAACGGATACAGCTGGCATTATCTCTGAATGCAAAGGAAAGCTTTGATAGAATGTATTCAGAACTGATCTTTACCACACTGAGAAATTGTAAATTTCCTCCAGAATTTTAGAATGAGTTAAAATTGTATACAAAGCTCCTAGAGCCAGAGTTAGGCCCAATGGTGGTTTGTCTTGAGTTTTGTTTTCTGCTTTTGTCTTGAGAGAGAGGCACTATGAAGGCATCTCCTGCTTTTCCATTGATATTCAATTTATGTTTGGAAACTCTGGTGTGTGCTGTTCAAAAGATTCTAGTTTTCCTGGATTTGGGCACAATGCATTAGAATATAAATTTATTCTCTGTGCTAATGATCTTCTATTGTTTAATTTGCAACTCCATTCTTCTGTTCTGCTTTGGTGCAGATGCTGCACAGTTATCTGGTTAGTCTATTTAACTTGTCAAAGCTGGAATTCATGTCTGTTAGAGAGGACACACCACACAGTGTGTTAGCCAACTGACAATTTAGTTTGTGTGCTGTGTCTATTTTTGTCCCAAGAAACATATCACAAATTATTAAATTTAATTTGAATAAGTTAATTAATGAAGTCTCAAGGGACATTGACAGATGGGCATTTACAGAAAGTCTATTGGCTAGAGTAAATATGCATCAAAATGAATGTTATACCTCAAATTGTTTGTTTTTGCATAGTATTTATATTTGGCAAATATTTCTAGAAGCTGAATGCTTTGCTTCATACATTTAAGGATTTTCTTTCTTATCACACACATCCTCAAAAGGATGCAGTTTTGATCGAAGAGGGTTGATTAGGTCTTCCTGACCTTTCCTTGTACCATCAGGCCATTTACTGGCTTGTACTAGACTCTGGTCTTTAGTGCATAGATTAGGTGCCTTTCCCGGGTCAGTTTTGGAATCTTCTTTTCTGGGTTCTCTTCCCAAGTGGAATGCTCTGGACTCTTCCTGTACCAAGTGGCAGCTAGACTGCAGTGGCGAATATTTTCACATGAGCTGTAGTCTGATATATTTCCTCATACGCGGTTAACTTTATGGGGAAATCCAGGTTTTAAAAATTGGCAAAGAACTTTTGTTTGTCAGACTTGGAGAGACAGGCTGATTTTTACTTTGGATCTGCTTGTTAGTCCCAAGGCTAATTTTCCGTCATTTACTGCTTGGTGTGCTAAATTTCTGCTGCCTGACAAGATATGCCATTGAAACATTTGTTAGAAACCAGATTTGGTTCTGCTGTTTTTGCAGCTTCAGGGGTGCCTGTGCATGGAAAGCTTTGGTTCAGATGAAACAGTTACATTGGCCTATATTTTTTGTCCATAAATATGTTACATGGGCTCTTAACTAAAAATACTGCTGTGAACTGGAGCACCCACATTTCCTGATAAGTGGAGTGCTTTATTATTTAATATGCAGGGGATCATGAGAAAAATGTTTCATAGAATCATAGAATGGTAGAGTTGGAAGAGGCCATGAAGGCCATAGGGCCAACCCCCTGCTATAGCAGGGCACCAAGTTACACCATCCTGCTCAGATGGCTGTCCAGGTTCTTTCTGAATGTCTGTTGTGGGAGAGCCCACCAGTTCTCTAGGCAGCTGGTTCCACTGTCATACTGCCTGGACAATATTGGAGTTTTGCACCCTAATGTGCTGTGGATGGATGGATGGATGGGGTGGGGATGAGAGGAAACATCTGCATGGGGAATGCTTCCCTTCCCTTCCCAGCTGCCGCTCATCCCTGCCTGTGTGCACAAGGCTCATGAAATCCAGTAGGCTGCACTCCACTGCATTGCATCTTGTTTTTGGACTATGGTCAGCCATGGTTAAGTGAAACCGCAGTAACTGAAACAGTGGATGTGGGGGTTTTGCTGTATTTGAATAATAGTAGTATCTTCTGTTATGTGCTAATATATAGGAATACATACTATATATAACTAGGGTTATGGATCTTTTAAAACATTCTATTGAAAAATTGCAATGTTGTCAATTTTGTTCATTAATGGTGTGTGTTGCTTTTCTGTTGCCACTGCACAATATTTAAAAAAGAAAAGAGAAGCCTTTCGGTTGTGTCTAAGATTACATTTCTGCTTCTGCAAGCTTTGTAGGCTGCTTTAGGCTCATACTTAGTATATGTTTTGAAATATGTAGATACTTCCCCATGAGCCATTGGTGTTCAGTAAGAGACAGATCCGGTTTTACTCCTTTCATTTCCAAATGTGGAATTTCTCCAGTTACAAAGTCTTCAACTGGTTAATAAAGAAGATCTAGGTAGAAGTTCATATCAAAGGAAATTATCATGACGCTAGGATTATAATAGCCTTCCCCAACCTGGTGTTCTCCACATATGTTGGACCGCAGTTCTTGGCATCACCCAGACAAGATGCTGGGAGTTGTAATCTAATGCATCTGGAGGGAACAAGATTGGGGAAGGTTGGATGATAGCAATCACTGAGCAACCGGTAGAGATCTTACTATCAGGGTGGTGTGTAATTTGTTCCACAGAAATTCAGATAGGTGCACAGTGTGGCATTGTCCATAGAATTCAGCTCCCTAAGGTCTTCAGATTAAAGTCAAGTTAAATTTACTGTGACAGGGTTGAAATGCTATCATATCACTCTAGTTTTTATTAAAACTTTGCTTGCTTGTTTGCTTCAGGACCTAATTCAAAGCCAGAAGGTCCTACATGCTGCCCTGGAAGTGTTTTCTCTCCAGGATGTGTTCCAGTGAGGCATTGCATTGTCTTCTTCTGTGCATCGAAGTCAGCCTGCACTCAGATCAGGACCTATTTTCGTTCCCTCCCTTTCTTTCACCCCCGTCAAGGATCTATTTTTTCCCTCCCCTGCCCTCCCCACTAGAGAATAAAATGAAAGTGAGAAGAGTGGGCATTAGTCTAGCTTAAGTTCCATTCTTTTCAATGAACCTACTCCTAATGTAGGAGTAACGTTGGATTGAGCCCTGCAGAAGCAACCCTCTGTTCCTTTGAAGGCAAAATGGCAAGCAGCCCTCTGGTTCCCTGGTGGAGTCCCCAGGCTTCAAAATTTTGCAGCTCTCTTCCTAGCTCACAGAGACAGAGGCTCATCTTTGGAAGCTTCCTCTGTGCTGCAAGCATTCTACTTACCCTCCACCAGTGGAATTTTGGTAGAGAAGGCAAAACAAAAGCCATCCAGGGATGCATGAAGAGGTGCTTCCAGTCTTCAGGATCTAGAGCCTTCCGTTTCCCCCTTAGAATGGGACGAGACTCTTCCGAGCCTGGAAGTGGCTTGGCTTTGGTGCTGGCTCCAGGTTTCCTCCTAGCCCCCCTTCTTCTCACCACCAGCTGCTGTTGCTACACATCACTTTTCCTTGCTACACCTTGCTTGCTTCATAGCCAGAGGGCCCGTGAGCAAGCAGGCGTTGTACTGTCTGCCCCTCTTTCTCATCTCCCATTGTCTGGGCCAGAACAGGAGGATGGCTGGGGGAAACTGGTCACAGAGGAGGAGTGAGTCTATAGCGTTTGTGTCACTGGGCCATTGTTTGGGTGAGGGCCCTCAGCCAGTGCCCAGCCATACCTACCATGAACACCAGTCTTCAATGCTTCTTTCCCTCCCATTGGGAGGAATGGAAGGGACAGTTTTGTCTTTTTAAGGGCACCGAAAAGAAGAATGCCTCTTCCCTATATTCTACCTTGTCAGCTTGGGTGTGGCAAAACTTGGGGATCAAGCAGTTCCTCCACCCCCATTTCTCCTTCCCTGGACTGCATAGGCTGTTTTGTTCCAGGCTTAAAGCAACTGTGCCAAAGGCCTTCTGCCTTGTTCTTCCTTCTGCACTCCCCCCTCCCCTACTGCAAACTGCAGCTGCAGTGTCTTGCTGATTATACTAAATAATCCCATTGTGATACACTAAAAAGTAGCCCTGGTTAATCTACTAGCAGGTTTTTATTTGTTTGACCTTTTTTGAACAAGCACTTTTGGAAGCACCATCTCAAAAGGGGCATTCTGTTGTGTCTTTCACACAGGAAGCAAAACTGCCACATGGCTGAGGCTTTCCTGTGATCTTTGCTAGCTCCAGCTGACATAGTCATCCCCTGAAAATGCTTTTTTAAAAGGCCTTTTTCTGGATGCAGATTTGATTAATCAATAAACTATGTTTAAAGGGGGGAAAACTGGCCAGATTTTTGTAATCAGGCAATAATCCAGAAAGACCACAGAGTTCTGTTTTAATTCATGGCTTGTCCTGATCTACATGTTTCCATTTTGTCATTGTAGAATCTGGACCACCTTGCCACAGGGCGGTGGGGGCTTATTTATGTCTCTGATCGAGAGCAAGCCTGATTCAGCTCACCCGGAGACAGGAGAGATTCCAGGCTGATTCTTCCTTCAGGATGATGGTTGCTGGGTGCGCTTGTGCCAGCACTTTGCTCTCCTGAGACCCAGTCTCCGTGACAGAGCACAGACATCTCTGCTTAGAAGGATCAGGGTTGGGGTGCTGGTGCCATCTCTGCCTGAGGTCCTGGAGAGGACTTGCCTGTTAGAGCAAGCATAAATAGGCCATTAGAGTGGTCCATAACTGGACTGTTGGGATGACCTAGTATGAGGCAAGTTATGTTCCAGGCAGGACAATTTTACAAGTGGCTCAGTTGGTCAGGCCATGATGCAGGTAATGTCAAGGCTGTGGGTTCAATTCCCATGTGGAAGTCCTCTAGGTTGGTGGTGGAACCCACATTTTGCATGCAGAAGGTTTGAGTGCAGAGATTGGTCTCTGTGAACCATGCCTATGGGCGTTTGCACCCAGGCACTCCATCCCCAGTGTCTCTAGGCACATCTGGAAAAGACCCCTGTCTTCAACATTGAAAAACAGCTGGTAGTCACTGTGAATACTCCTTGACTCAAGGGACAACTGGTCTGGCACTACCTACCTCCCATGGATGTTCTAAGCTGAAAATGGGGTGGGCAGCTACTTATCGATTATTTGCTCACGCAAGCATTGCTCCAAACCCCTGCCTACACCTGTCTGGCTGCAATATTTAAGGGTGTGCACATGCACGTGTGTGTGTGTGCATGAAACATTTCTCCTGGGGGGCATTTTGGGGGCAGAAATGCTGGGCTGTTCTGTTTTGCACCACTGTACTGGTATAGCTGGTTGTGATCCCCTCACTCATTAAACTAGCTGTATATCTCTGGAGAGTGGGGATGGAGAAGGCTGAGGGCCAAATCTTATTTGGGAAGAACTCTTGGGGAACTGACTGCACTTCAGTGGTGGGTGGTACCAAAAGCAAAAGGGGTGGAGCAAAAAAAAAAAAAAGCCAGCATATTTAGCTGAAAGCTCCTTGCTATCAATAGCTAAGCCTTGGGAGAGGCATTTCAGACTTTTCAAATGAAGGGGGAAAGACACAAAAGTCAGGAAACTACCAAATGGATCTTAGTTTGGTGGGAAGGAGGTGGGGGAATCCGAGAAGCCTGGAACTGGCCCTTGGACCAGAACTTCCCTCTTCCTGAAGTTCAGGGGAAGGGGCGCTTTTTCCGATTGGTGTACTGTTGCTGATGCCTCTTCTGGTGACATGTGTCTGTGTGTCTTTTGCAGACAGATCTGTAAAGAATTCACAGAGCTCCTCACCCAGGACCGAACCCCTCTTGGTAACACAAGGCCAAGCCCGATTTTAGACCCTGGCATCCAAGGCTGCTTGACTCACTTCAGCCTCATCACGCACGGCTTTGGAAGTGCTGCAATCTGTGCTGCCATGACATCTGTCCAGAACTACCTGAACGAAGCGCTCAAAATCGCGGACAAAAGCTACATGAATGCAGGGGAACAGAGCCCGGCAGAAACCAATAAAAGCATTGAGAAGATGGACAAGCATCGGAAGTGAGAGACAGACAGACAGACAGACAGACAGACAGACAGACAGACAGACAGGAGGAAAGCTTCCTAAAGCCGTTCTCACACACAGACTTAAGATCTTCTTGCCAGGAGGGCATGTAGATATCTGTTACAATTTGCTTTGAGGTGTGTTTATTTTTCAAGCATACATTTTTGGATCCTCCATGCGATACACATGTTGGGTTTCCCCCCCTCTCTTCTTGAAAGCTGCTGCTATGCAGAAATTGTGGGACCAAGTATCGGAAGGTAACATGGGTGCAACTATCTTTAAACACTAAAAACTGGTGCTATTTTTTATTGCATGGAAGTCTGTTACGTGCTGTTTCTAGATACTTGGGCAAGATCCGTCCTTTCCTTTTGGGTACCTTGGCTCGACTGAGACGCGACTCTAAACCATTAATCTAGAGCGGGAATGGGCAGTGCAAAGGTCCACTGGCCCATGGGCACCCTCCCTCTGTAGGCTGCACCTCTCCATCCCAAAAATAAATATTTTTGAAAGGGTGCCCATAGTGGCTAAATCTGAGTTTTTGTTCACTTCATACCTACTACAGAGCATCCAAAGGGCCAAATCTAGCTTGCAGGCAAGCTATTTTCACGACTTTGGGCAATTCATAGTCAGTATGGATGCTTTCCTGCCAAACTGAAATCCTTTGGTGGCCATTTTACCCTTGTCTCCTTCCTTTAGTGGGCCATACTCCTCCAAGGGCCGTACATAAATGAATAAAAGAAATAATTTTAAAAATTGAATCTTCTGGAAAATTTGTGTCCATAATGGATGAATTTTCCTTTTGGTGGCTCTGTGCCCTTTACGGAGCACTAAAAGGGTCAAATACGTCCTGCAGGCAGGCTAACGTTGACCCTTTGGGCTTTTCATAGGCACGACTCATTCAAACAGAGGCCCTCTTTTGCCTCCTGTACTTCTCCTTTCATAGATCACCTCCCCAGAGGCTGGATATGAATGACTAATAAAATCTCTTTTTAAAAATGTTGTCCATGGAGAGTATATGTAATGCTTTGGTTACTCTGTAACCACTGCAGAACAAGAAAAGGGTCAAATTTAGCTTGCATCCCATAATTGCTACGCATGCCTTTCCCCAACCGCCTCTGATTTGTGGGGATAGAATGGCAGAGACTGCATGTTGTCCATCCATATTCTAGAGCTATGTGCATGGGTGTGCTTCTCAAGCCTCAGGCTTTACACTCCCTTTTCTCTTGTGCAACCGTGGGAAGATAGTTGGAAATATCTCCTTCCTATGCGCCACTAGCCAGGGTTGTGTCTGAAAAGGAACAAATCATGGCTTATTGAAATTATGGTAATTAAAAATACTTGGCTCATTAAACCATGGTTTAATCCTGGTTTGTTTCAATGAATCACAGTTCACGCTAATCATAGTGTATCCTTTCCAGATAGTTAAACAGGAGTCAGATATTTTCAGTCTTTTTTTCTCCCTGCTGCTCAGCTGCAGGGTCAGCTGGGATGGGGAGGTACACAGACAAAGAACAAGCTCATTAAAGTGGTTTCATGTCATGTCTGCAGTAGGCCAAATGCAGGCTGCTTTTGTAGCAAGGCCCTCTCTGCGGAGGGTATGTGTTGGCTTATTAGTCCATGCACTGTTCAGAGTGTGCAGTCATGTCCCCGGGGGAGAGTGGGCACTAAGGAACTCAGTGAGCCCCCTGGAATGCCGGAGTCTGCAAGAGGACTAGGTCATGCTCTAACAGACCTTATCATAGGAGAGCTCTCTAGGTTCTGAGAAGCTTATAGGTCTTTGGAAACCAACAGTGTTAACCCCAGGCTGTCTCGGCATTCCTGACCAGTCACCCAGATTCATAGTCTCCGATGGAAAAACTTGAGACTGAGCTTGGTAGGACATGCAATACTGTGGACTTCTCCAGCTCAGCTACCACCCAAATCGCAACTCCCTTCAGCTGGGGATGATGTTCTACACAGGGGAGAATGCCAGGGTTCAGAAGGTTGGAATTTGTTAGCTTGGCATCGCTTTTTTATTCAGACTTCTGGACATATTCTCTCATGTAAGCGTGGTTTCTGCATGATTGATGCAAAGGGAGGCAGCAAGCACTAAAGTATGGTGTAACAGAGCTTTTTTTCACAAGGAGAAATTAATTCAAGCTAAAACTAAAAATGAAAAAGTAGAAACTTCCATCCAGTTAAAAAAAGGAAGGAAAAAAAAAAAAGCCAGGCTGTTGCAGCTTTATATGCATCATCAGGTCTTGTGTTTTTTAAAATAGGAAAAAACTTGAAAAAATAGGCACATAATTTTTAATTATTTTCTGCCTATATAGGCCAAATATTATATATATAAATAAATAAATATATATATATATATATCCAGGGAGGTTTTATGTGTATAAGGGAAAACAATGTGTTGAATGTATATATTTATTTATGTGTAATTTAATGGGATTTGTACATAATGGTGAACATTTTAATACTTTTTTTATTAAATAGACTTTAAATTTTAAAGTCTCCTCCCTGCTCCCTGAAAGGTAATGGGTACGCTCAATACACTACTAGGCTATGTACAGTTTTGTTTTAAGCTGGATATTTAAAAGACTTTTTACAAAAAAAAGGATGAAAAATCCTCTATTCTTGCCACTGAAGATTTATATCTGATCTGTGGTGCGTTGACAAAAGCAATAACCTCTCTGTATTTGGTAGCAACCTTTTGAAATGAGAGTTAGGTGCAGCGCGCGTGTGGTGGGGGGAGGGAGAGAATCATAGAAGTCCTACAACCGCATCCCCTCCCCATTTGTAAATGTTTCTCCATTATCAAAATGCCATTGTATAGGATGATCCATATAATAAAAGTATTCTGGATAAAAATATTGAAATCCGTTTAATTGAAAGCATACACAAAGAAGTAGTGTTCTTGGGTTTTTGTATGGGTTGGACACCCCAAAAACTCACAACTGCAATTGAATGCCCCCCCATCCCCGACTTTGGCTGTCCATTAGATTAACAAAATAGGTTAATTAGAATAGGTGCAGCCTAATGATGCATAGGATTGCACTCTACACACACACAAGTTAGGGCTGGGATTAATCCTACCTCCATGGCTATCTCCTCTCCACCTTCCTTCTCTCTTCAGATCATAGATTAGTAGAGTTGGAAGGGGCCATGAAGGCCATTGGGTCCAACCCCTGCTGTTGCAGGACACCCATTTACAAATGCCTACGTGAATAAGCTTCAAGTCAGTGTTGTCTTCCACATCAAGAGTTTCTGCTAACCACTTAAGAGTGCTCTCCTGTCACTCCCATGGCACATGTTCTTCAGGCTTCAGTCTAACCGGTGGTGTAGGGAAAAGACTGGGCACCAAATGAAACTGGAATCCCTCCACAGCCCCTCCTTCCTCCCAGCACCAAGGGAGTGGCAAGTGATGCGGACAGCACAGCATTTGTGCAGCCTTAAGGATACTTGGGTTTAAGTGGGCTTTCTCTGCACCAAATGCCCCAAAACAGGTAAGTTCCTGCAGAAGGTCTTCAGTCCCTCAGGTCAACATTCTCCCAAGTTCAATTCAGGTTTGGTCTGAGGAAAGCTGTGATCCATATAGACAGAACTGTTTAATGAAGGAAAAGCAGTGACTGTTGGATGGATATATTCTACCCATTGCAGCCAAGTTAATATGGTACATCAAGCAGACAACTTCACAAACAGCCACCTACCTGTAAAAATGCCATAATCGTACAATAGTACATAATCGCCCATCAAAATTTATTAGGCAAATGGATTCCATTTTTGCCTGGTGTTTGCATTCACCCAGCTTGTCCTAGGCTGTATCATGAGAACTGGGTTAGCAAGGGCTGTGGGACCAGGCATATGCATAGGGAAAATGGCAGCCTCCATGCAGGTTAATCCATAATGTATAAATTGATCTGCTGTTGGAAGCCGCTACCTCAGACTCACGACAGGGCTTGTCCTCCGTGGCTGTAAGCTTATTTATTTATTTTATTTATTTAAATATTTATATGCCGCCCCTTGCAGCAGCCTCGGGGCGGCTCACAATACCGAAACAAAAATAATACTAAAAACATATACAATCTTTAAAAATATTTAAAAAACTAAAAAATATTTAAGCTTACAAGACTGACCTGCCCTCATTCCTTCTATCCTATTGCAGATTGAGACAACCTGGTGTCCTACAAATGGATATTCTCAGCTGTGTTCTGCTGAAACAAGATAAGTGAGAACATGGAGTAAAAGATTCCGATATGGAACCTCCACATTGGTCTTCCCTTTCCCACATATTGAGCAGATTCTTTAGCATTTTTACCAGCATGGTAATGCTTGTCTCACTGGTGTGTCACACAGTGCACAGCCCAAACAACCCTCCTTGTGCTATTTCTGCTATTCTATCTGCTATCTGCTGCAACTCAAAGGAGGTGATCCAGATCAGCCTTCAGTTGCTTTCTTGCCTCTCTCTCTCGCCCACCAAAGGCTTCTTGCTTTCTCTGACTTTCCCAGTACATTAGAGATTAAATGCAATCTCCTCCCTCCCTCCCTCCCTCCCTCTGAAAAGTGTAATTGGTTAAAAGCATGCCCTCCTCAAAGTAAATCACATGGACTCCGTCTGAATGGGGAAGGGGCTACAGTTGGTTTCAGGAATTGCTTTTGTATAGAGGGGAATGGATTTTGCCCCACAGGAGTTGTGAGAATGACTGCGGGCAGCACTGAATCCTCCCTCTCTTCTCTCCTCATCCCTTTCTCCATACATTTTTTGAGGTGTCGGAGGGTCCTCCCTCTTAGCATCCTTTGCTCCTTCAAACTTGCATGTAGCTGACACCTTGGCCCTGTACCCCTTCCCCAACTCACTCTGCTTCTCCTGCAATTGTAGTTGTGTGTGACACAGGATCACAGTATATCCAATACCTGAGGGGAGCGTGTCAACATGTGCCCACCAGTGGTCAATTGCACTTTGCACAAATGCTACGAAACTGAAAGAGCTCTGGTGCAGAGCCCCATTGCCAGGTTCTGTTCCTGACCCCTTCCAATCATGATAGGGGACCAGAAGCCATCCAGAAGGATATCCAGAAATCAGAATTTCCTAGCTTCAAAATGAGTTAGCCCAGCGATGGAGCAACTAACTGCATGCAAGAACTTGTAGGTTCAGCCCCCACCACTTCCAGCTAAAAAGATCCCAAGTCTCTGGTAAGAACTGTTGCTCAAGCACTTTGTGAGCCCTGTGGATTATCCTATTACTCACATTGCACTGAGAGTAGGACCCATTGAACTCTGTGGGACTTCCCTCTGAGTCAATAAACAGGCCTGCCCTTTAGGATGGACAAATCATGAAACTGAACCACTTAAAAAGACTATAATGGAGTTCTTCTCTTAATGTTGTTATTTTCCTCCTTTCTGCACACCTACAGATACTTTGGTCATTGAACAGTAACAATATTTTAAATTAGCTGAACAGAAAAGGCAAGCTTGTTGTTAAAGCATCAAACCTGGCACAGTGGTAATTGCTGTCTGGGAGAGGAAACAAGCATGTTTCCATTTAGTTCAGCATGAACCCAAGCCAAGCCAGTGGAGTGTCTAGTGGGACTTAACTAGTGTGCTTTGTGTAGATGCCAGTGTTTGGGGATTTGTTTCTACTGCCTTAATATGCATGACTTTGCTTATGATATCAATTAAATCACAACAATGACTAAGACTTCATCTTTGTTCTCTATCTTGATTTTTAAGGAAGTAGGGGAAGAGGCACTAGTTTACTAATTTAAAAGAGGAAGTTTACAAATATAATCTGCAAAATTAATTTTAAAAAGTTGCAGTCTACAGTACCTCATTTCAGGGTTCCAGTCACTTCACTCCATTCCAAGATGGGTGCCCCCAATTTTTGGTCATTTCCCCCCTCTCCCCAAACATAAAAAGGAGCAAAATAGACAGCATTCCATTTCCACTGAACATACTCTGTTTGTTTGGGCTGTTTTTTGAGGGTAGGGTCCTAACATCTTGGGTTCACCAAAGCATGCTAGTCCCCCTTGGGCATTGGTAGTGCTATTTTGGCTACAGAAAGACTGGCACTCCAAGAACTGTGATTGTTGATGGAGCAATCCTATGCAGGTTTAGACAAAAAGGGAGTGGGGTACATTTCCTAGCATATCTTGCTGGAACATGCTGGGAATGTTTCAGTCTAAATTTTGCATAGGATGGTACGTTTAGTATTTTTGGTATAACACTGCTCTAGGTGTAAAGGTGGTGTTTTTATTTTTCAATTCTTCTTCAAGACATCTTCACGATTTGCTTGCTACATTTATGCTCTGTATTATTTATCACCTTTCCTGCCAAAGCTTTCAAGACAATTACATGTTAAAACAATGGCTTATCATTTAAGATATGTAACACAAAAGGGGGGGGGTTGGGGGGAGGGGAGTGTGGAAACAGCTGGGGAAGGAACAGGGGAAAAAGTCAATCTGTGCGTCTTTATTAGGGCTCTATGACTTATTGAGAGTAAATGCGGCTGCCATGAGTGGCACTGTGTTGCGTCGAAAGGCAGATATGCAGCAAACTTACTGGGCTGCCATGCTATACCTGTTTACTTAGGAGTAAGTCTCATTGGGCATTTGAGGTCATATGGGTAGGATTGTACTATTTCAGAGTCTTCAAGTTCTTTAATTTAAAAAGTCACAGAATGGAATGCTCAGTGGTGTGGTTACTGTAGATCTTACACCTAGGTTGCTCTTTGTCTTGTCAGACACTCTGAAGCCCAAATTTTAATAAGACATATAAAGCTAATATATTTAACAATCGATCGATCAATGTATCTAAGCTGTTATGTGAACATGGCATTATCCCTCCAAAATTATCTCATGTAAAGAAATATTGATTTCAATTTGAGGGCTGAATGCATACCTGGATTTGGGACTTCAAAGTGCTTAGCTTTGGCTGGATTGTGCCTATAATGTTTGTACAACTGCCAATACTGCAGCACCCTTATAGGAAACCATGACGCAATCACTGTTGGATTACTGTGTTCATTTCTTCTCGCCTTATTTTAAAAACAATCACAGAGCTGGAAAACAGCTCAGAAAGGGTTATTGGAGCACTATGCCTGTGACGGGTTTGTTTTTTACCTTTTCTCCTGGCAACTTTGAAATTGCATACAGAAGGTGAGTTGGTGTTCAGACTTGAAATATAGATCCATGTCTTGAAAGATACACCAGTCTTCATGCAATCACCATCTTCATACTACATGATATTGCATTTTACATCTTCCCAGGCCTTTAAACATGGGTGCTGAGTCTCAACTGGTGTTGGAAGGGAGAACTGCCAAAAATCTGCTCAACATTTCATCTCAGAGAGCTTCATCTTTAAACTCTCCCTCCCTCCATCTCTCTCAGCAACCTTGTAAACAGGCATGGGAGAAGAGCCATATTCTGAATTGGTCCATGAACCCTGACTGGCAGTGGCCCTCTAGGCCTTCAGGAAGGATCCCTTCCTAGCTCTAGTTGGATGTGCTGGGGACTGAACCCAAGATCTTGTACAGCAAAACAGGGGCTGAGCCCTTGCCACACACACGAAGCCCCAGGCCTCAGGGCCCCATTCCTAAGTTGCCTCAATCAGTACACTTAAAAGTTGGCTCCAGTTCCATGTTGGATCAGCTGTTCTGGCAGAAGTGGATTTCCCTGCTCCTGCCATCCCATGTCAGGCCCTCTGGGCCCCTGAAAATGCTACACAGAACCAGGAGACCCCACTGAATGGGGCAAGCAGTGGTATGGGGAACCTCCACAAAAAGGGACTGTCTGTGAGGGGAACTTTTCCTCTCCATGGATGGCTGTGGCTTCCATTTCCTCACCATTATCTGGCCCAGAGCAACAGGCAGGTGAGTAAACAGGCCACAGTATGGAGTTTTTGGAGTGGACCCCGGGTGGGCTGTGGGTTCTCAGCAAGTGCCCAACTATGCAGGCCACTGAGACCAGTCCTGCTTCTTACAGTTCTTTAAGTTGGCCTCGGACTGGGCAGTTCATGGAACTAAGGGCACTTTCAGGCAGGGACAGATCTATATCTCCTCTCCAAAATCGTGATTCGGGCACTGTGGGAGAGAGTGGCAGCAGATCTCGAGAAAGCAACTGAGTGAGTTATGAAGAATCTAATGAAGACGCAATAGGTAACATGAAAAAACAGGAAAATTATGCAAAGAGCAAAGCAGAGATTGCTTAAAATTTGTGTCCAGCAACTTGGTCTACTTTCCCTTTTTACTCTAGGGTAGACATGCCCTTCAAGCCAGATCTCCTTATCCTCTATGTTAATGTCTCAACACAGACTGCGTTCCTGAGTCGCACCCTCCCCCAAGTAAAAATGAAGGTGGGGGAGATGTTGCAGTTTAGACACACATGTTAAGTTACGTCTGTTTTGGCTCTGACAGTCTCCCTAGGCTTGACCAAGTCGTGAGTTCAAATTGACTATTTCTACCTTTGAAATCAGAACCCATGTGCTCTTATTGTGCAAGGTTTGAGCCACAAGCATCCCTTTTTTTAAATTCCACCACCAAGGATGTCCAGCCTCTGCATTTAGGATCCTCATTAGAAGGGTTTTTCTTCTTCTTTTTGCTGTGGCTGATGGCTTTTTAAAAAATTTGCTTGAAAACCACACCACAGCAGTACATTCCTTACATGGCTTGTCTGTTGAAGCCAGGCCGGCCCATAAACTTAAATTCAAACCACGTCGCTGTAGACATCCTGTCCTAATCTCCAAGACAGCTTGTCCACTTTGTTTACAAATAAGCCAGAATGTTCTTCAGAGGCATTTGCTGCAACCCTTCTCTCCCCACCACTGCTCCCCCCACCCCCCAGAAGAGTGGAACTCTTTCTGGTAGGCTTCAAAAGCCATGTTTTTATAATTTGAATGTCTTGCAGGATAGCAATAGATGCAGCCCAGGACAGATGTTTTAAGCAGGTCTAGTAGCATGAACTGGCTTTCCTTGTCTAGTTATTAAAATGTGTTAAACCAATTAATGTAATTTTATAATGTTTTATTGTTGTATATTTTCCTACATTTATTAATGGTTGTGCACCTCCCAGTACATACATACATACATACTGCTGGCTGGATTTTAATGACAAACATCAACATTTTATGGACTGTATAAGATCAGTTGGGCCTGGCAAACTTTAGTACAGAAGACCATGCAAAGGATGGACTACATAGCTTTGGACTGCTGAAAACTCTTTCAGACTAGATTTGAATCCAACATGTAGGTCATTATATATTCTGTCATTCTTCCAAGCAGCTAAAGGTGGCACAGCTGGTTTCCCTTGTCCAAATGTAGCCTCACTACAGGATTGCCTCTAGGCTGAATCCAGAGTGACCCACCTAAGGAGCATCATGGCTGAGTGGCCATCTGAATGTGGACCTCTCCAGTCCTCTTGCAGTGGCACAAAAGATCAGGCCTAGGGGGAGAGTTGGGCCTGCCTGGACACTTAGTCTGGCCTTTTGGAGTTCCCCCAGTGGCCACACCCTCTCTCTCCTGACCACCAGTCATTCTCTGGATTTTCTGCTTGGTGTGGGGTTTCCTCCCTTCCTTCCTTCATTCTCAAAGTGTGAACATGCAGTGATAATAGCCCGGTAGTTGTGGACCTGCCCTTTTATCTTTGGCTCCATGCATCATGGCAACGCGCCTCTCCACAGCAAGCAGCTCCTCCGAAATGGGCATCATCCCACTTCATATTGAAAGAGTAAGCGCCATACAACACCCGTTCTTGTACGAATGCGATTGTGCAGAAACCCTGAGCAGGGTTTAGAGCGGCCCTCCCCTCCTGCACCCTCCAGATGTGCTGCTACTCCAACTCCTATCATTCCCAACCAGCATGCCCAGCATGCTCAGTGGGGATAGTGGGGATTGTAGTCCCAGAATATCTGGATGGCACCCATTTGGGAAGGCTGGTTTATTTATTATATTTATCTCCCACTTTTTTCTTGCAAAGAACCCAGTGCAGCTTGCTTTGTCTTGTTCCTCTTTCCTTTACCTTCATAACCACCCTGTCAGGCTGGTTGAGCTGGGAGACAGTGACTGGCCCAAGGCCACCCAGTGAGCTTCATGGCTGAGCAGGGGCTAGAACTCGGATCTCCCAAGACTTGGCCCAACCAGCTAACTGCTGTGCTGCACTAAATCTGGATGTATCAGTTTGTCTGGATGTATCTACTATGTCATGGGATATTCACAGTATTTGGTTCCCCAGTCGCTTGTTTTATTCATTCTAGCCTCTTTTTCTCCCCATCTCAACAATCATAAAACGCCCTTAATATACATTACTTATTTCCGATGCAGAATTTTTATTTTCTGAACACAGAATGAGATTTGCATGAAATTCCGTGTTTCTCTGAGCATTGTCTGTGTTAACTTCCCCAAGGCTCCTTCCTTCTGTCCGCACAGCAGGTTCCCATAGAAAAAGGCTGTTCCTGTTGTTTTTTATCCTCTTGCAGTTTATCATTTCCCTATACATGGTTATGCAGCATGCCTGAGACACCTCACACACCATGACTCATTGTCATGTTCACGGCACTGTCAGGCTGTGAGGTCCGGGTCTGACCATGCATTGCCAGGACCTTGGACTTGACATGTCTGCTGTCGGCAGATGCGTCAAACCCAAGAGCTCCACCTCCACAACTGTGTTTGGATCTCAGCATTTTCGCTGCATGATGAAGTTGCAAGGGGAGCTGCGGGGGGCACTCCACCTGCATTGCTCAGCTGCACTGCTTCCAACAGCATCCGAATTTTCCTTGGACATTTCCTTTCCAAATAAATCAACAGGACTCAACATGTTTTGCTAGAGGTGGCCAAAGATCACCAGCAGAGGCAAGGTGACTGCAAGCCATTTTCTTCTTTAGAGATTACATTTATACTACTACTAATGATGATAATAAACCAACACAGCATTTAAAAATAAAAGCATGTTTTAGACCCAGGAAAGTATGTGAAATGACTTCCCTTTTAATACATGAGTAGCCTCAAGGTCAATCCCTCCCTTGCATTGGAAAAGTTCCACATCACATGCAACATACATGGACTTGCATCCACTTCCCTTGCAGCTTCACTTCTCTGAGCAGCAGGGGTGGAAGCATTTATCCAGGGTGTCATTTCCTTGGAATGAGGGAACTGGGGGCTCATAGCATTTGGGGAGACATAATTTTACTGCACAGATATGTAGATTCTGCACAGAGGAGGATTCACAGCAAGAAGATTTCAACAGATAGCAGCCCTTCCTTAGATTTTTTTTTTGGGGTGGCGGGGAGCTCTTGCACCTTCAAAATGCTTCCAAAGTCCCAGTGCAGCTTTCCCCTTTTCCGTTTCCAGATGGAATTAAATATACTTTCACAGAGAAGGTGGAAAAAGAGCTTAAAGATATTTCGCATCCCACCAAACCTGAAACTTTTATCAATCAAGAGCTATTACACCGGAAGTGAACAGCATGTCGTTTTGCATGTGCTTTGGCCTTCATCATTTAAGCTGGACATGCACTTAAAAGGACATGACACAGGATATGCACCTGTGTCAGAAAATGGATCTGTGCCCTTTTCCAGGCATCCCTTGCACTCCCCCTAAAAGACACGCAACAGCCTGTGGGTACTGGGCATACCTGTCCTCATGCTGTTGTTTGGTGGAGTTTCACCCCAGTGATTCTTCTACCTCTGCAAACCTTAATTTCCCTGCATGCCTTCTGACACCACTTTGTTTCTCTTTCGACCACCTTTTGACTATAATACTGCTGAACTTACTATTGGTGGGTGTAATGCTTTGTGTGGAAGTCCCAAATTCACTCTCTAGCAATATCAATTAGTATGGATCTCAGGTTGCATCTCAGGTTGCACAGCTGAGAAAGACCAGAGGCCTTGAAGAGCCACTGCAACTCCAAGGAGGCAAGACCTGGCTAGATGAGGCAAAGGTGACCTTCACAGGGGCTGAACTCAGGGGCTTGTTCACAGAGCACGTGCTTGGCCACCGAGGTAGGGACCAGGGATGTGGAGCCTCGGGTCTGAGGGCTAAATGCTGAAGTCTTGGTCCAGCTCTTTGAGGTTCCCCAGGTGTCCTTACTCCTTTTCCCTAGTCACACCCACTTTTCTGACTGACCAATCATTTAATATTTGGTATTTTGGCTACAGTCCTTGCCCCCTTTGGAACTTCCCCTAAGAACCTCTCTAAAGTGGAATCCCTGTTTGGAATCTTCTCAAATCTTATGATGCTGCTGATTCTAGTGTGAGAAGTACAGTTCAAGAAAACTATATGATAAGGAATTTCAGATGCTGCCTGTACAAGATGGGGGAGTGGCCTGCATGCCACAAAGCTAATGTTTAGGATTGGTCACCCTAGTTGATTCATCTATGACTTTAAGTTGATACATCCAACTTTTATACTCAGATGTGGGAGTGGAGGAAGCCTGTGAAAGAAAAAGCTTCCATATCTGTCTGTCTATTGCCTATCTATTGCCTATCTATCATCTATCTTACATCTATCTATGTAGATATATAACAAGAGGATGTATAAATATTCTGCAACAGGTATACATCCCTTTTCTTCTTCAGCACTGGAAGAAATTACTCTTTTAAAATGGCAGTGGCCATTTGCAAGTCTTTAGATGATTAAATCAATTAAATCAAAGCAATCTGCTGCCTGGTTTATCAGAGTCAACTTGCTAGTTGAGCAACATGTTTTGCTTAATGAAATCAAAGGAACAATTGAACATCCCAGCCATAGCTAATTCTGTCTAGAAGAAGGAAGAGAAAGAGTTGAATCAGAGCAGAAAAAAAAACATGGACCTTGTCTATGCACTGTCCAGGGTTAGTCTAATTTAAGCCCCAGGGCCAATATCTATGTAGGCGTGTTGGGCATCTGCCAAGGACCTGAACCCCACCAGGGGGACACAGGCAAGGCTGCTGAGAAGGTCAACTCATGGAAGGAGGTCCCCCTGGTGGATGCCATGCCTCCAAAGTCAGGATGCAGCACAGTCCATGACATCCTCATGGATGTCAGATCTTTTTCAGGTAGAACTAACATTGCATAGGACTCCATTTCTGCTCTGCAACACTTATCATTCATATAATGGCCCTATTTGAGTGTCCTTCCTTATATGATCACATATCATGGGTCTTTAAACTGGCTATCATGGTTTGAACTGGCTAGTGCATTTCCCAAATCCTGTTCATTTGTGGTTGGGTCTGGATATAGTCACTCTTAGAGCGGACCCACTGAAATCAGTGTGATGTCATGACTACAGTTCACTGTATTACTACATCTGGATCCAATCCTTTGTACTTTTTTTGTGGGGCTATGGATTGATTGGTTGGTTTTATTTATTTTTATACGCTGCCTTGAGAGTATGCAAAGGCTCAGAGTAAGTGATTTTAACAAATAAGGTATTTTTTTTTTCCTGATTGTGCTCTAGATACAATGTTGAATTGACCACTCCTAATGCAGTATTCTTTTGAATACAGGTGGACTGCAACAGCTTCACCGCAATTACTTTTAAATTCTCCATCAATTCTTGCTATTTTCATATGATTTGAATCTGAACTGCCATCTATCGTATGCCATATTTATCAGAACTTTTACACTGCATCATAGTTTTAAATAAATTTTGTGAGTTTGCACACTTTTAAACATTTTTTTGTCTGTGCCAAGAAAATAATTGCTGATGGAGCAGCCATGCACATTTAATAAATCAAATCCTTTGACTGAAGTTTTCCTTGTCTGTTAGAAAAGGAATGAGACCTACTGTTCAACGCATCACTGGTTCAGCTATTTTTAATACTTGTCTATTTATGTTCTTTGCATCTAAATCTCTATATTTGTCAAATGTCTCCCTGTGGGATTAAAAGCAAACAACAAACTACACAAATGTGTGCTTGGTAGTCCCCTGATTGTATAGGAAAGGCACCCTCTTTGCTGCAATTCTCTCGTTGTGGTTTCTGTCTGCATCTCCCTGAAACTTAAGCTGGCAGCGATTAGCAAGAGTTAAGGCCTCCTGGTACATCAACAAACCCTTCCAGCCAGAAATGTGGTTCAGGCTCATTATCTCCTCATCGTGTGCAAGAATATGAATGCTGCAGTATATCCCTCTCCCAGGAATTTAATAAACTGCAGCCCAGTAACAGGTCAAGCAAGAGAATCATTTTCTAATCTGGCTGGGCGTGAGTGCAGAAGCCAGATTTGATGCATTTAGTGTCACCCTAATAACAATCTCAATGCCTGTGTTCCATTTTTGTTTCCAGGATATAAACCCCATTCACACATCTACATGGAGATATTTAAAGTCAAGCTGCCATTTCAGGCAAAAGTGCATAAGATACTTTAATAAAAAGCATCCCTGTTAATTAGCTGGTTCATGCATATTCATCATCACGTGAAGACAACAGCATTATGTTGCCTTAAAATCACATTGTTTATATTTTCCCTTTCTACAGTGAGTGATTCACAAAACATATTTAAAATTGTAACATAGAATAACATGATAAAATATAATAGAGAAAGAACAAGTTTAAAGAACAAAAACCCCCCAGAGGACCAAGACAGAAACCAGCAGCAGTGCAAACATCTAAGATTGTTCAAATATCATTTTCAAAACTGTACAGGTAAAAAGTCTGGCAAAATAAACAACTAAGAGGAGTACCCACAGAGTCTACGGGCCATGTGGGAGCGGCAGAATGTCACATGTGGCCCATGGATTATATACCCTACATTAAGACAAGAAGCAAAGACAAACTCTGTGCTAGGCATAATTAGGAACAGAACAGAAAATAGAACTGCCAAGATCTCACTCCCCTTATACAAATGTTTGGTACAACTGCACTTAGAATATTGTGTTCAATTCTGGTCACCTTACCTAAAAAGGATGTTATTGAGTTGGAAAAAGTGCAGAGAAGGGCAACAAAAATTATAAAGTGTCTGGAACAACTCTCCTATGAGGAGCAGCTACAAGAACTGGAATTGTTAAGCTTAGAAAAGGAGGGAAGTAGAAGGGAATATGACATAGCTGTTTAAAATAATGCATGATGTGGGGAGGGAGACATTTCTCCCCCTCTCCAATAACCCTTGAACCCATGGTCACCCCCTGAAGCTGATTGGTGGAATGTTTAGGACAGATAAAAGGAACTACTTCTTCGTGCAGCATTTTATTTATTTATTTGGGATATTTCTAACCCATCCAATCGCTATGTGTCTGGAATTAAGCTATGGAATTTGCTGCCATGGGCAGTGGAGATGGCTGCCAATCTAAAAGGAGATGGGACAGATTCATGAGGGAGGAGGCTACCAGTGGCTACTAGCCTTGCTGGCTACTTGCTGCCTCCTTCACCAGAGGGGAGATGCTTGCATGCATCAGGTGGAAGTGTTGCACCCATCTTGGTTGAGGGATCATGTGGGCAGCTGGTTTGCCACCATATGTATGGAGTGCTGGACTAGACGACCCTTTGGTCTGACCCAGCATGACTTTTCGTAGGTTCTTATTCTCTTAAGCAAAGTTCTTCAATGACATTGCAATTGAATGGACTCAGACAGCATCTAGATGGACAAAGGGTGTTTTGTAGTCTCAGTTCTCACCTCAGGAACTTGATCCTGGAAGTACCAGCTTCCTTTCCTCATTCTCCTAGGTTTGATTTCAGCCAAAACTGTCCATGTAAGTTTTGGAGGGCAGGAGTGTGTGACTCCTTCCACCATGAGTAGGGCATTCATGCTTCTCCATGTTTGGAGAGCTTTGAGCATCCAGAATAATTGTGCCTGAGACTTTTCACATTACTTTTTAAAAACATTTCAGAAAAGGTCAATTTTGAAAGCAGAATTTCAATGACTTTGGAGTTCAAGAGACTGCCATACATCAGGTTTTCAATTTCAGATTTATATGCAAATATTGGAACATTTAACCTTTGAATTCTGATAAAATTTTCAGTGTGTTCATCCACAGCATCTCTCTCTTGCTCTTCCCTTCAAATATATGTGATGAGTTTGGCGTCTCAACACTGTGATATCAAATAGGTTAACATTTGAAATGCAAGATTTTTCAGCTTCAGAATGTCAGCTGAATGCATATCTCCCTCTCCACCTGAGGGAAGGAAATTGTTATGAAGCCAGCATTTGGTAGATGACAAATCAGCAGGTTATCCTGTTCACTCATGAGTGAATGTGCCAATGATGGACGAAGTCCTTTATATTTTGGGATGGGAAGGAAAAGAGGATGGAATGTAAAGTACCCTCCCTTCACCCCAGCTTGTAATATGTCTATTCCTTGGAGTAGCTTCTTGCTTAAGTACACTTGTCGAAACCTGTTTGTTCAGTCTGCTTCTTTATATGACATTTCCTTGAAGGAATGTGGCAAGGGTTCTAATTTTTCCCCCTCATAAAAAAATGGGATGGTTGTGGACGGTGTCACAGCATTACACTATTCTATAAAGCCCTTTTATTATTATGAGCAAACTTTGGATCTTGTGAAGAAAATGGGAGGATGTTGAGTTGGGTAAATCGTTAAAAGATTTGCTTTATTCAAGTCTGTCATAGCCACAGTTCGAGTGGTCTTGCATCTTGTCAAAAAATGGAAAAAGAGAGCCAATGCATCATTCCTGTTCCCCCAAAAGAGGAGGGTCCACATTTATATAAAATGTACAAATGCTAATTTTCACCTACAGATGCAAATTTAGAAAGAATCACTGTATTTTCACCTGTAAACCCAAATGGAGCTGTGACTAAGTAGCATAATTTCTGCCAATTGCTAGTTATAGCTAAGAGCTACTAGGTGTATACACACCTGTATAAACAACTCCTGAGCTCTACAAGCACAGAGTTGTGCTCCTTGCTGCAACTGGAAGTGACTATTCCCCTAGCCTAGTCCAAAAGTCTAACAAGACAACGGAATTCCCTGGAATCGACAGACGTTTCTCTGCAGGTCTTGGCTTGCTCTGTGCCGGAACGCTGACCTCGACGATGAGGAAAGTATCATGACCTGGGTGTAAGGAAAATCCCACTTTCAACCTTAATTAATAGTGCATCATGGGCAATGAGCTTCCCAAATGTTAACTTTCCTGATTATCTGAAAGTAACATAACCATTTCAGGATGCAATTCTTACTCCCCTCCAATGCTTTACTGAGGAGACAGCCTTGCAAAGATTCCCTTGGCTGTGATCTCTCTGTGGCTGGAGGTCTTGCAATATTTGTGTATGCAATTGCACTTTCTCGGCTAGCAGGGGAATACTTGATCATTTGGGTAATGACAGGCTGCAGCTCAACAGAGAGCATTTGGCTTTGTATTTCTCGTCATCTCGCTGTTTTCGGCGACTCATGTGCCAGATTTCATATTTCTGAGTGTCCTGAGAATATTTCTCCTTTAGGGTTACTCTTTGACTCCCTCAGCTGAGGGGCAGAAATACAAATCTCTCCTTAATTGCCAGCCTGGTTGGAGTGGTTAGAGGAGTAGAGAGAGAAAGAGGATACAACAAAAACTGAAATATAATTCAGCTAAAAGTTTGATCAGTCTGATTAAAATATAATTTTAATGACATTAAACACTTCAAGATGCCAAGAGGCAAGATTTAGAAGACTCAAGCAGTTCAGCCATATCTGGACTGTGCCAGTTCAGTCTAAAAGTGGGGAATTATTTCTCCACATTAAAAAATAAAATAAAATCCAAACCCTTGCATTAAGAAAACTAGCCCCTTAGAGCTCAATTAGCATCTGCTGCCCTGAAGGTTGAGATTTCTAAAAGCAGAGACAAGCCTTGTTTGTTTTAAATATTATTCTTTTTAAAGACAGGAGCATTTAAGCATACAATATTATTCCTACAGTTAGGAGTGGTACAGTCCTGCCTGATTTTTCTGACTATATTGCATATCTTCTAGAATTTTCCTGTTCTCATTCATAATTCTGAATGTATAAACCAGCACTTTTCATACAATGGTCTGAAAAACAAAGACTGAAGAGAGGTGTTGGGTTCATATCACACCCATTGTGCATTGCTACCAACAATGGGTTGTTATGGCACACAAACACCCTGTAGGCTGGCTTGCTTGCTTGCTTATTTATTTATGTGTTTGTTTATTAAATTTCTGCACCACCCTTTAGCCAGAATGGGTCTTATGGGTCATTCTAAAGGTTGTCATGCCCACAGTGAGTTGTTGCATCATCTGAACCCTATATACCTGCATGTAGAACCCTATGTGCCTTCTATACTTATATATATAGAAATATAGAGAAATATTTACCTGTAAACATTTCTGACTCCCCATTTTTAACACTTTCTAAACCACACTTGAAAAAAAGAATTTTACCTGTGACAGTTGTGAAATCTAAGTACGCCAGTAAATAGGTTGGCTCGCACTTTTCCATATTCTTCAGCTGGTAAAATCCCAGGTATAACTACAAAAGTGGATGCACCTTTAGGGCCCATGGATCCCTCCCCGCAAATAACCCTTGATAATCTTGCTGTGAAGGGGCTGGACTGTCCCTTTTCACCAGCTAAGATCACTTGCGCTTTGTGTTACAGTGTACAGCTTGCATTTTGATAGCTGTCAAATGTAACCAAAGGGAAAAATAACATTCCTGCAGCTCTCAGGCACCTGCATTCACCCATGGTCCCCCATTCTGCACAACTGTGAATACGCACAGTTGCATGCCTGTGAGTAATTGTTAATTTCTTTCATATATTTGTGGAAATTCAGAAGGATAACTTAAAAGAAACTTGGCAATCAAAGCCAGAGTGGTGTGGTCATTACAGTGTTGAACTGGAGGCCCAGGAGATCCAGGTTCTGGTCTCTACTTGACCAAGCAGCTTACTGGGTGACCTTGGGCCAATCACTCACCCTCAGTCAAACCTCCCTCACAGGGTTCTTGATGTGAGAACAAAATGGAGTGGAGCCACCTTGCAAGAAGCAAAAAGGGAGGGATATAAATGCAATGCAATAATAACCATGGGGAGCTCTTCCAACATGCTCCTGGTGCTCTTCAAAGGGATTGTCCATAGTTGTCAGAATAGACATCTGGCAAGCCCCCTTGATAGCCGGTGCTTGTGAAGTGAAGAAAGAAGTTTGACATGGATGGAAAAATCTGTGGTGAGGCCAGAATGGCTCATGGCCACAGCAGGGGGCGTGGAGACAACCTGGTCTTTCTGTGGCACCCTCTGGGATAACTGCAGATGGACCAAGGGAGCTGGACTGGGGCAGCAACCCATGATGAGCATGATTGTCTGCTGGGTGCACCATGGGCTGCTCACACAACAACCCCCTGTGGCAGTTTATTGACAGGGCAGGTTGCAGTGATGGACAAATGAGCCGAGGCAGTCTTAATAGCTTCCTGTTCTATTCTGGGACCTTACTTTGGCTTTGGTCAACTGTCCATTGCTCCATCTGTCTTATTTATTCACCTGTCTGATGTTTACGCTTAGAATTATTTTTGCTGGTTCCTTCTAATTCAGAAGTACATAGCCATTTAAATATAGGAACAAGGGCTCATTATTCAAGCCTCACTTATGGACAGGTGTTCGGATGCCAGCAATAAAGTACATCACATGCCTCTTGGAAAAGGTCACTGGAGATAGAGAAGCCAGCACAGAGAAATCTGCCTTTGTAATCGTAGTCATCGCTGCAGACAGGCCTAGCAGATACCCAGTTCTGTATCCAGCTGGCTTAGGACCTGGACATTGCCAGGATTCCAAGCACGGATGTTGATGACAAAGTGTGTGCATGCAAACCGCTTGATAAAACCAGCCCACAACTGCTTTGGGTGGGGAGGGGCGATGCTCATATCATAAAACCATTCTTGACATCAGTAGGAACACGCAGGGTTAAAGGTTTGCCCTTTACAGGTGGGACCAGCAACATGCTAACTGGGTTCAAGGATGCGGGCATGAGCGAGCCACTGGGTCTTGTGCTAGTCACCACGATGAATCTTCACGCTGCAGTTGCCACAGCTCACTGCATTGTGTGATGCCAGGCAGGGTGCCTTGTTACTGGGGTTAATAAGCCACTCTGAACCCATGAGCTGTGCTTGGGTTCTGAGCTGGCTTGATAATGACAGTAGCAAGAAACCCTGCCTAGGTTTGAAAAACTCAGGAATAGTCACAAAGGCGGGTAGAGCATGCTGAAAGCCATGGTGGCTTATTTAAGCCATGTTGCTGGCCCCTGACCATGTGCACTGGCCCCATGTATCTCCCCCCGCTCCAAGAAAGGGCGAGGGAGATGTCAGGAATGGAGAAGGAATAAACAACACCATTCTTCCCTCACCTTTTCTGAAGTTTTCTCTTGTTCTGCTGAGATGCATTACTCTATAGTGCCTTTTTCTGACCTGCCACCTTCTTAATGTGCTGGACTATATCTTTCACCATCTCCATTGCACAGATTGTCTTAGAATGATGGGAGTTGTAGTCCAACCTTCCTGGAAGGCAATGGTTTTGGGAAAACCATGGAAAGGGATGGCTACTCCCAATTTTCAGCAACTTATACCTACATAAAAGGGAAGGGAACCCATTCCTGGAAACTGAGCCATGCCTGGATAGTATAGTATATGGCTGAGAATGATTGGGGTTGGATCCAGCAGTCTAACCACTATACAACACTGTCTCTCAATATGTGGTAGGACCCCAATATTTAATCATCCCTCTGTACATGTGTGTGTCTGTGTCTATTTGTGTGTGTAGAAAATCATGGGGTCTGTGTGATATTCTGTGTTGATGTTTCATTTTTATACTTCATGCTTTTACATATTATTTGTGAGCTGTCCAGAGACCTTTCTGTTGATGGCTAGTGCAGAAATGAAGCAAATAAATACACAAATATTCTTTTTCATATTTGTTTATGTTAACACATTTGGAGAAATTTAAAGTGCATTGGAGTGAATCACTGAGACCACGAAAGCTCTGAGACCAACCCCCCCCCCCCCCCCCCACTTTCGGGCATTGTCTGGAGAAAGTCACCATATGTCTGAGAGGTGGAGGGGGGAGGGAGGTGCCCAACTGAGCGTTCGACTGATCTTCTGGAGGCGCCCGTGGAGTTTATCATGTGCCATGGGTAGGAGCTCATTAGCCACATCCTCCGATGCACGCTGTGGGTACAGGGACGGCTGACACAGATTGGCTTGCCAGTGATTGTTCCCCTCTGCTCTCACCCCCATGGAAACAGACACTCGTTTATGCATGATCTCTCTTTGCAGCCTGGGCAGAGACAAGGGGACAGGGAGGCCAGCCCAGAGGCATGGGGCCGGGAGGCATGCTCAGCTTGTGCAACAGGGCTTCCGAGATCTGCCCTCTGTTCTCCCCCGCAGTGTCTCATGGGAACTTCAGAATTTGCCTCCAGGGCAATCAGGGGCGCCCTCCCCCACCCCACACCCCCCCTGGCATGCATGTTCCTCCACGGTACATTTTGACTCTTGGTGAGGGACCCTCTGGAACTGCACGCAGGATGTCCCTGACACTAGCAGCTAAAAGGACTGTATTGCAGGTGATGGGAAAAGACCCTGGAAAAATGTGATGGACCTCTTACAAGGCGACTTTCCATGGGTGTCGAGAATTCTGGGTCAGATGGACCAAGTGCCTGAGTCCATTGGAGGAAGCTTCTTCTGTTGCGAGGACAGTCTCCACTTCTCTATGCTCCCAAAGGTCACAGCACACTGGGCTCCTGCTCTTTTTCAGGCATTCCTTGGATCGCAGCCTGTGGGTTTCCCCCACCCAAGTATTTTGCTTTTAAAAACAAAACCCTATTATGTGAGTTCCCATGGAGTCATATGGGCTCCTGACTCAGCCGGGTGACTCTTAGAACATCAGTAAAACTCTTTGTTGGGTCTTTTGTTCAGACCAAGATTTCCAAAGTTTAAGTGGTGTTCTGGCTCCTTAAACTTGTCATCCCAGACTAATTTGGTGGCTACTTATGACTTTTGAAGTTGTGAGTCATTTTTGCCCTAATAATACCAATAATAATTAACTTAAGGGACAAAACTCATTATAAAAGAATTCTTACATAGGACAGAATGTAGTAAAAATTCTAGCAGTCTTCTCTATTTTTCATTAGAATTCGTGGCCAGCTTACAGCACCCTAATTACACACTGCTTCAACCTTTCTTTACAAAGGCTGCCTGCTATCCACTTAGGATCTCTAAAATAATAACAAATACAGAGAAGTCCATCCCTAGTTTTGTTCTGGACCTTGAGGCAGAGGATAGCTTAGGAAGATGGCTATGTTGAATTGGCTTGTCTATTTCTGCTCTGTTATGAGCAAGTTTACCCACGTGGTCAATGCCTTGGTAAGAAATGCTTACATGTCCTGATATTTTGCCTTTAAGAGATGGTGGGGAGGAAAGATGTGGCAAATTCAAGATTCCTCTGCCCCCGCCCCCTGCCCCCAGAAATGGAATACTGATAACTATTGACCTGGTGAACTGAAAGTTTGGTTAGGTCACCTGAAAGTACAACATTGTAACTATTTAAAAAGGACCAAGGGATATAAAATAGAACTTGAATATCAGATAAAGAGGGACTGCAGGTGGCGCAGTGGTTTAAACCGCTGTGCTGCTGGGCTGGTTGATCGAAAGGTCGCCGGTTCAAATCTGCACACGGGGTGAGCTCCCGTGCGCCGTCCCAGCTCCTGCCAACCTTGCAGTTCGAAAGCATGCAAATGCAAGTAGATGAAAAGGTGCCACTTCGGTGGGCAGGTAACAGCGTTCCGTGCACTTCGGTGTTTAGTCATGCCGGCCACATGACCACGGAGACTGTCTGCGGACAAACGCTGGCTCCCTCGGCTAGGAAACGGAGATGAGCACCACCCCCTAGAGTCAGGCATGACTGGACGTAATGTCAAGGGGAAACCTTTACCTTTACCTTTATCAGATAAAGATTCTGATGTTTAATGTTACAATGTGAAAAATATTGCCTCCTATCCTACCCTATTTATTGTGTATTTGTAAATTGTATTACTAATAGCTTGAGTACAATCCTATGCCTGTTTAGACAGAGAGAAGCACTGCCTTTTTAAACAATTATCTCTAGAATCAAAGCCATTTCTAGTGTTTAATTGGCAGTCTCTAAAGCAAAAAATAAAGAGCATGGCATCCTTTGGAAGTCTATGGCTATGGACAGCTGATTCAGCAAGTGCAGCAAGCAAACAATCCGTACTTTCAGGAAGCCATGATGGCACTCAGTAGACATTTATTTCCTTTGTCAAAGTTTTTCAAACTTTTGATCAAATTCAACCAGGTAGCGTTGCCTAGATTTTTCCTAACAAACACTTGCACATGCTTCTTTTAGATGTTGAATAAATTATATTTTTTCTTTCTTTAGGTAATGAACCCCTAGTTAGGTACAGAACTCCATTTTACTGCAGATGTTCCATAAGCATATCAGTTATGGATTAAGAACTATAATGAGTGAATTTATTTGGGTTATTTTTAATGATCTTGGCATTAAAAATAATAACCCTTGGTTATTATGGATGTTCTTCTTCTTGCCTTTATTTTGTTCACCTCATTCTGAAATGGAATAACATTTCTCAGAAAAAAGTAAAAGAAAAAAAAAATCTGACTGGGGGTTGCTGGGAGTTGTTGGACATTATTCTGTCTAAACATGCCTAAAATGGCATCTTGTCATCCTCGCAAACCTGGCTTCCTTTGGATGCATTGTACTGCACCTTAGGTAGGAGAGGGTTAAGATTCTCTAGGATCCTCAAGGGATTTCAGCAAACAGAAGGATTTGTCCCATTCTCAGAAAGGACTGAGATCTACTGGAGGCTCTGGCTGATGGAAGGAAATGAACAGGTAGGTTTCTCTAATTCACCTCCCCTCTTGCCATTTCTCTGCGTTTGGGAAGGTGGGGTACAAGGAGCAGCAGAGGGAAGGGCAAATCAACAATCATTGCCTCCCCTTTTCTACTAGTGGGAGCAATCAGTGACCAGAACATCCTCGTTGTCATTGTTGTTGTCTCCCCGCTGGTGCTGTTAGCTCTTATCTCCAAGGCTTCTAGGTTACCTTGCCATTTGCATGACCTCAGTGTTTGTTAGGTAGGTGATACTCCTGGTAGCTTATTTTGTTTCCCAGTAATTTCTCATCTCATCCTGAGCATGTTTGCAAGGGGACTCCTTCCAGACTATGCAGTTCAGCTTTTCTTTGGAAAGATGGAATTTAATTTTGAATCCTTTCTCCTGTGAACAGCAGCAACCATTTTGGAAAAGCCTTTGTCATATTTATTTATTCATCTATCATATTTATATCCTGCATTTTTTCCTTTCAAGGAATTCAAGGTAGTTTATAGTATTCTATCTTCTCAGTATGATGCATTTTAAGCAGCTGCTCACTTCCAGCAGAGACAAAGATAAGGACAGAGGCAGGGAAATTGTCACTCTTTAGAAGCTGTTATACTGTTGTCCCTACCTTACTTGACCATTGTCCATACTAACTGAGAGCTGATAGCCAACAGTGTCTGGAGGGCCACCAATTTTTGTGTATGCTACCAAAATTCCTGATTTCTTTTGTTTGGCTACTGTGTCATTTTGAATCTCATGCATGCAGCCCATTAAACACATCAGAAACTCTTGCAAATGTATTTATTTTTTCATAATTTATTTTTAATGCGAATTTCACCAAAACAGGGAAACTATAGAAAAAGGAGAACAGTATACATTTCTTACAGTAATTAAAAGAGATCACAATCAGTGTATATGTAACGTGCATCAATAAGTATATATAAGTGTGTAGGAATGCACCTATTGATAGAAACAGTTATGCATAAACTTTAGAAAAGGTAGACCAACTATCCATATATTTGCACATCCTCAGGTGGCATCGAAATACCACCTCCTCAAATACTAAAATTATCCTCAATTCATTGTGTTAGAAGAGATGGACTTTTTCTTTCCAATGTTTTAATAACAACCTTTCGGCTGTCAAAAAGTGCAGAAAACCCACCTACATTAGTCTGGTGATCAGTTCCGTACAGCTGGTAAATAATTTAGAAGAATGTGTGCCTCATTCAGTCTTAAAAACATTCTGTTAGTAAGTTTATCTATACTATGACCTCCCCCCAAGTGAGCTTTGCGGCTGAAGCCAGATTGCCCAAGTCCCACTATAACAGTCTAATAACTTTAAACAGACTGGCTTTCGTGCAAATGGGAGATGTGATTCTCTTCCTGTCATTTAGCCTCCTGCTCAGAAACGCTTATTTCTGGGATGCATCCTGGGTGCCTCTGCTTCACTTGGGGAAAACCGGGACATAGCCGTCTAGTGCAACGTCTGCTAATGACTATTAGCCACAATAAGCCTGTAATGATGAATGAATTAACAAGTCACAATCAGTAAGGAATTCCTCAGAAGTGGTATGGCAGAGGGAAAAGGTCAGGAGGTGGTGGTTTCCTTTCTGCCCCACTTGTGAGCTTTTAGGGCACCTACCAAGCTGCTGACAGAGACGGAGTCTCAGTTGGATCTGCTCCTTCCAGCCAAACACTTTGGAAAACAACAACTTATGACTATCCTCTCCCCGTCCCCCCTCTGCCCCCACCCCCACACAAAGAGTTGGAACGTGTGAAGGGGTCTGATTCACAGATCTAAGCGACCCATTTCGGTCCAATGCTTACCTTTTCTACACAACCTATTTTGTCCTCAAAAGGATTTTGTTATGTCCCCAGAGCCTGCTTAAATCCTTAGTTATAATGATTGGACTCTGAAGGGTGCTGTGTTACAGAGCAATGCTGTCCCATAATAGCTTCGTTGCTGTGGAAAATCCGATGTTATTCGGCCATTCGCTCCGAGTTCTCTAAGCAATCAAGACATTTGCCTCAAGGCTGCAAATACAAAGCTACAGGCAAAACCCTCTGGACAAAATGATTGGGCATTTATGCAGAACTAAAAACTGGAACAGCTGAGCTGTAGATCTATGAATAGCAAGCATGCCTTGGAGCACAAAAGACAGCGCTCTGAAATAAAAGGGTTTATAATGGTTCTGACATCTTGTACATCAAGATCATGCGAGACGGTTGTTGTTACTTTCACTCTTTTTGGTTTGTTTGTTCAAACCTTGTTTGCAGAGGCTCTTGCAATTAAAGAACTGCAAGAAGACCCTTGAGCATTGCTGTGAAATGTATATCTTAGTCAAATGATGCTTCTGGCACAATCCTGAGAAGATACATAATTCTGACTCAAAGTAAGGATGAAACAATATTGTTTCTCAGCTATTTCCTTAGATTTCCACCCTCCCAGACTCCTCTCAACCCTTTCTTAAGGGATTGATTTGATAAGTCCTAAAAAACTTGATCCTAATATTAACTGAGATGTCTACTGATAGAAGAAAGCACACAAAATGGTCCCTAAGCCATATGACCAGAAGGGAAGGTTAACTAAATTCAGAATGACTACGATCAATAGGCAGCCAGGGCATTGAGAGTTGAGAAATGCAGGATGATGGGCTTATATATACACATGCGCATGCGTGCACATGCACACACATAACCCTAATGTAGTTGTTAAAGCTCTGGAAATAATCTGAAAGCAACATATATTGTGCTCCATGTCAGCAGTTTTCAAGCTGTTCCTTACAACCCCGGGGTTCCTTGTAAGTTTTGCAGATAGAACTTCCTCAGTGAGAAGAGAGGTTTCTGCTACCTTGACATCCACATCTGCAGGCTAGTGTGCGATAGGGCATGTCCTTAGTTCGCTGTCGCTGATGATGAGCTCCAACAGACCTGGCCAGCTTCCCATGCAAGGACAGTCTTGCCACCAGACAGAGTGAAGCAGTGCCCTAGTGGAGGCTGGGAGGAAGGAACAAGGCACTGGAGGAGGTTGCACAGCCTGCCGTGTGCTCCCAAGGCTAGCCTGCCACCGTCAGCTGTACCGCCTTCAACATAAGCCCACTTTAAAGCCACTCCTGCCAACACTGAAGCAATATGCAACTCCATTTCCAGCTCGTTTTGTATGTGAAAGTGGGCACCAACTTGTCCTTCACCACAGGCAGAAAAATGGCTTGGGCTGCTCCTGACTCCACGGACCTGATTGTGCACCGAAGAACATCCTGATCTTCTGCAATGAAGCAGGGTCTAAGGATGGGAGAAGCCGTTCATTCTGTTTCCTCCCATCTTTAAAAATCTCAAGTTCTTTCCAACCTGTTTAGGAAGGAATTTTTGTTGAATTCCTATTGACCTGTGAAATGAACATGATGCTCACCCATCTGCACCTGCTCAATTCAGTAATTGAAAGTAGTTTCAGCATGGAGAGGATCATTTTGAATGCTCCCTAGGCGGCTCACACAATAAAACAACATAAAACTATTAAAAGAATAAAACTGCAATACATAAAAATAGTACAGTATAATAAAATCAATAAAGGTCCATCAGCACTCACAAGGGACTTAGATATTAAAGGATTTCTTTCAAAGGTATGTTTTCACCTGGCGCCAAAAAGAAAACAAAGGTGGTGTACCTGCCTGCCCTGTAGCTGTTAAGTAGGTAAGAAGCTAGGGCCTTTTGCATGGCAGGCAGCAAGCACCACAAAGGAGATAACTAACTGCTCTCAGTGCAGCATTTCAAGAGTTTTGGCAGCAGCTGATCCATGCAGGGTTATGAGATTAGCAAAGTACAGCAACCTTCTAGTAAAGGGCTCTAGAAATCTAGACCTACTCAGTGCAGAGCGCAACTACTGGATTAGTGACTTGGAGCCAAGTGGCTCCAGCGTGTTGAAGGGGGCCACGAGTCCTACTTTACAAAGGGCGATCTTCTGTTAGAAGATCCGAGAAGTCAGCTCTCTGCTTGAAACTGATAAAGAACCAAAAGAAGGTTGAGTGGGGACTCTAATGTTCCCAACCAGAGTTAGTCGCTGGACAGCAGAATGAGCAGGTATACAGGAGGTCAACTCAACATACCTTTCCTGATTATGGCAAGATGCATTGCATTTCAATTTAAATTATACGGAAATGACCTAAATGCTCTTACCTATGCATTGATACAAATTGTAAGTGTCTGTTGCATTTCCCAGAGAATCAGTATTTTCTTTTCCCCTCTTTTTCACTGAGGCATAAGGGGGCTGCTTTAATGTCCAGGCCAGACTCAAAGTGCTGGTTCTGACTTTTAAAACTTTACAGCTTAGAATCAAGGTCCTTGAAGGATGTGCTGCCTCCATTTGTGCCTTCTGATGCATTTTTATAATGTAAAAATTTATTGTGAAATTTCAGCCAAACATTAAGGAAACAAAAATCATGACTACAGGAGAATTACACAACTTTGATGTCAACTATGAAGAAATTGATATTGTGAAAGATTTTGCATACTTTTTGCTTAGTCATCAAACAGAGACTGCAGTCAATAACTTAGAAGGAGACTGAGACTTGAGAGGGCAGCAGTGAAGGAACTAGGAAAGATCCTCAAGTGTAAGGATGTTTCACTGGGGACCAAGGCCAAGGGAATCCACAGTATGGTATTCCTGAGCACTATTATTTTTTTATTTTAGTTTACAAATTTGTATGCCGCCCCCTTGCGACCAAGCCTTGGGGCGGCTCACAACGACTATGTATGCCTAGGAATACTGAACAATGAAGAAAGATAACAGGAAGAAAATAGATGCATTTGAAACATGATGCTGGAGGAGAACTTGCAAATACCCTGGGCTGACAGAAAGTTGAACAAGTGGATCCTAGATCAAATCAAGTCAGAACTTGCAAAAATGAGAAAAGGAAGGCTGTTGCACTTTGGACACATCATGAGAAGGCAATACTCTCAGCAGAAGACAATCATGCAAGGGAAAGTTAAAGGCAGAGGAAGAAGAGGAAGACCTACTAGGAGACGGATTGATTTCATAAAGGAGATGAGCAGGACCGTCAAGGACAAACATTTCATGGGCATAGCTGAATGACGGGCCTAAAGTCAGGGTTGCCCGAAGTCAGTGATCTATGTTATTTTAACAATTCCAATATCTAACATGGTGGGCGTGTCGTGAGCAGAGCCAGCTGGAGCCAGGGGTCAGACTAGATGGCCCGGGAGACACCTTCTGACTCGCTCTATTTCTATGTTTCTATATCCATGCTCATATCCATAAATGGAAAGAAAGAAAAGAGAGAGAATATTTACATATGTAGATTTGTATATATCCATAGCAATACAACTGAAAATATTTCTAGGAATTATATGTGAACTTCAATAAAAACAGACTACAGATCCAAAGAAGTATTCATTTGAAAGTGGTAAATTGTTCAACTGCCAATCATTTGAACACTGAAAATGTTGTAAGGTCTTCAACCTACTGCATTATGGGAGTTCAGTTTTAATCCTTCCAGTGTTGAAATATCAGCAAGAAGCAGGTAGATAATTTTAAGTATCCTGTACATCAGCAAATGTTAGACAGTTCCAGTAGAAAA
This sequence comes from Varanus salvator macromaculatus, assembly GCA_023646645.1. Lineage (NCBI taxonomy): Eukaryota > Metazoa > Chordata > Lepidosauria > Squamata > Varanidae > Varanus > Varanus salvator. The sequence goes on along the minus strand of JAIXND010000771.1, from coordinate 14,179,851 downwards.
TGCATCTATATAATAACATCCTCCCCAAAGCAAGCAATTACTAGACATTGCCAAAACATACATTTAAAAGAAGCATTTTCTGTTTAGGAAATGCTACTAGCTAAATGAGAATAAGCCATATTAAAGAGATGCTGGTGCACCTTATATACATAAAAGCTTTGCTAAACAAGATACAACCAAAGACCCATAGATGTGACATGTAAAAGATCCATCACGGCAATCCATTGATTAGGCAAAATGTGATAATTGTGTTCCTTATTTCTTTCTTGCTTAGAACTCTGTTTACAGTATTTCTACGCTAAGTACAGGTATTTATAGATATGAATCATGGGCTGCTTTGCTTGACCAGCCTCAAAACCTACTTCCAATACCAGTGCAGAAAGCAAAGTGCTGGCTTTGACCATTAAAACCATTCATGGCTTAGGAACAAGAACTCTGAAGGGCCTGCCTGTCTCTGTATACACTTTCTGATGCAAGATCTTCGGTGGAGTATTTCACACAGGTGCCCCTGCATTCTGAGTTGAGGCAGACCTTCTAAGTGGTGGCATTCCAGTTGTGAATACTTCTCTACAGAGAGACTTGCTGGAGGCCTACAGAAGCAAGGCCTATCTTTGTATTCTCCCAACCTCTTAATACAGTTTGCATCCTACTGACTGTTTCATGCCACTTTTATCATCCTGTGGTTTTATTTCACTTGTTTGTAGTTGCATTTCATTTTAAACATTTTATTCTTTTCATAAGACACCATGGGTGGCATAATGACATATTGCTTCTTTTTTATTTAACCTTTCATTATGATGCCACCAAAGAGCCAAAGCTCCCTGAGGGGTTGACAGAGTCGAAACCTTAGAAATACTTAAGTAAGCAAAGAAACAAACTGAAAAGTGAAGTCTGGAGTAAGGATGCTCAGAGGCCGCATTTGGCAAAGGCTTGCCTTTAGCTAAAGGCCAACGGAACCCGACTTCATGTGCTCAGTGCATCGGATCCAAATAAATGCCCAGACACATTAAAAGTTCCCAAGGCTCGTGCAAAAATCTTTCCTGCTCATCACAGTTGGCCAGTCAATCCTCTTCAATGGAAAGGATCAAGATTCACTGGGATTTAGTGGCTAATCCCATGTATCCTCCGAGATGCCATTGATATCCAATTGAGTCACTTGCTCTGGCTTGTTACTGTACAAGTGGATTCAGAGAAGGGCTGCCCTTAATGCTCAGCTCAGCTGTTTTCTTTAGGTGTATGCCAGTATCATCTGCTTCCATGCTCCCTCCCTGCTTGCTTTTCTTGACGGCTTTTGGGAATACAGCTTTCCACATAACGCTCCCTCCAGCCCTGCAGTCCGTACACTATATAAGCAGCAGGGAGTTTTTGGTGTTGTGATTGTGGCTGAGGCTGTTACAAAATGTTGTGTCTGCTGACTAAAGAACTTACAAAGGATGGGGGATAATTTCTGCTAATTGTGGCTGTCAGAATAAAATTCAAAATTATAATAAGGCCTGTTATTATGCCTCTGCCTACCAATCAGGAGATGAACCAGTATTTGGGAAACAAAATGCCAAATGCGGAGTAGATTTCACTGCTACTGGGTTTCCTCTTGACTGCAGGAAACCCCACTTGACTGGTATGCTGGGCAAGCCTCCACCTGAGCACCTGCAGCCATAGTGGTACTGCAGTGTCCTGTAGAATACTTTCACAATCTATTTTATATTGCACTATAATATAAATACTAAGGAGTATAGCTTAGCAGGAATATGGGGCAGTCCCTGGCGGTGATTGGACGAGCTGCCGTTGTGTCAGAGACGGGAAACCCGAGCAGAATCATCAGCTGTGGCCGAACCACAGATAGTTGAATATGATAATGGCCGGAGAGAGAACGAATCCTGTATCAGTTCAATATAGCCTTACATAATCAGCTCCTTCCATAAGAAAACATGTGGACCCCATCAGAGTTCAGAGAGACTGGGATATTATTGATGCAGTCATGGCATCTATGCTTATAAAACCTCGTGTATAAAATCCAGTTTCTTTTTTTCCAGACACTAATTTTGTTCCTTTACAATATCCATTGTACACTGAGTAACTCATCCATTTATAAAAATGACTCATCTGCCAGATAAGATGGGATCCAGCAAAATACAGATGACAGAACTATATACTTGTTTAGTTGAAGAGATAAACTTATTTCTTGGCCTGCCAGGCAGACTCAGCTATTTTTAAAGAAGGACTTGTTATTTCAGATTAGAACACCACAGTCCCTCAAAACAGACAGGAAAGTATTTACATAAGGAAACTGCCTTTGCGCATCATGGTAATGTACCCTGACAACAAACCATGGTAGCTTATTTAATCCTTTGCTAACCCACAGTACCGGAATCAGCTGATCGTGTGCTCTTCATCTTGCTGTGCTTTATTTCCCCTTGGTCTTTCCACACACTTCCAGCCCTTATGCTCTCTTTTGTGGCACAACAGCTTTTTTTAAAGAGTAAAGATTTTTATCTCTGCATGCTATGAACCGTCAGGCATCTTTTTTTCTTTTTATTTTCTATAATTGTAAAAAAAAATAACTGGGGAAGTGGGGAAGCAGAGACTTAAAATACTAATTTATATCCCCACCCCATTGATGAAGGAAGACTTGCACTACTTAAACATTTCCCACCCCTTTTAGGGAAATTTGCACACCATTGCATTAGCTACTGCCTATTTGTGCATGTGTGAATGTGTGTAAATTGGGCGAGTCTTCTATCCTACTGAAACCACTACCACTACCATCATCAGTACTACTACCGAAGAGAGTGAACACGATCGTCTGTTTCATACATAAGAAACCCAAGCTAAAAGGAGATGTGTATGTCTTCACCTGGCTGCGAGGCACCCAGAGCTGATAATTAGCTTCAGATCCAGAATGACCCTGGCCACTGATGCCACGAACTGCTTTAAAACTCCAAGAACAAATTGACCTTTTGCTTTGACCTGCATTCATTGTGTTTCCCCTGTGGCATTCTAACAATGTCAACTTAAGCAGGGTTAGCTTTAACCATAGTTCAGTACACTGGTCAACACCACAAAGTATGCCTATGGGAAAGGGAATGCTTCTAAACTTCTCCTTCTGGTTGTGCAGGAGAGGAGATGGGGAATATATAAGCCTCAGCATACTGGGCTCATTCCAGAGTGCCACGCCTCTGTGTTTGCACTTGACACAGCACTAATTTCAACTCCCACATCAGCTTCAGTGCAAAGAATGATTAATTGATTGACCAATTATGAAAGATGTATATCTTGCCTTTCCATAGATTATCCCAGGTGGCTGACAACTGAAATGAAAACACATGAGGAACGATTAGAAAATAACCAAAACAAAACTCTACAAACTCACACAGTATCAGTAATACCCACAAAAACAGTTTGAAAACAAAAAGTGTATAAAAGGCAGCAGGAACATAAAAGCAGACAATACTCTGCAAATAAAGCCATCTAAAAATGATCCATATAATATTTCACTTTGTGTTGTATAACAAGCTTTCTCAGCAGCAGGAATGGCCCAGGGGAAAGGATCCAGTCTATGGTGCCTGCGATTGTGAGTTAAAAGATGAGAAGATCGAGCAGGAGTAGGTCTTGCACCTATCCTGCTTGAGGAATCCTGTGGACAGCTAGTCTTCCACCAGGTCTACAGAGTGCTGAACTGGATGGACCATTTGTCTGATTTAGCATGGCTTTTCTTATATTCTTAAATAACTCCAAATGTTTAGGACTTCAACTCCCATCTGCCCTAGCCAGCATGGTGAACGGTCAGGAATGCTGGAAGCTGTTGTCCAAAACATCTCAAGGTTTGTTTGTGTGATGTGTATTCTGCCTTTCTGGAACTCAAAGTTGGAGAAGACCATCCTGCACAGATCTTGTAGCCATCCAGGTGGAAGCTAAATGAAGAGTGTTGCTCTCTGCTGTGATTCCAGGCTAAGAAGAAAAATAGCAGCCACCCCATGGTTCTTCGCCATGGAAAAGGTTATCCTAGCCAGCTTCTCATACCTAAGAAGAACGTTGGCCTTCCTTGTTGTCTCTTTCAAGCACCCCAAAGGAATAGCTATAAATGTAGCATCAGATTAATATCAGCTCGTGAACTGTGATGCAAGCAGGAGACTATGCTGTTGAATGTTTCACTGCATGCAGGTTTTAGGTGTATAGCTGACATTATCTGAAGCATTTGCATTTATTTGCTATAAATAGAATATGGGAATATGACATGTTGGAAAAGCACAAATACCATAAGGTGAAGCAAGTCAGCATGAATGATACATATTCTCTCCCCCATCCAGGTAATGTCTGTTTGCTTCTCCAATCTGGTGGCTTCCATCTCCCATTACTCCCAACCAATGTTAGAGGAGCTGCAGTCCAACATCTCTGGAAACGTGGACATTGATATGCCTTACAGTTGCTTGCCTTTATTCATGGCAGCCAGGCTGAAGCATGTTTGTGGAAGCGCATGTGCTGGATTGTGGATTGAGAGAGGAGACACTAGAAGTGCCTACTTCCACTCATGCGAAAACAACCGTCAGTGACTTAGTGGTAGTGCTCCCACTTGAATAGATATTTGATGGGAAATCCAGGTTTCCTGTTGGGTAATGTGCAAAATGGCAAAGCTTTGCAGAAGGGCATTTTTTTCTTTTTAATTGAGACTTCTCACATCCAAATTCAAGGGGGGACTATATGAGCTGGAGACATGTTGAAGTTCATTCACACTCATGCACATCAATGCCACACCTTTGTGTTCACACCTGTCTTTTGACACAGCACTAATTCCAACTCCCACATTAACTTCAGTGCTAAAATAGGATTGATGGATTATAGAAGTTGTATCCTTGGATGTGAAAACTATGGGTCAGCCCCTAGGTGGAACCTTTTTCAGGCCAAGGGCCAGATTCATTCTGGGAAGCTCTCAGGGGCCACATCCTAGTGTCAGGCTGAGCTGAAGGCAAACAGGGCAGGGCCAAAATACTAAAAATGCCACCATTAGGCTAAGGCTCTTACTGTCTTAGGAGACAAATTTCAGCCTTTTAGAATTGCAAGAATTGTAATTGCACACACACAGCAGCAGCAGCAGCCTGAAAACTACCAAATAATATGAGGATGGAAGAACATGAGTAGATCCTGGAAAGGAGCGCCTGGCCATTTGAGGAAACCGCAGAGGGCAAGACTGGGGGCAGATTTGGACCACTGGGCTGAGGTTTGACATCCCTTGTATAGTACAAGGCTTTATGCTGCCTCCATGTCAGAGACCAATGTTCTCCAGTTGCTAGGGAACATAGGGAGGACGGTGCTGTAACCTCATATCCTCATATCCACAGGAAGCTGGTTGGCCAGTAAGTAAGCAGAATGCTGGAACTGATGGACCTTTCTCTGTTACATCAGGATTCTTTTCACATTCACATGTTCTTACATTCACAGTGAGGAACTCAAGCCACCCCAGTTCTAGAAAAGTTGGAGAACATCCTAATGATCAGCAATCATCTCGATAATGAATGACAGAGCCATCATTAGGTACCCTTAGGCTCATTCCACTTATCTCCCAGGGTTGTTTTGTGGCTCAGATGTCATCCTGAGTTCCTTGAAGGAAAGGTGGGATGTGAAGTCAAGGTAACAACTCAGAACTCAATCAAGTTGGCTCAAAACTTAATATTGGGGAGATTCTAAAGGTGGCAATTAAAACAGGAATGAACTAATTAAAAATCATGGGAATTGCTTTAATTTGTACTTGTCTCCGAATACCACACAGAATGTGCCAGACTTTAGCAATTTATAATTGTAGCACAACATTTTCTGGGGAGAGGAAAATGAGGGAAGGAGAAGAAAACCTTTTGCAATATAAGAAACAGGCCCAAACCTGTGGGACAGAGTGGTGGAAACTGTTTGGGATGAATCTGGTCTCTTAATTGATTACACACAACAGGTGTGACTAAAAGTAAGGACAGGAAGGCTGGGATTTAAAAAAAAATCTGATAATTATGCAAGGTTGCCACAGCCAGTGCTCAGTTGAGTAACAATCTGCTTGCCTGCAAAGTAGATTGTTGCTCAAACCTGCATCAAAATATTGACAGTTCCAAGGAGAAAGCAAGAAGTTATTATTCTACAGCACTTTGAAGTGTCCTCTTGCAAATCTGCAGATGCCAAGAGATTTGGCAATCAGACATGGAGGTGTTTGTCACGTAACAGGACAGTGAGGTGGGATGTGAACGATGGAGTTAGCTATGCTGTCAGATTGTAAATTTCACCATGTTTCTTTCATGACAATTGATTTGTAAAGTTGGTGTTTGCAGAAATGAAAGGTAGGTCTGTGTCGATATTTACTAATTTCAACATTCGGGTTGAAACATGAATATTTCTGATGGGTGGATACTTGTCTCTCAGAGGAATTAGATTATGGGAATGTGTACCTTTTTGGTGGTTAATAATTTCTTGAAAGATTTGCTCTGCTCTTATCTATGAACAGCAATAACAACTCATATTTAAGCAGGATCAATGGTGCTGTCAAAAGTAGACTTCCCTTCTCCTTCCAAGGCAGCCCCTCCAGCCCCTTGAAAAGGCAATATGGGGGTGGACCCTGAAGAGAAGACCCTGCAAAATAAGGGGAACTGTCATGTGGGGCATGGGAAAATCCCCCAAAGTCAGATGGAAGCAGATTCTGGATTCAACCTGGAATTCTGAACACATGCACATTCTCATAAGGAACTGGGAATTTGGAATGCTTTACTAGCAGAAAGTACACCCAGCAATATTGTCCTGATCCACTGGCCTACCTGTCAAAGCTGGAATACTTTGCATTTTAACTAGAGCCTGTACACAGCAGTCCAGGATTAAAACAGACATGGATGGCTTCAAATCTGTGTCTAGCAGTTACATCCTTTTTATTAGTATTTTCACTTTAGGGTTGGTACGGAGGCCCTGATTTGGATCAGAACCCTGGTGGGGGGATAGGAGGTACTTTTACAATCTAGATCAGGGTTTCTGTAACTCCTCTAGAATTAAAATGGCTGACTGTGCAAAATGCCTCCATGTTCGGTGGTTAATAGAATGCACTCCTCTGCCAAGGAAAAGCAGGTATAACTTCTGGGTTGGAAGTACTCCAGAGAGGTCATCGGGCAATTGAAAGGGGATGAAAGATTATGAAAAATGGGCATCTTTGCACAGCAAACTTATACTTGTCTGAGCAGAAGTCAGACCCGATAAATTCAATGGAACTTACCCTAATATCAATGTGTACAGTACTTCTCTGGTATATACGCCAAAACAGCTGATATATTCCAGATGCTTTGCTCTGCAATGCATAGCTTTCCTAAATATTAAGCAAGTTGGCTGGGGCTGATGGGAATGGAAGCCCAACACATCTGGATTGTTCCAGATTGAAGAAAAGCTGAACTGTACACAATTGCAGGCTTAACCTAGTAGGTCTACATAAGTTTTCTACAGACAGCAGCAGAGCATCAAAGGGTTGAAAATAAGCCACACACTTTCAGGTGTGAGGGAGGGAATCCCAAACATCTGCTGAGGAAGAGTTTTGTTTATTTATTTATTTTTTAAAATTGGGAAGGGACTTGCATGCTGGAATATGCCCTATTTTCTGCAGTGTGAATTGTAATAAGCTAGTGAACTAAAATTAGTTCCCGTCCTTAAGGCTTCATGTTTTGCAAGACTGAGGATGGGCCTTGCAGTCTGAACTAGCTCAAAGCATCATGTTTTGTTTTGTCTTGACCTGTTCCCATGTTCTAAAAAATCTGTGGGAGAAATTTGATTCAGCCTGATTTAATTTCTGTTTACACCAAGCTTCAGCTTATCTCCTTGCGAGAAAATAGCTGGCCCCCACATCCTTCAAGTTCTCCAAAATATGCAGTCAATTTTCTTTTTTACTTTTTTACTTATTTTTACTTTTCATATTGTGAAGTATTTCTACCTCCCTTGATGTGTTTGGTAGCTATCACCATGAATGAAAGCAGGATGAAAATATTACAGGATAATAAGGTTGCATTCCTGTTTCCTGGGAGGAGAAATGGGATTTTTCCTATCTCCCACCCAAAGGTGGAGAACTATCCTCTCGGATGGGGAGCTGCAACTTCAAGCACCCCTCCCAGCTGCTGCAGAAACATCCATAGCTGATTCTTTTCCAGAGCCAGAGCTCCCGCCTCCAAAAAACCCAAAACACGGGAAGTGGGATGGGGGGAGGGAACATGCTGGGTCATGCTAGGAGAGGCTATGAGTGTACACAGATTAATTTCTTCCCATGGGAAGGAAATTTGTACAGAGGAGGAGGAGGAAGAGGAAGAACAGCCAAGGAGGGAAACAAAAATAGAATTCCTCCCTCACTTCCACTGTAGATCCTTTAATCTCCCAAGATTTTCACATTTTTTACTGTTCAAATTTCTATGGTCAGATATGAAATCTTTAATTATTAAAACTATACATCACTTTTCTTTTTCTTGCAAGGAACCTAATATGACTTACAACGTTCTCTTCTCATTTTTCTCTTCACAACAACAACAACCCTGTGAGGTAGGGAATTCACATTTTGAATATGAAATTGTATTTTGACGCATGAAATCTGAGACTGTTATACTCTTTTTGGGCACCTCGTGATGGTTATGATTTTGACATCATCAAATATGAAATCTCTTGAGTGTCAAATTGGAAAGCAGTCGCATGTGATCTCCAAAATACTGTCAATTATTTTGAGAGATATCATTACATGTCAGCTATCAAACACTGTCAAATGTCCCCTTTCAAATACAGAAATCAAAAACATTGTCAATGTTTTGGTGAATATTGATCAAATATTCAGAGATTCATCAGGAGAATATTCAACATTTAAGAACTGGGTTGAAGAGTTTTGGTAAGCTATTTTTCCCATTCCAGTCAGCTGCTTTTTAAATGGCCGAGGAAGCTATTTGAGCTGGTAAAGATGCAAAGGATCTGTGGTCACAGTTGGAGAGCTATGTCTGTCTGGTTGTCTCTCCTGTTTCACTGGGATGTACTGCATGCTGTACAATCAGTGGCCCTGCTGGAAGTGCTGACATGGGCCACGTCCAGGAGATGCACCTGACCTTTCCCCAGAGGCCAGGGCTGGCTCTACCTTGAGGCAGAGTGAAGTAGTCAGTCATCACGTAGCAGATGCTGTGAGGCAGCAGCAAGGTGCTGAAGAAGAGAGCTGTGGTCCATGCAGCCTGCCTCGTGCCCCCAAAGCAGCCTGCTTCATGCCCCCAAAGCTGTCCCATTGCTGAAAGAAAGCTGAAAGAAAGATCCCAACTCCTTTGCATATGGAATAGGTGGAGGCACCACCTTGTCCTTTGTCTCAGGCAGAGAAACACCTGGGGTGGTCCTGCCGGCGAGTGACCTGTGGGGGTCACCCAATAGCCATCCAATAGATGAAGGTGTTGCAGGAAGATCACTTTCTCTCCCAGGAAGGACATTCTGCTCCAACTGAGAGAATGTTTGGGCCTCCACAAGAAGGGGGAACAATGCTTTCAGTCAGTTTATGGCCAAATAGTGAACAATTGCTATCCAAGCAAGAGTACTAGCAAGAGGAGATCAGCTTGGCTTGAAGAGGTTTATACTGGCAGCCTTGTTCTGGCCATGCAAAATGGAACTGCCTCCTCCTTTCCCCTTTTCTTTCCTTCCTTGACATGTCTTGCCTTTTCAGTTTCTAAGTGCCTGTCTCTGTTACTGACTTGTGTACAGCTTTAGGAGACAACAATTACCTGAAAAGTGAGATAAAATATAGTCAATAAATATTAAATGGTACATAAGAACAATGCAATGTGGCTAGAGACCAAACTCATGGGGAAAAGCAACCATGCTGCTCCTAAACAAGAGCCTTTCCAAGCGTTAAAAATTGAGCCACCAACGCAAGCTGTCCAAAGACCCAAATACAGAACTGACTTATCCTCGATGATGCATTTAGGGCAGAAGCCATGATCCCTCTTGTGACTCCACCTCTTCAGTAGGAAGAAAGGCAACCAGGGTCTTGCTTCTGACCAGTGCAAGTCAGGAAGCTGAGCTCTCAGACAGCAACTTCACATGCCCTGCTAAGCCACCCTGAGAGTATGGGCTGGTTGTTTGCCTGCTAACCTGCCAGACAATGTGGTGCTCTGTGGCTTTCCATCCTTGTTTCCCTCCTCAGGCCTCCTGCTAGCTCCTGGCATATATCCTAGGTGCATCTGCCATAGAATTCCTTGCTTCCTCTCTCCCAATATCAGTACTTCTCTCCCAAAGAGTCAGTTGGGATGGCCAGCTATCCTGGGAACCCTCCTCCACCAAAATAGAACCTGTTGTTTGAGACCTTATGAATGAAGTGACATGTTCACAAACTTTTAAGCATTTTTATTCTTTTGAAGTCCTGGGCACATGCACAAAAGAACACAAAGCCACCTCTCTGCGGTTTAGCCCAGAACTGAGATATCACTCAGTTTGTCAATACCTCGTCAATTTCATTCATTCATTCATTCATTCATTCATTCATTCATTGATTTATATCCTGCCTTTTTCCTCAAAGGGCTCAATCTTCCACTTCAGTGTTTGCCCATCTGGTAAACACTTCTTTTAAAAAAAGCCTTCCCCCATGGGCCACTAGCTAAACCCACTTGGAGAGCTTCTTCTCCTATAGTCACCTGCTACTTTTGGCTTCCTGTGCCCTGTTTTGTTGCTTTCTTCCACTGCTCTCCATTGTTAACTGGCAAATACATATGGGAATCAGTAAATATGTGCATTTTTTGGGGCAGAGAAGTACATTAGAAGGGAAAATTGCACAAATTGTGTTACTGTGGACTTTTGAATGTGTGTACTTGCAAAAGGTATACTTGAATGTGTGTACTTCAATGCAAATGAAAAAAGTAAAAGTTTGTAAACAGATTCAGGACACTCTGGTGTACTTCATTCTGGATTTTTAGAAGCATTGAGTAGAGGGCTAAGAAGGGTTGAATAAGAATGGTTGTGTACTACACTTGCAAAAACAAAAGGAGCAGGAGCTCCAATCTTGCTGAGCACCTCTCTAGTTGTTCCCAACAAACCCCAGAGAAGTCATCCTTCTGGGTTCAGATGGTGGAACAAGCCACCAAATAGCTTAACATGGCATGGATTTTCAGGGTTGTTTGCTCATGAAAAATAAGCCACTCAGGTTAGGGACAGCTGGTATAAAATATGGATTGGATTAAACAATTATCAGTGGAAATTATCTGTTTTGTGCTGCATCAACTTTCTTTTAATTCTTTGTCTGCTGGAAAAGGAAGACCTCTGCCTTACTACTGCCCTCGTGGTTCAAAATCCTTAAAAGTGTGGCGTCATGTCCCATAGTGCAACCCAAGCTAGTGCAGCCTGTTTTAAAATGGTATAAATGTATTTTGTTTGTTAATGATCAGGAAATGGATACTTTAAAAAGGATATCTACTGTGCAATTACATGTGTTTTGATCTGACAGGAGAGGTTTCTTTTATTGGTTTCATTTCTGTAAGAGACATTAAGTGGGCTATAACGAATTAAGATCTGAAAAGCATAACATTCTACCTAAAGGCTGCCAAGTGTACAAAATCAAAGGTTGTTTCTAAAATAGGAATGTGCCTAGACCAAAGTCTTAGGCTTTAAATCTCTGAAACGTTTGGCTAAGCAATGGATATGTTCTTTGATAATTGAATCAAGCGCACACATTTGCTGCAAGTTCATTTCCCTAATAAGGATTTGTACATTGCTGTTGTCTAAAGGAACTAAATAAATTCTGAGACCCACTAATGCTAGAGTAGTCCTTTTCAAAAACAGCTGGTTCTTACTAGGTTTTTGAGATAGTTGACTTCGGACACTGACTTCTATTGTTAAGCTAATGTGCCATCAAGTTGTTTCTGACCTATGGTGACCCCATGAATGGAAGTCCTCCAAAATGTTCTGCTCAGCTCAAGGCTGTGGTTTCCTTTATGGAGTCAATCCATCTCCTCTTCTCAAGGCTAAACATGCCCAGTTCTTTGAATCTCTCCTAATAGGGCTTTGGTTCTAGTCGCTGGATCATCCTTGTTTCCCACCTCTGAACTCTTATCTGCATTTTTCTTTGGTGCCCAGAATTGGACACAGTACTCCAGATGAGGCCTTAATCAGTGTCGAGTAAAGGGGAACCAGTACTTCACTTGATTTGGAAGTGATACTTCTATCAATACAGCCTAAAATACCATTTGTTCCTTTTGTAGCCACATTACATTGTTTATTTATTTATTTATTAAAACATTTCTATGCTGCCCCATCACAACAAAGCCTCGGGGCGGCTTACAACAACCAACGGCTTGTTGGTTCATATTTGGCTTGTGATCTATAACAATTCCAATATCCTTCTCACTTGCAGCATTCTTGAGTTAATTAGTCCCATTCTTGTAATGATGCATCTGGTTTCTTTTTCCTGGGTGTGGAACATGGCATTTGTCCCTACTGAATTTTATTCTGTTCTTTTCTTCCCAGCGCTCCAACCTATCAAGATTACCCTGAATCTTATTTCTGTCTCCCAGAGTATTAGCTATCCCACCCAGTTTTGTGTCATCTGCAAAACTAATAATTGTTCCCTGCATTTCCTTCTCTGCATAAATCCATAAATGTGACTATTGGAACGGATGGGGAAAATTTTTGGTTCCTAGCTCCTGGCATGGAATCCCAGCAAGTCCATGGCATCTGAATCATTCCGTGGGAATGTTATTATCTGTTGTAAGCATCTTTGCGTCTACAGATTGCAAATGGGACATCAGGTATTCATTCTCTGGGTAGCAGCTTTAGCAATTACTGCATCCGTGTAATAAGTGACAGATGTTACAGTTCCAAGGAAAATTGTCCTAAATTTAAATTGCATGTACTCCACAGTGAAATATTCAGTGAAATATTTGTTACGTTGGATCCTGTCAGAAAGCAGGGTCACTGCTTGGTTACAAATTTATCACATTTGTCTCTTTTTCTTTCTCAAGTGAGTTGGAACAGACTACATCTTTCTTCTGCTATTATACCCAAAAAGTGCTATCATTCTCTTCTTAAAGGTAAACACGCTCTGATCCTTAAACCTTTATTAGCTTCTAATCCTCTGACTAACTTTGTCACCCTTCCCTGAACTTGTCCAACTTTATCAGAATAACTCCTAAAGTGTGGTGCCCAAACCTATCCACAGTATTTGCGTATTTGAAGTCTAATTAGCACAGAGTAGAGCGGAACGATTGCTTCCTATGATTTCCACATTATCTGTCTATTGATGTAATCTAAAATTACCTTTTGCCTTTTTGCAATCCCAGTTGTGCTACTGACTCATAGTCAGCTTGTGATCATCTACAGTTCCAGGATGCTTTTCACATGTACTTCCATCAAGCTTGGTGTCCTGCATTTTATACTTTACATCTGATTTTTTTTTTTTTACCTGTATGAAGGATTTTACAGTACAAAAAACATAATTAGGCAATTTATCTAATTTACATTTCCTTTTATTATTGTATTTGGGCAGCCATCAAGTACATCAGTAAGTAAGTAAGTAAGTAAGTAAGTAAGTGAATAAATAAAGAATACAGCAATCTGTCATAAAGTTTTCTGGAAAATAATATCACAAGATTCAGGCACGAATACTGCCCAAACCTTTTTCAGAAGCCCTGACCCAGCTCCAGTCCCATTGGCCCTCAACCGCTGAGTTCACGATTAGCAAGAAGGCGAGCATTAACCATTTCTGATGCATGTGAAGCTTCTTATATTTCCCACATGCTTATAGAAACACCATCTGGGAAAACTTGAGGCTGTCTAATGGGAAACTGCCTTTGTTCATAGGGAAAAGAGACCTCCTCAAGCTTTGCAAAGTTCTTAATTTTAATGTATTACACTAAGATTTGACAAATAGAACAATTCTAAACAAATTCAATGAATTGTTGTTTGCTATCAATGTATTAAAACTCCTAGGGGTGTATTGCTAGCCCCTAGCTCCTGCTTCTGGTTATGGTCCCTGCTTCAGATAGTCAGGAAGATCTGCAGTCAGAGAGTATATTTTGATTTTTATATATTATATATTTTGCCCTTTGTAGGAAAAAGGCAGGATATAAACTGAAAAATAAATAAATAAATAAATAATGTTTGTGTAAATGCCTGCTCTGTACACTTAGGCATCAATATGTACTCCTCCTCATAATCTGGAGCAGGCAGAATATGGTGCTGGCACAGATGCCTGCTTCTCTGATAGACCTGGAGCTGTCAATCTTTGTGAGCAAACCTGCCCTGATTTTATGTGGCTGGAGAATCAAATAGCTTGGAAAGGATTAACTGGGTGACATCTGTTTGGGTAGCAGGCATTCAGACCATGGAAGTGCTGATTCTGCCCCTCTGCTCTTTGTGGGAAGCAATTCACAATTGCAAGAGATGAATATGATTTTAATGCATCCTAAATTTATCTAAACTGTCGAACTCCGAGTTAAACCTGGGAATAAACCATTCCATGCTCACTGGATGACCATGTCTTTTGTGCACATGGTTTGCTTTGTTAAAAAATGGTTTTGCTGGCTTTCCGTCTTGATTTTGATCTTAAAATAATTTTACAATGACATTGTACTCAGGGCAGCTCACAACAATACTTAAACTGCAACTTTGAACATAAATAAAAAGAATTAATAGCAGCTTTAAAAATACAAAGCACTTTCTAATTCAAGTAAAATGGCACCTCACACTTATCAGCAATGCTTTAACACTATTTTTTTTATAAAAAAAAAGAATTTATAAGAATTTAAAAAATAGTTAACTTTTAAAAATACAACTACTTATTTATAAAGTAGATGGTGGGCACCATTTAGTTCCCTCTTGTTCAGAGAAGAAGGCATCTTCTAAGGTGCTGTCTACTGCAACAGGAAAAATGAAGTGCCTTTGTCTTCAGACCTATTCATATGCATATTTATGCAAATTTAATCAATTCATCAAATACATTAATTCATTCAGCTGAGTAAAGCTGCAGTCCTACACACATTAAACTCAGTGGGGTTTATTTCTGAGTTTGTTGTTGCTACATGCAGTCATCTCCAACTTTTGATGACGCTGTGAAAGGGCACCCTTCCAAATGGCCTCTCCTGGCTGCCCTGCTCAGCTCAAGGCTGGGCTTGCCTTAGGGAATCAGTCCACCCCGTAGTTGATCTCCCTGTTCTTCATCTCCTGAAAAGTGGCCATTGGCAACAGTGGTAGTTGAAGGTGACATTGGTGGAGGATCTTACACAGATAATCTTAGTTAGCACTGTGCAGAAGAAGGCAAAAGCAAACCATTTCTGAAAATTTCGTACTTGGTAAACCTTATGATGAAACCACTTCTGAGTAGACATGAATAAGATGGCACTGAACAACATCTTAAATAGGGGACAGTTGTAACATAAAGGAAATAGATTCATTCAGTATCAGATATGCTCAATCTCTCAAGGTGAGTGGAAAGGCAATGGGGAGTGAAAATGGAATAGAGTGTCCTGGAAGAAGACATGATGAAATGCCTGGAACCCTGGGCAGCTTTGTTGCACATCCTACTTGCATGATTTAAGAATACCCCACCCTGCAGCATCAGTAACAATAAAAAACAGCTCATGGTGTCCCTCTCTGAAAATTACCAGGCACGCAAAAATGAAAGCAAAGGTACTTAAATGAACATAAATTGAGAGGCTGTTCCAGAGATGGGGTGCCACCATCTGAAAAGCCTTTTCTCCAGGTGCTACCATAATGACATCTAAATGAAAGGGTGCCTAGAGGATGGCTCCATGGGATGATTAAAGCTCTTTAGATTCTAAAGGAACAGCAACTTCACATGGAGGAAATTGACGCTGCTGGTACTCCAGTCCCAAGCCATTCAAAGATTTATAGGCCAAAGTCAGAACACGGAAGTGCACCTATAAATGCAGCAATTTTTATTTAATGATAAATATGATCAAGTGAGAAGCTGATGGGAAAATGGCCAAAGAGGGTTCCAGGTTTCCTGGAATGTGTTATGTGTTTGATTGGAGAAGCACACAACTTCCAGGGGAAAAGCCATGGGTTGAACTCAGTCTGAATCTTGCTTAGGGTCTGTAGTGTGTGTATCTGTCAATATTAGTGCCATGAGCTCATAAGCTTCCAGGTCAGGCCAGGCTTTCAGGCCATCATCCATGTTGGGGTGGGCTTGGATTGAGGAAGAAGGATCAGGTATCCTGGTCTAGCCAGTGTGAGATAAGAATGAATGCTGGAATTCTTGCTAAGAAAAGCTCAGACATTTTCCCCTTAAAGAGATTAGGCAAAATAGCCCTGGAAGGAGGACATTGTCCCAAGACACCTAGAAATTACCCCATCAATAACAGCTAGCAAACGCAGACAAAAAGGGGCACCTTTAACCCATAGAAACAATAGTTAACGGTCATCAAGAAGCAATCAAGCACCCACCCAACAATTAGCATTAGTCTGGGAAACTCATCCTTCTCATAGTGGCAAGTACAGGTAGAAATAGTATCAAGACCAGGGAGTTAGGAGAGGGAGGCAGGTTCTGTATGCCAGGGGAGCAACTCCGAGCTCAGGCCCAGCACCCCAGCCTGTGGACGCCTTGCACCCTTTCTGCCCGCACAAAGGGCAGCTACCCTATAGGACTGATTGGTAATGGAACCCTTTCTCTCTCTTTGTCTCTTGGCTTATCTCTTAGGCAGGAAGCTCTTTAGAAATACAGAGTTCCTATTAGGAATAAGGACATCTACTGCCTAGACAAAATCTTGTTACAAGCTTGTGCTTGCTCGATATTTTCCATGGATTAAAATTGCCTTGCCTCACCCTGCCTCGTCTTGTCTCCTTTTGAGGTGTATAGCTCCCCAAGATTACCTGGCATAACAAGTGGACCTACTGAAATGAATGGAACTTAAATTAGTCATGGCCATCTTGTCCGATTGGACCCAATGGATCTACTCTAAGCATAGTGAAGTCCAGATCCAACACCATAGGTTGTGGGAATAAGTGGAATCCGTTGTGTCAAGCAAAATAAAACCTGCATGGTTCCAGGTAGGAAAGTACTCATAAACTTCTAAATCCCCTGGTGATGATTCTTGGCCTGATATCTACCTGGGCCTGGCATCATGTCACATAAAGAAAGAAGTGATTTCTTGTTATATGTGTGTATGCTGAGCATTTTCCTCTCTCATTAATACAAGGCACAATCCATGAGAGGGGGTTCTCCTACACAAGCCCAGATTTGTCTGTGACCAATTTGCTGCTCTTAATGGTAGCCCAAATTCTTCAACATTGGTAAGCACCTCTTCTTGCCTTGTGGTAAGATGTCTACACATCTCCTCACCCTACTACATTCACTCAAACTCCACAAATGGATAGTGATGATCCCCTCAAACTTATAGGGTCCAGATCTGGTCAGATATACAGCAGACTCATTTGAAGTCAATGGTATATGTTGGATGAATAACTAACTTCTCATTGATTTCAAAGGGTTTGCTCTAAGTATGACTAAGTCTAGATTTAACCAATGGATTTTCCATTGGAAGGTGTGAGTATTCTTTTCAGTCAAATATACAGAATGCCTCAGGGCTTAAATCACACGAAGATATGATCATTTTAAAGAATATAATGTATTTACTGAGGCAAAGCAGCCAGTGTGACAACAATAAATGTCTCTTAAGCAAACACGGCAAAATAAACGTTGCCTGTCGCCAAGGTTTCTGTTTGGTCAAGTTGGAACACAGAAAGCTGCAGCTGTACCTCCAGCCTGGCTGTGATGGCATTATCAGTCACAAATGACCCAGACTAGGTGTGTACCCCTAAAAGAACTTCCTTCATTCTCTCGCAAGTAGAACTTTGCTCAGTTCACCAATACTTGTACTTATATTTTAGTGTATTTATTTTTCTCTTTATTTTTTGCCTTCACAAAACTGAATCTGTGATGTGCAGAGCATTGGCAGCACAATGAAAAATTGCCACTGCTGGAAGGTACATTGCTTTCTTCTTTCTTCTGAGGATGAAGAATAGCTTTTGTAAACTGCACATTTGTGTGGCTGACTTATAGAGATGGGAAGCACAATCATTTCACAGTCCTTTGGAAGGAAGGGCTTTTGTTTGTTATATTCTAAAACAGCTTTCTTCAGCTCAGCAGCCTCCACATATTTTGGATTACAACATCTTTCATCTCCAGAGAGCATGTCCACTCATGGTGGTAGTTGGCTATGATGAGGGTATAGTCTGACACCTCTCAAGGGCTTCAGGTTGGGAAAGGGTGATCTAAAAGGGAGTCTCTGCAATTTGGTAATGACCAGAAGCAGGCTCAGTGAAGAAGGCAAGAGATTTGGACACCAAGTTATTGAATGGACTAATTCCTTAGGACAGACCTGAATGAGTAGTGATTCACTGAGGTGGCCCTCTCCTTTTCCCTGTATTTGCCAACCCAAATGGGACCATCCAGGAAGGAAGGAGAAGAGAATGCAAAATGGTGACAAAACATGGATGTTATTTTGGGGAAATGTGACAAAGTGCTAGAAATAGATTTCAAAAAAGACTTTAAACATGCAACATACTTTTATAAATGATACCCAAGCTAATAAGTTTATTGAGCCTCTGGTGTGCTACCTTCCATATGCATCTGCCCATTCTTGCTATGTCTTCATATATTCATTCTTCTACCCAAGACACTTGGTAAAGGCCTGGCACAGAAGGCATATAAATAACATGGGTTGATACAGGGCCTTCTCAGTGGTGTCCCACAAATTTTGGAATGTTTTTTCCAAAGAAACTCCCTTGCTACCTACCCTACTATTCTGGAACCAGGCAAAGACATTTTACTTCCCCGAGTTTTCTTACTGTTGCATACTGCTTGAGCTTTAATGGGATATTTACTGTTGTTTTAGAGTTATTTTAGCTATATAGCTGTATGTATGCCATATAGCCTGATATGCCTGATCCTGCCTAATCTCAGAAGCTAAGCAGAGTCAAAACTGGTTAGTATTAGGATGGGAGACATGAGTCCTGTATTGAGCTGATTGCCTTCTAGGCCCCTTACAACTGTATAATTCTATTCTATTCATTTCATTCTAGAGTCATAAATATACTGGAAGAAGAACTCTCAGAACCAGCACCTATTATCATCAAGAAATCCTGGAGGATGGGTGATGTGTCAGGTGACTGGAGGAGGACTAATGTGCCTATTTTCAAAAGGGCAAAAAGAAGGAACTTTCAACAAATTGCCCTACGACATTCTGAATAGCAAACTGGCTAGAAGTAGGCTTGATGTAATAACTATTAGGTGGATCCATAGTTGGCTACAATATCAAACCCAGGGAGTGCTTCTCAATGGCACCTTATCAGACTGAGAAGAGGTAACAGATAGGGTACTACAGGACTCAGTCCTGGGCCCAGTACTCTTCAATGTTTTTATTGATTTGGATGAAGAGGTGCAGGAAATGCTGATCACATTTGCAAATGACACAAAATTGGGTGGGAAAGCTAATATCCTGGAATGCAGAAACAAAATTCAAAGTGATCTTGATAGGCTGAAGCACTGGCATAAAAGTGACAAAATGAAATTCAGTCAGGACAAATGCCAAGTTCTTCACCAAGGAAAAAGGAATCAAATGCATGGTTACAAGATCGGAGATATTTGGCTCAGCCATACTTCAAGTGAGAAAGATCTTGGAATTGTTGTAGATCACAGGTTGAATGTGATGCAAGATGATGTGGCTGCAAAAGCAAAGCAAAGCAAAGCAAAGCAAAAGGTGTGGGACTAATGCTATTTTGGGCTGCATTAATAGAAGTATAGCTTCCAAAGCACATGAAGTACTGGATCCCCTCTCTTCAGCACTGGTTAAGCACCATCCTGAGTATTGTGTGCAGATCTAGTACAGGATATTGTTTAATCTTCCTGAGGCTAAAATATCAGATGTAAAGCCTTGCTTATCCAAAATATCTAAGGACAATTGTTAACTGTAAAATGGTAATCCTTTCCCCCCATCTAGAATGTTGTTGGCATAAGTATCCTCAAGATTTTGCAATGCACTACTGAACAATTGTGATGTTGTAGCTGCTCCATCAGCCTTCCCCAATGTGGTGCCTTCCAGATGCTTTGGACTGCAGCCCACCTCAGCATCCATCATTATTAGCCATACTAGTTGGGCTGGATGGGATTCAAAACTTCTGGAGGGCACCTTATCAGGAAAGGTAAGTATGGATGCTAAACAAAGAAATACTCTTTATCTCATTCTTTCTGTCTGTCTATACTGCCATTTACTCTTCATTATTTTATCAATGAAATTAAATGTGAGAGAAGCAAATGAAGAGTTACTCTTTTTAAACTGACAAATATTTATGAAAATATTTCTTAGGTATGGGGATCAGTAGACTTTTTATTCTCCGCTTCCTGTATGGCATGATCCAGGCTGATAAAATCAGTTGCCAGCTTACCAATGCACAATTTATCTCTGGGTATGACTTCTGAGCCCTAACAAGGAATTCCCTGGTCATGCTGAGCTTTGCCTCCAGCCAGCAGCTATTGTGACGACACTTCTTCAACCTGGAAAAGACAAAGCAAGATGCATGGTGAGCCCCCAGTACAGAGAAGAGAGAAGATAGTGTTGGAGCAAAGTGAGGCAGAATCACACGGCCTTGTTCTCAGCTGTTAATATGTTTGGGGGAGATGCTTGTCCCTCTTGTGTTGATGAAAGTCTGAAGACCCTCTATCTCTGTATTCCTCAAGGACCCCCTGATGGTGACTAAACCTCCTTCCTGTCTGTGGGTGGCTCTGTTGTGTTTCCAAAGCCATTGGCATGGTGCCACCTGATTTTGGTGTTAGCGTTTGGCAAGGCCGTTATTGGAGACATTGGAGTTTCAAGTGCTTTGGGACAATTTTCTAGTAAAAAGAATGATGATAAAACCCTTTTATTGGTCTTAAGTTTGACAAAAGAGTTGTGTGCGTGTGTGCACTTTTTTCTTTTTATTAAAAAAGGATCCAAACAAACAAAAGGACCAAATTTAAGATGGCAGTGTCTCTTTCAATGATTCTTATTTATGACAGTCTGAGGCAGAAGCACAAAAAGTCAGAGGTCATTGGCTTTCCTTTATAGGCAGCAGAACTTGGCTACACGATATGTCTGTATGTGTTGTGTCAGTGATTGAGAGTGACTCATCCTTTCCATCCTGTGAGGGTTGGAAGAAATTATCATTGTGAAAACTCCTCATGAGCAAAAACAGGCTAGCAATGCTACATGGGCGAGCCTGATCTGAATGAAGCACTAAATTAAATTATATCTTTTCCAAATGTATGTCGTGGTAAATGGATCATCTGGCCCACAAACTGGACTGCGCCTTTACCTGAGTTGAGTTACAGTTGCAGTATTACAGTGGCTGTTTTGGCCTGTTTAGCTGGAGAAGTGGAAAAGCTGGGAAGAGGGGCTTTTCCGTTGGCTCTTCTGAAAGACCAGCTCCATCAGGTCCTCCCCTCCTTCACTTGGCCATTCCATCAGAGGGAGAGAATGGAAAGAGGCCATGCCCTCCCATCAGCTCTGCTGAGAAGCCAGCTTCCTCATTTTGGCTCTTGCACATATATATATATATATATATATATATATATATATCATATGCAAATTAGTGTCCTTTTCCCCTTTCCTTGTTGATGATTCAACAAGGCCACCCTTGTTGACCACCCTACTAGAAACTCTGAAGCAAGGGCATTACAGCCAAATAGCTGGAGGATAGTAGGCTTGTATCCGCAAATTACTTCTGTGTCCCCTTCTCCCAAAACTCGTTGCTCAGACCAGCAGGTTACTGGGGGATAAGTTTGCTTGCCCAGCCACTACTAAGTGGCAGCAAAATAAACAAACAAATAAAAATGTGTTGGGCAGGGTGAAGAACAGATGGAATCTCTCAGAGATTCAACAGATGGACCCCTGGAATAGGTTGGCAGGTAGCATCTCAGGTTTAATTTAACGATGGTTACTTGGGCTTTATTTTCTGCCCTGCTCTCAAGTTAACCAACCTTAATCAAGACCAAATCACTACAACTACTCTTCATTCCTGCAAGAAACACGGGATTCCCCCCGCCCCACAGCTACTCTGATAATTGCAGTTTAGCTTAAAGGTGAGAGGGAATGCAACAGGGATGGATGAGGCAGGGGAGATGAGATTTTCGACCCTGCTAATAAAAATGTCCTGGCACTGCATCACTGTGAGCCCTGGTTCCATTGCACCACTGTGCATGGAGCAGCCTCACATCCTCATGGGCAATGGGGATAGGCAACATAATCTGCACAAGCTTGGCCTTGGTTGGCTTCATGCCTTGTCCTCAAGGATAGGCGTTGAGACCAGTAAGTGGTTAGACTCTGATGCCATGAGTGGTTGTGGCATCTGTTTTTCCCCTCCTTACTTCACACTAAATCTCCTGAGGACGGAGGGGTGGCAACATTGTTAGGTTTGTCACAACATGGGCATGGCACTGTGAGAAGGGCTGCAGGTGGCACAGGCTGTCAGGGGAGCAAGAGGATGAAATATATCCCCATCTTGCCAGTCAGGGCTGTGGACGTCCCAGGGTGGCTATGTGTCCTCTTTTGCAGAGGGCTGGCCTCTGATTGAAGACATTTCTATTTCGCTGCCCTTTTGAAAGCTAAAAGACTAATATTACAACACTGGAAGGATAAACAGCCGCCTGCAATAACCCCATGGGTTCAGGACTGGATAAAAAAATTGATTTTTGAATGGATGTGTTTTGGGCATAATTTACAAATGGACAGTACATGGCTATCTAGGCTGCTGTTATTATGTTATTATTACATTACATTCTATACTGCCCATAGCCAAAGCTCCCTGGTGGTTCACAACCTTTAAGTCACCCATCCAGACTTCAACCAGGCCCGACCCTGCTTAGCTTCCAAGATTATGCATAGGGATGCATAATATGCTGCCTTTGATGCTGTCCATGAGTGGCATGAGGTACCCAAACTATTGTCTATCTGTGCATGTGGTCTCCAAGGGGCAAATCTATTCCCTGCCCCCATTTTCCAAGTAGGAGAGCTGTGCATTAACTTTAAATTAAATGTTGCACTATCAGTGCCTACTGCTATCATAGTGGGGTTGCTGAAGAACAGACAGACAGACAGACAGACAGAATTTCATTAGAATTACAGTCCAGTCTGCCACTAATTGTTTCATGGGGCCATTAATAGTAAGTGAGTCATGCAACCAATGGCATTCACCTTTCAGTCTGATGCCTTCCAATATGTTGAAAGTGCAGGGATAATGAGCCGTAAAACATGATCCATCAGGTCTGAATGCATGAGCATGGAGTTCTTTGAGATTAACAGACAGAAGATGACAAACCTGAAGCAGAAGACAGACTGTGCTGTCTGCATTTTATTAAAAAGAGCTGTTTGTGGGGAAACCCCCTCAATTACCTAGAAAGTAATTTATTTGACAGGGTCCTCCAAAATGGGGCACCTGATTCCCTGAGGGGGGCAGAGTTTAATTCCTAAAAATGGGTGGTCCTGGCACTCAGTTCCCCCTCTGGAGCCGAATTCATACTTCAGTTGCTGAGCACAGTGGGTGGTGGGATGGGGCTGGTTGCGGCTGCACCATGGGGAGAAGAAGGCTCTCCCAAAGCGCCTGTCACAGCTAGCTGTCTCCAGGACGCAGTTTTCTGCTGATGGTAGCTATCTCTAACTCGGTGCCCTCCAAATGTGTTGGACTACAACTCCCATCATTCCCAGAACCCTGCTGACTGGGGCATGCTGGGAGTTGTAGTGCAACACATCAAAGACGTCGAGTCAGCAAAGGCTTAAGTAGAGGTTTCCGAGGACGGAACACCCATAAATCCTTGGAAAACCTTCCAGTGGAGCAGGGAGATACATGAGCAAAGCAAAGGGAAGTGAGGACTGGATGGTGCTTCAAACTCAGAACCTCTCTCCTGCCCTGTTAGCTTGGCAGCAGTTGTACAAAATGTTTCAACTATGAAGTCCGCCTCTGATGGGGCTTCTGCTCAGGGTAGCAGAGAAGAACTATGGTGCAGCATGTGCATATGCATAACAGTAAGAGTGACATGTATCAAATCTGCAACACATATAGGGGTGAGTATCCTGGTGGCCTCCAGATGTTTGGAAACCCAACTCCCCTATTCCAAGATAATGATCCATGTTGCCCAGGGCTGATAAGAATTATAGTGCAAAATACCAGAAGGGTACCAAGTCACCCATGCTGCATGTGTTTCAAATTTGGTGAATGACAGCATGAACTTGTACATGTTGACAATCCCAGACAAGGTCGGTGGAAGTCTAAGGCTCAGCTAGATGCTGGTAAATGTTGACAGATACCTGAATGTTATTGTTGGTATTCACTGGTGCTTGTGTTGTCCAAAAAGTGGAAAGCATATATCTAGCTTCTGAAATTTCAAAATTCATTTGGGGTTGTCAGCCTTTAAATGGGAGCGCTTGTTTCATGCAATGTGTCTGTGCAATGTAGGTGTATCTTGTAAATTTGTGGATGGTTGGATCTTCTGTGGCCTGCCTCATTGATGGTGAGGGAATTGCATTCATCGATAGCTGAGAGATGGCATTAATCAGCTGTACTATTAACTTCAGCAAGGGAATATGCCCACCTACCATTTCCTATTGACTCTTTTGACTGTTGCAATGTACCAGGTGACCGAAAGCTACCAGATATATGGTTCGGAGATCTGCTGGGCCCACTTCTGGAGTTCCGTTACAGTGGCGACGATTTGGAGACATGAGCCAACCACATTCACTGCTGAACATTTAAATTTATTTCTTGAATAGATACATGTATATATGTACCTACTTACATGTTCAGCCCTTACCTCATATGAAGGAAAAGAGACTGAGTGGTTTCAAAAATAATTGCCAAGTTGCTGTGAAAATGGGAGTGGGTAGCTACAGGTTGGTGACTCCACATGTGCTAGCCAATTGATACCATCCACAGTCAGTTCTTTACTGAAAATGTAGAGAAACTTTTTTTTTTATTTAGTGCTTTTGCCTTCAGAATATATTTGGATCATTTGCTGTCAAGGTGCTTCCAAAGTGGTCTCACCACTCTACAAATGTTATGCCTGTCTTCAGCTTAACAAGGGGTTTATCCCATTAACATCCCGATGATTGTCTCTTGATGATATGAAGCCCAACCTTACAGAAATCACACCTGTTGTCCCCCACTCATGCCAACTCTCCCCCTTTACTTTGACATGATTTCCTAGCCAAGCTATTTTATTAAAAAGCCACGCTTGTCTGCTATGGAGAATAATAAACAAATTGTCAAGCTGCTTTAGTTCATCATCACCTGCTCGCATCTGCTAGTCAAAACTGCAGCAGTCAGACACAACAAGCCATCACACTCCTGCCTACAGCTGTTTTCTAATAAAACCAGCACAGTCACAGTATTAACATATGTCATAGTGAAATAGGTAGTTTTAGAAAATCCTCTTTTCCCATTTCTCTTGACAGAAAGAAGAAATCTATTTACTCTCATACCTCTCATTCCGCAGGTTGGATTTATAGAAATCCAAACTCATTTGGATCTGCCAGAGATTTCTCTGACATCCCTATCCTGGGAGAACCTTGTGGTTTGTGGCAGCATGAAAAATCCTCAGAAAAAAAGGAGAATTGCTGTCCCCAAACAGTTGACTATGGACTGGGTCTGCTTGGTGGGGATGTAATGCTGAATAATTGTGTATAAAACTGGGGCAGTGGTGGAATGGAATGGAGCATCTAGGAAGAAATCCAGGCCGGGGACTGGAACCCTGGACAGGAGACCTCAGCAGCTCAACATTTATTCCTTCCCCCTCTTTTTTTTTGTGGTATGTTATCCAAAAAGCAGTTCCAAGTAATGCTGTGCCAAAACTCCACCTTGCCCTTTTGCAAACTCTTCATTTCCTTGCAAAAGAGACAGTCATTTTTCTGCTTCTTTCATGGGGATGTTGAAAATTCCTTGGAGAATCACTGTGGTTAAGTGGTTAGGGTGCTAGACTGGGAGTCAGGAAATCTGGGTCGTAGCCATGGAGATGCTTTTTGGCTCTTCACTGACTCTTGGCCTAACCTACCTCACAGGGTTCTTCTGAGGATAAAGAGAAGTCAATTATTCAAGCCAACTTGGTTTTCTTGCAGGAAAAATGGCAGGTATCAATACAGTGAATGAATAAATATAGAGAATTTTGGAGAACTCTCTCAGGGTGCAGGGCTTCAGCCTTGGCTGAAAGATAAGGAGGTCACCAAGCAGCATGCAAGCACTTTTTTTGATACCATTTCTCCCCCAGGTTCTGCCCTTGCAGCCCCTCCACCTGCTTGCACTGCTTGGAGAGCCCCCTGGAACACTCAGGCAGGACTTTCTGCCTTGGAGGTCTCCGGTGCTACTGCCTGCAGAGCACAGGGAAGCCAAGAGAGAGCAGCTGTGCCCTTGCTTTGCTGTTGCGTGAAAAGAAGACCAAGAACCCCTTGCACAGCTTTCAGGGGCTCTGCAAGCAGCAGCACTGGAAAGCCCCAAGGCTGGAGGAGGTCCTGGCCAAGACCTCCAGAGCTCTTCCCAAGGAGTTCAAGCAGGCAAAAAGGCTTCAAAGCCAGAAAGGGGTGGTGGTTAAAGAACACCCCTCCCCAGCCACCTGACAGCCAGTAAGTTCCCCCAAATTCTCACCCCTTTCCACAATGTTCAGGTGGACTTTCTTTTTGCCCATCCTTCTCAATGAATAGTGGAAAGCATTTCTTCTAAGCGTTGTTTTCAACTGCACCCAAATCCAGTGCTCCCCCTGCCACCCCGTCCGTGTGTGAGCACCTTCCAGAGTTTTTCTAATGGAAAACACAGAAAGATAAACATTCATAATCCCAACTGCAGAAAAATGTAGTTTCCACTGCACACTTAGAAAAACTGTGCAAAATGTGTTCAGTTACATATTAGAACAGATGACGTGCACTAGTTCTAAGGCAGCCTTCCCCGGCCTTGGGCCCTCCAGATGTGTTGGAGAACATCTCCTGTAATTCCCAGTCAACAGATCCATTGTTGATGCTGTCTGGGAATTCAGGGAGCTGCAGTCCAACACATCTGGAGGGTCCCAGCCTAAGGAGAGTTATTCTAAGGTGTAGCAGCCTTCTCCAAATCATGAGATTCTGAAGACTTGCAGACTGCTTTTTAATGGGAGATTCTTTACATCAGTGCAAATGCATGTTAGTGGTAATATGCATTAACTAGTGGACAGTTGCACCAGTTCGTGAGTGAACATTTGTGCAAGTGTGCATTAGCACTAATGCACATTAGTAACACTGTGAAATAACACAAACAGAATGAAATTCTGGTTTACTTGTTTGTTAGTTTTTAATCATTTCAGCAACAACCAGATGCCCGAATGAAATATGCCCAACAACCTGCAAAACACAGAGGGAATGGATTTAGTGCAATCTGTATATCCTTACACCAAGCTTACTAATACCCCACTGTTGGCTGTGAATGATGCCATTTTGGTGCCTGAAGGATCCACATTTGGAGAATGTGGATGCTGCATATTAGGCAGAGACTGGCGTACTAATATAGTAATATACAAACAGTGGTATATAACAATTACAGTTACGTAGCACTTCCTCTGGAGTGGGTATAGTAGGATAGCATGATTTTCATCATGCCCTGTAAATGTGAGACTGAAACTATGAGGATAGCAGCTTGCATGAAATTACCAAGTGCAGCTTGCATAGCATTAGAGATGTTGAGAGTGGATTGGAGAGCCAGTGCTGGTGCTGTAATGGTTCCAGTGCTGAATCGGAGAGATGCCACTCAGTCATGAAAGACACTGGGTAACTTTGGGCCAGTCGCTCACTCTCAGCCTAGCCTACCCCACAGGGTTGTTGTTGTTGTAAGGTCCCAGCACCCCAGCAGGATCCATGAGGGACATTCTCCTGAATCCCTATTGCTCCTCCAGACTGATGTTAGCAGCCATTGTAAATTCCAACAATACACCTGATTCTGATTCCAGTTAGGCCTTCCTGGGGGCCCCAATGGAGAATGGGGCCCACAAGAAGGTACCTTGCCCAGAGCCTCCAACATGGAGCTAGACTTGCCTCTTGAGTGTGTAGCACTCTTTACAACTGCTTCTGTACTAAAGAGTGCAACTTTCAGTCCTGGCAACATCTGATCCCTAACTCTATTATCCTGCTTGAATATAGATCCTATTTCTTAACTCTCTGTACTAAGAAAGCCAACAAATATTAGACACAGATCTTATTAATAATGATAAATCCTTCCCTCTGTCTTATGTTCCAACCTCTAGTGCTCTGAACATTTTGCTAGTAAATCTAAACATTCTATAAAACAGTTGTAGGCATGATTCACAACAAGCAGACATGTCACCACAGCTGCCTTGCTATTTATTTCTTGCCTAAACCTAACTATGAATAAGTTAAGCACCTTAATAGAAGAAGGATAATAAATACAGTCCAAATATAGGCAGAAATCCAACTCCAAGCATCACAGCCTTCTTTTTAAATCCTCTGTCTTTCAACAGCACAAGCCACTGGAGCTCTTTCCATTGTATTACAAGTATGTGACCCAAAAAAGAAACAAAAAGCAAAACACAAAGAAAACTGGCGTCAGTGGGACTTGTGTGGTCACCCCATTGGGCAGCTTTAATGGCAGGAGTGGGGACCAGAGGTGGCTTGGTTCCCCCCAGAACCCCTTGGAAGCCACATCCTCCACAGCAGCAGTACCCCCACCTCCCTTTGTGCTTGTCACCAAACTGTGGTGGCAAACCAACAGGGAGGCTTGTCTTCAAGCCACATGTGACCTTGGTAAGCCTCCATTCCTCCTATGCCATCTTACTCATCACATCTGGATCGATAATACAGAGAGACTTAAAAAGGTGCATCCACTGGTGTCATTCCATGAGTGCTTCTACCTCTTGTGACAACTCTGTCCCCATCTTTGTGTAAATGTGATCCCCGAAGCGTCAAGATCCCTGTTGCACAAGGCCTCCTGCAAGACATTCCACAAACTGTTTCACAAGGCATTGCACAAGGCATTGCAACTTCATTGAGTTGGGAGCTGCTTCTGTCCTGGTGGTGCTTGGAGAAGTACTAGCAAAATAGCAACAGCAACCCTTGCAATGTGCCATGAACATACTTTTGGATATAACTCAGAGTCGACTTGTAAAGCCAGTTCAGTCCAACAATATATATTAAATATGGTTATATCCTGCTGCCTATGATCAAATGATCCCCAGTACAACTTAAGAAGATTGTGCTAACCTAGATCAAAACAGAAACACCGGCAAGCCAGTTTGGGCCCATTACTGCCCAAAAAAGCACCCTCATTGAGGACTGTTGGTGGCACCAGTAGGCCAGAAGATCTGGAGGCAAGCCAGCCTTGCTCCAGCTGATGAAAGGGGCCAAGCTGTATAGTCCCAGGGCGACTGTTGGGTGGGGAGTGTTCTTTGTGGAGGGAGGAAGGAAACAGACGTCCTGCTACTAGGCTTTCCCTGCTTGATGGATGGTACCAGGCTGGTCTTCCCTTCCTGGGAGGGGGGGTGCAACCTCTGAGCAGCCCTGTGGAAGATGGGTGGGGTTGGTTGTGTAGCACAACCACCTATGAGTATGAAAAATGACCATACTGGTCTGTGCAGTGCTGAGAAGAGACAAGACTTGAGCACTAAATGTCAGGCTTCATGAAAGGTTCCTGGGAATGTGGTGGATCTTATACTTGAATCTAATCCCCCAGCTGGCATGTTTCTCTGGCTGATTTCCTTTTCATGAATGTGCGGTAGTTGAAATGAGTGATGGGAGTCCTGCATCTGTTTGCACATTGTTGGATTCCTATCAGCGTAAGCTACCCTGGGCATAGGTCCTGGGCAATGGCGGCTGCAGTCCAACAATGCTTGGAGATGCTCTGAGATTGATGGTGATAAGTTAATTGAGAAGCCTTAGGGCACAATTGTATGCGTGTTTAGACAGGAAAAAAATCCTACAACTCCCAGTATTCTGAGAATTGCAGGTTTTCCCTTTTTTCTGTCTAAACGTATGTAGGTTTGTACCCTTAAGTCAAATGAAATAACTTCAAAATGCGAATCCAGATTCACAGAGAGGATATATAAACCACTGCAAGTAAAATAAAAGCTTTCATCAGATGGGAAGGAAGCAAACGTTTCTGGAAGTGTTCCTGACTTTAGGCTAGGTAGAAGTTCCTAGTGTATAGTCTGCAGCTGGAACTCCTGTGTGGCTGTCCTTGAGAAGTGACAAGAAGCCCAGTAGACACTGAGAATCAAGTAGAATCCCGGCTAGACCGTGGCAGGCCAGCTACGTTTGACACCGAGCAACAGTGTGGAGCGTTGACAGAATAAGAACTTACATGTTGTGTCAATCATCCCTTGGGTGCCACTTCAAATTCATTTCTTTGCAAGAGGGCATCTATCCCCAGTGGCACCTGCAGTATAATTATCAATGTCACAAAGCCAAGGACAGCAGACATTAGAACTAGTGAAGTAAAGGAGGCTTACAACAGTTTCAGAAGGGCAACACAGAAGAAGAATTGCCTTGAGATGATGGGACGATGGCTTTCACTGGAGAAGATGCTCTGGAGGCTAAGAACGAGAAGCTCAGCTTGCCAGGGTTAGCCTCAAGAGTAGGCATGCTTGGGCAGGTGCCAGGGTACCACATGCCCGCAGAAGCCCCTTGACAAAAGCCCTCTGGAGTTGTTCCTCTTCCTCACCAAACTGCTGACATGGAAGTGAGAAGGTGCTGCCTCTGAGGAAATGGGGGTCCCCTTGCAGAAGTCTTGCCTAAGGTCCTTCAAAAAACTGAAGCTGGCACTCAATCATGCCAACAGAACTCTCATCTCAAATTGCGCACAGATGGTGAATATATCTTCCATAGCAGAGCTGGTTCTCAGTTTTATTGGGGTGAGGATGTGTGCAAGATATTTCAGTGGGATCCTCCTCTATGACCGGGCCCTCTTCCCCTTGAGCAGTCATGGTTACTTGTGCAACCCAGTCTCCCTCTCTCTCTCTTTCTCAGTTTAGTGTTCACAACAGGCTAGAAGAAGATGGCATGGCAAGGGGAACAGACAGCTCTCTTCCTAGCCTTGCTGCTGCTGGCAAGCACAGAGATGGTGGTTATGCAAGCAGCAACAACAATGAGAAGGAATGGCAGGATTAGAAGGACTGGGGAACAGGATCAGCAGCAAGACCATGCCAAGGTGTGGCCATCTGCAGGTCCTCAATGATGCTGCCTTGGGATCATGATTGTCACTGGCACAGTTTCTACCAGACGCAGAAGCAACACAGAAGCATATAAAGTCCCATATTACGACTGATGGAGTGTGGGTGGAAGGAGGGCATGTGTATTGCAAAGACCTCTTCCAGGTGACTCTGCATGAGCACAGAGAGCTCCTCTGCGTTTCTCAGAGGTCTTTGCTATACACAAGTCCAATCTGCGTGTGGCATTCAGAATGCCTGCCTGCAAGGCCACATGGTGCCAGGGGCAGAGTTTTATCTCCCAGCTGTTACAGATTCTACAAGAGATATAACTGACCGCCTTTATTTATTTTCTGGAGGTAATGACAACTGCACCCTGAGTCCCTTATTGCAGACCCAGTAATGACTGCCATTTGATCTAAGTGGGTGCAAATAAGGGTGCTAGATCAAATCATGCCAGATCTTTCCCTAGAAGCAAAATGACAAAGCTGAGGCTGTCATACTTTGCGCACATCCTGAGAAGGCACAGATCCCTGGAGAAGACAATCTTACTAAGGAAAGTCAAAGGCAGAAGAAGAAAAGAAGACCAAAGAAGAGAGGAATCCATAAAGGAAGCCCCAGGGTGTCATGGATAGGATATTATGGAGGGCTTTCCTTCATAGGGTTACCATAAGTTGAAGGTGACTTGATGGCACATGACGACAACAACAATCCTGCTATGTCCATACATCACTGTGCATCTAGGCATCCCCGCTCCATGTGTGGACAAAAAGAGGCAACAAAACACACAACTTTATGGGTGAGCCAAGAAGGTTGGCTACTCCGTCCACATGTTGGCACTCCATATAGAGCATTGACACCTGAATAGACCGAATGATTTCACCTGTCACAGAGCCTTTAAAGCAGAAGCTGTGGCAGCTGTAGATTTGGCAAGGAACCATGATGAATGTGCATGTCTGAACTCCTGTTCATTCTAAGGGTGCCTCCAGATTAAGCTTTTAGGGCACTCTAGCCCTGCCTCATTCACTGAATTGTACTGGGGGCTTTAGAAGACGTCTTCTTGTTATAACCTACATATGTTTGCCATGACTATTTCTGTCTTTCCTCTTACTTGGAAGAAGAGGAAGACCAACTAGGAGAAGGATCTATTCCATCAAGGAAGCCACAGGCCTGAGCTTACAAGACCTGAGCAGAACTATCAAGGATGGGGCATTTGGAGGGCACTCATTCATAGGGTCACCCACATTGGAGACGACTTGGCAGGACATAAGAACAGTAAAGGGCATGGGAGATGCACCTCCTTCGAGATGGTCATCCTCTCCATGGGAAGGAAGTCTCTGCTCCTTGTGACAGTCAACATACAAGGCAGAACGTACAGCCACGACTCTGCCCATTGGTCTGGGGTGACCCTAGCTTGGTCTCGCCTTTCATTGTCCTTTGCCAATGAATGAAATCACAGCTCAGGGGGCACACCCACTCTCTGGGTGTGCTCGCATTTTCAGGAAGGGGCAGCACTAGGCAAGGCAACATCCAAATGCTGAGGTCCGCAAGACAAGCAAGCGCACAACCTTTCATATGCTAATTTACAAATGATCTGAAGGTTGTGTATGTGCGTTCCTATTCATAAAACAGGATTATGGAAGAGGGAAGAGGCGAGCATTTGAATTCAGAAAAAGGCTCAGGCAGAAAGATTCAGGAGTTGGGCAGCAGAAGATGAAATGCATGTGGACAAAAATGTAGCTCATCCTGGGGGTTCGGATGAACAGAAATCATCAACACCTCAATTTCAAGAAGGGCCCATGGGCAGTAGGATGGGAAGGCCCCACAGAGTTTCAGCATTCCAAATGAGAGATTAAAAACTTCAGCCCCGTAAGCTGCCCCCAACACCACCTCTGCTTCTGGGTGTATTATCCCTTTTGGAAAGTAAGTGTAGCCTTAAAAAAAGCAATTTTGGAATCCAGGAGATTAGTGTTTAGATAGTAGCAAATCTCACATAGCACAAAAGACAGCAGACAGCAAAGACATGTTAATCTTTTTTCTGAGTGCATGGACAAAAAAAAATCCCCCTGATTAAGATGGGGGACGATAAAGTTCATCATTCTTGTATCCATGTGGCAGGCACCAGGGCCATGGCCGGAAAAGTGTGGGATACGCTAGTCCTGCAGAGACACACCTTCAGGCTCCTCGATTATTGGTGTTTTAAGGAATGCCGGTGGGGCTGTAAAGTGGATTCCAGCACCAAGAAAATGTATTAAGGGTGCAGACACAGAAGTCTCTGAATTCAGAAGTTTAGAAGCATCCAGTGTGGGGGAGAGGCAAGCCTTGCATTTTACCTAGTCTTTTTGGGTGGTAGAGGAGGGAAGGAGACGGAGGCATAGATAGGAATTAGTGCAAGTCCTTCCTTGTCGTCCCTCTCCCAGGCATGCCCCTGTATGCCTGCTCCAAGGCCCAGCAGTTCTTTCTGTCCTGGCTACAGGAGATGGCAGTTCAGCCTTCCAAATTCCAGGCAGGGCCCAGGAACTGGGGTTTTGAAAAAGCCTAAGGCCTTCCAGACAATGCCAGGAGACCATAGGATTGTGTGTTAAGTTGCTTTATACAGATTGTTTGCATGTATACAGTTTTGAACAGAACCTGCCACTTTTAGCTCTAGCAGGAGGCCCAAATAGAGCCTCTCAATTTCTCCTCTTAGTGCTTGAAGCTGAGACTGTGCCCTGCAGTTGCTCAGAAGTTATCATGTAGAAATAAATGATGCTGTTGAAAAGGGAACTGAATTGATGGGATGCTGCCTATAGGGCAGAGCCTTGGAATGAACTGCAGTTCACCCCTTCCCATATGAACCGTAGCCTTCAGCCCTGCAGTGGCCTTTGGTCCATTGCAGGGTGGAACAGGGCTAGTGAAATGTGGCAGGTTTCAGCTATTGGTAGAAATACATTGTCCAAGCACCACATTTACCCATCTGGAAGCAATGGAGGGGGGATTCTTCTTGGCAGACATGGTGCCCATGTCTCTTAGCCTTGTCTCTAAGCAGTCACCAGATTTACTGGAAATGGTGGACCATACAAAAATGCACAGTCCCATGAAAAATAGGCTATTCCAAAAGAAAAGCGATATAGACCCAAACTCAAGCCATGCAAAAATTGCTTTACCATTAGTAAAAACTAGCTGATAACAATGTGAATATTAAGTGAATCATCCAGGCTTCTCTAGAACCCTACACCCCGATCAAGTATGGCCATTGCTCCCCCTACTGCTAAAGACCCTCCCCACAAATTTTACTGCTAGTCTGTAGAGCAATCTTCTACAAGCTGCTGCTTCCCAGATAATTTCAGCTTCAGCTCCCATCATCTCCAGCTAGTGTGATCTAATGGCCAAGAATGCTGAGAGGTGTAGTCCAAAACACCTGGAAGACAGCAGATTGAGAAGGACTACTCACCAATGTTTCCAAGATGAAGTCCCATGACATTTTCTGTGTGAATATAATAATATATAATAATGAATATAATATTCTTAGGGTAGCAGTGATGGCTTTGTGCATTCTGTTGGTTTCCCTAGGTAGTTTTTTAATTGCTTACACCAAGTATAGGTCTACTAGAGTTCAGGACAATCCTTGAATAGAACATTCTTCTGCATTAATGCTGTTCAGTTCCCGGAATCTTCCACTACTCTGTAGGTTTCTAAATGTCATGGAATGGGTGGTACAATGAGCACACCAAAGCACACATGTGTGTACTAGCGGTGTGTGCTACATGCGCAAATTGCAACCACAAACTGTTGTGTACTTGCAGCTCTGGCACCACCTCCCACTGAGAAAATTCCTGTGGATGCCCATGGCAGTCCTTCATTTATAGGGGAGGAAGTAAAGAGGCACATAATTGGGATGAGGCTAAATTTGTTTGCTTCTTCTGATGCTCACAGCCATTGAGAATCAAGCAGAGTAACCTTTCCAAGCTGGGATCTTCCAGCTGTACGGAACTGCAATTTCCAGAACACTGCATCCTACATAGATTACAGAAATCATAGTCCCAACCAGTTTGAGGAAGGCTATAGTACAGCCTGAAGGATTATTGAATGCCAGCTTATACATTAGTTCGATTTTTATTCTTACATAAAATGCTAGCAATGGTACTTCCACAGAATTTTGTAAGGGGAAAGGAAACCACTGGCTATGAGGGAGACGCACGTGCCCCAAAGCCTGTGTGGCTCTTAGTCTTGGATATGGCCATGACGAGAGGCCCAGGTTAGCCTTGAGTGTGAATGTGAGTACATATACCAAAAAGAATCTTTGCAGCAACTAAATGCATGCTGGCAAAATGAGGGGAGTGAGGGAGGTCAAGTCACCAGTGATGCCATTAGTAAATAATCTCCCCCCCAACCCCCCACCCACCCCTTTGACTGTCTTAAAGGTGAAATTAAAAAATTACTTAGAGCAGGGCTACCCAATCTTTATACTCTTGGAGATCACCCTCTTCTCCAAAGCATTTTCTCTTTAAAGTAAATGAAAGTTAATCTTACCACACAAACTGACCATTTCATGAACAGTGTGGCTCTTTAAGGTAGCCACATGCCCCTCCTTTATAGACACTTCTTTATTTTAAGGTTTTCCAGAAGGCTTTGTTATTTTGCAGGCTTCTTCTATCTTTAGGGCTATCTAGTCCAAGTTCAGCTTAAAGCTAAAGAGCCATCACCTTTCAGAAAATGCCAAAGTTTTTCCATTTGGCTTGGTTTTGGGGTGTTAGAATAAAACCACTGATGTACTAAAGCGCATTTAACAGCTCATGTTCTTTAATTAGTTACTTGAGTTTAAAAGGAATAGCATATAAATTGTGTATATCAGCTTAAAGGCAATCAACTTTAAAAGTGCCTGGCTTCAGGAATTCACACCACATTTATTTAATTTGCTGACACAAACTTCACACAGCAAAGCGTTCATTTTAACTCCCAGTTCTGAGGTTAAAATGAATGGCTGTGAGCTACTCAGAAATACTGTAAGCTCCTTGTAAACATGATCCCTGGGGTAAAGATCCTAAAAATTTAATGCTTTACGCAGAGTAATAGTTCAAAAGGCAGGAAATGGTTTGGTGGTTATTCTAGAACTTTTAAAATGGATTTTGCAACTATTGTGAGCCAAGTAGGTTAAACTGGCAGATCGCTTTCCGCGTACTATTTAATTTGTAAAAGCAGGGGAAAAAATCCATTGGGATGGCAGCCTTAACCAGCATACAGAGCAAACTTTAGAATAACACTCTTGACAAATTAGGAGCCTATGATGTAGTAGAATTATCTAAACAGCATTTCTGCGGTTCACCACTCCATCTTCAGAGCACTTATAGCCTTGTTCAGGCATTATTTGTTTGTTTATGAAAGCCATCTTTTTAACCCCCTCTTTCTGTCAGAAGGACTCCCAAAGGAAGCTGTCAATTGTAATCAAAACTGTGTAAACTACAGCATTCCATAAAACTACAGAAAACTCCATAAAAACCATAAAGCAACAGTATAAAGAAGACAAAACCCAACCCCTGCTAGCAGAAAACGGTGACACGGACTACAGTAAATCACTCAAGGGCTCTCTCTCTCTCTCTCTCTTTCTCTCAATCTCAATCTCTCTCTCTCTCTCTCTCTCTGTGTGTTTGTGTGTGTGTGTGGAGTACTGGCTATTATTACAAAAAATGGTTCTTTTAGCATTATGGGTCACTCAAGGGATCAGGTTTACCTTCTCCTGAAACTAAACTGGTCCTTTTTGGCACTGGGACCAGTGTAGCTTGAAAAACAACCTATCCGCTCACTGACCACCAAAGTTTCTGAGACTGCAGGGCCCCTCCATATTGCAGCAAGGAAAGGTTCAAGAGACAAATGTGTCTCCCACAACACCTGAAATCCCCCCCCCCCACTTTAAGGGGATTGAGACCATTTAAAGACCATTTCCTCTTCACAATAACCCTGTGGAGTAGTGTGTGAATGTAAAGCTGTAGACACAAATAACCCAAACACTGGCCAACAGCAGAGCGACTAAATAATCTTTCTTCTAAATAAATACAATCTACCTAAAAATACTACCTATGAAAGATGCAGAGATGGTATCCAGGGCCCATTTTCAGGTTTTGCAGGCCCCTGGGCAAAACACCCTCGATGCCCCCCTAGCCCACCCACCTCCTCACAGCCTTTGACACCTGCTGCAGCCTTTTTGCATCAAGGCCTCTGCTTGCCTCCTCGATGAGTGAAAACCAGGTGAAAAGCAGGTTGTGGGAATGAAAGGAGCAACTCCTGGGGATGGGGGGCATTGTTAGGAGGTCCTTGCAGAGCTGGGGGCTCTTGGTAGCCCCCTTGCCATGCTCATCTTTGATGCTGGTTCTGATGGAATCCGTGCCAGAGTCCTAAATATTTTGCTTGCTTGCTTGCTTGCTCGCTCGCTCGCTCGCTCGTTCGTTCGTTCATTCAAGCTTTTATACATCATTTGCGCTAGCCAAATGGCTCTCCAAACAGTTTACAATAAAGATGCTTCACTCTCTTTTTCATATACAAGTATCAGTGCATAGATCCCTAAGGGAATGCAGGTGCCTGGCCCCCATGCCTTCCATGCCGGCTCCTGTAAGTACTGGCATGGGGCACTCATCCGTCCATCTAAATTTAGGGGAAAGCAGGGTGGTGGCTACGGATTTCATCCATGCCGGCTATAATTCGAGGCTCATTGCATTGTGGCTTCAGATTGCCTGAGCACTGATGTCTTGTTCTCTCTTAGATCCGCATTTGTAGCGTAGGGGCTGCTTATGCCCCACTAGGACGCACGTGGGTTTTCGTTTCTCCTGCAGCTGCTTTTGTGTCTGCAGAGCAGAGGTGAAGACAACTCTGCTGCACCCCGGAGGCAATGCATGAAGTGTATGAGGTCGTGACAGCTCTGGGTGGAAAAATGGCCTTGTGTGTGCCCATAGCAAAGTGCAGAATCCAGCGCTTCTAGCGTGAGCCCTCCCAACAACAAAAAGCTTGCCGGCAAGACAAGAGGGACGACGTGGTAAATCAAGAAGTGTACGGCCTGTCTGTGATTTGTTTGGGATTGCTGCTGAGAAGGCAACCTTCTTGCTGGAGGCGAGAACCAGTCACTTCTTGCAATCTTTCTTAAAATATGATATTATATATCTTATTCTACACTACACAAATCTCTCCCCCTCTCCTCTCCCTGTGTGTGTGTGTGTGTGTGTGTGTGTTGGATTTCTTCTGCAGCAGGCTCTTTTGCTTTAAAGGTCTGTACACAGATTGGCCTGCAGCTTTTACAATGAATATTCTGAGGCTCTTTCCAAAGAATCATCTGTTTATGCAGTAATAATATCAACAACAACATTTTTCAGTCATTACGCCTTTTTTCTGAAAGATCCAGTAATTTTTCCTCCAAGTTGTTTTTCAGCCACAGGAATGCTGCTTTTTTTCCAGGCCCCAACTTAACAGTATTTTGTCATTCATTTCTAATGAGGATCACATCAAAGGTGTTTTGCACAGGTCACCAAAAGGTGCCACAATATGAACCATATAGGACTGTCCATACTCTTGATCTGGTATTTTTAAAAAGTTTATTTTCAGACAAAATGCCAGAAAATTGTCACATTCCCACTCACACTCCTTTTTGATTTTTATTGAATTCAGGTGCTTTGATTTTGGAGGATTTTTGAGCTATGCGATTCAGACAGAGGATGTGCAACCTATTTGGCCTGCACTAGGAAGCACCAGGGGATGAACAGCTTTCCATGTACGTGCAGCTCCACACACACGTAGACACATGCACACAGAAACACAAATGCTGCTAAGATAAGGCAAGGCTGATTCCGGGGTCACTGATGGAGGGAGGTAAAGCTACTGCTGCTCAATTCCAGGTGACCTCAACTGGCATTGCCATTTCTAATGGAGGGTTGCGGGGGGATGACCCCCGTAGGTGTTACTGAAGAATCACCTGAACAGCAGCACATCAAATATTATTTTCTGTTTTTGGGAACAAGAATGCACACCAGATGCCTTGTGGGGTGAATTGCTTAAGATCCATGGTGCAATTTTGCTGATTTCACATGGTTTGCATTAAAGTAAATACATTATTTCTGTGTTATCCCAGCATGAGATTTCTTGGATGTACCTTTGCAAATTAAACTCAAACTTCTTAAGATCTTTGCTTATGTCACACTATAAAAAGCCAGTTTTGACCTCCCTTACCCTTTGGTATAGTTTCCTCCATCATAACCAGTTCCCCACTCCTCTTTAATTGCAGTGTTGTAACTGGTGTTAACTTAGCAAAATGTACACTTGGCTTCCCAGTGTTTGAAATCTGATGTGGCACATCCAAAAGAATGCATTCATTTTTGCACTGTTTACAAATTTACACATGATAGTGTAAATTTGGTTTTCACTGAAGACTTAATTGCCCTGCCACTTGTTCACTTTTTCCCCATGGTGCATTTGGACATGGAAAAGTTCTCATTAGTCACCATCATTTCAAATT
Source organism: Varanus salvator macromaculatus (assembly GCA_023646645.1). Lineage (NCBI taxonomy): Eukaryota > Metazoa > Chordata > Lepidosauria > Squamata > Varanidae > Varanus > Varanus salvator. The sequence goes on along the minus strand of JAIXND010000771.1, from coordinate 14,140,219 downwards.
ATTATCTGTATTATAAAAGAGCTACCATCCCATGGATTAAGCATGCTGGAAATCTCTTCTTGAAAAACTGGGCCACAGAGCTATCCGCAAAAATCTTGTCTGCTCATCAGCACCAGCATTCATGTTGCTACTTTTTGTCCCTTGCGGAATGCAATTGTACTGCACTGACATGTGTCAAGGTGACAGTGGCCACTGATACATAGATAAAAAAGAGGAAATACATCAACAGAACATACTGATTTTCATACTGTTTGCATGTCCTAATCAGTGCGCAGAAGAAAACTAGGAAACCAGCAACAGTTTAAATAAACATGCAGTTGATTTCACCATAGCAAAGAAGACTGACCAGTTGACTTGGGAGGTCCAAGGCAAGCAGTGGACCCAAGGCTGGCTCTGCATGGGATACAATCCACTGGGCAGTTCTTCTGCATGTGCAGCTCCTACTCACTGCATGGTGGTGCATGACAGAAGACTTCCCAACAGATTGTGCCGAGAGTGACCACATATCGCCTCATAGCGAGGGCAGCCCTTCTGCCCTTTATTTTGAAGGCATCCTCTATTGGAAGGGCTCACACTTCCAGTCAGATTTAAAGCTAAATAGCTGTCTGAGTGAAGTATTGGACCTTAAAGTGGCACCTGGGCAGCACTGAGCCAGGCACACAAGGCGCCTGGGTACAGTCTTCCAGGCTACCACAAGAAGGACTGCATTTCTCTTTGATTTCTAATAAGAATTTCTAAATTTGCATCCATACGTGTAAGCATGTAAGAGTAGCCCTCTTGCTGGACCAGGCCCAGTCTCCATCTCATCCAGCATCCTGTTTACACAGTGGCCAACCAGCGGTTCACAAGAAACCCACAAGCTGGGCATGGGCGCAATAGCTCCCTCCCACAGTATCTTGGTGCAAATGGATGCCCTTCTTTCACACCCTTTTTCAGTGACACATTTCCTCGTTTTGGGGCAGTTCAAAAGTGGCCACCCTGATTTTGACTCTGTAGATCAAAATGGCCCATCTTCCACTCTGCCACCCTTCATGGCAGCTACCACTGGAGGCAGGCAGCCTTAAATGCACAGAAGGACTGATTCTGAACATCTTCCATTCGAAATGGTAGTCAGTAATCACGCAGGCTTTATTTTAATCTCTTGTATAGTTCTCTCATTTTCCAGAAATACCAGAATGGCCTCTGTGTCCACTCAGCTGCATGCATTCAGCCTGGATTTTCCTTTCACTTTTAAACTAGAAAAGTTATAAATTTGCAAACACACAACTGTTTATTTACTTATCAAGCATCCACTAAGGTCAGTTTATGGTTTCCTAAGCCTATCTATGTAAAAAGCCACAAAATATAAGGAGGAGGAGGAGGTCAAAATTTCTGTTTATTGTGTTCCACTTTAAAATATATCAATCTATGGCAGCTAAGTGGCATATGAAGTTTACGAAATTGAGAAAAATTAGTTGGAGAACGATGGCTGTCAGAAAGTGTAAGAGGTAAAGTCTTTTTCAAAGAACGGGAGCAAAACTCACATCTGCCAAGCCCGGAGCCCCTCTGGCAGCTTCCGTGGGCTAGGAACTCCTTCTTTTCCCCCTTTCTTCAAAAGGCCTTAAGGGCTTTAATAGCTGCTGAAAACTCATAAAACAAACCTGTTTGCAAAATGACGAAAAAACGCAGTCCGCCCAGAAAAACTGGATCTGTTCAGCACAATTATTCAAAGTGACAACTGAGCACAAACAAACCTGCAGTATCAGAACCGCTGCTGGAGAAGGTTGTTGTTGCAGGAATGGGGGAGGCATGGAAGGAGAGAGGGAGGACAAACCTAAAGATCTAAAGTTGTTAGTAATAAGAGATAAATAAGGTTTTAAGTGATTGCTCCTTTCAGAGAAATAATGTCCTAGAGACAAGACCGCCCTGCAATTTTCAGACTCAAGTGCGATCTAATGGATAACATGCTGAGAGGGCCGAACTTCTTCAGACAGCGCCAGAAACACATACTGCTTTCCTCAAAACTTGTAACAAAGCTTCGTCAATACTGAGCCCAACAGTAAGGGAAATCAGATCTCTTTGTAGTCCCAATACACATGACTGCATCTGATCCATCTTAACCTTCCTGGTGAGATCAGGACATCAACTTTTCTCAGCCCCAGGCATCATGGCCAATGCTCAGAAATGCAGGGAGTTGTTGGCCACAGCATCTGGAGGGAAGCATGTTGGAGAAGGCTGGTCTAGGAACTCTTGCTCACTGGTCCAGTTGTGGAAGTGGAGGGGATGAAGGGAGGGGAGTCTTTCTCCCCATCTGTCCTCTGATACTTGGTATTCTGCTATGTCTCTGAAGCAGGAGCACTGGGAGATGTTGTTTTCCCAGGGCTACTGACTTTGGCCTCATAATTAGGGTGGCCATCTATGAATCACTAAAAAGGAAATGTTGTACCAAAATGATGGCAAAAGCAGGTTCTGATTTGCATGAGAATTTGACAATACTACTATATATAGATTGATGTACTCTTAGAATTATGTACATTTCATCATAGTGTGGAAGGCTGTGACTAGGGAACCCCAGTGGGCCTTGTGCAGTCCTCTGTCTGGGTGCCATTAATGCAGATCTTCCTTCTTCATCTTCAAAGTGGAGTTGACTGGATGGCCCTTCAAATAAGACAGGGCAATCCTCTGCCAACTTTCAAAGGGAGAACTGTCCTCTGTAAGACAGGGCACTGGGCTACCCTACACCATATCTGAGGCTAATTTTCTCGTTGCTGAACTAGGAAATGCAACATCTGGCAACATCGCTAGTGACATGGTAGGTGTGGGCTAGAGGAATTTGGGTCTGAACACTTGCTCAGATATGAAGCTCACAGGTGACCGCTGGACTGAGCAGTCTGTTTCAGCCATAGGCTACCATGTAATGATAAAAATGGGATGATGCCCCCACTCATCCCAGAGATGCTTGCAGGATGTGTGAAGCACAGTTTCATCAATCATTATGGCCTCTGGAGGATAGTGCTTGAGAGGAACATATATTCCATCACTGACAAACGACAACCTTGACTCAGAAGCCCCATCTCCTTTCTAATGCATGATGGTTCCAATGGTTATTTGTTGTCGCCTTCTGCTTGCATTTAGAGACCCACAGCCAAACTTTGGCCAAAGACCTTGGTAATGCTTGAGTGAGGCTGGGGTGGGGCTGGAGGCCATCCAGCACATTCATTCATTCATTCATTCATTCATTCATTTATTTATTTGGAGAACTTATATGCCGCCCCATTCGCATAAACCTTCACATGCAGGAGCTTCACATCATGCAGGGAATCCTGGAGCTCCATTCTCTCTCAGGTGGATATTGCAGTGGGACAGCATATGCTTTTGGTGCCTGAGAAAAAAAGGTCAGGTTCTAGCACTTCTAGTGAAAAGACTTGGAAAACATGGTAGGGTGGGGAACTCTACCCTGGACCGCCAAGCCCCCCACCCTCACCAGACCCCCTCCAGGTATATCAGCCTGTAATTCCTATCAGCCTCAAACAGCATGCCTCAACCAGATGGGGGGATGGAACTTGTAGTCCAACACATCTGGACACTTTTCCAGTTGAAGAAGGCTGGTTTAGGTAGACTGTCATACTTTATTTCTGAAGATATAATTTTGGACTCTGTATGTGCGTGTGTTTTTGTGTAGAGGACGCCCAACCCTGACAAGACCTGGCTTTTCAGCTCTCCTACGCATCCCCATCTAGCTTCCCTGTAGACTGATGACATTTTACAGCTCAAACTTCAAAGTTTGTCATGCAACAGCACGCACACCGATACATGCAGAGATGGCTCATTTGTGTGTGTGGGATGCATTTACTTGCCTGGCTGAATCTGGAACCTGGCCAGGGAAAAGGGGGTGGTGAAATAAAACTATATCCAAAAATCAAAGTTGCAAGTGGAATTGTAGCCAATTTGCATTTTTGCCTAGGTCAACATGATTGAATTTAAAAGCAAGGCCCAAGGAGTTAAGCCGCAGCTGAGCTGCAATTCTTCCTGCATGCATAGTGTTGCCCTCTTCAGAGCTGGTAATTTTCTGATCATGTCATTCATAGGCATAAATCTACTGGGTCTAGGAGCAATAAGCAGCTACGGTTAATCTTAGAAAAGATGGCATGTCCAAGTGAGTGAGAATTGCGTCTCCAGCAATCATAGTCACAGTTTCTTTCACTCTGCTTCCTAGGAAGGTCAACTGCCTTTGGCTTTTTGGCACTCCTTCAAACCCATCTTGTCAGCAAGAAAAACTGTATCAACCTTGAGATTAAAATCAATTGCCCCAAGGATACCAGCTCTGATTTCTTTTCTTTTAATAAGGTAGCATTGTAATAGGTGGTTGTCACCTCTGTTATGATGGTTGAGCCTGAGTTATCTTTAGATAAGATACTGGCAAACATTTCCAGAGATGGGACTTTTCTAGCCATATCCATTTATGGGTACAACTGAGACAATTGTTCAAGGGTGAATTAAGGGATCATCATCATCATCATCATCATCAATTTCCTTTCATTTTTGTACAGCACCATAGCTGAAGCTCTCTGGGAGGTTTACAACAATGCATGGAAACAAAATACTATATAACTATCATAAAACTGAAAGGTGTTAAAATGAATTTAAAACCACTAAAACATACAGTAAAAGTGACCCTGTAAAAAGAACACCTGGGATGGGTAATGCCCTCAAAAACTGTGTAGCCAAGTAAATCTTTAAAGGCATCAGCATAAAGGGCCATCTTAACCTGGAACTAAAAAGATGACAAGTTTGTCACCAGGAGGGCTGCAGAGGGAGGTTGTTCCAGAGATGGGGGGGCCACTACAGAGAAAGCCCTCCCCCTTATGGCTACCCTCCAAGCCTCCCTGTGAGTTGGCACGCAGAGGTGCCAGAGGCTGGGCGTGGTGAGAGAGTCGCCCTGGCAGTGATTATGGTCCTGCAGGTGTTTGGAGCCAGTCTTGGTGCAGCCACCCTGCTCATGAATAAACCGGGGGGCTGCTTCAGGAGCAAAAGGGCCGCACGGGCAAGCGGGCTTCTGCAGGCGAGGTGCCATGGAGACAGCCCTTGTGAGGCAGAGCACCCCACTAATTCTGGAGAGGGGGCTGCTGGATCCCCAAAGCCAGGGCCAAGGTCTTGCCCCATCACCTCTCAAGAGACTTAATTTTGCTGGTTCATGGCTGGCAGCTGCCACTTTGTCCGAGTCCTGAATTTAATGGGTGAAGAACAGGAGTGTCATTTTGACAGTTCCCAACAGTTCCTGGGAACTTCCTATCTGGAAAGGCCTGCCAGGCATTCACATGTGTCTTCTGCAACACTTTCCCTCATGCCTCTGCTTCTCAACAACATCTGGTCAGCTTCCCTTTGCTTCTCCAAAAACTACCTCCTGCTTCTCCCTGCATTCACAGCACACATTTAGAACACTTTTATTCCGCTTTAAACAGTCATGACTCCCCAAAGAATCTTGGGCACTGTCATTTGTCATCCTGGGGAAGAGGGATTGATTGATAAACCATTTTGGGAATTGTCGCTCTGTGAAGTGAATAGGCATTTGCTTGCAACTCTTAGCCCCAGAATGATTTGGGAGAAGTAATGGCTAAATTGGAATCAGAGTATCATAAACTGGAGTATGTTTACTGGAATCAAAGGGAAAAATAGCCATAACTTCTGATAGCCTTAACTTCCTCTTACTTCAGTTAGACTACTTTATGCATGCTTCAGCACAGGTCCAATGAGAGCACAATAAAAGATTACTGAGTATTCTGAGAAACTAGAACACCTAAACTCTGGACCCTGGGCTCATGGAGGGTCTCCCACACTTGTGCACAAAGTCGGTGGTTCAGAGGCCAAAGGAAATTTTAAGAAACAAACAAAAAGTGATTGTCAATTCAGATTGCTGCTCTAGAGAGAATTTAACTGCATAGGTTTCTATAAGTGTGGGTAATTAGCAGTGCCTGAGTTTCCTTTGCCTCTTCCCTACCTGACCCTTTCCGCTTGTATGTCATGATTTTGGACAGTAAGGCTGTGGGAGGAAATGCCTTATTCACGCCACATAAACCGCTCTGGGAACTTGTTGGCTGGAGATAGAAGTGGGAATAATAATGGTAATACTTCATTCATAATAAAAAGATAATAAGAAATAACTTCTTGAAGCTGTCATTGTTTCAGCTCAAAAGGGGATACCCTTACCTTGCATTCATTACTCAACAGAAATTCAAAGTGAAAAAGTTCATTTTTACTGTATATTAGGTTGAATCATCTTGGAATTGGGTGTGGCTTTGATGGGGGCGTGGCTTGGAGGTGTGGGCCCTGACTCCCATGAAGGGACCCCCCACTTCTAAATTTGCCTCTTCACCACTGTAGGTAGGCGGTGTGTTGTGTTCAGTGGGTAAAAGTGGGCTTGCTGACCATGTCAGCAAGGTAACATGAACAGAGGATCAAGCATGGGTCTAAATTCAAAGAAAGTCTAAATCTGAGAAATAACTTCCTATGAAAAATGCTACTCAGTCAGTCAGTAACTGAATTTAGAAGTAGAAGTAACATACAAACCTTGTATGTTTTAGATATTTTGGACTACAACTCCCACCTCTCCCACCCAGGATCATGGAAATTGTAGTCCAACACATCTGGCAGTGACCACATGGCCTATCTCTAACTTAGGTAAACTAGATATGAAGCTGACCTGCCTTTACTGCAGGTTTGCTTTGCAGAAATGATCTGAGGAAGCATTTAGTGGCATGCGGTTAGCTTGGTAGAAAGCCATGCAGTGACACGGTACAGCTTTCCCCAACTTGAGGACCTCCAGGTGCCTTGGACTACACCCCCATCATTGTAGACTGTCAGCTCACTGAGCAGGATGGGAGTGGTAGTCCAAACTTTGAGGAGACAGCAGGTTAGGAAGGCTGACACAGGTATTATTCCTGGGGATGGAGTCCACTACATCTGTACTGCTAGCAGTGGCCAAAAGAAGAAGAAAAGAGCAAGGTAGATTGGCTAGTTTCAAGACACCCCCCTCCCCTCCCCTCCCCTCCCCACCCAGCACACACACACACACCTTTTTTTAATCTGAACTTTCTTCCCAAAGAACCTTTGCCTCAGCTCTGCATAGCACCAGCTCATCATTGGTGCACTCCTGAGCAGACGGTGGAAACTGGAGCTTTGCTGTGCCTTCCGCAAGCCAGAGCGCTGGGCTGGTGGGTTGCACTCAGCTCAGTAGCTCCCAGATCTTGCAAACCTGTCCAAATTGGGTCCCTTGCCTGGGCTCTGTTGCCCTCCTTCCTGCCTGCTGGTGCTTGTGTTTATTGCTGTCGAGAGCAAATCCAGGAATGTCCCCGTCGGGATGTTGTGGTGCATGATGTTTCGGAAATGAGCTCCCGGTGCCTCGTTAATTGCAGCTGGGGTTCTGCACGTCAGGGCCACAGCAGGACAGAGGACCAGAGCAGCTGTTCACTGGGCATTTAATTGCCATCTGACCCTCTTGACTGGAACAGGAGAGAACACCCTGCTGGGATAAAACTTAGCAGCTACCCATATGAATCATTTTTGAGGTGCTACCCTAATCATTCCCTTTTAAAAAAAGGAATTCTTTGTATGCATGTGGGTGTAGGTGGGATACATTGTTCTTCTCTCTCCATATTAGTCAGGTATTACCAATGGACCAGAACACATATCTTGGCTTTTGTTCTGGGGATGGGGGGGCGGAGGGGCTTTCTTTTAAAGGAACCCATCTGCACTGCAAACTGTTGTAAAATTTGTTTACTCTAAGCAGAGAACCCTGATGATTATGCTCCTGTAAGAGTCAGCCAGGAACTCTAATAGAATTCTCACCCACTTCACTAGACAATTTCCCATCAATATTGCCCCTTCCCCAAATCAGTGGTTTCTCCATTTTTCCTGTTAGTGTTAGCTTTTCAGTAGAATTCAGATAAAATGGCAGGATGGCCAGTAAAGGATGAAAGCTCCTTGGCTCTAGGGAATTACAAGAGGCAGATATTGGTTCAGATATTGCATCAAACCAGTTTGCACTAACCATAGTTTGAAACCAAGGTGCCAAACACACAAGCCATGGTTTATTGTTGGCATCCATTTCTTGTTGTTGGCACTCCTATATAGTGGCAGCAGCATTTCTAACTACAGCCTGCCAATTCAGGTGTCATGGCACAAACTGTGATTTGCAAACCATAATTTCTAATCCTGGCTGGCCAGCAAATTGCAATGCATGTTTGCAATTTGAACACCATACACCAAACTATTGTGAAATGCCTTTAGCCATAGTATAGTATGATGTCTGAACTGAAGCAATGTGCTGAACTTGGGCTGTGAAGGGTTGGACTCAAATGCTCCTTCAGCTAAGAACTGCTGTCAGAGTGATGAATGAGAAAAACTATACTCACTTGTTTATATTCTACAGATAAGGGATGAGCAGTCCTACTGTCATTGACGCTTGCTGATTTCCTTATCTAGGGAGGCTGATCTTTCCTAACGAAGCCACTTTGTCTTCCCTTGTGCTGGCAAATTAATCCTTGACACACCTGGTTCTCTTTGATCTGGTTCTCCCATTTAGCTCAGGCTTAGAAAATGTAGCTGAACAGGATGTCAGCTCCTTTAACCTCCTCCTCAGAATAGATGGCTCCCACGCACTGCTAACAACATGACTTGTCTCAAATTCAGAGTCTGTGATCTCATGAGAATTGAGCAAGTTTGGAGTTGGGTAGGACCTTTTATGGCTTTCATCCTTGGAAGGTGTTAAGCAATCAGGAAAACTCACTTTTTCTCTTTCTGGATGTGTGAGTCCTACTCTCCCGACCCCCGACTTTATTTTTGCTTGAATATACACAAACATCCTTTAGCTTGGGATAGTGGTTAGCGGTCCCCAACCTTTATGGCTACAGTCTGTCATTTCATGAGACTACTTCAGAATGGAGCTGGCAGGAGAACTAGCTGGCCATAAAGGACAATTTACTTGCCCATGTAACAGAATATAAGGCAGAATGCAGATTTCAGTTCCAGTGTCAAACCATGTATTTGCTTCTTAGGCACAGGTGCCACTCCACAAGTGCCAAATTCCCAGGGAGCAAACATTCCAATTCCACCGGGGCAGTACCACACCCCCCCAAAACCCCCTCCATCCCATTCAAATTCTGCCCAGGCTTCAACCCCTTGGTACAATTATGGAATGCGCTCCCCAGAGAGGTCCGCCTTGCGCCGTCGTTATTTGTTTTTCGATGCCAGGCGAAGACCTTTTTATTTAAATCGTATTTTAATTGTTAAATTGTTTATTTGGTTTATAGTTTATTGTTGGTATTTATGTTCTATTTGTTGTCTAGTGTGGTTATTATTCGTTTATAGTTTAATAGTGTGGATTTATTTAAATTATGTGGTTTATTGGTTTTTCTGTATATGATTTTGTATTCTTAATTTGTTGCATTTTTAGGTTTGCCGAGATGCACCGGGCGGGAGGGGGAGGGATAGATATATAGGTTTTTAATTTATACAAATGTTTTGTATTTTTATGTTGTAAGCCGCCCCGAGGCTTTGTTGCGATGGGGTGGCATATAAATGTTTTAATAAATAAATAAATAAATAAACAAATAATAAACCCATGTCCCCACCTCTCCAAAAAAGAATTAAAATCAGCATCCCCTAATGCTTTAGTTCACCCACCAGACTGCCATGGGATCTTTCTTGACCTATTGAAAAACAAGTCTCCAGCTACCCCAGCCCCCTTCTTTCTTTTCCACATTCCAAAAAATGTGGGCTCAGATGCATTGAGGGGGAGGCAGAGGAAGACGTTTGAGCACCTGGAAACCAGAACTTGCTTCCAAAAGTTAAGACAAATCAAATAATTGTAAAAAATCAGTAGGCTCTAGATGCATAGTAAAGGATGTATCATGGGTCCCTCAAGATGGTTAGAGCATTGGAAATAGGACTGAAGAGAACCGGATTCAAATTCCCACCATGTCAGAAAAGCTGCTTGACCTCGGGAAGTACTTATTTCTCAACTGAGTCTACTTCATGGGGTTGTTCTGAGCATAAAAACCCAGGGAGAAAGGGCTGTGTCCCCCGCCTTGACTTGAGTTCCTTGAAGGAAAGACAGAACATGAATGTAAATCACACACATACAAAGCACTGGCAACTCCTGTGACAGTTTGGAAAGCTCCTGCTGAGGATTCCTGCCAGCCATGGTTTTTCCATGCTCCACCATTCTCTTCCTGTGCCCCAAGCATGCTCAGTTCTCACTGAGCTGTTTTTGCCCTGCTCCTTTCTCCCTTAAGATATTTTTCATTGTTCTACAATCTCTGCGGTTATCCCAGGCCTGCTGACAGCTTCCTCTTCTGCATAAGGGATTCTGTTTTGGCTACGTCACTTCTAGAAAGGGCTTGCTAGTATTATATAGAATGATTTTTGTTAAAAGCTCCCCCTGCTCCTTCCCCAGTACCAGTTTTAAAGTTTCTGGGAGAATCCTTGGAGCCTGAGCAGCCACACTGATCTAGCCTCTTCTTACACTGGGGAGTATTGCATACAAAAGCTATGGCCATGTGTCCTATGTTTTAGAGAGCAGTTCTCGACTTAAAAGCTCTCTCTTTGAAGGACTGTCCAGTATAGCCTGCTTTAAGGACAAATGAACATAAAAAGAGAGATACTTGAAATTGTATATCAATAGCAGCTCCTGGACAGCTAACAGAGAGGTCAGCTGGTCATACTTTCTCCTATTGTGGAGAAAGTATATGTCAGTTTGATTTACAGCAATTATTTCTAAATTTGCACTTGTGTTTATCAATCCACACATTGAAATATCATGTAGCTCTTTAGTCTTCTTTGTTAATGATGCATTGTAAGTAGAGTGGTCATGTACTCCAAAAACTAGAAATGAGGGATTCTTTGCGAATTTTGAAGAATGTTTTGATTGCTCCTGCTTTCATTTTTTTTCTTGTTTGAATAGAAAATGTGTATATTTCTGTGCATATTTTTCAAAAGTGTTTATTCCCCCATTAACTAAAGCAAGAAAATACATGCATGCACTCATGCACAGGTGCACAGAGACTCTCACATTTAAAAATATTAATTGCAGAATTAATTGCAAAAATATTCATGCATATGTAAATATTGGGAATTAGCAAATATTTCTGCAAAACAACAGGCTTCTGATTACATTTGTTCTCCTACTGGGCATCATAGAAACAAAACAAACAAACAAATATATCCTCATTCAGGTTCAGAAAATCTAAGACATGCTCACATGATTTGCAAACAGGAAAAAAAAATCTCATACATCTGTGCCTACTAATGGTGTAAGGATGGGCATTCAAGTGTTGTTTAACCTGTTGTTCTGCATCCTTGCTATTGCTTACTCCCAAGTAAGTATGCATAGGATTGCTGCAGATGCAAAGAAGAACTGTGCATAATACTGAGGTAGACTGGAGAATAGTTTTTCTCTTTCCAGGTGACAAGGTCCATCTGCCCACACTCCTCTTTATGCAATGACTGAAATTAGAAGCCAACCATTCTCTTGCTGATTGGGTTGATCAAATCACCCCCTTAGTCACTCACAAGTGGATGTCATGAGCACACAGTCAGCATGTATGGCAGAGGAAGCAGCACTGTCCCACAGTCCCTGCCTGGGTGCACATTTGGCACAGCCTAGGAATGAGCCCACATGTGTGCAAGTTACACTCGCTCCAACTGTGCAATGGAAGCTTGTGGGAATCTTGGGAGAAGCCTTTGGACCCTCTTGTCCTCCTGCCCTAAGGACATTCCTGGGAATGCAGTGTGTATCGAAGAATTGGCCAAGAAATGTCCTGGTTTCAGGGTGGGAACAGCATGTTTGCAGTGCACTTTCCAAATCAAACCAAGGGAGGTTTGTTTATCATGAATGTAGAGGCCTTTCCCCATCCCTGCAACCTGAAACCAAGTCTTGAACTGCCTTAAGACTGCCAAGGCTTGAACTCAGGAGCTTTTGCAAGACAAACCTGTGCTCTGTCACTGAGCCTCCTTAAAGGACAAGGACGCTTGTGAAGGTCTGTACAATTGGCCTTACTTTGGACCAAGAAGCTGTGGCTTTCATTTGGTATGCTCACATTTTTAATCTGCTTGTCCATTATGGTCTCATTCCTCTTTCTGAGATCACAGGACCATAGAGTTGGAGATGACTTGGAATTCCAGTTCAATGCAGGAAACCTAGAGTGAGAGCATCTCCAACAGCTGGCTGCCCAGCTTCTGCTGGAAGACCTCCAACAAGGGAGAGGCCACTACTCCCTGGGTGATCAGCTCCACTGACAAACTGTTTCTTCCATCCAGTCACTCTCCTAACACTCAGCTACAGTCTGCTAATGCAATCTAAGTCTACTAGATAATGGCCAAAGAATTTAAGGATAAGTGGAACTCGTATTTTACAGAACTTACTTTTTAATGGGCAAAGTAACAACAGAAAAATACACATATAAATGGAATAGAACTTCTGAGAATATGTTAGAAATCAATGTTTATATTATGTCTATTTATTTTAATGTGTCATTGTTATAGTAAGTTGAGTCAAGGTGAATAGAAAACAAGTCAAAGAATTATGATTTAGAAGGAATTTTCAATGAATCCTTATTGAATTTCAAGAAATGTGACTGAAGTGGAAGGGTAATAATCACTGATTTACAATGAAAAGCTTTGATATTCTATCATAATACTTTTTAAGATCCCTTAATGTTTCTTTGTCATTTTTTCTTTTCTTCTTCTATTCCTATTCTCTTTTTAATTTTCTTTTCAAACTTTTCTGTTATTAAAATACTACTACTACTACAAATATTTAATTGCTAATTTATATTTGTCTATTTGTTTATGTTATTTATTGTATTTTATCTTTACCTCGAGATGGGCCAGTTTTTAATGTTAATATTAATTTTAAATAAGGTACCACCTGTTGTTTTATTTATTGTTGTGAGTCGCCCCGAGGCTTGGTTGCAAGGGGGCGGCATACAAATTTGTAAAATAAATAAAATACATAAATGCATAAATAAATAATAATAATCAAAGTCTATCCCCATGCCCTGTTTAGCCCTGTCCTCTGGGGGTGACACAGACTAAGTCTATGCCTATGGCAGTTCCTTTTTCCCATGCTGTCTCTCTGTAGCTCCTTATGTTCTTTTCCATGTTCCATGTTTGCCTGTCCAAAGAATACCATGGACAATACCTGCAAGTAAAGACTGCAGCATCCTGTGCCACAGACCAGACCAGGGAACTCGCTTGTGTAAGACATCAGCTGCAGCCTGCATCTTGATGCTTCAGACTCTCTCCATCTCTCCCACCCAGGATTATTTCCATTTATTCATTCCTGATTTAAAATGGCTTCCACACAGCCTGTAAGGGTGAGGTGTACACAATAAAAGAAATGATAAGGCAATAACAATAAAGAAAAACCCAAACTATTCAATGTCAGTAATAAAGCAAGCAAAATCTAGTCTGGAAAAATAACAGTTAAAAATTACAAGTAAAGCCATTGACCTAAAATAATACAATTGAAAGGAAAGCCAAGGAAAACAAGATTATCTCTGCCTGCTGCCACTAGCTCTGCTAAGAGCACGAGAGGCGGCAACGTCACAATTCAGACCATTTCTCCATTTATCCCAAGCTGCTCTAAGTGGCTTTTCAGGGACTCAGCAGCTGCCATGTGATTCTTTTAGGGTGCAACCCTGTGCATGTTTAGGCAGGGAAAGGCCTGCAATGCTCGGCATGCCCCAGCCGGCTGTTTCACAGTCTAACTCTGCATAGGCTTGTTTCCTTACCTGCAGATACCAGGAACTAAAACAGGGATCTTTTGAATCCCAAGGATATGTTCTGCCATGGAGATGTGATTCCTCTTGGTGAAGCTACAGGAGACAGTGATCTCATTTGCCAGTAGTACCATATTGAATCACGCACCAGGCAGTGATGTACAGGACCCGAACTTGTCCCTTATGCACATTTGCAGGCAAGAGTCATGCATTCCTGTGCTTGTGACACTCATTTGCAAAATTCGCATTTTAATTATGTACACTGGAAAAGCATCTTTATGCTTTAGTCAAGGAGAGCAGGATGCCCCCATTTCCTGTCTGAATGGAGTGCTTATGTTTTAAATCCAAGCTGCAGCCTGACTCCTGGCACTACTGACCAAGGTATATCATCAGGATGATGTTAGTTATTATTTTAAAAGGTTTCTAGACTGCATTTAAGGTGAATTTTTCCTACCCAAGCTGGGAGGATGGGAGGGGAGAGTAGGAACAAGAGAGTCAGGATTGAACTTCAAGGTAGAACTCTGAGAACTAACTCTAGCCTTGCCGATTTTCCCCATTCCTGGTACTCACTTCCTTATAACAAAGGCCAGATGTGATACCAGCTGGCATGAATTACAGAGTGCAGCAGAAGTCTTGGAAATATGCTGGAGAAAACAGCTGGTGCAGACATAATAACCCGAAGACACCAGCAGTTCCAGCTGATGTAATAATGCAGCCTTCTTCTTTAAAAAAAAAACTTGAAAAAAGAAATGGGATCTCAAGTCCATATTTTGTGGAAGTTCAAAGATATGTAAAATGTCATTACACAGATTCCACTTTCCAAATTTGCTTTCGAAGTGTGACTTTGAAGGATACTTACTGGGCATTTCTTAACAAAATCCTATACAAGTTTACCTAGAGCGAAGACTCATTGTGTTCAATAGGACATATGTCTCAGTAAGTAACCAGTCTGGGTGCCCTTGAACAGGGCTGAGAATATATGGCTCTAGCATTAGCCCCAGACAGCATGCCCAGGGATGATGGGTGTTGCAACATCCAGGGAACCCAGGTCCTGCTCCTAGGACCCCTGAAGACTTTAACAGCTTAGAACCTATATAAAGTGCTTTGAGGTCTGTTGAGGAGGGCTTATTTCCCCTTCCCTTCCCTTCCCTTCCCCCTTCCCTTCCCTTCCCTTCCCCCTTCCCTTCCCTCCAGCTAGTGCAGGGGTCCTCAAGCTTTTTGAATAGGGGGCCAGTCGAAAGGCTGTGGTGACCATAGTGGGCCGCTGAGGTGCCATCGGGCCCATGCAAGGCACCATCGGGCACGCACGGTGGTGGCTTGCTCGCTCGGAGATCTCCCAGCGAGTCCAAAATCATCTCCGAGTGAGCGGGCCACCACCTCCCCGCCCGCGCAGCAAGCGTGTGTGTGGGCGGCGAACGGTGGCGTGGGTCGGATGGATGGCCATGGTGGGCCAGATCCATTCCGTGGGCCGCAGGTTGAGGACCCATGAGCTAGAGGCAGTGTGTGATCCCCCCATTCTGGCCTGGTTATAACAGATGCAGTCCTGTATGATTTGGGCCAGGCTCTTTGGAATTTGGCATTATCTCAACATTCCAGGGAAGGATCTTTACTCAGTCCACCACTGGCTGGAGACACATGCAATGGTGACATGAGATAGGACATATTTGGTGGCTGTCCCCAGCCTCTGGAACTCACTGTTGAGGAAAGCCAGGTGATCCTCCCATGGTCCTCCTGCCAGCAGGCAAAGTTGTTCTTATTCAGGTTGGCCTTTGGCATAAAAGCTGTTCTGCTACTGCAGGGGCTTTTATGGAGCTGAAGGCTAGGAGCTAAATCTAAGTTTTTCTCAACTTGCTGTCCTGTGTTTTGAATTCCTTTCCCAAGCAAACTCACCCAGCTAACCTCCTTCAGATCTTGGAGAAGCTTGCCAGCCCTTACTTCTAGCAGAAGGCTTTTGGGGATCTTCCCTTAAACTACTTTGGCTGTGACTGTTTTGCTTTTAAATTGTAATACTGAGTTACAGCTTTGCTTGACTTGACCGCATGATATGAATTTTATGTTCTGTGTCACCTTTGGAACCCCTTTTTTGGTTTTGCTTTTTAGGCTTGTTACATGGGATCTAAATGCGGAAGGAAGGAAGGAAGGAAGGAAGGAAGGAAGGAAGGAAGGAAAGAGTCCTGTTGATGGAAATGACTAACGGGAAACCTTTTGCCAAAAGCATCTCTTCTTACTGCTCCAGCAACATCAATCCCTGAAAAAGCCTGGGGTGGAATCTGCTAGGGAAACCTAGTCTTAATTTTCCTACAAGCAAACTGGATGCAATCCTGTGCACACCCACTTAGGAGGACATCCAATTAAACATAGTAGGCTTTCTGATTAAACACGGCTGGCACAAATATGAATCTTCCTAGATCCATATGTCCCTGGAACTTCAGGTGCAAAGTACATTTGCACACCTACATCTCATGTGACAGCTGTAGCTATTTCTGAATCAGACCGCTCTGGTATGGTAACCTTACCTCACAGTTTGGTTACAGCAGTGTGCTGTATCTTTGAAGAGCATTTGGAAACTTTGCTCGCTGAAAACGTGACTCCTAGGTTATCTACTCCTGCATGGGAGCAAGATCACATCAGATCATCCCGATACTAAAAGTTCTGTGCTGGTGGGCAATTCTTTTCCCAGCTCAATTCAAGTTGTTGGTTTTTACCTGCAATGCTCTAAACATTTTAGGCCCTGGTGGCCTGAAGGATCAACTATCTTGCTTGGTTATTAAGATCAGGAGCAGGAATCCTTTTGAAGATCCACTGGCTTTTAGAGGCCATTTTACTGGATGCCAGGAAACGTTTTCTCCTAACCTGCCTCCAAACTCTGAAACACACTCTAGACCTATGACTGGTCTCCCCTCTCTGTGCATTCCAGAAGGGCTTCAGATGAACCTTTCAAATCTGGCTTTTTAACTGTTGTTCAGGTTGCTTTAAGCATTTGATTGTGCTTCAGTTTGTTTATGCTTTTCACTTTCTCAATTTTTGCAAGCCACTTTGGTTAGTTGGAGAAGGAAACACCGTGTGAGGCAGGGCAATAGTTGGCCTCTGGCCAAATCTGTTGGGTGTGGCCAGTTGATTCAGGTTTCCGCTTTCTCAGACCCTGGGCTAATGCCATGGATGGAGCTCCTGCCTCCTCTCCATTCATGTGTCCTCCACACTTAATGCACTTCCTTCTTGGAAGGAGCAACAGGGCCAAGTCAACAACCTTTTCCGTCTTTCACACACTATTAGTTGCCTAAAAGCTTAAATCAAACAGGGATGGAACCTGTAAAGTGGTTGAATGCTCTTTGTGAAACTAACCACATGTTTAGCCTGAGGAAAAGGAGTAGTTGATTATTATATATTTTGTTTCTCTCTCTCTCTCCCTCTCTCATCCAAAGCGTCAGAAGCCTCCTTTTCCTGAAGGCAATTTCAAGCTGTTCTCCAAGAATGAAAATTGATATTAGTTATAGCCGTACCCAGCCAATCTTAATTTTACCAACGCTCCAGGCTAGCAAATATGAAAATGTCACTTTCCTGGATGATAAAGTGGTTAAGTGCAAACAGTCCAGGCATTCTGATAAAGTAGCAACTCCTGGTATTTGTTGTGACTTAGCAAAGAACAATTCTATATTGGCAGAGTGCTTAAAAAAAGAAAGAAGAAAAGAAAAAAAGGAGAGGAGAGGGAGAAGGAGAGAAAGAGAACGAGCTTAATTTGGAACACAACCAATTTGTGCAAACCTCATGCTGCATAATGTGTCATACCACATGTTCCAACAGAAAAGGCAAGGGCTGCTCCCTGAACCAAAGAAAAGGGCTGATGGCAGTACTGGTTCAGATATAGGTGCTTGTCTAGGGCAGCCCTGCGAGGTGCTTGTAGGATTTCATGAGGCCACTGCAAATCGAAAGGGGCTCACCTGTTGAAATGCAAGCTGAGAAGGAGGGAAAGAAGGGCTGACAGCAGACAGCAGGCAAGGAAGGAGCCAGCAGCAGGGGAGCTTGCTGGTCATGGACATGTGGAAGGTCCCAGTTTCAATCCCTGGCATCTCTAGCTAAAGGGAAATTGAGGAGGAAATTGGGAAAGACCTCCTCCTTATGGCTAAACCAGATGTGCTGTCAAATGCATGGATGCTATTAGAAGTGCAATGATCATGCACTTCAAAATATGGTCACTATGGCTGCTCCCACCCACAGCCACAATTTGCATTAAAAATGAGTACATTAATTGTCAAGATTGTTCCTACAACCCTGATGTTGTTCAGACCAAACACCCCTGGACAAGGTGGTAAAAGAGTCTTATCCAGCCTAAGGCAGCTCTTTCTCCTTCCTCTATCATCTCTCTGTGCTGGGCTTTAGATGGTAATTCCCATTCTCCAGGACATGGGTCTCTTCCTCAATACTGTAAAGCACCATATATTGGTGATGATATTTTGATAATAGTAATAGGAAGCAGCAACATCAAGGGAATCACTGCTCAGAAACACTGGGACCAGAAGGAAATATGCCCTCCTTACAAATATAAGAACAAGGCTGGACCAGATCAAGGGTCCATCTGGTTCACACTTTGGTTTACAGAGGGTCCATTGGAAACCCGCAAGTAGCACGTTAGTGCAAGAGTGCCCTCCCACCCATATTCCCCAGCAATTGCTGTACATACCTACCTCTGAAACAGAAGACAGCATGGAGCCATCAGGACTAACTAGTAGCCATTGATAACCTTCTAGTCCAAGAATTTGTCCAATCCCTTCCAAATGGAAGGCCTAAGTGATACAATCAGTACAAACTGAAAACACAGGCTTTATATAATGACCTCCTTTCCCTGATAAACGTACAGTCTTCTTCATGCCTTTTATAGTATGCACCCTCATTGCATTCATCAGCTTATTTAGTGCTTGTGAAGAGCTCAAAAGGATGCAGTGACAAACACCAGTGGGGCAAAGTACAAATGTTTGGTGCTTAGTGAATGGAAGTGGGACCTCTTTTGAGAAGCTGGTACAGGGCTGTGCATCTCTCTCTCTCTCTCTCCCCTCTCCCTCTCCTCTCCCTCCCCTCCCCCTCTCCCTCCCCCTCCCCCTCTCCCTCTCCCTCTCCCTCTCCCTCTCCCTCCCCCTCCCTCTCTCCCTCCCTCTCCCTCTCCCTCTCCCTCCCCTCTCCCTCTCTCATTTTACAAATGTGCATGAGCAGTGGGAACTAGGAAATAAATGAAAGGCATCCTACCTGAGCTGATCTCAGAATTCACTGCCAATGGGAGACTTGCAGTGTGGTTTATTTTCAGAGAATGAAGCTGTACACATCAATGCCGAACTGAAGCCGAAACGCAGTGCTCAGAACCTACTGAGAATGAACAGGAGGAACCTCAAGTGCATTGGCCAACGGCCATGCTGCCTGAGAATGATGGAAGTTGAAGCTAAATATGTCTGGAGGGCACCAGGTTGGGGATATGCAGGTATAATTACTGAGTCTGGCTTGCACACATGGTGCCTGCTGCACATACACTCACTGAGCAAGCAAAGTTCTGTTTCTGCACACATGGCTTGCAGGCGTTGTATTCTTAGAGGGAGAAAGATTTAGCACAAAGAAAGTGCCTTCTAGCATTCCCAAATGTTCACATATGTGACCATGGCTTGACTCACTTCCTAGCTTAGGGCCAACTGTGGAAAAGAAGTGTGATGAGCACAAGACAGCTGGAGTTTGGGGGGATCTTCACATCACCAACAGATTTATTATATTTATATCCCACCTTTTTCTCTCTTGCAAGGAAGCCAAGGTGGCTTATATGGCCTTTCTCCTATCCATTTGATCCTCACCAGAAGCCTGTGAGAAAGGCTAGACTGAGAGTCTGTCATTGGTCCAAAGTCACCAGTTAACTTCATGGCCAAGAGGGGACCAGAATCAGACCTCCCAAGTCCCAGTTCAAAACTCTAACCCTATACACATTAGCTTTATGATGCTTTCCATTTCATGAACTTTTTCTTAAATAAAAAGATGTCCTTTGTACAATGTCTTCAGTGATGAATAGTGGAGATGTTGTTTTACAGAAAGAAAAGAAAAGAAAGGAATAAGCAAATATGTGTGTGTTTTAAATCCCTGTGTTTGCAAGAGAGTATTTTACAGTGCCTATTCCTTAACAGAAGCAGCCTCTGTCTCTCTGAATAAGAACAACTAGCCCATTTCAATGTACTGAATGGAGACTTTTCTCCACCTCTCTCTTGCTTACTTAAAGGCCAGTTCTGTTGTCTCAGCATTATCTGCTATACAAATATTGGCCTGTTCCTTCGAGCTACTTTCATGGAAAGTTTAGCATACTCTAAGAGTCAGAACATATCCTGTATATGTGTTGGATAAAGTAAATGATACCGAATAAAATGTAGGATTAAGACATGCTACAGCCTGAGGGTACTCCTATATATATGTATGTATGTATTTAAAGAACAGGATTTATTGTTGACTTACATTTTTCAATTGGGTGTGTGCAATCTGCATGGCAAGGATTTAGGTAACACATCGATTGTTTTCCATCCTGCGCCAACTCCCCAGAGCATAGCTACATACCAGAAACCTCCATCATGAAATAGTCAACATATCCAAGTCAGACTCCTTTGTGTGTCTCTTAAAAGCTTCTACTAAAGAACTTTCTCTCCTCTCTCTCTGTTTTTTGCATTAGTGTGAACAAAAGAGCCTCCGTCTTGAATGGGGGTTCACCATTCTCCCAGGGTGAGTTTTCACAAGGAGGAAAACTGTCCCTGAATGCATAAAGCGGATCTTTGTGGCCACCTTTTAACCTGGCAAATTATGAACAGTCCAGCTGTTCACTCCATCAGGGTGGAAGGGAGGGTGCAAAGCAAGCAGGACATCATGGGGCTTATTGCAACCAAGTATAATCATGGGTTATTTAGAAACAGTGTTTTAATTATTTTAATTAGTAAATGATGGGATGAGAACACAGGCTACGAATGTCTAATGGCCATTATAGCTCCTTAATATACTGCAATACAATTCTGGTTTTCAGACTGAGGATGACGTACCAAAGAACACTATTATGCTATACACAACTGCTTGGGCTTATTCATTCCATGCTTTTATAAGTGTGCTGTCCTTTTTACCCACTTTCAGAAACCCTTTTCTCTCATGCATGGAGTTTGGGAACCAATAGCAAAGCTGGCACATGCAATTTTGCCTTTGTGCACAAATAGGCACAGGTGCCCACATATGGACCAAACGCGATGCTTACCATGGACAAAGTTCTCAAAATCTGAATGATTCATAAAAAGCAATGGCTAGGAGAGCAGGTTTATTTCACAGCGGCATCTGATTATATGAAAGGAGGTGGTGTGTCTGGCTTCCCATCAGTCTGTCTGCCAGTGCCGTAGCTCCAAGGCCATGAAACGTAGATATCCAAAACTTAGTATGCATGTCAAGGGGACCCCGGGGAGTATCTACTGCAGTGTTATTTGTCTTTTACTGGCTGCCTTGTTTGGTTTTTTTTTTACAATGCATTAATTCATTTTAAGTTAAACATGTTCGTTAGCTTGATGTCTGTAGTAACATTGTCAATCAATAACTGGTAGACTTCCCCAAACAGTGCACAGCTTTCCAGTTGATACAGACTGAAGGCAGGAAGAGGGATGGGAGGTGCAACAGCCCAACAAACAAATAACAAATTGGCAAATAACCACAGTGTAGCAGAGTAAACATGTACATAAATGTCAAAAAGAATAAGTCGATTATCTTATCAGGAGCTCAAGATGAAAACTTTATGAGGTAAGTGCAACTGTTCTGAACTTTTGCTAAAAGTTCCACCTAATGTAAGTTGTAATATGATTGGGTTTTCTCATTCTATGAAGGGATCTGATCACCCAAAACCAATGGTCACAAGTATGTCTTATGCAAGCATGTCCAGTTTCTATCATCATTGACACCACTGAACATAAGCATGGTTTTCCAGTGACAAGCTGCCTTTCCATTCTAGATCTTTCCATTTGCATTGCCCAAGCCACCTGCAAAATGCTTAATAGGGCAAATGGGGAACAGTGGAGTCACACAACTGGGGAAGGAAAAGAAGTCACAATGGTTTTTTTTCTCTGCATGTTGGGTATGTGTTGCCGTGTCATCTGGACCCAGCAAGGGCAGGTAGACCTGGAACCTTAGAATAAACCATGGGTCTTGGGGTGGTTTGGAAACCTGTTCCCTACTACCCATCTCACCTGGTTGGGATGCTACAGCAAGCTGAGCCTGAAGAGTTTGTGACTAGCACACATAGGGAAAAGAACCTGCTGTGGCCCCTTTTCCTTCCCTGATCTTGCAAACCCAGCTAATAATGCAAGATCTTACAATTTCTTGAAAGGCTGTTTCCCAATATTTTATCACCATGGTACAAGTTCCCAGTTCCCCCACATTCTCTCAGCATTTAAGAGAAACATCTTTGTATACATTTGATGCAGCTTCAGAGGTTATAAGGAGCACCCATGGGTTAATTTCAGGCCACTTAGCAGTTGTCTGTAGCAGCTGTCACAACTAACAGCTATCACAACCAGGTTGATGCTTCCCAAACAACATATACATTAAGTAGGATTTTGTATAGATACTGAGGTTTAAAGTAGAGCAGCAAACAAGGGGCCTCTTGAAATTCTGTACCCTATTTGTGAGCAGAGAAGTGGAGGGTATGCTGGACAATTTTGATAAATTTCTGTAAGGTAGGAGAAATCCTTCAGTAGATTCTCACAGATACAGTGTACCTTTGACAGGGTTTGCAGCATAGCTTCTGTCTTTTGTCCCCATAAGAATTTTTGGTTTCTTATGCTGTTGCTGCAACTGGTAGCAACATCAACTGTATTAACAGCCTAGTTTCCATTTTGCACCTTGCACAATGTAGGTGTGAGAACAGAAGCATGTCTGGTACCAGTTATTTATTTTATTTATTTAGCATATGACATATTGCAGAGTCTACAATGAATGAAGCCAGCAGGTACCAGTGAACAGGCAGAATGAATGCCAGGCCAAAATCAATCTTCTAGGTTTCTGCAAATTTTCTTCCTTCATGAACGAGGCTTCCAGATTCTGCTGCATTCTCAAGGAATTTCTTAATTTATTTGAATTTATTTGGGCAGTGCTTTTGAGGTTACCAAATCACTGCAAGGTAATTTTTTCAACTACACATCTCTCCACTGCTCTGAAGACACCCTGGCTCCCCATGCTTTCTGGGCTGAAATAATTCCTTGGGAAGAATTACTCTATGGTGTCTTTCCCAAAAGCTGAGGATGTTGCAGGCTGCCAGAAAAAGATGGTTGTACAATAAAGGAGAGGACATCCACATTCCTTGGCCACCTTATAAGTAAGGAAATAAGGCCTTCAAAGTGCTTATACCCCATCTACAGAATGACTGTCCCAGAGCAGTTCACCTGATTCATTGCAACCTTTATGGCACCAGGCAAAAACAGTCGTGTTCTCCAGACATTTTAATAATTGGTTTTAGTAACTGATTTTATATTGTGCAATTTTAATGGTACTGTTTTATATTCTTCTTTAGTTTAATATACTATTTTAATCTATATATGCCCCGTCACAGGCATCTTGTGTATTGTGATTGCTATGTTTATATGTTTTTATGAGATGTTGTTTTTATTGGTATTTTTGTAAGCCACTTGGAGAGTCCATGGGACTAATTTATGAGGTAAGTGCAACTTTAATTTATGAGGCTGTTGCAAGGGGCGGCATATAAATATTTAAATAAACAAACAAACAAATAAATAAATTTAATTGCGGAATATAAGTTGAATAAATACATGAATAAATGATCTTGCAAGCTAAGCAGAGTTGGGCTTGGTTGAAATCTGGATGGGTGACTTAAAATCTTATGAACCACACAAAGAACTTCAGATAGAGGTGGTACAGAAATGTAATGTAGTAGTAGTAGTAATTACTATTGTGCATCGTTGTGAGCCCTGTTTCTCTACCCAAGTGCTGATGCATTCCAGCAGGTTTGACCAGGTAGTTTCAGATCCTTATCAACTATCATTTCATTGGCTAGATTTCTGTTTGCCAGGCTGCAGTTTAAAGTTGCAGGAACAGTGAGGTAAAGGGTGCAATTTATCATGAGAATTCCAATAAACCGGCACATGTCCTGAAATTACTGTTCTAACTGGGAGGGGCTTAGAATTTTCTCAACTCTTCCTGATGCATGCAAGATAGGAATGTAGGAAGCAGCACAAAACAGAATTGGCCCATAGTTCATGTTCTTATTGTTTTTCTACTTGAATACGGAATGTGGGACCTTCATACAAAGTCAGTGATAAGGCCCAAGATGGTCAGCAGTCTGTCCCTGAAGTCCTATTCTCACCACAACTGTTATGCAGTGCCAACCATTGGTGATTTTAATGCTTGCTTCCTGCAAAAAGCAACCTAGGGCTGCATTCTGGAGAAGACCAAGCTGAAATCCCATGCAAATCATTTAGTTCTGCCTAAATCTAATTTCTTTGGGAGCGTTAGTATTTCACATTAGTGCCATAACTCTTTCAAAGCACTGTAGCTACACCAAATTTTAATCTGCAGCATTAATTTGTCAATGAGAAATGTTTCTCCCCTTTGGAAATGAATAAGTTTGGTTTGGCAAACTTTAAATTATATGTACACAAAGGAAGATGTCTTTTGGTCTGCTACTCTTCTGGGGCTCTGGGTGGAGCAGCTGACGAAAATTCATTCACTGCCTATTCACAGGAACCACATAGTGCTTGCCTAAGTGCCATGAAGCCTGAAGAAGCCAAGAATTATAAAGAATTTCAGTAGAATGATTCTCTTGTGTCATTAAAGGAAACAGACAGATGCTTTGACAGCATACCTTTTAAAAAGGCTTCATTAAAATCACTATCCTAGCTCAGTCATGCTTCTGTCATCAAATTATTTTTATGTGCTAGTTCCTGAGTTTTTCTTGTCCACATGACTTGTGCATAATTTGTAGGCAGGGCTACATGTACTTCTGCTAAAGAAAACAATCAAAATTCTGCAGTACAGCTGGAGCAATTTTGTTTCCTGAAATTCTCCTCTACAAATTTGACATTCAATATTCTTTGGATATATTCTTGGAATATTTGTTACCTGCCAGTTGATATTTTGCAAGATTTGATTGTTTCTATGCAAAGGTACCTTGGTATTTTTTATGACAAGCAATGATATTTAGTACATTTTTATTGACAAGGAACTTTACCTGGATTAATCTCTGCCAAGGAACATTTATGTATCGGCCGTAGAATCCTTGCCTGCTGCAGAGGATTCTTGGGCTCTTTCTAAGATGCACTCTCAGTTTAAAAGGCTGATTATGAACTGAGGGTGCAGCATGGAACACATCCAACTTTCACTATGGCTGAGCGTCTCAGTGGAAGAATAGTAATGGCACAGAAGCTAATGTTCAGCTTATTTCCTCCCTGAAGAAGCACTGAGACTTTTCAAATGAAGGGAAAATTCTTTGTTATGCATGGGAAAAAGGTTTAAGCAATTTCCAGAATTGCTACAGTAAAGGCACTGCTTTGAACTTATTAGACCTCATGGGTTGGTTCATCTGCACTGCCAGCAGAAGTGGCCAGTTGCCCATAAGAAATTTATTTTAGAGGTGGCCTAAAATATTGAACCTGGAGCAATCTGTGTTGAGGCGAACCATCGATAACACATTGTCCATAAAATAACAATTGAGAAGATTTAAGGCCACGTCTGTGCTCCATGTGTGGGCAAATGTTTGATCTGGAGGCCATTTTTTGTCCTTGGGCCTCTCTTCCATGTTGGACCACACTGGGGAAGGACTGAGGAAATAAAAATGAGATGAAATAAAATTTGCTGGCTGTCTCCTGCAACTTTATTTGAAGTGAAATTTAGCTTGACCTTTTTAACATTCAGGAGCAGCTGTGGACTGCCAAAGTGGATAAATTTAGCTTGAAAACAAGCTAAATCTGTCCATTTTAGTGCTCTGTAGCTGCTAGAATGCCATTTTAGTTTTCAATAATTTCAGGACATGGAGTAGAGGAGGCAGGCAGTCCATCCCACTGGCAGCATGTTGCTCACTTCCTATATTTCAGATTTCCAATCAATCAATGCAATCTTCAGGGATCATTTCCATCCCCATCCAGCCTAAAGGGGATTAAAAAACTGTGGAGCAAATAGTTCAGCAGTAATTTTCCATTAATTTCTCTGAAATCCCCTCCCACCCCCACCTCCACAATATGGCTTCCACTGTTAGTTGCTGGGTTAATTTCTGGGTTATGTAAGCAACCCAGTCGTCCTGGTTTGCACTTCACAGCCCACAACCTACAAAAGAGCTGCTCATGAGCTGTGCAGTGAGACCAAAAGAGGCAGGTGTGCTGCGAGATGTACTCACACACCAATACGATCTTAAAGCAAGGTGCTGTCATTATGTATGAATAGGGCCTCACTCTGTGTTGTGGAGCAAGTCATCACTATTTCCAAGGAAGCACAAATAGCTTGAGGACCATCCACCTTCTTTACTACCCACAATTCAGTATGAAAAAAGAGTCCCATCTTTTATACTATCTCATCTCATCTCATCACATCTGTCTGATCTATGGACACTTGTGTAAAGCTTCTGCCAGGAAACAAGGCAGAAGGAAAACTGAAGCAATGCCAACAAGGAAGGCTGCCATACTCCCAGATGCTAATATTGGCTTCACTGATGGTACGAGAGGAAAAAGAAGCACAGCCGTTTTGGCACTTAGCTGGTGCAGCTGCCAAGCTCATGCCCTGTGAATGACCAAAATGATTGGTTGACATGAGAGCATCTCAAGGCAAGGTGCAGAGAACGTCTGGCCCTCCTAGAAACAGCCAAGCAATATTGAGCTGTACATATGAAGGGGTACCTCTTAACCATTCCCTAGTCTTCAAACCTTATTCAATGTGGCAACATATTCATCTTCTGTGAGGAAGTTTTTGGTGCCTAATTCTTAGTTTGAGTTGTTACTCACTCCTTGCACTTGCAAACAAGAGATGAAGGGCAGGAAAGGGAAGGCAAAATGATCATGGATTTGCAGGGATTGGGGAATTTTTAGTTGAGAAGAAAAGGTGGGGAAGGGGAACAGGTGATTGAGGCTTATGAAATTGCGCAGGGCACACGAAAGTGGGCAGGGAGGAGTTGCTCTCCTCTGCTCAAGATATTAGGATCTAATCCATGAAGCTGAATGGTGTCAGAATTGGAACAGGAAAAGGAAGTGTACATGGCACACTGGTACATTGGCAACCTAATGATACAAGATGTGATGAAGGTCGACAAACATTAAAGGGAATAAGGCAAATTTATGGAGTGTATAGCTAGCAATGCCTACTAGTTCTGATTACTAAGGGCTCACTCCCATATCAAAAGTGGCAGTAAGCATACACCAGTTGCTAGGGGAAAGAGCTAAGATGGTCAAGTTCTGCTTTTGGGTTTTCTAGAAGTGTCTTGGTGTCCTCTGTGGGAAACAGGATATAGGACTACATAGGCCCTTGTTCTGATCTGGTAGGGCTTCTTCTTATTTGGTGGCAATCCAGCATCTGCACCATATCATTTGTGACTTCATTCAAGGACTACCCATGACTGAATGCTTGTTTGTATCAATCAGTCCTCGACAGTCAAAAACTAGATGTTAAGGAGAAGACTTTCAGCCTTGCTGTTCTTTCCTTGCCAAAGCTCTGCCAGCACACAGGTTTTTGTTTTGCTTTGTCTACAGGGAGCATTCAGTCAGTTTGTAATACAATAGGGTAGGGTGGGGTGGGGTTAATGGGGAAATCAAACATCCCAATGGGTAAGCCAAAGCCTTTGGGAGTGCCTGCTATTGCTCTTTAGCTCTCAGTCTATACACATTCATAGCAGCCAGAGCACTACTACAACCTTGTCAAATGCAAAAAGAAATTGTGATTCAGACACATCACATGATTAAGAGATTTCTTGAGCTATTTACCTGGAAACAGCTACTAGGTTTTGTGAAAGTTAAAAATCATTTGAAAAAAGCATTACTTCCCATGCTGTACATGAACAATGTTTTTGCCCCATTGTAAGCTCTGGTAAAACAGGCTTGCAGGTTTTCTGAATCAGTTCAAAAATCTGCAAAGCCAATTTACCCAAGGTGAAAGTGAACTGTATGTATCATGTGCAACAATTCCTCTTCCATAAGGGATATATTCAGGGTGCCTTAAACTCTCTAGAAATCTCCCCCAAATCTCTAATTTGCCTCCAGTTCAGGTGGAGAAACTGAAAAATCCTACCTTGAGTGCTGCATAGGAGTAAAAAGTATCCTCACTGTCTTCTGTTGAACTCAGGATAATCCATAATTACTTTTTTTCTGAGTAGCTCTTGCACCTTATTGCAAAGTGTGATGCCTATAAGACTTTTCCATGCTAAAGTCTCATTTCTTCTTTTGCCATTCTCAGATGAAAGTGACACATCTTGCTCTCAGTGAAAACATGATCAGATATCCACACAACATAACTCAGTAACAAAAGAACACCATTGATAAGTGACAGCTCTGACAGGTGCGTTTTGGAAGTGGATTCAGCTTTGTCATTCTGCATATAAAAACCTCGGCAGGAAAAGAATCATGGAGGAAAAGTTGTTCCATTCTTTTGGTTTTTTGTCATTTTGCCAAAGTCTGCCTCAATAAAAATGACTCCAAACATTGTTATCTTTCAACCAGGGAGATGCAGATACCGGCACATGTTTATTTTGTGCTGCTCCATAAATGTGCAATTCTTTGGCGGAGCTTGCAAAGAATTTGATTTTGCAAGGTGAGGAGGATTTTGCCTTTTACGACACAAAACAGAACAGTCTGACGAACATCCCTGGGTCTCTTGCCTGGCCAGTTTTGCTCTGCCCTTGTGAATTTTTCCCCACCACAAAATGGGGTTGGCAAGCCTGATCATGTTTGCCGCTGAGCAGGGCACTCACTTTCAAATATAATCTGGCACAGAAAGTTCTTTTCAGACTGGGCCTCTTCCAGTTTTCAGAGGGCCCACCACAATGTGGCTCCTCTTGTAGGTCAGAGGGCCCAATCCTATATCTTCCTTGAAGAAGAAACCACCTGGGCTTATGTAGCAGGTACAATAGGCAGCAGTGGAGTTTTTATTAGTGCCAGATGGCTGGGAAATGCCAGTTTATTTTCTGCCATCCTTTCCTAGCCTGAGCTTTCCAGCAGGAGAACTATGGGAAATTCCCTGCCCTCAGGCCAAGAGGGCATTATTAGGTGCTCAAAAGACTTCGTGCTTAGGACTCTTGGCTGCATATCTGCATATAATAATTTATAGCTGCACATTTCAAATCAAGATTTAATTATAAGGAAGCTTTTACATTTCATAGTGGATAAAGCCAGCCAATTAATCTTTCATCAAAATACGAATACTTCCATTGCAAAGTCCTCCACTTGCTTGGCCTCAAGAAAGCAGAGTTTCCCAGGACCTGGTTTTGCCTCCCATGCTATTCAACATCTATATAGAGCAATATCTATATAAAGCTGGGGTCATACAGCACTTTGGAGTGTGTTGCCGTCCGTGTGACACAGCTTTACCTCTCCTTTTCATTCTAGCAGGTGAAGCTATGGATGCACTACATCAGTGCCCGGCTGCCTCAGTGGACTGGACAAAGTCTAACCAAGGGAAACTAAATCCCTTGGGTTGTAAAGAGATGAAATAAATACATTCAATACATGAAAGGTCATCAGTGGACAGTCTTATATTTCAAATGTCTTTTCGAAGACATTTCAAGGTTTGTCTCCTATCAACAGGTAGCACCTGGACAGCAAACTGAACCAGCAAATGGCTCACCTAGTCACAGTCTTCCCACTAGTTCAAGATATATTGAATGTCTACTGAAATTCTAGTAATTCTTTCTAACTGGACACCTTTATAGAGCAATTAGCATAGGCAGCCTTTATGCAGCTTGATGTCACCTTTTGTCCTCTTCTGTTGGGGATGTGTAGGGGATCACCCTGGGATGCCAGGCCTATTTCCAACCCATGTGGGCTGTGGTATGATCCTTCCCCTGAACAGGTGATGCTGCTTCAGGCTGTGCATGGGATGCACAGGCAGACCTGTGGCCTACCTACTCTAGAATGGTCTATCCTGACTAGCAGAGCATTCCAGGATACAGAAGTGCTTTGGAAGTGGGGAGCTACTGGATTCAGTGAGGTTGGCTTCCTGGTCTACGCTCTGGGGTTGGCTCCCTGGTCTTTGACATGGCTGAGATTCAAGTATCTTCTGAGTACGTCCAGTTTTTGTGGTGCTCTCTAGGAATCAAGCCCTGTGCACTGTGCAAGCAGCATCCCTCTTCCACATCACATGCAGCAGCCATTGTTGGCACTGATGCACAGAAAGCAGAAGATTTCTTTCCAAGATAGGCTGAGCAGGAGAGGAAGTCCATAAACACTAGAGGGATGGATTCTGTGGCGTTTCAATGCATTCCTGCTCCAGAGTCTCCAACAGAAATATTTTCTGTCACCTGCTACCTAACTGGAGATGCCAGACACTGAACTTGGGGCATTTGGCATAGGCCATCTTTTTCAAATTGGGTGGCTTGAGGAGCATCTCCTGGGAGGGGGCAGGGCCTTGCCTGAGGCTCTATGGGTGAGATGTGTCAGACTTGCGGGCCAAAATGTGGCCCTATTGTAAACTCTTAAGTGTAAACCCTAGCAAAGAGCCAGTTCTTATAAGAGTTGCATAGTTAAAGGCCTGGACAATAAACCCCAAGCTTTTTGGAATGTGCTTTTACTAAGTTGCCTTTTTTTATGGTACGAACTAAGACCACTGCTGGACCAAAGAAAAGATTCATCCGGTCTGGTATATTCTTCCCAATGGTTATAAGAATGGTGATCTCCAAATGTTTTGGACCTCTGAGCACACTGAGAAATTTGCTGAGGGCAACAGTGCAAAATGGACGATGCAATGAGTCCTGTGACGCCCTTTTCTAGCTCAGAGACAAAAGATGTGTTCAGCAGGGGAGAAATACTGAACCTAGAGGCTGGGAAGAGGGAAATTTCGAGGTAAAGAGAAAAGCAAAAAAATGTAGCTAGAGGCTAGAAAGGAGAGAAAACAGGCTAGGGAACAGAAGGGGGAAAGAACAAGGAAAGGCATTGGACAGTGAAAATAAGGCTAGAGGCCGGGAGCAGAGAGATACAAAGTGAACGAAATGCCTGGTTTTATTCCGATTCTGATTACTTCCATTCTGTGTGTATGGAAAAAGACTGGGTAGGGCCAGGAAGAAACTCTTTCCTTTTCCTCCTAGTCACTGAACAGATGATGGAGAGCAGGACTGGGAACAGGAAGGAGACCCTGGTGCCACAATAGGTTTTGTGGGGGGGGGGTATAACAAAGAAATTTTTGAAGTGGGAAAGGAATGAGAAGCTTTGCAAGCTTCCTTGGGGATCCCTGGCCTAGATGCTTCCAAGAAAACACAGGTAGAGCATGACCTCTGTACACCAGCATTCATGCAGTATGATTGTATAACTCAAAGAACCTGGGAACATTAGCAGACTTGCAGCCTGACAGATAATCCTTAGCCTCTTTGGATAAACTAAAAGTTTTGTGAATTGATCTGCAATTCAACAGTTAGAACAATAGTTCTACCTCAAAGCACCACGAGACTGCTGGATTTATTTATTTAGTTATTTATGTATAACGCTTGCTCCAAATAAAGACAGACAAATCTGTCCATTCAGTATTTCTCAGCTTCCCATTTTTCAAAATTCAGTTTGGCTTTGACCTGTTAAAAGTCTGCATAAAAGACTGTACTCATTTTTATGCATATCTTTCCTAATGTACATGTTTTTCCAAATTGTTTTCTTAATATAAAACCTGTTAATAAATTCATAAAAGGTGGGATATAAATATAATGTTGTAATAATATGCCCATTTTTGTGCGTACTTTCTCATTACATATACACTTTTGCATGGTTCTTTTATATCCTTGGAAAATTCCATCGCAAAATTCAGAGAGTTTCTGTTTTTATATTGGTTTGAAAGTGCAAAATTAGTTTAGGTCAGGTTGAAATGCAAACTGAACACATTTATGTTCCTTTTCTAGCTCTCTCTCTCGCTCTCGCTCTCTGTGCATGTGTGCGCGCACACACACATTCACGCACGTGTGCATACTGACTGAGGCTTGCTGGAAGCTGTGGGGTGAACCTATCTAGAATTGTATCCTTGAATAACTAGAGGCATATAGCGGGTGAGAACAAGTACAACTAAGTTGTACAAGGGAACCACTTGGAGGTGGGGCTCAACATTTGGTAGAATGACCCAGTGCAGTCCAAAGAATTCCAGCCTGTCCACTCAGAGCTGGTGCTGACTTACCCTGATACAAGTTGGGACAAAATGCAGTCTTCGACTTTTAAAGTGGAGCATAACTTCTGTTTTTGTTTTGTTTATTGAAAAGCAGAGAATGTTGTGCAAACTGCAGGGATATTTGTATGAAAATTGTGCAAAATGTGTCTGCAATTTGTTTATTTGTGCCCATTCCAGCATAGCTTACAAAAAATGCCCTGCCTTTAAAAGCAAAAGCCCAAACACACACACAGCCCACAATGGATGTCAACACACCCCAGGTCTGCTTTCAGTTCTCAAGTTGGCATGGTGCCTTGAACTCCATCAAGTGCAAGCAGGACGATTTCTTCAGTGTTGTACAACTTTTAATACATCTTCCCTGGTTCTGGTTTTATAGCGATTCCAATTCTAATAATTTTGGTGTAAGAAAGCTGCACGACAGCCAAAAACTTCTGGGGCACCCCATAGAGTTTGCAAGCAAGGCCCTTCTGCCTTCGTTGCCAGCCTCTGGGGCAAAAAGTCTGCTTCTTCTGTAGACTGCAATCTGCTTTCTGACTTGGCCAAAGAGAAGCAGGTCAGTCTGATTGCTTCACAGGTCAGCGAAGCGTGTGGCTGCGAATGAAGGATGGAGGGGATCAAACGGTTACAAGATAAGATGCATCTGCATCTGCAAGCCTACAATCCAAGTCCAGATGGAAATAACTGTCCCAGCTCGACAGAGATTGTGTTTCCGAGAGCCCGTTCTTGGGTTATTGCAGAGGCTAAGTATTGTTATATGTTTGCACCCCATTTGCTAGTGCTAAGGAACTAAAGGGGTTTCAGAATTACTGGGATTTTGTTTTCTTCAAACAGCAGTGGGCAACAGACAGGCTGCATGTGTCCGCAGCAGATTTTGCAGCCTCCTTTTTGCCACTGTGCTGACTTTCCTTCATGCCACATGGATCAGGTGCACCATGTTCTGAAGCAGAGGCATCAAATTAGGCTACAAATTTAGTGGTTCATCGACAGGGGGCATTGCTTTATGGGTTCTGAGGGGGGCAGATGAATGCTTGGACCTCCCTGACACCTTTGGAGGTGTTCACTGAAGGCTTTCATAGCTTCTGGTATTTATTTTTTATGTATTTATTTATATTGCGATTTATATCCTTCCTTTTTCCTCAAAGGGCTCAAGGCAGCTTACATCATTCTCCTCCTCAATCTTATCCCCACAACGACAACCCTGTGAGGTAGGTTGGGCTGAGAGTCTGTGACTGGCCCAAAGTCACCCAGGTGGCTCCATGACTGAGTGGGGACTCGAACCCAGATCGTCTGAGTCCCAGTCCTATGCTCTTAACCCCTACACCACACTGGCTCATACACACTGGTATGTAGGGTTTATTCACACCTAAGGACAGAATAGACATTAGATGAGGAATCACAGCATTAACACTTGAATGGATTCCTGCTCCCAGTTATCTAGGAGGTCCCATAGAGCCCTAGGATTGCCTACAGACAACAAAGTCTAGATGACATACAGATTTGGATAGTTTCTGTTGTTCACACCTCAGGGTCAATTAGCTTGTTCCTCAGGGAGAGGGAAGGGAAAGGTAACCCTTCCTCGATCGTTGGTGAGAGGATGGAAAGAAAATGGATACTCTCTGCCCATCACCTACATCTTCTGGTTCACCCAAGTTCCCATTAAAGCTCATTGACAGAAAGTTGCCAGCCATTCGCTGTCTTTTGTCAGGTCTTCGAAGCATCTTGCATGAATCAACACCGAGAGCTCTATTTATTGAACTGTTAGAATCAAAAGTCACGGTGTTGGAATGTAATATTACAATACAATAAAGCCAATAATTAAAATAATAAAATATCAGCTCACTTAAAAGAACTAGGAGTAGCTGACAGACAATGCTAGTTATTAGGGAAACACCTGGGAAAACAAATGTGCCTTCAGTTGTTGGCGAAACACCCCACCCTAAAAGCCCACCAGATCTTGATGGAAGATTATTCTGCAATGATGGGCACTGCAGTTCAGAAGGCCTTCCATAGGCCATGGTATGATCTCCGCCACAGAATATGAAGATCAGAACTTTCTATACAGAAGAAGGCAGTTTCCCAGATAACCTGACCCTGAACATCTCAGGACATTGAGAACCAGCAATAGTATCTACACAGGGCATGACTAGACACACTTAATTGGCAGCCAGTGCACAACTTTCAGCACAGAAATCTCATGGCCATAGTAGGCTAATTTGTAATTATGGTCCTTTAAGGGAATCATCATATTTCTGGGGCAGATGACATTTAGTCTCATACCAGTCAAAAAGGTTATTCTGGATGACGACTTGAGGACACAAGGGAGTGAACAATGTAAAGCTTGTCTGACTTCACTGCCAAGTAGGAGACACAATTATGTGCTCTCAAATACACTTGGTCATCCTCACCGTGGGTCCAGCATCACAAATGTTGTGGTGGCCAGTGTCAAAGCCAGATGCTTTGGCTGGCCAGTGTCATCACCTGAAGATAAGGAGCAAGCAATCTGTGTCAAGCAGCAATCTGTGGCCTGTAGACCCATTAAGCAACCAGATGTGGTAAGTATTTATGGATCTGTGTTGGTGGGGGAGGAAGTGACATGTCATTCCCTCTTCCCAGAACATCAGACAGTTCTGGTCCCTTGTAATGGTTCAGATGTCTCATGAAGACGCTAATAGAGATAAAGAACAGTAGATTGATGCCCCAAAGTAGCACTCACTAATACAGATGCACAGCCCCCAATCAGGTTGGAAAATCGGGAATTCATTGGAAGATGTATGTGTATATTAACACTTTGTCAAAGCGGTTTGAGGTGGGCAGTGGTCCATTTTCCTGACTGGATCAGGGAAGCTGCAGTGAATGCTCTGTAGTATGCTTATGAGCCTTTCCTGTCCTCCTTTTTGAGAAGGGCTTTCTGTCTTTTTTCCCCAAAAGTGTTTGCGTTCTGGTCATTGTTTGCTGTGGCTGCTTGTTTTAAAAACAATCATCGAAAGGGTTGATCTCTCTCCAGTTAAAATGGAACATTTTGACAGAACAAATAACTATGGAGGGTTCCCAAGCGGGCAAAACGCATCTGACACAGATGGCATGAACATGACTGCATTTCTTGAACATGCACTGGTCCATGGCAGGATCCTCATGTGGATTAGGTCTACATTCATAAACCTGATGGAGGAAACGTAACCTGCCTTCTTGGGATTAACGTCCAGGCAGCATTCTACTGTGGAATGTTCCATGAAGGGTTGATAGAAAGGTCAGATGTCCTCAGTTCACATGTTTATATAAAGCAGGTCCTTGACACCAGGGAAGGAGTGAAGAGGTTAATGCTTGCCACAGCTGTGTGTCTGCATCTGCAGTGAAGCTTGAAGACTAGATGAGATACATCATCACAATTCACCGGAGTAGTCCGAGAAGGATATTAACACTGATCTAACCACTTCCCTGCCTGTGTGCATTGCTCAGTGCATTGAATAAGTTTCAGCAACAGCACCAGGTTTGAGGGAGCCCTAAGCAAGAGGGTGCCTCTGTTCCTCTCCAAGCACCATCTTTCTGAACCCCCCAGAAAGCTTAGTAGGGGTTGGAGACCTGAAGACAGGTGGGGACAGACATCAGTGGAGATGGGCAGCAGTTCTCAACCTGGTGCTGGGAACAGCCTCTTCTGGCACCTCTCCTTCATTTATCAACTAGTTTTGCCTCCTTAGGGTGAGCCTCCTCTCAGCCTAAGACTTGCTGCTGTCTCCCATCCATCAACACATCCAGTCTCCCCAAAGAAAGGGACCCAAAAACACAAACCCCCCTAAGCCTATTTCCATTTTGCCCTTGCATCATTGCAGAAGCCATGCATTTTAGTGGGCTGCATCCTTAAAGGTAAGTTGAGGTCAGGGGGAGGGTCCAGCTGTTTGTTTCTCGCATTTACTCATTTCTTTAGTAAAATGATTTCCCATCCCAAATGCATTCTGGTGGCTATGTTTGTTGTGGACGTGCCATTCAAAGCCCATGAGAGACCAGGCCTGGCAGCCTCTCCTAGCTGGCATGGTTCACTCTTGCCCAATGGCAGCTGCTCGCCTGCTGCATGAGCCAGAAGAATGGAACAGTGAAGCAGATGACACGTAAGGGTACTTTGCTAGTGGAACAAAGAACAGAAAATGCAACCAACTGTGGTCAGAACTAGTCTGGAAAACAAAGAACAGAGCCGGCCAATGCACTCTTCTCTTCCTCCTTGGATTCTCCATCCGTTATTACTACTCATATGTGTGTGGCTTTGATTAACACTCAGGCAAGGAGACTGAAGATGAAGAAGAACGAAGGAGGATGAAGATTAGAGAGGGCTGCTTCAGAGCAGAGCAGAAATATTGGCTAAGTCCCAAACATATTTGTCAGCCCCACCTTCCCCACAGCAATCTGGCACTCCAGTTTGCCATGGTTCAAGCCAAAGGGCATGAGCCAAAGTGCTGTCAGCCTGAGGCTCTTAACCATCAGTAAGAATGACGATGCGCATGCTTGCCCCACCCCGTCACCATTCCTGTCCCCTCCACATGTTGATGGTGGGTGCTTACAATGGGGAGACCTTTGTATGCATAGTGACCATGGGACTCAGAAACATGATTTCCAGGATTCTAAATCATGTGAGGGGGCTACATGGGTGGAAAGGGCTGCTTGTGGCAGAGTTGCCCTCAATCCGTGAGGGTGATGAGAATGGTGGTGGAGGCTGGCAGAGTGACTGTGCTTATCCTTGCTCTCCCTCCTCATGGGCTGACTGAAGCCCCACACAATGAAAAGTGAAAACAACCGTAATCGAATTGCAGAATTGCAGTGTTGTGGCTAATGCTATAATACAAAACTCATCTTCATAGTTTTTGGGTAGAGAGCCAGGGAAATGAAAATGCTTTATCTTGTTATCTGAATCATAAAAGATACAGAGCGTTGCAGTCCCCCAAATACTTTCCCCTTATAGAAAATGTCCCTTCCTGGATTTGTGTTGTTTTAAAATTATTATTAAAATTATCCATTGGATATCTACTCTGACAGAAGAAGAGGAAGGCAAAGTTCACGCATTCCCTCTTCCTCCTGTAGTTCCCAGAGAAATCTGCTGTAGCTCATCCAGGGATCCTCTAGAACACTAGTGGGAAGAAAGCAGCTATTCCGGTGTTTGGGACTACAAATCTTAGACTCTCACTGCAGCCTGTCTGATAGGCAGGAATGTTGGCAGTGGAACTCCCAGAGATCTGGAGATCTACCCTCTGCTCTGGAACAACATGGAAGATGGCATGGGAGGGCTGCAAGTGGAAAGGGAAATGGATGAAAATCAGTATTATCCCCATTTGCCTCTGTTTGGCCCCATAACAGTGTTGGTATAACTGCCCACCATAATGACACACCCACCCAGTTGATGAGCATTTAAAAAACAGTACAATATATCTAGAAACACAGCTGAGTGTTGACTTTTAAAGCAAGTATTCCTTCACAGAGGTAATTCACCTTGATTATCTTTTTTCCTATTTTTTCCAAGTATTCACACTGATTACAATAAGCAGCAGACACCAAGACCTTCTTCCTCTGAATCAAAAGGGAGACTCGTCTGCTTTGTACATTGGAATTGATGGCAGCTTGTAAGCCATATGCAAGACATAAAGGGCAAGAGCGTTGTTCTCCCAACACATGGATGGCAGCTGCTGACAGTTTGTGCATCAACCACAGAAGGGAATCCCCTCTAACTCGAGTGAGATCTTGCAAGGCAGCCTTAGCTTTATGGCACGTCAGTTAAAACATTTGGCAGACATGGGTAAATTACTGAACTCAGACCTTAAAATGCAGGTTTGCAAGAGTGGATTCTCCTGTGCATTCATGATAGCTACGGCTGGCCCTACGATGCGGCTTAGGGAGGCAACCACTTCTGGCGGCAGATGCCGGGAAGCAGGAATGGCAGTCCTTTGCCTGTTCTGCCTGAGCACCTCCTGGGCATCCCATTCCACTCTTGGTTGTGCCCCAGCCTGTACTACACCCCCTAAACCAGAATCTTGCCTCAGGTATGGTGGGGGAGGCTAACTCAACATCAGTATTAAGATTCAGCTGAAAATCTAGTCAGGAAAGGGGAAGAACACCCTCTTGTCCTTCAATTCTCTCAGCAGAAAACCTTTGACTGGCTCTGATCATACTGGAGGGATAATTGGGTATTTTAGATGAGCATGGTAATAATGATATGACACACTTCCTCCAACAATGGAATCTGAGTCTCCTATCTGGGAGCAAAATGCCACAAAAGAAACATGAAAAAATATTCTGGAGTAAACCAGGTACTGCCTTGAGGAACGGCATCATCCATATCTTGGAACTGTCTTGGAACTGGAAGAGCGCAAAGGGTAGGGCAGGATGATTACTGCACACAAGTTTTCCCCAAAGTAATTGCACTGAGGCACTATCTCAGTGGCAGTTCACATGCAAAAGTGAAATCTCGGGCAGTTGCAGTGAAAAGAACAACAGGTAGCAGGCATTGTAGGGTGACTGTTGGTGCTTTTTCTCTGATGGAAGAGCTGCCAAAGATCAGTCTCTGTCTGAAGGTGTCCACTATCCGATTCCTGATTAAAGAGGATGATCCCTAATGGACATCCGCAGTGCCTGAACTGCGCTGAATTGAATTCACTTATAATGCACTGCATTTCTATTCAGTTTATAAAATTATAAACTAGATCAAGAGAGGTATTACTACCACTCTACATGACTCTGGTGCGCCCGCAACTGGAGTATTGTGTTCAGTTTTGGGCCCCTCATTACAGAAAGGATATAGCCAGGTTGGAGTCAGTGCAGCGTAGGGCCACAAGGATGGTGGCTGGTTTGCAGGGGATGGGGTATGAGGCGAGACTGAGGGAACTGGGTCTCTTCAGCCTGGAGAAGAGGAGACTCAGAGGGGATATGTTGGCGACGTACAGGTATGTGAGGGGCTGTCACATGGAGATGGGGAGAGGCCTGTTCTCCCCTGCAGAGGAAAGCAGGACGCGCTCCAATGGAGCAAAGCTCAGGGAGCCAAGGTTCAATTTGAATGCCAGGAAGCACTTCCTGACAGTCAGGACCCCTAGGGCGTGGAATGGGCTTCCACGAGAGGTCGTTGAGGCCCCATCGGTGGGGGTGTTCAAAGATAGGCTGGACATGCACATGGTGGGCATGTCATGAGCGGAGCCGGCTGGTGCCGGAGGTCAGACTAGATGGCCCAGGAGGCCCCTTCTGACTCGCTCTGTTTCTACGTTTCTATGTTTCTATGTTATTTCTACATTTGCATCTGTACACATAAGCACATCCAAATGTTCTGCAAATCTGTGTCTTCTTTCAATTTCTTCTTTGCAGATCCAAAAATGGCTGATCTGGAGACTCATTGCCAATCAAGAGTTGACAAGATTGAACTAGACGAATACAGCAGACTGATCTTGCGTAAAACAACTTTCTGTGTTCCAGTACTTAGAAAAACATATAAGCAAGCAATTACTTGACCTTGCCATGAAAGGACAATGAAAAGTCCTTGAGTCTTTTGATTGCCAAACAGGCTTCCCAGTTCCCCAGTGCTGCATCACAGAGCAGCTTTGCCACATGAATGTTGAGGTTTTCTTAAGCCTTTTGCCCGCAGAAATGGAATTTGCTGCTTTATGGATGGATTCCAGCAGCTGTTTCCATGAGCACTCCATGCCAAAACCAGGCCTAGTCGGCTGTTATTAAAATGTTGCTGTCAACTCGTTAAATGGTTGAAAACCAAAGATTTAAGGATGCTTTATCTATGTACACCCCATGCTGTGTCTAAACGTGCCATAGTCATGGGACGATCCAATTTCTTTATATCTTTAGATACATGTT
This sequence comes from Varanus salvator macromaculatus, assembly GCA_023646645.1. Taxonomy (NCBI): domain Eukaryota; kingdom Metazoa; phylum Chordata; class Lepidosauria; order Squamata; family Varanidae; genus Varanus; species Varanus salvator. The sequence goes on along the minus strand of JAIXND010000771.1, from coordinate 14,100,305 downwards.
ATGGTGATTTACCGCATCACCTAATAGCTGATCTCACTTAGTCTAGGGGAACATGCTTCCTCTCACCACAGTGGTTACAAGTGAGTGGTAACCAGAGATAAGAGTCACCGTTGGTGCTTTTAAACTTCCAGCTACTTCCCCAAGGAATTCTGAATCAAGCTCTCTGCCAAGGGACCCCTCAGCATCCTCCATGAATCCCTGCGCATTGACAAACTGCTCAGCAGTTTATGTACATAGAGAATTCATTAGTCCTGTTAGCTCATTACTGTCATCTACCAACTATGCCAGGCATTTTCCTATGGCTGCACACAATGCAAAGGAAAATCAAGGTCTAGATTCAACACTCTGCATGGTAGGACAAATGCTGGGCCCCACTGAAATTGGAGGACCCACAGTGACAAGAATAACAAAGTGTCTTACTTTACAGAGAACAGTTCTCTCTTCCAGCTTTTCTTCCACAAGATTGGGGAACCTATTAAGATGGTCTCTCCCTAGAGATTAATGGATCCAGATGGTTTCTAGGTGGCTGTTTGGGGTTTTCTGGCTGATATGGCTGTTTCTCTTGTCAAAATCCTAGTCAGATTATGGAATGCTGAAATTACTGGGCAGTTGACACAATTGCTCTTGGGTGTTCTCTCTGTAGTTACTGCTTGCATGACTCCATGGTATCCCCTGGAACTGAGAGTGGTGAACTAAAATAAGAGAAAGCTTGAGCACTGATGGGGAGAAAGTTCTGATGGATGTTGCCATACTCTGATATATGCCTGTTCTCAAGTAGATTCCATGTTGAAAGTACCAAAGAAAATGCTGCCTCAGTTGAATTCTTTATATGCCACTCAGCTGAACTTTTTAGAGTTGTTCAGGGCCTATTATTTGTTGGCATTAGAGAGGCTGTGGATCCATCTGAGGCCACTATGATAAGTTTCAAAGGTGCTTCCCAGTCGAATTTTTTGCGTCTCTTGGGATGTTGATTGCAGTGTTAAAGAAAGCAAATAAGGTAAGATATCCAGAGCACAGTCTTGTCCAGTCTTGTTGAATGGGTTTCAGTTGGTAGACCTCAAAGACATTACCAAAAGGCTTGGAGAGGTTCATGGAGATTTGGGCCTGAGAGACAGAGGTTCAAATCTTTCCTCATCCATAAAGCTCACCTGTTGGCCTTGGGCCAGTCAGTATGTCTCGGTATGATCCATTTCACAGTGTTATTGGAAGGACAAAGTGGGAAGGACAAACTAATACCCTCCAGATGCTTTGGACTCCAATTCCCAAGGGCCCAGCCAGGGGGTAGCAAGGGATTATGGGAGCTAAAGCACAAAACATCTGCAGGGCACCTGAGGTGAAGAAGTGGACTTTGATCTCTTTGGGTAAACACCTGAATGGATTATACATATCATAGGATAATAGAACTGTAGGGTTGGAAGGGGGCAAGATGGCTATGAAGTCCAACCCCCCGCTGGTGCACAATGCCGGTTACACCATCCCACTCAGATAACTGTCTAATTTCTTATGTCTCTAGTGTGGAAAAGCACACCAGCTCTTTTGGCAGCTGGTTCCACTGTTTTATTGCTCTGACAGTCAGGCTGTTCTTCCTTCTGTCCAGCCTGCACCTGGTGTACTGCAGTTTAAATTCATTGTTTCATGTCCTACAGTCTGTGATGAGTGAGAATAGGTCTTTCCATTCTTTTTGTGACAATCTTTGAGATACTTGTAGAGTTCTATCATATCACTTTATAGTATACTTGCTCTTTGGGGTGCACTTTGGCCACTAAAGCCTTTGAGTCTTCTCCATTGGAATAATTGCTGAACCATTCCATTGTTTAAAAAAAAAATAGACTATCAGTCCAGTAACTTGATAAAATTCTGCGTGTCTATACTAAGGACACTGACAAAGTAGACTGTATGTCTATTCAGAAGTAACTCCCATTGAATTCATTGGGGCTTATTCACAGGAAAGTTGCTATAGGATACAGTTGCATCTACTGTTTCCCAGGCATGGATAGTTACATATCCTACGATTGCTTGCTCAAGCAGCTGTTGTTCAGCTTTTGATGGTCTTCATCCTTCTCCATCAAGCAGAAACAAAGAGACAACACTACACAAATAGCCTAAAACATGCTTTGCAGAAATGTAATCATCCCCTAATTGACTGTTCACTAATGGAATCTATTAATTTATGGCCACAGAAGAGCCTACTAATTTGTGGTTAATGGTGTCTAAAAGATAAACAGCCTAAGTCAAATCAGATGTGTCTAATCCACACACTTGGGCTCTGTCTGCATCCCATATGGCTATTTAATTTAGGGTGGTGGAGGGTAAAGACACTAATATCAGCCTGAGAGTCCTACATCCACAGCAAGAATTGAGGGTTCCCTTCACATCATCTCTTAGGACCAGGCTGAATGAAGCTAGTGCACTTTCAGTGTTTTATGACTGAACAGTAAGAAACACTTTTGGCCACCATGCCCTGGAACCTAGAGACTGCACTAATGTGACTTGGTCTACATGCAGTTGTCTTTGAACAGCATTCTGCAACTGTAGCTGGTCCAGAATGCAGCAGCAATACCGAGGCTTGTAGCTCATTGCTATGGCAGTCCAAGACAGTATGCAGTCCCTCTCCTGTCTCAAGGACAACAGCTGCCTGGCTTGGCAGTGGAATCTTTCTTCAACTTTGATTATAGGACAGCATCTTCTGCCATGCCTGAAGACATAGGCTAGCTTACAGGGCAGGGGAAGGTTGTGTGGCACACAACTGCTCTTCCAACACAGCGTTCTGCAAACCTCATCTGAGTTAGAAGCTTCCTTCGTATACTGTTCATTTCCCAGTGTAGAAAGGGACTCAGAAAGGTCTTGCAGGACTTGGTGATGCAAGGGTTCCTCTCACTGAGCCAGGAGATGGGACTTAGGGAGAAGGAGGGTTGTGGGAAAAGGAAAGGCCTATGGAAGGTGACCAACAATCCCATGGGCCAGAGGTTGCCCTCCCCTCCTCTACTGGCTCAAAGAGGTGCTGTTCTAAAAGACTGGAGAAAGATTTGCACTGAATAAAGAACACTGAGCACTTTTGTGAAGCTCCAGATCACTCAAGGCTCAGATAATCAAGCCTGCTTGAAAGTACTGTTGTGATATCTTGACTAATATTTACCAAGCAAAGTTTAGAAGGACTGTGAAAGTTGGACCATAAGGAAGGCTGAGCGCTGGTGAACTGAGGCCTTTGAATTGTGGTGCTGGAGGAGACTCCTGCAAGTTCCTTGGACTGCAAGGTGATCAAACCAGCCAATCTTAAAGGAGATCAACCCTGACTGCTCTTTAGAAGGCCAGATCCTGAAGATGAAACTCAAATACTTTGGCCACCTAATGAGAAGGAAGGACTCCCAGGAGAAGAGCCTAATGCTGGGAACAATAGATGGCAAAAGGAGAAGGGGCCGGCAGAGGATGAGGCGGCTGGATGGGGTCACTGAGGTGGTTGGTGTGAGCTTAAGTGGATTCCAGGGATGGTGGAGGACAGGAGGGCCTGGAGGAATGTTGTCCATGGGGTCACAATGGGTTGGACATGACTTTGCGACTGACAACAACAACTATCAACGATTAATTCAAGCAATTCTTATGTGCTTTATTTCAAAAACACCTGCATTTTCCAACAAGTGGATTGTTCAGATTCTTAATCTGGTGAGCAGGCAGACTACATTGTCAAAGGTGCAAGACCGAGACAAGGTAGGGGGGGGAACTGCTCCACATTTCTGAAGACAGGAAAAATGCAGGAGAGTCCATTTTCTTCTGCTTCTCATCACATTGCCCCTTTGATTATACAAATATCTTTCATTGCTGCAACAAAAGCCCCTGTTGCAGCAAAATGTTTACTTCCAAAAATCCGGACCAAAAATAAACAGACATGATTTGTACAAATCGGATCATTCAGCAGCTCCTATATGAACAGTACACTTTAATCCCTTTTATGAGCAGATTCCTTGAACGGAGTGGCTTTCTATTTGTTTTACTTTCCCTAAACCGCTGGCGATGGGGAGAGGCCTTGGTGATCATAATGAATAGTGAATAGCATGAAGACATTCTCTGAGCCATGTTATCATATTAGTCATCATTATTAATCCTGCCCCTCCCCCCACTAGTGTTAGCAACTCAAACATTTAAAGGTGCATTTTGGACTCAGACTTCTTAGAATTTTGGCTAGCAGCAAAGGAGGAAAGGATTCTATGTGATAAAATGTTGAGAGTTTCTCTAACTCAAATGCAGAGTCATAATTAAGTATTTTCCAGTATGGCTTTTGTTTGTTTTTACTAGTGGATTGTTTTCCTTTCATTGCATATTAGTGATGTTGATAATGATATTGAGGACCATTTATGTTATTCTTGCGCTAGAATCTTTTATGGCACTTCCCTGGGGTTTGCAAAATACTGGCTTCTCAGCTGCGATCCCTCATTCCCATTAATCAATAGGTTATGGAACTCACTGCCACAAAGTATGATAATGGCCAATAGCTTGGATAGCTTTTAAAAACAGGACTGGCAGTAGTGATGAGACATCAAAGCTAAATGGAGAGCCCAAGTTCAGGTATTGGGGTGTTCTGTAATGTTTGAGTTTATTTGCAGATCTACAGGTTGAACTTAAAAGATCCAGAGTGACTCTTGGTTAGAGGGTTGGAGAATTAAGCTCTACTCCCCATCCAGTCTTAAAACACACTGGATAACTTTGGGCCAGTCACAGTGTAACCTCCCTTGTTGTGTTGATAAAATGGAGAGGGCAAGAGGATTATGCAAGCTGCCTTGTGTTCCTTGTAGGCAGAGAGGTGGGATATAAATGTAATAAATATAAATTGGTCAGGGGTGGGGAACCTCCAGTCCATAGGCTAAGTTTGGCCAGCCAGGCCACTCCATCTGGCCTTCCAATGCCTTGAGGAGGCCCCTTCTTCCTCAGAGAAAGGGTGGAGATGATTGAGTGATTGAGCCAGAGCCCCAGAGAGCACTCCTGGAGTCATCGGTAAGGCTGAGGAGAGGGGAGTGGGGAAGACAAGCCAGTTCAAGATTGTTTTCCCCTCTCTACACAACTCTCACCTGCATTATCCTATCAAACTGGCTAAGGCCACACTATGACATGCAGAACCATAGGACATCTTGTTCTCTCAAGGATTTCTGCACTTGGAAGAGCCCTTGGGAGAAAAATATAACCCATTCTTGCATGTCTTCACATGTTCTTAGCCAACATGATAAAATAATGGGAATGGAAGGGGGAAGAAAAATTCCTGATCTGGCTTTGCCCTGCCCTGCCCTGCCCTTCAGACTACTGAGTGCTCACTATTAAAGGTTGATTAGGGCATCCAGGTTTGGACTGATGGTGGAATGCAATGGGCTGTGATGCTTTGCCAGTGTGCTAACAAGACTGGGGTAGAAAGAGCCCCTCATAGAACTGTCATTACTGGGGTTCCCTGGGAAGAGGAGATATGTAGCCTTCCCCTTGAACTGCAACTTCCAGGTTTGGACCCAATTTCTCTAGATTTGTTTCACTACCATTCCCACAAACCCCAGCTAGTATGTCCTTGATTCTCCATGTTCTACCACATGATCACCAGCACCTTCAAGAAATCACTACTTTTATGCACTTTGGGACGTGAGGTGGAAGGAACCATGAGAAGCTGATCTACAGAAAGCAGTTGCACGACAGTTGCAACTGATCAGCTATGAATTGTTTGAGAAGCTTTAGGACCAGGGTGAGCACTGTGATAGCTCAGATTTTTGAGGGTCTTTGTAGAAGACGTCCTCAACGGGATTCTTCTCTCAGCAAGTCTATCTTCTCATGAGCATTGTCATCTGCTGTGACTGTTCCTTACCCCCTTTCACATCATTGCTCCATTTGCTTGTTTGACAGGCAGAGAGCAAAGCAGCAAGCAGGTAAGGCATGTCCTGCCCTTCCTTCCCACCATGGCTCTTGTCTGGTCCAGGGCAATTGGTGGGGGAACAAGAAGGAACAAACATGGTAAAGAGCAGACACAGCTCCAAGGTGCTCTTGTCAGTTGAACCCTGTTGGAATGTTGGCCCTCAACTAACTATGCCAACCTTTGACCTATGGCAAATGGTGGCCACCCAGATGCTTTGGGCTACAACACCAATTAGTCCTAGCCAGCTTAACTGGTGTGGAGGGATCAGGGAGGCTGGTGGTTTGAGACATTTTAGGCTACAAAGGATGATGCCTACAAAATGATGCCTATGGTAATGGGGCTTTTTATCCACTGCAGCTTTTATTTTGAGCATTATCTGGAGTGAACCTATTTGGGAACTGGAGACCAGAACCATGGATAGCTTCTTAAAAGCTCAAAATAAAAACTGCAATAGATAAGGAGACCTACTAGCAAAGGAATAACTTGTCTCTCTTGTGTAGGCCAAAACACCTAGAAAGCTTCAAGTTGCCCATTGTTTTAGGCAAATGGTTAACCCCTTGTCTTTTCCTATCTGTAAAATGAGAGTATCAGTGGCATTTTTTACAGTTTTGTTCTGAGGCTGCATTCTGACATCCTTTACAAATTGAAAAAGCACCCAATAAAATGATACAATATAAGTGGAAAAAGAACTTTATTGTGGCTTTCTCTGCTACAAAATTAAATTTGGAATTGCTTTATATCCCAAACAAGAGAGAAGTGATGAAATTGTGGTAGAACCATCATGGCTAAAATCTGCATTCAAAAGAGTTGGCGGCTAATGGACATTGCCCAAGACAGAATAGCTGGGATCTCCCCTCCCCATTTATTTATTTATCTAGCTTACTAAAACCTCTCGTTTGGGCTGACAGCACCTGGGTCATTCTGATGATGATGCATTTGGCAGCATTTCTAGTTGAGCGCTGACGAGTCTTGTTCTCCCCAGAAAAAAAATCAAAACCGATCAATCCATGTGCTCACTGTACTGAGGAACTTTGCTGTCATATCTTTCAAACTGTTTTAGCGTTTCGTCTCTGCTACAGCAAATGCCTAACAGAAGGAGACAAGTATATGCAGTTTCACTTTGTTGAGAACAACTACATAAGGGAAGCAGAACGTAACTAGCAGAGTCCTGATAAGGTCATGTCAAACAAATTAAAGGAAGACTGAAAACCACAGCCAAAAACAACAAAAAATCTTTTCTTTTCTTTCTTTCTTTCCTTTTTTTTTCTTAAGATGACTGCTCTTCAGATGCAAAACAAGCTGGGCAAGCCAATCCAGTTCTTTCCTCAACCTACTGCCTTTTATGCCCCCTCAATCCTGACCTGCCAGTAACTTCCTTGGTTTATTATTGTCCTTCTTTGCTGCATTTTGTGAGGTTGCAGCCCTTCCAGGACAACAGCCCTGTTTTCAGTGAGTCACCTGGACTGTGTTGCCATTAAGGTAGGACTCTAGGGCAGATATCTAGGGTTTGGGTTCCACTCAGCAGAAAAAGTAGGAGTAGCACCCCCTCCCCCAACACAAACCGACACACAAAGCCGCAGGCCTGGCTAGTCTCGTTCTGCAGTAAGTGAATTACTGCATCACAAGTGGGGAGAGAGGTAACACCATTAAGTCCAGACTCTGGATTATGCAACTCTGTCTATGGGTGAGGATTGAAGGGTGACAGACTTTGGATTCACTTTGTCTGGCCTTAAACCTTTCCCAATCTGCATGTGTTAAATCTCACCCTCTGTCCAGAGCTCATTTGTGTGCAAACCACACATAGGCCACATAGATGGGGAGAAGTTGCATGTGGGAAAGCCTGTGACTCAGTGGGAGAAGATCTGTCTATCATGCAGAAGATCTGAGGATTAGTTCTTGTCTATCTCCAAATAAGACTGGGTAAGATTTATGTCTCAAAATCTGGACAGCCACTGAACTTCTCTCAGCTCAAGGGCTGAATCCATTTCAGAGAAGCTTCTGAAGACCAATTTCCAGTGGAGCGTTTAGCAAAGGGCAAAAGATGTGGAGCCCAGACGCAAAAAAAATCTAGCCTAATGTTGCTTAAGGCTTCCATCAGCAGCACCTCAGTTTTAGGAGAGACATTTCAACTTTTTAAAATGGGAGAAAATGGTGGAAAAGCTGGAAAGCCACTGTACAACAGGTGGCCATGGAGAAATGAAGAAGGGCTATCTTGGGAATATCAGTGGGACAGATTTGGACCTCAGAAGGGCAGAATTTGGCCCCTGTCCATGAGAGTCTGCAGTTCAGGCATAAATAACAATGAGTAAGGTAAAGAAATGGTCCAAGTTAATATAAGGCCACTCACTAAAGTGGAGTGAAGCCCGGCTAGTGGACATGATCTTAAGCTGTCCTCCTTGGAGAAGAGAGGAACAAAAATGTAATAAATAAATAACATTTTTTTTGGAAGTAAGTGCTGTCTCTTGCCAGTTCCACGATGCTTTCTATCAATTTCCTAGTTCATATATTTGTTATGTTAAGGTTATAAAACAATACCAACAATAAAACAGACTCATTAGCAGTACTCAAGGAGTGACAATAACCTGCAGTCAAAGGTCATGCATGGCTTGTGTTTGAGTTTTTGCTGAAACATGGGTTACCATATTTTCTAAACCTGAGATAACAGGCCATGGCTTGTTAACTGCAAACAACCCATGAAAAGAACCCACAGTGTTGGGCTGTAAACTATGCTTGCTCATCCTGGTTTCTTATCACTGTTGGTTTCAGACAACCTGATAACCCATGTTTCAACAATATCTCATGATTAACTGACCAGCTATAATCATCTCACACTCAACCCGCTCCCTCCTGGAGGCAGCCCTATACCAATTCACAGCTCATGTTAGTAATGTACAAATTTGTTTAAATCCATTCTGTGTTTGGCAGATGGTCAGGTGTCTTTTGTTCTAGCATCTGGTCAGTGGAGTTGTTTTTTCCCTTTGTTTTTCCCAGAATTTCATTCATCTAGTTCTAAATCACACTACCACTGATTCACACTGTACTGATACTCTAATGTGCATCAATGGTCACCAAAATTAGCACAAATTCCTACCCTGCAAAGTGGGAGACTGTTCCACAAATCCATAGGAACTGCATGATTTGGGGAAAAGCCAAGCCAGTCCACTGCAGAATCCACAGGTCAGACTCATAGAAATCTGAACTCATTTGAATCCAGTGCAGATTTCTCTGGCATCCCTAGCCCAAGGACTTTTGCAGATTCACAAGTCAGGCCACATCTAAGATCTGGAATATGAAAAGGATGGCAATGAAAGAGTATCTCCAATTAGGCCTTGTTTCTGATGTGATAGTCAAGTTGTACATGATCACCACAGGCAAAACCGCTGTCCCAGCATCTTTCATGGCCAGATCATGTAATCCAGCATCAAAAATGTATTTCTGCGGGGTATGGGAGACACACACACAGAAAACATCCTGAAGCAAAAGGGACCCATTCGGACTTTAATTCATTCCAGAACAAAGGCATATAATGCTGAATAGGTACAAAAGTTATCATTCTATCTAGTACCAATTTTCACTTATTCAGTGGTAGAGATAGATATATTTGTATATTTATTCAAGCAGTGGCAACAAAATGGATCACGAAGAGAAAGCTAAACAATGGATGCAAATCAACAACAACTTTAATAACACCAAATCCATAATTGGACAAACCTTTTATCGAGGCCAACCCAAATTCTGCAAAAGTGGGCCAGCTTCTGAATTTTCCAAAACTTTTAATCAAATTAGGCATGAATGTCAATAGTTCATGTAACAGAATTCTGCAGAATTCCAAGGAACAGAATTCCTTGGAACAGGATACAGAAAGCATGGGGCCTGAAAATTGACTGGTATGGTAAGCTTGGAGTACCAATAAAGTGTAAGCAGCAGTGCCAATTTTGGAAGTAATTCTTGGTGGCAGACATTTTTCCAGAATGTCCTGGAATGATGCAAACTCTAGATTGCCTGGGAAAATGAAATGGTGGCTTCTAGGAGCAGCCAATGAAAGCAGGGAGCAGAAAAGAAAAAGCTAAGAAAAAAAATCAAATAAATGCAAAAGTGAAAGAAACAGGATTGAAACTTTTTTTAATGAATCTACTGCAGAACAAAAGGTGAAAACAAAAGGGATGCCGAAAGCCTTCTGCCACACACACCATGAAGAACACTGGGCTTGTACAGCTTTTCGTGTTGCATCTAACAGCTCAGATGTCTCCTTCATTCACAGCGATGTTGTCACAGGCAGACATAAAGGACCTCCTGCTGACACTGCACTGCAGTCTCTGCATCACTTGCTGTGTCAATACAGAAAGGTGTTGTGGCTTTGCAAGCTGCACGGATGACAGTTGAGATGGACTTCAGGGAAGTTCATGCAACAGACAAATATGTAAGGGAAGTGCAGAGTTAGCTTGCAGTTTGCATCTCTCCATTCAGTAAGAGCCATGGTTTCCCCCCATATTAAGCTTCGGCAACAAAATACTTGACATGGCTACTTGTCTGAGGTAGGGTGCTTTGGTTCAGACTTTGGACCAGAGAGTCAGGTTTTAGGATCTATAGTCAGGACTAAGGATGCTGGAGAATTTTGTTCAGTCTGTAGTTTTAAGCAAACTTGCCTAGTTTTTACTTGCTAGACTAATATGTGATCAGAAATTATGTTAGCCTTACATGAAATGCATGCATGCATGTGCATGCAGACCCTCACACACACAACTGGGGGTGGGAGAAAGACTCGGGAAGAATACCACTTTCTAACAATTATATATGAGCTTAAAAAAGCAGATATCCAGATGAGTATCCCTTTGAAGATGTGTTTGATATGCTACTCATTCAAATCTTGAAAGACTTGTAGGGGCTTCAGCCCATTGCATTTATCCTTCCAGTGTTGCAAGATGAGTCTTACCTGTCAAAAGCATGGGGAGAATCCAGGAGGAAGAACAGCTTGATTACCTGTGGCCAAAGGTAAGCAAGAGGCTATAGAATTAAACTAAATGAGGCTAAACTCAGTCTGAATACCAAGTCTTTTTTCCCCAAGAGTTCTGGGATTCCAAATGCAGCTACTCTAGGAAAGAGGTACATCAGTCTGCAGCCCCAAATAGAATTCAGGTTTCTGTATCCAAGTTCTGTGTATTTGTCTCCATGAAGCAGGCAGCCCCAGGATTGAAAAATAGCATGGAGACTAGGGAAAAACCACACCATTCGCTTACGTAAATGCAGATGCTCAGGCACCGACCAAAAGTACTTATTAGTATGACAGGAATTCCTCCTCTTTAGGTCCACTAAAAGGTACAGAAAGGGCATGGAAGCTCTGTGAAAAACTTGTTATGAATCAAACATTCCATCACGGAGACTCTGTTAAGCATTTCGATGTTAAATATAGCTTTTGTTCCGCTCCTCTGTAGCCAGTTGCCTAAGTTTACAGTGAATACATATCCCTGGGCGAAGTGTTCTCAGGCTTTTGTGAAAGAAGTTTATATAATGGTTTGCCTTGCTATAAAGAAGAAATTAACATTTAACCTGAGTTTTTTTTTCTTCTGCTGCTGCTGCTTGAGATGGGTGAGGCAGGGAATGTAACAATCACAGTCAGCTAAACACAGCAACTATGTGGATATGACTGTTCTTAAGGATATGACTGTTCGTAAGCTGAGAGGTACACACAGTCGCTTCCCTGCTTCTGTGTGGGAAACCAGGAATTCCTCCATTCTTGATAGTTTCCCATTTAGTCCAAACTGGGAAACTGTGGTTATCAGCTTCAGAACAAGTCTAGGTCCTTAACTAGTCTTTCAGTGTTAGTCCAAGGCATTTTGCTTCCTGTGACAAAGAATAAGATGGTGTCTCCTCCCATTCCATGTAGAAAAGCCAAGTGGACAGGTTGATGTGTCTGTCCTTCATCTGACAATCAGGCAATGTCCTCTACTATGCCTGAAGAAAATGGGCTAATTCGAGACCAGGTGGCACACAGCTTTCTTTTGCAACACTTGCTGCTAACTCCTGCTGCAGGGACCGAAAACCTTGCTCACCAGATTTTAATGAGCGAGATTAACCCGAGGCTTCCTCTGAACTTGGAGTTACAGAACACAGGGGATAAACCCTTCCTAAAACTCAGCAAAAGCTTGGGAGTTGTCAGTAGGTTTAAAGTGTACAATCTCACTGTCTCCTTCACTGAATTTTACACAGATTCCAGATGATTCCCTCTTCCATGTGACCCCTGCCCCATGGCATCTCACCACCTCTCCTGTCTTTATTTTGCTAGGGGAGAAAGCCTTTAAGGAGCATAAGATGAATTAGTGACACACTGTTTTTTGATTTGGTGGCACTTTGAGCTGTCTGTCTGAAAGCACCCTTGAATTTAAGCCAGGGCTTATTTGAAACTGGTTTAGGAACCCAGCATGCTATGAAGCTGGTAACCCTGGTATTCTGCTTCTGACAATATGTGAAGCTAAGTATTTTGCACTGGAGACTTCTCCCTTTGATTGTTGTGTGCCATGGGAAACTGCCCATCTGGGGTTGGATCAAATTTAATCATACCTGGAGTAGACCTATAGATATCAGCAGGATTTGAGTTAGTCATGGGTCTTCTCTAGGAATGATTTAATCTGGATCCCACCCATGGGCAAATCTTGTGAAAATCTTGGCTTATTAAACTGAGATATAACCATCTAAATGGATTGCATGTAGCCAAAATATTTTGAAAAGGCTACATTTTCAAAAGGCAGACATTCACTAAAGCTGTGTGTATTTTCAAATCCAAAGTACCCTTCATGGGTTTTGTGTTTTTTTAAAAAGAGGGCTTAAAAATGAGGAAAAGTGCCAGGTCATTGTCAGGACACAGGCATTGCTGTGTAATCTGTTTAGAAATGCAACCTTCAGTTTTCTCTTGTTCTTCTGCATGACTCAAAAGCTTCTGTGCAGCATTTAAAAATCCTCCGTGATCATTTTTTAAAAAAGGGTCTTATTTGTCCTATGTGTCTTACAATTCCAAGAAGGAATTTCCTAGTGCTCTGGTCATTTTGAAGAGGAATGTAGTTCTTTACAAACAGGCCAGGTGTGCACTTGTACAGAAGTTTTAAGACTTGAGTGTAATTATATACCTTGCATGATATAAAGTTTACAACTGAGCCTTACAACTGAGGCAGTCAGATATAAATACAGCAACTTGGAGTCTCTAAAAGAACACCTGCAAATCTTTGACACTGCTAATATAATTATGTTGAAGCTGCAGCTTTATGTCATAATTTATGGGCATCTTAAGCGGGGCAGACACTATTCAGAAAAGGAGGGAAACAGTATGGGAAACAGTAGAAAGGGAGAGAATGATTGCAGTACACTTAAAATGACAAGAATGAGTTATTGTAGGAATCTTCCCATCACCCCACAGGGGATGAAATTATACGACCATAACAGCTATAGAGCAAATAATGGCCAGTTTAGCTATTATTGCACAGTGGCTCCCAATACTATTCTCTACCCTGGTTCTCTGCATTGCCTCATCCCCACCAATACCAAATTGCTTACATCTGATTCTCAGGGTGCTGGGACAGGGTGGCCCTTTCAACCCATCCCAGGAAAGCTCTTTGCATATGTCTTTGTTTGCAAGAAAGATTGAGCCTCACCCCCATCTTGTCAACAAAAAACTAGCACTAGTTGCATTTGGGGTCATTTTTGACCCTAGATTGAAAGGCCTCAGGCAAGAAAAAAAGCTGCGTATGAAAACAGATTTTCTAGCTGAAATTTCCCCCCAAGAGGTTACAATCAATGTAAGAATGGTCTTCAACTCCCAGCAAGTACAGATAAAGTTGAATCCTTCCTGCGGCTAAGGAAAATGGTGTGAAAATGGGATGAAATTAATGTTGAAAAAGAGAGAAAATGAACAAAATGACTCTGTAGCCCTGCAAAAAGTCTCTTGAGCTGTCTTCCATAGCATCAATAAAGCTAAAAGAATTGTAGATTTACAATCTAAAAGACACAAAAAGAAAAAAAAGGATGAAAAATAAAACACAGAGACCAAGGGACAACTTTTTCAATTACACTGTACTTCCTATAAGGACCATCTAGCAAGGAAACACTTCAGGGGCAGAAAGAGCCAAATGCGGCTGGTCTGTCCAGCCTAACCCACATCACAGGGTTGTTCAAAGGATCGAATGGAGAGGAGGAGGAGGATTGTGTGAACTGCCTTGGATTCCTTGCACGACTAAAGGGGAGATATACAATGCATCAATCAGTGTGGAATGTGCATCTTTCACTGAAATTTATAAAGAAAAGCAATGTAATAAACTGGCCTTTCATTGCCTTTCCTAGGACCATAGCAAACGGTTGAAGAGGTTATTCAAAGCATGGCTTTGCCTGTGAAAACGGATGTAAAAGGAATATTCAGAGCTGACTCTCCAGTAACCCCTCCATCAGAAGGAACCTGTTCAGGGGCAGAAAGAGCCCAATGGACCTGGTCTCTGCACCCAGCCAATGGAGTAGCTCGACTTTCTGCTTCCTGATCTATAGCAATGCTGATAGAATGCAATGATGCTGATGCAGGAAGCTGACACAGGGGAGGCCCTCCATGCAGAAGGTCCCAGGTAGCCTGTAGAAGGGGAATAACATGCAAACTGTGCTTTTCTAATTGGATACATAGAGAAATAATTTTTAAAATAACGTAAAGGGTGCTGACTGCCTCTTGGAGATCTGCATGTGGAGCAGTGAACTTGGTTGTGCATCCCAAATCTGTGTAGTTTATATATTTAAAAAATAAACTCACATATTTCTTAAATGCCTGAAGTGTCCAGTGACCCTTCCATCAGAAGGAAACCACCAAGTGCAGGTAAATGCAGCAGCCCTGGAAGTGGGGAGAGGGTAAGAGTACATTTAAAACCAGATTGTGCCTAAATTCTTCCAAATGCATTGGATGCTCTCTTGACTATTTCCACGCATCTGTCCTTATACTTCCTCTTCTCTCCCCTGCCCCCCAAGTTGATGTTATCTCAGTTAGACAAAATGTTATTGAGGGGACAGCTTCAGCTCAGTGACCTCCAAGGCAAACACAGCAGGCCAGAAATTAGGTAAATCCTCGTGCAACCCTTGGGTATTTTGAGCTTATCCGTGCTTTAGCAGCAAGCAAGCTTCCTTGAAAATTTACATTTTGTTTCCCATATTGGCTTTTCTTCCGCTTGATGTGTTTCTTCCTCTTTGCCTTTGGGATAGAAGCAAGGGGTGGGTGCCCCCCACCCCTGGTCAAGCTGGCTTCTGGCTGAGCAGTGCCTTGCAATTTTTTAAAAAATAATAATTTATGTTGGGATTAGTTAACTAATTGATAATGACTTGGGAGAAACTGCAGGTTTTTGTGTTACAGAATTTTGCACATGATTAATGAAAGAACTTGGTGAAGGGCTTGTCATTATAAAGTTGTGTGCTGAGAAGAATATAATCAGACCTATATTTGTACTCACTCATGGGACCCATGGATGTTTTCCTTGAAATCTTTGTTTTAAGGTTTGTAAATGCATTTCTTAAAAATTGTGGTGTTCAATACCATTTTCTCAGTTCAGGGTAAAACATATACCCCAAAGGACTGTTTTGTATCATGACCTCTAGCATTCTTGACCATTAGCCATGTTGACTGGGGCTGATGGGAGTTGAAGTCACAAACATTTGGAAGTACCCAGAAGGAGGAGAGGTACTAGAGGACTCACAGTTCCATTACTAGGATAGTGCAATGGATTTGGATTCAGGCCATGAAACCCACTAGCAGTCCAGTCTTCGGGCCAGGCCAGGCTTAGACTCTCAGCCTAATGAATCTCACAGGGTTGTTCAAAGGATCAAATGGAGAGGAGGAGGAGGATTGTGTGAACTGCCTTGGATTCCTTGCACGACTAAAGGGGAGATATACAATGCATCAATCAGTGTGGAATGTGCATCTTTCACCGAAATTTATAAAGAAAAGCAATGTAATAAACTGGCCTTTCATTGCCTTTCCTAGGGCCATAGCAAACGGTGGAAGAGGTTATTCAAAGCATGGCTTTGCCTGTGAAAACAGATGTAAAGAAATATTCTGAGCAGATTCTCCTTTTGATTAAACATAAACATTTAATTAACAAAATCTTCCCCAATATAGATTGTAGGAAACTTGCAAAAAAAGGAAACATTTAATGAGTATTCCAGTATTCCATTGATGATGTTTGAAGTGTTCGTGTCTGTGTGAAATTACATGTTTTTTTCAAACTCATTCATTTATATATTCAATTTCTTGCATGCATACAATTTTATGGTTAGAATAAATAAGGCATTAAGTGCCTGTCGCCATATGCTAGCGCATTTCAAACAAATTCATTTGAATGTTATTACTTAATTTTCCCCTACCTTTTGGGTGCCTTTAATGTGCTCTAATTAAAAAAAAAAAAAGACAAACCCTGATCATCTTTGGTCCTGCTTAGCTGCTGTTTCAGAGATCGTCTCAGGGTGCAATGAATGATTTATGCAAATGTTTCATGAAGCCTAGTCCAATATATTCAGCTTTCGTGTGTGGCAGCAACATGGTTTCAATGATGCCAAGGCATGTACAACCTTGCTTACATTTCAGCCTGTGCACTTTGGTCATCTAACCAGGTGCACATGGGGCCTTGGGATCAATCAAATGCTCTAGGGAGGCACGGAAATTACATCTTGCTTGTCATGGTTGAACAATATTATAGAGGCACATTACATAGACATCTGGATTGACCATTCCAATTGTTGGTGCATTGCCAGCAAAGCATAATCTTCAACTAGAATAAACCTTTCTGAAAAGTTCTGAAAGGCAGGCGTTGGCCTTCAGATTTTATTTTATTAAGATTTATAAGCTGCTATGTCTATGTGGATCAATGTCATCTCCAGGTTCTGGAGGCATGTAGCTAAGACAGTTTCTGTGGGGGCCACTCCTTCAGTGAGGAGAGGAGAGGAGAGGAGAGGAGAGGAGAGGAGAGGAGAGGAGAGGAGAGGAGAGGAGAGTTGGAAGGGTCCTATAAGATCATCAAGTCAAACCCCCTGCTCCACTTCTACACATGGTCACCCTTTCAGTTGCAGGCCGTTGTCTTTCCAGCTTAGCAAAGCCACCTTGACATGCTATGGTCACATCATCCTGTTGCTGTCTTCTCCTCCTCCTCACTGTTCCCACCTGATTGCTTGCCAGGCAAAGAGCCAGTGAGCATGTAAACAACAACATCTACCCCCTGCTTTCATAACTTCACTGTTGTCTGGGCCAGAGTGAGGAGTGAGTGATCAAGCAAGTTGCAGTGGTGAAGAGGAGAAGCAGGTGCAGGGACCGTTGTTAGCAGCACCCAGAGGGAGTGTGGCCCCTTGACCAAACTGTCCAACTGGGCCAGCCCTTGGTGCTGGCCCTGACACCAACTTCGAGGAATCCATAGCCTTCTCAGAAGCATCCCATCTTCACTGCCTCAAGACAATCATTTGCAAGGACATTATGCACCCCCCATTTGGATGCATTGCCCAGGTGGTTCAACAGAACCCTCTTTCTTCCACCCCACTAGTGCACATGCATGTACAGAGGAAGCTTGGGCACATGACAAGTTTGGGGAACCTGCAATAAAAACAAAAGGAGGACTAGCTGGGTAGACGCTTTTAACTTCTACATGACACTGGTGGGTGCAGTTGTCTAGAGCTCACTGTGCTGAGGATGCTCAGTGTTACTCTTCATTTCCAACAGATGCTACTGTGGCAGCGGGAACCAAAACCCATCACTTGATGGCTGTGAAAGATCGGAAGAGGGAAAACAAAAAGGTGGTTCACATGAACTCCACCATGTGCTAGAAGAATGCACAATGGATGGGGGTGGGTCAGCCACACACTCTGCTGCTGGCCATAGTGGAAATGCTTTGCCACCGTGTGCACATTCAGAGGGCATGGAAGTTTCTCCACCCATGTGCATCGAGCTCTCTAGTGTGAGAAGGGGCTCTGGCACAATCAGGCTCCCTCCTTGAACAGTGCCACACACTCAGTGCATGGGCAGGCATGGTGAGCATGTGGACCGCAGGAAGCAGTTCAGCCACAGGTGTTGGAAGCAAGGGCTGTGGCCCCAGCAGTGGGAGTGGGGCCAACCCATGTGGCCGCATAAGCCCCACGCACACTGGCATGTGTGTGCGCACATGCTTGCACACCTGGAAAACGTCTTAAACCACAAATATATCTAAACAAGACAAGAGGGCTCTTGATTGTGAGAATGTCTGCTACATGAATGGGGATCCAGCCTGTTTGCAAAGGGGTCGTGCCTTTCCTAACTACCCCGTCTCAGAGCCTGAATGCTCTCCTTGCTTTTAGAGGCTTGGGTGAGGGCAATGAGTAGCTTTGTCTTGACCAGCTCCATGGTGAGCTCAGACTCAGATACCTTGGTAGCTTCCAAACTTGACCAATATATATGCTCTTTATTTGGAGTTTTACTTCAGAAACCTCAGCTAGTGTCAAAATCTGCCAGTGAGCTGCTGTTAGGGACAAATTACTGATATTATTTTCCTCTGGTCTTGACTGGTACTGGTTGCTTATTTGTTTCTGGACCCAGTTCGAAGTACTGTTTCTTCCCTATGAAGTCCTAAATGGCATGGCTCACTTGTGAATGCTGGGAGATGCAGGACTTCTCTCTGTCTAAACTTCATAAAAATGTGGCCTAAATTATTTTTTAGCTGATCAATTATTTGTCTTTTAATTTATAACTCCATTTCAGCTTTCCTCAATCTACTGCTTTCCAGGTATGCTAAAATACATTGCCCTTTATCCTCTAATGGGAATTGAAGTCCAATTCATCAGGAGGGTACCAGGCTGAGAAAGGCCAGTCTGACACACCAAATCTTCCCATCAGCAGAATCTCAACAGTGGGAAAAGAAGGACATGGTTTAAACCTACCAATACTTCAAAGCTCTACTTAGGTTTATATTTCTGATTCTTTCCTTTTATTTCATTTTCAATTTCCCCCCTTTTCTTAATGGTTCTCCATGTTCTAGTCCAGCAATTTAAACCATAACCAACCCCACTGTTCTGCCTCATTCATGACTTAGGCCTCTTCCTTTAATCAGTTCCCATCTCGTCCTTCCTCCTATTTCAAATGCTTTCTCTCCCTGCACCCCATCTCTTTTTAAAAATTGTCCTTCATTGGTACAAAGGTTGCTTTTTTTCTTTTCTTTTTTTCTTTTAAGCGACAGAAGTAATTGCAAATATTGTGGCATTTCCTTTCTTAATTAATCCCAACTGTTTTTCCTGGGCAGTACAGAAAGCATCCGTGTTTGATGAGGACATTATGGCTTCATCGCCAGGGCAGCCGTGGCGGCAGCGACGGCAGCAGCGGCAGGCTTCTCCTGCTGAGTCTGTAAACAGCAGACAAGCAGCACCGCCAACCCACATCCAGGTTCTGGCTTTCATTAGAGCCCAGACTGGAGGAGCACCCAGCTGTGTCGTCCTGTAAGGTCTGTCTTGTCTTTCAAAGCTTGTTAACATGCTAATATAAAAGGAAATAAGACTGACTTTCAGGAATTTATGGCTAGTCTTAAACTTCAAAGATGAAAAGCTCTACGTCTCCAAACGCTGCACTAGCACGGTTCCTATTCATTACAGTAGTATGCTCACCACCATTACCATGTGGGCTATCAGCCTCTCGATGCCTATCATTCTGATGCTGCAAAGCACAACTAAACGGCTTCTCCTTCTCCAAACCAATCTAGTCTGTCCTGCTTCTTACACGTTTTGCGCACATTGTCATCCATATCATAGATCGTGGTTTTCTGTTCCTACTTCTGTTGAAAGGCTCATCTACAGAAAATGAAACATGATGTATACCAGTAGTGCATTTATAATAATGTAAAATATTGAACCACAAAGTTCAGCTTCTAAGAAGCTGGGCCCTTGTGGCCGCCATGCTTCCCAAACATGGGGATTGCCTGTAGTAATATTGGGATGAGGGGGCAGAATTTGGGATTTGTGGGGAAATTGGAGGGCAGCACCAGATGTACTTCTCCTAGAACTTCTCCCTGTGGCATGCTTATTTCTGGTTTCAGAGCTAGTGGGGTCAGGAAGAAACAGCCCGGAGGAGGGATGCCTGAAAGGAGGCCTCTTGTGGACAAGTGAGAGGGGAAGCGAGTCAGCTGGGCAGTGACTCTTCCAACTGGGACAACACATCCAGGCTGGTGACGTCCCTTCCTATCCCATGCACAAGTCGAGGGCAGCAATTGCCTGTGCAGTTCCAGTTAAGGCAATTCCCCTGTTCAGCTACTGAGAAAACTTTGCAGGCTTGAGTGGAGAGGGGCAATTAGTTGGATTGTCCTATTTGGGGTAGTGTCACTCAGCTCATTTTCCTGCTCCTGGCTGGGAGCTTTCAGGTAGGAGCAGGGGAGGAGGAAGCTGGGGCAGGCAAGGACAGATCCTTAGTTAGTCCTGGGCTACCTTCCCACTAGGGGACTGCAGGTAGCGCAGTGGTTTAAACCGCTGTGCTGCTGGGCTGGTTGATCAAAAGGTCACCAATTCGAATCTGCACATGGGGTGAGCTCCAGTGCACCGTCCCAGCTCCTGCCAACCTTGCAGTTCGAAAGCATGCAAATGCAAGTAGATAAAAAGGTACCACTTCGGTAGGAAGGTAACAGCATTCTGTACACTTCGGTATTTAGTCATGCCGGCCACATGACCACGGAGACTGTCTGTGGACAAACGCTGGCTCCCTCGGCTAGGAAACGGAGATGAGCACCACCCCCTAGAGTCAGGCATAGCTGGACTTAACAGCAAGGGGAAACCTTTACCTTTACCTTTTACCTTCCCACTACTGCTGGAGAAAAGACTACTCAGGCAAATGCAGGGAGGGGAGAATGGCTAGGTAGAGATGCTCCATTCCTAATGTCCTGGCCTAGTCCAGGCTTCCTCTTGTTGGTTCCTGCTCTAGCAGAAGCTGGGAAAGGGGCCCTGGTAATGCACCAAGAAGAAACACTTTCCCTAGTTCATGTCCTTCTTTCGTCATGCCTGCTCAAGAGAAAGTCTCTCGGGCAAGTGTGGGGGATCAGGCGACAGCGCTTCTCCTTTCTAAGCTGACTTCCCCTTCTGCCTGAGAGAGGATTAAGCACCTCCTGTCTTGAGTTAGTCCTTTCCCTCCTTCCTTTGGGTTCCAAAACTCAAGACACTCCTTTGAAATGCCTTTCCTTTAGTGTAACTTCACAGTTGACAGAACAGCTTGTTTCTAAATAGCCTTTTGCCAAAGTGGGAAGGAGAAGCCTGTGTAGAAAGTTGAATCCAAACTTGAAACTTCCCCACAGTTCCTCCCTTTCAGGAAGGCTGTTGGCTCCACCTTCAGGGGGGGTCTTGCTGTTGAAAAGCTGGATGGCAAGAGCAATGGAGCCCCTCCAGCTGAGTGGCTTGTCTTTCCCCATGCTTCCTTATAGGTTCAAGGGCTGGGTCCTGCACCTGCTTCTTCTCCCCTTCTGGAAACCATTCTGTCTCTTCCAAAACAGATTGATTCTCATGCTAAGTATGGGAAATGAAGCAACCTTGAAGGAGCTTCGAAGGGTTCAGCTCCTGCTTGCTCTTGCCCTTCTCTCGCTCCACTTCAGTACCTGATGATGATGCCCACTGCATGGCCTCCAATGAGCAAGACACTGGCCCACTCTCTACACCTTCTCCAGAGGTCTTCCCTGGAGGAGGAGAAGTTGAAGGTGCCTGATTAGCAACCCTGTCCTTCCCCTGTGTTCTAGGGCACGAGCCCTGCTTGCACAGCAAAAACTGCTCAAGAGCTGAGCTCAGCTCATGATCATGGCGATCAAGGAGAGGATGCTCATTCCTTCCCAGAGGGTCTCCTGGGATGCCACCTGCATGAATGAGAGGGAAGGAGGCAGGGGAGGGGAGGGGAGCAACCACAATGAGCCAGATTGTGTCAGGGTCATTGTGGCTTCTTGGCGCTTCACAGTACCTCACTGTGCTAATGGACCACAATGGGTTGTCACAGTGTGCAAAGCTGCCTGATGTGATGTGTTTGTGCATGCTTGGGAGTTGCATGTGAATGTGCGTGTGCCAACCCATCTTCCTCTGGGCCAAGAAAAGCTTGTGAACCTCTGTTTTGGATGGCAACTCACAATGCATGGAGAAGTCTGACCAGTCAAGTTTGCACTTCATTGCTGCTGTCCACAAACTGGTTGTGCTCCAGCATGAACTCAGCACCCTGCAGTGGCCTGTTGCAAGGGATGATTGCTAATGGAAGGTGAGCCGTTTGCTCAGAGAAGCTTGTTCATGCTAACTGATCACACAATAGAGGGCAACCTCTGATATGCTTGCGAGGAACCCCGGGGTTCCCTGGAATACCATTTGAAAACCATGGCCTTAATCAAACAAAAGACTATTTGGGTAGCCGTAATCTTAGGCATTCTAAAGTTGGAATCTGAAGAATTTGGAAGTGCAAAAATGAAAGCCCTGCTGCCCCGCTGAGTTAATTATACATCGAATGGCTTCAGCCAGTGCTGTCAGCAATAAAAGTGTCAAATAACACACCATCAGGACATTTTCTCAAATGACCTCTTGCCTGAACTTATGCATGTGGAAAAATGAAGGCCAACACCCAATCCGAGCACATATACTTTACAACTTAAACAGGTTTGTGCCCCCAAATGCACTGTTGCATGCATTTATTTATTTTATTTTTTTTTTAATGTATAATTTGGTTTTGGCAAAGCCTCCAGATTGGCACATAGTCATACTAAAAATATTAACTGAATAGCAATGTGAAATTGCATCACTACATTGAGGAAGCAACAAAATACCAATACCAGAACATTCAGGCAGCCTATGATTTGGGGAGTAGAAATTTGATCAGTTGTGCGTGTGGGCATAGAAATTAATCGACACCAAAATTTGCAAACAGGAAAGTCTTCACAAACATAGGCAGAAAGTGAAAGCATCAGATGCCAGGAAGAATGTTCTGGGTGCTCCAGCTAGATAGCCAGGTGTTCCGATTTAAGGAGGACACTCCTCTATTTGAAAGCTGTCAGAGGACAGTCCTTTCTTTGGAAGCATCCTCCATGTGATGTCCAGTCTTGTCCGGTCCAAGCCAAATTGAAAGATAGCGAACTATAAAAAGGGAAAGCACAGCCCATGCAGTTGTCCATCAACAGAATGGGCAGCAGATAGACCAACAGGCATCCAGTGAGACCAAGTGAGACTTCCCCACTACTTCTATCTCAATGTTGGGCATTATTACTAAATGCACATCTATGCATAAAAGTTAGCTTCTGCAGATGGTAGGCAAATCTGTTTCCTTTTTCACCCCCATCTTTTGGCAATGTTCAGACATAGTGGTACAGGGGTCAGAGCATCCCTGGAAGATCACAAAGGGTAAGAAGATTCACATGGAAAGTGCTAACCCTTTAAGTAATGGCTTTACTATTTTGCCTTTGGTATTTTTAACTGCTGCTAAAGAGTTAGAAAGGGGGTGGAGTTGTTACCCTGTATTCAACTGTTTTATGCAGTTTGTAAGCTGTATGGTGGGAAGGGGTGTGCTTTGAAAGGCAATCTAAAAATCTGGAAACCAAGAAACATCCTGCATCCTGCTTTAAAATATTCATATGAAATATTTTCCTCCTAGTCTTTGACTGTCTGAACCTTCATTAAATGTACTCCAGATAATTCTGTCTATTCCTGATGTGCAAATTTAATGCTGTATTATGTGAAGTAGCAAAAATGCCACCAGACACACATCAGAGGGAGGTATCAGTAGGTTTAGAACAACTGTTCCCCAAAACTGACATACATGGTTTGAAGGGTGCTTTATTACCCCAACCAACTTTTTAATGTAGTATGGGGTAGTAAAAATACTCCAAAAGAGAGGCATGTGAGCTTCATTCAATGAGTTTAATTTGACTTACCTTGACGATGGGCTTTTATTATTTCAATATACATTTTTAAAACCCCCAATAATTTCTATTGTTCCAATTAACAACAACAACAACAAACCAAAAACATGCCAATGCCCAGAATGATCAGTTTTCCTGAGATGTCTACTGTTCCAGGTTCTTTTTGGCTCACTGAGCTTTTCTGCAGGAAGTTGTTGGTTCTACTGAATCTACTTTTGGTTTTATAACAGAATTGCGATCTGGTTCCATGTGGTAGGTAACTTTTAAGTGGTGCTGTTCTATATCAGAAAAACTCTTATTACCCGAGCAGGAAACTGCATTTTTCTTTCACTCTTACCCATAATACTTTATTTTCTTGAAACTGGATGGTTCCCACATCATCTAAACCACACGTAAACAATTTTGAGTAAGAATTCATGAACACACAATGGAAAAGCTTTCAGAGAGAAAACGTATGTATGGGTGCCTAAATTTGCTTCTCTGATTCAGTGCTTTCTTGGAAACATCTATCCAAACAGATTACATTGTCTAGGACAAAAAAATAACCTCAAGCGAAGGATTCACACTGGAGAGCCAGTGTGGTGTGGTGGTTAAGAGCATGGGGCTGGGACTCAGACAATCAGGGTTCTAGTCCCCGCTCAGCCATGGAGCCAATTGGGCCAGTCACAGACTCTCAGCCCAACCTACCTCACAGGGTTGTTGTTGTGGGGATAAGATGGAGGAGGAGAATGATGTAAGCTGCCTTGAGCCCTTTGCAGGAAAAAGGCAGGATATAAATCGAAAAATAAATAAATAAATGAGATTCAGTTGTGGTATTTGTGCTGACAGACAAGAGCTGACAGTCTCCAAAAATGTCCTTCTGTCTTTGGAGCCAACTGGTGCAGAAAGGACTGCATGAGATGAGAGGGCAGAAGGAACCAGCTCCAGCTTATACTTTGGTCTGCCAGACAAGGTTGGCAATCCACTGGATTGCACCCTTAGGCACTTACCCAAGAGTAAACCCTGTTGAATAACATAGGACTTACATCTGAGAAGGGACTTATAGAATTACACTATTATCTTTATGCAACCCTGAGGTTCTATATATGTTTACTTACAGATATGTCCTAATGGATCTGTAGATTTGCAGCCTATTAGTTCAAGTCCATGACGCATGGTTCATAATTGTTCCATTTCCTTCTATAGAGTATTTCTTTCAAAGAACAGTTCAGACAATTTAGCATTAATTGTTAACAGTATTTGATGTGTAGTAGTATTTTTTTTAAAAAAAATCTCATAAGATGTAATGTTAATCAGCAGTATTTGGACATCAACAACTCATGAGGTTTTATATTCAAAGCCTGCCAAATAGAAAAACGTGCACATTTTGAGTTGTGAAGTAAAAAAAAAAAAGTAAATTCAATTTTTGAATTCCCATTTTGAGTTCGAAATTTCTCACTCTAAATTGGCATAGGAAATATGGAAAATCCACCAAACTTTATACCTTTGCAAACATTAGTTTCCCTTTCATCATTTGCTAGGTTTGTTTCTCTATTATAGACTCAGAGAAGCAAATCAGAGGAAACCAAATAAATAAAGTTACATCTATAAACTGAGCTTGTTGTTTCGCACTCACACGTTTTTGACAGCTTGTTAAAAGTTGGCAAAAGAGGTGCTGCTGAGGGACTCTTGTTATTCGGTGCTAATTAGAGTGAAGTTAAGCAAAAAAAAAAAAATTAAAAATGGGATCGAAAGACGCTAGATTGTTAAACTGTACTTAAAAGAAGCTCCCCACCTCACAAGTTGGAAGGTGGGATGTAAAAAAATGCTTTTTCAGACTGGATCAAGAAATGCAGAGCTTGCTCATTTAAAAGAATTGGATAGTTCATTACTTATCATTTTAAGCCCCTTTGCAGAGTCCAGAGGTCTTTTATACAGTTCATTCTCATAGCAAGCAAACCTGTGAAGTAGTTCATGTATACATTGTCTGGGGGCGGAGCATGGGAGACTGGGAATTCCCCTCTCTGATGTCAGAGACAGAGATCTGGCCACAGATGGGATGGCTGGAGAACCTCCCTCCCTCCCTGACCCCTCACACCAATGCAGAATCCTGTCACCTGGTTATCAAGGACAGAAGATTGACCTCAGAGATGGGGAGAAGAGGTCATTTCAGTGGGCAGGGAGGGGAGGAGACAGGCAGGCCAGGATATGACCCCACTTGGGCTTCTTCCTATCTCTTGTCCTCCTCCTCTGAAGCACGTCACTAGATGGGTGAAAAAGCCCACCGAGCAAAGATTTAATGATTGGAGAAATGAATGGTGGCGCTCACCTGTGCTGTTCCTCCTTCCCTGCTGCCTTCAACCCAGTAGAGCACTGGAGCCACACAGATGTCTCCCAAGACCTTTTGCTACCTGATGCAAAGGACACGATGGCAAAGAGAGCTGGACTGGCTGGATTGTATTTGGAGCAGCAGACCAGCTTAGGGATATGGGGAAGACTATGTGGCACACAAAACACTCTTCCAAACTTCACCTCCATTGCCAGCCCTTGACCATCTGCCTTCATTCTGCCCATGGGCATCCACTCACTGGGACAAGGGGGCACAACTGGCGCTTAGGGAAACCAACTCATTGAGGGTTAGAATGGGTTGGCATGTTATGGACGGCTTGAAGAGAACCTGCCAGTTTGAGCTCTGGTGGGTTCAAGGGGGACCTCCCCTTGTCTCTCCCTTAGTGTTGACCTCAGAGATAAGGTTGGAGGCCACTCAGCTTTTCAGAAGTTCCTTGTTCCTTGTGTATTGTAGACATGAAAAAACCTCACGTGAAAGCACCTAATAGCATTATTTATTATTAATACAGTAGAACCCTGCAAAAGATGGCAAGGTGAACAGGTCAACTCCCACTCCCAGTATTAATCATGCCCTTTGGCCTAGCCATGGCTTTTAATTAAAAGGCTATGACAAGGTGAAGAGAGTCATGGAAAGAACTGAAGGCTCAACTATGGGTAGAAAGATGCCCTCTGGCTACAGGCCTGCATTACTGAGGAACAGCAGAGGGGTAGATCTGGTAGAATGTTGTTGTTGTTAGTCACAAAGTTGTGTCCGACCCATCGCGACCCCATGGACAACATTCCTCCAGGCCCTCCTGTCCTCCACCATTCCCTGGAGTCCACTCAAGCTCACACCAACCGCCTCTGTGACTCCATCCAGCCACCTCATCCTCTGCCGTCCCCTTCTTCTTTTGCCATCTATTGTTCCCAGCATTAGGCTCTTCTCCAGGGAGTCCTTCCTTCTCATTAGGTGGCCAAAGTATTTGAGTTTCATCTTCACTATCTGGCCTTCTAAAGAGCAGTCAGGGTTGATCTCCTCCAGGACTGACCGATTTGATCGCCTTGCGGTCCAAGGGACTCACAGGAGTCTCCTTCAGCACCACAACTCAAAGGCCTCAATCCTTTTGCGCTCGGCCTTCCTTATGGTCCAGCTTTCACAGCCATACATTGCAACTGGGAAAACCATAGCCTTGACTATACGCACTTTTGTTGGCAGGGTGATGTCCCTGCTTTTCAGTATGCTATCTGGATTTGCCATAGCTTTCCTCCCCAGGAGCAAGCGTCTTTTAATTTCTTGTCTGCAGTCCCCGTCTGCGGTGATCTTGGAGCCCAGGAAAATAAAATCTCTCACTACCTCCATTTCTTCCCCATCTATTTGCCAGGAAGTGAGAGGACCGGATGCCATGATCTTAGTTTTCTTAATGTTGAGTTTCAAGCCAACTTTTGCACTCTCCTCCTTCACCCACATCAAGAGGCTCTTTAGTTCCTCTTCACTTTCTGCCATGAGAGTGGTATCATCTGCATATCTGAGGTTGTTGATATTTCTCCCAGCAATCTTGATTCCAACTGTCGATTCATCTAGCCCAGCCGTTCTCATGATGTGCTCTGCATATCAGTTAAATAGGCAGGGTGACAGTATACAGCCTTGCTGAACTCCTTTCTCAATTTTGAACCAATCAGTGGTTCCGTGTCCAGTTCTCACTGTTGCTTCTTGACCTGCATATAGGTTTCTCAAGAGACAAATAAGATGGTCTGGTACTCCCATCTCTGTAAGAACTTGCCACAATTTGTTGTGATCCACACAATCAAAGGCTTTAGCATAGTCAATGAAGCAGAAGTAGATGTTTTTCTGAAACTCCCTAGCTTTCTCCATGATCCAGCGTATGTTGGCAATTTGATCTCTAGTTCCTCTCCCTCTTCAAAATCCTGCCTGTACTTCTGGTAGTTCTCAGTCCACATACTGCTGGAGCCTAGCTTGTAGGATTTTGAGCATCACTTTGCTAGCATGTGAAATGAGTGAAATGGTGCGGTAGTTTGAACATTCTTTGGCATTGCCCTTCTTGGGGATCGGAATGTAAACTGACCTTTTCCAATCCTGTGGCCACTGTTGAGTTTTCCAAATTTGCTGGCATAGTGAGTGTAGCACTTTAACTGCATCGTCTTTCAGGATTTGGAATAGCTCAGCTGGAATGCTGTCACCTCCACTAGCTTTGTTGTTGCTCAGACTTCCTAAGGCCCATTTGACTTCACATTCCAGGATGTCTGGCTCGAGGTCACTGACCACCCCATCGTGGTTATCAGGGTTGTTAAGCTCTTTCTTGTATAGTTCTGTGTAATCTTGCCACCTCTTCTTAATCTCTTCTGCCTCTGTTAGGTCCCTGCCATTTTGGTCCTTTATCATGCCCATCTTTGCATGAAATGTTCCCTTCATATCTCCAATTTTCTTGAAGAGATCTCTGGTCCTCCCTATACTATTGTTTTCTTCTATTTCTTTGCACTGTTCATTTAGGAAGGCATTCTTATCTCTTCTAGCTGTTCTCTGGAATTCTGCATTCAGTTGTTTGTATCTTTCTCTTTCTCCCTTGCCTTTTGCTTCCCTTCTTTCCTCAGCTATTTGTAAAGCTTCCTCAGTCAGCCATTTTGCTTTCTTGTATTTCTTTTTCTTTGGGATGGTTTTAGTTGCTACCTCTTGTACAATGTCCATAGTTCTTCAGGCACTCTGTCTATCAGATCTAATTCCTTAAATCTATTTGTCACCTCTACTGTGTATTCATCCGGGATATGATTTATGTCATACCTGAGTGGCCTAGTGGTTTTCCCTACTTTCTTCAACTTAAGCCTAAATTTTGCCACCAGAAGCTCATGATCTGAGCCACACTCAGCTCCTGGTCTAGTTTTTACTGACTGTATAGAACTTCTCCATCTTTGGCTGCAGAGCACATAGTCAATCTGATTTCTGTGTTGACCGTCTGGTGATGTCCATGTGTAGAGTCGTCTCTTGGGTTGTTGGAAAAGAGTGTTTGCTATGACCATTGTATTCTCTTGACAAAATTCCACCAGCTTGTGCCCTGCTTCATTTTGTACTCCAAGGCCAAACTTGCCTGTTATTCCGGTTATCTTTTGGCTTCCTACTTAACATTCCAATCCCCTATGATGATAAGGACATCATTTTTTGGAGTTAATTCTAGAAGGTGTTGTAGCCTTCATAGAACTGGTCAACTTCAGCCTCTTCAGCACCAGAGGTTGGGGCATAGACTTGGACTATTGTGATGTTGAATGGTTTGCCTTGGATTCGAACTGAGATCATTCTGTCATTTTGGAGATTGTATCCCAGTACTGCTTTCCCTACTCTTTTATTGACTATGAAGGCTACTCCATTTCTTCTGAGGGATTCTTGCCCACAGTAGTATACCTGATGGTCATCTGAACTAAATTCACCCATGCCTGTCCATTTTAGTTCACTGATTCCTAAGATGTCGATGTTCAGTCTTGTCATCTCTTGTTTGACCACATTCAACTTGCCTTGATTCATGGATCTGACATTCCAGGTTCCTATGGAGTAAAGATCTTTGCAGCATCGGACTTTCCTTTCACCTCCAGATACATCGGCAACTGAGTGTCCTTTCAGCTTTGACCCAGTCGCTTCATTCTTTCTGGCGCTACCAGTACTAGCCCTCTGCTCTTCCCCAGTAGCATATTGGACACCTTCTGACCTGAG
Source organism: Varanus salvator macromaculatus (assembly GCA_023646645.1). Classification (NCBI taxonomy): domain Eukaryota; kingdom Metazoa; phylum Chordata; class Lepidosauria; order Squamata; family Varanidae; genus Varanus; species Varanus salvator. The sequence continues at coordinate 14,070,520 of JAIXND010000771.1, read as the reverse complement.
GGGCTCATTGTCTGGTGTCATATCGTTTTGCCTTTTGGTACTGTCCATGGGGTTTTCATGGCAAAGATACTGGAGTGGGTTGCCATTTCCTTCTCCAGTGGATCACGTTTTGTCAGAGCTCTCTGCTATGACCTGTCCGTCTTGGGTGACCCTGCACGGCATAGCTCATAGCTTCATTGAGCTACGCAAGCCCCTTCGCCACGACAAGGCAGTGATCCATGAAGGAGCTGGTAGAATACCCCAAACCAAAAGAAAGACCAGCAAGTGGGCCCTCGATCAGATCAAGCAAAACACTTCATGGAAACAAAGATGACGAAACCGAAACTGTCCTGCTTTGGGCCCATCCTGAAAAAAAAAGGTGAGTCCCTTTGTGGGGAGGACCGTGATTCCAGGGAAAGTTGAAGATGGAGGAAGAGGGACACTAAATGCAGTTCCATAAGTGACTCTGCAGCCTTTCGTTTACCAGAGCTGAGCAGGGCTGTCAAGGACAGGACATTTTGGATGGCACTCATTTTTAGTGTCTCCTGAGTCACGCACGATTCATCAGCATCAGGTATAGAGACTAGACCTATTTATCTTGGCAGACCTGGTGCCAGCCCTTTTCACTGCTCCGCCATCAGATGGCAGATGCCTTCTCTGATGCTGTCAGCACTTTAAAAAAAAAAGTGCAGCCATAGATACAATGTGCAATTCAAGGAAAAAGGCAACTTAAAAAGAACAACTCTGCACTTCAAATTCAAGCTGTGCAAAAGTCATATGGATATTAAAAGGGACTGTTCAAAGTTTTAGGAGTCATCCTAAAACTTCATCAAACATGTCCATTTTTCCTCCATCTCCATAAACTCCACTGCTTCTCTCTGGAGCTGCCTTCCCCAACCTGGTTATGCCCAGATGCGTTAGACTTCAACTGCCAACATCCTCAGCCAGCTTGTTCAATGTTCAGCAGTGCTTCAGTCCAAAGCATCTGGGAGCACCACGATCAGAAGAATGCTCTAGAGAGCATCTGCCAACATTTCCACAATGAAGGAACTCATTCTAGGATGAATCAGTGTTTTGATAAGGGTAATGATGCCATAAAATATACAACATGCTATTCTTAAGACATGTATACTATGTGTGTGCATTTGGTCCATCTGTCTCTTATTCCTAGATGTGCATGGATTTTTTGTTGCTCACTTCAAATAAAGTTTTCTTAGAGTTCACAGAGCTTTCTGAATGTGACTCTCTTCTGCATTATTGCTGTTCGGTTCCCAGAATCTTCTATTGTGCAATGAAGGTTTAGAAAAGTTACAAAATTCAATGCTAAGCAACAAGGAGCACACAGAAGGAAAGTGCGTGTGTGTGTTCTAGTAGTGCGTGCTATGCATGCTAATTACAACCAAAAACTGTTATACAGTTTTGCTACCAGCATCCCAAAATAACCCCTCCAGATGTCCACATCTCTTCCTAATGGTAGGGCTAGGACTGTGTCAGGAATCCATTTTGTTCCTCTCCCTGGAATCTGGTCTGCTTTGCCATGGCCCAGAATCCATGTTCCTGCTGAGTCCACCCAGCATCCATGGGGTACTCACTAGGAAAGGAGCCCCACACACTGTGCAAGCAGGATCCCTCTTCTGCACCACCTGCACTGGCTTTTGCTACACCTGAGAGAGAAGAAAGTTGTTTGCGCCGAGCTCACCGGGAATGGAGTGCATCCGTCTTCCATGCCACATGCAGCAGACTCACTTGGACGAAGGTCGCTGGTTGCATTACCTTCCTTCTGGGAGCACTCACAGACTTCCTCTGGCTTGGCTTGCTTTCTAAGACTGGGCCAAACATGGGAGGAAGTCTGCCAATGCTAGAGGGATGGATTCTGCTGAGCTTCATCCTAACCCTAGGTAGGTCTGGCTTTGGAATAGTTAGTGATCATGGAATGCTGGTTGATCATAGTGGGCAAGGGGGATGACGGAAAACCAAATGGAAGAGGGAACAGAATGGAGTGTCCTGTAGGAGGGCCTGGTGGGCTGAGCAGTCACATTGTGCCATTGGATTGCTGTTCCAATGGGAAGACCGGGCACCGCATCATGAGGCAGGCCACCTTCCAGTCCTACCTGAAGTTGTCAATACAGATTGGAAACAGCATTCTGGGGATTCGGGCTCTCCCACTGAGGTGCAGATCCTCCTGGAAATATGCATGTCCTGCATCAATGATGAAGCATGCAGCCCTGCACCAAGAGCAGGCTTACTTTTAGGAACACAGGGAAAACAAGAACTGAGTCAGACCCTTAGCCCACGCAGCTCTGTGCTTCCAACACACAGTGGCAATGGCTGCCCAAATTTTCAGGCAGGGGCTTTTCTGGCCCTACCTGGAGATGCTGGGGGTCAAATGTAGGATCTTTTTCATGGTGCTTCACCACTTAGCAATTGCCCATCCCACAATCAAATGCTAGAGTGGTTTGGTTCCCCTTTTATAGTCTGTCTTGGAGATCCTCCTCAGGCAAGCAGGCATCGCCTAAAATGTGCATACATACGCCTCTCTCTCCCTCTCTCTCTCTCTCCCAGCCTCCCTCCCTGGCTTAGTGGAATTTGCTGTTTCTGTTCCTTGATCATCACCCTGCATATCAGCTAGCAATACTTAAATGCAGAAATGCATATTTCTGTTATAATGTAATTGTTTTTGATGTCCTTGTTCTTTTTCTGCATGTAGGCAGATATTTTTAATTGTAAATTCTTGGGAAAAGGAATTTGTTTCATAAAGTTCTTTTAGAAATGCAGCAAGGCAACCTATGCCAGCAGCTAGAGAGGAATGGCGAAATCACACATACACATACTGCAGTCTCACACGTAGAAACATGTGAAACTGCACAGTAGGGAGAAGTTCAATAACCCAGTGCCTTAGGCCTAGTTCTTGCAGGAGTGGTAACAGTGCTGGAGTGTTTTTGGTTGTACCACCTGAGATAGCAGAGAGGAACTCTTGAGACTGAATGCTCCTCCATCCACACCACGCAACGAGAATACCTCTATGTAGGAAATGATATTTCAAAGAAAAGGCCCGGCTCAAGCTCAGACATTTTTGTTGCAAAACACAAAATGTACTGAAAGCAGGGATGAGCATGCTAGCTCAGCTTCCTTCTGTTGGTGGTCTTGAAGGTGCTAGGGTGGCCATGTGCTTTCACTAGAGAGGACTGTCCACAGAGCTAATACAGAAAATCTTTTGGGAGAAGTAAAACGTCAAAAAGTAGAGGCCGGCCACTTTCCCTCGAACTGTCCCTGACACAGACAAATTTAATGCACCAGGGCAGGGGAGGGGGACACACATCAGGTCAAGGATCAAATCACATCTTGCAGAGGTTCTTTAACTGGCCATACACCCTTCCCCTGGCCTCACCCTTTCCCCTAAACCTCTATTTGGTGCTTTCCCAAAATTTCTGTAGGTTCCCCCAGCCTGCTCCCCACATTCTGAAAGGTTGAAATGGCTTGAGCTTAGTTACACAGAGTAAAGATATTTAGAACTAGCAGCTTTTCCAAGGAAGAGAATCAGTGTCTTGCCTTTAACAGCTGTATGACAGGTAGAAGTTCAACAGGTGTACCTTCCCCCAGGATTCAGTCATAGGCCTGCATCCATCTGTTATGCAACTGTCTGCCAAAGGCAGGGAGGTTCTGTTAGACAGCAGGGAGAATGGGATCGTTGGCAGCCCTAGGAGGGCTGCACATGGCAAAGGCAAGCGGAAAGATGTTGGAGTCTCTCCTGCTGTCCCCAGTTCTTCCCAGTGCAGGAAGAGATGCAGCTGCAGACTGAAAGGTAGCAGGTTGTCTAACAGAGCCTCCATTGTACAACTGCCGACCAAGATATTGTATAATACCCTGTACAATGACGGCAACTGGCTAGCCTCAGCCTCCGTAATAAGCTGTGCAGGTTGAGTCTCTCATGCAATTATATGGCACATCATTGTGATTTCTATAATCCTCTCAATTGGTTGTGTCCTTCCATGCATATAAATTTCCATTGACTCAGAATAATTGGTTAGGGTGTTTCTCTCTTTCTCTCTCTCTCTCTCTTCTGGGTTTAATCAATCTGATCAGGGTCATACTCATAGCTTTCTCTCTCCTCCTTGGGTTTTAAAAAATGTGTTTATTGTGGAAGTGGTATGGAAATAGTAGAGGTTAGAACCTCTTCATCATTCAAAGGTTTGATGCATTCAAACTTTTAGGAAAATAAGCTTGTTTATATCTGGGATGCCATTTCAGATTTCCATTAGTGGCTAGTGGGAAGGAAAAAAGATGGTAGTCAGAGATGGGGATCATGAACATGAACGAGGTTTTGGATAGCACAGAAAAAGCAATGCCTACTGTAAGGGTTCCTTATGGATATCGGGGTGGAGTCCATGGCAATGATTATGACTTCAGTCCCAATGAACACTGACCGCAGAGTAAGTCCTTTGGAGCATAGTTCTGAGTACTTGTGCATAGGATGGCATTGCACTGCATACCATATTTTTTTGCTACATGGCTGTGTGAAGTTCTTCATTATTTACATGTTTCCCAAGCATTAATTGAGAGTCATACTTCCGTGGCCTGATATTACAGTATGTGTCCATGTGAATTACTATCAAGAACCATATTTTCAAAATCAAAGATTCTACTACCATCAAATTAGGTCTAACTGTTCTGGAGCCAGTAAACCTGAGTCTGGCTTGTACAATTTCAGAGCAATGAGGCTCACAGAACTCAATGCTTCTCTATGCCATCCTTGCATGAAGAAACTAGCTTATCTAGGAGAAGGCTAGGCTTAAAACCTTCTCTCCGATATCTAGCTTTCTAAGTGCAGGGAGATTTTATTAAACAAATAATTAAATAATGAGACTCCTTATATGGAATCTAAAGTGGTACAGCCCACACAAAAGTTTATATCCTCAGTTAAAGATTACCATGTTTCCACAACATTCCCTGCATCTCCCACTTCTGTGTTTAGCAGATAAATAACATGCAGGAATCAAGAAGCAATTTTTTTCATTGCTCTGCTTTCCATGGGAAGGAAATCTTTACCTGTTATACAGGTAAATAACAGGTAAAGCTTATACAGGTGAATTTCTGATTAATGTGCAACTGGAAGGATACAGAACCTTTGGTTCAAGGAAAGGTGGCAGCTTTTGACTTTGTGTGTAGTCCTCTATTGCCAGTGATAATTAAGTAGGATTCATGCATTAAAATCTATACCCAGAACTCACCTATGGCTGCCACTAAACAAGAGTGAAGGTACCTCATTGGTAAAGCACATACTGAAGCATGCATGAGGTCCATCCCAGCTGTCAGTTTGAGGTTGTAGCCTCTGTAGTCCTTGGACATGTGGACAGCAATTTACAGGACCTCCCACCCCTGGTATAGAAATTCCCAAACTATGTGTTGTGACCATTCCACAGTGGAGGACACCCATTGCAACTCACTGATCTGGTTTGTCCTAATCAGGCTGCCCCCCCGCCCAGTGTGTGTGTGTGTGTGTGTGTGTGTGAGAGAGAGAGAGAGAGAGAGCACAAAGTTTTTGGCCAGGTGACCTCACCCAAGAGCCTACTGTCCATTGCTTCCCTGAGCATTTCAACATTCAAAGTAATTCATACGAGGACAGCAATGTGTGGCTTCCTCTGATGAAGATCCATTCTCATTTTTTTTCCATTTTAGAAAAGGTAGGGAAAGCTTTAGCTTCTAGGGCCAATTCCTTTCTGGCTCATCAGCCTGGAGTTTGCCAAACATGGAACCTATAGTGGATGCTTCCCAAAGCCCCAATCCCCTGATGCCTTAGGGAAGTCCTACACAGAGAGAGGCAAGGAATAAATGCTCCTGCCTCTCTCTGCATGAAGAAATCCTCCCAATGGCTCAGTGGGAACAAGTTTCCTCTTGATCAGTGATTGGAGATAAAACCAGCATTTCCTCTCCTCTGAAACAGTGAAGGGCATGGTTAGAAACCACTGTAGGGGAACAGGCTGGAAGGCACCCATCATTGCTCTCAATAATTCTTTGGAGGTTAAGCTGGCACTGTGTCTCCAGTTAAAATTCAGAAATATATTAGTGATTTCTATGCAAACGCTCTGGATGCTTTAAAGGGGGATTGGACAAATTCGTGGAGGAGAAGGCAATCCATGGCAGCTGGTCCTGAAGATTATATGCTTGCTCCAGCATCAGAGCAGTATGTCTATGTATAGCAGTTGCGAAGGAACTTGGGTAGAAGGGTGTTGTTGCTCTATATCATGCATGGGGGGGCGGGGTCCTCTGGGCAGCTCCTTGGCCACTGTGTGAACAGCATAGTGTCCTAGATAGACCCTTGGTCTGATCCAGTATGGCCCTTCTTATGTTCTTGTGTTCTGCAGGTCTTGGACGTTTGGGAAATCCTGCACTAGAATTTTCTTTCTACCAACACTAAACACAATGGCCATGGATGCTGAATGGATAGTACTGGAATTTCTTTTGCTTTGAAAGCACAGTGGTTGCTGCCTCCATTAATATATTATGCTTACTAAGCGGGCACATTCACTGTATGGATAATCCATTTCCAGTTGCCTTGCCATCTTCTCGGTGGACCTGCTCTGGGTGTTTCTGATCCCTGAAGCTCTTTGGAGAATGAGCCTGCCTTATGCAAAGCATATTCTAGTCAAACTGCTTAATTGCCACGTCTTTATCTCCTGGAACTCTTATTTAAATTTCATTCTGGAATAAAAGATATGCATCTACCTAGACTGGGTGAGTCACCAGGAGGTTCCACTCAGTAGGATAACCTGAGTATAACTGGGCAGATAAAAGGATCAGATTCAGTAATTTAACCAGAACAACCTTAAAGTTGCTACTGATATTGGGAACACCCAGTTTCTGTGGTTACATTTTGGATCTAATCTTGTCTTAAAGAGCTGGTGTGGAATAGTGGCTAAGAAGAATCACTGCAAATTAGGCAATCCCTGGGCTGAATCTTGCCTGTATCCATGAACTCTCTACGTGGCTTTAATCAAGCCAGTCCCTGCCTGTCTCACCCTCCTGCAAACATGCATTATTTGGGAGAATAATATGGCAGTGGCGGGGGGGCGGGGTGAAATCCTATGCATATTGAAACAGGAAAACATTTTATAACCTCTGATAGTCTTTCGCCTGTACTCTTGTTAAAACATGTGCAGGATTGTGTTCTTAGGGCTACTCATTTAGTTGTACTCTGGGCTTTGTACTGACTTTTTTTTCATACTTGCTTTGAACTGCAATTAGATGGAAAGGATAAACAATGTTTTCCACAATGAATAAAGCTACTGTGGGGCATTGAACTAGGGCAGCTGGGCAAGTCCCATTTAACCATCAAGCTTTCTAGGTGACTCTGGGCTAGTCATGGACTCTCACAGGGCTGATATGAGGATAGGAACATTAGAAACTGATTCATGCTGTGTCAGATCATTGGTCTTAGCCCAGCTCTGTTGGCACTGACTGGCAGAAATGGTTTTCCAGGGTTTCAGAAGGATTTTTCCCAGCCCTACCTGGAGATGCCAGAAACTGAGCCTGGGATTCTCTGATTGCAAAGCCTATTCTCTCCCCCTGACCTATGGCCACTCCCAAAATGGAGGTCAAAAAATGAGGAAAAAGAGCGTCTTGGGCTTCTTGGGGGAAAAGGCAGGATATACATGCAGCAACAGACATGGCAAGGAGGGGCACAGTAGACTGGTCAAGGGCTAGCTAGATGGTTCACAAAATGGACGATTGCCTTTCACATGCTGTGTTTGTGTTCAAATAGTTAGCACAGTGGCTGGTGGAGGCTAGTGGCTACAAAATCGGACAGCAATGTAGGCACTCTGGCATTCAGTCTGAATTTAATGGTGCTGTCCATGGTGCTGAACCAAACCCCTGTCTCAAAATAGGTTCACTGCTCCTCCAACATGCTAGACACCACCCTCTGCTGGGAAGGGCCTTAACCGATATCCCAGTGACCCTCACCCCCAGCTTTTACCCTCCTGCCATATCAGGAGAAACAAGCTTCAGAGACTAAGATAACCAGGTGTCCATCCTTCCACAACCATGACATTCAGCAGTGAGGAGCACAACCATGACATTCTTGCAGTCTATGCAGCCAGACAGGAGCATTGGCAAGATAACATATGTCAGGGTGCTCGTACTGTGGCCCACAGAGTTAGCTCTTTAATCTGGAAGAAAATCACCAAGAAGCTTCCATAATAGGCTGGTCTGTAGCACTAAGCAAAGAAAAATCCTGCCTGGGAAAACTGCTTCAGGCAGCCACTAGGTTCATTTATTTATACATGTATTTATAGGCTGCCTATAACTGCCTTCCTAGGCAGCTTATAAAGGTGAGCAAGCATTCATGAGTCCCATTCTGCATAATCCTTTCTGTTGTGTTAATAGAAATGCTATTCGTGGTTCATTTCAGGGTTGACCAACATAGTTTGCTACCTGTGCCAGTGATGGTTCTCTCCATTCCACCTACAGAAGCTGACCAAACTGCCCGCTGAAACTTACTTCAGCATTGGCAATCAGGCGGTGTCCACTTCAGGAGGAAGTGACACACAGTCCTCCAGCAGAAAGAAACAGCCTGGGTCTACCACCCCCACTCTTTCCACATCACCCCTCATTTGCTGCCTGAAATTACTGCCCCACTTTGTCATGTGGTAGAGCTGGCCTGGCTCATCTTGAATCCTTCTGTTCAGCCCATTTCACTGAGAATATAGCGGAGAACACTTTTCTTTGGCTTGGTTGGCAGACCAGGTAACCCTCTACAGGATATGTTAACCCCTGCACACAATCACACCTACTGCCTCTTCCTATCTGCAGCATGGATCTCTCAACCCAGGTGTTCCCAAACTTTTTAGAATGTGGGAACGTGTGGACATCGGAACAATTGCTACAGGTACCACCACAACAGGTGTAACCAATGGATCACTATTTGTTATCTATCTGTTGCATGCGTGGGTCTTCAGCTGGGTCTTATTATGCTTCATGTCTGTTGGACACTGCAAAGTCTATAAAAAGGAATCACCTCCTTTAGCTAATTTCTGGCAGTGCAATACGTCTAATGTTTCTTTTAAAATTTGGTGTGGCAATGTCCAGCAGTTGCTTCTTTTGGGGAAAAGATTACTACACAGGTGATGATTTGTCTTCTTCTCTTCCTACTACTGCTGCTGGAATAATCTTTAATTCTCTGAGGCGCACACACTTTAAAAGTATTTACTTTTCTGCTTCATGGAAATCAACAATAACATAAATGGATTTTCTGTTTGCCTTGGAGCACTAGAAGGTTCATATTACAGCACTGATAAATAAACACTCACCTATGATGTGAAGGACTGAAGAATTTACAACATTATTAGTATTGAAATCAGAGTATAAATCTTAGAAATTCTATGAATTTCATGCAAATCCATGTACAAAATATATTTTTTAAAGAGAAAAAAACTGTTTCACAATGGCGACCATCACACAGGTGCCATTTGTGAGAACACCTGTCTTGATTTGCAATCAGGCTGTGTGCTGTAAGAGCCTGCTTGCCTCTCCCCAGAGAAGGGATTTGATCAGCTGGCATTTCCCCCTTCCTGCTAACAAGGCAGTTCCTTAGGTCTCCCTCTGCACTGTCCAACTGCTGACTCAATGCTAGGTGCATCTGACATATTCTGATCTACTGGGGTCCTTGTTATGCAAACTGCCAAGAGTGTGTGGAAGGCCACTGATCTGACTTCATAATTGCTGATCACAATCCTCCCATCACCAGGAGTCCTCCTCTTTTACTCTTATACACACGCTGTTGGCCCACCATATCTTACAAGTCCACCCCACCCTCTCTCAATCCGAACAATCCCATTTCCACTTCCATTTTTCTTTTCCTTCTTACAAAGACCCTCCTCTCAAAGCTGAATTCCAGTTGGTTTGAATTTTTCTCGCCATTTGCTCAAAATCTTTCTGAAAGTCAGTCAGGAAGCAATCTTAAAGGTGTTCTTCAGAAAAGTGTTAAAACAATCACACAGGCAATTCCTCTAGGACTGCTCAGACCACACAGATCTCTTCTGGGACAATTTAAAGCATTGGTTATAGAAACTGCATAGAAATGTGAGTTGCTTTATGCATTGTATTATATATAGATCTAAGCCCTGAACAGGCATGCAAAACCTGGCTAAACATGCTGACTATCCTGAGTTCTGGAACAAATGCAGAACCTTTGCAGGAGAAGAAGAAGGTTCTCTACTTTAGACCATAATCCTCCCCAATAAAGGGCAATGAAACATGACAAGGGAGAGTGGCACAGCTGGACCCACCATGAGCTTAGTGTCCTCAGGTGTATATACCTGAAGAGGTGGGAGCCACACCTGTGCAGGACTTTACCCAGGAAGCCAAGTTTCTTCCATGTTATAGAAATCACCATGGCTATGTATAGAATGCAGATGGAGACCCACTGTTCTCATCATGAGTGCAGCACCCTGTAGCTTAACTGAGTATAAGCAGGTCTTGCACAGTCAGGGCATCATTCATGGTAAGTGACTGTCTAAACGAGGAGTGTGGCATTCCTGGTTCATTGCACTCTCACTGCGTTCTCATTCCACAGGTAAGAGAATTTACTGCAGCTGCACTCTGGCCCTGTTCAGATTAATTACATATACAGTATGCATGTGGCACACAGTAAGTGTACACATATATGCATCCCTGATTGCATGTGCAAACCTTGAAGGGTACATTTCAGTGCAACTGTACTAGACATGCCTAAACCAATGTAGTCTCAGTCCTGCTCCCATATACCTGAACTCAGCATCAGCACCTGCCATCCTAGCTAGGATGACCTGGGTCCTAATTTATGGAGGACAGTCCTCTACTTGAAGGTGACCTGTTTGAAAGGCTTCCCAGACCAAGCCCAGTTTAAAGATAGAGAACCATAGGAAGAAAGAGCAATGGAAGCCTTGAAGTTGCTTGTCAACTGTTAGAAGCACCTGCACAGCAAACTGGGCATAGTAGTCACTTGGCCAGTCCTCCCCATATAGTGACTGACTATCTGTCTGACCAACTGGAATATCTACAATAGTTTGATTTAAACTGTAATAATTATGATTTAAATATGTGTATAAAATGAGGATATGCAAGTCATGGGCATGTTCAGCCTTGAGAAGACTGAGGGGGGACATGCTATCCCTCTATAAGTACCTCAAAGGCTGTCACAAAGAGAAAGCTCAAGATCTCTTCTTGCTGATGCCAGAGAGTAGGACATGGAATAACCAATTCAAGTTGCGACAAACCCAGATTCAGGGTGGACATCAGGAAGAGCTTCCTCACTGTCAGAGCAAAACAACAATGGAACCAGCTACCTGGAGAGGTGGTGGGCTCTCCCACTCTAAAGACATTCAGAAAGAAACTGGGCAGCCCTTTGAGTGGGATGGTGTAACCTGGTGTTCTGCAACAGCAGGGAGTTGGACTTGATGGCCTTCATGGCCCCTTCCAACTCTACTATTCTATAAGTGTTGGTTTCCTCCTTTGCAGTGATGCAGAAGTGACTGCCTGTATGCTAAGGCAGTTGCTGGGGCTCTATATTGTCCCTGCATGGACCACCAGTTCCATATGTGCCTGGCAGCTGGGTCCACAAGCCACCATCTAAATTTTCCACAATGGCCTGGAGTGACACCCCACTGGATACCCCGGACACTGTTAGGAACTAAACAGCAACTCACGGCCAACTTGGAGTGTAGTCACTAGCACCGCTGTCAGAAAACCCTGTGGGCTTTTGCCACCCTCAGCCAAATAAAAGCAGAGCCACCTGAATGCATTTTGCTTAGGGTCTCCTCAAAGTTGGAATCAGCCCTATTTAAGTTTATTCACTGTCCATGTGCAAGTTGTCTGAGCAGGTCTCAAGAGCCGTGATTACAGGCAAGGCAACCTTACGATCACTCAGCAAAAACTAAAAATGTTTCGGATCATCTGGATGATCTTTGGGCCACCTAGCCAAGCTCTCCTACCATGGGGTTGCTGTTTCAAGAGCTTGTAGATCACCATAGGTGGCCCAAGCGAAAAGATACAGCTTAAAATGCAAGATGAGAATGAAATTTCGTGCAAACATCTTCCCAAAGGTTTCTCACACGTGGGCAGGACATGTTTCCAGATGATTTACAGTGGGTTTTAATGAGGCTGCAGATGCTGACACACCACTTGACAGTTGGTGGAATGATTCATTCCTTTGAAATGGGATTATTAGCTTGTCCAATCAGCAAAAAGAAAAGAAGAAAGGCGAATCACCACCACTATGTGAATCAGATGGTCGCTTATGTAACATGCAAACCATAAACAAAGTGAAGTCATGGCAACCAATTTGGGAATCAAGGAGAGGCTGGCTAGATTTTTTTTGGGTGGGGGGAGGGAGATATGAATCTGTAAAAACCTGCTGCTTGTTTCAACGTGAATTTCAGACAAAAAGGGGGCAAAAGTGATTGCTGAATACCATGAATAATATAGAGCCGAAAAAACATATCCATATTCAATCAGAAAGAGAAGTCCAGAATTTTTCCTGCCATTGCACCATGGTACTGATCACATCATTGAAACTGCACACAACTGCATGGGTCTCTAGCTCATGTGAAAAATCCACAACTGGACCAGACTCAAAGCCCACCTGTTCCAGCCTTCTGTTCCCACTGCTGCTGTCCAGTTTGCTCTGGGAATCCCACAAGAAATCATAAGCATAATAGATCAGCTCATTTGCAGCCTGACCTACAGTGGGATGCACTGGAATCATTATTACCTTAGCTGTGTTGTAAGAAATTAAGTGGGCCTCAAAAGGTGTCGTTGAGATTAAGCGAATGGTGGGTGGTTGTGGTTGTTGTTCAAAACTGCTAGATGCCTTTAAAAATGTTCTCAGGACGACTTACCATAGAATTAAAGCATAGCAAAGTTAAAACAGCCAAAACAATTATCCATTAAAATACAGCAGTTCCATAAAACAACCAAAACATCAGTAATGTCCATAAATAATTTTTCTGAGGCATTAAAGAACCCATTTAAGCTAAAGAGTTTTGTGTTATTAGCAAACTTGGCCATTTCACTGCTCACCTCTAATTCCAGATCATCTGTGAGTAGGTGAAGAGCACTGGTTCTAAGGTCGAATCCTGTGGGACCTCATGGTTATAGCTTTCCATCTGGAGAAATTACTATTTATTCCCACTCTCTACCTTTTGTTCTCTAACCAGTTACTGATGTGTGAGAGGTCCCTCTGCACCCTTTCATTCCATGACTGCTTACTTTGCTCAGGAGCCTTCAGTGAGGAACTTCATCAAAGGCCTTTTGGAAAGCCAAGTAAACAATGCCTACTGGATCACTCCTGTCCACATGCTTAACATTCTTAAAAAATTCTAATGGGTTTGTGATGCAGGACTTATCCTTGCAGAAGCCAAGTTGATTCTTCTTCAGCAGTGCTTTTGCTTCTGTGTGCTTGCTGATTCTAGCTTTAATAATGCTTTTGAGCAGTTTACCCAGAACAGATAATAAGCTAAGCAGCCTGTAATTCCTCAGTTCAACCCTGGATCCCCCTTTAAAAAATTGGTGTAACATTAGCCCTTCTCTGGTGCAGGGGCTGACCTTAGGGACCTATCCATCACTGGTAACAGGGCCAGCAATATCATATTTGAGATCTTTAAGAACTCTAGGACAAAAGCCATCTGGGCTGGGTGCTAATTTTCAGGTTTTCAATTAGGTTAGGAATGCCATCTTATTCTTCTTGCATGTGGCTCTGGATTACGGTCTGGGTGTATTAAGAGGCCCATTTGTATGTATTAAGTGGTCCTTCTCTGAGAGCCAAAGGAGTGAGGTGTGTGGCTACCAAGAGCAGAGCCTTATCTGTGGTGGCAGCCCAAATGAGCTTTGCAGAGAGCCTTTTAGTGCCTATTTTGCCATCTTCTCTGCACCAGGTGAAGATCTTTTTACTTTGCTAGGCATTTTAGTTTTAAAGTTGTTAATATATTTAAAATTCTTAATATATTTTAAAAATTTGCACTGTTGCTAGATTCCATTGGCATCATCATCACCACCAGCACCAGCACCATCATTAATTATTATGGAATTATTATGGAATGCTCTCCCCAGAGAGGTCTGCCTGGCACCAACGTTATATGCTTTTCAGCACTAGGTCAAGACCTGTTTATTTTCCTGTAATTTTAAGGTTTAAATATTTTAATTTATGCTTTATTCTCAGTTGTGGATTATTATGGGTTATTATATGTATTTATTGGGTGTTCTGTTTGTAAGCTGTCCAGAGACGTGTCATACTTGGATGGGATAAGAATATCCAAATAAATAAAAAATAAAAAATAAATAAATTATTATTGCTATTCAACTACCCCTACTGCTCTTACTGCTATTTTATAGTGGGGTTTTAAGCCTTCACATGTTTATATTGTGTTTTACAAAGCTGCATTTTATCGCTATAATTGTTGTGAACAAGGAAGAGAACTTCAGCAACTGGGTAGCACAGAAATGTAAGAAATGCATAAACACTGTTAAAATTGGACAATATCTGAGCTTCATTAGCACAGTGAATTCAAACATATTTTATAACTGCTATTATGCACCTAAAAAAAGCATAGTCCTTAAAAATTGCATCACTTATCTCATCCCAGCCATGCATCTTTTATGTCTGGAAGCTCCTATAATCTTGGAAGATTAAGTACCCAAGAGTTATAGTGCATTTTGGAAGTTTGCAAAATTGCATTTTTTTTCACCCAGCCTTACTGAAATTGGTGCTCTCCAGAAGGTTTTGAGCAACCTTGTTAAGTATCCTTAACCAATGGTTACACTGGCTGGGATTGATGGGGTTTATAGTCAAAAAATCTGGAAGATACCAGACATACCATGTAGCTATCCTTACTGCATGAACTAAAATGCTATTCATTGCTGTGCTATCTGAGTGACTCAAGATTATGTAAAACTGCTTAGTGCTTAGCAGGGAAGGCCTTGGCTTCTCTGTCAGTGGGGCTTCCCATCCATTGAAGCTTTTATACTGACCGTTATAGAAGCTATCCATGGTGCTGAAATCCATCCCCCAAATAGGTTGGCTATCATGGAGCTTTCATAAAGATCCATATAGAAGGTGGAATGGATGAGGAGCCCCAGTGGCAGAGAAGTCACCAGCCCACCCTTCCAAAATGGTGTTGGGAAGGTGTTGTGGGGTGGTGACATAGCTGAGTATTAGGAACCAAGGGTAAGTTTGAAAAGTGTTCTGGACAACCTTCCAGAGATGTTGCTGGAGTCCACCACACCGTGCAATGAAAATCATCCCATTTTAAGTGTGTTCCCTATTTTTCACTGAAGACTATGTACTGTAGTCATGTGGGCTGAGCTCAATTTAGTTTGAACAAATGTAATCCCATCATAAAAGAAACAGTGCAGTCAGATGCCTCACAGACTGATTTAGCTCCAATTAAGCACAGCAATTATTTTGAGACATCTTGTGATCTCTTTGCAAATACAAAGTAAATATAGAGATGGGGTGCAGAAAAACCACAGCCATAAAATGGAGGGACCATATAATTAAAGGGATATAATTTCAGCTAATATCTGCACTATGTGTTAATATCTCACCTGGTAATTAAAATATTTGAGCATCTCTAGGTCTGATATTTTTGTGAGATCAAGAGTCTGGATCGTGCTTCTGAAACTCTGGGGTAACCTTGGAAAGGAAGCAGAATGACCTCACCTCTTCACCATGAGCATATTTTCTTGGAGGTAAATGCAACTGAGCTTGCAAAGAATCAAGGTGTTTCCTCACATAGGAAGCATCTTCTGCCAGTGGCGGGAAATGTAAAACAACCCTTGTCCTCGATGTCAGGTTGGATTCAGTGTTATTCCTACTTAGAGTAGATCCATCAAAAATGAATGTGCTTTAGTTAGACTAACACTGGATACAACTTATTAGCATTTCTCCTACTCCCTGTTATTCCATAACATATAGAAATGGGATTTTGTTTCACTTGAGGTTGGGTGCTTCAAACACTTTAAAAGTAGCTTGAAAGATGGTGGAGAGAAGGAGGATGCTGTTATGAAAAAGGAGAAGCAAAGGTGCAATCCTGCACATGTTTAGACAGAACAAACACCTACAATTCTCCACATGCTCAGCAACTGACTAGGACACTCCGGGAGTTGTAGATCTTTGTTCTGTTTAAACTTGCATAGGATTGCAGCTTAGGTCTGGATCCGGACCATGAATTTGATGCAAAATCTCACAAATCAGTGTTCAAAAATGCAACATTTCACCCCTGTAAAATATCACATTCAGTATGTTTGGTTAGTGCCCTCTTGAGGACATGGAGGCAACACAGAATAGAATAGCCTTTTCATGGTCAAAAAGATCAACAGATATTGCTCCTTGTCCAGTCGTTTACCATTTGGTGCTGTGCAGCTGAGGTCCAGTCCCGAAGTCATTGGCTGCCAGAAGCCCTTTTGACACTGATGGCAACAAATCACTATGTTTTCTAGTGAAGTTCTTAGTAGGACTGTCAGGAGAGTGGCTGGTATTTTCTCCTTCCTCTGTGATGCCTTAGTTGTCCATTCTTCCTTCTGCAATTGTGTGTTGTACTGTGGTGGTGCTATATGCAAAAAAAAAAAAAATGTATGAGGGCAAAAATAAAGCAAGGAACAACTAATTCATTGCTAACACCTCCATCCACTGATCAATTATATGGCAAAGTTAAAACAGAAGCAAGAAACATATTGTGATTTAATAACAGTGACCAAGCCATAGTGTTGGAAGATCATCTAGCTGAACCTCTGGCTTGTGCAGGAAATCGACTACCAGAACACTCTTCATAGGTGGCTATCCACCCTCTGGACACCCAATGGAGAAGAGTCAGTTTCCAAGCAGTTTGTTCCACTGACTGACCACTCCTCCCATCAGGAAATTCTTCTGCCCGGTAATCTGAAACCACTAGTTTGTATCTTACCTGCTAGAACAACAGGAAGCAAAAGTGCTTTATCTTCTATAAGACAGTCTTTCAGATGTTTCTAGATAGCTATCATACTGCCTCTTTATTGTCTCTGCCCTAACATTCCTAAATTCTTCAACTTGTCCTCCCGCCCTGCAGGCCCCCAGCATCTTTGTTGTTCTCTTCCAAACAAGCTTAAGTTTATCAATAACTTTCTTAAACTGCAGTGCCCAGTGCTGGACACAATACTCCAGCTGATTCAAAGTATCCTTAAACACAGCTTTTCTGGACCAGTTCTTTATGGTTTTGGGCAAAACCCCGACTACATAGCGTATACACTGGCATATAAGATGACCCTTGAAACTGCAAATAGCAATAGATGGGAGTCATCTTATATGTCAGGTGAAAAATTTATCATGCCATGGCTTGCCTTCCACATCGTGTCAGGAGCCTCCCGTCTGGCACCAGCCCCAGCCTGGCCACATACCCCCTCCCTGGGGGGGCAAAGTGCACCAATCTGGGGGAGCTTGTCCTATGTGTGCCTCACACATGACGTCACACCTGGCTCAGGTGAGGTGCCCACCCCACCTTCATGCCTGTCCTTGCCAGGGGGTGGCGCATCACTGCATGAGGCTCATGCACAGCCGTACGCCTGGCCCCGAGCCTGGTACCCACCTGTCTTTGCCACCACATACTGCAGTTTTCAAAGGCATTTTCATTAAAAATAGAAAATTTTAGTCATCTGCTGCTCAATTAACTGAGAACACTGTTTTAGTTGAAAGCCTTTTTTGACAGCACCCTATAAACTTGAATAAAAGATGCCCTGTGGAAAAGGGGGGAATCATCTTATATACCTGACATATGAGAAACACCAGAAACACAGCCCAAAATATCCGCTTCATCTTATGTGCAAGTCACCTTATATGCCAGTATGGCCTTTAGATGTGAAACACCTTCTGAGAACACCTGTGCTAGGGATCTAGACACTCTTCCACCATGAAAGCCAAATTCTATTTCAGGTAAGTTTTCAGGAGGACAAGAGCAAAACAGTTGGAGCACCAAAAATGCCAGTCTATTTTAGCTTGAGGCTCTTCGTGCTACTAAATAAATCTTAGAAAATATATTTTAAGCCTTTAGAATGGAGAAAATACCAACATGCACACACAAGGAGTCTACCAAATAACAAGTGGTTGGGAAAAAGGGAGTGGCCAGAAGTAGGAGGGGGGGTCTTATGATTAGGACCCTGGAGGACCTAAGGTCCAACATTTTGCACCTTTGATCTATGCAATGCCAGTTCCCTCTCCTCCTTCAAGTCCATTCTCAAAACCCATCAATTCCATGGAGATGTTGCCTAGGTCCTCAGCCTCATTTCATTTCATTTCATTTCTATTCGGCCCCATAAATGAAGCTCTCTTGACCACCACAAAGCTGAGTGACTACAGGTAGTCACTTTCTTTCAGCCTAGCATACCTCACAGGTTTGTTGTAAAATCAGATGGAGGGGGAACCAGGTGTACCATCCTGAACTTCTTAGAAGAAAGGTGGGGTATAAAATACATTAATATATAACTACATAAAATGTATGTACACACAATTTCATTCTCTCATATTCATCCTTTTCCCCATCCCTCCCTTTTGACTCCAGTGTCAAATGTTGTAGTATAAGCTCCATGGGATAGCCATCTCTTTATGTTTTAAAATGCTGCTCCCATCAATAGCATAATTGAAATCATAATGTTACTGGACACAAAAGCGTGAAAGAAGCCCTGAATCATTTGACATTTGCATTATTTGGCAATCAGGCAATCAGTAATTCTTTTGTACTCATATTGTGAAGAAATTAAGATAGAAAAGGGGAAAAAAGCAAAACAAATAGAATCAGACAAAAAGCTATTATTTGGATCTCACTATTTTTGACAGATACCTGGCTTTTAAAAGCAGATTGTATCAAGTTTTTTGTTGGATAGGGGATTTTTTTTCTGGGGAGGAGGGCAGCTGCAAAGATTGATGTCCTGGCATTTGTGCATGAAGCTGCTTTAATAATAAACAGTCCCTTCAGGATCCAGAACATGTGCCTTTGTTCTAATGCATATAACCACCATGACACAGGTGTTTCCCACCCTCTGCAGATGAAGAAAAGTGTTTGCCAGGATTAAAAACCTGTAGTAAGCAATATAAATTATTTCCCACGTGCACCAGCATTTCTTGCTGAGACAAGCGAAGCAGAACATTTTTAAAACCATATAATTATGCTACTAGGTATCATTTATTAAATCACATTCCCCCTCACCCCCACCTTCTCCTCTTTCAAGTTCTCCCTGAAAAAAATGTCCCTCTGTTTCAAAGAGATCTATTGGCCACATTCTTGCACTTTAAGAAGAGATTTTATATATGCAAGTGTGTGTGTGTGTGTGTGTGTAAAAAGTGCTGTCTTAAAAAGTTAACTCCACAGTCCACCATGAAATAGGGTTGAACTGAAAGTCCTTTAACAAACCTCTGGGTTTCCTGCTGGGGGAACTTATAGGGGAATGAAAATTTCCTTCCTCCCTCTTTTCCAAGGCTGGCATCAAGTCTAGGCATAGTTCATGATGGGAAAGGGAGCAAGGAGAAAAAGCAGCTGATTCTCCACCTAGGAAACAGAAACCAAGTGTGTTGATACAAGATGGGGGATACGTGGCTCAACAGCACTGAAAAAGAAAAAGATCTCAAAGTAATTGTGGACAGTAGGCTAAATATGAGCCAACAATGTGATGCTATTTTCAGATGCATTAACAGAAGTATTACTGTTAATGCATCTGTAGTAGTAGTTCCTCTATACTCCTCACTAGTCAGGCCTCATCTAGAATACTGTGTCCAGTTCTGGGCACCAAGATTTAAGAATGATGCAGGTAAATTAGAAAGTGTCCAGTGGAGGGCAACAAAAATGATCCAGGGTTTGCAAACACTGCCTTATCAAGAGAGACTGAGATCTGGGCATGTTCAGCCTTGAGAAGAGAAGACTGAGGGAGGACATGATATCCCTCTGTAAGTACCTCAAAGGCAAAGAGGAAGGTCAAAATCTCTTCTTGCTAATGCCAGAGTGTAGGACACAGAATATTCAGTTCCAGTTGCAACAACCCAGATTCAGCTGGACACTAGGAAAAGCTTCCTCACTGTCCGAGCAATACAACAGTGGAACCAGCCGCCTAAAGAGGTGGTGGGCTCTCCCACACTGGAGGCATTGAAAAAGAACCTGGACAGCCATCTGAGTGGGATGGTGCAACATGGTGTCCTGCAACAGCAGGGGGTTGGACTCGATGGCCTTCATGGCCCTTTCCAACTCTGCTATTCTATGATTCTATGACACTGATGTAAAGAAGGAGGAGTTGTGGAATGTGCAGCAGATTTGCTGAGAATGTCTTGCCTGAGTTACCTCCAAACTCTGGTGCTGGCACTGAGCTTTCCATCCCTTCTTTCCCACCAGTTGGTCTTTCTGCTGGCTCATTCCCCTCCTCTGCTATTCATGCTATTTCACGGGACTAGCGTTGGATATGGCCCCTTAGTTCAGCTGTGTCTTCTTCACTGAACTGTCCTCAGAGGGTTCTTGTGACACAGTGGAGCAATTCAAATCCATGTGTGAGCAAAATGGAGGGCAGTAAAATAGAAAGGTGAATAGTAATAGGGAAACATGGTCCTCCCTCCAGTTTGGCTTCAGAGAGCATCACAGCATTAAAGTTCACAGATATGTGGCATTGTTAGAAAGCTGCATCTTTTCTGAGAAAACTGTAGATACTGGACTGAACTGGCTTTTTCAGGAAGGGGGTTTGAAGATCATAGGCAAATAATGATGGAAAGAAATGAAATTTAGTTTCATTGAGAAATTAAAAATTAATCAGTCACGACATCCACATTATCTCCATCCAAATACTCTATTGTGAAACTGCTGACAAAAATAATGTAAACTGTTCTGTAGATCAGCCCTCATACCTGAGGACTGGAAAGCAGTCAATGTTACACTGGTTTTTGAAAGGCAATTGAAGGGAAATCTACAAAATTATGGATTATTTAGCTGAATATCTGTTCTGGGTAAATTGTTGTGAAGCATTATTAGATGAAAGTAATGAACATATCGTAGGACAAGTCTCACTGATCTCTGAGAGCTCTTTGAGAGTGTGAACAAATGCAGAGAAGGATGAACTGGTGGAAACTGTTGCCTGGACATTTTGATGCAGCCCCTCCACAAAACCTGCTGAACAAACCTAGCACCCTTGGGATAAAACAAAGATCCTCTTATGGACTGGAAAATGGCAGAAATTGAGAAGCAGGAATAAATGGCAAGTTTTCACAGTAGGTAGCTACAAAAAGGTTCTAAACATCTGTATTGGCACCTGTGCTTTTAAACCAATTAATTAATAATCTGACAATAAGGTAAAGAGTAAAGTGTGCAGATTTGCTAAGGCATCTAAATTATTAAGGGCAGTTAAAATGTAACTGCCCTTACAAGGCTGAAAAGATCTTCGAAAGGATCTCTCTAAAAATGGATAGGTGAGCATTATAAGGTATGGCAAATTTTGTGAGCTAGTGCACATTGGGATAAAAAACCCATAATTGCCAATATACTAATGGGGTTCAAGCTGGCAGTGACTGATCAATTAAGGGTTCTTCTGATCATGATGAGTCTCTCAGTTAAAATCATTGAACCACTGCATCTACTTTTGCAATCCAACTGCTGAAAAAAATGTGCATTCCATATTAAGAAAGGAATTAAAAATACAAACTTAATTATGGAGGATAAAGCCATCAATGGCTATTAGTTGTGATGGCCGTATATTATTTCCAGTATCGCAATATCAGTGGCTGGAGAACATGAGTGTGGAAATCTTGTTAAATTCATGTCCATCCATTATGGACTTTGCATTGCAGCAACTGGCTAGCCAATGTCGAAAACAGGAGCTAGACTGGATGGCCCTTCAGTTTGATTCAGCGTGGCTCTTCATGTTCTTGCAATAAGTTCATAATAACGCCACATAACCACATTTTCCCTCTGGGCAGGGAAAGTGGTCAGCAGTGGGGAAAGACTGGTAGGTAGAATGGACACTTGATTCTTCTTTCCAAGCCCTTGGAAAAAGTCCCTGAAAGAAGGGCAGGAAAGTTGAAGACTCTTTTTGGCTCAGTGCTCTTACGAAACAATTTAATTCACAGGACTCCATGGGATGCTTCATATGTCATTAACTCTAACACTGAAATCAGTGTGGCTTTATTAACTGCACTGTGCCCTGAGTTAACTGCTTTTATGAAGTGCTGAAATTAAATTCTAAACTAATGTAATAAATTATTATCTACAACTAACAATGCTATACTCATATAAATGCATGTTAATGATATTCAGGAGACCGGACAAGCCAGATTGACTTTAGTAGTAGCTCATATATTTAAAACATGTTTAATTGTTTAATTAATTAATTAATTGATTGATTTAATAATTGTAGCCCAGTTATAGAGCACAAGCAGAGAGTTCTATATTCAGTGCTGAAAACCATTAGTAGAAGAATCATTAATAAAAGCCACCTACTGTAAACTGATCTGGATACTGGGCAGCGCAGAAGAAAGAAAGAAAAAGAAAGAAAGAAAGAAAGAAAGAAAGAAAGAAGAAGAAGAAGAGAAGAGAAGACAAAGACAGACAGACAGACAGACAGAAAGATATATAGGTAAAACTGGATTTTAAAATTGTATCTTTGATTCCTCTTTTGACATTGTTATTCAGAGGAAAGATGGTCTTTGACATGGTAGGACCTCAAACAGAAAATCTGGATCTTTGTAACATACAAAGGACAGTGACCCCCAGACAGTGCCTGAGTTCAGAGAACCCAGCAAGCAATGGTGGTTTACCACTGTTGATCTGTCATGTTGTGGTATTTCACCATGGTAAGTTTGGTCTTTAGAAATGATGATAAGAAACAATGGCTTGTTCTATGATTTCTCCGTACCACCTTGGTTCAGGCCCTATCCTCTGGAGAAACCAAAAGCAAATTTGCTCCCTAGGTACAACAGCTCTTCCGGATATTCAAAGATGGCACTGCTATTGCATCTTAATTGTCTCCCCTTCAGGCTAAACATAGCCAGCACCTCCAACTTCTCCTCACAGGACTTGGTCTCCAGGCCTTTGATCATTATCTGGATACGTGCAGGTTTATGGGAAAATGTTTAGAGTAGGCATTTGTTCTGAATAGGACGGATGGTTCATCCTTCTAAGTCCCAAGTTCAAAAATCTTAATTGCAGACTAAAAGGTGCCCTCAGTCTGTGAGCCAAGATGGCTAAATGCATGCACAAACCACACAAGCGTACCATCTCCTTCCTCTATGCAATCTTTAGTGTATGTAGCGGGGGAGGGGGGAGGGGTTAACTCAGTGCAAATGCTTCTTTCCACCTATTGTCCACAGTGATGAGAATGGTTGCATGAAAATAGTATATTGTCAAACCCACACACAATAGCAGTTCACCCTTTTCACAACTGCTGTCACCAATCCTGACGTGCAGTCTTTCACTTGTGAGGCCACCCAGAGCACTGTTTATGTAAATGGAAACCCAGGGACTCCCAGTCTCCATTCTTCCAGAGTTCAAAAGAACAAACGCAGGCTGAAGATGGAAACAGCAGATAGGATCCCATGTGTCAGGATCTGAACTGCTCTATGATTCTCAGAACCAGGATAGTCGCAGCAGTGAGTGCAGGACTACAGCCCAGGCTTTGCTGGAGCTCTCAGACCCTAGAGAGTATCTGCAGAGAGACCTGGGGGAAGAGCTATGTAAGAACAGACCTGATCTGATATGGTGTTTTGTGATTCTTGCTTGGACTTTGCTGCCCTGATTTGCTGAACCCTGCCCTGCTCTATCCTTGGACAACTGCCTTCCTCCCTTTATCCAGGTATCCATGCCTACCCAGACCTCCTCATGTTTCTGCTCTTTCCTAGGTCTTGTCTTACAGGTATTTGACTTTGGGCTGCTCCTTGACTACATCTGTGCTTCTGGCTCTTTAATGGATTTTGTACTGTTCTTGGACAATAGCTTTGCCTCTAGCCCTTTTTGTTGGAGTCCACCTGGTCGTGGGTCCTGTTGCCTGAGTCCTGGTGCCCAGTTTCGATCCCTGTGACCTATGCACCAAACTCTGACACCGTTCCTCTCTTCACATGTTCCCAAGTATGTGGAAGTGCTTAGTGCTCACTCAATATGTACAACAGGGACATGGGATTTTCCTTTATACTGAGCCAGGCCATTAGTTTATCCTTCCCAACCTGACCAAGAGATGCCAGGACTGAACGTAAGACCTTCTGCATGCATGTGCGGAATGTGCTTCCAGACCACTGGTTCATCCGGGTCAGTGAGGCCCACAGCTCTTCAGAGTTCCAGACAGAATTGTTCATAGCCCAACCTGGAGAAACCAGAAGTTTCACTTGAGACCTTATGCATGCAAACCAGGGCTCTACAACTAAGACACACATACCAATAGATGCTTTATATCAAACTCCAGGGCGGACCTGGATGCAAAGAGTGAAAATGAACTGCATTTAGGAGAAGCAAGGAAAACTTTGCCTATGTAGCCTTATTTGGACATTCTGATCTCCCACAGAATTAGTGAGGGAGGACAAAGTCCCTTACCAATCACTCCTGAGCAAATTTAGCAGCCATGGAATACAAAGAATATTCTTGTGGATCAGTAATTTGTTGAGTGGCATTCAATAGAGAGTAGGAATAAATGAAAGGGTGTAAACAGAAGTGTCCCATGGGATTCTGTATTTGGACCAATGCTTTTCAATTTATTCATAAATTATCTGGAATAAAAATTGAGTAATCACATGGCCAAGTCAGCCAATAACACTGATTTATTTAGGGTGGTTAAAACCAAAAGGTACTGTGTAATGCTCCAAAAGGATCTGTGAAAAATGGGAAATTTGGCATCAATATGGTAAATGCAGTTCCAGGTTAACAAGTGTAAAGGGATGCATACTGGGGCAAAAAAATCCCATTTTGAATATGAGCTGATGGGACCTGAGCTAGGAGTGACTGAGCAAGAAAATGGTCTTGCTGTTCTGGTTGAGATTTGATGGAAAAGTCAACCCAGCACATGGCAGTTGCTTTTCCTATAAAGAACTCTCGAAGATCCACATTACAGCTCTGCATAGCTCTGCATAGTTTGCCCCGTGGTGCAGTTCTAATTTCCTCCTCCTGCTGGACTCCCATATCCCCCGATTAAGAAAACAATCCCTTTCACATTAACTTCCAAGTCTTCCAACATACCAGGATCTGCTCTTTTCCATGAAAGATATTTGCTACCACAAGATCTTGCAAAAAAAATTTTAAAAAATCATCCCATTGCTTTTGATACTATGCTTTTGATACTTTTCTGGCTTCTCTTTTTTACTTCATTCTCTCTTTTAATGCTTGTTCACTTGGATATTATCAGATCTGAAGATGAGGTGGCGCGCAATAATATTATGCAGAAGATTGGGAGATGAACCCTGAAGCTGGAACAACAGGAATACCTTCCATTACTGCTTAGAACTTCATGGGTGGTCTTCTATTTGCAAACTTGCAGCACAAAGGATGAAATGAGTCCTGTGCATTGCAAAGACTACTGAATTCATGCTGGAATAGTTTCATATGCCATAGTTAGAGTAGAATCAATCCGTATCCAGCCTTTTTCAGTTTCACCTGGATTTAAGTTCATTCAGCACACTTTCTGATTAAATTATATGTAAGAACAAAAACTTCATTTATTTTCAAATGCGAAATCTCCCAATGCATGCCTTTTGTGTAGAAAAAAAATCCGTAATGTGTATATTTGTGAACACTCATTTTGAGCAGGAAACACCATCCCAAGATTAAATGAGTGCCTTCTGGATACTTCTGATCTGCATATTCACCCAGCAAGGTAAATCAGAGTGGTTTGCTTTAAAGCAAGAATGAAAGACTACTCCATGTCTGGAATTATGAAGTGATAACTTCAATGAAAATATACAAAGAAGGAACGTTTTATCATTTACTTTTATTTATTTGTTTCTGTACTGCCTAATAAGCAAAACTCTCTGGGTGAATCACAATAATAAAAGGAAATGATAAAATACACATACAATAAAATTCAGCATCAATTTCCTATTAAAAAATTAAAATAACTAAAACAATTTCAGTAAAAACTAGATCCCTTAAACAGTTGATGCGTCCCATCATATACAATTAAATGCCTTATAGAAGATTGCAATCTTAGCCATATGCCAAAAAGATGACAGTGCTGGTGCCAGGAAGGCCTCATGGGGGAGATCATGCCATGATGAGGGGCCTTCCACTGAAAAGGTCCTTTTCCTTGTCACCCCTGATTCCAGTAGTGCTGAATAGGGTGCTGTTCGCTTTCCTTTTTCCCTCTTCAGCAGACTCAAATGAAACCTTAAAAGTGCCGTTCTTTTATTAAACTGAACTGGTTATGAAACATCATAAGTTTAATTGGTTTAATTGTGTTTTTACTGTGAATTGCTGGATGCTGTGCAATTTTTATCTGTGCTTGTTGTAAACTGTCCTGAGACATTAGTAATGGCATGGTCCATAAAAGCTTAAAATAAGGTTTATAAAAGCTTTGAATAAATAAATAGATAAATAAATAAGTCAGAGTAGTGCTCTCTTTGAGATGCGAGGACAGCAGCTGCCCATGTAAAATTAATTTGAATTTAGACTGAAACTTCCCTTCCTTCCCTCCCCTTCAGAAAATGCTGCCTCTACCTTCAGGTTGGCACCTGCTGCTTGAGGACTGGATGGTGGGAATCCAGCACATTTCTTAATGGGTCTGCTCACTTCACCTGCCATTTCCTGAAAGGGTCAAGGAGTTCTCTCTGTGCCTCCTCTCACTCCAGCCCAAGGTGGGCTGATTCCTATGCTCTGCCTGAGAAATCTCACAAAGTAACCTTGGAATTGCCAAGCGCCCTTCTTCTGGCTCCCCACTCCCTCCTCTGCTGCCTCATCAGAACTGGATGTATCCCTCTGAGCAGACTGCAGTGTGTGAGAGATGGGCCCCCTCTCTGCAGGAAAACCCCCGAAGGGAGGCACCAGGATCGCAGTGGGCAGGTTTGACCTGCAGGCTTGAGGTTGCAACCCCCGCACCAAACTGACCTTTTTAAAGGCTTCCACCTGACCTGCGTCCTTGGAGCAGGCTCCAACCAGCTTTGTGAACTGTACGTACGCATTTATTTTATGTACAGGCATGTATAAACCACTCACATGTAAAGATTTCAAGGTGCTGTTCATGGAGAAATACATACTAGAAAAACAATCCATAAAATCAATTTGCTTTATTGATAATGGGGTGCAGAACTTCAAGCCCAAGGACAAAATCTGTCGCTCTGGCCCCATCTGCTTTCCCTCATGTGCTATTTGGTGATTTCCTGGCATTGGTGTGGTTTTGTACCAGTTCAAAAATGTGGAAAAACCTCTCCTAAGGCATTAGATTTTGGCAGCAAGAATGTTAAGCTAAAATCAACTGGCATTTTTTAGTACTTTGGCTGGGCCCATTTTTGCCTTTGGTCCTGCACATGACTGGAACACAGCTCCCAAGATCTTCTCAGAATTAGAACCTGGTGCTCAGGCTGAAAGGAGCCCTGAATAACAATCTGTATTATCCATAAGAATGAAAGAGCTGCCAGGCTAAGCCGTACCAAGATGGCTTGCATGGATAATGGACATGCCCTCAACATGAGCCTAAATGTAGAACTGCCTGGCACATGTGAATAAGACTTCATAGCATGGGTTCCACTTCACTAAATGCCTTACTCCAAACAATGTAAGAGCAGACCAGGGGAGGACATCGCTGTATGACGAGGGGTCCTCCAGCTCCTCTCAGGGACTAAAAGGTGACAAGGGAAAGGCCGTCTCATCAGAGATGGAAGTTTTTCCCACACGGACCTGATTCACACACTACATTAAATGCATAGCATGAGATGATGGGTTGTTTTACTTTTGTGTAAGCATGTAGGGCCCCAGTCCAGATGAGAGCTTAGACTTTACCAGTCAGCTACTGGTCTTTGTTTTCTCATCCTCCCACTAATCTTGTCCCTCCACCACATGGGGGCTTCAGTGGGGACGGTGGGAGAGTTCGTCCCCTTAAGCTCCTGCATGCAGGGGGTAGGGGTGGATGGCATGCAAAATAGAATGGAAAGTAAAATAAAAAATCATGATAAATAATGATTGTAAAATAATAATGTATTTTAATGATTGTAAGCCGCCCCGAGGCTTATGCGATGGGGCGGCATATAAGTTGTTTAAATAAATAAATAAACCACTAAATAAATTATGATGTATTTTATGCAGTGTGTAGTTTAGTCCACAAACAAAAGAACAACTATCAGAACCACAGAATTTGCCTCGCCGCACTCGCTTTACATTGAACTGGGGTTTGATTTCCATAGCATGATATCCCCGTACTATGTGCACATGAATACATCCTCACAGGAGAGATGGACTTGCAAATATTCAAGCCTGAAACAAGCTCCCCCAGCATGCTCTATGGCAATTTTCATTTAAAAATATATTAGTGTTGTCTAATTAGATCAGGCATTGTGTCTCTGACCAGGAAGATGCAAACCATAACCTGAGCATGCGGTCGATTCCTCTTAAGGGATGGAGCTGCACAGATAGCACCAATATTCACCATATTTCTGATCACAAAGGCTGCTTCTGGGGGAGTTTTGTTAGCACCACATAAGCTTCAATGCTTCCCCAGCCGATGACATTGATTTGGACAGAAAACACTAATTCAGTTCTTGCCAGCAGAGCCGCTTGTCTGTTTGATTACGTTAGACTGACAACTGGTTTTCAGTGTCACTGTTAGGAGCACGTTCCCCAACGCGGTGCAGCGGAGCATGAATTTGGCCGCACCACACTTTCATTTATTTGTTTAATTCCATTCCTCCATTTGCAATTAAGAACAAAGCAATGGTTTGAACTGACAATCCCTTGAAGGGGAGGGCAGGGGAGGGCAGGAGAGGGAGTTTGCAATACAGTTTATGACTTGAATCCAAGATCTATTGTGAGATCTGTTCCCTCCAGACTACAGCTCATCACATTTAACAAGATCTCTTGTTAGTGTTTTCAGGGAGTTATGGGATGCAGGGGACAGAGAATTCCACTTCTGCCAGTATAGCTGATTCTGGATCCAACCCTATATATCCAAATGAAGCACTCCCATTGTTCTATCCAACTCTCTATAATTGGTAATGCTAAACAAATCCAGCTGGAAACACATAGGACACGGCAGGACCAATTGAGTCTTTTAAGGATTCTGTGGATCGTAAAGCATTCTAGGGGGTGTGTGTGTGTGTTTGTTTTTGCAGGAGTGACTAAAACCCTAAAACCCTAAATGGTCCGTTTGCAGTTTAACAAGGAATTCTTTCCAATGCTTAGAGGCCCTACTCATCAGACCGCACTAGGAAGAAAGACTTCTCTGTGTTGGCCTCCACTTCATGGTTTGCTTCATCTATATCTGCTTTTAAAATAATGCTTAAAACATAACTCTGCTCTCTGGCTTTGAACCAAAAACATTCTATATCCTTTGCTGATGTTCAGAGATTAGGAACTGCATTTTATTTTAACAGGCCTATTTAAAAATGTTTTAAATTGAAGCAACATTTATGACTTGCTATTGGATTTTTCCCTGTTGCACTGCAAACTACCGTGGGAATATCACAGTCTCGAAAGGCAGCTAACAAATATATTAAATAAATAAAAACGTTGGTGATGAGTGCAATTTTACACTGCAATTTTAAACTGGTTACCCTGTAATGGCATTCCCCTCAAGGAATCCTGGCGACTGAGATTCCTTTTAGGGAGATCTATTCACTGGCTTTCCCCAACTTCGAGAAGAACAATTCCCTGTGGAGGCAAAGCCCTGGCATTAAAAAAAACAGCTTCTGTTTGCTGTGTAAACAGTGCCCTTTGTTATGCAGACATGCCTCTGGGCTGGTTCCAGCTCCTGGAGTAATTTTATTCACCTCCTGTCAGCCTTAGCATATTTTAATAAGAGTGTGATACAAAACATTTCCCCCAGTTCAATTCATAAAAAGTGTATAGGGAAGTATGGTGGCTGATGGGAGTTGCACACCAACTGGAAATGTGCTAGAAAGCCACACAATTTTCCATCCATCCTGTAAGAATCCATGCTGATACCATTCCACCCCAGCGATGGGAATAATGGGAATTGTAGTCCAATGCCATCAGGAGGACACCTACTAAAGAAGGCTGAGTTTGAGAGGTTTCACATTTTCCTGCATGGATTGTCTCCCATCTAAAATGGAATATGTGCAGCCCAATAATGGTGATCAACTTAGTAGAGATGTCACAAAACTCCTCCTTCCATCAGGGATCATCTTATGTTCTTACAGAATGCCCTTTTTATGTTGACCACTATTTAGCTGTTCCGTT
The DNA here is from genome assembly GCA_023646645.1 of Varanus salvator macromaculatus. Lineage (NCBI taxonomy): Eukaryota > Metazoa > Chordata > Lepidosauria > Squamata > Varanidae > Varanus > Varanus salvator. The sequence goes on along the minus strand of JAIXND010000771.1, from coordinate 14,040,191 downwards.
CTTCTCTCTCACTGATGGGAAACCAGTTTTCTAGATTGTGTAGCTCCTTGGGAGGTAGCTGGCAGATAAGGGAAAACTGCCCAGAAGCTAAGTTTCTGAGAACCAGTAAAAGGTACAGTTCAAATGGAATGATAATCCAGGATTTGTTTTCTTTAATTACAAACAAGTACCTAAAAAAGCATAGATCTGCCTGTGGATTGGTTAGCACGCAATGCAATCGAGGCACTTTGACAGGTCTCTCCCACAAGAAGTCGGAGAAAGAATCCATTATTTCTTCCTGGATTCTTTTTCTAGTGTGTTGGTGGATAAACGAGCCAGAATTCCTAGTTTGCACAGCATACCAAATGGTGGATGATAGTCTGTGGTTTCTTTAGCTAGTCCTCCCCATTATGACCGGTTTATACTGCCTCATTTACAATAATCTAGGCTTTAAAAATGAATATTGTCACTTGCAAATAGGGCAACACTGTGTGCTTGTGTCCATCATTCTCATGAGTGCATTAGAAGTCAAGGACATCAGTGAAAGCAATACTGAATTAACTCTTATTAACAGGATAGTAAGTTTTTGAGTTAGACAGAACTCTTTGTGTAAAAAGTACACTCATTTTCTTTGAATTACATTTCATTAGTTCAGATAACCAATCTATAGACTTCTTGTTTTGTGTAGATGAAGAACTATAATTTTCACTGCCTATAAAACACCCACAGTATAAGTCTATTTTATTACATGGAATTAATAATATTTAAAACCTGTCTCAAGAAGGCTCTTCAAAATCATCAAGGGCATTTCTAAATTAACCTGTTGTTCCAAAATGTTCTGGCAATAATAATCCAAGGCGAGTCAGCCAATTTTATATTAACATTCCCATGATTTTACATATGTAAGAAGTAGCACAAGCTTTAAACTGTACCAGCAGCAAAAGGTAGACTTGTCTCCTTAAACAGCCTTTCCCAGGGTAATCAAACCTTGAAGTCTTTGTTTCATGAAACATAGCCCCTTTCTTGCCAAGTCTCGCCATTTTAACACAAAGCACATGATGATTAATATGTTTTTCTATTATAATAACCCCAAACAGATAGATACACACCATGTTTGGAGCAGAGTGGATTCCAGCAGATGCATCAGGTGGGTTTTTAATCTCTTCTACCCAGCCTGCTTCTTTCAGAATTCCCAGGCCTTTCTCCTTACATAGCTGTCAGTCCCATGGTGAAAAATACAGCTGCAGCACTTAAATTCAGAAAGTGGTAGTAGTAAGCAAGTAAGTTAAGAGTACAATTCTACACCTAGTTAGATAAGAAAAAGTCCTGAAGCTACCAGCATTCCCCAGCCTATTTTCCAGCACCAATGCGTAACTGCAAAAACCAGCCAAAAGCATTTCGAAGGGCTGAAAAAGTGAAAAAGAGCCTAGATGCAAGAGTAACAAAAAAAATATTAAAAAATCAGGATGTCTGATCATGGATGTCTTACATCCTCGGGTCTGCAAGCGAGCCAGAACATTTCAGCCTCAACCCTTTGATCTCTAGTAGGGGACTTGGAATACTGACCAGGTTCATGGGGTTGCTATGTGAACAACTGAAATAAGTGCACCAGTTTTGGGTGGACACATTTGCATTGCCAAAAGACAAAAAATCCAGTTTAAAAATAGTGCTAACTACTGATGGGACCCAGAGTACCTCCTCTCCCTTCTTTGGGTTGTTTGCCATTGAGGCCACCCGGGACCGATCACTTGTGTAGCAGAGGCTGTCTTCAAACAGAGGTCTGCCTTCTGACAGTCCTTCAAATAGAGAACTGTCCTATAGGACGTAGGTCACATGGCCACCCTCAGAAAGTACCCTCATATCATGCACATTATTGGATTGCCCAGCTTTGGTCAAACTGTCCATGGGGAAGGCCATGTAGAAATGAGGACATGCCTGCTGGGAGTGCAGAGGGAGGGCACCCTTCAGTCAGCCCAGCCTCAAATCACATTTGAAGGTAGGAGCTGAGGCTCTCGGTTATTCTATGGCTATCTAGTTTGCACCCCAGCTTCCTTATATTCACCTCAGACTTTGAATTTTTTTTAGTCTCGCTTACTGCATCATAAACTTGGGAAGATTTTATTGTTTCAAGGTCAAAAATGTATAAGTATTTTTGTGCACATTTCTTGTAATACATGCATTTTCCCTAATATACACATTTTTGCAAGCAACTTTCCTAATATTATATGTGCTTAACATTATTTTCTCTACACATTCATACATAGTTTTGATTGGAAAACTGCACAGCAAATATAGAGATGAATTTCAAAGGATAACTGGGTTTAGTTTGCAAATGTGATGTTAGGGAAATTCAGAATGAATTTCTTCCCTATTCCCAGGCACCAGTATTTTTTTAATGAATTTTTTATATAGGGTCAGCTCCCATGTTTCAATTTCGAGCTGTTTCAAACAGGGACCAAGAGAGGCGTACTTCTTATACTAGGAAATTCTGCAGAATTTTAACTTTTTGTCTGTGCCGCTGCTCTGTGAAGGACTTAGCAATGGCTGAGCTTTCCAGCTTTTGCTGCCAGCACAGTTGGTCTGACACATCATCATTTTTTTCTGCCAGCTAATTCAGATGTCAAAAGTTCCAATCCCATAAATATTTAGACAGAAGGCTGCTTTTAATGTGAGAGACTCCCAGAATCTACATTTCAGCAGCGTCTTCCAGACGCTTGTTTCTTTTTGCCAAATGAAATTAGCGATTTATCATTTTAACTGGTTCTCAGTTAAATAATGACTCAGGTAACAATCATTACCTATCTAGTCAGCAGAACTCAGATGCTCTGCTAGGAAAAAATGTATACTGTAACTTACTGACCTAATTAATGGATACCCTGGATACACTTATGATTTTATTATAAGATTCCATCATCTGTTTTTATTATGTGTTTATTAAAAAAAAAAAAAACCTTACAATGACAAGATCTTGGGAGAGTCATCAGATTGCCCTTTTTGTAGAGTAAAATATGCAGTTGCAACAGTGCCCAAGGAGCAGTAAAGAAAGGCAAATTTTTAGAAAAAGAAAATTGAGATTTAGGATTGCATAGAAGTAAAAAAATGAGATTGGGAATAAGCAAATTCTCATTTTTCAAATTCTATCCCTTCATATTAATCCCTAAGTGGTATTAGGCTACAACTACATGGCCCTAGGAGGGTAGGACCAAAGGTCATGGAATTTTTGAGATCTTTCTCTCTGAGAGCTGAGAAAGAAGTCTGCCCTTGGAAAGGAAGAATAAATTTTGTTAGACTCCTCAGTGATGCTTGGAAAGCTCTTCAGTCAATGCTCTATAAATGTTCAAGTTTCAGCACCGCACCAAGCAAAAAGGAAGCCTCATGGGTAGATCTAAATGGTGCAAAGCCTTCTCATTTCCCTGACACCTTCCTGGATTGTCCACTTTGTGAAGGCATCACCCATTTAGGGATGTGTAAGTGGCAGCCCTACATTATGCCTTGGTGAGCTGCATCCCATCGTGGCATCTAATATGTGTACCTCTGTTTGGATGCAGAAACAAGTGATTTTCAAGTTTCCCAAAATTCTCCAAGCATCAACTCAATCCTTGCCTCTCCTTGATTTACACTTGCATTTGCCTGTTTGTTCAGTGCACACAGGAAAATTGTGCAAGACTAATATGATTAAATGTGAAAATTGTGCAGCAATTTGTACAATTTTTTTCCCATAAAGCATGAAATGGAATATTTCTAAAGCTGCAGAAGTGTGGATTTTTTTCATCAAAATGTGTGTATTTTTCAAATATGAGTGGAAGTTCAAGAACTTACAAAGAATTTCAGATAATGTGTTTTCCTGCTCACATTCACATTCAGGCTTTTTATCAGGCTATGTGTATGTTTTCTGAGCAGAAATGAAATGTTTGTACATGCCTGCCAGAATATCATGCTTGTAAGAATATACTTGCCAATGTTTCAATGTATGTGCAACACCTCTTGGGTGTATATCAACAAATGCCTTCTGAGAAGTTGCTCTCTGAAAATGTGTGTGTGTAACTGCTGGATTCCAAAAACTGAGATGACTTGAGAACATATCAAAAACATGTGTTGCCTATGTATGGATTACAAGACGCTATGGATGATCCTGATATGTTGCTTCAGCATTTGATTGTCCTGATGTGTAATGTGCATTGTGTCCAAGGAGCGACTATTATGACAGAACATGGAAACAGACTGGTTTCCCATAGACAAAGGCATCAGACAAAGGCATATTTTATCTCTCTATCTGTAAGCTGTGTATTACAAGGATCAAGATCAGAGCAAGGAGTGAAAATTGACAGACAATACATCAATAAGTTAAGATATGCAGATCTTAGATCTTATCAATGCAGCAGAAAGCAGCATGGAATTAAAATGACTCCTGAAAGAAGAAAGTGCAAAAACAAGACTGAAGTTGAACATTCAGGAAACAAAAATCTTGACTACAGAAGTATTATGAACTTTCAGGTCAGCAATGAAGACATTAAAATCTTGAAAGATTGTTAATACTTTGGCTCAGGCATCAATTCAAAGATAAACTAGAGGCAAGAAATTCAAAGACTGATCCTTGGGAGGGCAGCAATGAAAGAACTAGAAAAGATAATCAAATGTAAGGATATTTCACTGGAGACCAAGGCCAAGATCATCCACACTCTTGTATCCCTGATCACTGTATATGGGTGCAAAAACTGGACAGTGAAAAAAGCTGACAGGAATAAAATCAATGCATGCAAAACATTGTGCCAGAGGAAAGCTTTGGAAATACCCCAAACTGACAGAAAGAGTAATGAGTGTGATCAAATTAATCCAGAACTTTCCCTGAAAGCAGAAATGACAAACTGAAGCTGTCATACTTCGGACATATCATGAGAAGGCAAGACTCACTGGAGAAAGACTATAATGCTAGGGAAAGTTGAAGGCAGAAGAAGAAAAGAAAGACTGAATAAGAGATGGATGCATCCCATAAAGGAAGCCAAAATCCTGAATGTATAAGAGCTGAGCAGAGCTATCAAGGAGAGGATGTTTTGGAGGGTGTTCACTCATTTGGTCACTGTAAGTCAGAGACATTATGGCACACAAGAACAAAAATTGCATTACAGGTATTTCTTCCTCTAGCAAGGAACCCAAAGTTGTTTACATGATCCGCCTCCTACTCCTCTTCTCCATTTTATTCTTACAACAACAATAACTGCCCTGTGAGGTAGAATTGGCTGAGAGTCTGTGAATGGCTAAATGTCACCCAATGATCTCTGTGGCCAAGAATAATCAATTCTTTATGCATAATTAGCAATATTTATGTACCACTTTGCAGCTGAAACAAAATTTTTTAAAACATCCTAGTGTTAAGGCTTGATGTATCTCAGAGGGGAGATCATTCCACAGGGTAAGCACCCCTGTAGGGAAGGCTCATCTCAGTTCCAGTGCCAAACATACATCTATAGGCTGCAGGACAGACAGCAAGGCCTTCTCCAGAGATCATGGGTGTCCAGGAGGTTGGCACAGCAAGAGATGTCCCCTGAATTGATCTGATGCATGTTTTGCATTTGACTGCAGCACCTTAAACCTAAGACTTAACAGACTGGTGGTTGGGGGGATTCTGTTACATTTAACAGGAAGGTGTTCTGGCCATTGAACTCATGGCTGCATTTTGTCCTAGCATCTGCTTTTGAGTAAGCAAGGGCTCCAGTCCAAGCCCACAAGAACAGCCTTTAGTGCAGCATAGTGATTCAGCCTCAAGGTAACCAGTGCAGGGATAGCCAGGCTCACATTGCACAGTGGCCTGGCAATTTGTGTAGAAGAATGGGCTTGCTTTGAAGAGTTCAAGAGACAAACTCTGGCAAAAGGTGGAGCTTTCTGCTACCTACCCAGGGTGCCCAATTATGCATCACCAAAAAGCAGATCAAGAGAAAACACCAATATGCAAAATATGCATATCCTAATTTGTATGTATAGATGCAAAATTGAAAATAATTATATTTCAATAGTAATGCAACATATCTTGTTCTCTGCCCAGGTGACCTGTATACCGATGAAGTCTGCAGCCCCTGCCCCAAATGTTGATGGGCAACTCAGTCTTGACCCTCTCTTCTTATGGTCCTTACATTTAAAGCACACTTGGATTTGATAGCACTTCAAATAAAGGATGCTTTCAAATAGAGGACTGTCCTCTTCAAAGCAGCACAGCTGGGCACTAGAGCACTCCTGCAAAGTCTTTGGTGTACTATATCTTGCCGTTACTTTAAGACTACTGGCCAAGGGAGACTTCTGCTAGAAGTAGAAGGAACTTTGTATCTAAGCTTATGTTGTCAGTATAAGCCAGCTGTTGTAACTTAGTAAATACATCACGCATAGATCTTATTATTCATCATGGTGTCTTAACTCCCCCACTTCCCTGGTTGCTTTCCGATGGACTGGTGTTGCACCATGCTATCCTGCCAAGCAGCTGGAGAAGTCAGAACAAAGCTGCACTCTTGCTGGGTGATTAGCCTTTCTTCCAGTTGCTGAGATCCAGACTTCCACAAAGGCATTGTCTTCCATTCTGGAGCGCCTCTCCTCTCCTTCGGATTGCACAAAGGGCAGGACAATGTTCAGCTCCTCCACTTCCCAGACTGAAAGATGCACGCACATGGCATTTAAAAAGCAGGATTGAGCAACGCCAACGTGGGCGACTCAAATCCACCCATTAAAATGGAGCTCTCTGATCAAGAAGCAGATAAATGCTACTCCTAATGGGATTGGTGCCAAGCCCAATTAAGTTTTGCATAACATGCATCTTTGGTGATCTTGATTTATTAGCTTTGTTAGAAGAAAGCAATAATAATAAAAAAGGGCTGGTTGATCATGTCTCCATGGAAGGAGTGCTGGTATCTCCTAGCTGGTGTGCAGGACATTGAGACCCACATTTGCATGGCTTGGCCTATCAAGGTGGCTGGGGTCAGGCGGGGGGGCTGGGACTGGAGCCCAATCTAACTCCATTTTCCTTGGCTGCTTTGTACTTTCCTAAATCCCCTTTGGCTCTGTACCTGTGGCTGGAACTTATACAAGGCCACCCAAGATGGAGATCTCCTCACCCAGCTCTAACCCCTCCTTCCCTCTTGCTATCCCTCTCTCTCCCACTCTCTCTCATTCATCAACATTATGGGCCATTATAATCTGGTCATAGACACATCCACCTTAGTACGCTGCAGGAGATGAGGATTAACACTCCGAAACAGCTCTTCTTCAAGTGGTTTCCAGTTGGAGCAAACACAACAAAAGATCACATGATTCTTGGCCTGCTGTGCAAAGTCACACCTAGGGATAGGGAGGTGGCACCTAAGACTGAGCCATGAGAAGAACAAAGACTTAAAATGCAGGTGTGGTTTCCAGTCGTTTTTTTCCTGCCACAGTGTTTCCTAGCATGATGCCTTCCAGGCCTGTTGGACTACAATGCCCATAGTGCCACGGCTCACTAGCCCAAAAAATCTGTTGGACACCAACTCTGTTGGAAATGATAGACCAATACTTTTGGTCAGGGAAGGGTGCTTTAGAGCTCAAATGGATCTTGACCAACTGATCAATGTTGCTGCCAGTTGGAATGCCCACCTTCAAATGTACATACATTGGTTGTTGTTGTTGTTGTTAGTCACGAAGTCATGTCCGACCCATTGCGACACTATGGACAACACTCCTTCAGGCCTTCCTGTCCTCCACCATCTCCCGGAGTCCACCTAAGCTCACACAGCCTCAGTGATGCCATCTAGTCACCTCATCCTCTGCCGTCCCCTCCTTCTTTTGCCATCTATTGTTCCCAGCATTAGGCTCTTCTCCAGGGAGTCCTTCCTTCTCATTAGGTGGCCAAAGTATTTGAGTTTCATCTTCAGGATCTGGCCTTCTAAAGAGAAGTCAGGGTTGATCTCCTCTAGGACTGACTGGTTTGACCACCTTGCGGTCTAAGGGACTCGCAGGGGTTTCCTCCAGCACCACAGTTCAAAGGCCTCAATCCTTTTGCGCTTGGCCTTCCTTATGGTCCAGCTTTCACAGCCATACATTGCAACTGGGAAAACCATAGCCTTGACTATATGCACTATTTGTTGACTATTTGTTGGCAGGGTGATGTCTCTGCTTTTTAGTATGCTGTCTAGATTTGCCATTGGTAGCTTCTCTCTAAATTATAAGCACAGATGATGGTGCAGAGGTGCCAGGAAATCTAAACATTGTATGGGTACAGCAATTTAACATCTCTTTGGACATGTGCAGCAGCCATTCTGCATTCATGTTGTGAGCCGCCCCGAGGCTTGTGGCAAGGGGCGGCCTATAAATTTCCAAATAAATAAATAAATAAATAAACCAAAATGGCAGTGTTCGTGGCAACAGAATCAACAGCATCTTGGAAATGAGTGCTGTTCACTTTCCATATTGGCCTTTTGGATTGTCAGGGGTTTTCCAGTATGGGCAGTCTTGAAACCTTCAACACTACCTATTGATTGCACAGTGAGGTATACTTTATTCTCTTTTTTATTTTAACATAAAATTGCAAAATAGTGAGAATTGCAACCTGACCAAAGAAATGTTTGTCCATTAATTATACACATTTTAGCCTCTTTATTCATTAAGTCACCAATCCTATACAGATTCACCTAGAAATGCATCTTTTGAATAGACATACAAAGGATTGTTGTGTAATTAGTTAATAAATTTTCATCCAGATAGAACTTTAAAAACCAAACATTACAAGACTTGGAAGATGACAAAGGAGAGAGACACAATTGACCCCCATCCCTAGAACAATCTGCCCAATGAGGAACACTTGGGACCAACATTATATTTTCAATGCCATGTTAGAACCTCCTCTACTTATAAATAAATTTTTTAAAAAATCGAATAAAAAATACTTTGCAACATTTGTGAGCATTTGATAAGGGTTCTTATTTTGTATTTATTTATTTAAAAAATTTCTATACCATTATTATTTTCAGAAAAAATCTCAAGACAGTTTAACATAATAACAAGATAAAACTGATTCAGATCATAGTGGTTATAATGAACCAATTCATTATAAAACGCAATTCAGGTCTTGGGTTTCTTGTTGCTGATAGTTAAATTTGTTAAACATGAGTGTGTTTGTATGTGCATGTTACTCATGCTGCCTGTTTATAGGTGGTTATGAAAATGATTTTTATATAATGTACAATTATATAATGTAAGGTTTTTGATCTTTAGAAACTATTCAGAGAGTTTGGGCAATTAGCCAGCATAGGGATGTACTAGATAAAATGAAATTAAATATTATCCAAACGTTTTTTTCTACTTGGTAATGGGGGAAGGTAAATTTCTATCTATTTAAAATTGTTTCCAGGCCCACCTTTATGGGTAGCATACCTCTTCAGAGATGCTACTGGGCACCCATTTCTATGTTACAGACACCTGTATTAAGAATAACATCCTAAGAAATATCCTAATTAGCTTGGTGACCTGTTTGTCAGTTAATGCACTTGCACTGGTGTATCTAGCCAGTACATTGATTAAAGTCATAATGCCTTAATGCATACCTATAGATCTGTAGGCTGACAAAATAATATTCATCCAGGCCTGAAAGTAATGACAAATGTGTGTTGAATTAGTAAGGGATTTGGGGTAATTAGGGCCTCTTGGGTTTTTCCTCTCATACACACAGGGAAGGATACCAATAAATGTGTTTACTGCTGCATTACAAACAGCTTGAATTTAGACGATCACACACTGACAAGTCAAACTGCTCAGAAAATGCCTCTGAAAATTCTCCCAGGAATTATCTGGCACAGCATTTCACATGACAACTAAATAACAGAATGATCACTATCAGCTCTGCCATCAGTCGCAGAGGCAATAGGTGTGAAGTAAATGATTTATGAGTTAGTTCAAGTAACTGTGAAAAAGAAAGGTGTATGTTTGGTGGAGTGGGGAAAGCATCCACCACTGAATCCACACTGAGGAGCTAAATGGATGGGGGTGGGAATGCCATTTCAGAAAAATCTATGTTTTGGGGACATACAGGGCTTGTAATAATGGAGTGAACACACACTAGAGTGGCAGGGTGCCCTATTTTGCAGTTGACAGTCCTCTGCTGGAAGGCTTCATCTGGTTGAGCTGCTGCCTAGTTCAAACCCAGGGAAAGGGTCATAAGAAAAAAAAGAACAATCAGTTCCCTGCACTTGCCCATTAAGAGTTGGCATCTGTAAGCAGACTGAGTAGGCACATGGGTTACATGGTCACAGTCTTCCCATATATGACGTGATGCACTGTAGTCCAACTTGCATTTCAGAATTTTTTTCTAAACATGTATCTGTACAAACTGCATGGTAAAGCGTACTCTTTTCTTGGCACGCAAATTCATCTCAACTTTACCACCTTGTCTTGGTGATGCATTTCCTCTTGATTTGCAAATGGCTTCCTTAATTCACAGGATTAGGAAATGATGTCTGCTGTTTCAGAAGTGCATTAGGGGGTAGTCCTCACAAGTAGGAGAAGGAGGTCAGCTCTTTGGTTATCACCACAGACTAAAAACTTTAAGCTGTGAGCTGTAAGTGAGAATCACCAAGTGATGAAATGATCGAATGATGTTCACGCATGTATGAAACTGAACATAGTTTACTAGGTGTAGAGATAGAGCTCTATAATAAAATAAAAAATAAATATGATATAATTAATATAGTTTAATATTTCATATGGGACAATATATAGGCTACAGAATGAGATCTACCACTTCTTTATTCCTGTGCATTAGCAAATACTGCCAAACATTACCTTTGCATCCCTTCTCATTTAAATTAATAAGAATTCAAACAACAGGCAGTGCAATGCAATGAGGGTGCCAAACTCAGAAGATTACAGCTTCCCATGCATAGCAGGAAGGGCCTGGAGGTGAAGGTGACTCACACTCAGATGACCAATTTCAACCTTCTAAATTTTTGGCCATGGAGAGTGACAAAAGAAGACTGAGAGAACCCCAGGATAATGTTCGTGGTTGCAGAGATGTCTCTTCCCTTCCTGGCCTCAAAGGCCTGCTTCTTGAAGCCCCTCTTGTTTCTTCAGAGCTGCAACCAGGACCATCCTTTTCAAGCTGGCTGTGAGGGGAGGGAGGTCATTCCAAGTCCAGAATGTTTCCCAGGCTGGAGCTTGGGACTCCGAATTATCCTGTGGCCAACTCTGTCTAGCTGCCACGGGATTACACTGCACATTACACTGCTCATGAAACTATGAACAGCTTGCTGCATGTGGAGATAGATTTATTGTTCCACATATTAGATTAAGTTAGATTAGATTAGGACGATAAAATAGCTATGGAAAAAAACTTAATGCTCCCTCCGCTTCATGTGCATTAGCAAATGCTGCCAAATGTTATCATGCCAAATATTAATTGATATTAATTGAAACATTTAGAGATTTCGAGGTAGCTAGATGGAGGGGATGCAGTAGATGTGGTTTACCTGGGTTTCAGCAAGGCTTTTGACAAAGTGCCCCATGATATCCTGGTGGAGAAACTGAGGAGTTTTGGGATACACCAAAGCACTGTCCGGTGGATTAGGGCATGGTTGCCTGACCGAAAGCAGAGGGTAACCATTAGTGGGGAATCATCGGAATGGCAGTCAGTGACAAGCAGGGTCCACCCAGGGGTCTGTCCTGGGGCTGATCCTGTTTAATCTTTTCATCAATGACATGGAAGAAGGGGTGAACAGTCTGCTGATCAAATTCGCAGACGATACTAAAACTGGGGCATTGGCCACAACTGAGGGGAAGGTACTCCAGATTCCAAAAGGATCTGGACAGACTATGGAAGGACTATGGCAGGAGACAACAGGATGGCGTTCAATGTGGATAAGTGCAAGGTCTTGTACTTGGGGCATAGGAATGGGTGTCACAAGTACAGGTTAGAAGAGAAGTGGCTGGAGAGCAGCACTTGTGAAAGGGACCTGGTTGACTGCAGGCTAAACATGAGTCAGCAGTGTGATGCAGTGGTTAAGAGGGCAAACGCCACCCTTGGTTGCATAGCCAGAAGTGTGGCTTCTAGATCCAGAGAAGTATTACAACCACTCTATATGACTCTGGTGCACCTGCAACTGGAGTATTGTGTTCAGTTTTGGGCCCCTCAATACAGGAAGAATATAGCCAGGTAAGAGTCAGTGCAGCGTAGGGCCACAAGGTTGGTGGCCGGTTTGCAGAGGATGGGGTATGAGGTGAGACTGAGGGAACTGGGTCTCTTCAGCCTGGAGAAGAGGAGACTCAGAGGGCATCTGTTGGCGACATGCAGGTATGTGAGGGGATGTCACATGGAGGTGGGTAGAGACCTGTTCTCCCCTGCAGAGGAAAGCAGGACGTGCTCCAAAAGAGCAACGCTCAGGGAACCCAGGTTCCATTTAGATGCCAGGAAGCATTTTCTGACAGTTAGGACCCCGAGGGTATGGAATGGGCTTCCATGGGAGGTGGTTGAGGCCCCATCGGTGAGGGTGTTCAAAGATAGGCTAGACATGCACATGGTGGGCATGTTGTGAGTGGAGCCAGCTGGAGCCGGGAGTCAGACTAGATGGCCTGGGAGGCATCTTCTGACTCGCTCTGTTTCTATGTTTCTTCTTGGCACTACCACCATTGCCTGGCCCAGAGGAGCAAGCAGGTGAACAATGGTGAAGAAAAGGAGCAAGTCCAGGTGCTTCTTGCCAGTGTGTCCTGGCCAGGATGTGGGCTTTCAGTGCTCCGCTTGATGCTGGTTCTGCCTTACAGGTAGACTTGTGTCTAGCCAGTGTGGCCATGTGTCTTCTTTTACAGAGGACAGCCCTATATATGCATAGTGGCCCTAGGAATGTCCTCTATTTTGAAGAGGTCATCTGGTCTAGTCCAGCTCCAGTTGAAAGAGTTGGTGGCTCTTTTTTGCCCTCCTCCTTGTGGTTCAGGCAGGTTGTTTGTATGATTATCCATTTATCCATTTGTAAGACACAAGATGGAGCTCTCCTTAAAGGGCCAACTGCTTCAGAGATGGTGAAGATGTGTCTCGGTGGCATTCCAGGCTCCAGCCTATCCAAACCATGCACCGATGCATTTGTCAGTCAGTATGCAGAAATGGACTCTCTTCTCCCTCTTCCCCACTGCCTCCCATCAATGTTCAGCTCTGGAAAGGAACAGGGAGAGATTTTATTTCCTCACCGAGAAGGAAGGATTGTGTTATGTGTTATGTCCTATTCATAGGCAGGGATACCCATGTGCAAGCTCTCCCCTATCATGTAGCATCTGAAAACAGCTACTGGTTATGGGTTTTCATGAGTTCAGTATTAACTCAGAATTAAACCCTGCACTGAACTCCCCAAATCAAGCCATTTCTTCAAAAGCTGCTCTTTTCTCACTTATGCCCAACAGCAGAAGTTGTGGTTCAATAGCCTGGGTACAGTGTGTTTCTTGTTGTTTTCCTTAAAATGACCTCCTAGCTAACTCCGGACTGGGAACATCTTCTTCTTTCTGTTACTCTGCCTTTGGCAGAATATAAAATAATACAGTTGGGAGATGTTTCTCGGTTGTGGTTTTATATGGAATGATTGGGTTGAGTTCAGGGCCAATTCATGCAATTGAATGTCTCGTCTGGAGAGTACGGTTTATGCGGAGTGTTTAGATTCCCTTTCCCTAACCCAGTGCTCTCTAGATGTGTTGTACGGTTCTCATAGGCCCCAGTCAGTCATCCATGAGCCCTTGGCCACAGATCAGAATTCTGGGAGCTATGCTCCAAAATATCTGGAAGGCACCAACATAAGGAAAGCGGAGATATGGTATAACTAGGCTATGATTATACAATTACATGGACTTGACCACTGTTTGGAGGGCCACTGAGAGTGCAATTTTCTGGGAAACAGCCAAACCAAACATCATGCATAGCTGAGCTATGGGTGTGAGGCTTATTTACTCCAGAGTAAGCACATGTGACTCTGATTGGGATCAGGACTGCAGTGTTTGGGGTGTCAGGTGGGGCTGGATTTAAGTTTCCCCACCCGTTTTCATCTCAATTCTATCCTCATAGGGAATGATAAAAAATACTCAGATGAACTCTGTGGTAAATAAATCAGGAATGGCTGAGTAATACCTGATTGAAAAGGCATTTGTCCCAGAGCATGCGCCTCCTGTGCCCTGTTCCTGAGCAGAGGCACTGATTCTGGAGAGAAGCAGGGCGCACTGTAGGGGCTTACTCCACGTGTCCCATTCCTCTGCAGAATGAAGCTCCTGGTAGCCGCATTCGTTTGGGGGATCAAGGCACTAGCATGCCACCACCTTATTTTGTATCTGGACATCAGGGGCCACTTCCATTGTAGTTGGGCAGGGATACAGCCCCTACGATGCTGAGCAAGGAAAGCTGTCTAACCACTAGAAGTGGCCCACTCCTGGGTTAACTCTTGCCTGTTCAACAAGTGCTTATTAGCTTTGTACTTTTCACTTTGATGTAGTTTCCCCAGTAAAAATCCTGGCAACGGTAGCTTGGTGCAGCTGGCAAGAAGCCTCTGTTAGATATTCTTTTCTTCTTCCAAGTTCTTTAAAAGTCTACAAGTGAAGCAGCCATGGGGCCCACACCCCCTATTCTTTGCAGTCCTTCACATACTTAGAAGTAAGACCACTTAAACTCCATAGGAATGCCTTCCCCTACCCAGAGCCATCCAGATGTGTATTACAGCTCCTAACATCCCACAGTCATCAGACCTGGCTGTGACCTTGTATGAGTTGAAGGTGAAGACATCTGAAGGATTTCAAGTTGAGGGACACCACAAGAGGACTGCCTTCTGCCTAGGCAGACATGACATGTCGCATGACAACCTTCCACCAGCTGAAGTCACCCCTTCCATGGCAAGGTTAACAGTACTGGAGCCCTGCCCTCCTCTGCACCTGGCCGCTCAGGTTTCCCAAAAGTAGGTATGATGCTTTGCCCTTGAAGTTCTGCTTCAGGGAAATTCAGAATAAAGGCACGGGATCCCTGTCACCTGTCCTTTAAGAGGACATTGAAAAACAGCACCTTCTGATCTTCACCTTTTCCTCTGCAGCAGTCATGTATTATGGGTGTTGTTTCAGATGACCTCAAAAGCAGCTTCCAGCCTCTGACATGGGTGGCTCCTGGTATTATTTATTTTTATTTAATTTAAAACATTTATATACTGTCCAATATTTCAATAAAATCTCAAGACAGTTTACAAAAACAAGAACAACTATAATAACACAACAGCACTTCAATAAAAGCTCAGTTTACAACATATAAAATATATAATAAAACCATTCAAATGTCAAAATACTGAGAAAATAAAAAGGTTTTTCCCTGGCACCAAAAAGAATATTTATTTATTTATAAAAATTTGTATGCCATCCATTACTTGCATCTCTGGAAGGCTTACAGCATAGGTCAAGATAAAATAAATAAATTGACAATTCCACTCTGGCTGCAAATTAATAAAATACAAACAATAAAACCCAGTTCCCATTAAAACATATTAAAATATTGATTAAATAAAAAGGTCTTAAGAGTTGGCAACAGGTGCACCCTTCTAGGGAGCAAATTCTCCAGTCAGGGAGCTACCACTGAGAAGGTCTTTCTCCTTGTAAGCCTCTTTCAAAGAGCCCCTGAAATAGGACATCCACAGATGATCTTCAGATCCAGCAGGTGTATATGGAAGGAGCTATCCAGGCCCTAAACCTTTAGGGCTTTATATGTCAGTGTTAAGACCTTAAATTGGGCCCACACTTCATTTGGTAACTAGTAGAGATAATGCAGAACTGGTGTTACATGCTCTTGTCTACCAGTCCTAGTCAGCAGCTGCTGTACCAATTGAAGTATCCAGTCCATTTTCAAGGGTAGCCCCACACAGAACATGTTACAATGGTCCACATGGGAGGTTACCAGAGTGTGGATTACTGCTGCTAGACTCTGCCTGTCCAGATAAAGGACTCTGCTTGTGTGTGAAAGTTGGACATACAGGGCAGAAAGTGAAAGTAAAGCATTTAAAAAAACAGAATGTACCTCCTGGCTGATTATGGTATGGATTGATTCAGGCCTCAGCATGTCAGTAGTACCTTAGCTCCAGATGGCCTTCATTTCATTTTCGCGTGGTTATTTGCGTGTTTACTCCATCCTCTCAACTGCTTGCAATCCCATCAAGGCCTGTGTCAGGCTCTGTTTTAACCAGCTTAGCATTTGGCTCAGCACCATTAAGCTGGATATGGAGAATGAGAAGATGAACACAGCTTGGCGTCTCCTTGCTCTTTGGTTTAGCTGCATAATTACATAATTGGGTTGATTTCAGTTTCTGTTAACTTGATTGCTAGGAGGGACTATGTGTGTGATAGTTGTTGGCTTCTTTTTTCTTTTCCAGAGACGCTGCAAAGATACAAATCAACAGCTTTCTTGATAAAAGAAATCCTTAGCTCTGCTATGAAAGCCACCATAGCTCATTAAACCTTCAAGGATCTCAAAAATCTAATTTAGTAAGGATTTGCATGGCTCACACCTGGAAGATGGCACCAAATACTTGACTAGAGTATAATTATGCTGTGGGATATTCCAAGCAGAAATTCATCATGGAGGGTGTGTGTGGAATTCTGGGCATACTTACTCATCCTCTCAGGCAGAATAACTTTTAAGAATGTGACCCTGTATGGCTAGATTTACTTTAAACCACAGTCTGAAAAGGGGTTATCTTGGGGCACTTAAATAAAGTCCAGATGGGTTCATATATGGGAAAGCTTCACCAGGGGAAACAACCAGGAAAATCCACTATGGTGTGCTTTGTTCCTCACACAGAAGACACTGCTTCTCAGTTCACACTACAAAATCTGTGGAAAACTCAGTTACTCATGACTTTCTAAGTATACAAGACACTCTGCATTAGGGATGGGTAAATCTGTCAATTCATTTACATTCATTTTCTTTTTCCAAAGTTAAGTTTCTTCTAAGCAGTTTCCAAACTAGTTTGCAATTCTCTTTCAAGTGCGAAAAAAGTATTTTCAGACCCATTTAACAAACTAAACATTTTTCTAATCATACATATTTTTACATGTGATTTCCCTAAGAAAAAGTGGTTTTGTGCAACTTTCTCTCCAATATTCACTATTCTCTATGCACTTTTCTGTACTATTTCATGTTTACATTTTTGATGTGGAATCTTTGATTGCAAACTTCAGAAAAGTATCACTGTAGATGTTTACTTATGTTCTGGTTTGTGTACAGCAGAGGGCATTTTCACAGTCTACAGAGTGCCCTGAATTTTTTGTTTAAATAAAATAACAATGGTGTCTGTGCCACTATGAAGTACTAAAGGGGTCACATTTTACTTACTTTCAAGGTCAATATCACTCTTTCAGCACTTCATAGCAGCTACTGTACAGATTCAGATAGAAATGTGAATTATATTTTTAAATGTTAATTATACTTAAGTTATTAAATTTTATATTTTAAGTTTCATTTTTTAAATTGCCCAGATAGCTTCAGTTGAAAAGTTATAGAAATTAACTACACAAATAAATCTAAATAATGTTTTCTCCTGTTCCTAGCTCACACACATGGTCTTAATAATTCTGACTACAGGCAGTGAAGGTTCAGTACTCTTTATTTGAGAGGAGGAGCTGAAATCTGGAGGCATACAAAAGAAGGTCTTTGCTGGGGAGTTCCTCATTCACAGCTTGCTCTCTTAAACACAAAACTGCGCTCCTCTAAGGAAGCTTTTCTGATATTTCCATTATCTTTGACCTGACTAAAGCTTCTGAATTGGAGGCCCCATATGTCGACCTGCTCCTTTCTCAGGAATGTAAGAACTATGCCTATCTAGTCTGACATTCTGTACGTACACTGACCAACCAAGAAGCCATCAAGCAGGGCAAGTGTAATGGCACTCTCCCACCCATGCTCCCCAGAATGGGTAGCTAGAGGCCTATTCCCTCTGACTGGTTGTTATGGCAAGTCGCCTCTGACTTATGGCTAATCTATGAATGGCTGTCCTCCAAAGACTATCCTTCACAGCCCTGCTCAGTTTTGTAAACTCAAGACTGTGGCCTCCTTTATGAAGTCAATCCATCTTATATTCAGTCTTTCTCTTCCTTCTCTGCCTTTGACTTTACCTAATGGTTGCAATATATAGCTACCAGGACTAGTAGCCATTGATAACCTTCTCCATGAAATTTGAGTCCCCTTTAAAAGCCATCCCCACTATATCCTGTCAGAGTAAATTCCACCATTTAATTATGCACAGGGTGTCAAAGTACTTCATTTTATCTGTCCTGAATCTCTCACCATTCAGCTTCTGAAATCACCCTCAGTTCTAGCATTGCGGAAGCAGGAGAAATACTTCCCTTCCCACCTTCTCCACACCATGCATACTTTTGTATATTCGCTTATCACATCTCCCCTTCCTCACCCTTTTTCTAAACTAAACTAAGCTAGAGCCCAAAACATTCCAACCTTTCCCCCAGGGGAATGTTTTGATCACATCAATCATTTGGGTTGTGGTTTTCTTTACCTTTTCTAGCACCGTAATATCCCTTTCAAGGTCTGGTGACCAGAGTTCTATACAATATACTAAGAATGGCTGCCCCATCACTTTGTATAAGGGCATTGTAATATTGGCAGTTTTAGCATTCTTTTCATAATGATGTCTGACATGGGTTCTGCGTTTTTTCAGAGCAGCAGAACAAAGTCTGGGTTCACACAACTCAGTAACCCACCCTGACAAGAAGCCACAGTTTGTTGGTGAGCATTGCTTGTTTTATGAAGTGCTCAAGATGAGCTTAACCAATGATTGGTTTCAGCATGGGTGTTTTATTCCCTCTTTCCTCCTCTTTGCCCTTAGTGGTGCCTCAGGGGACATTGTGAGGAGGAACAAGTCTCCACTTTCTGATAACATCAATCACAAGCTGATTTCTGTTGCAACTGGCAGGGAATGCCCTGGGCAAGCCATCCTGGCCATATTTTCCAGCAGCATGAGAAGTCCACTCTGAAAGCAGCACCAAGAGTGGCTGCTCTGTGCCTCTGCAGTTGAGGGAAAGCGTCTGACAGCACCTTCCAAGTGTCACCTGGTTTTGATGCTGCTCTTAGCAGGACTTGCCCAGCAGTCATTGGTCAAGCAGCTCGTTAGCTGTTGGGGATCACCAACAGTGGGTCATGTTACCCGGGTTCTGACATGAGAACTCACTGTGGGTGACAACCCTAAACCTGTCCATGGATTTTGGGGAAAAGCAACCAACCCTGGGTGACCAGGCTGTCTGGACAACATAACAAGCAACCTGTAGTAACAAACCATAGTGGGCTGTCACATTGAGTTGACATTCTCATTGAGTTGTCCACCCAGGGTCACCTTCTTGGTCAGTTACTACTAGCCCAGATCCCATAAGCATATATGCAAACCAGGCAACACACATTGACCAAAGCAAGACAAGAGGAGAAACAGGCTGAACTTGCTTCATAGTGAGTAGGGAGTTGGCTGTACTTACCTCATTCCAAGCAGGAAATTAGCCTTGCAGTTCCGCTTACCTGGGAGATGGGGGGGGGGAGGGGGGGAGGGGATAGCAGCAGTATGCTGGGGTCTCTATGTTAGCCTGCCCAGTGAGCACATCTTCACAGTCATGGCCTGAAAGTTAGTGTTGTGCAGTGACTGGACTGGGACCAGAGAGTCCTACTCAGCCATGAAGCTCATGAGTACTTTGGGCTAATCACTGACTTTGAGCCTGCCCTACCTCACAAGGTGTTTGTGAGGGTAAACTAGACAGGAGGAAGAGGAGGATCATCTATGCCTCCTCAACTCCTTGAACTAAACATTGGGATACAAACATAATGAAGAAATAACTGCACAAAAAGAATATATCCTCCAATATTTCATAGAGAAAAACAGGGGTTTGCAACATGTTCTCTCACACCAAGGATCATGGCCTGAAATTCTGCTCACCACACATGTCATGCCATTAGACGTTACTTTGCTCCAAACCCATCTTCTGCAGGCAATTTTATTAATTCTGCAAGCACTTTGTCTTCCATCACATGGGTTTGTTGGTGGTACCTGCTGAGGCAGTCCGAAGTGCTGGAACACAGCAGTGAAGAAAGGTTCTGCCAAAGCCAGAAGTGTTGTGTGTGGGTGTGCAGATGTGTGTGTGTGTGAGCTCACTTGTATGAGAGAAAGAAATCACACAGTTGTTAACTTGATGGACTCTGGGCTCACTGGATGTGTCCCACAACACAGGAACATTCTGCAGTGAGAGTAACTTTCTAGTTAACAACCAGAAAGCTGTGTGCCTGTAGCTTTGGCAAGTGCTGCAGCAGCCCCACTTTCCACTATGGAATGGGAAGATGAGGTGCCCCTTCTTCACTCCCATCACACCATGTGGTGGCCACTGAAAGAACCATCTCGGGAGTCCCTGAGTTAGTTTCCTTTCAAAAGAGTTGCCTGAAGAACATGAAAAGCACAGATGACACAGACAGACAAAAAGGGGGGAAAAGCAGGCAGACGACACAGGCAGGAATGGTGTGAGTTGGCGCTGGTTCCCAACCCCAGGGGTTGACAGAATCCATATCACCATTTGGAGGGAAGATGGAGGCATGTGGAGACTACATGCGCATGTGAGAACACAGGACACAAGGTGAGAAAGGTAACTGTGCAATATCAATTTGCGTTATGTGTGAACAGCCCTTCAGTGTTTTACTCTGGAAATAACGAACCCAGAAGAAACAGATTGCTTCCCATTGTTGTAAACTGTGCAGAGAGTTTTGGCTTTGGGGCTTTATAGAAATGAAAATAAATATAATGATGAGGATGATGACTAACAAATGGAAACTGCTCAGCCCCAGCACTGAGCTATCAGTTGTTCCACACATCCTTCAGCAGCTGTGGGTGGCAAAATAACCAGCTGTGCTCCACATGATATTTTCAAGGCATTGGGAGAAGGGCTTAGCGGTGGAGCATGTGCT
The DNA here is from genome assembly GCA_023646645.1 of Varanus salvator macromaculatus. Classification (NCBI taxonomy): domain Eukaryota; kingdom Metazoa; phylum Chordata; class Lepidosauria; order Squamata; family Varanidae; genus Varanus; species Varanus salvator. The sequence goes on along the minus strand of JAIXND010000771.1, from coordinate 14,019,262 downwards.
TTGCATGCAGAAGACCTGAAGTTAATCCTACCCTCTGGAGTGACAGGAAATGTATCTTCTTCACCTTCTGTATGACACTCCTTCAGATACTGGGAGACCACTACCCTGTCTCCCTTAATCTTCCATTTTACAGCTCTTTCAACTGTTCTTCACAGGACTTGGTTTCCACACATACACAAGCACATACACACACCCTTTCCTCCTCTGGACTTGCTCCAAGTGTAATATTCAAGATGTGTTGTGTGTCATGTCCCGTTTGTATGGTTCTGTTATGAATTTCTTCGAATATAGGTCATATAGGGTTGGGACAAACCTCAGCAGAATCCATCCCTCTAGCATTCATGGACTTCTTCTGGTGCAAGAAAGCAAGCCAAGCTGAGGGGAAGTCCACAAACACTTGTTGCACTGGCAACTTTCTTCCACGTCATGTGCAATAGCACAAACAAAGGCTGCTGCACGAGGCATGGAATATGAACGCTGCTTGTGAAGCATCCGTGCATGGCTCCATCCTAGAGAACGTCATGTGACAAAGGCTGCTGCACAAAGCATGGAAGGAGGGCCTCATTCCCAACAAGCAAATGGTGGGTTCACTCAGTAGAAGCTCAGACTTGGGTCTCAACAAAGCAGGTGGGAGTCTAGGGAGTTAAGTTCAGATTCCCACCCCTCCAAATGGATTCCTCATACTCCCCTAAGGTCATATTTGCAGGGTGGAAGAGCACCAAACATTCAACACTGCATAGGGTCAGTTCAAATACCGGGTGTATCTCTACACTAGTTCAGTTCCAAAACCCTCAAACTGTACTTGAGAGTCACAACTTCATCCAAAGCCTCTGAGGCAACAGAGATTTCTTTACTTTTTTTCTTTACTTATTTATTGTTTAAAAAGCTCCCTCCAGTCCTTGTTGCTATACTTAGGGAAGCAAGGAAGGCCCTCAAGTCAGGCTGCTAAGCTGCATTTTATTGAAAGGCACCTAGGACATGAAAAGTTCCAACCACTTCCGGTACATTTCTCACAGGGTGGGGGCAAGCCTTTACCATGTGAACCTTCTAATTGTAGCAGAGGCCATGCAAGTGAACTCCAAACTTGCTTGAGGAAGATCAGATTAGAGGCAAAATTATCCTGTTGTTATTACTTTAATTTTTGTCTCTGCCTTAATTCAGATGGAATGAGATTTGAAGGGAGATGCGTACAAGGTGAGGCCAAACTCTGGCTCTGGTTGGAGTTTGAAGCTGGGTGAATCAGAGCGAAAGTCAAACACTGATGGTGCCAAGATATTTGGGTGCTGTTCTTTCTGGGGCCAAACCCCTGTTGGTGGCAATCAGGACAAATCTGCTGTTCTTGTGAGAAACAAATCATCCAAGGAGCCATCTGAGAGAAGCGTGTCATTACATTTCCAGTAAAATTTTAAGGCTGTCATCTTGTAGGTATAAATTCCATAAGTTGCAGCGGAGCAAGTCCAGGAGGCTCCACCGGGCCCTGTTGAGGTGTGGCCCTCAGCAAGCTCTCGGCTACACCTACCAGTGATCCCAGCAACATTGTGGTTTATTGCTTCCCTTGTTGGCTCATTAGAAAGATCAGCCCTGCTTCCTGGCATTCAGTGGTGCCTGCTGGGCCTTTGTCTAGCCTCCCCTATGGGCAGTTTCGGAGAAAAAGGATCGCCCAGACTACTTTGAAGACATGGATCCAGATACTGTGTGGGAAACAGACCCAGTCAGAAGTATTGATATCTCTGTTTGAAAGAGATGAGATCCCGTTTGGGGACGGGAGACTCAATGGCCATCGTTTAATTGGACTTCCAATGGGCTTTGAACAAAGACCTTCACCTAAAAAAAAATATGTAGCATTCATGAAATAAGAGAGGAGGTCCTTCAATGGATTAACAAGTGGTTGAAGAAGAGTAGGAAAGGAGGAAGTAGAGAGGGAGACTTTTTCTCCCTCTCTCTTAATACTTGAACCATGAAGCTGATTGGTGGGAGGTTCAGGATAGATAGAAGGAAGGACTTCTTCACACAGTGCAGAGTTAAACTATGGAATTTGCTACCACAGGAAGTGGTGATGGCCACCAATCTGGATGGCTTTAAAAGGGGATTGGAAAGATTCATGGAGGATGACTATCAGTGGGTACTAGCCGTGTAGACTATGTGCACCTCCTTTACCAGCAGCTGTGTGCCTGCATACAGCAGTTGCTGAGGAGCTTGGGCAGGAGATCTTGCTTGAGGGACCCTGTGGGCAGCTGGTTTGCCACTGTGTGTATGGAATGCTGGACTAGATGACCTTTGGTCTGATCCAGCACGGCTTTTCTTATGTTCTTAGAAATAAATGGTAAATTCTCTCTATGGAGGGATGTACAGGGTGAGGTCCCATAGTGATCTGTATTGGAACCAGTGCTTTTCAATTTATTTATAAATCATCTGAAATTGGGAGTGAACTGGCCAAGTTTCCCTATGGCACCAAATAATTTAGGACTATTGAAAAATAGGATTGTGAAGAGCTGCAAAAGGATTTCTCCAAACTATGAGAATGGACATTAGTTCACCCTAAGAAAGTGTGAAGTAATGCAAGTTAGGGCAAAAATATGCCAACTTCAAGGATAAGCTAATGAAATCTGAGCTAGTGATAATTGGGAAAGAAAATGATCTTGTGGTGTGGTGGACAGCTTGATGAAAATATAAATCTAGTTCATGGCTGCTATGAAAAAGACAAAATAATGCTACTGTTACACAAATCTATGGTGCAACCATGCTTAGAATACTGTGTACAGTTCTAATCACTGTACCTAAAAAGGATTTTGTGGGGTTGGAGAGTGCATAAAAGATCATCTAAATGAACAATGGATTGGATCAACTCTTCTATGAGCAAGGTAAACAACAGCTGAGATTGCTTAGCTTAGAAAAAGGGGAGTAAGGTAAGGCATGATAGAACTGTACAGAATTATGCATGCAGTGGAGAAAGTGGAGCAGGAGTTATATTTCTCCCTCTCCAGTATTAGAACCTGGGATCATCCCATGAAACTGATTGCTCGGAGATTCAGGACAGATGAAAGGAAGGACTTAATGCAGTGCATAGCTTATAGAATTCAGTTTCACAAAACATCATGGTGGCCATCAATTTGGATGGCTTTAGGGCGATTGGACAAGTTCATTGAGGAAAGGCTATCAATGGCTACTAGTCCTGATGAATACACATTTCTTTCAGTATCAGAGGTAATATGCCTATGTTTTCTCTTGTTGAGGAACATGGGCAGAGTATGTTCTTGCATTCATGTCCTGGTTGTAGGATCCAATGCGCAGCTGGTTTGCCAGTGTGTGAACACAGTTCTGGACAAGATGGTCTGATCTAGTATTGTTCTAGTTACATTGTTATTGTACTGTGTACTGTGACCAAGCTGTACTCAGGAGTGCAATGGGGTTTGCCTAAATACTGCCTAAATACTATCATAAATAGCAGTGGGAGGATGAATTTATTGATATTGGTTTCTCTGAGTTCCCCATTTTTCCAGGCTTATGTTTGATTTATCCTGTTTCCATATCAGTTTGAGAATTCTACTTTTAAAAGATCTGCACAAAACCATATGCATTTTAAGCATTTCTCCTATTACGTTCACTTTTGTACACAGTTTTTTAAAAAACACACACGCATTTTCAAACAATTCTGCTAAGGAAATGCCTTGTTAATGTTGCTTTCACTAACACATTCATTTTTCCTCTCCTTTCCTTAACATGCTCAATTCCATATGCATTGAACTGAGAATTGCTTCAGAAAATTTAGAGATATGTATCTGAGCTTCATTTTGTTAATTGATACAAAATTTGGGGAAATTTTGGTAATGGTAAAATTGGTAAATGGCAAAATGGTTATCACTCTCTACCAATTAACAGAGGAGGTAGTCTATCAATGGCTTTCAGTCATCCTGGCTAGATGGAATTCCTGATTCTGCGAAAGCGTGGGTGCAGTCCTATGCAAGTTCAGAGAGAGAAAGTCCTACCACTGGTCGAAACATGCACAGGATTGCACCCTGTATCTTTCAATAGCAAATGAAATGCTGATGAGCAAATGTGACAGTGAGTGGTCACATAACCACATGATTCTGGGCTTCCCCAAGCCTTCAGGCTGCCTACTGTGGAAAACAGAATGCTATCCTAGAGGAATTCCGCAGGAGTTCTCTTATCTTTCATGATACCAACTGTACACACTAAAACAATCCACTGAAATGAATCAGTAGACTGAAAACTGATTTCTCTAAAGCGAACCAGTAAAATGGACTAGCTCCAAGAGAGTATGTCCAAAACCCATCCATGCTAGCCCTTCCTGGGTATCAGGGGAAGATGGCAACCTTACCCATCTCCAAGTAAAACAACATTTATGTACTGGTCCCTGCATGTACACTTGTGGGTTCTAATGTTATTCCAGCCTCTTCCTTCCATTCTCTTCCTCTGCTGTCTCCAACCACTGTCAAAGTTTAGATTGTAAGCTCATAGGGGCAGAACCCTGGGTGGGTACTGTTATAATTTTTGAATTACATTACTATGTAAATCTTTATACACATTGCAGCCACTGTATGGATCCTAAATAAAAAAGTGGCATTCCTACAGTCCATGGTGCCACATTTGTTGTAAATGCCGCTTAATGACTCCAAACATACTGGACCTTATAAAGAGCAAAGCAGCAACCGAGCATCTGCATTCTTTGCTTTGCTGGAGCTTTTGTTGGGCACTGAGATCAGGCTGACAGCTCAGCCCTGAGGAAAGTTATAAATTCTGCACAGAATTGTGGTACAATCTTTCACTGTGGCATTTCTTCCCTCCAGATACACTCTGGTTATCCATAAATGTGGCAGATGATGGGGTTTTATGGCTCAAAACATTCTTTGCAGGCACAAGGACAATAACCAGGACTGAAAATGTAATTAAAATGAATGGATAGACTTTCTTAAAGGAACCATGTCTATTATTACTGGATTGCTAATATCACTGATGCCTTCAGAAAAATATAAAAAATGAATAAATTAATCATATTGGTCTAAATTTTGAAAGTAGGGCAAAGTGTGGAGGTGGATATTAAATTACAGAAGAAAATTTGAGACATTTGGGGAAAGAGATATCTGCATGCTGAGATCATCTCCCAAAATACAAGTCTATGTCACACTTTTTCCTTTGCTTAGGTATTTGATACGGCTTCAGGGTTTCTTTCTTTTTTTGAATCTCTAAATTCTAGAGAAGGCTTCACTTACATGTTATTTGAGAGGGTAGATATCAACAAATATGGCATGTAGGAGACTAGTAAAGAGCACTTCTGTGTTTACATCTTCCTAATATTTAAAGCAGGTCTCTAAAACCTGCAGGCAGAATTGTATTTTGAAATACAATTCTAGTCCACAGCCCTTGATTATTTTTTTCCAGAAAGAAAATCTTTCTTGAGTTTTAGTGAGTTTTGTTTGCACTGCACTGCCTCAAATATTGATTTCTCATTCCATTCACCACCTGAAATGATGTCCACACAAATTTCCACTGCATTATGGGCAGAAAATACAGTGTGTCGTTCTTGAACACACCTGTTCTTTCACAAGAATGAAGATGTTTCTGCAATTTCCCCAAATTGCTAAAGATGGCCGAGCCCTGTTCAGATCAAATATCACAAAGCTGAGGTCCATGACTGGATTTGTTAAAATCAAATGTATTTCAGGGCGGCACCAGCATTTGTGCATGTGAAAGGGGAAGGGGAACAAGCCAAAGTGTGTGCCTATCTCAGCCCACTTCAAAGCGTTCAAAGGTGGTTTTGTTGCAGACCTTGGGGCTACTGTGAGAGGGAGTCTAACTCAGTGGCGGAGCACGTGCTTTCAGTGAAGATGCTCCCACTGCAACCTTGGCATCTGCAATGTGAAAATGCTCAGCCAGCAAGAGAAGCACAGCATGGTCACCTGCGGCAGAATCCAGTGGGGCACTTCTGCTTCTGCTAATTGCCTCTCGCCTTACCAGTTCCAGTCCAGAAGCAGGACCCACTGCTTGAACAGCAAAGATTTCTTCCAGAGTCCTCAGAAATAAGGGAAAAAATGCCCGTTTCTGGCACAGGCCAAGTCAGGTCAATGAAGCTTGAATAAGGGTGCTCTACCAACCTCTCCCGATCAAGAAACAAGCATCTTATTTCAGGGCTTCCTCTAAATCTGTGCTGTCCACGTGGCTGGCCCTGCGCCACAGGGGCCCCACGGCTCGTGCAGCGGAACCAGTGGGGTGCAAGAAAACGGATGGAGGCAGAAGGGCTGTGTTGGATTCCGCTGTCAGTCAGCATAGACAGGACTAAGGGAGCGTTCTGTGCACTCTGAATGCTCTATGAGTTATTTGTTCAGTTGTTATAAGTATTAACCAACTTATAAAATACACTGTTCTAAGGAACACCCAAACTCATGCCTAAAGTGTAATTAAAACAGCAAAATGCAACCATTCACAATAAAACACACGTTCAGCATAAAGGGGTAAAGCAAATGCCAGCAACAATAAAAATGAATTAATCACACAGAAGAGCTAAAATCAACTCACTCAATTTAAAAACCAGCTAATAACCACCATCATCAGCGACAGATAATAAAATGATATTACACTGGTGTGAAATGCCTGGGAGAATGAAGATGTTTTAGCTTAGTGCCAAAAAGATATTAAAATGGGTGCCAGACAAACTTCTCTAAGAAGTTATTTCATAACTCTGTAACATCTCTTATTAGACTTTCCCCAACCTGGTGTCCTCCAGATCTTTTGAACTTCAATTCTCATCATCCCTAGCCTGCAAAAGCACCATCAGGAATACTGGAAGTTTGCATCCATAGATTTGATTGTACCCATATCACTGATATATGAAAATATCTGCATTTCTTTGGATAACCAGAGTGTGTCTGGTTAAGTTTTAACATAAGTGGAATGGATATACAAATGTCATTCAAAGCTGGTATCTCTATGCCACTCATTCAGATGTTGAAAGCATTGATGGGTCTTCAGTCCAGTGCATTACAGAAGCTAAAGTTTTGTCCCTCCAATGATTCTTTCAAGAAACAAATTTTTAAAAACACATGCATGTAAACCAGTGAATATTAAAGACTATTCCAGTATAATATGTATTCATATAATAACCTCCTTCAAAATAAGAAGCATTTGGATATTTCAAATTGCACTGCCAGCAATTTGGTTAGCTGAATTAGACAAACCTTTATCAAAGAGATATTGCAGCATCCATAAGACATGAAAGAAATGTTTCTGCTGAATAGTACACAGCCAAAGATCACTAGATGCAACAGGTATAGATACCAAAGCAGCAATCCACTGATGAGGCAAAATGGAACAACGCAAAACCCCATATGTCACATTTATTCATCAACAGCATGTATTTATAAAACACAGATTGTGGGTCACTTTATCTAACTAGACTAATTGGAAGTACTTGCAGTCATAGAGATCTTGGTGCTGTAAATGTGGTAAGGCAAACCTAGATGCTAACGAATGCTGCAATTGCAAGTATTCCCAAATATTCCAGGGCTTTGGATAGACAAAGGACTTTGAGACTAGAACCCTCTGCCTCTTGAGTTAGGACTGCACTCTTTAAAAAATATAAAGCATCAGGAGGAGAGACTCTTAGAAGTAGAGAGTGAAACTAAGGCACAATCCTAAATGTGCTTAGATGGGAGAAAGTACTACCAAAAATCGCAGGTTGAGGCATGCTAGGAATTGTAGAACTTTCTCTGCCTGAACATGCATAGGATTGCATCTTTAAAATGTGGGGAGTCTGGTTTTCAACACTCTGCCTATCGATTAAGCAGATGCCACAGAGAAGACCTTCCTCTAGAAGAGAATTCACAGGGAGGTTCTGCCAAAAAGAAGACCATGTATCATGCTGCCACCAGCCTAAGTTCTCTTGGTGATGGGACATGCAGAAAGCTATCTGGAGAAGATTCCAAACTATGCACAGGTTCATGCCGGAGAAGACATTTTTAAAGCTAAGACTTGCCAAAATTCAGATTTGACCAAGAGTTACCTCCTTTGGCTTTTGCAATTCTAATGACCACCACTTTGTGATACAGTGACTTTGAGTTTTCAGAGATTATTATCCTGTCAACAGTCCTGTAGTTCAAGAGTATTATTCCCATATTTCTGGTAGAGGGGGCTGAAGCTGCCACCTCCCACAGCTTGGGGAAGGGTGGGGAAGGCTGTCCCAGAGATCCTATGATAGGAGAAAGACTTGAAGCTAGGACTTCCTAATAAATAGCACAAGGTGTGATCCTATGCACATGTAGGCAGAAAAGGTTAAAGTTGTGGATCTTTTTTTCTCTTGAAACGTGCATAGGATTGCACCCATACTCTCTCTTAGCCTTTGTGCCCCATCAGTTCTTGGCAGGGAGATGGTGCCTGTAGAAGAAGATAATCACATGCAGTAGTAACTCAGTCTTCACAGTATATACATGGAGTACCTTGGTACTTGAGAGCCTCTGTTCCTTGTAATACTCAGCTGAGATGGAGCTTGCCAAGCACTCCTTAGAGCATTTTAATTTCATACTTTACACACCCTGCAGGACTATCAGGAAACCCCCATGTTCCTATAGTCTGCCACTGAGGTTCTGGGAATCCCCGTAACAGCCTGAAATGCAGGTTAATGCCTTTTTCCAGTGACTGAAGGACAGAATTATTCCTTTGATAGTCTGTTTTGGATTTACAGCCTTTTGCAAATTAATAGCTCCCATTTAATCAGCTGAAGCTTATCTTGTTGCTCATTGAAAAATGATTATTGTCTTCTCCGTGGTTTCTGTGCGTCACATATACGGGCTTTGTGCCTACGCAGAGCCTACTGTCGGTCAAATGACAGTTACAGGTAAGCAACCTGCCTTTCTTATCACATAACAGCAGTGCTGATGGAAATGTGAAAGATTTTAATTAATGCTTCAGAGATTAAAGTGGTTTCATCTGTTTATCTACTGGGAGAGAAGGAGAAACACTAGAAGGTAACACTGGTACTTCTCTTGCATTGAAATCAATAAGACCCGAAAACAATACTAAAATGATCAGTTTTGCCTGTTTCTTGCTCTAAGAGTCAGAGTTCAGGGATAGTCCACTTCCAGCAGTTGCTGGCCCCCAATTTCCATCAGCCCTAGATATTATGACTGCTTGTCAGGGATGATGTGTGTTGCAGTCCGATCTGCCCCTAGTCTAGAACAGCCTTTCCTAGTCTGGTGCCTTCATAATGTCACAATGACCTCTCCCAACATCACTGACTACTGGCCAGACTACCTGGGGCTGATAGGAGTTGAAGTCTAAAATTTCTGCAGGAGAACAGATTGGAGAAAGCTTGTCTACATGATTAGTTTTCCAAGAGCTCCGGTATTCAATTCTGTATCATTCTTCATGATAGATCATAAGAAATAATGACACAAGAAGAGCCATGCAGGATCAGACTATCTAGTTCAGTATTTTGTCCACATGGTAGCCTGAGATACCCATGGGAAACCCACAAGCAATGTATGAGCACAACACCAGTCTCCTTTTCATGTTCCCCTGCATGACAAAGGCTTGGTGGAGGTTGCAAATAACCATCAGGACTAGTAACCTTGTATAGCTTTATTCTCCATTAATTGACCTAATCCCTGTTAAAGCCACCCAAGTTGGCCATCACTGCCTTTTGTGGTATCAAATTCCATAGTTTAACCATGTGAAGAAGCACTTCCTTTGATCTCTCCTAACTTTCCTGATGCGTGTCTCCCTTTATTTAAAAAAATAAATAAAAATAAGCTAAATTCTCCCAGATATTTTTAACCTTTCATCATAGGGGATTTGTTCTAGCCCCTAAACCATGTGATCTTTTCTGACTCCAGTCTGGGGTACAGTGACCAAAAGTGTACCCAGTATTCCACATGATGTGGGGTGAACACAGGGAGTGGAGTGCTGGCATCTTGGGCTCACAATGTAGGGATATTTCAGAAGGAAAAGAACACACTTTCTCTGGAAGTCTGCCAGGTATGCACCAGGTGAGGAGCTCGGGGAGGCATCAGTATGGCTGCTCTCTTCCCCTGGGCTCAAGCATGTGGTTTGGCTTGATTCCTAGACTCATCTGGAGTGATTGCTCGGAACGCACTTCCTGCATCGCTCCCAGTCTATTGTCTCAATGCATGGAGACTGGACTAGGCATGAAAGAATATGTGGTATTCACAATTGCCTGTAAACATGGGGATTCTTATGTTTTATTTCCAGCAAAATGAGAAAAGTGCACATCCCAATCTGAAAATTGTGCTTCTTACAGCACACTGAAACAGCACACTTCCCTCCATATGGAAAAAAATATAGAAATGAGGATTTTTCTGAGTGCAAACACAAGTACGGGAATTTGCAGGCATTTTTGGAGATGCTCTCCTGCTTGTGTTCATGTTTTTGGGATGCAAATTGGGTTATGTTCACATGACTTGCAAACATAAATGAAATTTGTGTACCTTCCTATAGGCTTATATTCACAAATTTAAGCCAGACTTATCAGCAGCATTCATTCCCAAATAAGTCCAGACTACAAATGTTTCTCAAACTTTGCCACATACTGGAGAATAAATCCTGCTCATCACAAGGTGAAGTATTTCTCTTTGGCTCTGTGATATGTATTGAATGAAATAGGCATTATAAAATACATGTCTAGAAACAACTGGGCATAGATGACATTCTCTGTAAAAGCATTGGAATATTATCCTTCTCTTCATCAGACTATAAAAGGATTTGGGGACAGACTGGACCTAAGGGCAAAGAATAATTATAGGACTGTATCCAGGTACACGTCTGTGAGAATGCCTTGGGCACTAATATGGGAAATACAGGATGAAAAATACTCATCAAGGCTGCAGCATTCTGACTTTTAATGTGCCAGACCTTGAGAAAAAATGTATTTCATGTGCTCCTGTAGCCTTGGAACATTGCACTATTTGAACAGGAGACAGAAATGAAGCTGGGTGAGCTGTGAATCGATGTGTATCCACCATGCTTTGTTCTTGCATATAATTCACTTGCCTTGTCTGTGAGTAAAAACTGCATAATATTTGTTAGTCAACAATATGGACAGACCAAGGTAACTACAACAGCACACAAATAGGATTTAGGGTTGCCAGGAGCTTTCATGCCCCCCTGACTTACATACATTGAGAAAGTGATGTTTTCCATGGCCAACTTTGATCCCAGGGATAGCTTTGCCAACTTAATCTCAGCATATCAGATGGAGAGTAAGGCTGCTGTTTAAGCTAGGGTGGCCAGCTATCCACTTCTACAGGAAGCCATTGGCTATTTGGAGGGCAGTCCTTAGCAGCTCCAGTTTAAAGATAGTCAGGGATACTATACAAACATAGAAACAAAGCAAGTTAGAAGGGGCCTCCCAGGGCAGCTAGTCTGGCCCTGGCTCCAGCCAGCTCCGTTCATGTAATCCCCAACATGTGGTTGATACTGCCTGATACTGAAAAGTTCTGAGGTTTAGGTCTGTGGAAGAAGCACAAATTTACGTTTTTACATATTTAGTAGATTTATATCCTGCTTTTTCCCCAACTAACTCAAAGCAGCTTCCAGCATTCTCCTCCTCCTACTCTCAGCCTATTCCCACAACAACAACCCTGTGAAGTAGATTGGGCTGAGAGTCTGTGATGAGCCCAAAGTCACCCAGGTGGCTCCATGGCTGAGTGGGGACTAGAACCCAGATGGCCTGAGTCCCAGTCCTGCACTCTTAACCATGACACCACACTGGCTCTCATATGCTAAGTTACATATGCTCCAAGTTACATGTGCTAAGTTACATATACTCCAAAGTTTAGATGCCAGGAAGCACCTCCTGCCAGTTAGGACCCCGAGGGTATAGAATGGGCTTCCACAGGAGGTCGTTGAGGCCCCATTGGTGCGGGTGTTCAAGGATAGGCTGGACGTGCACATGGTGGGCAAGTTGTGAGTGGAGCTGGCTGGTGCCAAAGGTCAGACTAGATGGCCCAGGAGGCCCCTTCTGACTTGCTCTGTTTCTATGTTTCTATGTCTGTAAAGGACCCTGAGTTCTAAGGACACTTCTAGTTGTAAAAAGGGATATATGGACAGCAGAGAGGAGGGCATTTGATTTCAGGGGGAAAAAACCCCTCAAAACCTCAAGCAGAAAGATCCTGGGTTTAGTGGGTATGAAAGCAAACCTTTCAAAGGAAGATCGAGGCACTTGAGTATGAAATGCAAGATGTAAAGACAGAAGCAAGCCCTAGAACGCAGCCAAACATTCTTCCTGTGTTCTTGAGAAAAGTCTGGCAACTTAAAACTTTACACCAAGGAGCCCTTTGTACCATCTTTGAACAACATTGGAAAGATACACAGCACTATATACGCATGCTCTAAAACAGAACAGAAACTGAAACAGAAAAACGTTGCCTCGATTTCTCATCATAAGAGATTGTATTGGAATATGATATAATGCGGCACAAAATGTGAATGTGATCAAGCTCACAATCCCCCTCCAATACTCTTCATGCCTTCCAGGCAGAGATGGGGACAGGCATATCGCTATGATCACCCTAGACAAATAGGAAAGGAGGGGTTGGATGGGGGTGGGATGCAGAAGGGTATTCATGTTTCTCTGGGCATCTGCAGAAGCTTTCTGACAGATTATTTGCAGAGTTGCTCCTTGTGGGGACAGCTAGGGTGTTCCACGTGTTAGTTGTTCATGGAAAGCAGAGACTGGAAGTTTGCTACATCCATCAGATGGATTTTATGATGATGATGATGATGATGATGATGATGATGATACGATTGTATCTCCTAAATTTCAAGTTAGCTATGGAAATGCTTCTTCTCAAAATTTGGAAAGAGTTGCAATTGCAAATCATGCATCCCTGAATTTGGATCTTTCCTCTCTAAGGACACATCTATATTTTGCTCCTAACCAACTGACTGGATGAAATAGGGAATATGGATCCTGTAAGTTTGTGCAGAAGACAGCAGACTGGCAGGTAGTGCTGGCATAAGTATTCATACATATTCACAATTCATTCCCAAATTCTGAGTTTGGTGCTTGAATTACGAATGCAAAATTCAACCTCAGAGTGATTTCTCTGGGCTCATTCACATTTTGTTCTTGCTAGATGCAGTGCTGGGGGTGCACCAGATCTCTCAAAGGTCACCTGCCCCATCACCTTGCTGTCCTTGGGACATCTCTTTTGCCATCCAATCCCCGGGTACTTTGCCCACAAGTGCTTCATGTCCTGCTCCTGTTTGCTCTCCTTGAAGCTTTGTGCCAAGTCTTTTGCTGAAATCTGATTCCTTCCTCTCCCGGTCCTCACATAAATATGGGTGTCCTTTGGAGTCAGGATCTTATACTGATGCATACAGGGATGTTACTGAATTAAATATATGCACATGTGCCTTTTAATTTTCTTTCTTCCCATTATTTATTTATTTATTTTATTTATTTAACAGATTTATATGCCGCCCCCTGCAGCAAGCCTCGGGGTGGCTAACAATAAATCAAATCAATATAAAACAATATAATCTTAAAAAACAAAATACCCCATTTAAAACAAACCAAGTTAAAAACTAGCCCATCTCAAGGTCTGAAGATAAAAAAATAAACCATATACAATAAATACTTTAACAGTTAAAATGCTTCTTAAATAAAAAGGTCTTTGCCTGGCGCCCAAAAGCAAATAATGACGGTGCCAGGCGAGCCTATTATTATTATTATTGTTGTTGTTGTTGTTGTTGTTGTTGTTATGGGACTGCACTGTGAATCCTTTCAGTACCTATCACCACCCCTGCTTGCTATGGTAGGCATCATATAAAATAACATCGCATAAGCTGTCAACCACAAAATTTTTGTTGTATGTCATCTATCAAATGCTGTCACATATTGCATACCGTTACATGTCAGCAGTCAAATATGGTCAGACCGTGAAAGGACGTGTTTCACCATGGGAAGCAGGCTTGCTGACTCTTAAAATAAATTAAAATAAATCTCTTATCTGAGAGGGTCTTGAGGATCTGAAGTCCTCTGGGTGAGAATACAGAATCCAAAATAAGCCTGGTAATACGTCAGAGGCACGCAACCCAACATCTGACTGGGTTCAGACAACACTCAAAGAGTTACTATGGTTTGAGCATGGTTTGCCAATAGACCATAGGTGGTTGATGAAGTATGGGTGATCTTGCTGATAAATGCAGCCAAGATAGCAAATGATGGTGAACAGCTAGCATTTCATAACTCAACAACAAATCATGGATTCTCTTTATGGATTGTTTACGGTCAAAGAGCCATAGCTACTTAGCATGGCTGACTTCAGACCACACAATAACCAACATTTCAACAATAACCCACACATCAACCCATACTCAAACCTGAAGTACATGTTATCCTGTTGTCTGAACCTTGTCAGAGTCTGTAAACTGAAACTATAACAGGTGGAAAACAAGAAATAATGAACAGGACAAATAATCCTTGGTTTTCTGAAAACTGCTCTACACACAGAGAAAAAGCCTGTGTGCATGCATAGATCAGGCTGTTTTATCCGTCCTCACTAACTGTAGTTCTGTAAAGAAATTGCAATGTATGCTGTGAAACTTGGACCATAAGGAAGGCTGAGCGCTGAAGAATTGAGGTCTTTGAGTTGTGGTGCTGGAGGAAACTCCTGCGAGTCCCTTGGACCGCAAGGCGATCAAACCGGTCAGTCCTAGAGGAGATCAACCCTGACTGCTCTTTAGAAGGCCAGATCCTGAAGATGAAACTCAAATACTTTGGCCACCTAATGAAAAGGAAGGACTCCCTGGAGAAGAGCCTAATGCTGGGAACAATAGATGGCAAAAGAAGGGGACGGCAGAGGATGAGGTGGCTAGATGGAGTCACTGAAGCAGTTGGTGTGAGCTTAGGTGGACTCCGGGAGATGGTGGAGGACAGAAAGGCCTTTAAGAATGTTGTCCATGGGGTCGCGATGGGTCGGACACAACTTCACGACTAGCAGCAGCAGCAACAACAACAAAGAAATCAAAACAAAATGTACTGGAGTAAACAAAAGTTAGGAGTTTGGACAAAGGAGGCTGCTTTGTAGGGAGTCAGCCCATCGGTTCATCTAGCCCAGGATTGTTGGCATGATAATGCCTCTCCAGGACTTTTCCCCACCCTTCTTAGAGATGCTGGAGGACAAACATAGGACCTTCTGCCCATAAAGCACTTCTCCTGTCAATGAGCTATAACTCAGGCTGTTAGGGTAAGTTAGATGCTGGGGAGGACTTCCTTCTCTTTGGATGACTCGACACATTAGAACAAACCGGAACAACAGCCATGGAAAGGAATAAGTTCTAAAATAGGAAAGAAACAAGACTACCATCCTCCACAAAGTTTACTGATTTACTTGGCATAGTCCCATCCCTGATAAATCTTGCTGTTGTTGTGATGTGCCATCTCCAACTTATGGTGACTCTATGGATGACTGTCCTTCAAAATGTCCTTCTCAACCCTGCTCAGCTCTTCTAAATTCAAGGCTGTGGCTTCCTTTATGGAATTGAACCACCTCACAGATGGTCTTTCTCCTCTTCTGCCCTCAGCTTTCCATGGATGTCTTCTCCAAGGAGTTTTGCCTTCTCCTGATGTGCCCAAAGTATGACAGCTTCATTTTTGTCATTTTTGCTTCCAGGGAAAGTTCTTGCCTCCTCTGATCTGGTATGTACTTGTTCATCTTTCTGTCATTCCAGGGTATTTGCAAAGCTCTCCTCCAGCATTATATTTTGAATGCATTAATTTTCAGCTTTCTTCACTGTCTAGCTTTTACATCCATATGCAGTAAATGGAAACACAAGAATGTGGATGATTTTTGACTTGGTCTTCTGTGAAATGTCTTTACACTTGATGATCTTCTCTGGTTCTTTCATTGCAGCCTTTCCAAATCTCTGTCCTCCTCTAATTTTTTGGCTGCAGACTCCATTTGAATTGCTGACTGAGCTAAGGTCTGCAAAATCTTTCACAATTTCAATTTCTGCATTGTTGGCAGTAAAGTTCTGTATCAAAACTGAAGACATTTTTGGGGTTTGTTGGTTTTCTGTTTTCATACTACCCTTAATTTGTTCCTATTTTGCCATTCCAGGGAATTCTTTCAAGAAATCTTAGTATGCACATTTGTAGACCATAAATACCATTCTTTGGGTTTCAGTTCCCTCCCTGGAGTCTCTATATCTCTAAATGTTGCATGGATTCATCATTACGCCAGTCAATGCCTACCCAAGAACACTAAGGGCCAAATAGCCCCTACATGGCAGGTTTGGGACTACCACCAAAAATGGCATCCCTCCCTTGCAATCTCCCTGCTCTTCTTGTAACATGTCGCTTCACTTCCACTATGCTAGGCATCACCACATCCTGCATCCCTACTTCTGCTCCCCATTGCTGGCTGCCACCCATGGTGAAAGCGAAGAAAACCTGAAAAGGGGATAGCATTTTCTAGAGTAACATGGTGCTTGCCCAAAAGTGCAGCTTGGCTCTCTGGCATCATACAATGTACATGCCAACACACCAAGCCATCGGGCTGAATTAGTGATCCTCCATATGAGAGCAAGGCTGTTGCAAGTACACATAATGTGTCCCTATTTTCATCTGAGTAATATTGAAGGCAATGGTCTAATTAAAATGGGAGCTAGCAGTAATCTATGGCTTCAGCAGCTGTAGAATTTTCAGAAGAAACATGTCAGATATATTCTTGATATATCTGTGTATCATTAGAAAAATTAACTGTCACTGCCCTCTCCTTGGAATGAGCCATCCAGATGCTGTTCCTTTAGGATCAGGAAACATCTGTTAATGCGCCTGATGCTTTTTGACATCAAACAGATCTCATCCCTTCACTTGCACAAATACAGCAAAAAAGAAAGCATCAAAAGTCAGTTAGTGCATGATGCAATTGCTACCGGGCATAAGGACCTGGGTGGCACGAGGCAACAGGATACAGAGCGGCTCGTTTGTAGTGAAGCAATTTTCACTTGGGTATTTTGCAAACGGCTTTTGGTCTTTCTGCAGCTTGGTTATTGGTTGATGAATCATGTGTTTATGAGGATTCATGAAGCTGAAACCTCATTGATGGTACGGTGCAAAAGGTGGGATTGATCTACCCTAAATTCATGGTGGGTGGGTATAAAAGCAGAAAATACGCTTCCTTCTGCTGCCGTGAGATTCATCCTTTGGAGAGGGAGAACGTTCCTGAGCCAGGGTGCAGCAATGAACGTACATATGTTCACTGTAAGACCTGAGGAGAACAGAACCAGGACTGTGGCATACAAGAAGGAGAGTCTAAAACAGCAGTCCTGATGCTCACCATTCCCTAGCTCCTAGGACCCCTCTCCCAGATCAGATGCTGCCTTTGCAGCAGCTGCTGGATGTAGTGCCTCAGCAAGGCCTGTACTGCAACTTCTCCACCGTGTCCATCATGTCTCCAATCCTGCTCCCTACCTGCGAAATACACGGACACCAATTGTTCTGATGCAATTCACATCATGCCTTTTCCTTTCTCACCACATGTTTTTTCCTGCTGGATAGGCCAGGGAAGAGAAATTCAACATATCTTCCAATCAGTGGAGGATTGGCTGTCAGATGATAGGCTGAGCCAAGCACAAACTGGTTTTCACAGATAAAAACACACTCAGACTTTTCTTTTTATGGTATGAGATTGCATAACCTAACATTATAAGTGCATTTACAATTCCCACTGAAAAAGAGTTTTATTTAGTGTAAATGTAGTTGTGAAGGGGTTATACATTTACACTAAATATATACACTTATACATTTACATTATACATTTCTCGGGTGACATTATACAATGTGTGATGCTGTAGTACTGATTTATTTATGTATTATATTTATATCACCTTTCTCTTTTTCAGGGAACATAAGGCAGCCCAGCCATCGCAATCCTTAATTTTAACCTAACAACAGTGACCCTGTGAGGTAGGTTAGGCTGATAGCCAGTGATTGGCCAAAAGTCACCCAGTGAGCTCCATGGCTGAGCGGGGACTAGAACTCAGATCACCCAGGTTCCTAATCCAGTTCTCTCACCACTGTACCCCACTGTCCCTAAAGACTCAGGTATGTTAATATGTGCTCCATTTGAAACTTCACACATCTTATAGAGCAACTTTCAAATTTTCAGTAGGAATAAAATGGTTCCCAAGACCCTGGAGAGACCCCTCTATCTACATAAATATTGGAGTGCAGGAACTATTTGTAATCATCCTAATGAAGCCTTGTAGGTTCCCTCCTGTACGTGTGTATTACCTCCTACCATTGATTGTCAGGAATGGGCAGAGTCTGAAGTGACACTGGAACTCCCTACTCAATGTGGATGTGCAAAGCAGAATCCAGCAGTTCTTTCACATTCTTATCCACCCAGCTACTGCCTAAATACAAAGAAATTTTGGCAAAGGGGAGTTCATCCACCTACCCCGGCAGTCGGTTCCATCGTTTAACAATCTGCATTGTTTCTCCTGATGTCAAACTGAGATCTGTTTCCCTGAAATCATCAGTCTTTGGTTGTAGTCCAGCCCTCTTGGGCATTAAAGAAAACATGTGCTCCGTATTTTAAGTCTCAGTCCTTCAGCTATGAATACCGTGATCTTGTTTCCTCTGAATCATCCCTTCAACAAGTAAGCATACACAACTCTTTCAACCCTTCTCGATAGGGCATGCTTGCAGACTGAAGTGCGCAATGTACAGAGGAATCCAAGCACCCTGTTGCCACTTTCACTATTTCATGTTGTAAGGTTACAAAGCCTGGATGTGCACCAAGAACTGTAGGGCATAGTTGTATGGCAAAGATCATAAGGCCTCAGACTCGAAGGCTTATAGTAATACAGTGTAGAGCAGGAGGAACAACAGAGGTGGTCTTTGCCTCCCCATTCTTGCACTATGCATTTCACTAAATGGACTTTTCCTCATCTAGATGAAATAGATCAAGGAAGAACAGGAGGGGGATGGAGAGGAATCAGGATAGTTTGCACCCTCCTCTCTTCAGTCTGCTTCCTTCCTTCTCCCCTTTCCCAGATCACTTTCCTGACCTTGAAGAGTAGCCAGCACAGTTCTTTGCACACCAGCTCACCATGAACTTCTGGTCCAATTAACTGGTCCTTCTGGTCCCATTACCCCACTTTTTGTTCAAGGCCAAACTTACAATATGATACATCCTATCATAACGAAGGAAGGAAGGAAGGAAGGAAGGAAGGAAGGAAGGAAGGAAGGAAGGAAGGAAGGGAGCTGCATAATACTGTTTAAATACCAGCCTGTCCTATCAATAAAAATGTCTGTCTACTGAATACATTTAAGCAAAATTCAATTAAGGTTAATAACTTGTTGGAAAATAAAAGATCTGCCAGCAATAATCTCCCAAAATACAAATAATTCCTTTTATAATTGAATAATATGGCAGAAGCACTGGAACAAATCAGCATAGACATTCTGGAGTATTTTTCCAAATGGAGTGTGAAATTCAACCATTGGGCCGTGCTGGCCAGTTCCAACTAATTGGATGAATGCTGCAATTTTCTATTTTTTAATAGAAAGAAGAATTCTCTAAAGCAAACTTGGAAGTCTGAACTAAGAAAAGTAGAGTGAGGGAAAGCCTTCTGAACAGAGGGAGACAAAGGGAGGTCTTCCAATATCTGTGTAATTTTAGAAGGCTTTAATTGGATTCTATTAAGGAGAAGGAGAAACTAAGATTGAAAGTGTTTCAATTATGAAGCCATGACTGGGGAGACACAATGAAGATCAGTATTTTTGGGTGTAACTTGGTGAACAAAGCAGTCCCCTCCACTGTGGGCAGCGCCATCAGATGCAACAGTGCCATGCATGGTTGAATAGCAAGATTTAAGGCTGTGCTAAATAGGCCATTTTTACCATTCCTTGGTAAGTGGGGATATGAGAGCTTCCTATTTCTTTGCTTGGCTTTTTAAACTTAAAAACAAAATCTCAGACGCTCTTTCCAGGTGTCTACCAGCCATATGCTCCGGACCAACACCATATCACTTTGCCTCAAGGGTGCCCATGTGTGCTACTTTACAGAGGATACTCCTCTGTTTGAAGGGCCCTCCAGCCATAGTTTGAAAAAGAACATGAAACTGAAGTTGGAGTTGTCCATCAACAACTGATGCACTATGGCAATAAAGGTTTCTACTACCACTACCACTACCGTTGTTGTTGTTGTTGTTATTGATACATGGACAAGAAGCTGCATAGACCACCTGGTTGGTTTTTTTCCACTGCAGTAAGATGCATCATATTTCTGTTTTAATTCCTTATTATTCCCAAATTAGCATTTCCAATATCAGTTAGCATATACACATGTTCTGAAAATTGGTGTCCTCTTTTGTCCCCTTTTTTGTGATGCACCAATGCCCTCACTTTCCTTGCTGTCATGGAATTCTGGAAAGTATAACCAGCAGAAAGCAGGACAATTGTTCCATCACAGCTCCACACCCCAAATTCTGGAATGCCTTGGAACTGGCACAGCATCATGTGATGTTGCTCAAAGCCATGGACGTCCAACTGGCAGGAAGGGAGCCTTGTGACTCAGTGGACATCTTCAGCTTTTAAAAAGGGTAAGCAAAACGGAAGCCCCTCAGCCCCTTCAAACATCCAGGTAAGAAAAGTAGCAATAGCTTTATCTTGACAATTGCAGCACAACCCTGCCTACCCATCAGAAGGAAATTTCTCCCTGTTTATGCATGAGGAGAATCACTGTGGAAATTGGATTGGGAATTTCAGCTCTGCCATAGAGTACAGCTGAAGTCGAGCCTGTACAGAGGACAGCCCTAAGGTTCTATTTGACAGTCATCTATTGTGAAGAGTTCCTTTGTTTGAAGAGTTGTCTGGTAGAAAGATAAGAAATCATTAGACAGGAGCTTGGCCTTGAGGTTGCCCATACTACTCATCCAATCACAGTCTCCCAACTTATTTTAATTATAATAACTATTATTCCGTATAAATAAATATTTGTAAATTGTATGCAAATTGGTGTCTTCTTTTGTCATCTTTTTTCTTCTTGTTTGGTAGTAGATATCCTTTTTTGGGAGGGGGGCACAAAGCATTTTTGTATGTGTGGCACATCAGATTTCTACATCACTTGCCAATGACAACACCATCTACTTGTACATTTTCCAAAGCTGTCCCAGCAGCCCCAATTTCCCCTCCTATCAGAAGACCTGATGGAGGAAAGCTGAGATGTAAGGAAGGGACTGCAGAGCCAAACTATGAAGGTGGGCTTGGGCTTGGGCTTGGGCTTGGGCTTCTCAGCACCAACCCATAGATCTCACCATCTCCCACAAGGCTTATTCATGGACAAGGGAACACTTTTTTTCCTGCTTTGAACAAGGTCCAAGCTGGGGAAGTGGTAAGGTATGAGTAGGACTGCATGAGAACTTCATCTGATCCAAAACAGGGCAGTGAGATTGTTAATGGGGACTGACTCATGAAAACTCATTATGCCAGTCCTCTTCCAACTGCTCTGGCTGCCAGTTGAAGTCCAAAGTGCTAGTATTAACATTCAAAGCCCTAACCAGCTTGAGGCCAGGTGATCTGAAGGAATGCCTCATCCCACATATACCTGAGATCATCTTCAAGGATCCTTCTCCAGGAGCCACCTCCACAGGAAGTGAGGTAGGTGATTACCAGGAAAAGGGCCTTTTCAGTTGTGGCACCCCAGCTATGGAACGAATTCCCTAAAGGAATGCACCTACTTTGTATTCTTTTTGGCACCAGGTGAAGACATTTTTATTTTCTCAGCATTTTAATAATTTAACTTCTTGAGTTTTAATATTGCATTTTATCCTGTACTTCTGCTATGCCTCTGTATTGATTCAGTTGCAATTGCTGCAGTTCTATTTTTTATGTGAATTTTTGGTTGCTTATGTATTTTTAATTTTCATTAACTGCCCAGAAAGCCTGGGCTATTGGGCAACATAAACATGAAACAAACTTTGTTTCTGCATGAAAATCATGTGAGCATGGCCTGTTTGATATGCTGCACTTCAGTATAATCACATGTCCACCAAAATGTTTGCACATTGTTCCACCCGTGCTTGCATTCATCTTGTTGCCAATTCCCAGTTCACTTCTGCAAATTTTCTCAATAACCTGAATCAGTCCCATTTTATGCAAATTTGCACAAATTGGAAAATATTGTGCAAATTTGGGTAAATTTGCACTAATCTACCATTTGATCCCGGCTTGATTTGTGCAAGTTTCCCATTTCCCAGGACAAGCAGGGATTGCAAGTGCAAATGGAAAGGCAGTAAGATAAAGTACAGAGAATCTTAAACACCACTTATTCACCTCTCCTTAGATGGGTGTTAAATTTCATCTGACATTTGAGTTTGGCTTTAACTAATTGCCAAATTTTGTTTCTGATCCTGTTTAGCAAAGTTCAGCCATATTCCTAATGGAGATAAACTCATTTTATGGTGGAACAGTCACATCTCTTGTGAGATGCATATTACAGAGAGGTGTGCATCCATTTCAGAATGAAGGAAAAAATTAACTAAATGAGATCCATTCATGTTATCAGTCATTTGTCCTGAACTGAAAATGCACACAATAATTAGTCAATGTGTATGGAAGGGAATGTGCTTAAATTTATGCCTGGAATAATGATAGTGAAACAGAACTAGTGGGGCATACTGACAGTGCCCATTTTTCCCCTGCAGAATGGCTCCAGATCTAGCATTATTTTAGAGAATTCCAGAAAAAAATGATAGTCACAGGGAGGAAAGAGGCACGATGTGTTTGTGGTGGCTAGGGATATGTCGACGCTCTATGGGATCCACTCCACTAGCATTCAGAGAATGAACCTTCTTGTATCTTGTGTTTAACAGCACAGACGAAGGCTGCTGCAGAAGAGGCATCCCCCTGTTACAGTGATCATGGAGGGCACTGTTCCTGGCAAGCACCATGCAAACACTGGATGAGCCGTCCAAGAACTTACAGTCACAGACACATCAAAGTGGGCCAGAGTTCAGGGAGCCAAGCCTCACCTCCAAAATGAATTCTTCACACATTTCTGGCAGCGGCCACTATTTCTATCTCACGATCCCCAGAACAATGAGATATCCCAGATACTCAGTATGAAAAAGTATGGCTATCAAGAGGTCTATCTATCTTAGTTCGGTTTCCTCCACTGTGATGGTGGCAGAAGAAGAGTAAAAGGATGAGAAAAGAAAAATAATGAAAACAATTGTATGTAGCAGAAAGGAATGTAAGTGGATGTGAATAGACAGTGAAACAAATGTGATTTCAGTGAATGAACAATGAATTCAAAAGAAGGGTTTAATAATGAAAATTAACTGAGCAATAAAAGAAATCTTCAACATCCTCAAACTTATGTCCCTATCTTGGTTACTTTAATGTCTAGCACACCTGAAGGAAAACAGAAAGAAGGAGAAGAACTTGCCAGTGCCAAGGCAGAAAGTATCAACTGCCATGGGATACTTGACTAGAGTGGAAAATGATATATTCCGGAGGATGCGTGTTAACCTCCCTGCTCCATTTCTTTGGAAGAACATGTTTTCACCAGAATTTGCACAAGAAGGGGAGAACCAGGTGGCCACTCACTCTGCTAGCCAGAAGCAAACTGCTAGGAAATAGTACCAGGTTACAAACCTTCAATTTGACATTACTACTGAAGTACAAAACTGCTTTTTTAAATAAGAACTCGGCTTTTTGTCATCCTTGGTAGACTTTGAACTTAACAGCCCACTAATATGCATTTTGAAGCAAGCCCCATCTGGTTTAAAGGGTCTTTCTCCTGAGCAGGTGTGCACAGGATTACAGCCTTAGTCTCCCAAAGGAGTTTGGAAGTGCTGGCAAAGGGTTTCTCTCTTTCCTCTCCATTCCCAAGCAGCTGAATCCATTGCTGAAATGAGGCTGCTACAGTTGACTTGTGGTAGGCAGTGGATTGCTGCTACCTGCAGGTGAAATGAGACGCAGCAGCACAGTTGCCTTATTGCAGCTGTTTTCATTTGGACTGTGTGTACCTCTTTCTCCTGTAAAAGAAAAAGCTGGCATATAATCGAGGTTAACACTCCTCCTTTCTGCCTTCACTCCAACTGGGTCTGATCATTCATTTACAGTAATAAGACCTGCATTAAATTGTTATAGTGCATCTTCACCTTGCTTTGGGACCTTGACAGTGTTTCAGTTAGCAGAACAATTCGCTGGGACACTGTACGCCTTGAGCAAGACAATTCATTTGCCCTTGCCAGCGGTGGAGCTCGGTGCCAAAAAAATCTAGGGCTCAGGTCCACAGGACATCAAAAAATGCACACAATTGCCTGTGTTAATTTTTGTGTACTCTGAAGTCCCTCTGTGCTTGCGGGTGTGTCTTTTAAGATACCCTATTCGTAAAAAGGAGCGTATGGCCAGGGGAGAAGAGGGCATTTGATTTCAGAAATAATGCCAGGCACCAAGATCCAAGGGAGAGAGACAGCAGGGGATGATCTGCATGCAGGCGAGGAGCCAGCAAATCCAGGGGAATCAGACATAACAAACATCATCAGGTCCCCGGTCCTTTTCCTTCAACACGTGCCTATGGGCAGCAAGGCAATGGGGCAGCTGGCTTCTCAAAGATTTATGAATGGGGGGGTTTGGGATTCCTGCCCTAACATCACTTCTGGGTCTTGTCCTGCTCCCACCACCCACCACCCAGTTTTCCACCTGGAGCTCAACCACCCACAGCACCTCATGGCCTCTGAGTATGCTCAGTCCTTGAGGCCATTTCTGTGACGAAGGGGTGCTCACTTTATTTTTTTCCCCTTCATTTAGATTTTGTTGCTGTTATCCTCTTCCTCCTCCTCCTCCTCCTCCTACAAACTTTGAAGCTCACTAATGCATAGTGACACTAGGGATGGGATAAATGTTTTTGGAATCCATCCCACTAGTGCCTGCTGACTACTTCTCATGTTCGGCCCACTCCTGCAAAGCAAGCCAAGAGGGTGTCTGCAAAGGCTTGCAGATCCCTGGTTGTGCAACCAGCAATCTTTGCAAGGATGGCAGCAATAAGTGCAAGAGGGGCAATGCTAGCCATGCCATGGGGTGCCATTCCTGGTGGCCCAATGTCCAACCTTCTCCTGCATCCAGTCTGCCAGCTGTGGCCGCACCAGGTGCAGTGGAATAGGGGTGCTGCTCACGCATCATTTCCTGGAGCCCCAGTGACCAGCCTTCTTCTGCCAGCAGCAGCTGCACCAGATGTGGGAGAGGGGAACTGCTAGCACAGCAAGGGGGCTGATTCCTGGCCACGCCTGGCACACACTGGGCATGGCCACCAGGGGCCCTGGCTCGGGGCTGCTGCAAAGCAGTCTGGAGTCCAAGCAGCCAAGCTCAGGGGACCTGATGAATTTCTACCCCAAATGGATTCTTCACACCCCCTTATTTGAAACCTCCCTTGAATGTTTTTATCAGAATCCTATTCCTGGTTAGGGGAAAAAATCAGCTTCCAGCACTCCCTGGGTAGCCTTTGCACCTTTAGTCTCTTTTCCAGAACCTGAGATAAGATCTAAAATGTTCTGAGATGGTGTTTACAATAACACATGCAGGCATGCAATTTTCTTTGCAATTACAGTTCTAATATATAGTTCAGATTATACAGATTTTAGCAATTAGTTAAGATATTAATCAGTTAAGGTTTCAGTCCTGCACAAGTACAGAATGCTGGTTGAGGAATGCTGGGAGTGTAGGATTTTTTTAATGTCTAAGCCTGCAAAGGATTGTGCTCTTAATTTCCTCTGAATTTCCTCTTTGCTCTGTGAATGCTTGAGGTGATTTGTAATAAAACCATAAAGTACAGTAATGAATGAAATGAACCGAAATAAACATGCAGCAATAAAACAGGGGAACTTCTGAAACCAGTGAGAGCCCAAAAGCTCAGCAAAACAATGTATAGCTATCTAAAGTGCAGAACCTCTGGCCTGCAGGCTAAATATGTCCTGTGGGGTCCCCCAGACAGCCATGCTCCCTTCCCCCAGCCCCAGCCCCCTGCCCCCAACTATCTGGTCATTTCCAGATTTAGAGTAGTTTTCCCCCATTCCCAGAATTGAAATGCCTAAGACTGTGCTTATGACAGCAAAAGCTTTAAACTCAAATAATCCTGTAGTTTTGTCCTCCTGTATTCTTACCCATCATTGGACTGTAGCCCCTGAGAGCATCCCCAAACTGGAATTTGGCCCTCAAGCTGAAAAGGTTTAACATCCTGGTCTCAAGGCTAGTAATAAGAGGGTCAACTCCACCTTCCTGCTGCTACCAAGAAGACCCTGCCTCTGTGAGAAGGGGGCACATTTTTATCAGGAAATTATGCTTCAGGTCCACCAGTGATGTGGAAGAAAAAGCAGAATGAATATCTTGGCTGGTGCTTGCCATTTGAGCATCATGCTGTGTCAATTCACAATCCAAATGCTGCACACCAGCTTATGCATTACGGTGGTGCTCATCCCTTTTCCATCCTTCCCTTATTAAATCCGTCTCTGCCACTTTTTGAACTGTTCAGGGGATTTCCTATGGAGAGTGATTGCAAGAATCGGAGCATGAAGTGTAGCTGACACAACATCCGGGGGTCAGTTGCTTTGATGTTCAGGCAAAGCCCTCCCTGATCCTGATCTCCTGTTCTAATTTGCTAATGTAGAGATTACCAAATCATGACAGGGGTAATTCCTATGCAAAATAGAAATTCCAGCTTTATCAATCTATTGTGGAATGTGCATAGTGCACATAAAGAGCTATCCACAACCTTAGCTGTAGGGCTAGACAGGCATGCTAATGTTCCCTTAAGCAACCATGTTCCTTTGGTGTACCTGTGGAAGTGTACAAGAAGAACAAGGCTCCTTATCTACCTGGATAAACTTCACTACTCCTTACCACAAGATCTGCCATGTTGGCTTGAATATTAGCATGTGAGATAATGGCAATCCAGCTATCTCTGTCGAAGAAGAAGAATACAGTGAAACATCAGCTAGTGGCAGGTCTGGGCAGAAGGAAAGCACCTACCAGGGCACGGCCCAGGCAAGTCTGGTTATCATCTCATCTTGGGCCTGCCCCACCAACTGCCTGAACCCATGAAGCTGGGTGCCAGAAATATATGCTGCCAAAGATGAACTAACAGAGTAGGAGGAGAAGAGCGAGAAGGTGAGAAGGGAGGTGTGGCTTAAAAGTTAGAGGAGAAGAACAGGAGCAAAAAGGCCATGACAGACATACAACCTTACTCCAGCTCTACCATTCAGCAAGGCAACTGGACCCTCTCATTGTCTCCTCTTGTCCCATTTGATAAAGTCTTGATTAACTTTGTTGCATGCATGGAGCATGTGCGTAGTATTGTCAACACATGTATCCTTGGTCCAATTTTCTTTGAGATGCTGGGTTTGCAACTGGCGACCACCTTCCCAAGGCCTTCTATGGGACCCCTGTTAAAGCACAAAAGCATGTTGACAAGCCCACGGACACAGAGCCCATATGGTGAAGTGGCTAGGCTGGAACTAAGATCTGGGTTCCAGCCCCATTTGTCTGTGCAGCTCACTCGCTGACGTTGAGCCAATCACTGACTTTCAGCCTAACTGACATCACGGGGTTGCTGGGAGAACAAAATAGAGGAGAAGACGAATCATGTAAGTCATCTTGAAAAAGGAGAAAAGGAAGGCTATACATTTCAAAATAGATAGACAGATGAGTAATCATTCTACTTGCTTGAGGAGCATTCTAGAATCTGTCTCTTAGGCTGATGCAGAGCCTGACTTCCAGTCATCTGCCACAACAGTGGTACCCCAGTGTGGTGACTGCCTTGGAAGTAGTGGGATTCCTTCAGGAGACCTCTTCGGAAGTTACCTTTTCCTATTCATGCTTTGAAAGAACAGCTTTGTACTTCTGGAAGGAGTGGCAGCAACAGCTCCCAAGTGAGGCGACAGCACCCAGGGGTAATTCATACTGAATGCAAGTGGTATTAAAGGACTCCTGCTGCCAAACTGCTCAGCCCCTTATTTTCCCATTAAGCATAAGCAAACAACCATTGATTTGGGAAACAACTTTTTTTCCCCCTCCGACATCAAGCTCTGAGCTGGGTATAAGAAACCTCTTAACATCAGCTAATACCTCATCATGAGAGAAAGGACCCAATCTTGATTTGCCTTCTCCCAGATCAACTGCAGGTTGTCCCTTTTCCTACTTTCCCCACCCTACTCTCAGAACAAAACATCCAGTGTGTTAGCATCTATTTTCCACAGAGACCAGCACGTGGGTTTTCCCCATTACACATTTCTCATGCTAAACCCATTTGTGCATTCTGTTTGGATGCCTTACGGCAGCTTTCTCCAACCTGCTGCCCTTCAGACATGCTGGACTTTATTATTCCCTGTTCTTGCTTTATTTGTAGCACTTCTACATGCCTTCCTGGAATCAACCAAGGCACTTTGCAAAGAATGCTGGCCTGTGCTGGTGGAAGATTCTGAGAAGAGGAAGAGTTAGCGGCTTCCTGGAGGCCAGCACCCAAGCCCTGCCAGAGCCCACACTTCAGCAGAGCCTTGAGCCCATGGAGGGGCTTACTGAGGTTCCAGCCCCTCTGCCTCAGAGGAGGAGGCTGAGCAGCCCTCCAGTCTCAGGAAGCCATGGCACTGGAGGAAGGAGGCTCAAACCAGAGAACCTCCACGAAGCCCAGGCTGCACCAGATCTGACCAGGCCTGTTCTGGTCTCCGGACAGGCTTGCTTCTTGCTGCAGTACCTTCAGCTTGCCAGCCTCCAACCCATCCTCAACACCCAGTGGGGAAATAGGATGGTGGGTGGGGAAGCTGGGAGCTACAGAGCCATGCTTCTGCAACCAGCCAAGGGGATTTCCAAAAGGGAATAGAGATTAGAGTGTGTATGTGCACATGGAAACACATACATGAGCACGTGTGCAAACATACTTGCACATGTGCAGCCTTCTGGCCCCTTGTTTCTGCCTGGAGCAGCCATCAGGGCAAATACTTGAGAGCCACATGGCATGGAGTTTAGAGTCTTGGGCCGGGACTCAGGAAATCCAGATTTTGGTCCTCACTTGGCCATAAAGCTCACTTTGCTCCAGTCAAGAACTCTTAGCCTCTCCTAGCACACAGGGCTGTTGTGGGGCGAAAGTGGAAAGGAAGATTATGCCTTCAGTTCTTTGCAAGAGGAAGCAAGGCAGGATACAAATATGGCAAATAAATAAGGCATAAACTATTCCTTAGTAATTGGTCCTTCCGTTCCCTCAACCTCCCTGGATATGAAGAACTTAAACTGAGCTTGTGTCTGGGTTCCTCAGCAAAGTAAGATCTGTGAGCCCATTACCATGACTGACGTATCAACCCAGAACTATATCCTTGGGTGCTCTGACTGCAGCTAATCCTATGTGCAAAAGGCTGTACGTTGCTTGCGTTTATGCTTGCCAATACTCTTAGGGTTTGTGGAGTCCTTGAAGTCAACAGAGAAAGCTGGTCAGCACAAATGGAAACAATATGAAGGAGTGAGTCTGACCTCAAGCAAGTTTCCCCCCCAGATTGTGGAGTTCTGGATTACTTGGTATTATTCTGAAATATGACTCAGCGTGCCTATTTTCATTTATCCCCACCCCCCCACACACATTTTTGTACAATACACTGCAGGTGTAGGGTGCATGCCAGGAGGATGGCATTGGAAGCGTTTTGATGCAGTGATTTCTGTAATTATATCAAGACTGCATTATTTTTGGTGGTGTCTCAGTATTAATGCATGCATGCTCATCAGTAACATGGAAGGAGGGAAAAAACATGCAAGCAATTAGAAAGAACTCCACGCTCTGGCAAACTGCATGTGCTTCAATTCCATATATATAATTAGAAAATCCCCTAATTAAAACAAAATTAAGGAGGAGTACAACTTAATAGCAGAGAAAACTTCCCAAAGAATAAAGGATCAAAAGGGGAGCACCACCTTATTTTAAGGACTGCCTGTACTTATATCTCCCACTGAAACTTACAAACAACTTTTGAGGTTCTGTTCTTTGGTCCTTTAGCAAAATTTGGGGGTACCAGGGATGGACCTTTTTCTGAGGTAACCCAGTCTCTTTGAGAGTCTTTCCATGGAGACATGGTCACCTTTCTATTGGTTTGGACTACTAAATTAAAAAACAAAAAAAAACCACTTCTTTTCACTATTCTGGTAAGCTTTGAAATGATTTTAGGGTTTATTTTATAGTTGCTTTCTCTGGTTCATTAGTAGATCTTTGGCTTTATCGGGTGTGTTTGATTATTTGGTCTGGGTTAATTGGGTGACTTAAGCAAAGTTGTGCACAAATAGCTTCATGAAATTGTCCTCTTGATTGATGGGAGGAGAAATTGGAGAAGGGAAGCAATTGCAATTCATTTCTCCAGGGAGAGCAGAAATTCTGAACAGTTTCCCACAGGTACTGTTCACTGTTGTCATGGGTTCAGATTCTTCCATTTTCCCCTGGGTTTGGGGCATTTTGTGCTGCCCCTGCAAGTGGCAAGAAGACCATCTGTGTTGCCAAGTTGGCCTTCCATTAGCAGGATTTTTGTCCAGTCCGGACAATGAGGTGGAGCTGGGCTGAACCAAAATCTTTCCCCCAACTTCCTGAAAAATTTTTTCCCCATTGAAAGAGGCTTCCATTATTCGACCTCACTCTCAAAGTGCTTTCTCATGTGTCTTGGTGGAGTTTTTGAGCTTGCCCGATCATAGCAATGCAGTCAAAGAACTGTGTGTGTGTTTTCTTTCTGTTAATCATTTCTCCACTGCTTTTCAACCTCGCGTGCTGTCTTTGCTTCCTGAACCGAAAAAAGCAGTTGCTGCCATTCTTCTTGCTAAATTTATGCCTCCCTTTTGTTCCTGATATGGTGGTCCTCATCTCCATTTTATCCTCACAAGAACCCTATAAGGTAGATTAGGCTGGAAGAAGTGACTGGGCCAAAGTCCCCCTTTATAGCTAGGTAGGGGATAGAATCTGGATCTCTCAGGCCCTAGTTCAGATCTGTAACCATTTTGCCACACTGACTCCTATGAGTGCAAGTACCCCTACGTGTTTTCTTCTGGGTTTTAACTGATATTTGAGAGGGTAAGGATGCTACTGACTGAGGAGAGAGGATTGCACAATGAAAGACAGGACACCTGCATTCATTCCTTGACCACCTCATAGTTCAAGTAAGTGCAAGAAACGTTTATCTAACCATGGGAATCTTCCAATATTTTCTTCTCCTTTTAATTTATTCTTGACTTCTCTTTTAAATTAAATGAGAAGGGCCAAGAAAAACACCCTACGGATGGGAGTATTAAATCTATCAATGAATGAACTAAATCCCTACACACAGCCATCATTGTGCAGGGAATTTACATATTTTCAGGTAAAGTATAATCATTAAGAGCAAGGATAGTGGGGCAGTGTGTTTGCTAAGAGCTGTTAATCTGATGACCTACCAACTTTCTGTGTTTTCATAAGGTGAAAAACAAATGCTTTCTTAAGAGGGAAAAACTAGCAAGAAAGTGTTGCTAAATCTGGGGAGGAATTTCAGCCATTTTAATGCCACCTGGCCAACAAAGAATAGGGCATGACTGGTGAGCAGAGAAACTTTAATCTCATTATTACAGGATACAAGGGGGAATTGGTAATGAGCAGTTTAAGCTGGGACCGTCATTCCAGGCAATGAAGCTGGGAGACCTGGGTGCTGAAGATATACACCTGTCCTTTTCCACACCAGAAAATTTCTCTTTCAAGTATAATAATCCTAAAATACAGGATTCCAACAGAGCTTATCATGAGTCATAATTATCTTCTCACTCCCTGACATGATGAATAGACATCTCAGATGCTCCATGCAACTCTCCTGACTTTGAAAGCAAAATACAGTTTCTTCTTTGAAAGCAAAGGACTTTCAACCACAGATGTTTTACTTCTCCCATCCATCTGATTTTGTACAATAGCAGCAGGCCTAGATGTTTTCTTCCTTTCCTGCCTCCTCTTTAATACATTTCAGGGAATTGAAAAGCTGAAGAAAATGGATAAAAGAAAATCCTGACAGCCCAGTGTAAAATCTGAGGAGCTTTTAGCATGAATAGATGTTTGCATTTTTGTACCTCTGCAGTGCACATGTGACATGGACGTAAGCTAGATCAACGAAGGCAGGACAAGGGCCATCAAGTCCTTGCTTTGCCTAGTAGCATAACCTTTCATCCCTCACCAAAAAGAAAAAGAGGGGAAATAGATCTCCAAAACAGAGGATGCCAATGCGCATAGCATTGCTCATTCCCTCACCTGGAACATAGTGCTCCGCCTTGGGCACCCAGGTTTAAAAAGGATGCTGATAATCTGGAAAGTGTTCAGGGAAGGAAAACAAAGATGATACAGGGCCTGGAAAATAAGTCTTACGATGAGAGGCTGAAAGAACTGGGCCTGTTAAGCCTTGAGGAAAGAGACTGGTGAGGTGACATGATAGCACTCCACAGGCACCTCAGAGACTGTCACAAATAAGGCAGAAAAGACCTCTTCTCATTCATCCCAGAGTATAGGACACAGAACAATGGACTTAAGCTGCAGTACACCAGGTGCAGACTGGACACAAGGAAGAACAGTCTGACTGTCAGAGCAGTACGACAGTGGAACCAGTTGCCATACCAGGAGAGGTTGTGTGTTCTTCCATGCTAGAGACAAGGAAGAAGCAAACAGACAATTATCTGAGTGGGATGGTGTGACTGGCATCCCTCACCAGCAGCTCACTGGACTCAATGGCCTTCTTGGCCCCTTCTGTTCTATGATTCTATTCTATGATCCCCGTCTGACCCACCATTCTGTTCTATGATTCTATAATTCTGTGAATGTAAACATACAGATGTAAATTTAGATGGGATAAAGATCATTCAAATAGATGGTCCTTCTCCTCCCTTCTTATGGTTGCTTATGTTTAAGACCAACTTGCAGTCCTTTAAATAGGCAGTGCATTCCAATGGAGAAGTATCTTGCCAAACTTCAAGGACAATGTATGGCCAAAAGTTTTCTTATAATATCATTTATAAGAAAGACACACAGAGAAAAAATTATTTAACTACTAAAAATTAGAAATATTCCATATTTTATTATTTACCAAACTGAGTGGTTGGATAAGAATTCAGAAGTCAAGAAAAATAATTGATTGCTTTTATCATAATGAAATGTAGCAAATGGCCTTAAAATCATAACACTTTCAGAAGGCAAATTAAGATGCATAGTGATCCTCTTCCTCTGTGCAAAGTGCATGAGGACCAGTGATAACTCCAGAGAGAGTGCACTGCAGTGACTAGGAGCAATATGGAGAAAGTTTTCAAGCATCCCTACTTTAAACGTGAATTAAGCACATCTATGAAGGATAACAGCATTCAATGGCTATGGTTATTAGATGGAACACCTGTATTGTAGGATATGTCTCCAAATTATGCAAGGCTGCTTTGAACAATGACAACCAAAGACATTTTGCTGCCTGAAATAGAGCCCAACTGGGGGTCCCTCCACTCCATCATGGCCAACCCTTGCGAAAGTCTTAATGTTACTTAGAGGATCTTCTGATCCTGAACCACCCTGGTCAGCTGCTGCATCTATCAGGAGATGACTCGCTAGTGGTACCCAATTTTTTGGAACTTTGGTCCATCACGGCTTGGAATATGGCCTTAGGGCCTTAGTGCCCACTTTCTGGAAAATTCTAAAACAATGAATTAAGTATGTATTTATCATTCTTGGTTTTCAAGGTCTACTAAAGACATGTTTTTCCTAACATGCTTTCCTCTCCTCTGTACATGGCTTAGAAATTTCTTCAGTATAGGTGATTCATCAATATTGTTAAAAGATAGAGAAGTCTTGTTGCACAAGTCATGCACAAGCAGAAATGTCTGGACTCTGTTCTGTCTATGTTTTGCAGATTTTCAGATATCTTTTCAGTCTTTCAGTCACTGACTGGAATTGGGTTTTGCAGAAATGCATTCTTATTTATTTATTTATTTATTTAAAACTTTTCTATATCATCCCATACTTAAAAGTCTCAAGACAGTTTACAGCAAATTAGGAAAGAAAGAAAGAAAGAAAGAAAGAAAGAAAGAGAAAGAGAGAGAGAGAGAGAGAGAGAGAGAGAGAGAGAGAAAGAAAGCCAGCCAGCCAGGAATAACAATAACAATTGCCCAGCATCCAATGTTAAAATATAAACCCTCCACTAAAACACATTAACAATTAAAATACTGGGAGAATGAAAGGGTTTTCGCCTGACACTGAAAGGATAGCAGCGTTGGTGCCAGGCGGACCTCTCTGGGGATCTTGTTTAAGAATTGGGGTGCCGCTGCAGAGAAGGTGGAGGAGGAGGTCCTCTGACTCAGATCTCAAGGGGAAGGAGGGCACAAAGGGGCGAAGGCACTCCTTCAGGTATCCAGGACCCAAGCCATTTAGGGCTTTATAGATCATCACCAGCACCTTAAATTGGGCTCGGACTTCAATCGGTAGCCGGTGTAGATGATAGGCGACTGGATTATATGTGAACACCTGCCAGTCTCCATTGATATCCTGACAGCTCTGTTCTGAACCAATTGAAGTATCCAGACCATCTTCAAGGGCAGCAAATTGGCAGTTCTGAAAATATGCAAATCACCCCAACATTTATATTTTCATGTTTGACTCTAGTGAGAAAGGGAATGTGCATTTTGGGGTGGGTATTTTTTTGCATTTTTCTACAACTAAATTTGCATACATTTACAGAAAGAAGAAAAAACAGCATGTCCATGGAATCCACATGACTTGAGGAACCCAGTGCACTGCAGAATCCATTGATCAGTTTTATAGAAATTCGAACTCATATGAGATCACTGTGGATTTCTCCAGCATCCTAAGATATAATTGCTCCCTGCATCCTCTCCCCCTCATCGTAACTCCTGAAGCAGATGCTTCTCCTGCTACAGGACAAGATATGGCTCAATGGTAAAGCTCACCCACAAAAAATGCTGCTCCAGTATCTGTACTGGTTCCAATCTGTAACCCTCATTAGAAAACAATCCACCCCCTTGGAAGAATCACATCTGCCTTGTGGTACTGTGAATTCATTCTAGATTGTGATCCTTCACACCTCTATCTGAGTGAAGGTGCCGCTGACGTCATGGCAGCATAGAGTGATATAACAACGTGCTGAAAAGAAACTTCATCAAGAGCAATTGTGTCAGACATAACTCAGGCCTGGGAGGGAGGGTGGGTGAGGTATCGTTTACTCTCATTCTTGCTCTGGTAATGAGGGAAACAACAGACTTTTTTGTTGGAAGCCAATGCTGAGTGAAACTCATTTCATTTCTGACTTCCTCTGGAACCAGAAATGCAGGGAAGGTTTACTGGAAAGTTTAATCTTTGGATAAATGAATTCCACCCAATTTGGGTGTTCACATGAAACCACTAAGAATAACCATGTAGTGCGAAAACTTGTGTAACTTGGCACTTTTAGCTGAGTTTCTGCTTGAATTGGAGTGTACCAAAAAAACTGATCATGAAAAAGAAAAGAGGGTACGCTGAGATCTTGATGACTTGACTTACTGGGAATGGCTTCCCATGTTACCTGGAATTAAATATAAGACGTACAACTTCTGCATCCTTAATATGTGCTTCTGTGTTGTGCAAGAAGGGAGAATTCATGCAACTTCTCTTTCAGGATAGGGTTTCTCACATTTTTTAAACTTGCCCCCCCCCACCCACATCTGAACTTATTTCACCTGCTTCCCTGCTCTCTTATGCAGTACAAAGGTGTTCACATGGAGTTATATATGTTTCAATATATCTGCCGCTGCTTAGGATGATTCATTGATGTATGTTTTAAGTAACTACAAGTATGATACACCATGTCCAACCTTCCTAAAAACAGACATGAAGATAACCAATAGAACAAACAACTTTCCAAATAATTCCTACAGATGTAATGTGGGCCAATGTGGATTCCCTCCCAGGGAATATTTGATGCATACAGAGTGGAGGAAGGTGCAATTTGCCTCAAGGTCTTCTCTGTCTCTGGAGCTTTCATATATCCTGTAAACTTTTGCACAGAAAGGTGAGTGTTCCGCTGGGGAGTAGCTTCCACTAGGGAAATGCACAAGCTAACTCCCAAGATGAGGCGCAAATGGGAATCTTATGTGCAGGATGTAGTACAGCTCCGTTCTGTGCCAAGCTGTGGTAACTCCATTCTTAGTTGCTTCTCCTGAAGGCAGGGGACCAGTATAAGCCTTCTCCATTGCGACCCAAATAATGTCAGTATGGAGTCTGTGATGCGATATCAACAAAGTTTAAAACATTATGCATGGTGCTGGGAATGTGGGCAGACAATTCTTTTCCCTCTCTCCTAATATTAGAAACATCGGTCATCCAATAATTGGTGGGAGATTCAGTCCAGGTAAAAGGAAGCACTTAAGGAATTCTCTTCTACGGCACTGGCTGCTTGGATGCTTTGAGGAGAGAGTAGACAAAATAGCAAACCTCCAATGGCTTCTAGTCCTATTGATGACAGGGAACTTCCATGTTGTGAGCCGCCATGGAACTTCTATTGTGAGCCGCCCCGAGGCTGTCGCAAGGGGTGGCATATAAATATTTAAATAAACAAATAAATAAATAAACTGTTGAGAAGACTTTGTTCTGATCCATCAAGGCCCAATGTGTGTGTGTGCCTTACCAGGCACATTTTACCAGTTTTCATTAGAAGTTAACAGCTGCCCATTGCAAGCATGGATAAAAATGTACCTTGTTGTTAATCCCCATAATTAAGTCCCATTTGTAGCTGTATTCCTTATCATTGGCAGACAGGGGTTCTTTGCTCTCATTTTACAGCTACATGCATTGACATCTGTTATTGCTAATTACATCTTCAAACTTCATCCATGATCTCTTACACTTCCTGTAAAGAAATGTTGAAAGCACCTTAATGAACAAATTAATTATGTGCAGCCCATGCTGAGAATTAACCTAATTAATAGTACCATTGATATCCTCTTCCTAGCTTAAAAATGCAGTTGTCTAAGAATTCCTGCTATCCATATTCATAAGCCACAGGATACTTTGACAGGTGACAGTGTTGTGATGAAAAACCGGTCAAGGTTGCCATGTATGTAACTTCTCACACAATAGCAGTTGGTGATATGTTCCATTTATTCCATCACAGAAATTCTCTCTGCATATTTAAATGTGGATAAGTCAGAGTGTGTCAAGTTCCTCAATGGCTATTAGTCAGGATGACAGCTAAATACAACTTCCATGTTCAGTAGCACTATATCTTCGAACAGGTGCTGGGAGCAAGCCATCTTCATCTTGCTTAGCTTCTGAGGAGCATCTGGGTGGCCACCAAGAGAAAATAAATACAGGACTGGATGGGCTCTGATTTGCTCTAACATAGCGAGAGAGAGTACAACCTGATTTACAAACAGAAGATGCTGAGAGGAAGCCATGGTAACTCAGTTAATGTGGGTTTTCTCACAATACGTACAAAGTACAACAGTCTGTTTGGTCATTTTTGTTTCTAGGGAAAGCTTTAGTTTTATTCAGTTCGTGACCCATTTGAACAAAATAATCCAAAATGAAACAAAAGCTTCTCGGTGGTGAGGGGAAATTTATTAGATGTCTATGTCTACCTTCCTCTCTGAAGGACGTTTGGCTGTTCTTCGCTTTTCACCCTCACAACAAGCCTGGCATGAAGGTTAGGCTAAGGCATGGCTTCTGGTCCAAGGTCACCCAGTAAGCTTGGTGGCTGAGCAGGGATTTGAAGCTGGGTCTCCCCACTGAAATTCCAGGACTTGAAACAGGACAGCAGCACATTCGATGGGATCTGCAGGGCACCGTGATTCCCCTCATGCCAGGCAGAAGCAACAAGACAAAAACAAAGGTGAGCAGATAGATAGATAGAGAGATAGAGAGAGAGAGAGAGAGAGAGAGAGAGAACTTGCTGGCATGCTGGCTTTGCATAAGACTTTCCAGGTTGCAACATTCAGATTTTTCTTGGCACAGAATTAGAATTACCTGGGTGCAGCCCTTCCTTTTGTCTATCTCTGCACTGAGGCATCTGTTTCTCTCTGTGTACTATTATTTATTTATTAAATTTATGAACTGTGCCAATAGTCCCATATAGGGCTTTTTGTGCTGCCTACAATGCACACTAAAACTTCACACACACACATACAAAAATAATACAATTTTGACAGCT
Organism: Varanus salvator macromaculatus; assembly: GCA_023646645.1. Classification (NCBI taxonomy): domain Eukaryota; kingdom Metazoa; phylum Chordata; class Lepidosauria; order Squamata; family Varanidae; genus Varanus; species Varanus salvator. Next base: position 13,981,069 of record JAIXND010000771.1, on the reverse strand, counting down.
ATAGAGATTGTTACCTAAAATTATTTCAGACAGGTGCAGCAGAATAAAACCATCAATAAAATTCATAATTTTTTAGTCAATCCAACACTATTCAATTATTAAAATGTCTGGCAGATAGAGCTGTCAAATTGCCTGGCACCAAAATGATTGCAGCGAGGGTGTAAGGCTTCCTACTCTGGAGAACCTATTCCAGAGGTGGGCACAATCATCGAAAAGGCCCCCTTTCCATTTTCCATCCCCTTCATTTCTTTGAGCAATGGTTTTTTGAGAAGGGCCTCTGAACCAGATCTTATTGGGAGGAGGCGGCCCTTCAGGTACCCTGTTCCCAAGCCCTTTAGGGCTTTATATGTTAATACAAGCACTCTAAATTGGGCCTGGGCAGTAATGAAAATGATATAAAATTGGCATAATATGGACATGTGGACTAGCTCTTCTCAGTAGACACACAGCCCTATTTTGAAACAGAGGCAGTTTCAAGACCATCTTCAAAGGCTGTCCCATGCAGAGTGCATTACATAGTTCAATCAAGAAGGTTACCAGGGCATGGATAACTGTGGCTAAGCTCTGTCTGTCCAGGTAGGCTGGAGTTGGTAAATCAACAGTAGCTGAAGGAAGGAGCTCCTGGCCACTGAGTCTACCTGAGACTTGAATGATAATTTTGGGTCCAGGAGCACCTCAGGTTACAGACCTTGTCTGTTAGAAGTGTGGCCCTGTCCAGGACATGCTGAAGGCCCTCCAACCAGTCAGGCAGTCCTCCCAGCAACAGCATCTCCACCTCATCTGGACTGAGTCTCAATGCATACCTGGGGATTCCCAAAGTGGGACTTTTTTGTTGCCAAGATCGCTGTGGATTTTTTGACCTAGCAGTCCACTTCAGTGCCAGCTCCAGGTTTTGGAGGCCCTTTATTTATTCATTCATTCATTCATTCATTCATTCATTTGACAGATTTCTATGCTGCCCCCTTGCCAACTAGCCTCAGGGCGGCTCACAACACAGGGAAAACAATATGTAGAAAACACACGATCTAAAACAATATACAATCTAAAACTGACCTATCTCATAGTCACAAAGTTAAAAATAATAATAACAATATATATAACAATTCAAAATTTACAATAATAAATTAACAGTTAAAATATTTCTTAAATAAAAAGGTCTTCGCCTGGCGCCGAAAAGCAAATAAAGACGGCGCCAGGCGAGCCTCTCTGGGGAGCGCATTCCATAGGTGGGGCGCCACCACAGAGAAAGCCCTCCTCTGGGTACTCACCCTCCTCACCTCTCTCACAGAGGGTTCCCGGAGGAGAGCATCAGCTGCCGATCGTAGGGGGCGGGAGGGCATATATGGTTGCAGGCGCTCCTTTAGGTAGCCAGGACCCAAGCCATTAAGGGCTTTATAGGTAAGAATAGGTAATAATAAATTTATTAGTTTATTAATTTTATTATTTATTAGTTTTGAATCTTAGTTTTGTTAGTTTTAATTGGGACTATGAGATGGGCCAATTTTAGTTTTTTAATGGGATTTTGGTAGGTCGCTTTGTGTTTTAATTTTATGTTGTATTTTTGTATTATTTGGACCTGCTGTAAGCCGCCCCGAGGCTAGCTGGCAAGGGGCGGCATAGAAATTTTTCTAATAAATAAATAAACCAACACCTTGAATTGGGCCCGGACTTCAATGGGAAGCCAGTGTAGCTGACAGAGAACTGGGGTGATATGAGAACCATGCCCAGTCCTCGTCAGCACCCTGGCAGCTCTATTTTGCACCAATTGAAGTATCCGGACTGTCTTCAAGGGTAGCCCCACGTAGAGCGCATTACAGAAATCTAACCGGGAAGTCACCAACACGTGTCACCATCATCAGGCAGTCGAACTCCAGGAAGGGACACAGCTGATGGATCAGCCGAAGCTGATGGAAAGTGCTGCTCGCCACTGCTGACACTTGGGCTACCAAGGTCAGCTCCGGGTCGAGGAGCACTCCCAGGCTGCGGACCCTGTCTTTCAGAGGGAGTGCAACCCCATTCAAGACTAGGGTCAGGTCCCCCACTCCGAAGCCCGACCCACCCACCAACAGGACCTCCATCTTGTCAGGATTGAGCCTCAGTTTATTGGCCCTCATCCAGCCCATTACCTCGGCCAGGCACTGGTTCAGCACAGCCACTGCCTCACCTGGATCGGTTGATCGATTGGACAAGGCACCCCCAACAGGTCCCTCCTTCAACGAGTCTTGCCCTGTTGTCCCCACCTGATCCTCCTCCTCCTCCTCATTGCCACTACTTCCCTGCTACAGGCACAGAGCCAGGGAGGGAGTTCGAATGCATCTACTGCTCCTCATCACCAGGTGGGGAATGAGCAGGTTGCATTGGGGAACAACAGGGAGCAACAAGTCCAGGGGAATATTCCAAGTGGAGCACACTGACCCTTGAAACTCTTCCTCACCACTTTCTTGCATGCTCTCACCTTTGGAGACCAAGAGCTGCCTACTGCTCAAAGTCAATTTTCACTGGGCTTAAGAGTGGTCTTTCAATCCCAGCTCGTTTTCCCCTCTGGATTTGCATTCATCTCTATTTGACCTGCTTGTTCTGCTCTGCCTTACAACTTTGATCTCCCTCCCTCAAACAAAATAATGAATGACTCCTTGGAGCCTGCTGGTTCCCAAGTTAGTCATTCTCTCCTCTCCTGCCCTCCCCGCTCCTCTGAAACTTGGCTCGTGCCCTTTTCTTTGCCCTGCCACATCTCCAGATGCTGTCTTGGTGATCTATAGTAACCTGCATACCTGACTTGTATTCTCATGCAGAGCTGTAAAACGATTTGTATTGCTTTTGCATAAGTAGCAGAAGACACAATCTACACATCCTAGATTCACTTGCTCACTCTCTGGTTGTGTGTTTGTGTGCGAGAAAGAGAGAGGGAGAGGGGAGGTTTTAATGTCATGCTATCTTCCAAATCTACACACAAACACAGGTTTAAATAATCTGGATGCATAAACATTCAAAAATACCCTGATTGCTTACTATTATTATGTCCAGATTGTTGGAGGCGGAGCAGTGGCTCAGAAAGTGTGGGCGACACACAGCAGCCCTGCAAAGGCAGCAACCCAGGTCATGCTCTAAACAAAAACTGCATTCCCATCTCTCTCATTTTCTCTCCCCTGTGCGCACATGCACACTCCCCATTGGTATCGCAGAGCATCCCCCCCGCCCATGGTTTTCCTGTCTAATACTTTTTCCTGTAACTTTCTGATCCTGCAGCTTTGCAGAAGAGATGTTGAAGCAATACACTATAGGACTGATCCAGCTGCTTTTCTTCTAGGTCTCTTTTGCAAGAGTTGTTGTTGTTGTTAGTCATGAAGTTGTGTCCCACCCATCGCGACCCCATGGACAACATTCCTCCAGGCCTTCCTGTCCTCTACCATCCTCCGGAGTCCACTTAAGCTCACACCAACTGCTACAGTGAATCCATCTAGCCACCTCATCCTCTGTCGCCCCCTTCTTCTTTTGCCATCTATTGTTCCCAGCATTAGGCTCTTCTCCAGGGAGTCCTTCCTTATCATTAGGTGGCCAAAGTATTTGAATTTCATCTTCAGGATCTGGCCTTCTAAAGAGCAGTCAGGGTTGATCTCCTCTAGGATCGACCAGTTTGATCGCCTTGCGGTCCAAGGGACTCGCAGGAGTCTTCTCCAGTACCACAATTCAAAAGCCTCAATACTTTAGCACTCAGCCTTCCTTATGCTCCAAGTTTCACAGCCATACATTGCAACTGGGAAAACCATAGCCTTGACTATATGCACTTTTGTCAGCATGGTGATGTCTCTGCTTTTTAGTATGCTGTCTAGATTTGCCATAGCTTTCCTCCCCAGAAGCAAGTGTCTTTTAATTTCTTGGCTGCAGTCTCCGTCTGCTGTCATCTTGGAGCCCAGGAAAATAAAATCTGTTACTACCTCCTTTTCTTCCCCATCTATTTGCCAGGAAGTGAGAGGACCGGATGCCATGATCTTAGTTTTCTTAATGTTGAGTTTCAAGCCAACTTTTGCACTCTCCTCCTTCACCCACATCAAGAGGCTCTTTAGTTCCTCTTCACTTTCTGTCATTAGAGTGGTATCATCTACATATCTGAGGTTGTTGATATTTGCAAGAGTAGGAATTTTAAATAGAGTTTTGGCCAGATCTGTGGAACCTGGGAGACTATAGCCCTGGGCCCTTGCTTGGAACCTGCTGGATGGCTTTTCCCCTGTATGCTCCTCATCCATCTATTCTCATCCTATTGCATGTTCTGTGACTGTAGTGCCAATTTAGCAGAACAGTGTGTGGCTGGCTGGCTGGCTTGCTTGCTTGCTTTTAAATACTTTTCATGGTTATCAAAGCATGTTTGCTATCATAATCATCTCATATTAAATGGTAGTCATGGGGATAAGTCTAGGGTAATTTTCATATATTAATTCAGGACCTAGTGTTATTGATATCCAACTCTCCATCCTTACGAATGGATACTTCAGACTTTATAGAAAATTATTATTATCCCTGTAAATTTACCTTAGGCTTCAATTCAGTAATAACCCATTCTCCCAAAAGCTGCTAGTTTAACACAAGGCAATCTCATGTTGGCTCAAAGAAATAGAAAGGGAAGACTGATGCCTTAACAGTTGTGGCTATAATTTGTGATGATGATGTACAATGTCACAAAGTGTATTTACTTAGAACCTATCTTCCATGCATCCACATTTTACTCAGACTTTTGGTCCAGATCCCAATGAGTAGTATAGAACGCCCGGGACCAACGAAAAGGCTCCAATTTTTCCTGGTCCAGTTTTGCCTTTAGAAGCCATTGAGCATCCCTGCATTGCTAAAATAACACTCCTAATGAGTCGATTCAGGATGCTTTGTGGCATGAAAATAGGATAGGCTAGGACAGGCTATCCTTGTTCAAGGATAGGTTAGACATGCACATGATAGGCATGGCATGAGTGGAGCCGGCTGGAGCCGGGGGTCAGACAAGATGGCCTTGGAGGTCTCTTCCAACTTGCTCTGTTTCTGTGTTTCTAAAATTTATTTTCCAGTGTTTTGCTCCCACAGAGACTAAGAAGGCTTTGGAAAGACCCTATGCTCATATTCTTCAGCAACTGGAATGTGGAGGCATATCCCATCAGATATCCACAGTAACATACAGTCATCATGCCTACTAGCCACTGACAGATTTATCCTCCATGAATTTGTGTAATCCTCCCATCCAAGTCAGTAACTATCTATCACTGCATGAATTCCATAGTTTAACTATGTAATATGTGCAGGATGTTGCAAGCCAGGCTCCCCCCACTTCACACTTCCAAAACAAAGACCATTCTTTGGCAAGTCCTTTGGCTCATTATTCTTCTGGTAAGCACAACCAAGAAAGAATAAGTCTCTGAGCATGCATGGATTTCCACATATTTTTCTCAGTCATTTATCCATAGCAATTGAGCAGGCATAGCTGGCACCTATTGTAAAACTCATTAGAGTAGTGCAGAATTCTTGCACAGCGATACTTCTGAATTGTGCAGAAGTTGAAGCTACATTGATGCATCTTGTACCTGCGAAGGGCTTGTTTGCAGCTTTGCCAAGTAGCATTCCAGGTGTGCCACTGTCGTTTCACCTTTGATTTTTGTAGGACAAAGGCATTGCACTTTGACACAAACAAAGCTGATTTCTATCAATGTGATTTTGAACCAGTTTAAAATACAGCGGTGCCTCAGCTCACGAACGCCTCAATTCACGACCAAATTGGGTCGCCAACAGAAATTTCATAAAATTTTTGCCGCAGGTCACAAACTCTGCATCGGGTGACGATCGCGAGAGCACCCGCCTTGCCTGCACAGGTGCAGTTGCGGTCGTGCTGTGGGGGTGGGGGTGGAAAGGACCACGTTTGTGCTGGGGAGGAGATGGCCTGATTCCGCGCACCACCCCCCTAGCACACCCGTGCCCGCCTCCCCCCCCCCAGCGCGCCTGCGATGGCACCCGTCTCTCTCCCTCCCCCCACATGATTGCAGTGGGGGGAGATGGCCACGATCTTTGTTGTTCTTTGACTCTTTGCTTCAAATTTTTGTGAGTAAAAAAAATAGTTGCAGAAACTATTTACATTGATCCTTATGGGGAAATTTGACTTGGCTCGTGACCAGTTTGGGTCATGACCAGGGTCATGGAACAGATTAAGTTCGTGAGCCAAGGTATCACTGTAAACCTGCTTAAATTAGGTTAATCTCAGTCTGAGAAAGCAACAAGGTAGAAAGACTCCATTTAGCACGTATGAATTACAAGGAGTTCAACACAGCAATTAAAGAGCTGAAGTAGAAAACTAGGCTGCGTTGTTTTCAGCTACTGACTATTCAACTTATTTCTTGCACAATGTCATCCAAAACATAGGTGTGAATTTAGTGTGGTGGTTCAAGCAACTCACTACTAGAGCAAAACAAACAAACCCCTTCAACAACCCCAAACCCTTCTCATGCAAGACCTCTCTTCATCTTGGCATGTAAAGCCAGAGTCATGTGTCTTCTTCCGTGAACCAGAAAGCTGCAAAGATTTTTTCTCCAACTGGCTATCCACTTTGGAACCACCTTATTCATTAGTAATATTTACATATAGTTCAATATCAATATAATCAAACCTTAGTGGTTTAGATAAAATCCTAAAAAATCACTGTGTCTATGTTGTTGTTGTTGCAGTTATATAATATATATTTAATCTGTTGTTATATGTTATACCATATGGCAACCCTATAAATGGACGCCCTTCAAATTGTCTTGCCCTTGACAGCACTGCTCAGCTGTTCTGAGCTGAAAACTGTAGCTTCCGGCATGGAGCCGATCCATCGCCTCTTTGGTCTTCTTTTTCTTCTTCTGCCTTCAGCATTCCCTAGTATAATTGTCTACTCCAGTGAGTCATGCCTTTTCATGGTAGCACATGGTACCTGCAGTTCAGCTTCAGTTTCATCATTTTTGCATCCAGGGCAAGTTCTGGCTTGATTTGGACACCCATGTTCACCTTTCTGTCCATCCACATAGCTTTCTGTCTGTCACCTTCCTGCCTATTTACAAAGCTCTCCCCCAGCATTAAGTTTTGAACACACCGATTTACTTCCTGACAGTTTACTGTCCGGCTTTCACACCCATATAATTATAACACAATGTAACAATCAATAGCTTCATTTTACAACAGTAAAACTACAGTGACAATAAAATGAACCAGCTTCCTAGTGAGTTACAAATAACTACAAATGCACTTGCATGCTTGTGCATTACCAATGAATTTTTCTTCTGTTCCTATTCAGTGACTGAATAGTCATACCATCTTTGCTGAAATTGTATGGAATTTTGCCAAAAGAATGGCTATGCAAAATGGATGCTTTGATTCTGATAACAGACATCAGATTGCCCATCAGGGAAATGTTTTGCAAGCAAAAAAGCTGACTTTAGTTGCCAGGTAGGGCTGGAAAGGTTACCTGCCACAAAGGTCACCAGCAAAATCAGTAGAGCTGCTGCCAGTCAGAGAAGGCAACCATGAGTCTGATGGACCAATATTCTGGCTCATTACAAGATCCTTCTCAGGTTGCATTTCAGGGTCATGAGAGCCGTCTCACTCTCCACCCAGCTAAGCTTCAGATGAAGCAAACGGGTCAGAACTTCACTGGGTGCACTTTATTCAAAACTAAGCAAGAATTTACCAACATTTAAAACAGTATTGCTAAATAAAGTAGAAGAACTTGGGATTTTAAAACATTCACATGTGAAGAAAGCCAAATGGATAGAGTCATGAATTTCACAAATTCACAAATTTCTCCCATCCCTGTGAGATCAAGGACATGATTCTTCAAAAGCATCTACAGCTGTGCTCCAGGTGAGGTTGGAAAGATAGTCATAACAAATGTCCTAATTTCTTCAGATCTATCCATTAGTTTTGCCTGAAAGCAGCTCTTGAAACTTGTGAAACCTGTCCAATAAATCCTACTGGCATTAAACCTACCAACCCTGGACAGCTACTAAAACTCAAGTAACCAACACTGCTAAGTTAACCGCTGGGCCCATGCAGCAGGCAGCTGAGTCTGGAAAATGCCTGCCACAATAATTTTTCAGTTTCCTTGGGGCATTGTGGGAAATTTAAAATGGCAGGCAGGGGGGCCAACAATGTAGAAAGGCTCCACCTTGTCAAGGCTTCTTCAAACCATGAGCTGACTCTGCCTCACAGAGCAAAACACTCTCGTGTAGATGATCAGCCTCAGGCTCCAGTGTAAGGTCATTGCCTGGTCCTTCTTGATTTCATCTTCCTCAAGGCTCTTCTCTGCCTTCTGGCCATTTGCTCTGTAATAGGTAGCCTTTCATCTGAAACAAGGAAGGGTCAAGCTGGACAAGCTTTCAACTGAGCAATGAAAGGAGAAGGCGGCATTTTGTCCTTATGCACTGCATGCATTTACACACATGTGTATTAGAATCAAGACAGGTTCCCCACACACAGGGAATTTAAGCTCTGGACACCCTGGTAAGTGGTCTGTTTGAATTCCAGAAAGTAAATGCATGATCCACTATCCTAGTTGAGAAGAAAACCCCACAGGTCTGGGGTTCTGCCTGATAAAACGGGCAATTGCTTTCAAAGTAGATTGGACAGATTCTTGTAGGAGGAGGCTACTGTGGCTACCTTGGAGGCTTGTGCTCACTCTTCTAGCAGAGGAGACACGCTTGCATACATCAGTTGCTTGGAGTTTGGGCAGGCAGGGGCCTTGCACCCAACCTGCTTGAACAATCCTGTGAGCAGCTGGTTTGCCACCTTGCATACATAGTGCTGGACTAGATAGATCATTGGTTGGATCCTGTGTCTTTTCTTGTCTTCCTATGTTCTTAAATTAAAATGCTCACTACCAGCATACATTTCATAGAGGAGTCACAGAAACTGACATTTTCCAGAAGGTCGCAACGCGATGCATCACATTTGGCACTCAGGTTCAGGATCAGAGGAGAGAGCCAATGCAGGATTAGCAAGAACTCGTGATCCTGTGCTGTGCTCTGTTGCACATCTACAGTTGAAGTAATGACAGTGATGAGGCAAAGTAAGGTATTCATCAAACTCTTTGGGTGGCCTGCTGGTGCATCTCACTCCTGTGACCTCCACTCCACCATACCCCTCTTCTCCCTCTAGGTTGGCAAGAAGGGTTGGGTGACCATGACATATATAGAGGGTTTTTAACCCTTTCTCTCCTCCTACAGTCCCAACACAACTCCTTCCCACAAGGCACAATGCTTCTATTTTCCTTGGGAAAGCATCAAAGGAAGAAGTGTGTCACATGGCGGTGGAGTCCTAGTCCAGGTCATGTTCTCGTGAAGATGCTACTGAAAGAAAAAACAAAAAGGTACAGTGGTACCTTGGCTCACAAAATTAATCCATTCCAGGATCTGGTTGTGACCCAAATTGGTCATGAGCCAAGTCAAATTTCCCCATCAGGTTCAATGTAAATAAGGTTGATCCATTCTGTAACTATTTTTTAAATCAGAAAAATTTGAAGCAAAGTGACAAAGAACAACAAAGTTTGTGACCATCTCCCTGCCCCTCACCCCAAGCATGAGTGCGACCATCTCCACCACCCAGCACAACCACGATCGCGCCCATAATCCCTGCACAAGCGCAATCGTGATTGCGGCCACGGACAGGCTCGATTGCAGGCACATTTGGGGGGGGGGGCAGGCACGATCATCCTGGGGGGTGGGGAGATGACCCAGATCATGTTTGCTCTCATGCAAGAAAGATGGGTGCAATCTCGGCCATCTCCCCACCCCCAGCACGATCACGGCCACCTCCCCACCCCACCAAGCACAACCACGATTGCGCCTGTCTTCCCTGCATGAGCATGACTGCATTCATGGCCATCTCCCCACTTGGGGGTGGGGTGGGGAGATGGCCGTGATTGCGGTCACCACCCAATGCGGAGTTCGCGACCCGAGTCAAAATTTTTATGGAAGTTTTGTTCGTGACCCGATTTGGTCGTGAACTGAGGCGTTTGTGAGGTGAGGCACCACTGTATGTGAAAGCTGGAGGGATCTGCTTGGCATCATATCTACCTTGGCCTGCATTTTGTTTGAAAGTTGCTTAACTGACTAAGGGCAAAATCCTATCTACATACAACTCCCAGCATTGCAGCCTAGTTTTCAAATGTGTTTCTTAAAAAGAAAGCATCCTCAAAGGGTTTACTGTTAGCACTGAAAAATATCAGTTTTAAAAACAGGACATGGATGAATATGAACTTTTTATCTTGGCAGAGCCAAAAAGAAGAAGTAAAACATGTTTGTCTTGTGTTCCTCTGTTTCTGTTTCCTACCAGCTTGAAAAGATTTTAGGGATGTCTTATAAATTTGTTTCAGTTGGTTTTTGATCAGGATTTATCCAGTTCACACCTCTAGAATGAATATGGGCCTGGACGCAATCTGTCCATACATTTCTGAGCTTGTGAAATGACTTGCAGATGGGGTGAGGGGGAGTGTTCTATAGCATGTATACATTAGAAAAGTTTGCACAATAAAGTGCATTCTTTTGACAAATACTTTAATCAGGGGGAGAACAATGCATGTTAACTGGGGTGTACATTTAGAAAAATATGCATGAAGGGAAAAAAAGCCAGCTTGCAATACAATACAGTCTTGATTCAAGACAGAATTCAAAGAACTCGGGCGAGCTCAAGTTTGCACAACCTAATAGTTTTTAAGTAAAATGGTGTGTAAGGAATGGTTCCTTCTTGGCTCCTTGGAACCATTACTTCAGAAATTCAAGCTGAATTCATACCTTGAAAAATTAATCATAAGTAGATGGGTGTTTCCAATGAGCCTAAGGAAGTTAGTTACCCAGTTCCATGGCACACATTGGAAGCAGCCAGCCAGTCATCTGTAATAAAGACTCTCTGGAGGGCATAGTTTATTGTCTTTCGAGTTGCATAGACTGAACAGGAATGATCACTCCAAGGTAATGAGATAATTACATGTAAATTTGGAATTGAGCTCTCTGTCAAATTATAGCTTGGCATAACCCATTGTTACTATCTTGCCCCAGAGAATGTAAGATAGAGAACAGGTAAGAAGATCTTTCTTCAGTTTTAAATGGAGAAGCTTGTATAGGTGTGACATATGGGTATGTAAGCTTTCCAGTTACACAAAACGCTTCAACAGGTTGGTTGGAAAGGTTGCTAATTCTCTGCTTTATTAAGGCAGGGAGTTTTTAAAACATGTTTTATTCACTTCTCTCTACCAAAATTATTTCTGATTTATACCTTACTTTTGTAACATTTAGGCTGCAATCCTTTAGCCAGTTTCTCACGAGTAAGTCTATTGCTTTTTTTCTTGGCATATTTTTTATTTATATTCTGTGCACCATTCTGAAAGCATCAGGCTAATCAAAGAGTATAGAAATGCCTTAAATAAATGCATACATAAATATTGAACCAGATGGGAGTTACAATGGGTTACAGTGTAAATATAGGGTTGCAATGTTAGGTCTCTTTGAGGCTGCAGTCCTAAACACTCTTAGGGTTAGGTCTCACTGGGATGAATTCTGAGGATTAAGCACATGCTGCATGAACCATGCATAGAGGTTTCTTCTCCTTCTCTATAATGCCGGAATCTGGGGTTGTCCCATGAAGCTGAATGATAGAGGGTCAGAACAGATATAAAAAGGATCTTTCTTACACGGTGCAGAGAGGAACTTTGGAATTCACTACCAGAAGGTGCAGTGTTGTTCATCAGTGATGGACTGGTTTAAAGGGAGAAGCTCATGGAGGATGAGGCCAGTGGTGGCACAATCGCAGAAAAGGATAAGGCTGGACGTGCACACGGTGGGCATGTCGTGAGCGGAGCCGGCTGGTGCCGGAGGTCAGACTAGATGGCCCGGGAGGCCCCTTCTGACTCGCTCTGTTTCTATGTTTCTATGATAACTACCCTGAAGTCCTTGTGTCTCATATCCATCTGGTGGGCCACTGTGGGCCACTGTGTGAACGAGCAGGGCTCATCTTCTGTTCTTACGATGGTGCTGCAAGAACCCTGCGAAGATTATAGTCTTTGCACTGTGTGCAACAGCCGTGGAAGGGCTAACTTCCATATTAAGGATTCTAAGGAGAAGGACTGGCAATAAAATAGCAAACCTTCATAATGCTTTGATATGAGTCTGAACAAGCCAAATCTAACCAAATTTGAAATATCCAGGCCAAGGGCAGACAACCTGGTATAGTCTAAAATATTTGCCCATGGTGCCAGAGGCTAATGTGGGTTATAGTCCAAAAGACCTAGAGGGCACCAGGTGGCTTACCCCAGTGGTATGCTTTCCTGGTCTCAAAAAAGGCAAGGCAGAGCAAGGCTATTACGGAGCTGGAAAAGGGCAATCAAGATGACCAAGCAGTGGTCATACAAAGGAAGGCCACAATAGATGCTCAGAAAGGTATTTATTTTTAAAATGTGTAAACTATACTTTATCCATAAAGATTCTCAGGGGGTCTAAACAATGAGTATCTCAAAGCCCCAATTAACACATTCAGTTATAAATTAAGAAGCCAAACAGTCCACAACCAGCAAACCAGCAGCAGCAATCTATTAAAATTTAAGACATCCTAAAAATGTTAAATTTTTAAAGCTTAAAGGGTTTTGAAATGATGGATGGCATGCAAGCTGCACACAGAAGCAGCCTCCCTTCCATAAAGTTATAAGGGTGCAGTCCTATGGCCTCCCAAAGTTGTCTGGGTGGCCATGGAAGTATTCAGAGTCCCAGCTCTGAGTGCCTGCAATTTTGGAGCTGGGATTCCCAAGGTCGAACCCTTCTTCCCCAGGCCATAAGCAGGGAGGGGGGAAAGGTGTGTGCTGAAGACAGGGAAAGGAGGAGACTGGGACTGAGGAATTACACCACTTCCTAGCTCCCTTCCTTCCTCCTTCCCAGCATTTCATCTACAGAGCTAAAAGCAGACATCTGTTTTCAGATCCAAAAATCAGGGCACGTCTGAGTGGCAAAGCTTGCTCCTGCTACACATTGTTCAGGGTACAGGATGTATGGAAATCTCCAGGTTCAGATGCCTGTGTGTATTGAAGGCAGAAACAATAGATTGTGCCCTGACAATTGAGCACTAATCCTCTTGGAACAGGTGAGGTAGCTGCCACTGGCTGGAAAGGACAAATCCACAGAGGACACACCTATCGTTTCTGTTATGATCTTGTGGAATCATCGATCATCCATGGTGGGGTGTCTTGGCCTTTCAGATGGTGCTGGACCACATGGCCCATCAGTCCCAGCCAGCATGACCCATGAGAACGCATGATGAAACCAGCCTCTGGAGGCCCACAGATGTACTACCCTGGCTGCCCCCTTCTCAAGACCACAATGCTGAGGGCAAAAAGCAGAGAGATGTGGATGAATTCCCTGCCTGCCTTGATGGTCGCCTACCCAGAAACATCTGGCTGGCTAGCACTGGAACTTCAGCACTGGCTCCCTTGGGCAACTTGCCTTCAGTGGGCCCTCCTTGCTTCTGTCCCCATGGCTACTCGTTTGTTCTCCTGCTGATCTGTACAACCCTCTGGAAGCCAAGTTCAAGGCCTGTGAAGGAAGCTGCTCTGCCTCCTCACTCGTGTCCCTGCTTGCAGACGCAGAGGGGGCAGGTGATCAGGCAGTGGAAAACGAGGAGGAGGTGGAGTGGGGCCAGGCAGCGCCATGGTTTGGCATTGGGCCTCCTGCAGGCATCTGTCTTCGCAGTTGCCTAACAATGCCTACCCCTGACGCCAGCCCTGTCTGTGCTGGCTCTAATCTGGGTATAATCATGTCCAACAGCATATGCAAATGCAGTTCTCAGAACAGATAATAACCATTAGGCAGTGCATGCACAATTCAGGGCAGGAGTGGGCAAGAGACAGACAGAGATCCATCGGTAGACCTCTGAGTGATTTGTAGTGGGCTGGCAAGGATGTCTGACTTCCATCAGTTTAACAAAGAAGCAGCAGGAAAAGGCTTCCACAGGCCTGTTGAAAAAGGAAGAACCCTTGGGAGAAATTCAGGGGTAGAGTTGTCTGCAAAGGGGCCGAGAGCTCATTTTGATCCTGGGGTGAACATGGGCTTTAAGGGCAATCTACTCCTTAATTTGAATCCCCATCTCAACCCATTTTTCTGTACCTGACTCTGGCTGGCAACCTCTGGGTTCTAGTAACATAATAAATAAAAAGGCGAACCCCCTAGAGATCCCACAAACTCGAAGTCCAGGTGTGGAGGTGCACAAATGGGGAGGGCATGACCTTCCTTTCCATAACATGCTTTTGCACTGGGCAATTAAAGCAAATTAAAATGGCAATAAGTAACTGTTTCTTGCTGGATCAGAATGGGAATGTGGATAAAACACATATGGGAGGTGGGCTGCACCTAGATTTTACCCACTTCTGTGGTGGAGGGGGGAATGATGTGTGCCCTCCAACTCTTCAAACTCATTGGCACATCGGTAGGGATAGTGCGCCTGTATGGGAGCTCTGTATAGCCAGGACAGACAACTGTGGAGCTTCAGATGTTCTGTCTTTCAGCTTCCATCTTTCCTTGGCTCACTGACTATGTTGGCTTGTTCTAATGGGAATTGTTGGCCAAAATACTTGGAAGGTTATAAGTTGCCATAAGGTGGCTGCGTATCCTTTTCTATGGGGGACAGCTCTCTATTGGAAAGGCTACTTCTAATTGAAAGACAAAACAATAGCAGCAGCAGCAGCAACTAGCAGAAGGAAGAGCCGACTTTGAAAAAGCCTATCAATAGCACAAGGACTACAGACTGAACAAGTCACAAAAACCTCTTAAACAGATTTTGACATTATGATGAGATGTATTTCTGTTTAAATTATGATTTCTAAATATTTATTTATTTACAGAGTTTATAAACCGCCCAATACTAAAAGCCTCTGGATGGCTTACAAAAATCAAAAAACAAAACAACCACATACTATAAAGAACACCCTGCATCTCTCTATCTATACACATGATCTATGCAATGCAGTGCCTTCTTCTGTACTCTTTTTTAGTGAAGTGTTTCCTCGTTTGGAGCCATTCATAACATAGCTGCACATAACAATGTGCAGGCACATTGGCTCTATATACAGAATTGCAAGGCAGCACAAGGAATGATCCACACATGATGGCTGGGGGTGGAGCCTGCCAATGAGTTCTTGATTCCATCTCCACCCATCGACTGGACTCACTTTTAAACCATCTGGTTGCGGCCAGTGTGTCATTTCATAAAGAAGACTAGTTTCCATGTTATGTGGTATCAAGTCATCTCAGACTTTGAATGAATGCGCTTCAAAAGGTTGTCCTTAGCAGCCCTGCTCAGTTAGCTGAATGCCAGTTCAGATAACCTGATAATAAGGACATTTCCTAGCCTTTCAAGAACTCCATACCAAAGAAAATCATATAATGCTCATCTGTGGCTTTTGGAGCTGCTTTTGCAGTAGGAAAAAGAACACAAGAACATAAAAAGCCCCGCTGGATTAGACCCATTAGACCAGCATTCTGTTCACACAGTGGCAAACTGGCTGCCCACCAGATTCCTTAAGCAGAATTTAAGTACAACAGATCAATTACTTCCTGTAATCGTTATCTGAAGGGATAAACTTTAAAAATTATCTTCCTTTAAAAAGAAGACCCAATGACTTCCGTGAAGCTAACTTCCAAATAAGTATGTTTAATGAATGCAGACATCAAATTATTTGTACGGAGGTACAGCTGTCTGCCTTTAAAATGGATTAACTTCATTCCAGAGATTTGTGTTTTCAGCTATTGGCATACACACAGATGGCATAGTTTTATATTAAATTCCATATCAAAATCCAGAAACACTTCCTTTAAAATAAATAAATAAGCCATGATTTCATGAATGTAGCACTTCCTATCAACCTTTCATCTGCTGGGTGAATGGCTTGCTGAATTTAGGTAAAACAAACCCAGCTGTAAATAATAATACTGTCTGTTGAATGGCCATTTGAGCCCCCAAAATAAACTGTGTTCTAAGAAAACATGTGGTTTGAGAATGTCTTCAGGAGATACCTAGTCTCCATTTCAAACATTTGCTTGAAATAAAGGATGCAATCGAAATGCTGATATCCATTTCAAGATTTCCAGGGGATCCTCCTCAACATTATGTGCTGAGTTCATTGAATACAGAGAAGCAGACTTCTTACAAACATTAAATTTCCATTCTTTTCAAACTGAGCAGCAGCAAGCTAAAGAGGAAAAAATTAGCCTCAAATTAGCATTTGATGATCTCAACCCAGCCTCCTCTAATCCCTTCGACAAAGGCTTAAACACAATACTGTGTAAATGCGGATCCAATGCTGTGTAAATGTGCCTTCGTTATTTAAGGCTATATTTTGAAAGCAAAATAAACATAACTCCCCCCTGCTTCCGTTGCAACTTATAAAATTATTGGACATCTGCTCTGAACGGATCGATGCTTTAGCATTTTGTGCACCTAAATAATGAACATCTCATTATTACTGGCAAAAAATAGTAGCAAAGGGGCCTTTCCCCTCCCCTCCACTGGTAAGATCAGAAGCCTCTTTGTTAACGATTTGGCTTACTTTATAGTCTTTTTGGCAGATGCCTCTTAGAACCAATAAGTTTAGGGAGAGGAAGGGAGTGGGGAGAGAGTTAAAACACAGGAAACAAGCATTGAATGGCTGCCAATAAAAATGATCACAAATCAGGGCTGCTGATGTCATAACCCCTGGGGTCAAAGGTCAGGGGAGGAATAAATGCTTCTGAAAGGGACAGTCTGTCTGGTGCACTGAGCTGTTGTTGGCAGGCGGGTCCACGGTCCATGAGTAAATGGAGGGCACAATGGAGCCCAATGTGCCTCATTAGCAGCAAAGGCCTGGGTGAAGAGAAGTGTTTGATGAGGCTTTCATGTCCCACTGTGTCACTGTGTGATGTAAATGGAATAATTACTATGATCTAATGGCCGCCTCTTTTGCATGCAAGGGCCCCTTCTGAATGGAGCCCCCTCTTTCATTGTATTCATCGCTGGGTTGTGTAAACGGTAGGGAGCCGCACGCAATTGGAGCCTGTGAGACTGGCGGCCGGGCAACTCCGACCGTTCGCATTCACCGGGAACAGAATGAGGCAACCCAGTAATTTAATCCCCCGTGTCTTTCACTACAAGAGTGGCAGATTGGAGGTCACCCCCGAGTTGTCAGGGCTTGAGTCACTTTCTATGCCTCGCGCCAGTTAGACAGATGTAAGGTATATTTGCGAAGGCACTCTCAAGCGTTCGCTGTTTAATTGGCTGCACTTGATCATGCATGTGCTAAACGAGCATTTTTCCTCCTTGCCTTCTGCCAGGTAGACAATGTCCAAAGTCGAGATGGATGGCAAGTCCCTGAGATGCTGGTTTATCTTGTTGGGTTACCTGAATCAAGGAATTAGGGCTTCCCAAAGTTTAGGTCAGCAACGTACATGAAACTTATTATACCAAGCAGCAGAACCTGAACAGCTTTCGTTCCCACGAGGGAAAACTTTTCTTAAGTGTTTCTTGTGGGAGGGCTGCTAGCATGCCTGCCTCGATTTGAAACCAATCATTCAAAGTCTGAAATTTAGCATCTTATATTCATTGTGAGATTCTCCAGTTATAAGAGAAAATCAAATAGGTGAAAGTGAGACTGTGACCATACATATTTCTTATGTAACTGTAATCTCAATGCAATGATCAAATTTGTGGAAAAACAGAATTTCTGTTTTCTGATTCTTCTCTTGTTCCCAATTACAGAGGAGACAAGTCACCTTAGCTTTTGCAGTTAACCCTACCGGTTTTTAGAAGGCTATGGGACAGGGCTTAATACAGCTAAAATTATGTGTAGTAGGGGTGGAGCTTGTCATTTCATTCAGGACCATACAATTTCTCTACTCGCGTCATACCTTAAGACCTCCATGTAACAGAGTGTGGTTTCATCACGCACACATTGAATTCTTACTAATCTCGAATTATGGAAATAGCTGCATATCTCAGTCCTGTTCTTCAGTGACTACTTAAATCAAGGATGGAGTGACTTCAGGCTTTATTTTCATAAGATCTTTAAGACTTACCAATAAGAGGCAATAAAAGACCTGCACTTAGAATTAAAGAACAGGATATATCTAAGTATATTCAGAGTATATTTTGCTTTGTTTTGCTTTGCTTTGCTTTGTTCTGCTTTGTTTTCAGTAACAGAAGTTGGACTGCACCCTTTCGGAGGGCTTCTTCCGGTTATTCCCAAGATTTCATCATTTCAGCTATCAAATTTAGGTGAGAAAAGTAATGATATTATTGCCATTATTAAACAACAGGGAGTCAGAAACCCTTGCCAGTTATGACAACTCATCAAAGATCCCTCAGATAGATTCCAATCTATCTTCTACCCACTCCAGTTTAGAAGGATTAAAATCAAGAGACTTTTGCACCATAGAAGTAGCATGGAACTTAGTCAAATTAGTAGAAGAGCTAATAATAATGTTACTGAGGCCAGTAGGAATTTACTTTAGACTTCAGTTGAACCAGAATTTCACCCATAGCATTAAATTTAATGGCTAAATTAAAATAATTGCCTCTTCTATAGATACCTTGGGTTTTTTGTTCTCTCTTGGGGAGCTTAAGTATACAACCCTGTCTGTGGGGCATACTTAAGAATTACATGGAGCAAATTATATGCTGAGCTTACCAACAAACTGCTTAGGTAACAACATAAAATGCATATCTTTTTTGAAATCAACCCACCACAGTTTCACTTTATGCACTTCCTGATTGGTGCTCCCATAATGCAAAAGCAGGAGGGGGTGGGGAATCCACAGCCTCAGTGTTTTATCTGAAATGTTTGCTTATACAGATGACGGATGCTAAAACTTTAATGCCCAATGGTGCAGTGCGTTATCAGCACAGAAACATCATTTTTAGATAACTCAGCTGCACTGTGAAGAATGTGGCACACAGTTTAACTACCCGTGGATCATGAAGGATGCTAAGAAAACAACAAATACTTTCACAGAAATGAAAAGGTCAGTTTCATATAGAGAACGAACAGGGACCTTGTGGCCCTCCGGATGTTGCTGGACCTCAATGCCCAACACCCCCAGCCACCATGACTATTGATCACAGATTATAGAATTTGTAGTGTAAAACCCTCTGGAGAAGGTTCCCTAGGCCTGGCATTCAATGCTGGAAATCAGGAAGTTCTGAATTCAAATTCCCACTCAGTTCAGCCAGGCTCCACTCCACACATTCCATTCTAAACATTCAAAGAAGAGGTAGAAAGAAGATAAATCAGGATGTGATGGTGGGTCTCAGGGTGATTTGCAGTTTATTGGTAAGAGTTTCTCATTCCCAGCTGTCTAACAATAATTAAAAGACTTCCCACTCCCACCTCATGCACCCACAGACAACCAATTATGTTGCTGAAAAACAATGACAAGAAGGAATTCTTTTGTGAAAGGACCCAAAAACTTAGTTGTGGCCCTGGTCCTGAATTCTCAAACTGAGCATGTGTTGCAAGTCACCCTGTTGTTCCCATTCATGCCGGCACAGGGCACCATTTGCACCTGTGCGCTGCTTGAGGACCTCCTGGTTCTCCTAAAAAAACCAGATCCTGCAATCTGTCTGTCCCCCTATCTCTAAAGTGCTAAATGTCTGGTAAGTATCATGAGAAGTCACCTGAGATTCCAGTGACCTGGATATGCAATATAAAAGAACCAAAGGAAATAAACTTCTTCTCCTGCAGATTGTGAAAAGAAGTTATCAAAACAAACCTGCCTTAGCCACCAAGAACAAGCCAGGAAACAACAGTGGGAAGGTGGCTGGTGATACTTATGGCAACACAGCCTAGCAGGGCCAGTGCATTGTCCTGGAGAAATTTCTACCGCCCTCCAGTGTTTTAACTGCCATTGTTTCCATCAATTTGTGAGCCACTCTGGAAGCTGCCTTTCCAACTGAGGTGCAAGCCAGAAATGCTTAATTAAATGAGTAAATATGAACACATGTTCCACAGGGAAGCAGACCAAGCAACAACGATTGGAAAGTTAATTCAGGATTAAACATAATAGCCCCCTCTTAAATTCTACTGTTGCCTCACACAAGAGAATATCGAAGCTAGAGAACCTATGCATCTTTCTTTCCTTATAAGTACAAAGATCAATTCTGTATGTATGAAATGCAGGATTAGAATGGACTTTTGGTCCAATCCAGCATGGCACTTATTCTCTTATTAAAAATAAGAATGTATTGTTGTAACCCACTGAGGGAGCGATGTGGCTAATCGGATGGGCTAGAAATCTAAAAATAAGTAAAGTAATTAATGGACTGGACTGGACTGAAATTCTCTCCTGGCTATAGCCACCAAATTAAATAAGTGCAGCTATTCCCTACCTGCCATAGACCTCAAAAGTCTGTTGCAAAACCCCCAATTCAGCACTAACTTTGCTGAATACACAGAGCTTCAAGTTCAAACATTTAACAATAACATGTTTAATTTGATTAATGCCAAGAATTTTTTGTTCTGAATAGAAGAGTTTTGCAAAAAACAAATCTCACCCATCTCAAATTCTACAGGACTGAACTGATTGCAACAAAGGCCACAACAGAAACACCAAGCCTTTGCTAAGAAGACTTATCACTTCCCACCAAATCCCAACTGACAAATGGAGCCTTGAAAATGGTTTGCAATGGGATATCATGATCTGTTTACATCGTCTGGCCAAAGGTCACTCCAACTCAATACCCTGTTGATGGTCTTGTTGTTGTGGCCATGTGGAATCCACCCCCCATCCTTTGAGAAGACAACACAGCTAGCCTTTCCTCGAGGCTACGTTGCATTATTTTGAAAGAAAGGCTCGATTGCAGATCATTCTGCGAGGTCAAATCTAGGTCACCATCAAAGCTCTGCTGCAGTCCCGAAAATGTACATTCATGTTATGTTGAGCCAGATTGCGATCATTTGCAACATGAAATTAAATGTCTTGGTGCTTTTGCAAACCTGCGCACATGTCTGATGAGAGGATGCGAGGAATATTAAACGCTGACTATGCTTCTGGAGAAATACACTTTACAGCCACAACATGAAAAGTGTGGAATACTGGACAGTGTATATATAAAATGGTCATGTAATTCATAGCTGAATTCAGTTCTTTGTTCTTTATAATAATCCGTGCATATAATCCCTGTTGTTGTTTCAGAATGGTAGCAAATGGTCTTGTTGCAATAGCTGAAGAGCAAAAGGTTATTTTTGCCCCTGATACACAGCATGTTTTCTGATTTCAGGGCAACTTATACCAAAAGACTCAGACCCAGCTCTCTGCCTTAAAGTGCACAGGACTTGAATGACTTGACTTGCTTGTTTTTTGCAAATCTGACACATGCATGCTCCAGATTCAGGAGAATTCTTGCATAAGAGGAGTACAGCGGGCTTCCTATGAGTAGGTTCATCAGCCTGCACTGTTACCACTAGCTTGTTTTCTATCAACTCCCCCATGCTACCATGCAGAAGGAGCAAGTGAGGCATGTAATATGAACAGGTAATATCTTCTTGTCATGTTTCATATACTTAGCAGGTTCACTGTTTGCAACAGCCAAAATGCTCTGTCAACAGCAGTGAGCCCTCTCCTAGGGTTTAGCGGTCAAGTCTACAAGATCCAATTCCCATGCCTTAAGTCAGGAGAGGAGAATGTATTTATCTCTGGTGCATAAACTGCAACTCCACCTCCTCCTCAGGACAGGAAAGGAGAAGCAGGAAAAGTCGAGACTCACCAGCAGTTCTCACCAGACAAGAAAGCAAGGAGAACCTGAAAGCTTTTATAGGGCCTGATCTGCCTCGGTCTATTGACGTCCTGGACTGGTGTGGCTCATCTCTTCTGAGTTTCTTCTTTTGCCTGAGTCTTGGCCCAGAGGTTGCTTCTCTGTCTAGCATCTCTCAGGACTACATGCAGAACTTCCCAAGTGCCCCCCTCTCTCTCTTCTACCTATATGCACAGCAATATCATCATTATTATTGGTTATATTCTGCCTTTCTTCCCCATGCCAGGAACCCAAGGCAGCTTTCATAGACCCCCCTCCACTGTGTTTTATCCTGTGAGGTAGATTAGGTTGAGAGGCTGTGACTAGCCCAAAGTCACCAGTGAGCTTCATGGCTGAACAAGGGACTACCACCTGGATCTCCCAGGTCCCTAGGCCAGAACTTTAACTACCACACCACCCTGGCAGAATGAACAGCTCAGATGTTCCTTTTTAAAAACTTGAAATGCATCATCCACTTTTGCTATAAGAATATAAGACGAGTCCTGCAGGATCCAGTTGAAGGCTTATAGCAGATGCCTGTAAACGCACCCCACCCCCCCATCCAGGCATGAGGTCAATAGCATCCTCCCAGTCATGTTTTCTAGCATCTGGTATTCAGAGGCAAACTAAAGGCCATACTGGAGCCAATATTTAAGACAGTCATCAGAACTAGAAGCCATCTAGAACCGTAGTCACTAATCCATGTAACAGGACCCAATTGAAAGTGCCAGTGGAAACATTCAAATCCCTAAATGACTTGTGGCCAGGTTGTCTGAAGGATTGCCTTCTCCTGTGCATATATCTCCCTAGACCCAGAGCTCATCTTCAGTGGTCCTTCTGAAGCTATTGCTACCAAGCAAAGCCAGGTGGGTGGCCACTGGGAAGAGGGTCTTTTCTGTTGTGGCACCCCAACTATGGAATGAATTTTCCAGGAAGGCTCCCCTGGTCTTTAAATTGTACTCTGTGCAGAGTCAAGTGAACACTGCCTTTTTTCCCAGGAATTCTCCCCTAAATTTTGATTTCAGTCTTTTTAAAATTCTTTATTGTACTTTAAATCTTTACAGTGCTATTACATTTTACTCTAGTTCATAGCATAATAGGAAATGTTCTAGTTCTTGCTTTTATTTATAATTTACTCTAAAATATTTAAATTATATACTGTAGTTTTAATGTAATTTATGTTCTAAAATGTTTTAAATTCTTGTGAATCACCAAACAAGTCTGACTGTTGAGTGGTTGAAAAAATGTAACCATCAATCACCTGAAAGGCAGTGTGGTGTACTGGATAAGAGTATTGGACTGGGACTCCGGAGAGTAGGATCCAGTTCCCATTCATGAAGCCCACTGGGCTACACTCCTGATCTATTTACTGGGTTGTTGTGAGAAACAAATGAAGAAGAGGCCCTTGTGAGCATCTTGGATTTCTTGCAAGAGGAAGGATAAAAACATCTCCTACTCACTTGCTTTTCATCATGCACAATCTTCTACACTTCTGTGATATTCCTCCATACTTACCTTCCTTCAAAGCTAAAATGTCCCAAATGTTGTAAGCTTTCCTCAACTGGATCTTACTCCAGGCCCTTGATCACTTTAGTTTTCTGCAATTTTTCCAGTTCCATCATATCTGAAAGTAAGGGTTGACAATATTCACTAGCAAATCTTGAAATGTATTCCACTGGTAATTGTCAGCCTTCATCAGCACTTATTAAAACTTACCAAAAACATTGCATAAGTTTGGATCTAGACTCAGACAAGACCCATAGAAATCAATGGGAGATAACTTAGGCATTGCCAGCATGTCCTACTGATGTTGATGGGACTGCTTTAAGTAGGACCAAGTCCGTATCCAACCTGTAGACTTCCCCAGTTTCTGCCATTCACACAGCATAATAACAGAGGGGTATGTGATGAGCCCTGTACAAGAACATGGGGGGGAGTGCATGGGACTGAACAGACTACCCTGCCCACCACTGGAGCTACATGCTTCTCCCCCTTCCCCAGGCAAATGTCTAGTGACTATGTGCAAATGAGCTTGCCATGAATTCATTTGTGTGCACAGATATCTCTTACACTCAAGAAGGTGCCCTGCTCCATCATGATGGCTCTTCAATTGTAGAAGTTCTCCATCTCCTTGAGTTTCATCAGGGAATGGGGAAGGAAACACGCCATCCTGGCAGTGGGCAAGGCTATCCCACATGGTCTCTTCTTTTCCTTCAGTAAAGGGGCAGAAAGAGTTGTGCAAGCCACCATGGTACAACCTTCTCCTACCTGGTGGCCTTCACAGGTGTTGGATTACAAGATGTTGGGATCCATCCTGGACGATTGACACTCTGGTACCTTTCACAAATGCTTGCTAATGATCTATGGGGGAGGAGGCGAGTCCTAAAGAAATAGCATCTACAATCCCCATTTTTCTCAGCCAGTGCACTAAATGTACAAGAATGCTGATCCTCAATTCCAAATGTTGCTTGCTGTTTTTGTCAAATGGTCCATTTGAGCCACACTGTGCTATCATCCCTCAAAAGGGTTAAATTGTAATAAGCTGTTTCCTTGAGGTGTTCCCATTGTAGGTGGAGTTTGGAATGCAAGAAACAGCAGACCCCCCCCTCCCACACACACACACACACACACACACTAGCATTTTCCCTTGATTATGTTTAATTACTTTTGAGGGTTGAGCGAGCTAGCACTCTTCCCCTCAGGCAACAGTGACTGACAAGGACTGCTCTTAGAGCCATTTATAGGGCCTCACATCATCAAGTAGCTAACAGACCAAAACTGACATGAAAAGAAAGTGCATTATTACTTTCATTATTATTAAAAGAGTTGCATTTGCTTTTGCAGTCTTTTGCTCTGAACACAGGAGAGAATTTTCAGGTAGTATTAAATTTTGTGCCATTAAAGCATGGCAAGCATGAAACAAAAGCATAACTCAAGCAATCACTAAAAAGCCTCATTTCAGATTTCAGACAAAGTGTGCTCTCTCTCTCTCCCCCCCCCCCCTCAAAAAAAGCCCTCATACCTCTTAAATGTATGGGTTGTTTTTTGTTTTCTTTTTACTATTTTTCTTCCTTTTGCAGGGTTTTGGGGCTTGGACTGCTTCCCACCAAATTTCATGATGTTTGGAGGCATGTGGAAGGCAAACAAGAAAAACCAAGTGGTACTGCCATTTGGCCAAAATATTATACTTTGGGCTATCTTTAGGGGATCAAACGATCACTTATTTCCCCTAAAACATGCTGCCTAAGGGAAGCTGCCTCACTTTTCAAACTGTAGGACCAGCCTTGCCCAACCATGCATGGAAGCTTCTACGTGTATGTGCAAGTTGAACACCAGTGAGAAGTTTCAAGGACAACTAAAAGGAAGCTGAAGCAAAGTTGCAATACTAGGGACGTGACAGAGGCATGCAACATGATCCATGGTGTGCAAAACGCAGCCAGGGAGACATTTCTGCCACCATAATACTAGAATGCAGATGTGATCTATCACCACCACCACCACTCACCACATTGCCTTTGTATCCAGCTTTTTTCTTCATGAGAAGAACCCAAGGCAATTCTTCAACCATTTCTATCCTCGCAAGAACAATCTTGTGGGATAGGTTAGGTGGCGAGGTAGGTGGTGCCTGGCACAAAGTCACCCACTGAGTTTCATGTCTGAGTGAGGTCTCCCAGGTCCCAGTCCAACGCTCTCACCACTACAGCACACTGGCTCTCTAAGCCTTATCCACACAAGGTTGATCCCATGACGCTGGGTAGGAAATGCAGGACAGATGAAAGGAAGGGGTCCTTCACACAGTGTGCTTTCAAGCTATGGAACTTGCTAGTGCAGTGATATTCACCAACCTGGATGGTATTAAAAGAGGATTAGAAAAATTTCTGAAGGAAGAGTATGAAAGGGCTATATTACCTCCAGTACTGAGAATTTACCAGTGGCTGAGAAACGTAAGCAGGAGTTTTGCAAGCCAGGTTCCCACCCACCCACTCTCAGCTTCACATTTCCAAAACACAGACCATTCTTTGGCAAAAACTCTTCATTCTCCAGTGCACTTCAGTAAACACAACCAACAAAGGATGAATCTAAGAATGCACAGAGCAGTTTCTTGAACCCAATCTAACTACTTCCCAACATCCTCCTTTTGTGTACCCCTGAACTCCTCCCTCTGGAAGGTCCTTTGTCAAGACAGGCAAGCCTCATCTCTGACCATCGCACATCTAATTGGTTGGCCCATTTCTTCCAAAGTCACGTCATGGTGTCAAGAATTGTGCCAAGCTCAGCTGTCTTCTTCTCCCATTTCTTCTCCCCTGCCCCCTCCCCACTGCAGTTGTAAATTCTGACTATTCTCAATGTCCACCTGAACTTCTTGGGAGGGTGCCCTTGAGTTAAGTTCCTCCACTTCTTCTATTCCAGTGTTTGAGAATTCTGTTTCCCAGGACCCTTCATCACCTGATGAGTCCACATTTACCTGACCTTGGAACATACGCCCAGAATAATTGTCCCTTTCATTCCCAATATCAGGCTACTATTGCAGTCTTGTCTTGCAAGAGCAGCCATGTGTCCTCTTGTGCAGAGGATTGTCCTCTATTTGAAGTCAAATACAAGGCAGAAAGAAAAAAAAGAATAGAATGTGAGAAAGAGGTGGAGGTGACTGAGCAATAGGAGTTTAAACCCAAGGCTGAGTTCAGAAGAAATCATGTGAAGAAAACAAGAGCAGGAGAAGTGGTGATAATGGGAGTACGATACAAGCAAAGAGGACTCAAGGGAAATAGATGTTCAGGAGAGAATTCCAAGCACAGAGTACTGGAAATACAAATAGTTGATGGGAAAACCCAAAGGAAATGGAGGCTTAACTAAAGATGCAGAGCATCATAAATAAGGGATATGAATTTAAGCAGAATAACTGCTACTATGAACGTTACATTGTCAGGTGTATCTGAATAGCTCCTTTGTAAACTGGGATTTGATAGGGTAGTTAAGTGGATTGGTGAACCATAGGGTTGAATCCAGCCTTAGCCATCTGCTAATTGAGTGGAAAGTACTAGCAGAATAGATTTCCTCTTTCTCCTGAAGTTTCTCCCTGTGTCCCCACTCCCCATATTTTTTCTGGAGGGTTGAGGAAACATCTGGAACAGATTTGGGGCAGAAGAAGATGGGAAATCGCATTGTGCCAACAGAAGACACATGGTAAAAAGGTAAAGGTAAAGGTTTCCCCTTGACATTAAGTCCAGTCATGCCTGACTCTAGGGGGTGGCTCTCATCTCCGTTTCCAAGCCGAGGGAGCCAGCGTTTGTCCAGACAGTCTCCGTGGTCATGTGGCCGGCATGACTAAACACCAAAGTGCAAGGAACGCTGTTACCTGTCCACCGAAGTGGTACCTTTTTATCTGCTTGCATTTGCATGCTTTCGAACTGCAAGGCTGGCAGGAGCTGGGACGGAGCAACGGGAACTTACCCCATTGTGCAGATTCGAACCGGCGACCTTTCGATCAACCAGCCCAGCAGCACAGCGGTTTAAACCACTGTGCCACCTGCAGTCCCATAAGACGCGTAAGACATAAGACACATGGAGTGTTAGCTATAATGAGGGAACCTGAGTAGTATTAACTATGATACACATTGAATTGTAAACCATGGTTAACACCATAGGCTTTGCTATACATGTCTATTAACTGGTGCTTAATCCAGTGTATATACTTTCAGTTTTGTCACAGAATGGAGATCTAAGCCCCATTGGTGAGGGTGAGGCTGGGCATGCACATGGTCGGCATGCCATGAGCAGAGCCGGTCGGAGCTGGGGGTCAGAGCAGATGGCCAGGGAGGCGCCTTCTGACTCACTCCGTTTCTGTGTTTCTAAGCAATACAGAAAGAGCTTTCCTTTCCTGTTTCTCCTCCACATAGCCTCTAGGTGGCACTGTGGTATAGTAGAATAGTTCAAATACCCAAAGGAAATCATGCTTTCTTTCACTTTCATAATTAAATCCCACTTAGTCCCTCCTCTAAAACCAAAACCAAAACCAAAAAAACCTCAGCAATAGTGCTGGTTGGTCACAGAACCAAAGCTGTAGGGTCACGTCATCAGCTAAAGAACCTGTAAACGATCATGATTCGGAAATGACTAGTGCATGATAAACACCTCATATGGAAAATGCCCCAACCAGCAAAAGCAGAGTTTTCTCTTGGGAAAGTAAAATCCCTGAGATTGCCCTTCAATCCGTAACGTGTGCTTTGTAATGAACCCACCTTGCATCTTACCAATCTGTTGTTACTACTCCGGATGTGAAGCAGTGAAAATGAGGCACATCAGCACTGCACTGTGCGGAAGGGGCTTCATCAGATGCAACAGTCGTGCCTAAGTGTACCAGTTAGTCAAGCCTGTCTTTGAAACCGAACCAGCCTGGGCACACACACGATCTCAATGTGCCTGATGATACAGCTATGTGTCATTATCTACTGGTGAAAGAAGTCAGAATTCTGTGCAATGAGAAGCTGGATGATAAATCCTGTGTACACTGTACACACCAAATAACTTGCCTAATTTCTTTTACTTTGCATACTGTATTCTATGACCTTTAATGATTTTATATGCTTTCTTCTGCACATACAGAGGATCAATCTGTTTTGCTGCCTGCACACATTCCAGCATACATTTGCAATCATGAGAGCTAGAAACTGTCTTGTTTAAATTCACTCTGAGGTTCTCAGAAAACTGGACTCTGTATTTGAAGGCTTCTTCTCTATGAGCTTGCATGGGATCAGGAAAGGCATGAGCCCTAAATTTAAATAATGATTTCTGATATGCGATATGCTTTTGAGAATTACATCACTCCGTAAGCTGGTGTGCAGGAAGCTCTCTCCAAGGGGTGCCCTTTAACCTTTCCCAGCATGCCATGGCCACTGCTCCATTCATCTCCTGGATTCTGTTCAGCACATTCCTCTTATTCAGTCCAATGTATCAAAATAGTCTGCCACTGTTTCAGTGGAAAGTTACAGAAGTCAGTCTGGGTCTCCCCAGTCACCAAAAGCTTGACTAACTCTTGAAATAGCTTCAAGTTTCTATTGAGTCATTTATCAGACAGACAAACAGAGCTGAAGATGGTTCACTCAAAGATGTATCACGGCAAAAGCATTGCTCTGAATTACTTTTATTTGACTGGCTGTCAAGAACAGAGATAAATCTCATTCAATCATCCAAATTCGGAGGATGATGAATGCAAGGCAGGGGGGTTGGCAGGATTTTGCTTCCTGCCCCTGCCCCTTGACCTTTAGGAATTTATAAAAATTCATTTCCGTTCATTTTTAGTACACCTTGCAGACCCAAACGCAATCTGTGGTCCAAACCCATAACTCTCCAAGCTGGTGATGCCATTTGCAGAACAACAGCAAAATATGTCTTAAACATGGGCATGAAATGTGCATCGAAATTCACACCAAATGCACAAAAAAACAATGGAAGTGATGGGATAGAAAAGCATACATTTTTAAAGTGTGCATAGCTGATACATACATTTAGGAAAATATGATCAGGGATTTGTGCAAAATGGGGGAGGGAAAAAAGCAAAGCGTACAGTTTGACGCAGACAAGCTTTGCAGTGGAACAAGATTTGAGGTGGAATTTAGAGAACCTCACTAAGCATTCGTTTTGCTGTTTGGCATGTCCTTATGACCTCCTTGCGGCTATCCAAACTTCCACACAGCACTGGCCCATTTACAAGCTGGTGCTGCGCATGTCGGCTGCATACAGAATGCTGGATACCTTCACCCAAAGCAAAGTAGTTGATTAAACATGCACACCTTCATAGTGTTCACTGAGCTGAGCTGCATGCATAATGTGGTACTGTGAAGGGATTTTTTTGTTGTTCTCACATGCTGTCACTTCTCTGACTTATGCCAATCCAACGCATGAGCACTCTCTAAAAGTCCTGTCCTTCAATGCCCTGCTCAGCTGTTCTAAGCTCAAAGTTGTAGCTTCCTTTATCTCCTAGTTGGTCTTCCCAGCTTCAATTTCTGCCTTCAACTTTCCCTAGCATTATTGTTCTCTCTGCTGAGTTGTGCCTTCCCATGATGCATCCAAGTACGACAGCCTCAGTTTCATCAGTTTTGCTTCCTGAAAAAGGTCTGGCTTTCTAATCTAGGATCTACTTTTTCATCTTTCTGTCGTGCCAAAATATTTCTCTCCTCCAGCATCATGTTTTGAATACATCTATTTTCTTCCTTTCAGATTTCTTCACTGTCCCACTTTCACAGTCATATATAGTAAACAGGAATACAACAACATGGATAATTTTGGCTTGATCTTCATGAAAACATCAGTACACTTGATGATCTTTTCTTGTTCCTTCATCACCTTCCTTCCAAATCTCTGTCTCACTCTAAATTCTTGGCTACACTCTCCATTTGAGTTGGTAACTGGGCCAAAGAACACAAATCCTTTCATACCTGAGCCCCAAAAGAAAGGGGAGATGGATTGACACCTGCCCTCTGTGATTTAGGCTTGAAGTTCAGAAAAATTACCCATGTCCACCATCAGTTTTCTTTGCGGCTCACCATACTTTGGTTTCTTGTGTAGCCAATGTACAGGGAGACTCTCTGAAAGACTTGTTTTAGTCCTTTAGGGAGCAACCCCATGGTTGCATCCTTGGTATGCAGAGACCTCTAGTGGGGTAGTTCTTATTTTTGTGGGGTGCTTCTGCAGCTTACATACATTCAGGCCCAACGTCTGCCTCTTAGCTGCTGTGGTCCCAGCTTCACCGTTTAATTTCCCACAATACCCTGCTTTCTGCTGCATCGTAGGAAATCAGAATAGCAGTTCCGAGCTTCCTGGTTCTGACTTCAGCATGGCCACACCATTGTGTATTGGAGCCAGGGCTCACAGATTTGATGAGCAGGGATGGGGTTTCAAAACCACCTGCTAGTCTGACCTTCAGAATTCCTGGGTCCCCCTGAGTTTCCCCCTGTCTGAAATAAGCAAAGACCCATCAGCTTTACAAAAGAACCAGCTCCTGATGGAAATGCAAATGTTGATATAGATCAACACAGCAGTGTGATCTTTTTAGACTCTCCTTGCGGGGCAGGGATGGTTATAAGGGCTTCATAATGGGTGCCTGCAACTCAAAATTTGTCCCTATGCCACTAGCCACCAACTCCATAAATCTCTAGGGTGACCTTTGTGTAGGACTCCACAAAGGAAGTGTCAGATTCTTCCCCTGATGTGTGGAATTTCAGAGTCAAGTTGCACATGATACTGAATGCATAGAGTACAATTCTCTTTCCATTGTTTTTCTCAAAAATAAGCATGAAGGTTGATCTAAGGCCACAGTGCAGAAGGAGGAGAAAGTTGTTGAGGTCTTTCTTCCCCACTAGAATTTCTGCTCCCAACATCGCCTCAATCACTTGGCAAAGCCACTATTGATAGTTTAAAAGGGCTTCATTGGTACCTACGGTTGCTTTTTTAAAATCAATATCACTAACTCAGAGCAAACGTGTTGCAGCCCCCATTCTGCAGTCCAGATCGAAATGAGCAGGCCAGGGTTACCTTTGAATGAAACAAAACCCAAGAGGAAGTTTTGCCTGCTATATATTAGACAGGTTGACCCTCATTATGGTAAGCATTGACAACCCTACTTTGTATCACAAAAATACCAGATTTCAGGGTGTGCCAAAAGATGTCCTTAATGAATTGGTTCATCACAGAAATGGATGGAGAAATGCCACTTTACAGCAAAAGCTAATAGCATATTTACCCATTTATGCATGTGAAACTGAAAACTCCAAATAAATACTCTTGGGAATGACCATGGAGAATAATCCATCCATTAGAATAATCAATCCATTATTCATGACCCAGTATATCTCTCTTCAAGTGACTCTTCACATTAGGGTATTTATTAATAGGCAATAAGCAATAGAATGCCATCTTTGTTCTTTAGAGTTATTTCCCCCCAGTCACATTTTTAAGTGATATGCAGACAATCAAGTCGTTTATCAAGCCAATGATGCAGCCTGTTCTGAATCCGAAATATGCTTTTCCTCATTGTGCCATTACATCAAGTGTATTTCCAGTGAAATCAATGGGAAAGTGATCTGAAAATGACATCTTCTCTTCCTTCAGCTCATCACTTTCTCCTACAGGATGCTTTCTCCATGGTGATGCTATAATGGCATGTGGGAAGAGGAAGGGGTTAATGGGTGATTTCACATAGAGATTTCCTTGTGAAACATACGGGTTTCCTTTAGAATCACCTGAAGCTTGTGAAAGACCATTGCCTCAAGTTATTTATCATTCTAGAAAAAGATGTTGAAGTATTAAAAATGCAATCCCACATACTTCTGATTGCTTCAGACACTTTGGATGGAGGCCATGCTGAGCCTTACAAAGGGAATCAGACTGGAATGTGCACAGACTTCGGGATGTTCATGACATAAGTTGAGACCTTAGTGTGTTAGCATGAAAAATCCTGACTGTGTGGTACCAGTATCTTCCATTTAAAAAAATTATTGTGTCTGTGCACAAGTAAATTTTTTGACCCACCTGCTTGAACTTCTCACTAGAGGGACAAACAGACTAGAGGGTCAAGAATGCAAAAGCTAAAGGTTGAAGAAGCAGCAACCTTCACACTGGAGAAAGATGGGGCTGGCTCTCCAGGTTGGTACTTCCAACCAACTTGGAAGGCGAAATGAGAAGCAAAATTGAAAGGAGGCAGGTGGGCATTGGCGTTGTGTTCTAACAGGACTTGGAGTCCTGACAGGTGCACCAGAATGCCAGTGGGGCTGTGTGAGTCCACGGAACTTGGGCTCATCTAGATAGTCTAGATTCTCCCTCAGTGCTCATTCTCACTCACGTCTAGATCAGAATGTGACTTTTCTTTTTCATTTTGCATGAAAATTCAGATGCATTATTACGTACATGTTAAAATGTACATATTTTTCTCTCAATTTGATTTTTCTCTTCAATTCAAGTGTGTTTCTGCATATTTTCAAACTTGCACATTCATATTATCTCCATGAATCACATTGTAAACTCAAAAATCTACAGACTTCATCTCCTGAATTCAGCTGTGTTCAGTTTCAGGGGGTGTAAATTGTGCAAATTCTGGTCAAAAACTGAACTGAAACGAATTCTCATTCATCCCTGGAATCCATGTGCTGCTTGCCAAGCCTGGAAAGTGATCTCCAATGCCTCTTCCCACTAAGAAGAAGCAAGGAAAGGCTTATCTCATTGACTCAGGAAAGCAATTTTTTTGTAATGACTAGTAAATACAGAAATGTTCCAGCTGCTACACTGGTGCTGATGCATTTGAAAATCTGGATAGTACGAAGCATCCACTTCATGAAAAAGAAGATGGGATTATCCACTTTAGACAAACAGCCCATTCACTTGCTGCACTGGGTTCACATGCCACAGCAAACTACCCTGCATGGTTTCTGCAGCTCTCAGATACTTGCCAGTCAGACAGTTTCCCAGTTTCCCTGGAAGTGGGGTCTCCATGCTCCATACGCCTTCCTCCCAGTCTCACCAGGCATCTCAGCATTCCCCATGAGCAAAATTCCCTTCTGCACTGCATTGTTTCCAATTGACTTCAGCTGCTTCTTTCTGATTTGTCTACTGAGTTTTTGAAGCAGTTTCAGGAAACCAAATGTACTGTGCTGAAACTTCACATCTGGGGACTCGCATCATGACAGGCCAACAAGGGTAAGAAATCACCGTTGCTTCTTGCGAGGGGCAAACCAGGCCATTGTCTCTTTTTCATGAATGGACAGAATTTTTGGTTGCTGAATAAGAAGTGTCATTACTACTTAATGGTAGAATATTTTTACATAGACGGAAAGATAAATAGAAAGTCACTGAATATGTGACAGTATGTACATCCACATTTTATTCATTTGGGCAGCAATACCATACCCACTTACCTATAGAACTCAATGGTATAATCCACTCATTTATTCATTGGATTGATGTCCCACACTATTGCATGGATTCAGAGTGGTGCAGATCAGTTTTCCTAATTCTGAATATTTCAGTACTAAATCAACTTTCCAATGAAACCTGTTAGACAGAGTGATCTAGGTTTGCAGATGTTGATTCACACTAGATCTCAGAAAGGGAGCTGAACCAAGAGGAAGTCCACAAATGCTCACAGAATGAGTTGTGCAAACAGTAGCTCAAACAAGGGCTGCCACATGCAGCATGGCAGACGGACGCTGCTTGCGCAGCATGTGGAACTTGATACCTGGTGAGAACCATGTGAACCCTAGACTTGCTCACCAGGAATTCAAAATCAGGGCCATGACAAAGTGGACTGGAGTCTGGGGACTTAAGGCCAGGGAATCCAACAGATTCCCAACCCCAAAATGGATCCCTCACACATCCCTATTAGATGGGATCCCTGTGCTATTATCACCACATTATGTGGCCACAACCATCCCCTAGTAGAAATCTCTTTATTGAAACAGGCATCTCTTTCAACTATTCTAGACTCCAAGCAGCTCAAAATATGGCAACTATTCCTTCAACACAACCCAGGAGCTCTGTCCAGGTTCCCAGCCTCCAATATTGGCAACTTCTAACATTAGGATTTCAAATGAAAGACAGATTGGAACCCAGCAGAAACCCAGCCACTCCCTCAGCAGGCACCACTGTTTCACATTAAATAGCCTTTCTTGTCCATTCATTGCACTGTCTTCCTGGATAGACCTGCAAAGTTCTTCTAGTGCTGACCACTAATCTTACTGCAGTCCTCCTTTAGCTATTACCGCACAAACCGACTTTCACACCAGGTGTTCTTCTCAGGCAGCGTTTTCTAGGGCTCTTGTCTCCTTCTGCACATTTTGTGCTGTGAGATTTGCTCTGAAATTGGTCCTGGAGTCACCTCTATTTCTTTACCTGTTAATGATAACTCAAAGAACAGCAACACTTAAAGATTGCTTTGACATACAGAGTTCTGTATATGAATTTTCATCTGAACATCCTGGAAAAGGCCTCAAATCAGTCAGCACATTAATCCACCAGCTTATTACTAAAAGAAACATCCAACAGATTCGATCCTTTAGTTTGAGGGTCACATCTTGTATTATCTGGGATTATCCATGATTCAGGTCATACAATTTTGACTCCTGTCCTCTTTGTATTCTTAATTAACCAGCTCCAGCTCCAGGGTTTGGAAATTTGGGAAAATGGCCCACCATGGGCCACCAAAAGGGATGGCACTCTCCTTACCTCAGCCACAGGAGTAGTCCTGGCAGCCTGGGAGTAGTTGCAAGGCACCCTAGCAGAGGCCCAAAGCCTGATGCATAAAGGAAAGGGCTTCTGTGGAGGCGATCCTGCTGCTTCTTTGCTTGTCTTTCTTCCTTCAGGCTGCACCCTGAAAGCATCTTCCCAGGGTTGGGTGGTAGGGATATTAATAACTTGATCTTGGAACATGGAGTCACCCAATGAGACTGATTGCAGGTAACTGGGGAGAAACAAACAGCTAACCTTTTCCATACAAGGTATATTGAAAATAAGCATTTGCTTAAATTGTATTGAAAGAGCGAGGAAGGGGGAAGCAGGGGAGTGTTAGACAGTTCATGGGGGAATCATCTATCCATACCTGTCACTTACTCTTTGGGCAGCTGTATGGGACAATTGTCCAGCTTAAACCTCTTAGTTACTGTGTTATTCTCTTTCCATTCATGCTTTACTAATACTTGCCATCATTATTCAACAATATTTGACTGCTCAATTGACAAAATCTTTTTCAATAAAGTGTCGGGAGAGGCAAATCTGCCAGTTTGGATAAGAGCCTCATCAATTTTTTAAGTCTCATATTTCCATCCAAAATATGGAGACATTTACAAATGTTGGTGAATTCTTATCAAAACTGAATGAAAGATCAGTTTTAACTACTTGTACTAACTATTCCCAGTATGAAGAAGGCTGTGATATTCTCGCCTCTCAGAAAGAAAACACAGTAATCCTAATTCAGTGCCACAGGAATTCAAAGTCAGAGATTTATGAACAAAACATTCAAAGCTCTGAGCCTAGATGGAAGAGTTTGTCAGTTTCCATTTCTCTTACACTGGATGTTTAAAAATTTCCATCCTAGTGGGCATTGATAATTTCTTAGCAAAAATAAACCGAAACTAAATTCTCACCCATCACATGCCAAATGTTCAAACCTAGTTGAGTATTTTGTGTGTGTTTTATATCACTTCTGTGAAGTCTCTTCTTTGAAATTACTTAATTCTCTCTCTTGTTTGCTGGGTTCACATACAACAGGGGTATCCTCCTTAAAAGAAAATGATAGGTCTCCAACATTTAGAAGTGTAATTATTTTGAGCATTTTCTTTGCCACAGGAGTTTTATACAACAGGTTGATTTACATCTGATGAATATATCCTTTCATCTTAAAAAGAAAACACTAGGCAAAAGAGAGATGTGAACACAACCTAGGGTTTATCTACAAATAGATGCGCATATTCTATAGATAAGATGTTTACTTCTGCAATGCAATGCTTACAACTGCAGTTTTGAATGAGACTTTGAAGTGGATCTGAAATATTGTTACAACAAAGTCTCTTCAGATTTCAGGAATTGTGCTGTTCAGTAAGTGCATAACTGCTTCTTCCCAATTGGCTTATAAGATCTAATAGATTAAATTGGGCAATTAAATTAAATATATAATTTTAAAAAAAACCCACTGTGTAGATTTGCTTTTTCTCTCTCTGTTTGAAGACTTGCCCAGCTTTTAAATGTCTCCTACTTAAAGGTTAGTATCTGCCAACATTTTAAGAATTTGCATGTGTTTAAAAAGGTATTTCACTTGATATATGAAGTTCCAGAACTAAACACTCAACTTTTGCGTGGAAATCCTTTAAATGCTTTCTTTTAGTTCATGGCCAATGTCCAGGGAAGCAGGCGGTAGCAGGAACAGAAGGAATTCAATTAGCAAGGCCAGTAAAAAAAATGATGTGAATAAGCAAATTTTACTGTAATAAGAGAATGATTCATGTGAATACAAAGCTCCTAGACTAACAAGCTTCTGTCTCTTAGACAAGAGTCTGGTGCTGACATGCACATAGCTGAATCAATTTGATCTTTACCATTTTTTGCTACTCCAGAATCGTGTACAAATGTTACATTCTCTCTAATTTAGGTGTACCACCTGTTCACATAGAGTGAGATCCAGAGCTAGTCACACTTAAAGTACACCCATTGAAATTAAAGGGAATAACTAAAATTCCAACAATGCCATTGGTTTACTGTCTGTAAGCCTAAGCCTGGATCCCAGCTGTCATTAATTTCTGGCATTTGATGCCACAATGCTTGTAGAGCGCCATAGATTCAGGTGACTTTCAAGGGTGATTTTACAGAAATTCGCGGGCTACAATTCTATTGGGCATGACTGCAAAACAAAACCTGTCTTTCAGAGGCATGCTCATGGATGTTGCCCTCATGACATTCTCCTGGTCTTCAGAAGCATTTTGTAGAAGGATGAACTTTCAGGATTATATCCCATGTTAGTCCTACTGAGAAGAGAACCATCAAAATAAATGGGACGTATGTTAGCCTTTGGGCCAGGTTACCTGAAGGATCACCTCCTCCCATATGTATCTACCTAGACCCTGAGTCGTCTTAGGGGGTCTGCCTGCAAAACCCCCTCTGAAGGAAGTGAGGCAGGTGGCTACCATGAGGAGGGGTTTTTCAGTTGTGGAACCCCAGTTTTGGAATAGCTCCCCAAAGAGGTACAGCTGATACCTATTTTGTATTCTTTTCAATGCCAGGTGAAGACATTTTATTATTTTCCCAGCATTTTAGCGGTCTAATATTTTAATATTCATTCCATTTTATTCTTTTATTCTTTTTAACATTTGTTCCATTTTATTCTGTAGCACTGCTATGCTCCTTTGATGAATAATAGCAACTGCAGATTCCATTATGGTTTTGCTCTTTTAAATTTATTTGTGTATATGTGTCTTTTCAGCTTTCATTTAATTTTAACTTTTGTTAACTGCCCAGGCAGCCTTAGCTAGGAAATGAATGAATGAATGAATGAATGAATGTCAGGACTAACTTAGGTCCCATTCATTTCAACAGGTCTACTCTAGATAGGACTAATATTAGTTCAGTAGGGTTTTCAGGGAGAAGCGGACAGCACCTTGAATATTAATTGCTTCTATACATACATTTCCATGTCCAAAAATGCATTATAGGGACAGCAATATAATTCTTTTGGCATATGATTGATTTGCATAGAATTCACTCACTTGGATTCAGCTCCCACTAGAATGGATGAAAATATATTTTTGCTCATGCAAATGGGGAAGCTGCCCTGTCTTCCGACATTCTTTGTCTGCTGCCTCTTGGACCAGATGCATCACAGCATTGCTAAAGATTCTGTTAGATGACTTTCTCTTAAAAAGGATCTATGCAAACTTAATGTATTAAAAACCAACAAAAGATACAATATGGTTTTAAAAAATCATTAAAATCAAGTCAACAAATACATCAGAAGAAACAAAAGGAAGTATGACAATAGTGACACTAAGTGGGCCTCACTGCAGCAAGTGTTCCTCAGTGGGGGGGGGGGGGCGACCCCTGAAAAGGACCTCTTACTTTTTGTCAGTCCTTCTTCAGAATCATTTCTGGGATGTCCATGGAGCAGCAAAGGAAAAGGGAATTAGGTTTCATTTTGATTTGGCACTGATAAAGGGCTCTTTGTAACTTGAAGGTTTGCACACATCTGCTCCAGATGAAGTTGAGCAAGTAATATTTAAACATTTGGAAAGTTTTATCTAACCCATTGACTTGCACTAAGGTTGAGTTGTTTAAGAAATGTTTGGGATTGTGTAAATTATCTGCTCTTTTATTGAAATTCAAATTTCTTTTTCTGTGGGGGTTTTACAGTAGTTTACTTTGGTTTGTTGTTGGTTATCTTGAGTCTGCATGGCAAAGAAAACCATATAGAATTTTTATATATAAAGAGGTAGAAAGAAAAGCCAAATTAAGCACAGGGGTCTATTCCCCTAGGTAGTGCCCTCACTTTGTCAAATACCCCTCCCAGAAAACTTCAGCCGATGTCTTGCTGTTGGGCCAAGGCCTTCTTCCAGCAGGCACTTACCCTAATCAACTATTCTGATTTTTACTACTTAATTAAGAGAATGTTGATTACATGTGCATCCCATGACAGCATATATAGTTATTAACACCCCTTTTATCCTGCCTTTCAGGTAGGTTAGGCTGAGAAATACCCACAGGACTAAGGTGCTTCAGTAAAAGCTTTGTGGCTGAGTGATGATTTGAACCCAGGTCTACCACTCTAACCACCATACCACACTGACTCAGATCCCACCCATATTCCCCATTGCTAAAACTAGAATTGTTTTCCCACCAGCTTATCTGTTGTACCCAGGGAAAGATGTAATGCATAAGCAACCATTCCCACAAAGACCAAGTACATACAGGTTTAGCAAGTTCAACAGCTTAGTTCAGACAGCCCGGTTCAGGTTGCAGCTTCAAAGCAGAAGATAGAAGCCAAAGGCTGCTTTCTAGGGGCTCATCAGAGGCATCCATGGTGCTGTGGCAAGAGCATCAGGACCTTGTCTCTGGCTGAAGATGCTTGAGGTTTGTGGGACAATGCTTTCCTCTCCAATTGCCTTGAGGAAGAGCAGTTGATGACTCAAAAGCTGTAGAAGCAGGCCACAGCTTAGTGGCTGAGCACCTGGCCAGCAGGCAGAAGGTCTTAGAGTCAGTCTCCAGCATTGCCTGGACAAACAACTGCCTGCATCTCTGGAGAGCTGCTGTAATCAAGGAGCAGGCCTGAGCCAACTGGACCCACAACCTTAGACAAAGTGTCTGTGACATTCTAGCAACAGCTGTAGTCCTGATGAGCAATAAGTGATGGGAGGTTTTTTTCAAAGAGGAAGTAAGGAGCAGGCTATTTGTTGATGGACTCCAGGTACCAAACACTGCCCACTTGCTGCCTGATACCATGAGCTACATTCTATAAAAGTGCAATCTGGTAAAGCTTGTCTGAATTCAATTTGCAAGTGCTGCAAAGAATAGGGTGAGTTCTACACTTTCTACAGCACCTAGCACATTGGTAAGTACCAGCACCACTAACAAGTCTAGAAGTTAGCCACCATAATGTAGTGTTGGACTGGGACTTAGGAGGTCTAGGTTCTGGTCCCAACTTGACCATGAAGCTCACTGAGTGACTCTGGGCTGGCCCCTGACTTTCAGCCTAACCTACCTCACAGGGTTGTTGTGAGGATTAAATGGAGAGGAAGAAGAGGATTGTATAAGCTTTTTTGAGTACCTTGCATGGAAAAGGCAGGATAGAAAAATAATAAATAAGTAGGGGTTTGGTCCAATGCCTTTAAGCCTCCAATGACAGAGAACTCTGAGAATCCTATACGGAGTAAAGTTGATGGGCTAAGTTTGGGAAGGAAGCTGGATCTGCTCCTGACACTTGGAACAGCCCCTTCACCCCTTCACCAAAGCCCTCTTATCATGCCTGCTATGGGGAAAGAAAGTCTGCTGTGAGAGATGGGAGGGAGACGACTGGATCCCCAGGTCTGATGTGGGAGCTGCTTTCCAGCCCCGGAGCTGGGTAGGCAAAGTATCTTTTGGCCCTCTAGACATGGTCTAGGAGCAGCAGGACCACTGTGCTAATAAATTAATGAAATAATTAGTAAGCAATGGTGTTTTGAAATAAGGACCACTGTTATCCTGTGAGGAACCTTATCTTTAGGGTCTCATGTAGTACCACATTTCATTCACAACAGACATAGAGAAGAACCTCAGTTCTGAGAATCAGGTCTGTCTCCCATAATCAAGCTCTCCAGAGAATCCTAAAAGTTGAACCTCAGAGCAGAGGGACTGACTAGACCCAGGTGGCCGAATCTGGTCCACTTTCCTGAGGCACATCCAGTTTAACATTTTCAAGGGTTTTTAATTGCCTGAGTTTCAAAAGGAAAACGTACATCTCAGATCCTCATTGAAAACAGAGACAGCTGATTGCGTGCATGAATTGGCCTGACTATACACTCGTGTATTTTGGAAACAAATGCTGCATTTGGGAGACAACTTCCCTAAGTTGTTCCCTGAAGGCAGATTTTGTTTCCAAAAGTTTTCAGCCACATGAAAGCATGTGGGTTTGCAGCTGAGGTTTGTATAAGCAACAGCAGTTCTTCAGCATTTATTCCTTGAAGGACTGAGGATCTGCCACTCTTGAATGTGAAAATCATTGCAGCTTCAAAATTCATTTTTTTCTTTCTTTCTCCGTCTCTGTTTACACACAGTGATTTGTTGGCCTCTTGTGATGACAGTTGTGGTAGTGTTATTATCCACAGAGCATTTCATGAAACCGATACAGTTCTCTGAATCACTGCGAGGAAGAAGGAACACGCTTGCTGGTTTTTGCTTTTAGCAACAGATATGTCCAACAGTGGGGATGGCAGGGCGGGACTTGGGGGCAGAAGAGCTGGGCCCCCCACTCAGCAACATAAGCAGCAGGGTCTCCGGAACAGCAGGGATGGCGTACCCCATTTTGACTTAAGTGAAGAAAATCCACCTGAAGATGGAGAGCTCATAGGAACATCTGGTCTAGAACCTGAAGCAGGCTGGACAATGGGCAAGCCATCTCAGCTGTCATGGCTGCATTTTCACCCCAGGGCTGTTGTTGAATTTACCAAGGTGGTGGCCAAGAAGCTGCAATTTGCAAAGAACCAAAGCAGGAACCATGCCCTTGTTTGGAAGCAGAATCACACTCTGAAGTGTCTGTATGCCTTATTTCCTTGTAAAACCACTGGATTTCTTTTCCCTGCCCTCCCCTCCCCTTCTTCTCCGACTGTAGCAAAAACAGTGGCAGCTACAGTGGTGGCAGTTGCCACAGTACGGGGTGCAACCCCATGGTCATGGTGCCCTCTCCCAATCCCAGGAAGATGCCCACCTAATTTAAGGTTATCCAACTACACCACTGACTTCAAGGGAGATTCAGTGACCAAACAGATCTACGTATTACATGAGAATATAGTTTGTCACGATGCCATGGAATCCAGAGCAAGAAGCATGAAATTGCTGGCTGCATGTGAAGTCATTGCTTTGATTTAGATGTATTGCCGTGCATAAGTGACCCATTGAAATCAAAGGGATTTATGTTCTTTGTGGCTACCTTGTCTGATTGATTTCAGTGATCAAAGCATGGCTAAGTCTGGATCCAATCTATTGTTTAGGACTCTGTGTCAGTTCACAGTAAGACCAGAGAGGGGAAAAGAGAAGAGAGCTGTGAAATCAACCCACTGGATAGAATCACTGATTTAGATTAGTCTGTACAAAATATATGATGGTGAGGAGGAAGGGAGAAAAAAATTGTAAAAATGGCAACTATGTCAACACATTTCATTGGGGGCCAATGAATGTTTTCCTGCCCTTGTGCCAATGACTTTTAATAACATAGAGATAACATTGGGATTAAGGGATTTTCATTGTGCCAGACCCTTAAATACTATGAAGCCAAGCATGAAGGGTGGGGTGGGAGATGGATGCCAATCTCTATCCCAAACATAATGGAATAATGCCCAACATAATTCACTTAAGGATGTACAAATCTGTCAGTTTTATTTTTCCAATTTTGATTTTCCCCCATCTCAAGTTCTTTCCACCCACTTCATGAAGTAATTTGCAAATGTTAGTAAGTTCTTACAAAAAAATGACATTCCCAGCCATCTGCACCAGCCAAATTCAATAGGTACAGCAATTCCCAGAAAAGAAAGGACTGCATTATATCTGGCTAACATTTAGCTATTAAAGGCAGGGAGCCTTTCAGAATAAAATAATCCTAACATAGGTGACAGTAACAGGGTTGTATACACAGTTACCCCTGTCTTAGACTTTTAAGAGCTAAGCGCTCAGCTTGGGAAGGGAAGGGAAGGGAAGGGAAGGAAGGGAAGGGAAGGGAAGGGAACCTTTCCATCTCACTTTTAGAGAAATTTATGTATTTCAGTAGCTCCTTATCAAAGCCAAAACAAAACAAAACATAAAACAAAACAAACTCTCTCCAGTTCCTAGCCTCAGTTACAAGTTAGCAAGAACTGAGTACATGTGAGGTTTGTGCATGATCTATTGTCGTAAGTTCTCTGTCATTAGCTAAATGTTAAGCTTGCACTGCGTGTGACGACATCGTCTTTTCCTGGCCTGCAGGGATTTTGTAGTTTCTGTTCTCTTTGGAGGCCCAGTCTCAAAGAGAACTGCCAGCCGTAGCAGTTGGCATCTTTGCCAGAAAAGAAAAATAGCAAAAGAGAGAGACTTGGAATGCTAAGAGCCACTTGGCACAGAATCGTAGTGCCAGCATCCTCATCTGTCAGAGAAATGAGGCTGATCAACAAACAGTTTCAGTGGGGAGGAAAGGGGGGAATTAAGCTCTGGCTTTTATGACACACAAGGCATAAATTAAATCATAACTAGAACAGGATTCCTGACAAGAAGTGATGACAGGTGTTGTGAATAAGTTGACGCACAGGCCAGGCCCCTGAATAACTATTGTCAGCCATCGGCCATTTTCATGTTTCTGGGCAACAAATTGTAACACTTGATCATCTGCATTCCTTTTAAAGTCTTGGAATGATTTTCAGTATCAATATTTGTTTTCTCAGGAGGCAGAAGGGACATATGTCTGATGTGGCAGTGTTATTCCTAAATATTTCCTACCATGTTGCGGGTTTACGTGGTGTGGAGCTCTGGGGAGCAATAAACAAACCCAGTGAGGCCAGTGATGGCATTAAGGATCCATCTTAATGAAATCCACAAGCCTCATCCTCTGATCATGCCAAGCCATTTTAGCCAAGCCATGCCCAAGTAGCTGGGGGCTGTCACAAAAAGTAGGAAAACAACCCCTTTCTGGCTGGGTCATACTGAGATATGTAGGACCTGTTTCTGTCTAAACATGAACAGGATAAAAACAACAACAAACCTAAAATTCCAAAGTCTTCAAACATTAAAGCTTTTGCACTTAACTTGTAATACTTTCTAAATTTACAGTGTATTTTATGCAAATTGTTATCCTTTTTTTTTTTTTTTTGGCAATATATAAGATTCCAGCTTGGCTTATATTGAAAACAATGGACCAAGTCTTCTGCCACCAGATCATACAACTAGAATAAAGAATCAGCTTCAATATATGTATGCAAATTAACAAAATGTTTAACATAAATGTGCATTAGGGCTCTCATCACAAAAGTCTAGACTTTCTGATAATAAGAGACCTTTCCCTAACATATCAGAGGGATATTTGTGTGAGAAAAATAATCTCAAATTGGAGGAATTTCTCCCACACAGAAACATATTTGAACATCTTTCTAATGAGCAGCACATCATTATTTTTGGATTGGGCTGCAAAGTATCATTTGCATTTTTCCATTACTGGCTTCAGATGTCTTCCTCTCTGGTCAGAGCAATCATGATAGGCTCATCGAAGAAAAGCTGTGACAGATGTCACTGTGTGTTACATTCACCATGCGACAGATTTAGCCTCGAGTTGCATACCGCTCTGAGTGCTGCCTCCAAA
Organism: Varanus salvator macromaculatus; assembly: GCA_023646645.1. NCBI lineage: Eukaryota > Metazoa > Chordata > Lepidosauria > Squamata > Varanidae > Varanus > Varanus salvator. Next base: position 13,936,734 of record JAIXND010000771.1, on the reverse strand, counting down.
AGCATCTTGCAAGTAGCCTGCAGTGGAAACAAGTGACAAGGACTTCAGATTTATTTGTGACATTGCATGGACGAGTTTTCCATGATGGTCACTGCAATGCGATAAGGAAAACCCATACATTAAGCCAAGACTCTTTTTCCACCCTCTTTCTTTTCCCCCATTAACTGATCTGGAACTGGATGTGTATAGGACAAGATACGGGGTGAAGAGGATCAGTTAGGAAGTTGGTACAGGACTGATTGTAGTCATTCTGAAGCCTTAAGCAAAATTTCAAAATGGCAGCCCCATCCCTCTATCAACCTGCAGTAATGAGACTTGGAAATCCTTTTCCCACCAGCCAAGCCAACGTATCTTGCTTCCTCAAAGTTATCATGCCACTGTTCTTATGCACTGGTCACTGCCATTGCCCACACACTTGGCTGTCCAGCTGCTTCCTCCCTTCCCCAGCCAGCTGTGGCTACTTGTCCCTGCCCACGGGACTGCTCCCACCTTGTGCTCCAGCCATGGGTGGAGCGAGGTAACAGCAGCCACCACCCATGGAAAGAAGCAGCAGCGGCTGCAGCGCACCCATCCGGTTGCTCTAGGGAGCCCTGCCCATTGTTCTGCTTCTGCAGCACATTTCACAGCAGGAGAGCAGTGGCAGGATTCTTCAGAGCACCCTGGAGGCGGTAGAGAGACGTGAAGGGCTATTTTGGCAGGAACAAGGAGTAGGCCAGCGGCACAAGTTGGGTAGGAATCCTGCCTTTCCATCCAGTCTCCAATATTCCCTTTTGGCAAGGAGCTGGTGTGTATGGTAGCTTCTCAGTTCCATGGATGAGATGGATTCCTAAGATCCACTTCTGTTTGGCTTCAGACCTTCTTATGGAACAAAGATTGCTTATGCGGCCTTGGTAGACAAGCTACACTGGGAACTGAACTGGGGGGATGTGTCCCTGCTACTTCTGCTGGACCTTTCAGCCATAGCATCCTTCTGAGGTGTCTGTCTGAAATGGGAACAGAAGGCATTGTTATATGGTGACTTTGGTCCTTCATGGAGAACTGGTTGTCATTTGGTTTCTGCACAAAATTCAGTGTGCTGGTTGTTATCTATCTTTCCATTTTATCTATGAAATTTCTATGCCACTCGACAGGCAAAGTCCTCTGGCACTTCACAGATATTTAAATATTTATTTATACTACATAAAATAAATACACGTTGGGCCCAGGCTGCCTGAAAGGCTGCCTTCTCCTAGACAAGCTCATCTAGTTACTAAGACCTCCTGGAAAGACCCTTCTTTTGACTCCACTGGCTTCAGAGGTCCATTTGGTGCCAATGCAAGAGAGAGCAATGGAATGCCCGGGCAACAGAATTCCTTCTCTCAGGAATTCCTTGTCCCTTCCCTATTGTCCTACTGACAGGAGGTAAAAACACTTTATTTAATAAGACCTTTAGCTTGTAAGTTGAGTTGCTTTTATTATTTTTTCTGCAATGTCAGTTTAATTGTATTTTAATGTATTGTTTTAATTAATCTTAACCAGGTCTATTTGCTGCTTTCTGGTAGAAAGGTAGGCTAGAAATAAAACAAAGAACTATATCACACATGCAGATATCTTATAAATCATGCCATATTTCAAAATCTGACGCAAACAAAAAGCCCCACACTGAAGACAGTAAGCAAACCAGCCTTTCAGTTAACATTACTAAACTGCTGTTAATCTTGCTGGTTTTAAGTCGCGTTGCAAGATGCTAGTCTATTGCCAATTGCTATGAAACAGTTCCTTTTCTAATATGCAAAGTGCACTGCTTATTTTAAATATTCTAGCCAAATAATTAGCATGAGGTTCTGCTTTCCCCAAAGCAACATTATTGTTTCATGGAAGTCACTTACAAAAAGAGATTTTTTTTTCTTAAACAGAGAAAGAAAGAAAGAAAGAAAGAAAGAAAGAAAGAAAGAAAGAAAGAAAGAAAGAAAGAAAGAAGACGAAAGAGAAACACCCGCAATGTCCTGTATCTCTTAATAAGGAGCTCAGTGAACTTTTTTGAGCCAAAATGAAGAAACACCCTGGCTTGTTTTATCACTATAAGAATGCTCCAACAACTTCCTCCAGGAAATTGCAAAGGGAAGTCATTATCCAGGGAGGAGCGGGGAGGGAGGAAAAAGCTGGCTAAATTATACATGTGAACCCCAGATGCCATGTATATTAAGCCTGGGTGGGGAGTGTTTACTAGGTCATTTACTATGTTCTTGTTTTTTAGAGTTTCCTTTTCCACGATTACTTGTTGACCTTAATTGTTTCCATGCCTGTGACACAAGCCTTTGTACTTCCTATCAAGGTTTAACAGAGAGGTCTGGAGATTGCTCCTGCTAATTGCCTTCTATTCCTTCCTTTCCCTTGAGTATCTGTGGCAACCCTGGTCTCACATATGCTACCCCAGAGCATCTTAAATAGAAGGGGCGAATGTACAGCTGATGACATATGTTGAGCTGATTTGAAGAGCGGCTGCGGCTCACATATCATGTTGCACAAAAGGAGAAAGCCAGATCAAAACAAGCAGATTTCAGAGAACGTGTAACTTAAACAGAGCCCACAATAACAATAAAAATAAGGGACAGACATGGAAGCTCCTCAAGGAGCTTCTTCGTCTAGGCTTAATTGCAGCATAAGGAGGAATATTCTTGATCACTGCATGCTTTAATAAAGCTATACTAAGTGTGAAGCAGATTATTCTACATGTTGGGAGATAAAACTCCAAATGGACACAATTGGATTCAGGCTGTATTGGCCTTACTCAGCCCTGCAAAGCCATATCTCACTAAACTTCTAAAATAAATACCCGTGACATTTTCTAGAAAGATGTGCAGAGCAATGTAATCTACCAGTGCAGGCCAGAAAAGAGGTCATCAACACAACCCTCTGTTTACTGGTTCTACTGCTGTTTTGTAGTTCATTTTATTTTTAAAGTAGTTATTCGTCTTTTTAATTTCTTTTTAATGCTGCTGCTTAAAGACACAAAACCTTTACTCTTTAAATATAGGATGATACGGAGAAGAAAATCTTGAGTGTGAAGGGAAGGCTGGAGAAGAAATACTGATATTCTACATTGGATCAGAATTCTGAAACACAAAAGCCCATATTTAGGTGCTCTGTACCCCACAGAAACAAAATTGGGTGAACCGCATCACTGTACATGCTGTTCTTGCCCCATCCATCACACTTCCCTGGCCCTGCTCACCTGTTATCCACACACTGGGGGCTTACCTGCAGGGAGGAAGAGCACCACGTATGCTCTTCAGAGAATCTAAAACCTGGAACAAGTCTAGTTCTGGGTCTCGGGGATAGATTGTTCATGCACAGCAAGCTTCTCTGCAGACATGCCCTCAGTGCACGGGCAGCTTGCACTGGACATGGCAGTGGGGAGTTGGTCCACTACACAGGCCTGGCCTCTCTCCTGACTATAGAACATCTGAATCACACAGACTATAGAACATCTGAAAGGGAGGGAAGTGGTGCAACAAGGGAATCCAAGCCTTTTGTCTTGATTCATAAGACCATAAGGAGAACCTTGCTGGGTCAGACCAAAGTCCCATGCAGTCCAGAATTCTGTTTCCCAAAGTGGCCAGACAAGGGCTTCTTGGGAGACCCACAAGCTGAATGAACTCTCTGTCTTCCACTGATGTCCCCCATCAGCTGGTACTCAGAAGTCCAAGACTGGTGGAGGGCAACAAGTTGTAAGGACTTGGGCTGAGTAGATCTTCAAACAGTTGTCCGAATACTTTTCAAATAGAAGTCTGTCCTCCACAGTTTGGCAGGTCACAAGTTCTGTGGCTCTGATGTAATAGCCAGAAAGATCAACCTCAAATAAATGTAGGCTGCCGGGGTGGGGGGGCTAAAAATTAAAGAGAGAGCTTTTATGGAAAATATTGCTTACCCAAAGGACATTGAAACAGTTACTGATGCAATATCCCCTTTATTCTTCCTTGGATGGATGCCTTCTTTAAAGAACCTGGTCTCATTTGTTTCCTTCCATTGCAAGGCCTACAGTTTATAGGATAATGTTGCTTTCTGTTTATATAACAGGAAGCAGGCCCCATAATTGAGCAGTTATTTAAAGTCTATGTAAACATATAAAACCATTTTTGACAGCAGTTGAAGTCCCACCTGTTTTATGAAGATGTTAGGCCACAAATTGTCAATTTAATTACTCAGAGGCACCTAAATTGTAAGAAACTGATATTGTTAAAAAGAAAAACAGCCTATGGGTAAAAATAGAGCCCTAAAGCTAAAGAGGAACTTGAATTATATGAAGGCCTCACTCAAATCCATGGCCAGGTGGTCTAAATAAAACAGACAATATTGGTTTTTTTCCTGTCACATATTCTTCACAACCTGAGCCTTTGAGCCAAGGATGGGGAAAGGCTCTGCAGTTCTCACTGAAGAAAAATGCTGAAGATACAATGTTGTTAATTTTTACAGGGTTTTTGACACAAAATTAAAGGACTCACATAAAGGGATAATTATTTATTTGTTTTATTTTTATACCTCCCAGTAGCCAAGGCTCTCTGAGCAGCTAACAAGGCAATATTAGTAATTTTAATTTCTTCGTCCTTCCTGATCCCAGGATATTCTGCTGCAGTTTCTTTCCATCTTGCATATGAATCTTGCCCTGATTACCCAGCTGAAAATTATGGCTGATTGAGTGATTGCTTATACCTCTATTCCTTACTTTTCCCCCCATCTTGTGAAGAACCCTAGATGGTTTATTTAATCCCCATTTTAGCCTTAAGCAGCCAAGTGAGGTAGGTTCAGCTGAGACCCCATGATTGGCTGAAAATCACCCACTATATTCCATGGTTGTGTTGGGACTTGGACCAGTATCTCCCAAGCCTCAGTCCAAAAGTCTTAACCACCAGACACATGGTTGAGCTGCTCATGCAACACCTGTTCAAATGTCAGAAACCCAAGAGTGTGTAAGATACCTGGTGGTCAAGGTGTTACTGGTGTGTTATAGATTCTGTCCTTCCTTATGACTACCAGTAGAGTGTGATGGTAATTGTTCCTGACAGCAAAATATGATAAAAATTTGGAAAGGAGTGATAGATAAGGATGAGCTTATGTATCAAGCTCCATTTCATGTAGTTCTCATTTTTACACATTTTATCGTGTTCCTGCATCACACTGCAATTTATAAGACTTAATAAAAAGCTGATCAGGCTTATCAGGTTAATAAAAATTAACTGTATTTTCATATTTCAACACACATTTAAATATATGTGTGTATTGTGGTGTGTTGAGAAGGAAGGACTCCCTAGAGAAGAGTCTAATGCTGGGAACAATAGATGGCAAAAGAAGAAGGGGACGGCAGAGGATGAGGTGGCTGGATGGAGTCACTGAGGTGGTTGGTGTGAGCTTGAGTGGACTCCGGGGGATGGTGGAGGACAGGAGGGCCTGGAGGAATGTTGTCCATGGGGTCGCAATGGGTCGGACTCGACTTCGCGACTAACAACAACAACAATTGTGGTGTGTGCACATGTGCATGTGTGCATGTGTTCATGCACATTTGCCAGCAATTTTCTCATTAAAAAGATTTGTGCACATTTTTCAAAATATGCATGTTATGTAGTAACTTTCTCAAATGAGCAAATTTTTGTATGCACTGTGAACTGCATCAGAAAAGTACAGGTTCTAATGTTGCACTTCAAGTTTGGGTTAGGAAAGTGCAAGTTTGATTAAGTTGACACAGAAATGTGTGCCAAACTAATTTCTCACCCTCCCTTAGCCATAAGTCAGCAGCAACATAGTTGTCTTTTCCTTAATTCAATATCTAGTTAAAAGAGAAAGCCAGGTAGATGTAACTTCTCCCAGCACTGGGAAAAAAAACTAAAGGGGAGTTCAAGGTGGAAAAAATGGATTCGGCCAAGTTGATGCTTGAGGACACCAGGTGCTAAGGAGGATCCTGATTCATAGGAAACCTCTGACATTTCAAATCTTACACCATGGTGGTGAATTTTAAGACAACAATGAAGTATTTCTTGGTGTTCATAGCATGAGACATGATGCATCACATAAGAATGTAGGAAATGTCATGCTGGATCAAAGCCAGGGTCTGTCTAGCCCTGTGCCTTGCTTATACAGTAGCCATCCCTTGCCAGTGGGAAGTCCACAAGCAGAACATGAGTGTCATAACGCTCTCCCTTTCACCTTCCCCAGCAACTGCTTCCAATCCTGGAGCTCACGTAAAGTCATCAGGACTAGTAAGCATGGACAGCCTTACCCTCCAAGAGTTGGTCCAGTCTTTGTAAGCTGCCCTGAGGATTGTTGAATTGAATGGTGGAACATAATTCTTTCACATAAGGCTTTGTTTGTGGTGGAAGGGCCCTTCTGCCATCATGTATAAAAGGGAGGAGAGGTGGATGGGAGGGCCCAATCCACTGACAGTTCCAGCACCTGTTGGCCCTGTTTGGCTCCTCACCCTGTCATGCTCTTCCTCGCCCAACCTGTCATGGCAGACAAGAGTCCAGCCATTGTTACCAGTGCTTAGACTAAGAAGGGGTCCAAAGATCTGCAATGTTATTACCTTCCAAGGTATTCTGAGGATGTTTGGTGCACCTGTGGTAAACCTGAAGCAGCCTTGCCCAATGTGTTTAACTACAGCTCCCAGCATCCCAAGGCAGGGGATCCATTGCGGGTGTGCCGTTGAAGAGGCCACAACTACCTGTAAGCAGAAGGGCTCCCATGTCAGGGTCCTGAGCTGATAGCTGAGAAAAGGGCACTTTGGCCATGACCCTCATAGAAGTGCTGGGTGGTTGTTGCTGTTAACGCGGAGGAAAAGGGGCAGTGGGGCAATGCCCCCCCCCCGTGACTATGCCGCTTACCTCTGGGGGTCACAGCATCCCTTCAGGGCATCCTCAGGCAATTCGTTCTGGTTGGAGCCGCAATGTTCCCCTCCCCGCTTAACTCACCACCAGCTACAGGGCTGTCAGTCACATTCATGTGAGGTGCCTCTAGCCACAAAGAAATGGGATGGAGTGTATAGAGGGTTTTTTTCCCAGATTCAACATTCCTTTGGAAGACATCAGACAGTGCCTTGTAATTAACTGCAGCAGTCACTCTGGGTTTTCTTAAGCAAATGAGGCAAGAGAAGGATAGGGGGGAGACTGGACTGTTTTCCCTCCAGGGTGGAGGAGACAGTTATCTTGCCAGGCACCCATTTTACCTGGGCAAGCAGCTGAAAACAAGAACCTCATTGCTTTGGGAATCAATTAAAGGTCCCCTTCCAGTTTCCAGGAGGACTGAGCCAAGGATGGTATGCGGGCAATGCCCTCTGACCTTACTGTGGGTCATCAGCATCACAGTGCGCTAGTAGTTAGACTTCTCTCCGCCTTTCCTCTTGTGCAGATCACCAATGAATGATGTGGAAGAGAAGGGATTTATTTGGGTTATCCACCACCTCCAAAGGAAAGTGATTTTGGTCTGTGAAGTCAGTTTTTGGATCTGCCTTGATGACTGATCCAGACCATGCCACAGACCATAGCACTGGGTTGTGAAGCAGGCAACCATACAAGTAAAATCCTTTAAGCAAAGATTGGCTTGTCAGATACAAGATTTTTAAAATAAGTTAGAGAAGCTTATAGCCTGGATGGGATGAACCATTTTTTCCTGTGCAGGATGGAATCCCCAGAAGATTCAGCTGCACACTGGAATACCCCTTCCCCTACTAGTGAACTGAAATATAACCAGCCATTAGCTGGCAGAGGCAGTCTCTCCCATCCTCTCAAAGAATCAGCCAGGCATTTCAGTCCACCTGCTCTGAGCAGAGCTGTTGAAGGCCCCTGTGGAAAGCACATACCAGCCTCTCATTCTAGGCAAAGGCCGGGTGCATTGAAATGGAGAGCTGGAATTCTCTTTTGAGGTTTGATTGCTTAGCAGGCAAGTGGGGGTGCATGTTGGGGCAGATCATCACAACCTGCATGCATGCCGATCAATCTGAGCTTGCAGTGGCTGGCCAGGAACGAGATCTTGGGGTTGTGGTGGACAGCTCAATAAAAGTATCGATCCAGTATATGGCTGCTGTGAAAAAGGTGAATTGGGTGTAGGAATCAATAGCAGAACTTCCAATATCACACTGCCCCTGTATAAAACAATTACAACAGCACAGATGGAATACTGGGTACAGACCTGGTCAATGACCTTAAAGTGTTATATTGCAGAATTGGGAAAAATGCAAAGAATGGCAACTAAAAAGGTCCAGGGCTAAAGCAGATCCCTTATTAGGAAAGGTTACAACTTCTGCAAGTGCAACCTTTTCCTCCACCTCTCATAAGATTAGAACTGGAGTCATCCCATGAAGCTGATTGGCAAGAGATTCAGAACCAATAGAAAGAAGTACATCTTACATCTTCAGATGGTGCATCATGAAACTATGGCACTGACTACTACAAGATGTCATGATGGCTACAAATTTGATGGCTGTGAAAGAAGAGCAGACAAATTCATGGAGGAATTGGTGGCTTGACAGCATGCAACATCAACAACAACCCACAAAAAGCTAGCATCCACACATGCCAACAGATCTGTAAACAGATCTAAACAGATTCAATAGGTTGCAGGTTGTGGGTTCTCCCACACTAGAAGCATTCAAGGTGCAACTGGGCAGCCATCTGAGCAGGGGGTTGGACCTGATGGCCTTTTTGACCCATTTTAACTCTAATAATAATCAATTCTATTATTGATTCTATGATTTTAAGAGCAGTGATTCCAGAGTTAGTGCATGAACAACAGACTGGGCAGATGCTCTGGTCATCTAATCCCTCCACCACTGTGTGGCAATGAGTGGTCTGTCCTGAGGTTCAGCTCCCCTGGTCAATATATATAAATTAGCGTGTGTCAGCTTTAATGCCAATCTGTGTGCTCTTCAGGCCCTCTCTTTTAGCCAGTGTGGAAGTAGCCACCCTAAAACTACTCCCTTAAGCTTCTTTCTGCTTTGAGGGAATGGGGGAATAGAGGCCCAGCATAGGTGGAAATGTATCCATGAAGCAACTGAAAGCTTGAGGGGAGAGATTTAGATCAGAACAATGGCTTGGGAGGAAAGGATTGAAAGCTCCCTGTAATTGCGCTGCTTCTCTACATGAAATAGGCAACAGTCAGGTATTTGTTTATTTGTTTTTAAGTAAGAAGCATAAAGTATACTTTGATCCTCATAAAGATGTAGGAGGAGCTTCAAACTCTCAAAAGGTGCTTTATGAATGTGAAGCATTAAGAATTATCACACTTCTGGTGCAATGATGTACTGAAAGGAACTCCTCGGAGGTGAGATGCTCACATTCTGGATACTAAAATAGCTCATCTTTCTCACTGCTCAGTATTCTTTTTAATCCTGTATTATTCTTATGTTGAAATGAATAATTCTAGGGAAACTGCAGCCATGCTCAGGTTCTTAGGCATTTGTAATCCAAATTTGACACATATTACAGATTACTATTTTTAACAAATGCTTTCTTGTCTTACTTCATTTTGTTTCCAAACCTTTGAGACTGGTCATTGCATATTGTCACATCCCTTCTACCCTCTTTAAAGAAAACGTCCTTATGGACAACATAGTTCTCTGTCCCCCACCCTGACAATAGATTGCAAGCCAAGTTCCGAAATAATAACCTCAGATAAAAACAGCTTTAATTTGAACCTTAAATTTCTGCTTCAGAGTATTTTACTGTAGCTCTATATGAGGTACAGAAAATAGGGGGAAACGCAGATTGTTGTGTCCTCTGCTAGTTAAACAGAATGTATATAGTTGAGGAAACTGCCAAAATCCAGTGTCAGCTGATTAGTTAATTTCAGAATTAGTTGTGGATTTCTCACAAGAGGACAAAAGGTGGGATAGAAATATGATTTGTACATCAAATCTGGCATGTTTGTGATTGTGGAATGTATTTATTGTAGTCTGAAATAATGTTGTAAGCTGTCCAGAGATGGCAGTGATGGACGGCATACGAATTTTAAAATAAATAAAAATAATACTGATTTACATCCAGCAAGCATTTTAAGACTTGTACTTCAGACTTAATTATTTTATATTTTCTCTACTTGTCCTGCCCAGTTTGCATGATTTGGAAGAAGAAATGTTCTTAGTAAACCTATACTGATAAGTGGTGCTTTGAAATAGCTTGCTTGCTTTCTTTCTTTCTTTCTTTCTTTCTTTCTTTCTTTCTTTCTTTCTTTCTTTCTTTCTTTCTTTCTATAGCTATACTGATAAGTGGTGCTTTGAAACAGCTCGCTCGCTCGCTCGCTCGCTCTTTCCTTCCTTCCTTCCTTCCTTCCTTCCTTCCTTCCTTCCTTCCTTCCTTCTTTCTATACCTATACTGATAAGTGGTGCTTTGAAATAGCTCGCTCACTCGCTTGCTCTTTCCTTCTTTCCTTCCTTCCTTCCTAATGTAAGAGTTAGGGCTGTGCATTGAAGAGAAAATTCACTTCAGATTCTGCTTTAGTGCTTTCAAAATCGCTCCAGCTTGGACTGATTCAAATGCATTCTGCTTAAGTTTGGGTCTAAATCAGAACCTTATGGTAAAAATTGAATCTTTATCTCCCTGTTGATTATAAAGGCAAAATTCAATAAACAGCAACCCTCCCTGCTCTCTCTCCCACACACACACTTTTTAAAATTTTTGACAGAATAGGATGAAATGGCACAATAGCCCTTTCTAAGCAGGTGGAGGCTGTTACTTCTTGGACAAATTGGTGCAAGTTTTAATGCAATGAAAGTAGCATTGAAGCTTTGTTTGTTTGTTTGTTTTTTTTAAGGGAACTGCATATAACCTTTTTACTTCTTAGTAGAACTGAATAAACTGTGTATGTCCAGTTTCCCATTTCAAGGGGATGAAGCCTGCCAAATTTCAGACATATAGGTGTAGGGGTATTTGTGCACTGTGGTTAGTTTTTGGGTTAAGCAAAGTCTAGTACAGTGACAGCTAAACTAGAACTTTCGATAAGTCTTCCTATTAAAAGCATGAGTACTAAATTGCCAAATCAAATAGAAGAATTATTGAATCCAGCATTTAATCTATAATAGTGGTTAGCCAAATAACACACAATGGAACACAAATTAGCACAACTAACCACTCTAGCTTCTTTCTGGAATCTGCTCTCAGAAGGATAGTGCCCATGAACAAGGAGGTTTCCCCTGTACCTGTCATGCACATGGCAGAAGTCTCCTTCATGAATACGCCGATCACTTGTTAAGACCATTGATGCTAGCAGCAATTACAGCATTGTGAAGTAATGAATGCCACTAGCGCTTGCCTTGTTTGTCCTCATCCTCAACCTAATACCAATCAGTTTCATTGACATGTCTCTAGTTCGGATACTCCTGTCCAGGTTCATATGAAAGCCAGCAAGAAACCTGATCCAGATGGTATCCATCCTAGAATCATCAAAGAACTCAAAGCATGGCAATTCTGATCTTCTTACCAAAATATTTAGCATGTCCCTAAAATTAGTCCCTGTACCAGAGGACTGGAGAATGGCCAATGTAACATCAATTTTGCATCGGTGCAAAAGGGATCCAGGGGAGGGGGGTGTCCAGGAAATTACAGGCCAGCTAGCTTTACATGTGTTCTGGGTAAACTGCTTGAAAGCATTATTAAAGATAGAAGCAGTAAGCACATACAGGGATAAGCCCTGCTGGAGGAGAAAAAAATCGGCATAGTTTCCACAAGGGGAGTCGTTTCGCAGTAACCTTTGAGAGTAAGCACATAGACATGGGTGCTCCCATAGACCTTGTTTGCTTGGACTTCCAAAGGCTTTTTGAAGTCCCTTTCTAAAGGCACCTGAGCAAACCATTATGTTTATGTGTGTGTAGAGTGACTGTTCCCAAGAGGTGAGTTCCGGCACCTTTTTTTTTTTTTTACAAAAAAAGCACTGGTTAAAACTGAAGAGATTGTGAAAAGCTCCAAACAGATCTCCAAGCTGGTAGAATGGGCATCAAAATGGTACATGCAGATCAATATAAGCAAGTGTAGAGTAATGAATGCTGGGGCAAAAAAATCTTTTTCAAGAATAGGCAGGTGAGATCTGAACTAGCAGTGGCCAAGCAAGAAAAGGATCTTGGAGTAGCTCAAGGAAAACGTTGGCCCAGGTTTTAGGGGCATAAGTCAGAACCGAATAGAAAACAGAGCTGTCAAAACCTTACTTCCCTTATACAAAACTATGGTGTGACCACACTTGGAATATAGTGCCCAGGTCTTGTTGGCTTACCTAAAAAGGACATTAGGCAGTTGGAAAAAGGACAGTGAAGGGCAGCAAAAATTATCAGGGGACTGGAATAGCTTCCCTTTGAGAAGTGGCTACAACAACTGGAACTGTTCAGCTTAGAAACAAAGGCAAGGAAGGGGGAACATGAGAGAGGTGTATAAAATAATGCATGGTGTGGAGAAAAATGTCTCCCTTTCCTATAACACTTGAGCCTGAGGACATCCCATGAAGCTGAGTGGTGGGCAGTTTAGGAGAGACAAAAGGAAGTACTCCTGCACACAGGTTATATTTAGTTATGAGATTCACTACCATGGGAAGTGGTGATGGCTACCAATCTGGGTGGCTTTAAAAGGGGATTGGGCAAATTTATGGAGGAGGAGGAGGAGGCAGCTATGAGTGGCTGCTAGCCTTGTTATCCGTGTGCTACCTCCTTTACCAGAGACGGAATGCCTGCACGCACCACTTGCTGAGAAGCCTAGACAGGAGGAGGCCTTGCAGCCACCCTGCTTGAGGGATCCTGTGATCATCTGATTTGCCATGGTGTATACTGAGCATTAGACAAGATGGACTTTTGGTCTGATTCAGCATGGCTTTTCTTATGCTCTTATGAACACCACAGCCATGGCAGGTTACGATGTATGCTGAAGGCCATTTTGAATATTCAGCCTCTAGAGAGAGTTGCTATGATTTGTCGTGCCATCCAAACCTAGGTAGCAGAGGTGGTTGGAGGATTAAACAGCCTTCAAAGAAACAGCCCATGGATTATTTGAAGGTTGTTGAACCATCAAGCAACCTCTGCTGACCAGGTGTGGAAAGCAGAACAAAAGAAGGCAACCTCCCACGGGGGACTAATATTCAAAATGACTGCTAGCTCATGCCAGAACACATTGTGTCTTAAATAAATACACCATGGTAGAGCTGCAAACCAGGCACTGACTGTTTTTATAATGTAGTACAAGTTCAAAGCAGCAGCTCATCTGATCCTCTTGGCCTCCTCCCCCCCTTGAAGAACCCCCTGCACAAAGCTCTAAAATGGTGTAGGGCCCCATTTCTTAATATTAAATGCTTCAGAATTTTCAACTTGCATGAACATGACTATCAGCTATGGGGCTGGTGGGAACTGTAGTCCAAAACATCTGAATGGCAGCAGGATCATCTCCTCCAGGGTTGACACAAAATCACAGCGAAGCTGGAAATGAAAGGTATTTATTTATTTGCAAATTTTATAAATCTATATATGAAAAGATTCCTGACCCACAAACAATCGATGCTATTTAATGCTAATAATTAGGGGTATGTTCTTCTCTTTTCATCCCTCCTCCTCTTTCTTTTGGACTGTTATGGTTTAATATACATTGCCATGTTAATGTTAATTGGAAAAAGATTCACAAATGCTGAAATAAAAGAAATATTATATAGCAGGATTTAAACAACCTTTTCTATCAACTGGAGGAAACATTCAACTAGAGGAAACTTTGGGCCTTTTCCAGTACTATTTATCCTGTAGGAAACAGGCAGCACAATTTGTGAGATTTCTATAGGGATCTGGAAGCTGGAAGTTATGAGACCAAGAAGGGAAAGGGGTCAGAAAGGAAAAGCGAATGATCTGTCAAGCTCGGATTGGGCCCAATTACTCAGGGAGGATGTAGCTTCCTAATATCATAGCACAGTTTCCTAATGCCATGATGCAGCCTTCACCAAAAACATGCTTTCCAGATGGGTTGGACCACAGCTTCCATTATCCCCAGCAAGCCCAGTCAGTGGCTGGGTATGATGGAAGTTGCACCCTAACACATGCATAGGGTGATTGTATGGGTGGTTAGCAGTGGCAGTGAAGAAGCTCAGTATATTTGGAGATATACAACAGCAGGGCAGTTGTACAGGGTAGCAAGGAAAAGATTTTCTAGCCCTGTGATAGTGAGGGCATCTTACCCCTCTCAAAAGCTCTGTGTGGAATTGCCCTACATGAGAGGGTGGCATTTAGTAAACTGGCATATCCATTTATTAAAATAGGATGCAATTCCAGTATGAAAGTGAGAGCAGATGTTTAGCATCCTTTTATCAAAATGGGCAGATATGTTGAGCTACTGCAGTGCCTGTGGGTTTGGAGGCATGGTATAAATTGAATATGACAGTCCTTCTTCTCCCCTCTGCCCCCACAACCCAGTTGCCCCAACACACACACACACACACACCTCTTTTTCTTCCAGTCATTTCTAGTCTCTGTTGCCACAATCCTAGCATGTATACATTTTCAGAAATGTATTTCAAATAAAAACCCGCATGATCTGATGTTGCTCTTGTCAGAGGAATTGCTGCCCTCTGCTGGTCAAAGAAAATTGCACCCTTTTCTGAGAACTCGCATACTAATTTAGGAGGAAAGTATGAGTTCAATTACACTGAAGCATTTGAAAGGGAAGCAGGGAGAGGCTTGCTTCAGAGTAAGCCAGAAATGAACAGCTCTGCCTAGGATAATAGCATTTGATCCAAATTGCATGTCAAAGCCACCCTAAATCAAAGCTACATCTAAGGTCATTATTTCTGGAAAACAAGGCCTTGCTTAGCAATTAGTTGTGTAATCCACCATCTAGTCTGCAGAAGTCTGCAACTAACACACAGTTTTCCATAATAAAGAACAATTTTGAAAAAGTTAAATTTCAGCTCCATTTAAATAAGTACTCAGTCCTATGCATGTAGAGATAAAGAGTTTGTGCTAGAGAAAGTTGGAAGTTGTAGTACATTTTCTTCTCTCTAAACATGCATAGGATTGTTCTTAGAGCAAGAACAGAGTGGATTGCTAGCATCATTGATTCACTGTGTTTCTATGCCACACAATAGCCAAAGTTGTCTAAAATAATCATGCATACTTTGGAGACTGAAAATAAAACAGCCCATGCCAACTTAGTAT
Source organism: Varanus salvator macromaculatus (assembly GCA_023646645.1). Taxonomy (NCBI): domain Eukaryota; kingdom Metazoa; phylum Chordata; class Lepidosauria; order Squamata; family Varanidae; genus Varanus; species Varanus salvator. Next base: position 13,921,601 of record JAIXND010000771.1, on the reverse strand, counting down.
ATACAGTTTCTAGTTTTAAAAGCTGCAGATTTTTAAGAAGCAGAAAGGTAATTTTCAACAAATGGTGTCTATGGGAAGAACACACAAATTCATGTAGGTCCAAGTCCATCAAGTCATGACGCTAAAACTGAACCCGTGTTCCAAAGAAGCACATCTGGTGTCTTTGTGCTACACTTGCAAGTTTAACAAAGCACCTAATTCAGAATTATAGAGATGGTTGGTATTATCCAGCACTGTTAAAAAGAATAAGGGGCAAAGCAGATGCTAAATGGGAAGGCTAGTCTAAAGGTTCCCAGTGTGATAGTTACATTAAAATACCTAGAATATGTATACTCAGGAGAACTGATAACATTAAGATTTCTACCCTGGTATGGGTTGCAGCCTTAGTTAAAATTTTACTATAATGCTTCTGTTAATGTCGTAATGATGATGGTGTTGGTGTTGGTAAGCATGCAGGTCTATCTTTCCCTTTCCCCCTTTCCTGAATATAGAGCAGAAATGGGTAGGAATGAAGGAATCAGTGAGCCCTGAACTTGTCAAGGATCTCCATTTTCCACCTTGAAACTCACCTTGTCTTCTTCCTGTTCCTGAATGCAAACTTTTTAAAATTACTATTCAAGCAGGGAAAGTGTAAAATGAAATATACACTTTTAAAGCACACATTTTTATTTAGATGGTATTTTAAATGTTAATATTATTTTTAATTTAAGATTAATTTATTGGGTTATTTATTTACGTAGTATGTTTTTATATTTAACCTGGAGATGGGCCAGTTTTTAATATTGTATATGTTTTTAGTGTTGTGAGCCACCCCGAGGCTGTTGCAAGGGGCGGCATATAAATATTTAAATAAATAAAAATAAATAAATAAATCCAAATATGTACATTTGCCCTGCATTGTTTAAAGCCTGAAGATGCAGGTTCTCCTCCCCACACACACACACATACAGACACATTGTGAAACTGAATGTATTTTTCAAATGTGATCACAAGTTCATAGAAATGTGAGCTTTCTCCAAAAAATCCTCCTGTGTTTGCTTTCGGGAGTGTCAGCAGCCACCTTGACTGCCATGCACTGGTAGGAAAATGGGAGTGCTGAACAAATTAACAAAGAGAGCAAATTATGTTCAAAAATGAATCAAACTAACATTCTCACACATCCCTACAGATCAGAAGTCTGTTTAATGCATTGTATTGCTAAGTCATGGGTGAGTGGAAAGATCCACGTTGAACAGTTGCCTGTTAGAAACTCAACAACGATGCTATGATGGAAAGCGTTACCTGTTCAATTTCTTCTTTTGTTGCAACTGTTGATGATTCAGCAGCCCTAGAGAAGGCAGGAGGAGGAGAGATGGATGGATGGATGGATTCTACAACTGACAAATACCAAGCTATATCAGAGGAGACTTGAAAAAGTGACCAGGTCTTTAAGAATTCTTAAGAGAATGGATTGAAGACCCTTTTGCAGTCTAAAGGTAAAATTGGAATTGGGCAAATTTGTTGGGGATTACAAGCCAGCCGTATCTATGGCCACACCCCAAAGTAGGCCACTCCACTGGTGACATTCGTTCCCAACATAATTGTGTAGAACCCGTTCATGCACTCACTCATTGAAAAATATCACTACCTCTCTCTCTCTCTCTCTCTCTCACACACACACACACACACGCATGCAAGCACTGAATTGGGCTTTTAAAAGATTGTACTGGTTGGCATTTGTTCATCAAACTTTTAATTAAGTTCTGCCTAAGGCCCAAATTACAGTTGTAGCTGCCAAGTAAAGCAACTTGGTTGGGAGTTGCAATTTGCCATGATCCAACTATTGGGGAAGAAGAGAGAGTGGTTTATGGATGTGCTGTGGCATTTTGCATTCCCTTATCCTGCCCCCCTTGTAAATTCTTGAGGGTGTCATTTTGGCATGGAAGGAAGGGGGTCTGCATGAGGTCAATCAGTGTTCTCCCACTGGTTGGACTACAATTTCCATCATCCCAAACCCTTTAGAGGCCTTTAGATATAAAACTTGGTATAAATAAACTGTGCTTGTTTAGAAAGTTCTCATACAAAACTCCCTTTGCTATTTTTTTAAAAGTAGGAAATAGTGCAATCACATTGCTATCGTTACTAAATATTTATCCTGACAAATGCTTCCAAAATGAAGTGCTATTCTACAACAGTCTTTCCAAGCCTGATTCCAGCCATTTTGCTACAGTGCTTCAAACATGCAGGGGAAGAGGTTGGAGTGCCAACAGATACCTCATACCCAGGCAGTTTTGGCCCCTTCCCTTCACCGCCCACTCAGAACACCTTGCCCCACTTTCTGAGGTTGCTTTTCCAACCTAGGAGAAGTGGTCAGTGTAGTTCTTTCTGCACCAATTGCTGTAAGGGGAAAATTGAACATGCTCCAAGATAAAAGCTCTGTATGGGAACCCAAAGAGTCCAGTGTTTCCCTAGTGACTATCTAAGGGCCATTGGGTCTCTCTGTAGAGCTCTCACTGCCCAGAATCAAACCTTAGGGGAGGCATTTCAAAATGCATTCTAGAATATGGTAGAACTCATGTAAAAGCTGGAAAGCTACCAAACAACAGGCAATGTGATGGAAGCAGAGGGAAGCAGCCCCATCTGTTGATGTGGGAAATGGGATAAGGCTGTATTTCAGAGGGCTGAAATTGATTCTTAGGTGGACTAGTTTCAGGTCCTGGATCAAGGCGCTCAGCAGCCCTTGTTTTAAAAGTCTGAACCCATGGGAGTGGGGGCAACATTTCCCTGGCTTCTGTATGCATTTCTAACATAGAAACAAATCAGTGAGAAATTCTATGAGAAAATGTGCAGGTTAAATGTGTATGTGGGAGAGTGAGATTAAGAGAGAGTGAGAGAGGCAAGGATTACATAAACAACATAAATTTGGAGGACTATCACAGAAAGAACCTGTAAGAAGGCTGTCCTGAAACCTTCCACCACTTGGGAAAGTAGGAAGAGCAAAGCAATATGTCAGAAGCTGATATCAAATATTTTTAAAGCAAGCTGAAAAAGCAAAGCAAACAAAAAGCTCTCCTCTTCGGCAGAAGGGCGGCAGGAGGGCGCCACATGGAGGAGGCAGCCCTGCCAATAAGCATGCTGGGGCATTCCATGCTATGAAAGCATTACAAAGGAGGAAGCTGTTTATACCCTCTGGCTACAAAAGCTTCATACACCTAAGAGAGCAAATCAAAGTCACAGCCTGGAAAGTTACCAGAGGGCCCTTTACAATAAATAAATAAAAAATAAATGATACCGTGCTTCCATCTTTTCAGAAATGCCAGCTTTGGTCAGCAATATAATAGAGGGCACTTTATTGCCATTCTATCACTGCTCTAACTATTTTCCCCCTGTTGAATTTCATCCTGACAACAGAATTTAAACAGAGCCATAGACCTTTAGTCAGAGTGACTCTAGTACTTCAGATCAAAAGACATATGACTATCATTTCTCTTTCTCCTTAATATTGTGTGTGTGTGTGTGTGTGTGCGCGCGCGTGTTTGCACTGTGAGTTGAAAGCTAAAAATGGGGCACAGGGAGCAGTGGGAAATCACAGGAGAGTTGTACATGGACAACAACCGTGTTTAGGCCAATCAAATTCAAGGAATGATGCAGGTAGAGGCGAATTAATTTCTCCACTTCAGTTCTCCCACCTTCTAATCGCATTAATCTCAACTTCTTTCCTTTCCTTTACCCAAGAAACTTGCACATCTGGGTAAAATCCCATTGAACAGTGGACCCAACAGATCTCTCAGCCAGGTTCACTCCCACATTTCAACAGCGGCAGCTACTCCTAGCATGAAGAAAACCAGGAGTGGGTTGTCCCTGCCTTCTATTAAATGGGGAGAGCCTGACAGAAGAAAACTGGAGGCAGCCTAAATTTAGAACCACAGGCACGGGCTGGAATGGCTGAACCCATCAGTTCACTTTCTCCTGCATGTTACTTTTTTAAATCCTGAGTTTGTCCAACCCACTGAAGTCAGTTCATTTTTTCAAAGCTAGTGAATGCTTTACCCATCTGAAGATCAAGGTGGCTGCAAGAATAAAACCTCATCTGGGCACACCCACAGTTTCATATTCCCATTCTATCTGTTGCAATACGCCCCGACTCTGGTAGTCTCTATTAATTATATATTTTCTTAGGCAACAGGCATTCTGATAGTGATGCCTTACTAACTACAATCCCACTGTGGCTTACTAGAAAGAGAAGCCGCTGGCCTTCTCTTAAATCATTGGAAAAGCCCTGCAGGATCAGGGCAACATTTTGTACAGACCAGGATCCTGTTCTCACATTACTCAGACAATTCCCAAGGCTTAACCTCTTCCCTTTCTCAGCACTTCTTGGCCAGAGGATGGTACTGTACTGGTGATTGGGCAATTCAAGGGTTGGGAGAGTTTTGTCTGCTCCCATCAAGCTTCTGACTTTAGCTTCCTTCCTTAATCTCAGTAGCATGTCAGGCTGGCCCATGTGCCTGCTCAGATTTACTGTCCTGGTGCTAAATCTTGGTGGAGAATTTCATGGCTCCTGCTCTCCCTCTTTACGGTTCTTTAGCCCTACACCAAATTCAAACTGGAGTTCCCTCAATAAACTTCAACTTCAAACAGTCCTCTGCTATCTCTCAACAATAGAGGATTGCCCTCTGTAAAGTAGGGCACCTGACTACTCCACTAGTTCATCTCAGCTCCACACGCAGGTGCCAGATGGAACGTCCACTTTACTGCCTGCTATATATTGCATGATACCTCCTGCCTGAGCTCCAGAGAGTCCTGGAAGTTATATTCTTCCAGGTCCTTGCCAAGATTCAGGTAGAAAGCATTAAGGAGCAAAGGGGCCAAACCACTTCCTGCTAAACTGCCTAGTATATATTCTGCCTCAGGAGAAATAAAGATGGTGCAATTGGGCAAGAGGGAAGAGAAATGCATGGGAAACTTCTGTGCAGGCAAAGTGATAACAACACTGCAAACTTTCTCACCATTGCTGTTGCTGCAGTTCAACCATCTTTCTTCTCACTTCTTTTACAGCCCAGTAATCTGCCTTCTGGGCCAGAGTGTCCTGAAGCCCCTGATTGTTCAGGGTGATTCAGAAACTGGAAAGGCTTGAGGTTGTAGTTCTGAGAGGCTGTTAAAAGGACAAAGCTGTCCACATCTGTCTAACCAGGCAGGTTAGACACAAATACATGATTTCAGTAATATTTCCTTTTATCTCTCTGCATCATCTCTCTTCAGGGAGAGGGTTTACTCCAACCTGTTCATGAGTTAGAAGTACATGAGAGGAGAGGATGTAGCAATACACACCCAGGGCTGTCCCTGTCCCGTGGAAGAGCGAAATGCATGGGCTGCGGCCATGGCAGCCTGCACCCCTCTTACGTACATCAAGTGTCCAAAGCTCCCAAGGGTGAGCTGAAACAAGGAGACTGATGATTTTCTGCAGTGGTTTCATGGAATCCTTTTTCATAGCATTTGCAATGCAAGAGTACAAGGAAATAGCACTCCTTAGCATTTGGGAGCTGCCACTAAGATTTCTCTAAGGCTGCAGTCCTAAGCACTGGGCTTACTTCCAACAAGTGCTCTGCTGGATTTAATGGATTTTACTTCTGAGAAGACATGCAATCCACTGCCTGACATTTCTGTCCCAAGCTGTAATGTATGTGGGCCAAAGCATACATTAAACATATGACCAGCATCTCCCTCTCCCTCTTTCTCCTTCCTATCCTACAGCAGGTGCAGGGGACCCAATCTGGATTAAGATACAAGTATGGAGAAACATGGGGAATTTTAGAATCTGGATCAGGGCTCTGTGCCTAAAAGAAAGCATGGCTGTTGGATACACATTTGAACTGATGCCTTTTTGGGTTGTGCCTGTAGAATGGCCAGATCTCCTATAGATAATAGGCCTTTATTGACATTGTCCTTGGTCCTCTGTCTAGTCCAAGTCCAGTTTGAAGATCGAGAACCTAAGAAGGGGAAGGAAGGGGCCTTGAAGTTGCCCACCTGGACAGCTGACTCAACTGGCACATGGATCACCTGATCAGTCTTCTCCAGTATGCTGAGATGTCTGGTGTTTCTATTTAAATGAAGTTAAATGATCATACACACATTTTATGCAAGGTGGTGCTCTTCTTGTGTTGAATTTCTTCTTTTAGGGCAACATGTAGGTGGTCATCCTAGCTCTGTGTGTGTGTGTGTGTAAGAGAGAGATACATAAATACCTACATACACACACACACACTTTGAGATGCCATCAGCCAAGATGGCCCCAGGACACCAGCCATTGACCTCTGACCTTGTCCGTTGCTGTACTCTTCATGCAACCAGCCTTATGGTGAAAGCCTGACAGTAGGGCAGTGCCAAGAGTTGAGGACAGCTTGTTGATAAGGATGTCTCTGGACAGGGGCAGCGGCTGTCCCCAAGGGAATGTTCATTGTCAATAATGAATATCTACAGCTTATCTGGGAAATCATGGCAGATGCAGCTGGCAGCACAATGCACCACATTGCTGCTTTTCTTATCGGTTCTCCTGCTGATTGATGAATGCATCCAGAAGGACCATGCTGGGTTTGTCAGAAGGAGAGAACAAGCTAGTTCTGAAATCAAATTACATGGCATTAGATTTTTCTCAGCCCACACCAAGGGCAAAGCTGGGCGGGTTAAGCTTTTGCCACATTTGTTTGAGGGGTTTTAGAAACTGTAGCTTGCACAAGGCTTTGAGGCCTAGCATGATGCTCTCCTGCCATTATCAGAGGCAACATGCCTGCATTCAGCAGTAGCTGAGGAGCGTGGGCAGGCGGAGGCCTTGCACCCATCATCCTCGAAGGATCCTGTGGGAAGCTGGTTTGCCACCATGGGAACAAAGGGTTGGACTGGATGGGCCATTGGCGTGATTCAGCATGGCTTTTCTTATGTGGTTGTGTTCTAAGGAATTTGCATTTAGGCCTTCAGCAAGAAAGACTGACACTCTGTTGTTCTCCATTCCACACTGTCTTGCTGGGATGAAGACCTGGTACTGTAGGAGAGGCCAGGAAACCATCCGAGAGGCCCAACAATAATGAGAGACAGAAACAGGAGCAGCCCTGTGGGATACAGTCTCATGGGTAGGTAATCTGAAGCAGCCTCTAATGATCAGGGGAAGGTTTGGTGACAGAGAAACATGTAAAGGTTTTTCCCCCAGTTTCCTATACTGCCCTAGATCAGGAGTATGATTTTTTTCCCCGTTGAGAGCTACCTACCTTTCCTCAAGGATCATTTCTCAGGTGTGTGTGTACTGGAAGTAGGTATGTCCACAGCCAAAAATAGACAGGAACAGCTTTCTCAGTTTCCCACACTTACTTTCCTCCTCTCACTCTTTTCTTCCTCCCCCCCCCCCCCGCCATGCATACCTCTCTCTCTCTCTCTCTCTCTTCCACCCCTTCTCCTGCTCCCACTCCACCTCTAGCTTCCTCGTTCCTTCTTCCTTGCCATCTAGCAGTTCAGGCTGATGGGGTAGGAAAAGATTACTCTTGGCAGAGGCCTCAACTGATAGTTTTCAGGAGGCTTTTGAACTTAGGCCAAGTCCCACAGCTTACCTATTCCTGTTGTACATGTTGAACTCTATTTTCTAGAAAAGTTAGATCATAGATTGGTGTGACATGCGTCCCATTGCACATCATCTGGAATGCAAAAACATTATTGTTGCCATGTGTCCTCAAGTCATCTCTGACTTATTAGTGCCCTCCAAATGCCCTATCCATGGCAGTCCTAATCAGCTCTTGTAAATTCAGGATTGTGGCTTCCTCTATGGAATTAATCCATCTTACATTTGGGCTTCCTTTTTCTATTCTCCCTTCAACATTTCCTAGCATGATTGTCTTCTCCAGGGAGTTTTGCCTGCTCTGATATGTCCAAAGTAAGACAGCTTCAGTTTTGTCATTTTTGCTTTTAACTCTGCCTTGATTTGATCTAGGACCATTTGTTTGACTTTTTTTTCAGTCCAAGGTATCAAAGCTGTCCTCCACCATGATTTTTCAAATGCATCCATTTTCTTCCCATCAGCTTTCTTCACTCTCCAATTTCACACCCATCCATAGTGATTGGAAATGATCTTGGCCTTGGTCTCCTGTGAAACATTCTTACACCTAGCAAGCTTACATAGGGACACAAATATTCTGGAGGAAAATTCGGCAGTGGACCTGTACTGAATCTAGCATCTAGTACATCCAAAGGCTTACACAAGGCAGCTCACCTCCATGTTTTATTCCCTGTTCATATGCTGTTCCCTATAACAATGCATAGAATGGCAGATATCTTCATGACCTTCTACTGACTGACCAGAGCAGTACATCAGTCCCGTACCTTTCATAAAAGGCAGTAGAAAAATCTTGAAAAACAGCCACACTAGTTGATAAGGGGAAATATTTGTACAAGATGACCATCAAGCTACTGAACAGTAGTTAAATGATTGCAGTAACTACTGGTTAGCTACTCAAACCTTTATCTGATCCCCTTTACAACAGAAGCCTGTCTAACTCAGGAAACAACTTGTATTGGCTGACCTCTTACTGTTTCTGTCTTTAGACATTCCTGCAGCCAATGTGTGTGTGGGGGGGAGGGGGGCGGCAGGGTTAAGCATGCAACCTGGTTGACCTTATACAGAAGATCAGGTTTGAAACCATAAGCTCTGAGTAGCTGTGTAATTTAGGCCTAAGGGTAGGATTTTTCAGACACCTAGCAAGCTTGGCATAAGTATTTACTGGACATTGCTTGGTCATGCATTATAGCAGCCTTCATTCCACTTGTGGGCACAAGTACATGTTGTTGGACGCTGTTGAAAATACTAGCTCAATGCTGAGGGTCCTCCTCCCATGCTGGAACATTCATTTCCAATTAACATTGTCCTCTGGCATTTGATGCTACGTTTCCTCTCCACCATAGCCAATGTTGTTTAGTAGAAACAAGTGAATGTTCAGTCTGATACCATTAGGACTTGTGGTAAGGTGGACCAGGAAAAGTTGGTTGATACGGTACTATTGTGTCTGGCAACAATCCCATGTTTCTGATGCCATGAGGTCAAAACAGCCATCATATTAAATGCTTGGATACCTTAAGGGTACATTCCATTCTGGCTGATACTTCCTAGAGAGAACAATCCTAGCTTGGAGGTTTCTGAGATTCCTTTCCCCTGCCAGGCTGATGCCTACAGGAGAGATTGAGATTATCTTCTCCTCTCTGTCCTCCATTCTCTCCTTCTCTCTCCACCCCAAACCATCCAGGGCAGTCTACAAGGTGGCCCAAGGTCCCTTTTGTGAAGTCAGACAGCTGGCTTTGTGGTTCCTTCCATAGCATCTCTGAAGGGGTGGGGGCAGCAGCAGGAGAGATCAGACCTTGAAGAGCCCCTCTCATAGAGTCTATCCTAATTTTTCAAGGGATGATAGGACTGCACCCATAATGCATTTGTTCCCTTTAACAAGAGCAGCTTCAAAGGTCCCCAAATAAGGCCTGGACCATGGACTGGCAGCAGTTTAACTCTCCAGCCCCTTTGCCATGCCAATAATCCCCACCTTGTTGTATTGTTACCAGGTGTAAATATACACATACATACATCAAAACTCAAATTATATATACATTTTAATGTTGTCTCCTTTTCAGATTTTCTGAAAATGTCCTTACAGATACTAGGACATTACTGGATGGGTTCAGACTACACAATAACCCACATTCGGGGTATGGGCTGAGTGTAGGTTGTCATTAAATCATGGGTTGTTGTTGAAATGTGCATTATAATATTGTCTGAACCCAGCCATGATAACAAGCAATGGTTGGTTAACCATGAACAACCCATCCTATGCTGTTGGGCTGTGAACTGTGGATTGTTCATAGTTAACCAACCACATTTTATCAGAACTGTAAAAGTGATCCTAATTAAAAAGCAAAAATAGCTGATTGGAATGGAATGAGTTTTTTGCTGCAAGATGAAGATTCAGCATGGATGAATGCATGTCTCCGCATGATGGTGTATGCATGTACATGTGCAGCCCATGCCATGCCAAATGACAACTTTAGAAATTCACAAGAAGGTTATAAAAAGAATAGCCATCGCTGGACCAACTGTTCGTCTAGGGTATCTAGATCAACTGTTTATTAAGGGTTAGTTCATTGGTTCATGGAGGTTCCAATATGTTCTTGTGACAAATGCTGCTGATGAATCCAACACCCCCCCCCCACCCACATAATTTAATCTGATTACTCCCTCTAGTCTAGTTTCAGTATTCAAGATGTAAGGGTCATTGTTTGTGTAAACAAAATTGCATGATCTTCACATAAGAAGAAAGTTAACAGCAAGCTTGAGGGTAACCCCAAGGTCCTCAGAAGTATGAAAATATTTAAAGGGGGAACCCTAAGGGCACTGGGACCCTGACAGCACCTCAATGAGTATGGGACATGTCTTAATGGTATGTTGTGTAAAGAAGTAGCTCCCTTATCTGATCTGACTCATGGGGTGTTTTGGATTCTTGCACAATTGCCTTGTCTCACTCGCAGAATTTTACAGGGGTGCATGCATTTGTAACCCTCTTGTGTTTTTCCAGCATTGCTTCCAACTTGGTTCTCCCATAGAAATGTCATAAAGCAAGAAATGGCAGAGGAGCTGTACAGTGACTTTTCATGGGTAGTGCTAGGAGACGTGTGACTAGAAGCAACCATGGACCTACTGCTGAATGACTTCATTTGTTGGCCCAAAGTTATACACTTATGAGAGAGATTCTACCTTCTCTTCACCCCATTTATTATTTCCATGTTTCTATAGTTGTAGAAGCATCTTAAAGTGTTCCAAATGTAAAGTTGCTGCAGGGTTGGGGAACCTTGGTTCTCCAGATGTCATTAAACTACAACTCCCAGCGTTCTTAACTGTTGGCCATGATACCTGGAGCTAATGGGAGCTGGCATCCAACATCTCGCAAGTTTGCTACACTTAAGTGAGTGGATTGAGCCATGTTTTGACCAGAAATGGAAAGTCCCTGAAATCTAAAAGCTGTTTTCTGGGTGAGTCAGGAAACACACAAGTGCTTATGAAATCATCAGCCAGAGATCTTCAGATAAATGTGAGTTCATGTTAACAAAATGTCCAAAGACTAAAGATGTTACCTGGCTAAGTACAAGCTTGAGTTTCTAAAGCCCTGCCAGGTTAATTATGCATTTTGGTTTATTCATTTTGTTTAACACATGCATTTCATGGATACATGCAATGCAGGAGAGACAGTTTGAACAACACAATTAAAATCATGACTCTATATCTGGTTTTTCAAAAGTATTTATATTCTACTTTTCTAGGAAAATAGAAAAAAAAATCCCTGAAGTGGCTTACAGTATAACCAAAGAAAGATATATTTTAGAACTATGTCATAAGTGATCTTTGTAAAAGCAATTAAAAATATAAAACACATTTAAAATACAATGGATTGGATGTGGATAGCAGCCATAGACTTAGTTTGGATGTAACATATCTTGGCTTATCTACTCCAGTGCAGGAAATAAAGAATATCTGGATTAATGAACCATAGTTTCTGGCTATACCTGAAACTGAAAACTAGGTATATCAGAACTGGAACAAATCACGTTCTGAAATCACTGTCTGAAATTGGTTTCCAATCTTGGTTTGTTCTAAAGTCAGGACACAAGACTTGTGCCTATCTTATTAATTGACTAAAGCATTTTTGATCCAAACAAAACCATGGTATATGCAAGGATGGATTCTCTGGAAAAATCCATTCCATACACTGCAGTAATTTTATCAGATGCTAATTTTATCAGAGCGCAGAAGCTCTTATTGCACTGATACAGATCTGTTTATCAGAACTGTTCCCCTTCTTATAGCAAGAAGATATTCCAACTCTTCTCGCTTATTGTGCTCTCATATTTTGTGTCAGCTTTATGACTTTGCTTGCTGGCCAAAACATACCATCTCTTAACAAGTGATGACTGTGGCCTGGCTTAAGGATTGTGGTGCAGCCTGTAATATCTGTTTGAAATCTCTGCCAAGAAAAATCCCTTTTCCTCCAAAAGGGATTTCTGATCCCCTGTAAATTTCTAACATGCAAACACATTAACATTCAACACACAGGTCCATCTTTATTTTCTCTTAAATTTATTTTTCAAAAACCCTTGGAAAAGAAACCTTGGAGGCTGCAAATTGAAATGGGAAAGTGACAGTGCAGATTAAACTTCATCTTCCTGCTTTGAGTCACTTTTTGTTCTATTGGGGGGAAATACACAAGCTGCTAATATCTGTCCCTCCAGCTGTGGCAAATCTGAGTAGTGAAGCAGTTGAAAAGAAGGGGCTTCTGTAACCCTTCTCATACCCCTCGCTGTCTCTTCTTCCAATTGTGATATCCAAGCTAACTTTTTAATAAAGCAAAAGTCCTGGAAAAGATGGAGGAATAGGACTGCTGAGCAACACACATGCACAAATATGTACATTCAGTGAATGGATGTGGGAAGAGTGGTTTCTGCTTGCTGACACCAGCATATTTTGAGTCCACTGCTGCATGTTCAGCATTCGTGTGAAAGAGCACTGCATACAAGGGGCTGTGCACACAGAGGGTTTAGTTGAGACATCAGCAATAGGTAGTCTTGACATGTGATGCTGATCCTGCCTCGGGTATGAATTTATCAATTTAATTATACCTTTGGAGGAAGTATGAGATCCCACCTCTCTGAGGATTTAAATGCATCTAATTTTTATTTACTTACTTGTTTGTTTATTTTTCAATTTATATCCTGCCTTTTTCCTACAAAGGGCTCACGGCAGCTTACATCTCCTCCTCCATCTTATCCACACAACAACAACCCTGTGAGGTAGGTTGAGCTGAGAGTCTGTGACTGGCCCAAAGTCACCCATGAGTCCCAGTCCCATGCTCTTAACCACTACACCACACTGGCTCTCATGAACTGCCTGAGTGGTCATTCTTTCCATAATGGACGTTAAGGATTTGATATCTGCAGGAAAGGCACCCAGAGAGGATGCCATGTGCATGCAAGACAGAGTCTGTATTTTGGATACTACATTTTGGTGGCATCCATTTCTAGCTATGTTCTTGTAAGCTGCCATCAAGTCATCTCAGCCCAATAAGTGAGCGTCCCCCAAAATGTCCTGTCTTTGACAGCCCTGCTTAGGTCTTGTAAACTCAAGGCTGTGGCTTCTTTGCAGCATTGATGCATCTCACCGTTGGTCTTTCTCTTCTTCTGCCTTCAGCTTTCCCTTGAATTATTGTCTTCTCCAGTGAATTGTGCCTTTGTGTGATGTTCCCAAAACAGATCAGCCTCAGTTTTGCCATTTTTTTAATCCAGAGCAATTCTGGCTTGATTTGATCGAAGACCCACTGATTCATCTTTCAGTCAGGGTGTTTGAAAACCTCTCCTCCACTTCCTTCCTGCCAGCTCTCTTCATTGTCTCTCTTTCACACCCACACACAGTGATCAGGATTAGAATAGTGCGAATAAACTTGCCCTTGGTCTCCAGTGAAACTTCCTTACATTTGATGATCTTTTCTACATCAATTCATCCAGCAATATAGCTAGCATATGTTCATCTTGTATTGCAGTATTTGTCTGAGACCTGTGCTTCTCTTCGTATAACCCAGTGCTTCACTGAGGCAGCCTTTTCGGTTTTCTTTGTGGGATGAGTAGAGCATCCTTTGCACCTGGGTGTTTTCTCCTCTTAGGCCCCTGCATGTCACATTGCACAACACAAAATGATAATGTGGTATGGAACAGAATTGTGAAAACACACCAGGCTTCTGTGGCAAATCATGGCACTATCTAGGAAAATCCCAGACTTTTCTTACTCTAAAAAAAGAGCTGTGAAAATGGCAGGAGAACTCAGGAAAGGATGACAAGATTGCACACAGCCCCTGCAAACTTCTGTGAGCAAGGGATCATGAGCACATAAGCAATGCCTTGTGCAGAGTGACTGGAGGATTGCAGACATCTGGATCTCCAAAAACAGCTGGTAGCATTGGCTGAATTTGTATGTTTCATGTTTCAAGATTTAACATGTTTCATGTTACATTATGAAATAATATATTTATTTCATTTTATGCCACCTAATAACCAAAAGTTCTCTGGGTGGTTTATAAAGGTTAAAAAACATATACTCAAGGAAGACAAAAAACAACGTATGAAACAATAGATCAATAAAACCACACCAATTGCAATCAAATTGGTACAAAGGCATAGCAGCAGTGCAAAATGAAAGCCTGCATTAGAACTAAGATTAACTGTTTAACTGTTAAAATACTAGGCAAATAAAAAGGTTTTCACCTGGAAATGAAAAGAATAGAAAGTAGGTGTCAAGTGCATCTCCTTGGAAAGCTCATTCCATTGTCATGGTGCCACAACCAAAAAGGCCTTTCTCCTAGTAGCCACCCTCTTTACATCCTTTGGAGGGAAAGTATTCCAAACAAATCTTCTGCATTGAATTATGCAAGAGATCAAAGTGTATAATGAAGTGGAAATGAATTTCTATGTTTCCTATGGCTTTCATAATGAGCTTCTTTTATTGATTCTTCAGACGGCAATTGCATATGAAGATGGCAGTCAAAAATTATTGGTTGCAGTTGAAATCTATCCATTCCCTTGACACCAGATGCCTGTGCCAAATCCGTTTAGTTTACTTATGAGTAAATGAGAAGCAGTGTCCAATGCCAAGTGTTGACATGAATTGTCAAGCTTTGGTGTTGTCTGTGTTTGAAGTTTCCTTTGAGGAGAAGTGACCTGTGACTGTAGCACTAAATAAACACACTCTTCAAATAACCAATGGCAGTTTCCTAAATTGCTAGTCAAAAATATAAATAATGACACATAACTGTGGGCATTTCAACTTGTGATTAGCAGATGAGAACCAAACTAGTGTTCTTGTGAAAATGCATGTTCATGTTTTAACTCATATTCCAAACAGTTTCTGGTGGTTTTTTAAAAGGTCTCTTTATTTAAAAACATATCTGAGGCTTTGTGCTGTAGAAGGGTGAATTAGATTCAAATGCCAACTCCAGACACTTTGAAGTTGGACATGAAAATCCTGCTGTGAGAACTACAATATGAAATGCCTGTAATTAAAGCACTGATTGTGCATAAATTTAGAGGAGAATCTGCATGTCAATGCAGAAGAACAGAAACTTTTTCCCTGTTTTGTCCCCATAATTTCATATTGCATTCAATGTGCGTGTCACTTTCCCTTCCCACCCCATTGGCCACCCTAGTATTCTTCCATGCAATCTCCTGAAACTGCCATGATCATTTCTTCATTTCCCCCTAAAACTTTTGAGGCAGCTGGAAGAAAACAAGCAGGTCTTTCTTCCGTTATGGATGTCAAAGATGACAGGAAAAAATGTGATGCTTTTGAAACATGGTGCTGGAGAAATGACAGAAAGACAATCAAGAGGGTCCTAGATCAAAAGAAGCCAGAGCTTTCTCTAGAAGCAAAACTGAGAAGGCTGGGGCTGGGAGCTTGGGCACATCATGAGAAGGCAAGATGCACTGGAGAAGACAATCCTGCTAGGCATATCTGAAGGCAGAAGAAGAAAAGGAAGGCCAACTATAAGATGGACTGACTCCATTGAAGAGCCACAGCCTTGAATTTACCAGAGCTGAGTAGGGCTGTTATGGAAATATTTTGGAGGGCTTTCACTCATACGGTTGCCGGAAGTCAGAGAGGACGTGATGGCCCAGAATAGTGACAAAAACATCCAGCACAGGGGGAAGTCCAACCTCTGCAAATAGTTTTCAGAGAGAAGGACAACTTGCCCAACTTATCCTCACCCCTGGTCCTGGAGACACGTTGTTTCCAGCAGCAGCAGCATCACCACCACATGGAAGAGTTTGGTACACTGTAAATCTAGACATATCCACCATCTGTGCTTTGGGCCACTGCAGATGGCTGGCATGACTGGAACTTTGCTCTGCAGCACACCCAGCCTCTTCTGTAAAACATTTGTTTTGTTTTGTTTTGTTTTGTTTTGTTTTGTTTTGAAGGAAACATGGTGTTGCCATTCAGCACTGTCATTTGAGGATCCTGCAGGTATCAAGGGCTCCAGACCTATGGCCGAGCCCTAATGGCACGGCAGAGAAGGGCCAAACTTCTGTATGGTTATCCTGTGATGTTGGTCAGTTATATTCTGTTAGAATCAAACTTAGCGGGACTACTTGTCTACTACTATCTTATGGTCCCTCCCATTTTCTCTTGCAGTGAGCAGAAAGGGACCACCTTTGCTTTATTCTTCCAAGGCTTTTGGTCTCCTAAATGCTCCGAAATAAAGAAGGGCCATACAGAGCTCAATGAGCACATGTTGTGCTTGCATGAGGACCCCTGGGCCCAATCCCTGACCTTTCCACTTAAAAGACAAAGGCTTGGGAAAGATCCCTGCTGGGGGCCATGAGCAACTGCTGCTCCAGCACTGGGGCAGGTAATGCTGGGCTTGATGGGCCACTGGTGTGACTCAGTAATATACAGGGCTAGCAAAGCTGGGCACCTGCTATGGGTCCACAGCCCATCGGGAGTCCACTGGCAAGAGTCCCCATAGTTATTGCTGTTCATCATCCCCAGCTGCTTGCTCTCTTGCTTCTCACTCTGGCCCAGACAACTGGGATAGGATGCTTTATTTGTGATATATCCTGCTAGATATACTAAAATCCCTCAACTAAAATCAGTCTAAATATTAACCACATTTAAGACCCAATTTAAATACTGCAGTATTAAAACACTTGCTATTACAATAATAACATAGAACCATGTAAGGAGCAATAAAACAGAGAGGCATGATTGATTTAATTGCAAGCTAGGGAAAGCCAGGGTGAACAAGTGAATTTTCACTTGTTTGAACCGTTTGAAACTGGCCACAGCTTCTGCCTCCTGAACCGCCCAAGAGAGGGTTTTGCAAAGGGTGGGCGCTGCCCCTGAGAACACCAAGCACCAGAGCAGCACTGGCAAAATTCTGTAAATTTTTGAATGACCAGCAAGGCCTTCTCTGATTATCTTAAAGGTCCAAAAAGAGGAAGGCGTCTGCCAGATAGCCTGGTCCCAAGTTTGAAAGGGTTTGGATGGCAATAACGTAGGCTTGGCCATGGTTCGGTAACTAATACGCAGCCAGTGCAGTTCTTTTAACAAAGAAAACATGTGCGCATTTCTCACATGAGAAGGAGATGTTTTGAATAGCATCTCCCATCTTCCCCTGACAGCTTGGCCAATAGCTAAGGGCGAAGGGAGCTGTAGTCCAAATCATCTAGCAGGTGACAGATTGGTTTGGGATGGTATAGCCCAGCACTCAAGTGCCCTGCTGGCTGCTGGAAAAGTGGAATCCCACCGAGAACAAAGACTATTGCAGTGCTGGTGCTCATAGGACATTGCTTCAAACAGCATCCCATCCTTTCTGTTCCTGCCTTCATAATTCCCAGCCATTCTGGATTTTTGACGATACAGTGCCCTTGTTTTGGAGCATATGTTCTCTCACACATGCATACATGTACACACACTACTGGACACAGTGATGGTCCTTGGCCAAAGCACCCTCAATGGACCTGCTTTCTTGAGGAATCTACCTCCTCAGCACCACTGCCACCAGCTGCTATTTCTCCCCTTTCTCCTCATTTATGAATGCTGGCATGGAGCCCCTTGGTAGTCTCACCGCCACCATTGTCTGGGTCAGAGAAGGATACAATGAGAGGATGAGCACCTCCAGGGGACTCTTGTAAGTGGACTTCGGCTGGGCTGTAGACCCTCAGCAGGAACCCAAGCATGGCTTCCCTTGACACCACCTGGAGAGTACAGATTGCCCAAGAAGGTTGGCGCTAGCAGCTTCCATCATCATATTAAGTAATAGGACACTTTGTTTTGTCCTAGGGTGCCTACTGTATTAATTTGGTCTTGTTTTCACCAAGAATGTGGTTGATGTTCCTCTGATTTATATTTTTATATAATGGAAGTTTTAGTTAAAATTTGCATAGTAGAATTTTAAACTTTGTATGTTTTGTATTTGTTTAATTATTGTGAACTGTCCAGAGAGCTTTGGCTATTAGTGATACAGAAATGCAATAGATAGACAGACAGACAGACAGACAGACAGACAGACAGGCCCTTGGTGTTCAAATAGGTACTCAGACCGAGGGGCTGGACACCCAATGAACACACATTTGACATGCAACATTCAAGCAGTAAGGCTGTTGCAAACTAAATGTTTTGAGAGCCGGTGTGGTGTAGTGATTAGAATGCTAAACTGGGACCAGGAAGCCTTCCGCTCATTCCCGCACTCTTATGAAGCCCACTGGTTCGTTTGGGGTCACTCACTCGACTTCAAGCTGGACTACCTCACTGGTTGTTGTGAGGATAAAATAGGGCGAGAGCAGGTAGATCACATATGTGGGTTTGGGCTCCTTGGAGGAGAAGGTGGGATAGAAATGTAACAAATGGATCAGTAAATGTTGAGTGCCGGACTTAATGCACCTGTGAATGGGTGGGGCTGGGAAAAGGGGGGTCAGGCCATAAAAATGGAAACGTCAAACCTTTCAACACCCCACATCCCCTTAACAGTTAAACCCACCTTTAGGAGATTGCTGGGACAAACTCTGCAATTTCCCTGAATGTCAGTAGCCAGGAGGGAACGTCAAATGGCCATTTTTCTGTCATCAAGTGTTAGAGAAACAGCCCCCTCTCCCCTTCCCAAAGCATGGATTAGTGTCATGAATGGCTGGGAACGTGTCCTCTTTGCCATTTGGAGAGTTAATTTTCCTCCCCTGCAAATCAATCAGTATCATCACAGGCCACAAAAGGGGCTGAAACTTCAAACCATTTGCCAAGTGCCTTTGCATTGCATACACACCTCTGTTTTGCCCTGAAGTCACTGAGTAGTTTTATGCAAGCTGAGATGCTGATTTCTGCACAGGTATTCACATATTATCGCTTTAGATCTGCCCCGAGGGGGAAGAGAGGGGGAGAGAACCTCAGCTTCAAAATGATATTTTAAAGGCGGTGGGGCCCTGTGAATGGTTCTGGCTTTTCTTTTCTTTTCTTTTCTTTTCTTTTCTTTTTTCTTTTCTTTTCTTTTTAAGTGCTATCTACAAGCAAAAGACCTTGGCAGAATTAACACTTACGTTCTTTACTAAGCATAAACAATATATATATAGAACTTTGCTAGTTTTAATCGAGCATCAAACCACAACCATCAAGCCGTAATTGAAAACCAGCGCCTAAGTATTAGTCACAGCATAGTTGTTGTTACGGTAATATGCATGCTCTACAGAATCAGCAAAGCTATATTTACTCTTTGCCTAAACACTCCTCACCAAGGCAATCCTGAATACGCTCCTATTTACATTATGATCTTTGTTTACATAATCCATTCTGTATTTTTTTACTGTTTTGCATATTCTGTTCTGCAGCTACATATCATGGGAAAGGACAAATAGCTGCATGGTGCAATGAAACTCCATCACTCCTGGAAATATTTTTCCATGATTTCTGATATTTCATCATGGTTAGAAGCTTTTTTAAAAAGTGAAAACTGAGTTTCTCAGAAAATGATGCAACACAGAGGGGACAGTTGTGATTACACAGACTTGCAGTATAAATATAACAAAAACAAGATTGACGCCACCATCCCCACTGCTGCCACTGCCCAGCTGCCTTATTTTTCATCTCCACCCCAAGGAAGGGCAGTTGGCTCAGCAGGGCCTCGGAGGTGGCAGCCTCCCGCACAAAATCTCTCCTCCAGTCTCCATCAGCCGTCCAGCAGAGAAGCAAACTAACCAAGGGACCCTATTATGAACTAGGTTTTGTGGCAAGCTCCAAATTTGATTGAACAAATTTCCATGGAAGAAGCACTTCAGATTCCCCCTGCCCCTCTTAGGTCTTTATCAACTTAAAATTACCCCATCCGTGCTGTTTTCTTCATGAAAGAAAAGGATGCATAGACTCATTATCACTTACCCTGCAGGAGGAAAAGCAGAGGAATAAAAACTTTTCTTTGCCTGCAGGAGGAAAAGCAAACAACCCACAGGGAAAGAGCTATGTATCCTTTCCTATTTATTGCCACAGCCCTGATCAAATTTAGAGTCACTCTCCCAATGCATTAATGTTTTCAAAAAGAAAGGGAAACACATTCCACTTCTCTTTCAGATCATATCACTTGACCTTAGAAGTGTCCTGCTCACTTCCTAGTTTGAATTCCAACTGTGTAGTTGATGAAGGTGGAATCAAAAATATTAAAAACAATAGTTGAATTTTTGAGACTGACATTGTCTTCCTGTGACTAAGAGCATTCTTGAATGCAGAAATGCTTAGCTATTTGTCAGACCCGTTCCTTCTCTGGAAAATTACAAAAGAGTTTATTTTAAAATATTAGCATGGCTACGTGCTTGCACATAATGTTAAGCCAACCAGCAAATAGTCCGTTGTTTTCTGAACAACCCACAGTATAACCCACAAATAATCAGGCTTACTGAATGGACCCCATCCTTTTTGTTTAAGAGCAGCTGATGTCCATAGCAAGAGTGGGCAACTTTCAGCCTTGTGGGGTCTGACTCTGGAGGGAATGGCTCTCTGTCTGGTGGTTGCCCTTGAAGCTTGTTTCCCATCTTCTTCCCACAGCCTGTTGTAAGTACAAGAGCAGGCTAACTGTGGGTTGTTCTGGCCTTCCTTCCCCCTCAGGCTTCCAGTCAGTAACCCCAGCACCAAAACCAATCTTGTCTTCCTGCAATCACAACACCTTTTCATTTGCCACCAGATTTTTATTTTTGCTGTAGAACCCCAAAAAAGCACAATTAGGTGTGTAGTTTTTTCAGCCCCTGAAAATTACACAATTCTGTTCATGATTTTAATTGTTATTTTTGTTGGTCTTTCACAAGTATACAGGGGCACTCTTAGAGATGTCGAATATGTTAAACTTGCCTGGTCAATGTCCTTGTCTGTTAAGCTGTCAATCAGTTAACAGACTGATTAGCAAAATCAGCAAAATTTAATTCCAAACAAAATTCCCTTCCTCCCTTCCCAACCAGAATTAGCTACATCCTCAGGAAGGTTCCTGATGCTTCTGTCTCCAACAGCAAGAACATTGAACACTACTCAAATGGTCTGCTTTTTTTATTCATGTCACATGATGGGACTGATCATGTTTTATCCAGCCCCCTCTGGCTCTGCCCATTCAACACTGCTTCCCCCAGAATCAGACAGTTCTCACTGACTTCTTGGTTCACCTTAGAGCATGTCAAGGTCTTGGCGTTTCATCTAAGAAGTCTGATCTTGTCATTACTTCCAGTTGCAATTTAGATTGCAAGGTAAAAATGTTGGTATGTTGTATTATTGGGGAAGTAAGCCCAGTCCCTGCAGCTACCTTGTCTTGTCAGTTATACTGGACAGCTGAAAGTGCACACTTTAGATGACTTGCCATCATCCCAACCCTTATTGCTTATTTTTGAAGGAATCCTTCGACCCTTAGGAACCCTACAACACTGGGGAATAAGTGATAGTCCTTCCAAAGTGCTGTTTGACATGAAGTCACTAGCAATATCATACTGCTTAGGCTTTTTTGCTGCTCTTGCCAAGCGGCTTTGTAACCAATTGGAACAACCCACAAGAAACCCACCATGCTGGGCTTGGAAGACTCACCAAACCTAAAATAAGCCATGGACTGTCAGGTTTCTCTATATGAGAAAATATGCCTGCCAAAACCACATTGAGTTCAGAAGACATATCCCACCATGGCTGGTCTTTTACCTTTACCTGTGTTTAATTTTAATTTAATATGGCCAGGTTATAATCTATGATTTACCATCTCAGATATTCAGTGTGTTTAAATATGTACAATGTATATGTATGCATAAATATGACATGTTTATTTACTTCTTTAATTTGCATTTTTGAGTGGGGAAAATTTTGGGTAGGATAAGGTATTACACAGAGAGAGAGAGAGAGAGAGAGAGAGAATGCTAAAAAGCAGGAATCATGGAATATTTCAGAAAGAAGAAATCAGGTGAAATTCAATACATATTGTTGCTAAAGCTGCATGAAATGTGAACACTCTGCTAGAGGCTACATCTCTCAGACTTGCCAGTTAAATAGATTCCTTTCAGCTCAAAGGTAAAACCTTTAAGAAATTTCAGGTTCTTTGAAGTTGAAACACAGCTTACAATGACAAATTTATCCTTTTCCCATGCGTTGTAATTGCTCACTGGTATTTTTTCTCCCCTCCCCAATTTGTGAATTGTACTTGATGCCATATTATGGAACAAGAGAAGGAGAAACCTTCAGTAGTTGTCTCTATGTTCACATTTAACTTCACATTCATTCACATTTAACTTCATCCCCTTGCACAGAGTAGAATGATTAGATCAGAGCTACAGAACTTCAAGAGCAGGAGCCAAATCCAGCCTGCCTGGGGTCCAAATCCAGTTATCATATGTTACACAGATGGTCCCACTCCCTTTTTCCTCAATCACTGATCTGTGGTGGCTTCCCCACATTTGGGCAGGTTCCCACCCCTCATTCAAAAAGAATGAAATGTTTCTTCCAAGGCTTCTACTGGCATCAAGATCTCACAGCTAATATGCTACTGTGGTTCTGTGCCATCAAGTCATCTCTGACCTATCCTGATCCTATGAATGAAAGCCCTCCTATCCATGACAGCACTGCTCAGTTCTTCCAAATTCAAGACTGTTGCGGTCCTGAGGGAATCAATCCATCTCATAGTTAGGCTTCCTCTTCTTCTTCTGTCCTTGACCTTCCCTAGCATGGTTGCCTTCTCCAGTGAGTTTTGCCTTTTCAGACATGTCCAAAGAACAACAACCTCAGTTTCCTCATGTTTGCATCCAGGGAAAGTTCTGGATTAATTCGCTCTAAGACCCACTTGTTTGTATTTCTGTTGGTCCAGAGTATTTGCAAAGCTCTCCTCCAACACCATGTTTTGAATGCATCCATTTTTGTCCTCTCCTTCATGGATCACTGCCTTGTAGTGGCGAAGGGGCTTGCATAGCTCAATGAAGCTATGAGCTATGCCGTGCAGGGTCACCCAAGACGGACAGGTCATAGCAGAGAGCTCTGACAAAACGTGATCCACTGGAGAAGGAAATGGCAACCCACTCCAGTATCTTTGCCATGAAAACCCCATGGACAGTACCAAAAGGCAAAACGATATGACACCGGAAGATGAGCCCCTCAGGTCGGAAGGTGTCCAATATGCTACTCGGGAAGAGTGGAGGGCTAGTACTAGTAGCACCAGAAAGAATGAAGCGACTGGGTCAAAGCCGAAAGGACACTCAGTTGCTGATGTATCTGGAGGTGAAAGGAAAGTCTGATGCTGCAAAGATCTTTACTCCATAGGAACCTGGAATGTAAGATCCATGAATCAAGGCAAGCTGGATGTGGTCAAACAAGAGATGACAAGACTGAACATCGACATCTTAGGAATCAGTGAACTAAAATGGACAGGCATGGGTGAATTTAGTTCAGATGACCATCAGGTATACTACTGCGGGCAAGAATCCCTCAGAAGAAATGGAGTAGCCTTCATAGTCAATAAAAGAGTAGGGAAAGCAGTACTGGGATACAATCTCCAAAATGACAGAATGATCTCAGTTCGAATCCAAGGCAAACCATTCAACATCACAATAGTCCAAGTCTATGCCCCAACCACTGGTGCTGAAGAGGCTGAAGTTGACCGGTTCTATGAAGGCCTACAACACCTGCTAGAATTAACTCCAAAAAATGATGTCCTTCTCATCATGGGGGATTGGAATGCTAAAGTAGGAAACCAAAAGATAACCGGAATAACAGGCAAGTTTGGCCTTGGAATACAAAATGAAGCAGGGCATAGGCTGGTAGAATTTTGTCAAGAGAATACGATGGTCATAACAAACACTCTTTTCCAACAACCCAAGAGACGTCTCTACACATGGACATCACCAGACGGTCAACACAGAAATCAGATTGACTATGTGCTCTGCAGCCAAAGATGGAGAAGTTCTATACAGTCAGTAAAAACTAGACCAGGAGCTGAGTGTGGCTCAGATCATGAGCTTCTGGTTGCAAAATTTAGGCTTAAGTTGAAGAAAGTAGGGAAAAGCACTAGGCCACTCAGGTATGACCTAAATCATATCCCTGATGAATATACAGTAGAGGTGACAAATAGATTTAAGGAATTAGATCTGATAGACAGAGTGCCTGAAGAACTATGGACTGAGGTTCGCAACATTGTACAAGAGGCAGCAACTAAAACCATCCCAAAGAAAAAGAAAGGCAAGAAAGCAAAATGGCTGTCTGAGGAAGCTTTACAAATAGCTGAGGAAAGAAGGGAAGCGAAAGGCAAGGGAGAAAGAGAAAGATACAAACAATTGAATGCAGAATTCCAGAGAACAGCTAGAAGAGATAAGAATGCCTTCCTAAATGAACAGTGCAAAGAAATAGAAGAAAACAATAGAATAGGGAGGACCAGAGATCTCTTCAAGAAAATGGAGATATGAAGGGAACATTTCATGCAAAGATGGGCATGATAAAGGACCAAAATGGCAGGGACCTAACAGAGGCAGAAGAGATTAAGAAGAGGTGGCAAGATTACACAGAAGAACTATACAAGAAAGAGCTTAACATCCCTGATAACCACGATGGGGTGGTCACTGACCTCGAGCCAGACATCCTGGAATGTGAAGTGAAATGGGCCTTAGGAAGTCTGAGCAACAACAAAGCTAGTGGAAGTGACAGCATTCCAGCTGAGCTATTCAAAATCCTGAAAGATGATGCAGTTAAAGTGCTACACTCAATATGCCAGCAAATTTGGAAAACTCAACAGTGGCCACAGGATTGGAAAAGGTCAGTTTACATTCCGATCCCCAAGAAGGGCAATGCCAAAGAATGTTCAAACTACCGCACCATTGCACTCATTTCACATGCTAGCAAAGTGATGCTCAAAATCCTACAAGCTAGGCTCCAGCAGTATGTGGACCGAGAACTACCAGAAGTACAGGCAGGATTTCGAAGAGGGAGAGGAACTAGAGATCAAATTGCCAACATACGCTGGATCATGGAGAAAGCCAGGGAGTTCCAGAAAAAGATCTACTTCTGCTTCATTGACTACGCTAAAGCCTTTGATTGTGTGGATCACAACAAACTGTGGCAAGTTCTTAAAGAGATGGGAGTACCAGACCATCTTATTTGTCTCTTGAGAAACCTATATGCAGGTCAAGAAGCAACAGTGAGAACCGGACACGAACCACTGATTGGTTCAAAATTGAGAAAGGAGTTTGGCAAGGCTGTATACTGTCACCCTGCCTATTTAACTCATATGCAGAGCACATCATGAGAAAGGCAGGGCTAGATGAATCACCAGTTGGAATCAAGATTGCTGGGAGAAATATCAACAACCTCAGATATGCAGATGATACCACTCTCATGGCAGAAAGTGAAGAGGAACTAAAGAGCCTCTTGATGCAGGTGAAGGGGGAGAGCGCAAAAGTTGGCTTGAAACTCAACATTAAGAAAACTAAGATCATGGCATCTGGTCCTCTCACTTCCTGGCAAATAGATGGGGAAGAAATGGAGGTAGTGACAGATTTTATTTTCCTGGGCTCCAAGATCACCGCAGACGGGGACTGCAGCCAAGAAATTAAAAGATGCTTGCTCCTGGGGAGGAAACCTATGGCAAATCTAGATAGCATACTGAAAAGCAGAGACATCACCCTGCCAACAAAAGTGCGTATAGTCAAGGCTATGGTTTTCCCAGTTGCAATGTATGGCTGTGAAAGCTGGACCATAAGGAAGGCCGAGCGCAAAAGGATTTTGTTAACTTGTATTTTTTGTTAATTCATGGCCTGCCACTTTTGTCTTTGGCCCTGCCTTGCTTTGTTCTTGGCCCATCCTACCATTCACTGGAATGCCACTCCCAAGAGTGCCTCAGACATGGAATACAGCCCCCAAGCTGAAAGACATTCAGCACATTTGGATGAGCTGAACAGGTGGCTGGAAGAGGGAAGCAGAACTGCAGGTGCCCCACCTCCATGGTTTATATTAAGGTCTGAAATAAGCTGCTGCACTACTGCAGACTTAACTAAGGACGTTGCTGGCAACAGCAGTCCTCCAATGAGCATCTCAGAGTAACAGAGAAACAGAGCGTGTCAGAAGGGGTCTCCCGGGTCACCTAGTCCGACACCCGGCTCCAGCCGGCTCTGCTCATGACATGCCTACCATGTGCATGTCCAGCCTATCCTTGCACACCCTCACCAATGGGACTTCAACCACCTCCCATGGAAGGCCATTCCATACCCTAGGGGTCCTAGCGGTCAGGAAGTGCTTCCTGGCATCCAAATAGAAACTTGGTTCCCTGAGCTTTGCTCCTTTGGAATGTGTCCTGCCTTCCTCTGCAGGAGAAAACAGGTCTCTACCCACCTCCATGTGATGTCCCTTCATGTACCTATATCTTGCCAACAGATCCCTTCGGAATCTCCTCTCCTCCAGGCTGAAAAGACCCAGTTCCCTCAGTCTCACCTCATATGCCTTTCCCTTCAATCCAGCCACCATCCTTGTGGCCCTTCACTGCACCGATTCTAACCTGAGAAATAAGAGATTATTATATGTTTTAGTATTTAAAAGATCTTTGATTTTTTAAAAAGACAATAATCAAAGGAGTGGAAAAAAGGAAACATTTTGAAGGGAATAGCAGTCATCGGCTAATGGAAAAGCAGGTTACAAGCAAGATAGATGGGTGGACGGAGAGATGGGTGGATGGAAGGATGTGCAGGCAAAAGAGTTGGCATTATTTAAAATATGGCCTAAATCAGTGGTGAGAGGGGATGGCAACTCTTTTCTTTGCTGTGGTACTGGATAAATAAACCCAATGGCGTGTTCAGTTCCTTCTATTGTTTTCCCCAAATCATAATATTAAGTTCTATCTCTCCAGTGAATGCTGTCAAAACACTTTTGTTTAATCTCCATCACAAGAAAAATGTCAGCAATGCCACATAATTCAAATTAAACAAATAATTGTCAATGTCTGTTTATGTCTTCAATGTGAGGAAAAAGATCCTGTGGGACATTCAGATACATTTAAATTAGGGATGTAACGTTTAAGTCGGGCAGGGCAATGGGAAGTTATTTTCAGCAGCCCCAGGGGTGGTACGTAGGCAATAGGTGCCCTGTACGCAATGCGTCTGTCAACAGGGAACCTCCTCCAGTCGGTTCTCCCTGCACACCAGTCCTTGGCTTCGTCCCTCTCATGCTTCAGTCCAGCTCCTACATTGGAGAGGTGAAGGCTGTGGACATTTCCATGGGGAACGAAAAGGGCATCCCAGGTCAGAATTCCCTTCTCTATCCATCCTACGAGGGGGAGATTCAAACCTTCAGTCAGGCTAGTGACACCCCTTCAGGAACCATTGGATTGTAGCTTTAGATGAATTGTCTTTAAAGTTTTTGAAAAATTAAAAGAAGACTCCTAATCAGGCAATTCACACCCACACACACCCATGCATGCACGCACTCCTAGAACTGCTATGATGGTATGGATTGACACGACTGCTTGCGGTTCAGGATTCTTCTTAGGATGTGGTTGATTGGGACTATATTTATGAGAGCCTGCATCTCTCAGTTTAGCACTATGCCACTGCATAAGAGGAGCTATCTACAGTGTGTGCCATTAATCAGACTGCTTGGCCGTGTAACACAATGGTTAGTATAGTGTGTGTGTGTATGTGTATGGGTGTAGTCAAATTTCTTCTTGTCTTCTCACAAGACCCCACCCCAAAAATTCACTTTAAGCTAAATCTTTTTTTTTTTTTTTTTTTTGGGCGGGGGTGGAGGGCACTGCATAGACTACAAAATTTGGTCCTGAATTTTTAACTTCATTGGGAATTTGAGAACAAAGCCAGCAACCTTTCAGATTTAATTACTGAACAGCCTTTAGGAAGAGGACACAGTACACTGGCAAAACCCTAATCTTTAGAAACCATCTGCTCTTCGCACCTCAGTTCAGTTTCCCCTACTGAGCAGGTCAGGGCACTTTCCTCTTGACGATAAGAGAAATATATTACGCCACATACTGACATTTTGCTCTCAGAGTGGATGGAGGAAAATGTTCTATGCAGCTCCTGTAGGTTTGAAAGCAAAAACATCTGTTGCTGGTATAGTTTTGGAAATGCAAAAGAGCAGTAGGAGACATGGGTTTAAATGACCCTGTCTTCACAGTGGCCATCCATAGGAGATCTGTCTGTGAGATGCGTTTTGAAGACCAAAAGATTATAATGCCAACTGAGAAGGCACAGAGAACAATGCAGAGAGACTGGTCACCAGTTTCTAAGTGAATCCATTTGTTTCATTTGAATGAAAACAACATTTTGGATGCATTTTGAGCAATGCTCAAAGCATTTGAAATAAAGGCTGATGCAGATGTAAGACTTAAAAAGGAAAAAAGAAAAGGACAGTCATGGGCATAGTATTATACTGCCAGCTCTTTTTCTGTTATGTCTGTTTCTAAGAACCAAAGTGTACTTTGGGCAAGTTTATCTGTAAAGACAGCCAAACTTTGGCTAATTAACCTATGATTTACCAGGTCACATGCCACATATGAGCTGCTTCTGATTTGAATATGCAACTTCCAATCATAGGTTGTTTTGTGATATGCAGCCCTGGACACAGGCTAAGCAACCCAAAGTTAACCTAACAACTGATTATAGGTTAACTATGGATTGTTTAGCCCACATACACCCTGGGCAGAGTCATCCACACTACAGTGAAGTGCACTGTGTTGCTCTTTAAATTATAGCAATTTTAGTGTTTCTAAATGTATGGATGAATTAGCTTATGGCAATTTTATAGAAATCTGTGTCCTCTTATGTTAGTGATTAATTCCATCTTTTTTTGCTAATACATATATGGCTACCCTTCTTACATGAGAGAAGAAGCAGGAATCTCCTATTTACAGAAGAGAAACTTTGGATCCAACTCTATGTTGTTGTTGTTATATTAGATTTGTATCCCACTTTCTTCCTCTTGCAAGTTTTCTGAAACCTCAAAGTATACACTTTCCACAACCGCTTTACCGTTCTTGATATGGAAACACCATAAAAAACCCTAGCAAGAGTGGCCACAGAAGCAGCCACTTCTAGCCTTCAATCTCTACTGCCCTCAGCTCCTAGCAACAGATGTTTCATTGCTCACTTTATTTCCATTAACTGAGTTTAATTTGGAAACAGGGAAATAGCGTGAAAATACAGTGGTACCTTGGCTCACGAACCCCTCAATTCATGACCAAATCGGCTCATGGACAGAAATATCAGAAAAATTTTGACTCAGGTCCCGAACTTCGCATTGGGTGACAATCGTGATCGTGCCTGTCTTCCCTACATGATCGCAACCACGATCGCGCCCGTCTCTCCCACCGAGTATGCCTGCAATCGCACCCGTCTTCCCTTTCTAGAGTAACTAGAACATGAGTCCTCAAACTATGGCCCAGGGGCTGGATCTGGCCCGCCATGCCTATTTGGACCCACCACGCTCGCCCACTGCTTTCCCCATCCCCACGGGGAAGCAGCGGTTTGCTCGCTCAGAGAAAATGATCTCCAAATGAGCAAGCTGCTGCCTCATGTGCCCACCTCACGGCGCATGCCCGCCCCCGCCTGTGCCTCGCCTCCGCTTACCGTGCACGCCCGCCCGTGCTTCGCCTCACCTTGCCTCACCATGCACCCCGCCCCCACCTCAATGCACGCACCCGCACGCACTGCCTCCGCTCCCACACCTGCCCACACACACCGCTGGCACCACCTTTCTGGTCAGCACACAGCACTGGCAGCTTTCAACTGGCCCCCTGCTGGAAAAGTTTGAGGATACAATAAACTATGGGTTCTCCAGGTGTGTTGATCTTGGTTAATATACTATGATTTGTTATCACAACAGCATTCAAACACCATGATAACCTTTGGTTCAACCACACCACAAAGTTCAACAACAACCCACACCCAACACATAACCATTCCTTCAATATTGCTTTAGAAACTATTTTTCTTTTCTTGCTTTCAGTGGCCTTCTTTTGTTTGTGTTTACATGGAATCTGCATTTGTAACTTGAAAAATTCTACACATGAATTGTGCAAATTTAGCAATGAATCACATCTTTTTCACACAAGGAAACTGAAGAATATCCATTCTAAGTATTAAGGGGGCGAGGGGATGAACAAAATCCGTTCTCTTTGGGTTTTCAGTTAGCGTCAGTTTTTTCCTGTGTGTTTATCTGCTGTGACATAATTCCTTTGGTCAGATGTTATGCCTGAAGCCATTTAGGTCAACGATGGCTTCTATTTTTCCGGGACTTTGACATCTCAGGCGACTTAATCTAGGTCAGTAAAGTACCTGCTGTTTGAACGAATGAAGAAATTAGTAATGCTTTCAGTATTACTGAAGGGTGTTTGTTTGCTTGTTTGTATGCCAAGAGACTGGCCAACCTGTGCCTATAGTGTGGCCAACAATCACATGAAAATCTATGGCGGCTGTTCTAAGTTCCTTTTAATAAAAACACAGCTAAAACATAGCTTCCTAGGGTGGAATGCAGCTTTTTGTTTTAGCATAATGGCACTCAAAAGCCTCTTACTCATCTGAAAGGAGCAAACTTATGCATGTTAAGTCATTAAAATGTCTTGCATTCTTAGCATGTCCCAGCAGGAATAATGGCAGATGAAACATGGCTGCTGGGAAGCAGGTTGCTGGTGAGCTCATGTCCATCTCGTGCGCTTCTTCTAGGTAGGGTGGCCAAAAAGGAAGAACCATATCACCCCAACTGAGGGCAACAAAAGAGGACCCTGATTTCATTCATGGGTTTGCCATAAACCAGAGCCGATTTTATTTATCGTTTGTGTATTTGTTTGGCTTGAATGCTGCCCCATTAGCCATAGGCGTCTGGGCAGCTCGCAAGATCGTATATAACATCATAACAGCAATTAGGAACAGTACAATTCAAACCTAATAATCATAATATAAAACCAACCAATAAAAGTAATAATAATAAAAAGAAAGTAAAATAAAACAAAATAATACCAAATAAGATAAATTGATATAAAAATGGGCATAAAGCTAAACAGTTAATATATATTAAATGACATTAATAAGGCAAATAAAAATATACATAATAAAATATCTTGCATTAAAATCAGATTCAGAATATGGCAGCAACAAAACAACATAAGCCACTGAAATCATTAAAACAATAAACCAAACAGCTCACCCACCAAAGCAATTATGAAAGAGACAAGTTTTTAGATGGTGCCTTAAAAAAATACAGAGCTGTCACTCATGGAATCTCGGATGGGAGTGAATCCCCCAGCTATCATGGAGCCGGCCCTTCTCACCGCCCCCCTTATTCATATGTATGGAGGGAAATCTAAAAAGGACTAAAGGAAAGGAGAGCCAGGGTGGCGTAGTGGTTCAGAGCTGGGACTGGGACTCAGACGACCTGGTTCTAGTCCCCGCTCAGCCATGGAGCCAACTGGGTGGCTTCTGGCCAGTCACAGACTCTCAGCCCAACCAACGCAGGGATGCTGTTGTGGGGATAAGAGTGAGAACAAGAGGAGAAGAATAATATAAGCTGCCTTGAGTTCCCTGAAAGGGAAAAAAAAGGTAGGCTATAAGTTGAATGAATGAATGATTCTAGTTTCAGTAGAAATGCAATGCTTCCCATCCTGTGTACAGGAGACCGGTGGGCCTGCTGCATCTGTTGTCCATTGAGGAGCCACTTCAAAGCCCTCCACTGCCTTCTTATGGTTTGGGACACAGGAAGCAGCGCTGCACTGAAGCAAGCCTCTGTTTCAACACTGGCTGGCAGGACTGGTGTGCCAAGGCTTAGCACAGAAATTCTTCCTAGGACTTTTGGCCTGGTGCCCTCCCATGAACCACTGCTCCTCACTGATGGTTAAAAAGGCACTCTCTGGAGCCACTGACTAGGAATCTGGGTCCCTTAAGCTTTGGAAACCCCTGTGCCCACCCCCACTTGAGGACTTCATTGAAGGCCAGTGCCTCACTAGCCATCAGGACTTCATTGAAGACCAGTGCCTCACTAGCCAGCCAATTCACTTGGCACCCCACCATCCTTAACTCTAGCACTTTTCATGCAGTGTGTGTGGAGACTCTGCCACACACACACACTCTCTTGTGGAAACTTTGAGACCATGGGGAGAGGAAACACAAACATAGACAGTTCCCTGCCTTCTACTGCGCCAGATCTACTGAGCCCAGTGTTGCCAGCACTGACTGGCAGCAATGGCTCTCCAACTTTCAGGCAGAAATTGTTCCTAAAGGACTAGGGACTGAACTGAAGAACTTGTGCAAAAGAGCAGGTAGTCTACCACCGAGCTATAACTATTTGGACATGACTTTTGAGGACTGAAGCTAGATAATCCTTCACATGATCACTTGGAAGTCAGTCTACCCTGTCTCTAATGGGTTAAGCTCACAGTTTTAGCCACTAGATAGAAGAGCTGGCATTGTATTGTATTTTATTTTATTGTTAAAAACAACGGTTCTTTTCTTGTACGTTCCTGGCTGCGTTCAAGATAAGGGTGCAAGAAGAACTTTGCTGGCTCAAAGCCCATCTGGTTTACCATTCTGTTCCTGCGTGCTTATAAGAATCCAACCAGCAGGATATGACAACCCCCCACAGCAGCCTCCCATTGATGTTCCCCAGAAACTGGCATAGTTCTTGATGATAGAGACAGCATACAGCCAAACACTATGCTCAACCCCTGGGGCTTCCTCCAAGTGCCAGCCCCTTGGGAGGATGACGGCCATTTTGTGGTGGCCCTCCATCTTTGGAGCAACCTTTCTACTGCGGCCTGCCTGGTGCCAAATATCAGAACCAGGTTAAGACACTCCTCTATGCAGAAGCCTGGACATCCAGGAGCCTGGACATCCTTGGACCTCCAGGAGCCTGAGGGGAATAGCCTGGTAATTCTTGCTAGATTTTTTAATTGTAGTTTAATGTGCTTTAAAGCTATTTTAGATTAATTTTATCTCTTTTAACATTGTTGTTTTATATTAATTGCATTGCATTGTATTGTTTTGTTTTGTTTTATACCTTGTTGTAAACCATGCAGAGAGCTTTGGCTATGGGGCAATATTGAAACAAAATAGCAGCAACAGCAGCAACAACAAGAACTTTATAATCGTACCCTCCATAAATTTCTCTAACCCCCTTTACATTGGTGGTGGGATTAAAAAATGTGTGCTGTGTAAAGACTTCCCTCGGTTTGTGCTGAATCTCCCACTATTCAGTTTCCTTGGTTCTGAATTTTAAGGGCAAAAAATAAACTCTCTGCCCATTTTCCCCTCATCTCTTTTGTATTTTCCACCTTTCCCTCTCTAGCATTTTTGAAAATGTGACTTTTCAATGCATTCTTTATTTAAAAAACTATTCTGTACGGCATGGTGGGTGGCTTTTTAAAGCAAGCTTTCGATATTGTTTTGCAAAATTTTCACCTGTAAACTAAGATTCTTATTTGACTGGAAAGTGCAAGTTACCCTTTGCAACATTTCCTTGGAATCATCATCAATCAATCATCATCATCCTCAATGGCCTTCTGGCCCCTTCCAACTCTATTATTCTATTATTCTATAATATACTTGAAATAAATATGGTTGATCTTCTTTAGATCACAGACATTCTGTGATTTGGATTTGGTGCTTAAGGCTCTCAGTGGAAGTGTATCAGTCCCTTTCTCAACTCTGACGCTTCCCTTGGAGATACATCAACAAACACCATGGCAGTGCGGAACAAGTGTATACTTGCCATCCATGTTTCCAATATATCTATACACACACTCACAGCGAGAGAGGGAGATAGTGGGAAGAATGAGGGAGGATCGGTTAAGCCCTTGCCTGGCTGAAAAGGCAGAATGTCATAAAGCATTATGCCATTGACTCACATAAAAGGAACACAGTGTCAAATCCAGTAGCCAAAATCCTATTTACTAAGGCTAAAAATATGGGACAGTTCGTATGGTTTCCAGAAATGGCAAGTCTCAGAAAGGTTAAATCTTTACAAGTTTTATCTACTAGTGCAAAGGCAATATGCATTCCTTGTGCTGATATTTATCTTTTAAGCCTCGCTTTTTATCTTGTCCATGCTCTATCAATGGCACATATGACATGTTTCATAAAATATAAAGCACACATTAACAGACAAATATGGGTAAAAATGAGAGATGCAGTTTATGATCCCCTGGCCATTTCTACTGCGTTTGTAAGATAAGGCTTGTTATGTCTTTCTTGAAGAATTCTGTAGTGATCCAATGTTTTTGTTTCACTCCAGCATTATAGAGACAAAGGCAAAAGAACTTCAGGAAGGTAGAACAATCTTGCTTGCTTGGCAGAAGGCAACTGAAAGGAAAGGGGTGGGAAACCATCATGAACTGGGCATGGATGTGGATTGGCTCCAGTTTGGCAAAAACAGCTGTTAGTAGACAGCTTGTCCCTTGCTAAAAATACAGGGTATGCATGTGGCTTTTAAAAATTACATTGGAAATGTAATTACAAATATGTATTGTAATATTACAAATTACATACTGGTGGAGAGATTATATCTGTTTGTTCATTTCCTCAATAGCCAAAGCTCTCTTTGTGGTTCAGAGCATGATAAGACAGAATAGAAAATGTTTAGCATCCAAATATTTGAAATTGAAAAGACGTTTAAAAGAAGTTAACAATAAAGCTACCAGAACTCAATTTAAATGCAATCATACCCACAATATACTGCCAAATGCCTTGGAACTTTTATAAAGAACACTCACTTCTTGAGGGAACAGAAAGTGACAAAACAGGGGAATTAAGAGAACTTATTTAAGAGACGGATTACAGACTGTTGATCTCAAACAGGAAGCAGTAAAAGGGAGGTCCAGAAGCTATGAACAGTAAGTTTTCAGTTAAAGACACAGGAGCTCTGAAATGCCTCACTGCAGTGCAACTCTTTTTCCACTAGAATCCTATAGACACTAACCAGGGAGCAAATTCTACTGAACTTGATGCAAGTTACGTTTGAGATGACATGCAGATGATTGCAGGATTTTGCTTTAATCACTGCAAGTCAGGACTGGAAATAAGGCAATATAGAAGACCGTGTAGTATAATGATTTATTGACATGAGCATCTGGATTTTCCAGAAAAACAGCAAGAACAAAGAATGGTATTTTCAAGAAAAAGGCTAGCATGGAAGCAGCCTAAGTCAGTTCACATTAGAAGCTATTTCCCAGCTTTGAATCCCCTAGAATATGTTTCTACACACTGTCTAATCATGCATCAGGGTAATTAAACTAATATGATTTCTTTTTGCCCCACTTGTTTAGAAGAATTATTTTATGTTCAAGCTTTAACCACACTTGCTGTAAAGTATGTAGAGAAAAGGAGAGTAACACCACACTCAAATTTCTCTCACTGAAACTCATCGAACGAAATGCTACTGTAGATAAACAAACAGTTCGAACGCAAAGAGTCTGACAAGCTGATAATCTGTTTGCCAGCCAATGATGACAAAATTCCAGCACTTTCAAAAGGAGTTAAAGGATTGCCTGAGGGGATTTTTTTAATTAAAATTAGATAACCTCTATGAAATGCATATAATTTGTACTCTATAAAAGCACTTTGGGAACATTATTCCTCAGCCCCAGGTCTGTGGCTGTAACAATTATTCTCAGAGTGTTCTTGGTAGAATCACAACATGTTACTTTGTTAATGAGTCAACACAGCACAGTGAGAAAGAAGATTTCTGACAAGGAAATCAGAACATATAAACAATTATTTCTTTTAATGAGGCAAGTGATGCTGAATACTGAATTAACAGCAACAATTCTGTGGACGTTTCTAGACGGAGAGCTCCTAACACTACCAGTCAGTGGGCATTGTGCAGTGTTTTCGCCTTTCTTTCCTGATGGATTTTCTGCAAAAAGGAAGAAGATGGAAGAAGTGATGGAAAACCGTGGGAGGGTTCTGAGTGGAACACAGCATCATCTGGACCCATCCTAAAATTCTGTACATGGGGCAGGTAGGGATGTATGGATTTTGTTAGATACGTTCTGCTTGCCTTTTCAGCTTTGTCAGAGACCTTTTCCTTATTGTCTCTCATGGATGGAATCAGAATTTGCTTTTTAGGTATTCAGAAAAATGGCATTCATACTTGTACTTGCACAGTTATGCTAATATGCCTTAACACAAGTGTGCATTGGCACTGCTATGTGTGTGCCCAAATGTCTCCCACATACATGCATGCACACACAATTAAAAAAAACCTAGTCCACAAATCTACAAAATCAGCAAAGCTAAAAACAAAACCAAAAGAAAAAAGATGATCTGCATCTTCATGGAAATCTTAACATATTTGAATTCATTGTAGATGTTTCTCCAAGATCCATATGGTCAAATGGATAGCACCATCAAAGCCTCATCAGGAAGAACTTAATATCCCCGTAATCACCTTGACTGAGCTTAAGGTAGCGTCACCTTCTCTTTTGGCATAAGCCACAAATCTGCTGAGGTTCAGCTATAAACTTCTCCAGCAGCAGCACCAATGATTAAAAACATTGTGAGTTGGATCAAGCCAAGTTCATGGGCAGAACTGGACTTCCTCACCCTTCCTTCCTACAACAGCCCCTCCAGGTCTCTCAGAATAAATTTGGGACAACTCCTGAATGCAGTGAGCTCTGTTGAGGGGAAAAAGATCCCAAAAATTCAGAGAAGAACTCTTCAACCAGTAGTCCCCTTCCTCTCACACAAGATTCCTTTCTCACACAGAGGACAGATCCTGCATCAAAAGAATAGAATGGGTGTGAAATCTTTCTTCTCAGGAGATTTTCACATGGTGGTGATGAAGTAACCACATGCTAAAGAAACTGGGCCTTCAACCTGCAATATGAGACTGATGGGGTACAGTACCAATGTCAGATCCTTTCCTTTTGGTTGGGGAAAAACATCTCCCTGCATTTGCTTTTAGTTCCATTGGGGAAGATCTAGAAGTAAAAAGTCAGTACTGGCCCAGATTCCTACTGGAAGGAAGGAGAGCGAGAAAGGGAAAATGAAGGGATGGTATACATGGATAAACTTCATGCAATCAACCGAATATCTAGTTTGAACCAGGGTGTTCATGACATGATCAAGAATGTGACTCAATCATGTTCTGATTGGCTATTGCACAGAGACTCCAAGAGTGGCTAGGCAGTGTTGACGGGAGGGAGGAAATGTGTGAAAAGGAAGACGGTAGTTCCGAATATCTTTTCAGGCTGCGTCAAATCCGTCTGTGCCTTAAATTAAAGAAAGGTGGCAGATGCATTAGAACATCTTCTGCAACAACCCCGGTCTCCTGCCCTTTGGCATCTGCAACACAATGCAACACCTGCTGGTGCCAAAAGGAATACATTTTCCGGTGAAAGGTACGTCTATGTTGCGGTTGGGGGAAGAGAGACACAAGAGAGAAGCTAAGATCTCCTGCCTTTTGTCCTTCCTGGATACCCCATCCAAATGCAAACAATGGGTGTACTAGGGGCACAAAGGCCTGTATCATTTCCTATATTTGCAGAGCTTTGACTTATGAATAATATTGCTCTGTGCTCCCCATTTCCTGAGAAGCGAGAGATTCCTAGGGTGGTGCTTCAGGGTTTAGTTCCCTTTGCATGAAGCAGCACTTGAGACTAACTGCATCTCTGTCGTTTTGCCTTTATTTATAAAGATGCAAGCAAAGCAGAAGTAGAAGCAAATTGACTTCTTAGAAACACACTGAGAGAGGTTTGCCGAACGTGACTGTGCTGTGGCTTTCACCCACAAGATGAACTCCAGGTTGGCTAACTCCAGCTAATCTCACTGCTCTCTTGATTGTCTGTGCAGGTGGCAATCTCTGTAAAATCAACCCAAGGAAGAGGAGAGTAAGATTACACCCACTGGCTGATGTCTGCAGTTCTACAAGCAGAAGTTCCCAGCAGAGCCAGTGTAAAGACAGGCATGCATGTCCTCTACCAAAAGCACCAGTTCCTCCCTCGGCTGCCTTCCCTGATTTCTGCTCTATAGTCACCTCCAGCTCACAGGAACAGAGAAAGCTGTCCTCAGCTGAGTCAGACCCTTGGTGCATCTGGACCAATATTACTGACACGGACTGGCAGCAATGGCTTTCCAGGATTTGGGACAGGAATTGGACATAGCCAGAACTGAACCTGCGAACCTCTAATGCAAAGCAGGTGCTCTGCCATTCAGCTGCAGCCCCCTCTACTCACAATCCTCCCTTGTTTATTTATTTATTTATTTTTCGATTTATATCCTGCCTTTTCCCTGC
This sequence comes from Varanus salvator macromaculatus, assembly GCA_023646645.1. NCBI lineage: Eukaryota > Metazoa > Chordata > Lepidosauria > Squamata > Varanidae > Varanus > Varanus salvator. The sequence goes on along the minus strand of JAIXND010000771.1, from coordinate 13,883,302 downwards.
AAAGGGCTCAAGGCAGCTAACATCATCTCTCCTTCTCCATCTTATCCCCACAACAACCACCTTGTGAGGTAGGTTGGGCTGAGAATCTGTGACTGGCCCAAAGTCACCCAGTTGGCTCCATGGCTGAGCGGAGACTAGAACCTAGATCGCCTGAGTCCCAGTCCCATGCTCTTAACCACTACACCACACTGGCTCTCACAACTACACCACACTGGCTCTCCCACTGGTTTTCCCACCATTCCTCCTATCTTTCCTCCTCCTATAGAAAATCAGTTGCAAAATTGATGAAAAAGTTGCACAATACCTTCCAATTAGTAGTGTTAGAAGCCCTCTTTCTGCAAACTTCCCCTGTCTCTCTCTTTTCCCATCCTCCTTGTTTCTCTTCCTTCCAGATGGGCAGCTCCTGGAGCTAATTTGGCATGGGCAAATTAGCAGTGCTTGCAATCATTGGATGCTCCAAACATCATCTTCCCACTTCTCTCATGCTCATTTTCCATTTGCCTTTGTGATCACTGCCCTCTTGGTAGACAATGGGAGGTTTGTACAAAGTGAGCAGCAAGCAAATGGGAGATTTGCTCCAATCTCTCAAAAACATGGAAGATTGCTTCCATAGATTAAAAGAGGGCTGACTCAGTCTTTTGGAGGGATTTGAACAAATTAGAAAATTTGCATAAATTGAATTTGGAATTGGGAATGAGGCAAATGTGAGCTTACACGCAATGATTTGTGAACATGCTCACAGTTGGGGCATACTCACGTATTTGGGGGCAAATTCACATGTTTTGCAAGCAAAAACAAAATAATGATAGTATCTCCCTAGTGCTAATCAATCATCATGTTCCCTCTCTAAGCTTCAAGCAGAATTGCAAAAAACTTTACATGATGAATATTCATTTTTTTCTTTGTCTGCATCTTATTGTGTTTAATCCATGCCACAGTCGTTTATGCCGTTCTTCCATCTTTTTTTAGGGGACATGGTTTTAATGTGTGCCGAAACTTGTGACAGGTATTATATTCCATCACACATTTGGTAAATATATGTGGTGGGCACCACTTTTCTCACTGATTTATTTGCTTTTTGGATCTTTTTGAAGTAGAATGAAAACAAATTCTGACTATTCCTTTTAAGAAGAAAAATGAATAGAAAAATTATCATTTCAGTGAAAAAATATTACAGCGCAATACCAATTTAATGCCCTCCTTTAATTAAAGGAGAGAGATGTTGAGGCTAACCCTTCCCATTTACCACATTAATATTACTATTATTATTATTATTACAGTGCATATATAGAATTTTTGAATTAATCTTGACTATATTATTAGTACTAATTTGTTATTTATATTTTAATGATGGTTGTAGTTGTTCTGTTGTAATTTTACTGTTGTACACTGCCTAGCCTAGAGAGTCTATGCGAACTACTTGGCAGCTTATAAATAAATATAAATTAAAAATAAAGAAATAAAACGTGTCCCACTTCTAAGGAATCCAAGGGAGCTTGCTTGTTTTTTTATTCTCACAGCAATAACCATTCGAGGCAGGCTAGGCTGAGAGTCATTGATTGGCCCAAAGTCACACAGTGAGTGTCATGGCTGAGAGGGCATTAGAACCCAGATCTTCTCAGCTACATGGCTAATGGCACTGACTGGATTTTTTAAAACATTTTTTAAATTAGCATCAGAATCTTACAATGTTAATCTACTATACTGCTGTAATGCTCTAATACTGCTCCTTCTTTAAAAAAAGAACAAGGCTGCCAAAATGGAGGTGAATGGAAAGGATCCTTAGTCTTTACAGGGATCCAACTGTACAACACTTTTTCATTTAAGTGATGTTTCTTTTACTGGATAAACAAAAATAGGATGCCATGTTGCTTCTGCCCAAGTAAGAGTCCTTAACAGCTACAGTTTCCCAGCACTGTGGATCACAGATGTATTTATTTTATTTATTTATTTAGAGAACTTCTATGCCGCTCCATTTGCCGAAGCCTCAGGGAGGCTCACAATCATAAATAAATAAACACAATATAAAACAGTATAATTTAAGTCGCCCTGGCCAAAGAATAAAATAAATAAATAGTATTAACAATTAAAATAGCATTTGAATAAAAAGGTCTTTGCCTGGCGCCGATAAACAAATAACGATGGTGCCAGGCGGACCTCTCTGGGAAGCACATTCCATAAATTGTGCACCACCACAGAGAAAGCCCTCCTCAGAGTACTTACCCTCCTAATATCCGTCACGGAGGGTTCCCAGAGAAGGGCCTCTCCCACTGATCTCAAGGGGTGGGCTGGCATATATGGACGTAAGCGCTCCTTCAGGTAACCAGGACCCAAGCCGTTCAGGGCTTTATCAGTCATAACCAACACCTTGAATTGGGCCCGGACTTCAGTGGGGAGCCAGTGAAGCTGACAGAGATGTACTTGACAAGCACTTAACACAGCATGTTAAACTGGAAAGGGTTCTGTTCATTGAATATATTACGGCTCTGATTTGGCTTGGCGAGCAATCCTGTGTGTTTTAGACAGGAACTGCAGCTCCCAGTGGTTCCCCAGTCAGTTGGGAGTTGTGGGACTAATGCTCTTCTTCAATATGCATAGGATTGCACCCTGAGAGGGCACAGCTGGAATGCGGCTTTGGGAACTGATCCTCTGGGTGGAGTCAAAGGGGAACCATGAAACACAACCTACAGCCAGCTTCTCCTGTAACTTGCATTTTCCTTGCATGCTAGCCTTGGATTTTAATGTCATTGTTTTGCAATATATTTTGTGGCTTTTATCTTGCTTGATACTTGCTTGCATATGATGTGGTTAATGGGTTATGAGGTGACTAATTGATGCAAATAACAAAGAACTACAACCACTCATTTGTTAAAGCTTTGGATTTCATGGCTGATGACATCTCCCATATCATAAAGCCTCGCTAGCAAACTTCAGTTTGATTTTGGTTTTGGATGATTCTCCCGTTATTCAAGTTGAAACTGGCTACATGCGTCTATCTTCAAAGGCGTTCACCACCCAACTTTCTGTGGCTCCAGATGGTGGAGGAGCTGGCACCAGGGCTGCATTTGTGTCCGTGCCATAAGAATAGCATGAATTCAAAACACAGGAAGACTCTAAACACTAGTGACTCCCTTTATGGCACCCCCACCCCATAAGAATTTAGCCTTGGGCAAGAGTTTGGTTCCTAGGCCGTGTTAAACAGATTGATTTTGCACATAAAGGTAAAGGTAAAGGTTTCCCCTTGACGTTACGTCCAGTCATGCCTGACTCTAGGGGGCGGTGCTCATCTCCGTTTCCTGGCCGAGGGAGCCAGCGTTTGTCCTCAGACAGTCTCCGTGGTCATGTGGCCGGCATGACTAAACACCGAAGTGCACAGAACGCTGTTACCTGCCCACTGAAGTGGTACCTTTTCATCTACTTGCATTTGCATGCTTTCGAACTGCAAGGTTGGCAGGAGCTGGGACAGTGCACGGGAGCTCACCCCATGTGCAGATTCGAACCGGCGACCTTTCGATCAACCAGCCCAACAGCACAGCGGTTTAAACCACTGCGCCACCTGCAGTCCCTGATTTTGCACATATTTATTTATTTATTTATTTATTAGAAAAATTTCTATGCCGCCCCTTGCCAACTAGCCTCGGGGCGGCTCACAGCAGGTCCATAAAAAACAAATACAATATAAAACAAAAACACAAATCCACCTACAAACTAACCTACAAGTTATAAAGACTAAAATTGGTCCATCTCATAGTCCCCAATTAAAACTATAAATAAACCTATCAAAAAACTAAAATTCACAATTAAACTAATAAATTAATAAATTAATAAATAAATTAACAATTAAAATATTTCTTAAATAAAAAGGTCTTCGCCTGGCGCCGAAAAGCAAATAATGATGGCGCCAGGTGAGCCTCTCTGAGGAGCAGATTCCATAAGTGGGGTGCCACCGCAGAGAAAGCCCTCCTCTGGGTACTCACCCTCTTCACTTCGTTCACAGAGTGTTCCTGGAGGAGAGCATCTGCTGCTGATCGTAAGGGGCGGGAGGGCATATACATAGAAGACCCGTTTTCTCCCCCACTTAGAAGCTCTTCCTGGGAGTTCTATATTTTTCAGTATTCCGCTGCCTTCTTTTGCAGACTGAAGAAGCTGAATGAAATCGAATTTTCTGATTTCAAAAGTGACCAGACTAGGGATTGGCAAATCTGGCAGGGCTGGAAGGAAGCAATAGTCCATCCAACCTCTGGAAATACCTAGGTTGAAGAAAGCTTCTCTATGACTCTATAAAGCCCTGTAATATCTTCCTCTCTCCCCTCCCCACACACACCTTTTCTACACTAAGTGCACAATCCTATTAAGATGACCCAAAGCCCCTGAACAAAAAGGCTTACGCTCATCCTTTGAAGGACAGGAGCAGCATGCAGGAGATCTTCTCCTCCCTGTCTTCCTACCCTACATATACATGTTCTTGCATTTTAGCCTGCCTAATGAAAGGGGAGAGAAAAAAGCCAGTTTTTATCTGCATCTCTCCAGCTTCCTGCTCAGCCATCACTGCATTTGGATTCCTCATTAACCTTGGAGAGCAGCCAGCACTGTTCTCTCCACACCACCTGTGCAATGTGGGGATGAGAACTGGGAATCCAAATACCTTGAACCGCCCTCAGATGCTGTCTAGGGGCCTTATGACTGTTCCCCAAAACAGCATCAGAGAAATTTGTGTTTCCTTGTAAGGAAGATGTTCCAATTTACAGAGCTCGATCAATTGACAGAGCAACATTACCATATTTTAGCATTCATGGTGTGTCAGGAGGGTGGGGAGAGGTCTGTTCGCAGAGCAGGAGACACGTCCATTGCCCTGCCATTTCATTGAGGGCAGAACAGAAAGTGGGAAAGGATGTTCCCCACTCTGTGCATCTCAGGGCCAACATACGCCTGTGCTGTTTCTGTGGACATGTTGAGGAAATGGGGGGGGGGGCACACTGTCACTCACAGTACACTGCTAGATCCCAGAAAACCAGAGGAGCTTTCTGACAACTGGGGGGACACTGCTGGTTCCATAAGTGTGAAAATTGGATTCCCTCCTTCATGTACTCTTTTGAACCCCTGTTCCAGCTCTGTGATATCTCTTCATGGAGCTCCAATGGAATTGCAGATGTAGCTACACCATGGAATTAAGTCGTTCTTGTTATTACACTAGTCATTTTATTTCAGTCCATTTCCCTATAATTCTCATCTTGGAATTTGTGCTATTCATTAAGGCTCTAATCCCATTCACACAAATTTGAGAGCAAGCTTCATGGAATTCAGTGGAATTTAACTTCCAATAGGTAAACCTGCATAGATTTCACTGTGAGCCAACATTCACGTTCAGCTATCCAGAATTATGACAATCTTTCGTTCTGGATCGTCACTGCCAATTTAGTCTCCACTGAAATATAGGTAAAATTAAAGATGCCTTTACCCCAGTTTGCCATTGAGTTGCCCCCATTCTAATGCGAAGAAGTCCTTTTGGAACTCCTTGAAACTAGGGGTGCTGCCAAAACTCATAACTGGTTTACTTGTTGGTCAACACTCATGTGTTCCAGATGCACACCTGTAGGGCGTGCCCAGCTGTCTATTTAATATGCTTTACTGTGGTTCATTATTCCTTCCAAAATTTATTATGACTTTTGGGCAGAAGTGCAGGCTGCATCTCAATACTGCCATGTCTGCACATGTGTTGTGCTGGTCGCTTGAACTCTTTCCTTTCTATAGGAAATGTCTCAATGTTCAGCTCTTTAATTATCATTTTCAAATTAATCCATGGTAAATTTTAGGGTATTAATTCCTTCCATGAACAGATGAGTAAGTCTGGGTCTAACCATTCATGGCCCCTTCTGGCTGCTCTATATTAATGGTGCTCATTCATTCAGTTCCATGAATCACCCATGGGGAATAAACAAGATGTAGGCAGGCCATGAAGAAACAACCAAGGAGGAAAGAGAAAAAAATGTAGTGATGCGTAATATGATTCCAAATTGAAGCTCTCAGAATGTACTCTGATGCTGCACATGTGCAAAAACTTGTACATTGGCACAAGATCTTGAATTAACAGAAAACTCTAATCCCAGAATGGGCCACATTCGGTGGAAATTCTAATTTCCAGTAGGACTACATTTTCCCATTATTTGAAACTATCAGAAATAATTTGGTGTCATCCACAAAGCTGGTTCCAATTTCTGGTACAACTGAGGCCCCTAAAATGAACAGGGCAAATGACTAGTTTGCCCCTGAACCTTCCCAGATGGGAAAAGGTTAAACTTCTTTTAAAACAAACTCAGTCTGGAGTTATTTAGCAGGTGCCAGTGCAAGAATGGGCCACCATCTACCTAAGCCTTCCTCAGCTGGAAAGATTCTTGTATTTATCTAACCTTGCATTTAACCAGGAAATCCAGCAGAGATGAATCACTCTCTGCCAGAGAAAAATGTAGGTGACCTTCTGGTGTGACACCTCCGAGTGACATTTTGCACTCTGGCTTATGGGGAACGCAGGGCGGTAACAATAATAAAATGGGGTTTAATCACATGCTGACAGTCACTTATATTGAATATTGTTTCTTTTAAATAAGAACAAAGAAGAAGTTTAAGAAAATAACGTGTTGCCATCATGTATAAGGTGAACGCCCAGAGTCTTGCATGCTTTTTACAGATTTAAAGACTGTGCATTGCTGGTGTGCTCCCACACACGGTGAACCCCACTCTTTCATCCCAAAGGTGTTTTTGCGTTCAGCCTTTTTTCCGATCATGGTACGCTCCTTCAGCTTGGCACAGAATCTAAGCTAAGCACAGGTGCTGCAATCCAAACAAGGCACATTTGTGTAAAAATACATCCTTTTTACTCTGTTCTTTGGCTGTGCTTTATTCATGTTAACTAACTTATTGGGTACAGGTTTTACTCTGAGTTTTGTTTGAGGAGAGGGCAAGAAGGAGAGGTGGGCTTCTGCAGGATATCAGGACGTGTTGAAAAGACTGAAGATGGGTACAAAACCTGAAGTGGACATCAAAGCAACTTTTCCAGCACGAGATACATGAGGTGTCATTGGGTCTGATGCTTTCTCTTCTGCAAGGCATAGGGAGGGCTGCCCACTAGGACAGTGTTACAAAGGGCTCAATAAATGCATGGAGGATAATAAATCTATCTGAGGCCACTGGTTTGTCCAGCTAGGTTTTCCATCCAGGTTTAGAAGCCATTGCCTCTTGATATCCGTTGCTTGGTAACACTAATAGGATGGAGTATTGCACTCATGTCTTGTCCGTCTGCTTCCTACCAGTACCTGGGTGGCCACGGTAGAAGCAGAATTCTGGACTAAATAAACTTTGCTCTGCTCCAGTATGACTCATGCATGCAGGTCACTGAAGAGACAATGTGCTAAGTCTCTTAGTTACTATTCTATTAAAATAATGCTTGAAATGCATTGCCCTAATTTTATGATTGCCTGGCTATGTGCAGGGAAAGCTGGGGACTTCCACTGCAGTGGGGCACCTTGCACATTGCAGCTTTATAGGAGCTACCCATGGTGCTCAGCAAGTATAATGCACAAAACAAAACCCACAATATATATGGAGTTCCATGGACATAGGTGTCACCAGGCTCACCTGGAATATTTGGCCACTCATTTGAACCATCACGCCCTGCGGATTCTGTGACCAGTGATCATTCTCAGTCCTTACTTGGCTGGAGAGGGGCGCTAGGGGGCAAAGAAGAGTGGCCACCTGCATCTTCAACAAAGAGGGCCAACGAAGATGGAGTCTTGCAGTAAAATTCTTTTATGCTCATTTTATATATAGACTCAAATTTTAAAATAAGTGTTATCCCAGTAAATTTTCCCAATATAATGTGGGGAGGTGATCTGTGCACATGCTCAGTCTGCTGTTCGGGATCAGGTTCTCGTTGCTGATGGGCAACTTCGAAGCCCATGCTGCTCCCCTGACGTATCCTTAAGCTGAAGGGAGATGGGAAAGTCTTCAAAAAGAGAACAGCTTTGGACATTGGACTTTCTTCTGTAAAGTAGGGCCCATGGTCCCCAAGATGCAGACATCAAAGAGTCCCCCTACCTGCTAGGCTAGAGTCCTGATCTCCATCAGGCCTCTGTGCCTCCTCTAGAGTAAATATGAAATGGAATGAGAAAAGGGCATCACTGCTTGATATAAAATAATGACTGTTTTGGTCCTTTTCATGAATGAGACTTACCTGGAGTAGACATGTATAGCATTGCAGTATAAGTCAAGCAGATGAGACCCACTGCTAACTTATCACCAAGGCCTTGCCTAAAAGGAGAAGCCCTCTTTGCAAAAAGGGTCCGAGCAGCCACACAGAGGCCCTAGCATACTGATATACACCAGAACTGTGTGGTCTGATTTAAAATTGCCAATGTGCAAGTCATGTTTATATTTGTTTGTTTTGCCAAAGAACTGAAAAATTAGCAAAATCAGAAGGTTGCATACTAGCTAAAAGAAAATATATTTATAGTCCCTTTACCTCTACACATTCTTGTCTTTTGCTTTTATATGAAGGTAGGTGAATTGCTTTGATTAAAGTACAGGTGAGATTCATTCTCTGTGATGCACGTCAAGGATGATGAGGAAACTGGCAAAAAATCAAAGCTAACCAGCATGGGAAACAAGTTGGGACTCCCCTCTAACTGCAGAAGAGGTGTAACTAGGTGTAATTTTACCCATAACAAACAGTGCAAAAGATTGAGGGCTCACAGTTTCAACGGCTCGAAAGTTCTTGCAGACCTTGCAAATTGCTACCTCCACATGAGAATCTTTTGGGGCACTGCTATGATTTCTGTGATCAAGGAAGCATTGGAACCCTGTCCCCAGTCTCCAACACCTACCCTGTGGTTGTGCACACTGTGATATCCATTTAAGCAGAGATGCTAGCTGTCAAAACCAGAACATTTTATGAATCCATCTAAGCCAGGCCTTCAAAAGAAGCACTACCAGAGCAGGCCAATGGTCCACCTATTCCAATAGCTTGCTTCCTGCAGTGGCCAACCAGAAGCCACTGGGAAATCTTCAATCAGGATAGAAGGAAATAGCACTCCCTCATCACCATTCCTATCCAGTCACCACAGGACAGCCATGTGTCCTATATAGAGGGACACCCTTCTATTTGAAGGTCTGTAAAAGGACCATCTTCTGTTTCAAGGCATACCCTGGATGAAGGATTGTCCTGCCCAAGTGCAGTTTCAAGAAAAGGAGCATTAGAAAGTGGATCCTTGAAGTAACCCTGGACAGGAGATGGAGGAGACAGGCACACAAGTCCTACCCTATTCGAGAACCAGACATTCATTCATTCATTCATTCATTCATTTATCTATTTATATCCTGCCTTTTTCCTACAAAGGGCTCAAGGCAGCTTACATCTCCTCCTCCCTCTTATCCCCACAACAACCCTGTGAGGTAGGTTGGGCTGAGAGTCTGTGACTGGCCCAAAATCACCCGGTTGGCTCCATGACTGAACAGGGACTAGAACTCAGATCGTCTGAGTCCCAGTCCCATGATCTTAACCACTACACCACACTGGCTCTCACACAGATAAGGCCATTACTTCTAAATTTGCACTTGTACATGTATCAGTGAGCGTGTAATTGCTACTGGCCATTCAGCCTCTGGTTCTGGAGAATCCTAAGAGCCCTCAGGATTAGAAGCTATTAATAGTCTTACACCGTGGTCTTAGACTTACAGCCATCACCATCACCTCTTGTGGCAGTTTGTTCCTTAAATGATTGAGGCATTGTGTGAAGTACTTATTTCTGACTCTCCAGAATATGTATTTCATATGATGACTGTGACTTTTCTTAAAATGAGAGTGGGAGGAATGTCATTCAGTCCACTTCTTCCACACTATGCCTTCTTGTACAAACCCCAATCAGGTGTTATAACCCTCCCCTGTCTGGTGTCAGTGGGCCAGGTGACGTCCAGGTGATGAGAAGTCACCCATGAATCCCAACACTACTTTTCCTGAGCTGGTCCCTTCCCTCCTTCCCTTCAGTTGCAAAACATGAAACCATTCTTTGAAATACGGTCCTTCTCTTGAGACTACAAGAGGAATAGAACAGTTGGAGCACTGAAAAGCGTTCTATGAAAGCTGAAAAGACAAGCTTCTGCTTATATAAGGAGATGAATCCCCTCGGCCCCTCCCTTTCAGTTAAACTTCTGGCTCCACCCTCAGGGTGGTCCTCACTGATTCAGGGCAAGATGGCACAAATGGCAAAGCCGTTCCCACTGAGCAGCTCATTTCTCCCAGTGCCTCCCCACTGGCTTGAGGACCGGGACTTACAGTTCCTCCACCTCCCCTCCTGAAAACCTTTCCTCCCCTTCCAAAACAAGCCGATTCTCACACTTGGCCTGAGAAACTTCACTAGGAGGAGCTACAAAGGCTTCTGTTCCCACCCACCCCCCTCCTCTGCCTGCTCTCCAGAAACCTTTGATGAACCTCACTGAACAGTCTGCAATGTGCAAGAGATGGCGGGGCCACTCTGCACTACCATGGCATCAGCCATGCCCTTCCTGGTGCCCAATTTAGCTTTCTCTGAGTGGGGGAAGAACAGAGCTCTGGGCCACTCTTCAAAGAGCCACTCCTGCAAGCACGAGCCAAGTGTCCTGCCTGCTTCATGTGCTACTACTGATCCTGGTTGGGATGCACCAAGGGGAATCCACTCTCTTATCTCTGATAGCAGGTCTTCCCTTCTAGCAGTGTCTTAAAGGCAACCCTCAGTGTTAGAGAGGGGAGTGAGGATTCCTAGAGAAAGGCTAGTGATGAAGGGGGACCTCCACAGGCCAGAAGGGAAGCTACGTGGGCTGCATTTGGCCCACCAGCTGTACATTACCCATCCTTGTTCTTACTTCTCTAACAGACCTTTCCAAGGCATTCCGCTTCAGGAGAATTTGCCTGAACAGGTAGCAACTGGTCAGCAGTGCCAAATCAAGTCTTGCGAGATTGGCTTACATAGTCACACAGGCTTCCTGGCAGCTGAATGACTTTTTATTTCAATGGAAGACATTGGAAGCAGGTTCCCAAAGTGGTTCTATTTCAGTCAGTTGCATTTGATCTCACCCAATGGGCAGCTCTGTAATTTTAGAGAACATTAAGTATCTTCCCAGTGTCAGCAGGTGGAGAGGGTTGCCTACCTGGTGGTCTCGGGCATGTGACTTGATGGAGGTCTCCCACACAGCATGTTGGCTGATGCTTCTTGGTTGTTATGTCTTGGCAAGCTGACTGTTCTCTCCCACTGTTTCTGCCAATGGATGACTGCCTTTGACTCCTGGAGGACAACGCCAACTTCACCTGGCTCATTAGTATTGCTAAATAATTATACATGAGAAAAGCCCATCCTGAAAAGCGTGCACACACCTCTTTCCTTGAGTGAACAGCAAGTTAAAGCATGCAGGGATTTTAAAAGTAGGTATTGAAGACATACATATTGAACACATGGACAGAATTTCTGCAGAAGGCAAATACCATGCATGATTCCAAACCTCTGTGCCAAAGCTTTTCTTCGAAGCGTTGTGCCCTGAGTGCATCAAACCCAGGATGGTCGACTCCAACCAACACCAGATCTCCAAGCAGAATTTCCCCCCCTAATTGTTGCCGGAGACTCTTGAAGCAAGTGATGTGGAGTACTGAACACTATGCCTTTCTACATGTAGAGCAGGAACACAAAACCTCAGGCCTGAGTTTCCAGTCCAGACTGCCTGAGTTCTCAAATCCAGGCTTCCCTGGAATGCCAGAACACTTTCCCTCAAGCACCTGTCATTTGGAGGTTTCTGGGATTTTATATACTCCCCACACCATTCTAAAAGATTTAAAAGCCTTTCCTAAGGCTTAGCTAGGAGCTGTCAATGAAAATGTGCTGGCATTGGCCCTATTCCTTTTCACCATTAACCCTGTCCCCTTGTGGCCCCACCCACACCACCGGAACGTGGTCCCCAAAAGCTGATCAAGAATGGAATTCAGCACACGGACTGAAAGAGTTTCAGAACCCCAGAATAAAGCGCGTGCTCAGCCACTGAACCTTTTGCCCTCCCTAGGCAATGAAGAAAATCCCAAGACCAAGGCATCAAAAGTCAAGCTGCATTGTTGCATTTCGTGCCAAAGTTGGTTGTGTAGCACAACCGTCCAACACGTGCTGGGCAGCTGGTCCCCTTCCTTTGCATTGGTTATAGATGTGCACCCGACACCTTCCTCCACTGTAAGAAAAATATGCTACGGAGGAGTGGCTGATGCAGCTGCAAAACTGTTTAGGGACTTTGTCACTTTGAACTGCAAATTAGGAATCTACCATTTGAATGCTTCTCTACAAAAAAAAAGTCAGTATGTACAAGGCTACGTATCAGAGAGGAGGCCAAGGTGCAGTGCATCTCACAGACATCTAGTTTTCTATGGGCACAATTTTTAGGGACAGATTTTAGGTACAATCACACAATCCCTCCTCACCTATAGTCCAAAGCAAAGGGCAGGAACACCCTCACACTGCCGCATCACCTGTGATTGGTTTGAAAAATGCTCTGGGACAAGCCTTCCACTTCACATGAATGTTTTCCAGTGTTTTGTTGCTTATTTCTAGTACAGATCTTCCCTGGGATTAGTCCCAGTGACATACTGGTGCTGAAAGAAAGGAGGCTGGGAAAGAAGAAATATATTTTGAGAAAACATCTGTGCAGTGCAATCCTAAGTGTGCTTCCTTAGAAGTAAATGCCAAGCAAATGGGATTTGTCAAATGAACCCTTGTTCTTCAATAACAAGGGTGAGAAGTCTCTGGTGTGTGGACTAAATCCAGCCTTCCAGTGTGCCAAATCAGCTCCACAGATGGCCCTCCCCACTCTTTCCTGCCAACTACCAGTTGTGTGGTGGTTTCCTGGTATGTCATCCAAGGGGTCCGTAAGAGTTCAGCCTTAATCCAGTAGGTGGATCAATGGAAAGCATTCTTAACCATGAAACACAACTTCTGATGGCCAGCCTAGTAGTGTTGCTGACAGGCTCCATCTGAGAAGAAGCATTTCACTTTTCTTTTACACAGCCAAGACTCCCTCTTCTTCTAAGATGGAACTGCTGAGAAACTGGAATGCATCCTCTGTGAAGAAACAATGTTGGGGTGGGTTGTTGTTGTTGCTGCTTTGCTAAGACTATTGCCTAGCTCAAGGTTGTCAGCCTAAGGGCCGGATTTGGTTGCGGAAAAGCATTCAAGGGCTGAATTAGTGTGGTGCATGGAACTTAGAGCAAAAGGGGCAGGATCTAGGGCAAACAAAAGGCAGAGAGAAAATCCCAGTATATTTTGGCTTAAAGCTCTTACACCTTAGGAGAAAGCTAGTCCAACATTTTGGAATGGGATTTGCAGGGGCATACAAAAATTAGGAAACTGTCGAAAAGTGCTTGGACAAAAAAAGTTGGGGCCAAGGGGAGGAGGCATGGCCACTGGGGAACCCAGAGCACTGGATGGGACCCCTGCTCCTTGGGCCACATTTGCCCATAGGCAGAAGTTTCAGCACCCTTGACCTAGCATGCTAGTCCTCCTCGCTTGCTGTGTACAGAGCAGTGCCCAAGTCAGCCGCTGGGCACTGTCCTTTCTGTTTCCTGTTTAGCTTTGATGGCAGAAGCGTGGCGCACAGCCTCTTCTCAGCAAGCATTCAATATTAAAGTTGGTGGTGGTTTGGCATTTGCAGTGTGTCCTTTCCCTCACGATCTGCTCTGCTGGAAAAGAAGGTGGATACTTTGGAGCCACACAGAGTTTTCTCATGGGCTACAAATAGAACATCCAGATCAAACACCATCCTAATGAAGCCAGGTGGAAGCTTTTCACTAAAGCCTTGTAGAAATCACTCTGAAGCACCCCAGATTAGAAGATGCACATTGTGTAGAATATGGCAACCCAAGGGCACGATGACAAACCAAAGCCTGTATTCTCCAGCAAATAGAAAAGTTATGTAGCCAGGCTGGATTTTTAATTGGCAGTCAATGATATAGCAAATCCAACACACTTTTTGCCTGCTTGTCATAACTTAATTGTAAGAGCAAAGGCTGAACAGCCATCTAAACTAGTAATATGATAGCTCCTCTTCTCAACAGCCCTACTACACCAAAGAGGCAATCCTAAATGCACTTCCGAGTAAGTAAAACTCCATTATAGACTGTGACTTTGTTCACACATCACAATAAATCAATTAACCCACAGTGTCTCAGAGCGCATGTCTAAATACGCAGGCCACAGCAAACTCTGGTGTCATGGTTTATTTGAGGGTTCAGCAACACTCAGGCAACCATAGAACAATCCATGGTGGCTTATCATGATGTATGAACTGACCTAGAGTGAAGTACTTCCAGTACAATGTGTATAAGATTGTGCTATGAGCCAAATTTATACTAGAAGCATCTGCCTAGGATATATACCCCCCAGTCCACAATCTTTTCATAGGCAGCAAAGACTGAAGCACCTCCACCCGCAGGATATGGGGGTGGGATGAAAATCACTCTGTTCCCACCCTTTTTTTAACCTCAGGCACATCAGGTCAGTCCTCGGTACGGCCCCCTCTGAAGTCCTCATGCACAATGTGCATTAATTTCCCTGCAGTTTACACAGGTTGCACCCAAGTGAGTAACTTTTGCTCATGGTTTTGCTGAGTGGAAGCCTTTCATCAGCTCAAGGTGCTTCAAATAAACCTCTGCTCCTTTAATGAGTTCTTTATAACTGCTAAATGCTCACTTTTGAGATTGACAAATGTAACTGGTAGCTTCAAACCTTGGCACAAAATGAGACGATCGGCCCCAGCCTTCCCCTCTGGCACCATCATCTTAGTTATTGCAGCAAAGAACACCGAGAGTTTGTTGCTACTATAAAAACGGTTTTGTGCAATTAAATTAGGAATCTAATCAGCAAAGTACACATATACAGTATCACTGGAGAATGTTCTTCCTTTTCCCTTCAGGCCTTCTACCAACAGAGGAGTTGCCTAAGCCACCAATGTGCAAAGAGCAGAAGATGTTTGAGAGCCTCCATGACTATCAGCTTTGCAAAGCTGGGAAAGGTGCAGAAAAGGGCATCCTGAACCAAGCGGGCGGGAGATGGAGCCACTTCTCTACAAGGAGCGTTTAAAGAGTTTGAGGCTTTTAGATTAGGCATTTTATAAAATTATATGTAAGGTGGGGAAGGTGAACAGAAATATGTTTCTCTTTCTCACTTAATACTAGAAGTGGGGGCATCCAAAGAAATTAAAGGGAGAGCAACACAAGAGAGGCAAAAGGAAGACCGTGAGATAACAGTGTAGAAGTATCACATAGGGACTGGCTAACATGTCACATAAGTACTTCTTCATGCAGGGCATAATCAGATTATGGAATTTCCACCCAGAAAGAATAGTGAAGGCCACTACTTTAGATGTCTTTAAAGTGGGGATAAACACATTCATGGAGGATAAAGCTTTCAAAGGCTGCTAGCCCTGGTGAATTTATGCAGCTCCTGGTATGGAGACAATATGCTGGGAAAAATGAACAGGGTGGTGCCTTGCCAGCAGGCTTCCTGTTAGCATCTGATTGGCCACTGTGGAAAACAGGTATGTCTCTGGCCTGGAAAAGGAGGGTTCCTCTTATGTAGATATGAGATCTTTCCAGCATAATAGCGCAAGGGGTATTGTTTAAGAGGACTATCAATCTCGATTTGACATGGTTGGTTTGGCCTTGAGTTTCTACACACGTACACATAACCACACATCATGTTCCCAAAGCTGCTATTAGCCATGGAGAGGGGAAAGGGCAGTTACAATATGGGGTGTCTTTTGGCCTCTCCATGGCTCATAGCAATTGGAAAATGGGAATTTTTGTTGGGGAGCTGGTGCAATGTGAAAGGATAAGAGTATGACCCACATCTCTTGCCACTCACAGGCCCAGTCTGATTTGAGGGCCCTGTACTTGCTTTAAAAATGAAAGATCTACATTTCCCAGATCTAGTTAAGATGTCCCCCTACCATGACTAGGTTGACCTTGTTGCACAGAAGAAGATCCATTTCTGGAGTTTTTAAGATTACACTTTGACTTTATGAATGTCCATCTAGTTTTAGGTGTGAATTTTGCACAATTTATTGTTTACCACTTTTGGCTGTTGTTAAGGGATTAGGTCAAACCCATGCTTACTGGATCATATTTCCTTTATTGGATGGATTCTGGATTCACTTGTGTTCTACATTATGCTGATCTGTGACATACCCACATCTAGCCAGCTGTTGATGACACATGTATTAATACACCATTAGATGGCGTAACAAAGGGCTGCAGACACTCCCAGTTCCCAGACCCCAGTCCCTTTTCTTCTAACCACCAATCATTCTGAGCTTTTGGGCAATTTTTGCATCCCATTCCTAAAGGGAAGAAAATTCTTTCCTGAGGCTTAGTTACTGGCAATAAGCTAAAACAGACTGGTTCTTTTGGAATGGTTGATCCTGCATTTCTGCCTTTGGCTCCACCCCTTTTGTCCCATCAACCATCAGACTGTATTCCCCAAGAACTTCTCCAAAATTGAATTCAACCCTCAAGTATTCATGTTTCCCTAGGTTTTCTGAACATCCAGTCACTGCTTGTGTGTCCTCAATTTGCTTTTGCAGTTGTGGTCGGTTTACTTTGTATGAATGGGAGGACTGGGCAAAACAAGTGTGATCAGGTGTGGAAGTTGTGCAAATACTCATGGAAAGTAGAAGCAGAACAGAAGTTTTAATATTGTGCAACTGCAAATTTTCATCTCATCCAAATTAATGAACTTGAGAACTTGCTAACATTTTTGGAGACCAGCATCCTCCTACTTGTGCTTGGATTTGAGGTTGTGAAGAGGCCATACACACAAGATTTGTGACAGAAAGAGCATTCTCGCAGATCCCTAGGTTCCACATTTCTGCTATAATGTATGTTGAGATCATGTATAGGAAGGCTGTGGAGGCTGCAACAAAAGACTGACACAGTGGGAAGGCGCTTTTACCCTTTAGCCCTGCTGCCCAATTTCTACCTTTAAAAACCCTCCCTGATTGTTTTCTGCCTTCCTCCACAATGAGGAACATCTTTTCTCTCTGCAGCCTCTTGGAGGGGTGGTTATTTTGGTGGAAAGTAAAGCCATTTCCCCCCATGAAACATAATTCTGCAGAGGCTGCAAAGCTGCAGTCTTCACAGCTGCACTTTTCCAAATTCTGGTAGCAGACTAAATGCAACTGGGAGCCACCTGCAATTTGGCTGCGACCAGCTTGGGTGGGCTTGACAGCTGGCTGCAGTCTTCAGATATGCAATTCTCACCTTATTTGGCCCAAAATGGTACCGTTTCAATCTCTTCTTCACAGAGGACCCTGGAGTGTGGGCATGTGGAAGTGATAAAATGTTGTGCAATTGCTTGACTGTTGGAAGTCCAACCATGACAGCAGTCTTTAAATTGATGTATTGTTGTCATAAAGTGTAGGCGCTTTTCTTCCCACACATCCACTAGTTTGGTTTCCAGGCCTATGGCAAAGGAAGCATCCATGGTCCCATGCAGCATGGAGTCTTTCCTTTTCAGAGAAATGGCTCCACGGACACAAATGAAGTGAAGACCATTACCTGTTCTCACAAGGGGAAGAAGACTTGAATGGCAAATCCGACTTTCTACCTGAGCCCTCTGTCTCCCACTGTAGCCTGTAGTCCAAAAGGCAGACTGTGCAAATCGCTACATAAAAGCAAGTGGCATTGCTGTAAAGGTGTGAACATATTTAAAACGACGTAGAAGATCATTTGTTTTGACATGTTTTGGAGCCTGAAATGCTCTTCTTCGGGGTATCATGTTTTATATCCTTCCTTAGTAGCTTACAAAAGAGAAAAGTTGTTCACACATCAGAGATCATTTCCAGAAATGTCTCCAACACTGACCTGCCAGAGGCCCCTGGTGCACCCATGCGCAGATCATGCTCAGTCCCTTATTGTTCTTCCCAGCATCTATTAAAGGAAGGGGAGAAATGTTGGGATGAATGTTGCTTGTTTATTTATATATTTTACTGTTTGTATGTACTGTTCTACAGCCATATATGGCTCCCAGCATGGTTTGCAGAAAATCAGTGCTAAAAATATAGATGTCCATAATGACGATATGACAACATTCTACATTTCTTCTTGTTGCTAAGACATCAGTGCATTTTGTATGATTCATATGCTACATCCAGAACCATGTGTATCACCTTTTCCTCAGAAAGAACCAGCCTCAGGATCGATTGGGTCATACTTCGAATGGACCCATTGGCATCCATGGGACTTTAGTCATTGCTAGGAATGCTATTGCCATGGATGAATCCAACCATTGCCATGGAAAAGCACACTGCCAGTGGGCACATCCAGTTTGATACACATGAATTTCCAGACCAGATAATGCTTGATTACTCTCCATGCCCTGATCAGCTAATCATATTCTGGGAAGGCTACACTGAAAGGAGAGTGGTGATTAATGGACCACCATTGGGACCACCATCCATTAGAACAGCCTAGCAGCCAGATTTCTGTTTCATAGACTCCACTTTCTCAATAGCAGTTTTGCTTCAACATTGGCAACTGGGGGTGGGGGGATGGGAGCTGGCACCCAAAGGGGGATATTTGGCCCCGAGGCCTCCGGGTCAAAAAAACAAAAACAAAAACCTTATTCTACTTGTGATGATTTGCAGATGAATATGTTTTTGGGATCATCAGGAATCCATCCATTATCATGGGTGGCAGCTGAGGCAACATCCAGAGGTTTGGGCAGGTTGGAAAAAGTTGGGGAAAGTACAGAGAAGGGCCAGAAAAAGGTTCAGGGGGCTGGAGCAGCTGCCCTGTAAGGAGCAGCTGTGACAACTGGGACTGTTCAGCTTAGAAAAAGGGTGAGAAAGGGGAGACATGAGAGAGGGTTTTAAAATAATGTAGTTGAAAATAATGCAGGGTGTGGAAAAAGTAAATAGAAAGACATTTTTCTTGCTGAGCCATAAAACCCAAGCCTGGGGTCATCCCATGAAGCTGTTTGCTGGGAGGTTTAGTACAGATAAAAGGATATTGCATATGTGCATATGCTTCATAGGGGACTGCAGGTGGCGCAGTGGTTTAAACCACTGTGCTGCTGGGCTGGTTGATCGAAAGGTCGCCGGTTCAAATCTGCACACGGGGTGAGCTCCCATGCGCCGTCCCAGCATGACTAGACGTAACGTCAAGGGGAAACCTTTACCTTTACCTTTTATATGCTTCATACAGCATGCAGTTAAATTATGGTATTTGCTGCCACGGGAAGTGGTGATGGCTCTGAATGGCTTTCAAAGGGAATTGGACAGATACGTGAGGAAGGAGGAGATCAGTGGCTACTAGCCGTGCTGGCTATGTGCTCCCTCCTTACCAGAGGCGTCATGCCTGCATACATCAGTTGCTGAGTTGCTCGGGCAAGAGGGGTCTTGCACCCATCCTGCTAGAGGGATCCTGTGGACAGCTGGTTTGTTGCTGTGTGTAAGGACTGTTGGACTAGATTGGTCTGATCCAGGACAGCTTTTCTTATGTCCATGTGTTCAGTTTCAGGACTCGGCCAATGATCCTAGAGCCTGGGAACTGATCAGTTTCTCCAGCAGAGCCTGAGTGCAGCTCGTAGCCTTTATGTGCAAGCCAGATGGGTCTTCCTGAAAGCTCTGAGGAAGGAAGGGAACTTCACTCTGTGTTTAGGTTTATCAGTGTAAGTAGGCTTAATGTGTGCATAGCAGCAACTGCAGGAAAGAAAATCGAAACTGACAGGGTGTCCCCTGAAAGCAACAAGTGTCTCTCCCCACAAAGAAAAACTCCTGGATTATACAGTATTCCTTGGTTATACTGAGGGAAATAGAAACCTATCCAATTACTACGGAATGCAAACTACAATAATCACAGATGCACCAATTAACAAACACCCACCTTATCAGCATGCTTTGCTGTTAATTTACAACAGACTCCATCATGTGTCAAAACAAAATGTGAGATATCTCAGACACAGAGAACATCCCAACTTATCACGAGTAGGTGTGATTTACTACATCCTGGTCTTCTCAAGAATATGTTCTAATTGCCATTCTGAACATGTACAGTATTACTTTCCCACCAGGCCTTGTTGACCAGAGTTTATTCATAGCCTGAACATCTTCTGCTTCTACAAGTGCAGCCCTCCAGGTGTTCTTTCTGGCTATTATAGGCTGGCAGCCTTTCCCTACTGGTGTTGCTTCCCTTGGCAGTGAAGGGCAGACAAGCTGGAAGCCACTTTGAGGACTGCTTACCAGAACCTCCCTGTTTACAAGTAAGGAGGTCATGGAACCTCCTGGAGGTTGTATGGACAAGATATGGGGTCCAAACCATGGGTCCCGCTTCAAAATCTGCAGGATCTGCTTCTGTCCCCACCTCTCGCAGACTCACTGTCACTGGAGGCTTCATTTGGGGGGGGGGTGGCCGGGGGGGCTCCTGGGTCATTAAATACGTGAAGAGAATCCATTGTACTCTTCTGTCTAATCATCATGCTTGCATTATCCTGCTCTGTCTCTATGGAATTATGGGACGGTATTTTCTCTGCTTTTAATTTGAGGGAGATTTGCCTGAGACCACTCGAAGAGATTACTGGTTAAGCAAGGAGTCAAACCACAGGACTTGCTGGAAGTGGAACTAAATGCAGCACTTCATCGCTGCTGCTAAGCAGCCAGTAAGTTTCCATGTTGGAAATGTAACGTGTACAGAAGGATGTTTAAAATTGCACTCCTTGACTACATCAGGGGCTGGAGAAATGGCTTGCCCACAGTGTAAAAGTGTGTTTTTCTGTTGCTGCTCAATTGCAGTTCTCTATGATTATCTGTCACGAGTATTAAAAGAGATAGGCATTTTAATGGCAGACATTTTTAACTTCCCAGCATTCCAAAAGTACCTCAGGACTGGGCTTTCTGAATAAAAAATATAGTTGCTCTGATTGTCTTTCCCACAAATGAATTTTGCCTTACCCAGAAATATAAGGGAAGTCAAGCAGTCTATTTCAAGATGAATGAAATGGCTGAGAATTGGTCCTTGACAATTTAGTAGCGACTCAGCTAGTATCCCATCAATTAGAAATATGCAAACAGCACTACCTGCCATGAACCTTCTGAAGCAGGTAAAGTACAATTTAATTAAATGTACTAACTGTTCTCTGGTACCTTGTAAGCATTAAATTACCCCTTCACTCTTAAATCCTTAAAGAATGCTCTTTTGACTTATTCCACTTTCTTTCAAAATGAACATGAAAAATAATAAGATGAGCCATGCCCTGGAGTCAGAATTTCCTCCACCCATGCAGAAAGCTAGACTGGATTTAATTCCACAGCTGTCCTTCAGGCTCACTCCAACAAACGCTACAAGTTGAAGTCTTACAAGTTTACAGTAACCAGAAACATCATTAGATTTTGACACTGTGACATTCTTTTATCAAAATTGGGTGGGGGAATAGTTTGGTTTTCTACAAGTTGGAGCAGTGAGAAAGTTATTAAATTCAGAAAAAAATAAGGAAATGTGGGGGTGGGGTGACGATGCACCACGTATCATAGCACACAACAGTTGCATTTTTCTTTCCCTTTCTAATTTTTGGTGACTTGTTGGCATTTTGTGAGAGAAACAGCAAGTTCAGAGGCTGGGAGTGGAGAAAGAGAGCAAAGGGGAAGGTCTGTGTTGGCAATAAAACACTCTTCAGGCCAGAAAGCAATTATTTCCATTTCCCCCTCTCTCCCAGCCTATACTTCTTTGACTAGCCAAGTCCCACAGCAGCCATTTTGTGACTAGCTGCATCCTCCCATAGGAGCCATTTTGTGGTGGTGCCCACACCAGTTTCTCAAATGCCCAAATGAAGCCATGCACCCAGAAAGGTTGGAGGGGGGGCATGCTATATCCCATAACATGGAGTAAGGTGGGGCTTGCTTCTGTCTAGGAATTTACATTAGGGGCCAAATTACATTTTCCTGCTTCAGTTCAGCACTGTCTTAGTGAAGAAAAATTAGTCAAGAAGTTACCTACTGGGCACCATGTTCCTGATTGGTATCAAGGGATGCACTAGTTTCATGCGCCAGTGAGAAATTTCTTACCCAAGGGCATTCCAATTTCAAGAGATGACTTTCTTCAGATTCTCAGCAAGGGAAGAATGGGAGACATTCCTTCATAACATCTGTTTTGCTCCTAATTATCACAAGCAACAATATTTGTTGTTGTTGTTGTTGTTAGTTGCGAAGTCGTGTCCGACCCATTGCGACCCCATGAACAACATTCGTCCAGGCCTTCCTGTCCTCCACCATCTCCCAGAGTCCACTTAAGCTCGCACCAACTGCTTCAGTGACTCCATCTAGCCACCTCATCCTCTGCCGTCCCCTTTTTCTTTTGCCATCTATTGTTCCCAGCATTAGGCTCTTCTCCAGGGAGTCCTTCCTTCTCATTAGGTGGCCAAAGTATTGGAGTTTCATCTTCACTATCTGGCCTTCTAAAGAGCAGTCAGGGTTGATCTCCTCTAGGACTGACCGGTTTGATCGCCTTGCAGTCCAAGGGACTTGCAGGAGTCTTCTCCAGCACCACAATTCAAAGGCCTCAATCCTTCAGCACTCAGCCTTCTTTATGGTCCAGCTTTCACAGCCATACATTGCAACTGGGAAAACCATAACCTTGACTATATGCACTTTTGTTGGCAGGGTGATGTCTCTGCTTTTTAGTATGCTGTCTAGATTTGCTACCTGCACTTAAAAGGAATAAATCTTGCTCATTAAATGCAAAGACACATTGAGCATCAGATCTAGTTGGCCCTTAGTCCAGCGAGTTATACAAGTAGAACCACAGAACTGCAAGCAAGCAATAAAATGGGCTTTGGTTGTCGTCATCATCTTGTTTTGTTTTTTCCCCTCATTCCTTGACTAGTTTCACCCAAACAGGATATGAAGCATTTTTGTATTTTCTAGAACCAGGACAGAAATATTCTCATTTCAAAATAAGGGAACATATTGTCATAATCCCTTTCTCTTTTTGTTTAATACAAATTGCTTCTTAGATCCCAAAGATGCAGTGAATAGAATAACTGGGGGATTGCAGAAATGTGAGATTCTTGGTTATCTAACCATCAAAGGGCACACTGTAAACAGAATACTAGTAAACAGGAACTGTACTCCATATGGAGTGTTTGTGGTTTTCCCCAACCTCTCTTTGTTATGTCTGAGGCACTCACATCCTGTCAATTACACAAAAGTTGGAAACCATCTTTTCTGCAGATCTTTTCCGTCTTAAGGAAACAAAAGGGAAACAAAGTGCTTAACACCCCTGAATGGGGCCAGCAACACAGCAACAAATGAGAGAGCTGGCACAACAATCCTGTGATGGTGGAGCAGAAATGGCTATAGCAACTTGGATGATGACACTTTGAGATGCATGCCCAGGAAGATCTTTCAGGTGTTTACCTAAAAAAGTTATGAGCATAAGCAATAAACACAGGTTTGCATATCATACAGCAGGACCTGTTTTGCTCATAACCCACAATAATTTAACCCAGGATTTGTAGCTTTACCTAGGGTTTAACTGGCAAATGATCAAACAAGCTGTAGTTTGCTTTCCAAAACCCTGGATTATTTGTTTTCTTCATCTTTTGCTGTTTCCTCCTCTTACCTTGTAATAAAGGCATGCAGAGCCTAGGAACAAGAGAAGCAAGGCATAAATATGAGTAAAAGTTTTCTCTTAATTGATTATTGAATTGCCTTAATTTAAAATAAATTTGCTGGTTCCAATAGATCATAAGAACATAAGAAAACCCATGCTGGATCAGACCAACGTTCCATCCAATCCAGCACTCTGTACACATGTTGGCAAACCTACTGCCCACAGGATCCCTCAACCAGGATGGGTGCACAACCTGAGGAGCCCAACCAGTGTATGCAGGCATGTCACCTATGGTAAAGGAGGTGGCACATAGCCAGGAAGGCTAGTAGCCACTGATAGCCTCCTCCCTCGTAAATCTGTCCAGCCCCCTTCTAAATCCATTGAGACTGGCAGCTATCACCACTTCCCCTGGCAGCAAATTCCATTCTTTAAACCATAGATTGTGGGAAGAAGTACTTCCTTGTTCCTCTTCAGTAAGGTTGTCTTTCTGAGAGGGAATGAAGTATAGCAATGCATAACAAATTTTACACCTAACATCTTGCAGCACTGTTTAGAACTAGTTCCCCACTTCATTTATAATGAGGAAATGCACCATTCAGAACATGTCTGAGCACCTTGTACCCCACCAAGCTGAACAGAGCAGCCAGCCACACTGCATGAGGAAACCTGCAAGAGCCTCAACCCGTGATGTTCAAGGAAAGTTGCAAAACCAGCTACTTTATTCACCTCCTCATATTAATGTTATTTATTACATTGATAACCTGCCTTTTTCCCACAAGGAACCCAAGGTGGCTTACACAATCCTCATTCTCTCCATTTGATGAAGTAGGTTATGAGAAGAGGCTGCAGTTGGCCCAAAGTCGCCCTGCGCGCTTCACGGCTGAGAGGGGACTGCAGCCCATTTCTCCCAGTTCCCAGTCCGGCTCTCCAATTGCCATGCAACACTAGTTCTTGTCTGCACTACAGCTAATCTGATTGCTCATGAATTGCACTATAAGGGGGCCTGCTGCCTTACTTGAGAGAGGAGACTCCGACCCCAAAGGGCTGTTGGAGAGATCAGTCTTCCATTTGAAAGGCTGCCCAGTGCAAATCTGGTTTAAAGGTAAAGGACTGTAGGCAGAGCTCTTGAAGTTGCTTGCCAAGCATCAGCATCTAAACAGCAGACTGAACGAGACACCCAGGGCACCTGGCCATAACCTTTCACCCAGGAGTGGGATATATCCTACTTATTTGAATTATTACGTATAATGTTGCATCTCTATACAAATTAGCATATGCACATTTTATGCCAATTGAGGTCATCTTTGGTCTTCCTGTAAGCGACCACTCTCAGTTGCTCACTCCTGGGGTGAGAGCACTTTGAAGGCATTGGGGCTTCTACAGATGGGTCAGCATGGAATTGCACTCTGCCTCCTAGACAGGGCTGCTGCTTCTGTGTTTCATATCTGCCTCCCAACCGTGTGGCAAGTTTTTTCCTCCCCCTCTCCCTTGTAGTTTGTCAAAATAATCCAACCCAGACCCTCCTGCTTTGAATTACCAACTCTTAAAAGTGGGTTTGCCACAAATCCTTGTTTGATTCTTTTCCCTTGTAGTATACTCCTGTCACGACAAATTATGCTGTTTGATGTCATCTCCAACAGTGTGGTGCAAAATTAAAAGAAAAAACACTTTGCACTTTATGGAAATCTCATCACTGCCGTTGCTGGTCCTGCTCACTCAGCCAAACCCAAAGGCAGGAATGCCCCATGTCTGAGGCAGTGGGGATCTGCTCTTGGCAAAACAACTGACATTAATGGACATGTGCATGTATGGCATTCCCTTGCGTTCAGCCAGCTTTTTAGTGTGGGTGGGTTTGGTCTGCAAAGAAAACGAATTATACCACGCTAGAAAAGTCATAACTGCTTCGCCAGCCTTTCCATTGGAAAGCATTTGTTCAGCATTGCATACGGAGCATGAAAGGGTGTTTCCCGAGCATTGCATACAGAGCATGAATGGGTGTTTCTCGAGGGTGACATTTGACTTATGAGTGAATAAGAATGAACAGATCTGCACATTTTGCTTTCTCCCACATTCTGCTAGTTTAAATCTCAGGCTTATTTTTCACAAATGCAAAGTAACTAAAAGAAATTAAACCAAAGGGCTCCCATCCTTAAAGGCAATCAAATTAGATAGATAATTGATTAATAAATGTTTCTGAAGTTTGCTAAGTTCTTACGGAAAAAATAAACTAAGTTCTTTGTAATGCAGGTGCATTGGCCAAATACAATCGGTATTCTGATTCCCAGCATGGAGACTGCCTGCCACACGCTTGTCCTTGAGCTTCATTCACACAGCAGCAGACCTGCTTGCCCAAAGGATCCCTGAAGCAGGATGTGTGCAAGAGTTCCACCTGCCCAAGCTCCTCAGCAACAGATATACCCAGGTAGGCTACCTGTTTCTGTTTTCAAAAGCAGACTGTGCATAACACATTGCAATAATCCAAAAGAGAGTTACCAAGGAGTGATTACTGTGCATGGAATGGGTGGGTTTTTGGCAAGACCCTCGCCTGTGTCAGCTAGCTTTGCCCTCCTTTTCCTCAGGGCTGAGGGGCAAGAAGAGGCACCCATTCTGTTTCAAGGAATGGCGGCTCAAGGGGGCTACAGATGAAGACTAAAGCTGGGGGCTTTAGTGGCTGGGATACAGGTGTTTGTGTTTTTCTGTGTGTGTGTGTGCACGCATGTGCACGTGTGCACGCACATGTGATGATCACATTTGCACTCAAAGGCTTTGCCTTTCAAAATGCCTCAGAAAAATATGAATATAGAAACAGCAATTAAACCCAAATGCAACACACGCAGGAGCAGCAAACGAGCTGTTCAGCAGCCAGCTCAGACTGAAATAAAATATGTGTTCAAATTTGGTTTATTTAAGCCAGTACTCATGAGACCTCCAGTATCCCCCTGGCAAGGGATTCTAAAGGCTGAGGGGCCATCACTGAGAAAGTCCTACCCCAGAAGTGTGTGATGTGCTGCCAGGTTGTTCCCAACTTGTGGGGACCCATGAATGAAAGTCCAAACTGCCTGTCATGACAACTCCGCTCAGCGACTCTGCGTTCAAGGCTGCCTGGATGGAGTCACCCATCCATACTTGGACTTTCCTTTTGTCTCCTGACTTCAGCTTTCCCTCTCATGAAGGTTTTCTCCACGTAGCCTTGCCTTCTCATCATGTGCTCAAAGTAGGACTGCCTCAGTTTGCTTCTAGGGAAAGCACTGGCTTGATTTGATTCCAGTCAAGGAGATTGGGAGAGCGAGAGTGCAAAGAAGCAAACAACCAGAGTTGTGTTAAAGTGCTACTCAGGAGCCCACTAACAGCCAATTCCTGCTTCCTTCTTCTTCTGTAACATTCCATTAACCTCATGGAATGCTACAAATTTTATATAATGCTGTAATGTGTCAAGACTCCACATATACGGAAGGAACAGATGTATGGGTCTTTAACTAAGAGTCATGTCATACCAAAAGGAAGACTGGCCCCTTTTCTAATAAAAGGAATGGTCCCTTTGATAAGAAAGCAGTATTAGGGGAACAGAAGGATCAAAGAACTGCTGTATTTGAGAGTTCTCTTGTGTGATGTGGAGTGTGCTATGGCACTCCTTTCCTAAGCCTAGCCGCGATATACTTTCCCAGGAAAGATGGAGAAATTGAATTAAAGTACTCCAGAAGTCAATGGGTTCAGATACACAATAACCCATACTGGGAGGCTGAATATGGGTTGAATGTGGATTGTTGAACCATAGGTTGTTCTTGAAATGTGAGCTGTTGTGTTGTCTGAACCCAATTTTGCTATTAAATCTTGACTTTTTAACCAGGAGGTTAAAAAGGGAGTCCATGGTATTTTTCTGTGGTATGAACTGTGGGTGATTCACTGTAGCCATTAGTGCAACTTGCTTTAAATAGCATAACCCATGGCTCAACGGCAATCCACACTCAAACCATACTCAACCCAAGAGGGAGTGCTTGGTGGTCTGAAAATGGCAGCTGTTGCACATGCTATCAAGTCATATCTGACTTATGGAGATCCTAGGAAGGAAAGCCCTCCAAAATGTCCTCTCTTTGATGGCACTCCACGGAAAGGCGGAGGTTCCAGAAATGCCACCATCCTTTTTAAACAAGTGCAGTGAAGGACCGCTAGGATGGTGGCTGGTTTGCAGGGTAAGGCATATGAGAAGAGACTGAGGGAACTGGGTCTTTTCAACCTTGAGAGGAGGAGAGAAGGCGACCTGTTAGCCACATGCAGGTATGAGGGTGCCACACAGAGGTGGGTCATGACCTTTTTCCCCTGCCGTAGAGGTCAGGATGCCTTCCAATGGAACAAAGCTCAGGGAACCAAGATTTAGGGTGGATGCCAGGAAGTACTTCCTGATGGCTGGGACCCCTAGAGTATGGAATGGGTTTCCATGGGAGGTGGTTGAACCCCAACAGTGAGGGTGTTTAAGGATAGGCTGGACATGCACATGGTAGGCATGTCATGAGCGGAGCTGGCTGGAGCTGGGGATCAGACTAGATGGCCCAGGAGGCCCCTTCTGACTCACTCTGTTTCTCTGTTTCTAAACAGCAGTTGATAGTGACAGAATCTAAAAGTAACTGTGGTCTTAGAAGAACTGTGGCACTAGCTACACGGGGAGTACTTAGCACATGGGACTATCAGCAGACTGGGGGATCTTGCATGTAGGGGGAGAGAGGCTAGCCCCCTGCTCAGGGGAATGCAACTGACAGACACTTTGCTAACTTTTCACAGCCTTTTGCATGAAGTAAATAGGATCAAGATGTCATTGGTTTCCCTCTCTCGAGATTTGTTTAAAGCTGAGATAGAGTTGGCCGAAAAGTTAACTGAAGTGAAAAACCGCAGCAATCCCAAAGTTTACCAGATTCCAGCTTGGAGGCAAAATCATCACTTGGATGATAGCAAGAACTCTGAACAACAGCAGTGGGTTTGTTTCATTTTTAATGCATATTTGGAGGATTGAACAGAATCAAAGACTCCCAAACATGTGCCACTAAAGCAGATGTCCATCAAAGGAGATTGCAAGCTTTTAAGTCAGAAGTGAGGTGAGAAGAAGGCAAAAAAGACCATCCACATTCCATAAGAACAAAGCGGCTTCTTTCTTGCTGATACCAGGTTGGATCCAGACTTAGGCATGTGCAATGATTTGGCAGAAGCAGATTTGTCTGTCACTCTCTCCATGTGGCAGCCCTGCCAGTCCCTTGAAATTGCTGCACAGGTGGCCAGGGAACCCTGCTGAATGAAGTGAGTTGGGGCAAAGATGGGGTGGAGACAATGAATCCCAAAACATCAGATGGATAAGTGGAGTGCTGTGTACAGATCCTGGATCCAATCCTTTATTTTTGTTTGGAGCAGAAAATGTGGAGATGAGAACCTTTCCTAATTAAAGGGAATACCCAGTTTTGATTCAACATTGGAAGCAAGCCCTGTACATTTCCATGGAACTTATGAATGAAAAAGACTGTGCCACACATTCTAAGAATGAACCCTACATGCAGGTAAGGCGGGAGTGGGGTTTGGGTTGCCTCCAGCCACTTGTCTCATCTGAGCAAATGCTCTGCAGAAATCCCAAGCGTCTACATTGGGCAAGTTCACACATCATGATAAGCCATGTTGAAAACAAGCCAGGGTGGGTTAGTTGATCATTCACTAACCCATGCTGCTGGCCACAAACCATCAGATGTTCACCAGCTTGTAATGGTTTGTTTTCCCCGTGGTCTTCCCACCTCTCCTAAAGAGAAAGGCAAGATTGCAAAGGCCCCTTGGGTTTTATCTGGGAATGTGTACAACCACCAGAATTTTTTTTCAATATGTCTTTCTAAAAGTCTCTCGTTCAAACTTCCCCAGATATTTCACCTGAACAGGAAACTCAAAATTTACCTTGATATGTGTTCGGTGACAACTCCTACTTTTGTAGCACTAATCCAAAGAGAAAAACTAAGGAGCAGCAAGCAAATGTGGACCCCCTTCGAATGCTCCCTTGCAGAAGCAAAAAGAGCCACATGCCAGCGGAGTTGCTCCTGCCTCAGGTGTGGCTTGACAGCTCAGGTGTTGACAGCTACTGAGCCAAAAGGAGAACGGGAGTATTTGGAGTCTCCCTGGAACAATTTCCAAGGCTGGTACCTGCTGCACCTTGGCAGCACACACCTCGCAGGACAGTGTCCAGGAGAGACTGCCCACCTTCAGGCATTAGTGCACATGCCCACACATGTGCCGGTCTGAAAAATAAGGGGTTTTTTTTTAATGAACATGAAATTTGCACACATTAAGGTGACTGAAAGAAATTTAAAAGGTGGTTTGCAACCAATAATGGACCCTTCAAGGTGCTTCTTGAGCACTTTGGAGGCAATGTCAGTGGTTGTCAAAATGGGGAGTCAGCGTGTCTTCTGAAAAACCCTGGGAAGACAGAGGTGGGAGGAGGAGGGGGGAGGGGAGTGAGCCCCATCATCTTTTGGCTCACCATGGGTGGGTCACATGACAAGCAGCCCACTTGGGCTTATTGCCTGGATGGGTTCATGTGATGTGCGAACATGCCCACAGTGTCTCAGCATAAATCATGTTAAGTTCTTCTTACATTGCAACTATACATGCAAATTAGCATATGCAAATACTTTGCAAATCGGCGTTCTCCTTTGGGGAGATGCATAAGTAGCCACCTCAGTGCTGGCTACTAAGGGGGTCTCCTCCAATGGAGGTCTCTGGTTAGACCTGGCAGGCAGTCCTTCCAGCAGCTCCAGTCGTCCTCATAGGACTGCACCCTTAAACCCCATTAATTTAATTTGGCCTCAAGGTGGACTAACTTTCCCTGGATCTGAGCCCCTGTATGGAAGTGGCCACATCTAAATAACACCTCCATATTGCTTTCAAAAGAGCTTCTGAGCCTCGAGGGGTTTGTCCACGCTCTAATTATAGCCCTGTTCTTTCATCCCCAAATGTAATCTGACTCCAAGAGTAACGTTTTTTGTTGACTGATAATACAGGTTAACCATGTTTCATAGGTCAGAAGGTCATGTTGCGACTCCATCTGTTTTAGTTCTCTTATGGAACCATGAAAGTCCATTTAAACTTCAAATGTTCTGCAACATTCCTGGGTTGCCAGCAACGCACAAGAACCGTGGTCTAAAAGTGATGCGTCTTTCTCCCTTTTTGTTTTGATCTGCACTGGAGAAGCTTCAGCTCAGGGGGGAAACTCAAGTCAGCTGCGAGCAGGTCAGTGGAGAAGGGAAGCTAACGGTGGGTGCCTCTGGCCCATAAAAAGCCAGTCCCACTGAGTGCCGGCTCCAAGCCTTATTAAATGCCAGCCATTTTTGACTAGTAAAAGACCAAACAAAACGGGAGGACTTTGTTTCCTTGCTCTTTGATGATTGAATTTGCTCTTAAGTGAGAGGTATTATTTATATAAACACATACTTATATGCACGGGCTGTCCTAAAGAATTAACACATCTGCATGCTCAGGGTTAAAAGCCATATACTGTCTTATCACAAAGGCTCAGAGCAGCCCACATCTGTGCAGCACAGAAAACATCTCACTGTGCATTTTCAGAGTTGTCCATATAAGGTTTTCAGCTCCTTCCATTCTGGCTGACTTCCAGCCAAGGAACAAAGTGGTCAGGACCTGGACGGTTTATGGATAGCCTCCATACCTGTTGATTCTTCTGGCTGTATCAACTATCTTTCTAACCAATAGGAGGGCATCTCATTCAGTTCTGTTTATATGACTGCTTTGCTGCTTCAAAATTAAATCTCATAATGCACTTGGTGTACAATCTGCAAAAAAGTTTGGGTGTTCAGTCTGCTTAGGCAAGGCACTCACGAACCGCCAAAATAAGACGAAATTCAACAGCAAGAAGAGGACAAAGGAGGGTGGCAATTTGCATATTATTTGCATATACTTCTTTATATAGTTAATAGTTAATTAACTATATAATAGTTGCAAATTTAGGTTGCAAATAGTTGCAAATTTAGGCATTGCTGTCATAATTGCAATAGCAGTGCAATATATCACATCAGACAAGACAAGGCAGCCTTTCAAATGGGGGATACCTTCAAACAAAGGATGGTCAAAGGACAGCAGCCCTTCGAAAAAAGGCTGCCCTCTGTAGCAGAGGACGCACGGCCACCCTATTTTCCACACCCTGAGTGTGGCTCCTTGATCCCTACAAGTTAGCTGAAAGGTTCTTCCAAAGCTTTGCAGAGCACACCTAACTTGGGCAGCCTAAAAATGAGGGCACATCACAATTAAGCAACATTTGCCTGACATAGGAGCCGCTCAGAGAAGGGCATGTTAAATCAATCAATCAATCAATCAATCAATCCAGGGAACTTCATAGTGATGGACCATTGTTCATCTGGTTTGGAGAGGCAGTATGGTTTGGTGGTGAGAGGGCTGGATTGGAGACCTGGGAGATCTGGGTCTTAGTCCCTACTCGGCCGTGACTCTGACTGG